>VSWD01000006.1:54934268-57764258 GCA_033119305.1 Pinctada imbricata | reverse complement strand
ATCTATATCCACTTCATAGTTTATATATGTATTGATTTAATAAAGCAATTTGAAAAAAAAAAATGAAAAGTGCATTGATGATTCTCAAGGCTCGTAAAATGATAGATTTTGCCAAACGAAATATACACGTACTAATACACATATAACTCATAATTTGCACAAGCACTTGCACAAAAGCACTGAATGGATATGTTAGGATAAACAATACGACAGCCTTGAGTTGATCTGAGCACAAAAAAAAAAAAATATATATATATATATATAACACATGTACTGTATGAGGTTATATCTATGTAGAAAGTACTATGGCGACAATGTCAGGGAAAAATATTCAAAACACTTAATGTCAAACCCCTCGCGGGAAACTTTTCAACGATCGAGCTCCACACGGCAAAGGGCATAAGTGTGGCACCAATGAATTAAAGATGATCCTGACGATAATCTCAACAGCTCTCACAATAGTGCACCAACTTGAGCATTGACGGACCTCTAGCAAGCTAGAGGTGGGACAATGTGCCCGGGAGGAGAAGCATCTCCTGTTGACTAGCCGCACCCGCCGTCGATGTTCAAAATAACCTTACATGACAATGCAAACATGGCAGCAAAACGGATGGGCGATGCAACACACAGATGGGTATGTAGATTGATATAAAAAGATAGGAGGTACAGTATATGCTCTGCCAGTTGTCGCGAGCTCATGTATGTAATTACCCGAGGAGTCCAATGAGGACAGGTGGTCGGAGTACTGTCTTCTCTCAGGAGGTTTAAACAAGGCCCGTAGTGGACTGGCATTATATAAGCATAATGCATCAAATATGTTACGGTACGTCAAAGTGATAAATCCCTAATACTAGTAATACGGAAGTGTTCCAAACATTTTAAATCAATTTTAATGTGCCAGATACGTGTGACGGATAGTGAATTACTGTCCTGTTCACTAAATCCAGGACATCCCAATTTGGCAATTTCTCATAGATATACTATTGTCATCTTATACAACCTGATACCAAGTCTGTAGAACTCTCTTAGTTGTAACAGAAAATGCCCCCTTTTGGCTGTGCGTAGCTCGGTTCAAAAATACGACGGAAAATAAAATGTATTCGGGATTTCCTATAATAAAAATGACTAAAATGACGTCACTGTTTACCATTGTTGATACGGACAGCAATATGATGGCGGACTGAAATTAACATAAGAATTTCCTATAGACATTTTATTTTCCGTATAGCAGCTTCAAAACAGTTCAATGACTGAGTTTATGCATATTCCTGTTACGACTAAAGGTGACCAATCTACAGAGACAATAAATGATAGGATAATTCCAAGACAGCATAATAAATCTCCAAAACAGGGTGCTCTGGATTTCTGACCGACTCCAAGGACTCCATGACAGGCCCTGTCCAAACCTCTTTAGAGAAGACAGGGCCCCGACCACCTGTCCTCTCTGAATGTCGTTGGATTCCTCGGGTGATAACATACATGTATATGGGCTCCCTATAGACAACAGAGCACGGACTGTATTATGCACGTCCTTTTTTACATCCATTTACATATTACATGTATCTATGTTGCTTGGGCCTCTGCGTTTTTTCTGTATTGTTTGTGTGTGGTCATCGTACAGTGAGGAGGTTGTTTTACGCCATAATTGTACGTTCTTCGAGACCTCTGAGTAATCGGAAAAGTGGGAGGATTGTGCGCACGTAAACCAGGATAACGGCACCGTTTGCTACTTACGTGGGAGATGGCCGTCCTAAATCGGAACCGGTTGCCCATTGGTTTCGTTGGTTTGTGTGGTCTTTTATGTTTCGTGTTTCTATGGTGTGTGTTGGTGTTTCTTGTCCCTTTAGCGGCTCTTTCTGTGAATGTCTACTCTGTGTTTTTAGCATTGGGTATTTTGACGTTTTGCTGTGGGTGCTGCAACCTAGTATTGTTGGAGATCCCCCTCATTTCGTTTTAAAGTCTGCAACCCGACCATCTCTTATAGAACTTAAACACCTTCAAGTTACTATATCTACATAGAGATCATCTTGGTCAAATTTCATGTATTTTTTTTTTATTATTTTATTTATTTATTTATTTATTTATTTTTTTGCAAAATGTACTGAAGTCTTCAAACCATGCTAATATTAAGCAGAAGAATGCTAAATTATTATAAGGAATCATTAAAGTTTACAAATACAGTAACACAATAAGATAGAAGTTCCAACTCTTTAGAAATACTTTCAAACCAATTTTAATGTACCAGACACGTGTTTCGGATAGTAATTTCTTATAAATAGTACGTATAAAAATGCCAAAGTGATTTTGAATAGACCTAGCCAAATGACTTTTAGTAGCGCCCTCTAGTCGTTCTTTCTTTAATTTAAATTCATACATTTACTTTGCAAAGATTGCGCGGCTCCAAATTTCCTGAAGGCTCTATTCAGTAGCATAGTAAAATAAATTCAATGACCAAAATAGCAATTGAAAAAAAAACCATGCACAGGAACACTTTCAAGACTCTGTATCCTTCATATTCTCATCAAAAGACGTGCTGATTGCAGATAAGATGTCGAAATTTTAATAGCGTTAACCCCCCCCCCCCCCTTCCTTAATCTGAAAAGTCTAGAATTATTATAGATTCATTATGGTATTCATAGATTCAATGATTCAAATTAAATAAAGTGCTCTTGCAAAATCCATGAATTTATCATCTTCCTTGAAAATAGCTTCATATATATATTAGTATGAAAAAATACTTGATTTGAATTCATAACCTTATATATAAATGGGCACAGAATACATTCCTATATTTTCAGTTTTGAAAAAAAGGTGAAATTATAAATGAATTAATTTCTTTCAATACATTTCATAGAAAGTGTGCACCACTTCAATACATTTCATAGAAAGTGTGCACCACCAGGAAAAATTGAAAAAGGAGTTGGAAAAAGATTGATGAATAGTCACCTCTTTCCCTTTGTTTAGCTCGTCAAACTCAATAAACAGATACAGAAATTAAACTATGATATCCCGTTGTCCAAAATGGTAGATGATATTCTGTCATAGACCATTTGAACCATCCAACCACTGATTATACTTATATCTAATCTTCCGAAATGGAAGTATTCTAGCAAATTGAAGTGACGGGTGTTGCATACAAGCTGGAGATGCTGACTCTTCCTGGGCACCTGGTCTCATTCCCATATTGGGAGTTGTCTTCTTTTCATGTGGTGGAGGTTTCTGTTTGTTTGCTTTGGTTCATGTTTTATCCTGATTTTGTATGCCTCCGGTTTATGATTTTCTGATTAATCGATTGTGTACTTTGTTAGAGAATATGGTCATATTTGTCATTAAACTCATGAAAAAAATTATAATAAATCCAAAAGTCAATTACCTGATGACACAATTTATTTTTCTCCATATGAAAGTCATACGCATCTAGTACTCAACCTATAATTGGCTAATGAAAAGGGGGAAAGCGTACTATTTCTATACTGGTGCGGTTTTTCCTATGGTTTTTAGTTAGAAATTTTGGTATTGTTGCTAGCGAAGCAAGCTTAAATGTGTTTCAGTGAATGGCGAGAGAAGCGAGCGGAAATTTTTATGATTTTTGAACACATTTGTGGGCAAGAATATTTATTTCTGCAACGAAGAGGGTCAGATTATTTATTTTCAACATTTTCTGGGTCAGAATATTTATTTCCAAAAACTGCCAACCGCCCCCCCCCCCCCCCTCAGGATTAAAAGGTCGTCCCCTAATATATAATCCATATACATTCTTTTACATAATGGCAAACAGTGAAATTTTGCAAAGATTACAAAATATTCATACATGAAAACATGCACAATCTTATTTATTCAGTAAGAACTTCACTTTTTTAGTTTTATTAATGATTTTTTAGAAGAAGGTAATCGAATTGCTATCAAAGTTACAAGAAATAATTAGCGGATTGATGCTTGATAATTAATGCTTAATATTGATTCTTATAGCTGTAAAATAATTAGCCGATTGATGATGAATGTATAACAAAATTTAATCAAAGTGAACAATACTGGAGAAAGATGATTGTTCTAAATTAAACAAAAATGTCTTACGACAATTTCAAAACAACTTACGATCAAATGGCATGTAGATTTCCTTCAGTGACAAACAGTCAAAACTACATTAACCTTATGAACTAAAAAGGTAGATATTTTCCATTTCATTGAATATTTTACGATGTTGCATCACATTAATAGAAACATTCGATGGTGCATGACACAGCACATCAATCTTTCAGTTATGTATACAGAGGGACGTAAAATAGTTATTCATATAAATATCAAGCAAAAGGTTTATATTTATGATAACTAAATTGTACTCGCACCATGGGCCCTTTTTCATTCAAACTGTATCCATGGACTTATAGATGGGTATAGTTGATAGACGGTTGCTCATATTACTACATAGGCCATAGTAATTTAATATTTTGTTTAACATCCCGAACTTTTTCTGAAAGGTACCCCCACTGCCTTCCGCCAGGCATGAAAACAAACATTTTTGTACAAACACAAGATAAATATGATGAAATTTTGAAAGGAAGAATAAAAACTTAAAAGAAAAATAATTTATCTTTCTTAGGTGAAGTGAGAAGTGGATAATTCTGACTTTATTTTAATACATTGTAACACGTCACGTGACCATGGAAATAGTTTTGACTCTTGCCCGGTTAAACAAATTATTACCCTCTCGAGCAGAAATCGGGATAAAATGGGGGAAAAAGTAAATATGTAAATCATGATTATTATGAAGCAGATTGGGAAATAAAAAAAAAATGAATTAAGTTCATTTCTTCATTCTTGTTCCATTCGTTTCAATCCGCTTAAGAAATTCAAAAAGGAAAACAAAATTGTAATTTATGTACTAGTATCAAGACTGAATATATATATATTTATTTATTTATTTATTTATTTATGGGAGAGGAATTCAACTAAGTTAGAGAACTTGTTTCCAATCCCTTTGATGTTATTTATATCAAGAAAATATGTTTAATCTATTTATTTATTTATTTATTCATTTATTTATTTATTTATTTATTTATTTATTTATTTATTTATTTATTTATTTATTCATTTATTTATTCATTTATTTATTTATTAGTTTTAGTGATCTCTCAGAAGGATATCAAAAATTGTCTTGCATTCAAAGTAGCAAGTTGTTATTAGCCAATCCATGAAGAATATCACAAACGTAGTCAATATTTTCTAGAAAAAAAAGGTCTTAGAAAGTAAGAGTTGAAATATTCTACAAACAATATATACCTTCACATGGCAGGTAGATTTTTACATCCAATATTCTTCAATATTGAAATACAAATATAATTATTTCCTCTTTGTTGTATTTTTCTAAAATATAGGCAGACATTTACAACATAGACGAAAGGAAACTGAATTAAAAAACATTATAAAACATTTAGTCGTCTACGCGCTCCACACTCAACAGGTACATGTACATGTAATAGAGTTTGTGAGAAACTGACAAAACTATAAAAATATTTTTTTATAATAAATAATCTGTATCAATCACCGGTTCCGTAAAATGTTTTTAGGATATGGTTAATCCGTATATGCCCATGGTAGTCTTTCACAATAGTCTTGTCCATTCTCGGGACGGTCTCTTTCTCCATGGTCAACTTTCGTACAAAATTAATTTGATTCCATACTGAGAACGCCATATGATCTTAGTTCGCATGATATTGGATTCCTTAAAAATCACATGAAGGTACACAAACAGTCACAAAGCTGTTTGACAAATTGGATCTTTTTAATTCCACAAAATTACCATGTGAATGTTCAAATAGCAAATCACACAGATGCACTAACACTGACACGCCCTCACACACTAAGCTTCTCTATAGCATTACAACGTAAAAAAAAAACTTAGTTTGCTCATTGTTGGTGGCGCCTCTTGAGAATTGAATTAATGCTCAACCCTAGAAATTGTAAAAAATAAATATAATTCATTCCGTTCTGATCGAACAGATTTCTGTTAAATAACTTTTTCAACGTTCGAAAAGGCTCTGAAAAACAAAAAGACGTTTTAAGTTCCTTTAAAAGACATAGCTAAAGATAATAGACGGCATAATACCATGCAATCCTTAATATATATTTCCTTTAGTAAGACTCACTCAATATTCCGTTTTTCTACGATCTCACGTAGAACACACTATATGTTGGGTCTATTTCTAGATTATAAACAATGTGAGAGGGAGGGTGAGTGTATTTGAAATCGTAAATTATAAAAAAAAACGTGCATGTAATACGTTGCAAATTAAGAAGTATAAGCCCGCTATGGTGGCAAACGTTAAAAAATGAATTGTGACGTCGACCATTCTATTTTTAGTCGCCGTAAAAATTATCAATAAATAGTCCGAGCCATATAAATGATATACATCTGTCTCATGAAACTCAACACTGTAATATGGATGTCGTAAGGCTAAATTCAATGTAAGGTAAACTTCCTCCTCATTCAAATCCCTCATATACCAGTAACATATATATAAGGAACACTCGGAAATCGGAAATTGGCATCTTGAAAGAGATAAAAAAAGAACGAAAGAACTTATTATAAAACGATGTGTAGTTTTGCAAATGACAATGTACATTCAATCTTTCCTTAGACTGACCAGGATTACAATGTATGTTGTTGTTGTTGTTTTTGTTTTCTCACATGCTGTATGCTTCCACTATCTTATTCAGTTTAGAATACTTCAATATTTCAATAATTTTCATGACTGTTTTGTCGTCGTCATTGTACTTTTTACCGGATTCCAGAGTTCATGAGATATATCGGTTTTATCGGATTTGCCGATAAAAAATTGTTCGGTCCGATAAAAACTCAAGCTATATCTGTTATTTGAACCAATAACATTTCCCAAATGTCTGACATTTTATTGGAAGATTTCAAGAACTCTGGGATTCTAGTTTTAAAGTCAACGTGGTGTACGAAAATATCAAACTTTATATTTCATTTATTTGTAATCTCTGGCCTACATTGTACATTTATGTTTATATTTACAGATTACTCACCCACGTAATTGGAAATAAAAGGAAATTTATTTTTATCTGAGTTGAAAAGTAAAGAATGAAAAAGATACATCTATGACCATATTGAAAAATTCCCGACGCACCACACCACCCCATATACATGTAGATCTCCTCATTCTTTCATGTACGTGTACAACTGCATTGTATGTACATTTTTTGTACTAGTATTACATGAATGTATCACATTCGTAGATACATATCAAGTATAAACACTTTCAATTTATAAAAAAAGAATATGATGCTTGATATGTCACAATCAATTTCCGTGTAACGATTTTCCAAAACTTCCTTCCTCAATATTGGAAAATATCACGCCAAATAACTTTCAGTTTTGCTGTGGTCATGTTCATTAGGCACGCATAATTTGTAGAGTTCTTAAGAACATAAGTTTGCACCTTTGTCCATTCATCATGAGTGACTCAAGCTACAGCAGCGATAGTTGTAAGTAGAAAGATAATTTTATGTATATTTTGGGCACAATCATTTTAAATATTGTTTACACTTTAAAGTGAATTAATTATCCATCAATAGTCATTTGCTGATCAAGCTAAAAAAAATCCAGGGAAAGGGGTTTGGTGGGTAAAGCCGTCAGGGGGTGTGGCAAGCCTAAAATTTTGAACAAAGTTGTATGTGAAAAAGAATATTCGGCAAAATTCAGGGGCGAGAATATTACTGAACCTTTAACCTCCTCTCGATTCTTCGCTTGATCTGGAGGTTTTTTTTATCTATGTATGTGAAAATAGGAGGGACCAACAGTGAATAAATGAGCTTGTACATGTATATTGTTATCTTGATTAAAGCCCCCCCCCCCCCATAAATTTTAGTACATGTATCACTTACTTCCTTAGCTTTGGACACAGATACCGACACGGAGGATCACGACTCCTCGGATTCGGAGGTGGGATCGCAGTCTGATGATGAATCCCCTGGCAGGGAGAGGAGGAAGGGGAAGAGCGATGTAGTGGTCGGTGATGTCAATGTCTGTATCACGACAGGTTCTTCTTACGAGCAGAATGTGAGTGTGAAATCTTACATTGCTTGTCATTCTTTAAGGAGAGAATTCTCTGCAGTTCTCTTAACTCTTCTATACATGTTGATCTGTTGTTATGGTAAGACGCATAACTTGTCATTATGTTTTTTAAGGTGGATGTTGTTGTGAGCAGCTGTTCTAAGGACCTTGATCTTACCAAGGGGAGGTCATCCAGCGCTCTGCTGAAGGCAGCAGGACAGAGTGTTCAAATAGAATGCGACAAGAAATATTCTGGCGGGGTTAGTTACGGAGATGTTGCTGTGACAAACGGAGGGAGGCTGAGCTGTTTTAAGATATTTCATTGTGCAATACCTTCTTACTCTGGTAAAGCCGAGGAAAAGGTAAAAAAAGTGCAGATTAATGTATAATAAATGCTATTTCTTTGACTTTTGAAATGGCCTTTCCTTCTTACAAAATCAGTATTCGATTGTTTAAATAAATATGCTTAAACCCTCTAGTGCCCCACGTATCAAATATGATACATCAAGTTTGCAGGTCTGTACCAAGTATTATCCAATCAGCATTTATTGCTTGACCTCGCACCAGGGTATAAGCTCTCTAAAGGATTCGTCTCCCTTTTGGGGTTTTCTACATGAAATTATGCCCCCCCCCCCCCCCCCCAACGGGGAGGAGACATATTGGTTTTGCTTTCGCGTCCGTCTGTCACACATCGTGTCCGGGCTATATCTCCTGAACCGTTTGCCCGATCACATTCATGTTTAGTATGCTGTTGCTTATGACCCGAAGGTTTCACATCACCTTGACCGAAGGTCATGTGACCAAGGTCAAGGTAACTTAATGCATTTTTAATGAAATTATACATTACTTTCACATTTTAGTATGTTGTTGCTTATGACCCGGAGGTTTCACATAACCTTCGTTCAATGTCATGTGACCAAGGTCAAGGTAATTTAGTACATTTTTTCAATGAAATTGTTCATACATTCCTGTCCTGGCAATATCTCTTGAATCGTTTACCGGATCGCTTCCATAGTTTAGTGTGTTGCTGCTTATGACCCTAAGGGTTCACATCACCTTTACCGAAGGTCATTTGATCAAGTTCAAGGTCACTTAGAACATTCTAATAAATTTGTACATGCTATCCTGTTGTGACTATATCTCTTTAACTGTTTATCAGATCACTTTCATGTTTTAGTATGTATTTGCTCATGACCCGAAGGTTTCATATAACGTTTACCCAAGGTCATTTGATCAAGGTCAAGGTCACTTTGTGCATTTTAATGAAATTGTACAATGCTATCCTGTTGGGGCTATATATCTTTATACTTTCATATTTTATGTTTCATATTTTAGTATGTTGTTGCTTATCACCTAAAGATTTCTTTTCACGATGACCCAAGGTCATATATCCAAGGTCAAGGTTAATTAGTATATTTTAAATGAAATTGTATAGGTTATTATGTCCAGTTTTATCTTTTGAATAGTGATCGGATCACTTTCATATTTTAGTATGATGATGCTGATGGCCCAAATGTTTCACACCACCTTTGACTAATATCAAGGTCAAGTATAATATTACATTTTTTAATGAAATTGTAAATGCTATTGAGTCTAGGTTATATCTCTGGATTTGTATACTTGATCACTTTGATACTTTAGTTTGCTGTTGCTCATGATTGGAGGGTTTCTTATCATCTTGACCCAAAATCATGTGTCCAAGGTCAAGATCATTTGCATGTACAATGTAGTTCTTTATAATGAAACTGTAAATACTAATCTGTCCGGGCTATATCTCCTGAACCCTTCTTACAATTGTATTCATATTTTAGTTGTTTCTCAGGACTAAATGTTTCTTATCACATTGTCCCAAGGTCACATGATTAAGGTCACTTCTTACTTTGGTAATGGAATTGTATATGCTAATCATGTCCAGGCTGAAATTATATATTCTTATTCTTATCATGTCCAGGCTATATGTTTTGAAACGTGTATCCAAGCACTTATTCAGTTTTTTGTTGCTAATGATCCATACAATGTAGGTTTCTTATCACGTATATCCAATGTCATGTGACCAAAGTCAATTTCACTCAATATGCTTATGATGAAATTGTATATGCTAATCATGTTCATGCTATACCTCTTAAAAACAATATAATGATTCACTTTCATGTTTTACATGTAGTATCATGTTACCCATGACTCAAAGGTTTCACATCATCTTGGCCCAAGGTCAAAATATAATTTAGAGGGAGGGGGACATCTGTTTTTTTTTCTGAAAACATTTCTTTACTGTTTCTTGAAAATGACAGTATCGTATATGATACATTTGGCAGCTAAGACATCAAAATCATAGGAAAATGATTTTTTTTCTACAAAAATGTACTTTATCTATAAAATTTGTATATTGTTCATTTATCATTCTGTGCATATTACAAGGGGAATTTCTATGTTTCGTTTCAATTTTAGAAAAAAAAAAGAAATCAAAGGGTTGGGAACTAATTAAGAATTAAGAAATAACACTAATGCCCGCTGTGTTA
Source organism: Pinctada imbricata (assembly GCA_033119305.1). NCBI lineage: Eukaryota > Metazoa > Mollusca > Bivalvia > Pterioida > Pteriidae > Pinctada > Pinctada imbricata. Next base: position 57,753,665 of record VSWD01000006.1, on the reverse strand, counting down.
TATATGATACATACCTAAATATTGTTAGAGAGGGTATTTTTGAAAAATTTCTTCGGTATCCACATGCAAAAAAATCATGATTCTCCCTCCAAGTCTAAATAGGTGTGGGCACTAGAGGGTTAATTAAACATCGTGGTAAACCACGATTTATAGTTCCTTTTCACTCCACAAAGGTATGGGACTTAAATGGCTGTGACTGATGATTGGAATATTGTCTTTTATCTTACAACCAAATTTCAGATCCTTCGTCGTGTGGTATCAAAATGCTTAGAAGAGGCAGATAAGCGCCATTACACATCGATAGCTTTGCCGCCACTGGGTTCTGGGTACGCCAAATATCCTCCTACAAAAATAGCAGAGATTATGATGGAGGAAATTGAGAATTTCTCGGCGTCTGATCTTGATACGGTCAACATTGTCATCTTTCACAAGGATCAAGCCACACTTCAGGTACAAAATTGTGTACGAGAGTTTCAATGATAAACGATCAATCAATAGAACACATGTAAACGCAAAAATGTTCACATATGGTTTTTTTTTCTTTGCACATGTACAAGTATGCTACGATTTTTTTTTTCTGAGTTCGTAAACTCTGTCGTTTGACTCTGTCTACATTCTAAGTCATTTCTCTTGTTTCTCTATTTCAGGAATTTCAAAGAACGTTCCAAACAAATCCAGGTAAAGGGAAAACACGTCCAGGAGGTTCGTCTTAAATACCAACAATTTTGTGAGACAATAAAGCCTTTAATTATAGGAACATGTTTTATTTTTCTGTTACACATGTAGTCTTAAATAAAAAAAAAGTAGGGTGAATCGAAATGATCAATTTTGATCTGAATTCAAAGAATGCTTTTTAAAGTAAATTTGCCTTCTCTAAACTTATTAACTCATTTCTATGATACAGGTGCTAGCAGTCACACGAAGGGAAAATCATCAACTACAAGTGGACCTGGTCGTAGTAAGACATTCAAACATTTGACTGTAGATGTCCAAGCAGGCGATCTGACTACAGCTAAGGTACGTGTGGAAAGATTATTGGGAGTTAATTGCTTTCAAATTAAGAAATTTTACGGTCAAACAAGACTCGAGCAAAATATCCTTTTTCAATGTTTCAAAGGTGTTTGCCTTATTTGTTAGACGTTTTGGTTAGGTTGTTTTATGACCATTTAGTTTAACATGTCTCATTGGTGTGAACACTGCATTAAGTTTTCCGTCTCGTTGAAAAATAAAAACTATCTATATCTACGCCAGACATATTGTATCGAGTGGAGACCATTATTTAGTTTTTAGCTATGTATAAATTATGTAAATAACAATTATGATCACACTTTTATTTGAACTCAACCCTACATTCACAACTTTCTCACCGATTACTTAAAGCAGCACTAGGAACATTCCTTTTTTTAAAATCTTCTAAAAGATTCAGTGTTCATTTTAAGTGTACTGTACAAGTCTTTGAAATTTAATTCTTGGTGGCTGATGAGACATCATTTGTTCACGTGCCGATGAGTTTATCTGAAACTATAACCTTGGAGCATATACATCTAGTATTCCATTATGTATGCTTATAACCATAGGGTAGGTACAAGGGCAGATTGATATGTTGTGAGCATCGTATTAAAGGAGATACGCTGGGATATTCTTGTTAAGTCCTGCTATTCTCTGACTATATAAGGCCATGTACCCAAGGACTGGTCTCATTTCGTCCACTATAAAGTAAACAAGACAGGTTGTTTTTGAAAAATGGACAAAATCGGTGAAAGGGCAGTGATCCAATATATGCATAAAAAGGTTTAAAACCTAAGGATATATCCATGATGATATGGTAACAACACTAGGGAAAATTTCCCTTCATATGCTACAGTGAAAAGGTGGATGGCAAAATTTAAGCTCGGCAGACGGAGCCTTGAGGAGGACCCCCGTCCTGGAAGGCCTGTCACTGTTGCAACTCCAGAAATGTCCAATAAAGTCCATGACATTGTTATGAATGACAGACAAGTTACAGAAAGATATATAGCCAGAATTGTTGGCATTTCACAGGAAAGAGTACACTCCATTCTGACTGAAGATCTTGAACTGAGAAAGCTTTCGCCCCGTTTGGTACCAAGACTTCCATGACCGTTGATCAGAAGCACGCTAGGCGCACTTCATCGCTTTTTAATCTTAACCTTTATGATGGAGATCTTGTCAATTTTCTTGAAAGATTTGTCACTATGGATGAAACATGGGTCCATCATTTTACCCCAAAGGCAACAGTGGAATCACCCTGTTTTACCCCGACCAAAGAAGGCAAAGACTGTTATTTCAGCTCGGAAGGTGGTGGCCTAGGGTTCTGGGATTCAGAAGGTATACTGCTAATAGATTATCTCCAAAAAAGTACAAACAATCAATGACACATACTATGCTTCACTTCTGACATAGTTACGGGAAATATTAAACTTAAGCGCCACGGAAAGATCACTAAAGGTGTGTTGTTTCATTACGGCCACTGTTTACAAGTCTGTTACTGCCACGACTGTCATTCATGATTGTTGCTTTAGTTTGATTGAGCATCCGCCTTTTTCACCTGATTTTGCTCCATCAGACTTTCATCTATTCTCAAAACTGAAAGCAGCTATTACTGACACTCATTTAGTCCGATGATTTCTGACCAGTCACGATAAGGAGTTCTTTAAAAGTGGTATTGATACTATTAAATACCGATGACATAAGTGTATAGATACTGAAAGGGATTATGTAGAAAAATAATGCAAAATGTCTGATAAAATTCAAATCCTACAATATGAGGCTCACAAGATATCAATCAGCCCGCGTATCTCTACTGATAGACTGGTATAGTGCCCGAGGACATAAGGCTGCTACTTGAGACATGTATTATATGTTATTAAAATTGCATTAGATTAAAATATATTTCTTTTAGAGGGAAGGGATGATACAAATAAAAACACAAACACTCGAATGCATACATTTTCGGGCCGTTGGCCTTTATCTAGTGTAAAAATCGACAATGTTTCTACACTTGATAAAGGTCAAGGGACACGAAAATTTGTATATTCGAGTGTCTGTGCTTTTCATTATATGATGTTGAATAAGATGAATCATTTAAACTCAGGAATTATTCCTCCCTCATAAGTAACAAAGGAGGGGATCTAAAGCTTTCATCGGCATGAATTTTAGATCATATTTAGAATTCCTCTCTTTAAATAGACATATTTTGTTGAAATGCGCATATGTTGCCTTAAAATTATAACTATACAACATTTTTTTTTCAATATTAGTTGTATAATTCTACATCATACTTTCAGACAGATGTAATAGTGTTCACTGCACCAAATGACCTTAATTTGAATAGCGGGGCGTTGCCAGTCAGCGTCCTTAATGCAGCAGGGGTAAACTTCCAACGAGACCTGAAGTCTGATTACCCGTGGGGAGTGTCTTACGGTGAGGTGGCACATGTCAAGGGCTACAACCTTAACTGTAAGAAGGTTTTCATTGGTGCCTTGCCACCATGGGGCACTAAATCACCTAACCCAGAAAGTGTGAGTTATATGTACTTTACAATGTACGCGTCTCCGGATCCATCTTCTCGAGACAAGTGTACGTACATTTTTTGTAATTATCATGATTTTACCTTACTCCCCCTTGTCAGATGTCACATGTATATACAAAACTGCGTATCCGGTGAGTTTCGTTCAGAGAATATATACAACAAATTCAGAGTCTATATTTTGTTAAACATTCCAATGAGAGTAAATCATTCAAAAATATTTTTGCCCGTAATTTATTCGAAGTTTTTGGCTGAGAGACTCATCGGAGACATCCGGCAAGGTGGAGTAAGGTATTACGTACACGTGTTTCAAGAAGATGAATGTACTCTTTCTTTACATTAAATTTATTTCAAATATAAATACGACACACAGATCTTACGATCTGTAATAAAAATACATATAAATATGAAAATTAAAATCAAACCATTTATATTTACGTCACAGGTAACGTATTGGTTGGTATCATTCAATCAACTTCATGCTTTATCTTTTTTAGCTCACCTGAGCGAAGCTCAAGTGAGCTATTGTCATAGCGCACCGTCAGACGTCTGTCCGTCGTCCGTCCGTCCGGCGTAAACTTTTCACATTTTCGACTTCCTCTCCCGAACCACGTAAAGGATTTTGATGAAACTTGGTAGGATTAAAGTACATGTACTTATGGTCCCATACAAGTGTTGTATCAGCTGGTTTTTTTTCCGTGGCGCCACTACAGCCAAAAGTAGGTTACGGGGGTACCTTCCATTGACAAACTTCTTCAGATCCGAGACACATTTCGACAAACCGAAAGCATCAGGATTATCTAGATATGTCTTTTAAAACAAGTGTTGTTGTTTTTGGTTCCAGTCCGAAGTCAAAATTTTTGACTCGTTTTGACGTCTTTTTGGGCTTTGTCAGAAATACTACTTTTTTAGCTGTCTCTTCGAGTTTCTATATGAATATATGGTTTTGTGCATCCATTTACTGCATTTTTGTCATTTTAAGTCATTCAATTGTTTTATATTCAGTTTGGTTGAAAACCTTATTTTCATACATATTAGAAATCTTCTCCAGAACTATTGAAGGGATTTTAATGAAACTTGGTAGGAATAAAGTATTCATGGTCCCATACAAATTTTTTGAAGTTTTTCGTCCGGATTTGCCAACAGGTAGTGGTACATGTACATGTACCACAGACAAAAGAAGGTACCGTCTTTTAACTTTCTTCTTCAGAAGGAAGCAAATATCGACAAACCAAAAGCATCAGGATGATCTAGAGAGATTTACTAAGAAGATTTGTTTTTGGTTTCATTCCGAAGTCAAATATTCGACGCATTTTGACGTTTGTTTGGACCTTATGCTACATTTAATTCTTGAACTACATGTATTTCTTTGAATAACTCAATAAATACATTGTATTTGCCTATTTGTTATATTTAAGTTTCTAGATGCTTTGGTATACATTGTTTGCTATAATCTTTATTTTGGAATTTTTATGATTTATTTTTTTCAATATGGACCCAAGGGTTGTGGGTTTTTGGTTCAAGTCCTCGCACCGTCACCCCAAATTTTGTTCTTTCTTTTTAGTTTTTGTTCTATTTTGTAAGGATTTTAGCACTTTTAAATCATTTGAATATCTTTAATTTCAGTTTTGACCCTAGTCATGTTTATGTGTATATGGACCCAAGGGTTGTGGGTTCAAACTCTGGCCCTGTCGCTATCTTTATGCAATGTCTGTATGTGAAGCATGAGGTGAGGATTGTGCCCCCTAGGGCTCTAGTGCACTTAATTGCTGTATATTTGTCACATGTAAGTTCCTAAATGCATTTATGGGTTTTTATTGTTATATTTAATTTTATCAAGTACAAAAGATTGATAGGGAATTTATTTTCATAAAGTGATCAAGAGTTGTCTTTCCTTTATCAATTTACAAGTACAAATATCAGAATGCATTAGTTTAGATAATCAGCTATCAGTCAGCTAAGAGTATACTTAGTATCAGATGAGCGTTGTGGCCCCTTGGGCTAAATATTACAGAACATTGCTATTGCCATTTTCATTGAGCAAATGAAATAGCTTAACCAGCCTTGTTTCATATTTGCATCACAAAAAAAATTTATATTGCTAACCTTAGGTTTTGTACGATTTTATGGAGAGATGCCTAGAGGAGGCGAATGAGTACAACCTAAAGACGATGGCATTCGCTACGCTAGGGATAGGCGCTCTAGGATACCCGTATGATAGAGTTGCCAAAGCAATGATAGGGAGTATGGGCAAATTTGATAGGAGGTTTACATCACCAAAGATTCAGTCGGTGTCCATACTGATATACCACCAACACACTGATTACAATAAAATCAAAGCGGTAAACTTTCTTTTTTTATCTGCAATATTTGAAACCTCCCGTCTGGTTTGGAATGACAGATATGGACAAAACCATATCCCTATTTTGAAGTACAAAATCGTTAATCGTACTAATCTTGATCTGATTCACATACCATAAATCAGTTCATTATCTGCAATAACAGCCAAGAAAAGTCCGGAAAACTAAAAATCTCATGAAACTTTCTAATTTCAAGAGCTATAACTCTTGTGAAAAGAGGTCAATCGAAACCAAACTTGATCTGTATCACTCTATCATGTATTCACATACTAAAAGTCCTTTAATATCTGCAGCAACATCCATGAAAAGAAAAGGGGATGATCTACAGCATAACCACCCAGCACTCACCCAGCGAAAAAAACCCACAAGAAAGTGATACGTAAATGACATCAGACAACACTAAAAACCACAAAAAACAGACATTATTCACTAGAACTAGACCATCATACACGACAATCGAAACAAATGTATAGTAACATCATTACACTAATTACACCATATAAAAGGCAGTAGAATCGCAGAAAAGTCCAGAAAACTGATAGTTCCATGAAATTTGCTAATTCTAAGGGCCATAACTCATGTAAAAATAGATCAATGAACACAAAACTCGAACTTGATCTGTATCAAACAGAGATGTATTCATATACCAAAAATCAATTCGATTATACTTGCAATAGAACCGAAGAAAGTCTGGAAAGCGGATATTATACAATTATTGCACAGTGATGAGGTCGATATGATGATTTATGGAATGATAAAACCAATATCGACCGAGGCCGAAGGCCGAGGTTGATATTGGTTTTATCACTCCATAAATCATCATATCGACCGAATCACTGTGCTATAACTGTTTTATCATATACATGGAAACTGGAAAAGAAAAGGGTAACTACAATGTTTTGCTTCCCTATCTAGCACTGCTCACTTTCACTTTTTTCTTTCGGATAAACATTTTGTTTTCTTGTATAATGTTTTACACTTCATCTTAATAATTTTTTTTCATTAAAAATGATGCCAAATAGCATACTCAGTCATGTCAGAAACACACAATTTGCTGCCGACTACCATTTTTCTCCAATACACAAAACCGGAAACGCGTCAATATGACCGGTTCAATACGACGATTAATCGCATTGCACGTGACCGCGTTTTGGCCAATGGGAAAGCTTATAAACGGTTACATAAATTAGAGTATATGATAATTCATGAATTTTGCTTAGTCCGTCCAAGGGCCATAACACTTGTAGAAATAGGTCAATGAAAACATAAATAAATAAAACGAAAGTAATAAACGCAATGCTTCATATTGATGTTTTTTTTCCAATTTTTTAAGGCTTTCGACAACGAACTTCAATTAGTGCCAGCCTCAAGTGGTTCTGGTAAGTTGTTTCAAAGTCTTTCTAATCCATGCATTCAGCAAGTCTTTCACGAGAAATATTATACTTTTTTTTCTCATTTTAGAAAATCTGCATTGGTAGGCGAACTTAACCGATTTATTTGACTCTTTCTTTTCAATATTAGGAACTAAAAGTCCAGCAGTCGTGGCCTCCAGAGGTTCATGCTCGAAGACTTTCGGGAGCACTCAAGTCAATGTAATGGTAGACAACATGACGTCACAGACGGTAATTAATTTATCATTTTAATTTTGTTTCTTTATCTATTTACAGGTTATTTTTATTTATTTATTTATTTATCTGTGTTATCATCAATTTATATCCTTATTTATTCATTATTTTCGGATTCCTTAAGCTTGTGTCCGTATTACTCGTTTAAAAGCAACTTGTGCTTTTATGAGACTGGATTTTGTTAATTCAAGTCGATAAAGCATTCCATAATAGAAATCTTGTATTTCAGGTCGATGTCATAGTGAATAGTGTGTCCCCTAGACTTCAGCTGAAAAGCAGCTCTGGTCTAGCACTCTCTATTCTCAATCATGGCGGCAAAGAGATTCAAAAGGAGCTCGACAAAAAGTACTCCAGTGGAATAAGTATTGGTGAAATAGCAAAGACGAAGGCTGGGAAACTGAGCTGCAAAAGTATCTACCATGGAACTCTACCGTATTGGTACTCCAAAAAGAAACATAACAAGAAACCGGAGGAGGTATGTTCTGTGATCTTCTGTCATCGACTTAACGTGTTTAATTAATTTCTTTGTATCTAAGGATATGAAACCTTGCAATTGTACTTTATTAATTCACTTTTTATTCAGGTTATAGAGACGTTTGTATACGACTGTCTTTCAATGGCAGCGAACGATGGATACTCAACCATAGCCTTCCCAGTTCTGGGTACGGGCTATCAAAAGTTTCCTCCAGACGTGTCTGCACACCATATCATAATGGGAATAGATAAGTACTCCAAGAAACACAGGTCCATTAAGGAGGTCAGAATTGTAATTTATGGAGGTGCCGGTGACTACCAAGAAGCAGAGAAAGTAAGAAAAATACAATAAAAAATATGTTTGTTCATGTATGGCCGATTTATTTCAATTATGTTTTAGCTATCTTGCCAAATGTTTACTCATATATTTACATTATATACATCTTCTGAATATTAAAGAACATAATATTATTATATCGAAAGTCTCACTATAACAAAAAGACAATACAATTGGAATTTGCTGTAAAAAGAAATTGAAATGGAATTTTAGTTTGGTGTTCATAGAGCAAAATCCAAATGCTTTAAATCTGTAAAGTGGATGTGTTTTAAGTTTTAACACGTTTAACTGTTCATTTCAAAATAAACATGTACTTCAATGTCTTTTTCACACCTTTTAGGCTTTCAAAAACGAGTTTTCTGGTCGCTCAACAGCAGGTATCTATATATGTTTTAATTTTGGATACAGGAACATAAAAAAGAAAAATAATTGTAACTGCATATCATTTCTCAAGTATTGATGATTCAATTTTTCTTCCAATATTAATAATTCAGATATTCAGGTTTTTAATACCATGTCCCTTGTGCATGTACACAAATTTAATATTATTCTATTAGAGAAAATAAAACATGAATTTGGCATATAAGTTCCAGTGCAGACCAAAGGATCAACCCCACAACGTGGCACAACTGAATTCTTCAGATTGATGTACATGCAAGAAGCACGGCCACCATCTACATGGTCACAGTTCACCAACAAGAGAACCATACGTGATTGGTCTATCAATCTGAGCTCAAGTCTATCTCCGATGCAGGAGGTACAACCCGATCCAGCGACAGTACAGTCCATACAAAATGCCTTCTTGAGCACCATGGGGAGTAAACCACAGATTTTTTCTATCACCAGAATAGAAAACATAGATCTTTTCCAGAAATACATGGATGAATGCCAGCGACTATTCAAGAAAGCTTACGCAAACAAAAAATCCTTCGATCCCATACATAGCCTTGCCAACTCTACCAAGAAAAATGTTGTTCTGGAGAAGTATTTACATAAAGGCATGACAAGTCAACTCTACCCGGAGATAAACGAGCACTACTTCTTCCATGGGACAAATGCAAGTGTTGTGCCTGTCATCAAATCCCAAGGCTTAGACAGCAGACTAGCTGCTTCTGGGCGAGTCGGTGCTGGGGTTTATGGTGCTGAGGTTGCCTCGAAGTCAGCACAATATGTTGGTATGTAAACTTGGACCCCTCTTATTTCGATTGATAGCAGCTACAGAGATTATATCTCACCTCGTAGAAAAAAGAAACTTTTGACAACAGGGTAATAGGACTTGTGATTAAGCATTAACAATTGCGATATTCAAAACGTTAATCTTTCTGTTCTTTCTTATCAAATTTTTTGTTATGCAAATTATAATGGATCATGTAATATTAAACATGTTATATGAGGTGCACAAAAATCATTTGTCTCCTACAATACACATATTTTTTTTTCAGGCCCAGACCAAAGAGGCCATTGTTTTATGTTCATCATACGGATGTGCATGGGAGACGTGTATGTCACTCAGACGGGCGGTGGCTATCGTCGAGCTCCATGTAAAACCTGCTTCAGCGACAAATGCATCAAGCACTACGATCTATATGACTCTATAATGGCAGACGGAGCTGCCTTCGCGGACAGAGAGTTCCTAGTCTACGACAAGAACCAGTGTTACCCTGAGTATCTCATCGAGTTCTCGTCTCAAATGCATGCTCCTCAAATGCCAATGCATATTCCTCCAAATATGTCGTCTGCACTTGGATTTCTCCAAAAGTTGCAAAATTAATATAATCAAACAGTGGTTACATACAATGTACAGCTTAGACAACACCGTTACTACGTGGTCAATTTCAATAAAGAATCAAATACAGACGTGTATGTGTCAAAACAGAGTACAGCTAAATAATATAAATGTACATTTGCTCATTACATCCTCAATTGTAATTTGTATGTCCAATATATCATGTTATGTTCGCCAAAAAGAAAGCTTTTTTATGAACAGAAACATGTATCGATGCAATACCATAGAACGATATATGATACATGTAACACAAAATAATAGAACAATCTTATGAACTGTTACATTTGTATCTTCTCTGCTGTATGCGAAGACAGAAAACCAGAGCAATAGTAAATGTCACTTGCTTGACCTTCACATTGCCTCTTATGAGTTATATATGCTTGGCTTGTACAAGTCGTCTGTAACAGTACAAAAGAGCATTTAAATGCTACTCTTTTTTCGATGAAGCGTAGTTTATAAAGATATGTCACTTGACTGGTTGGACGAAAAAGTGCAGTATGTCAAATGTTACGATGACAGAACCGACTAATACCAGCACGATAACTGCTACGTATCCCATACCTTTTGACAGCGGTCTGTTGTCCGTGGCCGACGATTTCTTTCGTTTGAATGATGATAATGTTCTGGTTTCTATTTTTAAGTCTTGTTGTATTTCTTCGATTAGTTTATCAATATCTGAAGATGAAGTGTTTGTTCTTCTTGCGCATGTGCAACATTGTGATGTTAGCGTTGGATATGTAGATGACACTGTGCTGCTTATTGATTCCATCGATGTCGTAGAAATCTCTATTTCGCCCGTGGTAAAGACTGAAGTAGTTGTTTCAATTTGACAGGGAAGTTCTGCGGATGATATATTTATATCTACTTTTTCACGATAGGAGACTGCAATATATAAAACAAATTATTCTGAGAAAATAGAAATAATAGAAATAAGAGTTGATGATGGTTTGTCTAATGGGTACATGCATTCAAATTATACGGACGGACGATTTTTAGATGGGTCATACGCCTGGCTATTTTCTTGGTAACGTTGCCAAGCTTTCCATAGGCCCAATGCTAGAAGTTGTCGACCTTATGCTAAAACCTAATACGTGTAAGAGTGTATTCTTATAATTTGCTTAAGATAAATGAAAAAGGGGCGCTTACGTATAGTATGATTCATATAAGATTGATTAGGTTACCATCTACATAGGATGTATAAATAGTTGTTATATCCTCTGTAACATTCTGCATTTCTACAGCAACCGGGAGCTGGTTGGCGGGATATGTATATATAGTACACAGGGTCTCGTGTAGTTCAACCGTGAACTCCGCAAGGGGGGAAGGATTCTTAAACATGGTGAAGATGCAGACATCAAGAGAAATGTTTGATGTTTTGAAGAAAACTGTTAAAGGTGAATTTTTTGTTGTCTTAGCTCTACTTAGTACAGCATATCTGTCAGGATTGGCTGTGAATATAAAAAGATTGCAAAAAATTAGAATGAGTATGAAATGAACATCATGCACTGGCATAAGTTTGCAAAGTCTTACATTGGATGCTTTGGTTTTCTTTCACATATTTGAATAAATGCCAAAGGGACCAATATTATTTACTAATATGATGGAAACAAATATTAAGTGAAAATCTATATAAGGCCTTAGATAGAAAGCAAACAAAACATAAGATTTTCTTAAAAATATATATTATAATATATCTTGTAAGAAATAAAAGATAAAGATAGTAGTGAAATATTATAGAGAAGAAAAAACGATATAACATATGATAACACTTCAAGTTCAAATCTACTAAATGACAATTTGTTTTGTGTACATTACCTTCTTCCGTTTTTGAGACACACCGGGCTGGGTTTGGTTTTTTTTATTTCAACGATGTACTATCATTGTTTGTGATCTTCTCTTTCTTCATAGACGAAATTGTTTTTACTTCCTTTGCTTCGAACATTTTCATCTTTGGGTTAATTATATGGGTACGTTTATCTTACGTGTATTACTTACAAATGTATGTCTATAGGAAGAATCGCACTAGGGCTAGTTATATGTCTTGACTATTTTGTATAGTTTTAGTACCTGTATAGTATCCGTGTGATTTCATACAAGCAAATGAGGAATGAAGATTACATGGAATACCATAGACATTTGCTTCAATAGGTGCTGATATATTCAGAAAAAGGCATAAAGCATCCGAAGTATCAACGGCAGCATTCGAATCGTCGTTTGTGGGCCTACAGTCATCTCTCAGCCAAGAAGTTGAACCCTCAGGTCGTATAGCCCCTATCCAAAACCCTTCTACTTCTGATCTGAAAATGTAACTTTGATATTAATTATTAAACATATAGTTTAAAATGTATTGTCTGAAAATATGGCTGCCTGGAAATTATTTAACTCTCAGCGAAGACTTCAATTAATTGTAAATTGATAGCACCTCTGAATTAATTTGAAATTAAGTCGTTTCAGTAAACATAACATTGCAAGTTCTTGTACCGTTTGCCAATTGCTGTTTACACCCGCGTTCGTAATATCAATTTATTAACCGACGTGCTTGAGGCATCATTGAGTTTTCTTAGGACAAATTTAATCCGTTTTCAGATTATTTTAATTAACGGATAAGATAGTGAATAGTGTGCCAAAATCTGGATAAACACACTGTTTGCTTTTGATCTAGAAGCTGGTAAAGTAAACTTTATGTGCACTTTAGTCTTTTAAAAACAATATTATCTGTAACAATTCTTATTTCAATATTTTCTTAATTTCTTTCTACAATACTTCAAACATACATGTAATATTCAGGCTATAATAAATACAACTGCGGTTACTTAAATCATCGAATAAAATGTGTGAAGGAAACAAAAAGACTTTTCTCTAAAAGAAACTACATTTTGTATTGATTTCACTTCATATGCGGGACTTTTGTCCCATCTTTTACATTATGGTTTTTAAATTTGAATTAGAATAAGGGTCTTCTACTTGCTACGTCTTACTTCTTGAGCACTTATTTCAAATACACTATGCGTCGGCTGTCACTTTTATATCGAAGCGTCCTTCCATATGTGTGGTTTTAAAGATAACGAGCTGATTCAATATAGATTTACACATTTTATTTAATTTTAATGACTTTATATACATGTATAACATGTGCGATGATACTTTTGTCTTGTAAACGACTAGAATTTATTAATTTCCCTACTAACTATAAAGCTAGAAATGCATGTATTCGAAATTTGATGTAAATGATAAAATATAAAACTTGTAAAAAAAAAGAGTCTTGAATGAATTTATTTCAAACGCATTATTTTACTCATCGATATACAAAAACTAAAATAATGGAAATTTTCACTATTAACTCCCAACAAGTATACCAGAGAACAAGTACATGTACCACTCGTAGTACAGGAATCTAAGATTATACATTCAATGAACAAGGCAATCGCGAACCGCCGATTGGAGGTAGGATCAGGTGTCAGGAGTGAGTGAGCGTCATTTGACTGCATGCAAAACCCGCCGCGAATCCCAAATAGAAACGTGTAAAATCTAGTTATGTCCAAATAGGTAGAAGACGGTCAATAGGGAAATGTCATTAATCCGTGATGGACAAATGTCGAAAGGAGCAAAAAGCTCTTTTTAGTTACATGTACCATGATAGAACCTCCGCAGTGGCATCTTAAGCCGTTCCCCTAAAATAACCTTAAGTAAGCAGCTTATTGGCCATCCTCTTTGTCCTCAACATGAAGTTTCCGTACTTGCTCTTGCATGGCATATAAGTTGTGAAATAATTACACCATAAGCATGCGAAGGGGGAATGGCGTTGCGCAAGAAGAGTAAGTCTTTGGTTGTGAAATTAAAATCATCACGTCATAATGAAAGGTGTTCTGATGACCGTTGTCACTGATGGATAATATTAGTCAAGGTAGTAGACTGGTGCGCTGCTCTCAGTTGTTCCAATAGATGGAGCCAAGGAACTCCTGAATAGTAGGATGATTGATGGATAATACGTCATCAATGTACCTATAAGTTCAGTTGAACTCCGATGCTTAGTTTATTTTGCAAAGGAATATGTCAGCTTGGAGAGGGACACAAACATCTATCATATATTAAATCTTAAATATTGTACCTGTTTTGGTGTAGAGCTTGACCAATAATGTAGTCATGTAGATAATTCTCTGAACTTCCATAATAGAATTTAAGACCTAATGCAGGACAAATAGTGAAAGCCTCAGACCATGTTCTGCTCTCCCAGATAATAACTGGATCGGTTATCCATAGTTTTGACGGATAAACTGAAATAGAAATATATATTACAGGACAATTCAACCTTATAAATATGATAAGGTGATTGAAGTGTTTCGTGGCACTTTATCCATTTGGCATCATATATTACTTAAGTTTGCTATTTCGGAAATTTATCACTCTAACATATCTTGGAAATTAAAGGATACAACATCCTAGTACCACCCCTTCAATGCTTTTTGGTCATATATTCTATGCTGCTGTGTCGACCCTACAGGAAATTTGGAACCGTGCACACAAAGTACACAAATTCCAAAAACCGCAATCGAAAGGAGCACGTATTTTGGGAAAAAAACCAAAACAATACAGAACTTTCGTATGCGAAAAGAAAAAATGAACAAACAGACGGAGACAATGACTCAGGCGCACAGAATTACAAGGGACAACATATCCAATACAAGTGCGGAAGGCATTGTAGAATACAAATTTTGTATGTGGCGCTGTTAAAATGTGCCATACTTATATCTGATATCTCATGAATCATGTTACTTATCCAATGCAAGTATAGTATCAAAGAACGTAGGGCCAAAATGGAAACACATGGCTTCATAAATCAAATAGAAGGCGCTTCTGAAAATGATGATTTACTCTCTGAAACGCATGTCTGGTGCATTAACATTGGTTTAAATCATTGTTCAAGAATGTTACGAGATGGAGAATTTTATTTTTCTTGTGGAAAGTGTATCGCTATCACCTCCTCACGTCTCTCTATACATATGGTAATATAAATCTGAAACCCAATATATATTATGGTTATATATTACCGTCATCAAAAACTACAATGAACAGAAAGCAAATCATCGAGTAAAATCTCTTAAGACTTAATCCCTCTAAAACATTGATAACTCTTACCCTGTACACCTTAATGGTAAGACGAAAGGGGTGTGACGAAATAATAATTCCAAGTAATTTTTCATTTGCCTATCTTTCATTAATCTTTCATAGGTTTGCTATTTTCCTTGTACAAAGGAGACTTGATAATGGAATCCCATCTATACATTTTATATTAGCTATCAATAGAAATTACATAGTAGATTTCATAAATAAATCAGAGAAAAAGGTCAAACACAAAAGAAAAAAATAAAACATCCTAGAGAAACATACATAATTCATCAACATAGAAAGCTTCTTAAATTTTACAATTAATCAGTGAATGGAAACGCAATACAAAATCCGAAACCAGATTAAAAAAATAGCACTCGAAAGGTTAACAAATTCTTTTAAAAAATATATACAATGTAAGAGAAGTTTTTTTTTTGTTGAGAAAAAAAAAATAGGATAAACAAACGGAAAAAATAAAACAGCCCCTTAGAAATACCTCCGCGTGGAATAGAAGGGTATTATGTTTTAATTCCTTATGGAGATTTTTGAGATTTTTTCATCATTTAAGTGATACTGCACAAAATTGATGAGACGTTGCAATAGGGCAATGCCTAATAAGTAAGTCCATATCGTTTATATATCTGAAAAGTCTATAATAGTTTTTGCAAACACTTCAAGAGTTCGTCAAAAGGAAAGATTTTCTGTCTTCGACAAACTATTGAAGTGTTTGCAAAAACTATGAACTTTTCATATACCTGGACGGTATTGATGGATTTATTAGGCATTACCCTACTGCAACGGCTCATCAGATTTGTTTAATTTAGAAAATGAAAAAAATATATACCAAAAATCTATGTAAGGAATCACAACACCATACGTTTCGATCCCACGCGGTGAATACGAAGGATATCCTTATCTAATGAACATTTTCAAGTACGAAGTGAATTGCAGCTGCTACCAGTAAAAACGCCTCGTGCTTTTTATTAAAGTTTAAACATATTCAAATATCATGGATCTTGTTACAAATAGTTAAAAGTTATCAAGCAGTTTTTCGCTAATTTGCTCCGTTATCAGAGTTTAGAACAAGAAAAGTTACCAAAACAACTGTATGTGGTTCACCCTGAATGAATTAACTTACTATCATGTTGTACACACTTATTCAAAACATGCAATTCCATTAATCCGAAATTACGCCAAATATGATATTTTTTGTGGAATCTCCTACACAGCGATTGGATTTGAAGACGTTTAACATTTGAACTACTTGATGAGTGTCACTGCTGGTGGACCAAGAGTCCCCGGGGGCACATGTAGCCAAGTTCGATCAACTTCGGTTGATCGTCTGTCTCTTTAACGCATTTGAAATTTTCTGTTACAAAATTTATTGAAATTTCTGAAAAGTGGGTCCTGTAGCATCATATACCACCCATTCTGCTACGTCTTTTGGTACATTTTTGGACGTAATAATTTTCATACCTTTTGGCCACTTCACATTGTTAGTCCCCTACCGGCAACGCCGAAGGGGACTCTTAGTTGTTTAGACTGAGGATCACTGACGAGGGTTTAGTACACTCGAAACGTGCATATCTGGTCCATGCTGTACATTTATCAGGTCTTAGTTGATGCAATTGAATTTGAAGACGTTTAACACTAAAGACAGACTCACCGACAAGTGTAAGTAAGAAGGGGATCTTCAACAATGCTCGGTTGCAGGACCCAAAGCAAAACACGAAAACACCCGATGCAAAAACACAGAGTAAACATGCAGAGCAAATGAAAGGATAAGGGATATAAACACACAACATACATGTAGAAACATCAAACACAATACACTATACACAAACCGATCGAGACCAAAGGGCAACCCGTGACAACCTATGACAGGAATATCCGAATAACGTGCGCACAACGCTCCCACTTTTCCGGTTACCCAGAGATCTCGAAAAACGCACAATAACCTCCCCACTGACCTTACAAAAAATATCTTATAGCATGCATAAGCAGGGGCCCAAGTAACACACATATGGATATTGAACATCTGTCTTCTTATGCGTGTACCAAAAGCAATGATTTTGAGCAAACATGACAGTGAAATTTCTTCATTCAACATCCCTATTTCTAAATTGGATCTTCATACGATATACTGCATACTAAAACTGCACAATTTTCCTTACACATTTCTACACATTGCTGATTCTATCAACTGCTCCAATACAATTTTGTCTAGAAATCTCACGTCAGCACTGACGACGATAAAGGAACACGTCTTCATTCCACGAATGGACAAAGACTGAAGAAACTCAGCTTTATTTGAATATGGAAAAAATATCAACAAAAATGGAGCATAATTCGTTCTGATAAGAATTCCAACGACTTGCTGAAATGTCATTCCTCCAAACCCAAAAAATATGTTATCCATGAGAATAATCGATATTTGGATTACCTCCTCTTCTGTACATTTATTAAAATCAGAAGTCTCTCTCACAGAACCAGTTTTTGTTACCGACAAAACCAAAAGAGCTTTACAAAAGAGCATAAGTGAGTCCCAACAGGGATCGGATTCTTTGAACTGATTGATTTGGTTACTTAAGATGCATTTGTATTTATACACCAAGCAAAAAGAAAATGTTCGAAATAACTCGTGCATGTCAGCATGGAACTACAAATTATACAATAAAAACAAATGAAATAACATCAAATGTATTAACAGTAATATACATAGAGCAAATGATGTGGATTAATTCGTACATTTTTCCACTTTTTTTTCTGTAATACATACAATTCCAATAAGTAATGAATACATGTAGTTGGAGAAGGTTAACAAAATGGAAAATCCCTTACCAGTCATCATAAAAGTGTCTTGGTAGGCTGCAACTGAAAATAATAAAGATATAACAAATTGCAAATATAAGGTAATAACTTTTTCTGTATCTGGTGTACAGTAGAGTCATATCACATAGCGATTCAGCCGTCTCCATTGTAAGAACGTGAAAAAAGTTCTGTTGAATGGTGTTTTTTTATTCAAACATCTGTATGCTTTCTGATTGTGATTTTTAAATTTGATTTCGGGTTGTGTGTTTGACTTTTGTTCACTGATTGTAGATTTAGTGGTACAATGACAAATATTGACACTGACCATATCCCTGTATACAGCACAAAATCGATAATTCAGAAAATCAGAAACCGAAGGCATACAAAGTCAGGATAAAACAGGAACCAAAGCAAACAAACAAAAACCTCCACCATATGAAAAGAAGCGAACTCCCGATATGGGAGTGAGACCAGGTGCCGAGGAAGAGTAAGCATCTCCTGCATGCATGCAACAACCGCCGATTCAATTCGGTAGAACTGTCACATCCGGTTACTTCCATTTCGGAAGACATAGAGTACAATCTTTTGTCGGATGGTTCAAATGGTCTATGACAGAATATCATCCACCATTCTGGGGAATGGGACATTATAGTGTACGACGAGTTCCCCATATCGACCGTAGAACTTCCTCAGTGACGATGTTAGTCGGTCACAAACATATCCCTGACTGAGAAGCTTATCTGAAAGACGCCTAGCTCTCAGAACAAAATCCGTATATTTGGTACTTGCTCTGGCATAGCGTATCAACTGAGATATGAACACGCCATAAGCTGGTGATGAAGGGATGTTGCTAATCAGAAAAGGAAAGTTTGTAATGCTGAAATTGAAGTCGTCACGTTTGTCACAGAGTGAGGTGTTTATGTGACCATCGGTGTCGTAGGACAACATTTTGTCCAAATAGGATGCTGAATTATTTGTCTCTGTAGTTTCTTTGACTTCAAGCTCTGAAGGATAGATACTGCTCAGGTAATCCGTGAATTTTGGATTATTGATGGACAACACATCGTCTATGTGTCCGTAAGTGAAGTTGAAGTCAGAAGCTAAGTATCTTTTCCCATCAGAGACCAAAGATTGAATGAATTCAGCTTCGTACGAGTAAAGGAAAATGTCAGCAAGGAGTGGGGCACAATTGGTCCCCATTGGAATTCCGACAATTTGCTGGAAGACCTTTCCTCCAAACACCACAAAAATGTTGTCGATCAAAAAGTTTAACATATGAATAATATCTGTTTCAGTGTACTTATTTTCAGAATCGGACTTTTCTTTTAGAAAGTAGGTTTTGTCATAATTCACAACAATACATTTGTAGTTGCGATTACCGTTCTTACTTGTAAACGCATTACTTATAATTCTTTCTTTCAATTTAGAATGTGGAATTGTAGTGTAAAGTGTCGAAAAATTAAAGGCTTTGCTCGAATGGACTATACTAAAATTGAGTTGATTTCAGATGTTCTAAAAGTTCCTTCGAATTCTTTAAAATCCACATCTGGTTGATACCACTGCGAGAATATCGTCGAACAATATTTTTGAAGCCCAAATTTGATTTCAGATAAAACTTTGGTGAGTAAGATCGATACAGATTTGGTAGAACACTTTGAGGAACCAGCGATGAAACGTTGTTTGTACGGATTCTTATGCATTTTAGGTATGCAGTATAAGTATGGTAAATCTAAATCTAAATTGTTAGTGTGGAAGCCAAAGGAAGCAAGAGCTGATTTGTGGTTGTCTATTATTTCAGAGGTAGAAAGGTTTGTTTGGGTGTAAGTGGGATTTCCAGGTGTCGAATTTAAACCCAAATCTTTAACTAGACTCTCGAAATAGTACTTTTTGCATGTAAATGTGTAATTATTTGAGGCTTTGTCCGCTGATGTGATGACATAATGTTCTTGGAGGTAGGTAAGCTCTGTGATAACATCAGGGTCTTTAAATATAGACTCAAATCTCACAGTTGATTTTAATCGGTTAATTCTAGATAAAAGTAACCCTCTGATGGATTTTATCCATTCGGAAAGGGTGTCGAGCTGTACATCCTCTTTCTTTGCCCAACATCTTGCATATTCCTCACAAGAGTACATGATAATTTTGAAAATTTTGGTTCCATGTAAAGGACATACTTTCTCTGTGTTTGGGACCATTTTTTAACAATTCTCTTAACTTGTCGTTCTTGACTATACTAAGGTCGCCAGTATAACGTGTCCACAAGGAGAGTAGTAGAAATCCGCAAGGAAGTGGATGTAGTGAGGGATTACCTAAATCAATACACTGCAAGAATCGTTTGTAATTGTAAATTTTAGAAGCAACTGTTGGTGTGTAGCTATAGGAAATACAAGGAGTTTCTTTTCTTTTGAAATACGGTGGGATTTTTTCTGTGACAGTTTTGTGATTCAAAATTTGACCAAGATTCAATTTATCAATACCTTTGTTTGCAAATCTTACTTTAATGAAAGGACGGTTTGTTTTCTCCTCTGATTTATTTGATCTAACTGCTTGAAATAAACGAAAAGTAGAAATGTCCAAGATAAATCCTTGTAGTCTGTATTCTGGGGAACGTGTATCGGTATATTTGAGGTTATTCGTAGATTTCGTGTAACTTCCGTAAAGGAACAGAATATAATTTGGTACGAATGTAATGCAGGCCTAGAGGCTCATTCAAAAATGGAACCAAGTCATCGAAGGAGAAACTATGTATCTCAGGCCTATTATATTTACGAATGCCATGACTTCGAAGTCTTCTTTGTGGTCTGTTGAATAAACTAGTCACATTTACCGATTGACAACCGGGACTTGTTAAGTTTCCCACGCTGCTGATATTATCGTTGCACCAATGGGCGCACAAAATGACACACAATATACCAATGCACACAATGTACAAATGTACACAATGCACAATGCACACAATGTACAAATATACACAAATTGTACACAAATCGTACAATGCACAATGCACACAATGCACAATGCACACACTGTACAAATGTACACAATGTACCAATGCACAAAATGCACAAAATGTACCACAAAATGACTAGTCAGTGTCAGACAATGGAATAGCTGAAACGTTAGTTACCAGACTCTTTAAATGGTCAAATATGTAATAAAATTGTTACTTCACAGATGATTTGGTCGAAATGATGATTGGGTGGTTAAACCATGATCGGCAGAGACTGAACCATATAGATTTAGCTGATTTGAATAAAGCAAATGGAGAAGTGACCGATGTTGATGACTTGCATTTAGAGCGATACCTTCCATTCAGCGAGAGGTAACATTTCAAAGTTAAGGTATATTATGAACCAAATAGAAATTACTGAAGTATCATACAACAAAGTTAATAAAACATGAAAAAGTTAGATTAGATTTCGTTTAAGGATACTTTTCTTTAAAACCAAGAAAAATTAAAAGGTTATCACAGACTACAACACTCAACTCGAGGAAGCTTTTTTTCATGGTAGCAAAATTCAATGTAAACCTTTATCTAATCAATTCCACATAATGGCTTGTATTCGTACAGCTAGGTTGAAGTGGATCCTTTAATGATCGTTTGATCAAAGATACAACCTATATGCAATTTTGATACGGCTTTTTATTTTTTTTTAAATTATGGTCATTTTATAAAAAAATGATCAAAGATACCTTCAATATACTACTGAAATACACTTAGCTGTGTCAGAAAATCACTTTTATTTTGATCAAACCAAACTTCTTAAACGAGTAACTCTACGGGAAAATGTAGGTTAGATGCAGCGTCCGATGCATCGCACCTAATCATCCAAAGATGAATCACTTCTGCAAGTTTTTTTACTGTAGCATCAGTTCTTCGTCAAATACAGAGCTACCCCAAACTTCTTAAGGGCGAGGGGGAATAGCAATAGCTACTCAACTTCGTCGAGGTGAGCTAAAATCTAAAGAAAAGAAGAAACAACATAAAAATACCGTTGCAAAAAAAAAAGAATTTAGGAAAGAAAAGGAAATGGAATATATATATATATGTAACGATATTTCAAATGCGACATTCCTGATTTTTTTTACTTACAACGTGGCATCACATTGTGGTACTTACCGCAAAGGAAAGGGAAAATCAGTATATACATAGTTTCCTTAATGAAATAGTATTCTATAAATCATGTATATTATCAAGCTTTCAATCCAATAAAGGCAACACAGCGATGTGATTGATTTTAGTCTGCTGAAGATATCTGTTTTATACTTGATCAGTTTAGTCAAAGGCGACAAAGAGGCTTTGTAAATGTCCATGATAACTCATTGATACTCGACACGATAGTCGATACTCAGTTTTTATAAAAAAGAAAGAATTTAATTCATAATGGCAGTCTATTGTCGTACCTAAAAGCTTTATAGTCGGGCAAAGAAAATAAAATACATGAAACTAAAATGCTATTTTTACTCGCATCTTCTACATTAATTTATTGCACAGTGAATATATAGTAGAAATTTTGGAAACAAATGGATTATAAGATGTCAATCTTTCATATTAACGATATACTTAGCTATTAAGTTGTACTCTTAATTATGTTCGAGTAAAGCACTTTTCTTGTTAGAATCTGACAGAGATAAAGCATGAAATATGATGCATTAAATATTCTGTTTGTAAGCAATGTTCTTTTATTTCCTTTTCTCGTGACTGGATGTTTTAGTTGTGATTATTAATTTTTTCCAGCTCTGTCGCCTGAAAAGAATTTTAGCCCTTTATCAATTTGACATCATATATACTATTTTGCTTTTTCCGAAACGTATGTATATATCAACGATATTAAAGAAGGTTGACATCTTACCACTATACCTCCAATGTTATTTTGGTCATAAATTTCATTAAACTATGCAACTGAATCAACCCTACACAAAATGTAGAGACGCGCACTCCCTGCAAAGTAAATGCACAAATTTAAATTCTACAAAGAAACCATTGGACGCTAACGAAATACATTTGGCTGAATCAGAGAATCATTTAATGAGAACACTGATGAGGGTTTACTCTCCAAACACGTATTGGTGCATCAAAATTAAGTTGCAAAATTTTCTTTAAGAAGGTAAAGAGTTGGAACATTTCCGTATTATTGTTCATGTGCATAAATGTGACTAGACAACGTATGATTGTAAAGTCCTTCACACAACAGCAATGGTAAAATAAGATTTTCATCTTAATTTCCAGACATGCACGTTTTGGGTAAGTAATCTTCGTCAGTAATCCTCAATCTAAACAATGGAATATGGCCTAAGACTGAAAGTCATGTCAAAACCTGCAAGTCATGTCCAAAATATATCGAAAGACGTAGCATGATGGGTGGGATATGACGCTATAGGACCTACTTTTTGTGAACAGAATTTTTTGAATGCGTTTGAATAAACTATCAACTGAAGTTAATCGGATCTGAGGACACGATGTAGACAGGTCCGATCAACTTCGGTTGATCGTTTCTTCAAACGCATTCGAAATTTTCTGTTCACAAAAATAGGTACTGTAGAATCATAATCTCACCTATTCTGCTACGTCTTTCGGTATATTTTGGACATGATGTTCAGATTTTCAAGCAGCATTGATACTCACCATGTGGTTCAAATGTTAAACGTCTTCCAATTAATAGCACAGACATGCACGTTTCGGGTACTTACTTCCTTTTATGTGTTGTCATTAATGTTTGATGTTTCTGTACGCCTGTTTCTATTGTCTTGTATGATGTTCTAGTGATGTTGTAGTGTATTTTTGTGGTTTGTAGTTTTGTCTAATGTCATTTACGTCTCACTTTCTTGTGGGTTTGTTTAGCTGGGTGAGTGCAGGGTGGTCATGCTTGAGATCATCCCCTTTTCTTTCCGCAGAAGTACCAATTTTGAACCTAAACATCAAAATCGAAAGAGGAGAGATTCATACAAGTCTGTTTGACAAAATAGATGATTTTGAATTCAATATAGTAAATTTCCCCTGGCTTGGCGGTGATCTTCATAGGCTATTTTCATAGGACATTTACATACATGTATCACAGCTCATCCTGTACGCTAGAGAATGTAGTAATGTTTTGGATTTTCATTGTAGAAATTCCAAAATTACCAAAACACTTTTAGTTCAAGGTTTACGCTTTCATAACCTAATTTAGACGTTTTGGAAATTTATGGAAAAAATATACTGTAAACTTCTTTTAAAATTCGGATCTATACAAGCAACAGAGTATATTTCTTCGTGTATTTCACAACAAAATTTAGAAGGATCAAAGACCATACATATAATCCTTATGCCAACAACACATAAATATTACTAGTCAACGCTATGATTGTTCTACACACAACAGCAATGGTAAAATAAGATTTTCATCTTAATTTCCGGACATTCATATATTCAGACATGATAACATTTATATATTTCGGACATAATTTTCAAAGATTTTGTTTCATTGTTTGGATTGAGGATCACTGACGTGGATTAAATGCACGAAACGTCCATATCTGGTCCATGCTGTAAATTGATCTGCTTGAAAATGATGCTAATGAATCTGAAGACGTTTAATCCTTTTCAAAAAGCACAATTGTAACACATATGACTTTTATTATCGGTAATCCAATCATTGGGTATCATCATCAGTATTAATGCAACGTTTCAAATTCCTGTACAGAATAAAGAACATCAATTATTTGATGTTATCGGTTGTTTAGGATTGGGGTGGTTTAAGTTAGGAACCCGAAACGTGGATGTCTGGTCCATGCTGCCAATTTACCTGTTCTTAAATGATGCTATTCAATTTGAAGACGTTTAACATTTAGACTCAAAAACTTTATATTGGTGAAGCGAAACTTAAACATCGACGGCGGGTGCGGCTAGCCAACAGGGGATGCTTACTCCTCTTGGACACCTGGTCCCACCTCTAGCTTGCTGGGGGTCTGTCGATGCTCAATTTGGTACTCTATTGTGAGTGCTGTTGAGATAATCGTCAGGATCTTCTTTAACTCATTAAAGCAAGATAAAGGCAGAAATCTCTAATATTCGTCGCAAAATAGCATTCAATATAGTCATTTCTGATCGACAGGGAGGGTTCAATAGCAATTAAATCTAAAACAAAACCAAACTTTTTTCAATTGTACAGTCAACCGTCTTCATTCACCATCTCTAGTTCTAAATTGGATCTGCCTTCAGTATACTGCACACCAAAACTTCACAAGTCTCCTTACAAATTTCGATACGTTGCTACTTCTATCAACGGCGTTACTACATTTTGGTTTAGAAATATCACGTCAGCACTTATGGCGATAAAGGAAAACGTGGCTAGATATTGTGAAATTCTTTTCGTCTATTAAAACTTCGGGAGATGTGATAAACAAAATGAAATCTAAAAATTTCCAATCCGATGCTATTTCTTCATACGACTTCTCAAGAACGTACATCACGCTTTTTCAAGACCCTCTAACGATCGATTGTCTATACTCAATATAAATGGTGTTTTGATCGAGATAGAAAAACGTATTTTCAATAAGGTACTTTATTGTGAGTACTGATGTGATTGTCGTCAGTATCTTCTTTATCTCATTTGTTCATCTGAAAAATGTGGATTTCTTTTTCTCAACAGACTGCAATCATACAAAACAAAGGAGGGGATATACAACAACACCAGATTGCAGCACCCACAGCAAAACCCAAAAAAACCCAAGGCAAAAACACAGAGCCAACAAGCACAGAAAGAGACGCAAAAGGGACAAGGAACGTAAACGTACAACACAGAAACATCAAACACAAAGGACTACACATAAACCAACGAGACCAATAGCAAACCGGTTCCGACTTAGGACGGCCACCTGCCACAAAAATAGCAGAAAGTGTGGTTATCCTTGACAACACAACCCTACTACTTTTCCGATTTCCTAGAGGTATCGAAGAACGTACATTTGTAGTATAAAACAACCTCCTCATTGACAGATGACCACACACAAACAAGAACATAGATGAATATGTAAATGGATATAAAAAGCAAAATGAGAGGGCGTACGTAATACAATCCGTGCTCTGCCGACGCGAGCTCAGGTATGTTATCACCCGATGAGTAAGAGTAACATTCAGAGAGGACAGGTGGTCGGGCCATGTCTTCTCTATAGAGGTTTGGACAGGGCCCGTCATGGAGTCCCGTCGTCACAGTCAGTTTAAGTGCAAGTTTTAAGAATGCGCGGATACAAGATTGTAGTTTGATCCCAAGCCTAGTGTCCGTTTGGTGACATTAAGATCACATCCACGGTATAAAAGGCAAATAATGGACATGTAGTGACCTCTGTAATGCTTTTAACGTCCTATAAGACAATATAATGTTAGATTTAATGAGGATCTCTACAGATTGTGAGGATCCCTGTGTTTATTTACTGTGCGCCTCATGTTGCAGATTTATTTTCATACAGAAGAATGTTTCCACAATCTTCAAAAGCAGCGCAGAGTCCATTCGATCAAAGCCTTTGGTTTTTCGACACTTTGCACTACAATCTCACATTCTAAATTGAAAGAAAGACTCGCAAAAATATAAGTTATGCGTTTAGAAGCAAGAACGGCAATCGCAAATACAAATTTATTGTTGTTAACTATGACAAAACCTACTTTTTTAAAAGAAAAGTCCGATTCTGAAAATAAGTACACTGAAACAGATATTATTCAGATGTTAAACTTCCTGATCGACAACATATTTGTTTTGTTCGCAGGAAAGGTCTTCGAGCAAATTGTCGGAATTATGTCTGGTCCATGCTGTAAATTTATCTGCTAAAAAGATGCTAATAAATTTTAAGGCGATAAACATTCCAATGGGGACCAATTGTGCCCCACTCCTTACCGACATTTTTCTTTACTCGTACGAAGCTGAATTCATTCAGTCTTTGATTTCTGGAGGGAAAAGATACTTAGCTTCTGACTTTTACTTCACTTACAGATACATAGATGATGTCTGGTGCATCATTAATCCAAAATTCGCGGATTACCTCAGCAGAATTTATCCTTCGTAGCTTGAAGACAAAGAAACTACAGAGATAAATAATGCAGCATCCTATTTGGACATAATGTTGTCCTACGACACTGATGGTCACACGAATATCTTACTCTATGAAAAACATGACGACTTCAATTTCAGCATCAAAAACTTTCTTTTTCTCAGTAGCAACATCACTTCATCGCCTGCTTATGGCGTGCTCATATCTCAGTTGATACGCTATGCTAGAGCAAGTACCGAATGTACAGATTTTATTCTGAGAGCTAGGCGTCTTTCAGGTAAGCTTCTCTGTCAGGGATACGTTTGTGACCGACTAACATCGTCACTGAGCAAGTTCTACGGTCAATATGGGGAACTCGTCATGCACTCTCCAGAATGGGGGATGATATTCTGTCATAGACCATTTGTACCATCCAACCAAAAATTATACTTTATTTATTCCAAATGGAAGTAGCCAGATGTGACAATTCTACCGAATTGAAGCGACGGGTGTTGCATGCAAGCAGGAGATGCTGACTCTTCCTGTACACCAAATCGGGAGTTCGCTTTTTCATATGGTGGAGATTTTTGTTTGTTTGCTTAGGTTTCTGTTTTTATCCTGATTATGTATGCCATCGGTTTATGATCTTCTGAACTATTTATTTTTTGCCGTATATAGGGATATGGTATTTATCCATATTTGTCATTATATCCATTAACATATTCATCTGTGTGTTGCTTGGGCACCTGCAACTGATATCTCGTTTGTGTGGTCATCTAAAGTACGGAGGTTATTTTACACCAGAAGTTTGTATTCTTTGAGATCTTTTGGTATATGATTAGTTCTTAGTGTTTTGTGATTTGATGTCATGTCTGATGTTCTTTGTTCCTTTTGCATCTCTTGTTATTTATATTTTCTCTGTTCTTTAACTTGAGATGTTTAGATGCTTTCCTGTGGGTTTTGTTGGATACCTCCTCATTTATTTCATGTAAACTGAAACAAGAGAAATGTAAAAATTATGAAAGCAAAACGAAACTGTGAGATAAAACATCGAACCAAGAAGAAGAACTAGATCACAGGAATATGTGATTATCATTCATGTATGAGCTGATCACCGCACTAAAATGTAAAAAAAATGGTAAATGTTTTCTTTTCTTTTGACGAAGTAGATCCAAAATTTGAAACACACAATTCATGCATTTTGTCTTAATAATGTAAACGTCTTCAAATTGAAAAGCATCATTTAAGAACAGATAAATTGCAACATGGACGAGACATGCACGTTTCGGGTACTCAACCCTCGTCAGTGATCCTCAAATCTAAACAATGTAATATGCCAAAAAAGTACGAAAGTTACTTTGTCGAAAAAGCGTACCGAAAGACGTAGCAGGATGGGTGGGATATGATGCTACAGGACCCACGTTTTAGTAATTTCAAGAAATTTTGATGACAGAAATTTTAGAATGCGTTGAAGAAACGATCAACAGAAATTGATCGAATTTGGCTACATGTGCCCTCGGGGACTCCTGGTCCACCAGCAGTGACACTCACCAAGTGGTATAAATGTAAACGTCTTCAAATTGAATAGCATTATTTAAGAACAGATAAATTGGCAACATGGACCAGACATGCACGTTTCGGGTACTCAACCCTCGTCAGTGATCCTCAAATCTAAACAATGTAATATGCCAAAAAAGTACGAAAGTTACTATGTCGAAAAAGCGTACCGAAAGACGTGGCAGGATGGGTGGGATATGATGCTACAGGACCCACGTTTTAGTAATTTCAAGAAA
The DNA here is from genome assembly GCA_033119305.1 of Pinctada imbricata. NCBI lineage: Eukaryota > Metazoa > Mollusca > Bivalvia > Pterioida > Pteriidae > Pinctada > Pinctada imbricata. The sequence goes on along the minus strand of VSWD01000006.1, from coordinate 57,724,823 downwards.
TTTTGATGACATAAATTTTAGAATGCGTTGAAGAAACGATCAACCAAAATTGATCGAACTTGGCTACATGTGCCCTCGGGGACTCCTGGTCCACCAGCAGTGACACTCACCAAGTGGTATAAATGTAAACGTCTTCAAATTGAATAGCATCATTTAAGAACAGATAAATTGGCAACATGGACCAGACATGCACGTTTCGGGTACTCAACTCTCGTCAGTGATCCTCAAATCTAAACAATGTAATTTGCCAAAAAAGTACGAAAGTTACTATGTCGAAAAAGCGTACCGAAAGACGTAGCAGGATGGGTGGGATATGATGCTACAGGACCCACGTTTTAGTAATTTCAAGAAATTTTGATGACAGAAATTTTAGAATGCGTTGAAGAAGTTGTCTCTCGTTGTTCTGCAGTTGTCGCAGGAACATGGTTTTGTTGATCTATACAATATTAAACGATTCCTTGCTGAGAAGTACTTGATATCTATGCCTTTAGGTCCTGGATTTTCCATTTGGTGGCTATAGTTTGGTCCGTTTGTGGACCCTTACGTACTCATTTGGTACATTTTTGGACATAATGATTTTCATACTTTTTGGCCATATTACATTGTTTAGACTGAGGATCACTGACGAGGGTTTAGTACCCGAAACCTGCATGTCTGGTCCATGCTGTAAATTTATCAGGTTTTAAATGATGCTAGTGATTTAAAGACGTTTAACATTTGAACTACTTGGTGTGTGTCACTGCTGGTGGACCAAGAGTCCCCGAGGGCACATGTAGCCAAGGTCGATTAACTTTGGTTGATCGTCTGTCTCTTCAACGCATTTGAAATTTTCTGTTACAAAATTTCTTGAAATGTCTAAAACGTGAGTCCTTTAGCATCATATCCTGCCCATTCTGCTACGTCTTTTGGTACATTTTTGGACATAATAATTTTCATACTTTTTTGCCATATTACATTGTTTAGACTGAGGATCACTGACGAGGGTTTAGTACACGAAACGTGCATCTCTGGTCCATGCTGTAAATTTATCAGGTTTTAAATGATGCTATTGAATTTAAAGACGTTTAACATTTGAACTACTTGGTGTGTGTCACTGCTGGTGGACCAAGAGTCCCCGAGGGCACATGTAGCCAAGGTCGATTAACTTTGGTTGATCGTCTGTCTCTTAAACGCATTTGAAATTTTCTGTTACAAATTTCTTAAAATTTCTAAAACGTGGGTCCTGTAGCATCATATCCCACCCATTCTGCTACGTCTTTTGCTACATTTTTGGACATCATAATTTTCATACTTTTTTGCCATATTACATTGTTTAGACTGAGGATCACTGAGGAGGGTTTAGTACCGAAACGTGCATCTCTGGTCCATGCTGTAAATTTATCAGGTTTTAAATGATGCTATTGAATTTAAAGACGTTTAACATTTGAACTACTTGGTGTGTGTCACTGCTGGTGGACCAAGAGTCCCCGAGGGCACATGTAGCCAAGTTCGATTAACTTTGGTTGATCGTCTGTCTCTTCAACGCATTTGAAATTTTCTGTTACAAAATTTCTTGAAATTTCTAAAACGTGGGTCCTGTAGCATCATATCCCACCCATTCTGCTGCGTCTTTTGGTACATTTTTGGACATCATAATTTTCATACTTTTTTGCCATATTACATTGTTAAGACTGAGGATCACTGACGAGGGTTTAGTACCGAAACGTGCATTTCTGGTCCATGCTCTAAATTTATTAGCTTTTAAATGATGCTATTGAATTTAAAGACGTTTAACATTAGTATGTTTTTACATGTTAGATATGGGAACAGCAGTCCCTGTATTGAGTTAAAACAATGATGGTTAAAAAATATTTATATGATGTTAGCCATAACAGGTATTTTTCCGACTAAGGACGGCCATCTGCCACATCAGTGGCACTTTGTATGGTTACCCGCATTATGTGAGCTAAACCATTCTCTTTGTCCGGTTATCAAGCGGTACTGAAGAAGGTATACTGATTCTGTATATAAGTATCCCAATGGGAAAAAGAAGACAGCAAACTACAGGGGCCGGCGAAAGACACAGATGAGTATGTAAAACAACAACATAGGCGCCGAAGAATAATGCTAATTGCTCTTTTTATTTTTTAAATGGAAAATGTCACTACGTTCTAATAATTATGAACTTTGAACTTATCTTTTTATCTCAATCTTCATATAATACCTAATGAGCTTACAGTGATCAAAACTTATCAAAAACATAGATGTTAAATTATACATCACAAGTTGACGCTTAAAAAAACAAAAACAAAACAAACAAACAAAAACATCACAACTTAAATATATCAAAAGCTTTCCCTCCTTTCTTTTACTGCCATATTATTACTGTCTTTGTGCTGTACATGAATGTAGATCAGACAGAATTATAATCGAGCCAATCATTACAAATATTATAACAGCGGCATAACCCAGTCCTTTGGACAATGGTTTGTGGTTTGGAATTGACGACGGCACTCCATGACGGGCACTGTCCAAACCTCTTTAGAGAAGACAGCGCCAAGACCACCTGTCCTCTCTGAATGTCAGTCGGACTCCTCGGGTGATGACATACATGAGCTCGCGGATTGTATTACGTAAGCCCTTTATATCCATTTACATATTCATCTGTGTTGCAGGGGCCCCTGTATTTTGCGGTCTTGTTTGTGTGTGGTCATCTGACAGTGAGGAGGTTGTTTTACACAACAATTGTACGTTCTTCAAGACCTCTGGGTAATCGAAAATGTGGGAGGGTTGTGCGCACGTAATCCAGGATAACCACACCTTCTGCTATTCCGTGGCAGATGGCCGTCCTAAGTCGGCACCGGTTGCCCATTGGTCTCGTTGTTTTATGTGTAGTCTTTTATGTTTCATGTTTCTATGTTGTGAGTTGGTGTTCCTTGTCCCTTTTGTGTCTCTTTCTGTGGGTGTCTGTTCTGTGTTTTTGCATGGGTGTTTTGGGATTTTGCTGTGGGTGCTGCAACCTGGTGTTGTTGGAGATCCCCTCCTTTCTCTTAAAGAAGAAAACACTCATCTTACCAATGAGGAAATTCAACAAATAAATGAATTAATGAAATCAAAGAAGAGCTGATAATTGAAACCGGAGGCTTATCATCATTCAGGAGAAAAAAGAACTTAAACAAAGGAGGGGATCTCCAACAACACCAGGTTGCAGCACTCACAGCAAAACCCCAAAACACCCAATGTAAAAACACAGAGCAAGCAAGCACAGAAGGAGACGCAAAAGGGACAGGGAACGTCAACGCACAGCACAGAAGCATCAAACACAAAGGACTACACACAAACCAACGAGACCAATGGGCAACCGGTGCCGACTTAGGACGGCCATCTGCCACGCAAATAGCAGACGGTGTGGTTATCCTGGATTACGTGCGCACAACCCTCCCACTATTCCGATTTCCCAGAGGTCTCGAAGAACGCACAATTATGGTGTAAAACAACCTCCTCACTGTTAGATGACCACACACAAACAAGACCGTAAAACGCAGGGGTCCAAGCAACACAGATGAATATGTAAATGGATATAAAAAGAGGACGTGCGTAATATAGTCCGTGCTCTGCCGGCTAAAGCGAGCTCATATATGTTATCACCCGAGAAGTCCGACTGACATTCAGAGAGGACAGGTGGTCGGGGCCCTGTCTTCTCTAAGGAGGTTTGGACAGGGCCCGTCATGAAGCCCCGTCGTCACAGTCAGTCAGAGTGCAAGTCTTAAGAATGCGCCCGTACAAGACTCTATATTGGTCAAGTACCAAGCTTAGTGTCCGTCTGGTGACATTAGGATCATATCCACGGTATAAAAGGCGTTTGATGACTCTGACGCATTTTCGATACATATGCTGTCTACCTTTGATCCTTCTTATTTTGTTAATTATGTCACCATAAAATGCAGGTTGTGAAATACCTAAAGTAATATACTCTCGTTGCTTGTATGGGTCCGAATTTCAAAAGAAGTTGATCATAATTTTTGTAAAATTTCCAGAAAGTCTTTACTAGTTTGTGAAAGCGAAAACCTTGACCTAAAAGTTTCTTTGTAATTTGTAGATTTCTATTATGAAAATCCAAAACATCAGTACATGCTCTAGCATACCGGACGAGCTGTGAAATGTAGATACCGTATGACGGTAATCTAGGGACATCACCGTCAAGCCAGGGGAAATTTACTATGTTGAATCCAAAATCATCTCGTTTGTCATATATACTTGTATGAATTTGTCCATTGACAATTTTGATATTTAGGTCCAAAAATGGTGTTTCAGTGTCTGTAAAGTTTGCCTTGTTTAGAGTCAACTCTTGTGGATAAATAACATCTTTATACTTTTCAAAAACAGGATTATCGATAGTCAGAATATCATCCAGGTACCTAGAAGTACCAATGAAGCATTTCACATCATCATGTTTTCTTTGCTTTTGAAGATTTTGAATAAATTCTTTTTCATATGTGTATAAAAACAAATCTGCAACAAGAGGCGCACAATTTGTACCCATAGGAATCCCCACAACCTGCTTGTAGAGATTCTCACCAAATCTTACATAAATGTTGTCCAATAGGAAGGACAAGGCACTACACAGGTCGCTACATGTCCATGATTTGTATGATTTGTATTCTGTAGCGGAGAAGAAACCCTTTGATTCAGATGTACAAATATAAGTTTTCCCCTCTCGATTATAGCACCATTTAATGAGTTTGGAATTTGATCATTGATCTTGTCGTGAGGAAGCGTGGTGTACATATTTGAAAAATCGTATGAAGCAATCGTATTGGCTAGAAAATTTCTAGATTTTATCTTGTCAATCACATCCCCGGAAATTTTTATAGACCAAAATAAATTTACATCATTCCTGTTAAGAACAGTTTCACAATATTTTGCAACGTGTTCCTTTACCGCCGTGAGGGCTGACGTCAGATGTCTAGACAAACTTGTAGTTGAGCAGTTGCTAGAATTAGCAATGTATCTAAATTTGTAAGGAGATTTGTGCAGTTTTGGTATGCAGTATATTGTAGGAAGATCCAATTTAGAAATAGGGATGTTGAATGAAGAAATTTCACTGTTATGTTTGCTCAAAACGTTGGGGACACTTTCATTGCTTTTAATATAAGTATTTGTAGACGAAAGTTCCGAAACTAAAGTTGATATATAGTAAAGTTTTCATATGATTATGGTGTTGTTGGCTGCTTTATCTGCAGGAGCGAAGACAAATTTTTCATGTAAATTACGTAATTTGGATTGAAAATATCTTTGAGATCTAGAACTTGGATTTTCAAAAAGATGAGGATTTTTGTGGAAGTTGTCTATTCGAATGTCAGTAATGTCCAAAATGAGGTTTTTCCAGTCATTCAGAGAATGCGATTCGACTCCTTCCGATTTACACCATCGTTTGGTATAGTTATCTAAGGCTTCCTTTAGTACTTTGCGACATTTAATAAAATCTATCTTGGATGGGATTCTATACTTAGGTCCTTTTTTGAGAAGACCACGGAGCTGCTTGTCTTGGATAATTGAAAAGTCACCTGTAATAATATGACCAGCTGGTTTATATAGTTATTCAGATGTTGCACATTCTCAAGAAGCAGGACATGATTCAAGTATTCTAGGATCTGATGTAACTTTGTTGTAGTTAAAAACGAAATTTCGAATAGGTCTCTTATATTTGTAACAAATAAGAGGAGGTTCTAAATTTTCAAAATATTGAGGAATGGCACTTTGAACACGATGATCCCGAAAAATATTAGAGATGTTAAGGAGATCGAATCCTTTGTTAATAAATGAAATTTTTATGAATCGTTTTTTAGGTGGGATGTTTTAAACAACTGGAAAAAGTTTATTCTGTGCGAATGCAACAATGATATTAAGTCTGAATCAATCAATATTTCTTAAGAATGCAACCAGTGCTTCATCCAAGATAGATTTCAATTGAACTGCTGGAATTGATGAGAGAGCATGAAGCAGTTCATGTCTGCCGCCGTTGCGTGCAATGATCAGAAGATCATTTAACTCATTCTACACACGGACTGATTTACATTTTGAGTATGGTTGTGTCGTATATGATGCAGGGAGCCTGTTGTATTCTGTATACGTTGATGTTCCATCACATGGGTAAACGGTAGTTTGTAGGCTTATGCTTCCTTCCTCCTCCCTATATATATGTGACTTAAATGAAAGAATATAATAATTGGAATGTTCAACGCCTTCAAATTCAATAGCATCATTTAAGACCTGATAAATTTACAGCATGGACCAGACATGCACGTTTCGGGTACTAAACCCTCGTCAGTGATCCTAAGTCTAAGCAATGTAATATGGCCAAAATTGTACCAAAAGAATTAGCAAAATGGGTGGGATATGATGCCACGTTTTAGAAATTTCAAGAACTTTTGTAACAGATAATTTCAAATGCGTTGAAAAGACAGACGATCAACCGAAGTTGATCGACCTTGGCTACATGAGCCCTCGGGGACTCTTGGTCCACCAGCAGTGACACTCACCAAGTAGTTCAAATGTTAAACGTCTTCAAATTCAATAGCATCATTTAAAACCTGATAAATTTACAGCATGGACCAGACATGCATGTTTCGGATACTAAACCCTCGTCAGTGATCCTAAGTCTAAACAATGTAATATGGCCAAAAAGTATGAAAATTGTTATGTCCAAAAATGTACCAAACGAATAAGCAGAATGGATGGGATATGATGCTACAGGACCAACGTTTTTGAAATTTCAAGAAATTTTGTAACAGAAAATTTCAAATGCGTTGAAAAGACAGACGATCAACCGAAGTTGAAGTTGAAATTAGGTATACTACTTCCTAGTTGTCATAACATACTTTCTTCTTTTTTAGTCAAACATTTAGTTGTAAATTTAACTCATTTACATCCTATATCAGTATTAAGGGTGAGGACAATGTTACCACGTCATGAGCAAGCTAGAGGTGGGACCAGGTGTCCGGGAGGAGTAAGTATCCCCTGTTTGAAAATAAATTAAAAAAAAAAATAAAGGCAATATAGGAGTAGCATCCCCTCGCAATTACACGTTATATTTCATCAGCAACATATCTTTGAACCAAGTCCATAGTGACCTTGACCTTTGACCCTTTATCTTCATACTCTCCTCATTAGGAACATTTGTGGGAGGTTTGGTGATTCTGCAATAATTGTTTCGTCTTCTATGTTGTTCACAAGGATCTAGGACTAAGTCCACAATGACCTTGAAAATCAACAGGTTTAATCCTCCAGGGAACTTTTGTGGAAGGTTTGATGCATCTTCTCGAGACTAGTGTACGTAATAAGATATTACGTACACTTGCCTCGAGAAGATGGGTTTGATGTTTCCATGATAATCGCTTTGTATTATATGCTGTTCACAAGGATATTAAACCAAAGTTCACAATGACCATGACCTTTGACTATAACCTTGAAAATCTATGGGAAACATTTGTGGAAGGATCGAGGTTTCTCTGTTTTATATGCTGTTCACAAGAATCCGAACACAAACACACACACCCTCTCCCTCACACCCTCTCTCACACACACTACTGTAACACCACAACAAACACACCCTCATACACCCTTACAAACACGCGGACGCACGGGAGCGATGCTATATCCCCTCCGCAACAGATTTGCTAGGGGGTAATTAAGGGTTTAATCAATATCTAGGCGATATGATCGTCATAAACGTTAGGATTATGTAACAATGGTTCTTCAGTGTTGTATTGTCGTTGAGATAGCGAAATGAAAACGAAAACATGAAAATTTATCTAACTGATTTTAGTTATTTTCTTGAGAATTTCATAATGCAATTTCGTCTAGATCTTGATGTACTTTCGAATGAAATAAGAATATTTTTCAGATATCAAATATTTTGATATCAAATGAAATCATGCCATTGTCTGCACTTTGCATGCCGTTTAATTTGTTTTCTTTTCTTTGGTTGTGTGATTGAATTTCATTTCGTCAATGCATACAGTTGTTCGAGAGAAATAAATAATATAAAAACACGAGGAAAAGGAAAGGATCTCCAGAATGACCCCCTGCACTCAACCAGCTAGCGAAACAAATCCACAAGAAAGCGACACATAAATGGCATCCGACAAAACTGCAAACCGCAAAAAGACATAACCATACACTACCCACCATAAATTAGTATCCAGGTAGTATAAACATTAGGCATTTCATGAAAATCTCATCCCAATTATTTTCTCTTCTGAGTTTTTTTTTATAAATGCATGAAAATTTTCAATGTATTATTTTTAAGAATAGTTTTAGAATATCTTCTGGTGAAAAATTGACATTTTGGGGGAAAATTGCAAAAAAAAATATATATATATTAAAACAAAGATTTAGCCGAAATACTTACTTGAAATGATAGCAGAATGGTTAATCTTTAGATTTTCAAAATAATGGAACAAAAATTTACACTTTTTTAAAAACAAGAGAGATGTATTAGGTGGTTACTTATTAAAGTTGCGTAGTGCATTCACTAGAACATCATACGAAACAATCGAAACAGACTTACAGAAACATCAAACATTAATGACAACACATAAACAGAAGGAGACAAAAATGCAAACGGCACAAACTTTGGATGGTCACCTGCTATATGTATTAGCAAATGGTGTAGTTATTCAGATTACTTGCGCACAACCCTCTTACATATCCGGATACACACAGGTCTCCATAGACGCAAAAATGTATAAACATAAAATCTTCTCACAGTACGGTGACATTATACGAGATAGTGAAACGCAGCGGCTTCTTGCTACACAGACTCTATGTAAATGGATCTTAAATTCTATGGTATATACCAGTCTGTGTTCTACTGGCTGAAGCGAGCTCAAAGTCAATCACCCGAGGAGTCTGACCAATGAGGGTAAACTAAAGTTGTATTATTTTTTTTGTTTGGACTGTGAAGGCAATGACTGAATAAAGTAAGCTTATTATGTTTTCTCCCGCAGGTTATAAGTAGCGATTTTCTCACCCTTTTGTGTTCATGTCACACTCTTGCTTGTTCAATTCACAAATGTCAACATATCAAATATCCGCTCTTTTCTAGGGGGGATGGTATACGCCCAATTTGTTTTACTTATTGCATGATTTCAGATTTGATCCTTGCCGTTTTGTTTTGTTTTGTTTTGTTATTTCACGCACTTATTGTTTATGTGCAATACATGAATAAGTGCATGTAAGGTTTATTACTAATTACGTTAAAACTGTATACATATTTAGAGTACTATAAAGGAATGATAAGAATTGACATAGGCGAATCATTTCAAACGATAAAAATGTATTTTCGACGAGGAAATTAAGTAACCATCGACAACTTTAATTTATCAGCTTTAAATCAATTACTTTCGTAATATTCTTTAGAAAAATATATACATAACTTTAGTATTTGCCATGCATTTCCCGAAAAAGTATACATGTATACGAAATTCAATATACAAACACAACCCGTCTATATACATGTACCATTCATATTTATATATAGGTATGAAAGGCAGAAATATCAACCTGTAATCCTTAAAAGTATACTAGATGGTCAGTTCACGGAGGCTTTCTGTGCTAAATGAACTATTTCATTTCGTACTTTTCACTCTTGTACATGCTGAGGTTCGATAGATCAGATATGATAATGACGGATCCAATAAACACAAGTACGATAACCGCCACATATCCCATGCTCCTGGAGAGTAATCTCTCATCTGGAGCTGATATCTTCTTCCTTCTGTTGGACGACAATTCTGTTGTGTCGATCTTTAAGACCATTCTTATATTCTTTAATATCTCTTGTAGCTCCTCAGCTGTCATATTTATAGTTCCTGAACAGTGACACACCGAATGACAGAACACACTTAAAGGGACGGTAGAGCCTATGTCGGTAATGCCATTTGTTGTCTGGTCTGCACCTTGAAAGTTGTGGTTTGTTGCTTCATCCGTTTGAGTAATGATTTCATACATGTTTGTTGTGAATACCATGCTCTTTGTTGTCGATTCCGTATCAAAAGTAGTAAATGTATCAGTCTGCGCCGTCGGTAGGTTAACACTACATGGATACCCATCAGTTGTTACGGCGTGTTCATCTTCGTCAAATAAAACTATTAAAAAGAAATAATTATTCCATCGTAATACTAAACAGTTTTTCTTCCTGCAATATAAAAGGAAAAAAAAACTCTTCGGTTCCAGGGGTAAGTTTTATTAGATATGAAAACAAACTTTCGGGGCTTTTTTGGCCAATGTCATACTCAATACAGCATGCAAAACAATGTAAAACATTTAAACAAACAGACATACAAGCCAGTTGTTACGGCGTGTTCATCTTCGTAAAATAAAACTATTAAAAAGAAATAATTATTCCATCGTAATACTAAACAGTTTTTCTTCCTGCAATATAAAAGGAAAAAAAACTCTTCGGTTCCAGGGGTAAGTTTTATTAGATATGAAAACAAACTTTCGGGGCTTTTTTGGCCAATGTCATACTCAATACAGCATGCAAAACAATGTAAAGCATTAAAACAAACAGACATACAAGCCAATTGATTACTTTCCTGGAAGCGATTTTGGTAATTACAGGTGTTTGTTTTTATCCATATTTCTGCATTTTCTTACCGAATCTCTGTATGCCAGTAATAGTAATGATTTCCTCCGTCGTGTCAATCAGAGTGACTTCGATTGGTAGCTCATGTGCATAATAGGCAAACATTTCACATGTTCCTCTGCCGTTTGTTAAGTCTCTGAACTCCGCTATGACACCGATGGTTCCAAGCAGCTCAAATATACAGTCCTCAAGGGTTATTTCATTGATCATACTGACTCTCGAAAACGAACTTCCGTCTAAGATTTTTGAGTTATTGTGAAGGAGATAGGAGTCTATAACGAAATGATTAACAAATCGAATAATTAATAAAACATATATTTGTTCTTTATTCCCCATAGGTCATAGCTAAATTGGAACCAAAATAGACAGAAATTATTTACTACACTCAACGCATTTTGTTATCATGTTTTTTTTTAGAAATGATAATTCATTAATCTTTAAAATAAAAGGGTGATCTTGTTCAAATTTATCAATAGTTTCAAAATGAGAACAAATATGATATAACTAAGATTTACTGCACTAACAATTTCAGCTTGCAGCGGCCAATTTCACGAAAATACTTACGATAAATCAAAGAAATTTTCGTTACTTTCAAAGTCTAATATTTACATTACTAGTAGATTCCCCATGTTGAACGCCCATTAGGCAATTAGAATTATATTCCAATAACTTGGGTTGCTAATGTGACGTCACGTTCAGGTATTGCATGTAGGGAGAATTTACCAAAATTAAGATACATCTGACGCTGTTACAGGCAAAAAGTGCGATGTTCATGCAAATAAAAATGACCTATAATAAGAATAAATGTAAATATAAGTAATGACTGTCTTACTTTTGGTGTTCATGGGTGTATAATTCTGGTTGGACACGTGCAAATTTTCCGAGAATCGCTTCGCGATTCACGGAATTTGCACGTGCCCAACCAGAATTATACACCCATGAACACCAAAAGTAAGACAGTCATTTCTTAAATATTTATTTTATATTCCGTTAAAATTCAAATTTTATTTCATGTTTTGATGAATTTCAGTTATTAGATAAAGATTATCTGAACTTTATTTAAATTTTTATTCGTATGGGTGAGATATGATTGACTGAAAGTTACGAAAAATCCTAAGATTTTTGTGAAATTGGCTCCAGAACCTTTACTATTTTAACCAAAGTGATTGATGAATACAATGCAAATACTTTGATGATATAGGGGTCATAAATATTTCAAACTTTTCTTGAAAACATGCTTAATACCACCTGGTTTTAGAAGAGCTACATAGCACATGCATGATTTCTTTGACATACAAAGTGGCTTTGTATCCATACAGATAATATGTTACCTTTATGATAACCATCTGCTTTTGAACAAATGTATGCATGTCTCTGAGTGCATGAAATAGCGTACACATTCGCCTCCATAGGTGCTGTAGCATTCAACAAGTTGCAGAGTGTACCACCCGTACTTGCTATAACATCAGGACCGGAATCATACTGTCCACAACCATTTGTTGAATACCAACTAGATGAGCCCTCAGGTCTGTAATCCCCTATCCAAAGTCCTTCAAACTTTGACCTTCAAGGAAAAGAAATAATGGAATGTCATTCTATACAGAGCAAAGTAATTACATATAGATGTATCATGATCGTTTTATTTTTGTTTTATTATTCGTATCACAAATCAAGTTAAAGTTAACATAAAGAAGGGATAGGTTCGATTCAATAAGTTTGCTTTCCGTCTAAAAACCGTATGAAAAGCAATTTGGAAACTGAAAGTAAGACTCCTGAAAAATGAAATCAGATAAACTTTTGTTAAAATTATAATAATACGGAAGTGCTCCAACTCTTTACCTTCTTAAAGAAAATTTCAAACCAATTTTAATGCATAAGACACGTCTTTTAGATATTAAATGCTCATCAGTGATGCCTCCTGCCAAATGGATTTTCATAAGCCGTCTTAATTCATTTTAGTAGCGCCATCTGGTTCTTTTTTTTTTTTTTTTTTTTTTTTTTGGTTCAAAATAACATTGGAGGGATGGTGATGATATTTTGGGATGAAATGACATTGTAAGGAAAATTCCTACAGATTGGAAATACTACACTATCACCTTAAAATTGAGAAGAGATTAATGGGAATTTCAGAATCTCCTGCATCTGTGCCTCTACGTTTGCTTTATTTGTGCAGAAATTGTCAAATTTCAAAGTTCATACATACATAGAATATGTCTATTAATTCATAAAATCATCAAATGATCCAGGACACGGATACAGTAGGTCACAGTAGGGGACATTGCTAAACACGCACATATAGTTAGTGACGACCACAAGATTTGGTATAAGTACGCTGTCAGGTTCTTAGTAATAAAGTCAAGCCAAGTTGAAGTTGTTGACATTTTGGAAGACCACACATGTGTCCCCATCGACTACATTGTATCCAAGAACGGGATCTCCAAAAAACTCGGTCGCATGAAGGAGGGAATATCCAACAACACTCGGTTGCAGCAGCAACAAGTGTTTGGACAAGAATTGTAAAATTTGCCCAATTCTAATAACCTAAAACTCCATTACAAGTAAGTTTACAAAACGTACCTTTTCCATCCAGAGTTACCATAACCTTTCTTGTAGGACATGCAATGTTATTTACGGGATTGAATGTTCTCTATGTGGGTTGATATACGTAGGTTTAACCAAGGGACTGTTGCGGAGTAGGATGTCAGGGCATCGGTATCAAATCAATCATAGCGGTAATCAGCTACTTTATAATATTTTTCCCTGACATGGTCGCGATAGCACTTTCTATGTAGACATAACCTCAGAGAGTGCATGTATTTAATATATTGTGTTCATTTTCGTGCATGAACATCAACGGCGTGGAGGATGTTTACTCCTCCCGGGTACCTGATCCAACCTCTGGCTTGCTAGGGGTCTGTCGATGCTCGATTTTGTGCTCTATTGTGAGTGTTGTTGAGATTATCGCCAGGATCTTCTTTATCTTATTTATAAACATTTTGACCAGCCCAATTACTCCATTTTGTCTTTGAAGGTCGGCATCTTAAAAAATTATATCATCCAATTAACGATCCGAACCTCTGTATCTATGGAAATGGGAAGATAAAAAGAAGGGAGGAGATCTCCAACAAGACCCCGTTGCAGCATCAACAGTAAAACACCAAAACACCCGATGCAAAAACACAAAAGACGAGTACAGCACGAGACGGAAAAGAGACACACGACATGTAAACATCAAACACAAAAGACTACACATAAACCGACGAGACCAATGGGTAACCGGTGCCGACTTTGGACGGCCATCTGTCACGCAAGTAGCAAATGGTGTGGTTATCCTGGATTACGTGCGCACAACCCTCTCACTTCTCCAATTACCCAGAGGTCTCGAAGAACGTACAATTGTGGTGTAAAACAACCTCCTCACTGTAAGATGACATCACACAAACAAGACCGCGAAACGCAGAGGCCCCATAGACACAGATGAATATGTAAATGGATATAAAAAGAAGGCATGCGTAATACAGTCCGTGCTCTGCCGGCTGTAGCGAGCTCATGGATAACTAATGGATTCGACAATTGGGAACAGCTGCCCTGTATGCTTGCAACAAACATATACACAATTTAGGAAATTTAACAAGTCCTGGATGCCAGTAGGTAAATGTACTCCGGTTGTTTGTTTAAATAACAACACGGCTCCGAACCTTATTATGCAAATTATATGCATACAATCGGAAGAATCTCGAGTCAAGATTTTACCTTACACACGACGGAAAAGAAAGTCCGTTCCTATTCTAATTTTATAGTAATCTCGTCTAAAACATTCTCTCGTGGACTTCCGTTCGAAATTTGAACACGTAGAAATGCTTCTTTCATGCAAGTAAACCAACTGTTCAAGAATACAGACACACGGCTCATCTTAAGGTATGTTTTTAAATTGATTTATGTATCACGTGGATTACATATGATGGGATTTTAAATTATTCTTCTTATCAGAAATACTCGACCTGGGAGTGCTCCATGTTTTCGTGTGAATGAGTTTCATGATTATTTATCGGTGTAAGCGAATATCTCACAAATATTTGTTCTTTAAGGCCATTCCTGTCTTTCATTACATCTTCATGAACATCTAAATATAAGTACACACCATGAATTTGAATAAATTTGAAGTCGGTGTTAGTTATAATCAGTATCAAATATCAGTTCTGTAGCCTGGTGCTGTAGTGTTGGTGGAAACATTATTTGAATGGTTTTAAAATTATTTAAAGGGGATGAATTTCAAATCAATTGAGATTTCTATTTATTCTTTACAGTAACAACCATAACTGCCAGACAAAAGAAGGAATATACTCTGAGAAAAGTCTTCATGCGCATGTGTGCATCAGATCCAATGAAAGAAAGTGCATCAGAATAGTGGAATGCTTATAGTGCTACTAGTGCCATACTTGTAAAGTTGAAGAAATACTGTGGAATATAATATTACAATTGTACTACCATATATCATGTTGGCCACCATGGTGTGAAAATAATTCACTTGTGAAAGGAGAATGAAGAAAATTGTTCAAGTGCATATTTCTACACGAAAAACATATTCAATGTGTACATCGACAACATTTTCCTTGTGAAACTGTATGAAATGAGATTTTGTGTTATAATGTAGAGGAATTAATCATCAATAGAATAGTGAGACCGACAGATGAAAGTGTATCACAGCCTCTTGCAGTAAACATGCTGATATAGCACTGAAGGGTACAAAAATGTAAGTTGTACATATACATGTATACTACATGTAATCTACCTGTTATAATAATTTTGTAAATCTAATAATACAAGTACAAATAACATTGTATTTATTTCATATTTTATACGTGTATCCCTTGTGATTCACCTCAAATGGTAAGTTACATGCTTTCATATTTCATGTGTACATGTACAGTGTACTGTTTGAAACAAGACCTTCTCATGCATACCAAAATTTGTGACCTTGACCTTGGAAAATGACCAACTTTTTAAAATCTTACACCATGGCCAGAACTTTTGAATGGTGAGTGATATATAGACATGTGCTTTTGTTGTGTAAATTTCCATGGATACCAAATTGTTGTCTTTGTGACCTTGAACTTGAAGATTGACCTACTTCCCTATTATTTTCTAAAGTAATATTATGCTTTTAAGTGATAGGGCTTTCATATTCTTATATATATTCCTTGTGATAAGGTTTGCGTATTAATACCAAAATTTTGACATTGTGACCTTGACCTTGAATAATGATCAATTTTTGAATAAGTTTAACCATGTTAACCTTGCCCTTGGTCATAACATGAATTGCAAGTGATAGTGCTATCATATTTTACATGTGTATCCCTTGTGGTAAGGCCTTCACATTAATACCTGAATTTTTACATTGAGACCTTGACCTTGGGTGTGAAATACTTTTCTACAATATATCTGACAACAAGGGCATTCATGTTCCACAAAAAAAAACATGGGTTTAATTTTTCTTTGTCCTAAGCGGGCTCTTACACATGACACCCGTTTTTAGCTCTTCTGGTTATAGTCGAGCTTATTCGGTACCCCCTTGTCCGGCGTCCGTCCATAAACAATTCTTGTGCTCGCAACTCCTCTGAAAGTATAAGAGACAGAAATGCAACTCTTTTTGCATAAGACTTTGTCTGTGGTCTAGTTGTGCACATGACATCTTGTAAGTTGTTGAGCCCCTGATTCCCAAGGTCTTAGAAAATGGGTGTGGTCATTTTCTTCTGTATGACTCTATGTAATCTTGTATTCGCAATTTCTCTGACACTAAATGATGGAGACTTTATCCTTCTTGCAATACGATGAGTCTGTATTCAAGTAGTGCACCTGATATTTTGTTTGAGTTCCTGGCCCCCAGTGACTAAGAAAATGGATGTGGCCATATTAGAATTTACTTGTCATTAAGTGAATTAAAAAACAACCAGGAAAGCTACAGTCTCGTCAGAGACTTCTGGTTGGGATTGGATCGGGCCTTTCAAATTGGGAAAATTGGCAATACATGTATTTTCTTCAAAATTGAATATGACAGATTTGGTCAATGGATTTAGGATTTTTTACTTTCTCTTTTTTTAGAATTTTCTATGAGGTACATGTACAGTATGTATCAAATTGGGAAAAATTGGTCAATAAATAGGGAAAATGATACTATTTTGCATAATTTGAGAATGGCCATCGAAAGCCCTGTAATTATATTTGTATGTTAGTACTACTACTGAAACTTTACAATTACATGTCATGTAATTTATATACATGTACATCATTATGATATATACTACTGCTGCATGTTCTGGTAAATGTATGCAAAACTCATTCATTTTAGAGCTTCTTTAATAATATTAAAATGAAGTTACTAGTATTCAATTTAATTCATTACATCTTTTACTTTCAGAGTGAGACTGACATCATCTTCTGTACATACATGATAGCTGGACAATAAATTCCTCATTTCTGGGTATCAGATTGAACATCTACCTCATCTTTAAGTTTTACTATAGACACTGGAGAAATCTCTGTATTTGAATATTGAACATGTTTTGTGCTTACTTTCATGTGCTTACGGGTACATGTACATGTATGTACTAAATGTAGGTTAAATTGCCTATAAATGCATTGAAAACTTTTTACTTGAGAATAGACCTGCACCTGTTGAATGGGGAAAAAAGATTTATTTATTTCATTATTTTCATAGCAACAATTTATGACTTTAAATTCTAGGTACATATAGACTAGACATGTAAATTCATATAAAATATTAATTTCAAAAAGAAATAAGCATATGATAAATTATAGAGAACGAAAAATATCCTTTCGCAAGTACAAAAGTATTATGTTGTAAATTGATGATACTATTACATATATATATATAATATATATTGCAGTTATAATGATTCTTCTTTAGTGATTTTCAGAGTTTTGAATAAAATTTACAATTAAACTTAATAAATCTTTAAAAACATTGATATTTTAAGTTCATTACTCTTCTACACAGTATACATTTGTGTAAGAATATCTAGTAGCCTTGACCTACTTTCCTAATATTTAGGATTTGCTACAACACTGGTCTGGCAAATGATATAGATGATATGGTATATGTATGCATTGTGTCCAGAAATTACTAAAGATAGATTAGATTTAGATTCAATATGTGACCTTGAACTACACGTTTGACCTTTTCTTGGAATTAAAGAATCTGAACTTGGAGAGTGATGTATATATTGAAGAATTTGAAACATTTAGTATCAGAGAATCCTGACCAAACTGAATCATTGACAGTTGTGAAATGTCTGAGAGTCTATTAGCACGTCTAATGCTGAAGATGCTGGAGAAAGATGTTTTTCCTTTCATTCCTCAGTGAATGCTTGATTTTCCCGCCAGTCATGCAGAAAAGTATTTTTGCAAAATATTCCGAGCTGGATTTACAAAAGCCCCCCCCCCTTAAAAACCAAATGGTTGTACATGTTTACAAATGTCTATTGGCATATGGACAAGAGAGAAAATCATGCGCATAACCAGACGTACCGTTAGAACGCAGTTGCTCCCACGTCGTTTTGCAAAAAAAAAAGAATGAATGAAAGAAACATTAACGTAGAAAACTGCCCTGTACATGAGCAAAATTGATTAGATTCTGAGACTTTGCCCCTTGAATATCCACAAGGGCTTCTACCTGGACCAGTACGCTGGCTAAGCGCCTGAAGATGAATGCATATACATAAAATGTATACACTTCGTACGAGTGAGAGGGAAAAAGATTCCCGTATATTGTACATGCATGTATCTGTTAAAACGGCCAGAAACTATTGAAACTACATTTATTTATATATCGTATTGTGATTCTATGAGATGAAAAAAAAATATGTTAGTTTGCTGTGGTTGGGGGATTCATTTAATATATTGAAATTTATCAAAATTTTGGAAAAATTCAGAATATAATTACGGGGGACAGGTTTGAGTTTAGAGGGGGGTGGAATATCTCAAAGCCCTGTAGCAGGTTCTTGGGGGAACCCCACTCCCCAGCGGAAAATTCTCTCGCATGATATATAATGTAAATAGCGAGCCAGCGAAATTTTTCAATTATCAATTACTTATAGTATATACATGTATCAGAAACAGACCGGTAAAAAAAAACATAAAAATAAAGGTTGAGTCGTGGAAGGGGAAACATTGCTTCATTGGCTATTGAGCATGGAATGGACATATTTCTGTATCCCCCCTGTAAAACACTGTATAACTAATAATATCATGCTTATACCTTCGGAATTTTATTTCAAACCATGTTATCGGTTATTATATTCTAAATAAAGAAACATGGCGAGCGGCAGGGAGCCAGCGAAAACTTCTAAAATTCGACTTCAAACTACCAGAAATTATGTTTACACATACTTGTTTGAGCCCAAGTAATTCCTTATCTTTACGACTTTAGGGGAGAGGGGGCGTGCCAATGGATTGGTAGGGAAAAATCAGGATAGAAAGAGTAAACTTGTTTGAGAATTTTAGATGTAGGTGCCACCGTGTGCAACCTCCCCCCCCCCCTCCCCGCGCTATTGAATCGGATGGGGGCTAATACACGAGAAATTATCATTGTTTTCCTGCCGTTATCGAGAAATATAAAATTAAAATCTTATGGGTACAAATGTATGCAAAATTGATAATGTATAGAATCGCTCAGTATTCAATCGAAGCGGGGTAAACGCGCAACGATAAACTTTGAAACGAACTATAAAAAGTGAAATTCGTGATTCTTCAGTGCAGTAACGAATTATCCATGGCTTGAATATTTAAATAGCAAAGTTCAAAAAAATTTAAATGACAATAACATTGGGAGCCGTGAACAAGAAGACGTCGAAGTCATGGTATATGAAAATACAACAATATCCATGATCTATATCTTTCGACGGTCTTTTGCTATATGGTAACCAACAGTTAGGTCTTCATCATATTCGTACTAAGTTGTACTCTCTTCCTTTAATTACTTGACGTGTACGAATCATTGATGATCTTATATTTTAACGATGCTGGTTCAGCAGAATATCGCATACAAAGCATCATTACGGAAATCTCGTCTTTTTTTAGGCCCTCGAATCCAACATACCTGTTAGTAGTGAGACTCGTCCCTTCCTTAAAATCAAATTTGCAAATTAAGAGATCGGTGCTCAACGTTTAAGCAACATTCTAAATAACAATTCTGTCAAGGACAAAAATGTGCTCTCTATTTCAAATACAAGGAGTCGTCTTGCATTTCCAACAAATATTCACAATTCGTTGCTTCCAAAATATTTAATTACAAGCAAAATTTTACATGTCTAGATGTACATCGGGGTCACCTCGGCTTTCATCTATCAACCATGCGGCCATGTGGCTACTGGTGACCTTAATATCGTCAGTTACAGAAAAGTTAGCTACCTTCTCAGTAAAAGTCCAAAGTACAGTGAGCCCCGTTATTTCACAGGGCGGGAAGCATTGAATAACAAACATGTAAACATGAAAGGAGTACGCCAGATACGCGACATGTAAACATGTAAACATGTAAACATGTAAGGAGTACGCCAGACGGTTGGCAAAAAAAGGAGGACATTCGTAAGTATTCATAAGAAACTGATTTAATCGAGACCCGACTCGGTGAAAGTAACTCGCATCTCAGTTCAATTTCACCTTCAGATACAGAGAGGACGTGGTGTCCATCAATAATTTGAACTTTAATGATAATCTACATGAAATATACCCTCATGAACTAGAGATAAAGATAACAACCGACAGATCCGTTTCGTACTTGGACATACTTCTTTTTGTTTGTTTGCTTTGGTTCCTGTTTTATCCTGATTTTGTATGCTTTCGATTTCTAATTTTCTGAATAATCTATTTTGTGTTGTATACAGGATATGGTCATTGTCCATATTTGTCATTCTATCTGTCGATGCAAACAGCCATTTAAACACCTCACTTTATGACAAGCGTAATGATTTCATCTTCAACATAACTAACTTCCCTTTCATGAGTTGCAATATTCCATCCCTCCTGCTTATGGCGTTATTGTTTCTTAGTTAATACAGTATTTCTTGTCATGTTCCAAATATGAAAATTTTATCGTTAGAGCCAGACAAGATAGCTACCTATTCAGGATATTATTACGCAGGGCTGCTCTTTGGTCGCTACGGGGATACAATACAAACATAACCGATCCCTATTCCAAGAATGATCAGTGACATTCTGGATTGCGATTGAATGTTTCTAATCATCACAAACACGACATATTGACTTGATATGTACATCAATATATACATCGAGACAATCATCGAATTTAGCAAGTTTTCATCGAGCTGTTGCGACGGATGTTTTATGCAAACAGCCCCGGTCACAAACGAAGTTCTAAAGATTTGGCTGCTGCAAATTTATCTGTTTTTAAACGATGTTTAACATATGCCTAGACTTTTCGAATTTGAGACTGAAAAAAATGATAGGTACTTCTTTGATGATTATCAGAAACCAGCACAGCACGAACTAATTTTGGTACTGTGCTTTGATCATATTGATACATTGAACACTTGTCTAATATTTGTTCCTTGGTTTATGTGTTCAATTCTTCAAGTATGTTTAAAAGACTGCGAGGAGGCAGTTTTTATAATTTAGTCTATACCCTTGAATTTTGGTTGAATAAGATTGCTCTGATTTTCTATATATATTTTCCAACATGCGGTTCTAATGTTAGGTATGGATAATGACCATATCCCAATACACAGTACAAAATCGATAATTCAGAAAATTATAAACCGAAGGCATACAAAATCACGATAAAACAATAACCAAAGCAAACAAAGAAAAACCTCCACCATATGAGAAGATTGGAGTGAGACCAAGTGCCAAGGAAGAGTAAGCATCTCCTGCTTGCATGAGTTAAAGAAGATCCTGACGATAATCTCAACAGCACTCACAATAGAGCATAAAATTAAGCATCGACGGACCCCCAGCAAGCTAGAGGTGGGACCAGGTGCCCGGGAGGAGTAAGCATCCCCTGTTGGCTAGCCGCACCCGCCGTCGATGTCTAAGCACGAAAATGACAAAAATATATAAAATTCATACACTGTCTGACGTTATGTCTATATAGAAAGTGCTATGGCGACAATGTCAGGGAAATATATTCAAAACACTTACTGTCAAACCCCTCGCGGGGAACTTTTTTACGAGCTCCACACGGCAAAGGGCATAAGTGTGACACAAATGAGTTTAAGAAGATCCTGACGATAATCTCAACAGCACTCACAATAGAGCATAAAATTAAGCATCGACGGACCCCCAGCAAGCTAGAGGTGGGACCAGGTGCCCGTGAGGAGTAAGCATCCCCTGTTAGCTAGCCGCAACACCCATCACTTCAATTCGGAAGAATTGTCATATCCGGTTATTTCCATTTCGGAAAATACAAGTATATTCGGTGGTTGGATGGTTGAAATGGTCTAAGACAGAATATCATCCACCATTCTGGAGAGTGGAACATCATAATGTATGACGAGTTCCCCATATCGACCGTAGAACTTCCTCAGTGACGAGGTTACTCGGTCACTAACATATTCCTGACTAAGAAGCTTATCTGAAAGACGCCTAGCTCTCTGAACAAAATCTGTATATTTGGTACTTGCTATGGTATAGCGTATTAACTGAGATATACATTGTAAATACGCCATAAGCTGGCGATGAAGGGATGTTGCTACTCAGAAAAGGAAAGTTTCTGATGTTGAAATTCAAGTCGTCACTTGTGTCATAGAATGAGGTGTTCATGTGACCATCGGTGTCGTAGGACAACATTATGTCCAGATAGGATGCTGAATTATTTGTCTCTGTAGTTTTTTTTTTACTTCAAGCTCCGATTGATATATTCTGCTGAGGTAATCCGCGAATTTTGGATTATTGATGGACAGCACATCGTCTATGTATCTGTAATTGAAGTTAAAGTTAGAAGCTACGTATCTGTTCCCTTCTCAGATCAAAGATTAAACGAATTCAGCTTCGTACGAGTAAAGAAAAATGTCGGCAAGGAGTGGGGCATAATTGTTTCCCATTGGAATTCCGACAATTTGCTGGAAAACCTTTCCTCCAGACACCACAAAAATGTTGTCGATCAGAAGGTTTAATACTGAAGAATATCTGCTTCAGTGTACTTATTTTTAGAATCGGACTTTTCTTTAACAAAGTAGATTTTGTTATAATTGATAACAATATACTTATATTTGCGATTGCCGTTCTTGCTTGTAAACGCATTACTTATGATTTTTGCGAGTCTTTCTTTCAATTTAGAATTTGGGATTGTTGTGTAAAGTATCGAAAAATCAAAGACTTTGATCGAATGAACTCTACTGAAATGAGTTTAAGGTTTATCCTACCAGATATGCTCGAGATCGAAAATGAAGAAATCTAATGTTAGTTAATCGTCTTCAAATTCAATAGCATCATTTACACAGTTGTAAGTCATGTAAAGTATTCTTTAAAAAGGTTATTCAAAGCGTAAATTAATTAAAGTTCATGCAATGAAGTTTTGTTTGCTTCTCCTTGTTTAGATAAGTCATGTATCTGAGAACAGATGTATTTTCCAACAAGATTCTGTGGCAGCACCCATTGCAAAACACCAAAACACACCGCTAATACATAGAATAGACAAGCACAACAATAGACGTTATTATTCTATTTTGCATTTCATCTTTTGATATTGGTCAAGTGTGGCACTGTAGATAATTTTTGATGACGTCATCAAACTTTTTAAACAATCATAGTGAAGCATTACAAATCATGCTATTTATAGAAATGGGAAAAGCAAATATATTCATATATTCTACCTTAAGTCTTGCAGAAAACTATTTTTATAAATGCATTCTTTTAATCTAGATAGTCTTTTAAATCCGATCAGAAACATGATACCTTCACCGGGTAAAGGTTGAAGCGAACGTTTGTTTGATCTTTTTGAAATTCACATAGTGTGAAGCGCCCATTGATGATTGTGGGTTTAGTACCCGAAACGTGCATGTCTAGTCCATGCTGCAAAATCTGTTCTTAAATGATGCTATTAAATCTAAATAAGTTTAACATCTTAAAAGTTTAAATGGTGATGTTATAACATCCTTCTTATACAGTATTACATTTGGTCTCTGAATGAAAAAGATACTTGGCTTCTGACTTTATCTTCACTTACAGATATATAGACGATGTGCTGTCAATCAATAATCCAAAATTCACTGATTACCTTGGCATAGTCAGAGTCAGAGCCAGAGTCTATCCTTCGGAGCTTGAAGTCAAAGAATCTACCGAGACAAATAATTCAGCATCCTATCTGGACATTATGTTGTCCTGCGACAGTGATGGTCATATGAACACCTTACTCTTTGACAAAATTGACGACTTCAATTTCAGCATCACAAACTTTCCTTTTCTGAGTAGCAAATTCCCTTCTTCGCCTGCTTATGGCGTGTTCATATCTCAATTGATACCCTATGCCAGAACAAGTACGAAATACGTTTTTCATATAAGCTTCTCAGACAAGGATACGTTTGTGACCGACTAACATCGTCACTGAGGAAATTCTACGGTCAATACGGGCAACTCTTCAACACTATAATGTCCCATTAGTCTATAATGGGGGATGATATTCAGTCTTAGACAATTTATTTATCCAATCACAGATAGTACTTGTATCTTCTGGAATGGAAGTAACCGGGTTTGACAATTCTACCGAATTGAAGCGACGGGTGTTGCATGCAAGCAGGAGATGCTGAGTCTTCCTTGGCACCTGATCTCAGTCCCATATTGGGAGTTCGCTTCATTTGGTTGAGGTTTTTATTTTTTTTTTGCTTTGGTCCCTGTTTAATCCTGATTTTGCATGCCCTCAGTTTATGATTTTCTGAACAATCGATTTTGTACTATGTATAGGGATATGGTCATTATCCATATTTGTCATATCAAACATAGGTCTCAAAGATGACAACTAACCCGGCTGGTTCGATGGAAACTGAAGCACCCCCTCCTCCTCCTCCTCCACCACCACCACCACCACCGCCGCCGCCGCCACCACCACCACCACCACCCGCATCGCCGCCGCCGCCACCACCACCACCACCAACACCATCATCGCCTCTGTAATTGCAACAAAGTTGAAAATGTAATTGCTGGAAATTGAAGAATGTCTTAAGAAGGAAAAGGAAGAAGAAAAAAAGGAGGAGATACTTCAGTGATCTATGGTGTATAGTGTCACACTTGACTACTTTTATTAATAATGTCGAAGGGTTCCAACTCTATACCTTCTTGAAGAAAATTCCAAACCAATTTCCATGCACGAGACACGTGTTTCGAATATCAAATTCTCATCAGTGAGCCACCAAAAATAATTTCAGTAGCGCCCTCTTGAATTTTTTGAAGTTAGATTTGAATATTTACATTACAGAGAGCTGCGCGGCTCCAAATTTCCTGTAGGGTCGATTCAGTAACATATCCTACATAAAATCTATGTTCAAAATAGCATTGGACGGATGGTGCCTAAGATGTTAAACTCCTTTTATTTCGATGATATTTATCGGTAAAATAGCTAGTTTCCGAAATAGCAAAAATAATGGACAGAAAATTAGTTATACATTAATGGAACCAAACGTAATTGTACCTTACATAAGTGAACTAAAAAAAAAACGCCGAATACAAGCTGAACTTTCCTGGTCAGCTTAAAAGAAAGGAGGGGATCTCCAACAACACCTAGTTGCAGCACCAACAGCAATCCTCCCAAAACACCCACTGTAAAACACAAAAAAGACACGCACAGAAAGAGACGCAGTAGTACAAGGAACGCCAAATCACAAAAACACGACTGAGGACGGCCATCTGCCACGTCAGTAGTAGACGGTGTGGTTATCCTGGATTACGTGCGCACAACCCTCCCACTCTTCCGATATCCCAGAGGTCTCGAAGAACGTACAATTGTGGTGTAAAACAACCTCTTCACTGTCAGATGACCACACACAAACAAGACCGCAAAACGCAAGGGCCCAAGCAACACAGATGAATATGAAAATAGATATAAAAAGAGGGCATGCGTAATTCAACCTGTGCTCTGCCGGCTGTAGCGAGCTAATGTATGTTATCACCCGAGGAGTCCGACTGACATTCAGAAAGGACAGGCGGTCGGGGCCCTGTCTTCTCTAAAGAGGTTTGGACAGGGCCCGTCATGGAGTCCCGTCGTCACAGTCAGTCAGCGTGCAAGTATTAAGAATGCGTACGCACAAGACTAGATTGATCAAGTACCAAGCCTAGTGTCCGTTTGATGACAGTAGGATCATATCCACGATATAAGAGGCGTTTGATGATTCTGACGCATTTTCGATGGTAATTCTGTCTACCTTTGGTCCTTCTAATTTTGTTGATTGTGTCACCATAAAATGCAGGTTGCAAAATACCCAAAGTAATATACTCTGTTGCTTGTATGGGTCCGAATTTCAAAAGTAGTTGACAATAAATTTTGTAAAATTTCCAGAATGTCTTTACAAGTTTGTGAAAGCGAAAACTTTGACCTAGAAGTTTCTTGGTAATTTGTAAATTTCTAAAATGAACATCCAAAACATCACTTCAAACTGTGTACTCCCTTAGTTTAAACGATCATTAATGGACAAAGAAACATTTCCTCGGTCTTCACAAATATGAGTGCCTTTTCAATCCATTCTAACACTAAACAGAAGCATAGGTCTCATGGGAAAAAGACGTAACCAAAAACTCAGATAAAAAGCATGAGTACATTGTACCGTCACAATCTAGTAATAATAGAACGCAACAGCGGCATACACGAACTGCTACATGATCTCTAATCTATCTTGGGTGAAGCACAGATTGCATTCTCAAGAAACACTAATTGATTCAGACCAAATATCATCGTTGCATTTGCATAGAATAAAATCTACCTGTTATTAAAAACACCTCCCCTAAGAGACGATTCATAAAATATCCATTTATTAACAAAGGCTTTGATCTTCTAATCATCTCTAATATTTTTCGGGATCATCGCGCACGATGTACCACTCCTCAATATTTTTGAGAATTTATAACCTCCTCTGATTTGTTACAAGTATAAGAAACCTATTCGAAGTTTCGTTTAAAACTACAACAAAGTTATATTGATCAGACCATAAAATTGCCAATATTGAAGTATATGTCCTATAATTCTAATTTTATTGTAATAGACATGTGTTTCGGATATTGAATCCTCGTCAGTAGTACTTAGTGTCAAATAGGTTGAATAAAGCCAAATATATTTTTTCCTGGCGCTGTCTACGATATAGACTTTTAATTCCCTCTTGCCAAAGATGAGCGGCTCCAACTTTTGTGTAGGGTGTATTTAAAAGCGTATTTAAGTAAAAAATACGGCCCCAAAAATCGTTGGAGGATAGGTGCGCGCAAGGAGCTTAATTCTAAACATTACCAAAATTATGATGGAAAAAACTCAAGATTGCTCCGATATGTCGGACGTTTTAAAATTAGCTCCGAGAAAACGGATGTTTACTATTATTATAGTGATGGCTATAAAGATTTGTGAAAAGTGAGCTTTTGATATGTTTCTTGAAGATGAACAAAGTTTCTAGTGCTGGTTATAACTGGCACCGAAAAAGGCTTATTTTGACGAACATGACAAGTAGAGAACAACAGGTCACGAGAAAATAATCCACGAGAAAGGCAAGGAAATAGCTAAATTAGACAAAAATAGTGTCTGCCTAAAATGAAATTGAAATAGCCCATGTCAGACAAAACAGAAAAGAACAGTATTCCAGAAAAAAACAAACATTAAAATAGGCGAAATAAAAACAAATCATACAGCCAAGCCTGTTCCGAAATGTATCAGGACCCTATGTACTCTTGACCATCTTCGTAATAATTGGCGTTCCTTGCACCATCTGCTTCTCTTTCTTTGCGTGTTTGTGTTTTTACAGTAGGCGTTTTGGGGTTTTGCTGTTGGTGCTGCAACTAGGTGTTGTTGGAGATCCCCTCCTTTCTTTGATAATTATGATAATGTCCACGAAATGTTTGAAGAGTGTTACGGCGGTTATCATATCATAAACATAAAAACCGCCTCATTAGGATATAAACGTCTTCAAAGTGAATAGCATCATTTAAGAACAGATAAATTGGCACCATGGACCAGACATGCACGTTTCGGGTACTTAACCCTCGTCAGTGATCCTTCAAATCTAAACAATGTAATATGCCAAAAAAGTATGAAAGTTACTATGTCGAAATCAATCTTAGCTATCGTTATCTGACAGTGGTAATGTGGATCTAATAATTAGATCATTAATGTTTTTTGTTGCTGTATTAACTGACAGGTTCCTCTTTCAAAATGTATTTGCATGTAGAATCATCCGTCATTTTGTTCCAGTACTTTAAGATACGTTTCTTTAAGTTAATTACACAGTCACGGTCTGTACTTAGTTACCAAATTAGGGGTTACTGAGTTTTCAATTTTGTTGTTGTTTTTCTAGAGGACTACATTTCTTTGTGTTAAATGTGTTTTCTGAATAATTTTAGCAATTTCAGAGTATGAGTATCCTCTTACTTTGAAACTGTGATTTTTATTCCGCTCTTGATGTTCTGTAGATTGTTTCGTCATTAGTATTTCGTAAATGCCGGATGTACTCTTCTGGAATGAATCCTTTGAAAACAGATGGGCTATGCGCTCTTTGTCTATGAATATTTTGAAACTTATTTATTAATGATCTTATTTCAAAGGTATTATTTTCTAGAAATCAGTTTTCCTTTATAGACTGCTGTATCTGAGAATGTTAAACGTCTTCAAATGCAATTGCATCATTTAAGAACATAAAAATTTTCAGTATGGACCAGACGGTACTTAACCCTCGTCAGTGATCCTCAATGTAAACAATGTAATATTGCCAAAGGGTGTGAAAATTATTATGTCCAAACATTTACCGAAAGACGTAGCAGGATGGGTGGGACATGATGCTGCAAGAGCCACTTTTTAAAAATTTCAAGGAATTTTGATAACAGAAATTTTCGAATGCGTTGAAGAGGCGATCAAACGAAGTTGATCGAACTTGGCTACATGTGCCCTCGGGGACTCCTGGTCCACCAGCAGTGACACTCACCAAGTAGCATCATTTAAGAACATAAACATCTTCAGCATGGACCAGATATGCACGTTTCGGGTACTTAACCCTTAGTTAGCCGCATCATCTAATATATGAAAAATACGAAGATGACTCCATAGCAACGTACTATAATTATCATCAATTGACAGTGACATTTTCATGATTATGTTTAAATTTTCTTTTTCTATCTTACATGACAAATACAGTATGGACAATGACCATATCTCTATATACAGCACAAAATCGATAATTCAGGAAATCATAAACCGAAGGCATACAAAATGAGGATAAAACAGGAACCAAAGCAAACAAACTAAAACCTCCACCACATGAATAGAAGTGAACTCCCGATATCGTGTATGCTAAAATTAGTTAAATTAAAAAGGACATGAAGTGTAAGGGGCGGTAAGGGCCAAAATTAGCCCAATCTCAAAACTGGGACAAACATTGAGCATGGGAAGTAGAAAAATTACAGAGTATAAATCAATTTAATTATTTTAGAATCGGACATCCGGTTTCATTTCTACACACTAATTTGAAAACAGGATGGTCAGCTACATGTATATCATGTATATGTTACACTGATTTTTGACGTCATTTCACGTTACCATCAAATTGTAATATAACATTGTCTGTAGGTAAGATGCTGCTATATTCTAATACTATTGATAAACGTCTTTAAATTCATCAGCATCATTTAAAAGCAGATATATTATTAGCATGGACCAGACATGTTAAACGTCTTCAAATTCATTAACATCATTTAAAAGCAGATATATTAACAGCAGGGACCAGACATTTAGGCTACTTTGATTGCATGAGTTTTTGTCGTCAAACTTATTTTTTATAAACATCTTTAAATAATCTAGATTTGTATGTAAAGTTTTGAAGCTGCAACTTGTTACGAAAAAGATGGAAACGATTCACAGTATAATATATATGTACATGGTAAGTTTCAATATAATATAACGAGGTGTAATGTGATAATGATACCTTTCCAAGGCATTAAAAAATTATGTTTATTTCCGGTAAACCAGCAGACCCTATTTTAACACCCCCTCCCCCTTTCTGACTCATTTTCCCTCAGTCGATTCATCTGCATTTAGAGGCGTACGAGTGGTCTCCGAACCCCTCTTTTCCTTTCCTAATAGAGTTTTTTTTTTTTTTTTTTTTTTAGTTTTTTTTTCGATACCACTCGCCATAATGAAGAATTACTTCGCATGTCTCAATTTCAGCCTTTTTGATATACCCCTTATCGAAATAAATGAATAAATAAATAAATATATACGCATTGACATCGGATTGATAGCAGTTGCACTCGCAAGTCATTCTTTAATAGCAATAATAAGACTTTTCATAATCTATGAATATCTCTTTTTTTTCTATGAACAATTTTCTTTAAAACTGGACTTCGGACCCTCTTTTCTCTGACATCCTAGATCCGCCACTGCATGATTATATAATTACACTTGTTTTTATATAGAAAATGGATCGATTAAGAATTGCCAGAAGACTCTGAAGAGTCCACAGCAACAACAGAGGACATGTTATCTGTTGAGAATTCTGTACAATTATGTGATGCATCCAATCAATTAACCTTAGCAACACCTTCGCTCACAAACACCTGCACGCCTGAGAGCGTTGCATCGCAATCAAACAAACAAAATGAAGAATGGAAAAAGGACAAACAAGTCACCGGCACCATGGACAAATGTGTTACTACCACACCCAGCAGAAAAAGTAGTAACCTCCAACCAGACACCCGGTCTCTAATTTCTCCACTTGATGAAAAGGGGGCCAGGAAATGAAAACAATATCTGAAATACATGCGCTGCCAGAGGTTATGTCTATAAAGAAAGTGTTACATGTATGTACCCATAGGAATCCCTACAATCTGCTTGTATGGATCCTCACTAAATCTAACATAAATGTTTTCCAAGAGGAATGACAGGGCATTACTGAGGTTACTACATGTCCATGATTTGTATGATTTGTAGTCTGTATAGGAAACGAAATATACAAATGTAAGTTCTCTGCTCTCTATCAAAACACCGTTTAATGACTTTAGATAATCGATCATTAATTTCGTCATGAGGAGGTGTGGTGTACAGATTAGAGAAGACGTACGAAGAAATCGTAGTGGCTTGGAAATTTCTTGATTTCATTTTGTCAATCACATCTCCTGAATTCTTAATAGACCAAAAGAAATTTACATCGTTCCTCTTTAGAACAGTTTCACAATATTTAGTCACGTGTTCTTTAATAGTGCTGACGTTAGATTTTTAGACAAAATTGTAGTTGAACAGCATTATGTCCAAATAGGATGCTGAATTATTTGTCTCTGTAGTTTTTTTTTTTTTTGGTTCAAGCTCCGACGAATAGATTCTGCAAAGGTAAAAGAAAGGAGGGGTTCTCCAACAACACTAGGTTGCAGCACCCACAGCAAAATCCCCAAAACACCCATGTAAAAACACAGAATAGACACACACAGAGAGAAACGCGAAAGGGACAAGGAACACCAACTCACACCATAGAAACATGAAACATAAAAGAATACACATAGACCAACGAGACCAATAAGGCAACTGGTGCCGACTTAGGACGGCCATCTGTCACGTAAATAGCAGACGGTGTGGTTATCCTGGATTACGTGCGCACAGCCCTCCCACTATTCCGATTTCCCAGAGGTCTCGAAGAACGCACTATTATGATGTAAAACAGCCTCCTCACTGGTAGATTACCACACACAAACAAGACCGTAAAATACAGGGGTCCAAGCAACACAGATGAATATGTAAATGGATATAAAAAGAGGACGTGCGTAATACAGTCCGTGCTCTGCCGGCTGTAGCGAGCTCATATATGTTATCACCCGAGGAGTCCGACTGACATTCAGAGAGGACCGGTGGTCGGGGCCCTGTCTTCTTAAAGAGGTTTGGACTGGGCCCGTCGTGGAGTCCCGGAAGTCCTTTCGGAAGATACAAGTATTGTCTGTGATTGGATTGTTCAAATGGTCTAATACAGAATATCATTCACCATTCTTGATAATGGGACATCATATTGTATGACGAGTTCCCCGTATTGACAGTAGAACTTCCTCATTGAAGATGTTAGTCGTTCACAAACGTATTAAAATCATCACAAAATTTCCTTTCTGAGTAGCAACAACCCTTCATTGCCTGCTTATGGAATGTTCATATTCAAGTTGATACGTTGTGCCAAAGCAAGTAGCAAATATACAGATTTTGATCTGAGAGCTAGGCGTCTTTCAGATAAGCTTTTCAGTCAGGGATACGTTTTTGATCGACTAACATCGTCATTGAGGAAGTCGATACGGGGAACTCGTCATACATTTTGATGTCCCGTTGTCAATAATGGTGAATGATATTCTGTCTTAGACAATTTGAACCATCCAAGCACAGACTATACTTGTATCTTCCGAAATGGAAGTAACCGGATGTAATATTTCTGCCGAATTGAAGCGACGTGTGTTGCATGCAAGCAGGATATGCTTACTCTTCCTGGGCACCTGGTCTCATTCCTAAATTTGGAGTTTCTTTTCTTGTGGTGGAGGTTTTTGTTCGTTTGCTTTGGTTCCTGTTTTATTCTGGTTTTATATACCTTCGGTTTGTGATTTCCTGAATTATCGATTTTGTACTGTGTATTGGGATATGGTCATTGTCCATATTTGTCATTTATAACAAAATAAGAAGGATGGAAGGTAGACAGAATTACCATCGAAAGTGTGTTATAAATATCAAATGCCTTTTATACCGTGGATACAATCCTTCTATCAACAGACAGACACTTGGCTTGGTATTTGATCAATCTACAACATTGTACCAGCGCATTCATAAGAATTGCACTCTAAATGACTGTGACGACAGGACTCCATGACGGGCCTGTCAAACCGCAAGAAGAAATAAAAGCCTATATTGTAGATGGCTCCAGGAAAATTCATTTTGGCTTTATTCAACCTGTTTGATATTTAGTACTACTGACAAGATTCAATATCCTTTACGTATCTCTAGTGCAATAAATTTGGTACTATAGAACATATATTTCCATATTGATAATTTGTACCAAGTTTTTGAGTTTTCGAGCCGATCGGTTAACAAAAAACGGCTAACCAGGGTTCTGATTCGCTGATGCATTTTCGACTTCTCTTCTGCAATCAGTGAAGAAAATTTCACAAAACCTTACAGGAAGCAAGTACTCAAGGTCCTCTACCAAGTTTGTGGTATTTGTGCCGATCGTTAAACAAATCTGGCCGCTGAGGGCTCTGATCGGCTGACGCATTTTTGACTTCTACTCTGCAACTACTTGCACAGAATTTTATGAAACCTTACAGGATGGAGGGAACACAAGGTCAACAGCCACGTTTGTACTTTTCGTGCCGGTCGGTTAACAAATATGGCTGTTGAGGGCTCTGGTTGACTGACCCATTTTCGACTTCTCCTATGCAGCTGCTGCTCAGAATTTCACGAATATTACAGGAAGTACGTTTTTTGTGTGCTATCTGTCAACAAAAACGTCTGTCACACGTTCTGATATGCTGAGGCATATTCGACATCTCCGAAACTGATGCACAGAATTTCACAAAACCTTTCAAGAAGCAAGAACTCAAGGGTCTCCACTAAATTGTCCAGAATGATTCTTTTGTCTGAAACTCAGGTGAGCGATGTAGCCCCCTTGGGCTTCTCTTAACGATAATTGATAGGTTTTTCATGAGTTAAAGAAGGGACCCCTGGCAAGTCAGAGGTGGGACCAGGTGCCCGGGAGGAGTAAGCATCCCCTGTTGGCTATCCGCACCCACCGTCGATGTTTAAGCACGAAAATGAAAACAATATATAAAATTCATGCACTGTCTGACGTTATTTCTATATAGAAAGTGCTATGGCGACAATGTCCTACATATGTATTCATTATGATAACAAACACTTAGTATAATTTATTTTACCTCGTGACATTCACGTTGAATGACAAGTATGGATAATGACCATATCCCTGTATACAGCACTAAATCAATAATTCAGAAAATCAGAAACCGAAGGCATACAAAATCAGGATAAAACAGGAACCAAAGCAAACAAACAAAAACCTCCACCATATGAAAAGAAGCGAACTCCCAATATGGGAGTGAGAAGTTTGGTTTTCTTATGAAAGAAAAAATCTTGGCCGTGAATCTTGATTTGTAAGTAATAGGACTTTCATGTTTCACATTTATTATCTTTGTTACTAAATCACATGACATCGATTTAGGAATGTAAATTGTGCGATTGTTGTTTCCTCAACTCATGATAAAAGTATAATACTTAGCGATGATATGTTGCAATTTCGAGACAAAGTTGAAAAATCTTTAACTATCAATATTATAGGATCTTCGATTCTTGATGATTTAGCCAAAATAGCAACAGAACAAATCATTGATAATAGGTAATGTTCAAATCTATTATGTTTCACGATGATAGGTACAATGCAAAGAACAATGTCATGCGACCTTCACCTTTGATCCCAAAATCAAAAGGGTGAAGAGTACTTTTAATTTTTGAATTCGAACTAGTCACCTTTGTTATATATTAAAATATATCAGTGACCATTGGTTTGAGAGGTAGCATGAGATCATAAAGTTACATGTATAGTGTATAAGTTTAAGTTCAAATAAATATACTGACAAGTGTAAAAATAAACCGCAAAAATTCAATTTTCATTGAGAGCGCTATTGAAAAAAAGTGGAATTGCGGAAAAACCTGTTCATCAGACTACGGTTGCCAAGACAACAGGAAATAAGAGGAAAATGGTCATGATTATTAAATAAACACCAAAGAAGAACCTGTCGAGAATGCAAATCAAAACAAGAGTTGCGAACCTCGGAATGAATACCATTCCTTTCCATTACAAAGATAAAATCCTTTTTTAATCTAAAATAAAAAAAAAAAAACAACTTTCCAGTTTCTTTGATGTAAATGCAACTATCTCCCTTGACTTACATATGTTCTTTTACAACTACAAAAAGAGCTTCATACCCTTCGATTCAATGATAAAAAAAATGATTCAAAGTGATTAAAGATATTTTAGATAGAAAGTAAAAAAAAATAATGAAAAGGTGGTAGCGTGCTATGAAGAATGTTTTTATTTTTTTTTCCATTCTTTTTTATCTACCATGAATTAATAAATTTAGAAACACAAAGTACCTGGTATGAAAAGCAAAAAAGATATCCCATTTATTTTAATAAAAGGTTAAGAGACTCCAAAAGATAATAGTATATAATTCACTAAAATATAGGCTAAATTTAAACAAAAATGTCGGAAAAGATGAAACCTTGAATAATGTACGAAAAATACATGTTTCTGTCTTATATGATGCAGATGTTGATCAAGTTTTAATAAGATTTATTTTATTCAAACAAAAGTATTATCTTTTAATTTTTTTATATTTTCCTACTGGATAATCAAACATTTAACAATAATCAATCAATCCACATAGCCTGCCTTATATTGCTATGCATAATCAAAAATGGTGATTTTTGTGTTTTTGTAAAATAGTTTAATGACACTACTGAAGATCAATGTACCTGGTTTTACAATTTGGATGACAAATTGAACAATTGAAAAGGTTTACTTGAGCAACTTGTACTTGAAAGTAGTTCATTGTATGCTCTTCAGAGCCCATTTTTCTTGTCAAAATTGGATGGGATGGTGTAGCATGGAAACGGATGGTCGTATACAAAACCAAATGTTATTTTTACCATCAGTAGGTCACATAAAATCATGAAAATCTTAGGTGACCGTTTTTCGGCCACTTTGGTCCTTACAGAGAATGACTCTTAAATGGTGGTTTGATATAGAGGGGAAAACTTATATTTTACATCTGAATCAGAGGGTTTCTTTTCCGCAACATAATACAAATCATACAAATCATAGACATGTAGTGACCTGTGTATTGCCTTGTCCTTCCTCTTGGACAATATTTTATGTAAGATTTGGTGAGAATCTCTACAAACATATCCCTATGACTACAAATTGCAGATTTATTTCTTTACAAGTAAGGAAAACATGATGATTTGAAATGTTTCATTGTTACTTGGATGATATTATTTGCACAGTATAAAATGTTATTTAAGCACAACGATTGACTCTGAGCAGGGCGGGCGTTGCAAATGCAGAAACGCATCTGAGTGTAGAAATTGTTGATGGAGATATTCATACATGTGTGTGTGGCAAGGGGGGATTTTATTTAATTGACATTGTAAATTTCCATTGGCTTGTCGGTGGTGTTCCTCGGATTCCGTCGCACGGTGTCTGCATTTTACGGCTAGTCCGGTGTACTGGGGCGTGTGTTGTTCGACATTATTAATATAGACACTTATTTCACGTTGCAGTGTGGAGCAGTTAAAATCGTTCCCCGTTGCCTGATGTTTGTCAAGTGTATTTTAAAATTACTTCTTTCCAGCTCTGTCACCTGAAAGAAGCTTCGTTTTGGCCTTTTATCAATGAGACATAATTTTTTTTTTTTGCTATTTCGGATACTAGCCATTTCACCGATAAATATCATCGAAATTAAAGGAGTTTAACATCTAAGCACGATCCCTTCAATACCATTTTGAACATAGATTTTATTTGGATATGCTACTGAATCGACCCTACCGGAAATTTGGAGCCGCGCGCTCGCTGTAATTGTTGTGGGTCATGTATTATTTTAGTTTTACTTTATGTGTAGGTGCACATGTACTTAGTCATGTTATTTAATGCTTTCATAATAATTCTTTCTAGATTTTACTATGTCATGTTTATTTCATTAGAGAATATTCCAGTATGTTCTTTGTTACATCATTATCATCACATGACTGTGATTTCTAGAATTTACTCTATTGTTAATCATTTGTAATGAGTCATTGTTCTAGAAGCTTCTGGTAAAATTCATTGTTATTAAGTATAAATACCTCTGAGGAACTGTGTTAAGGGACATTCGTACACATTCGTAGACACGATTCATTCATCTATTCTGATATACTGGGACACTTTATTTGTTGAGACTTTAATCCATTTAACAACGTTTGGACACCGATCTTTCGAGAACGTTTGTGATTACCGGAAACCAAACATTCGATAGACTTTGTGGACCGTAACGGACACTTTGATCCGGACATTGTATTGTAAGTTGTAATCATTTCAAATATATATATTTTGTACATAATTAAACTTGTAAATTTATATTCTGTCTTTGTCTGATTTTTGCTGGCGTTTTGGGGTATTCTGACCCATAACAGAATTGGGGGCTCGTCCGGGATCGTAATCTCTGCATATTTGCATTTTTACGTAAAAGTTCGTTTTTTGAAAAAAGGAAAATTCTCAAAACTTTTGCCAGCAGAAATCAATCATGGTATTTTCGGTCACTGAATTTTTGAAATCGCCGACTGTAGATGAGTTCGAATCATTGAAAAAAGATGATTTGATTGGTTTAGGTCTTCACTTGAAGTTAGATGTAAAATCTTCTATGAGAAAACAAGAAATTAGAAATATTGTTGCTAAAGAGCTTTTAGCTAAGGAAATCTTTTCGTCATACGATTTTCCTGTTGAACCTGTTTCAAGCGAAACCAAAATGTCAAAATATGAGTTTGAATTAGAGAAAATGAAAATACAATTACAATTTGAAAAAGAAGAAAAAGAAAGACAATTTCAAATTGAAAAAGAAGAAAAAGAAAGACAATTTGAAAAAGAAGAAAAAGAAAGACAATTTGAAAGAGAGAAACAGGAACGTATGCAGGAGAGAGAACTCCAGTTTGAGTTAGAAAAGTTAAAATTAGAGAAAAGCGCTAAGGAAAATCCTGTTCCTTCGCCTGTCAAGTCTGAATTCGACGCCGCCAAAAACATCAGATTAGTACCAAAATTTCAAGAAAAGTCCGTGGACAAATATTTTCCACATTTTGAGAAAATCGCGGCCAATCTGAAGTGGCCACGTGATTTTTGGCCAACTTTGTTACAAAGCGTACTTATTGGCAAAGCGGCTGAAGTGTACTCGGCGCTCAGTATTGCTGAGAGTTCAGACTATGACAAGGTCAAGGACACGATTTTGAGAGCATATCAGTTAGTACCTGAGGCGTACAGACAAAAGTTTAGAAAGTACAAAAAGTTTGAAAATCAAACATATGTTGAATTTGCTCGAGAAAAAGAAGATTTATTTGACCAGTGGTTTCGATCTAAGAAAATTCCCAATTCATTTGACAATTTGCGTCAAATAATTCTGATAGAAGAGTTCAAAGAGTGTGTACATCAAGATTTAAGAACTCATTTGGAAGACAAAAATGTTAAAACTCTTGAAGAAGCCGCTGTTTTGTCTGATACGTATGCTCTCACTCATAAGAAAAATTTCGTGTCCAAAACTCAATCTAGCGATAGTGCTAAAACGTCAGATTTTCCAAAGAAAAATTTACAAGAGTCTCAGTCGTCCATTAGTTCCCAGTCACCATCTCAAGGTGGTTCTACGTCCGGTCCTAGGTCCGAGCGTTCTGAGGCATCCCCAGGGGTGGGGTCGCTTCCTACATGCAATTATTGTAAGAAAAAAGGTCATGTTATTGGTGAGTGTTTGAAGCTTAAGAAGAAAAAAGAACTTAAGTCACAGGCCTGTGCGTCTGTTAGAAATGATAGGAAAGCCTTAGATTCGATTTGTTCTGACACTCCTGAGATTCAGGGTTCTAAGTCCAGTTCTGATGATTTTGTGGAGGATCATTATAAGCCCTTTTTGTCACAGGGATTTGTTTCACTCAGTGATTCTAGCGAAGCGTTGCCTGTTCAGATTTTGAGAGATACTGGTGCTGCCCAGACTTTATTGTTAGAGGGTTCATTGCCTTTGTCTGAGCACACTTTTACTGGTAGGTCAGTTTTATTACAGGGTGTGGAGCTAGGCGTCATTGATGTTCCCCTTCATGAAATTTATTTGAAGTCAGACTTAATTACTGGACCTGTTATCGTAGGTGTTCGACCTACTCTTCCCGTTCAAGGCGTTTCCTTGTTGCTTGGCAACGATTTAGCTGGCGGCAAAGTTGTAGCCGATCCGATTGTTTGTGAGAAAATCACGTCCGATGTCGTGTCCGATGATGAAGACGACGACTTGTACCCAGCCTGCGCAGTTACCAGGGCGATGGCCAGGAACAGACTAAAAGAGGCTGAGAGTACTTCTGCACTTAACGAGGACCATCCCTCCGAAAATATGGACCTTTCTGACACATTCATGTCTACCATTGATGACAGCGTACCTGAGACTTCAGTACCACTTCATGTTGACAAGTCTCCGACAGTACCTGGTGATGATTACCATCCGCCATTAGACAGAGATACAGATGCCTTAAGCCGTGAGCAGCTCCTCTCCGAACAAACTAAAGATCCGGAGATCATCCGACTAAGCAAGAGGGCCCTTCCCCGAGAAGAAGCGGACAAAGTCGGAGAGTGCTTCTACATACAAGATGGCATCCTCATGCGGAAATGGAGACCACCCGATGCACCCCCTAATGAAGTGTGGCGGGTCGTTCACCAGATAGTGGTTCCAGTAGCGTATCGCGGGGACATCATGAGTTTATCTCACGACACACCCATGGCGGGTCATTTAGGTGTCAATAAGACTTATAATAGGATTTTAAGTCACTTTTACTGGCCTAAGTTGAGAAAAGATGTGTCTGAGTTTTGTAAGTCTTGTCATAGTTGTCAGATGGTAGGTAAACCCAATCAAGTTATACCACCTGCTCCCCTCCAACCCATTCCAGCCTTTGAGGAACCTTTTAGTAGGGTGTTAGTTGATTGTGTAGGTCCTTTGCCTAGGACTAGGTCAGGTAATCAGTACTTACTGACAATTATGTGTACTTCGACTAGGTTTCCTGAGGCCATACCTCTTAGGAATATTAAGGCAAAGACCATAGTTAAGGCCCTTACAAAGTTTTTCAGTTTCGTAGGTGCTCCCAAGGCTATTCAGTCAGATCAGGGTTCGAATTTTATGTCAGGGTTGTTTCAGCAGGTTATGCATGAGCTAGGTATCAGGCAGTATAAGTCTTCTGCGTACCATCCTGAGTCCCAGGGGGCACTTGAACGCTTTCATCAAACCCTTAAAACTATGATGAAAACATATTGTCACCAGTATGGACAAGACTGGGATGAAGGGGTTCACCTCGTGTTGTTTGCGGCACGAGAAGCGGTTCAGGAGTCCCTGGGTTTCAGTCCCTTTGAGCTAGTCTTTGGGCATACGGTCAGGGGGCCATTGAAGTTATTGAAAGAAAAATGGTTGACTGAGACTAGCGATTTGAATCTCTTAGACTACGTGTCTAATTTCAAAGAGAAATTATATAATGCTTGCAAATTGGCTCAAGAAAATCTCAAAACATCTCAAATGAAAATGAAAACATGGTATGACAAAGATGCTAGAAACAGAGTTTTTAAACCAGGCGATAAAGTTCTTGTATTTTTGCCAATCCCTGGTCATCCTTTGCAAGCTAGATATTTCGGTCCTTATGAGATTGAGAGTAAAATTAGTGATGTTAACTATGTGGTTAAGACACCAGGTCGGCGAAAAGAAAAAAGAGTGTGTCATGTTAACATGTTGAAAGAGTATTTTGATAGAAGTGACCGAAATTTTGTAAAACCAGTTTCCACTTTGGCCAATGTAAATACATTAGAAAATTGTGTTGAACCTGAATGTAATGAAGAGACTGTCGAAAAAGACTTCGCTCAAAGTGTCCGTTTGAAGAATTCTGAAATTCTAACAAGTCCGGAAGTGAAACTCGGACATCTGACCGTGCATCAAAAAGAGGAAGTGCACCAATTAATGCGGGAATATACGACCATCTTTCCGGACGTTCCAAAAAGGACGAATGCATCTCATCATGACGTCATTGTGGGTGATGCGTCACCTATCAAACAGCATCCCTATCGGTTAAACCCGATAAAGCTTCAATACATGCGGAAAGAAATTCAATACATGCTTGAAAATGACATTATTGAACCCAGCAATAGTGATTGGAGTTCCCCATGTATTCTGGTTCCGAAGCCAGACGGAACTTACCGATTGTGTACGGACTTTAGAAAAGTCAATTCAGTCACCAAAACTGACTCTTATCCGATCCCACGAATCGATGACTGTATAGATAAAATTGGCAGTGCAAAATTTGTCAGTAAATTTGACTTGCTCAAAGGCTATTGGCAGGTCCCGCTTACCGAGAGAGCCAGAGAAATATCGGCATTTGCGACTCCAGATGGGCTATACCAATATAAAGTAATGCCCTTTGGTATGAAAAACGCACCAGCCACATTCCAGAGGATGATTCATTCGCTCCTCAATCATCTCGAAGGATGCGAGGCGTACATCGATGATGTCATCATCTACAGCGACACCTGGAATGATCATCTCCGAATCATGCGTACTTTCTTCGACATACTGGCGAAAGCAAACCTCACAGTGAACCTTGCGAAAAGTGAATTTTGTCATGCGACTGTAGAATATTTGGGTCACAAAGTAGGTCAAGGTTTTGTTACTCCTATCATGGCCAAGGTGGAAGCTATTTCAAAGTTCCCGATTCCTACCAATAAGAAAGAGATAATGAGATTTTTGGGAATGGCAGGATTTTACAGAAAATTTTGTCCAAATTTCTCGTCAGTTGTTGGTCCACTTACCAATCTGTTACAAAAGAGAGTGAATTTTGCATGGACCAATGACTGTGACGAATCTTTTAAGAAAATCAAATGTGTTCTTATGAATAGTCCTGTCCTGTCAGCTCCAAATTTTGATAAGCAATTTAAGCTTACTGTTGATGCCAGTGACGTAGGAATCGGGGCTGCTTTGTTTCAAGAAAATGATGATGGTGTAGATAGAGTTGTTTGTTATTTTTCAAAGAAATTGACAAAATGTCAAAAGAATTACTCTACTATTGAAAAAGAGTGTCTTGCATTATTGTTAGCTTTACAACATTTTGATGTTTATTTGAATGTTACTTTACATCCCATTCTTGTATTTACTGACCACAACCCTCTCACATTTTTGCACAAAATGTCAAACAAGAATCAAAGACTTACAAGGTGGAGTTTATTGTTGCAAGAGTACAATATCATTATTAACCATATCAAGGGCAAAGACAATGTGATTGCAGATGCACTATCGAGAGTTTCATGAGTGATTTTTGAAGAATTTACCACCTAAGTTTTCATTGACATTCAAACTTTTTTTAAGGGGGGAGGTGTTGTGGGTCATGTATTATTTTAGTTTTACTTTATGTGTAGGTGCACATGTACTTAGTCATGTTATTTAATGCTTTCATAATAATTCTTTCTAGATTTTACTATGTCATGTTTATTTCATTAGAGAATATTCCAGTATGTTCTTTGTTACATCATTATCATCACATGACTGTGATTTCTAGAATTTACTCTATTGTTAATCATTTGTAATGAGTCATTGTTCTAGAAGCTTCTGGTAAAATTCATTGTTATTAAGTATAAATACCTCTGAGGAACTGTGTTAAGGGACATTCGTACACATTCGTAGACACGATTCATTCATCTATTCTGATATACTGGGACACTTTATTTGTTGAGACTTTAATCCATTTAACAACGTTTGGACACCGATCTTTCGAGAACGTTTGTGATTACCGGAAACCAAACATTCGATAGACTTTGTGGACCGTAACGGACACTTTGATCCGGACATTGTATTGTAAGTTGTAATCATTTCAAATATATATATTTTGTACATAATTAAACTTGTAAATTTATATTCTGTCTTTGTCTGATTTTTGCTGGCGTTTTGGGGTATTCTGACCCATAACATAATGTAAATGTAAAAGTCTAACTTCAAAAGATTAAAGAGGGCGCTACTGAAACTATTTATGGTGGCGCCGCTGAAAGCATCACTGATGAGAATTAAATATTCGAAACACGTGTCTGGTGCATGTAAATTGATTTGGAATTTTCTTCAAGAAGGTAGAGAGTTGGAACCCTTCGACATTATTGTTGTTTTGGATTTTCATAGTGGGGATAATTTTGGGTCGGGGTTTTCGCTTTCGCTGGTGAGGGTTTTCTGGGGGGGGGTTTCGGTGATTAATGTTGGCTTCGTTTGTGTTCGGACCGTGCGGGCGTGTGTGTGGTCCTTCTGTTGCATGACTGACTCCTCCCTACCGGACCAGTCTACGACCTTGTCCCTGTTGTGTCTATTTCTGTGCGTGTCTACTCTGTGTTTTTGTATTGGGTGTTT
The DNA here is from genome assembly GCA_033119305.1 of Pinctada imbricata. Classification (NCBI taxonomy): domain Eukaryota; kingdom Metazoa; phylum Mollusca; class Bivalvia; order Pterioida; family Pteriidae; genus Pinctada; species Pinctada imbricata. The sequence goes on along the minus strand of VSWD01000006.1, from coordinate 57,681,817 downwards.
TGGAGTTTTGCTGTAGGTGCTGTAACCTAGTGTTGTTGGAGATCCCCTCCTTTGTCTTGTAAAAACGCATTCTGGAGAGTTGCACTCTGGCTGGCTGCTACGACGGGACTCCGTGGCGGGCCCAATCCAATCCTCTTTATAGTTTTGGCCTGGTTACCTGTCCTCCCTGAATGTCTGTCGGACTCCTTGGATAATGGCATGTATGGGCTCGCTGTGGCTGGCGGAGTTCGGGCTGTGTCCCGTGTGCCTTCTTTTTCTATACAATATTTATCCAATTGCAAGTCCATCTGCGTCGTGCTGTCCTGTCTGTATGCGTTTTCGTCTTGCAGTGAGGAGATAATTCTACACAACAATTGTGCGTTCTTCGATACCTTCTGGTAATCGGAAAAGTGGGAAGGTTGTCCGCAAGTAATCCAGATAACCACAAAGTCTGCTACTTGCGTGGCAGATGGCCATCCTAGGTCGGCATCGGTTGCTCATCGGTCTCGTTGGTTTGTTTCGTAAGACGTTTAATATGGATTTATTGAATTTGAAGACGTTTAACATTTCAGTAAAAAACTTAAAAATCAAACATGTTTTGCCACGACATGTCTCAGATTTTGGATATTTTTTTGTGTACTAGGTATATACATGTATGATGTCCTCAGAACCAAATGACGTTCCATTATTTTTCTCTGACGTTCCGTTGCCATGGTAACCAAGGATTTGTGTAAAAATCCCTTTAAACAAGGCATGTTTATGCATCATGTTACCATGGAAACGAATGTTGAATGTAGATGTGATTTTCTGAACAGATTATCTAAATCCTCTTAAGTTAATATAATTGGATTATTCAATGCTCCTTCTTTCTCTATGTCACGTAAATTTCCTTCAATTTCAAGAAAAATTGTTTATTCAAAATGTGCAATTTTGGGCCAATTTAGGCCTGATTTTACATATATATTTGACTTTTGACATGAGTAATAATGCAGTTGCACTAGATTTGAATTACAGTTGCCTATTTCCTGAATAGTGTTATCCTAGGACTTCTTGGGAATCGAAGGAAATTTATGTAGAAATGAGATTTTTCTGTTTATATGCCTTTGAAATTGCATTTGGTACAAGGGTGCAAATGCCTGTCATAAGTAAAAAGCTAATTTCTAAAGATGTATGCCTGCTTTCATTACAAAACTTGGTATGTATATGAATTGAAGACAATTTTATGATATTATGACCTTGAGAAAATGTCAAGGTCATTTGCTCAATTTTCATGGTCATTGAAAAATATTTGCTATTTTCAGGCCAAATTTTGTGATTTTCACTAAAAGGAGATTAACTGTAAGCGGTATGGAAATTTGGTAAAACAATCAATTGGAGGTGAAAGTATGATAAATACAGTATTTGTTGAGATGAGAATCAAAATTATCAAAATCAACTGAAGACCCAAATAAATGTCACATATTTTACAAGAAAAATTTAGAAAATTTCAATGTTATGCTCTTATTGAAAGTATGTCATACATACATAAATCGTTTCTTCAACGCATTCTAAAATTTCTGAAAAAAAAAAAAAAAAAAAAAAAATTCTGAAAACACAATTTCTTGAAATTTCTAAAACATGGTACGACTTTCGGTACGTTTTTGGACATAGTCACTTTCACACTTTTTTGCATATTACATTGTTTAGATTTGAGGATCAATGACGAGGGTTAAGTACCCGAAACGTGCATGTCTGGTCAATGCTGCCAATTTGCCTGTTCTTAAATGAAGCTATTCAATTTGAAGACATTTAACATTTATACCACTTGATGAGTGTCACTGCTGGTGGACCAGGAGTCCCCGAGGGCACATGTAGCCAAGTTCGATCAATTTCGGTTGATCGTTATCAAATTTTTTTGAAATTTCTAAAACGTGGGTCCTGTAGCATCATATCCCACCCACCCTGCTATGTCTTTCGGTACGTTTTTGGACATAGTCACTTCCACACGTTTTTGGCATATTACATTGTATAGATTTGAGGATGACTGACGAGGGTTAAGTACCCGAAAAGTGCATGTCTGGTCCATGCTGCCAATTTATCTGTACTTAAATGATGCTATTCAATTTGAAGACGTTTTACATAGAAGTGAAATACAATTCCACAAAACTGCGATGGATTCTACTTCTTTTGATAGGTTATTTAACTTCAAATTTTAAAAATCACAATATCTAATGTAATAAGTCAGAGAAATAAATTCAAAATAATTTGAAACCCTAATTTTTCTGTAAATTTGAGTCTAAAGATAAAAATGACCTTGATATTTGGACATATTTGGACAGATGACCTTGAAATGATTTGAAGGCCAAGTGATAATGATAAATATAATTTGTATACAGGTACATATATGCTAATTCATAATCATAGGACTTAAAAATTGGGAAAAAAAACAATGTTTATAAATATGCGGTATACAGACACAATGATTCTAAGGTGCTATTGCAACGGTTTTTGATTTGTATTCATGACAAAATGGTCAGTTTAAGCATCAATTTTATTTTATTTTATTTTTTTTGATTTTTTCAAGCTATGAACATTAATTTTGTCAAGGTGACATCAAGTACCCATAACATGTGCCAAATTGTGGTTTTCAACCTTCAAAATAGTCAAAAACAGGCAAAAAATGACCTAAAAATAGACCTTATTTTTGCTTCATTTTCACATATTTTTGACTAAATATCAACATCTACCTTATCACCCCCTTTCCAAAAAAAAAGTATTCTTGTTAGAGTTGAACTTACAAAGAAAAGTTTTTGTCTTCATAAAGTAAGTTTTGACCATGGTTTCAACAGAATGCCACAATATGTCTTACTTCTCATATATATGAGGGTGTCAAATAGATGGACCACGTTACCATGGCAACCGTGGTACAAATATACCAATATGGTTTGTTTTCATTGTTTTTACATTAGGTATGATGATTACAGAACGTTTCATCAAAATCCATGACATGCCGTGGCCAGCTGTGTTAGGTTATTACAGATAATCCATATTAACATTTGTATTAGGTCTTTTGAGTTTCGTGTTTCTATGATGTGAGTTGGTGCTCATTGTCCCTATTGCATCTCTTTCTGTGACTGTCTGCTCTGTGTTTTTGCATTGGGCGTTTTGTTGTGGGTGCTGCAGCAAAGTGTTGTTAGAGATCCTCCCTTTCTTGTATATTACCTGTTTTCTTTCAAAGCGTGAGCTAAAACGAAGTCATGAAAACTCGTTCCCTTCCATCCTTCGTGAAATATCATGTTCTTAGAAATACATGACTCGTATTCTTCCAGCCAGGTTCGTTTATCCCAAAATACAGTGAAATTGTTTACCCATCTACCTACTGGATAAACTGAAAGACAAACCAAAAACGATATATCAGATATATATAAAAAAATACCAAGTCTGTGTTTTGCTTTGAATCATTGCAAAAACGTCATCGTAATAATGGACAGTATAATCTAACTGTTTTCCAATATCAAAGAAGCATTCAATATTTATTTTCATTTTGAACAATATGTTCTTCCGCATTCGGTGCATTATCAAAAGTCCTATTGTCTTGTAACGTTTATCAATGAGAGCTTACGTTGACAAACGATTTTCAACATTCTGTACTATGTTGTTACCTATAGCTCAATCAACCAACACCATATCAGAACTCAGACGTCAGAATTTTAATATTTGCATTCGTTCCAGGATTGCATCATTGAAATACTAATAGTAGTTAATAGTTCAAGTTGTTTAATGATTCGAAATTGCAATAAATGTTAAGAGTTCGACTTAGATTAACTAGACACATGTAGCCAAGTTCGATCAACTTCGGTTGATCGTTTCTTTAACGCATTCTAAAATTTCTGTTATCAAAATTTCTTGAAATTTCTAAAACGTGGGTCCTGTAGCATCATATTCCACCCTTCCTGTTACGTCTTTCGGTGCATTTTTGACATGCTAATTTTCTAAATATTTGGCCATATTACATTGTTTAGATTGAGTATCACTGACGAGGGTTAAGTACCCGAAACGTGCACTTATGGTCCATGCTGCAAATTGATCTGTTCTTAATAATGCTATTTAATTTGAAGACGTTTAACATTGTAAGTGCATAATATTTTCATTTCAATGAAATAGTCGCAGCAATGACATTATTATTTGATGTGTACATCGTATACTTCAGAGCAATAAAAGAAAGGTAGTTGAACCATAATATGAGACAAAGAAGATCCTGACTACAATCACAACAACACTCACAATAGAGCACCAAATTGAGCATCGACGGAACCCTAGCAAGCTAGAGATTGGACCAGGTGCATGGGAGGAGTAAGCATCCCCTGTTTGGCTATCCGCACCCGCCATCGATGTTTGCGTACGAAAATGAAAAAAAAATCTATAAAGTATGCACTGCCTAAAAATATCTATAAAGCATGCACTATAACTATAGAATGGATAGTGCGCAAGTACCTTTTCCATCACATAACAAATGGTTACAACAAAAATTGACGACAGTGCAATCAGGGGATTCCCAAAAAAGTGGCTTCGAAATTTTATGAATTTTATTTTAGCCTTATCAATGTATATATTTTTGAAAAGATCTTTCCGAGACGATCATTTTGAAAGTTCATTAAAATCAGAATTGCAATATAAAAGGTATTTAAGCAAAACGAAATTTGATGACCAAAAGAATTTAATTGTGTGTGAATTCATTTCTAGTCTTTAAATTTGAGTATCGCGGTCCCTGTTTAGTGTCAAATAAATTGCAATGAAGTTCTTTGTATAGAAATTACAGCTTGTCTGCGCATCAAAGACTTGCCGAACGTTGTCCGAATACCAGTACACAATTAACATATCATTAATTATTATTAGCGTAATTTTGAGCGTAAGTAGGTAGGTATTAATGGGTTTTCTACCCCAACATGCTGCTGATGAGCATGATTGTAATTGATGTGAATGTTTCTTTTATTGCTATGAAGTGTACGGTGTACACACACCAAAAAGTGTAGATGTACATAAATTTGCTACTCTCTTTATTGTTGTGTACAATGAATATGTCTCTGTACATATGAAATATGTACATGTATACAAAATGTGTACAGTCCCTGTCACACTAGGGTTGGTCTCTCACGGAGTTTTTAATTTGACGAAAGCCCCAAGTAATCCCAGGAAAAAGGGTGAACTTTTCGTATACCTGTCACACTACAACCGAGTTTGCAGTTCTGACTGCGACAACCATAATTCCAAATTAAAATGGAAGCAGAAGAAGAGTCGTAGAGTCACTGTGATTGCAGTGAACTTGCGGTAAGGACGCAGTGCAATCTCATAAAACACCGTAGGGTCGCCGTGAAAGCGAAATAGAGTCGCAGTGTAGTCCCAGTTGTGCTCTCCTTGCGTTTCCAATGCGATCTCTCGGTACTCTTACTGCGTTCTAGGAGACCTCACATCGCAGCCACAGCGATCTTACTGCGCTTCCATGGCGATTCCACTGCGATCTAAAACGACGGCGCTCTCACAGTGACAATTCTGTGCAAGTTCAAAACAAACGCCATGTTTCGGCGTCCGGTGAGATCCCACGGCGTTCATTACGATGCCACTGCAATACACCTACGGGGTCTAAATTCAAGAGGAGATAGAAGTACTCTGAATGAGGAAAATGTTTTTACTGTTAAATGTCGATGATATGAAAGTGACTACATGTACAGTAATAGAGGGTAATCTCAAAGGATTAAATTTGATACGAGACGAGCTTAAAAGTGCCAAAATGAAATGGTCGACGATCGATGAAGGTGAATTGAGACACTTCAACACAGTCATGTTAGAGAACGAAAATACTTTGAACATCGGGTAGCAGGAAATTGTATAACCAACTCCGTACTGTAACATGAAGTATGTATAGATATAAAACAAAGGAGGGGATCTCCAACAACACTAGGTTGCCGCACCCAAACCAAAACTCCAAACACCCAACACAGAAACACAGAGCAGACGCGTATGGAAAGAGATACCAAAGGTACAAGGAGCACCAACTCACTCCATAAAAAGACCTCACTTCATGCCTCTACATTTAGTGGAACCATTTTGATCAGAACTTTAGGAAGAATGGGTTCGGTTATGTCTTTGTGCCAAACAGTAAGCTGTTATTTTATAGCTATTATTTAAAAGAGTAATTGGTCTCCAGTTCTCTAGATCAAAAGAATGTATTTTTATATTCGTGAAAGTATTATCCCGTACGTTCTGTGATCGATGAAATGTTTTTTCTCGTATCCCTTATTAGTGAATCAAGTAGTACAATTTTTAAGTTTGGTCAACATTTTTTATAAAATTCAATTGTAAGACCGTCTTGTCCTGGTGATTTGTAGCGTTTAAGTATTCTTGTTCCATTAATGTTTACTTCAAACGTATCAAGGTATGTTTCTGTGAGTGGAATTTCAATGTTTAGATTATTGATATACATATTTCTATATCTTTCGTATCAGGTTGTGTTGTGGTATAACAATTTTCATGAAATTCTCTCTGTTGTTTTAATATCTTTTGTTGATCAGTAATTATGTTGCCATTTTTATCATATTATTTTATGATTGATTTTGGAATTGTCCTTTACTTTCAAGAGTTAAAAAGTATTTAGTTTTTTTATCGCCCTCTTCTGTCCATTTAACCCTTGCTCTAATTTGTGCCCCTATTGTTTTAGATTCATACTCTTTCTCTATTTCCTTCTCTGAATTGTCTACTTCTGCTGCTTCATTATTCTCGTTTTTTAAGTCTTCTTCAAGTTTTTGAATGTGATTTTTTCTACACCATATTTACTGGACCTTTCTTTAATTTCAATTTATATAATTCCCATAAGGTTCTTTAGTCAAATTCTTTACTTTTGATATTTCTTTTATATTTCTCATACCATTTATCATGTCTGGTCGATCTACACATTTATCTGTTGACGTTTAACGTGTGCCACTTGATGAATGTCACTGCTGGTGGACTAGGAGTCCCCGAGCGCACATGTAGCCAAGTTCGATCAACTTCGTTGATCATTTCTTCGACGCATTCGAACATTTCTGTTATCAAAAGTTCTTGAAATATCTAAAACGTGGGTTCTGTAGCATCATATCTCACCCATCCTGCTACGGTTTTTTTTTTACATTAAACTTTCACACTCTTTGGCCATATTACATTTTTAGATTGTGGATCACTGACGAGGGCAAAGTTTCCGAAACGTGCATGTCTGGTCCATGCTGCAAAGGAGTAGCTGCGGTAGCCTGCCATTTCCATATTTTTCTAGTTTATTAAATGTCAAATGTCAGGCGAATCGAAATCCGGAAAGCCTATTTTGATTTCACAGTTATGACGCCGTATTTCTACAAACAATCAACATTGCAAAAAGGGACAATTAATGATTTGTTTATTAAAATCGATTTTTGTCGAAATTATAGGGCCTATTGTAGGGTTAACGCACCAACCTCTTTATCTGTTCTTAAATGATGCTATTGATTGAGTGTCACTGCTGGTGGACAAGGAGTCCCCGAGCACATATGTAGCCAAGTTTGATCAACTTCAGTTGATCTTTTTTTCAACGCATTAAAAAATCATATTTTTAAAAAAACCTTGAAATTTCTATAAAGTGGGTCCTGTAGCATCATATCCCACATATCCTGCTACGTCTTTCGGTACAATTTTGGACAGTATAACTTTCATACTTTTTGGCCATATGATATTGTTTAAATTGAGGTTCACTGACGACGGTGTATACTTGTATATCTGTTTCATGCTGCAAATTTTCTGTTTTTAAATTATTCTCTTGAATTAAAAGACGTTTAACATCATTTAGAAGCGAGTTATTTAATTTCCAGTTATATGGGCCCTTTCGTACATATGTATTGTCAGTTTCTATTGAAATTGCTTGATGGTCTGTAAATTTAATCAATCTGATGATTTAACTCGCTAATTTAATTCATTTTGTGTAAGAGAGAAATTAATTCTACTTGCTTTACTATCATAACCCTTACATTTCCATGTGAATTGTTGTTTGTATTGGTTCTTTATTTTCGAATAATCAATTAGATCTAAATCTTAATTTTTTTTATGGCATTACATCATTTTACTTTTCTTACGTGTTTTCCTATCTCCCCGCCATTGTATATCATTCCAGTCCCCTCTTATCTTTAATAATGTCTTTGACATTTTCTATGAAAGAATTTCTTTTTCATTTGTCATTTGGTGCGTAAATGGTAAAAATGCAATATACTTTACATTGACAAGAATATCTCTTTTATCTATTGTGCTATCAAGTAATTCTGTCTTTATATTTTTATGAAATAATATTGAGACACTTTTGCCTTGTGATGAACCAATACTGTGTAAAGTTTCACCATGCCTTTCTGAATCTATGTAAGGAAGCAATTTTTCTTGCACCAAGATTATATTCGCTTTTTGTTTTGATCCATTCATTTACTATTTTATGTTTATCCCTCAAACCTTGTGAATTGATTAATACTAATGGTAAATTTGTATTCATTGTGTGTATTATATTCAATTGTAAATGGGATTTGTCTGAAATTATTATAAGTATGAGTTATCTGATATTTCAAACTTATTCATTTTTCTATAGTACCAGTATTTACTAATATGATTGCAATAATACATGATTGAAAAATATTCTCTGTTTTATTTTTATATTTAGAACATATATAAATGCCAGAAATATCAAACGAGTGCCATAAGCAGGGTCCGTGTTTGACATGTGGTTTTCTGGCAAGGTGATATCTATATTATGTTTCTTCTTTGGAAGACTGAAAGTTATGTCCAAAGCATACTGAAAGATGTAGCAGGTTGGGTGGGATATGATGCTACAGGACCTACTTTTTCAGAAATTCCAAGTAAATGTTGTAAACAGAAGTTTTCGAATACGTTCGAAGAAACAATCAACCGTATTTAATTGGACTTGGTAACATGTGCCCTCGAGGACTCCTGGTCCACCAGCAGTGACTCTCACCAAATGGTACAAATATTAAACGTCTTAAAATTAATTAGCATCCTCTAAAGGCAGATAAATTTACAGCATAGATCAGACATGCATGTTGTGGGCATGTCTTGGTTGTCATCTTCACCAAACAAGACATATTTACCTGATATGCACACCAATATGTACTTCGAGACAATCGCCGAATTGGACATGTTTTCATGTAGCTGTTGCAAATTGAAAAGCATAATTAAAGAAGAGATAAATTTGCATTAGATTAATTTCAAATATTATATTGTAACAAGGATGGCTGGTGCGCGAGTCGTTATTTTCCGATAATAACAGCTGACGGAGGATAATAACTCTGTTTAGGATTTTTCTTGATTTCAGTATTGACGAAGGCCTTATATTACAATCTCATCGGGTCATTATAATTACATAATGGCCTCGGCCAAGTCCATATTTGTATAATAGATAATTTTTATATTGATTGTATGAATTTAACATGTCAGAAAAAAAATTATCTCATAAGATTTATTTGAAATAGGAGTTATAGTCCTAGTATTCATTTATTTCTTACAAAATTATCGATTAGGAAGTTTCTTATTCGGTGAAACCAACTTATAACCTGAGTTGTTTTTTTTTTTTTTTTCTTGTTTAAGGGTACAGAAGACACCTTGCCAAAGAAAATAACAAAAAGAGATAAATTACTTCAGCGTCTTGGGAAACATCAAAATTACATCTGAATAAATACTTAGTTTTTACTGATCTTAAGTTCATGTTCCATCCCCTATAGGAATTAGAACATTTTACGAGGTTAACGTGGAGGCACAGAATATGACGACGTTGCGGTGAAGAGAGTGGAATACAACGAGAAACAGAGAGCAAACAGAAGGAGGCACCGGGAATATTGCAATGATATTGACAAAATAATGTACAGTGTAGCAAGGTTCAACACTATTACAGGAACTCTATCAATAATTAAATCATAATAGATTGTTAAATTATAATAGATGCGATTAAAGTTACCTTTTACATCAAAAGTTCGTGGAAGGAACGGATCTGAAACTGATTTAAAAAAGAAAGTCTTTTAGACTGATATCTTTATTTGATCAAACAATTCAAATATTCTAAGTCTTTGTTTTATAAGATCTGTCAGATTCATTCTGTAATTAAATTTCAAAACTTGAATGATTTAACAAACTGAAAATGTTTACCTGCGCAGACAGCGTATTCCAACTCCAGCACCGATAAGGCTGTAAAAGAAAAGTACATCATTGTCAAAATCAATCTTAATTATGAGACTTGGCAGAAGTATCCTATTGCCTTCTTTTTTTCTATGAAATACTTAATCATATATGCATCTACATGCAAGGAGGTCAAAAATTATGAAATTGGACAAATGCGTGTGATTGTGAATTTTCTCTAAAAATAAATTCTCTTCTATTTTCCCCCTTTTTTTCGCCTCAACTTTCGCCTTCTGTGATGGAAAAGAAAAATGAACACGCTTTTTTGAGAAACTGAGGCGAAACGTACACGGAAAGAGAAATGCAAAGCGTACACAGAAGAGAAATGAAAGCGAAATATTTACTTTTATTCCACTTTCAATCAAAGAGTCTTCCTCATCTGCATATTTAGGGATTTCCCTAAATTAAAGGAGGATGGAGAGGGCATACGCCTCATTCGCCATATATACCTAGTGTGGCATTTGAAATACCTTACTTATTAGTTTTATTCAAAGATGCTATATCACAGTAGCGTATCATGTGCAAGTAATTCCCTTCGATTAAATATGGTAAATAAAGTCTAATGTTAAACGTCTTCAAATTAATTAGCATAATCTAAAAGCAAATTAATTTAAAGCATGGACCAGAACTGCACGTTTCGGGTAATTAACCCTCGTCAGTGATCCTTAATCTAAAAAATGAAATATGGCTAAAATTTGTGAAAATTATGTTCCAAACATATCGAAAGACATAGCAAGATGGCTGGGATATGATGCTACAGGACCCATATTTCAGAAATTTAAGAGCAATGTGTTAACAGAAATTTAAATCTACTTTATAGAAAACTATTTTAAGCATATCATATGAACATCACTATCATCTATATGCTGGTAATCTTTTCTTGTCAAGAAAAGAGGTATATTCAGAGAACACTTCAACAGATTTTTTCTTACTTTGTTTACATATTATGAGATGGTGCACGTAAATGAACACAATTTTCTGTTGAAGTGTTTTATGAATATAATTCTCTTCTTGATAAGAAAAGATTACCATTATATAAATGATAATGATACTCGAATTCTTAAAACTTGCACTCTGACTGACTTTGACGACGAGACTCCATGACGGGCCCTGTCAAAACCTCTTAAGAGAAGACAGGGCCCCGACCACCTGTTCTCTCTGAATGTCGGTCGGATTCCTCGGGTAATAACATACTTGAGCTCGCTAAAGCCGGCAGAGTACGGACTGTATTACACAAGCCCTCTTTTCGTATCCATTTACATATTAATTTGTGTTGCTTGGGCCCCTGAGTTTTGCGGTCTTGTTTGTGTGTGGTCATCTGACAGTGAGGATGTTGTGTTACACCACTATTGTATGTTCTTTGAGACCTCTGGGCAATCGGAAAAGTGGGAAGGTTGTGCGCACGTAATCCAGAATTACCACACCTTCCATGGCAGATGGCCGTCCTAAGTCGGCACCGATTGCCCATTGGTCTCGTTGGTTTATGTGTAGTCCTTTGTGTTTGATGTCTATGTGTTGTGCGTTGACGTTCCTTGTCCCTTATGCGTCTCTTTTTGTGCTTGTCTGCTTTGTGTTTTTGCTTCGGGTGTCTTGGGTTTTGCTGTGGTTGCTGCAATCTGGTGTTATTTGAGATCCCCTACTTTGTCGTATGAAAGACCTAAAATAAATTGATATAAAGTAGATTTAGACAGTTTTACCTTGTTTAATCAGAAGGAATTCCCCGGCTAGAGATCATTTGCCTGTCACGTGATATGCTACCGTGTATAAACGAACTTTTTCTGAATATTTAAACATTTATTAGTAAATTCAAAGCCAGCTTTCAGTGGTATGCATAAAAGAAGGGGGGAGATCTCCAACAAGACCCCGTTGCATCACCAACAGCAAAACACCAAAACACCCGATGCAAAAACATAAGAGACGCGTATAGCATGAGACGGAAAAGAGACATCCGACATGTAAACATCAAACACAAAAAGACTACATATAAACCGACGAGACCAATGGGCAACCGGTGCCGACTTTGGACGGCCATTTGTCATGCAAGTAGCAAATGGTGTGGTTATCCTGGATTACGTGCGCAAAACCCTCTCACTTCTCCAGTTACCCAGAGGTCTCGAAGAACGTACAATTGTGGTGTAAAACAACCTCCTCACTGTAAGATGACTTCACACAAACAAGACCGCAAAACGTAGAGGCCCCAGAAACACAGATGAATATGTAAATGGATATAAAAAGAGGGCATGCGTAATACAGTCCGTGCTCTGCCGGCTGTAGCGAGCTCATGTATGTAATCACCCGAGGAGTCCGACTGACATTCAGAGAGGACAGGTGGTCGGGGCCCTGTCTTCTCTAAGAGGCATAAGTTACAAATTATTGTTGGCTTTCTTGACACATCTATACATGCAGCAGTAATCCGATTTTTTAAAAGTAACATCCCAAGTAACAAATCGTTGTTTTGATAAATACACACAAGTCATTTCAATAAAACGTGCAGGGTACGTGTGTAAGGTATATTCATTACCCGCCAGGTGTAAAAATCAATGAAGCGTGCTATCTCCGTGCAGTCATTTCAAGGTAAGGTGTGTTTACACTATCAATATAATAGTCTTCTTTGTCCGTGAAAGAAAACTTGGTCAACATTTTCTAGGACAAAGTCGTCTATTTACACTATCAAAATTCTTGAGCGACCTGTACAACAAAATGGTAAATTTATATACACTAAAACAAAGATGTAAATGTTCTGAATTCTTCTAATACCAACTTTATAGGTTACCTTTGTGCTTGCTCAGTGGAGTTCAATAAAAATGTCCCGTGATTTAGCGTATGGAATTCACTGCATCGCGTCGTTTATCCTAGTCTCTATATTCTTTACTTTTTACGTCCTAAATTGCTTCTATGTCTTTCTTCGATACTTAAATACTTCTGGCGCCGTTTTGAATCTCTATTCTTATTGGTCGATTCCCGTCAAATTCCGTTAAAGTTTCTATAACTAGGATAGAGTTATGTTCCGTCAAAGTCTATCTAAATTCTTTGACATACTTTAATAAAAGTTTTCTTGGATCGTTTACACTATCAAAGTAAGTGTCAAAAACTTATATCAATGATAAATGTTGGAATGAAAAAACCATATTCCTATCAAGAAGCACAAAATCGTTAATCGAAAAAATATCCAATCAAGGGCATACAAAACAAGGATAAAACCAGAACTAAGGCAAAGGAATAGAAATAAAAAATATATACATACCAGATGACGAGGAGTGAACACCCTGCGAAGGAGTGGGATCTGGTGCCCAGGAAGAGTGAGAATCTCCACCCGCCACTTCAATTCGGTAGATAGGTCACAATCGGTAAATCCCACAATTCGGTAGAAAGGTCACAATCGATTACTCCCACAAAGGGAGACAAACGTAAAAATTGGTATGGCATGGCATAAAAGGTCTACGTCAGAATATCATTTATGATTCTGTACAAGGGGACGTCATAGTGTGCTACAGTCCCGATTACGTTAACTGTCCCCCTTTAACGTTTTTTCTCCCTTCATCTCTCCAAATTTCGCTTCTATTTTTCCGTCTTCATTTTCCCTCACAAAATTTCTCTTCTAATTTTCCTCCTTTAATTCGCCTTAAAATTTCGCCTTCAGTGTTGGAAGAGAAAAATGAACACGAATTTTTGAGAAACAGAAGCAAAGCGTAAAAGGAAAGAGAAACGGAAAGCGTAAACAGAAGAGAAACGAAAGCGAAAAATTTTGCTTTCATTCCGCTTTCAGTCCTCTTGTCAATCAAAGCGAGACTTCTTCATTAGCATTTTAGGGGATTTCCCTAAATAGACAGTACAAACGTAATTTGATGTAATTTCTTTTGTTGCATTAAAATACACGACTAATTAGTTTTATTTAGATACATTGTAAACGATCTTTTTCTGCATATTTAACATTTATTAGTAAATCGAAAAGTAGCTTTTTGTATGTATAAGTTACAAATCGTGGTTGGTTTTCTTCGCATTTGTACATCTATAGCACAAATCCATTTTTTTAAGTAACATACCAATTAACAAATCATTGTTTTGACAAATACACACATGTAAATCAACCGCGCAGGGTACATGTACGTAGGTGTACCTGCCAGGTGTGAAAATCATTGGAGCGTAATATCACCATGCGGTCATTTCAACTTTAGATAGGGAGAGAATATCTTCACAATGAATTTAGGTTAATTTTTTTTTTAATTTAATGTTATGACTTGATATAATCAGAGACGTATATTAAAAAATATACATCCCTGATTTAAAGATACAGTGTCCCTGAAAATAAATTTTATTGGAAACGTAAAATCTATTCTGAAGGGTCTAGATATAGGAAAAAAGTAGCTATAATAAGTTTTATCTGAAAATATGCAGTATCGGCCATAATATCACCGAATTGGTAAAATTAAATCTCCATAGACCTATATTGTAAAAACACAATACTTTGTAGGTGGCGCTAGTGAAATTAATTAGAGCTGCGCATCCAAAAACGGCTATAACTGCGAATGAATGCGTTGAATTCGCCTGAAAATTTTAATTTATACAAATAAGAATGTAAACTTTCATATGGGAAGAAAGATTTTGCGGTATAAAATTTTGTATAAATAATTTGTTTTCAGGGACACCGTTCCTTTAATGATGTAATTAAATATGTAAACTACCTGCTACAAATACATTTTTGTATACTTTCACGTACTCAGCTTGCATGTGCACATGTAGTGTACGTTCTCATTTTACACTGTATTCAAGGATGGATTTTTAAAGAGATTTTTTTTTCTTCACCTTTTATTTATTTTATCGTATTTTTTTTTTCTTTACCTTTTTCATAATGACATATTGAAGGCTATTTTATCATAGTAATACATTTCAATTGAAAGCTCGTAGTGAAAAAAAAAGAAAAAGAATTGCCATGGTCAAACATGCAGGGGCAGATCCAGAACCTCATATGCCGGGAAGGACTTACACTTTTTATTTGGATGAATTGCCAGGCCAGATAGCCGAGTAGGGGTGGGTGGGTATACCTCCCATTTGCGGGGGTTCGAAAGGGGGCCCTTACCCGATAAAGTTTTGAAAAAAAGTGGTTTCTGGATCGTGCTTGAACTCAAGATTGGACCGAGCGCATGATTCAGACGCGTACGTCTATATCTTTTAAAAAAAGGAAACCCTATTAATGTTTACATTTTCTAACGCTATCTCTTTTGCATGCCATGCCGAAATCGTCAACAATTTTTCATGGGAGAAGAGGGTGATTAGATTTTTTTTCATGGGGTGGGGGGGCAAATCATGGCGAGCATCCTGTTTATTATTTTATAAAAAAATAAGTTATACGTACAAAGCAAAAATAATCATACATGTACAATGTATATATTAGAATTTTTGGCAAATTCTGTATGGTTTGGGAGTCCTCCTATTCTCGCTCTAGATCCGCGCTTTCATTCAAACAATGTCTCTAGATCTATAACACGTTAATATTTTTATGAAAAAAAAAATGTCAACAATGTGCCTAATTCATCTCATAACCAGGGCTTCACATACCAGGATCGTCAATCAAGCACAGCATGTTGTATCGGGAATGCGCCCCCAATAAAAATTGAAAGAATATATTTTTTGTCCGTCGAGAAAAGTTTTCAATTGTTTGATAAGACGGCCGTAATTCCTTCCCGATATGGTACCTAGCGATCGTTATGTTGGAATCCGCGAGAAATTTTAATCACATGATGGACCAGAGAAGGATTTTTGTAAATGGATGAAAGAACAAGTAAAAAACGAGATAAATCGAAATAAAGATGAAGAATCTTAAAAAAAAAAGAAAAAAGAAAAAAAAAACCCCAGTGAAGTAAGAACTTCTTTTTCAGAGCATGGAATTGGACCTTCCGCAAATAAAAACGAAATGGGTATGAAAATTAATCTGTAATGGCGAAGAAGGAAGGGAGCATTGAGTATAAAAATTTGCCCCGTATACACAAATGACCGAAAAAATAAAATAAAATAAATAAAAAAAACCCCAAATATATTCGTAAGGGGGAATTCCCTTACGTGTTTCCTTTAGTTACTGTTGAAAGAATAGAAATAAAAAACTCTATTACTCTGAAATATTTTTTATACATTTTATATCTGACCATTCCAAACACTGCCACTTTTTGACGTAAATACTTAAACGCATGACTGACTCTACACAGGTAGACTTCTATGCCTACCTGAACGATACCTGTCATAATCGATCGATTACAGGGTATATACATGTAAAGTACAAGGGGTCAATAATGAGAACTGACATCTAGATGAATAAAATGACTTGCTTCTTGACTCATATTTTAAAATTATTGTTAAATAAGTTCTGTAACCCATTGAAACGGACCTATTTTACACGATAAATTTAGCTGTTTTAAAGTGGTTAAATTTTATCCAGAGACTCAATATATCTAGACATATTAAAACAATTATTATGGCATATAATTCGATAATTAGTGTGATAAAAGCAAAAGAGTGTAAATAAAAGTTTTAAAATATTGTAATATTTAGATATTAAGCCTACATTGACCGCATTAAGCCCCGCCCAGATATATTTCCAAAACGAGGCTGGAGGCGAACATTGAAAGCGAACTGAAGGCGGAATTTGAAAGAGAAACGTAAGCGGAATCGTAAGAGAAACGTAACAGAACATGAAGAGAATCGAAGCGGGAATTAAAGGAGAAATATTTCTCTTTCGAGTTCGCTTTCAGGGTTCTCATTTATTTCACCTTACAAATTCCTCTTCTCTTTCTCCTTTCACCTCGCAAATTTCTCCTCTATTTTTCCTTGTACATTTCGGCTTAAAAATTCCTCTTCTATTTTTTCGTCTTCATTATACCTCACAAAATTTCTCCTTCGTCTAACAAAAATTCCCCCTTGAGGGGTAGACAGTTAACGTAATCGGAACTGTACCATTTCCTCATATCGACCATAGAACTTCATCAGTGACCATGTTAGTTTCTTGTACATGAATATCATTTATGACTCTGGACAAGGGAACGTCATAGTGTACTACCATTTCCTCATATCGACCATATAAGTATGTTATAAAAGAAATATATAAGGATGTTATAAAAGAAAGTCGGATTCTGAAAATAAGTACACTGAAACGTATAGTATTCAGATGTTAAACTTTCTGATCGATAACATTTTTGTGGTGTTTGGAGGAAAGGTCTTCCAGCAAATTGTCGGAATTCCAATGGGGACAAATTGTGCCCCACTCCTTGCCGACATTTTCCTATACTCGTAAGAAGCAGAATTCATTCATTTTTTGGTCTCTGAAGGGAAAAGATACTTAGCTTCTGACTTCAACTTCGCTTACAGATACATAGACGATGTGTTGTCCATCAATAATTCAAAATTCGCGGATTACATCAATAAGTTAAAGAAGATCCTGACGATAATCTCAACAGCACTCACAATATAGCACAAAATTAGCATCGACGGACCCCTAGCAAGCTAGAGGTGGGATCAGGTGCCCGGGAGGAGTAAGCATCCCCTGTTGACTAGCCGCACCCGCCGTCGATGTCTAAGCAAGAAACTGAAAACAATATATAAAATTCATGCACTGCCTGACGTTATGTCTATATAGAAAGTGCTATGGCGATAATGTCAGGGAAATATATTCAAAACACTTACTGTCATTACAAACCTTCAAATGTGATTCTTTTGTTATTCATCGGTCATTTTATTTCATAAAGACCGCGGACGATTCTAAATATACGAGGTTTTATGAACGTTCAATGAAGTGTGGAGGTCAATAAAAAACAATGAGGGGCGGAGAAAAGAAAATTATTTCGGTCGCGGGTGCGAATTGTTTTGATTATAATGAGTATTCGACCATATCATAGAAAAAATTGTGTTTCAAGTCCGCTGAAGACATCCTTTTATAAGAAATGTTAACAGAAGAAGAATAGATTCTTCTATCCCGAAAACCTCAAAATGCCATTCCAGAATCAATCTAGATCCCTATAGCGATTCTTGAAGACCAATTATTCTAATTGCTTTTCAAATACATGTATACTGAGGAACTTGATGAACAAAATAAAGAAATATTATCCTCACTTGATTAGAAAATCTTTCCTTACCTCTATTCGCAATAATGTAATCACATATTTAAAAACTTTAATAGAAATAGAACTCATTGTTACACTATTATTTTCTTCTTTGACCGAATAAAGGGCACCTTTCAGAAAATTATGGTGATGTATAACAAATTATTTATTTCTATGGCCTGATAATCGTTACCGTTGCATATTTTCACCCGATAATTTTTATGGTCGATTTCATTTTGAATAGCAGGGGTGTACAAAATATTTAGATTTTTATTTTTCGGAAAAGTGAAGAAAATCTGCGGTTTGTAAGTCGGATAAAGACCTCGTTGAGGTCTGTATGAAGGTTAGATGCCCTCGGAGAGAACAGGGTGGTGTTTAAAGACCTCGGTCTTCGGCCTCGGTCTTTAAACACCACCCTGTTCTCTCCTCGGGTATCTAACCTTCATACAGACCTCAACTCGGTCTTTATCCTATACATAGTATCTATCCTTCGGAGCTTGAAGTCAAAGAAACTACAGAGACAAATAATTCAGCATCCTATTTGGATATAATGTTGTCCTTCGACACAGATGATCATATGAACACCTCACTTTATGACAAACGCGACGACTTCAATTTCAGCATAACAAACTTTCCTTTTCTTAAAGAAGGGAGGAGATCTCCAACAAGAGTAGCAACACCAATTCATCGCCCGCTTATGGCGTGTTCATATCTCAGTTGATACGCTATGTCAGAGCAAGTACCAAATATGCGGATTTTGTTCTGAGAGCAAATTAGCTTCCCAGTCAGGGATATGTTTGTGACCGACTAACATCGTCACTGAGGAAGTTCTACGGTCGATATGGGGAACTCGTCATACAGTATGATGTCCAACTTTCCAGAATGGTGGATGATATGCTGTCATAGACCATTTGGACCATCCAACAAAGATTGTACTCTGTGTCTTCCGAAATGGAAGTTACCGGATGTGACATTTCTACCGAATTGAAGCGGCGGGTGTTACATGTAAGCAGGAGATGCTTACTCTTCCTGGGTACCTGGTCCCACTCCCATATCGGGAGTTCGCTTCTTTTCATATGGTGGAGGTTTTTGTTTGTTTGCTTTGGTTCCTGCTTTATCCTGATTTTGTATGCCTTCGGTTTCTGATTTTCTGAATTATCGATTCTGTGCTGTATACAGGGACATGGTCATTATCCATATTTGTCATTCCATAACCTATCGAAACTGATCTATGTACACGATTAATTTTAGCTATTTTAAAAAGTTTAAACGTTATGGAAAGAGTCAGATTTATGTATAAAATGTATGCATATACTGTAAACGTGGAAATGTTCGCGTGGGGCTAATTTTCGCGCTTTTCGTGATTACATTATTGTCGCGAAAATAATCCCCGCGTGAAAATTACAGCCTGTATTAAACACTAAAGTGAATATTCTCGAGTTCCTCAAAATTATCCCCACACATACTGTTGCAATGATCATTTCGCGAAAATTACACCCAGCGAAAATTACCTCCCAGCGAAAATTACCCCTAGCGAAAATAATCACGTTTACTGTATATAACAGTTATTATCAGTGTGAAAAAGAACAGTTTAAATTAAACTTTTGAAATTGTAAAATTTAGATTATAAGCGTACATTCGCCTTCTCTATTCAGACGGCATTAAGCCCAACCCATCCTCAAAAAGCGACTGGCAAAAATTGAAAGCGAACTGAAAGCAGAATTTGAATGAGAATCAAATTAAAGCCACAATCGTGAATGGCAGACATGGCAGTGACAGACTTGTGAACAGGAGCATTGTCCTTATGGAGCAACACACCTTTAACTAGTGAGCTTTCTGCAGTGCTTAAGTTTAATATTTTCCCGTAACTCAGGTGTGAAGCATGGTACATGCAATTGATTATTTGTCCTTTTTGGAGATAATCTATCAACAGAATAACGTCGGAATCCCGGAAAACCGAGGCTTGCAACACCTTAGTCAGCCCTCGTACGTCTTTCGGTACATTTTTGGACATAATAACTTTCACACTCTTTGTCCATACTACATTTTTCCCTCACGAGGGTTAAGTACCCGAAACGTGCATGTCTGGTTCTCCGATCTTAAATAATAATATTAAATTTAAAGATGTTTAGCATTTATGCGTATTTCTTCTTGACACCGGATGTCAAAATAAAGAGCAATACTTTTAAATGACTACATATAGGCTTGCATGAACATGAAAACAAATGACAGTTTATGATAACACTGTGTAGTATCAAGTAACTTAAGTTGGTGAAACCACGAATAAATAAAATGCTCAGTTGGCGGGAAGAAAACAGGCACTGCAATGATTGCTTTGATTAGCCTATATCCTTGTCTAAACTGATACTTTATCAATCGTGGACTCGTAAGTAAATAAAACGACGTTGCATTTACAAACATTGCGACAAAAGCTGTAGATATGTGCGTGGAAACCACCGCAACATTGTGTTTAACAAACTTCGACCACGACCTTCCTTTCGTCCGAATGTTTTACAATGATTTCGTGATTCACAAACAACGAATCATCAAAATATAATTTTTTCTAGGACATCGGCTATGAAAAGATACAATCGAATCAAAACCATCATCACAGTACCTGTTTTCTTTCCTTCAAACGAGCGGTATGTCTCCATTTTGTGTTTGTTGTTTCACCAACTTAAGTCACGTGATGCTACACAGTGAATAAGGTTGATAAAAATACTGATAATGAATTGAATATACTGAATAGAGACATAATGACAAACCAGACTGACTAGTGTATTTTCAGTTTATCGTTCTTTAACGCATTCAAAATTTCTTAACATTTCTAAAACTTATGAACTGTAGCATCATATCCTACCCCTCCTGCTACGTTTTTCGGTACATTTTTGGAAATAATAAAATTCAAACTTTTTTGCCATATCACATTGTTTAGATTGAGGATCACTAACGAGGAATAAGTATCCGAAACGTGCATGTCTGGTCCATGCTGAAAATTTGACGGTCTTTTCAACGCATTGAAAAATTTCTGTTATCAAAAAATCTTGAAATTTCTAAATCGAGGGTCCTTTAGCATTATATCCCACCCATTATGCTATGTTTTCGGTACATTTTTGGACATGATAGTTTTCACTCTTTGGTCATATTACATTGGTTAGATTGAGGATCACTGACGAGGGTTAAATGCCCGAAACGTACATGTCTGGTCCATGCTGTAAATTTATCTGTTCTTAAATGATGCTATCGAATTTGAAGACGTTTAACATTCGAGCCACTTGGTGAGTGTCACTGCTGGTGGACCTGGAGTCCCCGAGGGCACATATAGCCAAGTTCGATCAAATTAGGTTGATCGTCTGTCTTTTTAACGCACTGGAAAATTTCTGGTATCAATAAATCTTAAAATTTCTAGAACGTCGGTCCTATAGCATCATATCCCTCCCATCCTGCTACGTTTTTCGGTACATTTTGTACATAATATTTTCACACTCTTTGGTCATATTACATTGTTTAGATTGAGGATCACTGTCGAGGGTTAAGTGCCCGAAACGTGCATGTCTGGTCCATGAAGTAAATTTATCTGTTCTTAAATGATGATATCGAATTTGTAGACGTTTAACATCTAGGTCCCGAGTTTCGAAGTCAGGACCATAGTGTCACAGAATTTCAATTTTGAAATATGTTTATTTGTTTTATGTCTATATCTTTTAAAACAATATTAGTTTTGTTTTGACGCCATAAAAATTCATCTGAGTTTTGCTATCAGGAATGTGTTTCATTTTTACATGGGAAAACGTTGGGATTACTCATCGAATTTGAAAACCTTTATCATCATACAAATCTAGAGTTTTCCTTCAATTTGTAATGAAGCTGTTGAAAATGTTCAAGTAGTTCTACTTCATTCCGTCTATTTTTTCCCTTTTCTCGTCTTATGAGTGCGGCTTCCGCTATGATTACTGTAGCGTTGTCATATTAAGGACTCTATCGTATATGAAGCGTTACTGTATGAAAGGAATTTTTCTTCATGAAACTTGAAATTATATTTTCTTTCTATATTGAAAGGAATTTTTAAAAGCTACGCACAAGCAAATTAATGAAAAATAAAGATGAGGCATCCTAACTCGTCTTTCAAAGGCTTTGAAATTAATTCTTAAAATATATTGTAGGAATTCAAGGCTTTGAAATCTTTTTTTTTTTCACAGTCAGACGAAATACAGACAGAAACGGCTTTCATTATGAAATAGCTTAAAGCATAACTATTGTTCGTAATTCCCATAATCTCAACACATATATTGTTCGCTGAATTAATGATAATTAGAAGGATTAAAAGGCATATCCAATCTATAGGAGATCAACGTCACATTCCATTTTGAACATAGATTTTGGATATGCTATTGAATCGACCCTACAGGAATTGGTTTGAAATTGTCTTCAAGAAGGTATAGAGTCGGAGCACTTCCGTATCATGAAATCTACATTTGATTGATGTTGAATGAATTGATCTGATGAAGTACGAAATACATTTCTGATCTTATCAACTATAAATTAATACATTTCACGCTGGTATCTCCTTCAGACGATATGACTTCTTTCACCGGATCTTCATTTTCTGTTAATATCCGTTTGCAGCTACCTAATGTATGACATGAAATATAATCAAAATCCCAAAATATGTATCGCCTGTTCTTAAATGCTTAATCAAAAAAGAAACATTGACAGTAAATTTATCAGATATGAAATAATTTGTTTGTACATTGTAAGTACTTTTCGAGGAGCTTAAATAAATGAGTGTTCTTTTAATATGTATCCGTGTGTTGCTTCGGTCACTTAATTCTGCTGTTATGTTTGTGTGGCAATCTTACGGTAAGGAGGTCATCATAGACAACAATTGCGCATTGTTCATTCATTGGGTAACTTGAAAAAAATCCGAATAACTAGGTCATTTTCTACTTATGTCGGCACTAGTTCTCCATTGATCTCATTGGTTTATGAGTATTTTTTTATTGTTGGTGTTTTGATTCCGTATTTGATTTTCTTTGTTCCTTTTATGTCTCATATTTTGTATGTCTACTCTGTGTTTTTGCTTGGTGATGTTTCGGTGTTCTGCTCCGGGTGCTTTAACCGAGTCTTGCCTCCTTTCTTTCACTTTGTATTAATTATATAGTTATAAGTTAAAGTCAGCATAAGTAAAAGTTATTTGCATTCAATGATTTGGTCTAAATATCGGTTAGGCAACCTCATTAATTCAAATTTGAAAATAGAAATTTGTTAACAGGAAAAAGAGCAGTACCAGAAAAAAAATAGCTGAAAGCAATATACCAAAATTGTAAACGGAAAAGGTTCATGTAATAACACCAGACATTTCGACAAAAAATAAGAACAGATATGATCAAATCATCTGTTATGTGCCATCTGTTTTGAGCTATAATGTTAAACGTCTTCAATGGCATCACTGAAGAACAGATAAATTTGCAGCATGGACTAGACATGTATGTTTCGGGTATTTTACCTCGTCAGTGATCCTTTATTTAAATATAACATGTAATATGGCCGAAGAGTGTGAAATTCATAATGTCCAAAATTGTACCGAAAATCGTAGCAGGATGGATAGGAGATGATGTTCGGTATTCATTCTTCTAATTTTCCATCACCTTTGTACAAACATCTAATATCTTTAGTTGTCTGTAGTTAGCTGAACTTGCCTGGATCACTAGACTTCAGACTGCGTACCCTCTTGATTCAAACGATCAAATCTATGGACAAGGAAAAATTTCCACAGCGTCTTCTTATACCAATATCTTTTCAGACCGCCCAAACGCCAAAAGAAAAGACAGGTCCCATGGGAAAAAAACGAAAAAGACAACAAAGAAAACGATCCAGAATCTACAACTCTCTCAACGATTTACTTACATTAGCACGCAATGGCGGTAAACATTAACTGTTACATGCTATGTCGTCAATACCATTACAGCAAATGAAATCTATCTTTGATGAAGCAGAGGTTGCATTCTTAAGAAACATTGACTGATTCAGACTTAATATCATTGTCTCATTCGCACAATCTAAACTTTATCCTTTTATAAAAAAAAACCCTCCCCTAAAAGACGGTTCATAAAAAACCCGATTATTAAGAAAGGTTTTGATCTTCTAAACATCTCAAATATTATTCGTGATAATCGCGTACAAGGTACCATTCCTAAATATTTTGAAAATTTAGAAACACCCCATATTTGTTAGAAGTACAAGAAACCTATTCGAAAATTTGTTTTTAACTACAATAATTGCGATAAAGAAGATCCTGACTAAAGAAGAGTAAAGTTACATTGGATCCTGACATACTTTAAGCCTTTCAACTAAATTTTAAAATACAAGAATTTTCCTTTGAAACTGCTTCACGACTTTTGAATCTGTGTCTGAATAGCAATAAGGAACTTTGAACCGAAAAAGACATGCTAATTATCGAAAAATAATTAATTTCTATTATCGAATTTTAAATAAAATCTGCTTAAGAAGGGATGCAATTCAAACTGTATAATTTGAAAAATATTTGATTCCCGGGACTTATATTGAGAATCCTAGTTTTACTGGGTCCTTTAGAATATGAAACGAACACGAAACAAAATGAAAAGAAACGACGCGAAAGAAATAATTTTTTTGGAAAGAATTAAAGATAAACGTAATTGTAAAGACGCAAACATCATAGAAAAAGCCTTGAAAAATTCACTTTCATGTGGATGTGATCATGCATTGAACTTATCTAATCAAAATTTACGAAAAACTTCTAAAGATAGATTTTATCAAATGCCGTTAGGTGTTTACGGAAGCCTTAGATAATTATACAAAAAGATGGTGAAAATAAGAAGGAGTCAAACCGCATGCTCTGAATGACTGGAAAAATAATGATATTCGAATAGATAACTTTTATAAAAACATCATCTTTTTCAAAATCCACGTTCCAAATGTGAAAGATATTCCAAGTTAAAACAAAGATGGGGATCTCCAACAACACCAGGTTGCAGCACCCACAGCAAAACCCCCCAAAACCCAATGCAAAAACATAGAGTAGACAGGAACAGGAAGAGACGCAAAAGGGACAAGGAACGTCAACGCACAACACAGAAACATCAAACACATACGACTACACATAAACCAACGAGACCAATGGGCAACTGGTGCCGACATAGGACGGCCATTTGCCGCGGAAATAAGAGAAGCTATGGTTATCCTGGATTACGTGCGCACAACCCTCCCACTTTTCCGATTACCCAGAGGTCTCGAAGAACGTACAATTTTGGTGTAAAACAACCCCCTCACTGTCAGATGACCACACACAAACAAGACCGGAAATTGCAGGGGCCAAAGCAACACAGACGAATATGTAAATGAATATCAAAAGAGGGCGTACGTAATACAATGTGTGCTCTTCCGCCGCGAGCTCATGTATGTTATCACCCGAGGAGTCCGACTGACATTCAGAGAGGACCGGTGGTCGGGGCCCTGTCTTCTCTAAAAAGGTTTGGACAGGGCCCGTCATGGAGTCCCGTCGTTACAGTCAGTCAGAGTGCAAGTTTAGGAATGCGCTGCTACAGGACTGTAGATTGGTCAAGTAACAAGCCTAGTGTCCGTCTGGTGACATTAGGATCATATCCACGATATAAAAGGCGTGTGATGATTCTGTTGCATTATCGATAGCTATGTTGTCTTTCTTTGATCGTTCTTATCTTGTTAATTATGTCACCATAAAATGCAGGTTGTGAAATACCCAAAGTAATACACTCTGTTGCCTGTGTTGATCCGAATTTCAAATGAAGTTGATAATAATTTTTTTGTACAATTTCCAGAAAGTCTTTACTAGTTTGTGAAAGCGAAAACCTGAAAGTTCCCTCGTAATTTGTAAATTTCTACTTTGAAAATCCAAAACATCAGTACATGTTCTAGTATACCGGATGAGCTGTGAAATGTAGATACCATAGGACGGTTATTTAGGACCATCACCGTCAAGCCAGGGGAAATTTACTATGTTGAATCCAAAATCATCTCTTTTGTCATACACACTTGTATGAAGCTCTCCATTAACATTTTTGATACTTAGGTCCAGAAATGCTGTTTCTGTGTTTGTAGCGTTTGCCTTGTTTAGAATCAATTCTTGTGGATAAATAACATTTTTATACTTTTCTCTATACACTAAACAATTTATTTATATACACTTAAAGAAGCACCAATATCCATCAATGACAGGTCTTATTCACTTTTTGAAATCTAAGTATGACATTACATAGTTTTGACTGAGGATCATTGACGAGGGTTTAGTACCCGAAACGTGCATGTCTGGTCCATGCTGTAAATTTTATCAGGTTTTAAATGATGCTATTGAATTTAAAAACGTTTAATATTCATCTTCATATTGCTTGCAAAAATAAATGTGTGGACAAATTTGAGGCTCAGTTGATTGAATGGAAACAACTGTTAAATATTCTAAATATATAATGGTATCACAATCATATATTGTTCAGTCTTACTCTCTATTACTTGACTAGATATTACAACTAATTAGCTTATCTATTGTCTAAATTCACAGTTTATAAAACTTTATTTATTGTATATATCTAAGATATGTATTCTGCCATGATGTGTGTAAGTGATGAGTGAATGTGTCCCCCGCCCTCTCCTCTTTCTTTCTTCTCTATCTATAAAATAATGATCATCAAAATCTAATATTTATGATATATGTGCATTGAACAATATGATGTATCAAGAACAACAACAAAAATAAACTGTTCAAAAACAGGATTGTCGATAGTAAGAATATCATCCAGGTACCTAGAATTACCAATGAAACATTTCACATCATCATTTTTTCTTTGTTTTTGAAGATTTTGGAAAAATTCCTTTTCATACGTGTATAACAATAAATCTACAGCAAAAGGCGCATAATTAGTACACATCGGAATCCCAACAACCTGCTTGTAGAGTTTCTCACCAAATTTTACATAAATGTTGTCCAAAAGGAAGGACAAGGCAATACACAGATCACCATATGTCCATGATTTGTATGATTTGTAATCTGTGGCGGAAAAGAAACCCTTCGATTCAGATGTACAAATATAAGTTTTCCCCTCTCGATCTAAACATCATTTAATGAGTTTGGACAATTGATCATTCATTTTGTCGTGAGGAAGTGTGGTGTTCATATTAGCAAAGCCGTATGAGGAAATCGTATTTGCCTGAAAATTTCTCAATGACATCCCCTGAATTTTAATAGACCAAAAGAAGTTTACATCATTCCTGTTCATGACAGTTTCACAGTGTTTGGCCACGTGTTCTTTTACAGCCGTGAGTGCTGACGTCAGATTTCTAGACAAAATTGTAGTTGAGTAGTTGCTAGAACTATCAATGTATCGAGGAGACTTGTGAAGTTTTGGTATGCAGTATATTGTAGGGAGATCCAATTTCGAATTATGGATGTTAAATGAAGAAATTTCACTGTTATGTTTGCTCCAAATGTTCATTGCTTTCGATATAAGTATTAGTAGAGGAAAGTTCCGAAACTAAAGTTGATATGTAGTAGCGTTTTCAAAGGATTGTGGTGTTGTTGGCTTGTTGGCTGCAAGCGCGAAAACATATTTTGCCATATTACATTATATAGACTGAGGATCACTGACGAGGGTTAAGTACCCGAAACCTGCATGTCTGGTCCATACTGCAAATTCATCAGGTCTTAAATGATGCTATTGAATTTAAAGACGTTTAACATTTCATGTAAATTGCGTAACTTGGATTTGAAATATCTTTCAGATTTAAAACTTAGATTTTCAAAAAGATGAGGATTTTTGTGGTAGTCATCAATTCGAATATCGACAATATCCAAAATGAAGTTTTTCAGTCATTCAGAGCATGCGATGTAAGACTCCTTTTTACATTATCGTTTGGTATAGTTATCGTTGGAAGTTCGCTTCTTTTCATGTGGTGGAGGTTTTTGTTTGTTTGCTTTGGTGCCTGTTTTATGCTGATTTTGTATGCCTTCGTTTTCTGATTTTCTCAATTATCGATTTTGTTATGTTTACAGGGATATGGTCGTTATCCATATTTGTCATATCTAAAGCTTCATTTAGCACTTCGCGACATAGTTAAGTAATTTACATGAAAAATATCTCTTTGCATCAGCTGAAAAAGCAGCCAACAACACCATTATCACCATTGAAAACGTTACTACATATCAACTTTAGTTTCGGAAGTTTCGTCTACTAATACCAATAGCAAAAGCATTGAAAGTGTTTCTAACATTTTAGTAAGAACGGCAATCGCAAATACAAATTGATTGTTGTTAACTATGACAAAACCTACTTTGTAAAAGAAAAGTCAGATTCTGAAAATAAGTACACTGAAACAGACATTATTCAGATGTTAAACTTTCTGATCGACAACATTTTTGTGGTGTTTGGAGGAAAGGTCTTCCAGCAAATTGTCGGAATTCCAATGGGGACCAATTGTGCCCCACTCCTTGCCGACATTTTCCTCGTACGAAGCTGAATTCATTCAATCGTTGGTCTCTGAAGGGAAAAGATACTTGGCTTCTGACTTTAACTTCACTTACAGATACATAGACGATGTGTTGTCCATCAATGATCCAAAATTCGCGGATTACCTGAGCAGTATCTATCCTTTGGAGCTTGAAGTCAAAGAAACTACAGAGACAAATAATTCAGCATCCTATTTGGACATAATGTTGTCCTACGACACTGATGGTCACATGAACACCTCACTCTATGACAAACGTGACGACTTCAATTTCAGCATTACGAACTTTCCTTTTCTGAGTAGCAACATAACTTCATCGCCTGCTTATGGCGTGTTCATATCTCAGTTGATACGCTATGCCAGAGCAAGTACCAAATATACGGATTTTGTTCTGAGAGCTAGGCGTCTTTCAGATAAGCTTCTCAGTCAGGGATATGTTTGTGACCGACTAACATCGTCACTGAGGAAGTTCTATGGTCGATATGGGGAACTCGTCATACACTTTGATGTCCCACTATCCAGAATGGTGGATGATATTCTGTCATAGACCATTTGAACCATCCAACCAAAGATTGTACTCTATATCTTCCAAAATGGAAGTATAACCGGATGTGACAGTTCTACCGAATTGAAGCGACGGGTGTTGCATGCAAGCAGGAGATGCTTACTCTTCCTGGGCACCTGGTCTCACTCTCATATCAGGAGTTCGCTTCTTTTCATATGGTGGAGGTTTTTGTTTTTGTTTGCTTTGGTTCCTGTTTTATCCTGATTTTGTATGCCTTCGGTTTCTGATTTTCTGAATTATCGATTTTGTACTGTAGACAGGGATATGGTCATTATCCATATTTGTCATTTTGAGCAAGCATAATAGTGAACTGTCTTCATTCAATATCTCAAATTCTAAATTGAATCTCGAAACACTATATTGCATACTAAAACTGCAAAAGTCTCCTTACAAATTTATTGCTCATTCTAACAACTGCGCGACCCACTACAATTTTGTATAGAAATCTAACATCAGCATTTACGACTATTAAAGAACGTGTTACTAGATATTGTGAAACTGTTCTAAACAGGAACAGGAACGACGTTAATTTATTTTGGTCTATTAAAAATTCAGGAGATGTAAATGGCAAAATGAAATCTGGAAACTCAAGCCAATACAATTTCTTCACGATTTCTCTAATATGTGCATCACACTTCTTCATGCCAGAATTAATTATCGATTATCTAACCACATTAAATGGTGTATCTGGATGATATTCAAAGTATTGAGAATCCTGCTGTCGAATTATATGAGAATGAAGTTTATCAAGAAAAATTGACGCTTAACAAGGCAAACGTTACAAACACAGAAACACCAATTTTGGACCTAAATATCAAAATTGTAAACGGGAAAATTCATACAAGTGTATATGACAAAAGAGATGATTTTGGATTCAACATAATAAATTTCCCCTAGCTTGACGGTGATGTTCAAAGAGTACCGTCATACGGCATTTACATATCACAGCATATGCAGTACGCTAGATCATGTACTAATATTTTGGATTTTCACTGTAGAAATTAACAAATTACCAAGAAACTTTTAGGTCAAGGTTTCCGCTTTCACAAACTAGTTAAGACTTTCTGGAAATTTTACAAAACATGCATTCAACTTCTTTTAAAATTCGGATCTATACAAGCAACAGAGTACATTACTTTGGGTATTACACAACCTGATATGATAAACAAAATTAAAAGGATCAAAGGTAGACAGCATAACCATCGAAAATGTGTCAGAATTACCAAATGCCTTTTATACCGTGGATATGATCCTAATGTCACCAGACGGACACTAGGCTTGGTGCTTGACCAATCTACATTCTTGTACCAGCGCATTCTTAAGGCTTGCACTCTGACTGACTGTAACGACGGGACTCCATGACAGTCCCTGTCCAAACCTCTTTAGAATAGTCAGAGACCTGTCCTCTCTGAATGTCAGTTGGACCCCCTCGGGTGATAACATACATGAGCTC
Source organism: Pinctada imbricata (assembly GCA_033119305.1). Lineage (NCBI taxonomy): Eukaryota > Metazoa > Mollusca > Bivalvia > Pterioida > Pteriidae > Pinctada > Pinctada imbricata. The sequence goes on along the minus strand of VSWD01000006.1, from coordinate 57,651,012 downwards.
GCTACAACCGGCAGAGCACGGATTGTATTGCGTAAGCTCTATTTTCATAAAAGTCCGGAAAACTGAGCATTACCTGAAATTTGCTTAGTCCAAGGACCATAACTCCGGCAGAAGTGGGGTAATTAAAACCAAAACCAAAGCGAGTGGTCTATATAACACTAAGACGCATTCATATACAAAAATAATTTCAATAGCTACAATACCATGGAAGGAAAGTCGTGGAAACTGAAAATTTCATGAAATATACTCAGTCCAAGGGCCAAAACTCATGTAAAAATGAGTCAGTGGAATGCAAAGTCACACTTGATCTGTATAAGACTAAGATTTATTCACATTCACATACAAAAATTCATTTCAACATCTGCAACACCATTGAAGAAAACACCGGAAAACCAAAAAAAAAAAAGGAAAACCAAAACAAAAAAAAACAAACAAAAAAACAAAAAAAAAAAAAACCACACACACACACAATCATGAAATTTGCTGCTTCCAAGGGCCATAACTTTTGTAAAAAGAAGTCAATCAAGACTAAAATCGAACTTAAACTGTATCACATTCAAACTCGTATTCTTTTTATCGAAAGGAGTATAAAAATAATGTCTTTTGGAATATGATTATACTGTGATGAACTACAATGGATCCAGGAATTATGAAACGTCATACATACTCTAATACTCACAACGTAAATTCTATACAACTTAATGGGCATATGTAAATATATTTTGATATTGACAATTCCTTGTCCATGTACAAATCCACACCCAAACTCGCCTATTGAAACCATTGTTCTTGGTCATTTATTGATAATTGTTTTGAAGAATCAAGTAATTCAGTTAGGTTGAATTTATTCTAAATGCACCTGCTTCTTATCATGAAAAAATATCCCCTCCATTCTCTCATCATGAAAAATAATTAAAAAACAATAAAACTATCTTAGAAATATACATTAATTTTGAGAAAAAAAATTGGCATTTTTCATAAGCTGACTTATTGGAGAGTATAACTATCAACCATATGCTGTCAAGCACACCCGAGGGGTCTGGTTTCTGGTCACGAGCGTTGGGTTTTCTCATCTTATATACCAAACATATGGTTGATTGTTTTTCTCCAATTTCTAGGGACCTTTCTTGAAATTCAAAGAAATCGTGAAATCGTTAACTTTATCGAATTTGAAAAATAAAGGAATGTTCGTTTTCAGCGCCCTCCAAAATGGTTTATTCTTTTAGAATAAACCGTAGTCCTTAGCCTTCGCAGTTTAATAAGAATTTGAACGAAGAAAAGGGAGTTTTAAAACAACGTTTTCATTGAGGCGTCGTCGCTTCATGTGTAAAAATCATGACGTCACAATGGGATAATAAGGACCTCACACTATGGATACGGCCGACGTAAAAAGTCACGCGAGGGTATATTGGACACAGTGACGCATCACTATGCATGGACAAATGTAACCATATGGCCTCTCCCCCACAATAATTATGCTAATTAATTATTCATATTAATTAGTTACATGTATTTGGAAATTGCTAACTTGAGTTTTCTAAAGTAAATTCCTTGACTATGAGTTCAAACTTCACATTGAGACAATTATTCTAGTTTGTAAATTCTGTAATCTGTTTAATTTGATTCCCACGATGCTGAGAACACTGCAGTAATTTACACACCTGCAAGTACTTTAGTCTTTGTTTTCCGTACGAGTTAATTGAATGCTAATTGGAAATCTCCCCGTAAAAGCCGTTAAGGTTCTATATTTGGAAGAATCTAATTTCCAAAATGTCTTTTTAATCAAAAACCAATAACTTATTATTTTGTGCAGGTGTTAGCAATTTCCAATCGTCCACATATATACTCGGCGCATCGTTTTGCCGACCAGTTTTAGTTTTTAACTTTTAGTTTAAGGTGCGCTCTCATACTGCTATGATTAAGATGTTACGATTTAAATAAACTTAGAACTTTTATTCGGACTTCAGTTTATAGTTTTGAAAATGACTGATTAATACACAACGCGAACTACACACCCTAAACCTGTAGGCTATAGGCTTACAAGTTGTATTTTGGCGCCGTGACCTAAACGAACCAGGGAAAATATGATTACAAGTTGTATTTTGGCGCCGTGTCCTAGACGAACTAGGGGAAAAATGAATAAGTTTATTGCCGAGAATGCAGACGATGCACGCCGCGGAACCAGGATTTAACGATCAGACGATGAACTCTACGCTGTAAACAAAATGCGCGTTCGTAAAAGGTATGATACATTTACTTTCTTAACGTACTCTCAGATTGATTGACTATGTATTCTTTTTAATGTTATTTTTTTTAATTTCTTAAAGTTTTAAGCGAAAAAGTTTTATTAAAGAAATCAGATTTTTTCTCTCTAAGATTGTCAATATGAAATGACGGACACAGACATCGAAGTAAGGTTTCGGATTTTTGGAGTCGGTCGTGGTTCGCGTAATTTTGAGTTGATGAAAGTATTAGGTTTCGGACGTTCCGAGAATTTCGGTTTTACTCAGCCGCTGAGTAAGGGTCTAGATCAGGGTCCCGTTATGTAAGTAGAACGCCGGGGTATAGGCGTGGGACCGTTGTAAGAGACGGGGGAGTATCCGTCTGTGTAAGGTTTTTCAAGATGATAGAACATTACAATTAAGAGGATATTTCGATGGAACCCATATATTCCAGTTTGTTAGGTGATGAGCTGTTGAATTTGCTCGGTATATGGCGATGAAACGCCGAAAATGGCACCAGTAGAAATTTCTGGGAACGTAGAAAGTTCGTTCGGGTTTGTTGTGTATACAACCCTGTCATTTCTAATTTGTGCTATTTGAGAGCACGTAATTTTTTTTCGGATTATATGACACCATCGTAGTATTCATCATCTTATGTATGTTTTGTGCTGTCATTTTGGAAGTCTTGATTTTTTTATTTCAAGAAAGGGAGGAAATGGTAAATATCTTAAATTAAAAAAAAAATCGGTCAAAATTTTATTGGAATTTCATGTCAAAGTTAATCTGGAGTCTATCGCGATCGCGATGTATATAGTAGCAATAGTATACCCTTAGTTTGCATGTTTTTGTGTTTGATTATTCATTTAACCCCAATAGTACTCTGCTTTTTGCACTTTGAAGTTTTAATTGGCCTTCATTTTGGGTATTCACATTACAGTTCTCACTCATCAGTCAATGAGCGCTAATAAGTTTGACCTTTGTTGCTCCTTTTCCCAGTGTTGGAATTTCATTGACGGTATCTTATTTTTTATCGGCTACAGATGTGTAGTATCAACGAGTAATCAATACGCCGAGACATTAACGTTTGACAAGCGATATGCATAGACATTGTATTTCATTTCAGAAAGTTTTTCAGAATTTATAATAAAAAGTTTTAATTGCTACAGATATGTTTTCTTTATTAATTAGATTTTTGTATTCGTCTAAAATAAATACAGAAGACCTGTTTTTCGTATAAAGTCGGTGAATATACAAAGTTTTCAAAATTAACTTTATCCAAGTATTGATAAAAAGAAAATCTCATTTTGGAAATCATGAATTCAGTTTTGGTACAGGCATCTAAATCATTTTTGTAAATTCAAAATTTATGGTCAATTAGAGGTACAGAGAAAATCAGGTGTCATAAACTACCTGTAACCAGAGACAATGATTTGAAACTTATCAGTGTAATAATGATGCAGACTTTATACTTTTATCGCTGGGAGAAGACGGCGATGAGATAAGGAGTGAAGTTCAAGATGTGCAGTCTTACTTAGCCCTTGGTTATTGGAATCGCCTGTTGTGATACGAGAGACAAATTAGCGTACAGGTTTATCACCAAGGCATTAAATCGAATCAGACGGTAGCAGAAAAGAAGTCTAAAGCAGTGACGTCAGGTATCTCTGTGCACGATGTTAGCCGTGTGGCCGGATGTCAAACCAGCCCGTCACTATTAACATTATTTCGCAGAGTATATGACAGGATGAAATTTGTCATAGCGAAATTGAAGACAGCAGAACCAGATTGGACATTTTGCACTTAATGACCTGCTTGATCGACGCTTTGAATGAGAGCAATGAATACCCCGTCGCTTTTCTGGGTGCATGGCGTCATCCAGATTACGGGAAGATCTTGGTAACGTCACTAATACCAAGATGCGTCAAAGCAGGGTCAAGATGGAAGATAAACTCCAAATTCCGGGTGGAGGAAGAAGACGAAACAGATGACGATTCGATGAATATTGGTTTACCAAACCAAGTAGACGACAAAGAGGTCCGAATCATTCGTTATACTCCACGGAGGTTACAAAGTTCACGAAGAAGGACCGTAGACGTTAGGAACCAAAACCCAGACGTACGGAACCAAAACCAAGATGAACGGCCGTAAAAAGTTAAAGAAGTGAATTAAACCGGTGTTGTGTTTTAGTGAAAAAAGCAGAGTATATGTTTAATACTAAATATATGTATTATCATGCTCCTTATTCATGTTTAATATTGATAATTGCTTTTGTATATTGCTTATTATATATAATGAATGTTTAGGTACGTATATTGGCCTTGGAAAATGCATTTCTTTTGTAGGTGATTGACAGTGAACATTCATAATTAGATGAAAATCGGGTCACTCTTTTAGAACAATGAAAAAGAATTCGATATGCAAAGACTTTAATTCCATGTGCTTTAATTTGATATAATTTCAATTACGATACTTAGAGTGAACCCTGATGACTGATGATATATCATTGAGTTATGCATTATTGTGGTGTCAAGGCCATGCGTTTAGAAAATAACCAAGTATTATAATAGATTCACATAAAGTTTTGGATGATAATTGAAAGTTATCTTATAGTTCATGATTGGTTGAAATCCAAACAATTTGAATCTTGGTTATTTTCTTAAGTGGGGGAGTATTGTAACCATATGGCCTCTCCCCCACAATAATTATGCTAATTAATTATTCATATTAATTAGTTACATGTATTTGGAAATTGCTAACTTGAGTTTTCTAAAGTAAATTCCTTGACTATGAGTTCAAACTTCACATTGAGACAATTATTCTAGTTTGTAAATTCTGTAATCTGTTTAATTTGATTCCCACGATGCTGAGAACACTGCAGTAATTTACACACCTGCAAGTACTTTAGTCTTTGTTTTCCGTACGAGTTAATTGAAAGCTAATTGGAAATCTCCCCGTAAAAGCCGTTAAGGTTCTATATTTGGAAGAATCTAATTTCCAAAATGTCTTTTTAATCAAAAACCAATAACTTATTATTTTGTGCAGGTGTTAGCAATTTCCAATCGTCCACATATATACTCGGCGCATCGTTTTGCCGACCAGTTAAGTTTCGGTTAAGTTAGACTCCAGTTTCAGTAGTGTTTAAGTTTAGGTTTAGACTCCGCTCTCGTACTGTCAACATGTAACGTTTTTAAATAAACTTAGAACTTTTATTCGGACTTCTGTTTATAGTTTTCAAAATGACTGATTAATACACAACGCGAACTACATCTCAACCTGTAGGCCATAGGCTTACACAAACTCTATCCCATATAGGGGTAAGTGAGAGAATAAGAAATTCTCTCTCTTTACAATTAAGTAGTCAGAAGAATAATTAGTTGATAACTTAATACTATTTCCACTTAACCATTTATGTAAAGATAATATTTTGGTAAATAAAATCTGACTTACCAATTAATCCGAAGAAAATGACCATTGACATCATTGGAAAGATGCCATTCTCTTATCCTAAAAAGCCTAAAAGGATTCTTCAGAGTTAATATTACATTCAAGTATTCGGATTTCTTGAACAATCTGCTGTAAATGATTTAAATATTTTTTTTTGAAAAATCGTTTAAATACACGAAAACTGTCGTATTCGTTCGCAAATATACTTTTGGTTATTAAAAACCAGATTCAATTTGAATTTACCCAAACTGTACTGTAATGTCGAATAAACTGATAGCAGAATAAAGAAGGAAACTAAGAGCATATCTTAAATACCTAGGAAAACCAAAACGTACAAGAATCGATTATATAAGGAGCTTTTATAGATCCATACAGACGTCGGAAAAGATTATATCTATGGCATGTCGATTTTACAAGAAACGCTGATAAATAGGAATGAATTATATTATTAAAATTTAATGATTTATCATTTATTTTCTTTCCATATCCTAAGATGGACACAGTCTAGATGAGCTCAAAACATTTGAAGCAATGATTGTGTGCAGATTTAGTTGAAGAACTATCGACGTTAACAAAAAAAAGTAAGGCATATTTGTAAGATGTGGACTTAGTTTAAGAGTTTTCAAATTATTATGTTATGGGGCAAAATGACGTTCCAATCTTGCTCCTTGTATGTATCTTCAGCTACACTACTTCAAAGTTTCATAGAATAAGGATCATTTAGAAATTGTCTGACATCTCACCTTCTTGTTGACTGAAAATAATATTGTGACGTCAATCATAAAACACAACAGACATAACACAAAGGAGTTGATCTCCAACAACACCAAGTTGTAGCACCCACAGCAAAACCCCAAAACACCCAATTCAAAACACAAAGCAGACAAACACAAAAAGAGACGCGCAAGGGACAAGGAACGTCAACGCACAACACAGAAACATCAAACACAAAGGACTACACATAAACCAACGAGACCAATGGGCAACCGGTGCCGACTTAGGACGGCCATCTGCCACGGAAATAGCAGAAGGTATGGTTATCCTGGATTACGTGCGCACAACCCTCCCATTTTTCCGATTACCCAGAGGTCTCGAAGAACGTACAATTGTGGTGTAAAACAACCTCCTCACTGTCAGATGACCACACACAAACAAGACCGCAAAACGCAGGGGCCCAAGCAACACAGATGAATATGAAAATTGATATAAAAAGAGGGCATGCGTAATACAATCCGTGCTCTGCCGCCGCGAGCTCATGTATGTTATTACCCGAGGTGGTCGGGGCCCTGTCTTCTCTAAAGAGGTTTGGACAGGGCCCGTCATGGAGTCCCGTCGTCACAGTCAGTCAGAGTACAAGTTTTAAGAATGCGCTTGCACAAGACTGTAGATTGGTCAAGTACCAAGCCTAGTGTCCGTCTGGTGACATTAGGATCATACCCACGGTATAAAAGGCGTTTGATGATTCTGACGCATTTTCGATAATGATGTTGTCTATCTTTGATCCTTCTTATCTTGTTAATAATGTCACCATAAAATGCAGGTTGTGAAATACCCAAAGTTATATACTCTGTTGCCTGTATTGTTCTATTTCAGAAGAAGTTGACAATAATTTTTGTAAAATTTCCAGAAAGTCTTTACTAGTTTGTGAAAGCGAAAACCTTGTCCTAAAAGTTTCTTGGTAGTTTGTAAATTTCTACTATGAAAATCCAAAACATCAGTACATGCTCTAGCATACCGGATGAGCTGTGAAATATAGATACCATAGGACGGTAATCTAGGAACATCACCGTCAAGCCAGGGGAAATTTACTATGTTCAATCCAAAATCATCTCTTTTGTCATACACGCTTGTATGGATCTCTCCATTAACAATTTTGATATTTAGGTCCAAAAATGGTGTTTCTGTGTTTGATACGTTTGTCTTGTTTAAAATCAATTCTTGTGGATAAATAACATTTCTCAAAAACAGGATTGTCGATAGCAAGAATATCATCCAGGTACCTAGAAGTACCAATAAAACATTTCACATCATCATTTTTTCTTTGTTTTTGAAGATTTTGGATAAATTCCTTTTCATACGTGTATAAAAATAAATCTGCAACAAGAGGTGCACAATTAGTACCCATTGGAATCCCTACAACCTGCTTGTAGAGTTTCTCACCAAATCTTACATAAATATTGTCCAAAAGGAAGGACAAGGCAATACACAGGTCACCACATGTCCATGATTTGCATGATTTGTAATCTGTGGCGGAAAAGAAACCCTTCGATTCAGAAGTACAAATATAAGTTTTCCCCTCTCGATCAAAACACCATTTAATGAGTTTGGACAGTCGATCATTTATTTTGTCGTGAGGAAGCGTGGTGTACATATTAGAAAAGTCGTATGAAGATATCGTATTTGCTTCAAAATTTCTTGATTTCATTTTGTCAATCACATCCCCTGAATTTTTAATAGACCAAAAGCAATGAACACATAGCAATTAATAGAGATAAAGTTCTTATATCCATTTATATGCCCCTGCGTTTTGCGGTCTTGTTTGTGTGTGGTCATCTGACAGTGAGGAGGTTGTTTTACACCACAATTGTACATCTTCGATACCTCTGGGTAATCGGAAAAGTGGGAGGATTTGTGCGCACGTAATCCAGGGTAACCACACCTTCTGCTATTTCCGTGGCAGATGGCCGTCCTAAGTCGACACCGGTTGCCCATTGGTCTCGTGGGTTTATGTGTAGTCCTTTGTGTTTGTTATTTCTGTGTTGTGCGTTGACGTTCATTGTCCCTTTTGCGTCTCTTCCTGTGCTTGTCTGCTCTGTGTTTTTGCATTGGTTGTTTTGGGATTTTGCTGTGGGTGCTGCAGCCTGGTGTTTTTGAAGATCCGCTCCTTTGTTTCATATATGTGTATACAAAATATCATTTATGAATATATATATATATATGTGTGTCGTTCGATCCGTGGTATTAGTTAGATTCGATCAGCGACCTTTCAATCACTGGACCGACGTCATAGTCACTATATGCCGACACACTGAGACGTCATTATCAATTAACACACAGTGACGTCATTATCATGATATCAAACAGTTCTCTGATGAGCAATGTTTAATGGCGATACCTTCTTTGAGCACCACGGGTTTCGTCCTATTCCAATATACTTTATAGTGCAAAGTACCTTTGGATTCAGCAGTCCCAAATTCGACAAGACTTATTATGCGTCACGTAAATTATACTTAAATGACGTTTCAAACCAATAAATATCTCGGACTAGTTCTTATTTTTTTTCGCCGTAATTTAGTACAGTTATCCCAACGTTATCCCTTTGTATAATCTGAATTATTTTAATTTTACACTTTGATTAATTTGAATGTTAAACGTCTTCAATTCAATAGAAATATATGGGATCTATATTGAAGGCAAGGTCATCTTTATGTCATATGGAGAAAGTACTATAGTCCAGTCAAATTTCAATTTGACCTTGTACAAATTGCAACAGAAGTAATTTTTGTTGTAAATGATAAAATGGTATGTACTTAATGACATATAAAAAATCTAAAAAAAATCTAATGAGGGGAAATACTTTCTTTTTAGAAAAAGATATCTTTTTGTGCAAAAACGCTGGAAATAGGAAAAAATTGTAACTCTTAAGTGGATGATGATTTTTAAAATTAGGAAATGTGAATATATAGTATATTATGTGCAGTTTCAGATGATATAAGTTTTAGGTTCCAAATCCTACTTTAACTGTCTGTTTTGGGGTAAAAAAGTTAATTTTTTGCAAAATTTCACAGAAATTTCAGGTAATTTCAATTTCTCCCTGCTTGTCAGTTCCCCAGTATTGCAAACATTCATTCAATTATGATTTACGGATATCTTTAACGTATCCTCTTTCAAATGACATGTTTTATATTCTTATTATTTTTTTTTAAATCCTCGAAATTGTCGTTTTAATACAGAAACCTGTATTTAAAATCAAAAATATGAGATTTCTGTATGTCAATTATAGCAAACCTTATCCATTATGAAATCAATGATTGAAGCTATTTTCTACTTTATTTATTTATACTCTTTCAGATTATATATGTTTTACTGGTGTTTAATCCATCACTGAAGTGTTTTGGGAAGAAAAGGGTAATTTTTTTTCCATTAAAATTCACTGATTTCTGGAGAATATTTATTGAATCTATTGGATTTGTTTAAAATGATAGCAGGAATGTATTTTCAACAGTATTTGTTTAGATTCATAAATTACATATTTGAAACAAAAAGGGTATATTTTCTACTTTATTTTCGGCAAAATGCTTGTTTTCTGTTTAAAAGTAACATATTTCTGGACAAATTATATACATTCATCATCTAAGCTAGAATTATAGATTCAATGTTACTTTCACCTGTCCTCTCTGAATGTCAGTCGGACTCCTCGGGTGATTACATACATGAGCTCGCTACAGCCGGCAGAGCACGGACTGTATTACGCATGCCCTCTTTTTATATCCATTTACATATTCATCTGTGTCCCTTGGGCCTCTGCGTTTCGCGGTCTTGTTTGTGTGATGTCATCTTACAGTGAGGAGGTTGTTTTACACCACGATTGTACGTTCTTCGAGACCTCTGGGTAATTGGAGAAGTGAGAGGGTTGTGCGCACGTAATCCAGGATAACCACACCATTTGCTACTTGCGTGACAGATGGCCGTCCAAAGTCGGCACCGGTTGCCCATTGGTCTCGTCGGTTTATGTGTAGTCTTTTGTGTTTGATGTTTACAGGTCGTGTGTATCGTTTCCGTCTCGTGCTGTACTCGTCTTTTGTGTTTTTGCATCGGGTGTTTTGGTGTTTTACTGTTGATGCTGCAATGGGGTCTTGTTGGAGATCTCCTCCCTTCTTTTCATATTGAAAAATAGTAATCTTATCAAATAAAAAAATGAAGAGAATGTAATGATTCATTAAAATCAGCATTTTGGGAGTAAATTTGTATTTTTCGTGCAAAAACCACTTATCTTAGAAAATAATTATTATTTCCTCTAGTCTTCCTAATATGACACATTTTAGCTTTGATAGGATGCTGTTTTATACTAAAAGTGGATAGGAATGTCATTTGAGAATTAAATTCAATTTATATACTATTTTGGTGCAAGAACACTAAATTTTGTGTAAAAATCACGTATTTCTTTGAACAATTTGTAAAATTTATATATATCAGTAAATCAAAGCAGAAGAGGTTTCCTATAATTTGATGGCATTAAATGATAAAGTGAAATGATTCAGGAGAGATTGGTTTGAGTATTTTGCTATTTTGAGGGGAATGCCTGAATTTTTATTTAAAAATCGCCGATTTTTGGAAAATCTTTATTACTATGAAATGTTACATTACTTATGATATTCAAAAGTGTATCCTTGGATATATCATAATTTTTCCTTGTAAGATATATGATTTTTAGGTATCCTTTGTTAATTTGTTTGATATTTTGGGCAAAAACAAATGTTTTATAGAAAGACATAGAAAAGGGGTACATGTCGGAGCAAAAGTGACAATTTTTGGCCTTGATCAAATTTTTGAAAAATCATATTTTCTCATTCAGCATGTTTCTCGTAAACAAAAAAACACATATTTAAATTCGGGCAGATTAAAAGCAATAGTAATTATTTTCTCAAAATAAGTGATTTTTGAACAAAAAATACAAATTTACTCCCAAAGTGCTGATTTCAATGAATCATTTCATTCTTTTTTATTTTCATTTGATAAGATTATTAATTTTCAGTATGAAAATAGTCTTTAATTTAAGCTAAGATAATAAATCTAAAGAATTTGTCCAGAGATTTGTTATTTTTACAGATAAGGAATAGTTAATCTTAACAACTCTCACGTTAGTCTTCATTCATTATTTATACGTATTCTTAGTTCACGATTTTTATCGTTTAATTAACCTTAGTTATTGATTTGCTCACGATATTACCAAATAGTCCTTATTCATTTGTATCAATACTGATTGGAAAACGTACAATGGTTAGCGCTTATCTCATTTACGTTTGTATTCAATTTTTATTATTCATAGCGGTAGTATCAAATTATCTTTATTCATTGTATCGTGATAAATGAGTAGCGCTAATTAACCATTCTATCGTGAGCGTACGCGGAAAAAAATTCTATCGTGAGCGTATGCAGAATAAACCGTTAGCGTATGCATAATAAACATTACAATGGAGAATAACGTGAATGAATTAATATTACGACTCAAAACTTGCAAAACGAATAAATCTTACTCAGAATCCGAATTTTGTTTATAATCTTATGAAATTTGTACATTTTGATCGGATTTATTTTTAATTTGCTAGCTAAGTATTATACGTACTTTGTATTAATCTTAATTCATACAACGATAATATAAATATAATACATGTATTTCTCTACCAAAGTGGACTGACCGGGCGGAGATAATTCAATCAAGCAAATGAGACCAATCGATTAAAAATTGGTTTACACACTGTTACATAGAGTATGAAATGCCTGTATAATTATAAGATTACGTATTTTGACATCTTGTATCACTTGCCTAGGATGAACTCTTCCGATGACCAGATAATAGTATGCTTCGCCCTACCACAACAATACCTGTGTTATTTCAACAATTACCTGCCATGTGACACGAGCTGTTTATCGTGTGTATGACAAATATGGATAATGACCATATCCCTGTCTACAGTACAAAATCGATAATTCAGAAAATCAGAAACCGAAGGCATACAAAATCAGGACAAAACAGGAACCAAAGCAAACAAAAACAAAAACCTCCACCATATGAAAAGAAGCGAACTCCCGATATGAGAGTGAGACCAGGTGCCCAGGAAGAGTAAGCATCTCCTGCTTGCATGCAACACCCGTCGCTTCAATTCGGTAGAACTGTCACATCCGGTTACTTCCATTTTGGAAGATATAGAGTACAATCTTTGGTTGGATGGTTCAAATGGTCTATGACAGAATATCATCCACCATTCTGGATAGTGGGACATCATAGTGTATGACGAGTTCCCCATATCGACCGTAGAACTTCCTCAGTGACGATGTTAGTCGGTCACAAACATATCCCTGACTGAGAAGCTTATCTGAAAGACGCCTAGCTCTCAGAACAAAATCCGTATATTTGGTACTTGCTCTGGCATAGCGTATCAACTGAGATATGAACACGCCATAAGCAGGCGATGAAGGGATGTTGCTACTCAGAAAAGGAAAGTTCGTAATGCTGAAATTGAAGTCGTCACGTTTGTCATAGAGTGAGGTGTTCATGCTGCGTGCCAAATCGCGTAATTTTATTTCTAATGCCAAAATTAATTATTTCATTATTCTAATATGGTACAGCAAGCTGCTGTGAATATTTAGGAAATTGTCTTTCTCGGCGCTTTCCCTTTTCTCTAATTCTTTATATTTATGATTTTGAATAATTTAATTTTCATTTAAAAAAATAAAATTCAGTATTTTCGTCTTCCGTTTATGTTGATACACATTTCTTTTTTTATGCAAGATATAATCCAAGTTACATGGTGGACAATCTCGCAATGCAGAACTTTCGGTTTTTCTATAATTTCATGTACTATAGATTATTTGTCAGAAAAAAAGAATGCAATGAAGTGTAAGGATGCTTAGCTAAAAATCATGTATATGAATGTGAAAGTAGATCATCGATCGTTTTTTCATTTTTGGAATACAACTCAAAGCTAAGACATTCTTAAGCTTATTATAAATGATTTACTTGTATATTGCAAAGAAATATAGACAAACCGATTGTTCTGCGTTGCGCACGAGATTACTTGTCGTGAGTTATTAATAAATATATTTATATAAAAAGGACTAACAGTTTACAAATAAGTTTATTTCTTCCTCCCGACATTTCTTCGTGCTGAGTGATTGACTGACTTTAATCTTGTATCAGTTTATCTTTTGACTTAACAACTTCTTGTCATCATTGTATATTTTTCAAAGTCTTTATTACATTGTACGTGATCACCATGGCCCGCCTCCGGATCCACAAGCTTTTCATTTTAAAAAAATACGGCCAAAGAAATTGTAAGAGTTTCGGATCATGACTGCTAAATTTTCTCCCTTAATACCTGGAGAGAAATTAAGAGGGAACATCCCATTTAAGTTTCCTTTTAGTCCAGTTCATGTCTTCTCAAAAATAAAATCCTTCTCCTCCTTTGACAAACATGTACCTTTAGATCCGCCTGTATTACGGAATGCACTCTTCAAAAGGCAGGTTACAGCACTTCTCATTTCAATTCATGAAAATAATGATGAGAAAAGTCTTTAAACAAACTCAGGATCATTAGTCGCTTCTTATTATTTTTATACTAGTATTTACACAACTAACCCAAGAAATCAGACTCGGATAAAGAGTTGTTATTATCTGTGATTTAATAAATGTTGTAGCGTAGCCTTGAATGCGTAGTAATTTTGGTAGCGTGTCTATCTTAGACAAATCTTTGGTAGCATGTCTTTCTTAGACAAATCTTTGGTAGCGTGTCTTTCTTAGACAAATCTGTAATCTTGTCGTCCCAGACGACAAAGTCACTGTGTAAAGTATTAATCCACACTCGTCCCAGACGAGAATGTCAGCCATCCCAGACGACAAAGTATTAATCCACACTCGTCCCAGACGAGAATTATCCAAGTGTTGTTGAAGTGAGACAAAGTAATAAAGTTGACATTTTATTTACACTATGTACAAAATCCAGTTTAAGAAAAGAAATCACATCACAACATCTCCCCTAGAATCACAAAACTTATCTCTTATAAATCCAAAAGAAGCACAAGTAGCACGTCATCCTAGCATCGCAATGTAACTAATCTGATATTCAAAAATCGGGGCTCTATTTATACCCTCAGGCAAGGATCGACCCGATGTAAACAAAGGTCGCGGCCTCTGATTGGTCAGTTGGAATGATCGGCCAATACATACATAATTAATTAGGGATCGACATTTCTATGAATACTAATTAGGTTATGAAACAACGATATAATTAAACGGATAAATAAAGCAATTAAAAGTACAAATATGGCAATTATTACGATCAAATATGAAAGTTATGATATTAAAGATAATTAATACAAACAAAGGTAAACAAATAATTATGTACATACACCGTATAAAAGAGATCGGCCGCTGTATCTCGCCTGTAAACAAACATGTAAACAATACTTTTCTACAATGTCTTTCAATGATCTCATATATATATCTTTTACATGTACGCATGAAAACTTTATATTAATTTTTTGTCTCCGAGATAATCTTTCGTTTTAACATCACAAGATCAAACCAAACATGTTCAACAATGGTCTTAGAATTCATAAATTTCGCACAATTATCCGAGGCTGACTTCAGACAACCTCCTACCAACCCATCAACCCCCCCTTCCGATTCGGCGCTTCGCGCCTTGACCAGAGTCCTCCCTGGGAATATACCCTCCTCAGTCAGGAACGGCAGCAATTCGGTCTA
This sequence comes from Pinctada imbricata, assembly GCA_033119305.1. NCBI lineage: Eukaryota > Metazoa > Mollusca > Bivalvia > Pterioida > Pteriidae > Pinctada > Pinctada imbricata. The sequence continues at coordinate 57,635,865 of VSWD01000006.1, read as the reverse complement.
TTGTGAATTAATCTGTAAATAATTAGATATGCATTTTACGTACGCTTGGATTATTTCAAACAAACATGTTTTTATTCAATATTCTTTCATCGTCTTTTGTGATGTGTGAATATAACTTAATAGTTTTTAATATATTTTTTTTCATTTTTTTTGACAACGTAAAGACTTACAATATACAGATACTGCCCACAGTGGCCGATCAATATAATTCAATTACAAAGCGAGAGCTTTAAATTGACATCAGACGAGGTATAAATTCATTTTCAGAAGAATTATTTCTTATTTTTATTAAAGAAATTATTTATTTCCCTTAATTAAACTGAAATGGACTGATTCGTCAAGAAATCCCCAAATCATGTACTTGAAGATGATGAAAGAACGTTTGAAGATGATGAAAGAACGTTTTCAAAGAAAAAATTCAGTGTAAAGCAAAAAATCCTGTAACCCCCATTCTGATCCCCTGATCGATGTGATCGAAACTCGGATTGGGTTCCACATTTTTTCTCCATAAATTATCTGCATCTTTTCAGAATTTTCTATATACCATCTTGCACCTTTGTATTTTTGTTGGTTTCAATATAGAATTTCACTTACATGTATTTGCTGACTTTTCTTTTGTTCAAGTATCCCTTCGGGTTTTTTTTTTTGGGGGGGGGTCCTTAAAACAGAAAACAGGGTCATATTCGAGTGAATAAGTAGGTAGACCTATAGTTCTCTCTTACGCCTTCATGTGCAATTTTTCTTTTCTATTTAAATTATGTTTACTTGCGAATTCAGTTTGTTCCGCCGATGGCGGGGGGGGGGGGGGGGGGGGGGGGGGGGGGGGGTTGGCGAACTCAGAAACGGGAGATTGAATTTATAAAAAAAAATCCTCAATCTTACATACACATTATATATGCACGAAAGTTCAAATAAAGATTATGTATGTTAAATACCTGCCCCGGGGGCATTAAATTATCAAAGTATGTAAACAAATTAAAGGGGAAAGTTTATAGTCACACGACCTTGTACATGTACGGGCCTCGCCGTGTAAAGGGGGTGTTAATTAATATACAAGCGGTATGTTCATTTGGAATCTTTTGAAGTACCAAACCAAGGCGCACGTACTTTTTTCTTTTGTATAATCGGATGTCTTTGGAACTCTCTTTTACTACATATTTTGATTGCATGTTCACTTGAGACGTTAGTACGTTGTAAAAAAAAACAAAAAAAAAATAAAACAAGCAAGCTTGTATGAAAATGACAAAAAGAGAAACTAATTCATGAACCAATGCACAGACGAACATTCTATAATTTTGATATCGTTGTATTCTGATTTCAAAAGAGTCAACTGATCGAAATTTATTCCTCGCTTTCGCAGGATGATTTCTGCGTTCGGGGAAGGAGACAACTCCCTATGTATGTACATGTATAAATTTTAAAAAATGGTAAAAAAAATATCGTTACAAGGTACAGGATGCATTTCAATAGACACATTTATAAAATCATATATACATGTACATGTAGTATACATGTTCGATTTTCTGCCGGTTTGTTTATACTGTGAAAATGCGTACATGTGTATTTCCGATCTTGGCTCAAGTAAGTCGATGTTTGACGGAGTTGGGACCACAAATCTATTCTCATAATTAATTTCAGGGACGAATATGTGTTCCAAGTAATTTCTAACTGAAGGTTGTCTTTGATCTTAATAATGTGCTTATTATCTATTATGATCTTGTAAACAATAACGTACATTTATTAACAGGGACGTATACTTTTTATATGCGTCCCTTGTATCAATAGATTAAAAAAAAACATATTATTAATTTCCCCAAATGAAATAAACATAAACATATACGCAATATCGTAACACATATTTCTAACGATAAATCAAATAGCCATGGTAGAGCTGTACATTTGTAGATTGACGTATAAAGCTATATGGAGTGTAGAATTGATCACACAATGTTGATGATACATGTAAAAATGGACCAAATCGGTCAAAGGATCAATTACATTGATCCCTTAAAAAGAATCGATCTTTCAATGTTGTCATCAACTTAAGCTAGAAGTATTTTTATTTTCACATTTGCTGATATTTTCCGTATTTACTTCTTTTAAAAGTAAAGTTTTGACCCTCTGATGGTTTCAACCCCCCCCCCCCCCCCTTGGAAAAAATATCTAGATTCACCCCCTCCCCCCTTTTATTTAAACTAAATATATTTTGTCATTTTTTATTATCTCGCAGCGATAGTGTTATGTATATCTAAATGAAATATTTTGCATTGACATCGGACCATGCCGATATCTCAATTAATAATGCGACATAATTAAGATGACCTGCCGGTATGTCTTTGATGTCACGTACCGCTCGCGACTCTAGAAGACGTCGCTATCTACAAAAGCTACCGACCAAAAGGATTGTGTTTTTTTTTTCAATTAATTATTTTAAAAAAAGACGGAAATTAGGAACTACATGTATGCAGTGTCGAGGTCCATGAATTTAGTAAAAGAAAAAAATACTGTGTCTATTAAAAATGATGAAGTGATATGGGTTAAACAATATTTTTTTTTCTTTCTTGATATCATGATTTCTCTCTTCAATTTCATTCTTCGCTGTTTACATGTAAACATTGATTTAAATTCATAGACAAATATATATTTTTGTTTGGAGCCGGATTAATATAAATTTAAGATTCACCATAGAAATAACAAAACGAAAATTCTAAGCGTAGCCTTTAACTCATTCACGTTAGTCATTCGCCATACACCAACGATAGTCATTATTCATACACATAGCAATGCGGAATATGGTTAGAGTATGCGGAATAAACATATGGTTAATGAAGGACGTTAACTATGAGGAATCTATCAGTAATTATTGTATGCCTACATTCACGTTAATTATTACATATCTAACCATTTATTCACCATTTGTCGCGATAGGTCCTCATTCATTTTCGTTTATTATTCATAGAATCTGTTAACATTAACTATTCCTTATCTGTAAACAGAAAACAGACATTTTACCCAAAATAAAGAAAAAAATATACCCTTTTGTTTCAAACATATAATTTATGAATGAATCTTAACAATTACAGTTGAAAATACATTCCTGTTATCATTTAAAACAAATTCAATAGACTCAATAAATATTCTCCAGAAATCAGCGATTTTTGAATGGAAAATACATTTTTTCCTGGAAAACACTTCAGTTATGGATTAAATGTAAGTAAAACATATATAATCTACAAAAACATGAAAAGGTACACTAGAAAATAGCTTTCAATCATTGATTTCATAATGGATAAGGGATCTTTAAATTGATATACAGAAATAAGAGATATCTGAATGAAAACACAGGATTTAAAAAAAACCGACAATTTCGAGAATTTTCAAAAACATCAGTGAACAAATGTATGCAATAATGCGGAACAGAGAAGCAAGAAGAAATTAAAATTACCTCAAAATTCTGAGAAATTTTGCAAAAAAATCTACTATTTTACCCCAAAACACACAATAAAAATAGAAATTGAAACTTAGAACTTATTTCATCCGAAGAGCACCAAAATACTATATATTCACATTTTCTAATCTTTAAAACCATAATCCAATTAAAAGTAAAGACAATATTCCTATTTTCGGTGATTTTTATTTAAAAAAGTCACATTTCCCCCAAAAAATAATATTTCCCCACATATTTGAGTCTTAGATTTTTCATATGTTATGCTCTACATAACTATATGAAAAAAAGTAAAAACTAATTCTGTTGCAATTTGTTCAAGGTTTGGCTATTTTTTCCTCACAATTGACTGGACTATAGAAAGGAACAAGAGTTAAATTGCTTCTCATTGAGTGGGTCCAGAACAGTATCCGAAAGAACCCCATCTGAAAGCATTAAGTGACGTAAAAATAAGAGGAAGGGGATAAGAAAATCACCTTAGCTGAAAAAGGACGGTCAATATTCAATAAGACTTATTGGTGTTTAACTTCATTCATTCATTCAGCCCTTATTTCCTCCTCTAGGAGATATAAACACATTTACATTATACAAGAAAAATACAGAACAACATAGTTAAAGCAGCTAAAAATATACAACACATAATTACATGAACATCAATGTCTAAAGCGTACACTTGAAAAATATGTACTCAATTTGTATTTAATCATTTATATTATATTGTTCAATCTTAAACAGAAAAGGGCAACATGAAATGAAACGAAAATTTAATACATAAGAGAGATTGTCATTTTATACGCAGTGGATGCATTACGTAGGAATCTATAGTTCATCGGGTGTTTTGGTGTTTTACTGTTGATGCTGCAACGGGGTCTTGTTGGAGATATCCTCCCTTCTTTTTCATCAGTCGAAAAGAATGACAGTATGTTGGTGTATATGTACGGCGGCCTAAACGGGTTAATACATTTCGTCAACTGACAATCCGCTCAATTCTGCGCAGTTTCTAATGTCGGGAAGGTAAATAATTTCCTGTCACCATTTTTTTCTCAATAATTTTGTTGACAGACATGAATATGTGGCATGTAGAAAAATATTTACCAGTGGAAACTTCGTCTGAAGAGTATGCGAGTAGTTTACATATAAATTTACAAATAGAGATATCATGGTAATCCGAAGGCAATTTCGAAGTCAAATATGGATTATACTCCTCAAAGACATTACGGACATGGAAGAAATCGTCGTCTGTGTACATTCTACTACGACGATTTTGCCGATATAAGTCGTCCACGGTACAATTTACCGACCTTTTCGAGGTATTCGTATCAGGGAAGAATCCAGATTGTAACCATTCTGTTAGATGGTTCATTATATTGTAAGATTCCAAAACGTGTAAAATACCAGGGAGAAAACCTTATTGTAAATTATACAGATCTTCTAAAAAGAGTCGAACAAAGAACAACTGTCATTTTCTGATTCGATTGGGAGAAGATAGGAAACGGATTCACATATATCGGGTCTTCATCGAGATGGTAGATCTAGCGCGTTTTTTGCACACAAAGTGTTGTAAAAGATTCAATTTTCTGGAATCTCGGACAGAATAGCCATTCCATAACTCGCAACCAAGAAGAACACTCGGTAGAATTAGTTTTGTATAAGTTTGAAATGGTCATTGGGTCAAGGTAAGGTGATCCTAGATCGGCTAACGAGATGTTGGATTTGAGACCCTTGTCACAAGCTTCAGAAATGCGGTCTGAAATTTTCCAATTCTGGTTTAAAATAATTCCAAGATGAGTACAAGTCTCTTCGCATGGAACAATTACATTCCCTAATGTCCAGGATAGATCGTTGTCCATTTTAGCACCCTTCCCTTTTGATTTAAGAATGCAAGATTTATGAGCATTGAATCTAAAGTGCCATATTATGGAATACTCGAAAGCGACATTGAGCGTCCTTTGAAGAATGTTTGGAAAAATTGCTATCAGAGGGATTTCATTTTATCAATTAAATGATAGAATCTTTTTCAGTCTGGCTGTTCTTGACCCCCTTAAATATCTCCTGCTAAACAGTTGGGATGTAAACGTCTTCAAATTGAATAGCATCATTTAAGAACAGACAAATTGGCAACGTGGACCAGACATGCACGTTTCGGGTACTTAACCCTCATCAGTGATCCTAAATCTAAACAATGTAATATGGGACATCGACCATCTAGGACAGGATGGTACGAATCATAGAAACGAAAAACGAATAATGATTGAATTTGCACATTGATGGTAGTCGGTTTTATTTTTTCACTAAAAGGAAAAGTCTGTAACACTTCTCTTAAATCTTCCGACTATTTGAGATGATTGTGTAATCACGGGGATTTTCATCTTCGGATCAAGTAACCGAACAATAACAATTCTGTTGCCCTAGTATCGTTTCATTTCAGCACTAAAATGGGAATAGTTCCCATAAACATTAAAGAAGTACCGATCAGTTATTCAGTCTCAATGTCGAGAAGACAAGGCAAAATCATTAGACTTTCCGTAGGAACGGTTGCGAACCTCGGAATAAACAAAACTCCGAAGTGAGACCAGGTGCCCGGGGAGAGTCAACGTCTCCTGATTGCATGCAACACCCTTCGCAACAGCTCCATGGAAACGTGTCAAAGAGACCGGAGAACTTCCTCGAAGATGATTTCAGCCGTTGTGCAATATAACCCTGAACGAGTAGCTTACTTGCAAGTCGTCAGGCTCTAACGATGTAATCTTTATATCTAGAACATGCCCTGGCGTTGCGTATGGGCTGGGAAACAAAAACGCTATAAGCAGGAGAAGACGGAATGTTGCTTCTCATGAAGGGGAATTTAGTTATATGGAAGCTGAAATCATCACGCTTGTCATACAGTGAGGTGTTCAAATGACCGTTTGCGTCGAAAGTTAGAAGTATATCAAAGTACGAAGCGGATCTGTTGCTCTCGGTTGTTTCCTTGATCTCTAGTTCATGAGGATAGATTCATATGATTTGATATCAATTCTCTGTAAGGACAAAAATATTTTGGAAACAGCATTTCATGGAAATGTTTTAATGATTTTCTCTATAATTGGTATGTATAATACACTGAATACAAGAACAACAATGTTTTGAAAATAACAATTTCGGTTGCCATGGAAACAAGGCCTGCCTATTTATAGCACTAAAATGGTCATTATCCATATTTGTCATTTCAACCAGCCGAATTCTATGAAATCAAAATCAGCCAAAAATGGCATAGAATACAGTCAAAACAATGACCTTTTTTGTCCATTATTAAAGATTTTTAAGCAAAAATATCACAAAATGTTCTTATAACATAATTATTGTTGTAAGAGCAAGATAAATTTTATATGATGTATATAATCACGGAAAGAAATAAGTAGGACCTTGTTTTGTTATCCTATATTTTAGGTTAAAATGGTTGCCATCGCAACTTTTCATTTGACACATGAAGACTACATCTTTTCAAATTGATTTTGAGCATCGTTAGAAGTACTTCCTGGGCACCTGGTCTCACTCTCATATCGGGAGTTCGCTTCTTTTCATATGGTGGAGGTTTTTGTTTTTGTTTGCTTTGGTTCCTGTTTTATCCTGATTTTGTATGCCTTCGGTTTCTGATTTTCTGAATTATCGATTTTATACTGTAGACAGGGATATGGTCATTATCCATATTTGTCACTTATATGTCCTCACGACCAATACATCGCTCGCAATTACAGGAAATACATTTAGATGGAGAGTTTCAATGTTAATTTGATGATTAATGTCGGTGAAGTTTTTAATAGACTCAATTTTAAAATCGGCGACATCACAGTAAAACCAAGTAGAAACGTCCCAATCATGTTTAGAAGTGTATTAATTACTTCTTTCCAGCTCTGTCGGTCGCCTGATAGAAGCTTTGTTTTTGGCACTTTATCGATTTGACATCATAGATATTATTTTGCTTTTTCGAAAACGTATCATTCCATTCAAAAGTATCACCGAAATTAAAGAAGGTTAACATTTTAGCACCATCCCTCCAATGCTATTGTAAACATATATTTTATTTGGATATGCTACTTAATCTACCCTACAGGAAAATTGGAGCCGCGCACTCTCTGTAAAGTAAATGTACAAAATTAAATTCAAAAAGTAAAAGAGGGCGCTACTGAAAAGAATTTTGGTGGCTCCGCTTGAAGCATCACTGATGAGAATTTAATATTCGAAACACGTGTCTGGTGCAGAAAAATTGGTTTGGTATTTTCTTCATGAAGGTATAGAGTTGAAACACTTCCGTATTATTATCTAAATTTATTTTTGTCTTTTGAATACACAAACATATATCTTACACCGATAGTTACGAGTCTTTCTATACAGACATAACCTCAGACAGTGCATGTATTTTATACATTGTTTCATTTTCGTGGGTGAACATCGACAAAGGTTGCGGCTAACGAACAGGGGATGCTTGTTCATCCCGGGCATCATGTCCCAGTTTGATAGGGATCCGTCGATGCTCACTTGTGTCCTCTATTGTGAGTGCTGTTGAGATTATCCTCAAGATCTTCCTTAACACATTTGTGATCTTTCCATCTATATCAATTTTAGTCAGAACATTTACCGACAAAGTAGACAAAACTTCAATTTTTCGCTATCCGAAGTGAACTGCGCGGACAGTACGGTGTTAAACGTCTTCAAATTCATTAGCATCATTGAAAAGTAGATAAATTTACAGCATGGACCAGACATGTACGTTTCAGGTACTTAACCCTCGTCAGTGATCCTAAATTCAAACAATGAAATATGGCCAAAATCTATGAAATTATGCCCAAACATACCGAAAGACGTAGCAAAATGGCTGGGATATGATGCTACAGGACCCAGATTTCAGAAATTTTAGAAAATTTGTAAACAGAAATTTTGGAATGCGTTTCTAGAAACGACCAACCGAAATTGATCGAACTTGGCTACATATGCCCTCGGGGACTCCTGGTCCACCAGCAGTGATACTCACCAAGTGGTACACATGTTTAACGTCTTCGAATTCATTAGAATCATTTAAAAGCAGGTAAATTTACAGCATGGACTAGACATGCTCGTTTCGGGTATTTAAACCTCCTCAGTGATCCTTAATCTAAGCAATGGAATATGGCCAAAATCTATGAAATTATGTCCAAAATATATCGAAAGACGTAGCATTATGACTTGGATATGATGCTACATGACCCAGGTTTCAGAAATTTAAGAACATTTGAAAACAGAAATTTTGGAATGCGTTTAAAGAAACGACCAACCGAAATTGAACGAACTTGGTTATATGTGCCCTCGGGGACTCCTGGTCCACCTGCAGTGACACTCACCAAGTGGTACAAATGTTAAACGTCTTCAAATCCATTAGCATTTTCTAATAGCAGATAAATTTACAGCATGGTTCAGACATGCACGTTTCGGATACTTAACCCTCGTCAGTGATCCTCAATCTAAACAAGGGAACATGGCCAAGATCAAATGAGTGATTCCGTTATAATTTTACTTCCATGCCAGTCGAATTATGGCTACTAAACCAATCCCCTTTGATGAAGTCCTATCATCTGGTGCTGGTAGTAATGTCTTCTTTGTTGATGATAGAGTCTTTGTTTCCAAACAGCATTTCCTCTCGCTCATTGTTTGTAATAGTGCGATATTCTGTACATATGCAACACGTTTCAATGTCGCTATGTGCTGCAGTAACATCTTCGGTTGACGCGAACTCCCGATATGGGAATGAGACCAGGTGCCCAGGAAGAGTAAGCATCTCCTGCTTGCATGCAACATCCGCCGCTTCAATTCGGTAGAACTGTCACACCAAGTTACTTCCATTTCGGAAGACATAGAGTACAATTTTTGGTTGGATGGTTCAAATGGTCTATGACAGAATATCATCCACAATTCTGGAGAGTGGGACACTATAGTGTATGACGAGTTCCCCATATCGACCGTGGAACTTCCTCAGCGAGGATGTTAGTCGGTCACAAACATATCCCAGACTCATCGGAAAGACGCCCAGCTCTCAGAACAAAAGCCGTACATTCGGCACCTGCTCTAGCACAGCGTATCAACCGAGACATGAACACGCCATAAGTAGGCGATAAAGGGATGTTGCCTCCCAGAAACGGAAAGTTTGCAATGCTGAAACCGAAGTCCTCACGCCTGTCTTAGAAAGAGGTGTTCATCTGACCATTAGTGTCGTAGGACAGCAATATGTCCTTATAGGAGCTAAATTACCTGTCTTAGTAGTTTCTTTGACTTCAAGCTCCGAAGGATAGATACTGCTGAGGTAATCCGCGAATTTTGGATTATTGATGGACAACACATCGTCTATGTATCTGTAAGTGAAGTTGAAGTCAGAAGCTAAGTACCTTTTCCCTTGAGAGACCAAAGATTGAATGATTTCAGCTTTGTACGAGTAAAGGAAAATGTCGACAAGGAGCGGGGCACAACCGGTCCCCATTGGAATTCCGACAATTTGCTGGAAGGCTTTTCCTCCAAACACCACAAAAACGCCGTCGACCAGAAGACCCAATATCCGAACAATATCCGTCCCAGTGTACACATTTTTTCAGAACCGGAACCCCCCCTCCACAAAGCAGGTTTTGTCATAGTTAACAACAACAAATTTGTATCTGCGACTGCCGTTCTTACCTTCAAACGCATTACTTATAATTTCCGCGAGTCCCTCCTCCAACCTAGAATGTGGGATTGTAGTGTTTAGTGTCGAAAAATCAAAGGCTTTGATCGAATTGACTCTACTAAAATGAGTGGACCTCAGATGTTCCAAAAGTTCCTTCGAATTCTTTAAAATCCACATCCGGTTGACACCACCGCGAGAACACACTGTCGAACAATACTCTTGAAGCCCAGACCCGATTTCAGCTAAAACCGTGGTGAGCAAGATCGATACAAACCTGGCAGAACACCCTGAGGAACCAGCGATGAAACGTTGTCTGTATGGACTCCCATGCATTTCCGGTATGCAGCACAAGCATGGTAAATCTTAATCTAAACTGCTAGTGTCGAAGCCAAAGGAAACAAGAGCTGATCCGCGGTTATCTATCACCTCAGAGGCAGAAAAGCCCAATGGGTTGCAAGTTGGATTTCCAGGTGTCGAATCTAATTCAATGAAAGAGACAGTCACGAGCTTTCAATTCATCTTTCATTTGACAATGAATATTGTAGTTTTTGTATTGATAGAATGTCATCTATTTACTTTTGAAAACGAAATCAACGTTCTCCTGTATACAACTTTTGATCGTATTCAAATGAAATTTTTAACAGAACCCATGCAAATATCGAACAGACTAATGCCACCCCAAATAAATTCTAAATGTAAGTTTCTCTCAGAGTTATTCGGACTACGAACTAATGTTATATAAGCAAAGACAAAATCAAGGAAAACAAAATACGATTTGTTGCGCTTGAAGAAAAGATATGTGACATGATCTTTACCAAAGTTAACATCTCAAAGGTCAAGGTCACCGTTAAACGATAATTCTCTTTTCTTTTGATATTGTTCAAAGGTCTCTTGCCCTCTTCATTATGAATATTTGTCAAACTTTGTAACCATGGTAACAATGTAATATCTTCAGGCCAAGATCAAACTGAAAGGATAATGTGAAAGTCTTGTAAAGGGCATGTTTTACCCCTGAATGTATTTGAATACTGTTTTCTATTCGTAATAATACTTCTGCTCTAACGAATAAACAATTCAAATATTGTTCAAATTCAATAATCAATTAATTGTGGTTTACAAAATGTTGAAGGATAAACTGATACTGTATGTATTGATTATTCCGTGATCTTCACCAAACAAGAAATATCTACCTGATATGTACATCAATATGTATATCGAGACAATCACCGAAAGTTTCAATGAAGCTGATTGCGACGGATATTGCATGCAATCGATTAGGAGACGCTGACTCTCCCAAGGCACCTGGTTCCCAATCTTTGCAACCATTTTAATGGAAATTCAAATAATTTTGCCTTTTCCTTCTTAACTTTGAGACTGAATAACTGAAAGGTACCTCTTTGATGTTTATTCACAACTAGGTGATTAGGAAAGATTTAATATTTCATTAATATATATCTTTCTGAAAAGGTCTTAATGAGACATTTTGGAATTTGGATTAAAATTGGACTTGAAACGAAAACATCATCAACAAAAACAATTTTGATGATCGATTTTCGATTTTTTATGGTTTTTTTTTATCTTTTTTTATCTTTTAGCATGAAACTTAAGAATAATTTTTTGTAGCCGTGTTTAGTATCAAATGACTCAAAATTAAGACCTGAAAATAAATTTCACCAGAAAATGTAATGAAAAAAAAAAACGTTTGAAATAAAGATTTAGAATTACTTTATGCAGGATCCTCTTTAACTCATTTATGCAGTTTGTCGGCACTTCAAAGACATGACAATTTTGCACAGCGTGTTTGAACATCATAAGCTCATCATTTTTACATACGCAAATGGGTTTGGCTACATTCAGATCCATGCTTGAAATGTATCTGTTCATATATGATGCTATTGAATTAGATTAAATGACACATTCATTTTTCCAGTCATTCAGAGAATACGATTCTTCTCTTTCCGATTTACACCATCGTTTGGTATAGTTATCTAAAAGCTTCCTTTAGTACTTTGCGACATTTAATAAAATATATCTTGGATGGGATTCTATACTTAGGTCCTTTTTTAGAAGATCACGGAGCTGTCTGTCCTTCATAATTGAAAAATCACCTGTAACAATATGACCAGTCATATATTATCAATCAGTATTTCTTAAGAATGCAACCACTGCTTCATCCAAGATGGATTTCAATTGAACTACTGGAACTGATGAGAGAGCATGAAGCACTTTATGTCTGCCGCCGTTGCGTGCAATGACCAGAAGATCGTTGAGGGTACGGCGTAATCTAGATCTTGAGTCTTAGTCTTCCGCGAGACCTATGCTTCCGTTAAGTGTTTGGGCGGATTAAAAATACATAAATATTAGTTGACGTCTAGGGAATGTTTCCTTGTCCATAAACGTGATCGTTTAAACCAAAGGGGTACGCAGTTTGGAGTTTTGTGATCCAGGCAAGTTCAGCTTGTAATCGGCGTTTTTTTTTTTAATTTCCGTTTTACTAAGATTTTTAGGTTTAGTAAAAGACTGAACCGGCGCAATAGTTATATCCGAAATGGAATGGTTGTACTTAACGAAGTGATTATGAAGGAAATTTCTTTGGTTTTTTTTTTTTTGTAATGTGAGTTTCTTATCTAATACAAATGATTTCTAAAACGAGATTTTAAGACCTGACCTGTTTCTCCGACATATTGGGCGCCACATTCCTTAGCGTTTCGAAGTCATGGCATTCGTAAATGTAATAGGCATGAGAAGATACATAGTTTCTCCTTCGATGACTTGGTTCCATTTTTGAATGAGCCTCTAGGCCTGCATTATATTCGTACCAAATTATACTCTGTTCCTTTACGGAAGAATTTACACGAAATCAACGAATATACGAAGGAACTCACATTTACCGACACATGTTCCCAAGAATACAGACTACAAGGAGTCATCTTGGACATTTCTACTTTTCGTTTATTTCAAGCAGTAAGATCAAATAAATCAGAGGAAAAAACAAACCTTCCTTTCATTAAAGTAAGATTTGCAAACAAAGGTATTAATCAATTGAATCTCGGGTCAAATTTTGAATCACAAAACTGTCACAGGAAAAAATCCTATCACATTCCAAAAGAAAAGAAACTGCTTGTATTTCCTATAGCTACACACCAACAGTTGTATCTAAAATTTACGAACGGTTCTTCCTTTACATGGAACCAAAATGTCAAAATCATCATGGGCTCTTGTGAGGAATATGCAAGACGTTGGGCAAAGAAAGAGGATGTACAGCTCGACACCCTTCCCGAATGGATAAAATCCATAAAATGAAATAAAATCCATCAGAGGGTTACTTTCTTCCCTCCTTTTATATCTACGCTTATTTCGTGTTGCAGTGTGGAGTTGGTAAAGCAATTCCACGCGACCCGATGTTTGAAGTGTTTTAATTTCATAGTGTTCTCTAACTTGGCTTTGTTGTAGTGTCTTCTACGTAGGACTTGAATTGACTTTTCTTCCAGTATCGCATTATGGCATTTTTAAGGTCGCCTCGTATTAAACTAACCCCCTTGAGATTACTTCTCAAATTTAGGCCACACAGTCGTATTTTACGCACTACTCCATCCGCGGGCTCTACATTCAACAACAGACACAGAGGGTTCTCAATTATTTCAAAGTGCAATAGTAGAAGATAATCTGTGTGTCACCTCATCAAATGCGACTCCACAATAACATCGAGTATAAATGGGCAGAAATTCAACATCAAGGTAGACCAAGATATCGATTGATCGTCTCAAGATCTTATTTACGTTATGACTTGAAATGCAAGGGGATGTGGCGCACAATATGTAGGTGAGACAGGCCAACCTTTAAAATCTCGTTTTAGTAACCATTCTTATAAGATCAGAACCTCACGTCAACAAAAACACAGAAACTCTCTTTATAATAACTTTGTTAAATATAACCATTGCATTTCGGATATCACCATAACCCCAGTTCAGACTTTTCCAACACGTAGAAATGAAAATAAGACCGAAATTAAAAAACGCCGACTACAAGCTGAACTTGCCTGGATCACCAAACTTCAGACTGCGTACCCTCTTGGTTTTAGGGATCAAATCTTTGGACAAGGCTTCTACCAATATCAACATCTTTTCAATTAGCCCAAACACTAAAAGGAAATACAGGTCGCACGGGAAAAGACAAAACAGATGACAAAGAAAACGATCCAGAATCTACCGCTCTCTCAACGATTTACTTACTATAGCACGCAATGGCGGCAGACATGAGCTGTTACATGCTCTGTCGTCAATACAAGTTATGCACTTGAAATCTATCTTGGATGAAGCACTGGTTGCATTCTTAAGAAACACTGACTAATTCCGACTTAATGTCATTGTCGCATTCGCACAGTTTAAACTTTATCCTATTGTAAAAAACACTTCCCCTAACAGGGGGTCTAAATACTAAACGCGATATTGTTAAGGGAGGAGGTATCAACACGTACACATCCGCTTCGACGAGGGAGCAAGTGCTTCATTTCTTCTTTTACACGTAAGTCTTTGCATATTACAATCTATAACAATACAAAATGTAAGCATTCGCTTTCTTGATCCCTTAAGTTTTTTCACAACAATCATTTTTAAACGCAGATCTAGCTGGTTTTACAAAAACATGACCAAAAGTTGGACAAAATGCCTCTGAGGATAACTTTTCCGGCACATATTTGTTATTTTGAGTCATTTTAAATGATTTAATCGTGATTGTATGTCATGTCATGATACAGTAATACAATTTTTGACTAGCTATTGCTTTATTTCGCATTTAAACACCCTCTTGGTCGAGAAAATGGTTAATAATTAGAAAAAGGGAAGGTGGGAGGTTAATAGAGCCAGATTGTTAAGAAAAGACAAACATGTTTGATAGAACTTACAATTCAAAAAAGCTTTTATTCTATTTACAGATGCCTCGTAAAAGAAAACTACAATTATCGCTTGGAAAAAAGTATGCACGAACAAAGTTCAAAAAGCCAAATCTTGGTGAAGGCATTGAAGACAAACGAAATGTCAAAATGATTGAGGATGTTACAAATATGGATTGGAATACTGAACTAGTCAACATGTTCAATGCAGTGATAGGCGAGGAAACACAAGACAATGAATCGGAAAACAGCAGTGCAGAAACAAAAACTCATCCAATTTATGAACGCATGGAGGACATTATTGCCAAAATAAAGCAGGCAGGACATGAGCTGTTTTTGATTACACTTCTTACTCTGATTTTGGACGATAAATTTCCATTCAACAGTATATGTTTCTTACTCTTCTCAGAATTCGTAGCATGGACATCAAATTCCTCAGCAACAGCAATGTGATACTCGGATTCTACGAAGGAATTTTGGTGGACAGGATGAAAATGTTCGGTGGTCGATTTATAAGATTTATGCAAGGTTTCAAGCATAAGGGGCTCGTAACTCTTGGAAAATCAGAGAAAGGAAGATATGATCCGCTGGAAACATTCATCAATTTTGCAGTACCCTGTGAAAGCGTTCTTGCGTCATTCTGCCCCATTGATGGATTAAATGAAAAGAGAGGAAATGTTCAGCCGGGTGTCCTTCATGAGATCTTGGCAACCTATGCTTCACAATTAAAAAACAAGACGCATGTTTTATCGTTTGATGGAAAAAATTGTGCCAAATTCAGCTGATATCAATCTCATCGGATGTGAAGACAAAGAGATTATACACCAAAAAAAGAAGGGAGGAGATCCTGTCGGAGCAAATTGCAGAATGAACTAAGTTCTAAACTAATAGAAGTTTTCAAACACATTGGCTCCAGACTTCATAAAATTAGAGAACTGAAGATGAAGAAAGAATATACCCTGTCAAAACTTGAAGCCAAGGATATCCTAGATAGTAAGGAAACTTACTTCAAAGATTATCTCAGAACATTTGTATTGCAGTGCAAGATCGTAAACAGGGACGGAATATCGAATTTGAATCAACTTTGTAAATTGATTGCTATCTTCAATGGATCAGCACATAATTTCGAGGAAGGAGATTTAGTCAATCTTCAGAAGCACCCAAATTATGCAGAACTTCTTCCTCCAGACCTGATGAAAGAATGTCTTTCACTGACGAATGATGAAGAAATTCAGCCATGCCTAACGAAGCAACGAAGTGAAGAGTGGAAGGATTTGAGAAGTGCAGTAAAAGTCACCGGAAGCACGATTGGACGGGCAATCGGCATAGACTCATTGAAGGCCAAGAAGGAATATTATGAGCAACGCATAACTGGAAAGTCAACCGAAAGTACCGGAAAGTCAAATTGAAGCAATGGAGTATGGCTGTCGAAACGAAATAAATGCCGTTGCAACGTTGGTTGGAAAAGTAATGCCAGTCCTGTATCCAAACTTATCATTTTGCGAAGAGGGAGCATACATAATCTATGAAGATTCGCTGAGAATACCCATTCTGGTTGTATCTCCTGACGGTTCATTGCGCTATACGAAAGATGGTGTTCCAGATCTAGATAGAGATATCCCCGCTTCTGTAGAGATAAAATGTCCAATATCAATCAAAGAAGGATGTAAAGTCTATCAATCTGTTCCTAAGAGATATATTCCTCAATGTTTAATGGAACAACTGGCAATGAAAAGTAAGAGTCAACTGCTTCTGTGTTGGAGCCCCGAAAGCAGTACATTGTTCAGGGTGCCCTTTGATAAAGAGATAGCCGACAAAATCCTCTCAGAGGCTGTTAGAGATTACTATGCATCGACTCCAAAGCGACAAACAAAGTTATCTCCTGAAGTGAAACAACTTTCAAAAAGCGTCGGTGACTATGTCAAACAATGTGAGTTCCTAGGAGAGTTTCCGTCCGCCAAAACTTTATTAATGGACAACCAGAGACATCTAAAGTCTATTCAACAATGCTTTCCATACTATCCTAAAGATAATGGAGCCACTAAATCATACTCAAAGACAGAATCTTCTATTTCTGTATGATTCTGATGAAGACTCAGTGACTTCTCGAACGAATTAGGAGTATGTATAACAAAAGGGCCTCAGAAGTTATTGTCTTTACTCTCTCAGATTCTGATAGATCTTGGAAACGTGAGATACAAATGTAGGACACGGTCTTCCCTTTGCATATTTGTTCAAAGGATACAGCCTCTCTACAGAGTGCATGCGCAACATTGCAGACAAAATGCTACATGCTTGCATAGAACATAAACTTTCTGTCCCCTGTACTACTTTTGACGGACAATGGTACAAAATGATTGAAACAAATGAAAAGGAATTTATGACTCTGTTCCATTTACAACGGAGCCATTGGAAAGAAACGAAGAGTCTGAAGTCAAACATTCTTTTGGAAAATATTTTCCAAATAGCAGAACAACAGAGTAGATATCTGCGACAGTCATATGTGAAAGAGGACGACGGAAATTCATGTACAAGGAAAACAATCTCTCCTCAATTTGCTCTGTCAGACGACAATAAATCTTACATTCGAAATATCCTCCTTCTTTCGAAGCGGAAAAAGAAAGTTTTTACGGAAGGAACATTGACCCTGGAAAAGATTTCGAAGATATTTGAAAGTTCTGGAAACCTAACTGAGTTGACTGTCAACGAATTGAAAGAAATAGCAAAATACTAAACACAAAGGAAAACGCGCGCCTCTCTCTGAAGGGCAATAAACCTAGCATCATAGATGGATTTTGTTCTTTTTTGGGCATCGAAGGAATTGAACATCAATCTGATGCCAGTTGTGGAAAGAAAAACTCTCCAATGACTTTACTTCAAACTGTGAGATCTTCTATGAAATCGTTTGGTAAAAGGTATCTAGAGATCACTTATAGTAGAGCAACCAAGTCGCTAAATTTGAAATTTTAATCAACCCACCTAACACAGGGCTAATTTTTATATTTAACGAAAGAATATAACATGGGACATCAGATTTGACATGTCGTAAAAAATTCGTATGGTCAGAATTACTGTAAATTCAGATAAAAGCGGAAAATTAGTAAAATTCAAAATCATAGATATTTTAACAAAAATTATCATCATTTGATAAATGAAAAGTCAAACTGACCGAAATCAAAGTCAATATGCTAATTGAAGTCAAAAGAAAATTTTTGGATCAAACTGAATTTTCTAATTTCATTTTCATGGATGAATGAGCACAAATTCTAAGGTAAATTGGTAAAATTGAAATTTTCAATTCTTTCAATTCAATATTGAGAATGTTAATTCGAAGATAAAAATTAACATACAGAAACGATATTTTGATCTGTGAATGTGTTTTTAGGAAAGTTTGATAGTGATCGATTGAAAAAATTAGGAGTACCAGGCAAATGAAGTGCCCCACCCCCAACTTTGTTATTAGCGATTCACTGCAATATAAACTAGGAGGTGTTTTCTCGATAATACGGAGTAAAACTAAATAATTACGGCTAAATTAAGTTTTAATATATAATCATGAATGAAAAGTATCGCTTTATTTCAAAGAAGACGACAAATTTACATCAATAACTTTGAAAAAATATTTTTTTTTATGTACTATCTATGTTCTGGTAATTTCAAACATTGTGATATGGGCACATTTTTCAGCCGAATATTAGAAATAATTAAGTATAACAAAGATTTTATGATCAACAAAACATGGAAGTATGCAATGCATTTTAGTTCCACAAGTAAGTAGCGTAGCTGCCTATACGACCCCATCACATTCAGGCAATCATGGCATTTTCTTTCTCTGTTTGACCTTGTGACAACAGTTGTCGCTAAAACGTAGCTTAGAAATAATTAAGCTTAGAAATAATTAAGTATAACACAGATTTTAAGATCAACAGAACATGGAATTATGCAATGTATTTTAGTTCCACAAGAAAGTAGCGTAGCTGCCTATACGACCCCATCACATTCAGGCAATCGTGGCATTGGTCTCACTCCCATATCGGGAGTTCGCTTCTTTTCACGTGGTGGAGGTTTTTATTTGTTTGCTTTGGTTCCTGTTCGTCGTTATAAAAGTTTGATTTTACTATGTTGTATCGCATCTTTGACTCTTTAATACATGAACATGTTGAAGATCAATGCTTTGCTTTTGGAATATAGTTTCTTCTTGGACACATTTCATCGACTATTCTTTGCGTCATACATTTCACCCTTTTTAATTTTATTTCTTTATTCGAAGCTCTTTGGGAAATACGGCCATTGACGCGCCAACATTATAGGCTCCTTTTGCGGCAAATTTTTCGTTATCAACAGATGGTTCCTCTTCGTGATATAGCCTTTTATTTGATGTATTGTAGACGTATGTAGGAACTGCCCAATTAGATTACCAATATTACATATGACAATGTGGTGTTTGTGCTTATGTACAGCATTAGGAATTAAAGCCCCCCCCCCCCCCCGTGACCCTTGAGGACTTTCCATTGGATCTCACGGAGACATCAAAAGGGTTTTCTGACTCAGTATATCTTGAAAAGCATCCACCTGATTTTGTAACAGTTACAAATCTGAACGAAGACTAAGTGCGGATGCTAAAAGGGATAAATTGCACAACGTTTACCCAAGGCATATCGTAATGTTTAAAACACAGATAACGAAGAGCCCAAACTCTGGCCAATGTACTTTACATGTATATTCACATCTCTGTGGTACTAAAATAAACGTCAAAATATACTTTTCATAATTTTATATGAACTTAATGCATTTTTCTCCAATTCACGTATTTTCATTTCAACATGTCACGAATGGGTTTCCATACACGGTCTTACTACGACATATTAAAAAGAAGTATTTTTCATTAATTTTTAACCAGTATGATGTTACTCCTATTTCGGCATTTAACTTTTATCAAAAATATGTATGTATACCGGTTGATAGGTACGATTTGATAGAAACTGTAACACGAGGTCGACCGAATCTTCATCTACGGAAACTTATTTGTGAAATGCCGCTTAAATCAAAAGTATATACGCTTTATGTTTTTACATTTATTTATAGCCCCTTAGAAAAATGATCAATAAAAAGGCATTGGAAATAATAAACATATATTTGTCGATATGTTTCGAGACAAAAATTTAGTCTCTGTGCTTTAGAAAAAATATTAACACGGATTCTTCATATTTCATAGAAATTTGCATAAAACTGCAATTTTTTGAGAGAGGAGAAAATATTCTTCCCCCAAAACAATTATATAACATGTGTACATATCTAATGCATTGATTGCAACGACTTTCTATACAAAAAAGAACAAAATATAGGAATACCGAGGATATAAAAGATAAATATTTCGTTTTAATTTTTCACGATTTTATCGCTTTTTACCCAATTTAAACAAAATCTGACCGTGGAATATTCTTTACGACAGCTCTATTTGAAAGCAGGGCTATTCAGCAAAAAGTTCAGAACAAATTTAGGCCTGTGTTAGGTGTGTTGATTAAACTCGAAAACTAAGCTTCTTTTTTAAATTGGTCGCTCTACTATTATGCTAAACTCACATGGCCAAGCAAAGAAGTAGAGTGGAGAAATAAAACGACAGTGGCAACATGCCTCAGAATCGAGGGTTTACATGAAGTTATCAGTCCAACTTATGTACCAGAAAAGATCGAAATTGGAGGGGAAACAATGTTACACATTAAATGTTTAGACGGACATCACATCAGGTCAAATATTAGGAGTAACATTTGCAAAGGAGGAACAAAGGATTTGAAGAAGATAGCTCGGGAAGAAGTGGCTGAATCTGGTTGTACACCTTTATCAATGGCCATGTTGGATCAAAACAAGGATGGAAAAATCCTTGACCAACAAAATGACCAATACATTCGAACAATGTTCTGCAAGAAAGTAGAGGATCAACTCAGGATTATGGGATTCAAGGAGGAGGCAATTTACATGGAATCCCAGCAGTTCAACGATGCCTAAATTCCCTCCAACTTAGGAACTGGTTACTCGAAAGGTATGCCTTCGGATCTTTCCCTCCAACTGATGCATTTGTTAATGAGATTCCAAGAATCACATTCGAAGGCCTAGTATGCAATATCGAGGCACATTTCTACATGTGCCCCCTTAGCAAAGGAAACACTTACAATTGCACGGGCAGGAACACGTTACGTCGCCTTACAGTACCGTTGTCAGAAGTATTTAAAGTTCTGCACTTAAAACCGTCCGTTGACATTATGCCACAGGTGAGGATATGTTGGAAACCATCCGTTGTCATGAAAATTATTGACAAAATTTCAGTAAAATCACAAATAAATCATTAGGTAACCGGCTATTTCTTTTAAAAAGCCAACGGGGGTAGCCACACGCTTCAGTAATACATTATTACCATGAAATGAATAAAACTCCTTTCATGTTATGAGGAGATCTAATTGGCGATGACCTACTGTCAGCAACGAAAACGGAAATTTGAACAGGAAAACTATCCTGTCTCTTAATTATTTGATTTTATATACCAATTTTATGTAGAAAATTATCGACAACATTATACAAACAATATATGTGAATGACCGTCTTTTATATTGTATATTTATTGTATACTTTGATTATTTGATAAAGAATGTCCGTTGTTATGACAAGATAAGAAGATATGGTCCGTTGTCATGACTCTTAACGGTATTTGGGCATGAATGTGGAATCGAATTGAACAGGAAAACTATCCTGTATATTGCACCCATTTATATTGCAATCTTTATTTCGAATCTAACGCCGAGCAATTAAATTAGCTTAGTTAATTCTTAAAGTATTCAGCTCTCTTTTTTTTTGTAAAGCTTTAAAGGAGGATATCATATAATTTTCAGATTACGTGAACATAGATCGTATAGAATAGATTTAAAATTGAAAATATGATTCATGAATTTGAAGAGGTGTAGGATGAGTTCATGAATTTATACATTGATCAATTAAACAACAATTGTTAAAGGGATCTTGAAGTCATATATATAGCGTTAAAAACAAAGACATCAAATATCGGTCATTGAAGACATTTTGATAGCCTCAGCCTTTATCACGTTATTGTTCCGAACGTTCTTCTACAGATAGGCTATTAGGCACCGTTTTATCGAAGGGACAAAATAATATCAAATGCACAAAAAATGAATATAAACGTACAAAGTAATAAAATACTTGTAATAAATGGCCATTATAATTTTGCCCATAGTAGCTCCCTATAACTGCTATACAGGAGCCCCCCCCCCCCCGCGAAAAAAAAAGCAACAACTTTATTGTAGTCTTTGAAGTCCCCTAAAGCAGATTTCCCTCGCCTACCATTAATGGTTTGGATTTTCTCTTTGAAATTAATATTAAATTTATAATTTTGCATTCAATAGAGATCTTCGATGGGGGTATGATATAGACCTTACATGTATATCTCAGGTGATGATGAAAATGTAGTTGATATGTTATATTTACATTTGTGTGTGTCTGTGTGTAAGTTCGTGTGTTTTTTTTTTTGTAAGCGTCGATATCGGTGTCTCCGTTTGCCTGCGAGTGAATTCTTTTGTCCGCGTTTGTTAGCATGTGTGTCTGTATGTGAGTGAGACAGTGCATCTGTCTGTGTCTTTTGTGTGTGTGTCTGACTATATACATGCCTGTCTGTCCGTTTGTTTTTGCGTATGTCTGTGTATACCCTGTGTCTGTCAGTCTGTCGTTTTGCGCATGTCTGTGTATGTCTTTCAGGATGTTCCTTTCAGGATGTTCATGTCTGTGTTTTGATCAGTGTCTGTCTTTGAGTCTGTCTGTGTGAATCTCTTTTTGTTTCTCCCTGTGTCTGTTTTTCTGTGAGTGCTTGACTATGTGTGTCTATCTGCTTGACTTTATGAAAGGTATTTTGTCAAGAAAGAGATATTGGCCTAGTCTGATTTTTCGTCTGTCTTGCATGCTGTGATAAACTGTGGATTTACTGAAATCAAAGTCAATATATGTTTTTGTTTGTGTGAGGGTGAGTACATCTGTGTATGTCTGTCTACCTGTCTATCCGTCTGCCTATGCACATCTTTCTGTATGAGTGTGTCTGTTGATGAATGTGTTTGTCTGTATGTATTTGTCTGAATATATATGAATTTGTCTAAAACCCCATATATGTGCGAGTGTCTAACCCTCCCCTCACAGAAACCTTTTATATATTCTACAAAAGAAAAAATAGGAATAGGGTCAAGTGTCCGGGAAGAGTAATGATATCCTGCTCTGTTGAAGTTTTGTGATTTATTTAATTACAGCACACCAACTGTCTTCCGCCAGTCTGTAAACTTTTCAAAATGTCGCGTTCGTTCTGCAGAACCGATGATGAAAATCAAATTATAAAGTCAACTTTTCAAGAGTGATAGAGACTATTGGTGGGTAAAGAGGAGACATGGGTGCAATAAATATATATGTAAGACCTTGTCCCTTTTGAGTCTCTTTCTGTGGGTGCCTTTTCTGTGTTTTTTGCATGGGTGTTTTGGGATTTTGCTGTGGTTGCTGCAACCTAGTGTTGTTGGAGATCCCCCTCCTTTCTTCTTCTCTATGGGGAAAATCCATGCTAATATGAGGAAAGTCTAATATATAGCGGAAAATATATAAGGAGAAGAAACCTCTTATATAGCAAATTTTCCTATGAGAAAACTACTGCATTACACCTGTTTATAATACACTTATAAAGTAAAATACTGTATACATTCAAATTTTCGCCTCCATTTATATTTTACCCTTTTCACCCATAGCCCAGAAGATGAATTTAAGACGGGACGAATAAATTTAATGTTAAGGATATCTTAACAAAACGGATGATTCGGCGAATTCAATTCTGGGCAAATCAGTCTCCATTCTAAATTGGTTGAAAATTAAATTGTGCGTATTGATTGATGAATTTTAATGATTAGTACAGGTATCATAGTATCATTCCATCCATTGAAATATAAAAGAAGACAACGGACATCTGACAACGGACAGAACTTTCGCAACATGGATTGACAACGGACTAATTTTAGAAAAGTCCCAAAAAAGTGGTCCAAAATTGAATTCGTCATCATGACACTACCAGAGGAGCATTATGTAGACTTGATATTTATTATTAGTATATTTCTGGAATAACATAACCTGAATATTCAAAGATTTCAAGAAAGAGGAAGAATAACACATGTGCAGGACGTGGTTATCAAAGGACGCCAACTCGATCTCCTCTTTTCAAACTGTATATCAGTACCAGAAAAGCATATAAACCAATAGCTTAGTGTTATGACTACCCCCCATTGAATTTTCGAGTGTATTACTTCTAAAATTTCAACGTTTATTAGAAAATCATACTTTCCACACATGCTCATTGTCGCGACAACGGATGGATTCCTTCATATCCTTACCTGTGGCATAATGTCAACGGACGGTTTTAAGTGCAGAACTTTAAATACTTCTGACAACGGTACTGTAAGGCGACGTAACGTGTTCCTGCCCGTGAATTGGAGATCATTATCAACTTTGGTGTCGGAAAGTGTATTCGGAGAAATATCTGAGATGGAAAGTCACAACAATGGTGTTCCAACCGGAAAATCATTCATGAGGGATTTCTCAGTAATGTCAGCACTGAATGCAGTTAGACTGAAACCAAACAGGTAATTTCCCATGAAATCTTTAATTCTATGAAAAAGATTCTGTTACACCATGTGCGCCCACTGTTCAATCGATATTAAAAATTCTGTTTATACAATGACACTTGAACATGCAAATACATGTAGAACTATTAATCAAAGAAATGCATGTCTCTATATTTCAGATCTTTTTGTATGCAAACAGCAAAATCACGACTCTATCCAGTCCCAGAATTGAATATAGATTTTGAAGACATCTCAGACGTACGAGGGAATGTCAACAGTCAGCTGATATACATTGACAAAATAATTCCAAAGTAAGCATTGCGAAATTTCATACTTAAACACATATATTTCTATAACCTTATATTGTTTGGAGAAGGGTGCTATCCGTTCCTATCTGTTTCTATGTAAACGTCTTCAAATTGAATAGCATCATTTAAGAACAGATAAATTGGCAACGTGGACCAGACATGCACGTTTCGGGTACTTAACCCTCGTCAGTGATCCTCAAATCTAAACAATGAAGTATGCCAAAAAAGTAAAGTTACTATGACGAAAAGGTGTATCGACAGACGTAGCAGGATTGGTGGGATATGATGCTACAGGACCCACTTTTAGAAATTTCAAGAAATTTTGATAACAGAAATTTAGAATGCGTTGAAGAAACGATCAACCGAAATTGATCGAACTTGGCTACATGTGCCCTCGGGGACTCCTGGTCCACCAGCAGTGACACTCACCAAGTGGCTGTCATCATCACCAAACAAGACATACTTACCTGATATGTGCATCAAAATGTACATCGAGACAATTACCGAATTTGACAGGTTTCCATGGAGCTGTTGCGACGGGTGTTGCATGCAATCAGGAGACGATGACTCTCCCCGAGCACCTGATCTCCCTTCGGAATTTTGTTCATTCCGAGGTTCGCAACCGTTCTGTGGAAAATCTAATGATTTTGCCTTGCCTTCTCGACTATGATACTGAATAACTGATGGGTACTTCTGTAATGTTTATTCCATACATTCATTTACATATTTACTTTAAATGTCAAACAGAAAGTCAAAATCAGATTTCAATCAATTGAAATATGAAATGAAAAAAAATGATAAATCTAAAACACATATCATAACAGACAATTGTCTGGGAGAGAAAGTGCCTCTTCTTTGCTAGGAATGACATTACCTTAGTAAAGATAAAATCTCGGTAAAAAGACAGTTGACGTTTTGCTTAAAACTTTGGACTGCATCATTCATTTATAATTATTAAGGGACCATGAATTTGATCGAAGGAAGCCGAGGATTAAGTATGATCAGACAAGGACAATTCGTGGGCCATTTGAGGCAGCCAAGAGGAGTACAGCCTGTCAGATCACATTATAAGGTGGATGAGTCAAGGATATTTTGGTCATCAAGATTACTCATTAATACTGAGAGCAATAAGGATAGCAATAGTAAGTTAATATACATTCTATATTCAAAGGAAGACAAAATCAGTTTAATATCTTTTGAAATAATTAATGTTTAACGGTAACTTAAATATATTACAAATCATAATGTAACAATGGTAAACTTTAACATTGTTCTGAAAATTCATCTATTTATTACAAGATTTGTAATGATTTTTCAACACAGACAGCCAAGTGAAAGCTAATCCACATATTTCACAACTGTAGGATTTATCTTTATGTTTCAGCTCATGTTGACGTACTGCCTGATTGCTAGAGAAAGATTTCTTGCAGACTTCACATTGAAATGATGTTTTCTTTTCCTTACATCGATGTCTGGCCAACGTGTGTTTATAACTGTACTCTTTGTTACATTTTGGACAGGAGAACATTTTTTTGCCATCATGCTTCAATTCATGTGCGACAAGATATTGTCGCTGAGTAAAGGCTTTAGTGACATTTACTACACTTGTATTCTCTTATTTGTTTGTGAATTGCATTTTCATGTCTCTCTAAGCTCGATTTTGACTTGAATCCGTTTCCATATTCCACACAGAGGAAATTCCTATCATCGGAGTGGTATCTTAAATGCTGCATTAAGCGGCTCTTGAAATGGAACTTTTTTTCCACAAACCCCACAGTCGAATTTTGCGTCACCATGAGTGACCTCATGCTTTGAGAGATTGTTTTTTAGAGGAGAATGTTTTTTCACAGATACTACAACTCAAGCTTTTCACTCCAGACGGGTTCTGTTAAAAAATTTAGTTCAGTAATTGAATCATGTTTAAAATTTGTTTATGATAAGACATAACTGATCTCTACTGTAAATAATATTTCCCTCAACTGGGAGCCAGTAATTGAATTAAACTTTCTAGAACCGAAATGTCGAAATGCTTAGTGATCAAATGAGAATAAAAATACGTTTAATTTACAAGGTCACATTTGTAAAGTGAAATTCATGAACGACAACATACATGATTGGTAAAAGTCTAGTTTATCATGATCCTGAAGATTAGAATGGTGAAGGGGCAAAAAGGAGACAAAGATAGATGCTATCGTCCTCCTCTTTTCGTTATAATTTGGATTTTAATTACGTAACATCATAACTCTTTATTCAACAATACATCAACGAAGGGATTTACCTTAACATTTTTAGTATTACGTTCCTGTCTTAACATTTCTTAGTTAGTATCAAATTATTTGCCAAACAAGAATGATTTTCGTAAAAAGAGAAATGTAGTTTGATCTCTTCGAAACAAGTGAAAAAGAATATACGAATATTCTGTATGAAACGAGCGTATATATGAAGAAAGGTTTAACTTATCATGCTGTTGTACGTTGACCTGATTTGGAATTGGACACTTGTGCAGCTTTCACGGTTGAACAACACTCATACAGGACATTTAAATATGTGAGGGAGAGTTCGATTAGAACGTAGTAGCGAATGAATGATCTTGTGAGAACGAATCACAAAAAATAAAAGAGATATTAAAGAAAATGTATGATTTTTATATCCATTTTTACCAATTTCTATGTATTAGAATCCTCGTTTAAGAATTGCTCATTATTGTTTAGGCCCCCTGCCTAAAGACGATTCATAAAAATCCCGTTTATTAACAAAGGTTTTGATCTTCTAAAGATCTCTAATATATTTCGGGATCATCGCGTACAAAGTACCATTCCTCAATATTTTGAAAATTTAGAGCCACCTCTTATTTGTTATAAGTACAAGAAACCTATTCGAAACTTTGTTCTTAACTATGATAAAGTTACATCGGATCCTGACATACTTGAATCGTGTCCTGCTTCTTGAGAATGTGCAACTTCTAAATATCTCTACAAACCAGCTGGCGATGTTGTTACAGGTGACTTTTAAATTATCCAAGACAGACAGCTCCGTGGTCTTCTTACAAAAGGACCTAAGTATAGAACCCCATCCAAGAGAGATTTTGTCAAATAGCGTGAGATAATTATACGAAAAGATGGTGTAAATCAGAAGGAGTCGAACCGCATGCTCTGAATGATTGGAAAAACTCCATTTTAGATATAACGGATATTCGAATAGATAACTTCCATAAAAACCTTCATCTTTTTCAAAATCCACGTTCCAAATCAGAAAGATATTTCAAATCCAAACTAAGTAGCTTACATGAAAAATATGTCTTTGCACCAGCTGATAAAGCAGCCAACAACACCATTATCATTTAAAAACGTTACTACATATCAACTTTGGTTTCGGAACTTTCGTCTACTAATACATATATCAAAAGCAATGAAAGTGCATCTAACATTTTAAGCAAGCAAAACAGTGAACTGTGATCTCCCGACACTATATTGCATACCGAAACTGCACAAGTCTCCTTACAAATTTCGATTTATTGCTAATTCTAGTAACTGCTCCACTTCAATTTTGTCTAGAAATCTGACGTCAGCACTTACTGCTATTAAAGAACACGTAGATATTGTGAAACGGTTCTAAACAGCAACGATATAAATTTATTTTGGTCTACTCAGAATTCAGGGGATGTTATTGACAAAATGAAATCTGGAAATTTCCAAGCCTATACGATTTCTTCATACGACTTCTCTAGTATGTACACCACAATTCGTCATGACAAAATTAATGATCGATTATCTAATCTCATTAAATGGCGTTTTGATCGAGAGCGGAAAACTTACATGTGTACATCTGAATCGAAGGGTTTCTTTTCCTCGACAGACTACAAATCATACAAATCATGGACATGTAGTGACCTGTGTAATGCCTTGTCCTTCCTCTTGGACAATATTTATGTTAGATTTGGTGAGGATCTATACAAGCAGGTTGTAGGAATTCCTATGGGTACTAACTGTGCGCCTCTTGTTGCAGATTTATTTTTATACACTTATGAAAAAGAATTTATCCAAAATCTTCAAAAGCAAAGAAAATTTGATGATCTGAAATCTCATATCGGGAGTTCGCTTCTTTTCATATGGTGGAGGTTTTTGTTTTTGTTTGCTTTGGTTCCTGTTTTGTCCTGGTTTTGTATGCCTTCGGTTTCTGATTTTCTGAATTATCGATTTTGTGCTGTAGACAGGGATATGGTCATTATCCATATTTGTCATGTTTCAATAATACTTCTAGGTATCCGGATGATATTCTAACTAATGACAAAAGAATTAACATTTACAAGGCAAACGTTATAAATACAGACACACCGTTTTTGGACCTAAATATCAAAATTGTAAACGGAAAGATTCATACAAGTGTATATGACAAAAGGAATGATTTTGGATTCATCATAGTAAATTTCCCCTGGCTCGACGGTGATGTTCCAAGATTACCTGATTACAAGTAAGAACGGTTATCACAAATACAAATGTATTGTTGTTAACTATGACAAAACCTACTTTGTAAAAAAAGTCCGATTCTGAAAATAAGTACACTGAAACAGATATTATTCAGATGTTAAACTTTCTGATCGACAACATTTTTGTGGTGTTTGGAGGAAAGGTCTTTCAGCAAATTGTCGGAATTTCAATGGGCACCAAGTGTGCCCACTCCTTGCCGACATTTTCCTTTACTCATACGAAGCTGAATACATTCAATCTTTGGTCTCTGAAGGGAAAAGATACTTAGCTTCTGACTTCAACTTCACTTACAGATACATAGACGATGTATTGTCCATCAATAATCTAAAATTCGTGGACTACCTGAGCAGTATCTATCCTTCGGAACGCATGTAATCCAGGATAACCATACCTTCTGCTATTTCCGTGGCAGATGGCCGTCCTAAGTTGGCACCGATTGCCCATTGGTCTCGTTGGTTTATGTGTAGTTCTTTGTGTTTGATGTTTCTGTGTTCTGCGTTGACGTTCCTTGTCCCTTACGCGTCTCTTTCTGTGCTTGTCTGCTTTGTGTTTTTGCATTGGATGTTTTGGGGTTTTGCTGTGGGTGCTACAACCTGATGTTGTTGGAGATCCCCTTCTTTGTTTTGAAGTCAAAGAAACTACAGAGACAAATAATTCAGCATCCTATTTAGACATAATGTTGTCCTACGACACTGATGGTCACATGAACACCTCACTCTATGACAAACGTGACGACTTCAATTTCAGCATTACAAACTTTCCTTTTCTGAGTAGCAACATCCCTTCATATCCTGCTTATGGCGTGTTTATATCTCAGTTGATACGCTATGCCAGAGCAATTACCAAATATACGGATTTTGTTCTGAGAGCTAGGCGTCTTTCAGATAAGCTTCTCAGTCAGGGATATGTTTTGACTGACTAACATCATCACTGAGGAAGTTCTACGGTCGATATGGGGAACTCGTCATACACTATGATGTCCCACTTTCCAGAATGGTAAATGATATTCTGTCATAGACCATTTGAACCATCCAACCAAAGATTGTACTCTATGTCTTCCGAAATGGAAGTAACAGGATGTGACAGTTCTACCGAATTGAAGCGGCGGGTGTTACATGCAAGCGGGAGATGCTTACTCTTCCTGGGCACCTGGTCTCACTCCCATATCGGTAGTTCGCTGTGGTGGAGGTTTTTGTTTGTTTGTGTATGCCTTCGGTTTCTGATTTTCTAAATTATCGATTTTGTGCTGTATACAGGTATATGGTAATTAAAAAGTTCCCCGCGAGGGGTTTGACAGTAAGTGTTTTGCATATAATTCCCTGACATTGTCGCCATAGCACTTTCTATATAAACATAACCTCAAACAGTGCATGAGTTTTATATATTTTCATTTTCATGTTTAAACATCAACGGCGGGTGCGGCTAGCCAACAGGGGATGCTTACTCCTCCCGGGCACCTGGTCCCACCTCTAGCTTGCTAGGGGTCCGTCGATGCTTAATTTTGTGCTCTATTGTGAGTGCTGTTGAGATTATCGTCAGGATCTTCTTTAACTTATCCATATTTGTCATCATATTCTATCAATTCTGCTACGTCTTCCGGTACATTTTTGGACATAATAACTTTCACACCTTTTGGTCATATTACATCGTTTAGATTGAGGATCGCTGACGAGGGTTTAGTACCCGGAACGTGCATGTCTGGTCTATGCTACAAATAAACATTGAATAAGTACCGATTAGTTATTCAGTCTCAAAGCCGAGAAGGCAAGGGAATATTATTAGATTTTCCAAGGGAACGGTTGCGCACCTTGGAATAAATAAAATATATCTGTTCAAATTATGTTATTGAATTTGAAGACGTTCAATATTTATATCGATGGCTGTCATCTAATGTTTCATTGTTATATTCCAACCATTGAGTACAAATTGCGAAACTTGTTCGATTTGAGTTTGTATGATGTCATTTATGTGTCACTTTCTTGTCGGTTTATTTCGCTGGGTGAATGCAGGGTGGTCATGATGGAGATCATTCCCTTTTCTTGTTCGAAGACGGTTTATACCCATATCCCTTACTGATATCTCTGTTTTTAGATTGTACCTAGTTGTGAATCGTATACAATTTAAAATAACAAGCATGGCATCTTACTCTTCCTATGTACCTGATATCTCTCTCTTGAAATATTTCAATCTTTTTTATAATCACGTAGACATTTTGGTTATCTATGGAATGTTGGTTTTCGATTATTTTATCAATGAACCTCTATCATTCACACTTTAAAAATCCATAATGTTGATAGATAAATATTTGATGTATCAAGATAGCATATTTTGCAATGAAGTAACAGTACGTATTTGTTCCTTAACAGGGTTGCACATTGATTTTAAATTTGTGCTTTTTGACTTGTATTATATTTATCCAATCAGTGGCTTTGTATTTAAGTATGTGATTTTAAGAAGGATTCTGTCATATGATGTGAATCTCTTCATAATCCTTCAATATATCATTTATTCCTGGATCATAAGAAGGAGGGATTATGTTTTCTTAGGAAACATGTTAAAAGAATTAAAGTATTAATAATCCTATACAAAGTTGATATTCTGAATAAAAGGGCTTCTTTTCCATAACAGGCTACAAATTATACAAATATGGATATGTATTCACCTGTGAAATCCCTTATCCTTCCTATTAGACAATATAATGACAAATATGGACAATGATCATATCCCAATAAACAGTACAAAATTGATAATTCAGAAAATTATAAACCGAAGGCATACACAATCAGGATGAAACAGGAACCAAAGCAAACAAACAAAAACCTCCACCACATCTCAAACGAGTGAGACCAGGTGCCCAGGAAGAGTCAGCATCTCCTTCTTACATACAATACCCGTCGCTTCAATTCGGCAGAAATATCAGATTCGGTACTTCCATTTCGGAAGATACAATTATATTCTGTGGCTGGTTGATTCAAATGGTCTAAGACAGAATAGCAAGCACCATTCTGGACAATAGGACATCATAGTGTAATGTATGACCGGTGTCCGTATCGACCGTAGAACTTCCTCAGTGACGATGTTAGACCTATCCCTGAGTGAGAAGCTAGCTTATCTGAAAGACGCCTAGCTCTCAGAACAAAATCTGAATATTTGGCTTCTTCCTCTGGCATCAGGTATCAATTCAGATTAAGGTAGAAAAAATTCTGAATATTATAAAACTGAAATAATTATACAAACAAATAAGAAATGAGGGAGTCTCAAAGAGCAAAATACCGAAACTTATAAGCGCAAGAAAAGACTCAACAGAGACAAGGGACATCAAACACGAGACACGATATGAAAACACTAAGCAGAAAAGAATATACGAGGGTTGTTCGAAAAGTTCGTAGACAACCGGAATATTTCAGAAATGCGTGACAGTAATTGTACAATTTTCTTACCATAGATTCTTAGGGGTATATTGTAATAATCCATAAAATATCAAGGTAATTGAAAATTATGTCATTTAAATAAATGCTTTTAATTATGTGTAGTGACGTTTAGCGGCGCAATACGGAAATCGAGATACCCAAAAATATGTACACGCGCATTATTCCACTAGTATTACTAAATTCGGACGCCGAGAAAGTCAATGTATATTCTAGTTATTCTATAGTATTTAAAAGTTATCATGCAAAAAGTTGCGCTTGTTATGATACATTGGTATTTAGATATAACTATTACAGGAAGCGCCATCAATACGTATGCGTGGTAAAAATGACGTCTCCCTGCAATTTTTAAACTACGTGGAATCATTAAGTTTTATTCAAGCTAATGCCAACTCCACAAAAAATCTTATAGATTTTACATATGTCTATGGAATGCAAGAAAATGATTCGAGCACACATCAATATGCACACAATTCGCAATGAAGGTGATACTGTGTTTAAAAATAATCCATAGGGAATTGTTTGGATGGTCTGAAAGAGCACAATTGCCAATCCAAACGTTCTGATGAAATTCTTGATGTTTCTTTTTGAACAGATAGAATTGGACTTGGGAATGATTCGAGCGCATGATTGCCTCATTTAATTTGTATAATTTATGTTTCAACCGATTGACATAAAATAAAGGACTTATGTCCAAATATGATTTCAAATTTAAAGATAGAGTAAAGGAGAAAAACGATAAGTACTCTGTAATTTGCGTGGTGTCGTTTTGGGCGTCATTTACCGCGCCGCTTTCCGAAGTGACTCCTAAAGAAAAACGCCATATTTCTTTCATTATTGACCAATTGCTTTAAATTTTGCACAACAAGAATGTCCAATCTTAAGGAATAAATTGGTATATGAAAAAATGTTAGACGATCACAATACAAGTTTTATTAGACTTGTCTAAGAATTTATCGAACAACCCTCGTACATAAACAAACGAGAGGGCAGTCGGTGCTGGCATAGGACAGTCATCTGCCACGATAGCAGCACTTTGTATGGTTACCCGCATGAGCTGAACCCTTCTATTTGTCCGGTTATCCAGCGGTCCAGAAGAAGGTTTACTGATTCTGTATATAAGTATCCCCATTACTCTAACAAGACAGCAAAACACAGGGGCCTTAGAAACACTCCGATGAATATGTGAAACAACACCATAAGCGCTGTTCAAAGGATAATGCAAATTGCTTTTTTCTAAGGAATGTCTCATCTTTTATCTTAATCTTCATATAATACCTAATAAGGTTTCAATGACCCAAACTAACCCAAAACATACATTTTTATCTATACAACACAAGTTGATACATGGCAACAACAACAAAAATACAACTCAAATATATCAAATGCATCTTACTTCCATATTATTATTGTCTTTGTGCTATGCATGAATGTAGATCAGATAGAATTATAATCGAGCCTATCATTACTAATACAATGATGGCGGCATAACCCAGTCCTTTGGACAATGGTCTGTCGTCAGGAACTGAGCTCTTTTTTCTTCTGAATGATGATAAGCCTTCTATGTCAATTATCAGCTCTTCTTTGATTTCATTAATTATTCGTTGAATCTCCTCGTTGGTAAGATTAGTGCTTCCTGTACACGGACACACTGATTGACATTGTGAGTATGGCTGTGT
Organism: Pinctada imbricata; assembly: GCA_033119305.1. NCBI lineage: Eukaryota > Metazoa > Mollusca > Bivalvia > Pterioida > Pteriidae > Pinctada > Pinctada imbricata. Next base: position 57,601,313 of record VSWD01000006.1, on the reverse strand, counting down.
CGTATATGATGTAATGAGGCTGTTGTCTTCTGTGTACGTTGATGTCGCATCACATGGGTAAACGGTAGATTGTTGCTTAATTCCACCTTTCTCCTCACCGTATGTTACTAAAATAAAAGTTTAAAGCAAAAAAAGAATATAATAATTAGAAATCAGGATATCCGACTTCATAGTTATCATTTTTATTATCTATTATTATTTAGAATTCCATCCTCATTCAAACATTTTGTTGTAAATAGAACTCAGTTATATCCTATATAAGAGTGAAGTGAAGGGGTTTAGACAAATGTATTTCATGTGCAATTAATCAATCAGATAACAGTCCATAGTTGTATCTCCAATTTTGAGGGGTGCGTACATGTGGAAATTCTATACTTATGAACCACAAATTGATAACAGGGGTAGCCATGCTTGAATAAAATGAGTTCATACTTAAAATCCTTTTTGCAATATATTTTTTATCGCAATATCTAGCCATTAACTAATTTTTAAGTTCAGAGACTCGATCTCCTGTCTGATTCTGAAAAAAACAAAACATTTCGGTTAGCACTATTATATAGAACCTTATGCACACTGATTCAAAATAAGAAAAAGAGATGGATTTTAGAGTCCCTCCTTATTATTCAATGGCAAATGGAAGAAATTATAGCTTTTGGGGATTTCCAATAAATGTTAACTCGGATATAAAAGGAAACAAGGATACCCAACAAGACTCTGTTCTACATGTAGCACCCGCAGTAAAAAAAAACCCATTCAAACAAACATACAAAAGGAAAAACCAAAATGCTAAAAACACATGATAGACAAGCACAACAAGATATATCGAAGAGACCATGAAGACCAAAGAAATATATAAAAGTGACAAATATGGACAATGACCGTATCCCAATACACAGTCCAAAATCGACTATTCAGGAAATCACAAACCAAAGACATACGAAATCAGGATAGAATAGGTACCAGAGCAAACAAACAAAAACCTCAAACACAAGAAAAGAGGCGAGTTCAAAATTAGGAGTGAGACCAGGTGCCAAAGAAGAGTCAGCATCTCCTGCTTGCATGCAACATCCGTCGCTTCAATACGGCAGAAATATCACATCCGGTTACTTTCATTTCGGAAGATCCAAGTATAGCCTTAAAGCCCTCTTCACACTTTCACGGATCGAGCATCGACTCCACTACGATTACAAAAAAAAAGGTCTATCCGTGGCGAGTCGGGACGCAAATTGTTCGATGAACCATGAACCTACGACTCCAGTACGGATTGCTTCGGATTGCTACGGGTTGATACGAATCGAGTCCGGATAGCTACGGATAGCTAAGGATTGCTACGGATATCGTCCCGACATTGCTACGGATTGCTACGACACGCGTACGGATGGATACGGATTGCTACGACACGTGTACGGATAGATACGGACAGGTACGGATTGCTAAGGATTACCACGACTCGAGTACGGATAGCCACGATTCGCACAAGGATAGCTACGACTTCAGTACGGATTGGTAGGACTAGCTTGAGTTTCCTATGCATTTTTAATTCACAATTATTTACTACTAAAACACCGAATATTTACAAATTAAGATGGTCTCACTTGTTTTATAAAAGTATTAAGGTTTTATACATGCCTTTATTATCATGACCTGAAATTGAAATGTTGAAGTATTAACTCAAATATTGACGAAAAAAAAACCGCACAGAAACCTAATGAATTTAAAGTTTATATAATACACAATCCTTGGCTATCCGTAGCAACCCATAGGTGGGTCGTTACATTCCGTAGGAGAGTCGTAGCAATCCGTAGCAGAGTCGTAGCAATTCGTAGCAGAGTCGTAGCACTCCAGTAACAGAGTCGTAGCAATCGGTAGCAGAGTCGTATTGCTATTATTATCACAAAAATGGTCCCGGATTGCTACGGATGCGCTACGGGTTACTACGACTCCCCTACGGATAGCTACGACTCCACTACGGGTTGCTAAGACTCCCCTACGACTCCACTACGACAAATCTATCCGTAGCGGAGTCGTGGGAAATTTTGAACATGTTCAAAAATGTTCTGTCTCATCCCGGATAGTTACGGATTGCCAAGGATAGCTACGACTTGTCACGACTAGTTCCGGATCGAGCTACGGATTGCTACGGATAGCTACGGATGTAATTTATTTTCGATCCGTAGCCATCCGTGGCCCGATCCGTGAAAGTGTGAAGGGGGCTTTAATTGGATGGATCAAATGGTCTAAGACAGAATATCATTCACCAATCTGGACAATGGGACATCATAGTGTGTGACGAGTTTCCCGTATTGACCGTAGAACTTCCTCAGTGACGATGTTAGTCGATCACAAACGTATCCCTGACTGAGAAGCTTATATCTGAAAGACGACCAGCTCTCAGAACAAAATCTGTATATCTGCTAAATTTCCCCTGGCTTGACGGTGATGTTCCAAGACTACCGTCATACGGCATTTACATATCACAGCTCATCCGGTACGCATGTACTGATATTTTGGATTTTAACAGTAGAAATTTACAAATTACCAAGAAACTTTTAGGTCAAGGTTTCCGCTGTCATAAACTAGTTAAGACGTTCTGGAAATTTTACAAATTTTACAAAAATTACAGTCAACTTCTTTTAAAATTCGGATCTATACACGTAACAGAGTACATTACTTTGGGTATTACACAAGCTACCTTTTATGGTGATATGTAAAACAAAATTAGAAAGATCAACAGCATAACCATCGAAAATGCTTCAGAATCATCAAATGCCTTTTATACCGTGGATACATGTTTGATCCTAATGTCACCAGACGGACACTAGGCTTGGTACTTGCCCAATATACATTCTTGTATCAGCGCATTCTTGAGACATGCATTCTGACTGACTGTGGCGACGGGACCTGTCAAAACCTCTTTAGAGAAGAGAGGGTCCTTACCACCTGTCCTTTCTGAATGTCAGTCGTACTCCTTAGGTAATAACATACATAAGCTCGCGTCGGCAGAGCACGGATTGTATTACGTACGCCCTCTTTTTATATTCATTTACATATTCATCTGTGTTGTTTGAGCCCCTGCGTTTTGCAGTCTTATTTGTGTGCGGTCATCTAACAGTAAGAAGGCTGTTTTACACCACAATTGTACGTTCTTCGAGACCTGGGTATTTGGAGAAGTGAGAGGGTTGTGCGCACGTAATCCAGGATAATCACACCATTTGCTACGCGTGTGGCAAATGGCTGTCCAACGTCGGCACCGGATATCCATTGGTCTCGTTGGTTTATGTGTATTCTTTCGTGTTTGATGAGTATACATGTATGTCGTATGTCTCATTTTCGATGGAGGGGATCTCCAACCAGACCCTGTTTCAGCACCGACAGCCAAACACGAAAACACAAAGATGAGCACATGAAGAAACGATAAAGGGACATACGACATATCAACATCAAACATAAAAGACTGCACATAAACCAACGAGACAAATGGGCAACTGGTGCCGACTTATATTTACATATGCCCATTCATTTGTATAGAATTTACAATGTGATTATAGGAGTATAACCGCGGTGGCGTGGTTTGAAATATGACGTCATAGTAACTTGGCTTGATTTGAACTTTGAGGGTACGTAGTAACAGAGCCTTAGCAACGGAGTTTATAAACGTATTTTAACGTCATTTTAGAATGAAAAACTGGAATGTAAATATATATAATAACTGTCTTTTGGAATGTGATTATCCTGTGGTAACCTACAATGGATCCAGGAATTATATCTCTCATACTATGATACTCTCATACTCGTACTTTTCCCAATTATGTTCTATAATGCGCTAACGCGCATTATGGAACATAATTCCTGGATCCATTGTAGGTTATCACAGTATAATCACATTCCAAAAGACATTTATTCTATAAATAACGGCAATTTGCAAAACAATAAATCATGCATGATGCATGTTGCTTTGCAAGACTCTGATTTCAAGCTATTCTTCAGCTACTAGTAAACAAATTATTTTATCTATGATTTTTATAGAATGTTATTTAAGTATAATGTATATAGGATATTCATTTCCGTCGTGATCATCGACGGCGGGTGCTGTTAGCCAAACAGTGAATGCTAACTCCTCCCGGGCACCTGGTCCCATCTCTATCTTGCTAGGGATCCGTCGATGTTCGATTTTCAGCTCTTTTGCGAGTGCTGTTGAGATTGTCGTCAGGGTCTCCTTAAACTCATTTGTGTCACACTTATGCCCTTTGTCGTGTGGAGCTCGTACAAAATTCTCCGCGACGGGTTTGAAGGTAAGTGTTTTGAATATTTTTCCCTGACATAGCACTTTCTCTATAGACATAACCCCGGACTGTGCATGTATATAAGATATTCATTTTCGTGCGTGAACATCGACGGCGGGTGTGGCTAGCCAAACAGGGGATGCTAACTCCTCCCGGGCACCTGGTCCCACCTCTATCTTGCTAGGAGTCCGTCGATGCTCAATTTTGTGCTCTATTGTGAGTGTTGTTGAGATTATCGTACGTATCTTCTTTAACTCATTTAATACTCGTTGATCGTTTCTTCAACGCATTCTAAATTTCTGTTATCAAAATTTCTTGAAATTTCTAAAACGTGGGTCCTGAAGCATCATATCCCACCCATCCTGCTACGTCTTTCGGTACGCTTTTTTGACATAGCAACTTTCATACTTTTTGGCATATTACATTGTTTAGATTTGAGGACCACTGACGAGGGTTAAGTACCGAAACGTGCATGTCTGGTCCATGTTGCCAATTTATCTGTTCTTAAATGATGCTATTGAATTTGAAGACATTTACACTCACCATGTCTTCTCGATCCAGTTATACCAATAACGCTCTGCGCTACACTTTCCATCACTATCTCTAATGGAAGTTGATATGTATCGTACTTGTACATTCTGCATCTCCCAACACCAGAGACAATATTGTCGAACTCAGAAAGGACGTTTATTGTCCTAAACATGTCCTCAATACAGTCGTCTATAGATATATCATATAATGTCTTTGTTCTTTGTAGTGTCGGCTGGCTTATCTTGTAATTTGTATGAAAGATGTAAGAGTCTGGAACATCTGAATGAGAAAACTATATTTCATTAAAAGCTATATACAAATGATCATTTATTTGCTGCAACTTTAACTAAGCATAACGATATTCCGGATGAGGTGTTTCTTATCATGGCTTGGTACAGGACCAATCTACAGCCTTGTACTAGCGCATTCTGACCGACTTTGACTACAGCACTCCATGACGGACCCTGTCCAAACCTTTTTTGAGAAGATAGGGCCCCGACAACCTGTCCTCTCTGAATCTCAGGCGGACTCCTGGGGTGATAATATCCATTTAAATATCCATATGTTTCATGGGCCCCTGTGGTATGCTGTCTGTTTGTATGGTACTCTTACAGTGAAGAAGTTATTTTACACCACAATTATACGTTCTACGAGACCTCTGGGTAATCGGAAAATTGGATGGGTTGTGCGCACGTAGTCCGAATAGCTACACCGTCTGCTACTAACTTGGCAGTTAGCCGTCCTAAGTCGGCAACGATTGCTCATTGTTCTCGTTGGTTTATGTGTAGTCATTCGTGTTTAATGTTTCTATGTGATTTGGTGTACATTGTGACTCTTTCTGTGCATGTCTGCTTTGTGTGTTGCATTGGGTATTTTCCAAAATAAGAAGAATCAAAGGTAGATAGCATAACCTTTGAAAATGCATCAGAATAATCAAACGCCTTTTATACAGTGGGTATGATCCTAATGTCATCAAACGGACACTAGGCTTGGTACTTCACCTATCTACAGTCTTGTACCAGCGCACTCTTAAGACTTGTACTCTAACTGACTGTGACGACGGAACTCCACAAAGGGCCCTGTACAAACCTTTTTAGAGAAGACTAGGCCCCGGCCACCTGTTCTCTCTGAATGTCAGTGGAACTCCTCGGATGATAAAACACATGAGCTCTCTACAGCCGACAGAGCAAGGACTGTATAACGTACGCCCTCTTTTTATATCCATTTACCACTATTGTTCGTTCTTCTTCTCGGTAAACTGAAAAATGCGAGGATTGTGTGCACGTAATCCAGGATAACAGATGGCCGTCCTAAGTCGGCGCTGATTGCTCATTGGTCTCGTTGGTTTATGTGTAGTCATTTATGTTTGATGTTTCTATGTGATTTGGCGTTCATTGTACCATTTGCATCTTATTTTTTGCGTGTCTGCTTTGTGCTTTTGCATTGTGTGTTTTGGGATTTTGCTGTTGGTGCTGGAGCTGAGTGTTGTTGGAGATTCCCTCCTTTCTTTCCTATGGGTGCTGCAAACTTTCTTTTATCTCATCGCCTTATTTATTTATTTAAGGTCCAATTTGCATCAAATATATTTGATAACAAAGCAATGAAGAGCAACAACATAAAAAGGCCAATTTCTATGTTTATATCCGACTTGACTTGGTTTGAACAAAACCAAAAAAAATCTTGATCTGACCATTTTATCAAATTGAGATGATTACATGACTGATGATACATGCTTAATCTGCTAGGGTACATAGTTTTACTCCAAGCTAGCCTTTATTTCTCCGGTTCTTTTGAATGTATTGTTTAGAATTTCGATCATCATATACCCATTCTTTGGGTATCTTCTCTTTCCGAATCGATGGCATGGAAGATAGATCTAAGGCCTTTTCTCTTATCTAATAAGATTGAAAATATCGTACCCGTATAGTAGATACTATCATAAGTGCAGATATATGCATGACGTTCACTACACGGTATGGCATAGACGTTCCTGTCAGTTTCTGCAGTTGCGTTGAGGAAAAGGCACTGTTCATGATCCGTCGAAGTCACATCTGGGACGACAGCATAACTTAAACAATCATTTGCAACGACCCAGTCAGATGAACCTTGTGGTTTATAAGTCCCTACCCACAGTCCATCGAAATCTGACCTACAAGAAGTTTTTAAGTCAAATGTTATACAAACAAAATTCAACAATTTACCGGATGACTTTTTTCTACTGAGCACAAGCGACGGGTGTTTCTAGCAAACAGGAGATGCTTACTCTCCTCGGGCACCTGATCTCATCTCCATTGAGATTCAAGTTTGCTTCTATGCAAGATGTATTTGTTGATGGTATCATTTGAATATCAATAGAAGTTTTTGTAAAATAGAAATGCATTGTAAGTGTCGCTTTTAGAATTAATTTTGTTGGCGCAGCACACAACTAAACTACTTTCGATTTAAATCCCTCCTAATTAGTCGAAAATTTTGTATTTAGTTTAAAGATAGTAAAACAAACAGTATGTTTAATAATGCGGAAGTGTTCCGAATCTTTAACTTCTTGGAGATCATTTCAAAACAATATGCGTGTTTCGAATAGTAAATCCTCATAGGCGATGCTTCCAGTGAGTGTAGATCGTAATCGGAAATATGGGTGGCCTGTGCGCACGCAATCCGGATAACTACACCATTTGCTGCTGGCGTAGCATATGGCCACCTTAAGTCGGCACAAGTTGCCAATTAGTCTCGTTGGTTTAAATGTGGTCTTTTGTGTTCGATGATTCAGTGCTGTTTTTGGTGATGTTTGTCCCTTACGTGCGTGGCATCTCCTTGGGTTATTTGGTATTTTGTTGTGGGTGCTGCAACTACGTGTTTTTGGGTATTCCCTTCTTTCTTCCAGTAAAAGTGATTTTCAGACACAGAAAAAAATCATTTCAGTTGCGCCCTCTGGTTTTATATTTTTAAATCTAAATGTGTGCATTTACTTTGCATAGAGTGCGATGCTCCGAATTTCCTTTAGGGTCGATTCAGTAGCATTGTTAAGATAAAGTAGCATTAGAGATATGATGATCAGATATTAACTTCCTTTACTTTCGATGATAGTGTTGTTTCCGAAATAGCAAAATAATATGTATGATGTAAAATTGATGAAGGACCAGAAAACAAAGCTTCTTTCAGGCGACATATCTGGAAAGATGTAATTATTACACTTAAAACATCCAGTCACGGAGAACTTCACTGTTCCACTCTGCAAATGGAAATAAGTGCATATAATGATAATACGGAAGTTTTCCAACTACATGTATTTACTTTCATGAAGAAATTTCAAACTAATATTAATGCACCAAGCTGATTGTAGTATTTATTGTGGAAATAGTTTCTAATAATAATTTGTAATAGCAGATTCCACAAAAAAAATATTATGTTTGTCAGGTTTTGAGATGAATGGAATTGCATTTTTTAAATTATAATGTGCATCTTATTTCTTCATCAAATGTATTCATGGTAGGGCTGCTTATAATTAATTTTGGTAATTTTCTTGTGCAGGTTATCATAATGAAACTCCCCATTGTTTTTGGATGGTAGACGACATATATACGCAGAGAGATATTTAAATAACGTGTAAGCTTCACACTAGTCCTACTAATACGTAACATGATTCTCGTTGTGTTTGAGCATGTTTAACAGTACCCTGAGCTAGTTAGTACGGTACTATGGAGATAATTCATTTGATTTAACAGTTTTTCTTCGTGATTTTACGACGCTGTTTTATTGTCTACGTCTGTTTAACATATTTTTTTCTTCTCGCGTGAACATTCTGTTTTATATTTTTAAGAGTGTGTAAGCCTTTTGACTGTGATTTTTGGAATCTTATTTGAGGTTTTGTGTTTGAGTTTCATTGGATTTATATAAAGTCAAAAGCATGTAATGTAAACATCAAAAGCATGTAATGTAAACATCAAAAGCATGTAATGTAAACATCAAAAGCATGTAATGTAAACATCAAAAGCATGTAATGTAAACATCAAAAGCATGTAATGTAAAGATCTAAGGGATTAATTCAATGCGATGTATGTATAACGGTAATACTTTATGTAAACTTCAACTATTTCATTTTACATCAATCCGCTCGATGATTTTGAAAAACTAGATGTTATGAGAAAAATATGTGGTATACAACACATGTTTGAAACAAAAACAGTTTCCTAATTGCAGCACAGAAATGTTTTTTGTATTCCAAGGAGTAAAGCTATCAAAACAATTTTCCTATTCGATGCCTTGTATTGGTCATAATGATAAAACTAATATATTATTACATTGAATTTGAAAGACATTTTTGAAAGCATGGAACCTTTATATATGATTTAATAATTGGTTTCCTTCATCATTTTACAGCACATCATTAGATTTTTTCCTTTCGTTGAATTATTTGGAAAATAAATATCATGTGTGCTCTGAGGACTATCTCCATGACTAACATAACCAAAAGAAAAAATGAAAATTCATATGCATGCATAAGCAAAGGGTTACTTTCATACATGTACTATGGTTGTTTGATGTCGTTTTGTTTCTAATGATTTTTTCTTGCCTTCTCGACTTTGAGACTGAATTCTTGGAAATAACAACTAGCTAGCCGTGGTTTGTTGTTTAGTACTTCCCCGTGTTGCATAAACCAAACAAATTATCACCGATCCTCGAAGCGACTCGGTGATATTTTGTTTGGTTCATGCGACGATGGGAATTCCTGGACAACAAAGCACAGCTACATGTAGCTAGTTGTTATTTCTATTCATATCTTGTTCTGCACGAGCTTTATAGCTCATGAAGGGGCGGAGCTTAGCGAACTGGACGTTTGTTGGATATTTTACACCAGGCGAGTTCTATAGTACATATAGGGAGTAAATCTAAAGTCATATTAGAATACAAATTTTATATTCAACGTTCGCCAACTCTTTTTTAATTTAGTCATTTATTGTGCTAGATAAAGGTGTTTATAAATACGTTGTTTTGTGATACATGTTGTTACAAACTACAATCTAAGAAACACACTTCATTTTCAGTAGTTTCGTTTTTTCAGTCGTCCTGTCCTGTTCACCTCACTGTGTTATGTGCATGGAAATTCTTTTATATTAGTACTTATTAATATTCCTTAAATTCAGTTGTATTTTCCTTGTCATAAAAGTTTACAGAACAATTTTTGAATTAAAGAAATTTACCTATACTGTTTCATCGCATTGCCCAGAAGATAGTCGAACATAACGTATCCTGTCCTGCCTCCATAGATATACATTCCTTTTGACTTGCACATGCTAAAAGCTTCTAGCCAAGTTCTCTTATCCCAAAATACAGTTGAATTATCAATCCAGCGGGTTACAGGGTAGACTAAAACGTACATACGTCCAAACGTTTAAATTGAAAAGAAAATGAAGCAGCATTTGATTCTTTTATTGCGTAGCACAATTATGCTATCGTAAAAACAGCAGATTTGTCTCCTCAGTTTTCTTGTTTTGTGGACAGTTATCACTGATGAGGGTTAATTATCCGAAACGTTCTTGTCTCGTCCGTGCTGCAAATTTATCTGTTCTTAAAAGATGCTATTGAATTTGAAGTGTTTGCGAAAACTATGGACTTCCCATATACCTGGACGACATGGATTGATTTATTAGGTGTTGCCCTACTGCAACCGCTGGTCAGTTTTGTAAAGTTTGATTTAGAAAATGAGAAAATACCAAAAACTATGTAAGGGAGCACAACACTATTATACGTTTCGATCCCACGCGGTGATTACTATATATATATAAGTTGTAATTGTAGCAGTCATGTGAGATGATTTCGGCAATACGGGAAAATACACTACTATATCTATTGAAACTTATCAAGAATAGAGGCAGCCTTATTCTTTTTCAGAGCTCGAATTATCTTACCTGAAATATTGTAGGTACCTCCTGTTACTTTACCTGGAATTATAAAGACAGACAGAGTATACTTTGACAATGAGATGTTCTTACTCTTACAAGGAACATATTCTTTGTCAATTTTTTTGTCCCAATTTATGATTACATACAACTATACTTAACTACTGCAATCATAAACTTTGCCGACTCGCCTGCAAACTTTAAGGCAATTTACACGCGAACACTGTACAATGTGCAAAAGTCAGGCCAACTCATTTTCTTTATTGTTTTTTTTTTATTGTAATCTGGAAGAAATGGAAAAGTAATACTAGAAGAATTTCCGTGGACACCGATGTTCCTTTTCGAGGGCGTATAGAAACTAAACATCAACGAGTCCACTTTATAACTGTAACAAGAGGAGCGGATATGAAAAAAGGTTGATTATGCAGATGGCACTAATTATAATCATCAGCAGAAGGCAACTATTGAATCCCGTTAATATTGTACTTGAACCAATATCCTGCATAAATCCTTTCCAGCTAGATTATAATGGTTACTTTTTCGTATAAATTTATAAGAAATAATTGGTTGCAATGGACGTAAGAACCAATTTGTTGTCAGCTGAATGTCATAAAATTCACATATCTATTCAGTTTTCATTAAAGGTCGGTTTCAGGATGGCAAAATAAATAACAACTTTACATTTGTTTTCATCATACATGAGATACTATAAAATCTCACCTTTAGCTTTTTAGCTTTTATATGAAATAAAATCAGTGAATGACAGACAAAAGTTAAACCAAACATCAGAGTAAATTACAATCATAGGCATACGAATTCTTGAAAAAAAAATAGGGAGAAAGTGCCCAACAGTAACAGTGAAAAATAAAAAAAGACTATTAATTGATTTTAATGAGATAAAGAAGAATCACTTACCAAAAACTGTTAATGCAGCAATGATGGATGTAAAGATGCTACAGTCTAAGATTTTGAAAAGAATTGTCATTTTCTTTGATAATTTCCTTCAACAATCTTCAAACACCTACATGACATGATTTTATTGAAGTTTGATACAAAATTCAGTGCATTTTGTTCAATCGTCCCCTAAAATATTTTTCTATCTCTTAAACATAACAAAGTAAATTATTTATTGATTAATCTAAAAGATTCATTTTAATTCTGCATTTTAATTGCAAAACAAACAACCAGTGCGGAATAAAATGTGAAATTTAAAACAGAACCAAGAACGCGTTTTAACGGAGTCAACATCATTGTAAATGAGAATTTTCCATTGTCGGGTTTTAAAAGTAAAAGCATAGGTAACGACAGAATCAATAATAATGGGATAATATGTTATTATAACTACGTTTTGAAGCTATAGTTACATGTATTCCGTATTGTATTTTGACGTTATGCAAACTGTTTAAGGTACAATGTTGCCTGAAATGAGAAACTCTCTGAGAAACTATCTGAGAAGCCTGATATGTCCAAATGATATCTTACAAACATGTACAAAACATCGATTTTATCTTATGTCTTTACGAAATCGATTGCCTATTGATTAGGGAGTTTCTGGCTTCTGGTTTCTGGTTTTGACTTTTATTCTCTAAATCGTTTGCTCATTGTTCTTTCCTGTACAACTAAAAGGAAAGAGTAATACAGGAAATTATATGACCATTCAATTAAAAGAGAATTTGTGTATAAGAAATTTGCTGTATACGAAACCTCTTTAAATATAATGGCATCATTTACGAACAGAAAAAATTACATATCAAATCAATTACAGACCTTCATTCTTGAAGGGTGTAACAAAATCATTCATAAACGCAAAATAATGAAGTTTCTAATTATTAAAGATAATTGTATTTGTTTAAACATATTTGAAAATAAATTGAAAACCAAAGATTTAGTCATTATTTAGATCATGATTATGATTGCCAAAAACTCTTTGATTATTTAACAATAATTCATCAGTAATGATTTGTTATGATTGCGAAATGTAAACGATAGCACACATGAACTGTCAGATCAAACAAAACAAAGGAGGGAACCCCAAAACACCCAATGCAAAACCACAGAGCAGACAAGCACAGAAACAAAGGAGAGGATCTCCAACAACACCAAGTTGTAGCACCCACAGCAAAACCCCAAAACACCCAATGCAAAAACACAAAGCAGACAAGCACAAAAAGAGACGCGCAAGGGACAAGGAACGTCAACGCACAACACAGAAACATCAAACACAAAGGACTACACATAAACCAACAAGACCAATGGGCAACCGGTGCCGACTTAGGACGTCCATCTGCCACGGAAATAGCAGAAGGTATGGTTATCCTGGATTACGTGCGCACAACCCTCCCATTTTTCCGATTACCCAGAGGTCTCGAAGAACGTACAATTGTGGTGTAAAACAACAAGAAAGAGACGTAAAAGGGACGAGGAACGTCAACGCACAACACAGAGACATCAAACACAAAGAATTACACATAAACCAACGAAACTAATGGGCAACCGGTGCCAACTTCCTTTTTCAAACTAGTTTCTTTAGAATTTCAACATAATTTTTCCTCTTGAACTACTAAAGTGTGAAATAACAGAGAGAAGATATTCTGATATCAAATGTGCTCATGCCGTTGTCTGTTATTTGCATAGTGTTTTAAAATTCTTATATTCTGACTATTGGTTTTGTGACTGACGTTCATTCCATCATTGTATACATCTATTTGAAGGAAACAAACACAATAAAAAAAGCTTATAGCTACGAGAGCACACTGTACTTTTTGCATATAAAGGTAAATCAAAAGAAGGGAGGAGATCTCCAACAAGACCCCGTTGCAGCATCAACAGTAAAACACCAAAACACCCGATGCAAAAACACAAAAGACGAGTACAGCACGAGACGGAAAAGAGACACACGACATGTAAACATCAAACACAAAAGACTTCACATAAACCGACGAGACCAATGGATAACCGGTGCCGACTTTGGACGGCCATCTGTCACGCAAGTAGCAAATGGTGTGGTTATCCTGGATTACGTGCGCACAACCCTCTCACTTCTCCAATTACCCAGAGGTCTCGAAGAACGTACAATTGTGGTGTAAAACAACCTCCTCACTGTAAGATGACATCACACAAACAAGACCGCAAAACGCAGAGGCCCCAGAGACACAGATGAATATGTAAATGGATATAAAAAGAGGGCATGCGTTATACAGTCTGTGCTCTGCCGGCTGTAGCGAGCTCATGTATGTAATCACCCGAGGAGTCCGACTGACATTCAGAGAGGACAAAGTAGCATTTTTTTGGTCTCCTTGTGAAGGCAATAACTGAATAAAGTAAGCTCAATATGAATACAACAATTTACAATTTTAATTCTCGGATTAGAAGTAGCGAGGTTACCTAGCTATTTTTTCTCACTTTCCCTTGTCCATTTCACACTCTTGCTTGTTCAATACACAAATGTCAACGTAGTAGCAAATATCCTTCCTAGGAGGAATAGTATACATACGATTTTTTAGTTTCACGTACTGCCTGATTTCTCTGTTTTGCCTCAGGTCCTGTTTGCAGATTTCTGTAGTGCGATTTGATTTCGCAATTTCTTTGGGGGGGGGGGGGTGTATTCATCCACTTATTGTTTATGTACAAGACATGACAAAATACATGAAAGTTTTATTAGTAACGACGTTAAAAATATAAACATTGTTAAGGCCACTATGAAAGAATGATAAAAAAATTCTGAGGCGAATTATTTCAAACGAAAGAAAAAATGTAATTCACAATATCAGTACAACATTTCAGAAAAAGTAGTTGTTATTGTACTAAATACATTCAATATATAAAGTAACCATTTAACAACTGGAATTTATCACCGTTAATTGAAAAGTAAATAATCGGTTGCTATAATAATCGATTACTATCTTGATATTTTTACCCCAAAATGTGTATTTTCTATACATTTCCCGAAAAAGTACACATACATGTATATACGAAAGCACATCAGACACAGCCCTTCAATGTACAGTTTATATTGATATGCAGGTATTAAATACATATTATTTATCAACTTGTTAATCTAAAAAGTATACTGCATGGTCAGTTCAAGGACGCTTTCTGTGCTAAATGGACTATTTCATTTGGTACTTTTCACTCTTGTACATGCTGAGGTTCGATAGATCAGATATGATTATGACAGATCCGATGAACACAAGTACGATAACCGCCACATATCCCATGCTCTTGGAGAGTAATCTCTCATCTGGAGCTGATATTTTCTTCCTTCTGTTGGACGACAATTCTTTTGTGTCAATCTTTAAGACCATTCTTATATTTTTTAATATCTCTTGTAGCTCCTCAGTTGTCATATTTATAGTTCCTGAACAGTGACACACCGAAAGACAGTACACACTTAAAGGGACAGTAGAGCCTATTTCGGTTATGCTATTCGTTGTCTGGTCTACACCTTGAGAGTTGTGGTTTGTTACTTTATCTGTTTGCGTAAGGATTTCATACATGTTTGTTGAGAATACCATGCTTTTTGTTGTCGATTCCGTATCATAAGTAGTAATGGTATCAGTCTGTTCTGTCGGGAGATTAACACTGCATGGATACCCATCAGTTGTTATGCCGTCTTCATATTCGTCAAACAAAACTATTTTAAAAGTAGAAATAATTCTTCAATCAGAATACCAAGGAGTGTTTGAAATTCAAATTCACAGAATTTTTCTTCCTGTGCTATTCTTTTCATATGGTGGAGGTTTTTGTCCTGATTTTGTATGCCTTTGGTTTCTGATTTTTTGAATTATCGATTTTGTGCTGTATACAGGGATATGGTCATTATCCATATTTTTCATCTATTCTTGAGTTCCAAGGGAAATTTTTAATAGAAATGAAAAACTAACATTGAGTGCTTTTAAGGACGATGTACATACTCAATATAGCATGCGAGAGGGAATAACAATAGTTCTAAATAAAAGAGAGAATCAATCATCACGTCATCAAATTAATGCTTACAGAATTAATATACATATTCTACCCTTACGCTGCACATAACAGACACATATATCTTTAAGACAAGCGAGGCGATTTCAATTTCTGTCCAAATTTTTGTCTACTCAGTAGCAGCATAACAATAAACTTCTCTCTGGAAAGCTATTTTGTCAACTTCAGATGTATGCTTTTATCCATATGTTCAAACCTTCTTACCCAGTCTTTTTATGCCAGTAATAGTTATGATTTCCTCTGTCGTGTCAACCAGAGTTACTGTTAGTGGTAGCTCATGTGCATGATAGGCGAACATTTCACATGTTCCCCTGTCATTTGTGATGTCCCTGAACTCCGCTATGACTCCCACGGTTCCAAACAGCTCAAATATGCAGTCTTCAAGGGTTATGTCACTGACGATTTTGGCTCTCCAAAACGAACTTTCGTCAAATATCTGTGAGTTATTATGAAGGATATAGGAGTCTTCAACATCTGAATTGATAAACAAATCGAAAAAGTATAGCGTCATATAGCGGTATTAAAAATGAAATAATAATTTACTACATTCATCACATATATTTGTTTTCTTCTGAAATGATATTTAATTATAATAATGGTAATCCGGATAACCACACCGTCTGCTACTGGCGTGGCAGATGGCCGTCCTTAATCGGCACCGATTGCACATTGGTATCGTTGGTTTATGTGTAGTCATTTGTGTTCGATGTTTCTATGTGAGTTGGTATTTGTTTCGCTGGATGGTTGCAGTGTGGTCATACTGGAGATCCTTCCCTTTTCTTTGTACATTTTGCGTCACTTTCTGTGCGTGTCTGCTGTGTGTTTTAGGGTTTTGCTGTTGGTGCTGCAACCGTGTGTTGTTGGAGATCCCCTCCTTTCTTCATGAACCATTTTAAAAAAGGTTTATCTTCTTTACATTAATAACGTTTAGATATATGTTATACTAGTAACTAAGGTTCACTACCATAGCAGTTTCAGTGCCCAGCATCTTTAGTAATTCAACCTGTGTGATATAATGAATACTACATTAAAATATACATGAAACCTATAGCTGCCAAACTATTCTTTAATAATTGTATAAAACCAGCTGCTTTGAGAGGAACTTCCTACGGAAATCAAGATAAAACATGTATGATTTTGTTTACATAAAAAGTATCCTTGTATTCATACACACAATTTGTTACCTTCATAATAACCAACTGATTCAGAACAAATGTACGCATGTCGCTGAGTGCATGAAATAGCGTACACGTTCGCCTCCATAGGTGCTGTTGCATTCAACAAGTTACAGAGCGTACCATCCGTACTTCCTATAACATCGGGGCCGGAATTATACGGTCCACAACCGTTGGTCCAATACCAATTAGATGAGCCCTCAGGTTTGTAATCTCCTATCCAAAGTCCTTCAAAGTCAGACCTTCAACAAAATGAGATTATGTCATGTCATACGGATTGCAATGTTATAGCAATTAGGTGCATCGTGGCAGCTTTATTTGTGTTTCAAAGACATTGTTCATATTATTAATCAAATTCAAATGGATCAACAATAATTATCACAGAAGTACCCATCAGTTATTCAGTCTCTTAGTCGAGAAGATTAATATTATCTTCACCACAGTGATGAAGGTATGGCGATTTCTCAACCCGAGTGTACAAATTGTGAATGACGAATGACGAAACTCGCGGAGTCATGGACAAGCAGAGTTTTAACACGAGGGTTGAGAATTAGCCAACCCTCCCTCACGTTGGTGTTAGATTGTTTTTCTCCTACGTCGTTTACTAGGAAAAACTACTTACAGCGTTGGTTATAATAACCTTTTTGTTACTTTATTTGCATAACGTCGCTTTGGTAGCGATGACGTCAGAGGGTGAGATCGAATAATCTTACCCCAGGAAAATTCGACTGAGATTGTGAAACAACCATGAATGCAATATGTTTACTTTAGCTAATTTCTGCGTTTCAGACAACGTCCTTACCCAAAATTTTCGACATATTTGGCCGGTACATCTTGAGCATAAATTAAGGAGGTCCAGGACAGCCAGACTTAAATTTGATCCTATCATTTACTTTTCCTAAAAATTATAAATGTTAATAATTGAAACATACTTTTTCTACATGCAAAATGTCATAATTTTTTTACCTTTAGTTTTGAAGCTACGAACGTACATATATACCCATTGAAAGCTCCAAAATGGGCCGTAAATGTGACGTTAAAATTAACACACTCTAGGTAATGAATAACAGTTACAAATCTTCTGTAGAGGCAGACTATTAACAAGTTCTGTATCTTTCATTTAGATATGATGTGGGCAATGGGATATGTATAGAATTATAAATGATCACTAAGACTTTTAAAAGAAATTGTCGAAAGGAGATAAATGTATGTCTATTTTCAAAACGCCGTTGAGTTGCTAATTTTTAATATTAAAGTCCGTTTATCTTAAACCCTAATATTTATTTTCAGCAAAAAAACTTGATGTCATCTTCTTCATATGTCAAGTGAAACACCGATAAATTCCCAATGAAAGGAGTAGGTGCGGTTACCTGCCATATCGGTTATATTTTCAGAGTTGATCATATATCTATAATATTCTAGTTTTTAAATGATGCTTTTCAATTTGAAGACGTTTACATTATAAAAGGTCAAATGTATGGTGAATCCAAATCTGGAAAGCCTGCTTTGATTTCACAGTCCTATACAGAATAATACGTCGCTCGAAACGTCTAAAAACGTTGAAATCATTGGAAATATTAACAAATGAGCGAAATTTCGATACAAATTTATAAATTCAAGTATCTATCTAGGCCTCGCCCATGATAAATGTTGTACCAATCGATGGATTTCTGATCTGCCTTTTAATTTGCATAAAAATTCGTGGGCGAGGCCTGGATCGTTGATGAAAAATGAAGATTTGTGAATGAATTATGATGATTTTTCCTTGTTTTGCGTCATTCAGGGCAAATGACGTCAGAACATGACGTCATACATCATGCGCGTGACGTTATGAGGGCTCATAATTATTACATTTTCTCAAACATTAAACATTGCAAAAAGTGATAATTAATAGTTCGCTTATCAAATGCATGTTTCGTCGAAATTATAGGGCCGATATGAGGGGTTTGCGCACGTATTCCTTTGACCGTCAGTTTTTGAGTTACAGTTATTTTGTTACCCCCTCCCCCTTATTTCTACGTAACCTAATCCTGACGTTCTTGCAAAAAAAAAAACAAAAAAAAAAAACGCGCCAATGTCGCCGTTTCTATCGTGATGTCACAATTGATCCAGAGCCTTCCGATGGAGTTCTTTCGGATACTGTTCTGGACCCCCTTTACAAGCAGAGCATGGGTTAATTTGCTAACCAAGCATTTAATGTCCATATTCTTTGCATATTCTTACATTTTTGTTTGGTTTTTGGTGAATTCTTTAACTCTTCTTACATCAAGGAGCCACTTAAGTGAAAGATGGCCATTTTAAGGTGTCTACAATTATCCATTGGTCAATATGGTTTATGTGTAGTGTTTTAATGTTCCTAATCCCTTATGCGTCTCATCTATGTGTTTTCACATTGGGGGTTTCAATGTTTTGCTTTGTTGGAAATTCCCTCATATCTTTTGTGGTATCTATATATAAGGTAAGTTTAATTCTTCAGTAGTTAAAACATAATTAATGTATACTCGTACATCTATAAGGAGCTCCTGTATTACCTGTTTTCTTTCAAAGCATGGGCTAAAACGAAGTCATGAAAACTCGTTCCCCTCCAACCTTGGTGGAATATCATGTTCTTAGAAATACATGACTCGTATGCTTCAAGCCAGGTTCGTTTATCCCAAAATACTGTGAAATTGTTTACCCATCTTCCCACTGGATAAACTGAAAGACAAATTAAAAACAAATAGCTGAGATTTCAAAAATGCGAAGTTTTTGCTTTGCAACATTGCCAAAACGTCAACGGAATAATGGAAATCTAATTTTAATGATTTCCAATATTATAGAAGTTTTGCACACTTATTTTCATTTTGAATATGATTTTCTCCGCATCCAGGAAAAGTCGAAAATGAGTCAGCCAATCAGAGCCATCGAAACGCAGAACAGAAACTAAGTAAAGGACCAGTCCTTGTGAACTTGCTTCCTGCAAGGTTTCGTGAAATTCCGTGCAGCGGTTGAAGAAGTCGAAAATGCGTCAGCCATTAAAAGCCCTCGGTTGCAATATTTGTTGACCGATCAACACGAAATCACGAATTTGCTAGAGGACCTTGAGTACATGTACTTGCTTCCTGTAAGGTTTCTTGAAATTTTGTGCAGCGGCTGCAGTGGAGAAGTCGAAAATACGTAAGACAATCAGAGCCATATTTGTTAACCGATCTGCACGAAAAACTCAAACTTGGTAGAGGACCTTGCGTACTTCCTTTCCGTAACATTCCTTAAAATTATGTGCAGCGGTTGCAGAGGAGAAGTCGAAAATGCAAAAAGTTTACGCATGCCGACGGACGGACGGCGCGCTATGACAATAGCTCACTTAAGCTACGCTCAGGTGAGCTAAAACAGAAGGCATACGAAATACATTCCGTGGTCTGCCGACTGTAGCTACCTCATGCATGTGAACATCCGATGAGTCAGACTGAGATTCAGAGAGGATAGGTGGTCGGGGCCCTGTCTTTTTGACATGACAGAGGTGTGGACAGGTCCTGTCATAGAGTCCTGTCGTCACAGTCAGTCAGAAGGCAATTCTTAAGAATGCCCTGGTTAAAGGCTGTATATTGGTCCAGTACCAAGCCAAGTGTCTGTCTGGTGACAGAAATGAGTTAAAGAAGATCCTGACGATAATTTCAACAGTACTCACAATAGAGCATCAAATTGAACATCGACGGACCCCTAGCAAGCTAGAGGTGGGACCAGGTGCCCGGGAGGAGAAAGCAACCCCTGTTGGCCAGCCGCAACCGCCGTCGATGTCCACGCACGAAAATAAAATCAAGAAGTATCATAACCACGGTATAAAAGGCGTTTGATGATTCTAATATAATATCGATGGTAATTCTGTCTACCTTTGAACCTTCTTATTTTGTTAATTATGTCACCATAAAATACAGGTTGTGAAATACCCAAAGCTATATACGCTGTTGCTTGTATTGATCTGAATTTCAAAAGAAGTTAAAAATATTTTTTGTAAAGTTTCCAGAAAGTCTTTAATAGTTTGTGAAAGCGAAACCCTTGACATAAAAGTTTCTTGGTAATTTGTAAATTTCTACTATGAAAATCTAAAGAATCAGTACATACCGGATAAGCTGCGAAGATACCGCATGACGGTAGTCTAGGAACATCACCTTTGAGTCAGGGAAAATTTGTGTTCATTGAATTCACAATCATCTCTTTTGTCATACACACTTGTATGAATATCTCCACTAACAATTTTGATATTTTATTTTTTAAGCCAATAGAACTTCTACATACGACGACTTTTCTTATATATATACATGTACCACGCTTCCTCGAGACAAAATTAATGATCGAATGTCCAAACTCCTGAAATAGTGTTTTGATCGAGAGGAAAAAAACTTTAACTTCTATTTGTACATCTGAATCAAATTGTTTCTTTTCCGCTACAGAATACAAATCGTACAAATCATTAACATGTGGTGACCTGCGACATTCATGCTAGATTTGGTGAGAATTTCTACAAGCAGGTTGTAAGATCCCTATGGGTACTCATATTATTATTATCGTGAAAAATTTGGTATGGTATTACATAAATTGGTATATCAGCTACATTTTGTCACATAACAAACACAGAAACACAATGTTCAGACCTAAATATCAAAATTGTTAATGGATAGATTCACTACAAGCGTGTACATCTACTGACATTTTGGATTTCCATAGTAAATTTGATATTCGGACCCATGAAAGTAACAGAGTATATTACTTTGGGTACTTCACAATCTTTTATGGTGATATAATAAACACAATAAGAAGGATCAAAGGGAGAGACAAATACTATCGAAATTGTGTTAGACTCACCAAATGCCTTTTATACCGTGGATATGATCCTTCTCTGACGTGACAGACATTTGGCTTGGCACTGGACCAATCTACATCCTTGTACAAGCGCATTCTAAAAATTGCACTCTGACTGACTATGGCAACATGACTCCATGACGGACCCTGTCCAAACCTCTTTAGAGAAGACAGTGACCCAACCACATCTCCTCTCTGACTGTCAGTCGGGTGATAACATACATCAGCTCGCTACAGCCGGCAGAGCACGGACTGCATTTCGCACGCCCAATAACAATATATACATGTATCTATCTGTGTGTTTCTTTGGCCCCTGCGTCATACTGTCTGTTTGTATGGTCATTTTACAATCAGGAGGTTCTCCGAGACCTCTGGGTAATCGGAAAAGTGGGAGGGTTGTGTGCACGTAATTCGGATAGCTACGCCGTCTGCTACATGTACTTGAGTGGCAGATGGCCGTCCTAAGTCGGCAGTGATTGCCCATTTGTCTTGTTGGTTTATATGTAGTTCTTTGTTTGCAATGTTTCTATTATGTGATTTGGTGTTCCTTGTCTCTTTTGCGTCTCTTTCTGTGCGCGTCTGCTCTGAGATTTTACATTGGCTCTTAGGGGGTTTTGCTGTGGATGCTGCGACCAAGTGTTGTTGAGATTCCCTCCTTTATTTCATATCATATTGTATGAATTTCACGTTTCAGAAAAAACTATTTGAAATAACAGCTATCATCAGAAATTTCTTTTAAAACATCGATTAGGAGTTTCTTATCAAGTCAAAACAATTTACCAGAGAAGTTCTTTTTCAAAAGACACCTTGCTATAGAACATAAAATACGATTCGTTTTATTACCTTCTTTTGAAACATCAAAATTACATCTTAATTAAAATGTAATTCATAATGAGTTTAAGTTCATAGTCGTGTTTCACTATCTATTGAATTAACATCAAAGAAGTAGGAGGAATAATTAAGATTTCAATAGTGACGGTTGTAGAATAAGTATAACATTCTACGTAGGTAACGAGGAGGTACAGATTATGGCAAGTACACAGTGAAGAGAGTGGAATACAAACACGAGAAAAAGAGAACAAATGGACGGAGGCATCTTGAATATTTGCAATGATACATGGGAATTAAATTTGCAAAACAATGAACAATATAGCAAGGCATTAGTTCAACACTAAAATAGGAACTCTTAACGACAGATACGATTAAAATTACCTTTTACATCAAAAGTTAGTGGAGGTAACGGATCTGAAATTAGTTAAGAATGAAAGTATTTTAGACTGATATATCTATTTGAAAAAAAAATCAAATGTTCTGAGTCTTCGTTTAATAAGAATTGTCAGATTCATTTTGTAATGAAATTTCAAAGTTTGAATGATTTAACAAATTGAAAATATTTACCTGCGCAGACAGCATATTTCAACTCCAGCACCAATAAGGCTGTAAAAGATACGTATATCATTGTCAAAATCCATCTTAATTATCGGACTTTGCAGAAGTATTAACTTCTCATATGACTTTTTTTCTATTACATGTACAATGCTTAATATATTATATATGTACATGCAAGGTGGTCAAAACTTATTAAAGTGATAAATGCGTGTGTTTGAGAATGTAACAGCTTGCTTGGCTCACCTGTTCACATACATTATCATTTATCATCATATCTGTTTGTCCGATTTTTCTTTTCGCATGAGGTCTTTCTTATTTACATTTTTTTCAAGGATTTGTAATCCTTCCGATTATGAGCTTTTGAATCAGATTTCGGACGGCCGTTGTCTAAGGGCATCCCTTGCGACATTTCTGATGGAAGCACATGTAAAAGACCTACATTTTAAGAAAGGATGTATCAGAAATATAACAAAAAATGTTTTGTGAGCTTTCGGGAACCGCGATTGGCATCAGATATGATATACGGCGTTTTTGCTTGTGTTTCATTCACTGATTAGAAACGTGTTACTCTGGTATATTTGGGCCAATGGGGGAAATCTGTTACTTTTGTGCAACTTTTCGCAATAAATGAAAAAGAGCAATTATCATAAACACTCAAATTCGCGTAATTTTAAAGTCATAGTTATTCTGTGAAAACGATGCCTTATGGGTTCGTAAACAGGCTATGAAAAGTACATTTATACTTTCAAAAAAGAAAATTATAACATAGACATTGATATCTCGGACATGAAATACAACTGTTTTCTGTTTAAATTC
The DNA here is from genome assembly GCA_033119305.1 of Pinctada imbricata. Taxonomy (NCBI): domain Eukaryota; kingdom Metazoa; phylum Mollusca; class Bivalvia; order Pterioida; family Pteriidae; genus Pinctada; species Pinctada imbricata. The sequence goes on along the minus strand of VSWD01000006.1, from coordinate 57,577,400 downwards.
CGGTATCGTTTGACCATTAAAGAAAAATAATTAGTCACGCTCCTTTTATGTGATTTTTGGAATGGTTATTCTAAGTAAAATAATTACTGACGGTAATTATCATAAACTGTATTAAACTCTTTTGTTCTTATAGATATCGATGAAACTGTACAATGAATATTCTTCCCCAGCTCATCTTTTCTTAATTTAGTTTCATTCGACTCTATTGTTTCTTCTTCAGAAAACATGAGAGGATCGAATTAAAAGATGACGTTTGTGCACACGCACATTAGCGTGACTTAATGAAAATAAACAAGAGGAAAATGGAAAGATGGATCATTCTAACATGACCATCAAAGGATTTGATAGATTAGTGATACAGTATCGACAACGTTATCTTACATGCGTTAATCGTTTTCGTTCGTTTTTTCTTAATCGTTTTGCGTTATGCGTTCGTTTGCTCTGAATCGTTAATCGTTTCCGTTCGTTTAGGGGTGCTCTGGATCGTTAATCGTTATCCGTTAATCGTTATCCGTTTTTCGTTTTGCGTTATGCTTTATCCGTTATTCGTTATTCGTTAATCGTAATCCGTTTTAAGTTATCCGTTAATCGTTAGTTCCGTTCCCATATATAACGTATACTCATGATAACTTAGAAAGATGACAACTCGCTGTTCAAGAATTTCTAATGCTTCTTAATTGACGAAATTTTAGTATACCGAAAATAAAGTTCTTGTGATCAAGCTGAGGGACATTTAATAAATGATCAACGAATGAAAGTGTCCAGAAGGGAATTATCGTAACTTAAAAAAAACTTTATTTTAAAAAAATAAATAAAACATCGGGCGCATGTCCGTCGTAAATAAATATTTGTCTACCACTTCTTGCTTCTTTATTTACCACCTGTCACGTTCTGCATAATATACATGGATTTAATATACATAGCACAGCCTCTTTAACAACCCTCGATTGCTGAGCGATTTAAATAGCAGACGGTGTTGATTTAAAATAAGATGTACATTTATTTATTTATTTATTTATTCATTTATTTATTTATTTATTTATTTATTCATTTATTTATTTAGTCGAAGTATATTTAGTACATATACATAAAAATTAATACATGGAATACCCCCCCCCCCCCCGCATCCAAGAAATTGCATAGCGTACACAACCCGACTAATATGCATCTTAGCTACATATAGGTAAAGTGCAGAAAACGAAGCCAGTACATTATTGCTGAAACAATAAGATCAATATGATGAATCAGTTATAAGTACCGTACATGTAAATAATCAACTTAGATATCAAGTTTCGCTTATTAGCCTCAGTTCAATGCCCGTGCGCTTCAAAAATTATGCCGCCTCTTTGATTTCACCGATCAAAGTACCGCTTCAGTTTTATTTTAAAACTGCAATATTTTTACATTTGTTACGAAAGTGTTATACACATGTTTATTGCAAAATAGTGTGCATGTACGTTTAAGAATTTTGAACATATACAGTGGCGGATCCAGCTTTTTAGTTTGGGGGCGTAAAGAATTGGCGAGGGGTCTGGGGTCCACAGCGGGTCCAGGGCAGAGCCCTGGTAGGGGGACCAGGGGGGGGGGGGCTTTAGGGGGGGGGGCATAGCCATGTACCAAGAAAAAAGAATAAATAAATAAAAAAACAACGCTCACCAGACTGGTGGATCCACCGTCCCCTTTGCAGGTGATAGGAGACTATATTTGACGATTTATTGACATGTATTGACCCAAAAAATTGCCAAAAGGTTTGAGGGGTAGACTCCGAGCGTAATTCATTGCCGGGATGGGGTCAAATTTCGGCACAAACTTAAAGAAATCTCCCTATAGATAGTGCGCGCGAAAAAAAAATCATTTTACAAATTAATCGTTGATTTTATGTATAATTATGGACATATCAAAAACTTAGTTTCTTTCTTTTTTAATCAAAATTTGATATATGTATGTGAATCTAGAGAAATATACGCCGAAATAAAAAAGTTTCTTTGCTGGACATATTCACATACACAACATACATTCGTTTTAATAACTTATCGCTTTATTTATAATGTACTTATTGGCAAATACGTTCCCCGTAGAGGGCCCCATTTAATCGTACCTGGTAACCATAGTTACAAGGTTCAGGGTATTTTATATCGCGTAGTTTACCAGGAGACGTGACACTTTCGGGATGTTTATTCAGCAATATTGTACGGGACAGGGATAAATGCCATATAGACGATATGCATGTCAAAGAGTCACAGCGCTAGCAATCTTGTCTTTATGAATTATGTTGTACATGTAAATGGGACAAGAAACAAAGTAAAAAATATTGTTAGAAATCCAAGAAAAAAAGAAAGAAAGAAAACCTATAACCCCCCCCCCCCCCCCCCCCCCAAAAAAAAAAACATTGCAAATAGATTTTCATGTTTAATGATATATATGGACCATAAGGAGAAGAAAATCCTACAGTATAACAATCGGGATATGGTGTGCAAGTACATTGATGCACCCTAGTATAAGATCGAAACCTCTTCGAGCGCGTAAGCGTGTCACATCGAAATTAAGTAAAAGGGAATATTTTACTTATTCTACAGAAATTTCCTTACACTTTTCTGATTCGTTCAAGATGCGGATAGATAATAAGTTATACATTCTTTGGGGCCTCCACCGGACTCCGGCTTACATATTGCTGATATTTATTTGCATAATTGCAATTTTGCATTTAAAAAAAGTCGTATTCACAATTTTGAGTGCTATGATAAAACTAAGACATTCTTGTATATCAAAATTAAGATTCTTGCTACAAAAAAATTTCCCCCCGGTTTGGGGCGAAAAAAACAATATAACCCGGAATCAACCCAAGTGCCCCCCCCCCCTTCCCCTATCCCTAGAATACCATATGGACCGTGCCTAATATATAGCTCTTCGGAAAACCTATAGCGAGTTTGATAAAGACGGAAAAACCAGTGACACAGCATTTGGTTTATTAAAAGCTATTCAAATTTTAATACTACCTTCATAAAAGTCATGTTTCTAGTTTATCTTGTGTTTTTTGTCTTTGTTTATTTGTTTTGATTTCTTTGCAAGCGCGGAACCAGAGGGAGGGGGTGTGTCGAGGGTCCGGAACGCCCCTGGAATTTTAATTTTTTGTGTAAATGTACATATTTCATAGAATAAGCGCCGCTTATACTATGAAATATGTAAATTCGCGGTGAATTTGTATTAGAAATCTTTCATTTTGATTATAGAATTTCAGAAAATTTCTCTAGCTCGCTTCCGCTTGTCAGAATTTATTACAGCTTTCCAATACAACCCATATACATTACACCTTGGTCAATAAACAAGGGCACTAAGAGCAATGGAAATGAAAAAAAAATATTTATATAAACGGCATTATTGTCTAACCGTTTTATTCCGATTCTGAAAAAATGCGGGTTTTTTTTATTTATTTACATGATAAATCAAATTTTTACGGACTTGTTTGGAGTCGTTTGAAGTACCAGAACAAGGCGCTAGCATTTTTTTTTTTGTTTTGGGTGTGTGTGTGTGTGTGTGGTTTTTTTTTATTTTTTTTTTCTTTATTTATTTATTTATTTTTATTTTTTTTTTTTGAATTATTGGATGCTTTTGGTTTTTCTGAAAATCTTATCGTAAATAACAATCATTTTTTCCTATCAGAAGACTTCATAGGCAAGATACTATACAAGAAGCCATATTTAGTTTTAGGAGCTTTTATTGAAGTGTTTACCTGAGACTATATTTGGTTTGTTCGTTTGTTTGAAAGAAGGAAGGCGTGTAAAAGAAAAAAAAAAAAAGAATTGGGAAAAAAGAAACTAATTAATGAACACACGAACATTTTATAAAATAATATACTTTCTAAATTAGTGGGAAATGTCGTTATATTCAAGAGTTAACCTGTCTTCCTCGCTCTCATGGAACAATAAAAATCTTCTGCCAATATGTATATGTGTGCGTCCGGAGAGAGAGAGAGAGCGAGCGAGAGAGAGAGAGAACTGAATCTATTTTCGATAAAGGCCGGTTTGTTCTGACTGTGAAAATGCGTGTTTCCGATGTTGGCTGAAGTTAGTCGTTGTAGACGTTGTACAACTGTACAACTGTACGTACCTGTACTCAATGACCATACGTGCATTGTTTATGTTGGAGATTGAAACGTCGTTTATTTAATCAGCTTTGATTACATTAGATTTAACAATAACTCAAATTATGAAAAGATTAAAGATACAGTGTCGCTGAAAATAAATTTTATTGAAAACGTAAAGTCTATTCCGAAGGGTCTAGATTGAAAATAAAAAGGAGCCATAAAAAAAAGTTTTATATATTTGAAAATATGCAGTAGTCACCATAATATTGTCGAGTTTGTAAAATTAAATCTCCATTACAATGTATACCTGTGTCCTCTATTGTAAAAACGCAAAGCATTGTAGGTGGCGCTAGTGTAATGAATTAAAGCTGCGCACCCCAAATTAAAAATGACGTTTTCAAACGGCTATAACTACGAATGTATGGGTTAAATTCGCCTGAAAAATACAAATACAAATAAGAATGTAAACTTTAATATGAAAAGAAAGATTTTGCATTATAAAATTTTGTAAAATTAATTTATGTTCAGGGACACCGTACTTTTAATTAAGCTTATCCTTACGGGAGAGGGAACTCGACCGGGGAGTTTGCTATATAAATAATTTTAATTTATCTAATGATTTGGCCTTGCCTTCTCGACTTTGAGACTGAATAACTGTTAGTTACTTCTTTGATGTTTATTTTACTATATATCATTTGACGGATATTAATTAAAAAGTCTAGGATTGTAATAAAAAGTATCGAGTCTAAAAGTTGAAAAAATAAACTAGAAAAAAGTCGTATTGTAGCTGAAATGTAAAAATAAAAATGATTTTATTAAGACCAGTTTGGCCCGAACTTTTTTTGTAATAAACTCTTGCAATGTACATGCATTTGATCGCAGAAACTCGAGATCTATGCCACGCCTATAGATATCTGATTCAGAGTGACCAACTGTCAATCATAATTATCTATCACACGGACCACAATGGACAGTCAACCGGTAAACTGTGTGATCAATCAAGCGAAAATTGTACACTCGTATATTGTGCTATGGATACCGCATATTTTCTTCCCCCTGTATGTATACAATAGAAGATTACCCAATGCTTTGGGGCTATTGAACTTCAATTTGTACCTTGTAATTTATTTATTATTTATTCTCTCTTTTTTGTTTCTTTCTGCAATACAAATACAATTATTTTATAATGTATATCACAAATACTCTGTAAATATCTACGTCTACGGACTCCGACAAAAATAGACATACATGCAAAAAATTTTAGATATAAAAGATAGCGAGGAGACAAGAGATCTGAATTGCAAAGTTTCGATAAGTTGAAAATCATGGAAATCGCTTTCCTTTTTCTTTCTATTTTATCTTTTTATTTCTTTCTTCAGTTAAATTTTCTATCAAAATATATTTGATAATAATTCTACTTTTCACAATATGCTCTGTCTAAATAAGGGACAGATCTTAAAGACTTTGAAGTGACCCTGGCGGTAGATAACACCTTGCGTAATTTACGTATACGTACACTGCATTGATAATAACATTTGTACACTGTACACTTGCACACCTTCTAACCATACGGTGCATATAAAAACTAATAATAATAGAAATATGGATTCGGGTACAGAGGCGGCGTCCGACTTCCATGTATGTTTTGTCAAATTTTCAGCAAGTTCTGATTGGGATCGACAAAAAGGCGGTACTGGAGCCGCCAATGAAAAAAAGTTATAAATATTCGAACATAAATATAAAAACTAACATGCAAAAAAAAAAAAAAATCGCACTATAATTCAAAAGTCGTACATTAGTGCTATACATTTTACATGTACGTACATGTACGTTGCTGATTTAATAAATCTCGTCTATAACGAACAAAGAACATTAAAAAATCGAATAACGCATAACGCATAATAAAAAACGATAAACGAATAACGAATAACGGATAACGGAAAACGAATAACGATTAACGGAAAACGAATAACGGATAACGATTAAAACGAAACGATTCCCACAACGTTAAACGTTACCGTTCGTTTTTCCTTAATCGTTATGCGTTATGCGTTCGTTACATCTGGGTCGTTAATCGTTTTCGTTCGTTTATTGCATGTAAGATAACGTTGTCGGTACTGTATTACCACATTCTCCTGCAAATCGGATAGGAAAAAAATATAGGGCTTAAACATTCTTTTGGTTTCAATATCCAACGGAAGACAGGAAGACTTTATTGATAACCAAATCAAGCTTAAAAAATTAAGAATTGTTCGTTTTTCCCGTCATGTTATCACATATACGATCTTCAAAGAATTCACTGAAATAATCTACATTGGAAAGATACAAAAGTGCCTGTAATTTGTAGAGGAGGTATTCACATATTGAAATCTACATTTGAATGTAACTGTACGCTTTGATTCGACTCGGTAAATAGTACATTTCGGAAAGAAAATAAAACGGTTTCCTGCAAGCCGGATCTTCATTTTTGTGATGAGGATTAGTGTTGCTTAAAGCCTCAAGCGCAAAAATTAATACTTTGTGTTTTATTCTTAAGTAAATTATATATTTTTATAAATTTTATTAATTTCATTAGGATTTGAAATACATATAAATGTATTTATAAGACAGAATACAATTTTTTGGCAGAAAGTCATAACGATTCAAACTGAATTCCCGATTAAATAACGGATAATCGTGATTTGAACCTTTCATTTTTAACCAAAAAGACGTTTGATATCAGCTTCTCTTGATGAATGATAAAGTGAATTCCAAACCAAAGATTGCAATTGAACATTCAAAATTATTGGACACCAAGAAAAAAATTAATAATAATGATAATAACATAACGAATGCAAAACCAAATCATACCATTTAAACATTTTGCAAATAAACGGTTGTTCCAAACTTTTTCCAGGTACGGTTGGCGAAGCAAGGTTAAAACACCTATGTATAATTGTTTACCCAATATTCTTCTTCGTCATGTAATAAAATACTACAGAACGATGAAATGAGAGTTCGTTAGAAAAAGAAGGGAGGAGATCTCCAACAAGACTCCGTTGCAGCATCAACAGTAAAACACCAAAACACCCGATGCAAAAACACGAGACGAGTACAGCACGAGACGGAAAAGAGACACACGACATGTAAACATCAAACACAAAAGACTACACATAAACCGACGAGACCAATGGGTAACCGGTGCCGACTTTGGACGGCCATTTGTCACGCAAGTAGCAAATGGTGTGGTTATCCTGGATTACGTGCGCACAATCCTCTCACTTCTCCAATTACCCAGAGGTCTCGAAGAACGTACAATTGTGGTGTAAAACAACCTCCTCATTGTAAGATGACATCACACAAACACGATCGCGAAACGCAGAGGCCCCAGAGACACAGATGAATATGTAAATGGATATAAAAAGAACACCTTTCAAGAAGGTGAGTTAATAGAACATAAAGTTATGAATCGACGAGCGATATAGTCCCCTACCTGCATAATTGTATGTCCTGCAACTCTGCCTAGAACAAAGGAGGGGATCTCCAACAACACCAGGCTGCAGCACCCACAGCAAAACCCCAAAACACCCAATGCAAAAACACAGAGCAGACATGCACAGGAAGAGACGCAAAAGGGACAAGGAACGTCAACGCACATCACAGAAAAATCAAACACAAAGGAATACACATAAACCAACGAGACCAAAGGGTAACCGGTGCCGACTTAGGACGGTCATATGCCACGGAAAAAACAGAAGGTATGGTTATCCTTGATTACGTGCGCACAACCCTCCCACTTTTCCGATAACCCAGAGGTCTCGAAGAACGTACAATTGTGGTGTAAAACAACCTCCTCACTGTCAGATGACCACACACAAACAAGACCGCAAAACGCAGGGGCCCAAGCAACACAGATGAATATGTAAATCGATATCAAAAGAGGACGTACGCAATACAATCCGTGCTGTGCCACCGCGAGCTCGTGTATGTCATCACTTGAGGAGTCCGACTGACATTCAGACAGGACAGGTGGTCGGGGCCCTGTCTTCTCTAAAGAGGGTTGGATAGGGCCCGTCATAGAGTCCCGTCGTCACAGTCAGTCAGAGTGCAAGTTTTAAGAATGCGCTAGTACAAGACTGTAGATTGGTCAAGTAGCAAGCCCAGGGTCCGTTTGGTGACATTCGGATCATATCCACGGTATAAAAGGCATTTGATGATTCTGACGCATTTTCGATAGTTATGTTTTCTATCTTTGATCCTTCTTATCTTGTTATTTATGTAACCGTAAAATGCAGGTTGTGAAATACCCAAAGTAATTTACTCTGTGGCCTGTATTGATCCGAATTTCAAAAGAAGTTGATAATATTTTTGTAAAATTTCCAGAAAGTCTTTACTAGATTCTGAAAGCGAAAACCTTGTCCTAAAACACTTCAATTTAACATGAAATTAAACTACTCCTCAAAATCACTTTGGCTGGAGGCATCACTGATGATGATTTAATATCCAAAACACGTGTCTGGTACATAATAAATTGGTTTGAAAATTTCGTCAAGAAGGTATAGTGTTCAAATCAATAGTGATCAATTTCGTATTATTAATATGTACTTACACCAAAAGATGAATGCGTACACAAAGAAATAAGTTATATATGTGTAACAGGAATTCTTAAAAATAGGTATCTCGAAACCAGACTTGCCTTGACCTGTATTACAAACGTATTCAGATGCAAAAAAATCAGTTCAACATTTTCAGCAAAACTGAAGAAAAGCCCGAAAAACCTACAATTTTCTGAAATCTGCTAAGTCCAAGAGTCATACCTCTTGTAAATTATGAGAAAAGTGCATGTATTCTAGGGCTTGGTCCATAAATCGATATACCGGTACGTATCGATATTGGTCATCGATACAAGTATCGATATTTTAGCTCCGATACATATACAGTTATTTTAAGCACAAAACATTCCTTTCTTGTGAAATCTCAAGCATTTGCATCAAAACATATGATTGATCATATGTATGTTCTTGATTTTATCGATCGTGCTTGCCTTTCATGTGGTCTATTTTAATAATTTTATGACACGAAGTCTACGAGTGAGATAGAGCAGATCCTGACAACCATCTCAATGGCACTCACTATAGAGCACCAATCAGTCACCGTCTATGAATAACAACAATGATTAAGGATTATTACATGTAATTTTAATAAAAAGATAGGTATTTAAATTATTTTTGTCATTCATCATGATTAATTGCGAAACGTCGAAGTAATATCGACTAATCTTTAGTTTTTAATCCAGATATTTTCGCATAGGAACTTATTTATGGCCGTCCGGCCATAAATAAGTTCCTATGCGAAGTCGGCGCCGGGTGCACATTGGTCGAAGTCGGAGCCGGGTGCACATTGGTCTCCTTCCTTTTATGTGTTGTCATCAATGTTTAATGTTTCTGTACGTCTGTTATGATTGTTTTGTATGATTTTCTAGTGAATATTGTTGTGTCTTTTTGCGATTTGGAGTTTGTATGATGTCATTAATGTGTAACTTTCTTGTGGGTAATAGCTGGGTGAATGCAGGGTGGTCATGCTGGCGATCATTCCCTTTTCTTACCATAGATTTGGTTTTATTGAAAAGGGTTTCACGGGAAACTTGCAACCGAATAAAAAAGGATTGATCTATGACCTCAGTTTTACTGTCGACTCCATTTTCAAATAATAATTTATAAGCGATTTGCAGTATGACAAAACGTTATTACGGTTCCTTCGGCTTATAAATTCCAGACTTGGTTTATCAGACCATATTACCTGGTTGGAGCCGTAGTAACGTATAATATGTCGGCCGACCCGTGGTCACATGCCCAACGCCCTATTTACCAGACCACGGCGCAGACTGAATTTCGTAAGTCATCAAGGGGCATAACTCCCTCAAACAAGACCAAGCATGACTAAACATGAAGTTGCTCTGTAACTATCAAATACCAAGTTGTTTATCAAATTTTACCTCAATATCTGTCTTATTAAAAGAAAAAATTCAGGAAAACATAATTTTAACTGTAACTATCCATGACAAAGCTATATATCAAAGTTCACTTCACTTTTTCTATCCGTTCCGGAAAAAAGCCAGGAAAACTGAATTTTGTAAGTCATCAAGGAGCGTAACTCTTTCAAAAATAGGTCAATCATAACCAAACTCAAATTTGTTGTGTAGCTATCCATGACAGAGCTATGCATCAAAGTTCACCTCAATTTCTCTATCCGTTGCAGAAAAAAAATCAGGAAAAATTTTGTAAGTCATCAAGGGGCATACCTCCTTCAAAATCGATCAGTCATGAACAAACTCATATTTGCTCTGTAATAATCAAAGACAAATCTTTGTATCAAACTTCAACTCAATATCTCTATCTGTTGCAGATAAAAGTCCGGAAAACTGGTTAATGAACAGATGGACAGAGAGACAGACCGAGTGGAAACTAAGAGTTCCATTCGGCGTTGCCGGCAGGGGACTTACAAAGACGGTTTGAAATATGTAGGTGAGGCATCCTTACTTGACATTCAAAGGCTTTGAGATTAATGGTATCTCATTCTTCTTAAAATGTATTGGGGGAATACAGGGCTTTGAAATCGTTTTTGTTTTTAGTCAGACGAAAGACAGATAGAGACGGCTTTCATTATCAAATCTAGCTTAAAACATCACTATTGTTCGTAATGTCCATAATCTCATCACATATATTTTTCGTTTATCTAATTAGAATTAGAAGGATTAAAAGCACATCAAATTTCTATGAGATCAACTTCACATGAAATCTACATTTGATTGATGTTGTATCAATTGATCTGATGCAGTAAGAAGTGCATCTCTGATTTTATTTAACTGTAATGCATTTCACGGAGGTTTTACTTCCGATAACATACATTCTTTAGCCGGATCTTCATTCTCTTCTAATATCCGCTCGCAACTAACCGATTTTTTAAATAAAAAAATTAACTTATTTTTAAAAATGCTTCTTTTTTAAATGCTTAATCCAAAAACAACCATTGACAGTTACTTTATCAGATATCAAAAATGTGTACATTATAGGTACTTTTCGAGGAGCTTATTTAAGAAACCTTCGTTGTTAGAATTTAAAATGAGTGTACGAAATATTTAACTAAAAACCATATATTAGCCCTTCTTGATCAATGAGAGATGAAATGATGATAAATGGACATCGAAATTACCCATGTTATCAGAGTGCACGCTTGAGGTGCGTCATTGATCCCGATTTTGGACCTTTCTTGCGCATCTGCTGTTTCGGCACTAATTGAGCTTGTTTTTTTTTTTTTTTTTTTTTAAGATATTTCAATTCATTATGACCAATGTATTTCTCTGACTCTATTTAAGACTTTAATTCATTACACGCACAAGCAGATAAGTTTGAAAATTTGATCTTAAGTGAATGAAGAATGCGCAAGAATATGCTTTGCGGTAATTTCTATAAAAATTAAAAGCATTTGTTCTCTCTTATTTGAGCACGGACATATACTTTTTCTTCAATATTTCGAAAAGTCTTCCCTTGGAGCACATGTTACTGTGTGTTTGAAAAAATCGTTGATATTCAGTATCTGTGAAATTTTGACCTTAACTTAAACAATTTTCGTTATTTTTGAGTAAAATCCAAAACATATTTTAAAATGATCGATGAAGTGTGTACCTATGGTAAAACTTTATCAAATTCAAGTTTTATATAAAGTTTCTTACCTGTTTTATTGTATGAACGAAGAAAACTAAAATAAAATCAGATCAGTACATTCATTCTTTACAAATAATTATGCTTTTTTAGCAAGTTTTTCAAATAAGCGAAATATCTTGATTTTCATCACGGACCTACTAATCTTTCTGCACAGAATGTTTAATCGACATGAATACTTAAAGTTCATGTGGTTATCATTAAATCGTTGAAATTTCTTTATTCATAAATGACATGCCTTAAGCTTTGAACAAAACTTGATTTATGATTTAAATAGACTAGGTACCCGGGAGAGTAAGCAGCTCATGCTTGCTAGCAACACCCGTCGATTAAGCCATACGGAATATGTAAAAACGAACAATGTCACCGTGGGGTATCACGTGATACACAAATGATATGTTCCACGGGAATCCCCTTTGATTGAACCAAATAAATACTGTCTAAATCTACTTTATATGAATTTATTTTAAGCCTATCATATGGTCATTATTATAAATTATATGACGGTAATTTATTCTGGTGAAGAATAGACGTATATTTGGAGAACACTTAAACAGAAAATTTTGTATCTGTCCGTGCACCATATCATAACATGTGGCGAGCATTGAAAAAATTCTGTTTAAATGTTCTCCGAATACACGTCTATTCTTGACCAGAATAAATTACCATCATATAATTGATAATAATGACCATATGATAGGCCTAAAATAAATTCATATAAAGTAGATTTAGACAGTATTAACTTAGTTCAATCAAAGGGGATTCCCGTTGAACATTTTTTGTGTATCACGTGATACCCCACGGTGAATGTATCAAGCTGGAGATTAGGTTAGCATACCTTTGAGGGACAGAAAAGACAGGACCGCGACCACCTCTCTAAACATTATTCATTCATAATGAGTTAAAGAAGATCCTGGCGATAATCTCTACAGCACTCACAATAGAGCACCAAATTGAACATCGACGGACCCCTAGCAAGCTGGAGGTGGAATCGGGAAACCGGGAGGAGTAAGCATCCCCTGTTGGCGAGCCGAATCCGCCGTCGATGTTCTTGCACGAAAATAAAAACAATATATAAAATACATACCTTGCACTGTCTGAGGTTATATCTATATAAACTGCACAAGTATCCTTACAAATTTCGATTTATTGCTAATTCTAGTAACTGCTCCATTACAATTTCGTCTAGAAATCTGACGTCAGCACTTACTGCTATTAAAGAACACGTAACTAGATATTGTGAAACGGTTCTGAACAAGAACGATGTAAATTTGTTTTTGGTCTATTAAGAATTCAGGGGATGTGATTGACAAAATCAAATCTGGAAATTTCCAACCCAATACGATTTCTTCATATGACTTCTCTAATATGTACACCACACTTCCTCATGACAAAATTAATGATCGATTATCTAATCTCATTAAATGGTGTTTTAATCGAGAGCGGAAAACTTACATTTGTACATCTGAATCGAAGGGTTTCTTTTCCTCGACAGACTACAAATCATACAAATCATGGACATGTAGTGACCTGTGTAATGCCTTGTCCTTCCTCTTGGACAATATTGATGTTAGATTTGATGAGGATCTATACAAGCAGGTTGAAGAAATTTCTATGGGTACTAACTGTGCGCCTCTTGTTGCAGATTTATTTCTATACACTTATGCAAAAGAATTTATCCAAAAACTTCAAAAGCAAAGAAAATTTGATGATCTGAAATGTTTCAGTAGATTGAAACATTTCTTCCAGAGGGAAGGGATGATAACAAATAAAAACACAAACACTCAATTACACAAATTGTCGGCCCCTTGGCCTTTATCAAGTGTAAAAAACGACCATGTATAACAATTCTAAGTAAAATCCATCCTTGCTTCTCTGGCGTTCATTGCAAATGTTTATGTTAGTCTATGACGTCATAATGTTCGCGGCACATGCATGCATTTCGCGTTACCCGCGAAAAGTTACAGTCTTTGTATCAAATTTTCTTGAAATTTCTGAAATGTGGGTCCTGTACCATCATATCCCACCCGTCTTGCTACGTCTTACGGTACATTTTCTGGACATAATAACTTTCACACTCTTTGGCCATATAACGCTTTTATGATTGATGATCACTGACGAGGGTTAAGTATCCGAAAAATACAAGTCTGGTCCAAATTTGGTTTGCTGCAAATTTACTTGTTCTTAAATGATGCTTTTGAATTTGAAGACTTTTAACAATTGCAACCCAATGGTTTCGAATAGGCAACACCATTTATTCAAATTTGAAAATGAAAATTTGGTAAAGCGACAAAGAGCAGTACCAGTAAAAAATAGCTGAAAGCAGTATACCAGACCTGCTTGATTTGTAAATGCATGTACCTGTTTTTTTTTTTTTTTTTTTTATTTCTAAATTTATCACAATTGAAAAATCCAAAGGTCCTATCCAAAAGGAAAAAAATAGTAGCACCAATATTGGTTCTTGACTTCAATATTGTAAAATGAAATGGTTCATGTAATAACACCAGACACTTCCACGAAAATAGCCAGATATTATCAAAATCTCTGTTACGTGCCATCTGCTTTGAGCTATATATTTGTAATGTTTGGTATTCATTCTTTTAATTTTCTTTCATCTTTGTACGTGCAAGTAATATCTTTATTTGGGGTATTGTTGGTCTAAATGGAGGTCGGATCTTCTTTAACTCATTTGTGTCACACTTATGCCCTTTGCCGTGTGGAGCTGGTAAAATAGTTCCCCGCGAAGGGTTTGACAGTAACTGTTTTGAATATTTTCCCTGACATGGTCGCCATAGCACTTTCTATATAGACATTACCTCAGACAGTGCATGTATTTGATATATTGTGATCATTTTCGTGCATGAACATCGACGGCGGGTGCGGCTAGCCAACAGGGGATGCTTACTCCTCCCGGGCACCTGGTCCCACCATTAGCTTGCTAGGGGTCCGTCGATGCTCAGTTTGGTGCTCTTTTGTGAGTGCTGTTGAGATTTTTGTCAGGATCTTCTTTAACTCATTTGTTAAAATTCATTAATGAAGTTCAACAAAGTAAATCTTAACTAACAGAAAAAATATATCACTATCAGTTTCTGATATAATAAGCAACATACGTAAATGTGAATACACATAAAAAGGCGAAAGCTGGATTCGAAAATATTTACTTTTATGTAAACATCTTTTTTTTTTACTATTATTATTGCATGGCCCTAAGTTCGTGGAGCGCACACTTTTTCTGTAAAAAGACGCATCATTAGACTTGCAAACTTAGTCTGTCAGACAATGATCTTTAGACACCATGACAACACTTTCTGTACATTATCAGGAAAAAAAAATAAAACGTATTCCCCGTGTCCCTCAGAGGACAGGAGAACAAAAAATGAAAAATAAATACTAACGTCTCTTTATTTTGATTAGTAGCGAGCGGACCGAGCACTTATGGTAACACTATGGTACACCTACTTTGTTGAGAAAATACAGGTATGCTGAATGGGAATGTGCACTAAACTTTAAAAAAACCTTCGTCCCGTTGCTGCGGAGATTATTGTTGGATATTGTCATTTGCATCTTATTTCGACATTCAAGTTGACGTATATGCTATACTCTATTTTTATCTATAAGTTAAATTTATTGACATAATTTTTGGTAAAGTAGTTGAATAAATTAACAATTGGTCGTTACTGCGGAATATAAAAGCCGCAATTTCCGTCAGATTTGTCATGTGGTGCTGCTAAACGAGACGTTTGGTCCGATTGCCTTCTCGTCCTGGATGGTTTTGTACTGTCAGAAGTCGGAGTAGGTTTTTTTTTTTCATTTGGTTGATATGCAAAGAGTAATTTATCTTCATTGAACCTTTTTCTTACAAAATAAAATGGCTTGAAATAACAAAAAAAAAAACACATGTAGGAAATATATGAACTTAGGTCGATTCCGTTTTTACCATGTGTGATTATAAATCCTTTATCTGACCATTTAAAGCAAAGATGACTTCTAGCTGAGCACCGTCTACTGAGTTTTTTTTTAAACTAGATCGTTGATATAAGTTTTCAAAATCAGACACCTTTTCTTTTCGCTCGTAGTTTTTCGTAAATCTTGACTGGAGCCACCATCTTATCTGCCGTTCTAGGTCAAAAGGATAAATATTTCTGTTTCCACTTGCCCAACCGGCTAGCCCTTTTTGAAATTCATCTTACACAAAGTATAAAATATAATAAACTGTCATTGTTTAAGATGCCAGAAATTAAAAATGAAATATGTTTATGGTTTTAATCATATTTTAACCCCCTTAAAAATTTCATCTGCTGATCTAGACCAAACGAACATTAAACGTCTTCGAATTCAATGGCATTGTTTAAGAACAGATAAATCTGCAGCATAGACCAGACATGCACGTTTCGGGTACTTAACCCTTGTCAGTGATCCTCAATCTTAAAAATGCAATATGGATAAAGAGTGTGAAAATGATTACGTCCAAAAATGTACCGAAAAACGTAGCTGAATGGGTGCTACAGTAACCACGTTTTAGAATTTTCTACAAATTTTGATAACAGAAATTTTCGAATGTATTGTTTCCACTTGCCCTACTTACCTTTTTTTGGCAGTCATCATGACCTTTTACTGCGGTAAATCTTGTAAGATCGATAAACCGTCATAGTGTAAAATGCAAGAAAATATAAAAGATTTTTTTTTTTTGGGGGGGGGGTAGTTTAATTATATTTATTTTCTCTCCGCTCGCACAAAAAAGGTTTTGCCTTGATACATATTAACAATTGAACTATCTTAGAAATATACATTAATTGTTAGATAAAAGTTTGGCATTCTTAATAAGCCAACTAATTGGAGAGTAAGAAATACTCTCTTGTTACAATTAAGTAGCGGAGTAATCATTGGCTAATGCCTTAATACTTTTTCCATTGAACCATTAATCTAAACATAATATTTTGGTAAATGGAATTTGACTTACCAGTTAATCCGAAGAAAATGACCATTGACATCATTGGGAAGATGTCATGCTCTTATCCTCAAAGGCTGAAAGAGAATACTCAGAGTTTATATTACATTCAAGTATTCGGATATCTTGAAAAATCTGCTGTAAATCTGCTGTAAATGATTTAAGCGTTTTAAAAATCGTTTAAATACACAAAAACTGTCGTATTGTTTGGCAAATACACTTTTGGTTATTTTCAAGAACGATTCATTTAGGATTTACTTAAACTGCACTGTAATGTCGAATAAACTGATAGCAGAATAAACAAGAAAACTAAAAGCATAGCTTAAAATACCTAGGAAAATCAAAACCTACAATAATCGATTATATAAGGAGCTTTTATCTAATAAAAATCTAGATAGACAAACGTAGGAAATGATTATAACTTTACAAGATACATTGATAAAGAGGAATTAATAAAATCAATAATTTGATTATTATTATTTCCTTTAGACAACCTAAGATGGACACAGTCTAGATTAGCTCAAAACATTTGATTCACTGATTGTATGCAGATCTAGTAGAAGAACATATCGACATTATCTAAGAAAGTAAAGTATATTTATAAGATTTTAACTTTAAAGTTAATTTAAGAGTTTTCAAATCATTATGCTATGGAGCAAAATTACGTTACAAACTTGCCCCTCGTAGAGCCATGTATTCTCAGCCAGGCTACTTCAAAGTTCCTTATAACAGTGGATTGTCCGACATATCACCTACTTGCAGACTGAAAAGATATCTGTGAAGTAAATTTCTAAACAAAACAGACATGTAAACATTACAGTGTCAAATGCAATTTCTTATATATAACAAACATCATGTCTGTATATGACAAATATGGATAATGACCATATCCCTGTCTACAGTACAAAATCGATAATTCAGAAAATCAGAGACCGAAGGCATACAAAATCAGGATAAAACAGGAACCAAAGCAAACAAAAACAAAAACCTCCACCAATATATGTCGTTCGACCCGTGGTACGTACGTATGTCGAGATTCGAAACATCGACATTTCAATCACTGACCCTTCGTCATAGCCACTAGCCCATGGCATCGACACCCTATGACGTCATTATCAATTAATGACAATGAACAGTTCTCTGATGGGCAGTTTTTATTTTTTAATTATTTGAATTTTCACTTTGATTAATTTGATAAATATATAGGATCTAAAGTCGAATTGAAATTCATATTGAGAGTGGAAAGTAGTGTAATGGAACATGGCGGGTACATGAAAAATCTAGAATGGTTATACATGTATATGTTTTCACGAATTATCGATGAATTAAAGACGAATTATTATGATTGACATTTGTATATTGCTGGTTGTCGGTTATATCTTTCCGTTATAAGAAAAGTCTGGATTCCTTCACTTAAACCTCAACCTTTTCCTCATATTTGAGATAATTGCGTAATTACGGGAATTTTCATCCTCGGATCAATTAACCTTACAATTACAGTTCTGATGCCCTCGTATCGTTTCCTTTCAGAATAAAAATGGGAGCAAGTCCATGAACTAACGATCAAATACTATTCTTTTATTATTTATCGGTCATTTTATTTCATAAAGGCCGAAGACGATTCCAAACAAGAACGTTCAGTGAAGTGTGGAGGTCAATTAGAAAAAAATAAGGGGCGGAGAAAGAAGATTATTTCAATAACAAATGTGAATTGTTTTAATTATAATGAGTGACAAATATGGATAATGACCATATCCCTGTTTACAGCACAAAATCGATAACTCAGAAAATCAGAAACCGAAGGCATACAAAATCAGGATAAAACAGGAACCAAAGCAAACACACAAAAACCTCCACCATATGAAAAGAAGCGAACTCCCGATATGAGAGTGAGACCAGGTGCCCAGGAAGAGTAAGCATCTCCTGCTTGCATGCAACACCCGTCGCTTCAATTCGGTATAACTGTCACATCCGGTTACTTCCATTTTGGAAGATATAGAGTACAATCCTTGGTTGGATGGTTCAAATGGTCTATGACAGAATATCATCCACCATTCTGGAAAGTGGGACATTATAGTGTATGACGAGTTCCCCATATCGACCGTAGAACTTCCTCAGTGACGATGTTAGTCGGTCACAAACATATCCCTGACTGAGACGCCTAGCTCTAACAAAATCCGTATATTTGGTCCCAGTAAGAACATTTCGTGTTTTATACGTCTAATATCATTTTAGGAGAAATATTTGGGAATAAAAAAAGTATCTATTTTATGATTCCGAAAAGCCCATTTCAAACAATCTAGATCTCTAAAGCCATTTGTGAAGACAAAAATTTTTTTATCATCTTCAATAAAGCGTATATTGGGTTACCTTGTCGATAAAAGAATTAATACTTAAAAGAATACATGTACATGTAATGATCTCGCTTGATTTCAAAAAAGACTCATATCGGCCCAATAATTTCGACAAAAAATGCTTTTGATGAACGACTTATCAAGTATTACAGTTTGCGAAAATACCGCGTCATAATTTTGAGCCCTCGTAACATCACGCGCGTGTTGTATGAAGTCATGTTCTGACGTTATTTGCCATGAATGACACAAAACAAAGGAAAATCATCGTATTTTACACACAAATCTCGAAATTTTATCCACGCTCCAGGCCTCGCCCACAATATTTTTATGCATATTAAATGGCCGATCAGAAATCCATCGATTGGTTGAAAAATTATTTATTGGCAAGGCCTGGAGTGCTACTTGATTTCATGATTTTTTAATCGAAATTTCTTTCAATAATTGATATTTTCACTGATTTCAACGTTTTTAGACGTTTTGACCTATTATTCAGTATAGAACTTTGAAATCATAACAGGCGTTGCTGATTTGGTCTCACTATACATTTGACATTTTATAAACTAGAATATTATGGATATATAGCACCAACTTTGAAAATAAGACCGAATTGTAGAATACCGCACCAACTCCTTTCCTCTATCTTTTTGCAATAATTTTATCCCTAATTTAAACATTTATGGTAATGGAGTCGGTGCATATCTCTTATTATTTTCTTCTCTGAAGACTGGGTATCAGGATGTAAAATGAGCTATTTTATTTGAATGGCCTTGTCGCATACAAAATGGTATCATTCCAGTTCTCGAATAGCTATTGAAAATTAATTATGATTTAACTACCAAAATCTTCATACATATATTGCACTTACATATGGAAAAGATGAGATGGATTGTGTTTTAAACAAAGGTAGGATACTGGAATAAAATATGATACTATCGCTCAAAAAATTGCAATTCCCAGCCAATTGACTGAAGTTGAGATTATCGTAAGGATCTTCTTTAACTCATTTGTGTCACACTTATGAATTTTGCGGTGTGGAGCTCGTGAAAAAGTTCCCCGCAAGGGGTTTGACAGTAAGTGTTTTGAATATTTCTCCTGACATTGTCGCCATAGCACTTTCTATATAGACATGCATTTTATATATTGTGCTCAATTTTGTGCGTGAACATCGACGGCGAGTGCGGCTAGTCAACAGGGGATGCTAACTCCTCCCGAGCACCTGGTCCCACCTCTAGCTTGCTAGAGGTCCGTCGATGCTCAATTTGGTGCTCTATTGTGATTGCTGTTGAGATTATCGTCAGGATCTTCTTTAACTTAATTGATAGCTAATTATTAGGAATCCTGTGGATAAATCTTTGTCAAAAACTAAAAAATTGATCAGCAAGGTCAAAAGATAATTTCATAATTAAATTAGAAAAATTGAATTTAGGATTCAAATATTACAAAGCTTTATATTTTCCTATTTTTCCTTTCAAAATCGTTCATTTTCATTGAAATGGCATCCGCTTTCCTGTAATGTAAATTTGTCGACGAATTCACCGTGATGAAGATTGAAATGTCTATTTTACACATGCACAGTTTCAATGTGATATGTTTGGTATTGATGTTTTATTGCATTTTGAATGCGAAGGTTTGTGACACCATTTTCCCCGACAACGTCGAAATTATGTCGTGGTTTTGTTCATGGATAAAACTCCCACAATTTCGAAAACTGCCGTAAATTCTTCAAATGACGCCGGATATTATTCAAACTTCATCAGGATACTCACATGTGTATATCAATTAGCGTATCAAATGTTTTGAAAACGTTAAAACTGAATTTTTCATAGGAATGACAAATATGGATAATGACCATATCCCTGTATATAGTACAAAATCGATAATTCAGAAAATCAGAAAACAATGCATACAAAATCAGGATAAAACATGAACTAAAGCAAACAAACAAAAACCTCCACCATATGAAAAAAGCGAAGTGAGAAAACAAAAAATGTTGCCGCCATCTTGGTGTTAAAACCCTCCTTAAATTTACGGTTTGTAAGTCGGAGAGAATAGGGTGGCTTTTAAAGACATCGGTCCCCTTCCTCGCTCTTTAAAAACCACCCTGTTTACTCCTTGGGCATCAACATTCATGCAGACTTGAACTCGGTCTTAATTCTTTACATAGGAAACGTGCAACGTGTGTCACTGCTGGTGGACCAATAGTCCCCGAGGGCACATGTAGCCAAGTTCGATCAACTTCGGTTGATCGTCTGTCTCTTCAACACATTCGAAAATTTCTGATTTCAAAAAATCTTGAAATTTCTAAAACGTGGGTCCTGTATCATCACATCCCATCCATCATGTACATTTTTCGTTACATTTTTGGACATAACACATTTTTTATTTTCACCATCTTTGGCCATATTATCTTTGGCCATATTACATTGTTTAGATTGATGATCACTGACGAGGGTTAAGTACCCGAAACGTGCATGTCTGGTCCATGCCTGAAATTGCTCTGTTCTTTAAATGATGCTATTGAATTTGAAGACGTTTTTAAAAAACATTTGAACCACTTGGTGATTATCACAGACAGTACATTTCAAGTGTAAAATGAAAGAAGGTATAGAGTTGGAACACTTCCGTATTATTATTTCTTGTGGCAGTGTGGGACAGTTAAAATAGTTTCCCTGTATTAATTTCTTTCCAGCTCTTTTGTTTGAAAGTATGAAATGCCAAAGAGCTAGCTTAGGTAAGAGTTATGTCTTCAGGGAGATACCCCTTAGTGTTAGAAAAGTAACGAAGTAACGAGTTTCCATGGTGTACTTCACATTGCAGAATGAGATGTAACTAGTCAATAAATCATTAAAGTTGAATGTTTTATATAGTAATTCCACTACATGATGACTAGAACAAGGCCGCCCTGCTATAACAGCATGGAAACCAAGACTTATAGGATAAAAACAATTTGACAATCTGATAAAATGAGGAAACCAAAGGCAAATCAAATTGCAATCGAACTTCATGCACTGATGTAGGTACATAAAATTCATTGACAATACAGGGAGGACTATCTTAGTTTTAGGACGAATGAATTCTTTCATACTTTATATCATACTTTTATCCTAATTTTTTGGTATCACTGTTTTTTGTTTTTTTTTTCGTTAGTATAGTTTAGACACGAAGATGCTTTTCAAGACGTTGATAGTATGAAATGCCAAAGAGCCAGCTTAGGTAAGAGTTATGTCTTGAGATACCTCTTAGTTTTAGAAGAAAGGAGGGGATCTCCAACAACACTAGGTTGCAGCACCCACAGCAAAATCCCCAAACACCCATGCAAAAAACACAGAACAGATACCCACAGAAAGAGACGCAAAAGGGACAAGGGACACCAACTCACAACATAGAAACATGAAACATAAAAGACTACACATAAACCAACGAGACCAATGGGCAACCGGTGCCGACTTAGGACGGCCATCTGCCACGTAAATAGCAGACGGTGTGGTTATCCTGGATTACGTGCGCACAACCCTCCCACTATTCCGATTTCCCAGAGGTCTCGAAGAACGCACAATTATGGTGTAAAACAACCTCCTCACTGTTAGGTGACCACACACAAACAAGACCGTAAAACACAGGGGTCCAAGCAACACAGATGAATATGTAAATGGATATAAAAAGAGGACGTGCGTAATACAGTCCGTGCTCTGCCGGCTGTAGCGAGCTCATATATGTTATCACCCGAGGAGTCCGACTGACATTCAGAGAGGACAGGTGGTACTTCGTTAGAGTACTAACGAAGTAACAAGTTTTCATGATGTACTTCACATTACAGGATGAGATGTAACTAGTCATTTAATCTTTAAAGTTGAATGTTTTATATAGTAATAGATGATTTTCATATTTCCGCAGTTGACTTGTATTTTACATATCCTAAGATCCGACATCACAAGATTTGACGTAACTTTTGATTTTGACGCCGTATCTGATTTATGACGTCACAATTAAAAATAACGTCAAAAGTGGTGATGTCGGGTCTTTGAGTGTCTAAAATGCAAGTCTAACGATAATATGAAGAAGGTCTATTGCATTACATAATGGCAAGAACACGGCCGTCCTGCTATAACAGCACGGAAACCAAGACTTATAGGGCAAAAAACACAACTGATACATTGAGGAAACCAAAGGCAAGTCAAATTGCCCTCGAACTCCATGCACTGATGTAGGTACATAAAAGTCATTGACAATACAGGGAAGACTATCTTAGTTACAAACTGATGTAGGTACATAGAAGTCATTGACAATACAGGGGAGATTATCTTAGTTACAAACTGTTGTTATCTGGGATATATTTGAATCAGACAGATAATTTTGATCCAACTCTGACCTCTGACCTTCCATCAATAATGGATCATGAACAGCGACGAGGGTTAAAGAACGGTCATAGATATATACGATTGGATTTACAAAAACAAATAATTATTACATATATTATTCCTTGATCATCTAGAACTACTTAGGGTTGAATCCTTACTAGGATACTGATGCAATATTAAGTGCAAGTAGGTCGTTACAAACACATTTTTGAAAGATGTTCGTAACAAAAGACGTTATTGAGGTTCTTGATTTTCATGTACGTAGAGAGAAAGTGGCATTCTACACCATCCAATATTTCTGGTTAAATTTTAGGAATAAAATTGGCAACTACAACAAGTTAAATGTGTTGATGATGAAAAATAATTATCGTAAAATTTCAGGAGATGCAATTGACAAACTAAAACCTGTTAATGTTAAAGCTGAAACTATTTCTTCCATAATGTGTTCCTAAAACATACTTACGATTAATTTTCAATATATGCACAACCAAGTGCATTTATCGCATGTAATGCTCCAACGCTAACTACGACAACGGGACACGATCACGGTCAAACTAGAAGACAGCAGTCTTTCGCACAGCGTTGCTTCTCCAGAAAATGGTCGTTGCCAGATCATTGCTAGATTCATCACTTACCGTATGAGACAGCGAGTCTTCTCAGCCAAAGCCAAACTCAAACATGATCCCGATAAACGGAATATCGTAGAGGATCTAACAAAGTACCGATTTCAGATGATTAAACGTCTTGGAGATCTGCGAAAAAATAGGAAAATTGCACAATAGTGGACATTTGATGGACGCGTCTTTATGCGTATTGTTCAAGATGGTCCGAAAATTCTCTTGACCTCTATGGAGGACATTTACCATAATTTAGGTAGATAGACAGGCTGTCCTTGTAAGTAGACTTTGCCTTATTTGGATATCATATCGATTATAAGAACTTATTTCGAATATTGAATTGAATAACAATGTTACTTCATTATTTCATCCATTTTCTATATAACTTTTGAGAATTCTGAGTACCGATTCATCTCTCTGAAATCAGAATTATGTTATCAAATTCATGTATCTCAAAAAGAAATGAGAATTGAATGCTTTACTAGTAATTGCCAAAAATATCACTGAGATATAGACAGTTCAAAGTCAAATTTAAACTGCTGTAAACACCATATTGTACAGAAAGAGTAACTTATTCTTTAAGTTTTCATATTTTGTTTTTGTTTCACATTGTACATATGACCGCACCTATTGAATTTCACTTCTCACTTTCCTTTTCCTTCGTCTCCTGTTCAGAGAGAACTGCTAAATATAGTACCTCTTATGTCCCCGATAATAAGATTTAATATATTACTATTAAATGGGAAATGAACTAAATGCATATAGATCGGCGATCGGATGTCACTATCACTCAATCCAAGTGTTATACTTACCTCAAATATCATTTTAAGATAAATGTAGGTAAATCAATTGTTCAATTTATATGTAACCCCCCGTTAACACTATCCCCCCGTTTACACTATGTTCCCGGCGGCCACGGCGGCCAAGTTTCAAGCCACCGTGGACGAAACGTGGTGACCGTGAGACAACGTAGGGGAACGGGATCGACAATCGTAACTAGCCGTGGTTGCCGGGGCTGACGGGGTAAATGTTTAAACTGTCAAAACATTTGTCACGGCAGCCCACGCTGCAGATGGCCTACTTTAGAAACCGTAGCAAAACGGGTCGAACGCAACGCAACGTGACAGAACGTTACAGACCGTGACAAAACTTGGGACAGTGTCCGTAGCGGAACGGGAAGCAAAAGTATGACTCAACAAATTACGATCCTAGCGAAGTTGAGTTACGGTCTGCCACGTTTAGCTGCGGCTGCTTTAGGGCAGATGCACGTTTTATCAAGGTGAGCTACGGTTTCATACGGCGAGCTAAGGAAGTGCTAGCCGTTTCGTCACGGTACGTCCCGGCTTGTTACGGTTTATTTCAAGTTCTACTACGGCCTGGCACGGCACGCACGGTCACACAAGAAGTATAACAAACCAAACCCTTTTATGCAGCTTTTTGAGTCTCCTGTTCCCGGTTAATCGTAGTGGGCCTTGACAGAACTTGGTAGTCGTGGCCAACTTGATTGGATCGTAACAAACCGTGACAGACCTTATCAAAACGTGACAGGTCGTGAGGAAACGTACAAACGTTCATAACAAGCCGTAGGTTGAAACGTAGTGCGCCGTCAGGTCTCCGGGATTCAGGAGCCGCGGCGTGTCAAGGATACCTTGATAGACCGTGCGAAAACGTAACGAGACCTAACAGAACTTGAATACCGAGATAAAAACTGCCAAAAATCATACGGTGTGCTACGTTTTTGGCCGCCGTGACTGCCGTGGTCGCCGAGAACATAGTGTAAACCTAGGTTATGTTCCCGGCGGCCACGGCGGCTACGGCGGCCACGTTTCAAGCCATCGTTGACGAAACGTGATGACCGTGAGACAACGTAGGGGAACGGGATCGACAATCGAAACTAGCCGTGGTTGCCGGGGCTGATGGGGCAAATGTTTAAATTGTCAAAACATTTGTCACGGCAGCCCTCGGTGCAGATGGCCTACTTTAGAAACCGTAGCAAAACAGGTCGAACGCAACGCAACGTGACAGAACGTTACAGACCGTGACAAAACTTGGGACAGTGTCCGTAGCGGAACGGGAAGCAAAAGTATGACTCAACAAATCACGATCCTAGTGAAGTTGAGTTACGGTCTGCCACGATTATGTCCCGTTTACCTGCGGCTGCTTTAGAGCAGATGCACGTTTTATCAAGGTGTGCTACGCTTTCTCACGGCGAGCTAAGGAATGTGTTAGCCGTTTCGTCACGTTCAGTCACGGTACGTCCCGACTTGTTACGGTTTATTTCAAGTTCTACTACGGCCTGACACAGTACGCATGGTCGCACAAGAAGTATAACAAACCAAACCCTTTTATGCAGCTTTTTGTGTCTCCTGTTCCCGGCGGTCACGGTTAATCGTAGTGGGCCTTGACAGAACTTGGTAGTCGTGGCCAACTTGATTGGATCGTAACAAACCGTGACAGACCTTATCAGAACGTGACAGGTCGTGAGGAAACGTACAAACGTCCGTAACTCTAATCGTCCACACTTCTGATATCATACCGCTGATAAGCAACTAGAAAAACGACATGTCTCAACTCTACTTCCTGAGAGCAGCCACCTGGACCAATCATGAAGAAAATGTTGATTTAGAAAATACTATAAACACTTAGTCGCGGGGAACTATGTGTACCAGCTCCACACTACAACAAAGAAAATGTGGCTGATAAAAACTAAAACTTGTGATGTCAGAAAGCAGCCTTCTGGACAAAATGTTTCGAATACTTTGAGATGAACTGAGTTGGAAGAATGCAAAAAGAAAGGTATTCACAAAAAGTATATGAAATTGATGCATTCCCTGATCTTGTCCTAAATGTATCACAATGTATCTACATTTATATCAATATTATTGACGTAAGAAAACAATGACCACCAGGGGCATCTTAATCTCAACTCATTAACAGATAAATGTAACTGATCTGCACTTTTGGCGATTGAAAAGTTAGTCTTAGTTACAATCTTATCGGTCAAGGTTCCGGATGGGAAACAGAAAAGTATATAAATCGAGTAAGAATAAAACTTATCATCATTTCTGCAGGCAATCAAAATGACCGTCTTAAACATTTTGCTGATACTTTTATTTAGCATCATTCTATGGTCAAAAGTTGGGGAGGATCCTGGATTTGAGTTATACTATGGACAGTCTAATGTTGAAAAATACGAGAACCATCCTATACAATTTGAGAACGCCTTACCAAACTGGATAAAAGGATCTCTGATAAAGTTTCTTAATTATCTAAATTACATGTAGTCATGAAAAAAAAACTTTAAGGAAAACTGAGACTTTGTCCACACGAACGAAGCAAAATTTCTCCATTTCAATATGTCTGTCAGCAATAAAATAAAGTCTTGTGATAAAAACAATTAGATACTACAGTGGTCCCTCTATATGTGACCACTCCCACCAAAGACCACTCCCCTTATGTGACCATAGTTCTTTAGCATTAGCATTTTTCAATAAAATAAAATACCTCCTATAAAAGACCACCTCCCTTACCCGACCAAAGACCGCTTTTTTTAATCCCAAATCTATCAAAATATAAGAAAATTCACTCTCAGTAGCAACCATGCATGTACATGTACATGTATGTTTACATGATTGAATTAATATCTCTTTAATCCTCCAACTTTAATTACTCCAGGTAAATTGAATAATTAGCAGTTACTACCAGGCAAACAAGTAAATAACCATGATAACATGCACTTAATTAATGTTAGTTTATTTGACTCCAAGATGTAATATCTGTTCTCTCTTCAATAAGCAGTACTTTAGATTTGTTATCAGTAAGGAATCAAAGTTTTTGATTATGTAATTTAGATGAATGTCATAGATTAAATATTTTACATTCATATTTTAAATGTCTTCATTCCTAATTGGCAGGTAGTCAATCAATAGACTCAACTATCAGTAAATACAAGATAGTAGTAGATATTTATTCTTGTAAATGATAAAAAGAATTAATAGATGTAAAGAAATTGTACCCGTCAGATAGACTGCTAAAACACAAAATCTCCCCAAGAAAGACTACCTCTATTATAAGACCACAAATCCACTGCATTTGGGGTGGTCTTATAAAGGAGGGACAACTGTACCCAAGAAATAAACGATAAAAAATGTGGTCAAGGCATATCGGATTTTTGCAGTATTGATGAGATAACAGCCAAAAAGTATCGCAAGTTAAAAAGGGAGGACCGAAGAATAAAACTAAATGCATGAAAGCGCAATGAAATACTAGTAACACAAATTCGAATGACGATTTGATAAATGTTCAAACATTTTATGTAAGTTTCTTGTGATCTAAGTCATCTAAATACTTTTGTCTTGAAGATTCGAAATGGTCCAGGAAGATTTGAGATCGGCAATCGTAAAATGGATAACCTCTTCGATGGTTTCGCAAAATTAACCAAGTGGACATTTCCAGGAAACGGTTCAGCATACTTTTCAACAAAATTTTTACGTTCATCTTTGTTCAACGATTCAATGGCAATCAATGATATAGCTCCATACATGACCATCAGTCCGGTGAATCCTCCATTTACAGTAGAACAAACCTTAGAGTCCCTTCAAAATGGCATGGACAATCCAAACGTAAATATCTACAATTTTACTTCAGACAGCGTCGCTTTAAATGACATGTGGATTCTATACACATTTGATCCAAAATCTTTAACTCTACAACAAAAGATTAATGCAGAGATACCAGATGCAAAGTTAGGATTCCCCTTCATAAGTCCCATATCCAGCGCCCATCCCCTGCCTGAGCCTAACACCAACAACCATTTAACATCTGTAGGAAGCCTCGCTTTGATACCGAGGCTGAAGCATAAGCTTTCACTCATCAGGGTGAAATCTTCTAGAGAAAGAGAGATGATAGCACAATGGAGCGTAGACAATATGTCATACATGCATTCTTTCTCGGTAACAGAAAAGTACGCTTTATTCCTAGCCAGTCCCTATTATTATGAAGTTAAAGAAATGTTTACACATTCAGATGTGGCGAAGTCAATGAAATGGTTTCCTGACCAACCTTCTCTCGTCTATGTTGTTGAACTATATACAGGGAGAGTCCGTACTTTCAAAACAGAAGCTATGTTCTCCATGCATCATATAAACGCCTTTGACATTGACCAAGATCATATTGCTATGGATGTGGCAGCATTCAAAGAGGCAGGTTTCTTCAGCTCAGTGTCTCTCAACGTTCTCCGAAACCAAACTCTCAGAAATGCTGTAACTTTGAAATCACAGGTAAAACGATATGTTTTGAATTTCAAAGATAATACCGTCGATATAGTAACTTTTCCTGATTCTCAAAAAATTCCCTTTGCATCGCGATTATTAATCCCTACCATAAACGAAAACTACAGATCCAAAAAGTATTGCTTTGCTTACGGACTTGTCATGAAAATGGATGGAGTAAACTATGCTAATATGTCAGAAGCTAGGAAAGACCTATGCGGGAACTCCACAGATAAGGCGTGGTCTTTGAAGAATCATTACCTGACAGAGGCGTGGTTTGTCCCAAACCCCCAGGGCACCGAGGAGGATGATGGATACTTAATGTTTCCGGCTCTTGACGGCGTAAATAGACATCTTTCCTTGCCATACTTGACGCTAAAACCATGAATCTAATAAATAAAGCGGAACTTCCAACAACTGTGCCATTCAACTTTCATGGTAGATTATTTGACGTCTAGAGCAATTTTGGAAATTATTTGTCCTGTTTAAAATGTGTTAATGGTGTTAATTATGTTTATTATTGAATAAATAATAAAAAATGAATAAACTTTTAATTTTGAAGTTATTATACATTTATATAAAAAGGATGACAAATATGGGGAAAAAACACAATTCTATTAAAAAGTACAAAATCGTTAATCAAAAAATCATCAAACCAAGGGCATACAAAACCAGAATAAAACCAGACCTAAGGTAAAGAGACAGAAATAAAAAAAATTTATATCATATGAATAGAAGTGAACTCCCTGCGAAGGAGTGATATCAGGTGCCCAGGAAGAGTGAGTATCTCCTGTTTGCATGAAACACCCCTCACTTCAATCCGATAGAATGGTCACAATCGGTAACTCCCTCAAAGGAAGACAAACGTATAAATTGGTATGTCATGGCACAAAAGGTCTACGTCAGAATAGCATATATGATTCTGGACAAGGGGACGTCATAGTGTGCTACCATTTCCCCATATCGACCATAGAACTTCCTCAGTGACGATGTTAGTCGGTCACCAATGTACATGTATCCTTGACTGAGAAGCTTAACTAAATGCGAAAACATTTAATCGTTGAAAGAAAAAGCAGACGAAATAAAACAAGAGCATGCTCTATTGCACACAGCGGAACACATACGTGTAAATTGCAACACACAACTGATGACAAGTCATAAACAAGCAGCTTGAAGACGAGATTAATAAATATATTCATAGAAGCGTTAAAGACAATCCTGACGATAATCTCAACAGCGCTCACAATAGAGCACAAAATTAAGAATCGACGGACCCCTAGCAAGCCAAAGGTGGGACCAGGTGCCCGGGGGAGGAGTAAGCATCCCCTGTTGGCTAGCCGCAATCACCATCGATGTTCAAGCACGAAAATGAAACAATATATGAATTCATGCACTATGTGACGTTATTTCTATGTAGAAAGTGCTATGGCATCAATGTCATGGAAATATATTCAAAACACTTACTGTCAAACCCCTCGCGGGGAACTTTTTTACGAGCTCCACACGGCAAAGGGCATAAGTGTGACACAAATGAGTTAAAGAAGATCCTGGTGATAATCTCAACAGCACTCACAATAGAGCACAAAATTAAGCATCGACGGACCCCTAGCAAGCCAGAGGTGGGACCAGGTGCCCGGGAGGAGTAAGCATCCCCTGTTGGCTAGCCGCACCCGCCGTCGATGTTCAAGCAAGACAATGAAACAATATATAAAATTGATGCACTGTGTGATGTTATGTCTATGTAGAAAGTGCTATGGCGACAATTTCATAGAAATATAGTCAAGAAGAAAGGAGGGGATCTCCAACAATACCTAGTTGCAGCACCAACAGCAACCTCCCAAAACATCCACTGTAAAACACGAAAAAAGACATGCACAGAAAGAGACGCGGTAGTACAAGGAACGTCAAATCACAGAAAAACATAAAACACAAATGACTACACATAAACCAACGAGACCAATGGGTAAACGGTGCCGACTTAGGACGGCCATCTCCCACGTCAGTAGCAGAAAGTGTGGTTATCCTAGATTACGTGCACACAACCCTCCCACTATTCCGATTACCCAGAGGTCTCGAAGAACCTACAATTGTGGTGTTAAACAACCTCCCCACTGTCAGATGACCACACACAAACAAGACCGCAAAAGGCAGGGGCCCAAGCAACACAGATGAATATGTGAATGGATATAAAAAGAGGGCATGCGTAATACAACCTGTGCTCTGCCGGCTGTAGCGAGCTAATGTATGTTATCACCCGAGGATTCCCACTGACATTCAGCGAGGACAGGTGGTCGGGGCCCTTTCCTCTCAAACGAGGTTTGGACAGGACCCGTCATGGAGTCCCGTCGTCACAATCAGGCAGCATGCAAGTATTAAGGATGCGCTGGTACAAGACTGTAGATTGGTCAAGTAACAAGCCCGGTGTCCGTTTGGTGACATTAGGATCATATCCACGGTATACTTACTCTCAAACCCTTTGCGGGGAACTTTTTTACGAGCTCCACACGGCAAAGGGCATAAGTGTGACACAAATGAGTTAAAGAAGATCTTGGTGATAATCTCAACAGCACTCACAATAGAGCACAAAATTAAGCATCGACGGACCCCTAGCAAGCCAGAGGTGGGACCAGGTGCCCGGGAGGAGTAAGCATCCCCTGTTGGCTAGCCGCACCCGCCGTCGATGTTCAAGCACGAAAATGAAACAATATTTAAATTCATGCACTGTCTGACGTTATGTCTATATTGAAAGTGCTATGGCGACAATATAAGGGAAATATATTCAAAACACTAACTGTCAAACCCCTCGCGGGGAATTTTTTTACGAGCTCCACACGGCAAAGGGAATAAGTTTGACACAAAGGAGTTAAAGAAGATCCTGACGATAATCTCAACAGCACTCACAATAGAGTACAAAATTAAGCAGCGACGGACCCCTAGCAAGCCAGAGGTTGGACCAGGTGCCCGGAAGGAGTAAGCATCCCCTGTTGGCTAGCCGCATCCGCCGTTGATGTTCAAGCACGAAAATAAAACAATATATAACATTCATGCACTGTCTGACGTTATGTCTATATAAAGTGCTAAGAACACTCACAGCCTAAGGACCAACATTAAATGAGACCTAGCAAAGGCAACATGGAAACATGAAACAAATTGGTATGTTCCCGTAATAGAGTTCCCTTCGTCGTGCATGGCATGTTTACAATGCATGAAAAGATGCTGGCACAGAAAGGTAACATCTGTGAGAAACGATGGTTCCTTTATCTTATAAAAAGGCGGAAAATGTAATTTTAATACGGTCTTCACACAAGATCGAGCTTTACATATGTGCACATTTGGACCTCGATATCAAAGTTTCACACAGAGGTTACTGACAAAGCAATAATCTCGGCTTCGACATTGTAAACTTTAGTTTAAAGGCGATGTTCCCATATTGCATATTACATCAAATCGCAACTTGCAGTTTTGAGTGTTGTTACTGATCATCGGGCGTAGCAAAGAAAGGAGGAGATCTCCAACAACACTCATCCACAGCAAAACACCAGAACATCCAAATGCAAAATCACAACTAGCACCCATCCACAGAAAGAGACTTAAAAGGGTCAAGGACCACCAACACACAACATAGAAACATGAAACACAAAAGACCAAACATAAACAATCACTACGTCATAGGTTCACTCTTCTTAATATGACCCTTCCCAAAAGGTTGTTTGGAACTCGTAAACTTTTTCCTCCTTTTCGTGATCACTATGGTAAACCAAGAGTGTATGAAAGTCAACGTTTTAATTTCTACGCCGCTCCATCGGTTGCATAAACAAATATGGCTGGCACACTGCAAACCATAGGCATAGCAACGATGGCGTATTCGAATTCCGAAGTTATACGGAGCTAGAATCTGCTCATCTTTCAATGTTAGACATAGTTCCAAAGCCTGTATGGCCTTCTCAGTGGTATTCATTTTGCGTTTACGAAACTGGAAGCATTGACCGGAGAAAGAAAAGAGTACCGAATTCCTCCTACAATTTTGACGGACGAGAATCCTCTAGTTTACGATATCTGGGTAGATTTTGTTCAATTTTGGAAGTACAAATAAACAGAAATGGTGACAACCATCATACAAGACCTTGAAAAGTATTTATACGAATCGTAGATGCATTACTGTTGCACCGCATTAAAAAAATTCTGTTCAAAATGCTGCTTTTGGACAGTCGAGTTTGATACTGTGTTTTTCTGAAAGTATCTTATTTGATTCGTTTCTATTTCAGATTTTGTCTGTTGTAAAAAAATCTTCCGACTTCTGTACGAAGAACGCTCATTTTTACTCGTGTTCCGTCCAACGGTGTTTGGTCACTTTTTTTTCAATTTACATACAACTTTGATAGGATAGACACTGCGTACATTTTGTACATTTGAAGGCCGATTACTTTGGCAAAGTACTCTTCTGAACTTACACAGTTCCCTATGGATGGAGCCACTGTATTATTTGAGAAAACGGATAAAGGAGCAACAGCTTGCGTCATCAAATCCGACCATAGTACACGAAACAATATGTGTCTTTTTCTTTTTAATGTGTGTTTTGTCCCTTGTTATATGTGTTTATTATCTTTTTATGTGCCATTTTGCCCCTTTTTATGTATCTTTTTGCCCTTTTTGATGTGACTTTTTGCCCTTTTTATGTGTCAATTTGTCCTTTTTGTGCTGATTTTGCCCAGAAGACTGCTCACTGGCAGCAGAGTGTGGGGTTTTACAATTTTTATATCGAGGTCCAAAAATAATTGTAACGTTGGCTTTGTTTAATATCAATTTTTGCAGATATATTTCATTCTATATTTTGAATATTACAGTTTTTGTAGATTGTCAATAGTCAGACTATCATCCTGATAGCTTAACGTAACATTAAAGCATTTCAAATAATAAAATAATTCAATTTCCTATTTTTAAGGTTTTGAACGAATTCTTTTTCATGATCTCAAACAGAATGAATTGATCTGCAACAAGAGGCGGACAATTAGTAAGAAAGGAGAGACTATTTGTGACAAGACTCTATTACAGTGCCAACAGGCAAAACATTGGAACACCCGATATGTGAGAACACAGAAGACAAACACAAATTTAAAGGAGATATAAAAGAGAAAGTCACACCAAATATGACATCAAACAAAGGAGAGGATCTCCAACAATACCAGGTTGCAGCACCCACAGCAAAACCCCAAAACACCCAATGCAAAAACACAGAGCAGACAAGCACAAAAACAGACGCAAAAGGGACAAGGGACGTCAACACACAACACAGAAACATCAAACACAAAGGACTACACATAAACCAACGAGACCAATGGACAACCGGTGCCAACGTAGGACGGTCATCTGACACGGAAATGGCAGAAGGTATGGTTATCCTGGATTACGTGCGCACAACCCTCCCACTCTTCCGATCACCCAGAGGTGTCGAAGTAGGTACAATTGTGGTGTAAAACACCCTCCTCACTGTCAGATGACCTCACACAAACAAGACTGCAAAAGGCAGGGGCCCAAGCAACACAGATTAATATGTAAATTGATATAAAAAGAGGGCGTACGTAATACAATCCGTGCTCTGCCGCCGCGAGCTCATGTATGTTATCACCCGAGGAGTCCGACTGACATTCAGAGAGGACAGGTTGTCGGGGCCCTGTCTTCTCTAAAGAGGTTTGGACAGGGCCTGTCATAGAGTCCCGTCGTCACATTCAGTCAGAATGCAAGTTTTAAGAATGCGCTGGTTTGAGATTGTAGATTGGTCAAGTACGAAGCCTAGTGTCCGTCTGGTGACATTAGGATCACATCCACGGTATAAAACACTAAATCACAAATAAGACAAATGGACAATTGGTGCCACATTAAGACGGGAGGGCATATTCAACGTTAGTAGCAAATGGTGGTGTTATCCGAATTACGTGCATATAATACTCCCACTTGTTCAGTAACCAAGTATCAAAACATTTTCAGTTTAAGATGACAACAGAAACAAGATTGAAGAACCGAAGAATCAAAGCAAAACAGTAGAATCTGTCAAGTATATGATAAAACGGGTCCCTGTAAAGTGCGAAACGAAACAAAAACGAAACGAAACAAAACAAATCGATACGAAACGAAACAAATCGAAACGAAACGAAACAGATAGAAACGAAACGTAACGGATCGAAACGATCCGAAACAAAACAAAACGAAACGAAACAGATCGAAACGAACGAAACAAAACATAAAACTTAAAGTATATGAGAAAAAGAGGAAAAATCGCCTAAAATTTCTAAAACGTGGGTCCTATAGCATCATATCCCACCCATTCTGCCACGTAGTTTGGTACATTTTTTGACATACTAATTCCCATACTTTTTGGCCATATTACATTGTTTAGACTGATGATCACTGACGAGGGTTTAGTACCCGAAACGTGCATGTCTGGTCCATGCTGTAAATTTATCAGGTTTTCAATGATGCTATTGAAGTTAAATACGTTTAACATTTTAAGACAATATCAGCATGTAATATTGCCTTAATCCAAGAGATCTACATTTGTAACTAGAACCGAGAGGTTTTCTTGAAAGAGTCAAAGTTGACAATTAAAAAAAGCAAATGTCAAATGTCATTCATGTATTCAAGAGGAATAAAGGGGAGGGGATAGATAACCAAGCTATAACACCGTAATGAGATCATAAAACTGGGGGGGGGGACATTTCAGAAAAAAAAATCTTTTCCTATTTCAAACGAAATGTGCCCCCAGTATTTGTTCTCATTTTTCCTCTATACTAGACTCCTCCCAGCTAATTAATATTTTTTCCGGCTATGACAAGGTTATTCATCCCGTTCATTCTCCTTTAATCATTTAAAATGCAATTGTGTTATATACCGTATATATTATGTTTCAATCGTCAACTTTGACCCTTTAAAAAACCTCCAGCCACAAGAACTAAAAGCTGAAGGCAATGATATAAGCAGATATTGACATCCGTGCTAGTTCTCTGCATTTACATCAATTTTTCTCAAGTTCTTTAAGATTTATGTTTTGTTTCGTTTCGTTTCGATCTGTTTCGTTTCGATTTGTTTCGTTTCGATTTCGATTTCGTTTCGTTTCGTTTTTGTTTCGTTTCGCACTTTACAGGGGCCCATGAAAAACATAGGGCGTACGATAAAAAGACGACCTTGTTCTGCTAGCTAGAGCGCGCCAATGCATTGCAACATCCAAGAGGTCCTACCGACATTTAGAGAGGACAATTGATCGGCGCCCTGTCTCTCACACACTTAAGATTAAAAAGACAATATTGAATAATCAATATTTCAGAGGAATTCAAATATATCGCAGAGTTTTGCATATTAATCGAGATTTTATTATTTTCTTCGATAATCGGATCACGCAAACTGCAATGAATAAATTATCATATTGACAGCATTTTTCTGATACACTCTCTTCTATTACCAAGAATACCACGTGATCATCATACACGTCGGCGGGAGATAATTTGTTTCTCGTACACTGTTTAATCAGTGTGATCAAGTTTTTGTAGATGAAATCCATTTTGTTGATTACATAACCGGATGAAACACTCTAAAAAAAGAGAGTACACTTTAAATCTGTCAAATATTGATCAAATCTCATATCGGGAGTTCGCTTCTTTTCATATGGTGGAGGTTTTTGTTTTTTGTTTGTTTGCTTTGGTTCCTGTTTTATCCTGATTTTGTATGCCTTCGGTTTCTGATTTTCTGGGTTATCGATTTTATGCTGTAAACAGGGATATGGTCATTATCCATATTTGTCATTTTTACCACTGTCCATGTGTCACTGCTGGTGGACAAATGGTCCCCGAGGGCACTTGTCGGGCAGTCTTTTGCTTAAATGGATAGAACTCAAGAGACCTACAAAGTGGCTGGGGCGTCGCCCACTATAAAAAGGCCCCAACCTGTTGCGTCTACGGACACATACGCAATAGGTAACTTAGGTGTCCCTAGAATTAGTTTACACGACATTAGACATGAAACATTTGTAGTAAGTAACAACCATGAGTTTTGGTATAAACATGCAGATGGGTATATTAAAATCAAGCCCTGTAAGATTGAAGTGGTCGATATACTAAAAGAGCACTAATTTTCACCAAGCGATTGCTCAATTTCTAAGTGCGGCATGAAGAACTGCAAAACTTGTAAAAGAAAGGAGGGGATCTCCAACAACACTAGGTTGCAGCACCCACAGCAAAATCCTAAAACACCCATAGCAAAAAACACAGAACAGATACCCAAAGAAAGAGACGCAAAAGGGACAAGGAACACCAAGTCACAACATAGAAACATGAAGCATAAAAGACTACACATAAACCAACGAGACCAATGGGCAACCGGTGCCGACTTAGGACGGCCATCTGCCACGTAAATAGCAGACGGTGTGGTTATCCTTGATTACGTGCGCACAACCCTTGTAACATCCTAATAACAGACACTTCTTTCTCAAGTAATCTCACAAAACAAACATTTTACACGCATAGTTTTGAAAACCTTAACTGCATGACATCTAATGTTGTGTACGGAATAGAGTGCTCACATTGTGGATTGATTTATGTGGGTGAAACCAAAGGTCAGCTCCGAAAAAGAATGTCATGACACCGGTCAAAAATAAATAATAAAGGAAGTCAACTCCTTTATCGACATTTTGACCAGGCGGATCATTCTGTTTTATCTATGAGAGTCAGAATCCTGGAGAAAATATATCACCCCACAAACAATCCCAATTTGAGCACAGCTTTCCGTCGCAACAGAGAAGAGTTCTGGATAAAAAAATCTTAACACTGCAGCGCCCTATGGGTGCAACGATAACATCAGCACTATAGGAAAATTAACAAGTCCCGGTTGTCAATCGGTAAATGTGACTAGCTTATTCAACAGACCACAAAGAAGACCTCGAAGTCATGGCATTCGAAAATATAATAGGCCTGAGATACATAGTTTCTCCTTCGATGACTTGGTTCCATTTTTGAATGAGCCTCTATGCCTGCATTATATTCGTACCAAATTATACTCTGTTCCTTTACGGAAGTTACACGAAATCTACGATTATACGAAGGACCTCGCATATACCGATACACGTTCCCCAGAATACAGACTACAAGGAGTCATCTTGGACATTTCTACTTTTCGTTTATTTCAAGCAGTTAGATCAGATAAATCAGAGGAGAAAAAAAACCGCCCATTCATTAAATTAAGATTTGCAAACAAAGGTATTGATAACTTGAATCTTGGTCAAATTTTGTATCACAAAACTGTCACAGAAAAAATCACACCATATTTCAAAAGAAAAGAAACTCCTTGTATTTCCTATAGCTACACACCAACAGCTGCATCTAAAATTTACAATTACAAACGATTCCTGTAGAGTATTGATTTAAGTAATCCCTCACTACATCCACTTCCCTGCGAATGTTCTTCATCGGATTTCAACTACTCTCCTTGAGGACACGTTATTACTGGTGACCTTAGTATAGTCAAGAACGACAAGTTGAGAGCATTGTAAATAAAGGGTCCCAAATACAGAGAAAGTATTTCCTTTACATGGAACCAAAATGTCAAAATTATCATGGACTCTTGTGAGGAATATGCAAGACGTTGGGCAAAGAAAAAGGATGTACAGCTCGACACCCTTTCCGAATGGATAAAATCAATCAGAGGGTTACTTTTATCTAGAACTAACCGATTAAAATCAACTGTGAACACCAGATTCGTGTCTATATCTAAAGAACCCGATGTTATCAAAGAGCTTACCTACCTGCAAGAACATTATGTCATCACACCAGCGGACAAAGCCTCAAATAATTACACATTTACTTGCAAAAAGTACTATTTCGACAGTCTAGTTAAAGAGTTGGGTTTAAATTCGACACCTGGAAATCCCACTTACATCCCAACAAATTTTTCTTCCTCTGAAATAATAGATAACCACAAATCAGCTCTTGCTTCCTTTGGCTTCGACTCTACCAAATTAGATTTTGATTTACCATACTTATACTGCATACCTAAAATGCATAAGAATCCGTACAAACAACGTTTCATCGCTGGTTCCCCAAAATATTCTAGTACCAAATTTGTATCGATCTTACCCACCAAAGTTTTATCTGAAATCAATTCTGGGCTTCAAAGATATTGTTCGACAGTATATTCTCGCAGTGGTATCAACCAGATGTGGATTTTAAAGAATTCGAAGGAACTTTTAGAACATCTGAAATCCACTCATTTTAGTAGAGTCCATTCGATCAAAGCCTTTGATTTTTCGACACTTTACACTACAATTCCACATTCTAAATTGAAAGAGAGACTCGCAAAAATTATAAGTAATGCGTTTACAAGTAAGAATGGTAATCGCAAATACAAATTTATTGTTGTAAAATATGACAAAACCTACTTTGTAAAAGTCCGATTCTGAAAATCAGTACACTGAAACAGACATAATTCAGATGTTAAATTTTCTGATCGACAACATTTGTGTGGTGTTTGGAGGAAAGGTCTTCCAGCAAATTGTCGGAATTCCAATGGGGACCAATTGTGCCCCACTCCTTGCCGACATTTTCCTTTACTCGTACGAAGCTGAATTCATTCAATCTTTGGTCTCTGAAGGGAAAAGATACTTAGCTTCTGACTTCAACTTCACTTACAGATACATAGACGATGTGTTGTCCATCAATAATCCAAAATTCGCGGATTACCTGAGCAGTATCTATCCTTCGGAGCTTGAAGTCAAAGAAACTACAGAGACAAATAATTCAGCATCCTATTTGGACATAATGTTGTCCTATGACACTGATGGTCACATGAACACCTCACTCTATGACAAACGTGACGACTTCAATTTCAGCATTACAAACTTTCCTTTTCTGAGTAGCAACATCCCTTCATCGCCTGCTTATGGCGTGTTCATATCTCAGTTGATACGCTATGCCAGAGCAAGTAACAAATATACGGATTTTGTTCTGAGAGCTAGGCGTCTTTCAGATAAGTTTCTCAGTCAGGGATATGTTTGTGACCGACTTACATCGTCACTGAGGAAGTTCTACGGTCGATATGGGGAACTCGTCACACACTATGATGTCCCACTTTCCAGAATGGTGGATGATATTCTGTCATAGACCATTTGAACTATCCAACCAAAGATTGTACTCTATATCTTCCAAAATGGAAGTAACCGGATGTGACAGTTCTACCGAATTGAAGCGACGGGTGTTGCATGCAAGCAGGAGATGCTTACTCTTCCTGGGCACCTGGTCTCACTCTCATATCTGGAGTTCGCTTCTTTTCATATGGTGGAGGTTTTTGTTTGTTTGCTTTGGTTTCTGTTTTATCCTGATTTTGTAAGCCTTCGGTTTCTGATTTTCTGGGTTATCGATTTTGTGCTGTAAACAGGGATATGGTCATTATCCATTTTTGTCATTCTAATAGGTAAGATATTATCAGAATGTCGACTGATCAAAGTTCAAATTGAAACACATCAATCTATCTAGAAGTTTGCTGACCGTATTTACGCCTTTTAAGTTCAAGAATATTTATTTGAAAGTACTTCATGCTTTGAAGGTCTCCCAAAATAAATAATGTGAACTTTTCAGTAAGAAAAACGTATTAATTTTCGAAAAATTTATCAAATCTACAGTAGCCGTAAAGGACCGCATAAAAATATAATTATTTCGAGGGAACGAAAAAATATTTTGTGGGAACAAAATAACATTTCGAGGGAACGTAATAATATTTGGTGGGGACGAAAAAATATTTAGAGGGAACGAAAGATCATTTCATGGGCACGAAATATTACTTCGTGGGAACGAAAAATTATTCCGATGGAACGAAATATTGTTTCGAGGGAACGAAAATAAGTATAGAAGTACAATAAATCTAGGGACTAGCAATCTACCAGCAGATTGGTGATTTTGCCAATGACTTTTGGATTCTAATTTTACAAAGGATTCATCTTATCGAATTATCATACGAAGGCTGATTGATATGTTGTGAGCCTCGTATCAAACGATTTTAATCTTATCAGACATTTTGCATTATTTTATATATAATCCCCATATGTTTCTATACACTTTTGGCAAAGTTGTTGAATGGCCTCAATACCGGGTTTAAAGAACTCCTTATCTTGACTGTTCAGAAAGCCATCCACTGCAAGTATAACGTCATCATCAGGACTGAAAATGGGTGCCAGAAATAGCTGCTTTCAGATTTGTGAATAGTGTGATGGAGCAAGATCAAATGAATAGGCGGATTCTCAATCGAACGGAAAGCCACAATAATGAATGGAAGCCATGGCAGTGACAGACTTATGAACAGGAGCATTGTCCTGATCAAACAACATACCGGTACTTTTAGTGATCTTTCCGTAGTGCTTAAGTTTAATATATTCTCGTAACTGTGTCAGAAGTGAATCATAATATGTGCCATTGATTGTTTGTCCATTTTGGAGATAATTTATCAGCAGAATACCTTCTGAATTCCAGAAACCTTAGCCATAACCTTCCCAGCTGAAGGTAAAATAATGACCCCATGGTTCATCCATAGTGACACATCTTTGAATCTCCCTCAAAAAGGTTAAGATTAGAGTGCGACTGTTCTGATTCTGATCAACTGTCGGAAGTCTTCTGTAATAATGGAATGACTCAGATAAACATCAAATAGTACCTAACCGTCATTCAGTCTCAAAGTCGAGAAGGTAAGGCAAAATCGTGAGAATTCTCATCGAAACGGTTGCGAACCCCGGAATGAACAACATTCCGAAGTGAAACTAGGTGCCCGGGGAGAGTCAGCGTCTCCTGATTGCATGCAACACCCGTCGCAGAACTATTTACTGTGAAATGCCAAGTGTACTTACTATATAACTTTCTTTGACTCGTCTGTCAGTTATAACAATATCATGGACTTTATTTATCATTGGTCATTTCTAAAGTTGCAACAGTGACAGGCCTTCCAGGACGGGGTTATCCTCGAGGCTCCGTCTGCAACGCTTAGATTCCGCCACCTACCTTCTCACTGTAGTACACTTGTATGAAGGGACGTCTTTACCAAGTGTTTTACCATATCATTATGGATATCCTTAGATGACAAATATGGATAATGACCATATCCCTGTAAACAGCACAAAATCGATAATTCAGAAAATCAGAAACCGAAGGCATACAAAATCAGGACAAAGCAGGAACCAAAGCAAACAAACAAAAACTTCATTAAGCCTTTTATGTCCTTTCACCGATTTTATTCACTTTGCAAAAGCAACTTTCCTTGTTTACTTTGAAGTATTACCTCGTCGATTTAAATCGACGAAATGAGATTAGTCCTTGGGTTCATGGCCTTATATGAGGGGATTGACCGGTTGAAAGGGAGGGGGGACGGGAAGGAGGGAGAGATGGCGAGGAAGAGGAAGGGAAGGGGAGGAAGGGTGTGGGAGGAGGGAGAAAAGGAGGAGGGAGGATTGGGAGGTAAGGAAAGGATGAAAAGGAGGGGGCAAAGGAGGAGGCGGGAGGGGGAGGTTAGGGGTGGGAGGGGGAGAGAGGCACCCCCTGATCGCCCCCTTTATATAGTTAGAGTATAGCAGGACTTACGAAAAGAAATCCCTGCCTATCTCCTTCAATACGAGGATCACAACACATCAATCAGCCTTTGTATATGTTGGAAGAATATGGTGGCTCTCGGTACAATTTGTTCTCAAATACTTAAGAAAATAAGAGGACAGATAAAGATATAAAAATGCACCGGCGAGATTTGTGAAAATGTTGTCTGAAGGCCACAAACTGAAATACCCGTTTTGTGTGGAAAGAGTAATTA
This sequence comes from Pinctada imbricata, assembly GCA_033119305.1. Lineage (NCBI taxonomy): Eukaryota > Metazoa > Mollusca > Bivalvia > Pterioida > Pteriidae > Pinctada > Pinctada imbricata. The sequence continues at coordinate 57,534,245 of VSWD01000006.1, read as the reverse complement.
CTCTTTAATAATCTTATATATCTCAACTCTTCAACAGTTGCAATTTTCCTCTTTTAAGCAAATTATCATTCAGAATTCATTTTTTTAAAACTTCATATTAAGTTCATTTCTGACATTAAGTCGCATAATATTCAGGCGCTTATCAAAAAGTAAAAAAGCATTTTCAATGAATTTCGATTTGATCATTTTGAAATACTGCTCAAAACATTGACATGGATTTGTGCATGATGTAATTATATAATCTGCACTTATTTCCTGGTCAGTAATATAAAGTACAAATCCATGAAATGTTTTCTTTGATGAACAATTTGTTTTTAAATCCTCTGTAAGTTATCATGTATGTCAATCTACCTTAATAGACATAGACCGACACGAAAGTGACGCATTCGGCTTGATTAATGACGTCCTGTGTCTGCACTGATTACCCCTTGGTCTCGTTGGTTTATGTGTAGTCTTGTGTTTAATGTTTCTTTGTCCCTTGCTGTGCTTGTCTACTTTGTATTTTCGTATCAGGTTTTTGTTTTTGTGCTTTGCTATGAGTGCTGCAAGTCTGGTTGGAGATCCCCTCCTTTCGTCTTTATACGTTTACATTGCTTATACATGTAATGTTAACTATGACTGTAATGACCCACTTTGTAAAATGAAACTGTCATATCAGTCAACAGTGCGAAATATTAATACCAGATCAAAAAACAAATACAATTCCTTGCGTTTTCGTCCAACTACTTATTTCTTCGTATAAATTTCTTAAATTTTAAAGGCGTAAATACTGTCATCAGCTTTCAAAATCGATTTACATGTTACAAATTGAACTTAGTTTATAAACATTCTGAAAATATGTAACGTAGTAGACATTTGATAAATACTTGACATATCAAATTTGTGTACTCAATATTTTGTTAGTGTTTCATCCGATTATGTAATCATCATAATATATCACATTTACGAAAACTTGGTCACACTACTTAAAATGTGTCCGAGAAAAAAATTATCTACCATCGACGTGTATGATGATTTCGTTTTACAACGAAAAAAGAAACACGTGGTATTCTTAAGTATCACCAATAGACTCTTTCTAATCATGCATCTTTAGGGTCATTAAGGTGGCTCCACAGAGTATCCGAATATATAGTCTTTTCGGAGGCTCTCTTACCAAGGATATTGACGTCATTATGATTATGACGTCATGATAACGCGCCAAATAAATATTGTGAACTCGCCGATGAGTAGTGTCCACAGCGCTCGGAATTTTCGGCGTTCAAACTCTTCTATCTCGCTTATTTCAGAACGGATTTCAGCAAGTTTGGTATCGATTAAACCAGAGAATTATTGTTTACAATCTGATAGTAATTAAGTTTAGCTAGATTTATCATGTGATCTATACGTACTAAAATATCCATGATTGAGACCCCTGGCTATCGCTGTAAAAGTTTCCTTTTTATAACGTCATCATCGGAAATTCAACAACTTGTTGCTTTGAAGTAAAATCGAATAGGAAAATGTTAGTTTAACTATCTAACAGGCTATTTCTTGGAGATTTTAGCGATATAATGGATCAGATATTTAAAGTATTTTATCTCTGATTATCTATGATCAGAAGAATTTTTCTGCAATTTTGTCAACTTTCCTACTTTGCAGCGAAATGTTATCGAACTAAGTTTCTTTATTTGAAAACTTAAAGCGAACGAATCTTAATATCAATCCTGCTTTGTTCAAAGATGTATCCATTATGCAGATAACTGCACGCATTATCGAAAACGAGCGAGGTGAATGACGTCCATAAAAATAAGTTTTCGTTTCCTTTTTCCCTTCTCTCAGATTCCTACTGCCGTATATCTCTGATTTTGTTAAATTTTACACACTATTTCAAAACATTTTAGACATAGAAAAAACCTTTAATATGGGGGAAAATTTCTCTGACAGGAGGGGAAAAAATATATATTCCAGGGAGGGGGAATGGGGCCGAATATCGCAGAATATCGCAGAATTTGTTTTAAAAAAAACCCACCAGAAAAAAGAATAAGGGCGTCCTATTTTGAATTTGATCAAATAAAAGAAAACAAATCCAATATAAATATCCTTCAATGCCCTCAATTCTCCTAATATCGCAAGTCAATGAAGTCAATTAAAAGTTAGATGAGCACACTGTAGTTGAGTTTCTGGATACGCTCCTGAATCTGACTTTAACATGTAGCCTGATCTTTTAAAATTTCTTATTCATAAAAGTCAGAGAAAATTATTTCTTCCCTGTCCTGAAACGAAACAGCGCCTAGCCCCCCCCCCCTCCTATTATAAGTCGGTACCCGATTATTTGTCACGACCTACTTTAATAAATACTGACGCCTACTTTCTTAGTAAAGGCACTTTGATTAATCGCAAAATCTCTTTCAGAATCGTTCCCTTCTTTAAAGATTATTGAGAACTCTGCCCCTGCCTCGCCAAATTAAAAAAATTCTCAGGATGAGAGTGCATTAGTACTTTAAAATTCTAAGTCTTTCTCCCTCTAGAATCGCGCTTTTTACTCTCTCTCTCTTTCCCTAAATTACTTTGAGGGGGGTGCCTTCTGTTGTTTAGACATATCAAGAATCTCGTATGTATGGACACACACAATAAAAGCTTTGTAAGGTTTCCGTTAAAGCCGTTTCGGTCCAGAATTCCTACAAATTCCTGTAGCCATACGCTGATTAACCCTTACCTCTGACGTCACTTAACGTCGAATGAATATGGATTGCAACGTAGAAATTAAGGGGGTGGGGTTACAAAAATTATCATAACATCCGTTCGCTAGGTTCGATTTTGTTCATATTGCATAGAAATACTTCATATACCATAGTTTATCATTTGATATTTGTTCCAAAAAAATTAAACGATAGAATTTCATGCAATAGGCATATAACGTCAAAATATGACGATTTCAAAACGAGTTTTTAACCTCCTAGATGATCTTAAATTTGTAATAATTCCTCCATTTTCTTAGTCTATTTCAATTTCTTTGTTTAAAGATGAAAAAATAGTTTGGACATGAAATATAATCATAAAAGCATTCATAAATTTAGCAAAATATTTTAAAAATCAGCATGCTTTGGCAACGTTGGCAAAAATAGAAGAGAAACCCCAAAACTGCCAAAATTCAAAGCGTCATGAAAACAGTTACGTAGGTTCGATTTTCTTCATACTTTGCAAATTTTAATCTTGTATACCAATTATAAAATTCTGAGAGTTTCAGAAAAATTAAACGAGAGGATCTTTTTGGGGGGGTAGGTGTGTGGAGCCACCTTAAATATCCATAGAATAAAGTTTAAAAGTAAAATGCTGTCAATATGATATTTTAATATAATTTGTCATGAACAGCATAATGTTTCATGAACATGAACATGAAACATGAACAAGTCATGAACAATATGATATTTCATGACCAGGAATGGTGTAAACTTCTTTTGGTCTATTAATAATTCAGGGATGTCATTGACAAAATGAAATCAAGAAATTTTGAAGCAAATACGATTTCTTCATACGACCTTTCTAATATGTACACCACACTTCCTCACGACAAAATAAATGATCGATTGTCCAAACTCATTCAATGCTGCTTTAATCGAGAGGGGAAAACTTATATTTGTACATCTGAATAGAAGGGTTTCTTTTCCGCCACAGATTACAAATCATACAAAGAACTGATTCTAAACAAGGCAAACGCTACAAACACAGAAACACCATTTTTGTGGACCTACATTTAAATATCAAAATCGTTAATGGAGAAATTCATACAAGTGTGTATGATTAAAGAGATGATTTTGGATTCAACATAGTAAATCCCCCACCCCCGGCTTGACGTTGATGTTCCTAGATTACCGTTCCATGGTGTCTAAATTTCACAGCTCATCCGGTACATGTATGCTAGAGCATGTACATGTACTGATGTTTTGGATTTTCATACATTATAGTAGATTTACAAAAAAACAAAGAAACTTTTGGGACAAGGTTTTCGCTTTCAGAAACTAGTGAAGACTTTCTGGAAATTTTACAAAAATTATTGTCAACTTCTTTTGATATTCGGATCAATAAAGGCAACAGAGAATATAACTTTGGGTATTTCACAACCTGCATTTTATGGTGACATAATTAACAAGATAAGAAGGATCAAAGATAGACAACATTACTATCGAAAATGCGTCAGAATCATCAAACGCCTTATATACCGTGGATATGATCCTCATGTCACCAGACGAACACTACGCTTGTAACTTTACCAATCTACAGTCTTGTGCCAGCGCATTCTTTTGGTCTTTATTGTACATGTAAGTGTTGTTAAGATTTTCGTCAGGATCTTCTTTAGCTCATTAAAGAAAGGATGAGATCTCCAACACAACTCGGTTGCAGCACCCATAGCAAAACTTCAAAACACCCAATGCAAAAAAACACAGAGCAGACATCCACAGAAAGAGACGCAAAAGGGATAAGGAACACCAACACACACACCATAGAAACATGAAATATAAAAGACCACACATAAACCAACGAAACCAATGGACAAACAAATTAGGACAGCCATCTACCACGCAAGTAGCAGACGGTGTGGCTATCCGGATTACGTGCGCACAACCCTCCAACTTTTCTGATTACCCAGAGATAAGGATGACATACAATTGTGGTCTTAAACAACCACATCACTGAAAGAGAAACATAGAAACGGACACCATGACGCTGAGGCCCAAGAAACACAGATAGATATTTAAATGGTAATACGAAATATAGTCCGTGCTCTGCCGTCTGTAGCGAGCTCATGCATATGATCACCCAAGGAGCCCGACTGACATTCAGAGAGGACAGGTTGTCGGGGCCCTGTCTTCGCTAAAGAGGTCTTGACAGGGTCCGTCATGAGTCAGTCAGAGTGCAATTCCTAAGAATCCTCGGTTATACTCCTACTACTGAAATGATTTTTGGTGGCTTCACAAGAAGCATCACAGCATCACATTTAATATTCGAAACACGTGTCTGGTGCATGGAAATTGGTTTGGAATTTTCTTCAAGAAGGTAAAGAGTTGGAACCCTTCGACATTATTCCTGTAATGACATACTAAATTCTAAACAAATGAATGGGCATATCTAAATATATGTTTATATAGCAACCGAAAGCAGCAGCAGCGATCTCGACAATACAAAAAATAGTACGAGTTCCAGAAATACTCCTTTGGGCGATGTCATATTGAGAAGAGTGAACCTATGATGTTGTAATGTTAAACGTTTTCAAATTCAATAGCATCATTTAAGAACAGACATGGACCAGACATGCACGTTTCGGGTACTTCACCCTAGTCAGTGATCCTAAATCTTAACAATGTAATGTAGCCACAAAGTGTGAAAGACGTAAAGTTTAGATCGGTTTTGTAAATATATTTCGGATAAAATTATTATGAGATGCTGGAATGCCGTCTATGTGTTAATAGAAAAAAAAATTATCCATATTTTCTGTCTGAATGAGGTCTCTGTGAATAAAAGGAGGGGATATCCAAAGTAGGTCAAAGGTCATGATCACGCGGTCAAAAGTTTTGGTATCAATGGAAAGGCCTTGTCACAAGGAAAACACAAGTGAAATATGAAGGCCCCATCACTTCCCATTCAAAAGTTATGTCAAATGTTAAAGTTTTCTGGACAAACGGACAGACAAATATACATACAAACAGACGGACGGACCAAAATCTATATGCTCACGAATCTTTGATTCGGGGGGCATAACAGAAATACAGTACCCCCTATCATTGTATAAGCGAAATATATAGGAGAGAAGATACAACGAAAAATATAATTTAGAATTCGGATACTCCAGAATTAAGGTTTTCCATAATCAATTCATGTTTTATTGTTGGTCGAAAAGTGCTACAGGGGGAGGAAGATGTGTCAACCCTAAACTTATTCTTTAAACGAGGGGATTGCGCTCCCCCTTTCCTTTGATTTCTCGTGCTCCCTTGATTTATTTATAGGGCATATAGTTGATTTTAACAATGCAATTGATAAGATATATTACGATGTTTGAATAAGCTGTATATGCATTTATAAAGCAAATTAAAGCAACGGAAGCAGCAAGTAAAATTGAAATTATAAAAGAAAGGAGGGGATCTCCAACAACACCTAGTTGCAGCATCAACAGCAACCTCCCAAAACACCCACTGCAAAACACAAAAATGACACGCACAGAAAGAGACGCAGTCGTACAATGAACGTCAAATCACTAGAAAAACATAAAACACAAATGACTACACATAAACCAACGAGACCAATGGGCAAACGGTGCCGACTTAGGACGGCCATTTGCCTCGTGAGTAGCAGACGGTGTGGTTATCCTGGATTACGTGCGCACAACCCTCCCACTATTCCGATTACCCAGAGGTCTCGAAGAACGTACAATTGTGGTGTAAAACAACCTCCTCACTGTCAGATGACCACACACAAACAAGACCGCAAAACGCAGGGGCCCAAGCAACACAGATGAATATGTAAATTGATATAAAAAGAGGGCATGCGTAATACGACCTGTGCTCTGCCGGCTGTAGCGAGCTAATGTATGTTATCACCCGAGGAGTCCGACTGACATTCAGAGAGGACAGGTGGTCGGGGCCCTGTCTTCTCTAAAGAGGTTCGGACAGGGCCCGTCATGGAGTCCCGTCGTCACAGTCCGTCAGCGTGCAAGTATTAAGGATGCGCTGGTACAAGACTGTAGATTGGTCAAGTACCAAGCCTAGTGTCCGTCTGGTGACATTAGGATCATAATCACGGTATAAGAGGCGTTTGATGATTCTGACTGCATTTTCGATAGTAATTCTGTCTACCTTTGATCCTTCTAATTTTTTTGATCATGTCACCATAAAATGCAGGTTGCGAAATACCCAAAGTAATATACTCTGTTGCTTGTATGGGTCCGAATTTCAAAAGTAGTTGACAATAATTTTTGTAAAATTTCCAGAATGTCTTGACAAGTTTGTGAAAGCGAAAACCTTGACCTAAAAGTTTCTTTGTTATTTGTAAATTTCTATCATGAAAATCCAAAACATCAGTACATGCTCTAGCATACCGGATGAGCTGCGAAATGTAGATACCATAAGACGGTAATCTAGGAACATCACCGTCAAGCCAGGGAAAATTTACTATATTGAATCCAAAGTCATCTCTTTTGTCATACACCCTTGTATGAATCTCTCCATTAATAATTTTGATATTCAGGTCCAAAAATGGTGTTTCTGTGTTTGTGACGTTCGCCTTGTTTAGAGTCAGTTCCTATGGATAAATGACATTTTTATACTTTTCAAAAACAGGATTGTCGATAGTAAGGATATCATCCAGGTACCTAGAAGTACCATTGAAACATTTCACATCATCATGTTTTCTTTGTTTTTGAAGATTTTGGATAATTCTTTTTCATACATGAATAAAAATAAATTTGCAACAAGAGGCGCACAATTAGTACCCATAGGGATCCCTACAACCTGCTTGTAGAGATTCCCACCAAATCTTACATAAATGTTGTCCAAAAGAAAGGACAAGGCAATACAAAGGTCACTACATGTCCATGATTTATATGATTTGCATTCTGTATTGGAAAAGAAACCCTTTGATTCAGATGTACAAATATAAGTTTTACCCTCTCGGTTATAGAACCATTTAATGAGTTTGGACAATTGATCATTAATCTTATCGTGAGGAAGCGTGGTGTACATATTTGAAAAGTCGTACGAAGAAATCGAATTGGCTTGAAAATTTCTCGTTTTCATTTTGTCAATCACATCCCCTGAATTTTTAATAGACCAAAATAAGTTTACATCATTCCTGTTTAGAACAGTTTCACAATATTTTGCAACGTGTTCCTTTATCACCGTGAGTGCTGACGTCAGATTTCTAGACAAAATTGTAGTTGAGCAGTTGCTAGAATTAGCAATGTATCGAAATTTGTTAGGAGACTTGTGCAATTTTGGTATGCAGTATAGTGTAGGAAGATCCAGTTTAGAAATAGGGATCTTGAATGAAGAAATTTCACTGTTGTGTTTGTTCAAAATGTTAGGAACACTTTCATTGCTTTTGATATAAGTGTTTGTAGACGAAAGTTCCGAAACCAAAGTTGATATGTAGTAACGTTTTCAAATGATTATGGTGTTGTTGGCTGCTTTGTCTGCAGGAGCGAAGACATATTTTTCGTGTAAATTGCGTAATTTGGATTTAAAATATCTTTCAGATTTAGAACTTGGATTTTCGAAAAGATGAGGATTTTTGTGGAAGTTATCTATTCGAATATCGGTAATATCCAATATGAGGTTCTTCCAGTCATTCAGAGAATGTGATTCGACCCCTTCCAATTTACACCATCTTTTTGTATAGTTATCTAAGGCTTCCTTTAGTTCTTCGCGACATTTGATAAAATCTATCTTGGATGGAATTCTGTACTTAGGTCCTTTCTTGAGAAGATTGCGGAGCTGCCTGTCCTGGATAATTGAAAAGTCACCTGTTACAATATGGCCAGCTGGTTTATAAAGGTATTCAGAAGTTGCACATTCTCAAGAAGTAGGACTTGATTCAAGAATTTTAGGATCTGATGTTACTTTATTGTAGTTAAATACGAAATTTCGAATAGGTTTTTTATACTTGTAACAAATAAGAGGAGGTTCAAAATTCTCAAAATATTGAGGAATAGCACTTTGGACGCGATGATCCCGAAAAATATTAGAGATGTTAAGAAGATCGAAACCTTTGTTAATAAATGGAATTTTTATGAATCGTCTTTTAAGGGGAATGTTTTTAATGACAGGAAAAAGTTTATTCTGTGCGAATGCAACAATGATATTAAGTTTGAATCAATCAGTATTTCTTAAGAATGCAACCTCTGCTTCATCCAAGATAGATTTCAATTGAACTGCTGGTATTGATGAGAGAGCATGAAGCAGTTCATGTCTGCCGCCGTTTCGTGCAATTATAAGTAGATCTCTGAGGGTACGATGTATTCTAGCTCTGTTTCTAAGGTTTCTGTTTCGCCTTTTTCCGTGTGACCTAAACTTTCGTTTAGCGTCAGGGCGGATTGAAAAGACATTGATCTTTGTCGAGGTCGAGGAAATATTTCCTTGTCCGTAAATTTGATCGTTTAAACCAAGGGGGTACGCAGTTTGTAATTTAGTGATCCAGGCAAGTTCAGCTTGTAGTCGGCGTTTTTTAATTTCAGTTTTCCTTAGATTTTTGAGTTTTGGGAAAGACTGAACTGGAGTAATACTTAAATCCGAAATTGAATGATTATATTTAAAGAAGTGATGGTACAGGAAATTTCTGTGCTTTTTGTGACGCGAGTTTCAAACGATCACCTAATCAAGGGGACGCAACCATTTAGGGTATGTGTGTGTATGGGGGGTAATTTTTCGAACCATATAAAGAATATTCTGAATAAATAAAATATGGGTAAAGGGGGCCGGCCCTCTGCACGCACGGAGCGCATAAAAATCAACCTCTTGATTCCCTGTTTTATGAGGTTATGTTCAGATGCATGTTGTGAAAAACATCGTATATATAAAATAGTATACATGTAGTATAGTTTATTACTCGAATGTATGCCTGTATGCAACTGCAGAGTCGTCCGTCCGTTGTTCTTTTGCCTGCTTTGCATAGAATTCAGAGGTAGATCTACAAAGGAGTTGGATGGGAGGATGGAGGGGGCGGATTCCAAGGAAAATTTGCTACGAGACTTTGAAATATGCATTAGTCGACGTTTTCGTGAATTTCTTGATGACGTCATAATATTGAAAGTGTCATTCCAGTTCTCGTAAACCTATTGGAAATTAATTTTGATTTAACTTCCAAAATAACCATAAATATATTGCACTTACGTATGGAAAAGATACAATGAATTGTGTTTTAAACATAGGCAGGATACTTGAATAAAAGATGACACTGTCGCTAAAAATTGCAATTTCGGGCCAATTTAATGTAGTTGCTAGTTAATTATTAGGAATCCTGTGGATGAATCTTTGTCAAAAACTATCAAACTTATCAAGAATGTCCAGACATGATTTCATGATTAAATGGGAAAAATTGAATTTAGGATTAATATATTACAAGGCTTTATATTTTCCAATTTTTCTGCCAAAATCGTTCATTTTCAATGAAGTGACAGTCCGCTCTCCAGTAACGTAAATTTGTCAACGAATACACTGTAATGAAGCTTTAATTTTCAATTTTATACATGCTAAGTTTCAATGCAATACGTTTATTAATAATTTTTTTATTGTATTTTGAATGCGAAGGTTTGTGACGCCATTTTTTCCCGATTACGTCGAAATGACGTCGTTGTTTGCTCATGGATAAAACTCCCAAAGTCCTAAATTTCGAAAATCGCCATAATTTCATCAAATGACGCCGGAAATTATTCAAACTTCATCAGGATACTCAAATGCGTATATCAATCAAAGTATCAAATGTTTTAAGGGAGTTAAGACTGTACTTTTCCTAGGAAGCGAGAAAGCAAATTGTACCGCCGCCATCTTGGTGTTCAAACCCTCCTTAATTATCTCGTTATTACGACATAATCATCTCGTAATTACGAGATCTTTTCTCGTAAGTAAGAGTTAATTTTCTCAGATTACGACTTATTTATGTTGTTATAAAGAGATCTTTTCTCGTAGTTACGAGATAATTTTCTCGTTATTACCACTTAATCATGTCGTTATTACTACATTATTATTTCGTGATATCGAAATCTTTTCTCGCAATTACGAGTTAATTATCTCATTATTACGAGATTACAATTTTTTTCTGTGATTCTATTCGGCTTTTCGTAGTGTAAATTGAGTATTACCTTGAAAAAAAGAACCGTCAAATGCGTCAGAGCTTCTACATATGATAGATAGGTGTATAATTTACATAACATAGACTATCAAATACAATTACAACAAAATTGTTCACTTTGAAATTCTTGAATCTGAAGAGGATCAATTGAATCAAATTCAATCAGATAATTCGTCGACAAAGTAGATAAAACTTCAAGAATTCGATTTCCGAGGTGAGCTGCACAGGATAGAAGGGTGATTCCGTTTTCCTTATGAATACCAAGTCAAGCAAATATTACTTCTTTCTCATTTTCCGATCTTTCAAATGTCAAATGAGTTTTCAAAATCAGACACCATTTTTTCTTTGCCTGTAGTTTTCTGTTTATCACATGTTGTTACACCCCCCTCCCCTTCATATTCTGCCAGTGTAGGCTAAAAAATATTTCTGTTTACACCCATCCTACTTTTACCCTTTTTTAACAGCCATCAGACACAAACAACTAGATAGTTAGATATGATATATCGTCCTCTTGGCAAAGTTAGATGCGACAGAATAGAAGAGTAATACTTTTCTGTAAGTTTTTTTATTTAAAAGAATTAATGCCCTTTAACAATAATAAGGTCAATCCGGACAAGATTAACCCCTTATAACAATAGAAAAAAAATCGTATTATAAATCTTTGAATTTACATCACTTCTTTCAAACATATCCTAATAGAAGAATGAATATTGCCGCAATTTCTAAAGATACAGATTGCGCTTTGTTGTTTTCAACTTGCTTCTACTTTTCTGTAATTTTATATCTTTTACGCTTGCACAAAGGACTTTTAATTGAAGTTGGAACGGGGAATGACACTCTAAGTTTTTCCTCTACTTGCTCATACTGATACATGTACATGTATCTATAACTGTTATCTAATTCCACCAATGTTCAAAAAACATTTAGAGCATACATGTACTTCTGGATAAAATTTCATTGTACCGTACGTACATTGCGACAATTCATATCTATTAGGTACTGTTTCACATGAATAATTTTTAAGTTTGACTTAAATACCACTTTTTGTTTGCTTCGTTTGACCTTGACAAATGTACGTCACCATTAGGAGTTGTATCCGATATACTAATAAATGACATAACTAATGCTTTGAACAACTAATAAATTATATAACTAATGTTTTAAAGTTATTTATTCTTACTTATTATTAAGATACCTTTTATAAAATGCAAGGTCCGATAAAACAATGACAGATCCAACAAGAGCCAGTATAATTATGGCTATTAATCCAATCCCCTTTGATGAAGTCCTTTCATCAGGTGCTGATATTAATTTCCTCTTTGATGATGATAGCGTCTTTGTTTCCACCAACAGTTCTTGTTGTATCTCTTTCAGCTTCTCCTCTACCTCCTCATTGGTAATATTGTGATGTTCAGTACAAATGCAGCACGTTTCATTATCGCCACGTGATGTAGTAGCATCACCATTTGAAGTCGTCGTTGGAATGTCACAAATTGATAGCGACGATTTAGTAGTTACGTTGCTTGCATCTTCACTGAACACAACTACAAAGTAAAACATGAATGCTGAAATTCAAAGCTGAACAAACATTTCAGCAGTAGTTGTTTAAGAAAATACAGGTTTTATAATATATCAAATCCAATGAAAAAAAAGAAGGGAGGAGATCTCCAACAAGACCCCGTTGCAGCATCAACAGTAAAACACCAAAACACCCGATGCAAAAACACAAAAGACGAGTACAGCACGAGACGGAAAAGAGACACACGACATGTAAACATCAAACACAAAAGACTACACATAAACCGACGAGACCAATGGGTAACCGGTGCCGACTTTGGACGGCCATCTGTCACGCAAGTAGCAAAGATCTTTCAATTCATCTTTCATTTGACAATGTATATTGTATTTGACAATGTATATTGTGACCGATGTAGCATGCAAGCAGGAGATGCTGACTCTTACTGGGCACCTGATCTCATTCCCATATTGGGAGTTCGCTTCTCTTCATGTGGTGGAGGTTATTGTTTGTTTGCTTTGGTTCCTGTTTTATCCTGATTTTGTAAACCTTCGGTTTGTGATTTTCTGAATTATCGATGTTGTGCTGTATATTGGGATATGGTCATTATCGATATTTGTTATTTGATTTCACAGAGGTCGTCTATTTAAGGATTGTTTTTTCAGCTTTTACGCTTTATCGATGTGTATTGGTAGTAAGGAATGAAGTAAAAAATATTTAAGGCACGAAGTAAGGACGACGATTTGTTGCCCTGGAAGAAAATAGCTGTGACATGATCTTTATCAAAGGTAAAAGCTCAAGGTTACAGTTAAACGATAATTATTCATAGGTCCGTTGTCCTCCTCAATATGAATATTTTTCAAACTTTGTAACCATGGTAACAAGGCAATATTTTAAGGCCAGGATTAAACTAAAAGGAAATGTGAAAGGCTTCTGGGGGACATATTTCACCCTTGAATATATTTGAAAACTATTTTCTATACTTAGCAATACTTCTGCTCTAAAGAATAACAGTTCAAATATATTGAATTATTTCTAGTTTACCTATAATTTCTAAATGTTTCATGAAATAACCTTCAGTGTATTTATTGATGTTTCTACATCTACATCGTTTGTGACCAACATGGAAGCTCACAAATCTCGTGCCACAGAAGAAACGAAACCTTCGGATGTTGTGTCCCGAGATGAGGAAATCTTATTATTGTCTTTTATGATGAAATGATAAACAAAATAAAAATGATCAAAGGTAGGCAGCATAACCACCGAAAATGCATCAGAATCATCTAACGCCTTTTATACCGTGGACACGATCCTAATGTCACCAGACGGACACTAGGCTTGGTACTTGACCAATCTACTGTCTTGTACCAGCGCATCATTGAGAGTTGCACTTTGACTGACTGTGACGACGGGAGTCAATGAAGGGCCCTGTCCAAACCTCTTTAGAGAAGACAGGACCCCGACCACCTGTCCTCTCTGAATGTCAGTCGGACTCCTCGGGTGATTACATACATGAGCTGCCTACAGCCGGCAGAGCACGGACTGTATTACGCAAGCCCTATTTTATACCCATTTACATATTCATCTGTGTTGGTGGGGCCTCTACGTTTTGCGGTCTTGTTTCTGTGAGGTCATTTTACATTGAGGAGGTTGTTTTACACCCCCATTGAACTTTCTTCGAGACCTCTGGGTAATTGGAGAAGTGAGAGGGTTGTGCGCACCATTTGCTACTTGCGTGGCAAATGGCCGTCCAAAGTCGGCACCTGTTGCCCATTGGTCTTGTCGGTTTATGTGTAGTCTTTTGTGTTTGATGTTTACATGTCGTATGTCTCTTTTCCGTCTCATACTATGCTGGTCTTATGTGTTTTTGCATCGGGTGTTTTGGAGTTTTGCTGTTGGTGCTGCAACAAGGTCTTGTTGGAGATCCCCTCCCTTCTTTTATTAGTAAGCAATTTTTCAGAGCTTGGGTTGACGACCAATATTTTACATCAAATTATGAAGTACATGTACATGTAATAAGAGTTCACAGCAAGACGAAACCATCCAACATTTGTTCTTTAAATGTAATCAGGTTATGAACTTCTTTCAAATTTCGTAACTTGGATAAATACACACTCTGAACATCCTATTAACTTAAACAAAACAGAATATTTATTAGGAGTAATAGGCAAAGAAAATAAAGCACTCAACACAATTTTTATGTTAACAAAAGTATACATATATGAATCAAAATTAAAAGGAGAAAGATTAAATTTAGATTTAATGAAAAATCAAATACTACTTTACGTTAAAACAGAAAAGTATATACATAGGAAGAATAATACTTTAGATTTATTCCAAATCAAATGGAAGAATTTTTCGTTTCTTGCAGACGCCACGGGACAAACTAGAAACTAAATTACAGAATTTTTTTTCTTCTTCGGATGTATGAATGTAGGACATATAAAATTTGTAATTGTGTGTATGATGATGAGGATGCAGTGAAAATGGATGTATGAGAGAGCGTAAGCTGTATGTGTGAGGTACGAGAGGGTGTGACAATAGCAATGTGCTCTGATGTCTGTCTTTGCTCTATTTAGGAAGTACACATACATGTACTAACAGCACACTGTCACCAATAACAATCTAATCATCATGATATGCATATTAATATTTTTAAATGACATTCGTAAAACGTACATATAAATATATGACATACAATATGACGTACAATGTTACGAACTTAGTCAAATAAGCCCGTTATTAGCTTTAATATGTCTGTCTCCAAAGAGTTAGGTGAGGAACTCTCATCAGCTCAATTCTATGGAATCTTATCTGACACTCCTAAAAGCTAGGTGAGGAATTCTCATCAGCTATCTATTTCTCTTTTCTAACCTTTTTCTAAACGGGCAAAATACAGTATTTATGTATATTATGTATATGTATCATTATCATCGTTTCTTTCAAGAAATCATATGGTGTACAATTATCGATTATAATAATTACATGTATGAAGCGATTGCTCAATTTCTAAGTGCGGCATAAAGAACTGCAAAACTTGTAACATCCTAATAACAGACACTTCATTCTCAAGTTATCTCACAAAACAAACATTTAACACGCATAGTTTTGAAAACCTTAACTGCATGACATCTAATGTGGTGTACGGAATAGAGTGCTCACTTTGTGGATTGATTTATGTAGGTGAAACAAAAGGTCACCTCCGAAAAAGAATGTCAGGACACCGGTCAAAAATAAATAATAAAGGAACTCAACTCCTTTATCGCCATTTTGACCAGGCGGATCATTCTGTTTTATCTATGAGAGTCAGAATCCTGGAGAAAATATATCACCCCACAAACAATCCCAATTTGAGCACACCTTTCCGTCGCAACAGAGAAGAGTTCTGGATAAAAAACCTTAACACTGCAGCGCACTATGGGTGCAACGATAACATCAGCACTATAGGAAACTTAACAAGTCCCGCTTGTCAATCGGTAAATGTGACTAGCTTATTCAACAGACCACAAAGAAGACATCGAAGTCATGGCATTCGAAAATATAATAGGCCTGAGATACATCATTTCTCCTTCGATGACTTGGTTCCATTTTTGAATGCTCTAGGACTGCATTATATTCGTACCAAATTATACTCTGTTCCTTTACGGAAGTTACACGAAATCTACGAATATACGAAGGACCTCACATATACCGATACGCGTTCCCCAGAATACAGACTACAAGGAGTCATCTTGGACATTTCTACTTTTCGTTTATTTCAAGCAGTTAGATCAGATAAATCAGAGGAGAAAACAAACCGCCCTTTCATTAAAGTAAGATTTGCAAACAAAGGTATTGATAAATTGAATCATGGTCAAATTTTGAATCACAAAACTGTCACAGAAAAAATCACACCATATTTCAAAAGAAAAGAAACTCCTTTTATTTCCTATAGCTACACACCAACAGTTGCATCTAAAATTTACAATTACAAACGATTCCTGCAGTGTATTGGTTTAAGTAATCCCTCACTACATCCACTTCCTTGCGAATGTTCTTCATCGGATTTCAACTACTCTCCTTGTGGACACGTTATTACTGGTGACCTTAGTATAGTCAAGAACGACAAGTTGAGAGAATTGTTAAAAAAGGGTCCCAAATACAGAGAAAGTATGTCCTTTACATGGAACCAAAATTTGAAATTATCATAGACTCTTGTGAGGAATATGCAAGACGTTGGGCAAAGAAAGAGGATGTACAGCTCGACACTCTTCTCGAATGGATAAAATCCATCAAAGGGTTACTTTTATCTAGAATTAACCGATTAAAATCAACTGTGAACACCAGATTCGAGTCTATATTTAAAGACCCTGATGCTATCACAGAGCTCACCTACTTCCGAAGAACATTATGTCATCACACCAGCGGACAAAGCCTCAAATAATTACACATTTACTTGCAAAAAGTACTATTTCGACAGTCTAGTTAAAGAGTTGGGTTTAAATTCGACACCTGGAAATCCCACTTACACCCCTAAAAACCTTTCTGCCTCTGAAATAATAGATAACCACAAATCAGCTCTTGCTTCCTTTGGCTTCCAAACTAACAATTTAGATTTAGATTTACCATACTTATACTGCATACCTAAAATGCATAAGAATCCGTACAAACAACGTTTCATCGCTGGTTCCTCAAAATGTTCTACCAAATCTGTATCGATCTTACTCAGCAAAGTTTTATCTGAAATCAAATCTGGGCTACAAAAATATTGTTCGACAGTATATTCTCGCAGTGGTATCAACCAGATGTGGATTTTAAAGAATTCGAAGGAACTTTTAGAACATCTGAAATCCACTCATTTTAGTAAAGTTCATTCGATCAAAGCCTTTGATTTTTCGACACTTTACACTACAATTCCACATTCTAAATTGAAAGAAAGACTCGCAAAAATTATAAGTAATGCATTTACAAGTAAGAACGGTAATCGCAAATACAAATTTATTGTTGTGAACTATGACAAAACCTACTTTGTAAAAGAAAATTCCGATTCTGAAAATAAGTACACTGAAACAGATATTATTCAGATGTTAAACTTTTTGATCGACAACATTTTTGTGGTGTTTGGAGGAAAGGTCTTCCAGCAAATTGTCGGAATTCCAATGGGGACCAATTGTGCCCCACTCCTTGCCGACATTTTTCTTTACTCGTACGAAGCTGAATTCATTAAATCTCTGGTCTCTGAAGGGAAAAGATACTTAGCTTCTGACTTCAACTTCACTTACAGATACATAGACGATGTGTTGTCCATCAATAATCCAAAATTCGCGGATTACCTGAGCAGTATCTATCCTTCAGAGCTTGAAGTCAAAGAAACTACAGAGAGAAATAATTCAGCATCCTATTTGGACATAATGTTGTCCTACGACACTGATGGGATCACATGAACACCTCACTCTATGACAAACGTGACGACTTCAATTTCAGCATTACAAACTTTCCTTTTCTGAGTAGCAACATCCCTTCATCGCCTGCTTATGGCGTGTTCATATCTCAGTTGATACGCTATGCCAGAGCAAGTACGAAATATACGGATTTTGTTCTGAGAGCTAGGCGTCTTTCAGATAAGCTTCTCAGTCAGGGATATGCTTGTGACCGACTAACATCGTCACTGAGGAAGTTCTACGGTCGATATGGGGAACTCGTCATACACTATGATGTCCCACTCTCCAGAATGATGGGTGATATTCTGTCGTAGACCATTTGAACCATCCAACCCAAGATTGTACTCTATGTCTTCCAAAATGGAAGTAACCGGATGTGACAGTTCTACCGAATTGAAGCGACGGGTGCTGCATGCAAGCAGGAGATGCTTACTCTTCCTGGGCACCTGGTCTCACTCTCATATCTGGAGTTCGCTTCTTTTCATATGGTGGAGGTTTTTGTTTGTTTGCTTTGGTTTCTGTTTTATCCTGATTTTGTATGCCTTCGATTTCTGATTTTCTGAATTATCGATTTTGTACTGTAAACAGGGATATGGTCATTATCCATATTTTTCATCATTCTGTCATAGACCATTTGAACCATTCAACCAAAGATTGTACTCTATATCTTCCAAAATGGAAGTTACCGAATGTGACAGTTCTACCGAATTGAAGCGACGGGTGTTGCATGCAAGCAGGAGATGCTTACTCTTCCTGGGCACCTGGTCTCACTCTCATATCGGGAGTTCGCTTCTTTTCGTATGGTGGAGGTTTTTGTTTGTTTGCCTTTGTTCCTGTTTTATCCTGATTTCGTATGCCTCGGTTTCTGATTTTCTGAATTATCGATTTTGTACTGTAAACAGGGATATGGTCATTATCCATATTTGTCATTAATATCCAATAAAGAATGGTGCTATGATGATGACAAATGGCCGTGATGAAGTGTCCATATCTTCCACATACTGCACAACTTTTACACATTTTATCACTTACTAATCACTATGAACCTTATAAAGAAATGCATAAAACAGATTTAAAACAACATTGTATATGAAAACATATTGCTGAATTATTGACTTACTTCCTATATATTAATACCTAATATACTAACTGGAAGTGGACATATGAGTACGAGCCAAACGTCTGAGGAACATTAAATTTGAGAAACATTCACCAATGCGTATATCTGAAAGATCTTAATGAGACGATCATTTTTGAATATGGATTAAAATCGGATTTGAAACGAAATCTTTGATGATCAATTCACGATTTATCATTCTTTTTAACTTTTAACTTTGAATTGAAGTATTATTATTTGTAGACGTTTTTGATATAAACTTACTAGAATAAGGTCCTAAAAATCAATATCATCTGAAGAAGCAACAAATGATTGAAAATAGGATGGGATAAAGAATTATTTAGTATTCTTTTGTTCAACTTGACGGCACTTTAAAGACTTTGAGATTGTGACATCGCATTTTTGAATAACATTAGCTCGGCAAAGGGGTGTGGCTATGATTCGAAGGTTTTTTTTTTTGTAATCCCAGGGGGTTATAAGAGGTACGATGTACCCCGGGGGTTCACATAATTGTTATTCTATTGTAATTGAAAGGGGTAGGGGCCACGATAACCCTAAATCGGCCCTCGATTTTTCTATAGAAATAAATTTTATGGGGGATACTTGATATCTCTCATGCAAATACACGAATGTTCACCGCTTTTAATGAAGAGAAAAATATCACCAAACATAGCACCATGTAATTTGAATGACGTCATGAAGTGACGCCATTTTGACGTTATTCACAAAATATTGCGAAAATTGCTTTGAATTTTGTCTTTTGTGGAAGAATTCAATGTGGCCGCATGCGTTAACTGAGCGAAAACGTCTATGACGAAAGGATATAATGATAATCTTTCACATATAATTTTTTCATCCTAGTTAATGCATGCGGCCATTACTTATTCTAAAGAAATATGTAGTTTTTGCATCAATTTCGCGGAATAAGACCGATTTTGGTGTTTTCAAAGGGACTAAAAGCTACTGAAAAAATGCAGTGTTGACAAAAGATAGATTCGTGATTCAGTAGAGAACGTTTCAAAATGTCAAATCACAGTTAAAAATTCTATGAAGTACAATGTTCGAAATTAGGGCCAATATCGGACTTCGTGGCCCTACCTTTTTGGACGATTTAATTAATCAGTGAATGAAAGTCAAAGACAAAAACCGAAACCAGATTCCAAAAAACACAGTCGAAAAGGCTTATTAAGATTTTTGGTTTTTACATAAACAACAATGATGAAAGAAGAAAAAAGGAGTGTCAAATCCGATGTTCCGTCTGTACAAAGAAGAATGAATACAGAAAACTTGATATGTATGGATCTAGATGAGCATTTTAAAAATAAATTTTCTGAAGGGTTACATTACCTTTCGATTTTTGTTTCTGTGCCCTCATTATATTACCTTCTTGAATTGCTCCAGTTATAATAGTTGTATCCTCTGTATCATTTACTAGTGTAACCACGACTGGTAGATCATACGAATCACAAAAGTATAGCTGGCATGTTCCATTCCCTGACGTCATTTCCTTATACTCAGCTAGGACATTTTTACTGGAAAATAATCTGTTTATGCAACCATCCAAGGTTTCGTTGCTGTACTTCGTCCTTTTTCGTAGAGATGATTGTAAAAGCCTCGTATTATTATTGAGGATATAGGAGTCCGTTAGATCTGAAAACAAAAGTTTTATTCAATTTTAGCTTCAGAAGTTAATGAGATAGAACTATACCAGACGTTGAATTCTTATTCTTGTTAACGACCTTCATTTCAATTGAGATTGAGATTTTAAGAAAAGACATGGCTTTTGATTTCTTTTACATGGATCTATTTCAGGCAATTAAGAATGAAAAGTACCCTACATGTATTTTATGCGACATTTTTCGTTGTTGTTTATATTAAGTCGATTGAAGAATTTCAATGTTTTCTAACCATAGTAAAGATGTCTCGGACCCTGACAGGCATAGGCGAATTGCAGATGACAGGAAACGCCATATATATTTTTGTTTAGATCCGCTGTTGCATTGAGCATGTAGCAGAGTCTATCAGCCGTGGTATTAGTGATTACGTTTGGTTCGCCAGCATCTGTACTACAATCTTGGAAACGTAAAAATAAATCAGATCCAACCGGTTTTATGTTTCCAATCCACATCCCCTCAAAATCAGATCTAAAAAGAAGGACAAGAAATTCAAATTAAATTGCATACTTTCGACATTTTTTCCCGTAAATCCTACTGATCCGATAAAAAGTTGAATTTATTGTGAAATAGATCGGACAAAATGATGTGCTTCATCCTGCTTCCGTCTGTACGTTACTTTCGGACGCCAAATATCCTTTTCGGAATATGAATTATCATTTGTGGTACTTTAATTGCGATCTATTTTGCTTTGACGACAGGACTTAATGACGTAACCTGTCCAAACCTCGTTAGAGTTGATAAGGCCTCGACCACCTGTATTCTCTGAATGTCGGTCGGACTCCTCGGGCTGTAGCATGCATTTAATTTAGCTTGCTACATCTGGCAGAGCATGGAATTTATTTCATACGCCCTCTATTTTTATATCCATTTACATAACACAAAGGAGGGGATCTCCAACAACACCAAGTTGTAGCACCCACAGCAAAACCCCAAAACACCAATGCAAAAACACAAAGCAGACAAGTCAACATGTCAACCTGTGTGTTGCTTGGTCCCTTGCATTATGCTGTATTATTTGTATGTCAACATACAGTGAGGAGGTTATTTTACACTACTATCATGCATTCGTCGAGACCGCTGGGTAAACGGAAAAATGGACGGGTGGTGCGCACGTAATCCGGATGACCACATCATATAATACTGAAAAGGCAATGACCCTCCTAATGCTGCACCGGTTACCTATTGACCATGTCGCTTTTTTAGTCTTCTGTTTCTGATGTTTCTATGTTGTGTTTTGTTGTTTCTTGTCCCTTTTGCGTCCCTTCCCTTGCTGTGGTTTTGCATTGGGTGTTTTAGGTTTATTGCTATGGGTGTTGCAACCGAGAATTGTAAGAGATCCCCTCCTTTCTTTAAACCTAAAGGAATCAATTGACTTTAGTTAAAAAAATTGTCCTCCGTATTTCTGTGGAGTTCTGATCTTGTCTCCGTAAAATGTCAGAATTTTCTTCTCTTCTGAGAATTTTCTTTTCTTCAAGAATTCATAAGGTTTTTGATTGTGATTTTTTGGGAGTCTGGTTTCGGTTTTTTGTTTGACTTTCATTTACTTATTCCAAAAATGAACATGCAAATTCCTGTCTTTATTTTTACAGTTTAGAAGAAACATTATCTCCTTCAGAAGGTAAGCAGCATTCTTGATAAACAGACGTTGGATGGTGTAAATCTTTTAAGAGTTCGATCCTTGAAATATTCATCGTTCTGCAAGCTTGGACTAAAGTGCGAAAACGAGTAAATTGGTTAACACAAGAGAATACATTCCAATCATTAGTTAACCATGCAGCTTTGAAGGCAAGGCGACTTACCGAGAACAACAAGTTTAAATAGCATTTGAAAACTTGACTTGAGTCAATGCGAAGAAACATTTTATGATCTAATTTAACAAACAATTAAACTATATAAAATCCTATAAAGGAACTCACGTAACATTTGATGCATTTGAAAACGTTTCCATTTTGCTGTCAGAAAGAAACCCTATCGACGGATATCACTGATACATAAATATGAATAAATTCATGGACGATATCACTGATACATAAATATGAATAAATTCATAGACGATATCACTGATACATAAATATGAATAAATTCATGGACGATATCACTGATACATAAATATGAATAAATTCATGGACGATATCACTGATTCATAAATATGAATAAATTCATGGACGATATCACTGATACATAAATATGAATAAATTCATGTACGATATCACTGATACATAAATATGAATAAATTCATAGACGATATCACTGATACATAAATATGAATAAATTCATGTACGATATCACTGATACATAAATATGAATAAATTCATAGACGATATCACTGATAAATAAATATGAATAAATTCATGGACGATATCACTGATACATAGATATGAATAAATTCATAGACGATATCACTGATACATAAATATGAATAAATTCATAGACGATATCACTGATACATAAATATGAATAAATTCATAGACGATATCACTGATACATAAATATGAATAATTTCATGGACGATATCACTGATTCATGAATATGAATAAATTCAGTCATTTCTATTAGTAAAACAAATAGTCAAATGATATATTTTCAAGCAGTCAGACATATTAAGGTCACTTATGGGTCCTGTAGCATCATATCCCAACCATTTTGCTACGTCTCTTGGTACATTTTGGACATTATAATTTTCATACTTTTTGGCCATTTTACATTGTTTAGACTGAGGATCACTGACGCGGATTTAGTACCCGAAACGTGCATGTCTGGTCCATGCTGTGAACTTATCAGGTCTAAAATGATGCTTTTGAATTTGAAGACATTTAACATGTAAGAGACTCAAACGAGACTATTTCGTTGATTACCTGTTTTGTTGTAGTGCATGGGCCAGAACGAAGTCATGATAGACCAGTTCTCTCCAACCATGATATAAATTCATATTCTTAGATATACAAGATTCGTGTGCCTCGATAAAAGTTCTTCTGTCCCAGTACAAATGAATAGGTATGTCAAACACCCATTTGTTCAGTGGATATACTACAAAGGAGAATAATAGTCATACACTATACGTGACTCAAAACACAGTTTTCGTTATAGACTTAAAAGTATAATCAATTGGCACTTTTCTCTAGAATTAGATAGAATAGAATTTAACAACTGCACTCTTGAATCATTAAAAAATCATGGTCTTGCTTCATCCAACAGAGCACGGCCACTTTTTGTAAACCCAACGCTTTTCACATCCATTTACAAAAACCGATGCACAAACTATATAATCCGCGAAGCGGATTATATTTTGTTTGTGCATCGGTTTTTGTCTATACATCGATAGACAGAAAAATTATTACAGTCATTTCTTATAATTTAATTAAATCACTATTTAATCATCTAGTTTATTTTGCAATTGAAGTCATTTTAGCGTGCTTGATTCTCAAGTTCAAAACTGGCGACGTGATATTTGAACAGGCCTAACGTAGCGGCGCTCGCTGTTAGTGACGTCATAATAGGTGACATTGTCTATACATCTATAGATAAAATTTCGCGCCGTACGTTTGTATAGGCGTTATACAGACATTACGGGAATAGTTAAATTATTTAGAAATATCTGTCCAGAAGGCTGGTCCCTGGCAGGAGTGTTTGACTCTTCGCTTATTATGGTAATGATGTCATCTCACCATGAGAAGATGTTTTGTTTTCACTACAGCAGTTGGTCTTCGAAGACCTCTATGTATCAATTTAAGTTGAAAAGTCAGTAAATCCAAATTACCATGTCTTTCTCTGTTTGAGAGATATTTCAAACCAAATATTAACTCAAAGTGCCATACTCTACTGAAAGTAAATGAATAGAACGGCGCCCTGTAACTATAACTCTGAATTTTGATTTCCCATGCTGCCAAATATGTCGGCGTTGTGTTTTCACATGTTTTTGTAATCCATGTGTCGATGAATTATGTGTTTGCCTGTTCATTATGGATGCTGTTTAGCAACCCTTCCACCTATGAGTTGATAGTTATTAAAAGTTCGCACCGAAATCATATTGGTCTCCTGTCTGTTATACTTTGTCTTTTGTGTTTAAGTGTCCAATCTTTTTGTTTGAGTACTTTCATAGTCATTTATTAGACATTACTAGTTGAAATGAGCATTAATCCATTGAAAGTTTGGCACAAGATTAAGCTTTAAATATGAGATTATTAATTTGAGAGTGCCGCACTAATTCAATACAGTTGCGCCTCTTACATTTACAGGATAGTTTTGATAATTGGATTCTTATAAAATTAACGGAATTAATAATCAACAAAATGATGTCCTTCATGCTTCAAAGTTGTGACTTCTCTCTCTCTCTCTCTCTCTCTCTCTCTCTCTCTCTCTCGTTTATGTATCGTCTTGTTGCATAACAATAGTCATGTCCATATCCCTGCTACCGGCTGTCTGATCCGCTTGCTGTTTCCAGACATTCACAGAAAATGTATGAAAGAGAATCTAACAAGTATTCATAAATAAAATGTAGTTTTCTTCGAACGCATTCTGAAATTTCTGTTATCAAAATTTCTTGAAATTCTTAACATGTGGGTCCTGTAGCATTATATATGTATCCCACCCATCCTGCTACGTCTTTGGGTAATTTTTTGGACATAATAACTTTCTCAATATTTGGCCATATTACATTGTTAAGATAGAGGATCACTGACGAGGGTAAATAATGTCGAGGGGTTCCAACTCTATACCTTTTTGAAGAAAATTCCAAACCAATTTCCATGCACCAGACATGTGTTTCGAATATTAAATTCTCATCAGTGATGCTTTTATTTTTCGAATTTAGATTTACATTACAGAGAGTGCACTGCTCCAAATTTCCTGTAGGGTCGAATCAGTACCATATCCGAATAAAATCTATGTTCAAAATAGCATTGGAGGGATGGTGCTAAGATGTTAAACTCCTTTAATTTTGATGATATTTATCGGTGAAATGGCTAGTTTAAGAAATAGCAAAAACTATATATGATGTCACTTTGATAAAAGGTCAAAACAAAGCTTCTTTCAAGTGACAGAGCTGTAAAGTACCCGAAATAGCATGTCTGGTCCGTGCTTTAAATTTATATGTTCTTAAATGATGCTATTGAATTTAAGGCTTTTAACATTTCATACCAATAACGGAATACCGATTAAGTTCGAATATGGGTTATGTCGCTCAATCATGTCCCTTGACGCTTGGTAGAATTCAGTGCTCTGCGGGGTTTCCAGACATTCAAAGAAAAGTTGTTTGAGAGAATTGCTTCCTACTTTAATGAAGAATTTTTTTTTCTGCGTCGTGACATCACCTCCTATCATAGAAACAAGAGCCCCGGGGGGCACAACGCTCACCTGATATCCATGCACAATACTGATAGCGCCAGTACCGGGATTTTAACCCACAACCTTTCTAAAAAGATTTTTGCCGGATGCAGAAAAATCTTTTTTTAGACAACATTTAAAAGTACAAACAAGAAGAAATAGTCACATTTCAAAACAATAACTTTTTACTAATTTGAAAAGACGGAAAATGTTATCCAAAGTCATATGCCCAGCTAGTATAGTTCAATTATTCAACATCAAAAATAAAATCATTTTGTAAAATTCCACATTAATGTGCAACAGAAAAAGAATAAAACAATGAAATGATTTCATAAATTAAGTTTACTTAAAATTGAATACCAAACCTTTCATTATTGATAGCTAGCATGCCAGAAAAAGTAAAGTCTGTGTATGTGAAACACGAATGCCCCCGGTGGCATCTTTGTTAGTATACACACCATTTTCTGTCAAGTATGTGAGAGGTCAGGGTCAGCGTAATGTTGGTATCAATTGAAAGATCTTGTCACAAGGAATACACATGAAAAATATGAAAGCCCTATCACTTACCATTCAAAAGTTATGCCTAATGTTATAGTTTTTGAAAAGTAGGTCAAAGGTCAAGGTCAATGTTACGCGGTCAAATATTTTGGTATCAATGGAAAGGTATTGTCACAAGAAATACACATGTGAAATATGAAAGCTCTATCTCCTTCCATTGAAAAGTTTTGCCTAATGTTAAAGTTGAGTTGTGCAGAAATTGGCCCAATTTGTTTTCCAAAAAGCCGTGTACGGTGTATCAAACCTCATACATGTAACCAAGTGAAGCCACTTGAACAAATTATTTTCGGTAAATATGCTGAAATGCGGCGGTTCTTGCCTATGCATATTTCAACAGGCGAGAAGGAGCGTCGCATTTCAGCATACACTGTTCACCAACTCAATCAAGTGGTTTCGCTAGGTCTCGCAGTTTGATGCACCATATTCTGGTGTATGCTGCTTTTAGGGAAACAAATTAAAAGGCCCATGATATTGTTAAGCCTGTCCAACAAGCAGACCTACGACGTCATTATTTACTGTTAACTAATAGTTTTACCTCGTCATAGGTTTGTTACACGGACACGTTGTTAGTGGACAGAGTTCATGAAAAGTATCGGTTGCATCGGATTTGCCGATGTATCTATTATTTGGACAGATAAAAATTCCCAAATGTCTTACCACAGGAACCTGTCGTTTTATGAGAGAAAATGTTTTATTATTAACAACCTTAAATCTCTGTGTTCATCTTAGAAATATTATACATCCAAGATGTCGAACACAGTGGCTTAAGGTTGTGAATAATAATTTATTTTCTCTATTAAAACAGCAGCTTCATGTGGTCCAATATTTCATTGGAAGATTTCAAGAACTCTGAACTGAATTATTTATTTTCAAGAATCTAAGATATTAAATGTCCTATGCATTCTCAAAATCCAGAGGAAGAGATTACTCATTAGACGTTTCTTCAAGAAATCGGTCCGTATACTTCATCTAAGAGAGTCTAAGACAGAGAGAATTCGAGCAAAGTTTATAAATGATAACAAGTATGCAAGTGTTCCAAGTACATGAATGATAACAAGGACTTATAAACAGATACATATTCGATCTGAAGAAGAAGTTTGTCAAAGGGGGGTAACCCCGTGACCTACTTTGCCTGTGGTGGCATCAGCTATTGAGGGATCCGGATGCAAAATAACAACACTTGTAGGGGACCATTAGTACTTTATACCTACCAAGTTTCATCAAAAATCATCAGTGGTTCTTGAGAAGAAGTCTAAAATGTGAAATGTTTACGGACGGACGACGGACGACGCGCTATGACAACAGCTTACTTGAGCCGTTGGTTAAGGTTAGGTAAAAACTCACCTGAAATATTGTATGAGTATGAGTATGAGGAATTGCCATCTGAAAGTAAAACAGCCATGTGTTGTTATTCCAAACAAATTAGTTATTAGAGAAACGTATTCTTTTATAGATAGTACAAAATGCCCTTAGGTTTGTGATAAAGACCAATGAAGCGATTGGGCCTTACACGAGAGAGGTCACCATTAAAATGAAGTTGATTTAAAATACTAGACATACGAGGGCTGTTCGAAAAGTTCGTAGACAACCGCAATATTTCAGAAATGCGTGAAAATAAGTGTACAATTTTCTTACTAAACATTCATGAGGTTTATTGCAATCAATATATACAATACAAAGGTAATTGAAATATTCTGTCATTTAAATCATTGTCTTTAATTGTGTGTCGTGACGTTCAGCGGCGTAATACGAAAATTAAGATATCTTAAAGTGTGTACAAGCAGATGGTTCCTTTATTATTTCTAAATTAGGACGGAGAAAAAGTCAATTTATATACTTTAACAGTATTTGAAAGTTGTCATACTGAAATTTGAGCTTGTTACGATACACTTTAATTTAGATATCACTTTTACAAGAAGCGCCATCAAGTCGTAAGAGTGGTAAAATGATGTTATCCTACAATTTTTAAACGACGTGGAATCATTGAACGTTTAATCAAACTTATACAAATTCCATAAAAGATCTGATACATTTTGTAGTTTGTATATGTGCACATGGCTATGGACTGCAAGAAACACGTTTCGACAGTATGTATACAATTTGCAACAAAGATGAAAAAGTGATAAACATTCATACAAAGAGAATGGTTTGAACATCCTGAAAGAACAAAACTGACCGATCCAAACGTTCTGAAATTAAATTCTTGATGCATCGTCTGTGAACATAAAGGACCACGAAAAATGCTAACGCATTATTGCCTAATTTAATCTGTATGGGTTATTTTTGAACCGATTGAAATAAGATAAATGACTTTTCTCCCAAAATGATTTCAAATTTAAAGACAGAACAAAAGCAGAAAATTGCTTAGTACTCCGTATTTTGCATAGCGTCGTTTTGGACGACATTTACTGCGCCGCACTCCAAAGTGACTCATAAAGAAAAACACCGTATTTCTTTGCTTATGGACCAATTGCTTTGAATTTTGCACAATAAAAATTTGCAATCTTAAGGAATAAATTAATTAAACGTTTACAAGTAAGAGCGGTAATCGCAAATACAAAGTTATTGTTGTTAACTATGACAAAACCTTCTTTGTAAAAGAAAAGTCCGATTCTGAAAATAAGTACAATGAAACTGATATTATTCAGATGTTAAACTTTCTGATCGACAACATTTTTGTTGTGTTTGGAAGAAAGGTCTTCCAGCAAATTGTCGGAATTCCAATGGGGACCAATTGTGCCCCACTCCTTGCCGACATTTTCCTTTACTCATACGAAGCTGAATTCATTCAATCTCTGGTCTCTGAAGGGAAAAAATACTTAGCCTCTGACTTCAACTTCACTTACAGATACATAGACGATGTGTTGTCCATCAATATTCCAATTTCGCGGATTTCCTAAGCAGTATCTATCTTCGGAGCTTGAAGTCAATGATACTACAGAGACAAGTAATTCAGCATCCTATTTGGACATAATGTTACGACACTGATGGTCACATGAACACCTCACTCTATGACAGACGTGACGACTTCAATTTCAGCATTACAAACTTTCCTTTTCTGAGTAGCAACATCCCTTCATCGCCTGCTTATGGCGTGTTCATATCTCAGAGAAAGTACCAAATATACGGATTTTGTTCTTAGAGCTAGGCGTCTTTCAGATAAGCTTCTCAGTCAGGGATATGTTTGTGACCGACTAACATCGTCACTGAGGAAGTTCTACGGTCGATATGGGGAATTCGTCATGCACTATGATGGACTCTCCAGAATGATGGATGCTATTCTGTCATAGACCATTTGAACCATCCAACCAAAGATTGTACTCTATGTCTTCCGAAATGGAAGTAACCGGATGTGACAGTTCTACCGAATTGAAGCGGCGGGCGTTGCGTGCAAGCAGACGATGCTTACTCTTCCTGGGCACCTGGTCTCACTCTCATATCGGGAGTCCGCTTCTTTTCATGTGGTGGAGGTTTTCGTTTGTTTGCTTTGGTTTCTGTTTTATCCTGATTTTGTATGCCATTTTGTGATGTATACAGGGATATGGTCATTATCAATATTTGTCATTAGTATACAATCAAAATGTTTAACGATAACAATACAATTTTTATTAAACTTGTCTACGATTTTATCGAACAGCCATCGTACATGTGATGTTTACAAATATAATATATATGCACAACCAATGTAATTCCCTGAGATGTAACTATTGAAAGGAACGTGCTGCAATTTGTATGTTAACGCTCGTGACGTCACAATGCATAAGATCTCAAGAAACACGCCGTGACGGCTGTTCTAACATACAAACCGAACCCTCGGTGACCTGAATTTTAACGTCATCCTTCTACTCTAGAAAGGCAATTTCAGAAAACGAGAATGAAAAGACAACTATGGTGCATATATAAATAATAAAAGTCATAATTTGTGTTTTGTTACGGGTATGCAACACACAGCAAGTATATTTATCGCATGAAATACACTAACGCGCATTACATGTACGATAAATGCACTTGCTGTGTGTTGCATACCCGTTACAAAACAAAAATTAAGACACTTATTCTCTACATAAAGACAGCACAAACAGATGGACGCGTAACACTTGTCGACGACTAACGGATCAACTAGACAAATAAAAAACATCAAATAATTGTTGCAATAGATAGAGGATCACATAAAAGACTCTTGGGTACCATATGTGTACTAAATCAAATAAACATCTATATAGTATATTTCCGTCATTCATTCTCAAAGTCGAGAAAATCAAATCATCAGAATAACCATTGGAACAGATGCAAACCTCGGAATAAATAACATTCCGATTTGAGACCAGGTGCCCGGGGATAGTCAACGTCTCCTGGTTGCATACAACACCCGCGCAACAGCTGGTTAATACAGTAATCATGTTTCATTCTAAAATACAAGAAATTTTGATTTTAATTTTGTTTTTAATATTAGGAAGTAATCAATGCACCCACTACATGTATCTGTACAAATAGTATTAAAAAGGTACATGTAATAACGAAATCATACGCACCTGATGTATATAACAAAATTAGGAAAGAAGTCACGAATCCCCACATACTTTCAAGATTTGAAACATCTCCGTTACATCACATGGGATTTATGTGAAATTTTTATTGGGCTTGAAGACTGATTCATACACTCATGGTCAACTGCTCTATACGAAAACACGTTCATCTTGTTAATCTAGGTTAGCTTCATATGCTCATAATCGTTTGCTAAATGTTTGAATATACGCATTAGTAGCGGAAATGGGATTGCTATTTTCAAAGATCTATACCATTGATCAAAACACGTTATAACACACTCTGTGAAGTACTTTACTATCATCATTCCCCCTTAAGCATTATGTTATACAATGCCATGGAGACATATAATAGACTGGTCATTAAAGCTCTAATGCCTTTTGATTTGATATTGTAACACAATTTAGAGCATTGCATTCATGATGAATGTTGCAAATATTTATCCAAAGCGGTACTACAGTCGATAAAAGTTGATTTAGATGATACAAGCTCTGGCACGGAGTTCTGATTTTTTCCGATACCTACCATCAAAATAGTTTCGTGTGGTTTTTACAAATGTTAAACGTTTTACAAACACCGTATACGCATTTGTGATTATTTTTCCTTTGTTTTGTGAAAATGCAAGTTATCGATCAGTTAATTGTTTTTCAATATATCGGTAAAATTGTGTTGGTATATCTTTAAATGTTCCTCTACGCCTGCTGTACACAAATTCAAGCGAGGTCTTGTCTAGAAGGCGACTCCTTGCATGGCTGAAAACCTGGACTCTAAATTGTTCACACTTACTCTTTGTCGCAGGGTAGAGCTGGTAGAAAAGTTCCCTGGGACTAGGTGTTTGAAGTGTTTTTTCTTTAATTAATTAGTTTCCAAGGGAGAATGTTTTCATCGGCGACAATGTAATAAGTAAATCTACCATCTTTTTCTAAATTGTCATCAAAATATACCATCTTTTTCTAAATTGTCATCAAAATATAAGATGTAAACACCCATGCACTTCATGTACGTAATCCAGGAGAACCACACTATTTGCTACTCGCGTGGCAAATGGCCGTCCAAAGTCGGCACCGGTTGCCCATCGGTCTCGTCGGTTTATGTGTAGTCTTTTGTGTTTTATGTTTACATGTCGTATGTCTCTTTTTCGTCTCATGCTATGCTCGTCATTTGTGTGTTTGCATCGGGTGGTTTGCTGTTGATGCCGCAACAGGGTTTTGTTAGAGATCCCCTACCTTCTTCTATGTTTGTGGCCCCTTTTTTATTTAATAATGTGTCGGTATATTCCATATTCAAAATTTGGAGCAGCCATCTCATAAGAATATAAATTTCTTAAATTAAGAGAATAAACAACAATGAACTAATTTGCAAATTAAAATCTAAAAAGTTGGCTTAAAGCACCTATGAGGGGGATGAATGAATATATAGTGCCCCATATTTTGTTGTCCAGAAGGCTGTTCTCTTACATTTCTGATTTGACAAGGGTATAACATACCTATAGTCACCAGTTCATGTGTATGTTTTTGTGTCTTGATGTCGTATTTAATGTTCCTTGTCCCTTTTGCGTCTCTTGCATTTGCTTGTCCACGCCTTTTATACCGTAGAAATTATCCTTCTGTCACCAGACTGACACTTGGTTTGGTACTGGACCTATCCACAGCCTTGTACCAGTGCATTCTTAAGAATTGCACTCTACCTGACTGTAACGTCAGGACTCCATGACGTGACATTTCAAGACCTTTTAGAGAATAAAGATCAAAGAAGTACCTAACAGTTACTCAGTCTCAACGCCGAGAAGGCCCCGACCGCCTGTCCTCTCTGAATGTTAGTCGGACTCTTCGGGCAATTCCATGCTCGAACTCGCTACCGCCGGGTTCATAAAGTAAAGCTCCCCCATGGAGATCCTTCTTCTCGGAAGGTTTTCTATAATAGAGAAGCTTCTCCCTTGGGGAAGTTTTTCTATATAGAGAACCTTCCCCTTTGTTACCATAGAAAGCCTCCCCCATACAATTCTTGGTTTCACTTTCACTTGTTTCAGACAACCAGGGACACATCTGTAATGAATTGAAAGGGGGAATATTCTTTATTATAGAAAATGCCTCTCCAAATCTAGAAAATGTCCTATTCAAATCGTCAAAAATTCGAAGTAAAGATTTGAATTAACCAAACACGAGTTATTGAAATATGTAGTCCTTCTTAAAGAAAAAGTGTTTATCATTTAAGCAAACCCTTCGTCTGTTCCCCATTTCGGTCGCCAGAACTGCAGATATATGCTGACCCTCGGATCACTTTTAGACGAATTCTGACAAAAAATAAAGAACCCCATATTCCACGGAATTCATTTGATGTGCTGTTTCAAAGAAAGAGTGGGAACTCCAACAAGACTCGGGTGCAGCACCTATCCCTTTGCGAAAACATAGAGTAGACAAGCACCTCCGCTGTGGTGGAGGTTTTTGTTTGTTTTTGTTCCTGTTTTATCCTGATTTTGTATGCCTTCGGTTTATGATTTTCTGAATTATCGATTTTGTGCTATATACAGGGATATGGTCATTATCCATATTTGTAATCTATATATAGAAAACATTCCGGGGGAGAGTTTCTATGGGGGAGGGTTTTCTATACGATACCGGCATAGCACGGAATGTATTTCTTTTTATATTCATTTACATATCAATGTATGTTTCTTGGGCCCATGCGTCAGTCTGTCTGTTTATATGTTCATCTCACAGTGAAGAGGTTATTTTACATCACAATTGTGATTTCTTCGAGACCTCTGGGTAATTGGAAAAGTGGGAGAGTTGTGCGCACGTCATCCGGATATCCCTACGTCCATTTCTTGCGTGGCATATGGCCATCCTAAGTCGGCACCGATTGCTCATAGGTTTATGTGTGGTCTTTTGTCTTACATGTTTCTATTGTGTGGGTTGGTGTTCCATGTCCCTTTTACGCCTCTTTCTGTTAGTACACGTATTTGGTCTGTGTCTTTGCTTTGGGTGTTTTGGGGTTTTGCTGTGGGTGCTGCAACCGAGTGTTGTTGGAGATCCCCTCCTTTTTTGCTGTGTGTATATTCTCTTTGGTTTGCATTGGGTATCTTGGGCGGGGTTTTGTTATGGAAGCTGCAACCGAGTCTTGTTCCTTGTTTCTTTCACAATCCTAAGTCACTAGAATGTGCATTGTATGATAAGCGATTAGTCTAATCAAATTTTATTTCAAACAATTGAAAAAGAATTGGTAATTGAAATTCAAGTATGTGCTCTTACCTTGCTAAGCTTAAATACTTTTTGGCTGATAGATAAGACAAATTAAGATTGGATAACTAATTGTTCATTGACAAAACCTCATTTTGTATTTTTTGCATAAATGTTACTTTGGACCCGGAAAATGCTTTCAATGACAAATATGGATAATGATCATATCCCTATATACCGCACAAAATCGTTAATTCAGAAAGTCATAAACCGAGGGCATACAAAACCAGGATAAAACAGGAACCAAAGCAACCAAACAAAACTTCCACCAAATGAAAAGAAGCAAACTCCCGATATTGGAGTGATACTACAGTAATCCCCTTCGGTGTTGGCGTGGAATGCGCGTGTTTCTGATTTGACCACTCACTGCAATGAGGTAAAGAATATCATGACGATAATCTCAACAGCACCTACAATAGAGCACATCTTTGAGCATCGGCGGACCCCTAGCAAGCTAGAAGTTGGACCAGGTGCTCGGGAGGTGTAAGCATCAAGTAACGTCATCTTTAGGAAAAACAAATCCCCGTATAATAACACATTATACGATAATGATTCAGTATTACAAGACATTTTAGAAATTGTCCGGAATTTCTGGTGTTTCTCCAGAATTTCTGGATTAACGACTCACCACTTTAAGTCCGATACTGTATAAATCGTTTTCATATAAAAGTTCTTTGTTGCGATTGTTTAGTACGTCTGAGAGTATTCAAAATCTAATTATGTAGTAACATTTGGTTTTATTGTCTTCATGTTATTTCATTTGATTAAATTGTTTGAAGATAATTATTCGATTTATGTAATCACGTGGTATACTTTACATAGATACGTCTTCGTAAGACTTTTTTGACAAGAATCTTGATTTGATCATTCACTCTAGTAACGTCATCTTATTGAAGAACATTTTCCATACTACGTAATTGGATTGTTTAGTACGTATGGGAGTATTACAAATGTCTTGTAGCATTTGGTTTTATTGTCTAAATGTTATTTTATTTGATTATATTGTTTGAAGATGGTTATTCGATTTTTATTTTTGCGTGGTATACCGGTACTTTACATGGATACCTATATAATGATAAGAAATTGTGCTTCAATTCAATCTTCATAAAGGTTTTGTTGCCAATAATCTAGATTTTAAAACGTCAGATATGAGAAGTTTAATTACTGGTAGTCTCAAATATTTATCAAAATAGGGGTTTTTTTTTCATTAATCCAGATAAACACAACATTTGCTACTTATGTGGTAAATGACCGATTGTCCCTTGTGCTCGTTGAATTTTTGTACTTGTCTTTTGTAATTGGTGTTTTGATGTCGTAGCTGGTGTTACCTCTCCCTTTTGTTTCTCTTGTTGTGCCTATCTACTCTGTGTTTTCATCTAGGGGAGTTCCGTGTTTTGCTGTAGGTACTGCAACCGAGTCTTATTGGAGATCTCCTTCTTCTGTTACAGTTATCTTCATATCTTTTATATGTTATCTTGTACTAATAGTGCTAATTAATGGGAAAGTTGAAAACAAATGGTATATGTAGCTGTGTGTTCTCCCGTTTTGTATTTGTTTTTAGATAGTTCCTGTCGTTAAGAAAAGATATTGTCAAGTTTGTCAATGTCGATATTTACCGGAAAAGACATTACAGGAGAGACAAGAAAAACACATTATTCAACATGTATAACATGGCTTAACATTTTCCTATCGAAAGACACGCCTGTCAATATATCACGTTCATTTGATATTTGCAATAGACACATAAGATAAAGAATGATTTAAGATTTTTAATATTATCAATATACCCAGATTTCGAGTTCAAACTATGTGTAAAAGATGTCCTCAAAGTTGTCGGAAATCCATGCATATAACTATCGACATTCATTTTTTTCAGAATTACCGTCCTAAAATGGAAGAATTGTTGTTCTATTTATTCTTAGATAGGAGGAAGCGGTCCATTGTCACAATACAATATGAAATCGAACTAGAATTCTAGTCAATGAACATTTCAATAGACATCAATCATGTCAATAATGTAATAGAGGCTTTAGAGCAAACTAGTTCAACCATTAAAAATCGGCACCATTAATCAGTACTTTCTATGATGTCGATTTTCTATTTTCATCCTACATGTATGTAAGGAATTGTTTTAAATATTAGGAGGGTTATTTTCCTTTACCAAATCGTCTATGCACGCTTTGTTAAACATTCAATACAATAAGACTTTAAGTTAGTATTTACAGAACCTTTTCAAAAGCTTCTTTTTCGTACAGTTTATTTTATGAGGAAGAAATTTAAATCCAGGTCAATTGGCAATTCATGTATACCATTATATATGTATTTCTCTGATTGCTTTCATTTTAAATTGCATGTATTCATGTGGATGACAAATATGGATAATGACCATATCCTTGTATACAGCATAAAATCGATAATTCAGAAAATCAGAAACCGTAGGCATACAAAATCAGGATAAAACAGGAACCGAAGCAAACAAACAAAATCCTCTACAATATGAAAAGAAGCGAACTCCCGATATTTGGGTGAGACCAGGTGCCCAGGAAGAGTAAGCATCTCCTGCTTGCATGCGACACCCGCCGCTTCAATTCGGTAGAACTGTCACATCCGGTTACTTCCATTTCGGAAGACAATGAGTACAATATTTGGTTGGATGGTTCAAATGGTCTATGACAGAATATCATCCACCATTCTGGAGAGTGGAACATGATAGTGTATGACGAGTTCCCCATATCGACCGAAGAACTTCCTCAGTGACGATGTTAGTCGGAAACAACATATCCCTGACTGAGAAGCTTATCTGAATGACGCCTAGCTCTCAGAACAAAATCCGTATATTTGGTACTTGCTCTGGCATAGCGTATCAACTGAGATATGAACACGCTGCACCGAATTCCCGACTTTGCATCAGTACGTGTTGCTGTGTGTGTGTTGCTTGGGCCCTTGCGTTTTGCGGTCTTGTTTGTGTGTGGTCATCTGACAGTGAAGAGGTTGTTTTACACCACAATTGTACGTTCTTCGAGACCTCTGGGTAATCGGAAAAGTTGGAGGGTTGTGCGCACGTAATCCAGGATAACCACACCTTCTGCTATTTCAGTGACAGATGGCCGTCCTGGGTCGGCACCGGTTGCCCATGGGTCTCGTTGGTTTATGTGTAGTCCTTTGTGTTTGATGTTTCTGTGTGGTGCGTTGACGTCACTTCTCCCTTATGCGTCTCTTTCTGTGCTTGTCTGCTTTGTGTTTTTGCATGGGGTGTTTTGGGGTTTTGCTGTGGGTGCTCCAGCCTGGAGTTGTTGGAGATCCCCTCCTTTGTTTTCGAATCACTCGCTCTCAATTTTGACCATATATAATCTAGGCATGTACAAGCGAAAATGACCCGCTGTAACAGTGGACTCTGACCCTAACTTTCTTAAATGACACAAAGATTTATTTCTATTCAACAACTGTATTTATTGATTTACAAAATAATGGTAGGGTTCTCAAATTCTTAACACAAATTTACTTAATATACATTTCAATGATTAAATTTAAAGGCGCCGATCCGAGAATAACCCGGTGATCAATAAATAACGTAATACAATGTCGCATTTTCGCAAGTTTGAAATTGCCGGGTTAGGAAAAGGCACGTGACTTCCACGTGATCAACTCAACATGGAAACATCGCAGTGCTCGGTCATGCATACATTTTGCTCGATAGCATTTACTATAGAATAACTGTCTTTTGGAATGTTATTATTCTGTGATAACCAACAATGGATCCAGAAACATAATTCCTGGATCCATTGTAAGTTATCACAGTATAATCACATTCCAAAAGACAGTTATTATATATATTTACATTCCAGTTTTTCACGCTTTAATGACGTCCAAAATACATTTACAACTACGTTGCTAAGGCTCTGTTACTACGTACCGTCAAAGTTCAAATCAAGCCAACTTACTACAACGCCATAGTTCAAATCACGCCACTGCGGTTATACTCCGATAACCACAGTGTAAATTCTATACAGATGAATGGGAATATGTAAATATTCATAGATAAGCATTCACAAAGATACGCGGCAAAAGTAAAGAAAAGAATACACAGAATTGAATCTTAAGGTAATTTCGACTTCAGCTGATCGAAAAGGAGAAGGTCCACTAACCGTGATTTACGGCCCTGTATATAGTGACTTTTTAAAAAGATAAAATTTTGAATCATTTTGATGTAAATCAAAATATCAACATCGGTATTTGTCAACGGTCAAAAGTTTGGGAACCTGTGCGTTCCATGACGTCATTTATGACGTCAGAAACTGGTGACGGTACGGTAATATCCGTATTTTTCGTTAATTTTCATACATTCTTTGCAGTTTTTCGCTAACAACACAGGCGGGTACGTTCCTAATTTTTATTTTAGATTAACAATTTGGACATATTCTCAATATAAACAAATTTTCATCTACGTACCTACCTGTGCTCTATATGAAAACCTTTAAAATGTTACGATATTTTACTTTTTACCCTCTGGTTGCAGTAGGGGTCACAGGAGTCGTTTTACCGATCGCTGCATGGCCTTCTGTAGTTTCGGTGTACAAAATCCTCTAATTTGTTTCTTGGCGGATTTTGACAAGTTTTGTATTGATGAAAACGGGAAAGAAAATTTAAGTTTAACGATTAAACGATATATTGGGTAAGATACATCGAAAGTTTGGTATCTTTAATTATCTTTGGTTACATTTTTTTGTATAAGGATTTTTCTCCATTTTTTTAAACTGTCGTACTTTGGAGCGAAATGTTAATAATATCAAACAAAATGTCTTTATTTGGAAACTTTGAGCGAGTTAATTTTAGTTTCAACCCTGCTTTGTTCAAAGATGTATCCATTATGTAGAATGCTTCATACATTTTCGAGAATTAGCGAGATGAATGACGTTCATTTATTGAACTGTACTGTAACGTCAAAATCTTAAACGCCTCCGTTTACGGAAGGAATCCTCCCCATAGGGAAGTATGTTTATATCATAAATTACAATTAACACATAAAGTACAAAAAATGTTGGCCTCGCGGTTTTTAAACACGCCGTTTACGTTTTTCTTTCCCTTCTGATTTTAATTAACGAACATGGAACTAGAAATGAACATTTGCATCAAAACACAATATTGGGGGTGGGGGGGGACTGTTACCAGTAAAGCATGACAGGTCAGTCTATACAATACTAAGAAGTATTGTTCAAGAACAGGTATGTAGCTTGTTGTCTGTTTGGTCCTAGATTTAGTTAAAATATGTTTTATTTTCCAAACCATGAAGGTGGGATTGGACAAAAGTTATACCAACATTATAGACGCCCTCTCCCTAAGTACGTGAAATTGAACTTTAAAGTGACCTTGACCTTAATTGGATGCCGAGTTTCATCATGCTATACCATCCCTGCAAAATTTAAAAGATGTCTAATGTTTATCATCTTTATTTGTTTTAGCGAAATACATGTATATGAAATTGTGTCCAACAGACAGATTTATGTCGCTCTTGCGTTTCAGGCGACATGAAAAGAAAAGGTCGAAGAATAATGCTTGACCATTACACAATAATGTTACATTGTTGATTTTTTACAAATTATTTTGTAAACTTCTTTATTTTGATTTTATTTCGATGATTTCACAGGTGTAAAAAAAAACAAAAAAAAAAAAAAACAAATGAAAATATTAAACGAATCATGGGATTAATCTTCCTTGTACCAAGTCGAATGCTGGGTGGAAAAGGGGTTTTCTCGCTCTATTTGTCGGAGTTACTAGTTTTATTTCAAATCTTTTCATTTATTATTTATTTATTTATTTTTTCGTGTTTTTTTGTTTGCTTGTTTTTTTTTGGCGGGGGGGGGGGGGGTTCAAGCTC
This sequence comes from Pinctada imbricata, assembly GCA_033119305.1. Classification (NCBI taxonomy): domain Eukaryota; kingdom Metazoa; phylum Mollusca; class Bivalvia; order Pterioida; family Pteriidae; genus Pinctada; species Pinctada imbricata. Next base: position 57,494,162 of record VSWD01000006.1, on the reverse strand, counting down.
CTATTAAACTTATTTCCTGTTTGCTTTCGTAGAGAATATATCATGTAGACATGATAGTGAGAAGTGAGGACATTTAAAGGTCATAATAAATTAGGGCTGGGACGATACATCGATATATCGATAAATCGCGATACAGTGTTCCGCGATATGCGTATCGATACGTTGGACCTGTATCGCGATATCCGGACCCATTTTAACTCCATTCAAAGGCACGAAAATGCGCGGTAACTTCGTCGATTGAAAGCTTCGGGATAACTGAAACGTGCGACTTATTGACTTAAAAGGGTAAAGATGTTATCCTTGACTAATCTTCCTATGTTTGCTCCGGATAGTATGCAATTCGCACAATGCATTACAGTATAATTGACAATTTTATTTGCGGTACAGGCGGAAAGATCGCCTTGATATGCGTATGCGCTTCTAAATTTTTTTTAGAAATGCATATGCATATCCAGCCTGTGGTTTGCGGGAATCTAGCCGCAGAAACGGCCAACGACACTTGGATATTTTGTTGGTCCGTGTCGTTGTCCATTCCGCGGCTAGCGGGAATCCTACAGATATTTGTCTTCTCAAACTCATGTTCGTTTAAAAAATTTAAAGCGGCGAACGTAAAGTTTTCAGAATCCGTATCTAACGCGATCTTGATATTTACCATTTTGTAAGATACTATTGTCCAGAGAAAGTACCTGATGTCTGAATGGATCATAGTGGGTGAGAGTGAGACCGACGTGAAAACGGCATGAAATAACTTATGTCCAGTAGCTATTCATGCGTGATTTGTCATCGAATTTTTTTAGATACTGGCGTTCGACCTAAATCTCTTCCATTTAAGATGATTTCATAAAAGAGTTCTGAAATCGTATGTAATGCTAGTTACTTAACTTTGTAAATTTTTAATATAAAACCGACTCGTGTCAATGACAAATATGGATAATGACCATATCCCTGTCTACAGTACAAAATCGATAATTCAGAAAATCAGAAACCGAAGGCATACAAAATCAGGATAAAACAGGAACCAAAGCAAACAAAAACAAAAACCTCCACCATATGAAAAGAAGCGAACTCCCGATATGAGAGTGAGACCAGGTGCCCAGGAAGAGTAAGCATCTCCTGCTTGCATGCTTGAAAGTCGGAATGTTCAGCTTTTTGAAGAAGAAGGAAAAAACGTCTGTCTACTACGATCTTTATATATCTATTATATTTTCTATTCACGTCAGCGACGACTTAACTCGAGCATAAAATCATAAAAGATTAGTAGATTACGTCCACGTGGTTAACGCACATGCTCTCTCTCTCTCTCTTTCTCTCTCTCTATATCTCTCTCTCAAAATTTTGTTAATACATGTACATGAAATAAAACGTACAGAGACAGAAAACCCGTTCATCCTAAAAAACAAAGTGCAGGATGTATCCATCGAATAAAATCAAACACATTTAATGAACAATTATGCTGTAATCCTTTCAATATGGTAGAGAAAGGAGCGTGTGTTATGATTGTTATACTTTTAAATAAGATTTCCTCATGAAAAAAAAAACCAGTCTAGGATTATTCGAATAGGAAGGGGAACTGAAAAGAGAGATATAAAATGTAATCCCATGTATTGAAAAAAGGCAGAGGGGGATTAAATAAATTAATGAACTTTTCATTTTCAAACCGAGAGCACGAGACCCTCTTATTTACCAATTCATGGCTTGTCTTGTTGATGCAGTTACTGAGAAAATGAACATACAAAAAAGAGTATAAATACATGTTAAGGTGAAAAAGTAATTGCAAAGGGTACATATTTGTTCTTGTAGCTTGACTTGTAGCTAACTAGCCTCTGTCTTTCAGTACTAACTTGTGATGTAATATTGTTTTAAGTTTGAAAAGTTTGTTTTGCTTGGGATTTTTTTAATCTTGATTATTCCAGGATCTAGAAAAAACATACTATTATAAGTCTTTATCAAAATATTTCAATGTTATACTTGAGTTTCATTCTATACAGCCTGAATCCTCATTATAGCAATATACATCAGAAATATCGTGATACATATCGTATCGTAGGCACTATATCGTGATACGTATCGATACGCTCGAGACCCGCATCGTCCCAGCCCTATAATAAATAAAGGATATATACTTTCCGATCGCAGAGTAACCGACAACAACAAATATGCTTGTCACTGACAAATATTATAATTGTTCATACCGACACTTTAATTAAGAAAAATCCCATGTTATAGATAAAAACAATAAAGAATATATAAATTCTACAGATTTGTGAAGACGGAGATTTCACGGGCGTAGCCAGGCGTACATTTGTACACAAAAACGTCCACATTTTTTCGCAAAAAAAGAAGGGAGAAGAGATAAAGACATCCCGCCATTTCCCCAAAAATGTGGGGTCTACATAAAGGACGTAATAAATCATAAAAGTGATATCAGTGATATAGCCCCAAAACACACAATAATGATCGTTTTAATTGGGACAGTGTAGGGCTACACATAAGCGTACGTGAATGATATTTCCTTTATCTTAGATACGTTTCGTGCTCTTGATCCGTTTTAAATGCGGCTCAAATACACTCAAGAGCCACCAATTTGCTTCACCTCCTCAAAATTTTCTCTGACCGATCCCCTATCGCCCCCCCCCCCCAACAACAACAAGAGAGGGAAACTTTCTTCCATATTGTCCTTTACTCGGATTTTACAAGTCATCCTCATAAAAAAGAATGTTTCCCTTGTATTTGAGGTTCTGGGTCCGCTCCTGTCGTTGGCGACTAGGCGTCGACATCGAAACACCCTAGCTACGTACGTCCATGTCATTTAGTATTTTAGGATGGGTGTAAATGAGGTAAAAGGAGGAAGAGGATTTGAGACAAATGTAAGACATTGCATAATCCGGTTTCTTTTATTCTTTAATAAGGGCATCATATTTTGAATTTGAACAACCTTAACGAAAAGGATGTATACAGAATAGGTCTTATGTGATGGATCTCTATCCCTCTCTCTCAACTTCATGTGAAGCCCTCTCGGCATAAAAAAAATGACGATAACAGTCGCTTACAGCTTGCCCTTTCCCTTTTTATTTCTCAAAATTTGGTTACGCGAATGCGATATGAACCTTACCCTCTCATTTGTCCTAAATTGCACTGTTTTGAAATTTTCAGATAATTTTTCGTTTTTAAATATTGTAAGAGCAGTCTATACAAAATTGAAAAACGTTGATAATATAAGTTCCCGTCCGGACTCTCAGTCCTTCTGCATTGTGTTGCAATTCATCTCAATAAAAATATGTATGTACATCCGGCATTCGAGTTTCTGGATCCGCTTCCTGAATCTGATTTGGACATGTAACCTGATCTCATTAAAGTCAGAGAAAATTCTAACTTGCTTTTATTGAATAATGACCCCCCCCCCCTCACAAGCTGGAAGCTGACGAAGAGTCACCACCTACTTGTGAGAAAAGCCGTCGCCAACTTTCCATTGTAAAGGCAAAAGGCATTAAAAATTTCAAAATCATGAATTTTCTTTTTCTATGTATCTTCCTTCAAGGTATCCACCTACTTTAAAGTTTATTGAGATCCCTGTCCCTTCCCCTACAAAAAAGTGCAGTGTATCAAACGTGAATAAATGTAACCGTCTTCCATAAGAATCTAGAATTCAAAGATGAATAATTTGACGCGACGTCATTTGAGAGCGAAGATACAGTTTCATTGCTATTCAGATGCTTCTGATATCTCTCGGAGATCTTTTCCCGATTTATTTAACACCGATAATCCAAATATATTCTTTACAAATATTATATGTTTCAACTTTATCCTCTGAATTAATTTGGCTTCAACACAAATAGAACAACTAATATACTTTTAGCGTAGAGTTTTAGGTTAAAATATGTTGTTGTAAATTATCATTTTACGTCATGACGTCATGGTGAAAGAAAGCGCATTTTGACGTTTCACAATGCCAACTTCGCCGGGTCATAAAACGCTTACCTTTTGTCAGATTTTCATAATGCTTACATTTTTAGAAACTAAAAATGTTGTCTGATATATACGTAAATTTTCTTCAAAAACGGCAAGAGGGCCGATTTTGATGGTTAGTGGCCCTTCTCCTTTGTACTTCCAGACGGAGCTATGAGTAAGTATATCAGAAATGTACAAAACGATCATGTTTACATACAGTTCTGACACTTGCTACGTAAACCGACTTTGACATCAACATCAGGGTATTAAATCAATTAGATTTAATAAAATTGAGTCACATATTATCATTTTTTATAATCAAAAATAGCTAGAATTTCCTCTGTCATATACTATCACACTTTCCCATAGGCAGACATACATGCGTAATTTTACATGACATCAAATTTCCTCAGTTTTACATCTTCCCCTTCTTTGAAATTTGGTGTCCTCACCATATGCTATGATAATTTAATCATACAATCTTTCACACAGTAGTTCCAAAAATTGGTTTCATATTGGTCAGTACATATGCACCTTGCATTTGAAAAGAAATAAATGTACATATTTCAATTATTTCTGCTGATTCACCTTATCAGACAACACAGTATTAACTGCCCCCGTGTCTGCCTTGGATACCTCCTGTATTCCAATGGCTGTTTCCTGAATATTGACCCCATCTGCTCCCTGCAGTTACCTCCTAATTTGTTCCCCAAGAACATCACTCACATCAGAATCTTTGTCAGCAGTGATAGTTTTCTCCATTTTCAGACAATCCTGGATATGAATTTTAGTTTCATCCCTCTCTAAATGGCCATTGTCAGCAATTTCCTGGATCTCCTTCTGGCCCTCGGATTCGATCCCTCTTAGTTCAAATTTCGCTTTCGGTTAGGTTTCCTCACTGACAACCACGCGTCCTTGACCTTGCTTGCTTTATTGGAATATCTCGGCATAAGAATTCAATCTGGCTTGATAAGCTCGTTCTAAGTTTGCCATACTGTCCCGTATTAGACGATCATGTTGATGACATCTGTAACATAACCTATTCGTTCTATATCCTCCATTTCCAGACGAACTTGCCCTGTAGTCATTTGACACAAATTGCGCATTTCCAACATTCTGTCGCAATAACTCAGCTACCAAGTCCCTTAGTTCCTCCCTTTTGACATACAATGCCGTATCGTGGTCATTTCAACGAGTTTCAGTTTTTGCCTGGTGTTCAGATAAAGTTTGACTTTTCATTTCTGGCTTTCCATAATTAGTCTTGTAATTTTCGTTCCCATCATTTACGTCCTCAGAACCAGGTTTACTGTTTTGGCTGTAATTTATCACCTGACGTGTCCTCTGCGGAGGCCATTCATAGTTATCGACCTGGTGGGGATATTGCGTAGTTTCTTCTTAATTTACAACATAGAGAACAGCTTCATCGATATTCTCCAGCTCCTTGTTTAACTCCACATGTACTCGGGCCTTTTCGTCCCATTATCCGAGGAGAAAACGTGATACTGAGTCCTCTTGTATCGTTTTTGCGTCACGGTCAGGATATGCCTTCCCGTATAGACCTTTGAGCGCAGCGGCAAATTCCTCAGCTGTTTCCTTCCTTTTCTGTGTACATCTGTCAAATTTCATACGGTACCTTTTCTAGCTCTCAATGACGCCAAATCTCCCATCTAATTACGAAAAACTTACATATGTGCATCTGATTAAAAGGGACTACAAATCATACAAATCAAGGGCATGTAGTGACCTGTGTAATGCCTTGTCCTTCTCTTTGACAATATTTATGTTGGATTTGGTGAGAATATATACAAGCAGGTTGCAGGGATTCCTATGGATACTAACTGAGCGCCTCCTGTTGCGGACGTATTTTCATACACTTACGAACAAGAACATTTTCAAAAGAACGAAAATTTGATGATTTGAAATGATTCAATAATACTTCTTGGAATCTTGATGATATTCTAACTATTGACAATCCTGCTTTTGAATTATATAAGAATGAAAATTATCCACAAGAATTAACACTTCACAAGGCAAACGTTACAAGCACAGAAACATCATTTTTTACCTAAATATCAAAATTGTAAAAGGAAAGATTCAAACAAGTGTATACGACAAAACAGATAATTTTGGATTAAACATAGTAAATTCCCCCCTGGCTTGACGGTGATGTTCCAAGACTACTGCCATACATCATTTACATATCAAAGCTCGTCCGGTACTCTAGAGCATGTACTAATATTTTGGATTTTCAAAGTAGAAATATACAAATTATCAAAAACTTTCCGCTTTCATAAACTAGTTTAGACATTCTGGAAATTTCACAAAAATTATCTAAACAATCTATACAAGCAGCATAGTGCATTGCTTTGGGTATTACACAACCGGCCTTTTATGGTGATATGGTTAACAAAATTAGAAGGATCAAAGGTAAACAGCATAACCATCGGAAATGCGTCAAAATTATCAAATGCCTTTATACTGTAGATACATGTATGATCATAATATCTCCAGACGGACACAAGGCTTGGTATTTGACAAAACTACGGTCTTGTTCAAGCGAATCCTCAAGACTTACACTCCGACTGACTGTGACTACGGGACTCCTTGTCGGGCCTTGTCCAAACCTCTTTAGAGATGACAGTGCCCGACCGCCTGTCCTCTCTTAATGGCAGTCGGACATTTCGGGTGATAAAATACATGAACTCGCTACAGCCGGCAGAGCACGGACTTTATTACGTAGGCGCATTTTTATATCCATTTACATTTTCATCAGTATTGCTTGGGCCCCTGCGTTTTGCAGTCTTGTTTTTGTAAGGTCATCTAACAGTGAGGAGGTTGTTTTACACCACAATTGTACGTACTTCGATACCTCTGAGTAATCGGAAAAGTAAAAGGGTTGCGCGCACGTAATCCAGGATAACCACACCATTTGCTACTTGTGTGGCAAATGGCCGTCCAAAGTCTTGCGCCGGTTACCCATTGGTCTCGTTGGTTTATGTGTAGTCTTTTGTGTTTGCTGTTTATACATGTATGTCGTACGTCTCTTTTTTCGTCTCTTGATATGCTCGTCTATGTGTTTTCGCATCTGGTGTTTTGGTGTTTTGCTGTTGGTGCTACATCAGGGTCTGGTTGGAGATCCCTACCCTTCTCTTCCTCAGTAAAATACAAATTGTACAAGTCATGGACTGGATCTGAGTTGTGCAAGGCTTTGTCCTTTCTTTTAGACAACATTTCTATAAAACTTGGTGACACTCTACTCGTACACAGACAGGTTGTTTGAATTCCTATGGGTACTAATTGTGCACCTCTGGTTGCAGATTTGTTTTTATACACATACGAAAAAGAATTCATAACAAAATCTGCAAGAATGTTGACTACTTGAAATGTTTCAATGGCACCTCTAGGTATCTTGATGATATTTTCAATATTTATTACCCACATTTTTACAAACATTAAATTTAACATTGAATAAAGTAAACACAGATGATACATGTACAGCTATACCATTTTTGGGCTCTTGATATCAAAATCAATCACGGAGAAATGCAGACAGAGATATACTACAAAAGAGGAGACCTTGGCTTCAACATTAACCTTAGCTTGATGACGATGATCCAATATTGCAATCTTACGACATGTACATCTTTCAGCTCATCAGATGTTTCGGACTTCAGTGATGAAAATAAACAAATCACAGAAAATTATCAGCAGTCAAATATTTAGATACTAGTATAATAAACTTGAAAAGTCTTTTTAGAAAGTTAACAATAACTATTCTAAACTTCTCTCAAAATTTGAGACAACTCCAGCATCAGAGTACATATCAATGGGAATTCCAAAATCAAAAGGATCAAAGTCCAACCGAAAATGTAAGAAAATCTTCGGTCGCTTGCTTTATCGAGGATACAAGTCATAAAAAAACACTGGACATGGTAATTTACCAAACTACTGTTTTGAACTACTATTTTTTCCAACGTTGCACACTGGTCTTCCGTGACGACGGGACTTCATGACTCGATAAATCTCGTCAGAGAAAACTGGGTCCTGAATCTCTGTCCTATCTGGAAGTTGGTCAGACTTCTTGGGTGATTGATATTGAGCTCGCTTCAGCCAGCACAGCATAGACTGTTATATCCATGCTATAGCATTGTTTATATCCATTTACATAGAATATGTGTTACAAGAGGTTGCTGCGTTTAACTATCTCGTTTTTGACATCACCTTACAGTGAAAAATTTTGTGTTTACACAAAAGTTGTGCGTCTATGGAGACATACGTGTATCCGGATAAGTGGGAGGGCTGTGCGCAAGTAATACAGATAACTATACCAATAGCAGATAGCCGTCCAACTTCAGCGCCGGATGCATATTGGTCTCCTTTCGTTTGTGTGTATGATGTTCTAGTGAATTCTAGCGTCTTTTTTGTGGTTTGTAGTTTTGTATGGTGTCATTTACGTGTCACATTCTTGAAGGTTTGTTTCGCTGGATGTGTGCAGGGTAGTCATGCTGGAGATCCTTACCCTTTTCTTCAGAGAACCTAGATTCTTTCACCGTCACTCCTACATGATTTCCATTCACGAGATAGAGCAGCTTAAGTCTTTGAACAGGCTAAATTCTATTTAAATTGCCAATATTGCATCTTTAGTTAGTGTAACTATTTCCGGAATGACATGTGTTGACATTGCGGAACAGTAATATGAATTGCTAGACGAGGATGCGTATTCTAATCGAAGATAGAATAAAGTCAAGCTTGGGATTAATCATTTATTAGTTACGTTGAAAAATGATAAAGCTCGAGATTCGTCATATTATGGTTTTTCTATTCGATGATACAAAACATACAAACCAGTATATTTCGGTATGTTCAATTGAACTAAAGCTGCATGCGTCTCGAACCAGACGTGATAAAAGTGTGTACATGTATATGAAATAAAATGGTAAATGTTAAGCATAATTTGATAACAGTATGTACCAGACATGCACGTGTCTGATACTTAACCCTCATAAGTGAACCTCAATCTATTTTTTTCTAAGTTATGTCCAAAAACGTACCGAAAGACATAGCAGGATGGGTAGGATATGATGCTACAGGACCCACGTTTTAGACATTTCAAGAAATTTTGATAAAAAACATATTCGAATGCGTTGAAAAAATCGAAGTTGACCGAGTTTGGCTACATGTACCCTCGGGCACTCCTAGTCCTCCAGCAGTGACACTCACCAAGTGGTACAAATAATATAAACGATATAATGATGAAGAAAGTGCGATGTATAAAAGATTATTACCGATTATTCCTCCTGTAAGAAATTACAATGAATGAGTATCGATCAAAATTTACTCATGAAATTTTATAGCAATGTGAGATATCGAATAGTACAAGGACTAGTACCACCGCAATAAGTACAATGATGGCCACAGAGCCCATAGCTTTGCACAAAGGTCTCTCATCTGCTGCCGATGTTTTTGACCTTCGGGTCACAGACAGTTCTTCTTTGCTTACTGTGAGTTCTGTTTCTATTTCAAAAAGTTTTTGCTGAATTTCCTCCTCAGTTTTGTTAATAGGTATTGGACAGAAGCAGTTACAGTAGGAATCGTCAATAGTATTTTGTTCTGTGTTAACACCTTGTGTTGAGGATTCAAGGGAAGAATATACTGTTGAATATCCAATCGGATTGTTTGTAGTTTCACTATGTGTTGAGGATTCAAGAGAGGACTTTATTGTTGAATATCCAATCGGATGGTTTGTTGTTTCACTCTGTGTTGAGAATTCAATAGAAGATTGTACTGTTGAATATCCATTCGGATTGTTAGTAGATTCACTCTGTGTTGACGATTCTATAGAAGACTGTATTGTTGAATATCCATTCGGATTGTTTGTAGTTTCACTCTGTGTTGATGATTCTATAGAAGACTGTATTGTTGAAAATCCAGTCGAATGTTTTGTAGCTTCACTCTGTGTTGAGGCTTCTAGAGATGACTGTATTGTTGAAAATCCAGACGAATGTTTTGTAGTTTCACTCTGTGTCGACGATTCAAACGAAGACTGTTTTGTTGAATATCCAATCGGATAGTTTGTTGTTTCACTCTGTGTTGATAAATGAAATGAAGACTGTACTGTTGAATGTCCAGTTGTAGTTGTTGTTTCAAATCCTGTTTGTGTTGTCTGTTCTTCTGCTATCTTACATGGATACTCATTTGATGTCAATGAAATATCGGCATGATCTTCATCAAAAGAAACTGAAATATTATTAAATATGGAAAACAATAATACCTTGATGCAGCAATTTTGACATTAAAGAAATAAAGAATAAGAATTCCAGTTAAAGTCTTTTGTCACCGAATGTACATTTGAATAATTAGGGTATATAAGTGTTGACTATGTTGCTCTCTATGTTTGAATGATGTTTGCAAAGAATTGTCGGCGATAAGATTGTGGTTCGAGCCTTGCTAGGACCATGGGTTGGCTGACATATACTCTTCAATGTTCTGTGTTTATATATACAAAAAATGTCCTTGTCTATGTATTGTTTACAAGTTTTCAAGTTACATAAACCGTTTGATCAAGCATGAGGGGTTGGGTCTAAATAAAAGAACTTGAGAACAAAAAGGGAGGGGTTTGTTGTGTTAATGAGCTCTACCTATTGCAGTTCACTTTATCTCAGATTATTCCTTGTGGAGGTATCCGGGAAAATAATTACACGTAACTAAATACACCTTCTTGCAAGCGCGGATCCAGAGGGGGGGTCGGGGGGGGTCCGGACCCCCCCCCCCCCCTGGAATTTTCGAAACATTGCTAAATTTTCGTTATTAATATGCATATTTCATAAGATTAAGTCCAAATTCCCTTTTGTTGTCATAATATTTGAAAAATATATCATGAATTTTTATCAGAAATCTTTCATTTTGATAATATTTTGCCGTCAGTATTTCAAAAATTTTCTTGCTCGCTTCCGCTCGCCAGAATTTATTGATTTAAACATATTTTTTAAATCAAATTTATTCTTGTGCTAGAGAAATGCGTGTCGAAATGGTGTGTTTGCATGGAAAAGGGGAAGGGATGAGAATGGGCAGGGGGGATTTATTACATACATGTACGTTATTTTCAAATGATGCTGCGCTTTCCTATATATACAACACATATATATTACACCTAGGTCAATAAACAAGGGCACTAAGGAAACGAACAGAAACTGAATAAGACACGAATAGTGGATTTTATTCCAATTCTTGGAAAAAAATTTCGCTGGCTCGCTATCGCTCGCCATTTGTTGTATTTACATATTAGAACTGACAATCAATTTAATCAATTACTATGATGTGAAAATTCATCATAAGAGACAGAACTGACAATCAGCAATCAATAACTTTATTTTCTTGCGTTTGCGTTTGCGTTTGGGTTTTTCTTTTTCTTTTTTTTTTTTTGCTCTTCAAAAAATTCGGACTTTAGGACCCCCCCTGAAAAAAATTTCTAGATCCGCCCATGTTCTTGGGTAACAAAACGCAGAGATCTTTGAATATTTCATTCTAATTTAAATTATTTCCGTTATGTCTGTATAACGCCTTTACAATAGATTTATTATAGATGTAAAGATAATGTCGCCTATTACGACGTCACTATCGTCCAGCGCCGCTACGTTATACCTGTTCAAATATGCCGTCGCCAGTTTTGAACTTGAAAATCAACAATGCTAGGATGACGTCAAATGCATAATAAACTAGATAAATGAACAGTAATTTGATTAAATTATACGAAATAACTGTAATATTTTTTCTGTCTATCGATGTACGTGTATAGACAAAAACCTATGCACAAACAGCTTGTGCATCAGTTTTTGTCAATACATCGATAGACAAAAAAAAATATTACAGTCATTTCATTTAGAGCACACAAAAGCTCAGCATACAAGGGAAATATAACTTACTATCTATACTTGGTCCAGTAATAATTATCACGTCATCGTTCACCGACGTTAACACAACCTCTACTGGTAGTTCATAAGGGTAGTCTTTGTACAATCCACACGTTCCCAATTCCGATACGGTGACAGTGAACTCAGCCAGAACTTGTTGAAGCCTAAATAGTTCTTTGATGCAGTCATCCAATGTTAAGTTGCTAAAGCTGTACGTCTCCCATAGAGTAGAATGGACCATTCTTGTCTGGTTGTGAAGCATTACTACTTCTGTAAAAGAAGAAGGTATCCAATGTAGTTACATAATGTTACGTCTTCACATTCATAAAGAAAAGGAAAGGATCTCAAGCATGACTACCCTGTACGCACTCAACGGATCATACCCAAAAGAAAATGACACATAAATGACATCAAACAAAACTACAAACAGGAAAGATGCGCAACAAAATTCTCTAGAACATCAAACGAAACAATCCAAACAGACGCACAAAAACATCAAACATTAATGAGCATTGACAACACTTAAAAGGAAGGAGACCAATGTGCATCCGGCGCCGACTATGGACGGCCATCTGTTATTAGCAAATGGTGTTGTTATCCGGATTACATGCATCAAGAACAGATAAGTTTGCAGCATTGACCAGACATGAAAGTTTCGGGTACTTAACTCTTGTCAGTGATCCTTAATCCAAACAATGAAATATTGTCAAAGACTGTGAAAGGAATGTCCAAAAAATACCGAAAGTAGTGGCAGGATGGGTGGGATATAATGCTATAGGACCAACTTTTCAGACGTTTGAAGATACGAGAAACTGTAATTAAGAATTAAGCCTTCTCGACTTTGAGACTGAATACGTGATGGGTACTTCGATGTTTATTTAATATCTCTTTCAATTGTTGCGTAGAGCTTTTAAAACTTTTATGGTCTGGTTATATTCATGTTTGGCGTGGTACCGTACATGAAAAATGTAAATCATTGAGTTCTTCTTTCTCGCTCATAAAGCGATTAATGTAAATGGGTTTTTTGTGAGAATTTGTGTCAGAATATTCGCGGTATTGTTTAAAACCTTTGAATTCAAACTGATCATATGGTTACTTCTAGCGACATCTGTAGTATGTAAAACCTTTATCTTTTAAAGTATTTGTGTTTTACATGTACTAGGATCATGCGTTTGCTGTGACGGTATGATGATGGACTGATTTACATATTACTACTTAGCATTCTTTCTGTCCCCTACAGCATCAAAAGCATAGACATACAATGATAAAGAATGATTTTCTTATTTACTACGTAGAAATATTAACAAAGTAAACAGAATAAGAAATCATACAACGTGTGCTTCTCTCATGATGCATTTACCTTCATTTTTTTTTACCAAAGTATGAAGTTCAAAGAAATACTATTGTATATTAAATGGTTCCATGAATCTCCATTTTAGTGTTTGCGCTTGCTTGTCCAGATGTTGAAATAATTCCTTTCTTCTCCAATTTTGCTGGTGCCCTGTGAGACAGCCTATGTGAGACACATAAGTTGTCTCAAAGGCTCTAATTGACCAATGATAAAAGAGAATCTTATTGTGACGTCACAGTTACGTGGTCAGAAAACATGGCATGAAACGTTGTTTCAATTCACTTTTTTCTTACTGTATGTTTCATATGTTTCATGGAAGAAGAAATAGATTGCATCACTTTCTACTGAGTGATACATAATAATTTACACTCGTGACGGAAATTTCTCTTCTTTTCCCTCGTTCCGCTATGCTCCACTCGGGAAAAGACGAAATTTCCGTCACTCGTGTAAATTGTATGTCTCACTCAGTAGATCGTGATGGAACCTTAGATTATTCTAACAAGATTTTTAAGGACTCATGCAGGCATACTAGTGTAATAAGTTGCAGATGATCTACAAACGTAGGCAAATGGATGGTCACATGAAACTCCGTATATGTTGCTGTCCATCTCAGCTGTTGCATTTATAAGGAAACAAAGGACATCATCTGATATATTCTCTATGACATCAGCACCTCCGCTATGTTCACCACAACTCGCGGCCCAATACCATGTGTCTGTTCCCTTTGGTTTAAGGTCGGCAAGCCAGAGTCCTTCAAACCCTTGTCTATTGAGGATAAACTTAAGATGAATTAAATTTGCTTTCAGTAGGAATGTTTTAATTGTTGAGCAAAATATTTTGTGATTAAATTAACCGTATATTAATCAACACATGATTAATATACAAATTACAATCCTTATATAATTGTAACTACGTTTTTACTTGCCAGGTTTTTGAATATTCAGAATTGAAACATGAAACAGATTGTGACCTTCTCTGATAAAATATGTTGATGATGACCCTAAATCTTAGAGTTACAGGATCTTCATCATGCTCAAGTAGAAACAAAGAAATTTCAATCAGAGCGTCCGTTACGATTGAATAACGCAAGACGTGGTTAAAATTACCTCTCTTCCCAGCAGACAAGAAAATGTTTCTTTTCAAAAGTACAAAATTTATAAATGAACGCTTTATCTCTTGAAAATAATATTTTAGATCGATGATTGTCTTTCACCGACTCAGTGTAACTACAAATTCTAGAATATGTTCATAGTATTGTCAGAAGCCACATGCACATACCGGTTTTGTGTCAGCGCATGTGCCATGACATAATCGTGCAATGGAGATCCATTCCAGCCACTTTGTAGCGCCATGCCTTTGGAATTACACATTTCTATAGCTTCCAACCATGTTCGCTTGTCCCAAAATACAGTCATATGAAAATGCCACATATTGGTAGGATAAACTGAAAATAAAACACTTAGTCTTTCAGAATTGAAATAATCACAACTACAGGCCTTTTATCTACAAGAATTAATACACTGCCAAATAAAAATGACTCCTTCTTTCAAGTTAATTATCATATTTTCAAATTTTTTTTATTGGCTTTTTTTTTCACAAATAAATCACAAACGAAGAGTTAAATATGTTAACAAAAATAATAAAAGTAATACATACCCGTGATATTGAACGTGGTACCTGTAGCGGACTGAACTGCATTCAAAAGTATGAAATAAATTTATTTTCAGTTATCCATTACTCATTTTGTTGGATATATTTTTCAAATGTTTCGGTTGATAAATCAAAATTAAAAACAAAATGTTAGTGAATCAGAGAATAAAAGTCAAACACAAAAGCCGAAACATTACTAAAAATCCGGAATCAAAAGAAAGGCTTACGAATCTTGGAAAAGTGCAAAACAGAACTTCCCCAAGAGAAAAATAAAACTTCACATTAGTATTTCTGAATGATGAGTTCCCGAAAAGCCAATTGATCTACGGAAACTATTACTAAAGAAGTAATTCTGTCTGTAAATGAAAACAGCATAAATATAATAAACTTTAATAATGCTTTATACAGAATATTAATTTAATTTGCAATATAAATTATATCAAATTATTCATGTTTTGTATACTTCTAGCTGGAATAAGATATACAATATGGTGTCCTTCGAATCTGTATTAATACATAAAAATTAAGTTAAGGAAATTACATTTTCGACTGTTCCATCCTGTATTATTAACTCCCACCTCATTAAAAAAGCGGACAAGTTTCTCTATATATTTTATACACAACACATGCTCAACAGAGACCACTGATAAACCAAACAAGTGAGGTGGGGTAGGCATCTCATTTGCTACTTACGTGGCAAACGGTCGTCCATATTTGACACATTTGTATCGTTGGTTAATTACCGTCAGTCATGACTGACGGTATACTGTACTAGTAATCATTCGTAACCTACTTGTACGGATAGAATACCCCTTGGCAATATGATTGGTTGACAATTGCATAAAATTCAAATATCCGTCTAGGTTATTCAGAACCTTTGTCATGTTTGTATAAGATTCTCTCACCAGGTCGGCTTAAGAGTCTAGGTGACCTGACAAATGAAAGCCATATCGCATCAGTGTATTTTCTTCCGAAATTTGTATCGAAAAGTCTTTGAGCCGATACGTCCTAGAACAATTGCAGATTTTCGGAAATTTCCGTCACTTGAATCGGAAAAACGCGGAAAAGCCAGGAAATGGGCGATTGGTAAATGCATTTTCTAACTAGAATTTTACAACATTTACAGTCAGCTAACTTACTTGTAGTGTTTAGTTGTCGTATTGGGTTCCATTTGTCCCTTTTATGTCCCTGTTCGTCCTTGTCTACTCTGTGATTACACATAAGGATGTTGCGATGTTTTACTGTTTGCAGTATAACCGAGTCTTGTTGGATATCTCCTCCTGTCTCTTATAAGCTCAAACAAATACTAAATACGGGATAGTTGTCATCTATCATGCAAAATGATTTAAAACAAAATGTCAATCCATTGCATTGAAGATTAAAAAGCATTATTGTTTGGTACCTGCCTTTTGTTTGAAAAATAATCAGTAAAAACGTTATACATTTAACTTAGATGGCATGAAATAGATTCATTACTACTAATTGAAGAAATTAATAAAGTGTCAAATTATAGTGTCAAATCATGATTGATCTTCAGAATTGTACTGTGTCGAATCCAAGATCAAAACTGAGCATAGTAATTCAGATCTTCGTTTTGAATTTGAACAAATTGTTTATAAGTTAGTAACTCCATACCTGTTGTCTGAGTTCCATGGTATGAAATAACTGAAAAAGCAGAAATATCCATGTACGACATTACTGATCAAACACAATGTAGGCCTATATCTTATAAAAAAAATTAAAATGTTTAAAATATAGTTTCATGGATATACAATACCGTACTTTGTATTGGAAGGTGCAAAACAACCGCTATTAAATGTATCGCCATAGACATTTTTTTTTCGTAACGATTCCGGCAAATGGGTGGGTTCGAGCGTCATAAAGTATTAAAGGAAAATACAAAAAGCAGTATAAGTTAAAGTAATAGCTTGATCATCATATCATTGTGTCTTTTTGTGGTTATTCATCAATATTGTCTCTTTTGAACTATTCTTTACTTAAAATGATCTACATATTTCAGAACGTTGTATGGTACTAGAGGTTACCGACAGTTCATCATAATTATGAGTCAGTTCAAATACAATTTATAGTCTTTTTGTTTGGCTTTCTATTGCTTTTATGCTCAATAAATGGTTCGATAATGACAACATTTACTTTTAATTTCATAGTCTCATATTCGAATTAATGGAAACTGTCAAACGAGTTCAAGAAGTTGAACATACAAGAGTGCACATACATGTATCAATGATTTTACGTTAATTTCACTGCATGTTTCCAATTACCTAGGTCAGTTACAAGAGAAATATGATAACAAATTGATGGCAAAACAAATGTTATCTGAAGGTCTGTACTACAAATATTTCAACAAATCGTTCAGATAGAACACTTCTGTAGGACACTGCTGTCCGGATTAAAGTGTTCGAACCTTACGAGTCAACATAGAATCAAGAAGTTTTTAAAATGAAGATCAGAACATTATGTTTTAGAAATCTTCATGATGACTATTGACGTTATTCCTTTTAGAAATCACTATATTAGAAAAACTCTTGATAAAATGAGAAAAATAAAAAAAAAATTACAATGACAATGTAGAAAACAGTTCCATGACAATGTAGTCCATACAATGGTAAGCAGTTCTTAACAATGACATATAACCAAAACTGATTATCAACATAGTTCAAACTTCAAGAAGAGAAACTAATTGTGAGTCTGGTCTCACATAGCGTACAAGTTTGTTGTCCTTCGTGACAGCGACCTCAACTTTACGGACTTTCCCGTCGGCACTAGGGAAAGTTTGTTTAACAATGCCCATGGGCCAGTCATTTCTGGCGCTGTCCTGGTCCTTCATCAAAACAATGTCACCTTCTTTAAGGTATTTACACTCGTTTGTCCACTTGCGACGCGTTTGAAGTGAATGTAAGTAATCGGGTCCTTTCTCAATGAAAATCAGCACTGATCGATAAGTCCTCTGTAGCTCCCACAAAATTAGTGCCTCTATCTGATCTGAACTGCTTCACTTGGCCACGTAACCCGACTAACAATTCTGGACCGGAGCACCACACCTAAACTTTCTATGCTGCAAAGATGATAATGGTTCTGCAAAGAATTCCAAATCCAATATGAATACTTTATAGGGGAATGCACGAATTCTTTCTAGTTATACTAGGTTGTGATAAAGTGTATAGTTAAAAGTCATCGTTGAACGCTGTATATTAATAACACAGATATGGACTGGGTATGAGTACACATTACTTATATAATATTATATTATATTATATTGTATTTATGAAATACAGCCAAGGAGTTCGATGTGAAACTTGGTATTGCACTCAAAGTATTCTGGATAGTTGTTTTTTCCATACTTAGATAACGAAATGCAACCGCATGATTGGATAAAGAATATCTCGAATTGAATTGATCAAAAGTATTTATTTGTTTTTTGCAAGATAGATTTTCAATTTTTTCTCCTAATGAAATCCGAACAATTGGATGTACTAAGTGAGTGTTCAATACAACGATCGATGTGTAAACATTATTCGTACAAACGTATTATCTACACTGCCATTGATAGGGTCTCGAATTTCCTGATTTTTCTTAAATATGAAAATCAATCAATATGTAGTTCATTTAAATGACACCATAAGTCCGTACCAAAAGTCCATTACATATTCTCATTGTGTAAACATGAACAACGTAAATAAAATTGTATCTTTTCAGAAAATGATCTACATTTTGACGTGGTCTCGTGAATCTGAAGGTCAATCGAAGTTTGCCAATTGCTTTTGACACGTGAAAATTAATTTTATTCACTATCACGTGTGGCATATTTAGAGCTAATCTATTGTGTATTCTAGTGGTTATAGTGACGCGCACTTGTACATATTCTTAGAGTGCAGTTAGCCGCCTTTGCTGCTGGGCATTTTTGGCACGTCTGTTAAAAATATGCATCATTACATGCTCTTTCTATTCTTTTTTATTTGTTATCCAATTCAAGGACTTAAAGCCTTGTTGAAATTCAAAGGAATTCCCAAAATTCAAATCGGCCTTTTCCATAGTTCATTATGAATCGAGTGTCATTCAGCATTCTAAACATCGAGACGTCGTATTGTGATGCGCATGTCTCGTGTCGATCAGCCATCTGCAGTGACGAGGACACATTATCTTATATTTTATATAGATTTATTTTATTAAAACAAAATAATCCTCTGGCCATGATTATAGGTCCTTTGTCTAATGTAGAATATCCTCAGGCGAAATTTTCCGTCGTTCGTCTTTGCATCTTAGATAATTCTGTAATGATTGTATGACTTGAGGTTATGCAGTTATATATTTGGCATTTTTATCAAATAAATTTCAAAAAGGTCTCTTTTTTTCTAGCCCTTGGTGGAGCGTGATACTCTACGTTTGGCGAGGCATGCATACGTCTTTTATTTTCAATCTGGGCTTATAGACCATTTTACGATCTTATCATAAAGCTCAAAATGTCGTTGTTTTTTTTTTTTTTTATCATGACGTCACCAATAAAATTTAAAGACGTAATTTCATTGAGAAGTAACAATAAAAACGAGCGAAAACAAATGCTGACCTCGGATATTTCTCATCATTCTGTTACATGTAGCAAGTGGTATGTTAAACACAGTCAGATCATATTTTGGAAGTTTTCTCATCCTAGCTCCGATTCATGATCATAGTATTTACAGTATTTGGCTTTTTTTTTAATTTGAAACTATAAATTTTGATATTTATACGGCACTGCATTAATTTGAGTTTCGCCATCTTTGCTTAACTCTGTTTTACGCTGGATTCTCTGTGGAAATTTCCCATTCTATTGTGGTTGTATTATAATGATGCTATAGTTTATCTGCTTGTTTATCCACTTTTTGTTTTCTCATGAGAGTATGCCCCGCTGTGCTCATTGTCCGGGATTCATTCACAATTTATGTTTTGTTTTGTTTTATATCTTTCAAAAAATTGCATGCCTATTGAATGTAGTTTTGGATTCTACTTTCGGTTTTGTGTTTTAACTTATATTGTCTTGTTTAGGAGGATTTTCTGTTCTTGTGTAAGCCTTATATAATTTGTTGATGTAATATCTACAAAGTGTATTTGCGGTATTTCTCGATAAGATATTTTATTTAATAAAAGAATAATACAAAATTTTAATTTTGATTAAAATTTGTCATGGAAACACATGTCACAAAGTTGCACCAACTTAAGGTAGAGTATCCCTCAGGTCAGACTTGCTGGTAATTTTTTTGCCTGGAAACTCTACTTTTATTTTCTTCAGAATATTGTTCAGATTATCAAACTAATATGGTTTTGGGATAAAGAAACTTTTATAGTTACACTTTATCACCTCTAAAAAGGGATTTTTTCTTACTTTTTCCATAGGGTCCAATGTTAAAGTTCAAACGGCTTAAGTTCTCGGTATAATCATGAAACCACGAATTATATTTTGTTAGTATATCAGTTGTAACATAAGCTTTGAATATATTGAAGTGAAAATATTGTAAAAGTTGTTATTTAGGAAATATGAGCATCTGCAGACCTGAGGGATGCTCTACTTTAGAACAATCAAGAATATGTTGAATTGAAACACGATTTAAAATGATAAAATTCTCTAACAATTTGACCCATTCTCATGATATACTGATGGAGTTTTTGAGAATTTAGCTTTAAGAAAGTTGAATGTAGCCATTGCAACAACTTTTGCGTTGCTTATAAAAATCAGTATGTATGGAAGATCTGCTACTACGAAAAGAGAAAATACAAATGTCATAATAATAATGGCAACAGATCCTATGGTTGCTGACTGATGGCCTTTCATCAGGCGCTGATGTCTTTTTCCTTGTATACTGAAGACAGTGTCTTAGTGTCCACTGTCAGCTTCTCGCCTCATTTCCTCAATTTCTTGTTGTATTTCTTCAGATGTTTTATTTTGTTTTAGCACACGCACAACAGGATTGGTTTGATGAGACATATGGCACTGAAGATGTTGTTGTACTTACAAAGTTAGGTGAAGTAGTTTCGACATCTGTTGAAGATGAGTAATCTTTTGTTGTCAATGTTCGTCTTACGGTCCCGTGGCTGTTTGAATAAGTTATTGTCGTTACATCAGATGTAGAAGAGAAGGTAAAATCATTCACATCCAGCCGTTGTTAAGCTTGATTGACCCTGTGTTGTTTTGTAATCGGTTGTATGCGAATCTGTTGTTCCTATAGGAGAACTTTCAGGCGTGCTTGATTCCCATGATGAAGTAATCGAAGAATTAGATTACATTTTCAGCGGTCACTTGAGTTACTGTTGTGCTTGAATCGGTACTTGTATAACTCGTATCTGGGGCAAATGTGGATGAAGCAGAAGTTGCTTCGTGAGCTGTTGATACTTCTGATGTTTCAAGGAATGAATTCCCTGTAGTTGTCGTTAAGCTTGTATGTGGAGTAGTTATATCTGTAGCAGAGGTTTTTTCATTAGTAAATGAGATAGAGTTGATCCTGGAGATGTACTTGATCTGCTGTTGTATGATTCGTATTTGTAGGAAAAGTATGGGCGACAGATGGTATATCGCTAGTTGAAACTTGAGCTGATCCAGGGGACGTACCTCCCGTTGTACTCACATATTGTTGATGAGTAGCTTGAAAATGAAGGAGAAGTGAATGGCTGCAGAAGGTAAGCTTCATCAGTTGTTGATACTTGTGAATGCTCCGTGAGATGTGACTCCTATTGTACTGCTTGGATCTGTTGTTATATTTTCTGTACTAGGAGATCCGTTCTCTGTCGACAGAACCATCTGAGACAATGTAGTATTATTTGATATTGATTCCTGCAGTATTTGAAATGGTATCAGAAGTAATAACAGTCGGTATTGCTGATGCTTTTGAAAAATTGCCTGTAATGCCCACAGTTTCAATGGAGGATGACGTATGCGTTTCGGCACTAGTTATTGTCGTATAGTTCAGAGTAGAGAGATAATCTGTAAAATTAATTATGTCCGGTGATGCAGTAGTATTAATCACTGACACAATTGTAGAATTTGGAGAATGAACTGTTTCAGTATTTTCTACTGTTGACGAATCATTTGAGGTCTCATTGCTATCAATAGTTGTGCATTCTAAAGTCGAGACAGCTGCGCTGTCAGTGTAATCAGCTGAAGCAGGATCAAAGGTTGACGGATCAACAGTTTCTGTGAAGACATTTTTAGTAGTGTCTGCTATACTAATTGTAGAAAACATTAATGTGGATGCATCTACAGTTTTAGTGTTATCGATGGTTGTTAAATCCGATGTGGACCCCTCAATAGTTTCAGTGTTATCCACAGTCGAATAATCCAATGTTGACACGTCAAACGTATCAAGGCTAGTATAACGAGAAGTTTTCGTATCAAATGTTGTTATGTCCGATGTTGACCCTTCAACTGTTTCTGTGTAGTCTACGGTAGACAAATCCGAAGTTGATCCTTCAATTGTCTGTGTGTTATCATCGACAGTAGAATAGTCCAATGTTGAGACCTTAAACGTTGTAAAGTCCGATGCTGAACCTTCAATTGTTTCTATATTATCGAGAGTTGAATAACGCAATGTTGAAACATTAAGCGTAGTAAAGTCGGATGTTGAGCCTTCAATTGTTTCAGTGTTTTCGACTGTTGAATAATCCAACGTTGAAACATCAAGCGTAGTGAAGTCGGATGTTGAGCCTTCAATTGATTCAGTGTTTTCGACTGTTGAATAATCCAACTGTTGAAGCATCAAGCGTAGCAAAGTCGGATGTTGAGCCTTCAATTGTTTCAGTGTTATCGACTGTAGAATAATCCGACGTTGAAACATCAAGCGTAGTAAGGTCGGATGTTGAGCCTTCAATTGTTTCAGTGTTTTCGACTGTTGAATAATCCAATGTTGAAACATCAAGCGTTGTAAAGTCCGATGTTGAGCCTTCAAATGTTTCTGTGTTATCGACAGTTGAATAACCCAATGTTGAAACATCAAGCGTTGTAAAGTCGGATGTTGAGCCTTCAATTGTTTCAGTGTTATCGACTGTAGAATAATCCGATGTTGAAACATCAAGCGTTGTAAAGTCGGATGTTGAGCCTTCAAATGTTTCTGTGTTATCGACAGTTGAATAACCCAATGTTGAAACATCAAGCGTTGTAAAGTCGGATGTTGAGCCTTCAATTGTTTCAATGTTATCGACTGTATAATAATCCGATGTTGAAACATCAAGCGTTGTAAAGTCGGATGTTGAGCCTTCCATTGTTTCTGTATTATCGAGAGTTGAATAATCCAATGTTGAAACATCAAGCGTCGTAAAGTCCGATGTTGACCCTTCAAATGTTTCTGTGTTACCGACTGTTGAATAATCCAATGTTGATGATTCAGACGTTGTATAGTCCAGTGTTGATCCTTTATCCAATGTTGAAGCATCAGTTGAGACGATTGTATCTGCAAATAAAAATGTGTCTGCAGTTTCTGTATATTTAGTTGTTGATTTGTAGCTATTCCACAATTTATATTTCTAAAGAAAGGATGGGATCTCCAACAGCACTCGGTTGGAGCATCCACAGCAAAAGCACAAAACACAATACAAAAACACAGAGCAAACACTCACAGAAAGAGACACAAGATATATTGTCAATATTGATATGTATGGTCTATACAAGGAACACCAACTCACACCATAGAAACATGAAACACAAAAGACCACACATAAACCAATGAGACCAATTATGACATATTTAAAAGTTTTACTAATGTCAGAGGTAGTTACAGCCTACATGTATATTTAGACATTTTAGCCAATAGAGATGATAAAAGAGACACATGCGGCTATATACCTTTTGATTTTGCAATTTGCTCTGAATAAATTTATTTCATGTAATGAAAATGTTTTTTTTTTTATCTTTTGATCGCAGCATCGGACAACTCCCCGGTCGAGCTCCCCTCTGAAAGGAATCCCTCCCATATGACGCATTACGGATCTCCAGATCTGGATATCTATGAGTTCGAGATTTCTACGCGAGCCTTCATGTAATACACGTACCTAATATGAGAATTGGTGCGCAAAGAAAACTTACATATGTCGTAATAATTTGAGTGGGTTTGAAATTCAACTTTCGTTTCTCCAACATAAACAATACAGGGAAGGTCACCCAGTACAGTCGCTAGTGAATTGAATTTGGGCGGCATATGAAAAGCACTTTGGCTGGAAGCATCACTTAACGTAGCTCGCGGGGAAGCTTTCATCACAATCAAATGTGTACGCAGGTTTCACCCTCGAATTTTTTATGTGCACATCTACGCTATGACGTCATAAACCTTACTTGATCGTAACGTCACGTTACGTTGCGCGACATATATAGTTAGGGCGCAAATAATGGCTTTTTTTTTTTAAATACTTATATTTTCTAGTAAGCATAGTATTTTTTTAACATAAACTTTACATTGTGTCTAAATTCAGTCAATGTATTTAGACACGCTTGCAATGAGAACCGGAAACTTTGAGGGATGTTTGGTTATATTTTGACTATTTCTAGGGAATGATATATGAATGCAATTTTTTCTTCAAATATTACAGTGGAAATTAATGTTCTTTCATCCATCCTCCTCCATCCTTATCTAATTTCTTTATTGTACCATATAGACGGACGGAGAAGGCTTTACTTTTTTATTTTATTTTTTTTTTATTCACTACAACTTGTATGGTGACATAAAAAAATGCCATCAAGTTTGTATACTATACTATACTAAGTTTGTGCAGTATCAATTAAGGTCGTTCGGCAGAGGCTTCATATCGAACAAGTCTTATGCTTTCCGTAAAACGACTTCATTTGATACAATTGACAAATATGGATAATGACCATATCCCTATATACAGCAGAATTGTTCTTAGAGTCGAACATTAAACCATTATACAGTAGGGCGGCCAAGCCGGATTTGCACGTGCGGCGTAAAAAGGAAAATGTGAGTCCGCGAATGCATGACGCACTCTTTCTCGTCGGAGAAAATATGGACGCCTCCGAATTTTGGTCCTTTACCGAAAGCTCTAGACAGCACAATTTTTTATTTCAGCAAATACAATATCGCCGAACTTTTGCTATTAGCTTTATATTTTACCCTCAATTAGTTTATTTTAGACAAACCTGACATTTTAATTACTAAATCGATGATTGAAGTTGGCTAAATTTTCCCGGGAAAAAATGCCCCAAAAAGTGGAAAATAAAAATGAGGTACAAAAAAATGGTCCCTCACAGATTTTTATAATATTTTCAAAAAATGACATTCACATCGGCATCTTTCAAATATCAAAAAATTACAGAACCACTTTTTCATATATTGAAATAATTCCCGTTTGAAATCAGCTGGTGTTAGCTTCGTTTCGGCATGCGCAGAATCACGATTTTGCACCCAATACACATTGAACGTGTGTCACATTGTAAACATGAATGAATATACTTTATTCGGAGTTTAAAGTATTTTATGTATGAAAAAGTATAGCTGTTGGATGATTTTTATCTCGTGAACTCATTTCTAACCTTGGATTTGCAATTAAGAAGAGATTAATGAAGATTTCAAGCTGTTTTTGTCCAACCCGACTTCACGAAGGCCGATGTCAGTGCAGTGCCAGTGCAGTGTCGGTGTGATGTAAACTTGATGACGCAAAAACACGGTACGACTTGTGTACTTCACATACATGTAGTACATGTACTTTCTTCTGTTTAGCTGTTTGTTTTTATAGTGAAATGGATACTAGGCCGATGCCTCGATGTCAGACGAAATTAATCTAGGAACCATTGAAAACATCGACTTTGTAAACAAATATCTTTTCTCTCTCACAAACATACATACACACACTTTACTAATACTACCAAGATTTGTAATAATTGTCAATCACTGAACTGATCAGGTTATTAAGTTCATTTATGTGCCTTTATTTTGACCAACCAAGCCTAACCCCACCCCCCCCCCCCCCCCACCCCCCACCTCATTGAGCCCTAATTAAGCAAAAAAATTGTATTTAAAAAAAATACATTATGTCATTCACAAGTATACATGATATTATAATTGTTTTTTTTATTCAGAATATAAAGTGAAAAGAGAGAAGAGATTGATGGGGGGGGGGGGGGGGGGTTACTCACATATATATGCACAACCAATGTAATCCCCTGAGATGTTACTATTGAAAGAAACGTGCTGCAATTAGTGTGTTAACACTCGTGACGTCACAATGCATAAGATCTAAAGAAACATGCCGCGACGGCTGTTCTAACCTGCAAACTGAGCCCGCGGTGACCTGAATTTTAACGTCAACCTTTTACCTAGAAAACGCGATTTCAGAAAACAAGAATGAAATAAACAACTATGGTGCATATATATAGAATAAATGTCATAATTTGTGTTTTGTTACGGGTATACAACACACAGCAAATGCATTTATCGCATGAAATGCGCTAACGCGCATTACATGTACGATAAATGCACTTGCTGTGTGTTGTATACCCGTAACAAAACACAAATTAAGACACTTATTCTCTATTTACATACACACATGCAACATGGGTAATTTAAACTATGAATTTCTAGATAGATGATATATCATAATATAATTTGATTATCTTGTAGTTCAAGTCATTAAAAATAATTTTCCATGAACTCCATTGGTTGAGTGTTGAATTTATCAATACTATTCTTTCCAGTGATAAATTTATGATTGCTAAATGAATAACATATACAATCTAATAGTTATAAAAGATTAATAGAGGACGCAGTCCGCGCCGCAGGCGCGGACGTAGTCCTCATCAAGGTAACACGTGTATATATATAGGAAAAATCGTGTTTTTCAGTTGAATTCTATGCTATACCTATAGGTTCCAAAACCGTGGTCAATGACGTCATTCTCCCCATTGCCCATTTGATCGACGTGAAGCGCAAGCTTATTTTTTTGACAATGTCACTCGACGACAGAATGAAACCCATCGATGACCATGATTTCTTAATCTCCTTTGAATATTGTCCGTGTGGCTTATTCCTCCACTGTCCCAATGTATGTTTTGTACTTTGCTTCACGTAATACTGACATTGCACAATCATTTCCAACATATATCATGTTTAGTCCGAATATCCTCTTTGGAAATTACTACGTGACGTCAGCATACGACGTCAGCATAAATCTTTGTTTGGCGGACTTTCTTTCATCGACAACTCCCTCAGACAAATCCATGGATAAACTCATAATCATGGAATTCTGGGACGAAAATACAAACAGCAACTTACCAATCTTCATTCTGCAATTCTGCTTTCGAGAATGATTTGCAGCTGATATTTTGATACCTGTAGATCGAATAATGTGGTTTTATCTCCACATATATGAGATCTACATGTAGAATCTACAGGAAATCTATGCAGTGTAAATCCCAACACAAACTTCTAAATGTCTGCTGCCTTATGTTCTGTTTACAACGCGTCACAACTTACATGTACGTCATCATTTACAGTATTTAGTACAAATAGATCAACACTGCTGGGGCTCTGTTAAAAGCATGAAGTATATTTTTTCTGTTAGAAATAAGGCATGGTATTTTTTTCCCTTGGAGGTAAATCATATGTGGATCCAAGGTTATTAAAAAAAAGTAGGGGTGAAGGCTTCAGATTTTTTTAGGAAGGGGGGGGGGTTGATTGTATTCAAGGGGGGGGGGTCGATTTCTACTAATCTCTACCCTGTCCCGCCCCCTTCCTCCCTTCTCCCACCTCCTAACCTCTCCCTCTCTCCCTTCTGCCTCCCTCCAGCTGCCTCCTTCCTCCCCCTCCCTTTCATCCTTGCCTTTTATGGGGAAGGGGAGCAGACATGGGGTACCTCTCTCCGCCCCCTTATCTCCCCTCCCGCATCCTTCCTTCTTCCACCTCCCTCCCTCTCTCCACCTCCCTCTCCCCCTCTCTCCTTCCTCCCGCCCCTCCCTTTTTTAAAGTAAAGCAATGAGCAAGAATTTTGTCTTCAGATATATTACATTGGAAAATCATTTACATTATTTAGAAGTGAAAATCCTGTAATACTTATGTTATACTGTACTTATTTGTAAGTTTTAACCCCCTTCTCCAGATCATCCCATAAAACGATATATTGCTGATAACACTATAGGCGGCGCCGAAAAGGAAGTTTTCTCTCCCTTCTACATTTTGAATGTTAATTTTTCCGGTGAAAGTAAAAGGGGAGAGGGGTGGGTAGGTGGGTGCAAGGGGGGATACATATTCCTGATACGACAACTGACATTTCATCACCCAATGAAATTCAAAAAATAAACATTTTTAAAAAAGTTTTATTGAATTCATTGAATAATCAAGATACATGTTAATCTTACAATATATAAATACTTCAGAGAACAGTAAAATTCTTTTTTCTTTTTTAAATTTTAATGGTCAAGTGCCCTAAGTTTTCTTGCTTGAGTTCTCTTTTCCTTGGTTTTCGTCAAGGTCCAAGGAATTAAAATGTATATATAGATTAAGATGACATCACTTGATCTTTTCTTATCTATCATTTATGTTTCAAGCATTGCGATTTCATGTTTACTGATTGTTTTGTGACATTGAGAATTGTTTCCCCGCATTTACGAGTTATGTGCATGCTGTCGACCAGAAATTGTCTGTAATACCCCCTCTCCTGTAGATGATTCTGGATTTCAAGAAAAAAAAACTAATGTAAGGCTGATAAAGTAAAAAATAACTAGAACACATATTGTACGACGTATTTTATTCTTATTAACTTAGCAAAAAAATATTCAGTGATGTATGGTGAAAATTGGGTATTAATTCATTGAAATTATAATTCATCTGCGTCCTCACAATGGCTTTGCCATAATTCATATTACAATTTAAGTACAATTTATGAATCATTTTGAATTTTTCAGTTTATGACTATGCATTATTGAAATTGTATCAAAATAAACAAATAAATAAATGAGTAAATAATAAATGAATGACTTATAACTAATTGAAAATGTATTACTTTTTCAGGTCAAACTTGTTAGAAGAAATCTTGCTGTCTGAAAATCACCCAGTGGCTTATCATATGGAAGGCATGCATTTAAAAGGAATTATTGATTGGAAATTCTGTACTATAGTATATTGATATCATATTCTACATCGAATTGGTTTGAAGATTGTGCATATTGTCATCATATTCTTCTTTGTGAATTGTGAGTGTGCAAAAATACCATACAAATGGATTATTCACAGGAGATGGAAGAGTTCAAGACCTGTCAACATTTCAGAAAACAATTAACATGATTAATGACTGTGAATCTTGGACAATGGCAGATATAGTGAGATAATAAATTAAAAAAATATTTTTTGTGAATTCTTGCAGAGGATGAATCGGTCAATTAAATTTCTTCTTCATGATATAGGTATTTAAATTCAACTGTCATGATCATGGGCACATCAAATTATGATAGTTATTTCTTTTGTAGTGATTATCTGGAGTAAAAAGGTAAATATAGGCTTCCTTGCAAAAAAAATCACATATTTGTATCTTTTGTTTTCCAATTATTGAAAGCTCCTGTGGATTAAACAGAACAAAATTGGAATTTTTATATGTATTTTTCTCGGATACAATGAGTATATTACAAATTGTGGATGTATTGTCTGGCATATCCAAGAAAATGTCATTTTTCCCTTGTACGTGACAGTTTTGTACTTGATCAGAGGAAATTAGGAAGGTCGCTGGAAAAATCTTCGGTCTGTTGAATTCTGGTGATATTTTTTACAATTTAAATGTTTGCTCATCAAAAGGTTAAAACAATCTTCCTTCTAGAATGGTAAATTCGAATCTATATTCTGCTTTGTGAATTTCTGATGTCGAAGCGTTCGGTCGATTGACGATTTCTCCGAAATTGTCGAAACTGTGCAGCATGTCGAGGTACATAAATGAGGTACAAAAAATGGTCCCTCACCGATTTTCATAAAATTTGAGAATTGAACACTTGGATATATACTCCACAACATATCAAAAAATTACAGAACCACTTTTTAATATTTTTGAAAACGATCCCCCTGTTTGCGAGGAAGGGGGCATGGGAGTCGAACGTTAAGAGTACTGCTGTCATTTTGTCAGCTGATTTTCGACAAATTTACAGAATAAAACATCACATCTTGGGTATACTTAGAGACATAAAATCTTAAACAGTTTGTTTAATCTTTTAAAATCCGATGCCATCAATTTGCATCGCTGTTATTAGTATTTTTCTGCTGTGAATGTGTTTCGAAAAAATGCTTTGTAACGGCGACGCGAACTTCGTTCGATATTAATGCGCCGTTCTTAGCAACGGTTGCCGTCACGCGCAAATCTGGCTTGGCCGCCCTACTGTATATAATGCTAATTATTTTTATTCATGAAGTTGGTTTTTATGTAATAACGTCATAAAGCTGGTATAGAACGTTAGCTATGTGACGTGTTTTTGCGCCGTACGTATGCACTGTGCTGCTTAAAAACAACGTCAATTTAGACAAAATACGGATGTTGACAAAATGCATTGAATATTATTGATGTGCTATAAATCTGCTGGAGCATAATTTTAAAGTAACCTTTTCTTGTTATCTGTAAAAAGAAGATTTATGTATTTTAAATGACTTTTTTTTTTCTCTCTTGATTTACGATTGTTATATATTTTTAACCAATATTCAAAATCTAGTCGACATTTTTACTTTAAAAGATAAACACCCCATGAAATAGATATACTCTTTAAAATCAACCAAAACATACCCCAGTTTTTCCCGCAATTCTTACTACTTTACGCATCGATGCATCTACGAACGTCTTCGAAATTTGGAATTTTATTTTGCGGTCTTAAGCTAATTTACTTCAAATCATACCATACATAGAAAATCATCCAATGATTACGAAAATTATATTATATAGAGTATGTTCATAAACTCAAAATATACAGTCAAAAACACGGGTATTTGCCATGCTCTTGCGTGTGATTCTACTGTATTATGTCACATCATGATAAAAAAAACTTTTTCCCCTCATTTATAGTAATAATGAAAAATCGAGTCGAGATAAATCTATCATTTTCGAGTGAGATATTTTTGAAATCATTCAAACATAATGATATTATATCAAAACATGGATCCAATTGTTTGTTAGATGCAATAGAACTTTTGCATTTGACATGTCTTTCTGTGTTATACGGCGACGTCATGTACACTGTAACGACGTCTTGAAAACTGTCACACTGTTATAGCTGATTTCCGGATCCATTTTAAATTTCATCTGTTGATTTCTTGATTTCAAAGCTTTCAAAGCAATAAATTCAATGTTTACATGTTTGTACGTAGTACTACGCGCTGGTTATACAAAGATGAAAATGCAATACGAACAACTACTGGAAAATATTCACGCAGTTTTGAAAAAAAAACCCTTGAATAAGGGTTGAAAGGGATTTTGCCAAAACGATCTTACATAATAGGGACGATGAATGTATATGTGCTGACTTTTTTTTTTCGTCGTTCACCCGTTCCTCCGAATCCTGTATCGGCGGTAGTTCCAGGATCGAATTCAAAATTTGGCAAGATCCGTTCTCTCCAACATATGAGCGATACATTCGAATTAATATAATAATGAAATACTTCTTTGTAAAAACTTTGTAAAATGAATAAAATTTTATGTTTTAAATCCTTTTTTCTATTTTTTCTTGTTTGTTTGTTTTGTTTTTTTTTTTTCAATCTTAAAAGCCAAATCGCATCTTTTGCAAAAATTATTTTCCCGACTTT
Organism: Pinctada imbricata; assembly: GCA_033119305.1. Classification (NCBI taxonomy): domain Eukaryota; kingdom Metazoa; phylum Mollusca; class Bivalvia; order Pterioida; family Pteriidae; genus Pinctada; species Pinctada imbricata. The sequence continues at coordinate 57,462,546 of VSWD01000006.1, read as the reverse complement.
AATGCTAATTTTAGCATGAGTAATCTGGAAAAAGATAAACGAACGAGTTATATTTACTCAAATTTTACTTTTCAATCAATTTTTTTACGGTACGGGTAAGGTCATTAACTCAATTTTATATGTATACTGACATACATGTATATGTGTATATATAATCAAAATCTGCAAGAACATTGAGGACAATCAGCAGTAAGATTATCAGACGAAATCGACGAGCGGACAGCATTCATCCCGCGTAATCTGCAGATTAGCCGGATAAATATGTTTTTCCAGGAAGAGGGGTCCAACTCATCAGGATGTCCAACTCATCAGGATGTCCAACTCATCAGGATGTCCAACTCATAAGGAGGTCCAGGCTTTAGTTAGGCGTGAATTTTGTATGTATATCTATATTCTATATATTTATACCGGATAAAAAGACACAATGCTGATCGGAAGGTCTAAAAATTTATTTAACAAGAAACAAAATCATTTTTAATTTTAACTATTGTTTGCTTATATTAATGGGACCAAAGTTAGAATCTAAGTCCATTGGCTGGGTCTCTCTCGTGTGTTATTTTGAGATAGCGTAAAACTCAGTCAGCTTTTACACAGAGATGCCGCCGAGGTTTGTTCGATCACCTTTTTTGTTTTTGTTTTGTTTTTTTTTTTTTTGTTTTTTTTTTTGCACTCTTTAAATATGCAAAAAATAGCCTGTCGTTTGTCATTATTTTGTTATTCAACCTTTTTAAGGATTCCGACTATTCCGTCGGAATCCTTTCTGTTATTGCAATGTCTTTTCTTTATTAAGGATTCCGACTATTCCGTCGGAATCCTTTCTGTTATTGCAATGTCTTTTCTTTATTCTTATTATTATTCTTATTATTATTATTATTATTATTATTTTTATTCTTACCCCCTCATCATTTCCAGACAATTTATTCAAAGGTCTTTTAACACAGAGCAAAAGGGATAGTACCATCAGAAAGAGCATTACAAGATCTTCTTTAACTATTTTTTGTTTGTCGATAAGTTCAGCAATGCCCCCGCTGGAGCTCATCAAAGGTCAAATCTTTAAACACTTATAACTCCTAAACTAACCGTACGATTTGGACGAAATTTGTTTTAAAATATTCTTTGGGAAAATTGAAAACTTTTATACGCTTACATGCTCGATAAAATATTTACGGTTTTCGCGCTATTCCAAGTTGAAAATGGAACTTTAAATTGGCACAGTGCCAATTTCTACAGTTTTTGAGATTTTGAGTTGAATCTTGGATGGTAGGCTACTTATAGGTAGTCATTGATGATGACCTAGTTTCAAGGTCACATTATGATTCTCAAGGTCACAACAAACTTTTGCCTATAGAACAAAGACTATTTGACCTTGACAGTTCAAACTTCATAAATACAATCATTGAGTCAAGCCCTTTCACCTTGACCTTGGCCAAAGGTCAAATTTTGATTCTCAAGGTCACAACAAACTTTTGCCTATAGAACAAAGACCATTTGACCTTGAGAGTTCAAACTTGGCGCAAATATTTCTTGCATCAAGTCCTTTCACCTTGACCTTGACCCAAGGTCATTTGTTTGATTTCAAGGTTACAACAGACTTTTGTCGATAGAATATTGAGCTTTGATTAGATTAAGAGGACTCATGATGAGAATAAATTCAAATGCTTATCTTTTATCCATGACCTTTGTTAAAGGACAAATTAACTTTTTCAAGGTCATAAAAAACATTTACTCTTGTAGAATACACAGGATTTTGTCCTTAACTATTTATTCTTCACACAAGTAGTACTTCTTATTTGAACTTTACATAGTAAGATAGATAACTCTTTTATTCTTGTTCTCTGTTTCTTTCTTTTTTATTCTTAGTAGCATTACATATCAATAGTTTCATGTTGATGTCATTTTCTATTAATAGAAATTATCTCATTGCAAAATCATTGTGCAATTCTTTTTTGAGAAAGTCATTGTAAAGGATTAGATATTGATTGTGCATGGAGTTTAAAGCTTTCGTAAACATGAAAGGTATTTATCATTTTTTCTTCTATTTTGTTGATAAATAAATAAGAGTCCCAAATTAGACATCAGCTCTTTTGAGTCATTTGCTGAAGTGAATAAGGTACTAAAGCAACCATTCTTTTTTCCGTCTTCTTTATTCGGATTTTAGCACTTCAGTTCCGAGGAAGGTCTAATAAAGGAGGAATCCGTCTGTTGCTTGCAACAGTAGCCATCTAGTTCTTATTAAGGATTCCGACTTCCGTCGGAATCCTTTCTGTTATTGTATTGTCTTTTCTTTATTCTTATTATTATTCTTATTATTATTATTCTTACCCCCAAACCGTTCCGGACACTTTACAAAAAAGTACAGCATCATATGAAAAAACGGAAAGTACCATGTGAAAGAGCATATGAAGATCTTGAATGAATTTTTTTTTCTTGTCAAATGGTTCACATATGCCCCCGCTGGAGGTCATCAAAGGTCAAATCTTTAAACTCTTATAACTCCTAAAGTAACCGTGCGATTTGAACGAAATTCGTTTTATATTGTTCTTTGGGATATTTGCAAACTTTTATACGCTTACATGCTCGATAAAATATTTACGGTTTTCGCGCTATTCAGAGTTGAAAATGGAACTTTAAATTGGCACAGTGCCAATTTCTACATTTTTTGAGATTTTGAGTTGAAACTTGGATGGTAGGTTACTTATAGGTAGACATTTAATGCTGACCTACTTTCAAGGTCAATTTTTCATTCTCAAGGTCACAACAAATTTTGGCCTATAGAACAAAGACTACTTGACTTTTAGAGTTCAAACTTCATACATACTATCGTTTAGCCAAGCTCTTTCACCTTGACCTTGACCCAAGGTCAAATTTTGATTCTCAAGGTCATAACATACTTTTGCTTATAAAAAAAAGACTATTTGACCTTCAGCGTTCAAACTTCATACATACAATCGCTAAGCCAAGCTCTTTCACCTTGTGCTTGACCCAAGGTCAAATTTTGATTCGCAAGGTCACAACAAAGTTTTGCCTATAGAATAAAGATCATTTGACCTTCAGAGTTCAAACTTCATACATATTATCGTTAAGCCACGCTCTTTCACACTGACCTTGACCCAAGGTCAAATTTTTATTCTCAAGGTCACAACAAACTTTTGCCTATAGAACAAAGACTATTTGACCTTAAGAGTTCAAACTTAACACAAATATTCCTTGCATCAAGCCCTTTTACCTTGACCTTGATCCAAGGTCATTTGTTCGATTTAAAGGTCACAACATACTTTGGTTGATAAAATATTGAGCTTTGATCAGATTAAGATCAATCTTGAAAAGAATTATCTCAAATACTTATCTTTTTTCCGTGACCTTTATTCACGGTCAAATGATCATTCTCAGGGTCCTTACAATCTTAATCTTGTAGAATTAGCATTTTTTGTCCTACGCTATTTATTCTTCACACAAGTAGTCTTTCTTATTTGAACATAACATAGTATAAGAAACATAACTCTTTTACTCTTGGTTTCTGTTTTTTTCTCTTAGTAGCATTACATGGCTGTGTTTTGATTCTATTGTTTTTTTTCTATTTATAGAAATTCTCTCATTGCAAAATCATTGTGCAATTCTGTTTTGAGATAGTAATTTTAAAGGATTTAGAATTGATAGATCATGGAGTATAAAGCTTTCGTAAACATGAAAGGTATTTATTATCTTTTTGTTCTATTTTGTTGATAAATAATGAGAGTCCCAAATTAGACTAAAGCTCTTAAGACTCATTTGCTGAAGTGAATAAGGTACTAAAGCAACTATTCATTTTTCCATCTTCTTTATTCGGATTTTAACACTTCAGTTCAAAGGAAGGTCTAATAAAGGAGGAATCCATCTGTTGCTTGCAACAGTAGCCATCTAGTTATTATTCTTATTATTATTATTTTTGTTCTTACCCCCCTCATCATTTCCAGTCACTTTATTCAAAGGTATTTTAACACAGAACAAAAGGGATGGTACCATTAGAAAGATCATACCAATATCTTCTTTAACTATTTTTTGTTTGTCGATAAGCTCACCAATGCCCCCGCCAGAGGTCATCAAAGGTCAAATCTTTAAATTCTTATAACTCCTAAACTAACCGTACGATTTGAACGAAATTTGTTTTATATTGTTCTTTGGGAAGATTGTAAACTTTTATACGCTTACATGCTCGATAAAATATTTACGGTTTTCGCGCTATACCGAGTTGAAAATGGAACTTTAAATTGGCACAGTGCCAATTTCTACAGTTTTTGAGATTTTGAGTTGAAACTTGGATACTAGGTTACTTATAGGTAGTCATTTAATGTTGACCTACTTTCAAGGTCAAATTTTCATTCTCAAGGTCACAACAAACTTTTGCCTATAGAACAAAGACTATTTGACCTTCAGAGTTCAAACTTCATACATATTATCGTTAAATCCAGCTCTTTCACCTTGACCTTGACCCAAGGTCAAATTTTGATTCTCAAGGTCACAACAAATTTTTGCCTTTATAGCAACGCCTATTTGACGTTCAGTGTTCAAACTTCATACATATAATTGTTCAGTCAAGCTTTTTCACCTTGACCTTGACCCAAGGTCAAATTCTCATTCTCAAGGTCAAAACAAACTTTAGTCTATAAAACAAAGACTGTTTGACATTGTAAGTTCAAACTTTACACAAATATTCCTTGCATCAAACCCTTTCACCCTGACCTTGACTCAAGGTCATTTGTTTAATTTCAAGGTCACAACAGACTTTGGTTGATAAGATATTGAGCTTTGCCCAGATTAAGATCAATCGTGATGAGAATGATCACAATACTTATCTTTCATCCATGAAATTGGATCGAGGTCAAATAATCATTCTCAAGGTCATTTACTCTTGTAGAATTCACTTTTATTGTCCTATACTATTTAATCTTCACACAAGTAGTCCTTCTTATTTGAACTTAACATAGTATAAGAAAGATAACTCTTTTAATCTTGTTCTTTTTATTTTTTTTCTTAGTAGCATTATACATATCTGTACTTTCATGTTGTTGTCATTTTCTATTAATAGAAATTATTTCATTGGAAAATCATTGTGCAATTCTGTTTTGAGAAAGTAATTGTAAAGGATTATGACATTGATAGAGCATGGAGTTTAAAGCTTTCGTAAACATGAAAGGTATTTATTATGTTTTTCTTCTTTTTTGTCAATAAATAAATAAGAGTCCCAAGTTAGACATAAGCTCTTTTGACTCATTTGCTGAAGTTAATATGGTACTAAAGCAACTATTCTTGTTTCCATCTTCTTTATTTGGATTTTAGCACTTCAGTTCCGAGGAAGGTCTAATAAAGGAGGAATCCGTCTGTTGCTTGCAACAGTAGCCATCTAGTTTTTTTCTATTTTTGGTAATGATCATTCAACCAAATGAGAATGACGTTGTCAAAATACTTTCGTTTTCTTAGCGAACGTAAAGCTGACATTACGAAAGGTTATAGCTATTTTTTTTATCCCACTCGATTTCAGAAACAAATAAGGCTATTGTTGATTAGAAACATAAAAAAAATATTCTCATTACTCTCTAGCTCATTCGCTCATATATTTTCCTCCGAATAACATTTCTCGATAACATTTACCCTTAAATCGAGATGTGTCATAAATTTTCGACGTGATTTGCACTTTTATTGACATCAAACTACAGGTAAAGTATTTTAACTTATAAATAATATCATTATAGTCATAATGAAACTTACACTTTCATTGTAAAAGCAAAGGACTAGTCCTTATTGAAATTTTTGTGGAATGATCAATGAAATGCAAGATAGTAAGGTTATTTCTTTGTTATTTTCTGTTTGCGTCCTCGTGGTGGTAGGTTTTGAGCCAAAAGTCGGAATACAAAACAAAATTAAAGTAATAAAATCTTCTTCAAATTAAATGTGTTTTCTAGAAAAATTGAAGAGAAATGGATTAATTTTAGAAATTTCATTTAAAAATTTAAAAGTACTGCAATGATTCAAGATAATGTATTATGTATCATTCTTTTGGTGACTAAAATCTGTTGATAATCAATTGACACTAGATCTTGTCAGATTTCACACAGTCACATATTATGAAACTGCAACTTTGTTTTATATGCTTGTTTGTTTTTCTCCCTGGCTGGCTAGTTGCTTTCTCAATTTCAAAAGGACGCAAAACAGTATAAAAATAAGAAATGGCCTCCTTAAGTAGACACTTTATGCAACGTGCAAAAACAAGCTGTTTTACAAATCTAACGGTTTTCAGAATCATTATGCCCATAATCAAACGCAATGTTTGGTATAAAAGAAGGGAGGAGATTTCCAACAAGACCCCGTTGCAGCATCAACAGCAGAACACCAAAAACACCCGATGCAAAAACACAAAAGACGAGTATAGTATGAGACGGAAAAGAGACATACGACATGTAAACATCAAACACAAAAGACTACACATGAACCGACGAGACCAATGGGCAACCGGTGCCGACTTTGGACGGCTATTTGTCACGCAAGTAGCAAATGGTGTGGTTTTCCTGGATTACGTGCGCACAACCCTCTCACTTCTCCAATTACCCAGAGGTCTCGAAGAACGTACAATTGTGGTGTAAAACAACCTCCTCACTGTCAGATGGCCTCACACAAACAAGACCGCAAAACGTAGAGGCCCCAGAAACACAGATAAATATGTAAATGGATATAAAAAGAGGGCATGTGTAATACAGTCCGTGCTCTGCCGGCTGTAGCGAGCTCATGTATGTAATCACCCGAGGAGTCCGACCCGACTGACATTCAGAGAGGACAGGTGGTCCGGGCCCTGTCTTCTCTAAAGTGGTTTGGACTTGACCCGTCATGGAGTCCCGTCGTCATAGTCAGTCAGAGTGCAAGTCTCAAGGATGCGCTTGTACAAGACTGTAGATTGGTCAAGTACCAAGGCTAGTATCCGTCTGGGGACATTAGGATCATATCCACGGTATAAAAGGCGTTTGATGATTCTGACGCATTTTCGATGGTTATGCTGCCTACCTTTGATCCTTCTAATTTTGTTTATCATATCACCATAAAAGACAGGTTGTGTAATACCCAAAGTAATGTACTCTGTTGCGTGTATAGATCCGAATTTCAAAAGAAGTTGACTATAATTTTTGTAAAATTTCCAGAAAGTCTTAACTAGTTTATGAAAGCGAAAAACTTGACCTAAACGTTTTTTGGTAATTTGTAAATTTCTACTGTGAAAATCCAAAATATCAGTACATGCTCTAGCGTACCGGATGAGCTGTGATATGTAAATGCCACATGACGGTAATCTTGGAACATCACCGTCAAGCCAGAGGAAATTTACTATGTTGAATCCAAAATCATCTCTTTTGTCATATACACTTGTTTGAATCTTTCCGTTTACAATTTTGATATTTAGGTCCAAAACGGTGTTTCTGTATTTGTAACGTTTGCCTTGTTAAGCGTTAATTCTTTTGGATAAATTTCATTCTTATATAATTCAAAATCTGGATTGTCAATAGTTAGAATATCATCCAGATACCTAGAAGTATTATTGAAACATTTCAGATCATCAAATTTTCTTTGCTTTCGAAGATTTTGCATAAATTCTTTTTTAGAAGTGTATAAAAATAAATCTGCAACAAGAGGCGCACAGTTAGTACCCATAAGAATTCCTACAACCTGTTTGTATAGATCCTCACCAAATCTAACATAAATATTGTCCAAGAGGAAGAACAAGGCATTACACATGTCACAACATGTCCATAAACATTCAGAAAATATCTTTCATAGATACCAATTTCATTTCAATCTGTGACGAAACAAGCAAATTATGCGACGTTGAATTTTGTTTTAATTGAAACCGTTGAAGGATATACATGTATGTGCTGGCTAGAGTAACGTTCCTTATCTCACTTAGGTGTACCGAACGACTTTCAATGACGAGAGAACAATCAAAATTTTGCGTAAGGAATCACAACATCAAACGTTTCGATCCCATGCGATAATTCACCTGCGATAAGAAAAAATAGCATCATTTAAGAACAGATAAATTTAGAAATTTCAAGAAATTTTGATAACATAAATTTTCGAATAGGTTGAAGTAAACATTGAAGAAGTACATATCAGTTATTCAGTCTCAAAGTCGAGAAGGCAAGGCAAAATCATTAGAATTTCCATAGGAACGTTTACGAACCCCGGAATAAATAACATTCCTAAGTGTAACCAGGTGTCCGGGAAGAGTCAGCGTCTCCTGATTACATACAACACCCATCGCAACAGCCACATGGAAACTTGTCAAATTCGGTGATCAACCGAAGTAGATCGAACTTGGCTACATGTGCCTTCGTGGACCACTGGTCCAACAGCAGTGACACTCTCCAAGTATTACAAATGTTAAACGTCTTCAAATACAACAGCATAATCTAAGAACAGATAAATTACTGTATAAACGTACGTATTCTACGTATCAAGTCTTCTAAGAGATTATCAAGGCTGCAAGGAAGGACAACCTAAGGAAATAGATGATTATTAAAATTTTGAGCTCTTAACCACGATTTTTACGGAAAAAGATGTTTGCGTTTATGGGACACCTTTAAGTTAATGTAGATTTTGTTTTCTAAGTACATATTTACAAGTATTGAGATTGTTTTGAAATGTGTTCCTACCAGAAGTCGAAGATTTCACAACAGCACTGCTATTAATAGTGGTGATGCTGAGGGTTGACGTGTTGTTGGTATCTTGTGTTGTTCCAAATGATGAAATAGCCGTGGTTATCTCACAGCTTGGAAACTCATTAACAGCTGTTATAATGCTTGAATCATATGCAAATGTAACTGCAACGATAAAAGATGAACGTTGTAGAGAAGAAACCCAAATCATGAATACATAGGAAGAGTAGATTTCTTAATATGACTTATAATATATACCAAAGATAACGCTAAGGAAAGAGTTCTGCCACCAGGGAGGATTATCGTTATTGATCTCTTATGTTCTTTTTGTCTTATTCTTTATGTCATCACTCGATCTTGGCGCGTTAATTTTGTTTGCTGCAACAGGCTATTAAAGGACGCGTTCGTCTTCTTTTTCCTACAAATCATCCTAATGCAAAAGAATACTTACTGTCTGTTTGTGACACTGTTATAGTTGTCATGTTATCATGTGCATTGACTAAAGTTACATTAACAGGAAGGTCTTGAGAAGGGTAAGCAAACAATTTGCAATACCCAATGTCTCCCAATTGATACTCAGCTGCTGTGCAAGGTTCTGAAAACAGCTCATTTACACATTCAGAAATCGTCATGTTTGACAAAGTATCGTAAAGACTGAGAACTCCGTTCAGAATCCTTGTGCTATTATACACATGGTAACGGTCAGTGGTATCTGTAAAATAAAGAGGATAACTTACTTCGTATTCAACGATATCTTTCTCAAGTATTTAATTTACTTCCAGAATTTGAGCACAATTTTGAATAGCTAGATTGGTGTTAAAACCTTATTGAAGGAAAATCACTTTGTGTTACAAGAGAATGTAATGTTCATTGACATATATGTATTTGTTAGTAGCGAAATGGTCTACAAATAAGGGCATGTGTTTAGGATATAAAATCTTCACTATTACGTACATGTATAATCCCTTATACATCGTAATACAGTACCTCTATATGATTAAATATCTTGCTCATCTCATTAAAAAAACTATAGTTGTATGTTTATTGCATGCAATATATGCAAATATCTTCTTCTACAATTAAACCTTCAGTTTATTGTATCTTATTGTATCCATAAAGACAACTTAGGCCTCCTTCATACTTTCACGGATCGGGCCACGGATAGCTGCGGATCGAGAAAAAAAATTACTTCCGTAGCTATCCGTAGCAATCCGTAGCTCGATCCGGCACTAGTCGTGACAAGTCGTATCTATCCTTGGCAATCCGTAGCTATTCGGGATGAGACAGAAAATATTTGAGCATGTTCAAAATTTTCCACGACTCCGCTACGGATAGATTTGTCGTTGCGGAGTCTTAGCTACCCGTAGTGGAGTCGTAGCTATCCGTAGGGGAGTTCTAGTAACCCGTAGCGCATCCGTAGCAATCCGTGACCATTTTGTGATAAAAATAGCAATATGACTCTGCTACGGATATCTACGACTTTGCTACGGATTGCTACATGTACGATTCTCCTACGGATTGTTACGACTCACCTACGGGATGCTACGGATAGCCAAGGATTGTGTCTTATATTAACTTCAAATCTATTAGGTGTCTGTGCGTTGTTCCGTCAATATATGAGTAAATACTTCAACTATTCAATTTCAAGTCATGATATAAAGGCATGCATAAAACCTCAACACTGTTATAAAACAAGTGAGGCTGTCTCAATTTGAAAATACTCGGTGTTTTAGTAAATAATAATGGATTAAAAAATGCATAGGACATTCAAGCCAGTCCTACCGATCCGTACTTAAGTCGTAGCTATCCTTGTGCGAATCGTGGCTATCCGTACTCGAGTCGTGGTAATCCTTAGCAATCCGTATCTATCCGTACTCGTGTCGTAGCAATCCGTATCTATCCGTATGCGTGTCGTAGCAATCCATAGCAATGTCGGGACGATAGGCTTAGCTATCCGTAGCTATCCGTACTCGATTCGTATCAACCCGTAGCAATCCGTACTGGAGTCGTAGATTCATGGTTCATCGAATATCTTGCGTCCCGACTCGCCACGGATAGACCTTATTTGGAGTCGTAAAGGAGTCGTGGCTCGATCCGTGAAAGTGTGAAGGGGGCTTTTCTGTTTGTAAAATACAAAATACTCACTATAGTACACACTTTGATACTCCCTACAAACGTACGGTAATTCCATCAGGCACGATTCAGCATATACATTCTGTCCGTATGGTGCCGTAGCATTAAGCATCCAGCAAGTAACATTGCCTGTTGAGTTGTTTATAACATGTGGTCCTGTGTTAAGTGTGTCACAGTCATGTATATAAGTCCACAGACCGGTGTTATCGTTCAGGAAATACCCCACCCATAGTCCATCTATGGAAGTACTGAAGGAACATAACATGTTATCACAACAGAAAGATAAGCTCTCAAAAAAGAAATGCATTTTTTCTCCACAATCGCAATTGCGGCTTATATAAGGGAGAGTCTCCGAAGTTGTACCCAAAGCGAAAGGGCGAAACACCCGAAATGGAAACAAAGAGTAAAAATACACATCAAAGAGCTAAAGAAGATCCCAACGATAATCTCAAAAGCACTCACAATAGAGCACAAAACTGAGCATCGACAGACCCCTAGCAAGCCAGAGATCGGACCAGCTGCCCGGGAGGATTAAGCATCCCACGTTTGGCTAGCCACACCCCCTGTCGATGCCCACGCACGAAATTGAAAACAATATCTATTTGCGTAAACTTCTTGAATAAAATTTCAAGCCAATTTTAATGCATCGGATTCGTGTTCCGGATAGTAAACCTTATAAGTGGTACTGTAATGTAAACGTCTTCAAATTGCATAGCATCATTTAAGAACAGATAAATTGGCAACGTGGACCAGACATGCACGTTTCGGGTACTTAACCCTCATCAGTGATCCTTAATCTATACAATGATTTTCGACAAAGCCAAATCTATTTTAGTAGCGCCCTCTAGTTTTCTTGAATTTAAATTTGTGTATTCAATTCGCAAAGAGTGTTACAACCTTTATAACAAGGTAAAGACATGAACGCTTACAAATGAAAAGAAAAGTTGTCAAATAAACACAATGTAAGAGCACCAAAAAATACACCCAATGAATCTCGTAACCGAAGGCAACAACTTTCAAAAATGACAAATGAATATCAAAGAAGTAAGAATCCAATAGTTATTCAGTCTCAAAGTCGAAATGTTATGCAGAATCATTAGAATTTCCATTGGAACAGTTGCGAACCCCGGAATATACAATATTCCTACGTGAGACTAGGTGCCCTTGAAGAATCAGTGTCTCCTGTTTGAATGCAACACCCGTCGAAACAGTTCCTTGCATCAAATGCAACCCAAAAATATGTAAACCCGATGAAAAGAAAAATATAAGCACCAAATAAATAAAAGATGTTCTTCTGAACTCGGTTTAGGCACGGCCCATTTGATATTTTGGAGGGGTTGTCAAGCAAGATTTTTTTTTTGACTAGGGCAAAATTAGTTGGAGTAAGAAAATATTTTTCTAGCGCCTCATGATCATAACTATCTAAGTGTACAAGAATATTTGTGGTTTTTTAATAGAAATGCTTTATTTTTACTCAAAATTCTAAACGTTTTTAATACTACAAATGTAGTACTCAGTCAAAGGTTTTTACAATATAAACTTCGGGAACCATAATTCAAATAAGGTACACATAAGGAGGTCTGAAGGGAGGGTCTTCAAGGTAAAATTTTAAACTCTGAATTGGTAAAATGCATCTATTGAGACATACGGATTATGTCTATATTTATTCTTTCGAAGAAGGATTTTTTTTCTTTTACATGTATACTATTTATATTTTCAAATATCTACTTTGCCATGAAAAAATCATGTTTTGATAGAAAACTATGGCGAGCAAAGCGAGCCAAACATTTTTTAGTAAAATTGAAAACTGCGGCGAGCGACGCGAGCTGGACATTTTTCATGAATATATAGTAAAATTTTAAGGTAATTCTTCAGACTATAATTGTAAGAGCAGGAATTTTTTTGTCTGTCACACCATACCCAAATTAACTTTTTTTCATTAAAATTCAGAGCAAAATTAACCCCCCCCCCTCCGAATATCAAATGGACCTTAGGGCTTTCATTAAAATTCAGAGCAAAATTACCCCCCCCCCCCCCCGAATATCAAATGGACCTTAGGGCCGTCATTTTGTATATTGCTAACAACGCTGCCTTGTCTGAGTGAACAGAGGTCTATTGTTTCAATAAAATAACGCATAGTTTGCTTCATTAACTGCTGAACAGAAATCAGGATCTATTTCATGATACGACAGACATTATAGAAACTGAAGCCATGAACAGAATTACATTTCGAATTCTTTATACATGTATTATATAAGAAGCATAATAATCTCACTTGCTATTTCTAATGGAATTGCCCACTATGTAGTTATAGTAATGATCAGTCCTCCATCCAGCATACAAAAGATAGCCCTTCTTTTTACAAGACTCCGCGGCCTCAAACCATGTTCTTTTGTCAAAGAACACGAAGATGTCTACCGTATGATATCTGGAGGGGTATACTGAAACAAACAAAATAATTTTTCCGTCAAAATATAGAAAGACCTTCAATGAGAGTTTGTCTGTGGTAGCTACAACCGAGTTTTGTTGGAGATCTCCTCCTTTCTTTTCTCAGCTACGGGAGAATAGACTTATGGACAAACATTGGAAAGAAATTTATTTTTTAATTCCACTGTTATAGAACATCTCAATTAATATCAATTGTCATAAACTTAGCATTAGACATACATGTCTCGAATATTTTATCTTCTCTAAGGCAAGAGAGTCGCAAAGAAGTAATAGAGACATTCTTCAAACGCTTCGTCAAGAAGGATCTTGCTACTCATTGCAATCCAAACATCAAAAGGGAATATGATTATATAAAAATTCGTAAGCACTTTTTTGAAACGTGCATTTTGATTGTTGAGTGATGAAACGCTGCAAGAGGATTCACATTTCACTGCAGGTTTTTGCTATAACGTCATTTGCTTCCATGGCGTAGTAGTTAAAAGCAGACGTTTTCTCATGTTTACTAAGATATATCAGTTTTAAAGCTCGACTTAGGCTTCAAAGTAAAACTCAATTTCTGGCAGTGGATTCGCCGATACCTTGTCAGTTTTTTGTAAAATACACGCATGGTAACCCCTAGCTACAATGACGTCATCAAAAGCTATGCACACAATAAAACAGTAAAGGTAGGGATCTCCAACAAGTCCCGGATACAACACCCAAAGCGAAAACACAGAGCAGAAACAGAGCAGGAGACGTAAAAGGACCCACTTTGACCAAAAGTGGCATCAATGAGTTAAAGAAGATCCTGACGAAAATCTCAACAGCACTCATAATTGAGCAAAAAATTAAGCATCGACGGACCCTTAGCAAGCTAGAGGTGGGATCAGGTGCCCGGGAGGAGTAAGCATCCCCTGTTGGCTAGCCGCACCCGCCGTCGATGTTTAAGCACGAAAATGAAAACAATATATAAACTTCATGCACTTTCTGACGTTATGTCTATATAGAAAGTGCTATGGCGACAATGTCAGGGAAATATATTCAAAACACTTACTATCAAACCCCTCGCGGGGAACTTTTTTACGAGCTCCACACGGCAAAGGGCATAAGTGTGACAAAACACAAAAGACTGAACATAAAGCGCAAGTTTGTAAACAATGTACAGAGATAAAGAAAAGACTATATGGCAAGTTTTGAGAACTTGACAAAAAATCATTTGTATTACTTTTTAAAACACCGACTAGAGATCACGCGTATTATCACAGAGATAGAGCTATTTGTTCAATTATACGTTTCAACATTGGCAGCTCAAGGCCATACTTACAAGAGAGAATGAGTCTTTTGCTTGTTTTTTGGTTTATTCTGCATACTCTAAAGTCTTATATTTACTAATTATTTACTATTATTCACGATTAATTTTTCTGTCAGTCGCAATCACAGAGTAGACTATGCAATTCATTATTGGCATGTTTTATGAGTTTGGTCACTTTCTTTCAATAAAGTATATTTATACACAGTACCCATGTGGGCAATAAGGAAATTACAATCGAAATGTTTTCCTGTTAGATATCTAATGGAGTAAATGAACATTTAACATTTATACCACTTGGTGATTGTCACTCCTGATGAACCAGGAGTCCCCGAGGGCACATGTAGCCAAGTTCGATCAATTTCGGTTGATCGTTTCTCCAAAGCATTCTAAAATTTCTGTTATCAAACTTTCTTGAAATTTCAAAAAAGTGGGTCCTGCAGCATCATATCCCACCCACCCTACTACGTCTTTCGGTACGTTTTTTCGACATAGTAATTTTCACACTTTTTTGGCATATACATTGTTTAGATTAGAGGATCACTGAGACGAGGGTTTAGTACCCGAAACGTGCATGTCTGGTCCATGCTACCAATTAATCTGCTCTTACATGATGCCATTCAATTTGAAGACGTTTAAAATTTATACCACTTGGTGAGTGTCATTGCTGGTGGACCAGGAGTCCCCGAGGGCACATGTGGCCAAGTTCGATCAATTTCGGTTGATCGTTTCTTCAAAGCATTCTAAAATTTATGTTATCAAAAGATCTTGAAATTTCAAAAAAGTGGGTCCTGCAGCATCATATCCCACCCATCCTGCTACGTCTTTCGGTACGCTTTTTCGACATAGTTATCTTCACACTTTTGGCATATTACATTGTGTAGATTAGAGGATCACTGACGAGGGTTTAGACCCGAAACGTGCATGTCTGGTCCATGCTGCCAATTTGTCAGCTTTTAAATGATGCTATTCAATTTGAAGACGTTGAACATGTTACCCGCAATTGAGTGTTTCGAGTGTTTTTCATCATGTTCTCTCCAGCTTTGTAGTTTGAAAGAAACTTTCTTATGATTCTTTATCAATTGCACACCATATTTTACTTAATTATTCTTGAAAATTGTCATTCCATCCTAAAATATATTCGACATTAAAGGAGGTTAATACCCTAGCATTTCCCCGTGCCTTTTGATCAATTTTTTATATTAAATTGTACTACTGAATCGTCCCGACAGGAAATTATTAGCCGTGCATTCTTTAAAATCAAAGGACTGAAGGTCCTGAGAAATACTTCTAGATATTTGCAAAATTTATTGTCAGCAGATATTAAAATGTTGAATAATTTTATTTTAAGGCAATGATGATTATTTTTTTCAACACAGGATGCATATGTCAAGCTTACAATATCTCTATAAACAACACAAACTATGTTTATCTAACCTCAGTGTTGATATAAGATATAAAGAACTCCGTAACTTTAATGCAATGTTTTAGTTATCTTTCCTAACATTGTCATAAACAAAGTGGTATATTACTACGCCACCACTGTGTTGTGAAAACAAGAATTATAGTTGATATTGTGTGGTGCATTTATTCCATATGAAATTGAAACTGTTTTCAAGAGGGAGAATATTCTTGTTCTTGCAATTTGTATGTGTTAGACAGCAAATTCCTGAACTAGACACAGCACTATATTTTGAGGTGCAAAGCGGCAGTATCTCAATTTGCATACTTAGAAGCAGTTACCACAACAGTAAAGATACTTCGTGAAAGGAAGTATCTCAAAAATAGAGTGCGAAAGAAATTCAAAAATTAAACTAATAATGCTACTCATAATGTCCCTTGTTGCGTCTGTTTCTGTGCTTGTCTGCTTTGTGTTTTTGCATTGGGTGTTTTGGAGTTTTGCTGTTGGTGCTGCAACCAGGGGGTTTTTGGAGATCCCCTCATTTGTCAAATAAATTTGTCTAGTCTGTGAATATTTCTTTGACTTGAAGATTATGGGGATTTCCTATCCGATACACGTGTCTGTTGCATTAAAAATGTTGTGAAATGTTGTTCAAGAAGTTTAGAAATACAGGATTCCTTATTACCTGCCACTGTTATGTTTTCATTTAGTGTATTGGAGATACCTGCGAATAAAAGAAAACAGTACAGACAGATAACAAAAGTTAAAAAAGAATTCTGTTTCAAAACATGATGTAACAAAATCATTGAACTAGAAATGCAACCATCCGTTTACTATATGTTATATCATCCTTTCACAATCTGATAATTTTTGTTTTTGATAAGCCATACTCACAAGGCAGAGTAC
Organism: Pinctada imbricata; assembly: GCA_033119305.1. Taxonomy (NCBI): domain Eukaryota; kingdom Metazoa; phylum Mollusca; class Bivalvia; order Pterioida; family Pteriidae; genus Pinctada; species Pinctada imbricata. The sequence continues at coordinate 57,445,694 of VSWD01000006.1, read as the reverse complement.
CATTTTCCATCGCAATTAGAGGTTCCCAGCTTACTGCGAATAAACAGTCACATAAGTGTTAATTTCTATTATATGTTACATGTATATATTTATCACAGATTAATATATTAAGGAACATTGTAATTTTTACTAAATTTCCTGTTTCAGATTTTACATTCATCAATATCCAGATTTTAAACGAATGATTGGACTCCATGTACATACTCTTTTAATTATTTTTTTTAAAGAAAATCTAATAAATTCCAAGCTATATGATAATGATACTAACACAATTTCTGTTCATTTCCTTTTTCGCAAGGTGGAATGCTTCTTTTCGATTCATCAAAAGTCAGAGAGAAATAGCCCATTTTGTTACTTCTCTCTGACCTGTTTGTACTATGGCACGGTCCATTTGATAATCTGGGAGGGGGTCGAAAAAAATAATTTTGCTCTGAATTTTGATGACAAAATAAATTTGTTTATGGTGTGTCAGGAAAACAAATCACAAGTAATCTGAATTTGGAGATTTACTATAAAATTTCGCCGAAAATTTTCCGACTCGCTTCGCTCGCCGCAGTTTTCAATTTATATATAACTTTTTTGGCTCGATTCGCTCGGCTTATTTTTTTTTTTATCAAAACATTACTTATAATGGCAAAGAAGGGAGGAGATCTCCAACAAGACCCCGTTGCAGCATCAACAGCAGAACACCAAAACACCCGATGCAAAAACACAAAAGACGAGTACAGCACGAGACGGAAAAGAGACACAATACATGTAACATCAAACATAAAAGACTACACATAAACCGACGAGACCAATGGGCAATTTGTGCCGACTTTGGACGGCCATCTGTCACGCAAGTAGCAAATGGTGTGGTTATCCTGGATTACGTGCGCACAATCCTTTCACTTCTCCAATTACCCAGAAGTCTCGAAGAACGTACAATTGTGGTGTAAAACATCCTCCTCACTGTAAGATGACATCACACAAACGAGACCGCGAAACGCAGAGGCCCCATAGACACAGATGAATATGTAAATGGATAAAAAAGAGGGCATGCGTAATACAAGAAAAAAATAATTTTTCACCGGTCCGGTCCGACAAAAATCTTCCTCAGACAAAAATCCAACCCCCCCCCCAAAAAAAATATATCAAATGGACCGTGCCTAAATTTTTTCTTTACTTTGGGAAAGACAGTTTATCAATTACTTGTGCCTTAATCTACTTTTTAAACATGATTTGCAAGTCGTTTAGTAAACCAAAACAACAGATAGATCAGAGAAAATTAATTGATTACCGTCATCGCCCACTCCTGTGTACGAAACAAAATAAACTGATGTACCGCTGACAGTGCCGAAGGTCAATGTGATAGGGAAAGCCTGGATTTTAGTCCTATAAACTGTACATTTCCCAGTTCCATTCGGAAACGTCACATATTCTACTGCCACCAATTTTCTGTCAGTTTTTATTTCATGCATGCAAATGCTTATGTCAGTATACGTTGCATTTTTGAATGACTCCTTCAGAGTTGAAGTGATATTCATGTCAATGTACTCTTCGATATCTAAAGTTTCTGTGAAGCAAATAATATTATACTTAATATATTATACGCAGAAGAGATACAAATATCGAAATGCAACAATTTTTCTTGGATTTTTATCCATATAATGCTTATTTTTTATTCCCTGTCGGAAACTGTTTACCTTTGCCCTTCTGAGACCTGAGGGATGCTCTACCCTAAGTTCCTTAAATATTCAAACTACGGATTTCCTCTTATTCCGCCTCTATATATCCTTGATGCAATTTTTCCCGCCCTTTGGTGATAGAAGAACACTCATGATCTTTGTATTTAAGAAGATACTTATACAATTTATGATTTTATCAGTCCTATTTTTCTAAGAAACAGAACCTAGGTACTCATGAAACATAGGTCCGTCATTATAAAATGAATGTTACCTTACATTGTTCTTCTTGAACTCACTTACTTTGTTTTCTTTCGTTCTTAAGTGTTTTGCACTGTTTGAAATGTAAGCATCAATTTTGCTTTGCTAAGAATTATTTATGTATAATGGTGTGAAGTAAATCTAACTAACCTATGCGCTCTCTACAGATAAAGCTGTGACTGTTCACTGCACGGCAAGGCCACAATTTCAGCATCATAACTAACACCTGACATGTTTAGTGCTAGGCATTGTACTGTGTCTGAATGGACACCGACCACATCACTAAGCGTTTCCTGCTCACAACTTTTAGCTGTATTGTGCCATATACCACTGCTAGATTTGATGAAGTTAAGCCATATGTATTCCGGTAAAGTACTGGAAAATGAAAACGGGTCAATGCAAGCGGACAGTTAATATTCACTTAAAACTTTTTTTGTACTGTATTGTTACATTTCATAATGTCGTAATTTTATGACATGTGTTGATGTTCTCTCTTTAATAATGATAACATTTGGATAATTCGTCACGCTTTATTCTCAACAACAGAAAAAGAAAATCTTAGCATGATAAAAAAAAAATCTTTGATTCGCCGCTTCAAGCAGCTTTTTGTACATAAATGGGGAAGTTGGTAAGGTTCCTTTTGTCCCCAATCTTCACTTCATGATTATATGTCATTTATAAGTATTCCATGTATTTTCATAAGCACGTGGAAATAATTTAAATCTATCTATTCTGAAATGATATTGGCCTCTCTGAATGTCAGTCAGACTCCTCGAGTGATCACATGTATGAGCTCGCTACAGCCGGCAGAGCACGGACTGTATTTAGTATGCCTTCTGTTTTATATCCATTTACATATCCATCTGTTTGTTTCTTGGGCCCCTGTGTCGGTCTGTTTGTATGTTCATCTTGCAGTGAGGAGGTTATTTTACATCACGATTGTGCGTTCTTCGAGACCTCTTCGTACTCGGAAAAGTGGGGGGGGGTGTAGGCACGAAATCCAGGATAACCACATCGTCTCTTACTGAAGTGGCAGATGGCCGTCCTATGTCGGCACGAATGCCCATTGGTCGCGTTGGTTAATGTTTTGTCATTTGTGTTTGATGTTTCTCTTTGATTTGGCGTTCCTTGTGCCATTTACAACTATTTCTCTGTGTGTCTGTTTTGTGTTTTTACAGTGGCTGTTTGGGTATTTTTGCTATTGGTGCTGCAAGACGATCCCCTCTTTTCTATTGAATTTGAAGACATTTAATATTAGAGTTGACTTGGGGTAATAAGATACCCAATGGTGGTCAGATTATATATCATTTGTATCAAAGGATCTCATCATATTTTATACTTTATTTATATCCTACTTGAAAACTAGACATGTAAAGTATTTTTACAGCCCATTTGATGTTGAAAGAATTGAAAAGCTGCGTTTCAATCGATCGACTGGGAGATTTTCCATATAATTCGATTTTTTAAAAGTTCTTTGAACATGCCGGAAATGGAGTAACTACGTTGGAATCAAAGGATTAAGGCATACATATATTTGATAGTTATATTCTACTTGAAAATTAGACATTAATTGTAAATTTACAACCCCTTGGACTTGAAAATATTGAATAGCTGCGTTTCAATCGATTGACGCGGAGATTTTTCATAGAAAACCAGTACATGATTCGATTTGAAAAAAAAATCTCTGAACATATCGGAAAGGGGATAAATTGTTTTGGTTCTTTCATATTTTATGTTCGATCCATATCTCTGTGTCTGCGGATAAAGAAAGTAAAGTTTGCTTTTCAGTCACAGTCATTTCTCACAAGTTTTGGAATGTTTTAAGGAAAAAAAATTATCTTCCTTCTGCAGCATTTTTTGTACATAAATGAGGAAGTTGGATGGGATTTATTTTGTACCTCAGATTTATTTCATGGCTATGTGACATTTATGAGTATTCCATGTAATTTCATAAGCACGCAAAAGAATTAGAGTTGGTTTGGGGTGATGAGAAAAGGGAATGATCTCCAGCATGACCACCCTGCATTCACCCAGCCCAACAAACCCACAAGAAAGTGTCACATAAATGACATCATACAAACTCCAAATCGCATGAAGGCACAACACTATTCACTAGAACATCATACAAAACAATCGTAACAGACGTACAGAAACATGAAACATTGATGGCAACACATAAAAAGAAGGAGACCAATTTGCACCCGGCGCCGACTTTGGACGGCCATCTGCTTTTAGCAAATGCTGTGGTTATCCGGATTGCGTGTGCACAACCCTCCCACTTATCCGGATACACAGAGGTCTCCATAGGCACACTGTAAGGTGACATCACAAACAAGATAGTTAAACGCAGCGGCCTCTTGTAACACAGATTCTATGTAAATGGATCTAAAATAATTCTATGGCATGCGTATAGCAGTCTGTGCACTGCTGGCTGGAGCGAGCTCAAGATCAATCACCCGAGAAGTCTGACCAACCTTCAGATAGGACAGAGAATCAAGACCTAGATACCCAATGTTCCCAAAGTGAAGATGGTCAACAATATGTATCGAAAAATGGGACAGAGATAACGTTGCCCGGAAGGATACCAAACGAATATTTCATAATCTTAGTTTTAGAAAAAAAAAACATTTATATGCCCCCTTCTCCATCTCGTCATATGAATAAGAACCTTATACAAATCGATGGTTTTTCTCGCACTCTACTCTGCGATGTTCGATTAGATACATATTTGATTTTGTGAAGTGAAAATATTTAAGTATGTTTGCTCAGTATCTTGAATATGAATAATATATCGCAGAGCTTCATTGGAATCAAAGGATTTAGTCATATTTCATGCATAATTATATCCTACCTGAAAACTAGACATTTATTGTATTTTTATAGTAGCACTTTTACTTTAAAGTACAAAACGTATTGAATTGCTGCGTTTCAGTCGATTGACTCGGAGAATTTCATAGAAAATCTGGATATGACTCGATAGAAAAAAAATCTTTAAGTATATCGGAAATGGGATAATTGTTTTAGCTTCTTTCATGTTTTATGTTTGATCCTTATCTCTTTGTCAGTAGATCAAGAAAACAAAGGTTGCCTTTCAGACATTTCATCTTCATTTCTCAATAATAAATTGATATTGCTGGGGTTTCTTATTACATTTTCTCACACATAACATACTTAGAATAAATATACATAAATGGACATTTTGATAAATTGACTAATAAACATGATGAATACGGCCTTTACTCTGTTATTTCTTTGTTTCTTGTTGTATGGTTTTGAATCCCAAAACTATAAAAAGAACAAATAAAATAAAAGCTTTAACATCTAAATGTACTTCGAAATGCCAAACAGGGGAAACTTACACCTCCAAGGATTTCCTGATGTCCACGACTCGGCTTGCGCCGACGACTTGGCAAGCCTCGTCGTGGCACAAGCTAATCCTGAATACTCGGGTTGGATTTCCTTGTCCCTGATCACATCTTGTGATAGATTCTATTGATCTCATTCGATAAATCTATCTACTCATTCTAGTTGCTGAGGAGTACTTTCTTCCTGATTATGTTTTTTATCCCGGTTGGCTTGTAGGTTTTAACACTTTCAAAAAGGCATTAAAACACAATAAAAGCCAGAAGTGGCATAGCAATGTACCATTTTCAAATTTTTATTGTAATACATACGCTCCGGATCCCGTTATCAGTGTATGCTTTATAAACTTGAGTTCCACGTCACCTAGATCAGCTACTACATCACCTCCCACACCATCACATACAGTGTCAATAACGCCCTCATCATAAGGGTACTCTTGGTTTGAAATCATGTACATTGTCCTGTTTGTGTTGCCGAAATACACTGTTAAAAGACAATATACTACTGTCCGCTCAGCTCACTTCAGAAATCGGAAAATTGAATTTTCCTCTACTTTGTACGAACAATACTATGCTCATACGGACACTAGGCTTGGTACTTGACCAATCTACAGTCTTGTACAAGCGCATCCTTGAGACTTGCACTCTGACTGACTGTGACGACGGGACTCCATGACGGGCCCTGTCCAAACCTCTTTAGAGAAGACAGGGCCCCGACCACCTGTCCTCTCTGAATGTCAGTCGGCATCCTCGGGTGATTACATACATGAGCTCGCTACAGCCGGCAGAGCACGGACTGTATTACGCATGCCCTCTTTTTATATCCATTTACATATTCATCTGTGTCTATGGGGCCTCTGCGTTTCGCGGTCTTGTTTGTGTGATGTCATCTTACAGTGAGGAGGTTGTTTTACACCACAATTGTACGTTCTTCGAGACCTCTGGGTAATTGGAGAAGTGAGAGGGTTGTGCGCACGTAATCCAGGATAACCACACCATTTGCTACTTGCGTGACAGATGGCCGTCCAAAGTCGGCACCGGTTACCCATTGGTCTCGTCGGTTTATGTGTAGTCTTTTGTGTTTGATGTTTACATGTCGTGTGTCTCTTTTCCGTCTCGTGCTGTACTCGTCTTTTGTGTTTTTGCATCGGGTGTTTCAGGGTTCTCATTAAGAACCGGCGACCGGCGATTTCTCGCCTCCTACTTTGGGTAAAATTGCCGCCTACTTTCCGTAAAAGAAGTGTCGTATTTCAATGTTAATTTCTGTAAGTATGAAAATTAAACGTGTACTAAAGGAAAATACGTTGTCCTTTAAAAAGCTGTCACTATACAAAAGAAAGGAGGGGATCTCCAACAACACTAGGTTGCAGCACCCACAGCAAAATCCCAAAACACCCATGCAAAAAACACAGAACAGATACCCACAGAAAGAGACGCAAAAGGGACAAGGAACACCAACTCACAACATAGAAACATAAAAGACTACACATAAACCAACGAGATACGCGATAAATATTTCCGTAACTACAGTGAGAAAACATTGGTTTTAACGCGGCGTGACGGGTCATTTTACGGCAACGTATATTAAACAAGTGCAATAGGACGATTAGATCTCGACTTTTCACGCCTGTAAATAAGATTTTTTTAAATTCGAAAATTGTAGAGTTATTTACCACGTGCCTCCACGTGTCACGGACAATCAACGGCCGGTCTTTCCCGTGTAAACACCATACGCAAGTTCGTAAAATTTTCTACCTCGGTCTTTTTTTCTGCTGAGTGCGTGATCCACCTCGTAGAATTCAAAACGTCACATACTCGTTTAATATCTTGCATCCGTAGACCGAACGTTCGTCAATCAACTCAATGCTCTCAAAAAATCGGGAGGAAAATGTTTTTTATCTAAATAATCCAGAATTGTTCACAACGAGGAGAGCAATAAAAATACATTATGACTGATAGCTCAAAGCTTCCGTGGGCGAAAAGGGGGTGGGTTGGTTGTGACTAAACGTAAGAGTTATTTTCCATGTACATGATGTAGGAATCAGAAATCTATTGAGCTAGTTTACAATCTATTTGGATAGAAAGAAAACAACTATTTCACAGTATACTAGGAAATTCCAAACATTTCTCTTATACTATTATAAATCATGAGAATGCTAGTGATGAAAATTGTTCACAAAACTTGCAACAAATGTTATAAAAGTACTATTGAAGAAAAAAAATCTATAGTATTTTTTTACTGTCTAGATGGCTGGAAATGCTTTCCATTGCCTTGTAAATTTCAAAAATATATACCTGATTTTATGGTATTTATAGAGTCTAAATGGCGGGAAATGCCCTCAATTGCCTTCTAAATTTCAAAAATTTTCCGGGGGAGCATGCCCCCGGACCCCCTAGAGGTCTCGCGCATTCGGCGCTCGCATCCTTTGATCGCCTCCTACTTTTTCATGATTCACCTCCTACTTCAAAACTTAATGAGAACCCTGTTGTTTTGGTGTTTTACTGTTGATGCTGCAACGGAGTCTTGTTGGAGATCTCCTCCCTTCTTTTCATAGTAAAAGAAATTTTAGTTTTAGATTGGGTACTTTTCTATGTTGATTTTAGCACGACGTCGTCGACGTTCTCCATTGACGATGCAGTGTGCACTGTTAGTTAGGAGAGTTCGAGATCAATGCCCCTTTATAAGTAGAGAAAACTTAAATTTTCCGATTTCGGATCCAACCTCTAGCTTGCTAGGGGTCCGTCGATGCTCAGTTTTGTGCTCTATTGTGAGTGCTGTTGTGATTATCGTTAGGATCTTCTTTAACTGAAGTGAGCTGTACGGACAGTAGTACCATGTTTTATTAATGATGTGTAAAGTAAACGTTTAACGACGGAACTATTCAAAATCTACAACAATATCATGATCAAAGTACGTACAAAATTGTTCATGTTACCGAAATAAACTGCAAAATATACGATGAAATACTGGGTAAAGTAAATTTGTTCTATCTAAAGATCTACAAAAATATTAGGATTAAATTACATTAAAAATTATTCAAGTTCCCAAGAAATATATGAATCCTGAAAATGACTGGAAATGGTCGAGATAAAGAATAATTCAAAAGTATCAAAGGAGGTAATTTTCCTACAGCTCGATAAACGATGGATAAAAAACGATGAGGAAATAGGAAATGAAATTACCTTGATCGATGCCTTCTACGTAGCCATCTGAAATGTGAGTAATACTAGAATTATTTCCTGTCCATAAACCCCCTCCCCCCAATCAAGCTCAACTGCAAGACAAGATAAGACAACTGCAAAAGAATAGAACTTGGTGCATAATAAATTGTTTTGAAATTTTCTTCAAGAAGGTATGGAATTGAAACCCTTCCGCATTATTAATATAAACACTTATTTCCTGTTGCAGTGTGGAGCAGTTAACCTCATTCCCCGCCTCATTGGATGTGTTTAAGTGTATTTTAAAATTACTTTTTTTTCCAGCGCTGTCGCCTGAAAGAAGCTTTGTTTTTGGCCCTTTATCAATGTGACATCATACATTTTTTTTTTTTGCTATTTCACTGAAAAATATCATTGAAATTAAAGGAGGTTAACATCTTAGCACCATCCTCCCTCCAATGCTTTTTAAACATTTTATTTAGATATGCTATTGAACCGACCCTACAGGAACTTTGGAGCCGCGTACTATCTGTAAAGTAAATGCAGAAATTGTAAAAATAAAACCAGAGGGCGCTACTACTGAAATGAATTTTGGCGGCTTATGAAAAGAAGGGAGGAGATCTCCAACAAGACCCCGTTGCAGCATCAACAGTAAAACACCAAAACACCCGATGCAAAAACACAAAAGACGAGTACAGGAAGCATCACTGATAAGGATTTTTGATATCCGAAACCCGTGTCTGATACATAATGAATTATTTTGAAATTTTCTTCAAGAAGCTAAAGAGTTGGAACTTTTCCGCATTCTTTACAACAAGCTAATAAATACAATAATATGTAAGGGATTCAACTCTATACCTTCTTGAGCAAATTCCAAACAAATTTTCATGCACCAAACACGTGATTTAAATTTTTAATTCTCATCAGTGATGCTTCCAGCCAAAGTGCTTTTCATAAGCAGCCAGTATTAAATTCACTAGCGCCCTCTGGTGTTATTTCAAATTCTGCATTTACTTTAGAGATCGCGGCTCCAATTTTCATGTAGGGTCGATTCAGTAGCATATCCAAATAAAATCTATGTTGAAAATAACATTGGAGGGATGGTCTAAGATGTTAACCTCCTTTAATTTCAATGAGAAATAGCAAAAAAAAAAAAATACATGGTCTCACATTGATAAAGGGCCAAAACAAAGCTTCTTTCAGGCGACAGAGCTGGAAGGAAGTAATTAATACACTTGACAAAATAACCCCACGACAAGGGTAAATACGAGTAAATGAGTAAATAAGACAACCACAAAACAAACTAATTATATGCAAAAACAAACATGCAAATGAAATATAATTAGGCAACCATACAACACGCAAATGAAATAAAGACAAAAGACAAGTTGTAATACGAGAACCATACTACAAGTAAAAAAAACGTAAATAAGAAAACCACAGGACAAACTTATGATTTAAGAAAACAAACAACAAGCAAATGAAATAAAACAACGACGACTATAAACTTAGAGAATAAGGCAACGATACCAAACCAGTTAAAGAAATAAGACAACAACAAAACAAGTTAATAAAACAAAAATAACCATTCAGCAACCAAATGAAATTAGAAAAACATACAGCATGAAAAAAAATTAAGACAACCACAAAAAAGAAAGAAAATGAAAGCAAATAAAATAAAACAAGACAACAACACAACAAGAAAATAACAACAACAACAACATACAAATAGAAAACTCCAGTCACATAACAAGCTTATATAATAAGACAAGCACAAAACAAGCTAATAAGAAACGTCAACAATACAACACGCTAATGAAATAAGACACCGACACAACAAGCCAATAAAAACAAGAATGCAACAAGCAAATGGAATAAAGACGTACGTATCAAGTAACTACATCAGACATCCATACGACAGGAAAATAAGAAAACAACCAAAAGACAAGTACAATGACAGAAAAAAAATAAGTGAAAAAAGGGATAGAATGTTCCACTCAGAAATTCAGTTTTCTTTGACGAATTATCTATTTTTTCATCGGCAATGGGGTCTTTATCAGCTATATCTTACATTCAGTCCATAATTATATATAAACATTACAGAAGTACCCATCAGTTATTCAGTCTCATAGTCGAGAAGGCAAGGCAAAATCATTAGATTTTCCACAGGATCGGTTGCGAACCTCGGAATGAACAAAATTCCGAAGTGAGATATAAAAGAAATTATGGTAATTATTGGATAACATGTCTCACCTCTCCGATAATTGAGTTCTGAACTGTACTTGCTGGACATAGTCTCATTGCTTGAGTATGGTGATGCATGTTAAGACTGATTTATATCTTGAATCATTGATACCATGTTTACCTACCTTGAAATGTAAAAATCAGCAAAACATAAAATATCCACTCTGATTCTAAAATATATTCAATTTTCATCATGGCGCATTTCGGAGATAACAACGCCGAACTAAGCCTAAACTCTGCAGCTGCCTGAAAAAAAATATGATGAGCTACAAAAAGGTGTGAGTATTAGTTTCCTGTTTCGAAATTACACAATACTGCGAAATCATAGTGACTGTTATTGAATTCAATTCAGGATCGATTTATAGACATAAAAGAACTTAAAAGTGATATCTTGTTACCTTACAAATACAATGAATTGGTCATTCAAAATAGAGTCAATATTGTGGTGGCTGTTTAATGGCACATTGTTCTTTGCCCTGTTACCCTTTTCGATTTTCCTAATGTAAAATGTTGTTATAACTGAATATTATATGACTGCGAACCATTCAGCCGAGAAAACTTGCTTTGACACAAAGATGAATGTTTGTATTGGATGAAGCCAATATCCACAGGAACCATTAGTGACTTAGCTTTCAATACTTATTCCCTCGTTCAAAAACGGAGATCAAACGGTTTTTGCATAATAGGACTTGTCTTTTATACCCTCGTTAAAGGATTAAATGTCTCGTTTGCAGAATACATGATTAAATTCTCTTTTCTACGATACATTTTATTGAAAATAAATTTTCATGAACATGGAGATATCAATTATTAAGTGCTACATGTATTCGATTTCGAAAAGTCCTGAACAAACATTGCATAACTAGAAATCTATTGAGAATCGTTTATGAGGGACGAATCGTACTTCTAGGAAATCAATTAACATTTTTAACGATATTAGGAAATGTTTTATGATATGCCAAGTCTTTCTTATGATTTCAAATTCAATTCTTAACCAAACAAGACCTACAGTACCATGTAGAATACAATTATCAATATGGAATAAAGAAGATCCTGACGACAATCTCAACAGCATTCACAATACAGAACCGAATTGAGCATCGACAGACCCCTAGTAAGCAAGAGGTTGGACCAGATGCCCGTGAGGAGTAAACATCTCCTGATTGGCTAGCCGCACCCATAGAAGTTTCCTAACTCTTTACCTTCTTGAAAAAATTCAAACCAATTTTAATGCATTAGACACGTGTTTCGGACAGAAAATCCTCATTAGTGGTACTTAATAATGTCGAAGTGATTTTCAGATACAGTCAAGTGTATTTCAATAGCGCCCTCTAATTTTCTTTGAATGACCACTTTTATTTCTAAATTTAGTAACTACGTTGTAAATTAGAGGTGCGTCGATCTTTGATAGATAGAAGTTCAAACTGAGTCATAAAACAAGGTCAGTTTTGACAATAGAGCAAAATTAAGTGGATGACAAATATGGATAATGACCATATCCCTGTATACAGCACAAAATCGATAATTCAGAAAATCAGAAACCGAAGGCATACAAAATCAGGATAAAACAGGAACCAAAGCAAACAAACAAAAACCTCCACCATATGAAAAGAAGCGAACTCCCGATATGGGAGTGAGACTAGGTGCCTAGGAAGAGTAAGCATCTCCTGCTTGCATGCAACACCCGCCGCTTCAATTCGGTAGAACTGTCTCATCCGGTAACTTCCATTCGGAAGACATAGAGTACAATCTTTGGTTGGATGGTTCAAATGGTCTATGACAGAATATCATCCATCATTCTGGAGAGTGGGACATCAGAGTGTATGACGAGTTCCCCATATCGACCGCAGAACTTCTTAAGTGACGATGTTAGTCGGTCACAAATATATCCTTGACTGAGAAGCTTATCTGAAAGACGCCTAGCTCTCAGAACAAAATCCGTGTATTTCGTACTTGCTCTGGCATAGCGTATCAACTGAGATATGAACATGCCATAAGCAGGCGATGATGGGATGTTGCTGCTTTATATATAACAAGAGTACCAAGGACTCCAGCACGTCCCTCAAATTATCTGATTTTGTCATTTTGTCCCCCAGAATCTCTACAAAAATAGTCATTGGAAGCTTCTAAGACTGTCACAACTTTTTTATAAATGCTGTTGTTTTAACATACAAGGGTACATTTTAGCTACACCATCAAACTATCAGGAGCATTACTGATTTCAGAACTTTTTCAGAAATAATTGATATCAATAATTTTGATGTAAATATAAACATCAAATAAGGAACCATCACTTAATATCGCAAATAATAATAATCGCAAATACAAATTTATTGTTGTTAACTTTGACAAAACCTACTTTGTAAAGGAAAAGTCCGATTCTGAAAATAAGTACACTGAAACAGATATTATTAAGATGTATAACTTTCTGATCGACAACATTTTTGTGGTGTTTGGAGGAATGGTCTTCCAGCAAATTGTCGGAATTCCAATGGGGACCAATTGTGCCCCACTCCTTGTCGACATTTTCCTTTATTCGTACGAAGCTGAATTCATTCAATCTTTGGTCTCTGAAGAGAAAAGATACTTAGCTTCTAAATTCAACTTCACTTACAGATACATAGAGGATGTGTTGTCCATCAATAATCCAAAATTCGCGGATTACCTCAGCAGTATCTATCCTTCGGAGCTTGAAGTCAAAGAAACTACATAGACAAATAATTCAGCATCCCATTTGGATACAATGTTGTCCTACGACACTGATGGTCACATGAACACCTCACTCTATGACAAACGTGACGACTTCAATTTCAGTATTACAAACTTTCCTTTTCTGAGTAGCAACATCCCTTCATCGCCTGCTTATGGCGTGTTCATATCTCAGTTGATACGCTATGCCAGAGCAAGTACGAAATATACGGATTTTGTTCTGAGAGCTAGGCGTCTTTCAGATAAGCTTCTCAGTCAGGGATATTTTTGTGACCGACTAACATCGTCACTTAGGAAGTTCTACGGTCGATATGGGGAACTCGTCATATACTCTGATGTCCCACTCACCAGAATGGTGGATGATATTCTGTCATAGACCATTTGAACCATCCAACCAAAGATTGTACTCTTTATCTTCCGAAATGGAAATAACCGGATGTGACAGTTTTACCGAATTGAAGCGGCGGGTGTTGCATGCAAGCAGGAGATGCTTACTCTTCCTGGGCATCTGGTCTCACTCCCACATCGGGAGTTTGCTTCTTTTCATGTTGTTGAAGTGTCTGTTTATTTGCTTTGGTTTCTGTTTTATCCTGATTTTGTATGCCTTCGGTTTCCGATTTTCTGAATTATCGATTTTGTGCTGTATGCAGGGGAATGGTCACTATCCATATTTGTCATTCACTCTTTCTCACCACACCATCTGCTACTAACGTAGCAGATGGCCGTCCAACGTCGCACCTATTGCCCGTGGGTCTCGTTGGTTTGTGTGTCATCTTTTGTGTTTGATGTCGTGTTTGCTGTTTCTTGACGGCCCTTTTGTGTCTCTTGCTGTGTGTGTCTTCTCTGTGTTTTCACACCGGGTGTTTTTTGCTGTTGGTGCTGCAACCGAGTCCTGTTGGAGATCCCCTCATTTCTCACAGTCGAGAATGACAAATATGGATAATGACAATATCCCTGTATACAGCACACAATCGATAATTCAGAAAATCAGAAACCGAAGGCATACAAAATCAGGATAAAACAGGAACCAAAGCAAACAAACAAAAACCACCACCATATGAAAATAAGCGAACTCACGATATGGGGGTGAGACCAAGTATCCAGGAAGAGTAAGCATCTCCTGCTTGCATGCATTATTCGCCGTTTCAATTTGGTAGACTGTCACATCCGGTAACTTCCATTTTGGAAGACATAGATTACAATCTTTGGTTGGATGGTTCAAATGGTTTATGACAGAATATCATCCACCATTCTAGAGAGTGGGACATCATAGTGTATGACCAGTTCCCCATAGTTGTGAAGTTAGGCAAAATCTTAAGAATTTCATTTGCTATGATTCCTAAAAATGTTTCTTTCGTCCATATCAATTTTTTGTACCTCTATCCCCCGCTTTTTTATATTATGAGTTCATTTGGTGCAGAATCAGAAGTACTATAAATCTTTTGAATTAGAATTCCTCAGAAAGTATAGTTAAGATAATAAAATAGAAAAGCTTTGACATATGATTGATTTTATGTTTCATGTTCAATATGCAAAATGAAAATTCTTGGTCGTTTACATTCAATAAGGAAACCTGAAAATTAATGACGCGTATTACTCATTAACAAACTATTTTAAATCACTGAAATCAGTGATACTCCTGACTGCTACAGATATCAATATAAATCTTTTAAATTAATCTCATTTGAGAAGAATGAAGATTTTATTAAGATGACTCTCTCTTGTCGTTACCCACTCTTAAGTTCAACGATTAAATAATTGGTTAAACAGAGCGTCGATACAAAATGAGTTAAAGAAGATCCTGGCGATAATCTCAACAACACTCACAATAGAACACAAAATTGAGCATCGACGGACCCTAGCAAGCTAGAGGAGGGACCAGGTGCCCGGGAGGAGTAAGCATCCTCTGTTTGGCTAGCCGCAAAGTATACAATATAGGATTTAGCTGCTGCAAATACCAAAACTTCGACGATCTGACAGATATACTAGCGGAGGGATACAAAGGTACGAAAACAAGTGCACGTTAGATCTAATTCATAGTTCGCAACTGTTCCAATGACATTCTAAAGAGTTTACCGTACCTCCTCCGACCTTGCGACTGAATAACTGATGGGTACTTCTTCTATGTTCATCTTACTAACTCACCTAGCTCGGTACAGAGAGTGGAGGCCCTACCATGAAATGGTCCTTTTAGGATTCAAATTTCAGACCATGAAACTTGGTTAGCTTTGGCTGGGCGCAATTACTTATAGGAATTGTAAATATTGAAATATATGTTCTATAGTACAACGTATGTAAGTTAAAAATATGCATCGACCAGAAAAGTTTGGGAAAATAAACCATGTACACATTGCACGAACGAGGAGACTTTCTGTACATAATGGGATATCCAAGCAGTGTTACAAAATGGGGAAGTCCCTTCTGGTACACGTCAAAACATAGCTGATCTCACATTTAAAATTGCGCAATCTGTATACTTTTTGAAAATAGGAGTTCTCTCTCTCTCTCTCTTTTCTTTCCTTTTTCTTGAATATTCCATCTATTCGTATTTGATCTCCCATAATTTTTTTTTTTCGGAAATAAATCAGAAAAACTAGTTTTTCCATAGAGTTTAATGTAAACTCCTAAGTCCCATAACTCTTATAGGAACCAACATTATTCGAAGAGGAATTGTTGAAAAATCTTCGATCAATTTTTACATCATAACTATATCATAAGTTTATAACACCAAACTCAATAAATGGGCGAATCAATTACCTCTTATTATACATCTAATGCCTTAGAATATGCTTTAGCTTTGTTTATAGCAAACGTAGGTACAACGTTGCATTTATCATTTCTATTGTTTGAATACATTTTATCGAGAAAGTGGTTCTTTTCTTCAGTTGAGGCCTTCTAAAATCAAAAAAGTATGTTAATTAATATGAATGTGTTCATCAGATAACGACAAGAAACTTCATGGAGTGCATGATTCAAAGGTATTTTTGAGATATTCTGTGTATCGCTTCTCTCGACACAACACAACTTATATGGGGATTTTCGGCATGTAAATAGAACTTCAACTAAGCACTGTGCAACAAATGTACCGATCCCTTTGGGTTCTTTGGGAAATTGGGAGGGAGGGAAAAGCAATTCTTACAGAGGTCCTCACTTTCTTCTCACCTAGACTATCCCTTACGAATCATCCACTGCTCTCCCCCGACATAGAGCCCTACATGCCATGGAGGGGTCTGTGTCGTTCCTTCTCCTCCCTTTGGGGGGGAAGGGGGGGGGAGAAATAAGAAATAAAAATGGAAAAAATAAGAATATAGAAAAAATAAGAAATAAAAAATAAAAAACTAAGAAATTGGGGGGGGGGGATTTATAAATATCACCAAGGCGATAAAATTACACCACAGTGTTAACGTGAAAAATAAAATAAAATAGTTCTAGCGGTACTGTACCCTTTACAGCATCCAACGCAAGATACGGACCCACGGATTGGAAAACAAAGATAAGATTTTAAATTTCTTGAAATTTCTAAAATGTGGGTCCTGTAGCATCATATCCCACCCATTCTGCTACGTCTTTTGGTACATTTTTGGACATACCAATTTTCATAATTTTTGGCCATATTACATTGTTTAGACTGAGGATCACTGACGAGGGTTTAGTACCCGAAACGTGCATGTCTGGTCCATGCTGTAAATTTATCAGATTTTAAATGATGCTATTGAATATAAAGACGTTTAACATTCAAAATATGTATAACAACCTCCTCAATGTAAGATCACCACACAAACAAGTATAGATTTGGGTATCATTGTGATGCATTGGCAAAATTCTGGTCTAGTGTCGTATGTAAGTTAAAAAAGATGCATCAACCAGAAAAGTTTGGGAAATAAAACCATGTACACATTGCTCCAACGAGGAGACTTTCTCCACATAATGGGATATCAAAGCAGTGTACAAAATGGGGAAGTCCCTTCAGGTACACGTCAAAACATGGCTGCTCTCAAATTTAAAATTGCGCAATCTGTATTACTTTTTGAAAATAGGAGTTCTGATGTTAACATCTTGAAAAAGAAATGGTGAAAGTAATTATTACACCATTGAAAGTGAAAGGGTTCAGAAGAAAAGTTTAACTCAAACTGAATTAATTCAATATCTAAAAGAAAACGCTTAGGATATAGTTTTCGTGGCGCCATCTACAATAAATTCCGTTAAGCAAATGTGTAATTTTATTCAAGTGCTTGTTTCTACAGTCATTTTCATAATTTTTACTGTTTAATTCCTTTTAATATTTTTTTATACAATGTGCGTTTCGCTGTTAACATAAAAATGAAAATAAAGTCATCATCTGAATGGCGATGTTTCTATTTCTCCCTCTAGCATTTATTTGGGTCATTTGGTTCTTGCTATTTATAGAAAAATCTCTAAAGATTTTAGATACTTATATCTTATTATTATATATTTTATCTACATTAATTTCGTTGTTAACGTTTATGTGTAGTCCTTTTTGTTTGATGTTTCTGTGTTGTACGTTGATGTTCCTTGTCCCTGATGCTTCTATTTCTGTGCTTTCTGCTTTGTGGTTTTGCATTCGTTGTTTTGGGGTTTTGCTGTGGGTGCTGCAACCTGGTGTTGTTGGAGATCCCCGCCTTTGTCATGTAATATATTTCATTCATCGGGAAAAAAATATGACGGAAAATAATTATGAAGAGACTGACTGCTTCAAACATAATGAGTACCAGAATTAAAAGCTGATTTTCCAATAGATTCATAAGGCGGACAGACACCAGAGATCACAAAATTTGGCGATATTTTCATTATGACGTCAATATAGAAAGCATGACAACACATCAAGGTGCTTCGAGACAGTGCGATCAGATGTGACGTCACAATTGAAAATTTTGCCAAATGATGTAATGTCTGGTGTCTGTACATATAAAATCAAGGTTTAAAACGGTCATAGATATTTTCTGGAAAATTGACTATTAGGACATCATTGCTGAGCAAAGGTTATATAATTTTCCCTCAAAAAAGATAGGTAAGTCTTGATTATTTGCAATAGGCTTACAATACGTTCAATATCTCATACAGATGAAAGAAATACGTACAATAAATAAAATAATAAGGGAAGAAAAATAAAAATATGACTGTTTCTCATTTGATAAACTTTTTTGAAAAAAAAAAGTAGAGCTAGAGATGGATTCGAACCAGCGACTTTAACCTTCATGGCGCAAGGGTCAGCGCCTTAGCCCACTCGGCCACATAGCGCTAATGATTTGCGAACCTTAGATGTATTATGAACGAAATCGTGTACAAGATATTGAAACTATGTATATAAATTATTTCATATTTTCTATATGTTTTGATATTTTACAAACTTTTGCAATACGATTGTAGGTATCGGATAAAGGACTATTTTGAATAGGGTCATTTTAGGAGTCATCTCCCCTTGATAGATAATACTTTGAAAAATCACTTGCAAAAGATCTAAATGGTGAACTTGAGTTTTTTTTTTTTATTATTGAAATTTGATCAATATATCTCTCTCTCTCTTCTTCTTCTCCTTTTTTGAATTTTCCATCTATTCGTATTTGATCTCCCATCATTTTTTTCGGAAAAAAATCAGAAAAACTAGTTTTTCTTTAGAGTTTAATGTAAACTCCTAAGTCCCATAACTCTTATAGGAACCAGCATTATTCGAAGACGAATTGTTGAAAAATCTTCATTGAATTTTTACATCATAACTATATCATAAGTTTATAACACCAAACTCAATAAATGGGCGAATCAATTACCTCTTATTATACATCTAATGCCTTAGAATATGCTTTAACTTTGTTTATAGCAAACGTAGGTACAACGTTGCATTTATCATTTCTATTGTTTGAATACATTTTATCGAGAAAGTGGTTCTTTTCTTCAGTTGAGGCCTTCTGAAATCAAAAAAAGTATGTTAATTAATATGAATGTGTTCATCAGATAACGACAAGAAACTTCATGGAGTGCATGATTCAAGGGTATTTTTGAGATATTCTGTGTATCGCTTCTCTCGACACAACACAACTTATATGGGGATTTTCGGCATATAAACAGAACTTCAACTAAGCACTGTGCAACAAATGTACCGATCCCTTTGGGTTCTTTGGGAAATTGGGAGGGAGGGAAAAGCAATTCTTACAGAGGTCCTCACTTTCTTCTCACCTAGACTATCCCTTACGTATCATCCACTGCTCTCCCCCGACATAGAGCCCTACATGCCATGGAGGGGTCTGTGTCGTTCCTTCTCCTCCCTTTGGGGGGGGGAAGGGGGGGGAGAAATAAGAAATAAAAATGGAAAAAATAAGAATAAAGAAAAAATAAAAAATAAAAAACTAAGAAATTGGGGGGGGGGATTTATAAATATCACCAAGGCGATAAAATTACACCACAGTGTTAACGTGAAAAATAAAATAAAATAGCACTAGCGGTACTGTACCCTTTACAGCATCCAACGCAAGATACGGACCCACGGATTGGAAAACAAAGATAAGACTTTAAATTTCTTGAAATTTCTAAAATGTGGGTCCTGTAGCATCATATCCCACCCATTCTGCTACGTCTTTTGGTACATTTTTGGACATACCAATTTTCATAATTTTTGGCCATATTACATTGTTTAGACTGAGGATCACTGACGAGGGTTGAGTACCCGAAACGTGCATGTCTGGTCCATGCTGTAAATTTATCAGATTTTAAATGATGCTATTGAATATAAAGACGTTTAACATTCAAAATATGTATAACAACCTCCTCAATGTAAGATCACCACACAAACAAGTATAGATTTGGGTATCATTGTGATGCATTGGCAAAATTCTGGTCTAGTGTCGTATGTAAGTTAAAAAAGATGCATCAACCAGAAAAGTTTGGGAAATAAAACCATGTACACATTGCTCCAACGAGGAGACTTTCTCCACATAATGGGATATCAAAGCAGTGTACAAAATGGGGAAGTCCCTTCAGGTACACGTCAAAACATGGCTGCTCTCAAATTTAAAATTGCGCAATCTGTATTCTTTTTGAAAATAGGAGTTCTGATGTTAACATCTTGAAAAAGAAATGGTGAAAGTAATTATTACACCATTGAAAGTGAAAGGGTTCAGAAGAAAAGTTTAACTCAAACTGAATTAATTCAATATCTAAAAGAAAACGCTTAGGATATTAGTTTTCGTGGCGCCATCTACAATAAATTCCGTTAAGCAAATGTGTAATTTTATTCAAGTGCTTGTTTCTACAGTCATTTTCATAATTTTTACTGTTTTATTCCTTTTAATATTTTTTTATACAATGTGCGTTTCGCTGTTAACATAAAAATGAAAATAAAGTCATCATCTGAATGGCGATGTTTCTATTTCTCCCTCTAGCATTTATTTGGGTCATTTGGTTCTTGCTATTTATAGAAAAATCTCTAAAGATTTTAGATACTTATATCTTATTATTATATATTTTATCTACATTAATTTCGTTGTTAACGTTTATGTGTAGTCCTTTTTGTTTGATGTTTCTGTGTTGTACGTTGATGTTCCTTGTCCCTGATGCTTCTATTTCTGTGCTTTCTGCTTTGTGGTTTTGCATTCGTTGTTTTGGGGTTTTGCTGTGGGTGCTGCAACCTGGTGTTGTTGGAGATCCCCGCCTTTGTCATGTAATATATTTCATTCATCGGGAAAAAAATATGACGGAAAATAATTATGAAGAGACTGACTGCTTCAAACATAATGAGTACCAGAATTAAAAGCTGATTTTCCAATAGATTCATAAGGCGGACAGACACCAGAGATCACAAAATTTGGCGATATTTTCATTATGACGTCAATATAGAAAGCATGACAACACATCAAGGTGCTTCGAGACAGTGCGATCAGATGTGACGTCACAATTGAAAATTTTGCCAAATGATGTAATGTCTGGTGTCTGTACATATAAAATCAAGGTTTAAAACGGTCATAGATATTTTCTGGAAAATTGACTATTAGGACGTCATTGCTGAGCAAAGGTTATATAATTTTCCCTCAAAAAAGATAGGTAAGTCTTGATTATTTGCAATAGGCTTACAATACGTTCAATATCTCATACAGATGAAAGAAATACGTACAATAAATAAAATAATAAGGGAAGAAAAATAAAAATATGACTGTTTCTCATTTGATAAACTTTTTTTGAAAAAAAAGTAGAGCTAGAGATGGATTCGAACCAGCGACTTTAACCTTCATGGCGCAAGGGTCAGCGCCTTAGCCCACTCGGCCACATAGCGCTAATGATTTGCGAACCTTAGATGTATTATGAACGAAATCGTGTACAAGATATTGAAACTATGTATATAAATTATTTCATATTTTCTATATGTTTTGATATTTTACAAACTTTTGCAATACGATTGTAGGTATCGGATAAAGGACTATTTTGAATAGGGTCATTTTAGGAGTCATCTCCCCTTGATAGATAATACTTTGAAAAATCACTTGCAAAAGATCTAAATGGTGAACTTGAGTTTTTTTTTTTTTTATTGAAATTTGATCAATATATCTCTCTCTCTCTTCTTCTTCTCCTTTTTTGAATTTTCCATCTATTCGTATTTGATCTCCCATCATTTTTTTCGGAAAAAAAATCAGAAAAACTAGTTTTTCCATAGAGTTTAATGTAAACTCCTAAGTCCCATAACTCTTATAGGAACCAGCATTATTCGAAGACGAATTGTTGAAAAATCTTCATTGAATTTTTACATCATAACTATATCATAAGTTTATAACACCAAACTCAATAAATGGGCGAATCAATTACCTCTTATTATACATCTAATGCCTTAGAATATGCTTTAACTTTGTTTAAAGCAAACGTAGGTACAACGTTGCATTTATCATTTCTATTGTTTGAATACATTTTATCGAGAAAGTGGTTCTTTTCTTCAGTTGAGGCCTTCTGAAATCAAAAAAAGTATGTTAATTAATATGAATGTGTTCATCAGATAACGACAAGAAACTTCATGGAGTGCATGATTCAAGGGTATTTTTGAGATATTCTGTGTATCGCTTCTCTCGACACAACACAACTTATATGGGGATTTTCGGCATATAAACAGAACTTCAACTAAGCACTGTGCAACAAATGTACCGATCCCTTTGGGTTCTTTGGGAAATTGGGAGGGAGGGAAAAGCAATTCTTACAGAGGTCCTCACTTTCTTCTCACCTAGACTATCCCTTACGTATCATCCACTGCTCTCCCCCGACATAGAGCCCTACATGCCATGGAGGGGTCTGTGTCGTTCCTTCTCCTCCCTTTGGGGGGGGGGGGAAGGGGGGGGGAGAAATAAGAAATAAAAATGGAAAAAATAAGAATAAAGAAAAAATAAAAAACTAAGAAATTGGGGGGGGGGATTTATAAATATCACCAAGGCGATAAAATTACACCACAGTGTTAACGTGAAAAATAAAATAAAATAGCACTAGCGGTACTGTACCCTTTACAGCATCCAACGCAAGATACGGACCCACGGATTGGAAAACAAAGATAAGACTTTGAATTTCTTGAAATTTCTAAAATGTGGGTCCTGTAGCATCATATCCCACCCATTCTGCTACGTCTTTTGGTACATTTTTGGACAGAAAAATTTTCATACTTTTTGGCCATATTACATTGTTTAGACTGAGGATCACTGACGAGGGTTTAGAACCCGAAACGTGCATGTCTGGTCCATGCTGTACATTTATCAGATTTTAAATGATGCTATTGAATATAAAGACGTTTAACATTCAAAATATGTATAACAACCTCCTCAATGTAAGATCACCACACAAACAAGTATAGATTTGGGTATCATTGTGATGCATTGGCAAAATTCTGGTCTAGTGTCGTATGTAAGTTAAAAAAGATGCATCAACCAGAAAAGTTTGGGAAATAAAACCATGTACACATTGCTCCAACGAGGAGACTTTCTCCACATAATGGGATATCCAAGCAGTGTACAAAATGGGGAAGTCCCTTCAGGTACACGTCAAAACATGGCTGCTCTCAAATTTAGAATTGCGCAATCTGTATTCTTTTTGAAAATAGGAGTTCTGATGTTAACATCTTGAAAAAGAAATGGTGAAAGTAATTATTACACCATTGAAAGTGAAAGGGTTCAGAAGAAAAGTTTAACTCAAACTGAATTAATTCAATATCTAAAAGAAAACGCTTAGGATATTAGTTTTCGTGGCGCCATCTACAATAAATTCCGTTAAGCAAATGTGTAATTTTATTCAAGTGCTTGTTTCTACAGTCATTTTCATAATTTTTACTGTTTATTCCTTTTAATATTTTTTTATACAATGTGCGTTTCGCTGTTAACATAAAAATGAAAATAAAGTCATCATCTGAATGGCGATGTTTCTATTTCTCCCTCTAGCATTTATTTGGGTCATTTGGTTCTTGCTATTTATAGAAAAATCTCTAAAGATTTTAGATACTTATATCTTATTATTATATATTTTATCTACATTAATTTCGTTGTTAACGTTTTTGTTTGATGTTTCTGTGTTGTACGTTGATGTTCCTTGTCCCTGATGCTTCTATTTCTGTGCTTTCTGCTTTGTGGTTTTGCATTCGTTGTTTTGGGGTTTTGCTGTGGGTGCTGCAACCTGGTGTTGTTGGAGATCCCCGCCTTTGTCATGTAATATATTTCATTCATCGGGAAAAAAATATGACGGAAAATAATTATGAAGAGACTGACTGCTTCAAACATAATGAGTACCAGAATTAAAAGCTGATTTTCCAATAGATTCATAAGGCGGACAGACACCAGAGATCACAAAATTTGGCGATATTTTCATTATGACGTCAATATAGAAAGCATGACAACACATCAAGGTGCTTCGAGACAGTGCGATCAGATGTGACGTCACAATTGAAAATTTTGCCAAATGATGTAATGTCTGGTGTCTGTACATATAAAATCAAGGTTTAAAACGGTCATAGATATTTTCTGGAAAATTGACTATTAGGACATCATTGCTGAGCAAAGGTTATATAATTTTCCCTCAAAAAAGATAGGTAAGTCTTGATTATTTGCAATAGGCTTACAATACGTTCAATATCTCATACAGATGAAAGAAATACGTACAATAAATAAAATAATAAGGGAAGAAAAATAAAAATATGACTGTTTCTCATTTGATAAACTTTTTTTGAAAAAAAAAGTAGAGCTAGAGATGGATTCGAACCAGCGACTTTAACCTTCATGGCGCAAGGGTCAGCGCCTTAGCCCACTCGGCCACATAGCGCTAATGATTTGCGAACCTTAGATGTATTATGAACGAAATCGTGTACAAGATATTGAAACTATGTATATAAATTATTTCATATTTTCTATATGTTTTGATATTTTACAAACTTTTGCAATACGATTGTAGGTATCGGATAAAGGACTATTTTGAATAGGGTCATTTTAGGAGTCATCTCCCCTTGATAGATAATACTTTGAAAAATCACTTGCAAAAGATCTAAATGGTGAACTTGAGTTTTTTTTTTTATTATTGAAATTTGATCAATATATCTCTCTCTCTCTTCTTCTTCTCCTTTTTTGAATTTTCCATCTATTCGTATTTGATCTCCCATCATTTTTTTCGGAAAAAAAATCAGAAAAACTAGTTTTTCTTAGAGTTTAATGTAAACTCCAAAGTCCCATAACTCTTATAGGAACCAGCATTATTCGAAGACGAATTGTTGAAAAATCTTCATTGAATTTTTACATCATAACTATATCATAAGTTTATAACACCAAACTCAATAAATGGGCGAATCAATTACCTCTTATTATACATCTAATGCCTTAGAATATGCTTTAACTTTGTTTATAGCAAACGTAGGTACAACGTTGCATTTATCATTTCTATTGTTTGAATACATTTTATCGAGAAAGTGGTTCTTTTCTTCAGTTGAGGCCTTCTGAAATCAAAAAAGTATGTTAATTAATATGAATGTGTTCATCAGATAACGAGAAGAAACTTCATGGAGTGCATGATTCAAGGGTATTTTTGAGATATTCTGTGTATCGCTTCTCTCGACACAACACAACTTATATGGGGATTTTCGGCATATAAACAGAACTTCAACTAAGCACTGTGCAACAAATGTACCGATCCCTTTGGGTTCTTTGGGAAATTGGGAGGGAGGGAAAAGCAATTCTTACAGAGGTCCTCACTTTCTTCTCACCTAGACTATCCCTTACGTATCATCCACTGCTCTCCCCCGACATAGAGCCCTACATGCCATGGAGGGGTCTGTGTCGTTCCTTCTCCTCCCTTTGGGGGGGGGGGGGAAGGGGGGGAGAAATAAGAAATAAAAATGGAAAAAATAAGAATAAAGAAAAAATAAAAAACTAAGAAATTGGGGGGGGGGGATTTATAAATATCACCAAGGCGATAAAATTACACCACAGTGTTAACGTGAAAAATAAAATAAAATAGCACTAGCGGTACTGTACCCTTTACAGCATCCAACGCAAGATACGGACCCACGGATTGGAAAACAAAGATAAGACTTTAAATTTCTTGAAATTTCTAAAATGTGGGTCCTGTAGCATCATATCCCACCCATTCTGCTACGTCTTTTGGTACATTTTTGGACATACCAATTTTCATAATTTTTGGCCATATTACATTGTTTAGACTGAGGATCACTGACGAGGGTTGAGTACCCGAAACGTGCATGTCTGGTCCATGCTGTAAATTTATCAGATTTTAAATGATGCTATTGAATATAAAGACGTTTAACATTCAAAATATGTATAACAACCTCCTCAATGTAAGATCACCACACAAACAAGTATAGATTTGGGTATCATTGTGATGCATTGGCAAAATTCTGGTCTAGTGTCGTATGTAAGTTAAAAAAGATGCATCAACCAGAAAAGTTTGGGAAATAAAACCATGTACACATTGCTCCAACGAGGAGACTTTCTCCACATAATGGGATATCCAAGCAGTGTACAAAATGGGGAAGTCCCTTCAGGTACACGTCAAAACATGGCTGCTCTCAAATTAAAAATTGCGCAATCTGTATTCTTTTTGAAAATAGGAGTTCCGATGTTAATATCTTGAAAAAGAAATGGTGAAAGTAATTATTACACCATTGAAAGTGAAAGGGTTCAGAAGAAAAGTTTAACTCAAACTGAATTAATTCAATATCTAAAAGAAAACGCTTAGGATATTAGTTTTCGTGGCGCCATCTACAATAAATTCCGTTAAGCAAATGTGTAATTTTATTCAAGTGCTTGTTTCTACAGTCATTTTCATAATTTTTACTGTTTAATTCCTTTTAATATTTTTTATACAATGTGCGTTTCGCTGTTAACATAAAAATGAAAATAAAGTCATCATCTGAATGGCGATGTTTCTATTTCTCCTTCTAGCATTTATTTGGGTCATTTGGTTCTTGCTATTTATAGAAAAATCTCTAAAGATTTTAGATACTTATATCTTATTATTATATATTTTATCTACATTAATTTCGTTGTTAACGTTTATGTGTAGTCCTTTATGTTTGATGTTTCTGTGTTGTGCGTTGATGTTCCTTGTCCCTGATGCGTCTATTTCTGTGCTTTCTGCTTTGTGGTTTTGCATTCGTTGTTTTGGGGTTTTGCTGTGGGTGCTGCAACCTGGTGTTGTTGGAGATCCCCGCCTTTGTCATGTAATATATTTCATTCATCGGGAAAAAAAAATATGACGGAAAATAATTATGAAGAGACTGACTGCTTCAAACATAATGAGTACCGAACATCATTGCTGAGCAAAGGTTATATAATTTTCCCTCAAAAAAGATAGGTAAGTCTTGATTATTTGCAATAGGCTTGAATAGGCAGATGAAAGAAATACGTACAATAAATAAAATAATAAGGGAAGAAAAATGAAAATATGACTGTTTCTCATTTGATAAACTTTTTTTTGAAAAAAAAGTAGAGCTAGAGATGGATTCGAACCAGCGACTTTAACCTTCATGGTGCAAGGGTCAGCGCCGTAGCCCACTCGGCCACATAGCGCTAATGATTTGCGAACCGTAGATGTATTATGAACGAAATCGTGTCCAAGATATTGAAACTATGTATATAAATTATTTCATATTTTCTATATGTTTTGATATTTTACAAACTTTTGCAATACGATTGTAGGTATCGGATAAAGGACTATTTTGAATAGGGTCATTTTAGGAGTCATCTCCCCTTGATAGATAATACTTTGAAAAATCACTTGCAAAAGATCTAAATGGTGAACTTGAGTTTTTTTATTGAAATTTGATCAATGTTTCTCTCTCTCTCTTCTTCTTCTTCTCCTTTTTTTGAATTTTCCATCTATTCGTATTTGATCTCCCATCATTTTTTTCGGAAAAAAATCAGAAAAACTAGTTTTTCCATAGAGTTTAATGTAAACTCCTAAGTCCCATAACTCTTATAGGAACCAGCATTATTCGAAGACGAATTGTTGAAAAATCTTCATTGAATTTTTACATCATAACTATATCATAAGTTTATAACACCAAACTCAATAAATGGGCGAATCAATTACCTCTTATTATACATCTAATGCCTTAGAATATGCTTTAACTTTGTTTATAGCAAACGTAGGTACAACGTTGCATTTATCATTTCTATTGTTTGAATACATTTTATCGAGAAAGTGGTTCTTTTCTTCAGTTGAGGCCTTCTGAAATCAAAAAAGTATGTTAATTAATATGAATGTGTTCATCAGATAACGACAAGAAACTTCATGGAGTGCATGATTCAAGGGTATTTTTGAGATATTCTGTGTATCGCTTCTCTCGACACAACACAACTTATATGGGGATTTTCGGCATATAAATAGGACTTCAACTAAGCACTGTGCAACAAATGTACTGATCCCTTTGGGTTCTTTGGGAAATTGGGAGGGAGGGAAAAGCAATTCTTACAGAGGTCCTCACTTTCTTCTCACCTAGACTATCCCTTACGTATCATCCACTGCTCTCCCCCGACATAGAGCCCTACATGCCATGGAGGGGTCTGTGTCGTTCCTTCTCCTCCCTTTGGGGGGGGGGAAGGGGGGGGGAGAAATAAGAAATAAAAATGGAAAAAATAAGAATAAAGAAAAAGTAAGAAATAAAAAATAAAAAACTAAGAAATTGGGGGGGGGGATTTATAAATATCACCAAGGCGATAAAATTACACCACAGTGTTAACGTGAAAAATAAAATAAAATAGCACTAGCGGTACTGTACCCTTTACAGCATCCAACGCAAGATACGGACCCACGGATTGGAAAACAAAGATAAGACTTTAAATTTCTTGAAATTTCTAAAATGTGGGTCCTGTAGCATCATATCCCACCCATTCTGCTACGTCTTTTGGTACATTTTGGACATACCAATTTTCATAATTTTTGGCCATATTACATTGTTTAGACTGAGGATCACTGACGAGGGTTGAGTACCCGAAACGTGCATGTCTGGTCCATGCTGTAAATTTATCAGATTTTAAATGATGCTATTGAATATAAAGACGTTTAACATTCAAAATATGTATAACAACCTCCTCAATGTAAGATCACCACACAAACAAGTATAGATTTGGGTATCATTGTGATGCATTGGCAAAATTCTGGTCTAGTGTCGTATGTAAGTTAAAAAAGATGCATCAACCAGAAAAGTTTGGGAAATAAAACCATGTACACATTGCTCCAACGAGGAGACTTTCTCCACATAATGGGATATCCAAGCAGTGTACAAAATGGGGAAGTCCCTTCAGGTACACGTCAAAACATGGCTGCTCTCAAATTTAAAATTGCGCAATCTGTATTCTTTTTGAAAATAGGAGTTCTGATGTTAACATCTTGAAAAAGAAATGGTGAAAGTAATTATTACACCATTGAAAGTGAAAGGGTTCAGAAGAAAAGTTTAACTCAAACTGAATTAATTCAATATCTAAAAGAAAACGCTTAGGATATTAGTTTTCGTGGCGCCATCTACAATAAATTCCGTTAAGCAAATGTGTAATTTTATTCAAGTGCTTGTTTCTACAGTCATTTTCATAATTTTTACTGTTTAATTCCTTTTAATATTTTTTTATACAATGTGCGTTTCGCTGTTAACATAAAAATGAAAATAAAGTCATCATCTGAATGGCGATGTTTCTATTTCTCCTTCTAGCATTTATTTGGGTCATGTGGTTCTTGCTATTTATAGAAAAATCTCTAAAGATTTTAGATACTTATATCTTATTATTATATATTTTATCTACATTAATTTCGTTGTTAACGTTTATGTGTAGTCCTTTTTGTTTGATGTTTCTGTGTTGTGCGTTGACGTTCCTTGTCCCTGATGCGTCTATTTCTGTGCTTTCTGCTTTGTGGTTTTGCATTCGTTGTTTTGGGGTTTTGCTGTGGGTGCTGCAACCTGGTGTTGTTGGAGATCCCCGCCTTTGTCATGTAATATATTTCATTCATCGGGAAAAAATATGACGGAAAATAATTATGAAGAGACTGACTGCTTCAAACATAATGAGTACCGGATTTAATTAGGACATCATTGCTGAGCAAAGGTTATATAATTTTCCCTCAAAAAAGATAGGTAAGTCTTGATTATTTGCAATAGGCTTGACATACGTAGCAGATGAAAGAAATACGTACAATAAATAAAATAATAAGGGAAGAAAAATAAAAATATGACTGTTTCTCATTTGATAAACTTTTTTTGAAAAAAAAGTAGAGCTAGAGATGGATTCGAACCAGCGACTTTAACCTTCATGGTGCAAGGGTCAGCGCCTTAGCCCACTCGGCCACATAGCGCTAATGATTTGCGAACCTTAGATGTATTATGAACGAAATCGTGTCCAAGATATTGAAACTATGTATATAAATTATTTCATATTTTCTATATGTTTTGATATTTTACAAACTTTTGCAATACGATTGTAGGTATCGGATAAAGGACTATTTTGAATAGGGTCATTTTAGGAGTCATCTCCCCTTGATAGATAATACTTTGAAAAATCACTTGCAAAAGATCTAAATGGTGAACTTGAGTTTTTTTATTGAAATTTGATCAATATTCTCTCTCTCTCTTCTTCTTCTTCTCCTTTTTTGAATTTTCCATCTATTCGTATTTGATCTCCCATCATTTTTTTCGGAAAATAATCAGAAAAACTAGTTTTTCCATAGAGTTTAATGTAAACTCCTAAGTCCCATAACTCTTATAGGAACCAGCATTATTCGAAGACGAATTGTTGAAAAATCTTCATTGAATTTTTACATCATAACTATATCATAAGTTTATAACACCAAACTCAATAAATGGGCGAATCAATTACCTCTTATTATACATCTAATGCCTTAGAATATGCTTTAACTTTGTTTATAGCAAACGTAGGTACAACGTTGCATTTATCATTTCTATTGTTTGAATACATTTTATCGAGAAAGTGGCTCTTTTCTTCAGTTGAGGCCTTCTGAAATCAAAAAAGTATGTTAATTAATATGAATGTGTTCATCAGATAACGACAAGAAACTTCATGGAGTGCATGATTCAAGGGTATTTTTGAGATATTCTGTGTATCGCTTCTCTCGACACAACACAACTTATATGGGGATTTTCGGCATATAAATAGAACTTCAACTAAGCACTGTGCAACAAATGTACCGATCCCTTTGGGTTCTTTGGGAAATTGGGAGGGAGGGAAAAGCAATTCTTACAGAGGTCCTCACTTTCTTCTCACCTAGACTATCCCTTACGTATCATCCACTGCTCTCCCCCGACATAGAGCCCTACATGCCATGGAGGGGTCTGTGTCGTTCCTTCTCCTCCCTTGGGGGGGAAGGGGGGGGAGAAATAAGAAATAAAAATGGAAAAAATAAGAATAAAGAAAAAATAAAAAATAAAAAACTAAGAAATTGGGGGGGGGGGGATTTATAAATATCACCAAGGCGATAAAATTACACCACAGTGTTAACGTGAAAAATAAAATAAAATAGCACTAGCGGTACTGTACCCTTTACAGCATCCAACGCAAGATACGGACCCACGGATTGGAAAACAAAGATAAGACTTTGAATTTCTTGAAATTTCTAAAATGTGGGTCCTGTAGCATCATATCCCACCCATTCTGCTACGTCTTTTGGTACATTTTTGGACATACCAATTTTCATACTTTTTGGCCATATTACATTGTTTAGACTGAGGATCACTGACGAGGGTTGAGTACCCGAAACGTGCATGTCTGGTCCATGCTGTAAATTTATCAGATTTTAAATGATGCTATTGAATATAAAGACGTTTAACATTCAAAATATGTATAACAACCTCCTCAATGTAAGATCACCACACAAACAAGTATAGATTTGGGTATCATTGTGATGCATTGGCAAAATTCTGGTCTAGTGTCGTATGTAAGTTAAAAAAGATGCATCAACCAGAAAAGTTTGGGAAATAAAACCATGTACACATTGCTCCAACGAGGAGACTTTCTCCACATAATGGGATATCCAAGCAGTGTACAAAATGGGGAAGTCCCTTCAGGTACACGTCAAAACATGGCTGCTCTCAAATTAAAATTGCGCAATCTGTATTCTTTTTGAAAATAGGAGTTCCTGATGTTAATATCTTGAAAAAGAAATGGTGAAAGTAATTATTACACCATTGAAAGTGAAAGGGTTCAGAAGAAAAGTTTAACTCAAACTGAATTAATTCAATATCTAAAAGAAAACGCTTAGGATATTAGTTTTCGTGGCGCCATCTACAATAAATTCCGTTAAGCAAATGTGCAATTTTATTCAAGTGCTTGTTTCTACACTCATTTTCATAATTTTTACTGTTTAATTCCTTTTAATATTTTTTTATACAATGTGCGTTTCGCTGTTAACATAAAAATGAAAATAAAGTCATCATCTGAATGGCGATGTTTCTATTTCTCCTTCTAGCATTTATTTGGGTCATTTGGTTCTTGCTATTTATAGAAAAATCTCTAAAGATTTTAGATACTTATATCTTATTATTATATATTTTATCTACATTAATTTCGTTGTTAACGTTTATGTGTAGTCCTTTATGTTTGATGTTTCTGTGTTGTGCGTTGATGTTCCTTGTCCCTGATGCGTCTATTTCTGTGCTTTCTGCTTTGTGGTTTTGCATTCGTTGTTTTGGGGTTTTGCTGTGGGTGCTGCAACCTGGTGTTGTTGGAGATCCCCGCCTTTGTCATGTAATATATTTCATTCATCGGGAAAAAAATATGACGGAAAATAATTATGAAGAGACTGACTGCTTCAAACATAATGAGTACCGTAGACATCATTGCTGAGCAAAGGTTATATAATTTTCCCTCAAAAAAGATGGTTAAGTCTTGATTATTTGCAATAGGCTTGAATAGGCAGATGAAAGAAATACGTACAATAAATAAAATAATAAGGGAAGAAAAATAAAAATATGACTGTTTCTCATTTGATAAACTTTTTTTGAAAAAAAAAGTAGAGCTAGAGATGGATTCGAACCAGCGACTTTAACCTTCATGGTGCAAGGGTCAGCGCCTTAGCCCACTCGGCCACATAGCGCTAATGATTTGCGAACCTTAGATGTATTATGAACGAAATCGTGTCCAAGATATTGAAACTATGTATATAAATTATTTCATATTTTCTATATGTTTTGATATTTTACAAACTTTTGCAATACGATTGTAGGTATCGGATAAAGGACTATTTTGAATAGGGTCATTTTAGGAGTCATCTCCCCTTGATAGATAATACTTTGAAAAATCACTTGCAAAAGATCTAAATGGTGAACTTGAGTTTTTTTATTGAAATTTGATCAATATCTCTCTCTCTCTTCTTCTTCTTCTCCTTTTTTGAATTTTCCATCTATTCGTATTTGATCTCCCATCATTTTTTTCGGAAAATAATCAGAAAAACTAGTTTTTCCATAGAGTTTAATGTAAACTCCTAAGTCCCATAACTCTTATAGGAACCAGCATTATTCGAAGACGAATTGTTGAAAAATCTTCATTGAATTTTTACATCATAACTATATCATAAGTTTATAACACCAAACTCAATAAATGGGCGAATCAATTACCTCTTATTATACATCTAATGCCTTAGAATATGCTTTAACTTTGTTTATAGCAAACGTAGGTACAACGTTGCATTTATCATTTCTATTGTTTGAATACATTTTATCGAGAAAGTGGTTCTTTTCTTCAGTTGAGGCCTTCTGAAATCAAAAAAGTATGTTAATTAATATGAATGTGTTCATCAGATAACGACAAGAAACTTCATGGAGTGCATGATTCAAGGGTATTTTTGAGATATTCTGTGTATCGCTTCTCTCGACACAACACAACTTATATGGGGATTTTCGGCATATAAATAGAACTTCAACTAAGCACTGTGCAACAAATGTACCGATCCCTTTGGGTTCTTTGGGAAATTGGGAGGGAGGGAAAAGCAATTCTTACAGAGGTCCTCACTTTCTTCTCACCTAGACTATCCCTTACGTATCATCCACTGCTCTCCCCCGACATAGAGCCCTACATGCCATGGAGGGGTCTGTGTCGTTCCTTCTCCTCCCTTTGGGGGGGGGGAAGGGGGGGGAGAAATAAGAAATAAAAATGGAAAAAATAAGAATAAAGAAAAAATAAAAAATAAAAAAACTAAGAAATTGGGGGGGGGGATTTATAAATATCACCAAGGCGATAAAATTACACCACAGTGTTAACGTGAAAAATAAAATAAAATAGCACTAGCGGTACTGTACCCTTTACAGCATCCAACGCAAGATACGGACCCACGGATTGGAAAACAAAGATAAGACTTTAAATTTCTTGAAATTTCTAAAATGTGGGTCCTGTAGCATCATATCCCACCCATTCTGCTACGTCTTTTGGTACATTTTTGGACATACCAATTTTCATAATTTTTGGCCATATTACATTGTTTAGACTGAGGATCACTGACGAGGGTTGAGTACCCGAAACGTGCATGTCTGGTCCATGCTGTAAATTTATCAGATTTTAAATGATGCTATTGAATATAAAGACGTTTAACATTCAAAATATGTATAACAACCTCCTCAATGTAAGATCACCACACAAACAAGTATAGATTTGGGTATCATTGTGATGCATTGGCAAAATTCTGGTCTAGTGTCGTATGTAAGTTAAAAAAGATGCATCAACCAGAAAAGTTTGGGAAATAAAACCATGTACACATTGCTCCAACGAGGAGACTTTCTCCACATAATGGGATATCCAAGCAGTGTACAAAATGGGGAAATCCCTTCAGGTACACGTCAAAACATGGCTGCTCTCAAATTAAAAATTGCGCAATCTGTATTCTTTTTGAAAATAGGAGTTCCGATGTTAATATCTTGAAAAAGAAATGGTGAAAGTAATTATTACACCATTGAAAGTGAAAGGGTTCAGAAGAAAAGTTTAACTCAAACTGAATTAATTCAATATCTAAAAGAAAACGCTTAGGATATTAGTTTTCGTGGCGCCATCTACAATAAATTCCGTTAAGCAAATGTGTAATTTTATTCAAGTGCTTGTTTCTACAGTCATTTTCATAATTTTTACTGTTTAATTCCTTTTAATATTTTTTATACAATGTGCGTTTCGCTGTTAACATAAAAATGAAAATAAAGTCATCATCTGAATGGCGATGTTTCTATTTCTCCTTCTAGCATTTATTTGGGTCATTTGGTTCTTGCTATTTATAGAAAAATCTCTAAAGATTTTAGATACTTATATCTTATTATTATATATTTTATCTACATTAATTTCGTTGTTAACGTTTATGTGTAGTCCTTTTTGTTTGATGTTTCTGTGTTGTGCGTTGATGTTCCTTGTCCCTGATGCGTCTATTTCTGTGCTTTCTGCTTTGTGGTTTTGCATTCGTTGTTTTGGGGTTTTGCTGTGGGTGCTGCAACCTGGTGTTGTTGGAGATCCCCGCCTTTGTCATGTAATATATTTCATTCATCGGGAAAAAAATATGACGGAAAATAATTATGAAGAGACTGACTGCTTCAAACATAATGAGTACCGGACATCATTGCTGAGCAAAGGTTATATAATTTTCCCTCAAAAAAGATAGGTAAGTCTTGATTATTTGCAATAGGCTTGAATAGGCAGATGAAAGAAATACGTACAATAAATAAAATAATAAGGGAAGAAAAATGAAAATATGACTGTTTCTCATTTGATAAACTTTTTTTTGAAAAAAAAAGTAGAGCTAGAGATGGATTCGAACCAGCGACTTTAACCTTCATGGTGCATGGGTCAGCGCCGTAGCCCACTCGGCCACATAGCGCTAATGATTTGCGAACCGTAGATGTATTATGAACGAAATCGTGTCCAAGATATTGAAACTATGTATATAAATTATTTCATATTTTCTATATGTTTTGATATTTTACAAACTTTTGCAATACGATTGTAGGTATCGGATAAAGGACTATTTTGAATAGGGTCATTTTAGGAGTCATCTCCCCTTGATAGATAATACTTTGAAAAATCATTTGCAAAAGATCTAAATGGTGAACTTGAGTTTTTTTTATTGAAATTTGATCAATATTTCTCTCTCTTCTTCTTCTTCTCCTTTTTTGAATTTTCCATCTATTCGTATTTGATCTCCCATCATTTTTTTAGTTTAAACTGTATTTATTTCAGACATTGGTGACATATACATTGAACAAGCATAAATCAAGATATATATTGAATAGGATCTGGAAACAAGTGAAACTTATATTAATCCGTCTCCTAATTTTTTTCATTTACAGAAATATACATGAATGACCTTTAGCCTTTTTTAATTGAAATATATATGTGTATATATGTGTGAATGCCTTGTATTATGAATTTTAATTGTAATACAAAATTCAAAACAATTAAATCAAATTTAAATAGATTCAAACAGAGATTAACTGAAGATTTAGGGGTACAGAGATAAAAGGAACAAGAAAAAAAGAAAGAAAAAAAAGAGAATATTCTTGTATAAATGAAAATTTATGCAAAGAATCACATATATATATATATATATATATATATAGAAGAAGAAATTAAGATTGAAATGAAATTGAGTTTTGGCGAACATGCTGTAACTTTTATCATGCTTTATTTTTAGAAAGATCAACAATGAAAGGTTATATGAAACGTTTTGTTTTAATTATAAAGTCTTGAACTATGGCAAAAATCTGGACATTAGTATCATAAGAAAGATTATCATCTCCAAACAATAGTAATTCACATGTAATTGGAAAATTGATTTCATTGAATACAAGTCTTTCATGACTATATTTTTGGCAATCAAGAAGAAAGTGTGATGTGGTTTCTATTTCTCCACAAGTACAATGGGGGTTGTCTTCAATATTTTTTAGAAATAAATGCTGCTTGAGGGAACTACATGTCATTCTTAGTCTTGCATGAAGAATTTGGCCCATCCGTGACCCTTCAAAGTAGTATTTTGGAATTTTAGAATTAAGTGATAATTTTTTCTTAAAGATATTTAAAGAATCTGACTGTTTAATTTCGTTTGGGAGTTCGTTCCAAAGTCGTGTTGTAGATGGTATGAAACTATTGTAGTGATGTGCAGTTCTGCTTGTGGTGTATGTGTAGTTGTGTGCATTACGTGTGTTGTAGTTGTGGATGTCTGTGTGTTGGTGTGGCAAAATTTCATTTAGATGTTCTGGTGTTAATCCATTTACAATTTTAAAATACTGAATAAGTTTATGATTATTTCTTCTCTGTTGTAGTGTTTCCCATCCTGTTTCTCTATATAAAGAATTAATACTAACCAATTTGGTTGCCCCTGTAACTATTCTTCCCGCTTCAATGTTTAATTTTTCTAATTTATCTTTTAGGTAGTAAGGACAGTTATCAAAAATAATGTCTGCATATTCTAAACATGGCCTAATGTATGAAAAATAAAGAGTTTGCAGGGTTTTTCTATCAAGATTAAATTTCAGTTTTCTTAATATATTTAATTTTGGTGTAGTTTTATCTATTATTGATTCAATGTGATCTCCCCAATGACATGTATTATTAAATGTTAATCCTAAATGTTTATGCCTATCGACTTCTAATATTTGGTTATTGTCCATGAAAAGGGTAGGGTGATCCGTTTTAATTAATTTCCTGCTTACAAGAAGTGTTTCAGTTTTTTGAGGATTAAAATTAACTATCCATTGCTTTGACCAATTACTTATTTTTTCGAGATTACAATTTAAAATTTCGGCACCGGTTTGTGGATTTTCTATTGTTACATATATTGTTGTATCGTCAGCAAAAAGTTTAATTGAACAGTTAACTTCAAAAATAATGTCATTGATATAAATAAGAAAAAAGAGGGGGCCTAAAATTGATCCCTGGGGGACACCAGCATTTATATCTAACATAAGCGACTCTTGACCATTTAAGACTACTTTTTGTTTGCGCTGAAATAAATAACTTCCTACCCATTCTAATAAATTTCCTGTGATTCCTACATTTTTTAATTTATACAAAAGCCCCTTATGCCAAACCCTGTCAAATGCCTTACTAATATCGAAAAAAACTAATCTTACTTCTTTACCTTCATCTAATGCTTTTGATAATTCGTTTGCCAAATATAACAGTTGATTTACCGTAGAATCCCCTTTTTGAAACCCAGACTGATGATTTGAAAGAATACTATTTGAGATAATATGGTTATAAATATACTTGTATATACACTTTTCAAAAATTTTGCTGATGACACTCAATAGTGCTATGGGTCTGTAATTTGTAACCATTTTTGGATCATTTTTTTTAAAAACTGGAGTTATGTTTGCGATTTTCCATTGATCTGGGAATATTTTTTCTTTTAAAGATAAGTTGAAAAGCATACAGAAAGGAATACTTAATTCGTTACAGCCTTCTTTTATCATTCTAGGGCTTATTTTGTCGGGACCTGATGCTTTATCTAATTTTAAACATTTTATTGCATCTTTTACATCTTCCTACATTTTGAATAGGGTCATTTTAGGAGTCATCTCCCCTTGATAGATAATACTTTGAAAAATCACTTGCAAAAGATCTAAATGGTGAACTTGAGTTTTTTTATTGAAATTTGATCAATATTTCTCTCTCTCTCTTCTTCTTCTTCTCCTTTTTTGAATTTTCCATCTATTCGTATTTGATCTCCCATCATTTTTTTCGGAAAATAATCAGAAAAACTAGTTTTTCCATAGAGTTTAATGTAAACTCCTAAGTCCCATAACTCTTATAGGAACCAGCATTATTCGAAGACGAATTGTTGAAAAATCTTCATTGAATTTTTACATCATAACTATATCATAAGTTTATAACACCAAACTCAATAAATGGGCGAATCAATTACCTCTTATTATACATCTAATGCCTTAGAATATGCTTTAACTTTGTTTATAGCAAACGTAGGTACAACGTTGCATTTATCATTTCTATTGTTTGAATACATTTTATCGAGAAAGTGGTTCTTTTCTTCAGTTGAGGCCTTCTGAAATCAAAAAAGTATGTTAATTAATATGAATGTGTTCATCAGATAACGACAAGAAACTTCATGGAGTGCATGATTCAAGGGTATTTTTGAGATATTCTGTGTATCGCTTCTCTCGACACAACACAACTTATATGGGGATTTTCGGCATATAAATAGAACTTCAACTAAGCACTGTGCAACAAATGTACCGATCCCTTTGGGTTCTTTGGGAAATTGGGAGGGAGGGAAAAGCAATTCTTACAGAGGTCCTCACTTTCTTCTCACCTAGACTATCCCTTACGTATCATCCACTGCTCTCCCCCGACATAGAGCCCTACATGCCATGGAGGGGCCTGTGTCGTTCCTTCTCCTCCCTTTGGGGGGCGAAGGGGGGGGGGGGGGAAATAAGAAATAAAAATGGAAAAAATAAAAATAAAGAAAAAATAAGAAATAAAAAATAAAAAACTAAGAAATTGGGGGGGGGGGATTTATAAATATCACCAAGGCGATAAAATTACACCACAGTGTTAACGTGATTCAAAAACTGAATTAATTCAATATCTAAAAGAAAACGCTTTGGATATTAGTTTTCGTGGCGCCATCTACAATAAATTCCGTTAAGCAAATGTGTAATTTTATTCAAGTGCTTGTTTCTACAGTCATTTTCATAATTTTTACTGTTTAATTCCTTTTAATATTTTTTATACAATGTGCGTTTCGCTGTTAACATAAAAATGAA
The DNA here is from genome assembly GCA_033119305.1 of Pinctada imbricata. Lineage (NCBI taxonomy): Eukaryota > Metazoa > Mollusca > Bivalvia > Pterioida > Pteriidae > Pinctada > Pinctada imbricata. The sequence goes on along the minus strand of VSWD01000006.1, from coordinate 57,406,065 downwards.
AATAAAATCATCATCTGAATGGTGATGTTTCTATTACTCCTTCTAGCATTTACTTGGGTCATGTGGTTCTTGCTATTTATAGAAAAATTTTAGATAAGCGTTTTCTTTTAGATATTGAATGAATTCAGTTTGCGTTAAACTTTTCTTCTGAACCCTTTCACTTTCAATGGTGTAATAATTACTTTCACCATTTCTTTTTCAAGATGTTAACATCAGAACTCCTGCATAAAGAATATTAAAAGAAAATAAACAGTCTGATCAAATAAACAGTTCTAAGGAGTGTATTTTCTTATAAATACAATTTTGCTGGTTACCATGGCAACAACTCGTTATTTTTATTTATAGCAAGAAGGTCGCTAATTGCACAATTTTTTTTTCTATTTATAGAGCTATGGTTTTGCTTTATCCTAAAGCAGTCAAACCAATATGTACTCGAATTAGTTTTTGAGCAAAATGACTGTTTCTATAAATAGCACAATAATTTTTGCAAAAAATCAACATTTTGGCCCAAAAACATAGAGCTTTACTCGAAGTTCGAATTTCTAATTCTCTCATTCTTAAAGAGAATAATGAATAGAATATATTCTGATTTTTGAATCTTAAAGAGCAAGAACTCATGCGAAAATTACGGGGGTTTTTTTTTTCCTATTTTCGGCGATTTCTCATCGAAAAAATGTGCATTTCTTCCCAAAATACCCATTCAGCAATGGAACTTTCATGGAGTATTATTTTTCTGAAATAATGTAGCAAATACGCGATATGACAATAGAGTTATCTCCCTGTAGTGTAGTCGAAACCCTAACCTTAAACCTTGATTCTATATGCACAGACACCAGACATCACATCATTCAGCATTTTTTTCCATTGTGACGTCACATCTGATCGCACCGTCTTGAAGCACCTTGACGTATTGCCTTGCCCTTTATTTTGACGTCACAATGAAAATATCACCAAATTTTGTGATGGCTGGTGTCTGTCCTGAATCGATTGGAAAATCATCTATTGAGACCAGACGATACTCTGGTGAACCCGTTGAAGAACGTATTAAATTTTGTAATTTTTGTGACAAAAACGATATCGAGGACGAACGACACTTTATTTTTCATTGTTCTTTGTATGAAACTATAAGAAAATTTATAACATTTTTGTTTAAAAAATTGAATATTGAAATATTTCTACATTTGATGTTATTTTCTTAAATTGTATAATGCATAACTATCAAAATTAGCAAAGTACTTAAAGAATGCTTTTGAAATAAGGCAAAACAAATAAAGAAGAACATTTTCTCTTTCAAACTCTTTAAAATATTCATATTTTTATTTGAAGTGACTTATAGGTCCGTTGGGCCGGGTGTTTATAAATATCATTTGTTATATGTCTGTTTTCATTCATTTTGTATGCACATGTCACTATAATAAACAATTTACTTACTAAATACTTACTTACTTACTGTAACAACGGCGTAGCTCTGCCTGAAAAAAAAAGGTGGAGGGGCACAACATCCCAAAATTTCTAAGAAAAAAAAAGGGGGGTTAAGTTCATGAATAAATGTCTGGCGAGCGGTAGCGAGCCGGGAATTTCTTTTGAGCAAATCATCGACATATCAGAAAATACTCTCTATACCCACTATCATTAATAAGTACATGTAATAATATTCTTTATACGATGTCTACGATTTTCTGGGACAACCCATGTAGTTTGAGTTAAATGTCTTCATGTTCATTGATAAAGTAATATGTATAAAGGTTAGATCAGAATAGCTAAATTATTCAAAAAGTCGAGCGATAGGGAGCCAAATAAAAATTTTGAAAATTGACCGAAAAATTGAAGATTTATGGTACAAAATGAAATTGGCATGTGCCTCCGCAGCCCCCCCCCCCCCCCCCCCCTTTCTCCTACTCCCTTGAACAGAACATGAGGTAATAGCCAAAAACTTGTTAAAAGCCACTGCAGACTACGGGAAAACTGCGTGTTTCACTAACAGAGTCGTCAATGTATGGAATAGTCTACCAGACAACGTTGTCACAGTCAATACACTAAACTTGTTCAAAAGCAAACAACCACTGGAAAGGCCAGCCAACATGCCTAACCCCAATCTGAACATCAAAAATGAAGCAGACATACAGGAATGGATCTAGAGAGTCGACAGGCTAGATGATAGATCTCACAACTACATGTAGGTAACAGGTTACAGGTAAATATTTTGCTATCCATGAAAAGGCCTTGTCACAAGGAACACACATGTGACAATATTAAAGCCCTATCAACGATTCTAAAAGATAAAGAAAAACAGACTGACGAACTAAAAGTCAAACAGACAGACAGAAATATGGACGGACGGACGAACAGGCAGACATATAGAAAGGCCAAAAACAATATATATATACCCCCAAATCTCACGGGGGGGGGGGGGATAAAAATAGCACATCCTAACAAATTTTGGTCATGAGAAGATTATTCAGGTACAATCACAGGGATTTATCACGCTAATATGTGTTAAAGGGATCTAACTTGGCGTTAAACGAAAAATCGACAAGTCATCGTTAAGTCTTCAGAAACAGGCTAATCAATGTCAAGATCTATTTTCTGTGGTAACTTTCGATAGATTAATTCATACTGAATCTTCATACGGAATTTGAAATCAGTACCTCCTATACAAGCCGAGATATGCCCAATACCGCTCCCTTATGAGCGCCGCATTTCTAGGTCGGACAAAAAAGTGTCCGGTGATAATCAAGCAGTATAGACAAAATTTGGTTACTGCTTGATCGTTTAAAGGTCCGAACACTTCAAAGACATACAACTGCATGATATCTCCTCTTCACATGCTTTGTACCATCTCAAACATCGCTGGTATATGAAAATCCCTCATATAGCTTCCTCTTTGCATGCGCATTGGTTACTACATATATCAGACCAAAAAGTGAGATGAAATGGGAGACTGAGCTACAACTAACCAATGACTCACTTACATTGGGAAATTATAAATTTAGCAGTACATACTAATACAAATGATTGTAAGTACAAATGGTTTCAATATCGTATCATTCACAGAATTTTGGGAACAAATGTAATTTTACATAAAATTGGAATTAAAGATTCAGATAAATGTTCCTTTTGTCAAAATTTTTCGGAAACAATTTGCCATCTATTTTTCTATTGTGAATACTCTTACAAATTATGGGAAGAATTTAAAATTTGGTTGTATGAAACATTTGAAATTGAATTAGAATTAGATATTAAAAATATCATCCTTGGTTTTACTGAGAAAAAGTATTAAGAAGAATCTTCAAAGTGAAAAGTTTTCAAAGAAGTGGGGAATGTTTCAAATACTAACTCAGTAATTTTTCTATACTTTATTCAAAATTGAATTATGAATTGATAACATTTGTATATGCAACTGAATTTCTTTCTTTTTTTTTTTTTTTTTTTTTTTTTTTTTTTCTTCCTTCCCTTTCTTGCTCTCTCTTTCTTCTTTTTCTCTTTTCCTTTCTTTTTTATGTCTTTGTGTATGTGTTAGTGCTGTATGCTTTTTATTCTTTAGTTATTTAGACAGCAACAAACTGCTGATTTAGAAACATATATGAAGTAATATATAGTATATTTGATGTGACTTATATGTGCTTCTTTGCTTTATAAGTATATGTTGCTTATATGTATTGTTTGTATATATACCTGTGTGCTTATTTGTGCTGTCATGTGTTACAAATGACTGACTGTGTGTGTGTCTTTGTCTTCTTGCTTGAAAACAATGCAAATATGACTACATGTGGTATTGTAATGTGTGCATGTTAATATGTGCTTTTGTGAAGTACAGTGAGCTATATGTGGTATCGTCGACTATGTGTGCAGGTTATGTGCTTTTGTGAAGTACATGTGAGTGAGCTATAATATATGTGGTATCGTGCATGTTATGTGTGCATGTTATGTGCTTTTGTGAAGTACATGTGAGTGAACTATATGAGCTACAGTATATGTGGTATTGTCGACTATGTGTGCAGGTTATGTGCTTTTGTGAAGTACAGTGAGCTATATGTGCACGTGGTATCGTTAACTATGTGTGCATGTTATGTGCTTTTGTGAAGTACGTGTGAGTGAGCTATATATGTGGTATCGTGCATGTTATATGCTTTTGTGTAGTATAGTGAGCTACAGTATATGTGGTATCGTCAACTATGTGCGCATGTTATATGCTTCTATGTGGTACAGTGCATGATATGTGCTTTAACGTTAGTTCAATGTATTGGGACTTTTGAACTATGTCTATATGTATGTATGTGTCTAATATATATAAATGTCTAAAAAATAAAAATTAAAAAAAAATTTGGTTACTGCTTGATCGTTTAAAGGTCCGAACACTTCAAAGACATACAACTGCATGATATCTCCTCTTCACATGCTTTGTACCATCTCAAACATCGCTGGTATATGAAAATCCCTCATATAGCTTCCTCTTTGCATGCGCGTGTGTGTGCATTGTCATTCATAACTCTGCACATGTTGAATTTAATCTCACCTGAATCCGACGCTTTTCTGATTTCAAGGTCGTTAAAAAAGACTTTATATGAAATTGTACTAAGCATATATGGGACTATTTCATGCAATGTTATGTATTTGAGACGTTCGCATCATTGAATGGTCAAGCGGTGCCTCAAGTTGATCACTGATGCCCGATTATCATCGGACACCTTTTTGTCCGACCTAGAAATGCGGCGCTCATAAGAGAGCGGTATTGGACATATCTCGACTTGTAAAAGGGAGGTACTGATTTCAAATTTCTTATATAGATTCGGTATGAATTAATCTATCAAAATTTACCACAGAATATAGTTTTTGACATTGATTAGCCTATTTCTGACGACTTAACGATGACTTAAAATTGTCGAATTTTCCTTTAACGCCGAGCAAGGACTTATAAACAGATTATAAGTCCTTGCGCCGAGTTAAATCCTATATAGTAAATAGAGCAACCGGCATGCATTAGCGTGATAAATCCCTGTGGGTACAATCAAAGCAGTTTGCGTTTTCTCGTGTACTCTTTTACTTACGATAGTGTAACAGTCCTGTGTAACTTTGTGTATTTATAACTAAACAGTGGCGGATCTAGGATTTCAGAAAAGGGGGGGGGGCAAGGTTTCAGCTCGAAGATAATTGTTCACGGAAAAACTGACAAGCAAAAAAAAAAAGTCGAGTTGAAAAGAATGCTGATCTTTTTAAGTGGGGAGGGAAGGGAGTTAATTGGGGCATTGCAACCCCACTATCCACCTGTCTAGCCTGGTTAGATTGGCCCATGTAAATGAAGCATTTGGTAATTATTCAAGTGTTAATTTGATTTTTTTTAAATTTTGTATATGTTTATGACATATGAATGCGTTCAAACGTTTGTCAAAAGTTGAAGACAAAGTGAAGACTGGCGAAAAAATAGACAACTATAAATGAAAAATTTTAGTGAGGCGAGCGAAGCGAGCCGAAAAATTCCCCAAAAGTAATGAGAACCCCAAAAGTAAAGAGAATAAGCATAAAAAGAGTACTCTGAATCAATAACTTTGGATGAAAAAGGAGGGGCCGGGCCCCCTGCCCCCCCCCCCCCCCCCCCCTCTAAATCCGCCACTGCTAAATGAGAAAAGGTATGATATCCCGGCAGTGCATAATAATTCTAGAATTCCGTTTTTCAATTTTCAACTGACAAGTTTATGTCTGATGCAAAAATGTACGGTATTGTGATGAAGAGCTTAATTGTTTTGTTTAGTTGAAGAATTTTCAGTTTGAACATGTTTGCTCGACTAAATTGCGAGATCGAAAGGCTCCTTATTCGTCAACATGTAAAACGATAAAATGTCGAAAAGGAAAGTAAGATCATTTTCGGGGGAAAGGATGGAAAGCAAAGCTAGTTGGAGAAGCAGATCGACTTCCTCAAGTAATTATTCATCGCTTGATGAAAGTCTTCGAAGACGACATCATGTAAGAATAGGAACAATACTTATTATTACAATTTTTAAGGGTTGGCTAAACATTAGACTAGATAATCCAGTCTCTCTGCACTGCTGCCGCTAAAAGGGACTGAGCCCCATTACTGGTCGGGTACATATTATCTCCGGGCACATATTCTTCTTCTGCGTTGAGTGCATCCCTCGATTCAGAGTATAATCGCACTTGATTTAAAAGCCCATTTGTGGCACACAGGACACTATTTACAGGTTTTTAAACTAGGTTAAAAACAGACTGGTGCTTAGATGGTGATGTTTGCTAGGGTCTGCTTGAAGGCCTCAAGAGAGCTGATCTCAACCACTGGCGATGGTAGGGTATTCCAATATCGTATGGCGCTCGGGAAGAACGAGTGTTGATACGGAAGTGGCTGGAGGAACTTAAAAGATATTAAGGGTATTTCATTTGGAAATATAAACTTTGTTATTAACCAATATGCCGACGATACTTTTCTACTGCTTGATGGAAGCGAGAGCTCACTAAAGGTTGCTATGAAATTAATTAGTGATTTTGGAAATTTGTCAGGTTTAAGGTTAAATCTAAGTAAATCAAGAGCAGTTTGGTTGGGTGGTAAGTCAGGAAAAAATGATAAATCATGCGACGATTTGGAAATAGTTTGGTCAAATGAACCATTTAAGTTATTAGGAATTACTTTTACATATGATTTAAAGAACATGATAGAACTTAACTATCACGCAAAAATTCAATCAATTAAAAATCTTCTTGGAAGCTGGATAAAACGAGATATGGGAAAAATTACAATAATTAAAACATTGGCACTACCAAAACTTATCCATTTATTCTCAGCATTACCAAATCCATCTAAAAAGAAAATACTAGAAATAGAACAAATATTCTTTAAATTCATCTGGAATTATAAGCCGGACAAAATTAAGAGGAAAACAATAATCGGTTCGTATGAAAAAGGAGGTTTAAAAATGATTGATATTCATGCTTTTATAGATTATATTAAAATTAAATGGGTAAAGCGATACTTAGAAAATAAAAGAGGCATTTGGCAGCGCTTCTTATCTTTTATATTTAGAATACACACAGATACCAGTTCAGTTTGGTTTCTAGGAAGACAGAAATTACTAGAGTTACAAAAAAGGACAACGAATAAATTCTGGCAAGATGTAATTAACGCGGTGTGTAAACTCAAAATTCAACATTTGCAAATTCCTGAATACATACAACAAGACATAAGAAATTTCTGTTCCTTTGATGACTATAAATTCTATACTGATTGAAAGAATCAGGTCTTGAAAATTTGAACGATCTTTTAGACGAACAAGGAAATTTCAAAGCATTTGACTCGATTAGCAGACAAACTCATTGTAAAAATTTCTTGAAATATTTTCAAGTCATAAATAAAATTCCATACGATATAAAAATAAGATAAAGAAATTTAAAATTGATAAAGAATCAATTGGACAATATGGTGATTACACAGTCATTGATAAGATTATCAAAAATAAAGATCTTAAATTTGTGTATGAAAAGCTAAAGGATATAGAATTTGTATATCCAAGATCAAGAACAGAAAAATGGTCACATGATTTAAGTAATATAGATATCCAGAACTTTAAAGAATATTTTGCTTTACCTCATAAATGTACTTTAGATACTGAATTGATATATTTTCAATACAGAATTCTTTGTCGCTTTCTCACAACAAATACATTTCTACAGAAAATAGGTGAAATTAATTCATCTGAATGCACATTTTGCAAAGAAAATCCTGAAACATTACTACATTTATTTACTGCATGCAAAATAGTGATGCCAGTATGAAATAGTCTAAAATTATGGTTTGACACAAATTATACTGGAAATGTTTCTGTAGATCCTGCAAGTATACTTTTAGGTAACCCAAACGGCACTGCTCTGGAAAATCATATAATTATGATATGTAAACAACATATTTACTCTAGTAAATTAAGGGAAGTAGCTCCATGTTTCAGGGTTGTTCTACAAAAAATTAAATTAACACAAAAAATTGAACTGCATAATTCAACATTAAGAGGTACATTGGAAAAGCATGAGAAGAAATGGAGATATTTAACCTGATTTTGCTTCTTCTTTTTTTTAATATATAAAGTCTTAAAGTATTTAGAATAGTGGACTATACTTTTGCAATTCTTCTCAATATTAATAAATCTATATTTCAACCTTTACTTTTGAATACACGAATATGAATCAAGCAAATAACTAGAACACCACAATGTAACATATGTTTTTGTTTGAATGAAATCCTAGCCAAAGCTAATACTGTTCTGTTTTTGTATGTGTTGAATGTGTTGTGAGAGAGTAGATGGTATTTGTTCTTGTCCTTTATCACTTTTTCTTTCATATGTTTTTTTTTTTTCTTTATTTACGTTTTGAATATGAGAGCGTGTACATGTTTTGAGTGGAAGATAGAATTGGTTTGTTTGCGGCGGGAGGGGATTGTGATTTTTTTTTTCTTTTTGTATTTGTTTTTGTTGTGTATGTATGTTTATTTGATTTTTTTTTTTGTGAAAACCAATAAAAAGAATAAAAAATAAAAAAATAAAAGAGTGGCCTCTAGTATGGCTGCTAGTTGGAATGAGATACACTTCTGGTGGTATGTCAACCAGTCTGTTGATGATTCTGTAGAGCATGATGGTCTTTGCTCTAGCCCTGCGTTGTTGTAGGCTCTCCCCTGATAGAGCGTTCAGCATGGATGAGACGCTACTGGTTTGATGGTACATGTAGTTACCAGTTACAAATCTGGCAGCATGTCATTGTACAGCTTCAACTGCGTTGATGTTATGGGCAGTATGGGGGTCCCAGATAGGTGCAGCGTATTCCAGGGTTGGTCGCCACTTCATTTATATCTGCATATTGTTGATGCAGGAATTAAATTTTTTCACCTTAATTACATCTCTGAAATATGAAACTGTATACAAAATTTCAAATAACTCCATAACCTTCAAATACTGAATTTTATGATAGAAAGTCGGTAAATTTGAATGTATTTCCCCGCCTCTCTGGGGAAAGGGTAGGTCTCTTCGTCTTCCTATATCTCTTTGGTTTTTGAATTTTTTGTAAGAATTTTTCACAGACTGAAAAGAAGAAAGTTCAAAGATTCAAATAATGTGAACTTTGTCAAAAAAGCTTAGGAATTTCAGTAAGTACAGGTAGAGGTGGCGATAATATGTACCCTCCCTTCTTTCAAACTTGATCCAACCCTTAAGTTTACTGAGCACCGATAAACAAGAACCAATCATCAGATTTTCATGAAAATTGGAAGAAATGTGTATCAAGGGTTCCTCATCCTTCTGTGCAAATTTCATCAAATTTCACAAAGAAATAAAGATTTTGGAGCAAAAAATGTTGAAAAAAAGTGGCGATAATATGTGCCGACCAGTATCGTTGTTACAGAACGAAGTCGGACCAAACTGTTGCCCAACGATTTTTCCATATTACAGACTTTTAATATTGATTTTCTGGCTGGTGACTTTTAAGTAAACATTGATCTAACTATTTCTACCCACCTCGCAGTTTTTTTTCTCGCTTCGTTATTGCATTTTTGCCAAATTTTAACTCCCTACCAAACCAAACAGGCAAAGCGAAAATTCAGAGAATCAATTAATCAGAATGAGGGTTACAAATATCACATGATCAACTTTCTTTATCCTTCATTCTGATTGGTCGACTCCCGAACTTCTGCCTTGCCTGTTTGGTTTGGTAGGGAGTTAAAATTTGGCAAAAGTGCAATAACGAAGCGAGAAAAAACCGTGAGGAGGGTAGAGATAGTTTGATTAATGTTTACTTAAAAGTCACTTGCCAGACTTTTTGTGTCGCCTGCGAAGCATAGCGACACTTAGGGATCACTTTGTCCATCCGTCCGTCTGTCAGTCCGTCTGTCTGTCTGTCACACTTTGGGTGTCACAGCCCATAACTTTTGATTGGTTAGTGATAGGGCTTTGATATTTCACATGTGTATTCCTTGTGACAAGACCTTCCTACACATACCATAATTTTTTACCTAGTGACCTTGACCTACATAGTTGACCTACTTTTCAAAAAAATTAAAAATGGATATATCTTTTGATTGGTAAGTGTTAGGACTTTGATATTTCACATGTGCAATCCTTGTGACAAGACCTTCCTAGACATAACATAATTTTTGACCTTGACCTACATATTTGACCGACTTTTAAAAAGAATATGATTCGCTTTATCTTTTGATTGGTAAGTGATAGGGCTTTGATATTTCACATGTGTATTCCTTGTGATAAGACCTTCCTACAAAGACAATTATTTTTGACCTTGACCTAGATATTTGACCTACTTAAACTTTTCAAGAAAAGTAATATTGGCTATATCTTTTGATTGGTAGGTGATAGGGCTTTGATATTTCACATGTATTTTCCTTGTAACAATGCCATTCTACACATACTAAAAAAAATTTACATTTTGACCTTGACCTACCTATTTGACCTTCTTTTCTAAGGTTGTATATATCTTTTAATTGGTAGGTGATAGGTCTTTAATATTTCTTATGATGAGACCTTTTTGTTACCAATTTTTACGTAGTGACCTTGACCTAGACGATTGACACTCTTTTCTGAAATTTTGAGAATGACCATATCTTTTAATTTGTAATTAAGAGGTCTGATATTTTAAATGAATTTCATTTGAGAAGACTTTTCTACTGATACCAATAATTTTGATCCACTTTCTAGAATAATAATCAAACCACTTCGCAGGCGACACAAGCATTCCTTGGATTGCTATTTTTTCTGATAAAAATACCCGCCGCGCCTCATGTCCCAGGTAACCGTCGATCGCTGAAGATACTGTATCTGTTTATCAATCTAAAGGAAAAAAATTCTTTAAAACACTTTTAGATATTTCAGTAATCACACCTGGGTCCAGTATTGAAAGCGTGACGTTACACATAGTTTTACGATAACGGCTAATCAGCGGGTATACATCAGGGTCTACAGAGATATGTCGGGTTCAAATGATCAAGACAAAACAAGGGTGTTTTTTTTGTTGCAGGAAATTGGTATTTCATGACTCCTTTTACATGCGAATTCATTTATACGGCAATGGCGGAATTGCTGACGGTCTATAGAAATTTAGACTGTGTGCACGTGACAAGATTTACGTTCTCTGATTGGTTGGAACTAGTCCGTGGCAAAATAAAAATGAATGTCTAGACTTTATTCACGCATTGTAAATATTTTTTTAATGAAACTGTAAAACAATTGTACCCGTTGTCAGCTCGGCCACGTGCCGCTGAGAAATTAAAAGGCTGGTCTGTTTGCATCAGGGCTTATACTTCTGATAAAATAAGTTTCTATACTTTTCTTTTTCAGTCTCTTTTTCTATATGTGAAATGGTAATTATGCAAACACTATTTTAAAAGAATTAATTGTTGTCAGGGATGTATATACATCCCTGTTGTTATATTTCCCAATCTATTGAGATCATAATGACGTTCAGGATGAGCACCGACAACCGCTGAGAAATGTGCGTAAGCTATAAAACTGGGAAGTGATTTAATGCTAACCTACATCTTTCGACTTTTAATGCAATGAAATTCCACTCTTCGGGAGATGTGTCGAATTTAGTACAACTGAACGGACCCACCCGGAAAAAAACGATGAGTCTTTATTGCATGCAAAATTTAATGCTTATACCGGTACGTTACGAGACACGGGGATTTCGAGACTAGATTAGGTACATCACAGCCTGACAACATTTCATAAGTCAGACAAAAATGTCTTGGAATGTGTCTCAGAATTTTTAGCCGAGTTGCAAAACTCGGCTCTTAATTTGATGTGAGACGGGCGGGCGGGCGGGTGGGTGGGCGTCTGGGCGGGCGGTTGGGCGGGCGGGAGGGCGTCAACAATTGGTTTCCGGACTATAAGTCAACTACGAAAGAGGCTATAACAATGAAACTTCATACACTTACTCACCATTAGTCAAGGATGAGCCCTATTGATTTTGGGGTCAAAAGGTCAAAGGTCAAGGTCACAGGACTCAGATGATTGAAAATGGTTTCCGGACCATATTTCAGCCTGTATTGCACCTATAATCATGAAACTTGCCAGAAATATTTCCCTTGAATCAAGGATGAGGCCTATTGATTTTGGGGTCAAAAGGTCAAAGGTCAAGGTCACAGGACTCAGATGATTGAAAATGGTTTCCGGACCATATTTCAGCCTGTATTGCACCTATAATCATGAAACTTGCCAGAAATGTTTCCCTTGAATCAAGGATGAGGCCTATTGATTTTGGGGTCAAAAGGTCAAAGGTCAAGGTCACAGGACTCTGTTGATCGAAATTGGTTTTCGGACCATATTTCAGCCTGTATTGCACCTATAATCATGTTACTTGCCAGAAATGTTTCCTGTGAATAGAAAATGACCACTTTTGATTTTGGGGTCAAAAGGTCAGAGGTCAAGGTCACAGGACTCTGATGATTGAAAATGGTTTCCTGGCCATATTTTAGCCTGTATTGCACCTAAAGTCATGAAACTTGCCAATAATGATTCCCATGAATCAAGAATGACCCCTATTAATATTGGGGTCAAAAGGTCAAAGGTCAAGGTCACAGGACTCCGATGATTGAAAGTGGTTTCCGGACCATATTTCAGCCTGTATTGCAATTATAATCATGAAGCTTGCCAGAAATGTTTCCCATGGATCAAGGATGACCACTATCAATTTTGGGGTTAAAAGGTCAAAGGTCAAGGTCACAGGACTAAGATGATAAAAAATGGTTTCCCGACTGAATTTGAGCCTGTATTGCACCTATAATCATGTAACTTGCCAGAAATGTTTCCAGTGAATAGAAAATGACCACTTTTGATTTAGGGGTCAAAGGGTCAAAGATCAAGGTCACAGGACTTAGGTAATTGAAAATGGTTTCCAGACCATTTTTGAGCCTGTATTGCACCTATAATAATGAAACTTGCCATTAATTTTTGGGTCAAAAGGTCAAAGATCAAGGTCACAGGACTCAGATGATTGAAAATGTTTTCCCAACCATATTTGAGCCTGTATTGCACCTATAATCATGAAACTTGCCAGAAATGTTTCCCGTGATTTAAGTAGAAATAAATTTCTCGCACAAAATGTTGTTACATGTACAAACCATACACATTTCATGTTAGTCTGCATATTCATACTTACATTCCAGTTTTGCAACTCGGCATTTTGCATCTTTGATGCATTTTGAGCTTATTCAATTTTTGTCCCAGAATTCTTTCATTGTCCCAGATTTTTCGTCAATGTAATTATTAGTATAACACATTGTAGTACCTAACATAAGTATGAACACTTTACATGTGCATATAGTGTATCCAAATATTACAACATCAACACTTACAGTGAAATAAGATGTTACAGCAAATTCTAAGTGACTTTCAGGGCCTTCAGACCTTTGATTTATTTTGTGTACACAGGCATGTGTTCTGGGACTTATGATCATCCGATAGTTCAGAGTGTTAAATGACTGAGCTAAAGGGTAATGGTCTGGCATTCAACGCCAATGATGGCGGTTTGAATCCCAGTCAGAGCACCAGTGCTCAAGTTTACTTCACATGAATATTACCCGACTTTTTAAATAATGACAGTTAGCACTCCGAAAATTTTATAAATTGGCACAATTTTTACATAATAACCTTTGGATGGCTACATATATGCAACATACAAAAGTGCAACATCAAAATGAACAAACGTCTTATTGGACATAAAATCATATAATTTTCAGGAATAAGGAACAACATGAACAAGAAGTAACCATGCAAGTGGACTTTATTGTACAAAATTGGCAAAATGCGTTGCATCTTAGAATTATTTAATGTAAGCACAAAAAATTTACATAAGTGCATCAGACTTAAACTCTTCTTCATGCGGTAATGTGCTGGGCTCCTTGTGGGGCATTATCTCACATGATTGTATTTGACTGGTCCTGGATTATATTTTGTGTGAAGTCACAAGCCCCTGTCTTCAGCAAGAATTTGCAGTTTTGCCTGCTTGTGTCATAATGGTGCATCTACAGTTTTACACCCCATCTATATCACTTCCAGTGTCAAAGGTCAAGGCCAAACTTTGCATATCTATTGTCATCAAAGTAATTAGATTAAGATTTCCTTAATAATGTTGAAGGGTTCCAACTCTTTACCATCTTTTACATTCATCTACTTATGTAATGCTAGACTCTTAACATTCTCATGACATAAGGCAGAAATTGTTTTGTCAAAGTCAGTCTGAACTTTACAAATGTGATGAGGATACAAATGTATGAAAGCCCTGATACCTGATCATTCAGACATGAATTTAGAAAGATTTTGTAGGTTGGGGGTCATATGCTGAAGTATATAATGTAACTGTCATGTGAACATGGTGAAATGTTCATCTCTGTAGGTTAATTAGTTCACTATTGTAAGCAATACGGTTATGCACTCATAGGATTCTGAAGAAGAAGAAGAGATACAGGCAGATTAAGCCTTAGCAAATACTCTATATCAGTATAGAAGCTTTATCTATATATCCATCAAATTGAAATATTTCAACAAGATTTTGATAAGCCTTGACAAAAACTTGTCAATGATCAGTAGTGTGATGCCCAATTACTATGCCCAATTACTAGAAATGTTGCTGTTGTTGCTAGACTGAGTAGAGAGTGACTATTAATGGTTCAAAAAAGTTTTCATGAAGACTGCAACAAGAGATTGCTAAAACTTAAAGTGTACTTATGTAAGAGTTTAGTTAAAGAATAAAGTGTACAGAATTAGACAAAAATACTAAAATAATGTCATACATATCAGGTAAAATCATGGAAACTTTAGAAAATTTGATTCAGCAGAATTCAAGCGCGGATCCAGAGGGGGGGTCGGGGGGGGGGGGGGGGGGGGGGGGGGGGGGGGGGGGGGGGGGGTCCGGACCCCCCCCCCCCCCCCCCCTGGAATTTTCGAAAATATCTAATTTTTTTTTATTAATATACATATTTCATAAGATTAAGTCCCAGTTTCCCTTTTGTTGTCATAATACATGTATTTGAAAAATATATCATGAATTTGTATTAGAAATCTTTCATTTTGATAATTTTATGACGTCAGCATTCCAAATATTTTCTCTGGCTCGCTTCCGCTCGCCAGAATTTATTACATACATGTAAGTTATTTTAAAATGATGCTGCATTTTCCTATATACAACACATATACCTTACACCTAGGTCAATGAACAAGGGCACTAAGAAAACGAAAAGAAACTGAAAAAGACACGAATAGTGAATTTTATTCCAATATTCGGAAAAAAATTTCGCTGGCTCGCTATCGCTCGCCATTTGTTGTATTTACATATTAGAACTGACATTCATTAATCAAGTACTATGATTATTGTGAAAATCCAAGATTGTAAGTTTTTTGCTCGCCATTGCATTCCAGTTACCTGTTTTATTAATAATTAGCAACAGAGTTGACATAAACTTTACTTTCTTGCGTTGCCCTTTTTTTTTTTTTTTTTTTTTTTTTTTTTTTTTTTTTTTGTTTTTTGCTCTTCACAAAATTCGGACTTAAGGACCCCCCCTGAAAAAAAATCCTGGATCCGCCCATGGAATTTGCCTCTTTACTGTAATTGTACAAGGTACTGTATTGTTCTGTTCCACTTGCAGAGTATCTCAAGTCACTCCAGCCATTCAGATTCTAAAAGAAGAGATGCTTCTCCGGAAAAAGATGATTTACCAAAGCGGAAAATAGGAGCGTCAGAGTTTATTTGCCTGTATGATAATACTTACATAGACAACCCTTACTTTCCTCAGTACCTGAAAAAAGCTGGTGCAGATGCAGTAATAATGAAAGTAGAGCCCTTTATCTTTAAACCTCAGGTTTTCAGAGCTGCAGATTTCAGCATTGTAGATGAGAGACTTCTTAGTTGCTTTTCAGCATGTCTGGAGGAAATGTTTGGTGGTTTGGAGATGGCCAATGACAAATGGATTGATAAAAGAAATATAAGAGTTAGAAAGCAAGGTAAATTGAATATGGAGCTGGGTAGTAATAAAATAATAGTCCCATTACAGGTAGATTGTTTTATCAGTTCTTACATGAATTTAAGGAGTATAATTTGATTTTTGTGCACTGTAATGTATGCATATAGATTCAGAACTTATATAAACTGTACAAAAATTCTGTTTGTGCAAAGCTTACTTGCTTATATTGTACGTTATTGAATATATTTCTATAAGGCTAATGGAAGTAATTTGTGTATATTTAGTGTATTTATAAATGCAGGTCAAATGTTTTGTCAACTTTGATTATTTTTCTTTTAGCTTCTCTAGACGTCGAGAGTCATTACACATTCTCTGAGCATCCTAAGTTCACAAGTAAACTGTTAGATGTCTACACAGCCTTTACTAGGAGATTCTACGACTCCTATGCAAGATCTGCACTGTACTCTATCTTCATTCTCTGTCATCAGTTAGTGAACAGAGAGGCCTACGAGGGAGTGAAAAATATAGGCGGACCAGGGACAGAATTCCACGGTACCTGCAATACAGTTAGGATTTTGGAGTCTTTTAGGGATTTAGAGGGAGATAACTTGCAGAGGAGGTTAAGAGAAATCTTCCTTATTGATGAGGTGAATGAAAGTGATTGTAGAAAACATGTACCAGATGTTGTCATGGCAACAGAATTTGAAAGTGATTTTTACCTGTTTGGTGACTGCAGACCTGGTGTCCATGTAAACTGTGAAGATGTATTAGAAGAAGCTTGGCACCAAGCACTGAGGGGTCTGTGCAATAAGCCAAATGTATTTGCCTCTGGAATGTGTGTTAATTCAGCTCATTTAGCTGAAATCATTGTAAATGGGTCTAAGATTGACACTTTTGTGACTGCTTTTGAATTTAGGGGTCAATCAAAGCTGAACAGTTACAAGTTTGACACAAATAGATTACTAGAGTTTATTTTACATTTAGCACTTATTGTTGAGGAGAACTCTGATCAGAGGAGAGCATCATAAAGCTAGAATGATATACTTTTCATATAAATTGATACTTATAAATAACCCTATGTGCTGTAGCATTGACAGAAGCAAGTACAAAATGTACAGATATTACCTTGAACATTAAGAAGATTTGAATGTATGTTTTTGAAACTATAATTATGGATATGCTTTATTGATGTGCCAACGAGTACAAAAGTATACTCTCTTTTTAGCTCACCTCGACAAAGTTGAGTAAGCTTATGCTATATCCCGCGCGCCAACGTCCGTGTCCGTGTCCCCGTCTGCGTCTGGTTAAGTAATTTGGGGTATCTCATTATTTGGCAAAGTACTGATGCTACAGTAACCAAACTTGCACAAGTGATTCATCTTGGGATGCTGAGGGGAACCCATGCATCAGATGCTGCATCTGACCTACATTTTCAGCTTGAGTGACTTGTTTAAGAAGTTTGGGGTAGCTCAGTGTGACTTGGTTAAGAAGTTTGGGGTAGCTCAGTATCTGACAAAGTACTACTGATGCTACAGTAACTAAACTTGCACATTGTCAAGTGATTCATCTTGGGATGCTGAGATGAGCCCATGCATCGGACACAGCATCTGACTTACTTTTTCCACTTGAGTGATTTCGATTTAAAAATCCAATATTGAGCAAAGTATAAGTGCTACATGTACCAAACTTGCATATTGGATGTATCTTTAATCAATATTTCATAAAATGACCTTGAACTACTTTTTTCCCGTGAATGATTTTGCCTTTGAAGCCAAAATTGAGCAAAGTATAAGTGCTACATGTACCAAACTTGCATATTAGATGGCTCTTTGATGAAGCTTTCATAAAATGACCTTGACTTACTTTTCTCTTGAATGATGTTGCCATTAAAAACAAATATACATGTACTTAGAAATATGTTTAAATTGAATTTTGCTGCCACGAGGTGAGCTTCGTATGTGATTACCTATTAGTCTAGTTGCCAAATGGCTATTTTGGGGTGAACCCAAAAAAATGTTACGCACAAAATGTTTTTGCATGAAAGTGATGTTAATACTCTCTACTTTGATAATCCGGCTGATGCCACTCTGGCATCCTTGGGCATTTCGAAATTTTTGGGAAAAAAGGTAATTTTTCAACGAAAACCGTTGAAAATTGGAAATACACAATTTCTTTGTCCATGTTGTAGCTAGAACAACAAATTTGGTATCAAAAGAACAGCAATGCCATTGCCTTTAAGTCCCAAGCTCAGTTTATCAATTAACTCGTCCATAAAATGGGGAAAACTATGGATTTTCGATGAAAAACCGTTGAAAATTGGGTATATGTCATATCTTTTTTCATACCCTAGATAAAATAACAATTTTGGTACCAAACGCACAATAAATGTATTGCCTTTTATTTTGAATATCAGATTAGCAATTTGCAAGTACAAAAATGGGGGAAAGAATGAATTTTGAATGAAAAATCGCTGAAAATTGGGATATTGCAATGTTTTTTCCATGCTGTAGTTAGAACAACAGCAAGAAAAATGATTTCATTGCTTTAGATTCAGAATTCCACTCAAGCAAATTGAATCTTCTTGTTTTGTTTTGTTTTTGCTGAAAACAGGTTTTAAATTGTAAAAAAAATCGGTTTAAAGAAATTCTAAAACAACAATTTTCGTATCAAAATGATTGCATATTGATAGTTTTAGATTTGCACTCTCTTATAACCATTTATTCTACTCTAGATATATCATTCCAAATAGTGTAAATGTCCTAGCATCATCTTACAACATCACGCATCATTTCACGAAGAGAATGTTCCATTTTAATTGCATAATTCATACATTGCTTATTTGATGTTTGATGTCGTGTTTGCTGTTCCCTGTCCGTTTGGTTTCTCATTCTGTGTTTGTCTTCTCTGTGTTTTTACTTGAGATGTTTTGATGTGTTGATATTGGTACTGCAACCCAGTTTTGTTGGATATCACCTCCTTTCTTATTGCCTTGTTTTTTCATCAACATGCAATTGTAATTCTTGTGTGCAGCTACTTCTAACAACAAAGAACCCCTCTTACATGGTTGATCAAAATGCCTCCTTTGCATCGTACTCTGACAATTTTCTACTCCAAAACATTTACAGAATTAAAGAAAATTGAGCACAGAATTTGTCACATCTGTTTGTTACACAGCTCAGATTTCATGTGCGACTACAACAAATCAACAGGATACTAGTAACAGATAGAGGTTCAGACGCAATTGGCAAAATATCATCACAATAGGTCTCAACATTTATTTTAAATTTAGTTCTTTCAGCAGATCCAGGTTTGATCTTAAGAATGTTTCCTTATGCATGGCTAAAAATATTTCGTTTTTCTTGACATTATATCGAAATTCTTCAATTAATAAAGTTGGTGGTAGTGGTCATCCAAGAGTTTTGAACTCTGTGAGGAAGTTGTTTTACACCATAATTGTGCGTTCTTCGAGACCTCTGGGAAATCGGAATAGTGGGAGGGTTGTGCGCACGTAATCCATGAT
Organism: Pinctada imbricata; assembly: GCA_033119305.1. NCBI lineage: Eukaryota > Metazoa > Mollusca > Bivalvia > Pterioida > Pteriidae > Pinctada > Pinctada imbricata. The sequence goes on along the minus strand of VSWD01000006.1, from coordinate 57,386,587 downwards.
AACCACACCGTCTGCTATTTACGTGGCAGATGGCCGTCCTAAGTCGGCACCCGTTGTCCATTGGTCTCGTTGGTTAATGTTTAGTCTTTTATGTTTCATGTTTCTATGATCTTGTCCCTTTTGCGTCTCTTTCTGTGGGTGTCTGTTCTGTGGTTTTTTTTTTGCATGGGTGTTTTGGGATTTTGCTGTGGGTGCTGCAACCTAGTGTTGTTGGAGATCCCCTCCTTTCTCTTATAGCCCATTTCATTCAATCGTACACTGGACCTGACATCAGATATACTGTCTAGATTCTTTTCAATATCTGAATTAACTTCTCTCAAATTTGACACGGAACACCACTTCAAAAGATTTCCCAGAGAACAACATTTGTCTCTCCTATACCATCATATGTTGATGGTATCCATCATCATGATCTGTTCGCAATACCTACATCTTTAGAATAATGTGTAGAATGCGAGTTATTAATCAATCGGATTGCTTTCTCGATCAAATGATTGCAAGTACATGTATTATCAATCAGTTGCACTTCATTTCATGAGATGTAGCTTTCTTGACTGAATCTTTTATGTCATTGTGATCGTAAGTAGGAGTCAATTGAATACCATTTAAATTTGCTCTCTGCAAAGTAATAGCAATTTCAAGTTCAGAAAATAGGGCCAGTGGAGCTGCTGGAGAGGATTTTGGCTGTGCCATGAAGTCACTTTAATTGAAAGCATCACTGATGAGGATTTTTCTATCCGAAACACGTATCTGGGGCAGTAAAATTGGTTTAAAACTTTCTTCAAGAAGGTAGATAGCTGGAACACTTACCATTGAACATCTGAAGTGTTTAGTTAGTTTTAGAATTATATGACCAGAAACAATCAAGGTATCAATTCTGCCATTGAATTGTCAGTTGATACACCAGAGCCCTGCATACATCAATCGATCACCAACTCCTAGTCATTCTTGTCGAATAGATAACCTGGAGCTTATTTTAAGAACATATTTCGAAGTTGAAAAACTGAAGTAATCTTTTTTACATTGAACAATGTCACCACTAAGCAGGTCTTTAAGATCCACTTCAATGATTGAAAACAACTTCACAACCCTGGCAGAAATCATCTATGTTAAACATCTTCAAATTCATTAGCATCATTTAAAAGCAGATTAGTTAACAGCGAGGACTAGACATGCACGTTTCGGATATTTAACCCTCGTCACTGATCCAATCCAAACAATGAAATATGGCCAATAATGTGTGATAATTATGTCCAAAATATAAGACGTGGCAAGATGACTAGGATATGATGCTACAGGACCCAGGTTTCAGAAATTTGTGACAATTTTGCAAACAGAAATTTTTTGAATGTGTTTGAGACAAAGGAGGGGATCTCAAACAATAGCAGGTTGCAGCACCCTTAGCAAAACCCCCCATGCAAATAACACAAAGCAGACAAGCACAAAAAGAGACGCATAAGGGACAAGGAACGTCAACACACAACACAGAAACATCAAACAGAAAGGACTACACATAAACCAACGAGCAACCGGTGACGAGTTAGGACGGCCATCTGCCACGGAAATAGCTGAAGGTGTGGTTATCCTGGATTACGATTTGAAGAAACGACCAACCGAAATTGATCAAACTTGACTACATGTGCCCTCGGGGACTCCTGGTCCGCCAGCAGTGACACTCACCAAGTGGTACAAATGTTAAACGTCTTCAAATTCATTAGCATCATCTAAAAGCAGATTAATTAACAGCGTGGACAAGACATGCACGTTATGTATCATAGACAGTAGCCGCTTCCTTTTGAACAATGTGTCTAATTTCACCCACATCTTTCAAAAGCTTGCTACAAGACTCCATGTACTAGTAAATTGTTTTTCTTAAAACTGTTGACTTGAATACACATTTCTTTGTTCTAGATTTTCTCTAAACGTTTTGCATTTTTCAAAGTCCCAACTTTGTATGGAAAAAAACCTTCAAAAATCAAAGTTTTCTCCCTCATTCTTCTTCTCCCATTTTATTTATGAGCAAGTTGCTAAATATGTATTCAGAATAAAAGACAATAACAAAAACATTTATTTTGGTACCATAATTGCAGAACCTCATACTACAGTTTGAAAAAGTCATTGCATTTTGCAAATTTTCAGCGATTTTTCATCAAAGAGTAGTTGTTTTTCCCAATTTTTCGTACCAGCAATTTGCAAATCTGACTTCTGTATTAATTAAAATGAAAGGCAATAAATTTATTGTGCGTTTGGTACCAACATTGTTTATTTAGCTACAGAATAAAAAAAAGATATGGTGTTTTCCCAATTTTCAACGATTTTTCATCGAAAATCCATAGTTTTCCCCATTTTATGGACAAGTAAATTGGTAAATTGAGCTTTAGACTTAAAGACAATAAAATTGTCGTTCTTTTGGTACCAATTTTGTTGATCTAGCTGCAGCATGGAAAAAGTAATTGAATTTTTCCTATTTTCAACGGTTTTTCTTCGAAAAATTCCATTTTACCCCAAAATTTCGAAATGCCCAAGGATGCCAGAGTGGCATCAGCCGGATTATCAAATAAGAGGGTATTGACAACACTTTCATGCAAAAACATTTTGTGCGTAACAAATTTCTGGGTTTCGTGAATGGCACCTAGACTATATGTTTTTTTTTTAGTGAAAAAAGATACATCACCAGAAAGTCATAATTGAGACATAGAAATACTGTGTTCCTAAAGGTGTCAGAAAGTTTTGTAAGTTTGTCCTTAAGTTTGTTTGATATTCTATTTTTAACAATGTACAGTTTTGTTTATCTCCAGTCATTTTGATATCAGTCTGTTTTCTTTTCGATGTTTTCAAATCACTGAAACTGATTGGTTGGCCAGTTGAGCGGATTTTCAGTCTGAAACACTAGTCTTTGTCATGGCGTTTTAACGCTATCAGATATATCTTTGTTATTTTATATTAGTTTTGTTGTGACATTATCTTTTATTTGATACATCGACCATATGATCTTGACCTTATGACCTTGGCTTTAGAATTTCTTATATTATAGGAAGGAACACCAATCGCAATATCTATGTAATGTTTAATTTATAGTGTTTATGTTTCACATGTGGATTTTTCATATATTATATAAGTGGAATCATCAGTTGTACTGTCTATTTATTGTGTTTTCATGATAAGGAACTGTTTGCACTGTCAATGATATGCTTAAACCCCTATTGATAATTAGATATGCATATGGTATTTGGATTAACTGAAACAAGATTTTGCGGCATAAGTATGATTGTAGGTTGATTCGCAAATGATTCTACATATAGAGCATGCACAAGTTAAGAGTAGGCCATAACTTTTGAACTACAGAAGGTAAAGTTTCTGTATGTTCACATGTGAGAAAATTCTTCGTGACTAGAGCTTTCATTGGATACCTTGACCTATGACCTTGACCTTAGATTTCGTCTAACATGTTCCAACAAGGACAGTATTTACTTTATCAAATACACACATATATACAATGTATATATTTTTGGCTGGATTGCAAAGCAATTCCGGTCTATAGATCGACGATGTCCGTCTGTCCGTCTGTCCGTCCGTCTGTCCGTCTGCCGTCAACATTTTGGTTAAAGTTTCTGGTTGAGGCAAAATCTAAGGAACTATATGCAGTAGAAACTTTATATTATACATGAAGGTTGCCCATGACAAGACCTTTCAATTTATGCCGTAACATTTGACCTAGTGACCTTGATCTTGGACTTTGACCTAGTTAAAGATTTTGGTTAAAGTTTCTGGTTTAAGCAAAATCTATTCAACTGTATGCAGTAGAAACCTTAAATTATACATTTAGGTTGCCCATGATGAGACCTTTCAATTTATGCCGTAACATTGGACCTAGTGACCTTGACCTTGGACTTTGACCTAGTTAAAGATTTTGGTTAAAGTTTCTGGTTTAAGCAAAATCTAAGGAACTGTATGCAGTAGAAACCTTATATTATACACTTAGGTTGCCCATGATGAGACCTTTCAATTTATGCCGTAACATTGGACCTAGTGACTTTGACCTTGGACTTTGACCTAGTTAAAGATTTTGGTTAAAGTTTCTGGTTTAAGCAAAATCTAAGGAACTGTATGCAGTAGAAACTTTATATTATACATGTAGGTTGCCCATGATGAGACCTTTCAATTTCTGCAGTAACATTTGACCCAGTGACCTTGACCTTGAACTTTGACTTAGTTAAAGATTTTGGTTAAAGTTCTTGGTTTAAGCAAAATATAAGGAACTGTATACAGTAAAAACCTTATATTATACATTTAGGTTGCCCATGACGAGACCTTGCAATTTATGCCGTAACATTGGACCTAGTGACCTTGACCTTGGACTTTGACCTAGTTAAAGACTTTGGTTAAAGTTCATTGTTTAAGCAAAATCTAAGGAACTGTATACAGTAGAAACTTTATATTATACATGTAGGTTGCCTCTGACAAGACCTCTCAATGTGTGCTGTAATATTTGACTTAGTGACCTTTGACCCAGTTGGTGACAAAAACTTACTTTGCAATCCGGCCATACTGTCTTTAGCGTTGTTTTATTAACAAGTGCTTTCATTTGTTACTTTGACCTTTGACATAGTAGATCACTGACCTTAACCTTTGAGTTTGATCCATATTTTGACCTATTTAGTAACCTTTCTTTCATCATTAAGGCATGTCATTTCTAAACTAAGGAACAATTCTATGAAAACCATATTAATTCATAGGGTTCATGTCAATTAATAATTTTTATGAAGAAAAATGCATAGGTCAGTGATGAGAATCAAGACCTTTGCTTATTTGGAAAGTGGGGTAAAAATGCTGGAAATTTGTTGCTAAAAATAGCACACTTGTATTAACAAAAATACAAAGTGCTAAAATGCACTCATTTGATTTTAATTTTAGTTATCTTTGTTTACATACAATAAAACAGTTTAGAAACTTTGTATAAAACTTGATTTTGATAAAGTTTCACTGTAGGTACAAAATTCACAGATCATTTACAAAATTCATCTAAGTTTAGGTCAAAATATCAGAGATACTGAATATCAATGATTTTTCAAACACACAGTAAAATGTGCTCCTGAGAAAGACTTTTCAAAATATTGAAGAAAAAGTATATGTCTGTGTTGAGATGAGAGAGAACAAATGCTCAAGAATAGTGCCATTTTAAAAGTGTCAGCATGGTAAAATTTGCCTAAATTACAATTTATAATTGGCCGGATTGCAAAGCAATTCCGGTCTATAGATTGACGATGTCCGTCTGTCCGTCCGTCTGTCCGTCCGTCTGCCGTCAACATTTTGGCTAAGTTTCTGGTTGAAGCAAAATCTAAGGAACTATATGCAGTAGAAACTTTATATTATACATGAAGGTTGCCTATGACAAGACCTTTCAATTTATGCCGTAACATTTGACCTAGTGACCTTGACCTTGGACTTTGACCTAGTTAAAGATTTTGGTTAAAGTTTCTGGTTTTAGCACAATCTAAGGAACTGTATGCAGTAGAAACTTTATATTATACATGAAGGTTGCCCATGACAAGACCTTTTAATTTATGCCGTAACATTTGACCTAGTGACCTTGACCTTGGACTTTGACCTAGTGAAAGATTTTGGTTAAATTTCCTGGTTTAAGCAAATCTAAGGAACTGTATGCAGTAGAAACTTTACATTATACATGTATGTAACCCATGAGGAGATCTTTCAATTTATGCTGTAACATTGGACCTAGTGACCTTGACCTTGGACTTAAATGTAGTTAAAGATTTTGGTTAAGGTTCCTGGTTAAAGCAAAATCTAAGGAACTGTATGCAGTAGAAACCTTATATTATACATATAGGACCTTTCTATTTATGCCATAACAATGGACCTAGTGACCTTGACCTTGGACTTTGACCTAGTTAAAGATTTTGGTTAAAGTTCCTGGTTAAAGCAAAATCTAAGGAACTGTATGCAGTAGAAACCTTATATTATACATTTAAGTTGCCCATGATGAGACCTTTCAATTGATGCTGTAACATTGGACCTAGTGACTTTTACCTTGGACTTTGACCTAGTTAAAGATTTTGGTTTAAGCAAAATTTAAGGAACTGTATGCAGTAGAAACTTTATATTATACATGTAGGTTGCCCATGATGAGACCTTTCAATTTATGCCGTAACATTGGACCCAGTGACCATGACCTTGGACTTTGACCTAGTTAAAGACTTCGGTTAAAGTTCCTGGTTTAAGCAAAATCTAAGGAACTGTATTCAGTAGAAACTTTATATTTTACATGAAGGTTGCCTCTGACAAGACCTCTCAATGTATGCTGTAATATTTCACTTAGTGACCTTGACCCAGTTGGTGACAAAAACTTACTTTGCAATCCGGCCATACCGTCTTTAGCGGTGTTTTATTTTTCTGTATCCATTAGATCTACCTTATAAAACAATTGAAGTCAATGATATTCCATACTGAAAACATAGTTCATGTTATTTCTTGCATCAGAGAAATCCGAACTGTTCAAAAGAGTACCTCCAGCTCACATTTTATAGAAAGTACTGCGAAGCACTTCATCCGCTTCTAGGCATGTAATGAATTTCCCCAATAGAGTCAGATACCTCTGCCATAATAAATTGAAATATCTATATGATTCAAGCTAATTAAGACAGGAGATGCACAAGAATGGTCTTAAATAGTGACGAATGTGGTGATCATATCTCGCATACATGTTACAAGAATTTACATCTGATATCTTTACATATGATCAAACAACAAGTCCTACCTCCTCTGAAAGGAAAACTGCCAAAGGGGGCATTATGTCTTGCAAGCACAAATGTCCTGGTATTGCTCACTTTAAATAAGTTTTCTTAATGGCTGGTTATATATATAGTAGCATATTGTGGTGATTTATATTTGTACCATTATGTGTGTTGTAGGAACAGATACACAGCTTAATAAACAAAAGGGAAGCTTAACAATGCATTGGATTACTGGAAGGGTCAGCACTGCAACATTATGTATCAGGAAAAAATGTTTATAGTATTTGTTGATATTTTTAAGTTAAATGACTTGGTCTAATTATAATTTGAGTTTCAATAAGCAAAAGGTATTGTGGTTTGTATATATCAGTGAGATTGAACTTCTCCTTTTGTTTTCTTTTCTCCTCTCACTCTTTTTATAAAATTTTCTTAAAGAGTGAATAGGGAATCATTTGATATTTAAGTCACATTGATAAGGATTACACTTTTTAAAAAATGCCGAAGATTTAGAAATTTTATAAACTAATATTTACGAGTACATGTACACTATGTGCCTGATGTTTTCTAATGTTTATAATACATCTACCATGGTTGGTTTGGTGATATGAATGGTTAAATTAAAATGTTCAAAATAGGCTTCATCTTGTATGTATCTAAAAAATATTGGTTAAAAAAATTCAGTGTGTCTTGAGATTGTCGTCAGGATCTTCTTTAACTCATTGAAGAGAGTTATATACTGGAAATAATGTCTGTCCTGTCGAATACATGTATTCTGCTTTAATTTTTGTTCTCATCTGAAATTAGAATTAAGTGTATACATGTTTCTCGACTACAATTCAACGTCATGGAGTGTACATGTAAAGAATGATAAAGGTTCAGACTTCAAGACTCAATATCAAAGTCAAACATAAATGTAAATACCCTGGCAACTCGACCCTCAGAATAATCATACCCTCCACAAATGTTCCCATTAGAAGAGGATGAACCCTTTATTTCAAGGTCAATTCTCAAAGTTCAATATGACCATGTTTACTTGTAAACATCATAGAACACATGTAGTTACACAGGGGATACTACACTTGTGTTGTCTTTATAGTTTTATGTCCTATATACATGATCAAACTTACCAAGGAAATCGATCTAGCTGAGAGTAGACGCGATGTCAACAACAGAATTCTTGGTAGTGATTTGACTTTGGATAAAGGTCATTTATGCAAGATCATTATAAAAATAAACCATAAACCGCTAAAGTCGGTAAGGCCTGATTGCGAAGTGTTTGTATTAGATGACGTATACATTTTGGCGCAGACAGAAAGGTTGAAGGTCATTAAAATACTATCGCACAATGAAAAAAAGCTATGGTCATAAGGAATCTAAATGTGAAATATCAGAGCCCTATCCCTTATAGTTCAAAAGTAGGTCAGAGGTCAATGTCAAGGTCATTTGATCAAAAGTCATGATATCAAATGAAAGGTCTGGTAATGAGGATTCTACAACTGAAATATCAAAACCCTACCTCTTGTAATTTAAGAGTAGGTCAAAGGTCAATGTCAAGGTCACTAGGTCAAAAGTCAAGATATCAAATGAAAGTTCTGGTCATGTGGAATCCATATGTGAAATATCAAAACCCTACCTCTTATAGTTCAAAAGTAAGTCGAAGGTCAATTTCAAGGTCACTAGGTCAAAAGTCATGATATCAAATGAAAGTTCTGGTCATGAGGAATCCATATGTGAAATATCAAAACCCTACCTCTTTTAGTTCAAAAGTAGGTCAAAGGTCAATGTCAAGGTCACTAGGTCAAAAGTCATGATATCAAATGAAAGTTCTGGTCATGAGGAATCCATATGTGAAATATCAAAACCCTACCTCTTATAGTTCAAAAGTAGGTCAAAGGTCAATGTCAAGGTCACTAGATCAAAAGTCATGATATCAAATGAAAGGTCTGGTAATGAGGATTCTACAACTGAAATATCAAAACCCTACCTCTTGTAATTTAGGAGAAGGTCAAAGGTCAATGTCAAAGTCACTAGGTCAAAAGTCAAGATATCAAATGAAAGTTCTGGTCATGCGGAATCCATATGTGAAGTATCAAAACCCTACCTCTTATAGTTCAAAAGTAAGTCAAAGGTCAATTTCAAGGTCACTAGGTCAAAAGTCATGATATCAAATGAAAGTTCTGGTCATGAGGAATCCATATGTGAAATATCAAAACCCTACCTCTTTTAGTTCAAAAGTAGGTCAAAGGTCAATGTCAAGGTCACTAGGTCAAATAGTGAAATATGAAAGCCCTATCACTTACCATTCAAAAGCTATGGCCAAGGTTAAAGTTTTTCAAAAGTAGGTCAAACTCCAAGGTCAAGGTCACAAGGTAAAAATTTTTGGTATCCATGGAAAGGTCTTGTCACAAGAAATGCACAAGTGAAATATGAAAGCCCTAATACTTACCATTCAAAAGCTATGGCCAAGGTTAAAGTTTTTCAAAAGTAGGTCAAACTCCAAGGTCAAGGTCACTAGGTCAAATTTTGTTGCGATGTTTGATTCGTCTCATCATGGTCTATCACCATGTCAAGTTTCAAGTTGCTCCTCCAAACAGTTTTCTCTCAACGGACTTTAACGCAACACTTTAACCAAAATGTTGACGGACAGACAGACAGACAGACGGACTTCGCCATTTCATAGACCGGATATTGCTTCGCAATCCGGCCAAAAATGAATGTTTCAATTTTGACACGGTTATTCGTTTACCCCTGCCAGTATTTGATTGCTTCACAGTTGCGTTAGGCAAAAAGTTTAGAGCTTGTGTTCACCTTATTCTTAGATCACATCTGCAAGGTACATGTAAGAGTGAAAAGAATTGTACTATAACCGTACGGACCATTCAAAAAATAATGACAAGAATGTAACACGAACAACAATTTTAAATGGAAAAATGAACAAATAGACGGATGTTGCATGGAGAAGAATTACAGCACATCATTGGAACGTGAAAGCTACCACTATATATAGATACACTCCACAAAAATTCATTTGTTAAAACAAACTTCGTTGTAGATGGGGCACCAAAAAAATTGAATTATTATGGCGCCAAACAAATTCATTTCATATTTAAAAGAATATGGAAGAATCTTCAGCATGACCACCCTGCACTGACCCAGCGAAACACACCCACAAGAAGGCGACACATAAATAACATCGGGCAAAACTACAACCCGGCGCAGTACAACAATGCACAATAGAAGACCAAAATCGAAATAGACAGAGAAACAGGTATAAATGAAGAAATTGAACAGATAAATGCTGTTGAGATTTTCGTCAGGATCTTCTTTAACTCTTTTGTGTCACACTTATGCCCTTTGCCGTGTGGAGCTCGTAAAAAAAGTTCCCCGCGAGGGGTTTGACAGTAAGTGTTTTGAATATTTTCCCTGACATGGTCGCCATAGCACTTTCTATACAGACATAACCTCAGACAGTACATGTATTTTATATAATTTGATCATTTTCGTACATGAACATCGACGGCGGGTGCGGCTAGCCAACAGGGGATGCTTACTCCTCCCGGGCACCTGGTCCCACCTCTAGCTTGCTAGGGGTCCGCCGATGTTCAATTTTGTGCTCTATTGTGAGTGCTGTTGATATTTTCGTCAGGGTCTTTTTTAACTCATTTGTCGAATTGTGGTACCCGTATCTAAAGAGTGAAAAAAGATCCTCCTGCGTGAGATCAATTCAGATCATGTCCTATTGCACTGTATACGCATTTCCGCAAATAGTGTTTTATCGGTGATTCTTGCCGCCGAAATAGAAAAAATCAAAATAATGAAATTTTGAAGAGCCAATTTCTAAACATGAACCACAATTTATATAAAAAAAAACAGCAAAGCGCTGAGCTTTGCCTTCAGGGAGATACCCTTTAGTTTCGAATAATATATCAAACTTGATGACGGATAATTTATAGGGAACAATATCCCCGTGAACTAACAACTAAAGCTGAAATGCAAACCTAGTGATTGAAGTAATTGATATTGGAATATATGTATATGTCCTATAGTGAAAAAAAATATATTTCAGTGCACCATATGCGCATTTCACCGAGTAATCACAGAAACACGACGGATAACTTATTAACAAAGCATATCCAATGCAATTGCGGAAGGCATCGTAAGTGAAGCTGCTAAATCTAGGTATGGCGAGCGCTGAGGACTATCAACTCATAAACAAATTCAATAGACATACAACAGCAACACCAACCCATAAGCGGAAAGATCGTCTAGATATGTGCATGCACTTCTTAAAATATCAAGACCAATATTTAAATTCCCACAGTATGACTATTATCATTGTTTTAATCGATAGCCAAGGGGTTAAAGTAAATGCCATCCGAAATTGGTTGATCCAACAATTTATTTTTACTCGACATTAGCTGCTCCGCTCTTTAAGACTAGAGATAATAATGACTGCTTTTATTAAAAGAGAGTGAACAATACTACGAAAGTGTTCCAACTCTTTATCTTCTTGAAGAAAATTTTAATTTTTAAACCAATTTTATTGCACCAGACACGACTTTCGGACAGTCAATTCTCAGTGATGTTTCCAGTCGAAATGATATTCAGACACAGCCAAAATTCATTTCAGTAGCGCCCTCTGGTTTCATATTATGGATTACTTTGCAGAGAGTACGCGGCTCCAGATTTCCTGTAGGATCGATTCAGTAGAGTAGTTAAATAAAATCTATGACAAAATAGCATTGGAGGAATGGTGTTCATATGTTAATAGGTCAACCAAACTTGGTCATTATCTTGTTTAACCCGTTGGTTATTTATTAAAACAACAATTATAGTCAGACGGTGAGAATAAAATTTCCAAGATTTTTTTTTTTGTCATAACATAATTATGCATATCCAGGCCACCTTTCCGCCTCTGCACCAACCAACAACTCAAATACTGCCACAAAATAGACTAGGAGACAAGACAAATAATATTTACTACAACAGAAATACAGCGCATAATTGGGGAGACACATGTGTATCCAGAACCGACTTTTGACAGCCACCAACTATATATGTAGCAGATTATGTGGTTTCATGTCGTAAAGTTTTTTCTAGATAGAAATTTTCATAGGTTTGGCTACATGTCATATACTGTAAAAAGGTTTCTTGTTGTGAAGTAAGAATCATTTAGTATAGTGAAGTTTACCACAGAATATTGTTGAAATCGAAGAGAATTTGACCTTGTCTACGTTCACACTAAGGATAAAGGCCGGGAAATCTTATTAATTATTAATGTTAAACGTCTTCAAATTCAATAGCATCATTTATATGACCAGACATGCAAGTTTCGGGTACTCAACCCTCGTCAGTGATCCGTCTAAACAATGTAATATGACAAGAGTGTGAAAATCATTATGTCCAAAAATGTACATAGATACGTAGCAGGATGGATGGGATATGATGCTACAGGACCCACTTTTTAGAAATTTCAAGAATTTTTGTAACAGAAATTTTTGAATGCGTTGAAAAGAGAGATGATCAACCGGATTTGATTGAACTTGGCTACATGTGTGTACAAATCCTTTGAATTAAGTTTTTGAGTCAGATATATGATTATGCTGTCCCACTTTTTGTCAACAGCATTCAAGCGAAGGAGAGACGAACCATCACCTTGTTCCTTTACTCAAGATCTCTATATCAAGTCTACCCTGGGTAAGAAAACACAGTCTTAACATGAAATTGAGTTACTCCTCTTCAGTTATTGCGTCTTGTTGATGAATGTGAAAGACGTGTTTAAAAACGATTAGAACTGAAAGTATGATTCTTAAGGTAGAGTATCCCTCAAGTTAAAATGTCTGGATACCCTATTTTTACTCTTCAGAATATTGTTCAGATTATCAAACTAATATACTTTTATAGATCCATGTCATCACCTCCAAAAAAGGTTTTTTCCTTACTTTTCCCATAGGGTCCAATGTTAAAGTTCAAACGGCTAAGTCCTTAGAGTCCTTAGTGTAATCATGAAACCACGAATTATATTTTGTTTGTATATTAGGTTTAACAAAAGCTTTGGATATATGGAAATAAAAATATTGTAAAAGTTGTTATTTAGGAAATATGAGCATCTGATCGAGACTTGAGGGATGCTCTACCTAAAGTGACGTTGAAGAGCAGCTCCGAACACATGAACTGAAGTTTAATTCTTTTGACACCTAGATTTAAGGGAGTTCGAGTATCCTTTTAATTGTGTCGCCTGCGAAGCAAAGCGACACTTAGGGATAACTTTTTACACTGTTTTAATGCTCAGACTAACTTTATTTTTTATCTAAACTAAATATCTACCTTCAAATCATCAAAAAATGTACAAATAATTTGTATGGTACGGGGCATCTTTAAGGTTAAATAATTTAACAAAGTTAATTGGGCACTTCAGTGCAAAATCCTATTTTGCCCAAATTTAGTTTATGTCCCAAGAAAACTGAATAATAATAATTATAAGGTATCTGAAGTCCACTTATCTTATCAATTGGGATAGTTTAAGTATGTATTGTAGACACACAGTACTAGCAGTAAAGACTAAAAAAACTATAACATTTTGAGAAGTGGTAATGAAATGGTAATAAAATGTCACGGTTTGCTGGCTAATATTCGGTGTTGAAAAATGCCAGAGACTGCATTAATATGCCCTTTTATCAAAGTTAACCCCCTGCATGGTACCTTTTATTCATCATTTATATGTTTGAAAGGTGAATCAAATACACATATACGTATACGTATACACAGTTGTAAAGGAGTTTTGACCATTAATTTTAGGGCTATTGCAAATTTAGATACAAAAATGTTATGTTTTTAGCTGAAAAATTAGTGAAATGCCTGCATGACAAACAAAAACAAATATGTAAAACTTGATTAACTTATCTTGAAATACTATGTTACGATCATATATCGGAAATAGGCGATGACGTCACACAATACCCGAACCACCTTGAGTACATTATTACAAGACTTCTACATAAATTGATCTATGCCCACTGCATAATACCATCGTCGTTTGTTTAGTATTTTCTCCTACATTACTTGTGCATAATAGTTTTAATATGTCAAAATGACTCAAAACATCAAAGGTCACACGAGAGTTGAGACTAGAACAACTTTAATTACGATAAATTCAATAACTTACGGCTAAGCAAATACTGATTCTGACAACGACTAATTGAAGTCTCATAAAATCAGTCTGTCGATCGCCTCTCTTCAGAGGAAGCAGTAATTATTTCAGAAGTAATACTGCTAACTTATCATGACAAAGATCAATAGTTGTGTGCGGAACACCACAACAGAACCACTGTTGTTTAAGAATGGTAGGTAATATTGATATTCAGATTCAGATACCTTCTCAGACAATAAAATTCGTGTCACCATAGGTCTTACTTTATAATTTTCGTCATTACTTTGATATCCGTTTCCATTAGAAACCGTAATTCATATATCTCTTTGGAAATGCTAAAATTAGGTATGAGAGATTTAAACAATCCTAAAAGGTTTTCTTGTATTTGTCACATGCTTTGATCATGTTGATATAGATAAGTATGAGATATTTAAACAATCCTAAAAGGTTTTTTTGTATTTGTCACATGCTTTGATCATGTTGATATAGATAAATAAACATCAAAGAAGTACCTAACCGAACAATATATTACAGGAACATATACTATTAAAGTCTTTCCGTTTCGGGTAGAATTAGAATTTATCATTGGATATTCAATTTAAAAACTAATGAGAAAACAATATAAACAAGCAATCGCGTTTAGATATAACCTTAGATATAACCAAGAAAGGAGGTTGCCCACAGCAAAACACCCCCAACCGAAAACACAGAGATGACATACAAGGCAAGAGACACAAAAGGAACAAGGAACACCAAGAACAGTACAGAAATATCGAACACAAAAGACTACATATGAACCAACGAGACCAACTGGCAAAGCAACCAGCCATCTTCTGCGCCAGTGGCAAATGGTGTGGATATCAGGGCATTTAAATGCTTTGGAGGATATAAGTAGAGGGCATACGTGATACAGTCCTTGCTCTGCCGGCTGTAGCGAGTTTATGTGTGTTATCACCTGAGGAGTCCGACTGACATTCAGAGAGGACAGGTGGTCGGGGCCCTGACTTCCCTACAGAGGTTTGGACAGGGCCCGTCTTGGATTCCCGTCGTCACAGTCAGTGAGTATGCAAGTCGTCGACAGAGCACGAATTGTATTTCGTATGACCTCTTTTTATATCCATTTACATACTCATCTGTGTAACTTGGGCCCCTGCGTTTTGCAGTCTTGTTTGTGCGTGGTCATCTGACAGTGAGGAGGCTGTTTTTTCCTCAATTGTACGTTCTCTGAGACATCTGGGTAATCAGTACAGGGGAAATTGTTCGCACGTAATCCAGGATATTCACATCTTCTGCTATTTCCGTGGCAGATGGCCGTCCTAAGTCAGCACCGGTTGCCCATTTGTCTCGTTGGTTTATGTGAAGTCCTTTGTGTTTGATGTTTCTGTGTTGTGCGTTCCTTGTCCCTTTTGCGTCTCTTTATGTGCTTGTCTGCTCTTTGTTTTGCATTGGGTGTTTAACTGTGGGTGCTGCAACCTGGTGTTGTTGGAGATCCCCTCCTTTGTTGAATAATTTCACTGATGTGTAGAGAAACTGATTCAAAAACCAAAAGTATATCAAAAGCAATTGTTTTACAATTTTCTTTCATTCTACCCTTATTTCACGACAACTACATATCCACTTATCAAGATTTATTGTTTGGTAAAACTTTAGGAAACAGTAGTAAAAATGTAATAAAATTAATGGATTTAAAAAATTGTAAATATGAACGTCAGGAACCAATAATCGCAATTTCGACTGTATATGTAACTTTGATTTACTAGGTAACTCTCTAGACTCCGTACTTTTTGAGATGGATAAGTACAGAGTATTCTGATCGACCTAAAGAACCATTTCGTCAGTGAGTTAAACAGTTGCTTTGTGTTGTGTCGATAAGCTGCATAAAAATGCAAAATATCGTATTTCATTTGCCTTTTCTATTCTGTAATCTTATGGAATAATGTAAAATCGTTAAAGAAAGGGTAAAGTTAATTTATTGAGTAAACACACATATATATATTTTTCTAATCACTCGAGCACCTTGTTTCGTATTGACCTTTAGGTTTAGGTAATGATGCATTTTTCTAACTTGCTACAATTGACTATCAATCACTTTATGTTAACATTCTGAAAAAGAATATGATGAACAACTAAAATCGCTTATATATGACTATGTATCGTAGTCTTTCACATTAACTTCAGAAATATTTGTAAGCTATTCAATATTGCATGTATTGCATGACAAATAGAGAGAGTGTTCTTAAACACTTCAAATCAAATCAAATATGCATTGACAAAACTTTTGTATACATGTACATGCATTCACCTTATTTCTTTTCATTTTTATGTAACACAAGAATGGATATCGAATGCTTACGATTAGCGAGCAACTAAGATTACAAGTTATTCCTTGCAAATCATTTTAGCAAAATTCACATTTTTATTTTAAAAAAACATTATGAAAAAAAATCATATTCCTGCTTGTATCAGCATTCGAAATGTCCAAATAAAAATATTCATTTCTATGCATATGTATATATATCTTTTAAGACATTTCAAAAATCGTAGTTGGATTGGCGTTTAATACAAAGCTACTGACCATGGTAAGTATCCTTTACTGCGGTTACTGGGTTATAATTGATAGAAGTATAGATAAATAAGAAAAGGATTTTAAAGGTAAAACCTTTACACCTCGTGACAAGGAATTAAAGGGGGACTAGAAAATTTATGAAATGTGACTTCTGCAGTTATTGATGCAATATTACTCGTAGATGATGAGCGCCTCTAAACTTGCTGGTAAAGTCGCTCTAGTGACCGCTGGTACTAAAGGGTAAGTGCAATCATATTAAGATAATTGAATGACTTTTTTTTTTTCTTTCTTTGGGAATTTTTTTAGTAGCGATCTGAATAAATTACACACATTATAAAGCACTGTAAGGAGTACAAACATTTGAAAGTTTCATGAATCTTAAGGTAATTACACATACAGCAGATGTGGCAGGAAACCCCAACCGCCCACCGCTTCTTTTGCTGAACATTTTTTAAAATAACATGATTTATTTTAATGAATATAAATAATTATGATGAATGTTTGGCAGTATTTCAAAACATTTTGCTGGCTCGCTACCAATTGGAAGCTTTTATTTTCATGCGTTTAAATGTTATAAATTTGAAATGTTAAAGCTTTTTCCAAGGTGTCCTCGGCACTCTTAATATCCTAAATATATCAGGGCGTTGGACTTTATGAAACTGATACTGCATTTGTAGAGTGTTTATCTTAAATAGTCTGAATTTTAATTTCAACTTTTTGCAAAAATTTCAACCTTTTGCAAACATTTTGATGACACATTATCAGTTTCAAGTAATCTATTCAGCTATGTTATACTTATCTTTTTAATTCAAATGAAAGTATTTAAAGTGTTCGTTATTTCGGGGTGGGTTGGAGGGCTGTTCTCTTTTCCCCTTTACTTTTTTTTGTTATTTAGTTCGCTTCTTTTTATGTGGTGGAAGTTTTTGTGTGTTCCTTTTTTATCCTGTTTTATCCTGTTTTATCCTGATTTCCTATGCCTTTGGTTCTTGATTTCCTGAATTGTCGATATTGTACTGTGTATTGGGATATTGCCATTGTCCATATTTGTCATTTCTAAGTCTTCAAAAATACCGACTCCCACATGAAAAATGTCTTTATCAGCCTATGCAGAGTTTCAAATTTACAACTATGCATGAAATAATAAGATGTTTTTATTCTGCTTTTCAAGAATTTCATATAATCTTATCTACATGTAAATAAATATACAGATATTATAAAATAATGACTTGAGAGTCATGATTCGAGCTTGTGGTACATTAAAATTGTAATGGTTCATATATTAATTCCAACCAATATTTGTTCATTTTGATCACTGATGATGAATCTCTTCGTTCGTCAGTGCTTCTGCACCTACTACAAACATGTTCGATTTTTCAACCTTAGGCTATCTCTCTCGTAACACTGTGCTTAAGCAGTAAGTTTATGTTTCATATACACGTGAGTTTAGTTCTGGGAGTTTCTTCTTCAAACATGCATATATTTGCTTTTGATTATTACATTTATCGATCCAAGCATCCCCGCATTTGTTGCACTGACGTTGAAATGATTTTATGTGGTTTTCCATCAATCATATAAGTTCATACCTGCCTCATAGACAATATGCATAATTATATACATGCATTACATGATCATGATGATTGATTGCAAAACATATGTCAATTTTTATTGTGAAAGCAATTCATCTCTATTTAGTATTTTCTTATACATTCTGTACATGTGCACCTGAATTCATCATTAGACGGCATGTATATATTCTTATATTTCTCAATATATCAAAACGCTAGAGGTTGCATTCATATTTTGGAGTTATGAAATATCAAAATTACAAAAGTTAGGTCATGGATTCCATTCCATTAACATAATTTGAAGAAACTTCCTTGATTCCTTGACTTTTTCCGAGAATTACTTTGAATTTTTCCTTTTTTATTATTTCTGTGATTGTTGAAATCGCTTGCTCTCGCATTAGCCGGTTGAGTAGAGACTGTTTTCGTATGACAACGACAAATATGGATAATGACCATATCCCTGCTGTATACAGCACAAATTCGATAATTCAAAAAATCAGAAACCGAAGGCAAACAAAATCAGGATAAAAGAGGAGCCAAAGCAAACAAAAAAAAAAACCCCTCCACCATATGAAAAGAAGCGAACTCCCGATATGGGAATGAGACCAGCTGCCAAGAAAGAGTAAGCATCTCCTGCTTGCATGCAACACCCGCCTTATGTCCTTATTGGCAAAAGTGCTTTGGGACCTTGTATCCTTATGTCTAATTCGTTTATGTGTCTTGTTTTTATATATAACTTACAAACAAACATATAAATTTATGTAGACCTTGGACTCCTCGGATGATAGCATGCATGCGCTCGCTTCAGCAGGCAGAGCACGGACTGGATTTCTGTCTCCCTCTATTTTCATTTAAATTTACATAATAATCTCACTGTGTGTCGAATGGGTCGCTGGGTTATGCTGTCTTGTTTGTCTGGTCATCTTACAGCGAGGAGGCTTTTTTACGTTGTTGTGCGTTCTTACAGATATCCGGGTAACCGGAAAAGTGGTAGGGTTATGCGTACCTAATCGGATTAACTACACCAGTCGCTACTGGTATGGTAGATTGCCGTCCTAAGTCGGCACCGTTTGCTTATTTATCTCGTTGGTTTATGTGTAGTATTTTGTGTTTGATGTTTTTTATGTTTTTGATTGGTGTTCCTTGTCCCTTTTTCATCTCTTGCTGTAAATGTCTGTTATGTGTTTTTGCATAGGGTGTTTTGCTGTGGGTGCTGGAACCGCGTGTTGTTGGAGATCCCCTCCTTTCTTTCGTAGATCCTGAATAAAGGGGTATTGTGTGGACTTCATAGATTAGCTATCACTGAGGCAGATAAGCGTCGATGACTCGAATCGGCCTCATTTATTGTTACAAGTTTATGTTTCGTGTTTCAATATTTGTCTTTTATTATTTTCTTTTTTTTCTGGCAAGTTACACATTTGAAATATCTCAGCAATGATACATTGTACATCTGTACGTAGACAAAAAAAAAAACAAGTTAAGTCTTATCTTGTCAACTATTCCACTTGAAATTCTAATGATTTCGCCTTACCATCTCGACTTTGAGACTGATTAATGATGGTTACTTCTTCGATTTTAACTTGTACATAGAAAATAAAAAAGGTCTAGTTTATCAAGTAACAAGAAATTGGGGGGGGGATTCGTTTGTTTGTTTTGTTGTTGTTTTTTTTTGGGGGGGGGTTAATTTTTGGAAGGAAAGTGGTCCTCTTGATGAGTTTTCTTCTGGTCGTCATTTTAAATTATGATTACTACTTGACAATGTGTACATTTATATCGATATTGATATTTTTGTGAAGGTAATGCTTGTCAGCACTGTTTCAAATGATAAAACCATCCTAACTCATTTCCCCTAAAATGTGCTAAGTAGACATTAGATTATCTCAAATTGCTTCAATTAAAAAGTGATATAGTGGAATTAGAAAAATGGACATTAGAGTATCTTCAATTGCTTCAATAAAAACAAATTTGTACTGGGAAGTTGTACTAACGTCATACTTATTGTTTTGTTTGCTTTATGTATGCTTTACTTCTTGTTTGAAATGTCTTTAGCCTTGTTTGCGGGTCATTATAGGAAATTCGATTGCTCTCGTTGTCTGATTATGTTTGCTGGCGAAGTTAATGCATCATATGTACATTTTGACAAATCTCTACGGTGACATTGAGATCGCAGAAGAGAACATCATAAGTAATTGGACGGCCTTATTTAAGGTCAGGGTTGCGACTTTTAATAGAAATGAGGCAGAGGAAAGATGGATGTACGTCCACATGTAGAGGAACGTCTCCTCGAACTATTTAGACCAAAAAAACAAAATTTGCCCGTCTCGGATTTTGGCTATAAACGTCCATTTTTGGCCTATTTTAACATTTTCGTCTTTTTAGAGAATGCCACATCGCAACTTAACATACCTCTGCAATGCATTAAATTTCACAAATTCATATATATATATCCTTATCTTTCAGGATTTGTAAAGCTTGTGTATGAATTAAAGGCTATTTTGAGAAATTCTGATAAAATAAAGTTCTAAGGAGAGTATTTCCTTATACATGTAAATACCATTTTGTTTGTTATTTTAACTTGTTATTTTCATTAATAGCTAGAAGGTCTACAGTTGCATATTTTTTTCTACGTATAGAGCTATGATAATGCTTTATTGGTTTGTGGTCAAACCAGTATGTACCCGAATTAGTTTTTGAGCAAAATGACTATTTCTATAAATAGCACAATAATTACGCAAAAATCAACGTTTTGACCCAAAAACAGAGGGTTTGACTCGAAATTCAGATTTTGATTTCTCAACGAGTATTCTAAACCCATCCTGCTACGTCTTTCGATGTTTGACATAATAAATTTCACACTCTTTGGCCATATAGCATGGTTTAGATTGAGGATCACTGACGAGGGTTAAGTACCCAAAACGTGCATGTCTGGTCCATGCTGCAAATTTATCCGTTCTTAAATGATGCTATTGAACTTGAAGACGTTTAATATATAATAAGTAGTTTACATTCTGATGTTTAAATCTTTAATAGCAGAGCTCATATGAAGATAGGAATTCTTTTCCTATTTTCTGCAATTTTGATCTAAAAACATGTATTTTTCCCTAAAATACTCATTTCGCAATGAAAATTTCAAAGAGTATTATTTTTGCTGAAATAATTGTACAAACTTAGGTCCTGTCATTTCTCGTTCATGTCGGTTTCAGATATAACGTGACATGAAAATAGAGTTATCGCCACGTAGTCGCAACCCTAACCGTAATTCAAAAACATCAGTAATGTTTCATTAAAAAAAGTACTCGTGACACTGACGCCACTGTTCATTTAAGATCTTTTTATGTCTACAATTATGTGTTTTATTTTTATGAAAATCATATTTATTTCATAAAATCAATGACCCTATAATATGTGTTTAAATATCATTTTACATTCTTTAATCCTTCTTTTATTCGAAAAAGCCTTGCCATTAAACATTTTTATAATGGCGAGTTCAGAAAATATTTCAGTGTCACAAGTGAGGTCTTGATAGTCACGAGGAAAAACGGATGCGTTATTTAGGTATAACATTGCAATAGCTTACAATTTCCCTTTCTGTGCCAAGAATTCAATTTTATTCAAAGTCATACTTGTGTAATAATCTGTTCCATATTAGATATATCCGTATGTATATGAAAAAAGACATAAAAATATGTACTTTTTTTACAGTTGAAATTTCTCTATAGACGCTAAATTAGGGTATAAACGCACTGTGTTTTGTGGTTCCGACAGGTATATGTTGGATGTACTGTTGGTAACACAGTTATACCGTCGGGATAATGATTAGGTCATGCGTACAAATTGCGCTTGTAACTTACAAATTAACGAAGGAATTCATTTTTAAAGTATGTCAAGTGAATCGGTTTGCGGCATGTAAATGTTGTGGACCATTAAAATGCGTGAAACAAACAGAGTGTATTAGAATGTTTTATGGTTTATGAACGTTGTACGTTTTTTACTAACTAATATGCAGGTTGCATTGCTTATTATTTTTGGGTTTTTTTTTCAAGCTGCAGGTGTGATCTACAGGGAAGCCTTGCTTGATTTATCTTCTGTATGTAACTGTTAACGGGCGGGTCTTTGCTTTTCCCACAAAATGTCTGAAAAGACCACAGCTTTGAAATTTTTCATTTCAAACTTTATCAGCATTCATTTTCACTTTCAAGAGTTCGCAAAACCCCCGACAGGAAAAGAAAGAAACAAATTTGAAGTAATTATGTCTTTTTATTCGCGTTTAAAAAAGGGTTTCTTCCTCTGCTATAGACTTTAAAAATTGATATATTCATATCAAGCAGTGGATACTTACTCTTCCCCGTACAAATTCTCATCTTAGTAGGGACTAACTTTTAACTCCTTTAAAGACTATTGGGTTTTGTTTGGTTTAGTATTGTTCATGATGTTATATACATACTATTTTGAACTTGATTTTGAATCAAACTTTGCAGCAGACTTGGGAACACTTGTTGTTTCGTAGACAATGTCTTCCTTCGTTCGGCATAAACGATGTATTTAGGTTAGATATGTATATTGCACGTATTCAAATTCATAGCATCATTTAAAGACAGATAAATTGGACCAGACATGCACCTTTCGGGTACGCAACCCTCGTCAGTGATCCTCAATCCAAACAATGAAATATGTCCTAAGACAGTGAGCCTTTTCTTTTTGGAACAGAATCGGTTATGCTGTGGCTCGGAGGCTGGGGTTGGACGGCGCAAAGGTGATGATCAGCTCAAGGAAGGATATGAACGTTATATCAGCAGTACATGCACTGAGGAAGGAGAATATAGATGTCAGTGGAGTAGCATGCCATGCTGGAAATAGAAGTGAACTTAAATCATTAATAAGTCAGGTATAACGTCTTTGTCTATTAGTTAATCAGCGAAAGTGATTTACCAACAATGTTGGACACATTTTCACAACGACAATATGAAAAACTCATTAATATCTGAATGAAAAATCTGTTCTGTATTAATTATTCAATCTCAGTATAAATTCTATATTGATTCCATCGCAAAATATACTGACAAAATTTCTGGATCTTCGTCATCAAATAGAACTCTTCCCTTGTTTTTCTTATGTTTACTTGTAACAATCTTGGTTTCATATATGTTACCACTTTTTCCAAACATGCTATATAATGCTATGTAATGACTTAAA
Source organism: Pinctada imbricata (assembly GCA_033119305.1). NCBI lineage: Eukaryota > Metazoa > Mollusca > Bivalvia > Pterioida > Pteriidae > Pinctada > Pinctada imbricata. The sequence continues at coordinate 57,363,361 of VSWD01000006.1, read as the reverse complement.
AGCTTCCATCATTTTGCTACAAATGTTCAATGAAATTACTGATGTGATGGATGTTTATGATTTAGTAATCCTAATCTAATTTACCCCCTACAGACCGTGGACAAATATGGAGGTATAGACATACTGTTCTCAAATGCTGGTATTAACCCACACTATGGGGATATACTAGGGGTAAGTCAAGTGAATCGTCATGGACAGTTTCAAGTCCATAAGAACTCAATTGATTCAGCCTATTCATCTTTTTCGGGGCAATTTTCTCAATTTTATTCGCTGTAGTTAATATTTATGCTTGATATGATACAAGCATATTTGTTACACTCAACAGTAATCGTAAATAAAACCATTTGTGTATACTTTTGTCAAAGCTAGGTATTATATCCATTTGGTGGGATTCTAGTCAAAGATTTTTTAATTGGTTTTCCAGGTGTTTAAAGTGTCAGCTTCAACATTGAAAATTTGTATTCATCAACTCAGATTAGAACTTCGGGGTTTAAAGGTTAAATAACCTATAGTATAAAGTGCTCCTAATTTAGAATTCATGCTTTTTATTTATCCTTTTCATATTACAGTGTCCAGAGGACGCGTGGGACAAGGTAAAGCTTAATGACACCTGTACTCAAATTTCCCTCTATATGTCTTGATATCATCTGACTTCTATTATGGAAACTTCAAATTATTTTCGCTTCTCTTCATGCTTTTAATAGAATTAGGTTCAACCAAACCTTCATCTCGCGGAATGAATCGTGAATAAAAAAATTTTGCTCGGCAATACAGTATTTTTCAATATTTCTCATTGTCAAATCACTATAGATATATATCTATATCCATCATTATGTTTTCCTCATACATTTACTCTTCATTGTCAAAGAAGTTAATTTCCGTAGAATGTATGATATATTTTATTGTATTTATAGACATTCCACATGAATGTGAAGGCTCAATACATGATTTGTCAAGAGGTTGCACCTATAATGGAAGCAAGAGGGTAATTCATCTCTCGATTAGAATATTAGCTAATATTTAGCTAATCACTGTAATCTTCATTATAATCTTATTACTTTTGACTAATATTAGATTAAAGAGCATCACGGAAAGCACATAATTTGTCTATGTACATATTCATTTTCAAAGTGTAGTAGGATTTTTCATATATATACTAGTATAACTGTTGTAAACATTTTTGAAATAAAATTTTCTCATACGTTAAAAACTTTTGCCTTTCCTCTCTTGACTTCAATTTAATTCAACGGGTAGCTTAAGACAGTAGCATAAGTTTTCAAGCTCCTTCTGCTATTCAGTTAAGTTTCTTATATCAAAATGTACTGATGTCATCTTCACAGTGGCGGTTCAATAATAATGAATTCTACAGCTGGGGCATTTAGAATGGTGCCGGTAAGTTACAGTGCTTCACTTATTAAAGAACACTTTTATTAATGAAATATTTTATCAATATTCGCAATCCAGATTATTCAATAAGTGTTATATATAAATGTGATAGTGTGGTTATCTACATAGTTTTTAGCTCACCTGAGCCATAGGCTCAAGTGAGCTATTGTCATAGTGTTGCGTCCGTCGTTCGTCGTCGTCGTCGTCGTCGTCGTCCGTCGTCGTCGTAAACTTTTCACATTTTAAACTTCTTCTCCAGAACGGCTGAAGGGATTTTGATGAAACTTGGTAGGTATGAAGTACTCATGGTCCCCTACAAGTGTTGTTGTTTTTCGTCCGGATCTGTCAACAGGTGGCGCCACCACAGCCAAAAGTAGGTCACGGGGGGTACCCTCCTTTGGCAAACTTCTTTTTCAGAACCGAAGCATGTATCGACAAACCGAAAGCATCAGGATGATCTAGAGAGATGTCTTAAGAAGTGTTGTTATTTTTGGTTCCACTTCGAAGTCAAATTTTTGACGCGTTTTTGACGTCTTTTCGGACTAAGTCAGAAATGCACATTTTTGCACTATTTCTTTAAATAACTCAATAAGTGTATGATTTTACACACTCATTTACTACATATTTATCATATTTAACTTACTTAATGCTTTGATATGTATTTTATGCTTAAATTTTATTTTTTTGATTTTTTATGAATTTTTTTCTTATGTAAAAAGGAAAAGGGGGTTGATTTCCATACATTTTCTGCTTCTTTTCTATAACCACTCTTCAGATTGTCATGACAATTTGTAGGTATGAGGTACTCATGCATGGTACCCTACAAGTGAAAGAATTTTGTCAAGATATCCACTTTTGGATTTTTAAGGAATATTTTTTAAGATTGTACATAGGTATAATGTATGTTTTCCATGCCCAATGGACCAATGGGGAGTAGCTTCAAACCCCGGCGGGACCCCAACAAATTTTTTTCCCCTTTTTAGCTCACCTGAGCCATAGGCTCAAGTGAGCTATTGTCATAGTGTTGCGTCTGTCCTCCGTTGTCCGTCGGCGTCATCGTCGTCGTCCGTCGTCGTTAACGTTTCACATGTTTAAACTTCTTCTCCAGAACGGCTGAAGGGATTTTGATGAAACTTGGTAGGTATGAAGTACTTATGGTCCCCTACAAGTGTTGTTGTTTTTCGTCCGGATCTGTCAACAGGTGGCGCCACCACAGCCAAAAGTAGGTCACGGGGGTACCCTCCTTTGACAAACTTCTTCTTCAGAACCGAAGGATGTATCGACAAACCGAAAGCATCAGGATGATCTAGAGAGATGTCTTAAGAAGTGTTGTTATTTTTGGTTCCACTTCGAAGTCAAATTTTTGACGTCTTTTCGGACTTAGTCAGAAATGCACATTTTTGCACTATTTCTTTAAATAACTCAATAAGTGTATGATTTTACACACTCATTTACTACATATTAATCATATTTAACTTACTTAATGCTTTGATATGTATTTTATGCTTAAATTTTATTTTGTTGATTTTTTATGAATTTTTTTCTTATGTAAAAAGGAAGGGGGGGGGTGATTTTCATACATTTTCTGCTTCTTTTCTATAACCACTCTTCAGATTGTCATGACAATTTGTAGGTATGAGGTACTCATGCATGGTACCCTACAAGTGAAATAATTTTGTCAAGATATCCACTTTTGGATTTTTAAGGAATATTTTTTTAAGATTGTACATAGGTATAATGTATGTTTTCCATGCCCAATGTTACAGGTGCAACTACAGGAAAAAAAACCTTCTTTGTATGATTAATCATTTTTAGATCGACCTTTCATCCATAGTTACAGCTTATAATTCAACAAGTGACACATGCTTCAATGTCTTATTGATTGACCTTTTATGTGATATGATTCAATTATTTAAATTCTTTATACTTATTAAGAATTTTATTTTCAAAGTCGGGAACAAGATTTCAAAAGCGGCCATGTTTTGCCGTGTACCCGAAGGGGATTCCCCTGTGATAGAGGTTTCATATTTCACATGTGTATTCCTTGTGACAATACCTTTCCATTGATACCAAAATTCTTGACCTCGTGACCATAACCTTGACCTTTGACATACTTTTCAAAAACTTTAACATTGGGCATAACTTTTGAATGGTTAGTGATAGAGGTTTCAATTTTTACATGTGTATTCCTTGTGAAAAGATCTTTCCATTGATACCAATATTACGCTGACCCTGACCTCTCACATACTTAACAGAAAATGGCGTTTATACTAACAAAGATGCCGCCGGGGGCATTCTCGTATCACAAACACAGGCTTTATGATTTCTGGCATGCTAGCTATCAATAATGAAAGGTTTTGTGTTCAATTTTAAATAAACTTAATTTATGAAATCATTTCATTCTTTTATTCTTTTTCTGCTGCACATTAATGTGGAATTTTACAATATGATTTTATTTTTGATGTTGCATAATTAAACTATACTAGCTGGGCATATGACCTTGGACCACTTTATCCGTCTTTTCAAATCAGTAAAAAAGTTATTGTTTTGAAATGTGACTATTTTTTCTTTTTTGTACTTTTAAAGGTTGTCTGAAAAAAAAATTCTCTACATCCGGCAAAAATCTTTTTAGAAAGGTTGTGGGCTAAAATCCTGGTACTGTCACTATCAGTATTCAATGTCAGTATGTCAATTAGAGTGTGTATGGGTATCAGGTGAGCGTTGTGCCCCCTGGGGCTCTTGTTATATATAACGTTCATTAATTAAATAAATTTCTTTATTTTATACTTCCTAAATTATTTACTAACCGTTTTTGTTCTCTTACTAACAAATTAGTATTTGCGGTCGCTTTGAGTTCATATTTGCGCCGTGCCCGCGCGAGTCATACAGTGGGTCTTTCAAAGTAATACAGCAGATTCTCTAGATACCTTAATGAACACCGTATTTCACATGGATCCTCCACTTAGTTAAATTTCATTGGTTCAACTACAATTTCTTCAGAACTTGCACGTCATTCCTAAATGGAAAAAAGTGAAGAAATTCTACCGTATAAAACAGGGAAGAAAAGTTTTGTGAATGTTTACCACTTTTCAAAATCCAAATAAAAACGAACCCATTCAGAATCTATCCTGAGAGAACACAAATAAACAATTATGTACAACAAAACCTCATATCAGTATCAGCTCATGAAGATTTGTCTGTCCGAATATTAATGAAAGCATTAGAAATAGAAGGGTCGGTCATTATATTTTCTGAAACCAATGACTTTAGGTAATCGGCCCTGCCTTTCAAATCAGCATTTGAGACTACGACATTTGATATTTGATATTCTCCTGTAGTCATCCATTTTGGTTTAGATCTTGCTCTTTCTGTTCTTCTAGTCTAAGGATTTACATCTTGGAAATTGACCTCTTGTGGATGGGTAACTTGAGTGACCTCTTGTGGATGGGTAACTTGAGTGACCTCTCGTGGATGGGTAACTTGAGTGACCTCTTGACTAGAGTTATACGGAGAATTATCCGTAGCTGATGGTGCATTTGCTAAATTTGATGATTGAGCAGATTCATAGGAATTTGTACTAGTATCCGAAACGTGAGATCTCGTGCAATCATTTGTATGACTAAGCTCAGTTTCTGCAGACATGCTAGACTCAGATCTAACACGTGTCGTCAACATACTTGTTGTAGATATTGTTTTTAGTTTCGTGCGTAAACATCGACGGTGGGTGTGGCTAGCCAAACAGTGGATGCTTACTCCTGCCGGGCACCTGGTCCCACCTCTAGCTTGCTAGGGGTCCGTCGATGCTCAATTTAATGCTCTTTTGTGAGTACTGTTGAGATTGTCGTCAGGATCTTCTTTAACTCATTGTAATTCCAACTCGGGAGATTTTTCTTCGGTTGCCCCTATATACGCAGACGTTTGATTCAACATGAGACATTAATACAAATTTTATAACGTGTTTATAAGAATAAATAAATTTTATTTTTCAAATCGATATCGGACATACACAAACAGGAGCATAAGATTACGGCGACTTGAATGAAGATTTTGATGCAAAAATTGGCCATTCTTGGGGAAAATGACTGTTTGAAAAATATCATAGCATAATTTCTAAAACCTTGCTACAATAGACTTACTATTAAGATATTGTGAAACTATGTACATGTGTACCCAAATTTTTCAATTTTCAGTAAAATAATCTGATTGAACATTTCCGAAACCGGCTATTTACACGCATATTTTTCAACTCAATGTCTTCTTATGATATTTGAGTTAGATATTATGATATGACGATATTTATGACATATAAAACCACAATGTCAAGAGGATATAATATACAAAAGATTTGAAACAATAAATACTACATGTAACAAAGGTAAAGTTTGAGTACAGAACGATGAATATAATTTACATGATGAGTGAATATCTTCTGCTTCTCAGGTGATACAGCTGTACTGTGTTTCCAAACTAGCTCTTTGTGGACTTGTCAAAGGACTTATATTTGAGCTTTCACCAAAGAACATTCGTATAAACGCAATAGCTCCCTCAGTAATAAAGACAGACTTCAGCGAAAGTGTAAGATCATATTTTATGCTGGACACAAAGATTTTTGAGATAGGGATTCCCGTTTGCTACTTTGTATATTTTTATGTACATGTATTTATTTTTACTTATTTATTAATGCACAACCGTTGTAGTTCCCTGAGATGAAACTATTGAAATGAACGTGCTTGTGTTTCGCATGAAAACGCTCGTGACGTCACAATGCATAAGATCTAAAGAAACATGCCGCGACGGCTGTTCCAATCTGCAAACTGTCCCCGCGGTGAATTGAATATTAACGTCACGCTGTTACCTAGAAAAATCTAGAAATACGCTATTTCAGAAAACAAGAATGAAACAGACAACTGTGGTGCATATATATAAAATAAATGTCATAATTTCTGTTTTGTTACGGGTATGCAACACAAAGCAAGTGCATTAATCGCATGAAATGCGCAAACGCGCATTACATGTACGATAAATGGACTTGCTGAATGTTGTATATCCGTAACAAAACACAAATTAATTATTTATTTGTTTTATTAATTTTTTCTGGTTTTGTAATCCCATTGATTGTGATTCTATAATTCTGATTTACGTTTTATGTTATGAATTTTGACTATGTCTGAAAATCTCATGCTAGAAGCATCACTGATGAGGATTTGCTAACCGAAACACATGTCTGGTGCATGAAAAATGGGTTGAAATTTTCTTCAGGAAGGTAAAGGGTATGAACACTTCCATTTGTTCAAGAAAGTTAAGATTTGGAACACTTCCATTATTTCACTTACTCATCTTTATGATATAAACGACCGAGGGGATCTCCAACAACATCATATGCAAAACACAGAGCAGACAAGAACGGAAAAAGTATCCAAGTGTCCCAACTCGTACTTACCTTCTTGAACAACATCTTAATCAAACTTTGAAGAACCAGACATATGTTTCAGATTGTAAGTTCTCGTCGATCGTTTGGTTTCTTGAATTTTGGGTTCTTTTGTGTTAGGAGTGCGCGGCTCCAACTTTCCTGAAGAGTTGATTCAATATCATGTTTTTATAATATCTATAACCATAGAGAATTGAAGGGATAGTGCTAGGTTGTTAAATAACGATACTTTTGTAAAACGTTAGCTTTTTATAAATGTAATCCTATAACATACTAGTTTTTGGTTCCATTCTCCTATAAAATATCCTCAAAACAGATGTGGATGCCCGGTGACCATCAGCCTGCATTCGAAGAGAACACATCTCTGATGCAAAGCAAGTTTAAGGAATACGTAAGTACACACGTATGTATTTTACACAATACTGTTTTGCTGTTTTGTTGTTATAGAAATATGTCTTATAGATGATTGATAAAAATAACGACCCCTTATGATTTCTGTTTTCAAAATTTCATGAAATTTCTAAAAAGTGGGTCCTGTAGCATCATATCCCACCCATCCTGCTACGTCTTTCGGTACACTTTTTCGACATAGTAACTTTCATACTTTTTTGGCATATTACATTGTTTAGATTTAGGATCGCTGATGAGGGTTATGTACCCGAAACGTGCATGTCTGGTCCACGTTGCCAACTTATCTGTTCTTAAATGATGCTATTCAATTTGAAGACGTTTACATTATTAAAGAAGCTTATCTAGTGTAGACTTAAAATGATCGAAAGAAATGAATTTGGTAATTTTTTTCTAGTTGAAGACCAACAATAATGATGATATAAGAAAGTGGACACTGTCAACATACACTACAATGGGAAGGTGAGAAAATCTTAACCGTGTTCATACGTGATCATTGAAATGATAAGAAATTGTCTGCTTCATGTGAAATTTGTTCGATGTTATCAAAGTTTGAAGGAGAAAAATATTATCTTGTGAATACAAAAAAGGATTATGAAACTCATACTCATTTCTGTGGGTGCTGCAACCGAGTGTTGTTGGAGATCCCCTCCTTTCTTTCATACTCAAAATATGTTACATATAATTTTTTGTGTGTTTTGCAGACATGGTGAACCTGATGAATGTGCTAAGGTTGTATCTTTTCTGGCGTCTGACGATGCTTCCTATATATCGGGAGAGTCCATCATAGTCGCTGGAGGGTTTGATGCCAGGATATAGGATGTTGAAATGCTTTATGTACTTGACAATCTGTTCAGACTGTTATTATCTGTCCATATCTGTTCAGACCATAATTATCTATGCATAGCCTATGAGCTTTTGAATAATGTATGCCTGTTACCAAATGCCATTTATTTACAAATATTTTACATTTGTACATGTATGCCTTGTTAGTAAAGTATTTACATTCAGAAACGTTTTTTGAAGTGTAATTAAACTACTTTTTTCTTATCTTGCACTTGAACACGAATCGGCAGGTCTTCAAATAGAGATCACAAGACGTATCAATTCCGTCACTTCATAGTTCAACCAATCGGTGCATTTCCTTTTTCTGGTGTTGCAACAAATGATTTCGAATTTTCAATGAGCTCTTCAGACTCATACTGTCATACTTGACAAAACGCACCTCCTTTGGTAAACGTGTTCTTTAAAGACTTTGTAGCTAATGATGTGTACATACTTTTTCTATTGCTGTTTCTATTCTATGTGAAATTGAACCTTCACAAATTGTTAGAAAATTGACCAACAAAAGAACTATTTTATAAACGACATACATTTCTCATGATCGTTTACTCCATCGTAAATTTGAAGAGATATAACACCTATTTGAGAAATCTTTTAAGCAAAAATATTGTATGTAATGTTAAACGTCTTCAAATTGACATCATTTAAAATTAGATAAATTGACAGCATGGACCAGACATGCACGTTTCGGGTATTTAACCAACCCTCGTCAGTGATCCTCAATCTAAACAATAAAACATAGCCAACATCTATGAAAATGATGACCGAAATATACCGAAAGACGTAGGAAGGTGACTGGGATATGATGCTACAAGATCCAGCCGTTTAAGCTTTTTAGGAAAAGTTGTTCAATTCATCTCCTTTAGATCAAGTTCCTTTTGAAAACCAGCAATTTAGAAACTGGTTAAGGGAACATTTTCATGTATGATTGTATAGGCGGGTAATGATGGAAGCCAGCTGTAATTTTTTACATCACTGAAGATTACATACAGTGTCATTATGTCCCCTCCTCTCTTTAATTTGTCTGAACATGATTTGATTTGATTAGCGTTTATTGGCAGTGTTCAAATGATACCTGAGAAATCAAGGATTTAGGATCTGTATTATATTTCAAGTACTGGAAGATCAATAAAACGGAAGGAATTTGAGCTATATAATTCAACAAAGCATGAATTGCTAAGTGCAATGTCATAATACTCTTTTGGGGGTAGATTGTGGTATTGCTTCTTATATTATTAGTTATACAGTGTTTTACAGGGGGGATACAGAAATATATTGGGTCGATGAAAAAAGTTGTATTGGGCGAGGCGAAGCCGATAACGAAATAACGAATTTATCCCGCCGATGGCTTTTGGTTTGTGTATGTAATGTCAACATATTTTAAAGCATCTTGGTGACGTCAAAAGCGTAAAGCGTCTTAGTGGAAGCAGGATATTAAAATAATATCCTGTCAGTAAAATAATACAACATAATATTTGGTTCTTCTCGACCAATCAGATTGCAAGAAATTTGCCAGAGGCGGGAAAAGAAGGAATGTGCTGAGTTATTATCTCCGTCTACTCGTCCGATATTTTCTTCCGATATTTTCTTTTCTCGTGGAAATGTTCTGTTTTAAGAATTTGCAGGCTTTTGAATGAGATTTTTGGATTCTGATTTCGGGTTTTGTGCTGACTTCCGTTATTTTGTTTGTAGTAGAATTACATTTATAACCGGGTTAGGCCACTGACTACATCTCAGGCATATAACTTACATCTTTACGTACATAATGCAATAAACGTTACTTAACTGAAAAGTGGTAGAAAAAACCTTGAAACCTGAGTAGTTACATGTAAACGTCAGTTGCTGATTGACCCTGGACTAAGACAGACGTTCCTATAATTCGACGATTATTATCTCAGGCGCGTGGTGACATCGCAACCTGCGTTTTATGGCGATATGCTTAACAAGTTAAGAAGGACCAAAGGTGAAAGAATTACCCTCGAAATTGTGTAGGAATCACCAAACGCCTTTATAAATACCGTGGATATAATCCTTCTGTCACAAGACAGATACTTGGCTTTGTACTTTACCAATCAACAGCCTTGCACCAGCGTATTCTTAAGAATTGCACTCTGACTGACTTTAACGACAGGATTCCATGACGTGCCCAGTCCAAAATTCTTTAGAGAAGACAGGGCCCGACATCTGTCCTCTCTGAATGTCAGTCGGACTCCTCGGGTGATCACATGCAAGAGCTCGATCGCTACAGCCGGCAGATCACGGACTGTATTTCTTATACCTTCTGTTTTTTATCTCCATTTACATATCCATCTGTGTGTTTCTTGCATCATGATGTCTGTTTGTATGTTCATCTCGCAATGAGGAGGTTATTCTACACCACAATTGTGCGTTCTTCGAGACCTCTGGGTAATCAGAAAATAAGAGGGTCGTGCGTATGTACCCCAAGATAACCACATCGTCTGCTACTTGCGTGGTGGATGGACGTCCATTTTATGGTGACATAATTAACAAAATAGGAAGGATCAAAGGTAGAGAGCATAACTATCGAAAATGCATAAGAGTCATCAAACGACTTTTATACCGTGGATATGATCCTAATGTCACCAGACGGGCACTAAGCTTGGTACTTGAACAATCTACAGTCTTGTACGAGCGCATTATGAAAACTTGCAATCTGACTGAATGTGACGACGGGACTTCATGACGGGTCCTGTCCAAACCTCTTTAGAGAAGACAGGACCCCGATCACCTCTCCTCTCTGAATGTCAGTCGGACTCCTCGGGTTGCATATATGAGCTCGCTATAGCCGACAGAGCACGGACTGTATTACGCACGTCATTTTATATCCATTTACATATTCATCTGTCTTACTTGGAGCCCTGCGTTTTGCGATCTTGTTTGTGTGTGGTCGTCTGACAGTGAGGAGGTTGTTTTACACCACAATTGTGCGTTCTTCGAGACCTCTGGGAAATCGGAATAGTGGGAGGATTTTGCGCACGTAATCCAGGATAACCACACCGTCTGCTACTTACGTGGCATATGGCCGTACTAAGTCGGCACCGGCTGCCCATTGGTCTCGTTGGTTTACGTGTGGTCTTTTATGTTTAATGTTTCTATGGTGTGAGTTGTTGTTTCTTGTCCCTTTGACATCTCTTTCTGTGGGTGTCTGTTGTGTGTTTTTTGCATTGGGTGTTTTGGGGTTTTGCTGTGGGTGATGCAACCTAGTGTTGTTGGAGATCCCCTCCTTCCTAAGTCGGCACAGGTTGCCCATTGGTCTCATTTGTTTATGTGTTGTCTTTTGTGTTTCATGTTTCAATGGTGTGAATTGGTGTTCCTTGTCCCTTTTGCGTCTCTTTCTGCGGATGTCTGCTCTGTTACAACATAAGTAAATCAAGAGGACCAATGAAGCAGATAAGCATACAAATAACAACACAGACCTAAAAACATCATGGTCAGCAGCGGACACCGCCGACTTCATACATAATTATAAGTGGTGTGCTTTTCCGTATAACACAAGCACTACCCTCTGGTTACCTTGGAATTATTGCCTCGACCGTCCTAAAAATCTTAAACTTACAAAACTCAAGTATAAGAAAGGATACATTAGATTCTTAAAAAGATTACAAACTGCACTTAACAATGAAACAATTATCTACAGTATGCCTATAGGTACATGAAAAATATACACGTTATAGATCCCCGTCTTCATAAATGTTCAATGTGCAATGCTATTAGGTACAATGTATAAGGCTCATGTAAAGTGTTGTCTTTTGCACTTTGGGATCCTATCCAAATGTTTGAATATGAATAAATTTCAATATTTTCTATGTCAATGTTGTAAAGAGAACATTATTTTATTTCTCTATTTCCCGTGCATGTCTGGTCCAAGCTTCAAATATAACTGTTCTGAATAATACGGAATTGTTCCAACCTTATACCTTCTTGAAAAAAAATTCAAACCAATTCGTTTGCACCAGACACGTGTTTCAGATATTAAATCCTCATCAGTAATGCTTCCAGTCAAAGTGTTTTCATAAGCTGCCACAATACATTTCACTAGGGCCCTTTGGTTTTATTTTTAGAATTCAAATTTGTGCATTTAATTTCTTGAAATTTTGATTTGAAATGTTTCAACAATACTTCTAGGTATTTGGACACTTATTCTTCCTGGGCACCTGGTCTCACTCCAATATCGGGAGTTTGCTTCTTTTCATGTGGTGGAGGTTTTTGTCTGTTTGCTTTGGTTCCTTTTTTCTCCTGATTTTGTATACCTTCGGTTTCTGATTTTCTGAATTATCGATTTAGTGCTGTATACAGGGACATAGTCATTATCCATATTTGTCATTCTAATTATTCGCAATCCTGCTTTTGAATTATATAAGAATGAAATTTATCCACAAGAATTAACATTTGACATGGCAAACGTTACAAACACAGAAACGCAATTTTTGGACCTAAATATCAAAATTGTAAACGGAAAGATTTATACAAGTATATATGACAAAATAGATGATTTTGGATTCAACACAGTTTTTTACTCCTGGCTTGATGGTGATGTTCCGAGACTACCGTCATACGGCATTTACATATCACAACACATCCGTTACGCAAGAGCATGTACTAATATTATGGATTTTCACAGTAGAAATTTACAAATTACCAAAAAACTTTTAGGTCAAGGTTTCCGCTTTCATAAACTAGTTAAGACTTTCTGGAAATTTTACAAAATTACAGTCAACATCTTTTCAAATTCGCATCTATACAAGCAACAGAGTATATTACTTTGGGTATGATACAACCTGCCTTTTATGGTGAAATGATAAACAAAATAAGAAGGATCAAAAGTAGATGGCATAACCATCGAAAATGCGTCAGAATCATCATACGCCTTTTATACCGTGGATATGATCCTAATGTCATCATACGGACGGTAGGCTTGGTACTTGAACAATCTACAGTCTTGTACCAGCGCATCCTGAAGACTTGCACTCTGACTGATTGTGACGACGGGACTCCATGACGGGCCCTGTCCAAACCTCTTTAGGGAAGACAGGGCCCCGACCACCCCTCCTCTCTGAATGTCAGTCGGACTCCTCGGGTGATAAAATACATGAGCTCGCTACAGCCGGCAGAGCATGGACTGTATTACGTAAGCCTTCTTTTTATCTTCATTTAAATATCCATCTATGTTGCTTGGGCCACTGCGTTTTGCGGTCTTGTTTGTGTGTGGTCATCTAACAGTGAAGGATGTTGTTTTACACCACAATTGTACGTTCTTCGAGACCTCTTACTAATCGGAAAAGTGAGAGGGTTGTGCGCACGTAATCCAGGATAACCACACCATTTGCTACTTGTGTGACAAATGGCAGTCAAAAGTCGCCACCGGTTGCCCATTGGTCTAGTTTGTTTATGTGTAGTCTTTTCTGCCGTATGTCTCTTTTTCGTCTCTAATTATGCTCGTCCTTGTGTTTTCGCATTGGATGTTCTGGCTGTTGGTGTTGCAACAGTGTCTAGTTGGAGATCCCATCCCTTCTTTTACAGAGAACGCGCTGCTCTAAATTGCATGTAGCGTCAATTTAGTAGCATATTCAAATGCAATCTATGTTCAAAATAGCATTACAAGGATGGTGCTAAGATGTTAACCTCCTTTAATTTCGATGATATTTTTCGATGAAATGACAAGTTTCCGAAAATGAAAAATAATATATATGATGTCAAATTGATAAAGGGCCAAAAACAAAACTTACCTGGAAAAAAGAAATTAATACAATTAACAAACATCAAGCCACGGAGAACGATTTTAACTGCTCCACACTGCAACAAGAAAAAAGTGTTAATATTAATAATGAAATTATGCTTTTGAATTTAAAGACGTTTGACATTTGTACCATTTGGTGAGTGTCACTGGTGGTGGAGCAGGAGTCCCCGAGGACACATGTTGCCAAGTTCGGTCAACTTCGGTTGGTCGTCTCTTCAATGCAATCGAAAATTTATGTTATCAATATTACTAGAACTTTCTGAAACGTGGGTCCTGTAGCATCATATCCCACCCATCTATTGGTACATTTTTTAACATAATAATTTTCACATTCTTTGGCCATATTACATTGTTCAGATTGAGGATCACTGACGAGGATTATGTACCAGAAACGTGCATCTATGGTCCATGCTGCAAATTAATCTGTTCTGAAATTATGGTATTGAATTTGAAGACGTTTAACATCCCTACGGTGTTGATGAAAATATAGAACGTTTTGCTTCTTTCGGAATAACTTATTAACTTAAAAACATGTGCAAACTTTCACAAGTATGTGTCAAATTATCTACGTGTACACGCCCTTCCGTAGTATAGTCAATCGATACTGTATCTTTACAGAAAATCTCCTTTCAAGGGGAAATCATGATATTGTGTGAAAACTGTTTATAATGATATTTTAGAAAAGAAAATCATGCTATAAATATTGAGATTAAATCTTGAATTCAAAATTCCATTTAAGTTTCATATTTGTCAATTTCTCTTTCGATGTTTCGTGAGATAATTGATTCGACCTAATGCGTCCTTCGTTTTTATATCTTAAAGAGTCTATGACCTCTCTCCTATTCAATTAAGATGCAAATTTAAATTACCATCACAGCTTGACAATAGCCTCTACTTTTTATGAATAAAGTTCAATATTTATGTTCTAAAACGTTCAAATATTTATACAATATTCTTGTTCTGTAATTGAACATTTTCTTTTGTATTTCATCTTTCGATTTATTTCGCGTAGAGATGTGTAAATATTTTATTTGCTTTATTTTTAGGGGAAGGAAGATTTGTACTCTTACAGGTTGGATAGCATATGAGTATAAAGGAGACGTACATATGCCCTCACGTAAGGATAGATACTGTTTTAAATACATATTTTTCGTGATTTATTTTTAGGATTATACCATTGCCTTGTCCCAGACAACCCTATTCATGAATAAGATCGCGGTAAAATAAAATATTGTATCATTACGGTCAACACACAGCAAACTAAAATATAGATTGGATTTTTTCAGCTGAACAAACGTGATACGCCCCTAGTTTATTCTTTGATCCCAGCACTAATACGTTTTCGCGATTGAATCATCGCATGTGAAATAATGTTGCATCCCAAAATTCATTTTACCTTTCATGTTATGCATTTCATACATCCCTGCTCAAATTAAGTCTTCTTATCTTCATTGTCAAGAGGCAGAAAACGGGTCCTTCCCCCAATTTCCCTTATGTCTGTCCTTTCCAATGATTTTGATTTTCTTTTTCTATTCATCCAGCTTCTTTCCCTCGTTTCATTTATTAAAATTTATACTTTCATTTCGCCTCATTAAAGGAGGGGGAGTGTCGTTGGGGTCGACTGTAATCTGGTGAACTCAATGGAAAATATGCACGATCTATACATATTCGTATTGAAAAGCGCTCAAACATTCGGTCATTTTAAAGTACTAGTGAATTCATCAATACATACACTGCTGAATTTGTACATTTTATGAATTAAAAAAATCCTTGTGCAACGATGACATTTGGCAAAGAAATAAAATTACTAGACTCTAGGCTTCTATTTCGTAGCATTGATTTTCTTTAAAAACAATTTTAATCATTGATATTGACTCCGGGTCTGAATATAACAGTTGACCAAAGGTTACATTTGTCAAGGTTTATGTGATTAGGTTCAAAACTTGACCAGTCGCATTCAAGCAGAGCGATATGTAACGTGTTATCATATCATATATTTATGAAATGGCTTTATGAAACTGCATAACGGGTGTATCATGTGAAAAATAGAGTTCTTCTATTTCAGCATCGACCATCAATGATAATTATGTGTTGGAATGCACTTAAATTTCTACAATAGAATAATAATGAGAGTGCCAGATCCGCTTCGTAGTTGCATATATTTCTATCTTTCGACACAATCGGCCATTTGAACACCTCACTGTATGACAAGCGTGATGATTTCTAACTTCCCTTTCATAAATAAGAACATTCCGTCTTCTCCTGTTTACTGCGTTTTTGTTTTTCAGCTGATACGGTACGCCAGGGCATGTTCTAAATATGAAGGTTTCATAGTTAGAGCGAGGGTTATATTACACAACGGCTGAAATCATCTTTGAGGGAGTTCTTCAGTCGCTACGGGAATATAATAAAAAAGAAATATCAGATCCCCTTTTCCAGAATGATGTGTGACATTCTGGACTGTGAATGAATGACTGTCATCATCACCAAACAAGAAATATTTACCTGGTATGTACATTAATATGTACATCGAGACAATTATCAAATTTGACCATGTTTCATGGAACTGTTGCGACGGGTATTGCAAGCAATCAGAAAACGCTATTTCTCTCCGGGCACCTGATCTCACTTCGGAGTGTTATTCATTCCCAGGTTCGCAACCGTTCCGATGGAAATTCTAATGATTTTGCCTTGCCTTCTCGACTGTCTTTGGTGTTTATACAATATATTTCAAATGAATATTCTTCGTTTGTTTGTTCTTTTATTCACATGATTAAGTCAGATTATTCATAACGTGATCCTCAGTGTTAATTTTTACCGTGAACTATAAAAAAGTATACATAAGATTTTTGTAGTGATGTGTGTAGGAGTTACCTTAATCTTAGTTGCATACCAACTTACAGATTAGAAATATAAATCTAGCAGGGTTTTTTTTACATGCATCTCCCAAGTACATGTGCTAGATGATCGTTTTTCTTTTCTCGCAAACGACACAATTTCGCTAAGTTACGAATAAATCAACTTAAATGCATTTTATGATTTGAGAAGTGCATAATTACCGTATTCTATCGTAAAACGACAATAAAACATGCTTCACGGAAAATTGAAATAAAATGTTTATCGATTTTACATGCATGATGTATTTGATATTTGAACGAAGGAAAAGTGTCATCATTCATTCGTGTTAAAGAGTTGAACGTGATTACAACATGCATACAACTTACAGCGTACAACCTCTTCACTGGATCGAAAGGATGTCAAACTTGTAAACATGTGATGTTAACGCACGGGTCTTCACTTCCATACGTGGTAATTTCGTTTTATTGGTAGATCCCATCATTAATCATATGAAGAGTTTAATTCTAAATACATGCAAACTTGAATTGATACCAAAGAGCTAACAAATGAAATAGTTATATGCTTTGAATGAGATAGTCATTAGCTTCATAATCACATTTTTGATTCACCTAGGGACTAAACCAGTTAAAATGATTACATTTTGTGTCAAGCCAAAGGTTAAATCAAAATTGTAATCATTCTATTGTAAAACTTTCAGTGCACAAAACATAATGTTTCAACAGTGATGCCCCCGGTTGAAATAACAGAAGTCTATTCATGAATGTAGACTGATTTATCAATATTGGTGATATATATTTCATATCATTGTGGAAACTTTTTTCTTCTTTGGTGTGTTCTTTTCAAAACATCTAGGCGAACAATATCCTCGGAGATCAACATTCCACCAGTAACGATTCCAATCTAGTTACCACAATTATCAATATCAATGACAAATATGGATAATGACCATATCAAACTATATGTAGAATGGCAAGTATTCAGTGCAACATGTTAGCAAATTCAAGAAACTATGTACCATCAGTGATATTGGAGGCCGAAATAACAGAGCAAAAAGCAAATGGTAAATCTTGCCAAACGGTTATAAAATATCTCTCTCTCTCTCTCTCTCTCTCTCTCTCTCTCTTACTTTGAGTACAGGTGGTTCGACAAAAACAAATAAAAGTTTGAACAGCGGTATTATTTAAGGGAGTTTAATTAAACTCATGGATTAAACAGATGAAATTTGTATCTATGGGTTTTTTTCCTAAACACAATGGCCCAAATGAGAAATAAAACACAGACATAGATATGTGATTTTTTTCTATCATAGATACAGTACATTATAGAAAGGTACCCTTTCACACAAAGATTGAGGAATATCAAATTTCCAGCATATGCTTTTGAACAATCAAAATTAAGTAATGATAATAATATGTTTACTTGTTTTGCTTTATTTTATGATAAAAAGTTATATAGAAGAAATATAATACATAAAATGATATTTTAACATAAATCTAAGTATGGTATGTCTCAAAACATAAGGGTACCACTTCATAACTTCATCACATTTTGGACCAATGTTATATACTAAATCCAAGATTATGTATGTAGATGGAGAAAAAAAGACATTCAGATACACGGTTCTATAAATGATCAAGATATGGCTCCAAACATAAGGGTACCTTCTTACATTTCTATCATATTTTCGACTAATAATTTATAGTATATCCCACTTTTTGTAAAAAAAAAGAACATATGGATTTTCTTAATATTGCACCATTTCATAAGATAATGTCTGTAGATGGTAAAAAAAAAATCACATACAGGTATACAGTTTTATAAATGATCAAGATATGACTCCAAACATAATGGTACCCCCTTATATTTTCATATCTTCGACTAATGATATATAGTGTATCCAACTTTTTGCTAAAAAGAACATATTTTTCATTTTGCATCATTTCATAAAATAATGTATATAGATGGTGAAAAATTCACATACAGGTATAAAGTTTTATAAATAATCAAGATACGGCTCCAAACATAAGGGCCCCCCTTATAATTTCATCGCCAAACCCATTACAATCCGAATGGTCTGATTAAATTATGGATGGGTGTGGACATCGATAGATTGCCCCAACTTTTGTTTCTATCGGCATTTAAGGTATCCGATGTACAATTGGGCATTTTTCCATGCCTGGTAAGGTACTATAAACTATATATTTTCTGAAAGGTTGTAATGCCCACTGCTCATAAATAATAATTTTGGGGCCAGAAAAACAAAGGGGAATAACTGATGAAGCATTAAAATTGTCTATTTTCCCTATATAATATATGCAAAATAACAAAGTTGTACAAGAGTTTTTGCCCTTTGATTTTTTAGACCCAGGAGTCTTATATCTGTACTCGGGGCATCATTACCTTTCAGAAAATATATAGTTTATAGCACCTTACCAGGCATATAATTTACCATATTTTACAATGGAGATGATTAAAATGCTATGTAAAATGACTCTATTGTACAACGGATACCTTAAGATCTTTTGCCTGCGGTTTTTTTTTCAATGCACTGGCTCGTGTAAAACGGGAAACGCAGACTACTGCGTATAAGGAAAACCTATAACGGTTCGAGTAGGGACTCACCTTAAAAGGAGCATCCTTAATCTGCCGAAAATTTTGTTGAAAGTGATGATGAATCATTTTATATCAATATGCATTTAGGTTACAAAATTCAGGAGTTTTTATCGTAAAAACTGATACAAATTCATACTGTGAGCATGTTAACTTATTTAAAGGGAGGTATCGAAAGTTACCTAACGAATCATGGGTGTTTTACATTTTCTACTTATAAATCACTTCAATATTTGCTAAATTTATCTCTAGTATACATAACATTGCAAAGGTTACGTATAATTTGCCTTAAGATGTACTTTGAATCCTTCAATAGGAAGAAAGAAACTGTAAAAAAAAAACAATGTATAATGTTTGCGAAAAGTATAATCACGATCGTTTTCGTTTCATAAAAAGAGGTATGCTCCGAGATTAATCCGACCTCTTTTAATCTTCCTTTTTGGTCCTTCTCAGATAATATATACATATGTAACATTATTCGTGTAACATTATGTGATATTTGAAATGTTAAAACTTTACGTATTAGCACGGTATGCTTTTTACAGCGCCACCTACAATACATTCCGTAACTTTCTGTTCTGTTTTATATTTTTATCAAGAATTTATCAGCCTTTTAATTGTGATTTTTGAAATTTGATTTCGGGTTTTGTGTTTGACTTTCATTCACTGATTTAGAAACTGCTCCAATACAATTATGTCTATGTTAAATCTGACGTCATCAAACACGGCGAGAAATGAACACATCGCACTGTGCTAAACAGGAATGATTTAAAATGTCTTTCGTCTATAGAGTATTCAGGGGATGTGATTGTCGAAGTGAAATCTGCAAATTTCAAAGACAATATGCTCTCCTTCGCAACAAAATTAATGTTTCTTCTAGAGGTGTAACGATATATAGTTTGTACTCGTATCGCGATACAGTAGCTTGACGATACGTATTACGATACATTTTCCATAAAAACGATGCACTGTCGCAACCGGATTTGTAATAACGACCGGATTTGTAATAAACTAGATTTATTACATATTAGGTTATTACATATTAGGTTACATGTCCCAACCGGATTTGTAATAAAACCCGAAATTGTAATAAACTAACAACATAGTCTAGGTCGCTCGGAAGTTTCTTCTTTCTTTTTGTGGCTTTCGATTCTCTCCGTCTGTCTGTCTCATTTTCATAATGGAGAATATACCGTCTCGTATTAATAGCCTTATAATATTGAGGTGTAGCACGATAAAGAATCCGATAAAATCCATACAGATATTGAACTAGTAATCATTTTAAAGGATCAAAAGTATCGTCTCACTGGATAAAAAGGAAGAATTCAAGACAAAAAGGGACAAAAAATAATACTCAAGTATTTATTACATATTAGGTTATTACATATTAGGTTATTACATATTAGGTTACACGTCCCAACCGGATATGTAATAAAACCCGAAATTGTAATAAACTACGAACATAGTCTAGGTCGCTCGGAAGTTTCTTCTGTCTTTTTCTGGCCTTCGATTCTCTCCATCTGTATGTCTCATTTTCATGATGCAGAATATACTGACTATCAATAACATTAGTATTCATGTATTGAGGAGTAGCACGATCAAGTATCCGTTAAAATCAAAACAGAGATTGACGTACTTATCATTTTAAAGGACCAATAGCCTCCTCTCACTGGATCAAAAGGAAGAATTCAAGACCCAAAAAGTGGCCAAAAGATTATACTTAAGTATTTATTACATATTAGGTTATTACATATTAGGTTACACGTCCCAATCGGATATGTAATAAAAACAGAAATCGTAATAAACTACCAACATAGTCTAGGTTGCTCGGAAGTTTCTTCTTTTTTTCTGGATTTCGCTTCTCTCCGTTTGTCTCATTTTCATGATGGAGAATGTACCATGTAAAGATTGAGGTATAGCACGATAAAGTCTCAGATAAAATTCATACAGATATTAAACTATTATTCATTTTAAAGGATCAAATGCCTCGTCTCACTGCATCAAATGGAAGAATTGAAGACAAAAAAGTGACCAAAAGATGTTACTCAAGTATTTATTACATATTAGGTTATTACATATTAGGTTACACGTCCCAACCGGATGTGTAATAAAAACCGAAATTGTAATAAAGTACAAACATAGGCTAGGATTACAAATCCGGTTGCGACAATGCACAACGATACAGTATTTTTTAACAAAATCAAGCACACTGTAATAAATTAAGACAATTTTTTTCTGTACAATTTACTTATTATGAACAATGTATAATGCCAATAGTAATTAAATCCCCATCACCATGTAAATTGTGAGCACCCTCTTTATGCTGTTAAGACTAAATTGATGCAAGTATGTTCAGTTTTTCTTTGGATTCAAGGAATATGTGAGTGTTGGATTAGATAGAAAAATGTATCGTGATACGTATCATATCGTGAGCCTTGTATAGTGATACGTATCGTATCTTGATCTAGTGTATCGTCACATCCCTAGTTTCTTTCCTGACATGGCGCCAAAGCACTTTCTATATAGACATAACCTAAGACAGAACATGTTTTGTTGATATTGTTTTCGTACGTGAACATCGACGGCGGGTACGGCTAGCCAAACAGGGGATGCTTAGTCCTCCCGGTCACCAGGTCCAACCTCTAGCTTGCTAGGGGTCTGTCGATGCTCAATTTGGTGCTCTATTGTGAACGCTGTTGAGATTGTCGTCAGGATCTTCTTTATCTCATCTGAATCAAGGAGTTTCTTTTCCGCAGCTGAAAACAGGTTATACAAATCTAGACGTGTAGTGACCTGTACAATCACGGTGGGTAATCTCGCAATGCAAAACATTTGGTTTTTCTATAATTTTGAATGATAAAGATTATTCATCACAGAAAGGGAATGTGATACAGTGTAAGGATGTCATAGCTTTAAGTTTTATCCATAATAAGAGAGTAATATCTTTTTATAAAGCTGAAAAAATGATTGGCGCGATTCAAGTAGATAAAAGTGAAAGTTTAACGCCGATCGTGTTTATGCGTTTTTAAAAGCTAATAGCTAAGATATTCATACGCTGCATCACATTCCCTTTACGTTTGCACAGAAATATAGAACAAGAAGTCTCTGACGAGACTGAAGCTCTCCTGGTTGTTTGGAAGCATCCATGTAAGTGGTACAGCAATTTTCCATTACCCCAAGGGTCAAGGGCTTAAATAATATCAAGAGCACAAGAAGACCAGAGACACATTTAAATGCAAAAAGAATGAACTCTATCAATTAAACTTTCTGAGAATTGGTGTTCACAAGATTATATAGAGTTGTATGAAAATGACCACATGCATTTTTCAAAACCCTGGGGTCAGGACCTCAAACAAAATATCAGGTACACAACAAGACTATATCACGATTATAATGTAAAAAATGAACTCGCTATCAATTATAGTTTCTGAGAATTGGTGTTCACAAGATGACATAGAGTTATGTATGAGAAAATGATCACACCCATTTTTCAGGCCCCTGGGGATCAGGGGCTCAAACAAAATTACAGTTGCACAACTAGACTATATACCGATTATAATGCAAAAAGAATTCACTCTCTATGAATTATACTTTCTGAGACTTGATGTTCACAAGATTACATAGAGTTATAATGACCACACCCATTTTCCAAGTCCCTGAGGGTCAGGGGCAAAATCAAAATATCATGTGCACAATAAGACTACGGACACATTACAATGCACAAATAATTAATTATATTTTCTGATAATTGGTGTTCACAAGATTACAGAGTTATATAGGAAAATGACCACATCCATTTTTCCAAGACCCTGTGAGTCAGGACCTCAAACAAAATATCAGGTTCACAACTTGACCACAATCCCATTATAATGCAAAAAGAATTAACTCTTTATAATTATACTTTCTGAAAATTGGCATTCACAAGATTATATGGCGTTATATAAAGGAAAATGACCACACCCATTTTTCAAGACCACGGGGGGGGGGGTCAGGGAACAAAACAAAATATCAGGTGCATTATAATGCCAAAAGAATGACTTCTTACCATTCACAGATTCAGAGGATTCGCGTTCACGAGAAAAACTTAACGGATGGACAGACGGACGGACGGACGGACGCCGGACACAGGGCGATCGCATAAGCTCGACTGGTTTTTGACCAGAAGAGCCAAAACCTGTTGTTCTACGTTGCCAGATGTACTCACCGTGACAATACATGTCTTTAGGGAGCAACCATTTGATTTTTAAGGGGGGGAGGGCAGGAAGACTTTGCAGAAAAAATAATTTCCGGATGGAGTTTTTAGGGAAAATTTTTTCCTGCCCAAAGGGCCGACAAAAAAACCGGATCATGAAATTGCCCCCACCCTCCTGGTAAACACTTTTTTGTGTGTCATAAACTAATTACAAATATATACATGAAACAGACTTTATTCTAAGGAACGAAATTAGCCTGTCTGCGTTGAGTGCCGTTTAAGTGAAAAGATTATAGGTTTCATATGTCATTCCAGAAATTATCTGCCAGCAAGAGATGCCGCTTATTCACCTATTCCTTGGCACCTGATCCCACTCCGTGTTTGAATTATTTAATATGGCCGAAAAATCACGGTTTAAGAGTAATTTTAAACATTGTAAAATTAAAAAATAAACGGTCCGAAGGGAAATTTTTCGGCTCTTAAAATGGCTGAACTTTTTTTCCGGCTGGCAAAAGTCTTCCCCCCCCCCATACATGTATAAATCAAATGGTTGCTCCCTTGTTTTTGTAAGTTTTTTTGCGAACATCTCTACAGACAAGTTATATTCGGGATCCCTATATGTACTAACTTTGCGCCTCTGTATCAATTGTCGCTTTTGCGTCTCTTGTTGAGTATGTCTTGTCTTTGTTTTGACTTCGGGTGTTTTGATGTTACGATGTATGCTGTCGATGTTGTTGGATATACTCTCATTTCTTGTTGGGGATTTATATTATATAATCATTAAAAAGACAAAAGTATGGAAAATATGGATGATTTGAAATATTTGAATGGTACATTGATGTATCTCGATGATTTTCTGACTATTTATTTCTATCCCTTCTTTTGACAAATATTATAATGAAATCAAGAATTTACGTTAAATAAAGATAACATTGTGGACATAGGAACACTATTTTAGGACCTTGATATCAAAATTGTAAACGAAATGTTCTTACGATTGTGTATGTTTTGAATTTAATATAGCAAAATTTCCCTGGCTTGACGATGATTTTCCTAGACTTTTGTCATACAGTATTTGAAAAATATCTCAACAATTCCGATACGTTTGAGCATGTTATTAGTCCCCTACCGGCAACGCCGAAGGGGACTCTTAGTTTCCTCTCGGTCTGTCTGTCCGTCTGTCCGTCCGTCTGTCCCTCCGTCTGTCCGTCTGTCCGAATATCAGTTTTCCGGACTTTTTTCTGCAACGGATAGAGATATTCAGATGAAATTTGATACACAGCTTGGTCTTGGATAGTTACAGAGCACATTTGACTTTCGTCACGCTTGACCCATTTTTCGAGGAGTTATGCCCCTTGATGACTTGGAAAATTCAGTTTTTTGTCAGTTTTTCGGACTTTTTTCTGCAACGGATGGAGATATTCAGATGAAATTTGATACACAGCTTGGTCTTGGATAGTTACAGAGCAAGTTTGACTTTCGTCAGGCTTGACCTATTTTTCAAGGAGTTATGCCCCTCTATAACTTGGGAATTTAAGTTTTTTTCAGTTTTCTGGACATTTTTTTCTGCAACGGATGAAGATATTCAAATGAAATTTGATACAAAGCTTGGTCTTGGATAGTTACAGAGCAAGTTCGACTTATGTCACGCTTGACCTATTTTTCGAGGAGTTATGCCCCTTTATGACTTGGAAAATTCAGTTTTTGTCAGTTTTCCTGACTTTTTCTGCAACAAATAGAGATATTCGGTTGAAATTTGATACTCAGCTTAGTCTTGGATAGTTACAGAGCAAGTTCAACTTTCGTCACGCTTGACCTCTTTTTCGAATCGATAAAGGAGATAAAACCTCAGAACTGAGCTGCACAGACAGTAAGTTTAATTTAAACTCATATATGTTTAATTGAAGAGTAATTCATAGGCAGAGATGCAGGACATAAATATATGCCGCCGGTAGGGGACTATATCGCTCAGCGATCATAACACTTTTTTTACAGTAAAATTACAAATCACCAAGAAACTTTTAGGTCAACGATTCCATTTTCACTAACTAGTTAAGACCTTCGGGGTTTTTTTTAAGACTACCCTCAGTTTCTTTTGTATTTATATTGACTAAAACATTAGTAAAACGTGCAATTTGAAAGAGCCTTTTTCAAAACTCTCTTTAGCATGCAAACTACTGTTTAAAAATTATAATAATCTTCAGTTTTTTTTTCTTTACACATTTAGTTTAGCAGAATGAAAAATCCATAACAGTGTTCCATTGCTACTTAGTAAATCAAGAGTCTAAACTGTCCTACTTTCTAATACTTGTTTTACAGAAAGGAGGGGATCTCCAACAACACCTGGTTCTAGTACCAACAGCAAACCCCCAAAACACCCACTGTTAAAGAAATGCTCGCGATTGATCAATTCAACACAATTTTGGAGACAATTATAACAATCACATGGTATGTAAAGAATCATATGACCCCTCCCATCTTGTTTTAAAGCCACGCCTTTCTTTTGTTGTTTAATGATACTCTTTCAAGGCATGTTTTTTTTTTTATTTTTGTGGTAATTTTAACCTCCTTGCTTATAGTGACAGATGAAACAAGCACCATCACTGTTTTAAAAATAATGTCATTCCAATTATTTCTTTTACCACTTTGGAATTTAGGCCTTAAAGCTGAAATGATGCTTTAGGTAAATATTGTATAATGGGACGTAAAATGATTATGAATTATTTTGTATATACCTCTTGAGTTTTACAGACTTGTTTGAGATGTCATCTTTACACTGATAGGGTTGTTGTTAGTCTAGCTGATGATCTTTTCAATACTATTCATACTTCTCACAAATATTCCAACAATATTGATAAATGGAATTGCATTTTTGATTTATAGTGTTCATCAAATATTTTCATAGAATTTATTCAAGGTTGCGCCATTTACAATAATTTTTGGTTTTAGCTTTAAGTTTCTTTAAGATTCCTTTTTTGTCCTACTTACTATACTATAACCAATATGTGTAACATAATTAATGTGATACATTTGTATTTGGATATCTTTTAACTTGACTAATTAACACGGCTCACTTTTAACAGTTCAACCTACTATAAATTTCGTACTTTCACCGGACTCTGGAGATTGTTCATTAGATAAGTTGTCATGGACCTATGTTATTATCTCCGTCTGTTTGTCCGATTTTCATTTTTCTCGTGAGATAGTTCTGTTTTATTTTTTTCAAGAATTTGTAAACTTTTGGTTCGTGAAATTTGGAATCTGATTTAGGATTTAGTGTTTGATTTTCATTCACTAATTGGAAGACATCCTTGTATCTGGATTAGTAAGGAAGCTCAGGTACACCATTAATATAATTATAGGGAATTGGCGCCATAAATGGACCTTGAGTGTGTACTGGTACATGTATTCCATCGTACGATTTGTAAGTTGTTAATAAGTAGCAAATAGTGTAGTTATCCGGATTACGTCTGAAACCCCCCCCCCATTTTTCCGGTTACCAAAAGGTCTCGAAGAACGTACATTTGTAGTGTAAAGAACCTTCTCACTGTTAGATAACCACACAAACAAGACAGCAAAATGCAAGGACCCAAGTAATACAGGTGAGTGTATAAATGGAACAGATTTTCAGATATCTCTAAATTGTAGCACTTCAATTTTAGTCCAATTTAAACAATTACTGATGTCAATATTTTTAGATAAATATTTCTGACGAATTATTACACATCTGTATTGCTCTTTTCATACAGAAACATGAAGCCCATGAGAATTGTATTTAGTTCGATCAGGTTTAACTTGAACTATGATGTTTTGCATCACGTTTAAACTCCGCGCAATTATTCTTATCTTTGCTGGTGTCGTGCTGATCATCATTGTTGAAAGAAAATGATAATTTTTACTCTTCTCGTCATGGATGAGAGATGCTAATTCTACACTAGATTTGAATAATTATTGCATCTTTTGCATTTACGATCCTGCATACCTCTCCTTTAATTTGTTTCTTTGGTAATGCACAGACCAAATGGATTTATTTCTCTCAGTTTTCACAATCTGATATGCTCGACTATATGCTCATTTTTGTAAAATGTACGTCTATAATATCAATCTTGAAGGTTTTTTTTATATATCAACATTTCTGCATAGAAAATATGTCTTACAGTAAAGACTGCCCATAGTTACGAAACATTTTGCTTACAACAGTGTCCATTTGTCTCTTATGTGTATGCGAAGTATTTTCTGTTTCGTGGTTTGATAATTGTTTTCTTTTGTTTTTGTACCTCTTTTTGTGCTCGTCTACTCTGTGTTTTTGCATAGCAGGGTGTTTCGGTGTTTTGCTGTTGAAGCTGTTGCGGAGTTTTGTTGGGATTTTCTTCTATCTTAATTGTTTGGCATGTCTCTCCTTCATTCTACAGAGTAAGCTATGGCGATCAAAGAAAACAAGTCATTAATCCACAACATTTTAGTCAAATTTTTTTATGACATTGGAAATACGTACAGACGGTTATGTATAAGTAGCATTTTTAAATAGGTAAATCATCAAGACTTCAAAAATCATTAACTGCAAAAATAAAATATATACAATGAAACCATTTTTATCTTAAGACAAATGATAGCAACATTGAATTCTGATGCAGAGCACGGCCTGGCTAGTATCATGTCATATAATATCATCAAATCATCATACTGATTAATATAATGTTGCTATTTTCATATCATTATTTATATAGGAAATAAATGGAACAACTAGCTATCCTTGACAGCACATATATGTAAACATATATGTAAACAAATTGGCATCTTCTTGACGACTTAGTATTTATACATACAAACATCAATATACCATTTTTCTTATTCTTTTTTTTTTTTTTTTTGTTATAATTATGTACATGTATATCAGGGAAACTAGGCAAGGACATGGAACAGGAAGTCATCCGCGACAGCACACAGATGTTAATTTTCTTGGATCAATATTAAGCAAATAAAATTAAAATGATATATATACATGTATATATCACAAAATAAAAAAGACTATATAAGCAATATTTCGTTACTTATATAAGATAAATGTATTATTGTTTTTTATTAATACTTATTTTTGTTACAATTGTATATTAGGAACAACTTTAAGCAAAGAAATGGAACAGGAAGTCACCCTTGACAGCACACAGATGTAAACAAAGTGGCATCTTCTGGAGTGCTGACAAATACGGCGAACAAGTCATTAAGACATATTATTCATAAATCAATCTTATAACTTATTTCTATTAAATTATTCTTGTTTTGATATATATATATAATTTACATGGTATTTTTAATTTTTATATAAAAGAATCTCATCTCTGGTTTGACCCCAAACAATGGAGAAACATAGAGGCAATTCTAAGTTCCTACATGAGGATGAAGCTTTAATACATAATGTACATGAGAACGAAATTGTCCTTCCCATTGTAGCAGAGTTCTGTGCGAGTTACGGAACTCCTAACTGGGGTATCCTGCATCGTCATGTTCCACACATAGAGGTCTCCGTCTTAGTGTTGTTGATTCCATCTTTTTCTTCTTGTTCCTAAAAGAGAATATATTTGTGTACTTGCACCATATAGTACATTGATCAAGTACAATTTATAAGCTCAAAAACCGGACACTTGAACCATAATATCACTGTTTTAGGCATGGATAATCGATAAAGATTACCGGAGATATAAACTAGACTGTGAAGTTATTGTTGTGGCATTTGCCGATCATGGATGATTTAAAAGGACATTCTTGAGAGTGGCCTTTCCAATTGACCGTCTTTTACCTAAAATTGTATTTGGACATTACCGGATTTGACATGTTTCTATTTGGCATTCGCGTCGGATGGTAAACGTCTTTTAATTCAATAGCATCATTTGAAACCTGATAAATTTACAGCATGGACCAGACATGCACGTTTCGGGTACTAAACTCTAGTCAGTGATCCTCAGTCTAAACAATGTAATATGGCCAAAAAGTATGTAAATTATTATGTCCAAAAATATACCGAAAGACGTAGCAGAATGGGTGGGATATGATGCTACAGGACCCATGTTTTCGAAAATTCAAGAAATTTTGTAACAGAAAATTTCAAATGCGTCGACGAAACAGACGATCAACCGAAGTTAATCGAACTTGGCTACATGTGCCCTCTGGGACTCTTGGTCCACTAGCAGTGACACTCACCAAGTAGTTCAAATGGTAAACGTCTTTTAATTCAATAGCATCATTTGAAACCTGATAAATTTACAGCATGGACCAGACATGCACGTTTCGGGTACTAAACCCTCGTCAGTGATCCTCAGTCTAAACAATGTAATATGGCCAAAACGTATGTAAATTATTATGTCCAAAAATGTACCGAAAGACGTAGCAGAATGGGTGGGATATGATGCTACAGGACCCATGTTTTCGAAAATTCAAGAAATTTTGTAACAAAAAAATTTCAAATGCGTTGACGAAACAGACGATCAACCGAAGTTAATCGAACTTGGCTACATGTGCCCTCTGGGACTCTTGGTCCACCAGCAGTGACACTCACCAAGTAGTTCAAATGGTAAACGTCTTTTAATTCAATAGCATCAGTTGCATGCAGTCATAGGACGCTCACTCCTCCCGGGCACCTGGTCCTGTCTCCATTCGGGGATTCGCGATTGCCATGTTAATGGAGATTTACACAATTATGTCATACTCACCTGGATCTTTGACTTCTGAAATGTGATTGGTGCTTCTTCTATTGTATAATACTTCAGGTGATGATGCCTATTCTTGGGCACATTCGTCTAATCACAGTTCGGATGTTCACTTTATTTGACATTGGTATTGTATTGTGCATTTGTTCGACTTATTTTCCTTTTTTATATTGTTTTGTATAGTGCATGGTCCGCAGTATTTGGCATTATGGTTTTATTTTAATGTTTTAAATAGTACCGGTTTTATCAAAATTATTTAACACCTTTTCTTCCTGTTCTTGTCCTGTGAAAGATGTAAGTTAGACGTTGCATCACGAACACAAAGTGTACACAAAAAATATGCCACGCTTGCTTAACGCGCTGAGTCAAGGTTTTCTTTCTTTGTTGTTGGAGAGGTCACTACCTCGAAAATATCGTATACCAAGACCTTACTACAGTATCCTTTTTAACACCGAGAATTAAACAAAAATAAGTTAAAGAAGATCCTGACGATAATCTCAACAGCACTCACAATAGAGCGCAAAATTAAACATCGACGGACCCCTAGCAAGCTAGAGGTGGGACCAGGTGCCCGGGAGGAGTAAGCATCCCCTGTTGGCTAGCCGCACCCAAAACGTACACATATATATTATAAATTGTATCAAGTCCTTCATTGTCATAACGGGTACAATATACATATGGACATAATGGGTGTGAGCTTTATCAAATGAAATAAAAGTCATTATTCTATTGATACAATATTGTGTTTAAAGATGAGTATCCTCCAAATATCCTGTCAGACCATTTCTTTTATGAACATACATGCTTAATCTATTTTAAACCATGCAACGAATGAAGCGAAGTTTTCTTCAATTATCATGGTCTTTTATGTTTTGTAAGTTAAACCCTTATCCATCCTTCCTCCAACTTTTCCTGTGATAAGCGCAATTTCTTTGAACTGAAGAGCGATTAAACATTAAGATGTCTTAAGCATTGAACTATAAATTTTACGAGTAAATATCGGCACCCAAACCATCAGCTTAATTGACTCATTTGAATTAATATAATGAGCATCTTATTTTTAATCTATAAAACTGTTACCTCAGATAGAAAGTTTTCAAAAAGGTAGATTTAATTAGCAATCCCCAATCCATACCTGGTTTGTCGAGTTTACATCCTGTAACATTTTCTAATCCATAGTCTATATTTAAGTACAGGTCCACGTAAGGATCAGGCAGTTGATCATTTTCCATCCATTTTTTTTTCTTTCATAATCCTTTATAATTTTTAAGTTGAATATCTCGCTTCACCATCGCTACATTGAGATATGAATTTGTACCACATATATGTCTCAAAACAGAAATAAAAAAGTTATGTAAAAAATGTTGATGTATCACCCCTGCCTGATTCTTACGTGGACCTATACTTATTTTAACAAAATTATGTTGATACGTATAAAATTGATATTTTACCTTGAGTCCATCAATAATGCTAAGATTAAAGTTACACCTCCTATCAAAACTGCAAGGCATCCATCTATAAAGAAATTAAAGGCCATCTAAGTGTGATTCTAAGTGTGACACCCACTAAATGTATCTTGATCTAAATTTTGAAAATATCGACCACTTTACGATTGGCTTAAAGCGCTGCTGGTAACTTTTTTGAGTATTTGTCTTCTTTTTATTCAGTTTGCAATCGAATTTGTAAAAACCGACGTATAACATCTTAAGGCAGAGCATCCCTCAGGTCTCAGATGCTCATATTTCCTAAATAACAACTTTTACGATATTTTCATTTCCATATATTCAAAGCTTAGGTTAAACCTGATATACAAACAAAATATAACTCTTGGTTTCATGTTTATACCGAGAGTGTCCTATGGGAAAAGTAAGAAAAATCCTTTTTTAGGGGTGATGAAATGTAACTATAAAAGTTTCTTTTCCCAAAACCATATTCGTTTGATAATCTGAACAATATTCTGAAGAGAAAAAAAGGTATCAAGGCATAAAATTTCCGATGCTCTACCTTAAATCTATTTTAACGAGGAGCAATCCATGATCAGTGTTAACATCGGTATTATTGAATTGCTAATATTTTAAAAGAAAAAATGATTATGAAATGTTAAATTGTATTTGTCTATGTACATGCTTGAATGACAAATATGGATAATGACCATATCCCTGTCTACAGTACAAAATCGATAATTCAGAAAATCAGAAACCGAAGGCATACAAAATCAGGACAAAACAGGAACCAAAGCAAACAGAAACAAAAACCTCCACCATATGAAAAGAAGCGAACTCCCGACATGATTAATCACATAGCGTCAAAACATTTTCTGTGAGAATTGGATCAAAATTATATTAATATGATGGATTGAGTTATTGAAGTATAAATCATAATTCAAATAAAGGAAGAGAATTTTTAGACAATCAGTTATTTTACAGATTCTGAATATGTCCATATAATGTTTTCAAAATGTTCTTTCAAAAACTCTTGGCATACATATCTGTAATAGTTCGACGATAAATAGACGTTATACTTTTGTCGGTATCTCTAATATTTCTTCTTCGCATTGTCTGTTTCGTTGGCGTTGTAATGTGTGTCTTGTTTAGGTATTTCGTCTTCTCTTTGTAAACCCTTTCCTTCATTCAAAATCATACCCTTTGTTGATTAAATAGATAAAAGTCATTAATATAATCTAGAAGAAACATTTTAATCCAATCATTTATATGACACAATTGAGAACTGCGTGTACGTGTCTCTTAACAAGAAATGTAAGCCATTTGTCGTATGACACATGACAATTAAAAGTCGTCATAACAATGAACTGCAAATTTTAATTTCAACTTTAATGTGTCATAGGACATATCTAAATAACATTTTCATGCTTTTTCAACAATTCTATATACAAGAAAATCATATCGTTTTGGACAAATCATAGCAAAATATAACTACAAGTTTTTGGTTTTTTTTTTTCATAACATCGATTTTACTTTATATCTTTTATATTTCTTATCACTTTTTATAACTTCATGTTAATCTATTATTAGAGAAAACTCAGGAACAGGAAGTCATCCGTAACAGCACACGGATGTTAACAAAGTGGCAACTTCTAAACTTCTGATAGGTACAAGTAATCTACAAAGATTTATGTTTCTATAGATGTTAGATTCCGTCAATCTATATCCTCGTATCTAAAATTGTAAAAGAAGGAGGGGATCTCCAACAACACCCAGCAATACAGCACCAACAGCAAAACCCCCCAAACATCCACAATAAAAACACAAAGAAGACCCGCACAAAAAGAAACGCAAATGGTACGCCAAATCACAGAGAAACATCAAACACATAAACTAACGATTCCGATGGGCAATCCGTGCCGACTTAGGACGGTCATCTGCCACATAAGTAGCAGACGGTACGGTTATCCTGGATTACGTGCGCACATCCCTCCCACTATTCCGATTATCCAGAGGTCTCGACGAACGTACAATTGTGGTGTAAACAACCTCCTCACTGTTAGATGACTACACACAAGCAAGACCGCAAACGCAGGGGCCCAAGAAGCACAGATGAATATTTAAATTGGTATAAAAAGAGGGCTTACGTAATACAGTCCGTTCTCTGCCGGCTGTAGTGAGCATGTTTTCACCCGAGGAGTCCGACTGACATTCAGAGAGGACAGGTGGTCGGGGCCCTGTCCTCTCTAAAGAGGTTTGAACAGGATCCGTCATGGAGTCCTGTCGTCACAGTCAGTCAGAATGAGTGTAATTCTTAAGAATGCGCTGGTACAAGACTGTAGATTGGTCTAGTACCAAGCCAAGTGTCCGTCTGGTGACAGAATGTTTATATCTACAGTATAAAAGGCGTTTTATAAAAGATATTTAAAATGATAATTAATTATAGGGATTCAAGCCAACAGATATTGATTCAATTATATATTTTTAACAGAACAATTTATTTCAAGAGAAATAATGAGTAGAAATAAGATTATAACACAATTACTTGAAGAAAAACATTCCAAAG
Organism: Pinctada imbricata; assembly: GCA_033119305.1. Classification (NCBI taxonomy): domain Eukaryota; kingdom Metazoa; phylum Mollusca; class Bivalvia; order Pterioida; family Pteriidae; genus Pinctada; species Pinctada imbricata. Next base: position 57,329,165 of record VSWD01000006.1, on the reverse strand, counting down.
AGTTGATTCACTTCTTATTTGAACTTTTTTTACGAATCATATCAATGAAAGAAAGAAGCTACAGAGGGAATTTTGCATTCCTTCACGGGACAAAAAGAAAACATGGTTTGAAGTGTCTAAGTCGGACAACAAAAATCAACAAAACATATAACATTCCCCCTTTTGAATTAAGTTGTGATTCTAAAAGAGATCTATCTGAGGAAGGAAAGCTCCATTAAGAAAATCCTTCATTTGCGTCCAATGAAAATCATTATCCTTTTATTTTCCGCTGTCGCCGCCTATAGTGATTCAAACTTTCCTAGAATATTTTGCGTATCCATAATGTGGTACTGAGCATGCTGAGCTGAGCTGAACATTTTCCTAGTTTTTAGTTCTGGATTTAACTTCTAGTATTTCATAACATTTATAAAGAGTTAAAGAAGATCCTGACGAAAATCTCGATAGCACTCACAATAGAGCACAAAATTAAGCATCGACGGTCCCCTAGCAAGCTAGAGGTGGGACCAGGTGCTCGGGAGGAGTAGGCATCCCGCACCCGCCGTTGATGTTTAAGCACGAAAATGAAAACAATATATGAAACTCGCGCACTGTCTTACGTTGTCTATATAGAAAGTGCTATGGCGACAATGTCAGGGAAATATATTCAAAACACTTACCGTCAAACCCCTCGCGGGGAACTTTTTTTACGAGCTCCACACGGCAAAGGGCATAAGTGTGACACAAATGAGTTAAAGAAGATCCTGACGAAAATCTCGATAGCACTCACAATAGAGCACAAAATTAAGCATCGACGGACCCCTAGCAAGCTAGAGGTGGGACCAGGTGCTCGGGAGGAGTAAGCATCCCCTGTTGGCTAGCCGCACCCGCCGTTGATGTTTAAGCACGAAAATGAAAACAATATATGAAACTCGCGGGATAAGGAGTTCTTTAAAATTGATATTGACGCCCCTAAACAAGTGTATGGATACTGAAGGGGATTATGTAGAAAAATAAAGCAAAATGATAAAATTCAAATCCTTAAATACGATGTTCACAACATATCAATCAGTTCTCGTATAATCTTGATTGTTTATGCCCTGCACGCATTTGTAGAATTTGGCATACTTATTGTAACATTTGGAAGTAAAAGGTTTATCGCCTAATTTAATCCGAAAGTACAGGAGACATATTTCTTATTTAAAAGTCTTTTATCCAGTTTCCCTCAGATCTATAAAAGATTCTTGCTTCTTGTCTGTTTGCTTGTTTGTTTGTTACCCGAGACAGAAGTCGTCATTTTACGATAATATGAATAAGTTAAAGAAGATCCTGGCGATAATCTCAACAACACTCAAAATAGGGCACATAATTGAGCATCGACGGGCCCCTAGCAAGGTTGAGGTGGGACCAGGTGCCCGGGAGGAGTAGGCATCCCCTGTTTGGCTAGCCGCACCCGCCGTCGATGTTCACGCACGAAAATGAAATTAATATCTAAAATGCATGCACTGTCTAGGGTGGTGTCTATATAGAATTCCATTGTAATTTCGCTTTCTGTATCTATTAGACGCCAAAAGCGAAATTACCTTCACGCAGAGAAGATGTTTTAATCCATAGCCAATTTTATTTAAAGAATTGTTTTTCAAATATGAATAAAATAGATATATTACCATCCGTCCATTCAAGTTACACTTCCTGTCAAAACTGCAAAGCTTCCATCTATAAAGACATGATCGCGTAGCCCTCGTCTAAGGTCATCCTAAGTGTGACACCAACTAATGTATCCGTTCCAGTCTACAAGCTCATTTTAAATCCATTCAAAGTTGTAAAAATTGAAAATGATAAAATCCAACGTAACGTTCCTTTCATTTTAAATCGATTGTACAAGGAATCCATCCATGAACGAAGCATCTGTTGATTCGGATTGTCAATATTTTATACAAAATAAAAATGAACTTATTATGTTAAGGGCTAGAATGATAATCACCCTAAAACAGATGAACGATCAACTGAATAAAAGTTTACAATTCTTTCACTTATTAAAAGTTAAAATTCTGTCACTGAGTAAAATTTTACAATTCTTTAACTTGTCAACAGTTACAATTCTTTCACTCGATAAACGTTTACAATTCTTTCACGTAATAAACGTTTACAATTCTTTCACTTCATAAACGTTTAAAATTCTTTCACTTAATAAACGTTTACAATTCTTTCACTTAATAAACGTTATCAATTCTTTCACTTAATAAACGTTTTCAATTCTTTCACTTAATAAACGTTGACAATTCTTTCACTTAATAAACGTTTACAATTCTTTCACTTAATAAACGTTAACAATTCTTTCACTTAATAAACGTTTACAATTCTTTCACTTAATAAACGTTTACAATTCTTTCACTTAATAAACGTTTACAATTCTTTCACTTAATAAACGTTTACAATTCTTTCACTTAATAAACGTTTACAATTCTTTCACTTAATAACGTTTACATTCTTTCACTTAATAAACGTTTACAATTCTTTCACTTAATAAACGTTTACAATTCTTTCACTTCATAAACGTTTACAATTCTTTCACTTCATAAACGTTTACAATTCTTTCACTTCTTACGGACTTATTTTCTTATTCATCCGATGCTGACTTCATCCAGACCTTGGTCTCGACTGCGCGAAAGCATTTCGCATGTCAGTTTAATTTAACCTTCAGATAAATAGATGACGTGTTGTCCATCAATAATTCGAACTTTAAGGATCATCTACATGAAATCTATCCTCATGAACTCGAGATGAAGGAAACAACCGAGAGCTACAGATCTGCTTCGTACTTGCATATACTTCTATCTTTCGACACAAACAGTCATTTGAACACCTCACTGTATGACAAGCGTAATGATTTCAGCTTTCACAGAACTAACGTCCTTTTATGAATAGCAACATTCCGTCTTCTCCTCTTTATAGTGTTTTTGTTTCACAGCTGATACGGTACGCCAGGGCATGTTCTAAATATGAAGATTTCATCATCAGAGCCAGACGTCTTGCAAGTAAGCTACTTGTTCATGGTTAATTACACAACGGCTGAAATCATCATTGAGGAAGTTCTTCAGTCGCTACCGGGATCTAATAAAAGCATATCAGATCCCTCTTTCCAGATTGATCAGTGACATTCTAAATTGTGATTGAATGGCCGTCATCATCACCAAACAATGAATATTTACCTGATATGTACATTAACAATCACTGAAATTGACAAGTTTTCACTGTGCTGTTGCGACGGGTGTTGCATGCAGTAAGGAGACGTTGACTCTCCCCGGGCACCTGGTCTTACTTCGGAGTGTTATTCATTCCTAGGTTCGCAATTCTGATGATTTTGCCTTGTCTTCTCGACTTTGAAACTGAATAAGTGATAGGTACTTCTTTCGTGTTTATACAATATATTTCAAATGAATATTCTTCGTTTGTTTGTTCTTTCATTCACGTGATAGTCAGTTTATTCATCAAGTGATCTGCAGTGTTAATATTTACGGTGAACTATAAAAAAGTATACATCAGATTTTTGTAGTAATGTCTGTAGGAATTACCTTAATTTTATTTCCATTCCAACTTACAGAAAAGAATTATAAATCTAGTCGGTTTTTTTTTTGTTACATGCATCTCCCAAATACATGAGTTAAAGAAGATCCTGACGATAATCTCAACAGCACTCATAATAGAGCACAAAATTGAGCATCGACGGACCCCTAGAAAGCTAGAGGTGAGATCATGTGCTGGATAATCTTTTTCTTTTCTCGCAAACGAAACAATTTTGCAAAATTAGGTATAAATCACCTTAAATGCATTTTATGATTTGAGAGGTGCACAATTACCGTATTCAAGAGTAAAGTGACAATAAAACATGCTTCACGGAAAATCGAAATAGAATGTTTATCGATTTTACATACATGATTTATTTGATATTTGAACAAAGGAAAAGTGTCATCATTCATTTTCGACTTGTACAAAGTATGGATTTCGCGTTAAAAAGAGTTGAACGTAATTACAAAGTGCATACAACTTACAGCGTACGACCTCGGTACTGTTTCGTAAGGATGTCAAACATCTAAACATGTGATGTTAACGCACGAGTCTTCACTCCCTCTCGTGGTAATCTTTTATGTTTTATTGGTAGATTCTATGATGAGATTAATTCTGAATAAACTTAAATTGATACCAAAGTGCTAACAAATGACATAGTTATGTGCTTTGAGTGAGATTAGTCAGTTAGCTTTGTAATTGTCATTGATGTCATGGTCACATTGTTGATTCACCTAAGGACTTAACCAGTTAAAATGATTACATTTTTTTTTTGTTAAGCCCAAAGTTAAATCAAAATCCGTAATCATTCTATTGTAAAAATTTCAGTGCACAAAACATATGTCTCAACAGTGATGCCCCCGGTTGAAATAGTGGAATTCTAATTCATGAATATTTGTTTTACTTAAAGTCTAGGCAAACAATATCCTCGGAGACCAATATTCCACCAGTAACGTTTCCAATCTAGTTACCAAAATAATCAATATCAAACTATATGTAAAATGGCAATAATTCAGTGCAACATGTTAGCAAATTCAAGAAACTATGTATCATCGGTGATATTGGAGGCCAAAATAGAGATGAGATGAATAACAGAGCAAATAGTAAAATGACATTATATCATTGCCAAACGGTTATAATCTCTCTCTCTCTCTCTCTCTCTCTCTCTCTCTCTCTCTCTCTCTCTCTCTCTCTCTCTCTCTTGCTTTTAAGTAAAGGTTGTTCGATAAAAAAAACAAATAAAACTTTATCAGCGGTAGTATTTAAAAGGAGCCTCCTTAATCTGCCGCGAATGTTGTTGAAAGTGATGATGAATCATTTTACATTCATAAGCATTTAGGTTACAAAATTCAGGAGTTTTTAACTTAAAAACTGATACAATTTCATACTGTGAGCATGTTAACATATCTAAAAAAAATGGAGGTATCGAAGTTACGTAACGAATCATAGGAGTGTAACATTTTGTACCTATAATTAAATTACTTTAATATTTGCTTAATTTATCTGTAGCATACATAACATTGCAAGGTTAACATATAATTTGCATTAAAATGTACCTCGAATCCTTCAAAAGGATCGTTTTAGTTTCATGAAAAGAGGAATGCTCCGAGATTTTGAATGATATAGATTATTCATCACAAGAAGGGGTTGTGATGCAGTGCAAGGATGTTATAGCTATGAGTTTTATCCAAAATAAAAGAATAATATCTTTTTATAATGCTGCAAAAATTATTGGCGCGATTCAGTAGATAAACGTGAAAGTATGACGCCGATCGTGTTTATGCGTTATTAAAAGATTTTATCATATACTCTAATTTACATAACCGTTTATAAGCTTTCCCATTGGCCAAAACGCGGTCACGTGCAATGCGATTAATCGTCGTATTGAACTGCTTCCGGTCATATTGACGCGTTTCCTGTTTTGTGTATTAGAAGAAAATTGTAGTCTGCAGCAAACTTGAGTGTTGCCGACATAACTGACCGTGATATTTTGCAGCACTTTTAGATAAAAAGAAAATAAAAGATGAAGGGTCAAACATTTTACTATCATACAAAATCTTGAGTACATCTATCTGAGAAAAAAAGTGAAAGTGAGCAGTGTTATAGAAGCAAAACGGAAGTTACCATTTTCCATTCAAATTTTCATGTCTATGATCAAACAGTTATAGCACAGATGATTCGGTCGATATGATGATTTATGGAGTGATAAAACCAATATCAACCTCGGCCTTCGGCCTCGGTCGATATTGGTTTTATCACTCCATAAATCATCATATCGACCTCATCACTGTGCAATAATTGAATAATATCGACCTTATTTCGGATAAAACTCATAGCTAAAACATTCTTCCACTGCGTCATATTCCCCTTTTCGTTTTCACAGAAATGTAGAACTAGAAGTCTCTGACGAGACTGAAGCTCTCCTGGTTGTTATATGTGTTATATGAAAACCAATTTTCAAAATCTTAGGGGTCAGGACCTCAAACAAAATATCAGGTGTACAACAAGACTATAAACGATTATAATGCAAAAAAATGAACTCGCTATGAATTATAGTTCTGAGACTTAGTGTTCACAAGATGACATATAGTTATGTAGGAGAAAAAGATCACACCCATTTTCCAAGGCCCTGTGGGTCAGGGGCTCAAACAATATTACAGGTGCACAACTAGACTATATACCGATTATAATGCAATAGAATTATCTTTCTATCAATTATACTCTCTGAGAATTGATGTTCACAAGATTACAGATTATAATGACCACGCCCATTTTCCAAGTCCCTGGGGTCAGAGGCTAAAAGAAAAAAAGCATGTGCACAACTAGACTACAGACTTATTACAATGCACAATTAATTCATTCTTTATTAATTATTCATTTTGTACTTTGTTCTGTGTTTTTTGCATGGGTGTTTTGGGATTTTGCTGTGGGTGCTGCAACCTAGTGTTGTTGAAGATCCCCTCCTTTCTTGTGATGATTGGTGTTCACAAGAATACAGAGTTATAAAGGAGAAATGATCACACCAATAGTCCAAGACCCTAGGAGATCAGGACCTTAAACAAAATGTCAGGTTCACAACTTGACAACAATCCAATTATAATGCAAAAAGAATGAACTCTTTATCAATTATACTTTCTGAGAATTGGCATTCACAAGATTAGATTGAGGTATATAGGAGAAAATGACCAATTTTCATGACAATTGGGGGTCAAGGGCTCAAACAAAATATCATGTGCACAACAAGACCTCAAATCCCATTATTATGCAAAAAAAAATTAATTCATTATCAATCATAGCTTCTGAGAATTGTTTTTCACAAGATTTCTTAAGAGTTATATAGGTGAAAATGGCCACACCCAAGACTTTGGGGGTCAAGGGACCAAACATAATATCAAGTGCATTATAATGCAAAAAGAATGAATTTCTTACCATCCACAGATTCAGAGGATTCGCGTTCACGAGAAAAGTTGAACGGTCGGACACAGGGCGATCGCATAATCCTTGACCAGTAGAGCTAAAAACCGATTGTTCTGCGTTGCGAGATATACACACCATGACAATTCCTTGCCTTTAGGGAGCAATTATTTGATTTTTATGATACTTGCCGCCCCCCCCCCCCCCGTCATACCCAAGTGAAAAAAGCCTATGTAAATTCAACTAGAGTATTCAGTGAAGGCTCAACTAATACTCAGTTGAACCTTAACTGAGTGCTAGTTGAATTTTTACGATGCAAATGAGGGATGCGCTTAACTTTCCAAAAAAGGAAATTTAGGTGTGAGGCTCAACTTTTTGTTCTCCAGTACTGCCTTATTTTGATACTCAGCTAAAGCTCAACTTTGTGATATTCAACTTTGCATTATTTGCATACTCAACTAAGGCTCAACTTCTTTGTCCTCAACTTTCTTTCGAATACTCAACTAAGGCTCAACTATTTCACACTCTACTCTTCTGTATTATATTTTGATTAATAATTTTAGAGCTCGGCATTTTATTTTTGAGGTCCATCGGGCCAGATATTTTTTTAATTCATCAATCAACAGCAACTGCATTACCCGGATACACATATTCTTATTATAATTATTTTTGTTTGATGTCTATTTTTCCGGATTCGCATGTTTTTGCCCATCAAAATCTAGAGCCAGAATTAAGTCTTCTTCCTTAAAATAAAAATGAAACAAACTGCTTTCAAGAGATGCCTTAATTTACCTATACCTTGGCACTTGATCTCACTTCGTGTTTGAATAATTTAATATGACCGAAAAATCACCGTTTTTAAAAGAGTAATTTCTAATATTGGAAATTAAGACAAAAATTAGCCGCCCTTTTAAAAAACTGGCTGAAAAAAAAATCCGGCAGACAAATGTCTCCCCCCCCCCCTTAAAAATCAAATTTCAAACGACTTAAAATTCAATAGCATCAAGAACAGAGAAATTTTAGCATGCACCAGACACACACGTTTCGGGTATTTAACTCTCGTCAGTGATCTGGTTGCTCCCTTATTTGTATAGGATTTTTGCAAACATCTCTACAGGCAAGTCATATTAGGTATCCCTATGGGTACTTACTTTGCGCCTCTGTGTTCCTTGTCCTTGGGGGGGGGGGTCTCTAGTGGAGTATGTCTTCTCTGTTTCCGCTTATGCTGTCGGTGCATGCAACGGGGCTTTTTTGGATATTTTTTTTTGCGTTTTGCGGTATTGTTTGTGTGTGGTCATCTGACAGTGAGGAGTTTGTTTTACACCACAATTGTACGTTCTTCGACACCTCTGGGTAATCGGGAAAGTGGAGGGTTGCGCACATGTGATCAAGGATAACCACACCTTATGCTATTTTCGTGGCAGATGGCCGTCCTAAGTCGGTACCGGTTGCCCATTGGTCTCGTTAAAATTCATATAAATTTCACATAAAATTTATGTGAAAAATATTTCACATGAATTTCACATAAATTTCCTTCACATGAATTTCACATGAATTTTTCTGAGTGACCTTCACAAGAAACGGAATTCATATAACATCCATTTAAAAATATTCACGTGCTCATTTCATATAATTTCCATGTGAACATTCATGTAAAGTTCATGTAAATTTCACATGAATATCATATGCGGCACAATTGGCTGTGTATATCAACATTTCTGCATAGAAAATATGTCTTACAGTAAAGACTGCCGATAGTTATGAAACATTTTGCTTGCAATCCGTGTCCATTTGTCTCGTATGTGTATGCGAAGTATTTTCTGTTTGGTGGTTTGATAATTGTTTTCTTGTGTTTTTTGCGCCTCTTTTTGTGCTTGTCTACTCTGTGTTTTTTCATAGGGGGTGTTTCGGTGTTTTGCTGTTGAAGCTGTTACGGAGTCTTGTTGGAATTTCCTTCAATTAATTGTTTGGCTTGTCTCTCCTTCATTCTACAGAACAAGCTATGGCGATCAAAGAAAACAAGTTATTATTCCACAACACTTTAGTCAAATTTTTTTATGACATTGGATCTACGTACAGACGGTTGTGTATGATTAGAATTTTTAAATAAGTAAATCATCAAAACTTCAAAAATCATTAACTGCAAAAATTAATATATACAATGAAACCATTTTTATCTTAAGACGAATGATAGCAACATTTAATGGGTCCCTGTAAAGTGCGAAACGAAACAAAAACGAAAGGAAACGAAACGAAACAAATCGAAACGAATCGAAACGAAACAAAACAGATCGAAACGAAACGAAACGAAACAGATCGAAACGAAACAAAACATATCGAAACGAAACGAAACAAAACGAACAAACAGATCGAAACGAAACGAAACAGATCGAAACAAAACGAAACAAAACATAAAACTTAAAGAATATGAGAAAAAGAGGAAAAATCGCCGAGAACGAATATTTAAAGACAAGATCAGCATGTAAAATTGTTTTAATCCAAGAGTTCTACACTTGTAACTAGTTCCATAAGGGTTTCTTTAAAGAGTCAAAGTTGACAATTAAAAAAAGTAAATGTCAAACGCCATTCAAGTATTTCAGAGGAATGAAGGGGAGGGGATAGAAAACCACGCTATGACACCGTAATGAGATCATAAAACTTGGGGGGGGGGGCACATTTCAGGAAAAAAATCTTATCTTTTTTTCAAACGAAATGTGCCCCCAAGTATTTGTTCTCATTTCTCTGATTAAGTTTTCAAATACGCATAACGGTTCCGTTTCCTCTGTACTAGACTGCTAAATAATATTTTTTCCGCCTATGACGAGGTTATTTATCCCGTTCACTCTCCTTTAATCCTTTTAAAATGCAATTGTGTTATGTACCGTATATATTATGTTTTGATCGTCAACGTTGACCCTTTAAAAAACCCTCCAGCCACAAGAATTTATGGTTGAAGGTAATAATATATGCAAATATTGACATCCGTGCTAGTTCTCTGCATTTGCATCAATTTTTCTCAAGTTCTTTTAGATTTATGTTATGTTTCGTTTTGTTTTGTTTCGTTTCGTTTCGAGCTGTTTCGTTTCGTTTCGATCTGTTTCGTTTCGTTTCGTTTCGATTTGTTTCGTTTCGATTTGTTTCGTTTCTTTTTTGTTTCGTTTCGCACTTTACAGGGACCCACAATGAATTCTGATGCAGAGCACGGCCTGCCTATTATCATGTCATATAATATCATCAAATCATCATACGAATTAATATAATGTTGCTATTTCCATATCATTATTTATATAGGAAATAAATGGAACAACTAAGTATCCTTGACAGCACATATATGTAAACAAATTGGCATCTTCTTGACTTACTATTTATACATACAAACATCAATATACCATTTTTCTTTTTTTTTTTTATAATTATGTATATCAGCGAAAAGAAGGCAAGGAAATGGAACAGGAAGTCATCCGTGACAGCACACAGATGTTTTCTTGAATCAATATTAAACAAATAAAATTAAAATGATATATACATATCACAAAATAAAAAAGACTATATAAGCAATATTTCGTTACTTATGTAAGATAAATGTATTATTGTTTTTCATTAATACTTATTTTTGTTACAATGGTATATTAGGGACAACTTTAAGCAAAGAAAAGGAACAGGAAGTCACCCTTGACAGCACACAGATGTAAACAAAGTGGCATCTTCTGGAGTGCTGACAAATACGGCGAACAAGTCATTAAGACATATTATTCATAAATTAATCTTATAACTTATTTTTATTAAATTATTCTTGTTTTGATATATATATATATCAATTTACATGGTATTTTAAATTTTTATATAAAAGAATCGAATATTCATCGTCTCATCTGTGGTTTGACCCCAAACAATGGAGTAACATAGAGGCAATTCTAAGTTCCTACACTTGTACGAGGATGAAGCTTTAATACATAATGTACATGAGAACGAAATTATCCTTCCCATTGTAGCAGAGTTCTGTGCGAGATACGGAACTTCTAACTGGGGTATCCTGCATCGTCATGTTCCACACATAGAGGTCTCCGTCTTAGTGTTGTTGATTCCATCTTTTTCTTCTTGTTCCTAAAAGAGAATATATTTGTGTACTTGCACCATATAGTACATTGATCAAGTACAATTTATAAGCTCAAAAACCGGACACTTAAACCATAATATCACTGTTTTAGGCATGAATAATCGATAAAGATTACCGGAGATATAAACTAGACTGTGAAGTTATTGTTGTGGCATTTGCCGATCATGGATGATTTAAAAGGACATTCTTGAGAGTGGCCTTTCCAATTGACCGTCTTTTACCTAAAATTGTATTTGGACATTACCGGATTTGACATGTTTCTATTTGGCATTCGCGTCGGATGGTAAACGTCTTTTAATTCAATAGCATCATTTGAAACCTGATAAATTAAAAGCATGGACCAGACATGCACGTTTCGGGTACTAAACCCTAGTCAGTGATCCTCAGTCTAAACAATGTAATATGGCCAAAAAGTATGTAAATTATTATGTCCAAAAATGTACCGAAAGACGTAGCAGAATGGGTGGGATATGATGCTACAGGACCCATGTTTTCGAAAATTCAAGAAATTTTGATAACAAAAAAATGTCGAATGCGTTGACGAAACAGACGATCAACCGAAGTTAATCGAACTTGGCTACATGTGCCCTCTTGGACTCTTGGTCCACCAGCAGTGACACTCACCAAGTAGTTCAAATGGTAAACGTCTTTTAATTCAATAGCATCAGTTGCATGCAGTCATAGGACGCTCACTCCTCCCGGGCACCTGGTCCTGTCTCCATTCGGTGATTCGCGATTGCCATGTTAATGGAGATTTACACAATTATGTCATACTCACCTGGATCTTTGACTTCTGAAATGTGATTGGTGCTTCTTCTATTGTATAATACTTCAGGAGATGATGCCTATTCTTGGGCACATTCGTCTAATCACAGTTCGGATGTTCACTTTATTTGACATTGGTATTGTATTGTGCATTTGTTCGACTTATTTTCCTTTTTTTATATTGTTTTGTATAGTGCATGGTCCGCAGTATTTGGCATTATGGTTTTATTATATATTAATATTTTAAATAGTACCGGTTTTATCAAAATTATTTAACACCTGTTCTTCCTGTTCTTGTCCTGTGAAAGATGTAAGTTAGACGTTGCATCACGAACACAAAGTGTACACAAAAATATGCCACGCTTGCTTAACGCGCTGAGTCAAGGTTTTCTTTCTTTGTTGTTGGAGAGTTCACTCTCTCGAAAATATCGTATACCAAGACCTTACTACAGTATCCTTTTTAACACCGAGAATTAAACAAAACGTACACATATATATATATATATTATAGATTGTATCAAGTCCTTCATTGTCATAACGAATACAATATACATATGGACATAATGGGTGTGAGCTTTATCAAATGAAATAAAAGTCATTATTCTATTGATACAATATTGTGTTTAAAGATGAGTATCCTCCAAATATCCTGTCAGACCATTTCTTTTATGAACATACATGCTTAATCTATTTTAAACCATGCAACGAATGAAGCGAAGTTTTCTTCAATTCTCATGGTCTTTTATGTTTTGTAAGTTAAACCCTTATCCATCCTTCCTCCAACTTTTCCTGTGATAAGCGCAATTTCTTTGAACTGAAGAGCGATTAAACATTAAGATGTCTTAAGCATTGAACTATAAATTTTAGGAGTAATATCGGCATCCCAAACCATCAGCTTAATTGACTCCTTTGAATTAATATAATGAGCATCTTATTTTCAATCTATAAAACTGTTACCTCAGATAGAAAGTTTTCAAAAAGGTAGATTTAATTAGCAATCCCCAATCCATACCTGGTTTGTCGAGTTTACATCCTTTAACATTTTCTAATCCATAATCTATATTTAAGTACAGGTCCACGTAAGGATAAGGCAGTTGATCATTTTCAAGCCATTTTTTTTTCATAATCCTTTATAATTTTTAAGTTGAATATCTCGCTTCACCATCGCTACATTGAGAAATGAATTTGTACCACATATATGTCTCAAAACAGAAATAAAAAAGTTATGCAAAAATTTTGATGTATCACCCCTGCCTGATTCTTAAGTGGACCTATACTTATTTTAACAAAATTATGTTGATACGTATAAAATTGATATTTTACCTTGAGTCCATCAATAATACTAAGATTAAAGTTACACCTCCTACCAAAACTGCAAGGCGTCCATCTATAAAGAAATTAAAGGCCATCTAATGTGATCCTAAGTGTGACACCCACTAATGTATCTTGATCTAGATTTTGAAAATATCGACCACTTTACGATTGGGTTAAAGCGCTGCTGAGTATTTGTCTTCTTTTCATTCAGTTTGTAATCGAATTTGTAAAAACCGACGAATAACATCTTAAGGCAGAGCATCCCTCAGGTCTCAGATGATCATATTTCCTAAATAACAACTTTTACAATATTTTCATTTCCATATATTCAAAGCTTAGGTTAAACCTGATATACAAACAAAATATAACTCTTGGTTTCATGTTTATACCGAGAGTGTTTTATGGCAAAAGTAAGAAAAATCCTTTTTTAGGGGTGATAAAATGTAACTATAAAAGTTTCTTTTCCCAAAACCATATTCGTTTGATAATCTGAACAATATTCTGAAGAGAAAAAAAGGTATCAAGGCATAACATTTCCGATGCTCTACCTTAAATCGATTTTAACGAGGAGCAATCCATGATCAGTGTTAACATAGGTATTGTTGAATTGCTAATATTTTACAAGAAAAAATAATTATCAAATGTTAAATTGTATTTGTCTATGTACATGCTTGAATGATTAATCACATAGCGTCAAAACATTTTCTGTGAGAATTGGATCAAAATTATATTTATATGATGGATTGAGTTATTGAAATATAAATCATAATTCAAATAAAGGAAGAGAATTTTTAGACAATCAGTTATTTTACAATTTAAATTGTGTAACTGTTACTGGTGTCAGAATAGTTTCCGGACAGTCGCCCTTTTCAGGTACTTTGAAGGAAATTATTTTCAAAATTTTGTGACAATTTTGTAGATTTTTTAATGCAGAATTCAAATCACGAATCATATAAACAATCATTTTGCATCTAAGTTGCTTTATCACACCATCTTTTTACCCTTTTTCTTTTCTGCCCCATTTAATATCGCGTCTGGGGGAAGTCGCCGAGAACCATAGTATTTTAATCTACATGATTTTAGAAGTTTCGGTTCTATTTTCAAAATTATTTTTACACAGACATTTGTAGAAAATATTGAAGAAAACAATATCATCCAGTTTGATCTGAAATTGATCGAGATTGACAGATTTAAAATCATGTGTCCGGAAACTGTTCCATTGATTTGCGAAAAATGGCCAAAATATAGGGTCATAAAACTGATCTAGAAACCATATTTTTTGAAATATTTGATATTTTCTTTCAACACGAGTATCTGTGGGAAGGGCATAGCATTATTTGAGAGGAATTTGAATGTTTTCCATTGATGGACGGAGGAGTTATCCCCGAAAACCTTCAAAATCGTCCGGAAACTGTTCCGACACCAGTACAGTAACAGATTCTGAATATGTCCATATAATGTTTTCAAAATGTTCTTTCAAAAACTCTTAGCATACATATCTGTAATAGTTCGACGATAAATAGACGTTATACTTTTGTCGGTATCTCTACTGTAATATTTCTTCTTCGCATTGTCTGTTTCGTTGGCGTTGTAATGTGTGTCTTGTTTAGGTATTTCGTCTTCTCTTTGTAAACCCTTTCCTTCATTGAAAATCGTACCCTTTGTTGATTAAATAGATAAAAGTCATTTATATAATCGAGAAGAAACATTTTAATCCAATCATTGATATGACACAATTGAGAACTGTTTACGTGTCTCTTAACAAGAAATGTAAGCCATTTGTCCTATGTAAACGTCTTCAAATTGAATAGCATCATTTAAGAACAGATAAATTGGCAACGTGGACCAGACATGCACGTTTCGGGTACTTAACCCTCATCAGTGATCCTAAATCTAAACAATGTAATATGCCAAAAAAAAAGTATGAAAGTTACTACTAAGTATGTCGAAAAAGTGTACCGAAAGACGTAGCAGGATGGGTGGGATATGATGCTACAGGACCCACTTT
This sequence comes from Pinctada imbricata, assembly GCA_033119305.1. Classification (NCBI taxonomy): domain Eukaryota; kingdom Metazoa; phylum Mollusca; class Bivalvia; order Pterioida; family Pteriidae; genus Pinctada; species Pinctada imbricata. The sequence goes on along the minus strand of VSWD01000006.1, from coordinate 57,314,004 downwards.
TTAGAAATTTCAAGAAATTTGGTAACAGAAATTTAGTATGCGTTGAAGAAACGATCAACCGAAATTGATCGAACTTGGCTACATGTGCCCTCGGGGACTCCTGGTCCACCAGCAGTGACACTCACCAAGTGGTATTAATGTAAACGTCTTCAAATTGAATAGCATCATTTAAGAACAGATAAATTGGCAACGTGGACCAGACATGCACGTTTCGGGTACTTAACCCTCATCAGTGATCCTAAATCTAAACAATGTAATATGCCAAAAAAAAAGTATGAAAGTTACTACTAAGTATGTCGAAAAAGTGTACCGAAAGACGTAGCAGGATGGGTGGGATATGATGCTACAGGACCCACTTTTTAGAAATTTCAAGAAATTTGGTAACAGAAATTTAGTATGCGTTGAAGAAACGATCAACCGAAATTGATCGAACTTGGCTACATGTGCCCTCGGGGACTCCTGGTCCACCAGCAGTGACACTCACCAAGTGGTATTAATGTAAACGTCTTCAAATTGAATAGCATCATTTAAGAACAGATAAATTGGCAACGTGGACCAGACATGCACGTTTCGGGTACTTAACCCTCATCAGTGATCCTAAATCTAAACAATGTAATATGCCAAAAAAAAAAGTATGAAAGTTACTACTAAGTATGTCGAAAAAGTGTACCGAAAGACGTAGCAGGATGGGTGGGATATGATGCTACAGGACCCACTTTTTAGAAATTTCAAGAAATTTGGTAACAGAAATTTAGTATGCGTTGAAGAAACGATCAACCGAAATTGATCGAACTTGGCTACATGTGCCCTCGGGGACTCCTGGTCCACCAGCAGTGACACTCACCAAGTGGTATTAATGTAAACGTCTTCAAATTGAATAGCATCATTTAAGAACAGATAAATTGGCAACGTGGACCAGACATGCACGTTTCGGGTACTTAACCCTCATCAGTGATCCTAAATCTAAACAATGTAATATGCCAAAAAAAAAGTATGAAAGTTACTACTAAGTATGTCGAAAAAGTGTACCGAAAGACGTAGCAGGATGGGTGGGATATGATGCTACAGGACCCACTTTTTAGAAATTTCAAGAAATTTGGTAACAGAAATTTAGTATGCGTTGAAGAAACGATCAACCGAAATTGATCGAACTTGGCTACATGTGCCCTCGGGGACTCCTGGTCCACCAGCAGTGACACTCACCAAGTGGTATTAATGTAAACGTCTTCAAATTGAATAGCATCATTTAAGAACAGATAAATTGGCAACGTGGACCAGACATGCACGTTTCGGGTACTTAACCCTCATCAGTGATCCTAAATCTAAACAATGTAATATGCCAAAAAAAAGTATGAAAGTTACTACTAAGTATGTCGAAAAAGTGTACCGAAAGACGTAGCAGGATGGGTGGGATATGATGCTACAGGACCCACTTTTTAGAAATTTCAAGAAATTTGGTAACAGAAATTTAGTATGCGTTGAAGAAACGATCAACCGAAATTGATCGAACTTGGCTACATGTGCCCTCGGGGACTCCTGGTCCACCAGCAGTGACACTCACCAAGTGGTATTAATGTAAACGTCTTCAAATTGAATAGCATCATTTAAGAACAGATAAATTGGCAACGTGGACCAGACATGCACGTTTCGGGTACTTAACCCTCATCAGTGATCCTAAATCTAAACAATGTAATATGCCAAAAAAAAGTATGAAAGTTACTACTAAGTATGTCGAAAAAGTGTACCGAAAGACGTAGCAGGATGGGTGGGATATGATGCTACAGGACCCACTTTTTAGAAATTTCAAGAAATTTGGTAACAGAAATTTAGTATGCGTTGAAGAAACGATCAACCGAAATTGATCGAACTTGGCTACATGTGCCCTCGGGGACTCCTGGTCCACCAGCAGTGACACTCACCAAGTGGTATTAATGTAAACGTCTTCAAATTGAATAGCATCATTTAAGAACAGATAAATTGGCAACGTGGACCAGACATGCTCGTCTCGGGTACTTAACCCTCATCAGTGATCCTAAATCTAAAAAATGTAATATGCCAAAAAAAAAGTATGAAAGTTACTACTAAGTATGTCGAAAAAGTGTACCGAAAGACGTAGCAGGATGGGTGGGATATGATGCTACAGGACCCACTTTTTAGAAATTTCAAGAAATTTGGTAACAGAAATTTAGTATGCGTTGAAGAAACGATCAACCGAAATTGATCGAACTTGGCTACATGTGCCCTCGGGGACTCCTGGTCCACCAGCAGTGACACTCACCAAGTGGTATTAATGTAAACGTCTTCAAATTGAATAGCATCATTTAAGAACAGATAAATTGGCAACGTGGACCAGACATGCACGTTTCGGGTACTTAACCCTCATCAGTGATCCTAAATCTAAACAATGTAATATGCCAAAAAAAAAGTATGAAAGTTACTACTAAGTATGTCGAAAAAGTGTACCGAAAGACGTAGCAGGATGGGTGGGATATGATGCTACAGGACCCACTTTTTAGAAATTTCAAGAAATTTGGTAACAGAAATTTAGTATGCGTTGAAGAAACGATCAACCGAAATTGATCGAACTTGGCTACATGTGCCCTCGGGGACTCCTGGTCCACCAGCAGTGACACTCACCAAGTGGTATTAATGTAAACGTCTTCAAATTGAATAGCATCATTTAAGAACAGATAAATTGGCAACGTGGACCAGACATGCACGTTTCGGGTACTTAACCCTCATCAGTGATCCTAAATCTAAACAATGTAATATGCCAAAAAAAAAGTATGAAAGTTACTACTAAGTATGTCGAAAAAGTGTACCGAAAGACGTAGCAGGATGGGTGGGATATGATGCTACAGGACCCACTTTTTAGAAATTTCAAGAAATTTGGTAACAGAAATTTAGTATGCGTTGAAGAAACGATCAACCGAAATTGATCGAACTTGGCTACATGTGCCCTCGGGGACTCCTGGTCCACCAGCAGTGACACTCACCAAGTGGTATTAATGTAAACGTCTTCAAATTGAATAGCATCATTTAAGAACAGATAAATTGGCAACGTGGACCAGACATGCACGTTTCGGGTACTTAACCCTCATCAGTGATCCTAAATCTAAACAATGTAATATGCCAAAAAAAAAGTATGAAAGTTACTACTAAGTATGTCGAAAAAGTGTACCGAAAGACGTAGCAGGATGGGTGGGATATGATGCTACAGGACCCACTTTTTAGAAATTTCAAGAAATTTGGTAACAGAAATTTAGTATGCGTTGAAGAAACGATCAACCGAAATTGATCGAACTTGGCTACATGTGCCCTCGGGGACTCCTGGTCCACCAGCAGTGACACTCACCAAGTGGTATTAATGTAAACGTCTTCAAATTGAATAGCATCATTTAAGAACAGATAAATTGGCAACGTGGACCAGACATGCACGTTTCGGGTACTTAACCCTCATCAGTGATCCTAAATCTAAACAATGTAATATGCCAAAAAAAAAGTATGAAAGTTACTACTAAGTATGTCGAAAAAGTGTACCGAAAGACGTAGCAGGATGGGTGGGATATGATGCTACAGGACCCACTTTTTAGAAATTTCAAGAAATTTGGTAACAGAAATTTAGTATGCGTTGAAGAAACGATCAACCGAAATTGATCGAACTTGGCTACATGTGCCCTCGGGGACTCCTGGTCCACCAGCAGTGACACTCACTATGACATATGACAATTAAAAGTCGTCATTACAATGTACTGCAAATTTTAATTTCAATTTTAATGTGTCATAGGACATATCTAAATAACATTTTCATGCTTCTTCAACAATTCTATTCAAGAAAATCATATCGTTTTGGATAAATCATAGCAACATATAACTACAAGTATTGTTGTTGTTTTTTTCATACCATCGATTATATTTTATATCTTTTATATTTCTTATCACTTTTTATAACTTCATGTACATTTATTATTAGAGAAAACTCAAGAACAGGAAGTCATCCGTAACAGCACACGGATGTTAACAAATTGGCAACTCCTAAACTTCTGATAGGTACAAGTCATCTATAAAGATTTATGTTTCTATAGATGTTAGATTGCGTCAATCTATACCCTCGTATCTAAAATTTTAAAAGAAGGAGGGGATCTCCAACAACGCCTAGCAATACAGCACCAACAGCAAAACCCCCCAAACATCCACAATAAAAACACAAAGAAGACCCGCACAAAAAGAAACGCAAATGGTACAAGGAACGCCAAATCACAGAGAAACATCAAACACATAAACTAACGATTCCAATGGGCAATCCGTGCCGACTTAGGACGGTCATCTGTCACATAATTAGCAGACGGTGCGGTTATCCTGGATTACTTGCGCACAACCCTCCCACTATTCCGATTATCCAGAGGCCTCGACGAACGTACATTTGTGGTATAAACAACCTCCTCACTGTTAGATGACTACACACAAACAAGACAGCAAACGCAGGGGACCAAGAAGCACAGATGAATATGTAAATGGGTATAAAAAGAGGGCTTACGTAATACAGTCCGTTCTCATATTTTCACCCGAGAAGTCCGACTGACATTCAGAGAGGAAAGTTGGTCGGGGCCCTGTCCTCTCTAAAGAGGTTTGAACAGGATCCGTCATGGAGTCCTGTCTTCACAGTCAGTCAGAGTGTAATTCTGAAGAATGCGCTGGTACAAGACTGTAGACTGGTCCAGTACCAAGCCAAGTGTCCGTCTGGTGACAGAATGTTTATATCTACGGTATAATAGGCGTTTGATAAAGATATTTAAAATGATAATTAATTATAGGGATTCAAGCCAACAGATATTGATTCAATCAGATATTTTCAACAGAACAATTTATTTCAAGAAAAATAATGAGTAGAAATAAGATTAGAACACAATTACTTGAAGAAAAACATTCCAAAGAGTTGATTCACTTCTTATTTGAACTTTTTTACGAATCATATCAATGAAAGAAAGAAGCTATAGAGGGAATTTTTGCATTCCTTCACGAGACAAAAAGAAAACATGGTTTGAAGTGTCAAAGTCGGAAAACAAAAATCAACAAAACATATAACATTCCCCCTTTTGAATTAAGTTGTGATTCTAACAGAGATCTATCTGAGAAAGGAAAGTTCCAGTTAGAAAATCCTTCATTTGCGTCCAATGAAAAGCATTATCCTTTTATTTTCCGCTGTCGCCGCCTATAGTGATTCAAACTTTCCTAGAATATTTTGCGTATCCATAATGTGGTACTGAGCATGCTGAGCTGAGCTGAACATTTTCCTAGTTTTTAGTTCTGGATTTAACTTCTAGTATTTCATAACATTTATAAAGAGTTAAAGAAGATCCTGACGAAAATCTCGATAGCACTCACAATAGAGCACAAAATTAAGCATCGACTGACCCCTAGCAAGCTAGAGGTGGGACCAGGTGCTCGGGAGGAGTAAGGATCCCCTGTTGGCTAGCCGCACCCGCCGTTGATGTTAAAGCACGAAAATGAAAACAATATATGAAACCCGCGCACTGTCTGACGTTGTCTATATAGAAAGTGCTATGGCGACAATGTCAGGGAAATATATTCAAAACACTTACCATCAAACCCCTCGCGGGGAACTTTTTTTACGAGCTCCACACGGCAAAGGGCATAAGTGTGACACAAATGAGTTAAAGAAGATCCTGACGAAAATCTCGATAGCACTCACAATAGAGCACAAAATTAAGCATCGACGGACCCCTAGCAAGCTAGAAGTGGGACCAGGTGCTCGGGAGGAGTAAGCATCCCCTGTTGGCTAGCCGCACCCGCCGTTGATGTTTAAGCACGAAAATGAAAACAATATATGAAACTCGCGCAATGTCTGACGTTGTCTATATAGAAAGTGCTATGGCGACAATGTCAGGGAAATATATTCAAAACACTTACCGTCAAAAGATTCACTGTTCTGCCATCAAAGCAGGAGATGCTTACTCTTCCTGTACACATAGTTTCATCCCTTGTTTATGAAGAATCAGCGCCTTGGAAAGTTCGTTCATTTCCTTGATTGTCTGTTTTGGGACGGTTGATTGTGTGTGTTGCTTATCATATTTTGTAGGGAAGTATTTGTTGAAAACTGCCAAATGTTTTACCGAAGTGCAATAATTTTAATCCACGTGTCATACAGATGATTAAGTGGGACGTTACATCACAATTTCGTTGTTAGCAAGGCGCGCGTAAAAAGGGTACCGCTTGGTTAGTCCCTGAGTCTATGATTTCTTTTTAAGTGATAAGTCAACAATACGTTATGACCTAACTCTCCTGTGGTATCCTTTTCATAAACCAAAACGAAAAAGAACATACGAGGGTTGATATGTTGTGAGCCTCGGTTTTCTGGGTTGCAGAAGGTATTCTGCTGATAGATTATCTCCATAAAAGACAATCAAAGGCACATACTATGCTTCACTTCTGACACAGTTACGGGAAAATATTAAACTTAAGCGCTGCTGAAAGCTCACTAGTTAAAGATGTGTTGTTCCATCAGGACAATCCTCCAGTTCACAAATCTGTCACTGCCAATGCTACCATTCGTGATTGTGGCTATAATTTGATTGAGTATCCGTCTTAATTATTCGCCTAATCTTGCTCCATCAGACTTTCATCTATTCCCAAAATTGAAAGCAGTTATCCATATTTGTCATTCCTGGCACCCACTTTCAGTCCGATGATGACGTCATACTTGCAGTGGATGGCTTTCTGGCCAGTCGGGATAAGGAGTTCTTTAAAATTGATATTGACGCCCCTAAACAAGTGTATGGATACTGAAGGGGATTATGTAGAAAAATAAAGCAAAATGATAAAATTCAAATCCTTAAATACGATGTTCACAACATATCAATCAGTTCTCGTATAATCTTGATTGTTTATGCCCTGCACGCATTTGTAGAATTTGGCATACTTATTGTAACATTTGGAAGTAAAAGGTTTATCGCCTAATTTAATCCGAAAGTACAGGAGACATATTTCTTATTTAAAAGTCTTTTATCCAGTTTCCCTCAGATCTATAAAAGATTCTTGCTTCTTGTCTGTTTGCTTGTTTGTTTGTTACCCGAGACAGAAGTCGTCATTTTACGATAATATGTATGAGTTAAAGAAGATCCTGGCGATAATCTCAACAACACTCAAAATAGGGCACATAATTGAGCATCGACGGGCCCCTAGCAAGGTTGAGGTGGGACCAGGTGCCCGGGAGGAGTAGGCATACCCTGTTTGGCTAGCCGCACCCGCCGTCGATGTTCACGCACGAAAATGAAAATAATATCTAAAATGCATGCACTGTCTAGGGTGGTGTCTTTATAGAATTCCATTGTAATTTCGCTTTCTGTATCTATTAGACGCCAAAAGCGAAATTACCTTCACGCAGAGAAGATGTTTTAATTCATAGCCAATTTTATTTAAAGAATTGTTTTTCAAATATGAATAAAATAGATATATTACCATCCGTCCATTCAAGTTACACTTCCTGTCAAAACTGCAAAGCTTCCATCTATAAAGACATGATCGCGTAGCCCTCGTCTAAGGTCATCCTAAGTGTGACACCCACTAATGTATCCGTTCCAGTCTACAAGTTCATTTTAAATCTATTCAAAGTTGTAAAAATTGAAAATGATAAAATCCAACGTAACGTTCCTTTCATTTTAAATCGATTGTACCAGGAATCCATCCATGAACGAAGCATCTGTTGATTCGGATTGTCAATATTTTATACAAAATAAAAATGAACTTATTATGTTAAGGGCTAGATTGATAATCACCCTGATGAAAGATCAACTGAATAAAAGTTTACAATTCTTTCACTTATTAAAAGTTAAAATTCTGTCACTGAGTAAAATTTTACAATTCTTTAACTTGTCAACAGTTACAATTCTTTCACTCGATAAACGTTTACAATTCTTTCACTTAATAAACGTTTACAATTCTTTCACTTAATAAACGTTTACAATTCTTTCACTTCATAAACGTTTACAATTCTTTCACTTAATAAACGTTTACAATTCTTTCACTTAATAAACGTTTTCAATTCTTTCACTTCATAAACGTTTACAATTCTTTCACTTAATAAACGTTTACAATTCTTTCACTTCATAAACGTTTACAATTCTTTCACTTAATAAACGTTTACAATTCTTTCACTTAATAAACGTTTACAATTCTTTCACTTAATAAACGTTTACAATTCTTTCACTTAATAAACGTTTACAATTCTTTCACTTAATAAACGTTTACAATTCTTTCACTTAATAAACGTTTACAATTCTTTCACTTAATAAACGTTTACAATTCTTTCACTTGTCAACAGTTACAATTCTTTCACTTCATAAACGTTTACAATTCTTTCACTTCATAAACGTTTACAATTCTTTCACTGCTTGCGGACTTATTTTCTTATTCATCCGATGCTGACTTCATCCAGACCTTGCTCTCCACTGCGCGAAAGCATTTCGCATCTCAGTTTAATTTAACCTTCCGATACATAGATGACGTGTTGTCCATCACTAATTCGAACTTTAAGGATCATCTACATGAAATATATCCTCATGAACTCGAGATGAAGGAAACAACCGAGAGCTACAGATCTGCTTCGTACTTGCATATACTTCTATCTTTCGACGCAAACAGTCATTTGAACACCTCACTGTATGACAAGCGTAATGATTTCAGCTTCCACATAACTAACGTCCTTTTATGAGTAGCAACATTCCGTCTTCTCCTCTTTATAGTGTTTTTGTTTCACAGCTGATACGGTACGCCAGTGCATGTTCTAAATATGAAGATTTCATCATCAGAGCAAGACGTCTTGCAAGTAAGCTACTTGTTCATGGTTAATTACACAACAGCTGAAATCATCATTGAGGAAGTTCTTCAGTCGCTACCGGGATCTAATAAAAGCATATCAGGTCCCTCTTTCCAGATTGATCAGTGACATTCTGAATTGTGATTGAATGGCCGTCATCATCACCAAACAATAAATATTTACCTGATATGTACATCAATATGTACATCGAAACAATTACTGAATTTGACAAATTTTCATGGTGCTGTTGCGATGGATGTTGCATGTAATCAGGAGATGTTTTTTTTTTCCACGGGTACCTGGTCTAACTTCGGAGTGTTATTCTTTCCTAAGTTCGCAACCGTTCCATTGGAAATTCTAATGATTTTGCCTTGTCTTCTCGACTTTGACACTGAATAAGTGATAGGTTCTTCTTTCGTGTTTATACAATATATTTCAAATGAATATTCTTCGTTTGTTTGTTCTTTCATTCACGTGATAGTCAGTTTATTCATCAAGTGATCTGCAGTGTTAATATTTACGGTGAACTATAAAAAAGTATACATCAGATTTTTGTAGTAATGTCAGTAGGAATTACCTTAATTTTATTTCCATTCCAACTTACAGAAAAGAATTATAAATCTAGTCGGGGTTTTTTTTTTTTTGTTACATGCATCTCCCAAATACATGAGTTAAAGAAGATCCTGACGATAATCTCAACAGCACTCATAATAGAGCACAAAATTTAGCATCGACGGACCCCTAGAAAGCTAGAGGTGAGATCATGTGCTGGATAATCTTTTTCTTTTCTCGCAAACGAAACAATTTTGCAAAATTAGGTATAAATCACCTTAAATGCATTTTTTGATTTGAGAAGTGCACAATTACCGTATTCTATCGTAAAGAGACAATAAAACATACTTCAGAGAAAATTGAAATAGAATATTTATCGATTTTACATGCATGATGTATTTGATATTTGAACAAAAGAAAGTGTCATCATTCATTTTCGACTAGTACAAAGAATGGATTTCGCGTTAAAGAGTTGAACGTGATTACAACATGGCTGCATACAACTTACAGCGTACAACCTCGTTACTGTATCGTAAGGATGTCAGACTTGCAAACATGTGATGTTAACGCACGGGTCTTCACTCACTCGCGTGGTTTATCTTATTGGTAGGTCCAATTAGTAATCATATGAAGAATTTAATTCTAAATAAACTTGAATTGATACCAAAGAGCTAACAAATGACATAGTTATATGCTTTGAGAAAAATCTATTCATGAATATAGACTGATTTATCAATATTGGTGATAGATAATGTACACATATATTTCATATCATTGTTGAAACTTGTTTTTTCTTTGATGTGTTCTTTTTAAAACATCTAGGCGAACAATATCCTCGGAGACCAACATTCCACCAGTAGCGATTCCAATCAAGTTGCCACAATTATCAATATCAAACTATATGTAGAATGGCAATAATTCAGTGCAACATGTTAGCAAAGGAGCTGTAACGATAAGGGCTTGATTTAGCCCTGAAATCATTCGATTATTTCTCGTGCACTTTCCTTCCTTTGAAGGAAAAGGTTGTTCAGGAGAAAAAATATATATTAGAAGATTTCTCATACGTATTTATTTTTAAGAAGTTGATGTAAGACTTGATGATTACGGCTTGAATAGGTAGGGGGTAACAATGTCTGAAAATGTCAAATAGCGAACGAAAATATACAAAAAATACATTTTTACATAAATTTTAAATGTTTTATGTTTTAATCCCCTCTTATTTTAAAAATGGTAAAATCGGTAAAATACGCTATCAGGAGACTGAAAACCGTTATATTTTGTACTAAACAGCTACATTGTAAGCTTTCAGGCGCGAAAAACACACTGTGTAGAAATAGACATCTTTATGTCGTTTATTTCATTCGTGTATCTTGTATATTTCATCATAATCCACTCAGATAAGATTGGTCCATTGTAAAACAAGAATAAATGGGCAATTTTTATCCATCTAAGCGCTTATAAGTCAGATTCTTAAAAAAGAGCCCATCCCCCTTTTTTCGTTTTTCCTCTGTTGGACATTGTTCTATTCCGAGTTACAGAACAACACTTGGTCAGAAAATTGGTATTAATAATATACACCTTTGGTAAAAGTGTCATTTTGTAACTTGGGTTGGAACAATGTTGTAGAAAACTTTCCCGTTTTCCGTTGATTTCTATGAAGAAAAAAAAACGCGCATTTTAAACCAAATATCGGTATTGTAATTGATAATTTATATAAACAGACAATAGATTCAGGTATGCATTAAGTAAGTTGATATTTCTACTGAAAATTTCTTCAAATTTCCCATTTTGAAATTTCCACTTTACAGGACAGATTTTACGTCTTATCGTTACAGCTCCTTCAAGAAACTATGTACCATCAGTGATATTGGAGGCCGAAATAACTTAATAATTATTAATAACAGAGCAAAAAGGAAATCGTAAATCTTGCCAAACGGTTATAAAATCTCTCTCTCTCTCTCTCTCTCTCTCTCTCTCTCTAACTTTGAGTGAAGGATGTTCGACAAAAACAAATAAAAGTTTTAACAGCGGTATTATTTAAGGTGGATCCCTACTCATGGATTTTACAGATACAATTTGTATCTATGGGTTTTTCCTTAACACAATGGCCCAAATGAGAAATAAAACACAGACATAGATATGTGATTTTTTTCTATCAAAGATACAGTGCATTGATGAATATCAAATTTCCAGCATATGCTTTTGAACAATCAATATTAAGTAATGATAATAATATGTTTATTTGTTTTGCTTTATTTTATGATAACAACTTACATAGAAGAAATATAGTACATAAAATTATATTCTAACATAAATCTATGTATGATATGTCTCAAAACATAAGGGTACTCCTTAATAATTTCATCACATTTTGGACCAATGATGACAAATATGGTTAATGACCATATCCCTGTATACAGCACAAAATCGATAATTCAGAAAATCAGAAACCAAAGGCATACAAAATTAGGATAAAACAGGAACCAAAGCAAACAAACAAAAACCTCCACCACATGAAAAGAAGCGAACTCCCGATATGGGAGTGAGACTAGGTGCCCAGGAAGAGTAAGCATCTCTTGCTTGCATGCAACACCTGCCGCTTCAGTTCGGTTGAACTGTCACATCCGGTTACCTCCATGTTATATACTAAATCCAAGATTATGTATGTAGATGGAGAAAAAAAAAACACATACATATACACAGTTCTATAAATGATCAAGGTATGGTTCCAAACATGAGGGTACCCCCTTACAAATTTATCATATTTTGGACTAATAATTTATAGTATATTCCACTTTTGGCAGAATAGAACATATGGATTTTCTTCATATTGCATCATTTCATACGATAATGTCTGTAGATGGTTTAAAAAATCACAAACAGGTATACAGTTTTATAAATGATCAAGATATGACTCCAAACATAATGGTACCCCCTTATATTTTCATATCTTCGACTAATAATATAAAGTGTATCAAACTTTTTGCTAAAAAGAACATATGGATTTTCTTCATATTGCATCATTTCATAAAATAATGTATATAGATGGTGAAAATTTCACATACCGGTATAAAAATTTATGAATAATCAAGATACGGCTCCAAACATAAGGGCACCCCCTTGTAATTTCATCGCCAAACCCATTACAATCCGAATGGTCTAATCAAATTATTTGACAGTAAGTGTTTTGAATATATTTCCCTGACATGGTCGCCATAGCACTTTCTATATAGACATAAGGTCAGGCAGTGCATTTATTTTATATACTATGCTCTTCATCGTGCATTAACATCGACGGCGGGTGCGGCTAGCCAACAGGGGATGCTTACTCCTCCCGGGCACCTGATCCCACCTCTAGCTTGCTAGGGGTCCGTCGATGCTCAATATAGTGCTCTATTGTGAGTGCTGTTGAGATTATCGTCAGGATCTTCTTTAACTCATTTGTGTCACACTTATGCCCTTTGCCGTGTGGAGCTCGTAAAAAAGTTCCCCGCGAGGGGTTTGACAGTAAGTGTTTTGAATATATTTCCCTGACATGGTCGCCATAGCACTTTCTATATAGACATAAGGTCAGGCAGTGCATTTATTTTATATACTATGCTCTTCATCGTGCATTAACATCGACGGCGGGTGCGGCTAGCCAACAGGGGATGCTTACTCCTCCCGGGCACCTGATCCCACCTCTAGCTTGCTAGGGGTCCGTCGATGCTCAATATAGTGCTCTATTGTGAGTGCTGTTGAGATTATCGTCAGGATCTTCTTTAACTCATTTGTGTCACACTTATGCCCTTTGCCTTGTGGAGCTCGTAAAAAAGTTCCCCGCGAGGGGTTTGACAGTAAGTGTTTTGAATATATTTCCCTGACATGGTCGCCATAGCACTTTCTATATAGACATAAGGTCAGGCAGTGCATTTATTTTATATACTATGCTCTTCATCGTGCATTAACATCGACGGCGGGTGCGGCTAGCCAACAGGGGATGCTTACTCCTCCCGGGCACCTGATCCCACCTCTAGCTTGCTAGGGGTCCGTCGATGCTCAATATAGTGCTCTATTGTGAGTGCTGTTGAGATTATCGTCAGGATCTTCTTTAACTCATTTGTGTCACACTTATGCCCTTTGCCGTGTGGAGCTCGTAAAAAAGTTCCCCGCGAGGGGTTTGACAGTAAGTGTTTTGAATATATTTCCCTGACATGGTCGCCATAGCACTTTCTATATAGACATAAGGTCAGGCAGTGCATTTATTTTATAAACTATGCTCTTCATCGTGCATTAACATCGACGGCGGGTGCGGCTAGCCAACAGGGGATGCTTACTCCTCCCGGGCACCTGATCCCACCTCTAGCTTGCTAGGGGTCCGTCGATGCTCAATATAGTGCTCTATTGTGAGTGCTGTTGAGATTATCGTCAGGATCTTCTTTAACTCACTGATGGGTGTGGACATCGATAGATGGTCCCAACTTTTGTTTTTATTGGCATTTAAGACCTTTTGCCTGCGGATTTTTTTCCAAGCGTCCGCCACCTGTCAATGTAAAACGGGAAACGCAGACTACCGCGTATGAAGAAAACCTATAACGGTTCGAGTAAGGACTCACCTTAAAAGGAGCCCCCTTAATCTGCCGAAAATGTTGTTGAAAGTGATGATGAATCATTTTATATTAATAAGCATTTAGGTCACAAAATTCAGGAGTTTTTAACTTAAAAACTGATACAAATTCACACTGTGAGCATGTTAACTTATTTAAATAGCGAAAGGGAGGTATCGAAAGTTACGTAACGAATCATAGGTGTGTTACATTTTGTACTTATAAATCACTTTAATAATATTTGCTAAATTTATCTGTAGCATACATAACATTGCAAGGGTTACGTATAATTTGCCTAAAGATGTACTTTGAATCCTTCATAAGGAAGAAAGAAACTGTTAAAAACAATGTAGAATTTTTGCAAAAAGTATAATCACGATCGTTTTCGTTTCATGAAAAGAAGAATGCTCCGAGATTAATCCTACCTCCTTTAATCTTCCGTTTTGGTCCTTCTCAGATAATATATACATATGTAACATTATTCATGTGATATTTGAAATGTTAAAACTTTACGTATTAGCACGGTATGCTTTTTACAGCGCCACCTACAATACATTCCGTAATTTTCTGTTCTGTTTTATATTTTTATCAATAATTTATCAGCCTTTTGACCTTTTTTTTTTAATCTGATTTCGGGTTTTGTGTTTGACTTTCATTCACTGATTTAGAAACTGCTCCAATACAATTATGTCTATGTTAAATCTGACGTCATCACACACGACGACAAATGAACACATCGCACTGTGCTAAACAGGAATGCTTTTATATAATCTTTCGTTTATAAATAATTCAGGGGATGTGATTGTCAAAATGAAATCTGCAAATTTCAAAGACCATATGCACACGACGGCCCTTCACGACAAAATTTATGTTTCTATTAGTGGTGTAACGATATATCGTTTATACTCGTATCGCGATACAGTACCTTTACGATACGTATCATGACACATTTTCCATTAAAACGATGCACAACGATACAGTATTGTTTAACAAAATCAAGCACACTGTAATAATTTTTATCTGTACAATTTACTTATCATGAACAATGTATAATGCCAATAGTAATTAAATCATCATCACCATGTAAATTGTGTGAACCCTCTTTATGCTGTTAAGGCATGTCATTTCTGAATGAAGGAATTTCAACGATTTTATGATAACCATATGAAAATATAGTATTCATGTCTCTTAATCATTTCATGAAGGAAAATTAATAGGTCCGTGGTGAAAATCAAGATTTATGCTTATTCGAAAACTGAGTAAAAAATGCCGGAAATTTGTTGCTAAAAATAGCACATTTGTAAAGAAAATACAAAAAGTGTTGAAATGCACTCATTTGATTTTTATTTTACTTTTCTTCGTTATCATACAATAAAACAGGTTAGAAACTTTGCATAAAAGTAGAATTTGATAAAGTGCTACCTTAGGTACCAACTTCACCGATAATTTAAAATTTTCTAGATTTTACACAAAAATAACGAAAATCATCCAAGTTAAGGTCAAAATTTTAGAGATACCGAATTTCAACGATTTTTCCAAACACACAGTAACACTTGCTCCTAGGGAAGGCTTTTCAAAATATTGAAGAAAAAGTATATGTCCCTGTTCAAATAAGAGAGAACAGACGCTCACAAATAGTGCCATTTTGTGGTTTTCTTGAAAAAGTGTCAGAGCTGAAAATTTGCCTTATTTTGGGTGTAATTTAAACAATTTATAATTTTTGGGTATTCATCAGCCATACCTTATAAAAAAGCTTAAATCAATAACATTTCATACGTAAATAAATTTCATGGGTAATTACTAACGTAAAAGAAATCTGAACTGTTAAAAAAAGTACCTCCTCGTCAATTTTTACAGAAATTACCACGAGCCATTTTCTTACGCATACTTCATTCATTTTAGATCAAATTTTCAAAGTTGGCCGCTTTAATGTGCCTAATGATTTAAAGTCTTAAAAAGAGTAAGAAATGATACATTGGCCATTATAAATTGAAATATCTATAAAAGTCAAGCTCAATGAGTGCTAAAACAGGAGATGCGCAAGAATAGTCCAAAATCGTGACCAATGACGCACCTTAAGACTAAATTGATGCAAGTATGTTCAGTTTTTCTTTGGATTCAAGGAATATGTGAGTGTTGGATTAGATAGAAAAATGTATCGTGATACGTATCATATCGTGAGCTTTGTATAGTGATACGTATCGTATCGTGATGCAGTGTATCGTTACATCCCTAGTGTCTTCTCTGACATGGCGCCAAAGCACTTTCTATACAGACATAACCTAAGACAGTGCGTGTTTTTGTTGATATTGTTCTCGTACGTGAAAATCGACGGCGGTTGCGACTAGCCAAACAGGGGATGCTTACTCCTACCGGTCACCTTGTCCCACTTCTAGCTTGCTAGGGGTCTGTCGATGCTCAATTTGGTGCTCTATTGTAATTGCTGTTGAGATTGTCGTCAGGATCTTATGTATCTCATCTGAATCAAGGAGTTTCTTTTCCGCAACGGAAAACAAGGTATACAAATCTAGATGTGTACAATCACAGTGGGTAATCTCGCAACGCAGAACATTCGGTTTTTCTATAATTTTGAATGATACAGATTATTCATCACAAAAAGGGGATGCGATGCAGTGTAAGGATGTCATAGCTATGAGTTTTATCCATGATAAGAGAACAATATCTTTTTATAAAGCTGAAAAAACGATTGGCGCGATTCAAGTAGATAAAAGTGAAAATTTAACGCCGATCGTGTTTATGCGTTTTTAAAAGCTTATATCCACCTTATTTTGATATAACTCATAGCTTTGACATTCATACGCTGCATCACATTCCCCTTTTCGTTTGCACAGAAATATAGAACAAGAAGTCTCTGACGACTATGAAGCTTTTCCGGTTGTTTGGAAGCATCCATATAAGTAGTACGCCAATTTTCGAAGACCCCAAGGGTCAAGGGCTAAAAATAGTATCAGGTGCACAAGAAGGCCACAGACCCATTTTAATGCAATTATACTTTCTGAGAATTGATGTTCACAAAATTACATAGAGTTATATGAAAATGACCACACCCATTTTTCAAGACCCTGGGGGTCAGGGCTCAAACAAAATAGCAGGTGTACAACAAGACTATATAACGATTCAAATGCAAAAAAAATGAACACGCTGTCACTTAAAATTTCTGAAATTGGTGTTCACAAGATGGCATAGAGTTATGTAGGAGAAAATGATCACATCCATTTTCCAGGGTCCTGGGAATCAGGGGTTCAAACAAAATAACATGTACACAACTAGACTATACATCGATTATAAAGCAAAAAGAATTCACTCTCTATCAATTATACTTTCTGAGAATTGATGTTCACAAGATTACATAAAGTTATAATGACCACACCCAGGGGATCCATGGCTAAAACCAAATATCATGTGCACAATAAGACTACAGACCCATTACAATGCACAAATTATTAATTCTTTATTAATTTATTAATCATACTTTCTGATAATTGGTGTTCACAAGATTACAGAGTTATATAGAAGAAATGACCAATCCCATTTTTCCAAGACTCTGGGAGTCCGGACTCCCAAATTGACCACAATCCCATACTTTCTGAGAATTGGCATTCACAAGCTTACATAGATTTATACAGGTGAAAATGACCACACCCAATTTTCAAGACCCTGGGAGTCAGGGGCTCAAACAAAATATCAGTTTCACAACAAAACCACACACCCATCATAATGAAAAAAGAATTAATTCCCTATCAATTATAGCTTCTGAGAAATGATGTTCACAAGGTTACATAGAGTTATATAGGTGAAAATGACCATTTCCATTTTCCAAGACCCTGGGGGTCAGGGGCATAAACAAAATATCAGGTGCATTATAATGCCAAAAGAATGAATTTCTTATCATTCACAGATTCAGAGGATTCGCGTTCACGAGAAAAGTTAAACGGACGAACAGACGGCGGACGCCGGACAAAGGTCGATGACTAAATTAAGTACTAATAAAAATGAAACAAACTCTATTCAAAGGAATGAAATTAGCCTGTCTGCGTTGAGTATCATTTAAGTGAAAAGATTATAGGTTTCATTCCAGAAGTGATCTACTAGCAAGAGATGCCTTAATATACCTATTCCTTGGCATCTGATCTCACTCCGTGTTTAGATTATTTCATATGGCCAAAAATCACAGTTTAAGAGTAATTTTCTGCATTGTTAAGACGGCGCTAAGGGAAATTTTCCGCTCTTAAATTCGAAACACGTGTCTGGTGCATGTAAATTGATTTGGAATTTTCTTCAAGAAGGTAGAGAGTTGGAACCCTTCGACATTATTAAAATGGCGGAAAAGAAAATTTCCGGCTGGCAAAAATCCCCCCCCCCCCCATAAATATCAAATGGTCGCTCCCTTATTTGTGTAAGATTTTTGCGAACATCTCTACAGGCAAGTTATATTACTGTACATGTAGGGATCCCTATGGGTACTAACTTTGCGCCTCTGTGTCCCTTGTCCCGTTTGCGTCTCTTGCTGAGTATGTCTTCTCTTTGTTTTCGCTTGGGGTGTATTATATTTGTAATATTAATAACCTTCTCACTGTTAGATAACCACACAAACAAGACAGCAAAATGCAAGGACCCAAGTAACACAGGTGAGTATATAAATGGATAAGATTTTCAGATATCTCTAAATTGTAGCAATTCAATTTTAGTCCAATTTAAACTATTACTGATGTCAATATTTTTTAGATAAATATTTCTGACGAATTATCACACATCTGTATTGCTCGTTTTATACAGAAAAATAAAGCCAATGAGAATTGTATTTAGTTCGATCAGGATTAACTTGAACTATGATGTTTTGCATCAAATTGAAACTCCGCGCACTTATTCTTATGTATGCTTGTGTTGTGCTGATCGTCACTGTTGAAAGAAAATGATAATTTTTACTCTTCTCGTCATGGATGAAAGATGGTAATTCTACACTACATTTTAATAATTATTGCTTCTTTTGCATTTACGATCCTGCATACCTCTCCTTTGTTTCCTTGGTAATACACAGACCAAATGGATTTATTTCTTTCAATTTTCACAATCCGACATGCTCGACTATATGCTCATTTTTGTAAAATGTAAGTCTATAAAATCAATCTTGAAGGGGCTTTTTTTATATATCAACATAGTTGCATAGAAAATATGTCTTACAGTAAAGGCTGCCCATAGTTATGAAACATTTTGTTTACAATCCATGTCCATTTGTCTCTTATGTTATGCAAGCATAACAGTGAACTGTCTTCATTCAATATCTCTATTTCTAAATTGGATCTCCCAACACTATATTGCATACCGAAACTGCACAAGTCTCCTTACAAATTTCGATTTATTGCTAATTCTAGTAACTGCTCCACTACAATTTTGTCTAGAAATCTGACGTCAGCACTTACTGCTATTAAAGAACACATAACTAGATATTGTGAAACGGTTCTAAACAGGAACGATGTAAATTTATTTTGGTTATTAAGAATTCAGGGGATGTGATTGAAAAAATGAAATCTGGAAATTTCCAAGCCAATACGATTTCTTCATACGACTTCTCTAATATTTACACCACACTTCCTCATGACAAAATTAATGATCGATTATCTAATCTCATTAAATGGTGTTTTGATCGAGAGCGTAAAACTTACATTTGTACATCTGAATCGAAGGGTTTCTTTTCCTCGACAGACTACAAATTATACAAATCATGGACATGTAGTGACCTGTGTAATGCCTTGTCCTTCCTCTTGGACAATATTTATGTTAGATTTGGTGAGGATCTATACAAGCAGGTTGTAGGAATTCCTATGGGCACTAACTGTGCGCCTCTTGTTGCAGATTTATTTTTATACACTTATGAAAAAGAATTTATCCAAAATCTTCAAAAGCAAAGAAAATTTGATGAGCTGAAATGTTTCAATAATACTTCTAGGTATCTGGATGATATTCTAACCATTGACAATCCTGCTTTTGAATTATATAAGAATGAAATTTATCCACAAGAATTAACCCTTAACAAGGCAAACCTTTCAAATACAGAAACACCCTTTTTGGACCTAAATATCAAAATTGTAAACGGAAAGATTCATACAAGTGTATATGACAAAAGGGATGATTTTGGATTCAACATAGTAAATTACCCTTGGCTTGACGGTGATGTTCCAAGATTACCGTCATACGGCATTTACATATCACAGCTCATCCGGTACGCTAGAGCATGTACTGATATTTTGGATTTTCACAGTAGAAATTTACAAATTACCAAAAAACTTTTAGGTCAAGGTTTCCGCTTTCATAAACTAGTTAAGACTTTCTTGAAATTTTACAAAAATTACAGTCAACTTCTTTTAAAATTCGGATCTATACATGCAACAGAGTACATTACTATGGGTATTACACAACCTGTCTTTTATGGTGATATGATAAACAAAATAAAAAGGATCAAAGGTAGGCAGCATAACCATCGAAAATGCGTCAGAATCATCAAACGCCTTTTATACCGTGGATATGATCCTAATGTCACCAGACGGACACTAGGCTTGGTACTTGACCAATCTACAGTCTTGTACAAGCGCATCCTTGAGACTTGCACTCTGACTGACTGTGACGACGGGACTCCATGACGGGCCCTGTCCAAACCTCTTTAGAGAAGACAGGGCCCCGACCACCTGTCCTCTCTGAATGTCAGTCGGACTCCTCGGGTGATTACATACATGAGCTCGCTACAGCCGGCAGAGCACGGATTGTATTACGCATGCCCTCTTTTTATATCCATTTACATATTCATCTGTGTCTCTGGGGCCTCTGCGTTTTGCGGTCTTGTTTGTGTGATGTCATCTTACAGTGAGGAGGTTGTTTTACACCACAATTGTACGTTCTTCGAGACCTCTGGGTAATTGGAGAAGTGAGAGGGTTGTGCGCACGTAATCCAGGATAACCACACCATTTGCTACTTGCGTGACAGATGGCCGTCCAAAGTCGGCACCGGTTACCCATTGGTCTCGTCGGTTTATGTGTAGTCTTTTGTGTTTGATGTTTACATGTCGTGTGTCTCTTTTCCGTCTCGTGCTGTACTCGTCTTTTGTGTTTTTGCATCGGGTGTTTTGGTGTTTTACTGTTGATTCTGCAACGGGGTCTTGTTGGAGATCTCCTCCCTTCTTCTTATGTGTATGCGAAGTATTCTCTGTTTGGTGGTTTGATAATTGTTTTCTTGTGTTTTTGCGCCTCTTTTTGTGCTTGTCTTCTCTGTGTTTTTTTTTTTCATAGGGGGTGTTTCTGTGTTTTGCTGTTGAAGCTATTACGGAGTCTTGTTGGAATTTCCTTCTATCTTAATTGTTTGGCATGTCTCTCCTTCATTCTACAGAATAAGCTATGGCGATCAAAGAAAACAAGTCATTTATCAACAACATTTTAGTCAAATCTTTTTAATGACATTGGATCTACGTACAGACGGTTGTGTATGAATTAGCATTTTTGAATAAGTTAATCATCAAAACTTCAAAAATCATTAACTGCAAAAATAAAATATATACAATGAAACCATTTTTATCTTAAAACAAATGATAGCAACATTGAATTCTGATGCAGAGCACGGCCTGCCTATTACCATGTCATATAATATCATCAAATCATCATACGGACTAATATACTGCTGCTATTTTCATATCATTATTTTTATAGGAAATAAATGGAACAACTAGTTATCCTTGACAGCACATATATGTAAACATATATGTAAACAAATGGGTATCTTCTTGACTTACAATCTATACCTACAAACATGAATATACCATTTTTCTTATTTTTTGTTATAATTATGTATATCAGCGAAGGCAAGGAAATGGAACAGGAAGTAATCCGTGACAGCACACAGATGTTTTCTTGAATCAATATTAAACAAATAAAATTAAAATGATATATACATATCACAAAATAAAAAAGACTATATAAGCAATATTTCGTTACTTATATAAGATAAATGTATTATTGTTTTTCATTAATACTTATTTTTGTTACAATTGTATATTAGGGACAACTTTAAGCAAAGAAATGGAACAGGAAGTCACCCGTGACAGCACACAGATGTAAACAAAGTGGCATCTTCTGGAGTGCTGACAAATACGGCGAACAAGTCATTAAGACATATTATTTATAAATTAATCATATAACTTATTTTTATTAAATTATTCTTGTTTTGATATATATATATATGTCTATTTACATGGTATTTTTAATTTTTATATAAAAGAATCGAATATTCATCGTCTCATCTGTGGTTTGACCCCAAACAATGGAGTAACATAGAGGCAATTCTAAGTTCCTATACGAGAATGAAGCTTTAATACATAATGTACATGAGAACGAAATTATCCTTCCCATTGTAACAGAGTTCTGTGCGAGTTACGGAACTCCTAACTGGGGTATCCTGCATCGTCATGTTCCACACATAGAGGTCTCCGTCTTAGTGTTGTTGATTCCATCTTTTTCTTCTTGTTCCTAAAAGAGAATATATTTGTGTACTTGCACCATATAGTACATTGATCAAGTACAATTTATAAGCTCAAAAACCGGACACTTGAACCATAATATCACTGTTTTAGGTATGAATAATTAATAAAGATTACCGGAGATATAAACTAGACTGTGAAGTAATTGTTGTGGCATTTGCCTGATCATGGATGATTTAAAAGGACATTCTTGAGAGTGACCTTTCCAATTGACCGTCTTTTGCCTATAATTGTATTTGGACATTAATACCGGATTTGACTTGTTTCTATTTGGCATTCGCGTCGGATGTTGCATGTAGTCATAGAGCACTCACTCTTGCCGGACACCTGTTCTTGCCTCCATTCTGGGATTCGCGATTGCTATGTTAATGGAGACTTACACAATTATGTCATACTCACTTGAATCTTTGATTGGCACTTCTTCTATTGTATACTTAAGGAGATGCTGCCTATTTTTGGGCACATTCGTCTAATCTCAGTTCGGATGTTCACTTTATTTGACATTGGTATTGTATTGTGCATTTGTTCGACTTATTTTCCATTTTTTATATTGCTTTGTATAGTGCATGGTCTGCAGTATTTGGTATTATGGTTTTATTCAATATTTTAAATAGTACTGGTTTTATCAAAATTATATAACACCTTTTATTCCTGTTCTTGTCCTGTGAAATGTAAGTTAGACGTTGCATCACGAACACACAGTGTGCATTGAAAATATGCCACGCTTGCTTAACGCGCTGAGTCAAGGTTGTCTTTCTTTGTTGTTGGAGAGGTCACTACCTCGAAAATATCGTATACCAAGACCTTACTACAGTATCCTTTTTAACACCGAGAATTAAACAAAACGTACACATATATATTATAGATTGTATCAAGTCCTTCATTGTCATAACGAATACAATATACATATGGACATAATGGGCGTGATCTTTATCAAATGAAATAAAAGTCATTATTTTATTGATACAATATTGTGTTTAAAGATGAGTATCCTCCAAATATCCTGTCAGACCATTTCTTTTATGAACATACATGCTTAATCTATTTCAAAGCATGCAACGAATGAAGCGAACTTTTCTTCAATTTCATGGTCTTTTATGTTTTGTAAGTTAAACCCTTATCCATCCTTCTTCAATTTTTTTTCCTTGATAAGCAAAATTTCTTTGAACTGAAGAGCGATTAAACATTAAGATGTCTTAAGCATTGAACTATAAATTTTAGGAGTAAATATCGGCATCCAAACCATCAGCTTAATTGACTCATTTAAATTAATGTAATGAGCATCTTATTTTTAATTTATAAAACTGTTACCTCAGATAGAAAGTTTTCAAAAAGGTAGATTTCACTTGCATTCCTCATACCATACCTGGTTTGTCAAGTTTACATTTTATAACATTTTCCAGCCATTTTTTTTCTTTCATAATCCTTTATAATTTTTAAGTTGAATATCTCACTTCACCATCGCTATCTTGAGAAATGAATATCACAAGTTTGATTTGTACCACATATATGTCTCAAAACAGAAATAAAAAAGTTTCGGAAAAAAAAATTTTGATGTATCACCCCTGCCTGATTCTTACATGGACCTATACTTAATTTAACAAAATTATGTTGAAACGTATAAACTTGATATTTACCTTGAGTCCATCTAAAATGCTAGGATGAAAGTAACACCTCCTATCAAAACTGCAAGGCATCCATCTATAAAGAAATTTAATGCCGTCTAAGTGTGATCCTAAGTGTGACACCCACTAATGTATCTTGATCTAGATTTTGATAGTATCGAGCACTTTAAGATTGGCTTAAAGCGCTGCTGGTAACTTCTGGGGTTTTATTTGAGTTTTTGTTTTCTTTTTATTCAGTTTGCAATCGCATTTGTAAAAACCGACGTTAAAACATCTTAAATCGATTTTAACGGGGTGCAATCCATGATCAGTGTTAACGTCGGTATTATTGAATTGCTAAAACTTTACAAGAAAAAACAACTTCGGAATGTTGTTCACTCCGGGATTCGCAACCGTTTCGATGAGAATTCTCACGATTTTGCTTTGCCCTCTCGACTTTGAGACTAATAACGGTTAAGTACTTCTTTGATGATTATTTGAAATGTTAAATTGTACTTGTCTATGTACATGCTTGAATGATTAATAACATAACGTCAAAACATTTTCTGTGAGAATTGGATCAAAATTACATTATGATGAATTGAGTTATTGAAGTATAAATCATAATTCAAATAAAGGAAGAGAATTTTTAAACAATCAGTTATTTTACAATCAAAATTGTGTTACTGTTACAGAAACCGATTTTGAATGTGTCCATATAATGTTTTCAAAATGTTCTTTCAAAAACTCTTGGTATACATATCTGTAATAATTCGTATAATGGACGTTATGCTTTTCCACGTGTCTTTTGTCGGTATCTCTACTGTCATATTTCTTCTTCGCATTGTCTTTTTCGTTGGCGTTGTCTTTTGAGACCTCTGTATATCCGGATATGTGGATACATTGTGCACACGTAATCCGGGTAACCACACTATTTGCTTATAGCAGATGGCCGTCAAAAGTCGGAGCCGGGTGAACATTGGTCTCCTTCCTTTTATGTGTTGTCATAATGTTTGATGTTTCTGTATGTCTGTTTCGATTGTCTTCTTTGATGTTCTAGTGAATATTGTCGTGTATTTTTTGTGGTTTGTAGTCTTGTCTGATGTCATTAACGTATCACTTTCTTGTGGGTTTGTTTCGCTGGGTGGGTCCAGGGTGGTCATGCTGGAGATCATCCCCTTTTCTTCTCTTGATTGAACGTGTGTCTAGTTTAGGTATTTCGTCTTCTCTTTGTAAACCCTTTCCTTCATCCAAAATCATACCATTTGTTGATTGAATTGAAGTAATTAATTTAATCTAGAAGAAACATTTTAATCCAATCATTAATATGACACGGGATCTATGCACAAAGATACATTTGAGAATTGTGCACGTTTACCTTAACAATGAGATAAAGACGATCCTGACGACAATCTCAACAGCGCTCACAATAGAGCACCAAATGGAGCATCGACGGACCCCTAGCAAGCTAGAGGTGGGACCGGGCGCCCAGGAAGAGTAAGCATCCCCTGTTTGGCTAGCCGCACCCGCCGTCGATGTTCATGCACGAAAAATGAAAACAATATCTAAAAACATGCACTGTCTGAGGTAATGACTATTCAGAAAGTGCTATGGCGATTTAAGCCATCTGTCCTAAGACACCATTAAAATTAAAAGTCGCCATCACTACATTTTTGAAATTAAATTTTAAAGTATCATAGAACACATCTAAATATCACTTTTATGCTTTTCAAAAATTCTATACATAAGAAAATCGTATCGTGTCGGACAATTCATAGCTACATATAACTTCTACGTAGTATTGTTTTTTCATAATATCGATTTTATTTTATATCTTTCTTATTTTTTACACATGTTATTATTTATAACTACATGTACATGTACATGTATTGTTCGAGCAAACTTAGGAACAGGAAGTCTGATTCGTGACAGTGCACGGATGTTAACGAGATGGCGTCTTCTGAACATTTGATAGATAAAGATTTATCGTTCGTAATTAATGTTTCTATGGATGATCATTTGCGTCCATGTTTACCCTCATATTACAAAAGCGAAATTGCCTTCACGCAGAGAAGATGTTTGAATTTTATAGGAACTTCTTAAAATATAAATGAAATAGATATATAACCATCGATCCATTAAAGTTACATCTCCTGTCAAAACTGCAAAGCTTCCATCTGTAAAGACATTTTAGACGTCTACGTAGCTCATCGCCAATTTTTATAAAGGAACTTCTTCAAATATGAATAAAATAGATATATTATCATCCGTCCATTAAAGTTACATCTCTTGTCAAAACTGCAAAGCTTCCATCTGTAAAGACATTATAGACGTCTACGTAGCCCTCGTCTGAGCTGATCCGAAGTGTGACACCCACTAATATTCACATTGCAAGTTGATTTCTTATATTAAACGCCTATTCAATTTTGACGTTCTTTTCACGATGTACACAGGTTGGCCCCAATCACATAACGTGCGCGCAAGAAGTTCAAATAGTGGGCGGGGCATACTGATGCTGAAGGAGCTGTTAAGATAAGGGCCGCATTTAGCCCTGAATCTCGTATCGCATTTCTTCCGCATGACGATTCACATGTTGCAAAAATTAATACACATTGAAATATAATGTATCTGAGGACTTTTTATACGTTTTACATTTGGTGAAGTATTCTTAAGATTCTAAAATTAAGGTCGAAAGGAGAAGGGGTACTCGGATAGGAAAACTGAGAAAATCGACGAAAAAACGTATAAATTTGACAATTTTTTTTACAAAAATTAAATAAATATTTACTTAAAGACAACAAATATGTCTGCATTGTATATCAGAAATAGATTTTGAACGTTATATCTACTTTAATTGGCAAATAATGAATCCGGAAATCAAAATACGGTCTCATTTTGTATTCAATGATTAAAATGTAAGCCTTTTTGCGCGAAATACACACTGAAGAAGAAATAAACATCGCTTTTGCTTATTTCGTTCTCAATTGTTGTATATTTCATTCGATCATATTTAGAAAACATTTTTGGCTGGATTTAAGAGGAAAACTAATCAAATTTGGCATATTTTATGATCTAAAAGATCGATCTTTACGAAAATGCACCCCTTCCTTCTTTGGTGTTTGGTGTCTGGGGTAGTGTATCACCCGGAGATACAGAACCCCAATTTTCCAAAACAAAATTGTATCATGGGTATACACCTCCAGTAAAAATGTTATTCTGTATATCCGGGGGGAACAATGGTCAATAAAACTTTTCCGTTTCTATTGATTTCTATAAAAATATAAGTTTTGACCCAAATATTAGCAAACTTATACAAAACAGATTAAAATTAAAAATTTCTTCAGATTCTGATGGGATGCCGTAAAGGTATAAATTTTAAGAAGAATTTTTCTTGAAAATTCCATTTTCAAAATCCCACTTTTCAGGGCTGATCTTAACAGTTCCTTTACGATCAGGAGGAGATTTCCAACATGTGTACGTGGAATGAGACGTTATAAAAGAAAAGAAACAGACGAGGACAACCAAAAAAATCCTTGAAACCATTGAAATATGTATAACAACTATATGTATGTGTATATGTACAGTTTCCACAGAGTTCTAGTGTATCGCGATGTAGATGGCGCTACCGAAATAAATTTTTGCAGAGCTGACTACTCTGATATTATAAATAAGGCTTTATTCTCTTTAAATTGTTTATAAAAAGTTAAACTTCATCATGAAAACGTTTTAGCAGATATTTACAACACTGTGAAAACATTGTAACAGTCCATTTCCATAGAGTTCATGTGTACACATATGTAGATGGCGCTACTGAATTGAATTTATGCAGCACTAACTTTTCTAATTTAAAAGAGGCCTTATTCTCTTCATATTGTTTAGAAAAATTAAGACGCATCCACTTATTTTCCATTTTTATATTGTTTTGTATAGTGCATGGTCTGGAGTATTTGGTATTATGATTATGATTATATTTCAAATTGTACCGGTTTTATCAAAATTATATAACACCTTTTATTCCTGTTCTTTTAAAAAAGATGTAAGTTAGACGTTGCATCATGAACACAAAGTGCGCACAGAAAATATGCCACGCTTGCTTAACGCGCTGAGTCAAGGTTTTCTTTCTTTCTTGTTGGAGAGGTCACTCTCCCGAAAATATCGTATACAAAGACCTTACTACAGTATCCTCTTTAACATCGAGAATGAAACAAAACGTAAACATATACATTATAGATTGTGTCACGTCATTCATTGTTACAACGACTACAATATACATATGGAAATAATGGGCGTAAGCTTTATCAAATAAAATTAAAGTCGTTATTCTATTTATACAATATTGTGTTTTAAAATGAGTATCTTCCAAGTATCCTGTCAGACCATTTCTTTTTATGAACATATATGCTTAATCTAATTTAAACCATTCAACGAATGAAGCGAATTTTTCTTCAATTTTCATGGTTTTTTATGTTTTGTAAGTTAAACCCTTATCCATCCTTCCTCCAACTTTTCCTGTGATAAGCGAAATTTCTTTGAACTGAAGAGCGATTAAACATTAAGATGTCTTAAACATTGAACTATACATTTTAGGAGTAAATATCGGCATCCAAACCATCAGCTTACACAGCCAATTGTGCCTCATATGATATTCATGTGAAATTTACATGAACTTTACATGAAAGTTCACATGAAATTTATGTGAAACGAGCACGAACATGAAATTTACATGAAATTTTTCACATGAAATTTATGTGAAGATTTTAACATGGACGTTATGTGAATTCAGTTTCCTATGAAGGTCACTTAGAAAAATTCATGTGAAATTCATGTGAAGGAAATTTATGTGAAATTCATGTGAAATGTTTTTCACATAAATCTTATGTGAAATTTATATGAATTTTACATGAACTTTCATGTGAAAATTACATGATGCTCATTTCATATGAATTTCATGTGAGGCACAATTGGCTGTGTAATTGACTCATTTACATTAAGATAATGAGCATCTTATTTCTAAAAAGAAGGGAGGAGATCTCCAACAAGACCCCGTTGCAGCATCAACAGTAAAACACCAAAACACCCGATGCAAAAACACAAAAGACGAGTACAGCACGAGACGGAAAAGAGACACACGACATGTAAACATCAAACAATAAAGACTACACATAAACCGACGAGACCAATGGGTAACCGGTGCCGACTTTGGACGGCCATCTGTCACGCAAGTAGCAAATGGTGTGGTTATCCTGGATTACGTGCGCACAACCCTCTCACTTCTCCAATTACCCAGAGGTCTCGAAGAACGTACAATTGTGGTGTAAAACAACCTCCTCACTGTAAGATGACATCACACAAACAAGACCGCGAAACGCAGAGGCCCCATAGACACAGATGAATATGTAAATGGATATAAAAAGAGGGCATGCGTAATACAGTCCGTGCTCTGCCGGCTGTAGCGAGCTCATGTATGTAATCACCCGAGGAGTCCAACTGACATTCAGAGAGGACAGGTGGTCGGGGCCCTGTCTTCTCTAAAGAGGTTTGGACAGGGCCCGTCATGGAGTCCCGTCGTCACAGTCAGTCAGAGTGCAAGTCTCAAGGATGCGCTTGTACAAGACTGTAGATTGGTCAAGTACCAAGCCTAGTGTCCGTCTGGTGACATTAGGATCATACCCACGGTATAAAAGGCGTTTGATGATTCTGACGCATTTTCGATGGTTATGCTGCCTACCTTTGATCCTTTTTATTTTGTTTATCATATCACCATAAAAGACAGGTTGTGTAATACCCATAGTAATGTACTCTGTTGCATGTATAGATCCATAAACTGTTACCTCAGATAGAAAGTTTTCAAAAAGGTCGATTTCATTAGCATTCCCCATACCATACCTGGTTTGTCAAGTTTACATTTTATAACATTTTCTAATCCATAGTCTATATGTAAGTACAGGTCCACTTAAGGATCAGGCAGTTGAAAAACCTTAAAATTTTTGCAGAACTTTTTTTTCTTGAAATGTGTTCAGAACAGCATCCATATGAAAGTTCTGAAGGAATTTTCCTCATACTTGGATGGTGAAGAGAGTGATAGGGGTAGCAAATTTGGTTGAATTATATAGAGAAAAATTTTCCAACCAGTGTTTTTTTTTTCTTTCGTAATCCTTTATAATTTTTAAGTTGAATATCTCGCTTCACCATCGCTACCTTAAGAAATGAATATCACATGTTTGATTTGTACCAAATGTATGTATCAAAACAGAAATAAAAAAGTTTTGCAAAAAAATGTGATGTATCACCCCTGCCTGATTCTTACGTGGACCTATACTTAATTTAACAAAATTATGTTGATACGTATAAAATTGATATTTTACCTTGAGTCCATCAAAAATGCTAAGATTAAAGTTACACCTCCTATCAAAACTGCAAGGCATCCACCTATAAAGAAATTAAAGGCCGTCTAAGTGTGATCCTAAGTGTGACACCCACTAATGTATCTTGATCTAGATTTTGAAAGTATCGACCATTTTACGATTGGCTTAAAGCGCTGCTGGTAGCTTCTTTTTTTGAGTATTTGTCTTCTTTTTATTCAGTTTGCAATCGAATTTGTAAAAACCGACGAATAACATCTTAAGGCAGAGCATCCCTCAGGTCTCAGATGTTCATATTTCCTAAATAACAACTTACAATATTTTCATTACCATATATTCAAAGCTTAGGTCCATGCTGTCAATTTATCAGGTTTTAAATGATGCTATTGAATTTAAAGACGTTTAACATTTGAACTACTTGGTGAGTGTCACTGCTGTTGGACCAAGAGTCACCGAGGGCACATGTAGCCAAGTTCGATCAACTTCGGTTGATTGTCTGTCTCTTCAACGCATTTGAAATTTTCTGTCAAAAAAATTCTTGAAATTTCTAAAAAGTGGATCCTGTGGCATCATATCCCACCCATTCTGCTACGTCTTTTGGTACATTTTTGGACATAATAATTTTCATACTTTTTGGCCATATTAAATTGTTTAGACTGAGGATCACTGACGAGGGTTTGGTACCCGAAACGTGCATGTCTGTTCCATGTTGTCAATTTATCAGGTTTTAAATGATGCTATTGAATTTAAAGACGTTTAACATTTGAACTACTTGGTGAGTGTCACTGCTGGTGGACCAAGAGTCACCGAGGGCACATGTAGCCAAGTTCGATCAACTTCGGTTGATCGTCTGTCTCTTCAACGCATTTGAAATTTTCTGTTAAAAAATTTCTTGAAATTTCTAAAAAGTGGGTCTTGTGGCATCATATCCCACCCATTCTGCTACGCCTTTTGGTACATTTTTGGACATAATTATTTTCACACTTTTTGGCCATATTACATTGTTTAGACTGAGGATCACTGACGAGGGTTTGGTACCCGAAACGTGCATGTCTGGTCCATGTTGTAAATTTATCAGGTTTTAAATGATGCTATTGAATTTAAAGACGTTTAACATACAAACAAAATATAACTCTTGGTTTCATGTTTATACGAGAGTGTCCTATGGGAAAAGTAAGAAAATTCGCTTTTTAGAGGTGATGAAATGTAACTATAAAAGTTTATTTTCCCAAAACCATATTAGTTGATAATCTGAACAATATTCTGAAGTAGAAAAAAATAGGGTATCAAGGCATAAAATTTCCGATGCTCTACCTTAAATCGCTTTTAACGAGGAGCAATCCATGATCATTGATAACGTCGGCATTATTGAATTGCTAATACTATACTAATCCCCTCCTTTGTTTTACAAGAAAAAATTGTAAAATTGCTAATCCCCTCCTTTGTTTTACAAGAAAAAATAATTATGAAATGTTAAATTGTACTTGTCTTTGTACATGCTTGAATGATTTATAACATAAAGTCAAAACTTTTTCTGTGAGAATTGGATCAAAATTATATTATGATGAATTGAGTTATTAAAGTATAAGTCATAATTCAAATAAAGGAAGAAAATTTTTAAACAATCAGTTAATTTACAATCAAATTGTGTGACTGTTACAGTAATACATTCTGAATATGTCCATATAATGTTTTCAAGATGTTCTGGCAAAAACTCTTGGTATACATATCTAATAATTCGACGATAGATAGATGTTATACTTTTCCACGTGTCTTAAATACAGTCTTTTGTCGGTATCTCTACTATCATATTTCTTCTTCGCATTGTCTCTCGTTGGTGTTGTCTATTGAGACCTCTGTGTATCCGGATAAGTGGGAGAATTGTGCGCACGTAATCCGGATAACCACACCATTTGCTTTTTCGTTTGCGTTGTCTATTGAGACCTCTGTGTATCGAGGTAAGTGGGAAAATTGTGTGCACGTAATCCGGATAACCACACCATTTGCTTATAGCAGATTGCCGTCCAAAGTCGGAGCCGAGTGCACATTGGTCTCCTTCCCTTTATGTGTTGTCATTAATGTTTGATGTTTCTGTACGTCTAGTAAATATTGTCGTGTATTTTTTGTGGTTTGTAGTTTTGTCTGATGTCATTTACATATCACTTTCTTGTGGGTTTGTTTCGCTGGGTGAGTGCAGGGTGGTCAGGCTGGAGATCATCCCCTTTTTTTGTCTTGTTTGAATGTGTGTCTTGTTTAGGTATTTCGTCTTCTCTTTGTAAACCCTTTCCTTCATCAAAAATCATACCATTTGTTGATTGAATTGAAGTAATTAATTTAATATAGAAGAAAAATTTCATCCCATTATTTATAACATGACACGGGATCTATGCACAAAGATAATTTGAGAATTGTGTATGTTTCTCTTAGCAAGAAATTTAAGCCATCTGTCCTGTGACACATTAAAATTAAAAGTCGTCAGCACTGCATTTTTGAATTTAAATTTTAAAGTGTCATAGGACACATCTAAATTTCACTTTTATGCTTTTCAAAAATTCTATATACAAGAAAATCGTATCGTGTCGGACAATTCATACATGTAGCTACATATAACTACTACGTAGTATTGTTTTTTTTTTTTCATAATATCGATTTTATTTTATATCTTTCTTATTTGTTACACACGTTATTATTTATAACTACATGTACAAACTTAGGAACAGGCAGTCATTCGTGACAGTGCACAGTTAACGAGGTGACGTCTTCTGAATATCTGATAGATAAAGATTTATCATTCGTAATTTATGTTTCTATGGATGATCATTTGCATCCATGTTTAGCCTCGTATCAAAAACTTAAAAGATTTGAAATGATCGATTAATTATAAGGATTTAAGCCAACAGCATTTTCAACAGACAATTTATTTCAACAAGAATAATGAGTAGAAATAAAGATTATAACACAATTAATTGAAGAAAAATAATTTCAAAGAGTTGATTCAAAACATTACTTTATATTTAAACATTTTTACGAATTATATCAGCGAAAGAAAGAAGCTAAAGAGGGAATTTTGTATTCCTTCACCATGTGCACGAGAAAAAAAGAAAACATTTTCAAGTGTCCAAGTGGGACA
Source organism: Pinctada imbricata (assembly GCA_033119305.1). Taxonomy (NCBI): domain Eukaryota; kingdom Metazoa; phylum Mollusca; class Bivalvia; order Pterioida; family Pteriidae; genus Pinctada; species Pinctada imbricata. Next base: position 57,280,391 of record VSWD01000006.1, on the reverse strand, counting down.
ACAAAAATGAACAAAACATATAACATTCCTCCTTTTTAATTAAGTTGTGATTCTAACGGAGATCTATGTGAGGAAGGAAAGTTCCAGTAAGAATATCCTTCATGTGCGTCCAATGAAAATCATTATCCTTTTATTTTCCGCTGTCGCCGCCTATAGTGATTCAACCTTTCCTAGAATATTTTGCGTATCCATAATGTGGTACTGAGCATGCTGAGCTGAGCTGAACATTTTCATAGATTGAAGTTCTGGATTTAACTACTAGTGTTTTTTAACATTTATATATAAAGATTCGCTGTTCTGTCATTAAAGCAGGAGATGTTTACTCTTCCTGTACACATTGTTTCATTCCTTATTTATGAAGAATCAGAGCCTTGGAAAGTTCGTTTGTTTCCTTAAAGTGGAAGGGGAAAATGTTTTTTGTTTTTTGTTTTTTCGTTTTTCATTTTCTCAAACGCGTTCAATATTTTAAATCAAGAACTATTTTTCTCTTTCAAGAAATCGATCAGATTCAGCATAAAAAGATGGGAAAGGGCTCTGATATTTTTCTTTCGATCTCGGTGATCTTCGCAACTATCCGTGATCGACGTCATAATAACCGAAGGCAAAAATGTAAACAAACAAGCATGCAGTTGATTAATTACTCCTTATAGATTACTTATAGACTTTTTTGCTAGTCAAAAAATAAGTCGATACATATGAAGCAGGAATTTGCGTTTGCAATCTAAGAATTATCTAAATATGAAGGTTAAAGCGTGTAATTTTCTAAAATGTCCGATTGACTGTTCGTATATAATCATGACAGTTGAATGCATGAGTAATTGTATACTACACACTTCGATTATCCAAGCAAGTCCACCTTGAGTAAATCGCAATTTTAATAGGCAACTCATTCATAAAACTAATTATCGAATAATTCATACACGTCACATATCAGTCCAATTTTTAATGAAATCTTTTGATTTCACTAGGGGTATATCACTCGCGCCCATTGCAAAATTTTCAAAAATTATTGAAAAATACAGTGTTAAACGCGTGAAGAAAAAGACGCTTAATCATACTTTGATTAGTTATTTTCCATTTTCTTTGGAAAAATTCGAAAAAAGGCCATAATTCCGGTCTCCTTTAATTGTCTGTTTTGGGACGGTTGATTGTGTGTGCTGTTTATTTTGTAGAGAATTATTTGTTGAATACTGCCAAAAGTTTTACAGAAGTTATGCAATAATTTCAATCTACGTGCCATACAGATGATTAAATGGGACATGGCATCACAAAGTCGTTGTAAGCAAGGCGCACGTAAAAAGGATCCCGCTTAATTGGTTACTCTCTGATTTTAGGATTTCATTTGTCGTGATAGGTCAACAGTACCTTATCAAAGTATACTGCGCAAAAAAAGTTAAGGATATTTATGCAGAGTTTTGCATTAGATTACCATTGTGATAGGGACTTAGTTTTATTTGCATAGTTCTATTGCCATAACTGAGATAAACATTGATTTTAAAGTAAGTTGTCAGTATTTGTACAACTCTGGGTTACAGAAAAGTCAACGGAGCCAAGTGTCTATCGCCTACCAATTTCTGTAAAAATGCGAATTTCAGAAAAATAGAATTTTGCCCCAAATCTACATGGAATGCATAATAAATAATTAATCAGTAGAAATTGTATGTCTGATCCAAAGTCCACAATGATATTGATTTGAAAATCCCATATTCAAACTGAGCTCATCGCTGTAAACAAAAATTTGACATAACCCTTGCAATTTTTGAAAACGAAAGAAAAAGCGTGAGATAAAAATTTAATTAAAATGAAGGGTTTTTAACTGAACAATCATTTTAAGTTAGTTGGTAATCATGATTTATTGAATCTGGAAGGTAAAGGTAATTAAAAAAGAGATAAAAGAGAAAAAAATTTGGGGTTAATTAAGCATTTTATTCAAATTGGAAATGGGAAAAGTTAAAAAAAACATTTTACCAAAAAATGAAAGCAATGGCCAGACATTCTGTTTGACCGGTTTATTTTTGTAATATTGTCTCTAGTTTAGCGCCAGTATTTTGATGAAAATTATACAACGCTATTTAGAACGAGAATGATCCCTAACTTTTTTTGTCCAGTATATTATTTCACCTAACTCTCCTGCAGTATCCTTTTCATAAATCAAAACAAGAAAAGAACATACGAGAGCTGATTGGCTGAATGATATGTTTTGAGTCTCGGTTTTCTGGGTTGCAGAAGGTATTCTGCTGATAAATTATCTCCAAAAAAGACAAACAATCAGAGGCACATACTGTGCTTCACTTCTGACACAGTTACGGAAAGGTCACTAGTTAAAGGTGTGCTGTTCTATCAGGACAATGATCCTGTCCACAAGTCTGTCACTACCATTCATGATTGTGGCTTTGGATTAATGGGCATCCGCCTTAATTATTCGCCTGATCTTGCTCCATCAGACTTTCATCTATTCCCAAAATTGAAAGCAGCTATTCCTGGCACCCACTTACAGTCCGATGATGACGTCATACTTGCAGTGGATGGCTTTCTGGTTAGTCAAGATAAAGAGTTATTTAGAAGTGATATTGAGGCCCCTAAACACCGGTGGCAAAAGTGTATAGATGCTGAAGGGGATTATGTAGAAAAATAATGCAAAATGTCTGGCAGGATCAAATTCAAATCCTTAAATACAATGCACACAACATATCAATCAGTCAGGACTCGTACAATCTTGATTGTTTATGCCCTGCATGCATCATCTAGTATGCGTACATGACCACTTATAGAATGTGACATACTTATTGTAACATTTGGAAGTAAAAGGTTAATCATTTAATTTAATCCGAAAATGCAGGAGTCAAATCTTAATCTACATATTTCTTATTTAAAAGTCCTTCATCCAGTTTGCCTCAGATAAAAGATTCTTGTTTCTTGTTTGTTTGCCCAGAGAGAAGTCGTCATTTTACGATTATATGAATTCCATTGTAATTTTGCTTTCTGTATCTATTACACGCCAAAAGTGAAATTTACCTTCACATAGAGAAGATGTTTGAATTCCATCGCCAATTTTTATAAGGAAACTTCTTCAAATATGAATAAAATAGATATATTACCATATTCGTCCATTAAAGTTACACCTCCTGTCAAAACAGCAAGCTTCCATCCGTAAAGACATTTTACACGTCTACGACGTGGCCCTCGTCTAATAAAGGTGATCTAAAGTGTGACACCCACTGATGCATCCGTTCTCGTCCACAAACTCATTTTAAATCTATTCAAATTTGTAAAAAATGAAAAATTATGAAATCCAACGTAACGTTCCTTTCGTTTTAAATCGTTTGTACCGGGGATCCATCCATGAACGAAGCATCTGTTGATTCGGATGCAAAATAAAGATGAACTAGAAATTCACTTAGTCTGTTACATGTACAGGCTAGAATGATAATCAGCCTAAAACATATAACATATCAACTGAATAAAGGTTTACAGTTCTTTCACTTATAACAAGTTACAATTCTTTAACTTATCAAAAGTTACAATTCTGTCACTTAATAAAAGTTTACGTTTCTTTCGTTGCTTGCGGATTTATTTTTATATTCATGCAAAGCTGACTTCATCCAGACCTTGTTCTCGTCTGGGAGAAAGCATCTCGCATCTCAGTTCAATTTTACCTTCAGATACATAGATGGCGAGTTGTCCATCAATAATCCGCCTTTTAAGGATCATCCTCATGAAATAGAGATGAAGGAAACAACAGAGAGCGACAGATCCGCTTCGTACTTGCATATACTTCGATCTTTCGACGCAGACAGCCATTTGAACACCTCACTGTATGACAAGCGTGATGATTTCAGCTTCCACATAACTGACGTCCTTTCATGAGTAGCAACATTCCGTCCTCTCCTGCTTATGGTGTTTTTGTTTCACAGCTGATGCGGTGCGCCAGGGTATGTTCTATGAATATCTCACCATTAGAGCCAGATGTCTTGCAAGTAAGCTACTTGTTCAGGGTTATATATCACACAAGGGCTGAAATCATCATTGAGGAGGTTCTTCAGTCGCTGCCGAGATCAAATAAAAGCATGTGTTAAAGGTCTTCAAATTCAAGAGCATCATTTAAGACCTGATAAATTTACAGCATGGACCAGACACGCACGTTTCTGGTACTAAACCCTCGTCAGTGATCATCAGTCTAAACAATGTAAAATGGCCTAAAATTATGAAAATCATTATGTCCAAACATTTACCAAAAGACGTAGCAGAATGGGTAGGATATGATGCTACAGGACCCACGTTTTAGAAATTACAAGAAATTTTGTAACAGAAAATTTCAAATGCGTTAAAGAGACAGCCGATCAACCGAAGTTGATCGAACTTGGCTACATGTGCCCTCGGGGACTCTTGGTCCACCAGCAGTGACACTCAGCAAGTAGTTCAAATGTTAAACGTCTTCAAATTCAACAGCATCATTAAAGACCTGATAAATTTACAGCATGGACCAGACATGCACGTTTCGGGTACTAAACCCTCGTCAGTGATCCTCAGTCTAAACAATGTAAAATGGCCTAAAAGTATGAAAATCATTATGTCCAAACATTTACCAAAAGACGAAGCAGAATATCAGGTCCCCCTTTCCAGATTGATCAGTGACATTCTGGATTGTTATTGAATGGCCGTCATCGTCACCAAACAAGAAATACTTGTCTGATATGTACATCAAAATGTACATCGAGACAATTACCGAATTTGACAAGTTTCCCTGGAGCTGTTGCGACTGGTGTTGCATGCAATCAGGAGACGCTGACTCTCCTCGGGTACCTGGTTTCACTTCGGAATGTTGTTCACTCCGAGGTTCGCAACCGTTCAACTGGAAATTATCATTATTTTGCCTTGCCTTCTGGACTTTGAGACTGCATAATTAATAAAGGTACTCCTTTGATGTTTACTCAATTGGAAGTCAATGCAAGTCAAATAATTAAGGAGTCTTATATTATTGTGTGCTCGACATTGGGTAAAAGATAAGAATCCTGAAAATGTTTGCATTGGGTGAATTCATTTCCAAACGTCGCGCATATCAAAGGAGTACGTACGCTAGGCATATATACTTGTCCATGTTAAATTATTCTGAAACTAATGATCATCATATCTCGGTCTCATTATCCTTGCAGTTCGATCACCGACATAAATATATTTTTGGTCACTATTTCATTTTTTAAAAAAGCTCTTCGACCTTTGGGAAATGTGTGTGTGTTTTTTTTTTTTTTTTATTTCCTTGCTTTGGTTCGAGCATCGACTAGAATGAGGAAAAGGTATCAATCCAGACAAAGTCACAAGGACCTCTAGCAGACCCGGCATAGCGGAACTAATGCCTCGTTTACACGGTTGCGCAATAAATCTATTTCGCAATAACTTTATTGCGCAACAAGTTTGTTTCGCAATAAGCCTTTTTTCCGTTTACACGAGACTGAAACTATTGCGCAATAAAATGTCAATGAACATGCACTAGAATCATGAATAAAAGTGTGCAACGAATACCATAATGAAAAATTATTCGAATAATTTTCATAAAGTCAAATGTAAGACTATTTTGGGAGGTAGTTCTCCATTTATTTGTCATTTCAGTTTAGAGCATGACGTCATTCAATTGTGACGTCATTATCTACAATAGGCCCAGACTTTAAAAAAGCGTTCTCATATATACGAAAAATCGGTATCTCTCAAATGAATCTTAAAAATAAATTTAGACGTCGAATAGGTATATTCGTAAGTATAATAATCTCTTTCCCTTGTCTTGATGCGCATGCGTAAGATTTATTGCGCAACAGTTTCGCTTAGCGTTTACAAGGCAGAATCTGTTGCGCAATAAAGTTATTGCGAAACAAATCGAAAATTTATTGCGCAATAAATTTTGTCGTGTGAACGCAAAACAAATTTATTGCGCAACAAATTTACGTTTATTGCGCTGTAAACTCTCTGTGTAAACGAGGCATTACACGCATGATCACAACAAACACTCAGCACCTGGACATCCAACAAAACAACCACAACAACAAACACTTAATTAGCTTCTGAACATTCAGTTAACAACCACAACAATAATACGGAAGTTTTCCAACTCTATACCTCCATGAAGAAATTTTCAAACCATTTTCTTTTTCTGCACCAGACACGTGTTTCGAATATTAAATTCTCATCAGTGATGCTTTCAGCGGAGCCATTAAAATATATTTCAGTAGCTCCCTCTTTTATTTTTTGAATTTAGATTTGTAAATCTACTTTATAGAGAGTGCGCGGCTCCAAATTTCCAGTAGGGAAACAAACACTTAGCACCTGGACATCCAGTAAAACAGCCACAAAAATAAACATTTAGCACCTGGACATCCAGTAAAACAGTCGTGCAGCAGCAAACATCCGGAGATAACGAGAAAAAAGGAGGTGATCTTTGTTCACTTTGGGCTTTTTGATGTTTTGCTGTTGGTGCTGCAACCTGTTGTTGTTGCACCAACAGCAAAACATCAAAAAGCCCAAAGTGAACAAAGAGAAGACATGCACACAAATTAAACTTTTACTCAACATTAAACTTGTCGTCATTAATGCATGTTTAAAATTTTAATTTTAATATGTCATAGGACACTATCCCAACAAGAAAATTGTACTATAACTCATACATTCTTACGATGTTTGACTATTGTGTAACCATCTGGGGCAATGCATCAAAAACGCAGCTAGAAAGAGTATTCAAACTTCAAAAACGCGCGGCAAGAATAATACTTGATAAGCCATATGACCATCCATCTCTCCCACTGTTCCAAGAACTTGGATGGCTAACAATTTATGAGAGAATAGAGTATAACAAAGCATTAATACTTTACAAGTCTCAGAATGAGTTATTACCCGAGTATATTTCAAACCTTTTTCATTTCAATCAATCTGAGGCTTACAACCTTCGCTCTGTTTCAAATAATGATATGGTAATTCCTAGACATAAAACTAATTTCTTTCAAAAATTGTTACAATATACTGGTGCTCACATCTGGAATACTCTTCCTCAAGCTCAAAGATCTGCTCAATCCGTATCATGTCTTAAACCGTCTCTTCATAAGTACATAATATATCTAAGCGATAAACCCCCCTTGAGTGGGTATCTGGATTATTGAGTTAAATAGTGATGATTATATTTTATGAAATGAAGTCAAAAACATTTTGTGTGTAAACCTGCATGAATACATGTATCTTTTTTTCTCGCTGATTAATTCGTTTATATTTATATGAAACTATGTATCTTTTAAAAGAGGGTCCTGTGGAAGAATAGCAATAGCTAAACAGGCATCCCTCTATAAATAAAGCATCATTCTTATTATTATTACTATTTAAGGACAAGGAACACCAAACACAACATCAAAACACCAAACACAAAAGACTAATTCTAATATGACTTGAAATTTTCTCCTTATATGTACCATACATGTATATAACTCGCCTGGTGTAAAATCTCCAACAAACCTCCAGTGGGCTAAGCTCTGTCCATTCACGCGCTATATATATTAGAATAGATATAACAACTAGCTATAACCGTGATTCGCGGCTCGGTGATAATTTGAATGGTTCATGCGACGAGTGGAATTACTGGACAATAAACCACGGCTAGCTAGTTGTTATTTCTTAAACCAACGACACCAATGAGACCAACGAGAAGATTTACTCAGAAGACCTGGTAAGGTTGGATTGCCATCTACTGATTGCATAGTAATTTAGCAAATGGTTTATTAATCTGGATTCGGTGCACACAACTCTCCCAATAATCTGGATATACTCAAAGAGATAAGATCTCCAGCAAGACCATGCACTGACCACAGCGGAACACACAAGATGCAACAAAGAATGACCACAAGATAAAACTACACGGTCTACGAGTAAAAGGGGGGCAACAATTTACGCATACTAGTATGTAACAACAACAACATGAACAATACCGTTCCCACAAGCAATCAAAGCAGACACACGAAACATGACACACAAATACACATTTGACAATACTTTTAAAACCCTAGGAAGACCACTGTGCAACCGGTGCCGACCTTGACCACAAATTCAAAATCAAAATCAAAAATTAGGCTCCTTCTTATTTGATATTGCATGGTTTGGATATTTTATGTGGTTCTCATATTTTAAAATAAACTACCAGACCCTTAATTCATACAATGTGTCGAGCATATTTGTTGCAAGGGCTGATCGAGCAAAAAGAAACAATTATCCCAGTAGCCAAATTCCGTATACAATTATTGACTTTTGATGAGGTCTACTCGTGACTATACAGACCTGGTCAGGTATTGGTTGACCGAGGCCGAAGGCCGAGGTTAACCAATGCTTGACCAGGTCTGTATAGTCACGAGTAGACCGAAATCAAAAGTCAATAACTGCTTTATTAAATTATCAGGATTTTATTAACATTTGCATTGTCCTACAAAAATCAACGCACGCGCTGGTCCCGCATGCGCTAATCCCGAATAGACTGCCTTTTGTTCCCCGACTCGGAGATTGGTTGTGCAGTGAGAGGGGTAATTCGATCTCTGGGTACTCCGGTACCTCATTCCCTCAAGCCAATATTTATAAGCCTTTTAGGGCTACACAAATACCCCAGTCGAGTCCCTTTGTATCAAATTGATTTTTGTGTGATCACTTGCGCGGGGTGCTCCCAAGAGGGAGGAAAATATCACATTCAGTCGTAGGGACTTTCCAATTTCTAAAAATAGACTGGTATGATTGCCGCCACATTGCCACAGCCAGTTAGAATTTCTGCAAACACAGAGCTGTCAGAACTTTTGTCATAGTAAGGCACGGTCCATTTGATATTCTGGGGGGGGGGGGGGGGGGGGGGGGGGGGGGGGGCTTGGGTTTTTTCAATCTCCTACGCATGCGTCCGATTTCAGTTCCGCTTTTCTTCACTTTGAAATCTACCTCTGCCGTCATCGCCTATTGTTTGTCTGCAAGATTCTTGCAGACTGGAACTGGGGCTTCATGTTTTTGAATAAAGTATCACGAGTATATACCATCAGGTTTGACTACATTTATGAGGTATACAGTGTACATGCAATGCTTTTCTTTCGATGCAATACCATACATGTGAACATCCCGACGGGAGGACGAAATCTCCCGACAAAACGAGGATCCTCCCGATCGGAAATAGTCCTCCCGATTTCTCCCGACGAAACAAAATCCTCCTGACGAAAACGAAAATCCTCCAGACTTCTCCAGATGAAATGCAAAATCCCCAGTTGTGTATTCTTCTTTCTTTCTTTTCTTCCTTTCTGTGGAAATCCCTCCTCTGTATAAGGAGCACCCCATTTAAAAATGGTAAAAGTTTCGTGGTAGGGGATAATGAAAATGGAGATAAAAAAAGATGGACAAGATATTTTAAAATTTAAAAATTATCTAGTGCGGTGGTGGACTTTCGGTTTCATATTTAAAAGGATGGTATGTTTAAAATAATAGCCTAAGAGATATAAACTGGGAGAGTGTGATTATAAGATTTAATAAAGGCAAATTGTTTAAAAGTGGACTATACAAGAGTGCAGTATTAGGATAAAAACAAGTAGCAACTTAACATAGTGTTAAAAATAATTTACTGTTACTATGTACATATAGCTGAAAAAATAAAAAGGGAAGGGGGGGGGATACATTTTGTATTTTACAAGATTTGAGGTGTCTGGGTCATCTGTTTTAGAAAGAACAGGGTGCTGTCTTAGAGTGAAGGACAGGTTGGGAGGACATCTGTCTAGAGAGGCATTGAGATCGCCAGTGATGACGATGTGATATTCATCTCTATGTTTTATGATGATTTCGTTTATTTGGTCAAGGGTTTCATCATATGTATCTTGGGTATGTGTCCCTCTGCATGGCATGTAGACATTTATCATGCATTGTTTAGTGTGTTTGACGGTCATTAATATGCATGCTATTCTAGAGCTTCCGTCCGGAGATATTTTGATATTATTGTCGACGTTGCCTTTCCAAATTGTGGATACCCCTGCGTGGCCTCTGTTTCTTTCAATTGGTATGATGTTATCATTCATGTCGACTGATTTTGTAAATGCGACATGGTTGTTGGAGAGATTACTTAGCTCTTGCTGTTCGAAGGTGTAAAGCCAGTGTTCCTGTATACATGTAATATCAGCTCTATTCATGATGTCAAGGATGCATGTCTTATTTGATCTCATTCCCTGCACGTTGAGCGTTGTTATCTCGAGTATCGTTGATGATCTTTTATGTATTTCATGTTGTGTGTATTACGTTACGCATCACACCGATTGTAGTGACCATACAATAAATCAGTAATTGCTAATTATACAGGTGACAGGTATATTGCTGGACAAACAAAGTAATTAGCGCGGCGTTCTCTACACCGTCATGGGTACCTGTCTGCCCCCGGGGACGTTATACCCAGTACATAAGAATCTTCGTCGACGGAGCGTAGTAGGACACTGTCTGGTAATAATTCTCGCAAAAGGGAAAGAAGTCGAACTCATCAGGAAATATCGGAAAGAAATATCAGCTGGACAATTTACAGGGATTGGGAAAGTCAAGCGACATAGTCCCATTCCGATCAAAAATGGCCCATTATTAAATCGGCAACTGGCTGCGCCCTGGTGCGCATTATTCTACGGTGTCCATTTTCTTTTTCTTTTTTAAATCTATCTAAACGTTTTTTACACGTATTTATAATTTATTTACGTTGTAACGTAGATCTATACCAGTAGCAGTAACGCGTGGATCCTTTCACCCGAGAGATTCTTTTCTATTATGATACAATATTGATTTTTCACCGACATTCTTTTTTATCCACGTTTTGCGCCTGAAATTTAAATCTCCAACGTCCACTTACGTATCTCATCTACGAACAAGTGTATGTGTTCGTCCGTAAAATTATCATATCATTTTAACTTAAGTGGTCAGTCAACATGGTCAATGGGTAAATTTGTACAGAAATGTCAATGGCAGTCATGCCGCCCCAATGCATTGAGCCCTCCCCCCCCCCCCTTTCCTAATATCAACAAAGCTGAAAATGAAGCTGCCCATACGTGGACACGAAAAATACAGAATAGGTGGCTGAAATTTCAGTCTTGGCTGCTCTGTGATATATGCAAAAAATATACTGCAAATTATTCTATTGTTCAAAGTCCTCGTGGAATGGGCCATAGTCCCATTGAGCAAATTTGCCTTCTAGATCACTGGGACAATAGGGAAAACTTATCTAATGAAACTCTCAAGAATTTGTTAACTGTTTAACACAATAAAGATTCATGTTTTTAGTTTAAACCATAGCATCACAAATTGTTGTTCTTTCTAACAATGCATACCTTGCATACCAGCAAAGTAGAAAGTGACGAAAAGAAAGAAAACACATGTTAAATAAACATCATAACACATTAATATCGTTAATATAGTTTTCCCCTCATTTCACCTAAAATAACAGTATATCGAAGACTGATAAATCCTCCAGATGAAAAATTAAAAACCTCCAGATGAGAGGCCAAATCTCCAGATGAAAATTGAAAATCCTCCAGATTTGTGGAGGCAAAAGGTTCACATGTATGCAATACGATGCAGTATCAGGGATTCTTTCTTCCTTCGTACGTTGCCAACACGATCAGCTGAGCGAGAAGTCTCCAGTAAAAATACAAATTCTAGCTATAAATCGAAACCTACCGTCTTTAGACGAGAGTCTTGTAAATTTTCCTACATCATGATAACAATCGTTTCCTTCATCGCCCATTTACTTGTCCCTAAACACTCAAATATGTGCCTCTGCCTTTGAATCTTTTGCACTGTTTACATCAGAAGTCCGAATGACGTCACTGTGACGACATGCCGTACTTGCGATGCCTCTCGGGTTTTATCATTGCGTGAAATGGCGTAGGAAAATAGCGATGACGGCAAGGTTATATTGCAAGCCTGTGCCGCCTATGACCTTGTTGCAAGTTGGGGTTTTTTGTCGGAGCAAGATTATTTTTTTCGCCTCGGACCGGGGCAAAAATTTTTTTTCTTGCAAAGTCGGAGCAAGGAAATTTTTTTTAACAAAGTGATGTGCATATTTATTAAGAATGTTTGTGTTTTATCAGTAGATATTATTTATATTTTTACTCAAAATTTAAATATTAATATATACTTTATTTTTATGCAAGTATTCAATTCAATTCTAAATAGAGAGATAAAAGATTTCTACAATACAATTCTATTAGTAAACAAAATTTATATAAGGTACATGAATATAAGCATGATAAGAGGGTCTTTGGGGAAGGTCTTGTAGACAAATTTTAAAATGTAGAATTGTAAAATGGTGAATAACTGAAGTTCTCCTTCCAAGCTTACAAGAACATAAAATTGAGACTCTATGGGATACATGCAACATGTATTAATAGTTATACATAAGTATTGCTAACACTTTTGATATCTTCAAATATATAAACTTTGACATCAGCAAGTAACGATTGATAGAAAACTATGGCGAGCGAAGCGAGCCAAACATTTTTAGATAGACTGAAAACTGCGGCGAGCGAAGCGAGCCGGAAAAATTTCAAGAATTTTAGCAAAATTTTATGGTAATTCTTCAAATTAAAATTATTTGTAAGAGCAAGATTATTTTTTTCTTTCGCACCATAAGCAAATTTATTTTTTTCATCAAAATTCAGAGCAAAATTATTTTTTTCGAAAAAAACCCAAGCCCCCCCCCAGGATATCAAATGGACCGTGCCTAAGCTCAATGTTAAAGATTCAAAAAATTAAAAATCGCAATTGAATATCATTGTAGTAATGAAAGTAGACTACTAGCTGATTAAACAAAGAGTACAGAATAAATACCCCCTCCCCTCCACTTATTTATAAAACAATTTGTGACGATTCGGGAAGCTCAGTCGGTAAGAGCATCTGCCCTGTAACTAAAGTTCAGAAGGATTCAGGTTCGATTCCTGGACCGGCCACATTTTCCATTCCGCCTGTCACAGTATTAAAATTGGTGCCGTGAGAGTGAACCTGGTTTGGGGTGCAGTCTCCACTAAAGTGTTAAATTATGATTTGAAAATGCTGAAAAATAAAATTTCGCATTTGATAAATATTTATATTTTTACTGAAGGACATACATCTTAGGTATTTGAAATGGAATAGGGGAAATCTCTACTTGGTCTACTTCTAGTGATATGCCTTGTTCAATAGAGGGGTCTGAGTTGTAATTTAACAGCTATGTTACAAGGGGTAGCCTTTTGTTCATTCCATCGCTGAAGGAACAAAAATAGTTACAGTATAAACTTTTGTCTTCTGACGTTTTACTATGCATAAGAAATCTTTTGAAGTATAATAAACCTTTTTGATTTCGTACATTATTTGAAAATTTGACGTCTGAAGAAGGCATTAATATTTCCTTATTAAAATTTTTCGCTCTCTGTACATTCCATCTACAATTCTACAAAATACGCATACCTGGTCAACTAAATATTTATTTAAGGATTGTTTTTCAGCTTTTGCGCTTTATCGGTGTGTATTGGCAGTAGGGAATGGAAACAAAATATGTAAAGCACGAAGTGCTTTTCATGAATTTTGTTTCCATTCCCTACTGCCAATACACACCGATAAAGCGCAAAAGCTGAAAAACAATCCTTATATTTACATTTTACGTGTTAGTTAAGTTGTTTCTGTCCATTTTCATCCTGTTTCTTTATATTTGAAATGTCATTGCGGAGGGAAAACATCACTTGACGTAACAGCAAACAAACGTTCGGTGATTTTTGCTAGCTTCGAAGAAGTGCCTTCTGTACGGAAACATTGTAGAAAAATAAGAAATTGAATATTGTTTATGGTTGTATTTTGAACATTTCTATCAAAACTGAATAAAAAATTAATCGCTCAAAATCGTAATTTTTGTCCCACATGATAAAGACCAAGCGGATGGTTAGTCTGGAGAAATGTCACTGATAGTGATATTGGAAGGAAAACATTTGAAAACTGACTGGAACGAAGTGTTTATTTGTTTATAAACCTATGGAGTCAATCGGTACTATTATTCAAACTTCTGTAAAATTACTCTGTTTCTTCTGGAAGTATTTAGAATAATGCAAAATTCCATTACTGCCGTGCAAAACGATACAAATACATGAAAATTTCATGACCTACCTCAACATGGCACAACATTTGCTGATACGAAATATTTCTGATCTGTATAATTCCATAAGAAGCAAAAATGAATTCACTGTTGATAAATGACACAAGTGGAGCAAATTCTCATCCTAGATATTGAATATTTGATCCACTAATGTCTGAATTCGCTCATCCAAACATGGCATCATTCCGTAGACGACAGTGCAGGTCATCCTTGAATTTCGTCTGGTGTGACACGTGATCAACTTACTACGTCACACTTCTTGGAAGTGTACATGTGGGTGACCTAGATTTCGACCCATTTAATCACTGGGGGTAGACGGCATCGATTGATAATGGAATTTTGAATCTGTGTTGAAGCAGTAAATAGAATGGGCATTTTATGGGAAATTAATCCGCATTTGTTCAAATGTCACGTGATAGGCTCTTGTGATTATCGAAAAATGCAGTGCAGTTGGTTTGGTACCTTCATATAAGGGAAACGCAGTAGGAATGTAAATATTGCTTGTTATGCCCGATGTTATCATATGTGGTCCTGCACATTATAATTTTATGTAAATTGCTTAGAAAATCGTTGACAGCATTTTTGAGTTGGTATACCGGTGGTAGAGCATTTGTTATAAAAGTACCAATTATCAAAATATATGGTCAAAAATATCTCTAATTGATGTAATAAGTAAGCAGTGTATATGAGTAACCCATTATTTTATGATATTCACGTTAGTTTCTCTAAAATACTACAAATACTATCGAAACAGATACGTTACCATTTGAAACAGATACGTTACTTTCAGTTCTAAAGCCGTATTTGAGTACAGTGCAAAGGTTATCCCCTATGAATCTCAATACAGTGACAAATGAGTAATGTGACAAGAATTTTTGGCATAAATTATGCCTCTGTATTAAGACATTTATTAATTTTCCGAGAGAAAGGCTATTTCTCAGGATTTTCCATGAAATCACAAAATATGCCTTGTAAGATATGGTTTTGCTTTATTTTCAACTGCTATATGTTTCCTCTGACAAAAGCTAAAATATCAGCGTCAAACCAGTAATATATAACTTCTATATGGGCCAAAAATGAAATCTAGGAAACGTATCTGTCGGTAACGTATCTGTTTTTTAGCTGCATTTTCCGCATTATTTTGTATGTTTCTTCATTCTTATTAAAAAAGCCGACGTTTTTAACCAATATTCACTCCATCTAATCCGTAAATAGGGCCAAATCGGTTGAGTTCTCACTGTAGAGTTAGATAGTTGCTGTCTAAAAGCCAAATGCCGATTTTAAATACTCCCAATGAAACAGATAAAATATCGTTTGCTAGAATGGTTGAAGGACTCTGTTTGCTGATAGTACCCATGTATACGCTTTTTTTTTCTACCCAAAGATTTCGGATATGTCATTACTGTCTTACATTTTTAACAGCTTGAAGTGTGGTAACGTATCTGTTTGCCTTCTAAGGGACAACAGAATATTTCTTATTTCAAAAACAACATTTCTCATGCAGGAAAAGTTTTAGTCCTTATGTAAAAGTTAAATACTTTGGGGTTTCAATTGGGAGTTAAAAGGACACTGATGATACATTTATACAATGTATTTTTCTACATCAAAAATGTGGCCATGTGCAATGGACAAGGCAAATTCACTAAAAATTGACCCTTCGTGAGTCCAAGGAAAAGAACCACGAATGTTCTGGTTGTAATTACTATTGTGGTAAGTTGGAACATTGTGAAAGGTAATTAAAATCTATATTTTTGATTAGTTTACCATTTAAAATATTTCTGTACAGGCTGCGGACGTGCAAATTTAGTAATGAAACACTTTAACGGAGACTGTACCTTGGGGAAGACCCAGGGATTTATTTTTCTTTCTTTGTGAGATTTCCTGTAATAATTAGGGAAACCTCAAAATTTGGCGGGATGGATAGTGACAGTTCAGGTATCGTGCCCGGTTAGCTCAGTCAGTAAGAGCATATGTCTGCCCTGTAAGCAGAAGGTCTCGGGTTCGATTCCCGGACCGGCCACATTTTCCATTCCGCCTGTCACAACATAAACACATTAGGGGTGACTAGAATGACAATATCGCCCGATTCACGCAATCAATTTCTAGCTCATTTTTTTTTGCAATTGGTGAAAACTTGGTACCGATCGATCAAAAAACGTCTATTCTTCCTGAGTACATGATCAACTTTGTTATTTACCTGTGCAACTCTCTGTTATTGAGTGTAATCTGTCACCCGTATCGAGAACCGTGTCAAAGGAAACGTGAAGGCAATTTGTCATATAGGCTAGTACCCAAGACCTTCCCAAGTGCAATTTGGACAAAAGTTGAGATATATGAGGTCTATATTGCATGCAAGTTGAAAAAATATGCATCACCAATAAAATTTTGGAATTCCATATTCTCAACTTTTGCCTATGCATCACTGTCAATACCCAAATCTGCATTTGTATGATGAGTCATACTATCCAGGATCAAATGAATTGAAACATCCTGTTGACTATATATTAAAATCCAGAGTACCCAGTATTTTGACGAAATTCTCAAAAATATACTGTTCTGTCATCTCATAAACTGATACTCTCTCTATATTATAATCTAATACTGTAATCTAATACTGAGTAATAGTTTAAAGTTAAAAAATACGACACGGAAAATAAAATTTCTATTCTTTCTATAGTAAAAGATACTAAAATGTGTCAGGTTGGACACCATGACTTCACTGCACTGTTTACAATTATTGATATGGAGAACAATATTGCGCCCAGCTAAAATTTAAACATGGGAATTTCCCGCAAAGCGGCAAACATTTTATTTTCATGAGGTCAATCTTAGCTGGAGGCAATTAACAGCTAATTGAAAAATTCCTGAAAAATCTCCAAAACATCATGTGCTCTGAATTTAGTGAACAGGACTGTAAATATCATTTTATGATATGATATGAACTATGGCAAAGCCCTAGAAGATATATAAGCAAAGTGTTTTTCTAATTATATATTTGAATTATATATTTGTCTCAATTTTTTTTAAATTATATATTTGAATTTATATATTATATTATATATTTGTCTCAAAATATTATATATTTGTCTCATATTATATATTTGTCTCAAATATATTACATATTTGTCTTTTATATATTATATACAGGGATTAATCTACCTCTGCGTCCTGCGTCTCTGACGCATAAAAATTGCCTAGGACCCATTGATTTCCGATCACTGCGTCCCGCCGTACGTATTATTCGCTTTCGTATTATGTTAATTTCATGTTCACATAAAACTTTCAAAGTTGAGAAGTTTTGACGTGTAAATGTCTCGTTTTTAGCTCAACTGCACTTTAGTGCAAAAGAGCTATTGCAATACCGTCGGCGTCCGCGTCGGCATCGGCGTCGTCCAAACTAGATGATAAGGTAAATGTTAAGATTACACATTTACCTTTCCTATATTCATATTCTGTTGGTTTTTTTTTTGTTGCAAATGTTTAATTATACATCATTTAATATATCCAGATGAGGATATAGCCCCTGGGGTTGGGATTTTTAAAATTATTTCAAATGATAAGGCAAATGTTGAGATGATAAGGTAAATGTTAAGATAGCAATAAAGTCTTTAAAAGCCAATATTGAACAAAGTATAAGTGCTACATGTACCAAACTTACATATTTGATGTATCTTTGATCAAACTTTCAAAAAATGACCTTGACCTACTTTTTTCCGCTTGAATGATTTTGCCTTTAAAAGCCAATATTGAGCAAAGTATAAGTGCTACATGTACCAAACTTGCATATTGGATGTATCTTTGATCAAACTTTCATAAAATGACCTTGATCTACTTTTTTTTCCGCTTGAATGATTTTACCTTTAAAAGCCAATATTGAGCAAAGTATAAGTGCTACATGTACCAAACTTGCATATTGGATGTATCTTTGATCAAGCTTTCATAAAATGACCTTGACCTACTTTTTCCGCTTGAATTATTTTACCTTTAAAAGCCAATATTGAGAAAAGTATAAGTGCTACATGCACCAGACTTGCATATTGGATGCATCTTGGGTTAGACTATTGAAATATGACCTTGACCTACTTTTTCCGCTTCAGTGATTTTGCTTTAAATTGGCAATATTGAGCTAACTATAAGTGCTACATGCACCAGACTTGCATATTGGATGCATCTTGGGTTTGACTATTGAAATCTGACATTGACCTACTTTTTCTGCTTCAGTGATTTTGCTTTAAATTGCCAATATTGAGCAAACTATAAGTGGTACATGCACCAGACTTGCATATTGGATGCATCTTGGGTTAGACTATTGAAATCTGACCTTGACCTACTTGTACTCATATGAGCAAAGCTTTGATCTGACATATTTTGGCTGCTCTTTTAAATCCAACAATAGGTTGATCATGTCCAAGGTATGGTAATGAGAGATCATTGTGGAAACATTTTCGATAAAAGTTATAATATATATTAAGTCCCGATGTGAGTCTTACTTCTTATCATTGGCATTCAGATGTTATATATACATGTACAATATATTACATGTAAGGAAAAATTCTTCTCGCAAGACATTATGAATCAATCAATTGAAATCGCTTAAATTCTCACCTAAGTGCCGTCTTCATATACCGTACTAGATATAATTGGTTTGTTTGGATAACGTTTTAATACACATATACACGTACGAAGCATCGCTTGCGTAAAGAAAGCAAGTAAATAACAATCAATATCTTAATTCGGCAAATTTGTCTATTAGATTGAAGTTTTTGAAGATATACTTTTTTTTTCCTGGAACATAACGTTCTCGCGGACATAAAACGTCGTGAATCAGCCACTTCAATCTTATGTTTGCGAATTTAAGACGCTGCGAAAAAAGACTGTTTACAGTACTTGGGACGCATTGATTTTTGCTGGGACCCGTTGTTTTGGCTCGGGACCCATTGGCCAAATTTTATCAGGTCCAGAGGACCCATTTGGATCAAATTGTAGATTAATCTCTGTATTAATATATTTGTCTCATATTATATATTTGTCTCAAAGTTTTTCAAATTATATATTTGAATTATATATTTGTCTCGCCGTCTGTGGACTTGATCAATCCGACAAATCTCTGTAGACAGTCAGTAAGAATGATGACCTAATAGCTAGTAATATAAAGCATGATGAGACTCAGCATCCAATATAGGTCAAGGTAACATTCAAGGTTGAGGTCACATGTTTAGGACCAAACAAGCATTTGTAGTGAAAAAGTTTTTAAATTCATTTAAGGGGGTCCAGAACAGTAATGGAAAGAACCCCATCAGAAAGCTTTAGATCAGTTATGACGTCATAATAGAAATGGCAACATTGGTGCATTTTTCGCAAGAATGTCAGCATTAGGTAACGTAATAATAAGGGGGAGGGGGTAACAAAATCACCATAACTTAAAAACTGACAGTCAAATTTCAATATGAGCTTATTGGTGTTTCACTTGACAATATATGAAGAAGATAAAATCAAGTTTTTACGAAAAATAAATGATTGGGTTTCAGATAAACGGACTTTATCATTCAAAATTAACAACTCAAAGATGTTCTGAAAATAGAAATAAATTTATCTCCTTTCGACAATTTCTTTTAAAAGTCTTAGTGATCATGTATAATTCTATACATATCTAATTATTCACATTGTATCTAAATGAAAAATACAGAACTTGTTAATAATTCTGTCTCTATAGAAGATTTGTAACTGTTTTTTATGCCCCCGGAATCAAAGATTCGGGGGCATATAGTTTTTGGCCTGTCCGTCTGTTTGTCTGTCTGTTTGTCCGAAAAATTTTAACATTGGACATAACTTTTGAATGGGAAGTGATAAGGCATTCATATTTCACATGTGTATTCCTTGTGACAAGACCTTTCCATTGATACCAAAAGTTTTGACCTTGTGACCTTGACCTTGACCTCTGACCTACTTTTCAAAAAACTTTAACATTGGGCATAACTTTTTAATGGTAAGTGATAGGGCTTTCATATTTCACATGTGTATTCCTTGTGACAAGACCTTTCCATTGATACCAATTTTTTTACCTCCTGACCTTGACCTTTGACCTTTTAACCCAGTGACCCGACCTTGACCTTTCACATACATGTACTTAACAGAAAATAGTGTTTATACATGTATACATTACCTAAAGTGTGTTAATTATGTCACATTTACGCCCATCTCGGGGAACTCAATGGGTATATATGTTCGTTCGTAGCTTCAAAACTAACAGTAAAAATTTATGAAACTTTGCATGTCAAAAAAGGAAGTTTCAATTATTAACATTTATAATTTTAGGGAAATTAAATGATAGGATCTTTACTTAAGTCTGGCTGTCCTGGACCTCCTTAAAATGTATTTTTTAACCAACTGTTTTGAAACAGTTGTATGATTCAAGAAATAGGCATCTTCTTTCATTTTATGTTACACTGGTTTTTAGATCAAGAATGTGGCATGGTTGTGAAATTGGGGGGGGGGGGGTATTGATTTGCACCATACTTCTGCAGGTATAATGATTATCATGATGAAAGTATGTTTAGAGGCATTACCCAATATAGCTCAAGATCACCTTCAAGGTCAAGGTAATGTATTAAGGGTCAAACATGAGACAGGCAAGTCACTTACCTGTTCTTGAACAGTGCTATTTTCTTAAAATATGATTTTTTTTTTTTCATTATAATTTATCATTATTTTATTTTCATTTTTATGTGATATTTCACAATTTTCTGGTATAATTATGATTATATCAGTTCTCAAAACATATGAGTAATTATATATCAAACTGAATCAATTTTCTGAAACAATACAGTCAATACTCCAGAAAATGATTCAGTCTCTTGGTAATAGCAAATTAATCAAGGAAAGTATTCACATAGGTCAACATTTACCCATCAAATCTCATTAAGTTGTTTCTGTGAAGCTTCTGTCACAAAGAGTATATAGAGTATGCATCATATAATACACCTTGCAGCACTCTTAGCTGATTGGAAGTCTGAGCTCAATAAAGGCTGGATATTTGATCTCCATTTGGTTATTGTATTTGTTTGTACATGTAGAATTGGTAAATATTTCCGTGTTTATACGTACAGCATTTGTCATTTTGATTTGATTTGACGGTAGCAGGAAAGCCTAAAACATTAAGACATGTCTCTGATTAGTGTAAATGTTATCAGATAATTTTGATTTTCCCTGTTTTACTTTTCTTCTTGTACGTTACAAAAACTCACTGATTTTAAAGGAGTACACAAGAGCGAGATGGAGATATCACGTATCTACACACTATTTAGATATTTTGTAGTGACATGGATCTTCATTGTGATAGCAGCTCAATCAACATCATTACATGCAGGTATTATTAATCATTTAGTGCATATACATGTATATGTTGTTTATAGAAGTCATTTTAAATGAAATGTACTTCGCAAACTAGATTTGGTATATTAGAATTCTGATATTATAGTCTGTTTGTTAGCATTTTTGTTTGATTAACATTATTAATTTTCTTGTTGAAGCAAACAATGTAAGTCAAACAAATAATTTGTAAATAACTTCTTATCTGGCCTTTTTATTAACATGACTTTTTTCAAAAATTTGTAACAACCTTGAATAACATTTATACTTTCTGTTTAAGACACTCTCAGTCAAATGTTGTCAAATTGTAAGAAAAAGTAATTAAGAAAAATATCTGAGAAATAATCATGCGATTCAACTGGAAAATCTCTAAAATGCACCCACTTTGCATTTCAAATTACATTATATATTTCAAATTTTAAAAACTTGATTTAGCCATGTTGACCATAATTTTTAAATAGCTTAGATATAGCATAATAATAAATTGTTTTGTCAAAGTGACATCTTTGAATCTGAAATAGAAAAATGATATATAAGACAGACGTATATAAAAAATTCTTTTCTCTACTATAGGTTTCACAGAGGATGCAAACTATACCAAAGTGGATAGATTCTATAACATAATGCAGGAAACTGATTTTACCAGTAAAACGGCTACAGTGTCAAGCATCGTAGAATGTGCCATTGTTTGCATTAGCGCTAGCTGTGTAGCTTTCCAGTACGCCTCCCAAATCTCTGACCAAACATTCACTCTACAGGGATACTGTGAATATGGATTTAAGAGAACAAATGATGGAGTGAACTATGATGTGCCCTTTGGATATACTGGATATGTTAAAAACTAAACTGTTTAAAGGAAAAAAAAATTGAGTTACTGACTAGACTGTAACTTGTTGTATTCATCTTGACCTTTAAACTTCTGTCAGATATTTCATTTCAATACAAAAGACATGTATTGGAGTTATCTAATAAAAATTTTTAATGTATTGTATTTGTGATTTTTTTCTTCTGTATTATATCTCTCTGTAGACATCATTACAAGTGTTGATAGAAATATCTCCATTCTTATTAGCAGAAATTTAATCTCATTTTTTTTTTAGATGAAATTGAATATCATAAGTGCAGCTTATTTAATTGATTTTAAATAATAGTGACACTTAGGGATCACTTTGTCCGTTGTCAGTCTGTCTGATTGTCTGTTATACTTTTTATGTCTCGTCTGATAACTTCATTAATACCTGTTTATCATTCATAATTGTTGTTTGAAATTATTATCTCTTTTAAATTGTTTCAGGTAGAATTGTCATCTGATCTGAAGTGAAGTGGATGATTTGATGTGTAAACCATTCTGCTGGAGGCTTTGGGGGTGTGGCTTATAAGAGGCAGGAAAGTGTTCACTACATAGAAACAAGTGACATAGATTTTGGATTGGGAAAACAATAGAGAGGTACTATACGGGAGCAGATATAGTGAGCATTGGTATCATGTGGGCATGATTTTGAATGTTGGAAAATGAAGGGAGTTCTTGTCACCACCATCCAGTAGTAGAAATAACAGCTGAGCAAAATTAGGGGAAACTGTAGTTGGATGTGTCTTGACATTGTACGAAAGCAAACACTTCTCACTGTATCAGAGGAAGTTGCATTGTATAGGTGATACATATAATTCAGCAAATTCCAAAATGACTCAAACATTTGTGCAAAGTCTTTCACTATCAAATTATATGCAACTTTTGTCATCGTATGTTAAACTTCTAGCAGTACCAACACGCTGTCTTAATACTACTAATTTGGTCAATGTATGTCCATCAGTACCACCACAACATCAGAGCTGTACCTGTGTAGGCAGTACATGTCAATCAGAACCAAGGAGATGTCTGAACACTAACAAACTAAGTAAAGGTATGACATGTAAATCAATAAATGTACCAAAGAGATGTCTGATTACATCCAGTGTAGACAGTGCAAGCCTATTAGTACCAAGGAGATGTCTGAACACTTCCAGTGTAGGCAGCACACGCCTATCAGATCCCCGTTTCAGTGTGGGTGTAGGTACCAAGACGACGAGCCCGGTGTTTAAAAGAAACCCTATAGAGGATCTGCAGCAGTTTGTCAGTGTTCCCCTTATACCAGACTCCCATCAGACGTTCTCTCCAAGCCAGGAGGAGGTGCAGGAGGCGCAGGAACTCTTTGTTCAGGCAGACTACCAGAACATCGAACGTGTGAAAACTTCTCGCTCAGTGACAGAATGGCCAGATCTTAGTGCACCAGAGGTAACCTAATTAAATTAGTTCGTACCTGTTTCAAACAATAATACGGAAGTGTTCCAACACTTCTATTATAATACCTTCATAAAGAAAATTTCAAACCAATTTCTCTGCACCAGACACTTGTTTCATGCATGCATATGTATCCAGTACAAATATAGATAATATATGTATATTTTCTCTCTAAATTCAGTAAACGTTATTTAAAAGCATATTAGTATCCCATACATCAATTAAAGATTTTGTATGACGATGTTGCCTGCATGTATCTAAATTGTACATCTTAGGAAGGATTTATTTTTATGTTAATATTTTTATGCCCCCCTTCGAAGAAGAGGGGACATATAGGTTTGCCGCTGTCTGTCGGTCCGTCCGTCTGTCGGTCGGTCCGCGACATCAGTTTCCGTTCAATATCTCTAGAATGGATTCACATATTGAAATGAAATTTTGTATACAGACACATCAAACAAAAATCTAGGTCAAGTTCATATTTGGGTCCGATCAAAAAAATTTTGACAGAGTTATGCCCCTTGCATTTCGAAAAATACCAAAATTTCAGGGTTTCCGTTCAATATCTCTTGAATGGAGTTACATTTTGAAATGAAATTTTGTATACAGACACATCAAATGGAAATCCAGGTCAAGTTCTTATTAAGGTCCGATCGAAAAAATTTTGACAGAGTTATGCCCCTTGCACTTCGAAAAATACCAAAATTTCAGGGTTTCTGTTCAATATCTCTTGAGTGGAGTTACATATTGAAATGAAATTTTGTATACAGACACATCAAATGAAAATCTAGGTCAATTGTATATTTGGGTCCAATTAACAAAATTTTGACAGAGTAATGCCCCTTGCACTTCGAAAAATACCAAAATTTCAGGGTTTCCGTTCAATATCTCTTGAGTGGAGTTACATATAGAAATGAAATTTTGTATACAGACACATCAAATGAAAATCTAGGTCAAGTTCATATTTAGGTCCGATCAAAGAAATTTGGACAGAGTTATGCCCCATGCACTTTGAAAAATACCAAAACTTCAGGGTTTCTGTTCAATATCTCTTGAGTGGAGTTACATATTGAAATGAAACTGTTACTTTATACCCCCATAGGTTGTATCAATGCAAGTATAAAGTTGTGATGGACTTTAATCACAGAAGGGGTAGGGGGGCTTTAATGTTTTACAAACATGACTTTTAACTGGTTTATATCTGTTTTGTTGATCAGGTGCTCCTTGTAGGTAGAAGTAATGTTGGGAAATCATCACTAATGAAAGAAATCTTCAGAAACGCTCCTAATGCTTCCTCCAAAGTTAGTGTGTCCAGTAAACCAGTAAGTTACACTCTGTTTACAAATTCTATTTGTATAATATAGGGTTATTAATTATTGTTTTCCATATTGGCCTAGTTGTTGCGCTGAGGTCTGTCGTATTGGCCTGAGGTGAAGCAGAAGGCCAATATGACAGACCGAGGCGCAATAACTAGGCCAATATGGAAAATACTAATTAATGAGCGTATTATTAATTAACTCGACCAATATGATATCGAACTAAGCCAATACTGCAGATAACTAGGAAAATGCTTATTGATGAGTGTATTCCTTTATCAACAATGCCAAAATGCTTTTCTTACTTTCTTTACAACAACGGTGCCACTTTGCTTTCATCGCTTGAACTTCGCATTTATCACGTGACTTCAATATTGGCTGAGTTTTCAATATTGGCGTACTTTTGTCTATATTGGCTTAGTTGTGTCGATATTGGCTTAGTTCGAACGCCGTCATTTTGCTTTCATTGCTTGAACTTCGCATTAATCATGTGGTTTCAATATTGGCCGATCAAGTTTTTCAATATTGGCATACTTAGTCGATATTGGCTTAGTTGTGTCGATATTGGTTTAGTTTGCATTCGTGTATTGTTTGGGCAGAAAATCCCGTATAAGACCAATATTACTATAGCTAATTGATAATACAATTTATTGGTCCTCCATGTCATCTATAATGGCAAAGCAAAAAGGACACCTATTGGTAATTCCTTAAAGACTGCTTGTCATTCTGTTTCCATGGTTTTTTTTTTCTAAAATGGATAAAGATATAGAGAGGAAATATTATTCTTCTCCAATCAATTTGCTCGTACCCTGTGAGACAGCCTATGTGAGACACATAAGTTGTCTCAAAGGCTCTATTTGACCAATGATAAAAGAGAATCTTATTGTGACATCACAGTTACGTTGTCAGAAAACATTGCGTTAGATGGCACTCAGGAAACGATGTTTGAATTAAACTTTTTCTTATGTTTCATGGAAGAAGAAATAGATTCTATCACTTTCTACTGAGTGAGACTTAAAAATTTACACTCGTAAGGGAAATTTTTCATCTTTTTAAATGTCACTCGTGTAAATTTTTATGTCTCACTCAGTTGATCATGATAGAACCTTTTTTGGGAGGATTAATTACTTGTTTAATTCATGTTTTACAATTTTTCTGCAATACATTAAGATATTTAGATGAAATTTGATACATACAGTATGTCATAGATAGATTATAATTTACTTGTAAGTTCAGCGTTTGATTATCTCAAGCACCAAATGAATATTTTATATGTGAAGAGGATCTGAATTGAGGCATTGACTCTCTAACAGGGGCATCGAGATTTGATCTTGACCTTGAAAAATGTAATTTAGAACTTGACTTAATTGTAAAAAATGTCATATTTTATATTGATTCAGGATGAAGATAGAACATCATCATGATCCTGTCAAGGGGACTTGATTTCACTCATTGACCTTGTCCTTGATTTCACTCATTGACCTTGTCCTTGATTTCACTCATTGACCTTGTCCTTGATGTCTGACTTTGAAACTGAAAAATGTGTGCTACAGGCTTCATTTACTAATGTACAATACTTTGCAAAATATCACTGTTACATTTAAAAAACTTAGCATGCCTTTGAATGAACATAATGGTTGGGCCTGATTTTTATTATGCCCCCAGAATCAAAGATTCGGGGGCATATGGTTTTTGGCTTGTCCGTCTGTTTGTCTGTCTGTCTGTCTGTCTGTTTGTCCAAAAAACTTTAACATTGGACATAAATTTTGAATGGGAAGCGATAGGACTTTCATATTTCATATATGTATTCCTTGTGACAAGACCTTTCCCTTGATACCAAAATTTTTGACCTCGTGACCTTGACCTTGACCTTTGACCTACTTTTCAAAAACTTTAACATTGGGCATAACTTTTGATAGGAAAGTGATATGGCTTTCATATTTCATATGTGTATTCCTTGTGACAAGACCTTTCCATTGATACCAACATTTTTGACCTTGTGACCTTGACCTTGACCTTTGACCTACTTTTCAAAAACTTTAACATTGGGCATAACTTTTAATAGGTAAGTGATAGGGCTTTCATATTTCATATGTGTATTCCTTGTGACAAGACCTTTCCATTGATACCAACATTTTTTACCTAGTGACCTTGACCTTGACCTTTGACCTACTTTTCAAAAACTTTAACATTGGGCATAACTTTTTATAGGTAAGTGATAGGGCTTTCATATGTGTATTCCTTGTGACAAGACCTTTCCATTGATACCAAAATTTTTGACCTCGTGACCTTGACCTTGACCTTTGACCTACTTTCAAAAACTTTAACATTGGGCATAACTGTTGATAGGTAAGTGATAGGGCTTTCATATTTCATATGTGTATTCCTTGTGACAAGACCTTTCCATTGATACCAAAATTTTTGACCACGTGACCTTAACCTTGACCTTTGACCTATCTTTCAAAATCTTTAACATCGGGCATAACTTTTGAATGGTAAGTTATAGGGCTTTGACCTCGTGACCTTGACCTTTGACCTATCTTTCAAAATCTTTAACATTGGGCATAACTTTTGAATGGTAAGTTATAGGGCTTTGACCTTGTGAGCTTGACCTTAACCTTTTACCTATCTTTCAAAATCTTTAACATTGGGCATAACTTTTGAATGATAAGTTATAGGGCTTTGATATTTTACACGAGTATTTGTTATGTTAAAACCTTTCTATTGTTACCAAAATTTTTTATCTTGACATTGACCTTTGACCTACTTTACAAAAACTTTCAAATGGTGTTTATACTAACAAAGATGCCACTGAGGGCATTCGTGTTTCACAAACACAGGCTTTATTCTTCCTGAGCTTGGGGTTTGACCTTGACATGAAGATATACTTTGATCATATCAGTGATTGGACTTTATTGATATCACTTGATCCTGAGGTTTGACTTTGACTTGGAAAAAATTAAGTTTTTCAATACGGCCAGTATACTGTCCTTATGTAATTTCTTGTCAGCTATAGTCTTCTTAAAGGCCGGGTTTTTTTACCGAGTAGTAATTAATATGCACACCTGAAGGATCTTAGCTTGGTAGGCGTGATTAACCCGGCGTCCACTGACCACTGATATTCCTAGGGACGCAAGCGACGTGCGACATCAAAGACATACCGACAGGTATACTTGATTATGCTAATTAGATATACCACAGTTTTACCTATTTGAAGCTGTCCATCAAAAATTGAGAGGGTTATAAATGAAACATAGGACCAATCAGATTGCCGAAAGAGATGTTAACCCTACAGCGGTCATCGAGGAAATGACAGGAAATTTACCTGTCTTCTTTTATAGTCCCCACCCGGCCTTTAAATTGTTTTATATGTGTATTTTATGTTAAATACATTTTTGTAAATCATTATCAATTTTGCAGGGCCATACTAGAAAGTTACAGTTCTTTGATGTTGGTGAGAAGTTTACCTTGGTTGATGCACCTGGATATGGCTTCCAAATGCCAATACATTATCAGGAATCTGTAGAAGCATACATCACACAACGGAGAAAGTGAGCTATTTATATACATGTATATATGTTCAATAGCTCAGTTTGTGTATTATATACATATATTTTGGGATCATATCTAATGAGAATACCTTATTTGTTCATAGCCCTACATGTAATTTTGATAAGAAAGCAAGACATTGCTTGATTCAGATCCTGCCTCATGTTTTATGAGTTTTTTGAAATGGGTCAAATTTATGGCGTTGTCTGTCTTTTTGGCATCCATCATCCATCAGCTATATATGTCTTGTCCGAGCCACAACTTATTCTAATCATCACAGATTTTATTGATATATCACAGATTTACTGCCTTTGACCAAAGGATTTGTTATGACTTTAAACAAAGTCTAATGACAAAGGACAAGGTCACAGAACACTATATGGGTTAAATTCGGCTTCGGTAAAATCTGAGACATCTTCTACTACCTAACCTCTTCAAGGATTTCATTTATATTTCACAGAATTTTCTATATAAATAAATATTAAGGCCAAGGTCTTAGTACACTTGATGCTTAAAATCTTGTTTAAGTCATAACTTCTTTCCATGTGTATGGATCTGAATGATATTCCACAGAATTGTTGCCCTGAGAACCAAAATTGTACCATGGTCTAGAACCAAGGTGGTATGTCAAAGGTCAAAGTCACGGTGTATTGAATGGAATATTTGAAGTAAAAAAATTTTGTTGAGTTTGACTATTAAAAATTGCTGGATGATATTGACAATATTCCATCTCACAAGTGAATGGCATATGATATGTATTGTTGGCAGTATTAGTTATAAAATTGTGCAGATATAAGCTTCTTCTTTTGGGAGAAATAACAAAATATTGTCAATAATGGTACTTATCAGTGTGCATGACTATTGAGTATCTATTGTATTTATATCCAGTAAAACAAATTTCTCCCTTAAAAAGCTTCTATTGATACCCAAAATCTCCTTTTTAGATATAATTACCCTGCCAATGAGTAAAGGTACTGATCCCCAAATAGAGTACAAGTGCCCTGATAATTTATTTAAAGTACAAGATGTAAAAGTAAGAACTTGGAAGCATTGCTGGCCTATATTACAGTAACAGTATGCTACAGCATACAAGTATGTGAAGAAATAGTAAAAGACATAAGTATGTATTTGTACCCAGTTTTATTAACCTATTGACAAAAGTACATGTATTTATATTAATAACAAGTCTTTATGAAGCAAATCACTAATTGTTTACTTGTAGCTTGTGTCGCAGTTTTGTGTTGATTGATTCAGAGTTAGGCCTTCAGAAAGCTGACTATATAGGACTTAATATGATGGAGGAATTCAAACAGCCTTATGTAGTAAGTAATAATGCTAAAATTCAGTCAAACTTTTTTCACTTACCGGTATCCATATGAGTCCTGATAAAGAGGGGAAGAAATCTTTTGATATGAGAAACGACAAGTCAAAGGTCAAGGTAACTTTTTCTGACATATTGATTCTTATTGCAAAAGACAAACTGCCACAGTGGGGACATACTAGGTTTTACAAACATACTCATGTTAGAAGAAAATGTTTGAGGTGCTTACCCTTGTACTTTGATCATTTCAAGTTTGCTAAGAATCGAAAGAATATTGATTGTCTTTTTAGCTCGACTGCACTTTAGTGCAAAAGAGCTATTGCAATACCCCCGGCGTCCGCGTCCGCGTCGTCCGAACTAGATGATAAGGTAAATGTTAAGATTACACATTTACCTTTCCTATATTCATATTCTGTTGGGTTTTTTTGTTGCAAATGTTTAATTATACATCATTTAATATATCCAGATGAGGATATAGCCCCTGGGGTTGGGATTTTTAAAATTATTTCAAATGATAAGGCAAATCTTGAGTTGATAAGGTACATGTAAATGTTAATATAGCAATAAAGTCCTTAAAAGCCAATATTGAGCAAAGTATAAGTGATACATGTACCAAACTTACATATTTGATGTATCTTTGATCAAACTTTCAAAAAATGACCTTGACCTACTTTTTTCCGCTTGAATGATTTTGCCTTTAAAAGCCAATATTGAGCAAAGTATAAGTGCTACATGTACCAAACTTACATATTTGATGTATCTTTGATCAAACTTTCAAAAGATGACCTTGACCTACTTTTTTCCGCTTGAATGATTTTGCCTTTAAAAGCCAATATTGAGCAAAGTATAAGTGCTACATGTACCAAACTTACATATTTGATGTATCTTTGATCAAACTTTCAAAAAATGACCTTGACCTACTTTTTTCCGCTTGAATGATTTTACCTTTAAAAGCCAATATTGAGCAAAGTATAAGTGCTACATGTACCAAACTTGCATATTGGATGTATCTTTGATCAAACTTTCATAAAATGACCTTGACCTACTTTTTTCCGCTTGAATGATTTTACCTTTAAAAGCCAATATTGAGCAAAGTATAAGTGCTACATGTACCAAACTTACATATTTGATGTATCTTTGATCAAACTTTCAAAAATTGACCTTGACCTACTTTTTTCCGCTTGAATGATTTTACCTTTAAAAGCCAATATTGAGCAAAGTATAAGTGCTACATGTACCAAACTTACATATTTGATGTATCTTTGATCAAACTTTCAAAAAATGACCTTGACCTACTTTTTTCCGCTTGAATGATTTTGCCTTTAAAAGCCAATATTGAGCAAAGTATAAGTGCTACATGTACCAAACTTGCATATTGGATGTATCTTTGATCAAACTTTCATAAAATGACCTTGACCTACTTTTTTCTGCTTGAATGATTTTACCTTTAAAAGCCAATATTGAGCAAAGTATAAGTGCTACATGTACCAAACTTGCATATTGGATGTATCTTTGATCAAACTTTCATGAAATGACCTTGACCTACTTTTTCCGCTTGAATGATTTTACCTTGAAAAGGCCAATATTGAGAAAAGTATAAGTGCTACATGCACCAGACTTGCATATTGGATGCATCTTGGGTTAGACTATTGAAATATGACCTTGACCTACTTTTTCCGCTTCAGTGATTTTGCTTTAAATTGGCAATATTGAGCTAACTATAAGTGCTACATGCACCAGACTTGTAATTTATAACTTTAAATTTTTTATGTGACTTGATATATGTTGTTGCCTGAGAAAGGGAGTTTAAATAAATTGGCTGTCATGAGAGATATTATGCTATGCAGTCGAGCATTAGGTGACTCTGGCAACTATTTTTCATATATCCTGTCACTAGAATCAGCATTACACAGTTATATTGTATCTATCTGTACATTGTATATCAATAAGCCACTGCAATACAATAACATATGAATATTGATCACTGCCAATTTCACTGATTCAATTCAGTTTTAGTATGACATTCATATACAATGAAAAAATTCATTCAGTGATGCTGTGTAACTTACAATTTTGCCTCTTACACAATCCCTATTTTTATATACATTTATATACATGTTTATAATTTCAGCTAGTTCTGACCAAGGTGGATAAGGTGTCCAGATCCAAGCTAATAAAAACATTGATGTCTATAGTAGAGTACAGGGACAAACACACTGTATGCTGTCTACCACAGCCCTTTCTTGTCAGGTACATGTATGTCCAAAATATCGTTTTTGTCAGCTAGAATGTCTCCAATTTGTAAATATTGGAACAAAATTGCCCACAAATCAGTCAATAGTCATTTGAAAGCAGAACTCACAACTTTAATACCGTAATTTCTGTTACTATTTATATGTTATGAAAATCTTTGAGAATATTTTCTCTTCAATCTTGAAGTGAAATACATAACTATTTGTTTACTTCATCTTCTAGTATTTCAGCCTTACTGCATCTAAATTTAGAGGGAAACTTTGCATGCTTTTTACATATATGAAATTCGGTTTTAATTTAAAAAAAATATTGCTCAATTATTCATACATGCATTGAATTATTTTTTAAAAAACAATCAATGTATCATTTTGCTTTTTCAGTGCACATTCAGGAGTTGGTATTGATTTATTAAAGACTTTTATAGCTTATATAACTGGCAGTATCAAGGTTACAGATAAATGACATGTGTTGAGACAACCTACAAAATAAGGAGACAGTCAAAAAACAATAGTGCACCAAGTTCAAAGATTATGTTGAAATCCTGGCTAGTCAGTAATCTGTACAATGATTTACATTTACTGTCCTGTTCACTTCTGTTCTTCGGAATCCAAAAAGATATCAATTTTAAAGTACTCCTTTAGTCATAACAGAAAATACCATTGTTTTGGCTGTACGTCAATTTAGTTAGAAATAGGACAGAAAATAAAAAGTCTGCGGGGATTTTCTCTAGTAAAATCACTGAAAATGCATGACGTCGGACACTTTGACGTCACTGTTTACAATTTTTTGCACGAAGATATGGCAGCAGCTTGAAATTTACATGAAAATTTCCCGTAGACATTGTATTTTTCATATTGTGGTTTGAAAGCAGCTGATATGGTATGTTGAAGTTAATTTCCAGTTACGACGAAAGGAGGTCAATTCTCGGAATAATTAAAGGGAAAATTCTTCAGACGACAGAATATACACGTATGTAAATCACCAAAACAGGGTGCTCTGGAGTTAGTGAACAGGACAGTAAGTTTGTTCTTATGAAATTCAAATTGTCTGAAGAACATTTATATTTTTCTGCATTTCACTTTGTGAGACTTAAATATGGAGATGTTATAACTTAATGTCATGATTTTGCAAATTAAAAAGAAGAAGAATTTTGATTAATTTGTATTAGCAAGAGGAATTTGTGAAGAACAAATGTTACCTACTCAGCATTCAAAGAGAAACTCTGCTTTCTTTAATTCTCCTTTGTACATTGTCATATCATTATATGTTTATGTGATTTAGTCTGGGATGTATCACTGGGTTGGGTGCACCCCCCCCTTGATCCTCCAAAACCGGCCTAACTTTGTAGCATTTTTTGCGCTCTTTCAGATAAAAATTTGTCTCATGGAAATTTCCATTGCAAAAGTGGTGTTTTTTGGGAAAAACATGTTTTTTTAATCAAAAATCACTGAAAATAGGAAAAAAATTATAACTTTTATATGGTTCATGTTTTTAAAAATTGAAAAGTGTAAATATATAGTATTTTTGATGCTCTTTCAGATGAAATAAGTTGCAAGTTCCAATTCCTATTTTTACTGTGTGTTTTGGGGTAAAAAAAGTCAAATTTTTGCAAAAACTCACAGAAATTTGAGGAAATTTTAATTTATTTCTGCTTCTCAGCTCCTCTATATTGCATATGATCGTTCAATGATGATTTAAAAAACATCTTTGAAGTCTCCTCTTTCTAATGACATATATTTTATATTCTTATTTTTTTGCAAAATCCTCGAAATTAATTATTTTATACAGAAACCTGTATTTTCAATCAGAAATCTCAGATTTCTGTATATTTATTTAAAGAACCCTTATTTGTTATGAAAGCGATGATTGAAAGCTATTTTCTAGTGTAACTTTTCACACTCTATCAGATTATATATGTTTTACTAACATTTCATTCAAAATCAACGGGTTTTTGGGGAAAAACTTATTTTTTCATTTAAAAATAGCTGATTTCTGGAGAATATTTATTGAATCTATAGAAGTTCTTGAAATGATAGCAGGAATGTATTTTGAACCGTAATTATTTAGGTTCACTCATAAATTACATGTATGAAACATAAAAGGTATATTTTCTACTTAATTTTTGGGCAAAATGCCTGTTTTTTGTCTAAAAATTACAGATTTCTGGAAAAATTTTATTAATTCATTTTCTTTGCTAAAACTATACATTTCAAGCTATTATCATTATAGAAAGTAATCATCTTGTCAGATGATTGTGAAATTAAATGTAATAATTAATTAAAACCATCATTTTTGGGTAAAATATGCATTTTTTATGCAAAAACCACTTATTTTGAGAAAATAAGTACTAGCTCTTTTAATTTGCCTAAATTGATATGTTTTAGCTTTGATATTATGCTTTTTCTTATTATAAATGGATAGAAATGATATTTGATAACTGAAATTTAATTTATATCTTATTTTGGGGCAAAAAACCTTATTTATGTGAAAAATTCACTTATTTCTGTTAATATTTTTTAAAATTTATATTTCTTATTTAAGCAACACTGGAGAGGTTTCATATAATTGGATGGCATAATTGTGATCAAGTTAAATGAGTTAGAAGAGATTTCTTTGATTATCTTGCTATTTTGGGTGGAAAATCTCGATTTTTATTTAAAAATCGGTAATTTCTGGAAAATCCTTATTACTATGAAATCAGACGTTATTATTTATATTCAAAAGAGTTCCTGGGTATATCATAGCTTGTTCTTGTAAGTCATATGCATTTGAAATATCCTCTGTTAATTCAATTGATATTTTGGGGCAAAAAACCTAATTTATGTGAAAAATTCACTTATTTCTGTGAAAAATGTTTTAAATCTATATTTTTCATTCAATCAAAGCTGGAGAGGTTTCATATAATTGGATGGCATAAAAGTGATGAAGTTTAATGAGTTAGAAGAGATTTCTTTGATAATCTTGCTTTTTTGGGTGGAAAATCTCAATTTTTATTTAAAACCCCTGATTTCTGGAAAATCCTTATTACTATGAAATGTGTCGTTATTATTTATATTCTAAAGTGTTCCTGGGTATATCATAGTTTGTCCTTGTACGTCATATGTTTTTGAAGTATCCTCTGTTAATTCAATTGGTATTTTGGGGCAAAAAATATGTTTTATATGAATATATAGCCTATATCAAGAAACTTACTATTGAAAGTCTTATATTTCAGTTGAATAGGAAATACAGAGGATAATAATCATAGTTTGAAATATGAGACTTTCGATAGTAAGTTTCTTGATATAGGCTATATGTAATTCATAAAAAACATATTTTTTGCCCCAAAATACCAATTAAATTAACAGAGGATACTTCAAATACATATGACATACAAGGACAAACTATGATATACCCATGAACACTTTAGAATATAAATGATAACGACACATTTCATAGTAATAAGGATTTTCCAGAAATCAGCGGTTTTTAAATAAAAATTGAGATTTTCCACCCAAAAAAGCAAGATTATCAAAGAAATCTCTTCTAACTCATTAAACTTCATCACTTTTATGCCATCCAATTATATGAAACCTCTCCAGCTTTGATTGAATGAAAAATATAGATTTAAAACATTTTTCACAGAAATAAGTGAATTTTTCACATAAATTAGGTTTTTTGCCCCAAAATATCAATTGAATTAACAGAGGATATTTCAAATGCATATGACTTACAAGAACAAGCTATGATATACCCAGGAACTCTTTTGAATATAAATAATAACGTCTGATTTCATAGTAATAAGGATTTTCCAGAAATTAGCGAGTTTTAAATAAAAATCGAGATTTTCCACCCAAAATAGCAAGATAATCAAAGAAATCTCTTCTAACTCATTTAACTTGATCACAATTATGCCATCCAATTATATGAAACCTCTCCAGTGTTGCTTAAATAAGAAATATAAATTTTAAAAAAATATTAACAGAAATAAGTGAATTTTTCACATAAATAAGGTTTTTTGCCCCAAAATAAGATATAAATTAAATTTCAGTTATCAAATATCATTTCTATCCATTTATAATAAGAATAAGCATAATATCAAAGCTAAAACATATCAATTTAGGCAAATTAAAAGAGCTAGTACTTATTTTCTCAAAATAAGTGGTTTTTGCATAAAAAATGCATATTTTACCCAAAAATGATGGTTTTAATTAATTATTACATTTAATTTCACAATCATCTGACAAGATGATTACTTTCTATAATGATAATAGCTTGAAATGTATAGTTTTAGCAAAGAAAATGAATTAATAAAATTTTTCCAGAAATCTGTAATTTTTAGACAAAAAACAGGCATTTTGCCCAAAAATTAAGTAGAAAATATACCTTTTATGTTTCATACATGTAATTTATGAGTGAACCTAAATAATTACAGTTCAAAATACATTCCTGCTATCATTTCAAGAACTTCTATAGATTCAATAAATATTCTCCAGAAATCAGCTATTTTTAAATGAAAAAATAAGTTTTTCCCCAAAAACACGTTGATTTTGAATGAAATGTTAGTAAAACATATATAATCTGATAGAGTGTGAAAAGTTACACTAGAAAATAGCTTTCAATCATCGCTTTCATAACAAATAAGGGTTCTTTAAATAAATATACAGAAATCTGAGATTTCAGATTGAAAATACAGGTTTCTGTATAAAATAATTAATTTCGAGGATTTTGCAAAAAAATAAGAATATAAAATATATGTCATTAGAAAGAGGAGACTTCAAAGATGTTTTTTAAATCATCATTGAACGATCATATGCAATATTGAGGAGCTGAGAAGCAGAAATAAATTAAAATTTCCTCAAATTTCTGTGAATTTTTGCAAAAATTTGACTTTTTTACCCCAAAACACACAGTAAAAATAGGAATTGGAACTTGCAACTTATTTCATCTGAAAGAACATCAAAAATACTATATATTTACACTTTTCAATTTTTAAAAACATAAACCATATAAAAGTTATAATTTTTTTCCTATTTTCAGTGATTTTTGACTAAAAAAACATGTTTTTCCCAAAAAACACCACTTTTGCAATGGAAATTTCCATGAGACAAATTTTTATCTGAAAGAGCGCAAAAAATGCTACAAAGTTAGGCCGGTTTTGGAGGATCAAGGGGGGGGTGCACCCAACCCAGTGATACATCCCAGACTAATTGTACCTTCTTGATAATTTAAACAGGATCTACATGTGAATTAATCAGATTATTAAGCCGGGCTTCCACTGTTGCGAATATAGAGGAGAATGAGCTACGATCAGAGGCGAATTAACAATTGTGTCACATTCTTGTCTGTTCTCATAGGCACACGATAGCGCTGCGAATGCAACAAGAATATGCTGCGCGTCCGCTATGATAGTGAGGCGATTGTGATAAGAACAGAGAAGAATGCGCCATGATGAAAAGACACTGAGGCGAATGAGAGGCGAATGCAGGAGATTGAGATATGACTTTAAACCAGATAGCGCTGCGATGCAGGAGATTGAGACACGACTTTAACCCGATAGCGCTGCGATCATGACAAGAATGTGACATGAGCAAAATCAAAATCATTTCACATATCCAGGAGCATCAATACTCTTTGTTGACTTTGACCTCTTTCCAGGTTGTTTTCTCTTGAAAGGCATTGTCAAAGTTTTCAAAATATTGATCCGCACACTTTTACATCAACTCTGAGATAATTATTATTGTCACTGTCGTGTTTGTATGTAGTACTATCGTGGCAATATCGTGTCAATATCGTTGCTGATTCGCGTTGATTTTTTCATTCGCGTCACATTCTCGGCGCATTCGCACCACTTTCGTGTCAGATTCTTTCTTGTCGGGGCTCTATCGGGGCTCATTCTCCTCCACCTTGGGAACAAGAATGTACGCGAATGTGAGGAGAACGCGCTGCGAATGGAGGAGAATGCAAGGCAAATGCACTGCGCATGTGCCGCGAGTGTGAGGCGAATAAGAATTAAGACGCGAATGTTTTAAACAGTTTAAAGCATTCGCGTCAGTGCCGCGATCAGAGGAGAATGCAGGAGAACATGACACGATGAGACAAGAATGCCCGCGATTGAGAGGAGAATGCGCTACGATTTAACAAAATCACCTAATCGTAGCTCTATCGCCTCTGCATTCGCGACAGTAGAAGCCCAGCTTTACTGAAACATTCAGTGTTTGTACCTCTTTTATTGGTGTTCAATGTTGATACATGTAATTATTAAGATATTCAGGAATGTCCTAAATTTATTTGTCAAATGCACAAGCTCAGATTATGTTTTGTTCTGAACAATTTTGGTTGTATTATGATAAGACACTTACAGTGCCAATATCTGAACTTCATAATATAAATCCCTGTATGTCTCTGATTATCGCCGAGTTTGAATAAAAATAAATTATCACATACATGTACATGTACTTGTAACACTTTTGTTTCTTCATTAAACTGAATGTTATTTTCTGTCTATTAAACCTGACTTTGGTTCTCTTATAGTATGCATGCTTGGAACTTACAGGAAGGAACAAATGTGTTTAATCTCTAAACTTAAAAAAAGTCAAGGTTCAAGGTCATAGTCAGAGTTAAGTTCTGTGGTTTTGAAAATATAAACTTGGATCCTTCTAGATCATGTACATTCTACATCTGATTTGTTAGAAGTTACAGTAAATTGACTGGATGATTTTTATCCCCTCCTCCAACAAAGTTGAAAAGAGGCGGTGTATACTGTTTTGACCATGACCATGTCTGTCTGTCCATCTTTAAGGTATATCTGTATGTCCTGGGACACAAATTTCATTTTCACAACATGATTCAAGTAATTTTAGGCTTGGAGTGTTGTAAGTTCACATACATGTATGGATTTCCATGAAAAGAGGACTATTGATTATGATGCACATGAGGCCAGAAGGTCAAGGTCAATCTTGAAATTTCTAGAAAGTTGCAATTTATATACACTATGTCTCAAGGAATTTTTAATGGACTGTGATTACACATCACACTGTTCATGTATGGAAGAAAACTGACTTTACCCTCATTCAAGCAACTGATGGAATTTCAAACGTAGATAGCTCATGACCTAGGGAACAGTATTCAGCACCTGATATGACAGTATTCAGCACCTGATACGACAGTATTCAGCACCTGATATGACAGTATTCAGCACCTGATATGACAGTATTCAGCACCTGATATGACAGTATTCAGCACCTGATATGACAGTATTCAGCACCTGATATGACAGTATTCAGCACCTGATATGACAGTATTCAGCACCTGATATGACAGTATTCAGCACCTGATATGACAGTATTCAGCACCTGATAACTGAAGTAATTATTGACCTTCATTGACAAAACTTTACACATGGATTGTATAACATAACCTAGGAACCTTATTGACTGTGATCAAAGGTCAAATATAATTCTACACTTTAACTCCAGCAGTTCTTGACCTACAGTGATAAAACTTAACACAAGGATCACTCATTAGCTCACCATGAGAAAGCTATACCTGTGCACCTTCCTGTCTGTGCCTGGTTAAAAAGTTTGGGTGGCTTAGTATTTGACAATAAATAAACAAACATGCACAAGTGACTCATCTTTAGGTAACGGAGATGAATTCATGCATCATATACTGCATCTGATTCACATTTTCTGCTCGAGTGACTTGGTCAAGAAGTTTGAGGTATCTCAATAGCCGAGTGTGGATGCTACAGTATATCCAAAACTTAAACTTACACAAATGACTCATCTTTGAATGCCGAGATGGACCCATGCATTGGATTCTGCACCCGACCTACATTTTTCTGTTTGAGTGATTTTTCTTTTAAAAGCCAATATTGAGCAAAGTACAAGTGCTACATGTACCAAACGTGCATATTGATCAGACTTTCATAAATTGAGCATGACCAACTTTTTAAGCTTGTACAAAATTTTTCATACTGGAAGAACCTTTGATCAAATTCTCATGAAGTGACCTTTACCAACTTTTTATCCACTTGAGTGATTTTGCTTTCAAAAACCAATATTGAGCAAATCAAAAGTGCTACATGTACCAAATGTATCTTAGGTCAATCTTACAATACAGATAGCAAAGAAAAACTTGATTGGAAATATATGTATGTAAATGAATTGATTTGACCTGTATGTCAAATCCTCCAATATCAACATAATATCTGTGACTAATTTATAGATTCTATTCAAGCCTTTTGCTGTTTTATGAATAACTAAAGTCAGTATGAAATATTTGATGTTTATTGTTAAAGAACAAACTGTTAACAAGAATAAAATAAATAAATATCTAAATACTATATACTATTATAATGAGAATTAGTTCAAAGCAAGATAACGGCCAAATATTACTGGAATGTAATAAACCTTTGTAACATTTGAGTGTATTGTAGAAGTTCTAACACACATGTTGAAAATTTTTGATATTACGATTAGAGAATGGATATTACGTTAAAATCCCCAATTCTATAGGTAAAAGGTAAAATACTAGATATCAACATTTTTCAACTAAATAATATTCTCTTGCAGTGTTCTACCTAAACATGCTAAAATGTATCGTTACTGTTACAGTATCCATCCTATCTAATTTTTGATGGGGAAATAGATTTTTTATATACCACTCAAAAAATCAAATTAAAAAAAAAGCCAATCTTAATTACATGAAGATGACATAATACAGTCATGTATCTTAACTTTTCTTCCATTATTCTTGATTTCATATACATATTTCATCACGTCACTAATATCAACAACCAGATTTGCTCAGCCATATGTTGTAAGTCAGAACATTGGGCAAC
This sequence comes from Pinctada imbricata, assembly GCA_033119305.1. Taxonomy (NCBI): domain Eukaryota; kingdom Metazoa; phylum Mollusca; class Bivalvia; order Pterioida; family Pteriidae; genus Pinctada; species Pinctada imbricata. The sequence goes on along the minus strand of VSWD01000006.1, from coordinate 57,239,348 downwards.
AGAATGTATTTCTCCTTTATTAGCTATATAGTTAAGAGAAATAGACAAAATGATAAATATGAAAACAAGCTGATGCCATAACCTAGCCAGAACAATAAAATAGACAATAAATTGTAAATTCAATATTTATGATGTAAATGATGGACGGATTTACACAAAAAGATACATTAAAGTAAGATTACAATATATAGTATAACATGTAAAGTAATAAATAAATTCCTATAATGTAAGTGAAGAATCATCATCTTCCAACCAAATTTTGTGTTCTGTAAAAGTGTCATGTACATGTTTAATAGGAGGCAACCAAGTTTCAATTAAGAAGCAAGTCCAAAATTACTACTGTAATAAATTTGCCTATGATGAGATAAGTTTTTATACTTTTAAAAGATTTAATTAAATATGCATGCTGCTTGTAATTCTAAGAAATATCAAGATGATAGTGATAGTGGGAATTTCCCATAGACTTTTTATTTTTCGTATATTAGCTTAGAAAACAGCTGAATAGGTGAGTTCATGCTCATTTCCTGTTAATACTAAAGGAGTTCAACCTACGGAGACAATAAATAATTAGAAAATTCCTAAGACGGCAGAATAAATCTTCAAAACAGGGTGCTCTGGATTTAGTGAACAGGTAAGTACATTGTAAATGGAAAAATTGAATACTTAATACTGTCAAAAATACCAAGTCCTTGACAGTAAAATCCTATGTCTGGTGACTTGTTGCTGTCAACAACAGGGATTAGTTTATTCTGTATGAACAAAGTCCAAGGACCATAACTCGGTTTAAAATAAGTAGATTAAAAGAGATCATAAACTTGATCTATATCTGAAATTAGATGGGCATCTGAATTAAAATTGAGCTATATGTTGATGTATTGACATATGCCAGCATGTTTGGCGGAAATAAATAATCTTGAAAGAGGTTTCTTAAAGTATAAAGTAAACCAAAAGTCTCCTTTGACATTGTCAATTACAGAACAAAATAGTACACATGTAAATGTGAACTTGTTCAACAAAAATCAATAATCATAATGCTGAGGAACTAAACTATATAATAATAATAATTACAATACATCAATGAAGTAATATTTTTTCTCTCACTGAGATGACTAGAAATCTAGATACATGTAAAAGTAACCAGACTTGTCAGAATGACAACATAGCTCGCCGGTGGCAACCATATGTAAATTGCAACAACAACAATAAAAAAGGTCTTATCACAAGGAATGCACATGTGAAATATCAAAGCCCTATCACTAACCATTCAAAAAATATGGCCAAGGTTAAAGTTTTTCAAAAGTAGGTCAATCTCCAAGGTCGAGGTCACAAGGTCAAAAATTTTGGTATCCATGGAAAGGTCTTGTCACAAGGAATACACATGTGAAATATCAAAGCCCTATCACTTACCATTCCAAAAATATGGCCAAGGTTAAAGTTTTTCAAAAGTAGGTCAATCTCCAAGGTCGAGGTCACAAGGTCAAAAATTTTGGTATCCATGGAAAGGTCTTGTCACAAGGAATACACATGTGAAATATCAAAGCCCTATCACTTACCATTCCAAAAATATGGCCAAGGTTAAAGTTTTTCAAAAGTAGGTCAATCTCCAAGGTCGAGGTCACAAGGTCAAAAATTTTGGTATCCATGGAAAGGTCTTGTCACAAGGAATACACATGTGAAATATCAAAGCCCTATCACTTACCATTCCAAAAATATGGCCAAGGTTAAAGTTTTTCAAAAGTAGGTCAATCTCCAAGGTTGAGGTCACAAGGTCAAAAATTTTGGTATCCATGGAAAGGTCTTGTCACAAGGAATACACATGTGAAATATCAAAGCCCTATCACTTACCATTCCAAAAATATGGCCAAGGTTAAAGTTTTTCAAAAGTAGGTCAATCTCCAAGGTCGAGGTCACAAGGTCAAAAATTTTGGTATCCATGGAAAGATCTTGTCACAAGGAATACACATGTGAAATATCAAAGCCCTATCACTTACCATTCCAAAAATATGGCCAAGGTTAAAGTTTTTCAAAAGAAGGTTAATCTCCAAGGTCAAGGTCACAAGGTCAAAAATTTTGGTATCCATGGAAAGGTCTTGTCACAAGGAATGCACATGTGAAATATGAAAGCCCAATCTGTATTGGTTTAAAAGTTATAAGCAAGGTTAAAGTTTTTGTGCACGCGCACGCAGACGCAGACGCAGACGCAGACACCAACGCCGACACCGGGGGTATGTCAATAGCTCTCCGGACATTCGTCCCGGCGAGCTAAAAATAGTTAAAGTAAAAATGGCTATCAAGAGGTTAGATATAATAATTCCTTATGAAAATAATGCAAAGTATAATGGTCCCATAAAATTTTTCTTAGAAATGAGTTTTGTCAACGCTCCTTCAGGGATAAGAAATTGTTCGCATAAAATAAATCTTTTAAAGGATGAGATACTTCATTTCTTTTCTACAAAAATGGCATATTTTATATGGACATACAGTACTGTATTTTTCAATCTGTATACATCATTTCTGAGAAGAAAAAAAACTTTATCTCATCCCATAACTACATGTATCTTATATTGATGATTAAAAGTAAGAAAAAGGTCTCTTTTTTGTAAAGTATTAAAATCTACCTAAACAGGGGCCACTTAACCATTCAAACTGTGTATACTTTTATTTATAAAGAAAATACATTTTATAACAAAGACTGACTATTTGGTTAAACAATTTCTATGAGAATAATATGCTTTTTATTTAATAATTACTTAATAAGATATTTTGACAAATTACAGTTTAAATATTCAAGTTGTCTTTTTTATGGGAACACTTCAAGATCTTACATGTAAGTCAAAGTTGTCTTTTTAATGGGAACACTTCTACAAGAAGAATCTTGAGATTCATTAAGATCTTGCACATGTAAATCAGTATAATCAAGGTAGGTATAACTGTAGAGAAAAAATACATAAACCATATATATATCATAAACATTAACTTTTGAGATTTCAAAAACATATGGTAGCCCATCATCACATCTGTTGGCAGTTTATACCGTATGACATCATGATCAAATGCCCGATCAAAACATTGTTTGACTGACCATAGATTATATGACATCATAATGGAAAAGTCTGATAGCAGATACAGTGTCAGATGTTTGGCAATCCCTCAATTCCCAGATGTAATGATTAATATTTGTTCTCGTATTCAAGCTAGAGTGATCAAGTAAACAGTAATGAAAAGATTTTAAAAGATTCTGAAACAAACACTTATATCTCCACAGATCTGAGTTTTAGGAGGATTTTCATGCTCTTAAATTGTTGAACAAGGCTAGGCTAATAGTATACAGTTGTTGACTGGGGTCGAGGTCAACAGCTAATTTGTTGGACCCGAGGGTGAACTGTTGACCAAGGCCTTCGGCCTCGGTCAACAGTTCATCCAAGGGTCCAACAAATAAGCTGTTGACCTCGACCCCTGTCAACAACTGTTTTGTTATATTACCTTTTTCGATCTAAAAAGAATATTGAGACTCTGTTCTATACGTCGCAGAGGCAACTCGCTGCCATTTTGAAACAGCTGTTTAGGGAAGATAACTCTTATATTTGATCTATTCAAGGGGCCCCGCATGGGGAACGTTCTTTTTTTTTCAAATACAATTAATTACCGAAAATGATCAAATTTACATTATTCAGCGTCGTTAACTGAGGAAATGAATAAAATAACCGAAATAAACAAGAAGCTTGTTTTCATAACAACACCAAAATATCTTGCCGGTCAACAGTTCGTCACGTGAGCGGTCCAACAGTCGATTTTAACAGTTTGTTTGGACCGGCTGTTTTTAACAGTCATTCTGTTGGACTTTTTACTTGTATAGACTATGAAGGGGAAAATAGCTAAAGGTATAACAAAAAGTATAAATTTTTTAAAGTAATCTATACTGATCGTTTTGTTAATCAATGACATGGAAATCAGTCTTTGCATGAAATAAGAAAATGGACATTTAGCGGAAAATGAAAAATATCACAGACTAGCATAAATATTTCTGGCCAGTAAAATTGGATTATGATTTTAACTTCAAGATAGTAAGAAGTTGTTGTATCAATTATCCATGATACCTCAGCTGTAAATAGATACTTTGAGACAGTATTCATGATGGAGGCTAACATAACAAGGTGTCTGTTCCCATTAAATCCATGAAAGACCAACTGCAGGTGATAGAGGTCAGCAGACTGAAGGCATCTGTTTCCATGAAAACATGGAATCACTCATCCATAAAAGACCAACTGGGGGTGATAGAGGTCAGCAGACTTAAGGCAATTCTGTTTCCATGAAAACATGTAATCACTCATCCATGAAAGACCAACTACTGGCAACAGAGGCTGATGGACTGAAGACGTCTTCTCCCATGGCAACTCTCCTATCAAATACAGCCTGTAACATAAACCAAACATACATCATGAAGAAAACTTAATATCAACACAGGACTATGGTTTTAAAAGATAACAAGATGTACAGTATTTGTGAAAGACAAATGTCCCCATCAAAATTTTTGTCAGTGTAACAGTTGTTACCTAAAGTCAAAGTTCGATTACAAAGGTTAGACCTTTTGGCATCAACAGAAAGTCTTACCACAAGGATAATTGCATTTTAATCAATATTTCACATAGGCACTCAGATAATTCCTTATATGACAATCTTTACTACCAAAGATTCTACAAGTACATGTATCTACTAACCCTTTTGAGGATTTCAGCAATGGACGACATTGTTCCCCTGCTGACCCCGCTGAGGTCATGTAGTTGGTTTGGGTGTGGTTTGGAGGTAGATTGCAACATTTCCTTCTGTGCCCTTAGCTCCATGGACTGTACTGTGTATGGAAGGTCTGAATTTGTTGTAGTTTTTGGCTTAGCACTATTGTCCTTTGGCGATTTTCCATGGTTTTTAGAATTTGATCGATGGGGATTTTGCACTGTTGATTTCACAACTAAGAAAGCACTGTCCTGTGTAGGGATGGGTGGGGCAGGTGGAGCTGGAGGGGCAGGGGGAGGATTTTCAGGAATCAGAATGGGTGGTGGGGGTACAGAATGTGGGGAAGGCGGAGTCACTTTTCTTGTTTTCTGTTTGCTGGTGCCAACAAAATCCTTCTCGGGTCTTTCCTCTACCCATGCTTCTATACTTTGACGACATGTTTTCAATGACGAGTCAGCACTTGTATTTAGCTTGTCACTATCAGAACTTAACTTTTTCTCTGTCACTTTACCTCCACCTTTCTTTTTTGCAGAAGAATCTTGGAATTTCGGAGCACTGTCAGTTACCACAGTAAACGGCTGGGCTTTGGTATTTTCTTGTAACACATCACATCTGTCCTCCAAGCTGTCTCTAGGAGAATTTTCAAGGCTGTCATTTTCTATTTCACTCACATCCTCCTCCTCTTCCTCTAGCTTATCTGTATCATTCTTCATATCAGTTTTCTCTACACTCTGTACATCTCTACTGTCTAAATCAAGAGAATCTTTGACAAAATTGTCTCCTTTCTCACTGCATTGTTTTTGTACATCAGAATTTCAATGTTTTGTGATCTTAATTTTGAATCTTTATTCTTATCACTGACCTTTTCCTGTTTATTTTCCTTTTTAGCTTTGTTTCTCTCTGCTAGTTTCCTCTTTATTTGTGCATTCAGATCTTCCTGTCTTATTTTCTTTTTTTCCTTCTCATCAGCATCAGTTTTGTTTATATTCCGTGGGGTAGGAATTGGTTTATCTACGTCCTGATCTTCAGACCTTGACTCTGTCACTTTTGTATCCTTCTTTTCACCTTTAAGTTCTGAATTTGACTCTTTAATTTCTACAGTTCCCTTTTCAACTTTAGGTCCCACATCACTATGTGGTAATTGTCCATGTTCCTCTTTGGTTGACCCTGCGTGAGTTTTTGTTACTGTCGTTTGTAACTCACTGCCATGTGTACTCTTAATAACTTTTGGCACCTCCTCCATCTTTTCATCTCTCCGAACTCTGTGGTATTACCAGAGCTTTGTTAACAGGAGTTTTGTCTCTAGGGGAAGCATCCAGAGAAGTTCTTAGAGCCTTAGGACTCTGTTTCACCTGAGATAGCAGGCTTTCTCTCAAACCTTTCATATCCATAGACTTGGAAGCAATCATAACTCTCCTGTCCTTGACCATGGATTCTATCATAGCCTTTGTTAAATTTAGCTTAGGACTGGATACAGAATGTCTAGGACTTTTATCCTGATCTCTGTAGACATGTTTATTGTGATCAGAATCAATGCGTAAAGGATTATGTTTAACACTGTCCCCTCGAGATTGTCCACTATTATTTCCTTCCACCTCCTCGAAAGCTCCATGCATGTCTATTGATGTAGATGTGCCCATTTCTTTTGTATCTACTTGCTTCCTGCCTGGCAAACTTATTTGCTTATCTTCACTAAGATTTGGAGATTTCTCATTGTTGAAGTGTGGAGATGTCAGTAACTGATCAGCACATAACGTTCCCTGGCTTTTCTGATTATTTCCTCTGATTCCAGAGAAACTCAAGTATGAATCATCTACCTCACCAAAAGTTTCCTCAGGTTCCTAAAGCTTCAATGTCCCTAGTTAATGAGTTTTTCATCATTGCAGTAGATTTTTCTTTACCAACACGTGCTGGAGATCTTGGTGTGTATAATTCAACATGATCCTGGTTGTATAAATACTCCAACCCCATGTTTTCTGTCACATGACTATCACATGACATCCTGACCTCCTCCACCATGGTTTTGACATTCTCAGTGTCCAGCGTGTTGTTGACCAGACTGATGATGGTACGAGTAGACTGGACGTCCTCTAAGGCCACTGGGGGTACGCCAGCTTCCTTTAGTAAAGCCTGCCAATCAGGAGGGAACGCCATATTCTCCAGGTGGTGTAATATTTCCTAAATATAGTCAAATACATTGCAGTAATTTTGTTTTACAGTGTGGGTAGTTCTTCCTACATGAATTTCCAACTATTGGAGAACCATAAATTACAGAAAAACATTGATACTGTAAGAAAATGAAACCCCAACATACATGTACATATAAAATCTGTATTTTCAGAATATGGTTTATGTATCCAAGTAGAATTCATAAAGACATTCCTCTGCACTAACAAATACAAGTACATAGAACATGCAGAAATCCTAATCTTAAAGATCTATGTGAATCAATGATTGCACTTTCAACTACCTTAAATGGAGGTCTTCTAGAGGGTAGTGGGTCCCAGCATTGTTTGATGAAATCTGACAACTCTTTAGGAACATTCTCAGGGATTTCTGGTCTTTTGTTTAACCTTGTTCTCTCAAGAACCTGAAAGGTACATGTAAATCAATGAAATCACTGAAAAGTTAACAGAGCTCTAGAATCAAGAAGTACAGTTAATACAAGTATACCCTTTCCATGTATCTTAAAATTTATAGGGTCATTATCATTTGTTGGCAAAGAGTTGAGTAAATGACATTGGGATCATAGAACAGTACATCAAGCTGTATGAAAATACAGCGGGTAAAACGTAGCACATAAGGTAAAATACAGAAGACTGATGATGACTGATTAGGTCTACTTGTCACAGTATCTTACACACTAATACTTTTTGGAAGTTTAGAATTCAAGAAATAAGTAGCATACATGTATATAAGGATTGCAGCATACCTGGAAGACAGAGCACCCTTCATAAGGTTGTTTTCTGGTCAGCATCTCCCACAGTATGATAGCAAAGCTATAAACATCAGCTTTAGGATTTATCTCCCCTGTCTCTAGGAGTTCTGGTGCCGTCCATGCTGGAAATGCTCGAACAGGCTTCGACTTAGACGAGGAGATGGCCTTAACATCAGCATCATGTCTGTAAACAAGTTAGAAATGGAATGAAATTGATCATTGGGATAAAGTCTCTTTATAGAGCAGACTCTGAACTGGTTCACTTTTGTTTCTGCTTTAAAATCATTTTGACATTGTAAATTTTCTATAATTACTTTAATTTACTGACATCATTTTCCAGAATTATACATTGAATTTGATAATTTTTAGAATTATACACTAAATGTCATTTACAGAAGATATCATCAAAAGTGGAATGTAATTTAAATGAAACAACAATTAGATTAAAATCAAACAAATCCAAAAGCTATTCAAAAATTGATAATAAACCAAAAAAAATTTTTTTTGAAAATAAATATTGCAAAATTAAGAAAAAATTAGTGACTCAGTAATGCCTTTCACTACAGAATTGATTTACTGAAAAGTTGATCATACCAACCTGAATTTTGAGAATCCAAAATCTGCTATTTTTGCCCTGTCATTGCTACATATCAGCACATTCATAGATTTAAGGTCAAGATGTAGGACAGTTGGTTTATGTTGGTGTAGGTAGTTCATCCCAAGGGCTATGTCATGAGCATATCTGTAGTACTCAGCATGGTCTAACAGATCCCTGATAATAGAAAGAATCATTTCAAAAATGCAGGTGAAATGAATTTCTTGGTCTGAACAAGCACTGATTTTTTTCCTCAATACAATATTATTCAAAGAACATGTATCAATACAGTGAGGGTCATGGCCTTTATCCTGTGCAAATCTCTACAGTAAATCACAAACCTGGACTGATCATGTAGGAGAATCTGTTAGTTGTGACCACACCCATGAACAACAACACCCTGGGGTGACGTAAATCTCACAATAAACTAACCTGGACTGATCATGTAGGAGGTGATACAGACTTCCTCTGGCCATTTATTCCAGTATCATCAGGGGGAATCTGTTAGTGGTGACCACACCCATCAACAACACCACCCTGGGGTGACGTAAATCTCACAATAAACTAACCTGGACTGATCGTGTAGGAGGTGATATAGACTTCCTCTGGCCATGTACTCCAGTATCATCAGGGGGAATCTGTTAGTTGTGACCACACCCATCAACAAAACCACCCTGGGGTGACGTAAATCTCACAATAAACTAACCTGGACTGATCATGTAGGAGGTGATACAGACTTCCTCTGGCCATGTATTCCAGTATCATCAGGGGGAATCTGTTAGTGGTGACCACACCCATCAACAACACCACCCTGGGGTGACGTAAATCTCACAATAAACTAACCTGGACTGATCATGTAGGAGGTGATACAGACTTCCTCTGGCCATGTACTCCAGTATCATCAGGGGGAATCTTTTAGTGGTGACCACACCCATCATTAACACCACCCTCGAGTGACGTAAATCTCATAATAAACTAACCTGGACTGATCATGTAGGAGGTGATACAGACTTCCTCTGGCCATGTATTCCAGTATCATCAGGGGGAATCTTTTAGTGGTGACCACACCCATCATTAACACCACCCTGGGGTGACGTAAATCTCACAATAAACTAACCTGGACTGATCATGTAGGAGGTGATACAGACTTCCTCTGGCCATGTACTCCAGTATCATCAGGGGGAATCTGTTAGTGGTGACCACACCCATCAACAACACCACCCTGGGGTGACGTAAATCTCGCAGCAAACTAACCTGGCAGGGGAAATGCAAGATGATTAATAATACTTGGATTAAAACTATGTATTATCTTTTCTTGGTTAATCTTAACAAAAGTCCACAAACAGTACAATATATTTCCACCAGAGACTATTTTAGAAACATGACCTTGACCTTTGACTTCTGATCTTGACATTGAATAAGGTTTTTATTGTAATGGTATTCCTTTCTTGTAAAATTAAACGGCTTAAGATTTACCCAAAAAGATTTTACATATTCAATTTTCTGTAACTTTTAAACTTACATTGTAGATGTTCTGCTCAAGTGAGCTAAAAAGTACATTATTATGTTCCATAGATTTTAAAAATGCTAACTGAAACTTATTCATTATTCATAAATAAGTAGTACAGAGGGGAATCTTACATGTATTACTCCCTAATTCACAAATAATGTGACATATCATGGAAATCAACGAAACATATGTAACCTGAGATAATAAAATACCTCTGCAGCAAAGTAGTTTCTGTCATGTGATGATAATGGGACTTTGAGTTGTTTTACGGCCACATCAGTTCCCTGGTAAACACCATGGTATACTTTTGAGAAAGCCCCTTCTCCAATAAGATCTGTTGAAAATAAAGAAATGCACCTTTCATGTATAAATTATCTTAAATCTAGAAAATTATAATTATGAGGGGCTCTACTCTAGATGATTAGTCTGACCTTGACCTTTGTAACAGACAAGAAATACATGTATAAAGTTTAAGTATCTTGATTAGTTCTTGATATACATGTACAAGTATAAGCATTTTTTCAGTTTGACCTTGAGAATTAACTATAAACACAAAATATAAATATATATATATCTTTGATAATAATGCCTCTGATCAACTGTTGGTTAAAAATCCATATGAACACTAAGGTCTTCACATTTATGGAGCCAGACAGCGTTAAACATTTTATCCTTATAATTCAATCCAAATACATTGTGCATCATTTAAATATTGCTCTTACATTATCTAACAATATAATTGATCAACATCAGAAATTAAAACCAGAGACCGTGTCTATTTCCTATTTCATATTTCTGTAGCATAAACATGAGGCTACCAAAAGATGAACAAGTGTAGTTGTTGAATATGAGATATTTCAACTTTCAATAGTTCATACCTGATTCCTGGAAGTCTAAATCTTTCTGATCCGCCTCTACAGCTTTACCAGGATCTGTGGATCTGGTGCGATTCAATTCTGCACGTAAATGCCTGTGAATAAAACAAAATTTATGTGCATGTACATGTATATTCTGAAATGATAATGTCTACTCTACCTAATATTGACATTTGACCTACTGACCAAAAATTAAAAGATAAGTTCCTATCTAAATACTTGCAATTTCAATATTCATGTACTAATATTGGTTTTGAATGAAATAAATGGTTCTCAAGTGATCATTTCACAACACCAACTTTTACTTCAGAGCTAATGACCCAAAATAAGTATGTACATGTACATTTAAATCCTGAATGCATTCAGTAAATCAAATTTTTAATTTGGGTTGAAAGATTCTTTGAGTAAATTGACTTTGTGAAATTTAATTGTTCGAATTCAACTTTTCCTGAAAGGAACAATCATATTTTATCATTGACATGGACATCATAAGTTTAAAGTTACATCATCTCTAGATACATTAGGTACCTACTCTGTACATTCACATACATGTATGTATATCTAAATTTTATTTCGAGAAAGTTGAAAAGTTGTTCGAAATCTCATGTGGCAGACAGAAAGACGAAATGACTGAATTATGGAGGAAGTAAGCTATTATCATGCTGCAGGCTTTAAAAAAAAAGCCAAATAATCAATTTGAAAACACCATGTAGTTCCATACCTGATTTCTTTCCGATGTGCTACTTTTTCTTTGTGTATCTCTTTCATAAGTTCTTTTTTGCTCATTGACATAGATAGACCTTTGACCTTGGAGGATTTTGACAGCACTTTCTGAATGTCAAGGTCACTTAAAGGTTTCAGAATGTCAGATTCCTCTTCCTCAGAGGAAGTGTCCTCCTTAATTACAGGCTTCCTATACTTGGCCCTTTGTTTCTTTGTAGCAGTGTTATCTGATTGTTTGATACTGGATTCTATCTCCTCCAATCTTTTCTGCAAATCCTTCACCAAATCCATGGTAACCATTTCTCCAGCTAATGCCTTTTTCTGTAAACTTGCAATCTAAAAGTACAGCAGTAATATCAGTTACAGTATACATGTATGATATAGGTTTGACTATTTGTCTAACATGTATGTGTACACTGTATGCAGCTCTTAAATACGTTTGAAAGTCAAGGAGTTAAGGGTGTTCATAATTCATTGATCTTATATTGCATCATACAGTATAAATAGAATCTTTCACTGGTACTTTCTTTTGCATTTTTGTAAAGTCTTTGTGCAAGACAATGTTTTATGGATCCGCCCCAATGATGTTAAGTTATACCATACATGTTTGATGGATCCGCCCCAATGATGTTAAGTTATACCATACATGTTTGATGGATCCGCCCCAATGATGTTAAGCTATACCATACATGTGGTATTTATGGATCCGCCCCAATGATGTTAAGTTATACCATACATGTGATATTTCTAAATGCACTTAAATTTTGCAGTGCAAGGCTGGTTGCAAAAGTAGCAAGGGTCAATACACTGTGAATGATTCTACATGCACAATATTTCTTAAATTTCTTTTTTTCATCATGTTTAAACTGTACTCTACTTCAGTATTATACTATAAATTACCAAATCATACCTGAGATTCAATGTCTTTAACAGTGTTCTTTCTGGCACTATATGAGTATCTGGCGTAGGACTTTGCTGAGGATCGAGAGGAATTCTGTGGATTTCCTGAAAGTGTTAGACACTCATATTGGACAGATCCATCATTATTCATTATTCATGATCTATTCCAGAAAACACTTGCATGCAATTTAATGGTAATTGAAACTTACGCATAGCATTAAATGACCAGACAATGAATATGGTCTGTATCATCAATAGAGAAAAAGATCAAGACAGACTTCTTTGACAGACTAAGCCTCAAGAATTTTGAAAATATCCTGATACTTTCAATATCCCTCAATCATTTCAATAGTAGGGGCAGAAAAATTAAAAAAACAAGGTAAGAAAATATTCGATATATAATACATGTAGTTACTACTATTATTTACAAGCTATATGTATCTCTTTGACAACTACATCAAGTTTGGACATACAGATTTATGTATATATGGTATATACCTGTAAAATGAGGGGTAAGTTGTACAGAGTTTGTGGCAAAAGCCATACTTTGTTTGACTGGAGGTTTATCGAGGTGTGCACGAGACATCTGCCTACCCTCACTGCTCTCTCCTGATGGTAAAGGAGGCTTCACACCTTTGTCTGAAATCCAGCCAAAGTAAATCAAAATAATGCTTTTCACAACTCAAATACAAGAAGTGTCTATTTGGAGAGAAATTATGAAAATATATGCAAGAAATTGATGCATAACATGTAAATGTAGTGTACATGTAGTGTATACATCTTGAACCCAAAAAATTAAGTAATTTTTCTACAGTGATACAATGTATGATGATAGGAAAATATATCATTTATATGCGTAATATATAAAACATAATGAATGGTTTAAAAATGTATTTCAATTTTGATGGGAAAAAAAATACCTGATTTTTCATTGTTAGTAATTTTGACACCAATAAGCTGAGCTAAATGTGGATTAGAGTTGTCATCTATTTCATCATCAGAATCGCTGTCTATATCTGCTATATCCACATGCAGTATCATTCTGTAAAATAGGATACAATACAAGTTTACATGTATGTAAATAAAAAATAAATTGATAAATTCAATGCCCTCAATTTGACCCACTTTCAGGATGGATTAATAGACTTACCTTTCTCCTGTCCGTCTGTCTTCTTTGATGCCTCGCTGCCATCACGTCTCTGTACTGTTTCTGTCGTTCCTGATCCTTCACTTTCCTTTTCTCGTCTTCTACTTCTTGTTTCTGTTTCTCTTCATATTTCTCTGCAGCAGACTTCACACCTAGTATGTCATAAAACAATATTGATTTCTTACGAGATGAAAATCTAATATAATTTTCACCTATTCAAACTCCAATAAATTTCCTTACTAGATTCAATTACTGAAGAGTATTGGTAATACATTATGCAACCAGTGTATGTTTTAATCAAATTGAAAAAATCTTTTTTCAATTACATGTACTAAAGCTGCATTGAAAATGGTGAATCTATATATAATAGCTTTGAAAATATTAAGTATAAATCAGAATGATAATAATTTTTATTTGTTGAACAATAATACCTTCTTCGGCTTTTTTCTGTGTCAGCACAGTCTTTCCTTTCGGTGGCTTCTGTCCAGATCTGGGCCTGTTACTGCCTTTTCCCTGTGATCTCCCACTAGAGCTAGCACTGTCTGCTCTTACTCTCACCCCCTGTACTCTGGTCAGCGAGTCATCTCTCTTCCTTTCTGTTCTTTCTTTACTACTGCTTGGTTTCTGTACCTGCTGGCCAGACTTTCCTGGTTCAGTTTCAGATTTTGTATTGGACTGACTGTGAAAGCTGTTCGACCTTTTCAGACTAGTCACATTTTTCTCAGGTTTCTTGCTGCTTGTAGATCTTGCAAACTTTCCATAACAATCATCCTTAGATCCAACATTTACAGAATTTGTTTTCAGTTGAGAATCCCTTTTTTCCTTCAATGATAAAGAATTCATTTTCTTTCTCTCCTCGTCTTGTTTTGTATCCCTTATACTATCTGATCCCTTGTCAGCCACTGACATACCATCATTTGATAAAGAGCTAGTCTTCGTAGAATGATATGATCTTCCTTCACTTGTTTTGCTTTCCTTTTCCTTTTGTACAGTGTCAACATCAGAACTTGAGATGGCATTGTTCCTTGACTTTCTAACATCAGAATTTGCATTTTTTATTTGTATTTCACTCTGTGATTTTCGCACTTCTATATTTCTGTTTTCATCTGACAGTGTTCTTTTTAATTCTGATGATTTTGTGTGTGCATCATGAAGCGATTTTCTTACTTCAGTCTTTCGAGGTTGTATCGATTCTATGATATCCTTTTTTCCCTTTTTTGCACTTGACCTCAATTCTTCAATTCCTCTGACCAATTTCTTCATAGCACCCAAAGCAACAACTCCCATTTTTTCCAAGTGTTTCTCATCAAGCGTTACCAGGACTTCCATGTCTATTTCATTCTGTGCGAACATCTGAACATACTTCTCTTCTTCTAACAATCCCAGCTGACGTAACCAAAGATGTACATCAGGATCACAGTTCAGACTCTTTCTTAACAGGTCTTTCTGCTGAAGGACAACATCAACTCCCGATTTTGTATTAGAATTTGGCACAGAAGAATGAGAACTCTTATGTGGTGTAATGGCCCTTTGAACTTCTGAAATTTTCACAGGTTTTTCTAGTCCTTTCTGCTTTCCTATAAAATCATCAGGATCAAGCTTTTCTGTCTCAAAATCTACAAGAATTCTGTTTGTCTGCTTCACCTCTTTCCTGTTATTTTTGTCAGACAGTAAGTTTGTTTCTCTTTCCAGTGCTTCTTTCACTGTTGTCTTGTCTACAGCTTTCACAGCAGTTTTATTTCCTTTTTGACTACGACTCTCAGCATTGTTGTTCACATTTTTATCACTTTTCACTATCTTTTCTTTGCCTTTCTTACCCTTAATTTCTTCCCCTTGTTTTTCTGTGTTGTCTCTCTTGAAATCTGTTTTCCTTTTAATGACATTTATACTGGCTTTTTCTAAAACTTTCGTTTTCATTTCCGCCACTTTATCAATGTTCACATTTCCCAAATTCAATAGATTTGAGACATTTCCAACCTCAGCATGATCAGACTGACATTCAGGAGTCCTAGCCATTCCACTGTTACCATGAGTCTTTCCTGCAGATGTAGTTAACAGCTTTGATACTGCTGTAGCCTGAGATCTTTGTCGTCGTTGACTCCTTTTTATCGAGGCTGTATCATTGTTTTCATTCAAATCCTTGGCAGATCTGTAAGTTCTTAACTTCCCTGTTCCTCCATGTTGCCAAATAGCACCTCCAATTTCCTTCCTAAATAAAATTGATTTAAGGTATAATTTGTTGATAATAAAGATAACTGTTGAGTGTTAACTTCATAACTTCTGAAACATAAATTCAAAGCTGAATCTCCAACTGCAGTGAAGAAGAGGTCAGTCAGAATCAGGCAGGGTAATTAAATACCTCAACATTTTACTACATGTAAACACATTTAAATTCAGATCAATCCATTATGCATATCCTTAAGGAATGATTTCTTTTCATAATCCTTTAATCTCATTCATTTATAAATATTTGGTGAATATATGAAAGCTCTTTTCTTTATTATGATAAGATTTGAACTACACTCTGCTAATTCAATAACAACATATACTGTACATCTAAAAACAGAAATACAGAAGAACAGTACAAAACAGAATGTACCTGTCTGACTCTTACTTGGACCTATACCTAAGGGTATACCCTCAATACCCTACCAGTTTACAACCTATACCTTAGGGTATACCCTCAATACCCTACCAGTTTACGACCTATACCTTAGAGTACAAACTCGATACCCTACCAATTAATGACCTATACCTTCGGGTACACCCTCGGTACCCTACCAGTTTACGACCTATACCTTAGGGTACACCTTTGATTCCCTAACAGTTTATGACCTATACCTTAGTGTACACCCTCCATACCCTACCAGTTTATGACCTATACCTTAGGGTACACCTTTGGTACCCTACCAATTTACAACCTATACCTTAGGGTACACCTTTGATTCCCTAACAGTTTATGACCTATACCTTAGTGTACATTCTCCATACCCTACCAGTTTATGACCTATACCTTAGGGTACACCCTTGGTACCCTACCAGTTTACGAATTATACCTTAGGGTACACCCTTGATTTCCTACCAGTTTACCGATACAACCAATATCTTAGGGTACACCCTTGATTTCCTACCAGTTTACCGATACGACCAATATCTTAGGGTACACCCTTGGTTTCCTACCAGTTTACTGATACGACCAATATCTTAGGGTACACCCTTGATTCCCTACCAGTTTACCGATACGACCAATATCTTAGGGTACACCCTTGATTCCCTACCAGTTTACCGATACGACCAATATCTTAGGGTACACCCTTGATTTCCTACCAGTTTACGACCTATAAGTTAGGGTATACCCTCTATACCCTACCAGTTTATGACCTATACCTTAGGGTACAATGTACACCTTTGATTCCCTACAAGTTTATGACCTATACCTTAGGGTACAATGTACACCTTTGATACCCTACCAGTTTATGATCTATATATATACCTTAGGGTATACCCTGGATACCCTACCAGTTAATGATCTTTACCTAAGGGTACACCCTCGATACCTACCAGTTTACAACCTATACCTTAGGGTATACCCTCGATACCCTACCAGTTAACAACCTATACCTTAGGGTACATCCTCCATTCCCTACCAGTTTACGACCTTTACCTTAGGGTACACCCTCGATTCCCTACAAGTTTATCGATACCCTACCAGTTTAAGACCTATACCTTAGGGTACATCCTTGATACGCAACCAGTTTTTGACCAATACCTTAGCGTATACCCTTCATATCCTACCAGTTTATGACCTATACCTTAGGGTGTACCCTCGATACCCTACATAGTTTACAAACCTGATTATTCCTCGTACGCTGCTCTCATCTTGTTGTTTATATCTGTGATGTAGGATCAAGGCATCTTCTAACACCTCTACATCCTTGTTCAACTTTTCACTCTCCTGTTGTAAGTTATACAGTCTTCTATCCATTACAGCTGGTCTTGACTTAAGTCAAGTTTTGATTCTTTCTGCAAAAAAATTAATTTTTTTTTTTTTTTGGTTACAAGAGATTAATAAAAGAATATATGAACAGAGAATTTTTTTGCCTACGCCAATCGGATCCCAGACACGGGACCCCGATTTAAAGTACCTTCCAAAGTACTAGGCTACCCTAGCCTTTGCTTGACGAGCTTGCACCCTGTATATAGCCAAGTAACCCTAGCCTAGTCCTATGGAAGTGACTTTAAATGGGGGTCCCATGTCTCTGATTGGTGTAGGCACATTAAAGATCCCTTAAATCCAAACATACAGCTTTTAATGTTTTAGGACAGTGCATCTCATAAGAGATGTCGGTGGATGTTATACAGTACTCTGATGGGTGTTCTCTTGGAGATGACATGAATGACCTGACACTTTGGCAGATGAAAATCCATCAGTCAATCTTGTTCCCACCTTTGCAGACAGTCCAGGTCTTCTTGGAGTAGACTAGCATCAGTGGGTGATCATATATCCCTATACAATATTCCGTCATCTGCTAGACTAGCATCCATGGGTAATTGTATATCACTATACAGTAATTAGTCATCTGCAAAGAGTCTCCTTATCAGTTATCTGTTGGTATTTCTGTAGGGGTTTATATACAAAACTTTTTAGTATTTGATCAGTACTAGTGCGACTTGTAAATTTTAAAACTTAAAGATATTAAAGTATATATATATTAAAGTCCCTTCCAAAGAACTAGGCTACATGTAGGGTTACTTTGCTTGACAGGCTTACAACCTGTACATAACCTAGTAACCCTAGCCCAAAGGGCCTTTGCGAGGGAAGCTTGCCCTTATGGTAACGTGAGAAAATATGCTGAATCAGTGAATGAGGATGTACTACTATGCTTTCAAAAACTTTCGTCTCCTCGCAGAGTTGCAGCGGAGATGCTGGATATTGCCATTTACATATTTTTTCAACTCTCAGTTGACGTATATGCTATACTTCAATTTTTGTTTATAAGTTATATAGGTATATATAAGTAAATAATTAAGAACAAAAATGTAAAAATGATTTTAAGTACGTTTGTCGTCTGCTACAGCGTTTAATTCCGTTTTGTTTCGTACTTTAAAGGGACCTCAACTATTTTTGGATGCATATTCAGGGATTTTTTTTGCCCCTTTTTGGGACTGTTATTCGGTCCCATTCCCAATGAGAAATAATATCTTTTTTTCCCAATTGTGGCTCTAAAATTTCCCAATCACATAGAGATGGAATAATAACTGAAAATAGTGAAATTTACTGGTTCAAAAGTAGCAGATTTACTAATTATTTGCCATATTGTTGTAAGCATAAGAAATTAAATCTTATTTAAAAGAAAATTATCTGATTAAACGTTCAATTCTGAACTTTCGATTGTATAAACTGTCATTTAACTTTTATATAAGTAATTCCCAAAATATTCCCAAACGTCATTAATTTTCCCAATTGCACGGGTCCCGAACCCATTACCAAATTACTGAAAAAAATCCCTGATATTGCTCTTCAATACCTGTATCTGTAGTCCTGATAGTTGGTAGTTTCCTTCAATCAAAATCTGAGGGACACTTCTATCAAGACATTTGAATACAATGTATATCTACATCACTCCTTTTGTTCTCTCTACTTAAATAATTTACTATATAGACTAAGCTACTAGATCTACTAGCTTTGCCTCTGTTCATATTATTTATTTTCTCTTCACTCGCACAAAAAGGCTTTGCCTCGAGTCATATTAGATGGTTTACTTTTTTCTTTAGGAAATTACTTTTATGATAGCCCGATCAGACCCAGCAGACATTTCAACGTTGCTTCAACATTGAAATAACGTCAGTACAAAACGTTGAAATGACGTCGAGATTTGATTGGATTTGAAAGTTGAAACAACGTTGTGTCTACAACGTTACATCAACGTTGATCAGTTGACGTTGATTCAACGTTACACTGCATCGTTGAAATAACGTTATATTTTCGACATTTAAGCAACGTTGAATATGGATTGTGTATGGATGTTGAAACAACGTTTCACAACAACGTTGATTTAAAGTAAACGGCCATGACTTGAGCATCCTGTATGGAAGCTAAGACAAACTGCGTGAAAATGAGATCTATATATAAACTTCCCAAAAAACTGACGTTGAAACGCCGAACACCGATAAACACATAATCTAAATTTTTAACTTTCCTAATTTTAACACGTTCAGTAAAGTTCCACATTTAGAGACAAGAATCAAAGTCCATCAGACAGAAAATGGAATAAATATGATATCCGTGTATGACGCTTTTAATCTCAAATTTCTGCCATGAATTATCATTTAATCATTCCAGTTTCATCCTTGTACCTGTCTGCTTCTGAAAATAGGGAAAAATGAAATCAGTATCAATAAATGAAAAAAACTTTTACCGAATTGTTATCGTAATTAACCGCGGTAACTGGTCAGATTGAAAGTTGTTTAAAATGGTTTATGAAATTTCAAGAAAATAAGTACCTTTTACTTACGTTCTTTTGTAAATTCTGTTTGAATTAAATGTCAAATTATTCTGAACGTGCCTTCTTGTATGAGCAGCACACTTGTGTACTGATTTTGAATCAAGAGTGACGCGGAAATGGTAATTAATTCAAATGGGAAGGTCAGCACGGAAACTGGCCTCAGCAGGCGATAACTGACCTACATTATTTATTAGATTTTATCTCGCTACATGTAACTTCGAACATGTTATTATAAGCTCCACGGCCTTTCCGCAGATGTGTATAATAAGTTAAGATAAATTTGTACATGTACTTTAGCAAGAAAATAATTCTGGAATTTATGTGAAACAATGTTTAAATATAAAGTTGAAGATATAATTTTTGCTTTTCGAAAACTCTCCTTCTTCTTCTTTTTTCTTTATAGTTCTTTTTTTTTCTTTGCTCATTTCTCAATTCGAAAGAAAATATACATAATAAATATCTATTAGTTTTAATCAATAATATTTTAATTAAATATTTTATTTCATAAATGATGACGTTAACTGCAACGTGCTCAATTGAATGAAATTGAATTACCGGCGTTGAGATACCATTAAAACATGACGTCGGCACAACGTCGATATTTGGTTGAAAAAAAAAGACTTCAAAGCTTTACAACAATGAACAGGATTGATTAATAAAAAAAAATGAGCAAAGAACATGTCAATATATTCTTCCTTCAATATACGTCCTTAAAAACGCATGGTGTCCTTCAATGTATCATAACGACTTCTCATGTTTGACATCAATATATATAATGTTTATAATTAGTTCTCGGTCATTTCATAACATACAAAAGAGAAAGAAGACACGTTGAAAAATTGTCAAATTTTAATGTTAATATAACGTTGAATAATAGTCATGAAAAATCCGACCATATTTCAACATAAAATCAACGTTTCATCAACGTTAAAAACAAACGTCTAAACAACGTCTATATTTCAACGTTGAAAAAACGTCGATATATGGTTGTTCAACGTCACGACTAAGATTCAACCACAATTCAATGTTGTAACAACGTTGCATGCCCACTGGGGAAGTTTTTCCCAGCCTGGTGAACAAACAACCATCACTTTCTATGGACATATCCTGAACCTCTCTATGTGAATGTGAGAAAATATAGCAAAAGTAAGCAATATTTAAATCGACCACTGAACTGTATCTCAGATGCTACCTGCACCGCAAGGTGCCGCAGCTACCGAATGAACTCTGACATTGCTTGCTTGGAAACAAGTTCTATTGAAGCTCCTTTATCTTTAAATTCATGGAGCTTCTTTGTGTAGCGATGGTTTAAATACCAAATAAACATTGTTTATGAACTAATCATCTGATCATTCCTACCTATGACTTTAAATCAAGGAGAAGCATTTTCTAACATGCACTGGCAGGTTTGTTTACATTGGAGCTCTTCGTTGCAGAAAGCGATTGTAGACGTTTCGCTAAAGAGCTAATTCAGTCTGAAATATCCTTGTTCGAATTCAATCTTTTTCATGCTGACATAAAATAAGGCCACGCAGCGCTGGTACATCGAATGAGTCGAAAATGGTTGTATCCTCCTCTTAGAAACAAGTACACAGGCACTTGTTTAGTGTCACCCTTCCCACTCTATCATATATACCCCCATCCTCACAGGGTGAAGGTTGGGAATGATATAGTGGGATCCGAGGGGACACCAAACACGTGCCAAAATCTAGTAGGAAGGATGTTTGTATACCCATCTGGATGCCCTGACCATAATTTGATGGAGTTTTGTCATCTGATGGGTCCTATAGTATCAGATAAAGGGGTCGAAAGTCGAACAAGATGGATCAATGTCCTGAAGGATGTGTTTCATATATTGATAGATGTCTGATGAATGTCTTGATTGATTTCTTGATGGAAGTTTTGATGATTGTCTTGATCTATGTCTTAAGAATTGAAGCCAGGTGGATCTCTTGATGGATAGAGAGATCTAATTTATAGATGTCTTGATGGATGCATTGCTTGATATCTTGATGGATATCTTGATTAATGTTTACATTGTTGTCTTGATGCATGTCTTGATGAATGTCTTGATGGATGGATGGATGGATGGATGGATTGTTGTATTAATTAATGTCCTGGTGAATGTCTTGTTGGATATCTTGATGGATGACTTAATGTCTTGATGGCTAAACTTAATGTCTTGATAAATGACGTAAAGTCTTTATCCATGTCTTGATATATGGGTGTCTTGATGGATACTTGGAATGATGGATGGATGGATGGATGGATGGATGGATGGACGACGGACGGACGGACGGACGGGTTGATGGATGGATGGATGGATGGATGGATGGATGGATGGATGGATGGACGACGGACGGACGGACGGACGGGCTGATGGATGGATGGATGGATGGATGGATGGACGACGGGCGGACGGACGGGCTGATGGATGGATGGATGGATGGATGGATGGATGGATGGACGACGGACGGACGGACGGGCTGATGGATGGATGGATGGATGGATGGATGGGTGGATGGATGGATGATCGTATCGATGGATTTTGTGATTGAAATTCTTTGTCGATGTCATAATGGCCGGCCGGGCGTTTTGAGAAGAATGTCTTGATAGACGGGTTTCTTGGTGGATGCCTCGATGGATTTCTTGATGGAAGTCTAGATGGATGTCTCCAGGGATCGATGTAATGATGCATGGGTGTCTAAATTAATTGATGTATGTCTTGATGTATTGATGGATAGATGTATTGGTGTGTAATTTGATGGATTCCATGATACATTGGTGGATGTCATAATGGATGTTTTGATGGATATCTTGGTGAATGTATTGATGAATATCTTGATAGATGTTTTGATGGATGCCTTGAAGGATATTTTGATTGATGCTATCCTGATTAATGTCATGATACATGTAGATGTCTTGATGGATTTATTTATAGATGTCTTGAGGAATGTCTTGATGGCTTTTCTATGGGTGTCTTGATGGATGGGTGTCTTGGTTGATTACTTAATGTCTTGATGGATGTCTCGATTGACACATTGGATGATGGATGGATGGATGGATGGATGGACGACGGGCGGACGGACGGGCTGATGGATGGATGGATGGATGGATGGATGGACGACGGACGGACGGACGGGCTGATGGATGGATGGATGGATGGATGGATGGATGGATGGATGGATGGGTGGATGGATGGATGATCGTATCGATGGATTTTGTGATTGATATTCTTTGTCGATGTCATAATGGCCGGCCGGGCGTTTTGAGAAGAATGTCTTGATAGACGGGTTTCTTGGTGGATGCCTCGATGGATTTCTTGATGGAAGTCTAGATGGATGTCTCCAGGGATCGATGTAATGATGCATGGGTGTCTAAATTAATTGATGTATGTCTTGATGTATTGATGGATAGATGTATTGGTGTGTAATTTGATGGATTCCATGATACATTGGTGGATGTCATAATGGATGTTTTGATGGATATCTTGGTGAATGTATTGATGAATATCTTGATAGATGTTTTGATGGATGCCTTGAAGGATATTTTGATTGATGCTATCCTGATTAATGTCATGATACATGTAGATGTCTTGATGGATTTATTTATAGATGTCTTGAGGAATGTCTTGATGGCTTTTCTATGGGTGTCTTGATGGATGGGTGTCTTGGTTGATTACTTAATGTCTTGATGGATGTCTCGATTGATACATTGGATGATGGATGGATGGATGGATGGATGGACGACGGGCGGACGGACGGGCTGATGGATGGATGGATGGATGGATGGATGGATGGACGACGGACGGACGGACGGGCTGATGGATGGATGGATGGATGGATGGATGGATGGATGGGTGGATGGATGGATGATCGTATCGATGGATTTTGTGATTGATATTCTTTGTCGATGTCATAATGGCCGGCCGGGCGTTTTGAGAAGAATGTCTTGATAGACGGGTTTCTTGGTGGATGCCTCGATGGATTTCTTGATGGAAGTCTAGATGGATGTCTCCAGGGATCGATGTAATGATGCATGGGTGTCTAAATTAATTGATGTATGTCTTGATGTATTGATGGATAGATGTATTGGTGTGTAATTTGATGGATTCCATGATACATTGGTGGATGTCATAATGGATGTTTTGATGGATATCTTGGTGAATGTATTGATGAATATCTTGATAGATGTTTTGATGGATGCCTTGAAGGATATTTTGATTGATGCTATCCTGATTAATGTCATGATACATGTAGATGTCTTGATGGATTTATTTATAGATGTCTTGAGGAATGTCTTGATGGCTTTTCTATGGGTGTCTTGATGGATGGGTGTCTTGGTTGATTACTTAATGTCTTGATGGATGTCTCGATTGATACATTGGATGATGGATTGATGGATGATTGGACGAATGGATAAATGGATATATAGATAGATAGATGCCTTCATTTGAGTCTTAATGGATTATTGATGGGTGTCTTGATGGATGGATGGATGGATGGATGGATGGATGGATGGATGTCTTCATTTATGTCTTGATTACTGTTTTGATTGATGTATGTCTTGATGGATGAATATCTTTATGGGTGTATGTCTTGATGGATAGATGCCTTGATGGGTGGATGTCTAAATTGAAGAATATCTTGATGGATGTCTTGTTGGGATGAATGTATTGATTGATGTCATGATGAAGGTCTTGATGCGTGTCATTTAATGGATGACATAATCTTTTGATGGGTGACTTAATGTCTTAATGAATGGATTGATGGATGTATGTCTTGATGGATACATTAGATGATGGATTGATGGGTGGATGGATGGATAGATATATCGATAGATATCGATAGATTTCTTCCTTCATTGATTCCTCGATTGATGTATTTATAGATGTCTTGACGGATTTCTTGAGAAGGATGTTTTGAGAAGGATGCCTGTGGAAGGTTGTCTTTGGAAGGATGTCTTGATGAGAAGGATGTCTTGATGAATTACTGGGTGTATTGATCTATGTCTTGATGGATGTCATGATGCATGTATGTTTTGATGGATTGATGTCTTGATGGATGGATGCATTTAAGTGTAACTTGATAAATATCTGGATGGATGTCTTGATGTATGTCTTTCTTAATGTATTTGTGGATGGGCGCTTGATGGATTTATAGGTAGGTGTATTGATGGTTGGATGGATGGATGGATTGACGGACGTACAGACTGATGGACGGATCCAGTGTGGATGTATGGATTGATGAATGGATGCATGCCTGGATGGGTGGATGGATGTATTGGTGGATGGATGACTGGACGACTGAGCGGTTGTTGGATACCGAATCTTAATGGTTGTCTTTACGGATATCATTATGGATGTTTTTGTTGATGTCCTGATGGATGTTTTAAGGAGGATGTCTTGATGGATGTCATGATGCATGGATGCCCTGATGGTTGAATGTCGTGATGCATGTATGTTTTGATGGATGTTCATGTATTCGTGGATGAATGTATTGATGTGTACATGTAACTTGATTGATGACATGATCGGTGGACGTCTTGATGGATGCCATAATGGATTCATGATAGATGTCTTGATTTATATCATGATGGATCGATGGATGTCTTGATGGATGTCTTGAAAAATTAATGGATGTTTTTATTGATGTTATGATGGACGTCATAATGGATGTATTGTTGGATGTCTGTCTTAATTTCTTGATGGATGGGTGTCTTGATGGGTGCATGGGTATACAGGTGTCTTGTTGGACGGTTGATGGATGTATGATGGAAGACTTTGTGGATATCCTGATGGATGTTTTGAGAAGGATGTCTTGATGGATGTCTTGATGAATAAATGTCGTGATGCATGTATGTCATGATAGATGGATTATCGGTTGATGTATATAATGATGTGTAACTTGATGGATGTTGTGATGGATGGATGTTGTGATGGATGGATGTTATGATGGATGTAATGATGGATATCTTTAATGATGTTATGATGGACGTCATAATGGATGTACTGATAGATGGATGTCGTGATGGATGTCTTGATTGATGGATGTCTTCATTGTTGTCTTGATGGATGTCTTGGTGTTTTCGGTGTCTTGATGGATGACTTAAATTACTGTCTTGATGGATGACTTAATGCCATGAGGGATGTCTTGATGGATGGATGTCTTGATGGATACATCCATCAATTGGATTGGATTGAAGTTCTCTTTGCAAAATGTAGAGATTGAAATTAAAAAAAAACAAAATAGAGGAGGCTAATGAAATGAATTTGGGCGGTGTCTGAAAATCACTTTGACTGGACGCTTCACTGATGGGGATTTAATATTCGAAACATGTGTCTGGTGCATTGAAATTAGTTTGAAATTTTCTTTGAAGAAGGTAATTAAAGAGTTGGAACCCTTCCGTATTATTAAATGATGAATGGATGTCGTGAGTGATGTCTTTGTGGATGTCCTGATGGTTGTTTTGAAAATGATGTCCTGAAGGATGGGTGTCTAAATGATGGATGCCTTGACGGATGTCTTGATGGATGTCTAGATGGATATGAAGATGGATGTAATGATGCATGACATGTCTTAATTGATATATGTATGGATGAATGTCTTGGTGGATGAATGAATTGATGTGTAACATGATGGATTTCATGATCGATGGATGTCTTGTTAGATTTCATGATTGTCTTGGTGGATGTCTTGGTGGATAACATCAGTGATGAATGACTGTTTTGATGGATGTCATAAAAGATTCTTGATGGATGCATTTATTTATGTCATGAGATATGGATGAATGGATGGATGGATGAACTGATATGGCTGTATGGATGGATGAATGGATGGGTGGGTGGATGGATGAAAGGATGGGTTGATGGATGGATGTGACTGACAGATATGGATGGATGGACGCTTGGACGGATGAATATGAATGTATTAAAGGATGCATAGATGGTCGGAGAACAGGTTGGAGAGAGATGATAGGGGACGTAGTCGGCGCGAAGCGCCGACGAAGTCGCCATCAAGATAGACGTGTGTACATGAATAAGCAAAAAAGCATGCATTTTCCCGTTTTTTTTACCATTACCTTCGATTCAAAATTTGTGTGCACGGTTCATGCGGAAACGGCGAACGTTAGAGAAGACAGAAAGGTTACGAATGGAAATGCACATCACAGGCTGCCGATATTCATCTATCAAAAAATAAAAACCAACCTTTTGTTCTTTTTTATCGTTCATACAGGGAAAGAAGAACAACAAACGGTCATTTTTTATTTTTTATTTATTTTTTAAATAGATAAACATCGGCAGCTTGTGATGTTCATTATGACGTCGTTTTTTGAAACGTAAATGCGCGTGAAGTTTTGTGTACAGTACCGCATGTATATACATTAACAAGTAAAAAAATAAAGAGGGAATTAAGACACTTTTTAACAGAGATTCAAACACGAAATGAAATATTTCATCGTAAGATCATACTGCCGAACCGCAAGCAACATGTAACAGATCAATTTTAGTCGAAACTACAGTTTGAAACGTGTGATAATCACAACCTACCTCGACATAACATTTCACTGCCACTGGCGAAGATGAATGACAAAAGAAGATCAAACATTCAACCTAAATTTTGAATAAGTCTGATCCACTAATACCCGAATTTGCACAGTATACATCCTAAAAACCAATGGAACCCATGGGTACCCACAAGTGCTGTACACACTTTACTCAGTGTCGGTGCATGCACAGCCGCCAGTCCTTGAAGTTCGTCTGGCATGGCGCGTCATTGACTACGTCACATTGACATTTAGGTCACTCACATGTAGTGTACACGTGCACTCATAATTATGTCATGCAACTACAAAGAGCAATGGGGAATCGCCAAAGATATAGTACGTACATCGATGATCAAATTGACAATTTAAATTCCTTGGTGGATCTTTTTTTTTTCCCTGTACGTATGATAAATAACAACGACGGGTTGATTTTTGTTTTTTGATAGATATATAAACGTTTCTACTACATGTATATTGTTGTACATCTCTTAAATTATCTCAAAATATTGATTGAAAACATTTTTTTTTCTAGAAATGACACGTAAGTCGTCATTTACTTCAAGCTGGATGTATTGTCATTTTCATTTTTTTTTTAAAGGGGGGGGGGGGGGGGGTGGTATTTAGTTAGTTTTTTTTATCTATCATTTTTATTTATTTGTGACTTGTCTACTAGTATTATTTATTTATCTATAGCAACATCTCGTTATCTTCAAATATTGATTGAAAACATTTTTTCGGAATGATCGACATGTCAAATCTTAATTTATTTCATGCTGGATCTACTAATAACTATTATTTCATTTTCCCTTTTAAGGGGGGGGGGGGGGTAATTAATTCAGTCATAAGCATGATTCGGCAAAGTATTTCTTCAGTCCTTTAATCTGTTTTTATTGTTGTTTTTTTTTGGGGGGGGGAGGGGGGGTCTTGCTATTATTTGATGAGAAATCTCAAGCCAGTCATTTTATTTACCTAGAACACCCCCACCTTCCCTCTGCTACATGTAATAATGTTTCCCCACAATAATTTAATGCAAAGACCATACTGAGCTTGGAATACCAATAGATATTGCAGACAGACATGCACTCACTGAAAAGCAACAGATACATATATATATACCGTAACATAAGATTTTCATGAAACTTTGTGTTGTCCATGAATTGATAGGACAGCACGTTTTGGTTTTCAAGGTCAGAGCTTAATGTACATTATCGCTTTTCAGGAGGCTGGTAAGAGCTTCATGTCATCATGCTGTTTGTCCATGTGGTAGAAATTATAATATTTCGCTCTGGCTAAATCACCTGTGTCAGTCGTGGATCCAGCGCCCCCTTTGCCGGGGGTCAAGGGGCGAATTTCGCCAATTTTTACTGAAAATGGGCCAAAATATACCTGTTTTTGGAAATTTTGGGGTCAGTGCCTGGGAGGGGGACGCCCCCTCCGCACCCCTTGAATCTGCCACTGTGTGTGAATTTTACTGATAAATTGTTTCAATGGTGAGAAAAATATGCAAGAGTCTACATGTAGCACTACGAGCTAAATGTCATTATGTTGCTGAGGTAGAAATCACTTTGATTGTCACAACTAGGAGGATAACAGAACTTTAACCTCTTTAGAGAAGACAGGGCCCTGACCACATGTCCTTTCTAAATGTCAGTCGGACTCCTCGGGTGATAACATACGTATATGAGCTCGCTATAGCCGGCAGAGCACGGACTGTATTACGCATGACGCGGCATGTCCTCTTATCCATTTTTATATTCATCTGTGTTGCTAGGACTCCTGCGCATTATGGTCTTGTTTGCGGTCATCTAACAGTGAAGAGGTTGTTTTACACCATAATTGTGCGTTCTTCGAGACCTCTGGGAAATCGTAATAGAGAGAGGATTGTGCACACGTAATCCAGAATAACCACATCGTATGCTACGTACGCGGCACGGCAGATGGCTGGCGTCCTAAGTCTGCACCAGTTGCCCATTGGTCTCGTTGGTTTATGTGTGGTCTTCTTTGTTTAATGTTTCTATGGTGTGAGTTGGTGTCCCTTTTGCGTCTCTTTCTGTGGGTGTCTGTTCTGTGTGTGAGGGTGTGTGTGTGTGTGTGTGTGTTTTTTTTTTTTTGCATTGGGTGTTTTGGGGTTTTGCTATGGGTGCTGCAACCTACTGTTGTGTTGTTTGAGATCCCCTCCTTTCTTTTAACTTTTTTATCAGTGCTACGTCCCCTTCATGGCTTTGCCATAGTTCATATTAAATCTCTATGAAAGTCCGCCCTCGACGAGATACGAACCTATAGGACCTGCAGATTGGAAACCCGGTGCTCTACTATATTGAGCTGTG
This sequence comes from Pinctada imbricata, assembly GCA_033119305.1. Lineage (NCBI taxonomy): Eukaryota > Metazoa > Mollusca > Bivalvia > Pterioida > Pteriidae > Pinctada > Pinctada imbricata. Next base: position 57,209,551 of record VSWD01000006.1, on the reverse strand, counting down.
TTACCCGAATATTGACGGCTCGAAAAAGTACACTGTCGAGCTGTACTTTGCTGTATTAGTTTACTTCCGGTCAAACCCCAGCCGGCTCATCCTCATTTATTGATTATTTTACACTCGTTACAAAGACAAGAATGGGCAAAGTTGAAACTAAGAAGGTTGAGGATGTTCTCCTCCAAATACCGTTTGGAAAATTTGCTGTTGTAACAGTATCACTGCCCGCATTATCTCTGTTGTATTGTTTTCTGACCGGCATCATTTTCCGTTTTGATGAGGTCAATGAAACTGTTTGCCAGGTAAAAGAAACTTATTTATCATTAAAAGGAATAAATCATTTACGGTCTACATGTACTTGAATTTCTAATGATAAGGAAGCTTATACTGGTGGAGTACTTATCGGCAATATTGCCGATTTGTTGCTCTATTTTCTAATATGAATCAAGGCAAAGCCTTATGTAAGAGCGGAGAAAAAAGACACAAAAAATTTTTTAAAACCTCAGTTGATCTAAAAATCAAAAATTCCAGGAATCCCTCCCTGCCAGTCAAGCTGGACCTCCCCTTCTCTCTGCAAAATAAATAAGTAAATCTGAATCCATCTCATCTAATATACACAGACGTAGATCATTAGTGAGGGAGTCTGAAATCTCTCCCTTTTCTTCTCTAGTGACCTTAAAATCCAATTAAAAAATTCAAATCATTCTTCTTTTAATCTTTACTACATAATTATTTCGATCATATCTATCTTGTTTGTTTGATATGCTGAAAAGTGTTAGAAAATTGTGGCAGTTTTGTATTACATGTACCATTCCTGCACATGAAAATGGGCGCACTGCTACCATGACGTCACATATAGAGGAATAATAACGTCAAGTATACTACAGATCTCGAGTTATGTACCATTGTGTCGTCATTAGTGATAAAGATGCATGGCGGATTACAAATGTAGTTGCTGCAGAATTTCTGATTTTCAGACGAACAATTCGGCGAGTTTCACTTAATTTTATTACGCCATAAAATAGAAGAATTCTATCCACTGCAAATTTGTCAAGGTATGTTCTCCTGCTCTGTCGTTTAAGGGAATCAAGTCACTTTTACCCATATCCGCAGTCCTGTTACCATACTTTTTCAGCTCAATGTATGTATAGTTTGCTCGTGCATTTTCTCATACTTACGTACACGTGTTACCATATATGTGAGCTTCCCTCGCAAAGGCCCTTCGGGCTTTTGCAGCGAGCTCCGCTCGCTATAATTTTCAAGAGTGAAAACTTGCACATGAAATTTGGACAGCACAAACTAGAAGAAATTTTCAATAAATTCTTATGACCGATACTGGTTTTATAAGCAATTAAAATGTATATAACTATGTGAACTTATTGCCTGACTACCGCTAACGTGGGGCTAAAGCCAAAGATGGATGTCCGAATTTTCTACTGGGAGAAATTAAGTACAAACAAAAACCTAATTTAACATATTTATAGCCCCTGTGATTTTCCACAACAGTCCACAACAAGGCCCTTTCTTTTTCGGCCCAAATATAGCCAGGGAAAACCTAGCTTGCTTGACTACTTTGACTTTTATTTTTATTACAAATTTTCTATAAAACGATCGGCAGAAAAAAAAACAAATAAAAATCGAGTTTTTAACATTTTCATTACATATATTTGTTTTTGTGGGTTGCCAAAAATTCGGGTCGGCAACTACATAAAAATGAATGGCCTTATATCTAAAGCAGACGATAATTAAAATACCCTCTATTTATGAAAAAAAGGAAAATTTTATGTCATACTACGTGTTCCTAAGAAATTAAGCAATAAGTTTTAATTTGAGGACAGACACGTGTAGGATCTGATCCCTGTACCATTTACATTGATTGCCCCAAACCCCCCTAAATCCGCCCTTGCCACATAGCCATATATTTCCTCCATTTGCTAGTTATCTCCCTCCTTGGATTACAACTCTCGGACTAAATCAGACTCTGCTATGTTAAAATTGATATACTTTAACAAATTTTCTGAAGTTTTCACATCGTTTACATCAATGTCTTGATGAGAATTACAAGTAACAAGATATTTTTAAAGAATAGTCTGAAGGTTAGTTATGAAATCTCTTCTGAAAAGGAGCAGGTTCGGTAAGATGGAAAATAGGCCCTAATTTTAGAATGTTTTAGATTTTGATTGTATTTCGTATCACGGAAGTTAAATGTATGGCTGTTTGAAATACCAAATAAATATTTTAATTTATGTGCAATACACCAAAAGATATGGTTTCAAAATCGGCTTTAAGTCGTAAAATGCTGACAAATCGTAAGAAATGGGCATAATTCTGGTCAAAATTTATGAAAATAAGTAGGGCGCCAACCTTCACCCAAAATAGTTTTCATATAAAAAGTTAAATTTGCAATTTATCTTTCGATCTACATAAAATTTATGTTGGGTGAGGGTTGGCGCCTATACTAATTTTAAAGATTTATGCAGAAAATATGGCGATTTTCCTTCATTTTCTGTCATGCAGAGCAAATGACGTCACTAACGCACGTGACGTTTTGACAATGAAAAATGTTTACTTTCTATTTCGGCAGGTATTTGAGATAAATATAAGAGATGCTGAATCATAATTTTCATAAAATTATTTTTCGCAAAAATTTAGGGCCGATTTTGGTAGTTAGTGAACCTACCCCTTTATTTATAAATGTTTTACATTTAATGTCAATGTTTTGCATGGTAGTAATGGATTAAGTCCAAGAGTTGAAATCTAATGTGACGGTTAATTTGGAGGTATCACATCATCATGGGAACACACTATAATTAGATATTTATATACCGGTATGCCCATTCATTTGAATTTACGCTGTGATTATAGGAGTATAACTGTGATGGCTTAATTTAAACATATTAGGTATGTGATTATGTGTATTTGGAATGATTATACATTACATGTATATTATGTGTATTATTTGGACGAATAAATTATCCATATGTCTGACATTTCTCATGAGATTTCTAGATGTCTGGTATCTAGTGATTTCTTTTTTCTTTACTATTAACAAGTTCAAGAGGCAATGAAATTTATGTAACAATTTAACAATGAAAAAGGCACCATAGGTCTCCAACTCTGAACATTTAAAGCTAATTGTTATTTATCAATAAAAATTAATATTATTATTAAAATCAGCTGTTGCACTAAGTTTAGTTTTACATTGTGATTTCAGGCCAGTAATGTTGTGCCGTCTATCAGTGCGGTGACAGGAATCACGCCTGGAGCCTATGTATGGAGGATATGTATTGCTCTCCACTCCACTCCGAGGTTTGCCGTCGGTTTTATATACTACAACTACTTCAAAGCCAGACTGAGTTACATTAACCCCAAGTATCGATGGTTATACATCAAGCTCCTATCGCTCAACTTCTGGATGTACACCATAGAAAATGCCTGCTTACTGTCTGTCGCCATGGTGTCAAATAGGGAAAATTATCGTAAGTTGGATGTCTGGCTCATAAATGAAAATAATTTCTTCAGTACCCAGGATCCTAGATATAGTTTTAGCAAAGTAAACATGACCAACAGTCTCCTTATTTTTGGTCAGATAGTAGATGTAAATTGTATGAAAGACTTAAAGTACACATAATCTTGAGTTGCATTGATTGCTAGCTGAATTCAAACTAATATAATTTCTGATCCACATATATGTAGATGTACATCACTTATAATTCATAACTATGAGATACGCATGTATTTTCAGCAATCCATGAGAAGATCTTTGTGGTGTTTATGATCATGTCATGCTGTTATATGCTGAGTAATACATTAATCTACAAATGGTCCAGGACACCCATCATGTCAGATATTGTGAGTATGTCATGATAGTAATTCACATATACTTTTAGTGGTGTACCGATGATCAATGTAACTTAAAGAGCAAATTTTTATGTAATAGATTCAAGATCTCAAATACAATGTAGTAAATAAAGCAACTAAATATACAATCAATTACTTAATTAGGCAATCAAAGTGATTTGACTAATTTAAGTTATAAGTTTGTGAGATGGGCAATTTTTAATAGAATTTTTTTTTTCCTTGGAACATACAATCTCGCGATCATAAAATGCCACAAACTAGTCATCTCATTTTATTCGCAAACTTAAGAAGTTGCGAAAAAAGACAGTTTACATTACTTGGGACCCATTAATTTCTGCTGGGAACCATTGTTTTGGCTGGAGACCCATAGGCCAGTTTTCATGGGGTCCAGAGGACCCATTTGTATCAAATTGTAGAGAAATCTCTGAGTATAAAAATGACAGGCGTCAAAAGTAAAACAAATTCTTTGTCAGAGAAAGTGTTATTTATAATGCCATTATTAAGTTAACAAATGTACATGTATCAATATAAACACGTATGAAATGTTGTAGAAAACTCTGAATTAGGACTAGTGGTTCAAACAAAATAAAGCAAAGTTTGAATTTGGGCGTAGCCTAGTGGTTCAAAAAGTTTTCTTGAAGTCTGCATGTCTTTTTTATTCATGATTTAAAATTTAGTTTTAATGGAGTAAATTGAATTTACTAAAATAATTTTACATGTTTTACTGTCAAAAGACTTCCAGTGAGAAAAGCAGTAGTTAGCATGTTACTTCCTGCACTTTGTAATTTTATTTCATACGGTAGTTCCTCCTTACTAAAACTGATAGAGCTTTACACTGTTGTATGATTAGCATTAAAATAGTAAGCCTCAGATAAGAGGGACTGAGAGATAAGGAACTTTTTCAAACATCTGATTTTAATGTCCTAGTAATTTTAACCAGATAGACCACTATTCCAAGCACAAGAGTTACCAAAACTCGGAAATGTGATACTCTGTCAGTGAACAGTGTATCAATAGTGAAAAGGAACTTACTAATGCATTCTTTACAAAAACTCACTAGCCCGATGCCCGTGGCTTGTAGAAATTTTGTCAGGCTTCTGGAATTTCACTGTATAAACTATACAAAAAACTTGTGAAATTGTCTTCTAGTGGTTTCTATTAGTTTCTGTGAAGACTGCTAATGAAGTAAGCAAATCAAAAAGTAATTCATCCACTACTGCCAATCACACTTGCTAAACTAATGTACAAAATAACACAATTACATGTATCATAATCAATTGAAGGATGACTGTAGTGTGAACACCTTTATTTGTTACATCTGAATTTCTAACTCAAGATGAAATAAATAAATGTAGTTAATATTTAATTCTATTTGTTTATTCAAAAGAATATTTTCTTTACTATAAATAGATTTTGCAATAAATGTAACAAATTGAAACTTTTTATCATACAAAAATAACAAGTTTGTATAATTTTCAGGAGAAGAAATCTCTAAGGATAAAATGGATCTCCTGGACTATATTAATGGCTGCCACTGCAGGGTTACTGTACACGTTTGTACTACACAGAATCTATTGTGTGCCATTTGGTAAGTCACATTTCCACCTCATCAGTGTTATGTTAAGTCAGTCAGATTTTTACCATAAGGATACAGATGTATTTGTATTCAGATTTATCACTTTAGTATTAGTAAAAATCAGGGGTTACATGTATCCTAGAGCAAAATTTTAGGGACAATTCACTTCTCCCTTAGCTCAAAAGAGGGAGAGGTGGTGGGAAAACAGGAAGAAGTGGAGTGACGCCGTAAAACTTTATGTTATTAAATTCATTATTTCAAAATAAAATGGACACAAAACATAGAATTCTTCATTTCTGGTACTTTTTCTCTGTTTCAGCATTTAGCTTTTTCTCAGCGTTTGAGTATGTTATAGCGTACGCTAACATGGCCTACCACGTCAGTGCATATTATGAGTTTATGAACAAATCTATCATGAGTGGAGACATTCATCAAGATACTGATGTAAACGGGGATCTAAAATCTACAGAAAAAATTCCAGCTCTAGGGGCGCCTGATGATCGTGGTGACAGAAGTCCTGGCAGATCTTTACGTCCGAGGAAAAAGATGACTGGGGAGAAAGTGCAGTGATTCTCAGCAATCCATACTCGCAATTTTGCTTTAAAATCAGTCTAAAAGAAGAAATCTGTATTTGCGCTCTTTGTTTCATGCAAGCATTGTTAAGAAATTTTATTTTTAGCCAAGATTTTTAGAAAATTTAATCAAAAAATATTACACACACATGCGCACTGATATAAATTTTGTGGTGAAATGGTGCATTTAGGCAGAAGCTTTTAATGTTATAGTGCCAAAAAATTCAGCTGACTTTGTCAATTTATATACTTCCTGTGTCCCTACTTATGTGTTATTAATCTATTATTAATCTTGTTTTAAAGAATTATATTAAATTCAGTGCTAAGCCATCTTAGTTACGCTCAAATATTGTTTATAGAAATTAAAATATTTATGATTTTCAAATTTTTGCAATGCACATAAATATTTCTCATGCATTTGTAAAGAAGCTCAATTTTTGTCATAAATGAAATTAGAAGCCCACTGCAATTTCTTTTACATTGCCCACTATATTTTAGACACTTATACAGAATATGAAATATGTGAGGTACAATTCATATTTATACAGAATAATTTATTAAAAAGTACATCTTCTACCTGCACTCAGGATACATTTTTAGGCCAATGTTTCTTTTTGACAAACCTTTTAAAAGAATAGGTTTGACACATTTAATATGATTCCACCCATGACCTCCAATCTTAAAGTTTTATTATGTACATGTTTTTATCTAGTCGTTTTCTCAACTCCAAGCACATTGCATGTATACCTACATGTACATGTATAAACATTGATGTGACACAAGTCTTTCTGAAAAATTGTCATTTTGTGTGAGTGTTGTATATCTGTGTTTCATGCCTTACCTTAAAATCTCTCATTAATCATTTATATTTATTTGTACGTAAGATATATGTACATAGATGTACATTCAAATGTACGTTTTTATTCCTCTATTACATATCCCGGTTGTCAAGTATTATCAAAGTCTCTATTTTATGTTATTGATGGAAACCTTTCTTTTTTAAAATCCATGGGTCTTTTTAATTATGATTTTCCTTTGCACCAATGTAACTTGTGAATGCAGATTTGTTGAACAATTTTTAGATATACAGTAAAAGAAATTGACAAGTATTTTCAGGGAAACAATTTTATGCTATTCATTGATTATGTTCACTGTAGATATAAGAGATTTTGGAAAACATGTTTAAATTTGGAAGTTTTGAAAATGGTATTGGACTCCCAAAAAATGATTAAAAGATCCTATTCCCAGGGAATATAATATGAATACTGAAAAGCATGTAAAAGCATAATATGATTAAGTGAATGTATAATATGTTTCTTTCCATTATGTAACCATCTTTCGTAAACTTGTATTTTTTGGTGAAAACAGTGTTGTTATCAGTTGTCAAAGATGTACCTGTTAAGGCCATGTCACACAGCCATTTACATGTAAAATTTGCATATATGTAATTTATGAATAGCATTTAAAAATCTAGATTTATGCATGGGAATAAGTGGAAAAATTTAGAAAAGTTGGTGGTTATGCTGAAATTTTAACAGATTAATCTCACAAGAACAACGCAGAAACTACGCATAAACTATGCATGAAACATGAATAAACTGCACAAAGAACATGCATATCCTTAGAAAAGCGTAAATCTGACGAATTTCATCTGTTTTTTATAAGTGATGCATGCCTAGTGTGTGTAGTTCTTTGCGGTATATGCAAAACATAAGTGATACATCTGCAATGAATGCCCGTATTATGCATGAAAGGATTAAACATACGCAGACATACATGGAATGGTCATGATAATTGTCAACTTTACATAATAATCTTGTATGCAGTGTGCAGATATGCGTATGAATTGCGTAAGAAATGCATAAAAACTACCTTAATTCACGTAGCGCATAAATCCAAAAAGTCAAAAAATTTTGTGCGGCTCAAAACTATTTTCGCATCTGTCCACATATTCTCATCCTGGACTCCACTTGCTGTGCATAGCAAGAGATGAAAAAAGTGCTTTAAAAACTTAGATATGTATATTGTGCATGTATTACATATCTCCGCGTATCCCTCAAATTTTGGACGTAGTTTAAGCGTAATTCATGCAAAAGTGTGATGTGACAAGGCCTTGATACATCTTGTACATTATTGTTTTAATTAAAATAAGTAAGAATTTTATTTTGAAAGTCCTTTGACTTTCCACAAAAAGGATGTACGAACCATTTTGAAATTTCAAGTTTTTGAAATTACATGAATATTTAAGTTGGCTCAAAATTCTTATTTCATAAAAGTTTCATCTCAAAACAAGAAATAGAAAGAATTTTAATCAACTGTTTGATATTATGAGACTACATGCATATTATTCAGAATTTTAATTGCCAGCTCTAGTTTTACATACCTAAGGTATACATACATGTCTACATTTACGTGAAATTATACTCTAAACATGTATTTAATGTGTATGTACAATATTTAATACTTAGATCTGTCATTCACAAAATCCTGAAATAAACAAGGAAAATATGTTTTGTGCTGTATTTTAATTTGTACAGATACACTAATGTCAAGGTGAATGACATTTGTATCTACTGTCTGTAGTTTTTGTAACACTTCAAAAAGACAGTCTTTAGACTTTAATGTCCCTTTTATCACAAAGTTGTACAATCCTATTTGTGTAGTTATACAATTTTTGGCCGGATTGCAAAGCAATTCCGGTCTATAGATTGACGATGTCCGTCCGTCCGTCTGTCCGTCCGTCCGTCCGTCCGTCTGTCCGTCTGCCGTCAACATTTTGGTTAAAGTTTCTGGTTGAGGCAAAATCTAAGGAACTATATGCAGTAGAAACTTTATATTATACATGAAGGTTGCCCATGACAAGACCTTTCAATTTATGCCGTAACATTTGACCTAGTGACCTTGACCTTGGACTTTGACCTAGTTAAAGATTTTGGTTAAAGTTCCTGGTTTAAGCAAAATCTAAGGAACTGTACGCAGTAGAAACCTTATATTATACATATAGGTTGCCCATGACAAGACCTTTCAATTTATGCCATAACATTGGACCTAGTGACCTTGACCTTGGACTTTGACCTAGTTAAAGATTTTGGTTAAAGTTTCTGGTTTAAGCAAAATCTAAGGAACTGTATGCAGTAGAAACCTTATATTATACATTTAGGTTGCCCATGATGAGACCTTTCAATTTATGCCGTAACATTGGACCTAGTGACTTTGACCTTGGACTTTGACCTAGTTAAAGATTTTGGTTAAAGTTTCTGGTTTAAGCAAAATCTAAGGAACTGTATGCAGAAGAAACTTTATATTATACATGTAGGTTGCCCATGATGAGACCTTTCAATTTATGCCGTAACATTTGACCCAGTGACCTTGACCTTGAACTTTGACCTAGTTAAAGATTTTGGTTAAAGTTTCTGGTTTAAGCAAAATCTAAGGAACTGTATGCAGAAGAAACTTTATATTATACATGTAGGTTGCCCATGATGAGACCTTTCAATTTATGCCGTAACATTTGACCTAGTGACCTTGACCTTGAACTTTGACCTAGTTAAAGATTTTGGTTAAAGTTTCTGGTTTAAGCAAAATCTAAGGAACTGTATGCAGAAGAAACTTTATATTATACATGTAGGTTGCCCATGACAAGACCTTTTAATTTATGCCGTAACATTTGACCCAGTGACCTTGACCTTGAACTTTGACCTAGTTAAAGATTTTGGTTAAAGTTCTTGGTTTAAGCAGAATCTAAGGAACTGTATGCAGTAGAAACCTTATATTATACATTTAGATTGCCCATGACGAGACCTTTCGATTTATGCCGTAACATTGGACCTAGAGACCTTGACCTTGGACTTTGACCTAGTTAAATATTTTGGTTAAAGTTTCTGGTTTAAGCAAAATCTAAGGAACTGTATGCAGTAGAAACCTTATATTATACATTTAGGTTGCCCATGATGAGACCTTTCAATTTATGCCGTAACATTGGACCTAGTGACTTTGACCTTGGACTTTGACCTAGTGGAAGATTTTGGTTAAAGTTTCTGGTTTAAGCAAAATCTAAGGAACTGTATGCAATAGAAACTTTATATCATACATGTAGGTTGCCCATGATGAGACCTTTCAATTTATGCCGTAACATTTGACCCAGTGACCTTGACCTTGAACTTTGACCTAGTTAAAGATTTTGATTAAAGTTCTTGGTTTAAGCAAAATCTAAGGAACTGTATGCAGTAGAAACCTTATATTATACATTTAGGTTGCCCATGATGAGACCTTTCAATTTATGCCGTAACATTGGACCTAGTGACCTTGACCTTGGACTTTGACCTAGTTAAAGACTTTGGTTAAAGTTCCTGGTTTAAGCAAAATCTAAGGAACTGTATACAGTAGAAACTTTATATTATACATGTAGGTTGCCTCTGACAAGACCTCTCAATGTAATTGCTGTAATATTTGACTTAGTGACCTAGACCCAGTTGGTGACAAAAACTTACTTTGCAATCCGGCCATACCGTCTTTAGCGGTGTTTTATTTTTTCTGTCAAATTATGAATGATGACCATGTATTTGGTAGTGTTTTATGACATCTTGAGAGGGTATTCATGCATTCTTGAGCTACTTTCTTAGTACACCTAACTTTTAAATCAAATTGACCTGGAATAAAAACTGCATGATGAAAGATGTCACTGCGATTACTCAAGGTCATTTTACTTATTCATGTCGGCTCCGTGGTCTAGCAGATAGGGCGTCAGACTTGTAATCGTAAGATATTATGTCAATATCTATTTATAGTCTCATCAAATTGTCGTATGGACCAATGATATGTCATGGCTTTGTTTTGGAATTCAAATGACATTGCCAAGATGAATTTGACAGTCCCTCAGACTGCCCATGACCTTCACATATGAAAGTGATGTATTTCAAGGTTTATACAATATACATGTCCATGTATGTACTACCTTGTTTGCCGAAACAACTATTGGTCAGAACAGTATGGTTGTTTCATGAGCCATGTCAGAATATATTTAAGCTATCATGTCATGTTACAGAACAAAGGCTAATCTACAAAGCTTACCTCAACTACATCTTTGTAAGTGAACAGAGGTAAAGGTCATGTTTAGCTCTACTGGTCAAAGACCAGTGGAGCTTATGTGATACCTTGTTGTCCAGTGTCTATCTGTCTGTCTGTTAACAATTTTTTGTGATCCCAACTCCTCTGAAACCATAAATGATGGAAACCTAAATCTTTTTGCATTTAGTTTGGTCCATAATCTAGATGTGTACCTTATATTATGTTTGAGCCTCTGACCCCCAGGGTCTTCAAATATGGGTGTGGTAATCTCTTCCTTTATAACTCTGTGTGATCTAGGGAACACCAATTTCAGAAATTATAATTTACAAAGAGTTAATTATTTTTGCATTGTTATCAGTCTGTGGTCTAGTTGTGTACCTGAAATTTTGTTTGATCCCCTGACCCCAAGGGTCTTTGAAATTGGTCGTCATCATTTTCTCCAATATATGTCTGTACACTTGTGAACACCAGTTCTCAGAAAGTATAGAATTGATAAAGAATTAATCCTTTTTGCATTATAATCAGTCTCTGGTCTTTCTGTGTGCCTGACTTTTTGGTCTGAGCCTCTGACCCAAGGGTCTTGGAAATGGGTGTGGTCATTTTCTCCTATATAACTCTATGCAATCTTTTGAATACTAGTTCTCAGAATGTATAATTGATAGAGAGATACTTCTTTTTACATTACAATGAGTCTTTGGTCTAGTTGTGTACCTGGAATTTTGTTCGAGCACCTGACTCTCAGGGTTTTGGAAATATGGTGTCATCATTTTCTCCTGTATGAGTCTTTGTAATCTTGTGAACGCCAACTCTCAGAAAGTACGATAGATTGAGAGATAATTCTTTTTGCATTATAATGTGTCTGTGGCGTAGATGTTCACCTGATATTTTGTGTGAGCCGTGCCCCCAGAGTCTTGGAAAATTGGTATCACTTTAGTGAATTCAACCAACAGCCAGTAGAGCTTCAGTCTCATCAGACTTCTGGTTGGAACCTTTAGGATGATGTATCCAAGGTACAGATAAAAGTTTGATACATGTATTTATAGATCCAGGTTTAATTTGTCAATAGGTGGCTATAAAGCAAGACCATCAGAGTAGAATACATACATGTACATCCATGTCAATATGCGAAAGATTGACAACAAAATTGATGCAAAAACAGTACAAGTTTAGAAAGCAACATACATGTACCACTACCTTGGATGGTAGCACATTTTATTCTAATCAAAATAAATCAAGGTCATTTTGAAAAGAAAAATCACAACAGATGCCTTCAGATTTGAAGTTTGGTTTGGCAGCTATCTATTAAGTTCAATGCCAGAATTGATATGAAATCATTCAAGCAGAAAAAATGTCATTTCTAGCAAAGCATCTACATGCAAATTGGTACATTTGAACTCATCTCATGCTTGACTTAAGATCTTTTACAAAATCATTAAAGTGGAAAATGTTGGTCTCAATATTTTATACCTGATAATAGCTAATTGGAAAGTCTCTGTCAGATTCAGTACCAGAAGCAGCGTATTATCATAAGTCTAAATGAAACTGTACTCTGTCATCCATGTGGAACATGTGAAAATGACACTGCCCCTTGATTATAGCATAAACTCCCATTATTTCGGGCAAGTTAAGGAGGGACTTATTTTATTTTCAATTCATACATACTCCTTTCTTAGTCACTTCTATGGGTTTATCTGCATAATGACTTTACAAATCTACAAGACCTTGTCTCTTTCTCACTTCATCAACATTTAGGTCATGTGTGATCAATACCTGCTAGCATACAGATTAACGACCTTGAATATTAACTAAGCAACATCTTTTTGATATACATGTACGGTATGACCAATACCTATTTTTTCACAACAAAGTACAAAATAATTAGTACATGTATGTAGTATGATTTATTGTCATTTTTACACATTCAATGACACCATAATAAGTCATTTCATATACAGTAGTTATGTTCTTTTAGAATACAAGTCATTATCACACAAAGAACCAATTTGTGATACACATGTAAATAGAGAATAAGTGTCTTAATTTGTGTTTTGTTACGGGTATACAACACACAGCAAGTGCATTTATCGTACAAGTAATGCGCGTTAGCGCATTTCATGCGATAAATGCATTTGCTGTGTGTTGTATACCCGTAACAAAACACAAATTATGACATTTATTCTATATATATGCACCATAGTTGTCTATTTCATTCTTCTTTTCTAAAATCGCGTTTTCTAGGTAAAAGGGTGACGTTAAAATTCAGGTCACCGCTGGCTCAGTTTGCAGGTTAGAACAGCCGTCACAGCATGTTCCTTTAGATCTTATGTATTGTGACGTCACGAGTGTTAATACACGATTTGCAGCACGTTTCTTACAATAGTAACATCTCAGGAAATTACATTGGTTGTGCATATATATATGTGTGAAGAGCTCTGGCAGCTGACATCAAAATCATACGTATTCTGTACAAAACAAAAAGTTTACTTTTATAATGGTTTACAAGAGCCATGGCATTTTTTGCCTTGAAAAAACTTATTTAAGTTTATTTTTGTCTTTTATCCATATTTTGATGTTTAACATAATCTATTTGAAGTGTTGAATTACTAGATCAATTACACTGACATGAAACTTAGCTACCATACATTAATAACAACACATGCATGGGAGGTATCTGTAAATATGCTTGGCAAATTGAATTATTTCATAATGAAAGACATTGCACATAAAAGTAAAACTAGCATACAAGTACATTGAAGATACTAGTAGTTAGAAATTTACTTTTTTTCAGATAAAAAATATACTTTCTATTCTTTAAAGAATAATCATACTGAACTTTCATTTACAACCTCTTGTTACACATTTCATACAAAATCAACCATAAAGATCATAGATATGAACCAATGGTATACACTTCTATGAAATGAAAGATAAATTTAAAAGCAGGAAGAAAATGATGTACATGGAAGTAGAAATGCTGTAAATGTAAGATTACAAAGGATGTAGATATGAATAAATGAGATGGGTATAACATGGGGATGTTTCTTCACCACAACATAATTCCTCTGTCTCAAGCACTGTACATGTAATTTTGATCATACATAATAATTATTAGATGTGGCTCATTGAAAAGTTATCAACAAAAAGATACATGACCTGTCAGTGAACAGCAACATGCATTACTAAAACTCTCCTAACATACATGGTGTAACCCCCCCCCCCCAGCCTTGTTCTATACTGTAGTCCTAAAGTAGTACAGGAGTCTAGTTATTACATGATGAAAGATTTAGGGGCAGAGCTTTAATTTTCCATCCTAATAATATTTTCAAGCTTGACCTGAGAAGCTGTGATTCCAAAATTGATAGGGTCTTCCTTTAATTATGTGAAATTATATACATGTACTAGCATTAACAGCCAGCATTAACGATTAAGTTCTACCATTAACGGTATAAGTAAGGATTGCAGAAATGTACAGTATCATACATATATACCACATTTCACCCCAACCCTTTATCCTCCTATGCAAAAATTACTGATGATTTCATTTAGATTATGGGCATATGATGTGAAATTTCATCGATCTATACAGGTAAAAACTCTACTGGAGATATATTGCAGAAGCATTTTTTTTTCAGGTCAAGTCTAACATATGATTGTTTAAACAGTCTCTCCCCCCCCCCCCCCCCTCACATCTTATTTAGATAGGAAGCAGGGGTTCTCCTTACAAAATGTGCAAAGGGATCATCCTTGTCAGAAATTCTCAAGTTATGGTATAACACATTTGTCCATAAAAGCTTGATCATGAAATCTTATCGTAAAACCTATTTATATAAGAGTCCTTCTTAGATCTAAAGCAAATCATTTGTTAAGAATCTTCATTGTCAGTCAAGACATCATTCTAAATATAAGAGTTAGAATGTAGAAACATTTTCTTTACATGAACAGATAGAAAAATACATTGACAAAAAGACATATGAAACCAGTAATATCTCAATTACATGTAGTGCATATTGTGAAAATGACTAGGATTTGCATGGACCCTTCATATAAATGTATTTGCTTTTGTATCTGGACTATGAAGATTGTCAACAATCATATCATTAATCACTGTATACGCACATGCTGAATGTGCAGGAATGTTAACATTCTTTTAATCATAATAAAATGACACAGGTTTTCCTCTTCTATGAAAGACTTGATATTTGCCAAAAAAAAAAAAAACATTTCTTTACTCATTTATTATCTCCTCTTTATATTTTGTCATTTGTGAAATTACATTTACTGAAATCGAAACACAAATTTTAATCTTGCGAGGACTCAGTTAAGGATGTCACAAATTCATCGAAATCCTGCATGTTAGATTCAAACATTTCTAACTGACTAGTTATTTGATCGAGAGTATCGGACACATCAGGGATGTTCCTCAAACATGTTCAGAGATGGAGCTCCCTGACATTCTCTGTAGAACTTGTTCAAGTCTGTGTTCGGATCAGCACCAGCAAATGGAGTTTTCTGAAAGGAGCAGATGGTAAGAATATGACTTCTTTATAGTCTGATTTACATGTATTTCCAGCATCCTGCTTTTGCTACAACTTACATACAATTGGGATACTACCAGTTATATCATTTTTTAACAAATTTAATACTGCATACACTGAGGAAAAGAGGACTAGAATTTCGATCTTTATGAAAAAAGATTGACCAATTTCCTATCTATAGATAATATCCATGACTTGTATTGCATTGTGTAAACAAGTGCATTCATGTAACTTCATTTTTCCCCTTTCTAACTTAATGAATAAGGAAACGAGCAATTTAAATATGATTATTATCAGCACCATACTTCAACAAATACAAAGTAAAAGGGATGAAAAATATGGAAATTAAAACTTATTATAAGAAATTAAAAAGAAAACTTGAGAGAAGAAAGACACACATTAAAAGCCTGTACCAGAAATACTATTTGTATCTACATGTATCTATAAACATACATACCAGTTCAACCATCACAAAATCCTCAGGAGCTGAAGCATTACTAGATATACTATCTGTAGATGATGTCACTTCCATGTTCTCTCCACTAGACACACTTTTCTGTCCCAATGATTTATTACTGTCATTAGCAGTATTTTTGCTATCTACATTTTTGTCTGTAATATCTTCTGTGTTACCATTTTGTTGTAGCAGTGAGAGAAACGGCACATCATCAAAGTCATTCTTTATGTCTTTTGACACTCGAGGCTGGGCAAAAGCACCTACTTTTTGTAATGATGTGAAGCTTGGATGCTTTTCAACACTGAAAATTCAATAATAAACATCATATTTATCAGTTAGTTACAGGTACAAATGATGTACATGTAGCTGTCATTACACCAAGTATGCACATTGGTACAGATCATTTTGACAAATAAAATAAAGTATATGGCACCCGCATAAAAGATGGATCCTTCTTCTTGTCAAAAACTGATACGAAAGGATTGTCAGGAAATTATGGTGTCATCTAGTTTAAAATTCACATGAAACACAAATTCCAAGTGAATGATTCTTTCATTGTTTTATATATAACTCTTTCGGTATTGTGACAATGAACCATGAAGTCATTAGTTTACATTCACTGTACTGTATGTACATGATAAAGTTGATGAAGAAATAGCTATGTTAGAATCAGACATGTTTCCACTAAACAAAAGGATCCAAAGAAGGATTGAAAATGACAATTTTAACAAGCAAGGACCATACAGAACTTTATTCTGGAGGCAAATGTCAAGGTTTCTGGTAATCTAAGATTGTCACAGACCACCACTTTTTACAATGTTGACTGACTTGTCAAACATGATTGCATACCAAGAATAAGCTGAAATGAAAAACTAGCTCTTTTCCTAACATTTTATTTTTTCAACTTCTTCTTTGAGTTTGTACAGAGGGATGTTATTAAGGAAATAATGAAATATTATCTCTAAGAACCTTTCAGGCTTGTCCAGATGCTGGTCTGTAAGCCTATCCCCTGCCCGCTCCATATACCTGTCCCCTGCCCGTGGGGATATTTTGATGGGCTGGGAATGCTGGGCGGGGCCACTCTGCATCACACCATGAGAGAAGACGTCCCCTGGACTGTTAGTGAAGGTGGTAGAACATAGATCCTGACCATCTACTCCATCCTGCTCTAAGTCCTCAGATGTACTGTTCCTAAAATCCACAATGTATTTAAAAAATAAATAAAATGGAATATGTAAAATCCATACATAGTGTTAAAATGAGTGTATGAGTGTCTCTTTCTTTCTTATCACTACAGAATTGATTAGTTTTAGTTTGACATTTGATTCCAAATCTAAACAGTATTTCGTAAAACTGTACAGTACTTAAAACAGCTCTTAGACTGGCAAAACATTTCCAAAAAGGGATTCCTATGGTAAAGTTTACTGACAAAACAGCTCATAGTCAGTCATCAAATCCTATTATTCATAATGAATAAAGGATTGAAAGAAATATAAATTATCTAAAATGAGTAAAAACAATCTTAATCAAATAGGCATATGCATTATGATTACCGGTAAGCAAAAAACATTCTTGATCATATATGTACAATCTTTATGAGCCAAATTCATAAACATATTCGTTATATAATGGAGAAGACTCAGTATTACTTCTGAACTGAAGATATAATGATATGCCTATCGCTTCCAAGTAATATATATCACTGTTTACATGTAGCTCTACAATTTACCTTCTATATCCCATTGAACATGGTTTGGGTGTTGTAGGCCTTTTGGGACTGTCTTTCCTGAAGTGGTCGTCCTTCACCTCAAACTTCGTCTCTCTAGAAGTCCTTTGTGGTGTTATTTGTAGTTTTGTCCTATATGCCAAGTTAATATTTATAGTACCACAAGGAGTGGGCACCGCCCCTACCTTAATTGTTTGATAATTATCTCCGAGCATAAAGAACTGTGGTTCCCCATGGTAGAATCGATAACATATAACGTAATCATCCGAGCAGGCACCCTGCCTCCTGGATAGTCTATATGCAGGTGTAACACGACTCACACTGAACAAAGATTTCAGTACTATACCCATCCTGTTATAGACGGCAAACGACACTCTAACATGAGGATCACATTGCTCTTTGTTGAGTCCTATATACCATGTTTCTAGCACCATCGAGCTGCCCTCTGACGTCTTCAGGGAGATTTCAGCACAGACATTCTGACTGAGAAGTGAAGTTTGACCAAGGAGAGCCTTTTTTGTAGCTGCATGTACATCTGGAATGTCCTTTATAGCTATGTTGAACTACAAATAAAGAATATTGAGATAGAGTTTGTGACAATTAAATGAGGATGATTATTTTCTTTATATGAGAGTAACAAATTGTGTGCAGATCTTTTTTGGTAATTCAAAATTAATGATACATTAGTAATTACAGTACCAAATCAGAATTGTCTTATGATGAAGTTATCTAATTCTGCTCAGACCAGCGAGTCACTTACAGAAATGGCTGGTGTCATAATTCTGACACTTTTGAGCCGTACATTAACCAATTGTGAAATTGGTAAAAAGCTCTGCATTACCAGAAAGTTATTTCAAAAGGAATAATATATGACAAAATCTTGACCTTAATGTATTTGAAAATGTGTATACAGTATACAGTCAAATAATAATTCAAATTAAAATACATGTATTGCAATAAAATCAAAGTTTTGAAGCAATGTTATAACTATAAAATACACATACACAAATAAATGGTCTGTATTTCCAAAAGATTTTGTAAGGTATCCCCCACCTGAATACACTTGCTTTGCATTCAACACAGTTAACAGGTTATTTAACAAGGCCCTTGAACACCCCCCCCCCCCCCCCCCCCCCCCCCAACTGGTCTGGAGACTTCTGACTAGGGAAGGTTGAACAAGTGGAATTAACATCAAAACTCAACCAAATCAATCACAACCAATTCAGGTAAGGACAATCAATCAACAGGAGCATAATAAAACAGTCCATGCCTGAATCACAAAAGGGTTTTGCAGAGTTAAAGAAATGCAGTGTTCCCACTGGGCCAAAATAGATGGGCGCCATGCCCTTGATGCCCTTCCTCGTGCCCTTGATGCCCTCCCTTGCACCCTTGATGCCCGTTCATTGCATCCTTGATTGCCTCCCGTTTTCCTCTTGTTGCCCTTCTTGGTCCGCCCTTCAATTTTTGATTATGTTGTCTGTTTGCAGTAATTAATGCATTACCGTCTCACCGTGTACTTTGCTTCATTGAAAACACGTTGTTTGACCTGACCCATGAGTGGAAACTTACAACATGACGCTTGAATTCGAAGAGACGAAGCGGAGGCAAGTAAAAAAGCCGTATCATTGATATTAAAGCTTAACAAGGTAAAATATGATTGCCGATCGTTTAGTTTTATTTTATTCGAGTGAGACACAGTCAATAATCCCCTAGAAAATTTGCCAATTCGTGTCGGCCATATCCTAAATTTTGGTCCCAGGTTTGTTCAAAGTAGATTCCTGAGGCCAACACACCCCTACCAACCAAATATCCAAGTGTCGTTGGCCATTTCTGCGGCTAACAAAACACGTACCGACGTAATTCACGGTCTATCAGTGTCAATACTTTCAAGATATTCTATACTCAAAATAATCATGAGTACACGGAAGACAGGCGGAGATAAAAATAAAGAATATACGTAGACCTCTTTGTTACGCAGATGACTATCGCTGTCTCAAAAATTACGATAACAATGGTATCACAAAACAGGAATTTTATAAGATGGAAACACAATTAAGGTCGCTGGTCTCGATGACAGAGTCTTTTGTATCCCTATAGGATTGTCTCAGGCAACAGTGCATAGCAAGTATTACAGACTGAAACAATTAAATTTGTGAAATTTGATCATGCTTGTACTTTAATTTGGTTATTGAAGATGCACTGCAAAAGAAATAAAGTGCCTAATTTGCAAAAGAAAGTTTATACTTTGTAAAATACACTCTTCCTCGACTACTTGATGCAAAAAATGTGCCCTCCCTTGGTTACTGTGCACCGATAAATGTACCCACCCTTGCCCTACGCATGTGCATGCGTGATGTGCCCTCTTTGGCCCATCGAACTCAGAAGTGCCCTACCTGGTAGAGTAAGTGACCATATTTCGCCGCTTCTTTCGTATATTTCCAAGAAATTTTCCATACTTCATTACTTGGAGGCGAATGCACTGATTGGTATTGCTAAAATATAATTTAACTCCATTCTCGATCGGAATACTACAAAAATAATTTATTTTATCCAGTTTACTGTTTCCTTATAAAACGTCAAAATATTTCGTTTCCATGCTTTCAGGGGTTACCATATTTCGCCGTTTTTGTTGATAAGTATCCTATTTGCACACAAAACGGACAAAACTATGATTTTGTTTTTTGGAAATCTTTTGTCCCTATTACTTCTAAGAAATTGTCCCATAAAATGTTTTCTTTGTTTTGTCTTCGTAAAAATTTCGGATGTTTACGCCTGAAATTTTGTATTTTTATCAATCTTTCCTCATTTTATTGTAGTTTTCATCACAGTTGAGGGCCGGAGATGTCACAATACATCAGAACATGACTTCTACGGTCATATTTGATAGGATGAAGAAAAATAAACTTTACGAATAATGCCGATAACAAAGCATTTTTTTTAAAACTATGAAACGGCGAAATATGGTCACCAGCGAAATATGGTCACCGGCGAAATATGGTTCCTTGCTCTACATGGTGCCCTGCCCATTTTGCTTTCTAGCTGGAGCACCAAAATGTATCGGTTTTATCGGATTTGCCCATAAAAAAAATTGTTTGGTCTGATAAAATCTTACGTTATATCTATTATTTGGACCGATAAAAATCACTAATTAAATGTCCGTGCAGACATTTCATTGGAAGATTTCAAGAACTCTGGTTTTGAAAATAACAGGAAAAAGAGCAAAAAATACTTAAAAAATCAGCAACAACTGCTTTTTCAACAGTCACCAGTAAGAGAAAGGGTCAGTAAAACTTGGGACGTAATATTTTTGTCTTACCCAATCGGCACCCGAGGTGTAGGGCTTGGATTTGGTTTTTATCTTGTCACCAAGTCTCGCTTGAACGATTATTTGAAGACTCTTATAGATAAGAAATTTTGTAAATTTCTCCAAGTCTTTTCTATCTTGTTGGCTTAATTTTGTATTCGACATCATCACAGTGAACAAACGATCATTGTATCCGTCTGTTTTCGTGTCGAGTTGGCACTTCCAGTTCGTCTTTTCGCTTGACAATGGTCATTCTTTTACTTGTTTTCGAATACTATAATTTCGAACGAAACAGACAAAAGAAAAACTAATGTCACTCCTTATCCATCATGGAAAATCCCTGTTCCTGTCAGCCTTTGTGTCAAAATTCTCAAAAACTGAGAAAATGAATGTTTATAACTTGAATGTCAAGGCCGTTCAGTAGTGGACGTACCAGCCTTCGTTTTTTTCTGTCCAAGACGTTTCGCCTTCTACTTTTCAGCACATGTAGGGATGCCCATTTAATCCTGAGGGGGAGGGGGGGGGGGGGATCTGGCAGTTTTTGGAAATAAATATTCACACCCAGAAAATATTGACAATAAATGGGTACCTGTAAAATGCGAAACGAAAAGAAACGAAACGAAACGAAACGAAATGGAAACGAAAAGAAACGAAACGAAATTGAACAAAACGAAACGAAATTGAACAAAACGAAACGAAATGAAACGAAATGAAACAAAACAAAATGAAATGAAACGAAATAGTTACAAAATGAAACGAAATACATATACATGTAAAAAGAAACCAAATTTATATACTGGTTAATGAGGTGTGCGGGGGGGGGGGGGGGGTTGAAATATCTGTTTTAAAAATGAGAATGAAAGATCCATAGGTAATTGGATGGTCAGGATACCCTTTCAATTTAAATATGAAAATGAATTAGATTATTAGTGAATATCTTATTTTCAAATCCATACCCCAGAAATAATGATGAAAAAAAAATGCATATTAATTGTAAAAAGTGTCAAACTGGTTCAATATTGAATATAGGTAGATATTCTTTTTCCTTTCTTCTCTGTGGTATTTGTACTTGAACGAACAATTTTTCGGGTACCTGTAAAATGCAAAACGAAAAGAAACGAAACAAAATGGAAACGAAAAGAAACGAAATGAAAACGAAACGAATTGAACAAAACGAAACGAAACGAAATGAAAACGAAACGAAATGAAATGAAACGAAATAATAACAAAATGAAACGAAATACATATAGATCTACACGTAAAAAGAAACCAAATTTATATACTGATTAATTTTTATATGGGGGAGGGGTGAGAGGCGTGTGTGTGTGTGGGGGGATTGAAATATCTGTTTTAAAAGTGAGAATGAAAGATCCATAGATAATAAGATGGTCAGGATACCCTTTCTCTATAACTAATTAAATATGAAAAATAATTAGATTATTAGTGAATATCTTATTTTCAAATCCTTACCCCAGAAATAATGATGAAATAAAAATGCATAATAATTGTAAAAAGTGTCAAACTGGTTCAATATTGAATATAGCAAGATATTCTTTTTCCTTTCTCCTCTGTGGTATTTGCGCTTGTGAACGAACAATTTTTCGCCTCATATATATAAACCTCACCCTTTCATCCCTTTAAATTTTACCCCTTTTCTTTGAAAAGATTTGAAAATTCACTATAGTACTCTAATTTCCTTTTCATACTTAATTATTCATATTAAAAGGGTATCCTGACCATCCGATCCCCTCTGGATCTTTCATTCTCACTTTCAAAACAGATATTTCAACACCCCCCCCCCCCAAAAAAAAAGAAAAAAACTAACCAGTAAATAAATTTCGTTTCATTTTGTTCCCATTTCGTTTCATTTCATTTCGTTTTGTTTCATTTCGTTTCGTTTTCATTTTGTTTCGTTTCGTTTCGTTCCGTTTTGTTCAATTTCGTTTCGTTTCCATTTCATTTCGTTTCGTTTTCATTTCGTTTCGTTTCGTTTCCATTTCGTTTCGTTTCTTTTCGTTTCGCATTTTACAGGTACCCCAATTTTTCGCCTCATATATATAAACCTCACCCTTTCATTCCTTTAAAATTTACCCATTTTCTTTAAAAAGATTTGAAAATAAAATATTCACTAATACTCTAATTTCCTTTTCATACTTTATTATTTATATTAAAAGGGTGTCCTGACCGTCCGATCCCCTCTGGATCTTTCATTCTCACTTTCAACACAGATATTTCAAAATCCCCATACCCCCCCCCCCCCTCTCCACCCCCCCCCCCCCCCCCCCAAAAAAAAAACTAACAAATAAATCAATTTCGTTTCTTCTTACATGTATTTCGTTTCATTTTGTTCCCATTTCGTTTCGTTTCATTTCCTTTTGTTTCATTTTGTTTCGTTTCATTTCATTTCGTTTTGTACAATTTCGTTTCGTTTCGTTTCCATTTCATTTCGTTTCGTTTAAATTTCGTTTCGTTTCGTTTCCATTTCGTTTCGTTTCTTTTCGTTTCGCATTTTAATTTGCATTTTTTTTCATCATTATTTCTGGGGTATGGATTTGAAAATAAGATATTCATTAATAATCTAATTCATTTTCATATTTAAATTGAAAGGGTATCCTGACAATCCAATTACCTATGGATCTTTCATTCTCACTTTTAAAACAGATATTTCAACACCCCCCCCCCCCCCCCAACGCACACCTCATTAACCAGTATATAAATTTGGTTTCTTTTTACATGTATATGTATTTCGTTTCATTTTGTAACTATTTCGTTTCATTTCATTTTGTTTGTTTCATTTCGTTTCGTTTTCATTTCGTTTCGTTTCATTTCGTTTCGTTTTGTTCAATTTCGTTTCGTTTTCATTGCGTTTCCATTTCGTTTCGTTTTGTTTCGTTTCTTTTCGTTTCGCATTTTACAGGTATCCATTTATTGTGGGTACCTACAACTAGAAAGGTTTCTTGTTGCGGTTGCAACAAGAGTGTCTTCCTCCTATAGATACAATTTTTGGTTTGGAAATATGAAGGACGTCACATTACATGTATTTATATTATATATTTAAGTTTTCAAATAGCAGTAACATTAAATTTTCAAACCGATAATTGTTGGTAAGCAACCATTTGATTTGGGGGGGGGGGGGGGGGGTGGGGGGAGGTTAGGAATTCTATTGCCAGCCGGTAAATTTTTTTTTTTTTTTTTTTTTTTTGTGCTCAGAAAGGCATATATTCATATATATTAGGAAAAAAAAAGATTGGTGAAGCAGTGATTGATTAGCATAACATATAATCCTCCATGACACCATTTTCAAAGGATTGTCTGGATTAATTTGCCTTTTCATCATAGCTCATTTTTTCTTTTCTTTCAGTGTTTATTTAATTTTTCTCTTCACTTGTACAAACTTTCTACAATATGTCATTGAAAAATAATTTGACGAACATCTAATGCAATGCGGAATTGAGTTAGTATGTGTGCCTTCATGCGTGTCTAATTTATTTGATTTTAAAAGTTGAGCAGTCTTTTAAAAATCTTAATTTTCATATATTTCTTAATTTGAATCCTTATCTCTAATTCATTTTTTAATATATTTGTAACAGAGGAAGTTTTCGTTTTTCTTTCACTTTTGTGATAAAATTTATAAACTACAAAACCAATCAGAGAGAGCAGTAAATTACACTCATCATACGCCTCTTCTCCGATTTTGTACCCCAAAACAATCTTGTCAAGCGATTTCATGTTTAAATTGAATCCCAAACTAGAAAAGAATGATTAGATTAGTTCCCAAAAGGATATCAATTCTTTACATGTAATAAAATAATGTTTATAATCCTCCGTTACTTTGCATTTTGTACATACATTCGATGTAATTAAATTCTATTTTTTCAATAAAAATCCATTTGGCAGGATATTGTGTAATAATTTCCATCGGAACATCCTCTCACTGTTAACAACTATTTCATTTGAAAGGAAAAAGAATGCATGTTTTATTTTACTTTCATTTGATAAATTAAATTCTCTCCTCCAAATTTCTATCGAATTACTTTTTATTTTACGACTATTTAGGAGTATTCTATAGGAAGAATTATTCTCTAAATCTTTTATACATATTTCTTTTTTATTCTCATCCAAAACGCGCACTTCTTCAGAACCTATAGGACTAATCTTTCGTCGAAATGATTTCAATGTGTCCTTCCAGTTTTTGGGAATAGAACGCTTTATTATATTTATTTCAGAAATCCAGTTTGTTTTATTGTTCAGTGATTGCAATATTACATTTTGGTCAAAATCTCCATTAACATTCAACATATCTCTTATGTAAATTATTCCAGAATTTATCCAATTTTTGAAAAATAATGATTTTCCCTGGAACGTTATGTTATCATTTCCCCATATTATTTGATTTTGAATTTCCCTACTTGTATTTTCGAAAGGAACATTCGTTTTAAACTTAACCCATGACTTCAAAACATAGAAGTAAAATTCCGGTAGATCTTTGACATATGGTATCTTATTTATGTTCTTTATATTCATTTTAAAAATTAATGAGTTTTCCCCAAATTTATTAAAATAAAATTTTGGAAGCTGTACCCAGCTAGCTTCACTTTCAGAGATTATTCTTTTTATCCACATTATTCGAAGCATATCAATATGTGACGTCACATCTCTAATTTTTAAACCTCCTTGTTCGTAATCGTTTATTAATACCTTTCTTTTCACCTTGTCTATTTTGTCATCCCATATAAATCGGAAAATCATTCTCTCTAATTCATTTATTTGTAAATCACTTACTGGTTGTACGCTACTGATAAAAGTTATTTTCGGAATGATAAAATTTTGTATCACCACATTTTTACCAATGATTGTGAGTTTTCGTTTTTTCCAATTTTTTATCAATCTATCGATAGAGCATATTTTCTCTTTCCAATTTAAATGATAATTCACTTTTGTATTAGTGCCTTATTTTTCCCCAAGTAAATTCCCTCAGTTTTTGATTTATTTAGTTTCAACCCAGATACTTTTCCAAAATTCTCTACAATGTTTAAGGCAACGGGTACATCTGTTTGTTTCAAAAATAAAGTTGTGTCGTCTGCTAGCTGAGCGATCTTAACGTGTTTTCTGTTCAATTTAAGGCCTTTGATGTGCATATTTGATCTTATTTTTATAGAAAGAATTTCGGCTGCAATAACAAAAATCAGACAAGACAACGGGCACCCTTGTCTTATTCCACGGAATAGTTTATAACTCTCTGTCAACCAATTATTGTTTTTAACACAGGCAGTGATGTTAGAGTACAATACTTTTACCCAATGAATAAAGGATTCCCCAAACCCGAATTTTTTCAAAGTTTCGAACATAAAACCCCATTCAATCGTATCAAAAGCCTTCGTAAAGTCTAAGAAGATAATGCATGAATCTAAATTGAATTTTTCCGAATAATCTATAATGTCTTGAATCAATCTAATATTAAACCCAATGAATCTGTTTTTAATGTAACCATTTTGATCGCTACTTATTATACTTGGCATAACATTTTTTAAGCGTGACGCGAGGGCATATGCAGCTATTTTATAGTCATTATTTAGAAGACTTATTGGTCTCCAATTCTTTAATTGATAAGGATTATCTTTTTTTTAAAAATCAACGATAAAATACCATGTTTTTGAGTACTACTAAGCTCTCCCTTAACATAACCTTCATTTAATGAGTCCACTAATGGCTTACCTACAATGTCCCAGAATTCCTGGTAAAACTCGACCGAAATGCCGTCACTTCCGGGGCTTTTATTTTTCTTCATGTTGAAAATAGCTCTTTGACATTCATCATAAGTGAGCAAACCCTCACATGTCTTTTTGTCTTCTTCACTTACCTTATTTTCAATTTGAATCTCCTCTAGATAAGCATGTATATCATTTGTTGTACATTCTGTTTCTGATTCATATAATTTACTGTAATATTTGTGTAATTCTTTACATATATCTTCTGACGATTCAATGAAATCCCCATTTTCTAGCATAATCTTCTTTATTACCTTTTTTGATTGTCTATCTTTTTCTAAACTCAAAAAATATGAATTATTCTTTTCTCCATTCTCAACCCATTCTACACGGGAACGAATTTGCGCGCCCTTCGCTTTTTGTAAATATAAATCATTTAATCTCTGTTCCAGACTTTCTATATCCTGTGATTGGACTCTAGTATTTATACTTTGCAATTTTTTCTCCAGAATTTCTATTTCGTCCTCCCTCTTTTTTGACCTATTCTTACAAAATTGTATTGTTTTGCTTTTGATCATTATCTTGCAATATTCCCAGTATTGTCTCCTATCTAGCTTTTTATTCTCTACACCTTTTTCTAAACCTTGTATTAATTGATTTATATAAGTTATATACTCTTTTTGTTTTAAAATACTATTATTGATTTTCCACAAACCAGATCCTTTGTCTGCCCTATTTGCGTAACCTAATTTTAATACAACAGCCATGTGATCAGTTGAACTTATTTGGGCAGGTCTAATATCACACTTGTTTGAATCTTTAATCAGAGAATCTTCAATTAAGAAATAATCAATTCTACTAAAATTACCCTCAGATTTTCTTCTCCATGTAAAATGTTGCTTTTCTTTATTTTTAATTCGCCATATATCTTTCATTCCGTGTCTTTTTATAAGTTGATTAAGTCCGTATGTTCTTACTATTTTTTTTTTACAGATTTATTTTTTGTACGTCTGTCACTTTCTGTTAAGACTTCATTGAAATCTCCGCCGATAATCATTGTGCCGGATTTAAATTCTGAAAGAATATTATTTTGTTTTTTGAAGAATGCGTTTCTAGATTTATTATCATTAGGTGCATAAATGTTAGCGAGTGTATAGAAACAATCATCAATTTCAATGTTGATACCTTAATAGGCAAAAGTTTGTTTATGAAAATAGATACACCACAACTGTTTGATGACCCGATGCTGTGGTATGTATATGCCAGATCAATAACTTCATCGTCGACTTTGTCACATAATTCTGGAGTGAAATGTGTCTCTTGTAAAAATGTAATTCCAAACTTTTGATTTTTTATATATTCGTATAATCTTAACCGTTTCCCTTTGTCCCGTAGACCTTGGGTATTGAGTGTTATAAAGCAAAGATCAGAAGCATTACATCTCATCGAAAATCTATTTTGCTCGATTTTTCACCTTTTTCAGCTTTTCTGGCTGTTGTGGGGAGGGGGGAGTCCTATGTTTGGATAGACTCCTACTTCTGTTTGCATTAAGGGTCTGGTTTTTGACAGACGACTCTTTCACAGATGTCAGGAACCTTTCTATTGTTCCGTCTTTATTAGCTGTTTTATTTTTCTGTTTTGTATTTGTTTCCTTTCTAACTTCACCATTTTTACCCTGAACTTTGTTGTTTTTATCTTTATCTGTTTCTAAGTTTTCAGCAATTTTCTGAGCAGGCCATTTTTTTCAGCCATTACCAGAGTCGGAGAAAAATTTTCGCCGGTTCTTCGGGCCGGATTTAAACAAATTGTCAAATGTTGTGAATGTCTGTGTAAGTTAAACTCCCCGCTGTTACAGAGTATGAGTTAATAACCGTTCCTTCAGATGTCTCTTTGCAATTAGCGAATTTCAGACAGATTGTATGATGTTTAAATAGAACCTTTTCTAGATTTTTGTGCCTATGCGTATTAGGTCTCTGGTAGATACAGCTATGTCAACAGTTTGTATTTATATTAATTAATTTTTTTTACTTTAAATTGTCTGGCACAAAGGGCCAGCAAAAATTTCCATATCATGCAATGTATCCTTACTTTTGCATGGTCCGGGAAAAAAAAATTGCCGGTCCTTTGGGCCGGAATATTTTTTTCAGCATTTTTCAGAGCCGGGATGTTTTTTTTTTTTGCAAATTCTTCCTGCCCCCTTCCCCCATAAAAAAGGCGAGCTCGTAGCTGTAGAACCAATTTTCTTGAGAAGAGAAATGGTAATAACAAGTTACGTTCAATATATATATATATAAATACCATGAGGTTCTCGCTGTGCAGGTTCAAAGGACCCCCCCCCCCCCTTCCCTTTTTTCAAAGTTTATTTTGAATTTCCATCATGGCGACATCGTTCAATATAAACAGAACTGTTTTCGAAAAACGAGGAGAGGGAAGAATGTTGGAGAAATTGTTCATCAATTTGTAAATAAACCAACCGAAAATTATGTTCGAACGTCTGCTAGAATTAGAAATTAAACTTGATGTTCAAAATATAGTTATTGAAGTTTAGAAACAGGTTTGTAGGTTAGAAATCGGAATCAAACTACCACTTTTTTTTGTGTAAATTCTGGTTTGTAGCTGATCTCTTCTAAATTAATCAACTGTTTTAAAATCAAATTGTGTATATCGAAATGTATTTATGAAATGCATATTCATCATTGTCGTGAAATCGGAATTTGAAAATCTCAACACTGCTTTTCTCGAGTCGGACTCGGACTACCAATTTTAGTGTGCGCCCGATCTGTTGGCGTGAAGGTGTATCGAAATACCCAACTCAAAATTTCGATGCTCATATCTTTTCAACAGTAAGAGATAGGAAAAATCAGAAAGACTAAATAAGACAAATATATGGATAAAAAATAATAATATTGAAATTTTTAGGAAACTTCATAAGCTTAATTTTTGTTTACTATTATAAGCAAAAAAGTGTCTTCCTCCTATGAACTTCTGAATTTGGAAATATGAAGGACGGTGAAGGACGTCATCGTAATAAATCGTTACAGTGTGCATCTAGCATTTCATATCTTGCATGGCTGTCGACTTTCAAAAAGAATGGAAATTGTAGATAGCAAAATACGAGATATTTAAGCTTACAAATAGCAAAACATGAAATTTTCGGTCCTTTTGAGTAATTCGACGCTCCCGTCAAATATTTGAATCTACTAAAAAACATGACAAAAAAATAACAGAGACCAAAAATAAAAAAAACCAATCTAGCTTTTACTCCAAACGTAACGTTGGAGAACTTTCATTGTCCTAGCTTACAGGGTTCTTGAGAAATCGCTGATCCAATTTTCCACGGTTACGAAAACAATAGGTCTTCCGACGGAAGTCGGAAGACCTAATAAATAATCTTACCCTCTTTGTGTGTTGCAGAAGTAAATATTCTGGTCCATGTTTGAGACCAAATTCCAAATATTTTCGGCTCGCTTCGCTCGCCATTCACTGAAACAAATTTTAGCTTGCTTCACTAGTAACATGACAAAAATATCTAGGCTCGCTTCGCTCACCTTGCACTAAAAAAATATCGGACTCGCTTTGCTCGCCCTTTCCACAAAATTTTATATCAATTATGTGCTATTCAGACATTTACACAGTGTTACAATTGCAAGTACATGTATAAAACAAAAATGCATATTTGATAAGCTTAATTCTTCTTCTTCGGAATACTGTGCCGGGTTCAATCATGAGCTTTGAACAAGTCTTATAGGAATGCCTATAGTGCATTACACATAAACTATATACCTACTCTTGGCATACCCATCTCCCAATGTGCTGTAAAGATGAAGGTGATCCATGTACATTCATATGTATATAGACTTATTGAAGTGCCAAGAAAGTCTTGCACATGTTACATAATTGATGGGGTCAAAGGTCAGGGTCACTGTAATTGTGGACTTAGGCCTAACCTTGTGAAAAGCATAGAGGACTAAGCAATCATCATAGAAACATCAAACCTGTCATAAATGATCCCCATGGGGAGAAGATTAACCCTTTTGATTTTCAAGGTCAATGTCACTGTGGACTTAGGCTTAAAACCCTTGTGAAAGCATAGCAGACAAAGCATTCCTTGTGAAAAGCATAATAGCATCGCATGATCACCAATTCTTCCACAATGTTCCTCATGAGGAGATGATGAACCCTATTGATTTTCAAGGTAAATGCCAAAGGTCAAGATCACTATAAGTATTGTCTTCATTTTAAAATCATTTGCTGATTAGATAGAAGATGCAGTTGTGAGTGGTTACTACGCTTGCGTTGCCTTTATTTCTTTAAAATTCTACAGATTATATAAAATTTTCTAATGAAAATTGAAAAAAGAATTGTGCATCGGATTAATTTTAATTTTTATTTGTCTTCTTTATTCCTAGACTAAGGGGACGACCATTTGATCCTGATAGGGGGGGGGTCAAATTATTTATTTTCGATGCAGGGCCGGCTGGTTATGTCAACTAAATATTATATTCTTGACATTGAAAAAAATAGGGCCCATCCTCTCCCAATGGGGATCATTTGTAGAAGGTTTTACTTGTTTGTGTGTGATCTTACACTGAGGAGGTTGTTAAACATAAGAATTTGTTATACTGTGAATATCTAGTCTTTGTTTTTCTACCCGGGGGGGGGGGGGGGTCGGTATCTTGTGTTGGGTGCTTTAACCGAAATCAAATGAATACCGCTTGTGCTACTTCTTCAATTTCTCTTGTAAAGAGTACATATCGCTTGTTCTACTTTCTCTTATTTTTCGCGTTAACACTGTAGTATGATTTTTGCATTGGTCATATTCAAAAAATTTTCCCCCAAAGGAAGAGAAGAAGGAACAACACACCCCTCCATGGCATGTCGTGCTTTATGTCGGGTAGAGAGCAGCGGGGTATGTAGCGGGGTATGTAGTAGTCTAGGTGAGAAGAAAGTTAGGACCTCTGTTTGAATTGCTTTTCCCTCCCTCCCTCCCAATGCCCTAAATGAGTTAAAGAAGATCCTGACGATAATCTCAACAGCACTCACAATAGAGCACAAAATTAAGCATCGACGGACCCCTAGCAAGCTAGAGGTGGGACCAGGTGCCCGGGAGGAGTAAGCACCCTCTGTTAGCTAGCCGCACAAGCCGTCGATGTTTAAGCACGAAAATGAAAACAATACATGAAGAAAGAACAAAAAGGAAACGGTACATTTGTTGCACAGTGCCTGATAGAAGCTAGTCGTTTTTATATGCCGAAAATTCCCATATAAGTTGTTTTGTGTCGAGAAACGGTACACAGAATATCTCAAAAATATCCTTGAATCATGTACTCCATGACGTTGCTTCTCGTTACCTGATGCACACATTCATAAGAATACACATACTTCTTTTTAGAAGACGTCAACTGAAGAATAGAACCGCTTACTGGATTATAAGTAATGAATACTGATGTGTTCCAACTCTATACTCTCCGAAGAAAATTTCAAACCAATTTATTATACACCAGAAACGTGTTCCGAATGATAAATCCTCATCAGCGATTCTTCCATCCAGAGTGATTTTATACACAACCAAAATTCATTCTAATAGCGCCCTCTGGATACATTCGCAATTGCAATACACAAATATTATAAATGAAGACAAATGCATATATATACTGTCAGTTATACCATTCACATCATGAATAATGTTGATTATACGTTTGTTATACATTTATCATTTTATGAGGCAAGCTTAAGTAATCTGTGTAACATTTGCGATTTGCTATCTATATGAGACTATTAATTATTTCAACAATTATTGGACACAATACAAGGGACACTAT
Organism: Pinctada imbricata; assembly: GCA_033119305.1. Lineage (NCBI taxonomy): Eukaryota > Metazoa > Mollusca > Bivalvia > Pterioida > Pteriidae > Pinctada > Pinctada imbricata. The sequence goes on along the minus strand of VSWD01000006.1, from coordinate 57,176,932 downwards.
GAGACGATGCGAATTAGTATCATAATATTCTACATATGTGTTCAATGCAAAGTGTCCGACATTAATGTATTATATTTTGCAAAATCAATCATAGTTAGATCAAGATTCATTTCAGAGACTGAACATGATATAGTTATGATGTAAAAAATTATTGAAAATTTTTCAACAATTCGTCTTTGAAAAATGCTGGTTCCTATAAGAGTTATGGGCCTTCAGAGTTTACATTAAACTCTAAAGAAAAACTAGTTTTTCGGACATTTTTTCCAAGAAAATGATAGGAGATTAAATACGGATAGATTAATATTTCTGAAGAGAGAGAGAGAGAGAGAGAGAGAGAGAGAGAGAGATTTATCAAATTTCAATGAAAAATCTTAAGTTCACTGTTTAGATCTTTCTTAGTGATTTTCAAAAATATTATTAGATTGATAGCATTTTTGTGGTACTTGGAGAAACCGTATTTAAGCAGATAGTCGGAATCCCCATGGGTATCAATTGCGCCTGCAAATTTCACCTACACCCCAATAAACCCTTCTGCCTCTGAAATAATAGATAACCACAAATCAGCTCTTGCTTCCTTTGGCTTCGACACTAACAATTTAGAATTAGATTTAGCACACTGATACTGCATACCTAAAATGCATAAGAATCCGTACAAACAACGTTTCGTCGCTGGTTCCTCAAAATGTTCTACCAAATCTGTATCCATCTTACTCCCCAAAGTTTTATCTGAAATCAAACCTCAAAAATATTGTTCGACAGTATAATTATTCTCGCAGTTGTATCAACCAGATGTGGATTTTGAAGAATTCGAAGGAACTTTTAGAACATCTGAAATCCACTCATTTTAGTAGAGACACTTTACACTACAATCCCACATTCTAAATTGAAAGAAAGACTCGCAAAAATAATAAGTAATGCGTTTACAAGCAAGAACCACAATTGCAAATACAAATTTATTGTTGTTAACTATGAAAAAAAAACCTACTTTGTAAAAGAAAAGTCCGATCCTGAAAATAAGTACACTGAAACAGATATTATTCAGATGTTAAACATTTGATCGACAACATTTTTGTGGTGTTTGGAGAAAAGGTCTTCCAGCAAATTGTCGGAATTCCAATGGGGACCAATTGTGCCCCACTCCTTGCCGACATTTCCTTTACTCGTACGAAGCTGAATTCATTCAATCTTTGGTTTCTGAAGGGAAAAGATACTTGGCTTCTGACTTCAACTTCACTTACAGATACATAGACGATGTGTTGTCCATAAATAATCCAAATTTCGCGGATTACCTCGGCAGTATCTATCCTTCGGAGCTTGTAGTCAAAGAAACCACAGAGAAATAATTCAGCATCCTATTTGGACACAATGTTGTCCTGCGACACTGATGGTCAAATGAACACCTCACTCTATGACAAACGTGACAACTTAAATTTCAGCATTACAGACTTTCCTTTTCTGAGTAGCAACATCCCTTCATCGCCTGCTTAAGGCGTGTTCATAAGCTTCCCCGTCAGGGATATGTTTGTGACCGACTAACATCGTCACTGAGGAAGTTCTACGGTTGATATGGGGAACTCGTCATACACTATGATGTCCCACTCTCCAGAATGGTGGATGATATTCTGTCATAGACCACTTGAACCATCCAACAAACAATTGTTCTCTATGTCTTCCGAAATGGAAGTAACCGGATGTGACAGTTCTACCGAATAGAAGCGGCGGGTGTTGCATGCAAGCAGAAGATGCTTACTCTTCCTCGGCACCTGGTCTCACTCCCATATCTGGAGTTCGCTTCTTTTCATGTGGTGGAGGTTTTTGTTTGTTTGATTTGGTTTCTGTTTTATCCTGATTTTGTATGCCTTCGGTTTCTGATTTTCTGAATTATCGATTTTATGCTGTATACAGGGATATGGTCATTATCCATATTTGTCATTCATCCAGACCTTGCTCTCGACTGGGCGAAAGCATCTCGCATCTCAGTTCAATTTTACCTTCAGATACATAGATGAGGTGTTGCCCATCAATAATCCGAATTTTAAGGATCAGCTACATGAAATCTATATTCATGAACTAGAGATCAAGGAAACAACCGAGAGCGACAGATCCACTTCTATCTTTCGACACAAACGGCCATTTGAACAACTCACTGTATGACAAGCGTGACGATTTCAGCTTCCACATAACTAACTTACCTTTCATGTGTAGCAACGTTCCGTCTTCTCCTGCTTATGGTTTTTTTGTTTCCCAGCTGATATGGGACGCCAGGGCATGATATGAAGATCTCATCATTAGAGCGAGACTGCTTGTAAGTAAGCTACTTGTTCAGGGTTATATCACACAACGGCTGAAATCATCATTGAGGAAGTTCTTCGGTCGCTACGGAGATATTTTAATGAAAGCATATCAGATCCCCCTTCCAGAATGATCAGTGACATTCTGCATTGTGATTGAATGGCTGTCATCATCACTAAACAAGGCATACTTACCTGATCTGTACATAAAAAATGTACATCAAGACAATCAAAGAACTTGACAGGTTTCTATGGAGCTGTTGCGACAGGTGTTGTATGCAATCAGGAGACGCTGACTCTCCCCGGGCAACTGGTCTCACTTCGGAATGTTGTTCATTCCGGGGTTCACAACCGTTTCGATGGGAATTCTCGCCATTTGGCCTTGCCTTTGACTTTGAGACTGGATAACTGTTAGGTACTTCTTTGATGTTTAACTATCAAGGGGAGATGTCTCCTAAAAGGGCAAAATTAAAAAGAATCATTTATCCGATACCTACAATTTTAAACGTCTTCAAATTCAAAAGCATCATTTAACGTAGCTCGCGGGGAAGCTTTCATCACAATCAAATGTGTACGCAGGTTTCACCCTCGAATTTTTTTATGTGCACATCTACGCTATGACGTCATAAACCTTACTTGATCGTAACGTCACGTTACGTTGCGCGACATATATCGTTAGGGCGCAAATAATGGCTTTTTTTAATATTATATTTTCTAGTAAGCGTAGCGAGCCGAAATTTTTAAACATAAACTTTACATTGTGTCTAAATTCAGTCAATGTATTTAGACACGCTTGCACTGAGAACCGAAAACTTTGAGGGATGTATGGTTATATTTTGACTATTTCTAGGGAATGATATATGAATGCAATTTTTGCTTCAAATATTACGTTGGAAATTAATTTGGTTTCATCTCAGGATTATACAAGAGTATAATTATCCTTAATATTTCTATCGTGATAAAAAAATATTGAAATTCATAGCTGTCGTGATTAGTTTTCAAAAATCAAATTTAAACTTTCCCATCTGCTTTTAATTCGTTTACTCTTTTGTTCTGACATAAGGTACAATGAATATAATTCCAAATTTCTATAGGATCTGGTGAAGGCTTTACTTTTTATCAGTCTTTTCTCGCTCTCCTTCTTGCTTGTTTCTCAGTGTGCACAATCGGGGAAAGCGGGGTAGGGGGGGGGGGGGGTTGTCCGACAGAAAAGGAGGAGGGGCTGCCTTATAAAATAAAATTAATCTTCTCAATACTTTTTAAATTATATGCAACGCGGTGATTTACTTTAAGAATTTAGGAATACATAGTGTCTGAAAGTTCGATTATGACGTAAGACAAAGATTTGTTTATATATCAGAAAGCAGAGCGAACCGGAATTGCTTTGTAAGGGTACGACCAATTTGACCCTGAGGGGGGAGGGGGGGGGGGCTGGCAATTTTTTTCGGGTCAGATTATTTATTTTCAACGCAGGGCCGGCCGGAATATTTATTTTCCAGTAACTAAAGATCAGAATATTTATTTTTAACCTGTAACAATCCTGACAAGCCAAAAAAAAAAAAAAAAAAAAAAAGAAAAAAAAAAAAAAGGTCATACTTAGGAGTCAAGGTCAGTGTTAAAAAATTTGCCAAAGAGACTACATATGTGCAAGTTGTTTGTTTGTTTGGATTTTCATTTTATTTATTTACTCATTCATTTATTTATTTTTTTTTTTGTTAAAGGAAAAAAAAGATACCGTACTGCGCCTTCTTGAGGAATTCCTGAACTCGGAGAAATGGAAATTTCATTTTAATAATATATATAACGACAATCGAGGCGGCTGAACGTAATGATAGAAAACGAGCATGAAATGAAAATCACAATGTATATCTTATATGGACCGCCCCTCCCCAACCCTTTTCCGATATTATAAAGTATATGTACATATAAACAAGAGGGAATTTTTTGTATACCCCGCCAAAAGATATCGGATTAAATAGTAATGAGCATGTCCGTCCGTCTGTTCCGTATGATGTTTTCAAATATTTGAAGAAAAAAATGTCATGTACGGAGAATTTTATTTTTACATTAAGATATAAGGTCTAGTTCGAATACAGCCCATGTAATTGTTGATTAATTATCTTTAAAAAAAAAAGGGTTTCTGGATGTTTTAAAGAAGACCGTTACAGAGAATCAAATATTCCTCATACTCCTTGACGTCATGTTGACATATGCGATCTGAACACGCTGTGACTTTGACGTTGCGAGTAAAATTGACGCCGAAGCCACGCAAAACAAATTTTCAATCTTAAATTGCAAAAAATCTGCCGAGAAGACCTATCCATGTTTTTATATATTCGAATTCAGCTCATTCTCTACTTTTACATGTAAGAGGGGCTTTAAGGACCTCTACAACTTAATGAAGAAAATGATAATGAAGCAAGCCGTGTTTTGCCTTTTGAATGAGTGCGGATTTTCGAATAATAAGCTGCAAAATGGCGATAAAAATTGCAAATTTCCCCTTAGAGACACAATAATCCGTAGAAATACAATACTCAACATGGCAACAATATTTTTGATCTCCCTTTTCACCCTCCTTGGTCAATTTCCTAGATTAAAAATATTTTAGTTCAGAAAATGCATATTTTCGAATTAGAACGTCAATGCCGTCTTTGAGGCTTAAAATCTCGAAAAACTTCGTGAAATAGTTACATGAAAATTATATCAAAGATTGATCAAATCTTATATTTCATGTAGACAAATTTTCAGGCTATGTCTTCTCGCAAAATTTTCCGTGCCGTAACGCCGCGATGTACCTTAAGATCAGATAAATTTGCAGCATGGACCAGACATGCACGTTTCGGATACTTAGCCCTCGTCAGTGATCATCTAAACAATATAATATGGCCAAAAATACTGAAAATTATTATGTTCAAAATGTACTGAAAGACGTAACATAATGGATGGGATATATTCCTACAGAACCCACGTTTTAGAAATTTCAAGAAATTTTAATACAGAAAATTTCAAATGAGTTGAAGAGACAGACAATCAACCGAAATTGATCGAACTTGGCTACATGTGCCCTCGGGGACTCCTGGGACACCAGCAGTAACACTCACCAAGTAGTACCAATGTTAACGCGTCTTCAAATTCAATACCATCATTTAAGAACAGATAAAGGAGCTGTAACATAAAAGACGTAAAATCTGCCCTGAAAAGTCGAAATTTCAAAACGGGAAATTTGAAGAAAGTTTTAGTAGAAATATTAACTTAATGCATATCTGAATCTTATATCTGATTGAATAAATTATCAATAACAATACCAATATTTCGGTTAAAATGTGCGTTTTTTCTATAGAAATCAATGGAAAAAGGAAAAGTTTTCTACGACATTGTTCCATCGATTCCGAGTTACAAAATGCCACTTCTATCAAAGGTGTATATCATTAATACCAATTTTCTGACCAAATGGGGTTCTGTAACTCGAGGAGGAACAATGTTCCACAGCCGAAAAACGAAAATAGGGGGATTGGCTATTTTTAAACAATATGACTTAAAATCGATAAGATAGATAAACGTTGTCCATTTCTTCTTGTTATAGAATTGAACAATCTATTCTGAGTAGATTCCGATGAAATATACAACATACACGAATGAAATAAACGATATAGAGAAGTCTTTTTCTACACAGTGTGTATTTCGCGCCTGAAAGCTTACAATATGGCTGTTTAGTGCAAAATATAACGGTTTTCAGTTTCCGGATTGCTTATTTTACCGATTACATTGACATGACAAATATCGATTATAAGCATATCCCTGTATACAGCATAAAATCGATAATTCAGAAAATCAGAAACCGAAGGCATACAAAATCAGGACAAAACAAGAACCAAATCAAACAAACAAAACCTCAACCACATGAAAAGAAGGGAACTCCCGATATGGGTGTGAGACCAGGTGCCCAGGAAGAGTAAGCATCTCCTGCTTGCATGCAACACCCACCGCTTCTATTCGGTAGAAATGTCACATCCGGTTACTTCCATTTCGGAAGACATAGAGTTCAATCTTTGGTTGGATGGTTCGAATGGTCTATGACAGAATATCATCCACCATTCTGGAGAGTGGGACATCAAAGTGTATGACGAGTTCACCATATCGACCGTAGAACTTCCTCAGTGACGATATTAGTCGGTCACAAACATATCCCTGACTGAGAAGCTTATCTGAAAGACGCCTAGCTCTCAAAACAAAATCCGTATAAATTGCATTTTTGTATATTTTCGTTCTCAGACATTGTTTCCCCCTACCATTCAAGTCGTCATTATCAAATCTTACATCATTTTTTTTAAATAAAAATACTTATGAGAAATCTTCTAATATATAATAATTTTATCCTGAACACCATTTTCCTTCATTCGAAGGAAAGTTCATGAGAAATAATCGAATGACTTCAGGGCTAAATCAAGCCCTTATCGTTACAGCTCCTTTGCAGCATGGACCAGGCATGGACGTTTCAGGTACTTAACCCTCGTCAGTGATCCTGAATCTAAACGACTTGGTGATTGTAACTGCTGCTTGACCAGGAGTACCCGAGGGCACATGTAGCCAAAAAGAAGGGAGGAGATCTCCAACAAGACCCCGTTGCAGCATCAACAGTAAAACACCAAAACACCCGATGCAAAAACACAAAAGACGAGTACAGCACGAGACGGAAAAAAGACACACGACATGTAAACATCAAACACAAAAGACTACACATAAACCGACGAGACCAATGGGTAACCGGTGCCGACTTTGGACGGCCATCTGTCACGCAAGTAGCAAATGGTGTGGTTATCCTGGATTACGTGCGCACAACCCTCTCACTTCTCCAATTACCTAGAGGTCTCGAAGAACGTACAATTGTGGTGTAAAACAACCTCCTCACTGTAAGATGACATCACACAAACAAGACCGCAAAACGCAGAGGCCCCAGAGACACAGATGAATATGTAAATGGATATAAAAAGAGGGCATGCGTTATACAGTCCGTGCTCTGCCGGCTGTAGCGAGCTCATGTATGCAATCACCCGAGGAGTCCGACTGATATTCAGAGAGGACAGGTGGTCGGGGCCCTGTCTTCTCTAAAGAGGATTGGACAGGGCCCGTCATGGAGTCCCGTCGTCACAGTCAGTCAGAGTGCAAGTCTCAAGGATGCGCTTGTACAAGACTGTAGATTGGTCAAGTACCAAGCCTAGTGTCCGTCTGGTGACATTAGGATCATATCCACGGTATAAAAGGCGTTTGATGATTCTGACGCATTTTCGATCAACTTCTGTTGATCGTCTGTCTCTTCGACGCATTCAAAATTTTCTGGTACTGAAATTCTTGAAATTTCTAAAACGTGGGTCCTGTAGCATCATATCCCACCCATCCTGCTACATCTTTCGCTACATATTTTGACATAATAATTTTCACCCTCTTTGGCCATATTACATTGTTTAGATTGAGGATCACTAGCGGGGGTTGAGTACCCGAAACGTGCATGTCTGGTCGATGCTGCAAATTTATCCGTTTATAAATGATGCTATTGAATTTGAAGACGTTTATCATGCAAACAAATGAAACGATAAGAGCAACTTTTGTTATAAACAAATTGAAAGTTAAAGCATATTTTAGGGCATTAGATGTATAATGAGAGGTGATTGTTTCGACCATTTATTGAGTTTGGAGTTATAACTTATGATATAGTTATGATGTAAAAAATTATTGAAAATTTCTCAACAATTCGTCTTTGAATAATGTTGGTTTCTATAATATGGAGGGGGATTAGGGTCACAATGCTATTTGACTTGCTTACATGCTTCATGCTATGTTGCTTCATTCAATGTTTGATTATTCCATGTTCATTTGTCTTGCTTTCATTTCAAATTGACTTTTTTGCATTTGTCTTTCTTCTTTATGCAATGTTGCTTCCGTGCACTCTACATTTGTCCTTCGTCAATGCATAATTGTCGTTCTACCATGCATTATGACATCTTTCATTGTGCCATCATTCTTTCGTCCTAATGCCATTATTGCTTCGTCAATGCTAACTTCAATTTTGCTACCAGGTGGCGCTCCGTTTGTGTCCGTTCCTTGAAATGAACTTTGAGACGTCCCCTGTTGCAGTACTTGGAAAAATGAGTTATAAATAGGGCGAAAAGTTTTGCTTTGGAGTATGGTAATAACTTTCTGGCTCAGCGGTAAGCGTGCCGGACTTCAATTGAATTTTTCCGCGTGGAATCGAATCCCATCGGCTACATCGTTTTTTTTCTGAATTGTGCGTGAGAAATTATATAGAAGTCAGTTTTTTCTGAGATATCGTGGGAAAGGCGGTATTTCATATCGAAAAATTCTAGATAAATTGAAACTGCCGCGCGTCCTAGAGATCAATAATGTCGAAGGGTTCCAACTCTACCTTCTTGAAGAAAATTCCAAATCAATTTACATGCACCAGACACGTGTTTCGAATATTAACATCCCTCGGCCCCATTGATTCAGTCAATAATGCAGTTTCTAGTCTCCTTTCATAATTTTGACCTTGAAAAGTTACCTTTTGACAAATCTGTGTGCCAAAATTACTCCAAGCTGTTGTCGTCCAAGTTAAAGTAAGTTCAAGTTCAAGTTCAATTTATTCAGATAATCCAACTTAATGGAATCCAGGACAAGAGCATAGGAGAAGGGGAGTTGGGGGAGGCGTGGCAGCGCTACCGCTCGCCATTTCTTCATAGACATTCTGAAAAATTTAGCTATTCTGATCCATCCTTTATATATATTACTTTATCAATGTACATGAAGACATCTTACTCAATCTATATAGAATATTATTACATGTAATGATAGAGGGTATAGAAAGTATTTTCTGACAAGTCAATATTTTGCTAAAAATAATTCCTGGCTCACTATAACGCTCGCCAGACATTTATTCATGTACTTCATTATTTCATTATTATTTTTTTTTTGCTTGTTAGAAATTTTGGGATGTTGTGTCCCTCCACTTTTTCAAACAGAGCTACATCGTTGGTCCAGGACTACGCCTGCTCAGGAACGTGGCACAAAAACAGTTCAGTGTCATTCACAGCCTTTTTCAACAATGGCCAAAATTTAGAACTTTATTGTGTTCCTATACTCCGTGTTAGGAAGGTATGATTTTACTTAGATTGCACTATGGCAAACTTGTCAGATTCTTCTTGTTCAGTGGCGGATCCAGCGCCTCCTTTGCCGGGGGTCAAGGGGCGAATTTGCCGATTTTACTGATTTTACTGATGTACCTGTTTTTGTCGGGAAAATATTTGCATGGTCTGTACAGGAGCATCCCCTAAACCCGCCACTGTTGTTCGACCCAAGATCAAGGTTAAGATTGAAATCCAAGCGTTTGATGCTTGCAAGGTATGACCTTGAACATTGACCTTCATAAGTCCATACTTCAAAGTCAATTATTAAAGAAGTTTTATCTTTTTATGCAAGAATCACCCGATTTATGGTACAGAAAGGACATTGAGGGGCATATAAAGGCAATTAATTAAAATCATGACTTTTCATAGATGACTTGCAAGCGACGACAGTGAGCCAACGAAGCTTTTGCGAAGTTTTGTAATAAAAATGATTTCTTATTTCAACTGAATAATGATAATGTACAGTTGCCCGCCATATTTTATTCCAAAACAATGACCCCCCCCCCCCCAGATATTGCATAAAAACAATTTATTTTTGTAAGTAACCCCAATTTTTTTCTACATCCTCTACTGGGCAGATGGACAACATGGACAAGTTACATTATACTTAAAATTGACAAAAGCAAGGGAAAAAAATGTATCCTCATCGGGGGTTCGAACCCACTAGGAAAGGTGTAAAATATATAATTGCGGCGAACGTGTCAACCACTACGCCACAGATGTTCTTCAAATGCACATGTATTTTAACTGTTAATCTTACAAAAATCTGATGCATACAACGTCAAATATTTACTAATTACTTCATAATATTTTTCAAATATTTATACAGCCAATCTATTTCTGTCCTCTCGTGCGATAATATGATAATTACTTTTCGAACGATACTGTAGTAGAATTTAAAAGAAATTTCTAACGGCAGGGGATGTTTCAAAGTTCATTTCAAGGAACGGGCACATGCGGTTGCGCGAAGCGCCATCTGGTATCAAAATTGAAGTTAGCATTGACGAAGCAATAATAGCATTAAGACGAAAGGATAATGGCAGAAAGAAGGATGTCATAACGCATGGTATAATGACAGTTATGCATTGACGAAGGACAAATGTAAAATGCAGGGAAGCAAAATTACACAAAGAAGAAAGATAAAGTCAATTTGAAATGAAAGCAAGACAAATGAACATGGATTAATCAAACATTGAATGAAGCAACATAGCATGAAGCATGTAAGCAAGTCAAATAGCATTGTGACCCTAATCCCCCTCCATACTATAAGAGTTATGGGCCTTAAGAGTTTACATTAAACTCTATGGAAAAACTAGTTTTTCAGAATTTTTTTTCCGAGAAAATGATTGGAGATCAAATATGGATAGATGGAATATTAAAAAAAAAGAAGAGAGAGATATATATTGATCAAATTTCAATGAAAAATCTCAAGTTCACCATATAGAACTTTTGCAAGTGATTTTTAAAGTATTATCTATCAAGGGGAGATGACTCCTAAAATGACCCTATTCAAAATACTAGTAGTCCTTTATCCGATACCTACAATCGTATAGCAAAAGTTTGTAAAATATCAAAACATATAGAAAATATGAAATAATTTATATACATAATTTCAAAATTTTGAACACGATTTCGTTCATAATACATCTAATAGTTTAAACCTAAGGTTCGCATATCATTAGCTCCATGTGGCCGAGTGGTCTAAGGCGCTGACCCTTGCACCATGAAGGTTAAAGTCGCTGGTTCGAATCCATCTCTAGCTCTACTTTTTTTTCAAAAAAAGTTTATCAAATGAGGATAAGTCATATTTCCATTTTTCTTCCCTTATTATTTGATTTATTGTAATTATTTCTTTCATCTGAATGAGATATTGAACGTATTGTAAGCCTATTGCATATAATCAAGACTTACCTATCTATTTTGAGGGAAAATTTTATAACCTCTGCCCAGCAATGATGTCCTGATTAAATCCGGTACTCGTTATGTTTGAAGCAGTCAGTCTCTTCATAATTTGTTGCCGTCATATTTTTTCCGATGAATGAAATATATTACATGAAAAACGTTAACAACGAAATTAATGTAAATAAAATATATAATATTAAGATATAAGCATCTAAAATCTTTCGAGATTTTTCTATAAATAGCAAGAACCACATAACCCAAATAAATGCTAGAAGGAGAAATAGAAATATCGCCATTCAGAGGATGATTTTATTTTCATTTTTATGTTAACAGAGAAACGCAAATTTGCATCAAAAATATTAAAAGGAAATAAACAGTAACAATTATGAAAACAACTGCATAAACAAGCACTTGAATAAAATAACATATTTGCTTAACGGAATTTATTGTAGGTGGCGCCACGAAAACGAATATCCTAAGCGTTTTCTTTTAGTTCTTGAATTAATTCAGTTTGCGTTTTCTTCTGAACCCTTTCACTTTCAATGGTGTAATAATTACTTTTATCATTTCTTTTTGAAGATATTAACATCAGAACAGACTCCTATTTTCAAAAAGTATACAGATTGCGCAATTTTATAAAATTAAATTTGAGAGCAGCCATGTTTTGACGTGTACCCGAAGGGACTTCCCCATTTTGTACAGTGCTTGGATATCCCATTATGTACAGAAAATCTCCTCGTTCGAGCAATGTGTACATGGTTTATTTTTCCAAACATTTTTGGTTGATGCATCTTTTTTAACTTACATACGACACTAGACCAGAATTTTGCCCATGCATCACTGTAATACCCAAATCTATACTTGTTTGTGTGGTGATCTTACATTGAGGAGGTTGTTATACATAGTTTGAGTGTCTTATCTTTGTTTTCCTATCCGTTGGTCGCACAGGGATTTATCACGCTAATACCGGTTGCTGTATAAACTATATATTTGTGTTAAAGGGATCTAACTCGGCGTTTAACGAAAAATCGACAAGTCATCTTTAAGTCTTCAGAAATAGGCTAATCAATGTCAAAACCTATTTTCTGTGGTATATTTCGATAGATTAATTCATACTGAATCTTCATACGAAATTTGAAATCAGTACCTCCCTTACGAGCCGAGATATGCCCAATACCGCTCTCTTATGAGCGCCGCATTTCTAGGTCGGACAAAAAGGTGTCCGGTGATAATCAAGCAGTATAGACAAAATTTGGTTACTGCTTGATCGTTTAAACGTCCGAAAACTTCAAAGACATACAACTGCATGATTATCTACTCTTCACATGCTTTTTACCATCTCAAAAATCGCTGGTATATGAAAGTCCCTCATATAGCTACCTCTTTGCATGCACGTATATGTCTTTCATAACTCTGCACATGTTGAATTTAATCTCGCTTAAATCCGACACTTTTCTTATTTCAAAGTCGTCAAAAAAAAACTTTATTTGAAATTGTACTAAGCATATATGGGACTATTTCAAGCAATGTTATGTATTTGAGATGTTCGCATCATTGAATGGTCAAGCGGTGCCTCAAGTTGATCACTGATGCCTGATTATCATTGGACACCTTTTTGTCCGACCTAGAAATGCGGCGCTCATAAGAGAGCGGTATTTGGCATATCTCGGCTCGTAAGGGAGGTACTGATTTCAAAATTCGTATGAAGATTCAGTATGAATTAATAGAGCAGTTGCATTTATTTTACTTCTTACTTTACTTCTACTTTTACCTCATCTCTACGCTTCAGTGGTCACTGTGGTTAGGGATTAGGCCGTGGTATTTAAAATTCGTTTTCCATCCTGGTGTTTTAAAAAAAGACACCCTCCAGTTAGGCGAAAACACACAAACATACAATTTTTGTATTGTTGTCAATGACATGTATTATTCTGAAATTTTATTTAAGGCACATATCCACTGTACAAGTCAGGGGAGACGGGAATGTGAGCTATTATAGCTAAGTCTTGGTTTAAATAGATCCATTTGAGCCGTTTTTCATTTCGAGTAATAAAGCCGTAGTGGAACTTTTTTCAGTATGACAGGATACCTTTGGCAATCTCGAATTAATTGTGAGTGTATGCTTTTTACTTGGTATTTTGTCTCGAAAGGTACCAGTTCGCACACGTTAAACAGAATATTTCACAGCCATGGCTTTACATTGTTCAATACACACCTGTCCTGAGGCGATCCAACTACAGTTAACTTTTAAAGCTGACCTGTCACTTTTTTAGCATTTAAATGTGAAAGTATAATCATCAGACGGACGGACATGCAGACGGAAAGATCATTTATTAATGTAGCAAAAATTACATTGCTTAATGTTTCTTCGTCCGAAAAGGGGAAATTTACATAAAATGTACCCGTAAGTTTTATGTCTAAGATATGAAATGTACCCGCAAAACGTCAGGGTAGGTCAGCTTTAAAAGTTAACTGTAGTCGTCAATACTCGAGACCAAGATTATGTAACCCCTAACCGCAGTGACCACTGAAGCGTAGAGGTGAGGTAAAAGTAGTGGTAAAGTAAACTAAATGCAACTGCTCTAATCTATCGAAATATACCACAGAAAATAGGTTTTGACATTTATTAGCCTATTTCTGAAGACTTAAAGATGACTTGTCGATTTTTCGTTAAACATCGAGTTAGATCCCTTTAACACATATATATAGTAAATACTGCAAACGGTATTAGCGTGATAAATCCCTGTGGTTGGTCGGTATCTTGCGTTGGATGCTGTAAAGAGTACCGCTAGTGCTACCTTATCTTATTTTTCGCGTTAACACTGTGGTATAATGTTATTTGCCTCGGTGATATTTATAAATCCCCCCCCCCCCATTCTTTTTCTTATTTTATTTTTTATTTTTTATTTCTTATTCTTATTTTTTCCAATTTTATTTATTATTTTTTTTTATTATTTATTTAAAATCGTTTCCAATTGTAAGATCGATGTGGTTTTTATGATTATTTACAGAAACCTCAATAACAACTTTAAACATTTTAGCTCCAGAATACCTGCTACACTTGTTTCACATATTGGTTGTCTATTAAGGTGTTACTTGGGTCCCTGTTGTTTGCTGTCTTTTTTGTGTGTTCATCTTACACTGAGGAGTTTTTTTTTCAATTTTACACAATTGTGTGTTCTTCGAGACCACCGGGTAACCGGAGGAGTGAAAAAGTGTGCGCACGATATCCGACTAACTACACCACTTGCTGCTTACTAGACAGATTGCCGTCATTAGTCTGCACCGATTACCCATTAGGTTCATTGATTGATGTGTAGTATTTTGTATGTAGTGTTTTGATGTCGTAGTAATTAAATGGTCCTTGTCCTTTTTGCTTATTATATTGACCTTATCTACTCATGGTTTTCACATACAGGAGTTACGTGTTTTGCTGTTGGTACTGCAACCGAGTCTTGTTGGAGATCCCCTTCTTTGTTTTAGTTTATTGTAATATTGCATCCATGTTGCACATACGAAATCGAGGCTGTTTAATTTCGTATGCCCAATGATTGTGAGTTTTTGATTTGGGTTTAAAAACTGTTTTTACATTCGCTCAGAGCTTGCTACATACCCGGTCAATACCACATACCAGATGAATGTCAAAGGTTCTTAGTGAAATGTATCGGTTGATATGCTTGACCTCAATTTTCATGTCAATGAAATTAATGAAAACAAAATAAGAGTCATATAATAAATGGTAAAAACAAGATCCACATAATACATGTATAAATTTATCATCATTCATGCACATATACTGTAGAATTTTAAAAAATCAATAACGAAAATGTTTACGTAAACAAAAAATTATATCGATTATTCAAAATTTTCAGGTCCAATGAGGTTGAACTATTCCTTTGCATAGAACCGATCCACCTTGATGGGTCAGCAGTGTTGGCCATACGTTATATCTTACTAACTCCCCAAGTTTCTCGTACACAGTCAAGTGACCTGTTATCTTTTGCGCAGGTCGTGCCCATAGGAAGCACATTGGAGGACTCTGAATATTGAATTGCCAAGTCAGTTCTACACATTTACTAGCGTAACTTAAAATGTTCTCCGTGTGTCTCTCTGGGTCTAACATCTTCTTCAGATGTTTTCTTGTGAACATCTGTTGGAAAAAAAATTAAAAAAGAATAATGTTTGTGAAAATATCGCGAATATAACTTTATTCAAAACAATCACAATATAAAAATTTATTTAAATTTCAATTTCTATGTCCAAAACGGCGTTTCAGTCGAATATATTCCATGCTTGTTTTGAATATTCAGTCGTCATAGGGATTTTTAGATAACGAAACCTACAATAATTTCACAAAGGTGGACACAGATCAAGCTGTATTACATGTAATATTTTCACTATATCTAATGAAAATCGCTCAATATAAATGAGTCTGATTTATGATAATAATAATAATTGTCATATTTACCATCTGTATGGCGGGTACAGACAACATGGCTGTGTCCTGTCTGTATTGCCTCAGGGATTTAGAGGTGTCTTTTTGGACGTTTACGGAAACATTCAACTAGAACATAAGAAAACTGCTTAAACTTTGAAAATCCAAAAGTTTTTTTATATATCAAATGAGTATTGATAAAATCTACTACGCCTTGGTTAACAAACATGTAAACATTTATATATATTTCCACTGCATAAGAATCCCCATGTTAAGCGCCCGTTAGGCAAAGGGATTTATAAACTATAATTCTGGTTGCCTATTGTGACGTCACGCTTTAGTTTTGAAAGTACGGAGAATTTACCAACGTTCGTATACTTTTGACGTTATAAGATGTAACTCGCTCATTACAAATACTCGGAAATATAAGTAATGACTGTCTCACTTTGGGTGTTCATGGTAGTAAAATTTGCACGTGACCAACCAGAATTATTTAAGGAATGAGTGTCTTATTTTTTGCGTTCATGGCTTTTACACTCTGGTTCGACAGGCGCAAATCTTTCGAGAACCGCTTCGCGGTTCACGAGATTTGCGCCTGTCGAACCAGAGTGTAAAAGCCATGAACGCAAAAAATAAGACACTCTTTCCTTATATTTACATTCAGAAACATTCAGTTATAAAACATCTTTGATAACGTCCTCGAAATTTTATAAAAATTAAGTGAAAATTAAGATCTAAATGTTTCACGTATGTCAATTCTCCCTACCAGGAAGAGCTAGAAATACTCCATCGCAAAGGACCAAAATATACGGTTTGATATTAAAAATTACCGAACAATTTTTATTTTTAAAATGTCTTCACGACGAGTCTTATTTTTTTGTAAACAATTTGAAGAGAATAAGGCCTTATTTATAATTTGAAAAGTCAGTGCTGCATAAATTCAATTCATTAGCGCCATCTACATTCAAGTACACATGAACTCTGTGGAAGTTAACGTTTTAAATGGACTGATAAAACGTTTTCACAATGTTGTTAATATCTGCTAAAACGTTTTCATGATGAATTTTAACTTTTTGCAAACAATTTAAAGAGAATAAAGCCTTATTTACAATATCGGAATAGTCGGCGCGGCATAAATTCATTTCGGTCGCGCCATCTACATTGAAGTACACATGAACTCTGTGGAAGTTAACGTTTAAAATGGACCGTTAAGACGTTTTCACAATGTTGTAAATATCTGCTAAAACGTTTTCATGATGAATTTTAACTTTTTGCAAACACTTTAAAGAGAATAAAGCCTTATTTACAATATCGGAATAGTCAGCGCGGCATAAATTCATTTCGGTAGCGCCATCTACATTGAAGTACACATGAACTCTGTGGAAACGGTGCATATACACGTACATAGAGTTGTTATACATATCTCAATGGTTTCAAGGATTTTTTTTTGGTTGTCCTCGTCTGTTTCTTCTATTTTATATCGTCTCATTCACCGTACGCATGTTGGGAATCTCCTCCTGATCGCAAATTCAGCATCAGTATGCCCCGCCCACTGTTTGAACTTCTTGCGCGCACGTTATGTGATTGGGGCCAACCTGTGTTCATCGTGAAATGAACGTCAAAATTGAATAGGCGTTTAACATAGGAAATCAACTTGCAATGTAAATATTTAAGGAATGAGTGTCTTATTTTTTGCGTTCATGGCTTTTACACTCTGGTTTGACAGGTGCAAATCTCGTGAACCGCTTCGCGGTTCTCGAAAGATTTTCGCTTGTCGAACCAGAGTGTAAAAGCCATGAACGCAAAAAATAAGATATTCATTCCTTATATTTACATTCAGAAATATTCAGATGTAAAACATCTTTGAAAACATCCTCGAAATTTTATACAAATTAAGTGAAAATTAAATCTAAATGTTTTATGTGTGTCAATTCTCCCTACCAGGAAGGGCAAGATAAACTCCATTACAAAGGAACAAAATATACGGTTTAATATTAACAATTACCGAATAATTTTTATTTTTAAAATGTTTTCACGATGAGTCTTAATCTTTTGTAAACAATTTGAAGAGAATAATGCCTTATTTATAATTAGAATAGTCAGTGCTGCATAAATTCAATTCGGTAGCGCCATCTACATTCAAGTACACATGAACTTTGTGAAAGTTCACATTTAAAAATGGACTGTTACAACGTTTTCACAGTGTTGTAAATATCTGCTAAAACGTTTTCATGATGAATTTAAACTTTTTATAAGCAATTTAAAGAGAATGAGCCTTATTTATAATATCAGATTAGTCAGCGCTGCATAAATTCATTTCGGTAGCGCCATCTACATTGAAGTACACATGAACTCTGTGGAAACTGTACATATGTACACGTACATAGAGTTGTTATACATATTTCAATGGTTTCAAGGATTTTTTGTTGTTGTCCCCGTCTGTTTCTTCACTTTTATATCGTCTCATCCCACGTGCACATGTTGGGAATCTCCTCCTGATCGCAAATTCAGCATCAGTATGCCCCGCCCACTGTTTGAACTTCTTGCGCGCACGTTATGTGATTGGGGCCAACCTGTGTTCATCGTGAAATGAACGTCATATTTGAATAGGCGTTTAACATAGGAAATCAACTTGCAATGTAAATATACTACCATGAACACCCAAAGTAAGACAGTCATTTCTTAACAAACTCCTGTGATGAGAGACTGCATTTCATTAGGCTTGCGCAAACCAACTACATGAAAGCCTCCAATTATTGGAGGGAAATCTGGAGAATGTTCTTCGATAAACTCCAAACTATTGTTTTTATGTTAAACTGATGAGAGGGCAGCAAAGCCTTACCCATTCCGGTATTTCCCTCATAGGATATATAGTCCTTTCCCAAATCTCTTGAAATTGTTCCGTGGACAATGTTTTGCAGTATTGGAAACATGCCTGTAGGAAAATTGCAGAGACAATAATTCGTCACTTAAAGATTCTCATATTCAGAATATTAAGCGTTCAGTAGATCTATGTTAGATTTTTTTCATTGATGATACAGATATCCATATACCAAGATGATCACTGTCAAGAAAACCTTACAAGGACGAAAAGCAATAAAGCAAAAAAAACTATAGAAACAATAGATTGATTCGAATATATAACTAAATATAATTCAAAGCAACAAAACCTATATAGATTAATTCGAATATATAAGTGAATATAACTAAAAACCAAAGCATTTATTAGAGGGGTTTTTTTTTTCTTAAGTTTCTGTTCGAATCATGATCAAGTTCCCTACCTTAAAGAACGGAATTTCAGTCTTAATTGACAAAAATGTTGATACAAAGGGATAAGTATAATTTAAAGAATTCTTCCACTTGATCTCTACTGTAAACATATTCTTCAAGCACAACTTATGAGATATGCTTTCTAAAAAAGGCATCTTGCATACAGTGCATTAAAATTGAGATAGTATACACCATGCATGTACCTCTAGAATATCTGCCAGTAGTTTGATATTGCCGTCTTTATGTTCTGGTTCCTGACTTAAGTCTCCCAGTGCCGCCTTCCACTCCGTCTCGTATAGCATGGTAAACCTGTCTGCCAGATTACGGAGGACATCCATGGGATCCATCGTGTCTTCTCTTAAACTGGTTTTCGTATTACTTTTTCTTCATCAAAAATAAATGAAATGAATCTAAGATCAGTCGATCTGCCATGTTTGATACATTTAAAATGGCAATTGAACATAATCGTAACGTATATTTTGAAAACTCTTTGATTTATGCCCATAATTATGCGTTGTGATGTAATAAATACTCCCTAATAAAACGAATAGGAAGGTACAAATTAAAGAGATTTGACATCACATCACACCATGTCATTATCACAATGTCAATGCCCTGGTTTACACACATACTTGTCATTAGCCCCGTCCTGTTTGCTGGTGTTTCTCGTGGATTGTTTTTGTTGTTTTTGTTTCTCCTGTAAATTTTGTTGCTGCTGTATAATTTGTTGCTGTCTAAGTTGCTGT
The DNA here is from genome assembly GCA_033119305.1 of Pinctada imbricata. Lineage (NCBI taxonomy): Eukaryota > Metazoa > Mollusca > Bivalvia > Pterioida > Pteriidae > Pinctada > Pinctada imbricata. The sequence goes on along the minus strand of VSWD01000006.1, from coordinate 57,157,113 downwards.
TCATGAAGTTGCTGTCGCTCCTCCAAATGTTGTTGCTGTGATAATTTCTGTTGTCTCTCCTCCTCCTCATCTTGTAATCTTTGCCACATGACCATTTCTTCTTGTCTTTTTAACCTCATCTCTCGTTCTTGTTCCCTCAGTAACTCTAGTTCTTTCTCCTCATTTTTCCTCATCTCCCTCTCCCTTCTCTTACGGTGTTCCAGATCCTGTGTAGCTTTGGCTATACCACTGAGCTCCCGTGGCAGATCACTGAAGGCATCCACTTCAGAATACTCACGGCTTCTTCTCGTTTTCTACAATAAGGAAACAGTAAGTTGTAAGGGTTTCATGTCGCAACACCGTTTCTCAAGCCTAGTTTTAAATGAAAAGATCCTTTTCCCTTTCCTTGAAAGTGAATTTATTAATAACTATATAAGATACCAAATGCATCTATTTTCCAAAATGCACCGTATACAATGTATTATTTTTAAAAGCGCAAAATGTCGTAAAGAAGACAAGACAATTTTCTCTTTGGCTCGATGCATACGTTTACTAAAGGAAAGAGGTCACAAATAACAATTTCTATTAAGACCCTATATTTCTTTCTCACTTCAAGACGTTATATATACTTACAGGGGCGATAACCGGTCCTTTGCTATACTCTAGCATCAGTGTTTCATAGTCAATAACGGCATCGGCCTTAATTAGTTCTAGCTGAGTGTAGTCCCTTTCCTCCACAGCTCGTATTGCCGACCTCAGGGACCGTACCTATAATGGATAAAGAATGGACAGTAACAATTGATATCATTTTATCATAGATTTTTTTTATCATAATGATGGTATCATACTTACATTGTCTCCGCTAGCCCCTGGTACGTCCCTCAGTATATTAGACAGGTCAGTTTTGGCCCAGATGACCTTGTCCTTGTTGAGGCTGTACAGTCGGTCCTGTGTGATACAGTTAATAAATATCCTCAGACCAGCTCCTGGTTCTATATCCTCCATCATAAGTCTCCAGCATTACACTAAACACGGTAAGACACACAGAGAGAATGTAAGGATTTTACCCTCCTTTTTCAGCTTCAATGCTGAAAGAATCGTGAGCATTTACTTGATTATCTTTATCGTGTAAATTAATCATCTTTTACTTCTACAGCTGATTGCAACATATAAGATTTGGAAGCATGACTGTATTCGACTTTTCACGAGGATGTTTTTTTTTGTAAATAATTTAGCAATTCTCAAACATGCACAGTTGTTACATTTTTTTTATGATATGAGGACTTTAAATGGCAAACTTTGAATCGATACTTTTGGTTAAAGAACTAATGGATAAATAAAATGTACGTTACCTGTCAGATATACTTATCTATTGGTAAACATTGATTCGACTCCCAAATACTGAATACGAGTGTTGTTTATATACCGTAGAAAGCTTTGTAAATAATAATGAAACCGCTCCTAGTCTACTTGATTTACATGTAAATGTCTTTTAGAGTACGAGTTCCTTGAACATCCTTAATTGGATATTAAAAATTCCAATTGTTTAACCGTCACTTAAAGATTACACATTCTACACTTAAATTCTAACGAGGTAGAAAAAGTATCCATAAATTCGGTATTTTCTGTTGGTATGAATTATTAATTAAATCCCCTTGTTGAGCCTTCGTTAATTAGTAATTATTGACTTCTCAATTAAGATCTTACAGTCCGCTTTGTTGTCTATACTTGAACTGAATCATTCATGTCCAATCAGGTATGTAAAAATGTTATAAGATCTGATAGGACAGCACTTTAATTCGAAATCAATAGAACATGTCGTAAAACAGAAGTTATTTATTTATAACACTGTGTGTATACATGATTTCATTAAATGTTAAAAATGTTTCTTTATAGTTCTATGATAAGAAATATATTTGGTAACTTTCCATATCGGTCTCTCTTTAAAATTGTCCAGATCTACTTTGTTTCGTTTGTTTACATTTGTTTGTTTGTTTTTGTTATGATCAATCCCTCTTCTTTTTCCCGTTCTCCCAACACATGAAGTATTTAGAGTTGATAAAAGAAGTGGCGCCATCTAAAAAATTGCCGATTTTCCATAATCCAGAACAAATTGCTTACGAAAATGGCGTCATATGCATTTGTATCATGCACTGCTTCAACAAGTATTTTCTTTCTTCATTCTTTCATAAAAATTAATGTAGCTGTTAGGTAAATACCAGACTGAATTCTATCGTTTCAACTTTTTCATATTTTCCACTGAATAACTTCTACAAATGTAGTATATCAACACGCACCTACCGAACAATCTAACATGTAATTTCACTTACCACGAAACAATTCTTAATGAAAAAGATTCCTCAATAATACATAACAGCTATATTGTTAATTTGATATTACTTTGAGTGCTTTATAAACATGAATTTTTTTTTACATGTGCGTTTAATTTTAGAATTAAAACGCCCGAATCGAAAATTGTTATTTGTAATATTTTATTCCCTTTCTTTGATGAAATATTCCTTATAAATCTTCGTATAAGGCTGTATTCCTTTATAGTGATTATTGAAGTAATTTTCATCAAGATTCTTTATAAATAAAACCGCGGTACGGATGTGTCCAATCTTGATATTTGTTTTATTCTTGTTTTTCTCGAAACTTTTATATTGCCCATTGATTTTACTATAAACTTCCCATGTCTAATTTATCTATGGCTTCTCATGTCTTATACATGTACTATAAAGTAACCAGGGACGTATATATAACAATTTTTATAGAAAAATGTTAAAGCACGGCCCACAAAAAGCGACATTATATTCCACATTTTATTATTACACGTGTTTCGGCTTTTACAGCCTCTTTAGATAGTGGTAAATATATCTCAATCATCATACATTGGTAAATACATGCAATGGTAATGACATTGATAATGATCATGATTAGGTAATGAGATTAATGGACTCTCCCCGTGAAGGTGTGCTAATTATCTGAAGAGGCTGTAAAAGCCGAAACACGTGTAATAGTAAAATGTGGAATATAATGTCGCTTTTTGTGGTATTCATTTTCTTTACGTTGGATCCAATTTGAATTTTTGATATAACAATTTTTATATACGTCCCTGAAGTAACCAATGAACACGCTATAAAACCTTTAATCGCTACCATGCATGTTTCAGCTTTCGGTAATCACACGTTGACGACTAGAGGTGGACATTTTAGTTGAATAAAGTAAAATTTAATGGATCATTTTCATCTCATTTCCAGGATAAAAATTCCAGGAGTCGTGTCACATTTCTAGGAATTAACCCCCTTCCATGTATACACATCCTTATTCTGCTACGGCGCTGTATCTTCAGTTTCCAAGCATATAACACATTATTTAGTTAGGCCCCTGTAGTGTATGCTACAATCGTTACATTATGTTAGTGACCGTTATGTTTGTCTCATCATAAATATTACTTTTAGAGTCAAATGGTTTAAAATGCAAGGAATATTAACTTACTAAATTTTGACCTACAACAGTACAATGCAAATTACATGGTTCTTGTATTTCACAAAATCCGATGGTGTTGCTAACTTGAAAGTGATTTGTCTGATTCTTGTAAGATAAATGCCAAGTGGAGAGATGTTGATATTATCAGAAAATAAATCACAACTACCAGATTTTCTTTTCATTTATTCTAAATGTACATGAATATAACATAATCAAATAACTTTTAAACAGATCATAATTTTGTAGAAGGTACGATTCGTCGTACAATGACATCTCCGATGAAGCTAGTGCTACATAGCCATTTGTATTCTTGCTAGGAATGGCAAAATAATCAAGATCACTGACGAGCAATCGAAAAATTGATAGTGCATCGAGCATGTCCTTCTAGGAAAGAATTGCAGTTCTAAGTACTAGTATTAATCATGTAAAACTTTTCTCATTTAATTACTATGGATATTTGTATTCCATTTATTACAGCTAAAGAAAATAAAGTGTGATGATAGTTTCTTTCAATTTTTTTTTGTTCAAAATAATCTATTAAATGTTACTTGTTCAAAACTATCTAATGTCATGTGCAGGACATTTAATCCGATTGTCTCATGATGGCGATAATAAAACAAAAATTCATTCAGGAATAAACATTTTTTTAGATAACGATAACAATACGAATAAATATAATCCTAATATGTATACATGCCATTTATTTCCTAGACACAATGACGTATCCCTTACTAAGTAATGGTCCATTGCCAGATACATAAACACACGGCCAAACACACTGTTGTACACGGGAACCATCCCCGCTGTAAACTTTGTATTTGTCAGAGTCCAGAGTGCTGCCATCTATTGGCCAGTCTATAAACATTGGCGGATCCTGGACGCTCATCAACCAGAGGACTTCTACCACTTTGTCTATATAGTCTGATAAATATGGCGGGAGTTTGTCAGGATCCCATCCGAAGTCTGGTCGGATTACCTGCTCTTTGAATTTCTAAAAATGGAAAATGTTTCAGTGAATCAATGATAGAACAGAAATAAATGGAATCCTTATCAATGAAATGGTAGGTATCGAGAGGACAAAGATATACTCCGGGAAATTATCATTCCGCAAACATGGAACGGACATTAAAATTTACATAACATGAACTTATGTTAATGCACACGTATCATTTTTTTTCCGACCCATGGAAACACAATAAGACAGACTTTTGAAAACCATGTTAGTTCATAAATTTTGTGTGTATTAAATGTATATCTGAAGTACATGTTTTTAGTTATTCATAACGTAATTTTTGTCGTCCATTTTACTGTTGTCGGATGAAGATCAACCAATAGTGAAAGGATATTTTTACCTGAGATAATTGAGGTAACGACACAGCGGCCACCTCCCTTCTATATCTCTTGGCGTATTTGACCCCCGTGGAGGACAGTATCGCTCTCTGCTCAATAGATGGTTGCGACTCCTAGAAAAAATGATACATGTATACATTAATGTGTTGTGTATGATATCATAAATTTCTGGAACTTGTCTTTTTCAATAACCGATTTTCCCAAATACAGCGAATTCCTGGTTGAAAAGTTAAAAATATTATTAAAAACAATCCTTACAATTGCTTTTCCATTTTATCTAAATATCGAATTTCTTTTTCAAAATTCCAATCAGCTAATTATTAAGAATTATTTTTCGATCATATTGTTAAAAAATATACTGACCATGTACGGCAGACGTATAGGTTGTATGAGCGGCTGTACTGATTTCTTCGTCAAATCTAAAATCTGCTCAGCAGCTGCTTTTCTACAGAATTCGTATGCAAACTGCAAAGTGCAGAAACGTGTTTGTACGTCAGACAAAATACAAACTGACAAAATGTAGAAACGTGTTTCTACATCAGACAAAATACAAACTGACAAAATGTAAAATGACATGAAAAACACTATCAAGAGATACACAATGCAACAACATCGATTGAGGAGAAAAAGAGAGAAAGCTGGTATACATAAGGAATCTGCATTTCCTGCTTTACCCATTACATATCTATTAGTTGAGAATAATTCAAATTCCTTAATGAATGGAAAATAGTACATATTTTTACTGAAACGACTGGAAATTAACCCTTAAAATTTTTACTTGTAAATAAGAAAATCCACATTATTGAGAACAGTTCCTTACTCTGACCACTCTTAGTAGATTATATGTGATTTCAGCCTGCTTGTCCTTTAACCATCTGTTCATTTCTCTCCACGCTGTCTTCCATTCATACGAGTACACCTCTTCGAACTGCTTTGCCAACTGGATTGCTTTTTCGTCGATATTTTCTTCAAAGTCCGTCTGTTGTAATCTTCAAAAAATGTATAGATCGCAATACATGTAGCTTTATAGACAAATGAAAAAGAAATTATCTTTCTTTTCAATTAGATAGCAACCTTCTTGACTAAAAATGCTAATGCGGCACACAGACATGATTTAAAAAACTTTCTGGTTGTATTTTCTATTTTTTCTTACTCCATCATGCATGAAGTTCCACTAGAAGATATATTTTTTTATGATATGATATGATGTCCAGTCTGTGTCGTTATAAGGATTATGTATTGATATACTTATTTCTAAGATATACATGTTTGTACAAAAACCTTTTCTGCTGCTATAAAATTGCTTTACAGAATGGGACAAGTGCCTTGAAGAGCACAATGAACGTGTAAGTACAAACCGTTTTGTGAGCTGGTCTATCTTTGATTGCTGATATTCCACTGTCCTAAGTACGCCCTCTATCTCCTCCACAGACGTCCTGTTAGAGGACAGGGACCCTCTCCGGCCTCTGGACGCAGGATTGGCTTTATTCCTTGGCGTGAATTCCATCATGGTTGACCGTTTGGGATTAAACATCGGATCATAGTTCTGAATAGGAAATAGAATAAAGAACTGCATGAAGACCAGGAGAAAAGATAGAACAAGAGAGAACAAACATAAATCACAAAACGAACACAAAACAGATGAAAATTGAAGAGTACTTCGAATAACCAATGATATTTGAAGAAATGTAGTAAACAATATTCCTTTCATAGAAATTTTGAATTTTGAATATCTCATTGATATGAAAGTTTCAAATGTCCATGGATTTTATGACAGATTTTCGGCGAAAGATTTGATTTTTTAGATGTAAAAATGTAATAATATCATGTTGACATCTATGAGAGGACAACATACCACTCTGCCTCTAGACCTGTGACAACATCCTCTCTGACCGTCTTGAGTGAGTTGTATTCATACATGGCTGTACCTGACGTGTACCTGCTGACACTGGGCTCCTTAGTGGACCTGACCAGGAGGTCCCGGAGTCTACTCCTACCTCCCTCCTCATGACCTTTACGGGGACTCTTCTGGGTCTCCACTATACCCGATATCAGAATATCCTTGATACTGCGAGATAAGCATTACATTGAAAAGGTAATATATATCATTTTATTTAAGAAAACAATGTCATGCACTTCGGTAGAAATGCATGTCATAATACAGACGTCATAACTTGTAGGTCAGCCTATTTCTATGTGGAAACATGACTTGTCATTGTTCATCATGTCACAGTGTTTTGTTTGTATTAACATTTGAAATGGATCCTTTTCATGCACATTTTACCAATTCTTTTAATCTTCCGAGTGACCGTAGAGTGCGCGTTAAATTACTCAAAGACTCGTTATTACATTATTTTTTCAACTAATCTTTCAAATTTTTGTCTTTTTAAAAATTATGTTTCATAATAGAAGCAAACATACCAGCTGGGGATATCTGTCTTTCAGAAGACTTTCGGCCTCTAGTAGATTGACATATTCTTTTTTAGCAGAATTCAGGTCCTTCTGGTCTACTAGGGTTTCCATATCGTGTAAGACATCTTGTATGTTACTCCGAATATGGCTTTTCAGAGCTGGCAGATTTACATTTACTTCTGGTTTACGCCTCCCTGCCTTCTGCATGTGCATGTTTCCCCTATAAAAGAGCAGACCAATCTTATCGCATGGAAAATAAACTCTAGAGATAAAGCTATTGGGCTCCTTACATAGCCACCCCGATAAAATCAAATCTGAACTTCCACATCTGTGGTAAATAAATAACGATTGATTCACATTTCGGTTTGAAGAAACAAAATCAATTAATGGCAAATATCGATTTACCTTATAATTCCATTAAATCTGGATTTTCCTGTGGAATATTTCACGGGGACGATGTGTATTCCGGAGATTTGCTCCTAAAAGTTAAGGGTGCCGATAGTAACCTCTAAGAGTAAGTGTAAATGTTGGTAAGGCCCTAAGCTTATAGGAAGTTGTTTATTTAAGGTCTTATTATGGTATTAATCAGAGACAAAAGGTCTATGTCATAATATTTAAAGGACCCATGAAATAAGTTTACCCCTTATATTTCTGATAATATTTTACACAGGGTCGCTGAAAAGTAAAAGTATTTACTGATTTAAAGGACATTAAATTATCAATGTTAATGTATTTGATCTATTCCATCAACTTACCTTTCTTGTTGAAATTGTCCTATGATCTTCAAAGCATTGTCACGATTTGTGCAAAAACAATTATTTATTTTTTAAAAAATCAAGGAAAAATAAAGTAATTTTCGTATGGAAATTCAGCAATAATATCGTCAATTCGTTATCATACGATCTCTTCTTAACAAATGTTATATATATTCATGATGTGCCAATTTTTCCACATTGCTAATTTTGGTTAAATACTTATTCTTACATGCTTTACTGAATATAAATTAAACTTCAACTCTACCATAAGGGAGATAAGTACTCTGCTAATCTATGTCAATATTTGTCCCCTCCGTTGGCGCTTTAAATCAGGTTTCTCAATACACCATTAGAATATAGACACATTATCGTGCTTACAGAGAAATCAGAATCAAAACTACATTATCTTAAACAACGCTAAGACAATCAGAACATATATTATCCTCTTTAGATTGGAGAGAGGGAAGTTAAACTAGGAAACAAACAATGATATTCTTGTTTTTCTAATTTAGGCCTTCTGGCATTCATAAAGTGAAATGAATAGGCAGTTTTGGAAAATATTTCAACATGTTAAAAGCAAAAGATTCCTATTTCCTAGATTAAACATGATCGAGATTATAGTTATAATTTCTTATATTGGACATTTTTCATGCTCGCGGAAATCGCACTTCGGACATCGCACTTCGAAGGGGCTGTGTCACAAAAGCAAAATGTTTATTCTTTTTAGATGAATGTAGAATAATTGCTTTAAAGAAATATTTGTTTTCATGTGTGAAATATATTATTAAGCTCTTCAGTGTCATTACAGTCCATTGTGTGTTCAGATTTTACTTTCCCGATCGCACCTGCTTTCTTTTATATGACCCCTAAAATGCGAGTTCGGCGTGCAAAGTTCCGAACGTACGTTAACGTGAAAATGTCCTGTATGAACAAACAGAATCAAAAGTGACCCCATTGCAATGTCTACATCAACATTGATGGTATTTCCTTTAACAAGTCAGATTGTATTAACCCTGCTTAATATTGATAATTTCCTTAAACAAGATAAGAAAAATCAAAGATAGACAACATAACTATCGAAAATGCGTCAGAATCATCAAACGCCTTTTATACCGTGGATATGATCCTAATGTCACCAGTCTTGTACAAGCGCATTCTTAAAACTTGCACTCTGAATGACTGTGGCGACGTGACTCCATGACGGGCCCTGTGCAAACCTCTTTAGAGAAGACAGGGCCCCGACTCCTCGGGTGATAACATACATGAGCTCGCGGCGACAGAGCACAGGTTGTATTCCGTACGCCCTCTTTTGACATCCATTTATCCATATTCATCTGTTTTGCTTGGGCCCCTGTGTTTTGCGGTCTTGTTTGTGTGTGGTCATCTGACAGTGAGGAGGTTGTTTTACACCACAACTGTACGTTCTTCGAAACCTCTGGGTAAGCGGAAAAGTGGGAGGGTTGTGTGCACCTAATCCAGGATACGCATACTTTCTGTTTTTTTCCGTGGCAGATGGCCGTCCTAAGTCAGCACCAGTTGCCCATTGGTCTCGTTTGTTTATGTGTAGTCAATTGTGTTTGATGTTTCTGTGTTGTGCGTTGATGTTCCTTGTCCCTTTTTGCGTCTCTTTCTGTGCTTGTCTGCTCTGTGTTTTGCATTGGGTGTTTTGGGTTTTTGCTGTGGGTGCTTCAGCCTTGTGTTGTTGGAGATCCCCTCCTTTGTTTTGGAAACATGACATGAATCTGTTGTGAGAGCAAGTATATTTGTTACATGTAGCTATAGACACACAGTTAAACATGACTTGTTTGAAATATCTTGATGCGGTCCCAACTTTATCTTTTTGGAGAGCTTTTCCTTATATGATATTGTCATATAGGTACATCTATATCAAAGTTTATTCAATAAGAAATAAGAAATAATGCTTATCTTTCTTCTTAAAGTCGCTTGTTCACCATATATTTGATTCTAATGAGCATGGTGCATGGACGTTGTGATCTACCAAAGGAGACTTGACAAGTTGATAATGAATTCAGATGTTTTTTTTTAAAGTTAAACAGTGGGCAATTCTGACCGAATTTGTGTAGACATTATGCCTTAAAGTTGCACACAAGAAAAGCAGCTCATGCTCCAGGTTTAACTAGTATAAATATGTACTAAACATGCCACCATTTAACCAACAATTAAGATCACTTGTCACGATAACACCTTAAACACCAGCTGTACGATGCTCTTTGTTGTTAATCATATCATCCCTATACATCTGCAATTCTTGCTTCGATGATTTCAATAACTGTTTTAAAAGTCGTTAAATATCACAAACCATAAATCAACGGCTAACACACCATTACAGAAATATACTCTTACAGTGGTGAATGTTTACGGTCGAGGGAAACCAGAATCATGCTATCTCCCTCAATGGTTTATCATATATACCGTCATGCGCTGTAGCTCCTCCCCATTTCGATGTCACTACATAATCATAATTTTGCCATTTTTATTATCAGTTAACGTACTCTGGGTTCTCACAAAGTGACCAGGGAGAGTAAGCATCTCCCTTTTGTTTTTGCGTCACTATGCTGAGTGGATGCTTTGTGTGTTTAGCATTTGTAGCAGCCCCTAAATTGCGTTTTCATGTTAAACGAACACTTTCATGTTCTCTCATATATGTTATACTATTTTCTGTTTTAATCGCTCCTTTAATGACATCAACTGTCTAATTGTTTGTGTGGTCATTTTACATGATGTCCTTTGTTTGCCTTAATTTACTGCTACACATTTGAATTTCCAGTTATCATCATTGTGGTCAATTTGTCTTGTTGTTGGTCGATTATTATGTTTTTCTACTCTTTCCTTTTTTTCCCAAACCCTCCGTAACACGTCCGTCTTATTTGAAATAATAACACGTACACGTACGCACTGGGATCATAGAGAAAATTGAGTTGTTTCAGGATTTTTTTTTCAGTTCATAGGTCTGAACTGGATACTCGTTGTTAACAAACAATGTTATACCTGGAGTGATAAATCAGCATTCACAGTAAGATAATCATATTCGCGGACCCAAGAAAGCAGATGCAATTTCTGATGGATAAAACGTTGGATGTTATGTTGATCCGTAAGGCGTCCACATGTAGATATGAGTAATGTATTTCAGAGTCGTCGGGTGACTATTTAACATTTGAAGTAAAATTTAACAATCGTAAGTTGTCAATTTAATTGATTAAAATATGGAAAATGGTACAAAGGAAATGTCAAACATCGAATTGGCAATAATGAGTTTTTTCAGTCATATATCATGGTATCATGATTTGGGTTGCACGATGCCCTTCAGTAACACTGGTCCGTCCTTGTGTAGGAACAGAGTGGGCCACACTTGGTAATCTATGGTATGTCCAGATCTCGTGTAAGGTTTAAGATAATCCTTTAATATATCTCCTTCTCTCTCCCACTCAAGTAGAAGCTTTGGATGCTGGACATTACAGTACCATGTTAGGTCAACACATCTGAGGGCGAATACCTTGAGGCAATGAGATGTCAGATACTCCCCGTGTTTGTCAAAGAAGTCCTAGAAAATAACAATGTTCACAAGTTTTCATCTATGCATATTTTTATACAGAAAGTGTTTACCAAAGAAGTCCTAGAAAATAACAATGTTCACAAGTTTTCTTGTCTTTATTGAAATCTATGCATATTTTTATACAGAAAAATATCGATTAAAACACTTTAGAGTTTAATCTATCTGATTGAATTTTCAGAAATGTATTTTTTTCAGCAAATATCGGTTAACAACGTATTTCTCTACCAACCTTTCTAAGAGAATCTAGAGCAAACTTGGCTCCTCGTCTCTGTGTTTCCCTGGCAAAACGTAAAAGGTCCTCCATAGATTTGTCGGGAATATTATTCTGTGAAGATAATTATATCACTCTTGAGCATAAATTGAATAATTTATTTTTTTCTACAATGTACATACATGTATATCTTATTTACTGTATACTTTAAAAAAGATAGCAAAATATGTTGCATGCAATCCAGAGACGCTGACCCTCCCCGGGCACCTGGTCTCGCTTCGGAATGTTGTTCGTTCCGGGGTTCGCAACCGTTCCTATTGGAATTCTCACGATTTGGCATTGTCTTCTCGACTTTGAGACTGAATGACTGTTAGGTTCTTCTTTGATGTTTACTTCAAAGATCTTGGGCTTGATAAACATCTAAGAAGTACACATCAGTTATTCAGTCTTAAAGGCAAAATTATTAGAATTTCCATTGGAACAGTTGCGAACTCCGGAATAAAGAATATTCCGAAGTGATATATGAGAAATATTTTTTTCTCAGTAAGTATTCATTATTATTCAACACGGGTACTTTTAGAAGAAAGAAAGGTCAAAACTTGTGTTCAATGACGAGATTCCTCGTGCAAGTTTGTTTTTGTAAGTATCCATCAATAATTTTTGATGCCACATCTATACGGTACGACCTTTTTGCTTCTTAAATCTTAACAATAGGATGGTCATTGGGTGTAATAAAAGTAGGTTAATAAAATATTACAACGAAATGTCTCAGCTAAAACGATGTTAAATGTAGCACTATAAAATAGTACGCGACAAGTACCGTACCCCTTCGCCTTGTGGGTGTGTCAATGCCACCATAATACCATTGAGCTGAGCCTCTGATGACGGTTTGGTGAGTTCATATGCTGCCTAAAACAATTGGAGAGGAAAATATACTTTCTAGACGAATATATTAAGTACACTCGTTCTTGAAATACTTTATCATTAGAATAGTTTAAAGATGCAATTTCATGTTCAAAACAATATAAGCAGTGTTAAAATAAGAATTAAAACGCATATTGAATCCATATTGAGGATAGTGTGTACAGGAATCAAACATAACATGTATTTACAAAAGTTCGATTTCACATGAATTTTAAAAGCTGAAAATATAACGCTATGATCTTTAGAAAAAAAGAATTGTTCTTTTTCGTTCGAAAGAGGGGAAAGGGAATGAAACCTGAATGATTGCATGTACCGTAAGCTACACGATGACACATGTCATCTCGTACTTCGTGTTATATCTCCATCCGAAGGAAAAACGAAGGCAATCTATTTCTTGCCTTGTAAAATTTAAGACAAGTCCCCATAGCGACGTTTCAGGAACAATATGCCCGAAAGGAAGTCGCCAGTTTTATTTCTCCTTTTTTGTTACTTTACGCACGAAATATGTGAAAAAAGAAAATTAAAATTCAAGGTGTATTACCAATTACCTTGAGTACTTTATTGAGATGTTTAACGACTTTTTCGTCTTGCATGTTTAAGCTGGTCAGTTCCTGGAAGGCGTCTGTAAATTCGTTGTCGTACATCTCCGAAAACTGCTCAGCCACTTTACTTGGTCGCATATCATCACTAAGATCAGCGATGGATGTGTTTCCGTCATGAAGTCTTTGGCTCGCAATCATACTCAACCTGTTAAATATAATATATTTCATTTTCACAATGGCATATTATGGTTAATAGTAAGGAAGTGTTCCAACTCTGCACCCCCGGTTAATGACAGAGGTGTAATAAACCCACCTATTCTTAGACATGATTTACTTTATGACAGTGTCCACTTCTAATTTCACTTTGCTTTGCATTTTTTCAGTATATATAAAGCGTGCTCCTGTCTTTTTGCTAAAACTGGAAAAAAAAACTTGCAATAAATAAGGTATCAATGGACCTGTTACGGAGATTATGGATCTCTTCTTCCTGCTGTCGGATACGGTCAGAATCAAATCCTGGATTTCCCGTATGGTGGTTGTTTTTGGGTGTGCCCATTCCCTTGATGGGAGAGAGAACTCGAGTAGGAGAATGAATCGTTGGTTGGGGATTGTTCTTCATGGGTGAATGATTCTTCATAGGTGAAAGATTCCTCATCCGTGCAGGAGAATGCATTTTTCTTGGAGACTGTTGCATCTGTAGATTATTTGCGTCCATGCCTGTGTCCAGTGGTGATTGCATCCCTCGATCAGACGTCTTTGAGGAAAATAGGCTTGGACTTTGTATGGGTACTTTCTTTTAAATGATAAAAATATATCATGATTAAGGATAGTAGAAATCAGCTCATTTGTAAAGCAATTATATATGTATTCCTTCAGCAGTGAAACTTCTCCTTTGGGTCAAAATCGTTATAGATCTAATTTCTTGATGTTTCTCTATTTTACAATGAAAACTGCAACCGAGTCTTGTTGGAGATCCCCTCCTTTTTGTATTAAAACAACTTATAGCATGCAGGTTTTTGCCTTGAGAATCATCGAAGATCTATATATTATTTATTCGTCCAAAATCGATATGTGATAATGTAACATACAATGGTAAGTTACAAATGCTTCCGACTGTTTTAACAGACTACAATATATAATTCAAAATACGTTTTCGTGTACCTTAAAATCTTCTTTAAGTTGCTCATATTCTGTTATAGCGTCCACTTTATGTTTGATAAGACTTCTAAGATGTCCCTCCTCAGCAAGTGTTATGGCAGCTTGTAGGTTCTTATAACTAGTCTGTAATTGATTAAAGCTATATTCACTTAAGAACCATATACATTGTAAATCTAAGAGACAATTTCATTCCTTTTTATATTGGATGTCACAGTTGCAACCAATACCTATGTCAGATAAAACGCTTTTGCATCATAGATAACTCTACATATGTGAACGTCCTACGGGTATTATATGATCATTGGTCTCGCCAGTTTTAAAGCAATGAATATCGAATGGCCATGATTGAAATAGTATTTAGAGAATAAAAAATAATGTTACCGTTCCGACATTTGTTCCTAGATGCTGCAGCATGGTGATAAATTCCCTTTTGACAGCGAGGACGTTACCCATGGCATCGTTATATTTATTTGTCCGTAGATAATTCACAAAGTTTTCCAGGCTCTCCATGTTTCTTGTACGTATACCTGCTTACCTGGTCAACTTTTCATGTAAATCAAGGAGAATATCAGCTAAATGGTAGCTTAGTAACCCAGCTGTTACTGATTCATCTATAAGAGGGAATATACATCACACATTTACTACTACCATGTAATCATATAAGATTCTTCTAATTCATTCACTGTCAGTTATGTTGGTAATTCGCTCGCTTCCTCATAGGTGTTCAAATCGAAAGTACCTTTTATCACAGAATGGATCAATAAAGTAAAATCACCACAGTCAACAGTTTACCTTAGTTTGCAAACGAGGCTCCTAAAGGATTAAGGTTATCTTTCTGTTCATTCTTGCGTATCATATATATGTATATTTTAACTTGGTTAATTAAATACCGAACCAAAAACAGACAATGTACCATTTAAATATGGTCATTTGTGTGTAATATATAACTCCATTATCGCATCGAATAGGATTATTAAATATCCATGGCAAGAATTCAGTCTAAAATTACCTCCGATCGTGTGTTATATTGAGAAATATTTCCATTGCAGAAGAATCCCCATGTTAAGCAAACGGATTTATAAACTATAATTCTGGTTGCCTACTATGAGTTCACGCTTTAGTTTTGAAAGTACGGAGAATTTGCCAACGTTCAGATACGTTTGACGTTATAACATGCAATAGACTTATCATTAATGCTAAACGGGGTGTCTGATATTTAGTACAAATGGAAATATAAGTAGTGTCTGTCTTACTTTGGGTGTTCATTGTAGTATCATTCTGGTTGGACACGTGCAAATTTTGCACGTGACCAACCAGAATTATACTACCATGAACATCCAAAGTAAGACAGTCATTTCTTAAATAACTTGACATGTACAATGTATCATATTTTCCCAAAACCTTTAGTTTACAGTGTCCTCTCTCGAAAGTTCAGCTACTTTACCAAAGCACGTATAGTATGGGACCTAAGGTAGATAATGGAATCCCATTTTAGCAGATCTTTAGGCTACATTATTATATTCTCCACGTTTCTTACCCGTGAGAAGTCTTAAAAGACAAATCAGAATCCCTGAGAAAAATCATGAACAATAGACATTCAAATTTAAGAATGAAGCCCATGCAGTTCCATGGTAATTTTTTTTTAGCTCTCAGTCTGAATCTAGGTAATACATTAAATACCGTTGATTAACAGAAACGTACATGT
Organism: Pinctada imbricata; assembly: GCA_033119305.1. NCBI lineage: Eukaryota > Metazoa > Mollusca > Bivalvia > Pterioida > Pteriidae > Pinctada > Pinctada imbricata. Next base: position 57,141,014 of record VSWD01000006.1, on the reverse strand, counting down.
TGGGTGTGTTCACGTTGGTACATAAGAAGTAGCTTTCTGCCACAAAGTTAGAACAAATCAGTGAGTGAAAGTAAAGACAAATCCAGACCTCATAATCAGTAAATAAACAAAACAGTGACAAATACAAAACTAACACCAATAACTAATTAAATATTGTACAAAGGAGTAAAAGTAAACCCCCATGATATGACAGGAGACGACAGAGTAGAAGTAAACCCCCATGATATGACAGGAGACGACAGAATGTTTATACGCAGGACAGGAGAGTTTGTATTTTTGAAGTTGGAGTCTATCGTCAAAAGATAACATGATATGGAGTTATTGTCGAAAGTGTTCTCTTACAACTTTAGTTCACAGGGATAAATTTTGTCGAATATGCCAAAGCAGAAATGATTTAGAGAGGGTAAGTAGAATTGAATTGAAGCACTAAGTGCTTCTTTCCTGGTTCCACCTCTGGCTTGCTAGAGGTCCGTCGATGCTCAATTTGGTGCTCTATTGTGAGTGCTGTTTAGATTATCGTCAGACTCTTCTTTAACCCATTTCCGTGAAAGAACAAGGAATGGACAAACTCAATTTTTTATGAGTATAAGAAATACCATCTAGTAGTTGAGCAAAATTGTTTCCCATTTAAATTCCCACAAATAATTTTGCTGAAAATCAGAGAATGAAAGTGGAACACAAAACCCCAAATCAGAATCCACAAATCACAATCAAAAGGCCTACAGATTCTTAAAAAATATAAAAAAGAACTTCCCCATGTGAAATGAAATCGATCAGAATGTTAAACATTTTCATCATCTATCTACCTCTTCTTCTTTGTATCCACTATAAGAATCAGAATTTCCCCCTACAAAATAGTTTTTATTGTTACCCGAAACATCGTACCTGTATTCGCGATGACCGTTCTTGCTGATGAAGGCATCTTTGGTGATTCGAGCGATTCTTTCTTTCAATTTAGAATGTGGAATCGTTGTACAAAGAGTCGAAAAAATAATCGAATGGTTTGATCGAAAATATATTACTGAAGCAAGGAGAAACTTGATTAATTAAGGTGTTCTAAAAAGCTCTTTTTAAGTTTTTATTAATCTACATTTGGTTGATATCGCTTCTAGAGTAACTTGTTTCACAGTACTTTTGAAGACCGGTTTTGATTTTTGAAAGACAGCACCTCGATGGCGTTGTGTTGTGTAGCCAATTTCGATAAACTTCGGTTGATGGTTTCTTCAAACTAATTCGAAACTTTCTGTTCACTGAATTTTCTCGAAATTTTATTACATCCCATCTATCCTACTATGTCTTTCGGTCTTTTTTTTTTTTAGATAACTTTCAGTTGTTGATCATTTTTCATTGTTTCGATTGAGGATCACTAACGAGTGTTAAGTACCCGAAACGTGCATGTCTTGTCCATGCTACAAATTAATCGGTTCTCAACAGTTACTGATGCAATGAATTTGAAGAAATAACAAAACTACGTAATTCTAAGTCTAATCTATAAGAGTCTGAGCCCAATTTGGAATTAAGGAGATAACTGATTTATGATTTTTAATTACCTGTTATGTTGAAAAATAAATGGGATCATAAGGCCATACAAAATTAATGTTTAGTTTGACGGGCACTTTATGAGAAAAAAAAAGTGAGGGAGGCAGGTTTTTTTTTTTTTTTTTTTTTTTTTTTTTTTTTTTTTTTGCAAACGTGAAATTTGATGAATGTAATTTATCTTTTAACCAAATTTCTAATTCAAGTGTTTTGATGCTGAAAATACAATAAAACTTAAATATACTATAATTGATTAACAAGATAACCCAACGTCTTCCTGTAATATAGTAATTGCATTTCCAAATCTGAAGTTTGCTAGATATTCTGTGATTTGGTCACACTTATTACATGTATATGTATCAAATGACAGACGATGTCCTATGACAGACCAGTATGAAGATGTAGACTAAATACATGTATGTTGTACATCTAATTTATGCTAAAAAGGATCACCAATCTCTAACCGTTGCCCTGTGTAAGGTTAAAACTTCATCTACATCTATCGTAATTGTTGTTCAGTGCTTAGACCGAAAATTTGACCCTTGGCGTCGGCAAAAGAGTAGGAAAATACAAAGAAACATGCCCTGGGATTGGGAAGGCCCATTCTGATAGAAAATGCCCCATAACATCGGCAACTCGCTGCGCCCTGGTGCCATTATTCTACGGTGTCCATTTTTGGTTTATAAATCTATCTAAAAGTTATGTTCTCGTATTTACGTTGTAACGTAGATCTACACCAGGAGCAGTAATACAGAGATCGCAGCTTTCTGTACATGGCCAGTCAGAACTCTGAAACACAGAATTCTTCTGTTCACTGACAATTGAGAGGTTCTTTGCTATTTTGATAGAATATTGATTTTTCTCCGACATTCTTTTTTATCCTCAATCAGCGCCTGAGATTTAAATCTCCAACGTCCACTTACGTATCTTCTCTACGTAAAGGTACTTGTGTATGCGTTCGTCCGTAAAATTATCATGTCATTTTTTAAAAGTGGTCAGTCAATGGGTACAAATTGAAGTAATATTTGTACATAAATGTCAATTGCCTTCCCTAATATCAACAAAGCTGAAAATGAAGCTGCCCATGCGTGGACACGAAAAATTCAGGAAAGGTGGCTGAAAGTTTGGTCTTGGCTGTTCTGTGATCCATGCAAAAAATGTACTGTAAATTATTCTTTGGAAATGGTAAAATTGGGAATCTCGCGACAAAAAAATGTGCTAACGTCTGATGTATAATGCATGCATATGCAAAGCTTTTCGAAAATTGATCATTTTTGGAATGGCCCTTTCGTGAGGAAAGATTGCCCATTGTTTTTGAGAATGGCCAATTGAAGTCCAAGTGGATGGGACCATCGTCCCATTGAGCAAGTTTGCCTTCCCGATCACTGCATGTCTGACAATTTAGTTTGAATTTTAACAACGATTACACAAGGATACCCTGATCGATTCGTCATCCCTTTTCAATGTCGGACTTGAGCAAGTTGTCTGCGATGTGCTTAGGGTTTAATTGACCAGTTTATTCGTAAAGAATAGGATCGCATAGTATTTCTGCCCCTCCCCTCGTCCTCACAGTTTACGTCAGATTGATCAGCGTAAACTGTGAGTTCTAAACAAAAACGTTTTAGAAATTTCTAATACATTTATTCTAATAATTTAACTAATAAAGAATAATGCTCTTGCATATTATCACAACAGAGTCAAGTATCATTTTAAGTTACGTTACCTCGTCAGTGATATGGAATATACACGTGGTCGCGATTACCGAACAAACAACAATTGAATATGGAAGCTCGGGTAAATAATACTATTTTATGTAAACAAGTATTGAGTTACAGCTTTACAATTTATATATTTAGTGAAGGAAAGAATATGTAAACAAACAATTTGTAATAGCACGACGATGTTAAATTGACTGCTTTAAAATTATGGTAAAGCGATAAAAATCGGAAATGCGGCGGGTTTTTAGGCAATGCGGCGGTTCCCGTCAAACGAAATTTTAATTTTTCTTGGCCTAAGTAGGTACCTTCTCCCTGTGTTGAATTTATTCCTAATTCTTTTTTTAGACTGTCGAAGAAATACATTTTACATGTAAATGTAAGGAGAGGATCTCCAACCGAAATCAGTTGCAGCACCAAAAGCAAGGCACCAAAACATCCAATGTGAAAACACAGAGTAGACAAGCAGAGCAAGAGACGAAAAAGAGACATATGACATAGAAACATGAACCACAAAAAACTACATGTAAACCAGCGAGAACTATGGGCAATGTGTCATTGCTAGCTGCTTTTTCGTCAGTGAATAAAAGTCATTTTCTACTTCTATGTATTCATGACTATAATCCTTTTTTATAGTACTATTTTATTCTGAATTCTAACTGCAATAGGATGTATTGTAAAGATAGTTTATATTATTATAACTTCAAACGCATATATATTAGCTGAATCAACTAAATGGCCTTCATCGTATTTTTTACAAAAATAATTCGCTTCATGAAAATGAAGGAGCGGTTGTCTATTTCCTGAAATTTGTTTCAATTGTTTATAAATGAAAAAATGAATTTAATGTCATGTAGACGTTTAAGTAAATATCAGCTTCAAATAGTATTCCTTGACAATCTTATTACACATCAAAAAGTTCCTTTTTTAACTCTTTCTAATGCTATTGAATTTTTGAAAGAAAAGATATGTTAAGGAAGTTTATGATGCATTTTATATCAATTAATTTTTGATCAGCTATATGATGTTAATAATACAACCGAATTCCTTTTGTTTCTTGGGCAGTGTCTTTAAGAATCTTTATGGATGCTGTTTTGCATATCGTACTTTGTATACTTTGTTCTTTCAGAAGGGAGATGGTTATATAAATTTTTGTAACCCTGCGACGGATTAACAAGAAAAACTTAATTGATGTATAATTATTATAAGACTCTTTTATGGTCTTCTATGAAAGATACATCGGTTCCACCCGAGGGTCTCAAAATTGCAAAATTTTGAGACCCCGAGGGTGGAAACGATGTATCTTTCATAGAAGAACATGAAAGAATATTTTTCTCTCATATCTAAAGGACAAAACAAAACTGAAAGAAAAGGGACGAAATTTGAAAAAAAAATGTCAAGTTGATCTAATCGAAAAAATTTTGCGATATTCGAATTCAGCGCCCCCGAAAATGGTTTAACTACGAATATTGGGCTTTTCAAAATAAAACGCAAGAGTACATCGAAAAACGATCTTAAAATCGAAGTTTTATGACGACGTCGCCGCTAGCTTGTTTGTTTTGCGGGCTGAAATCATGACGTCACAATAGCGTTAACAATCGAAACAATAGCGTCACGTGATATGTGATACAGCTGTCACGTGATATGTGATACAGAAGTAGCTCACATAGCTGTATTTCATGGGCCTACTCTGTAACACATACGCGGGTATGAGAGAAAAAAAGAGTAATCACAACTTACAAAAATAAGACAATCTTCGTTACTTTTCCTTTATTAAATTATGCATAAATGATGGAAATCATAATGACTGTTACAACATGTACGTATACGAAATCTTAAGAGAGCAAGATATGAAAAATTGTATACAGTAAAAGTGAAAGTTGTAGATGAAATCATTACTTAGCATGGATGTCTTAAGTTACATGAATCTTATTCATTTGCCTCATCTGTTACCTATGATAAGATATCCATCTTGACAATTTGTGAATTTCATAACTCTATACATAACATTTTAAAAACATCATCATCTGAGTTGTACAATGCCTTTAGTGAGCACGGGGCCGTCCATATGTAAGTACAGTGTAGGCCACACCTGAAAGTCAATCACAATGCCGGATTTGGAGTAAGGTTTGAGGTGTTTCCGTATATTAACGCCGGATTTCTCCCATTTTAGATACATTTTAGGATTTTGAACACTGCAGTACCAACAAATCTCAACGCATTTCAAAGCATATGTTGTCAGTTCCTCTGATTTGAATTTCTTGTTTTTGGCCAGAAATTCCTATAAATAAAATCAACAGATGAATATTTGTGTCGAAAAATATTATTCGTAAATACATTTGCAATGAACAGCATTTACAGGTATATCATATCACAAATAAAATAGAATACGGACATTCTGAAATAACGTAAACTTGATGAGAATTTAATATTCGAAACACGTTTCTGGTGCATGGAAATTGGATTTGAATTTTCTTCAAGAAGGTATAGAGTTGGAACCCTTCGACATTATTGAAGGACAAAACCTGAAGTTTTAGCAACATTCGCCATCTTTTGCAACCTCTCACTAGAATGTTTAAACGCTATATTGCCTTCTCTGAATCTTGTTGAAAGACAAAATTAATGCTTTATCAGATATGTTCATAAATTCACAAAAAAGAGACGATGAGGATATTTGTAAAATTTGATGCTTACCGTGTATAAGGTATACAAGGGAAATCTGGCACTCTCTCTCTGAACTCTCAGTGCATGTTCTTTCAGATCATCTTTTATTGCGTCGGGAATTCTAATCTGAATAAAGAGTCATGAGGAAGTAAACAATTTTGTATAACATGAAAACCAAGCGTCAAATTGTGCTGCCACAGAGCACTGTTCTAGACAGACACGCATGTAAAAATATAAGCATCATACATACATGTACCTCGAAATTATTTTGCAAACAGAATCTTGTAAATGCACTCAGTGGAAAATTTAAAAGATATGACTAGCAAAATTACATAGTATTTAGAAATTTGTACGAATAAAAGTCATTTTAATCTGCATGACAAAATAATTTGATCAAAGTTTGAGGATCACTTGCTTGGGACGTGCATGTCTGGTCAATGCTGCAAATTTAACTGTTCTTAAATGATGCTATGGTTTTGAAGACGTGTAACATTAATGTATGAAACAAGAAAGTTAGCCAAAGTAGCTTTCTTATATAAGAACCAATTGTGAAAGTCACCTTGATATGGAATAACAAATATGTATTTCTCACCACGCCTTCCCTTGGATCCGTCAAACAAATCATGATCCAGCTTAATTGTACTTCTGATGATGTCAATGCAAAATCGTAGGCAAACTAAACAGAGGGAAAAGGAATTAAACAGAGGTAAGTCGGTCTTTATTGAATATTCTAATGCACAAGTTGAGTTTTGATAGTTGAAGTACTTGTACGAGTTTCATCAAAAGGATTAGGGTCATCTTAATTATTTTTGATAAATTAATACCTTAAATCACACATTCATTTTGTGAAAAATCTTTTTTTTCAAATTTGTTATAGGGCCATGTAATGAACAACGTTGCACATGTACTTAATACAGAAGATCGATTATATTTTATAAGAAGATAATATTTCAAGCAAAGATACAATTTCAAGATAAGTTCACCATTTTTTGTGACCATGGTGATTTCTAACTCTTGTCATACCTTTAGTATTTTGTTGAGATATTTAATAATTTCGTCTTCTTCCATATTTGATTTGAGGAGTTCCTGGTAAGCATCGAAGAATTCGTTATCATAGAAAGCCGAGAACATGACGGCTATAGTATCTGGTGTAATAGACATGTTAGGGTCTGTACTGGGCATCGTGTGGTTGTTTACCTCATCACCTCCCTTCTTTGCCAATCTAAAAGAAATGGAATAACGCAAATATCAAGGTTAAATTCGATACGAATTAGCATCAAAACTATATTTGAAATATACTTTGAACATTTTCTTTTCACTGAAGGAAATGTTACATAATCCATCTACTTTTGACATATGGCATTCACTACCATCGAGCGAAACTATTAGTTACTATTCGAAACACGTGTCTGGTGCATAATTAATTGGTGCGAAAATTTCTACAAGGAAGCCTTCTGCATTATTATTAGTAGTATACAAAGTAGTTGTTTAAATCCCATAGAACTCCTTTTAAACAGTCTGAAATTCATAGAAAGAAAGGTAACTCTTGAATAAAAATACATTTAGATTTTGGATACTTCTTGTAACTTCTGTTTATAGCGAGCGTAGCTCGCCCTTATGGTAACGCGTATACACATATCCTATTGAGAAAATATGCTGAATCAAAGAATAAGAATGTACTACTATGCTTTCAAAAACTTTCGTCCCCTCCGTCGCAGACAGAGTTGCTGCGGAGATGCTGGATATTGCCATTAAAAATTTTTTTTTCACTCCAAGTAGACGTATATGATATACTCAATTTTTGTTTATAAGTTAAATTTATTGAAAAATGTTTTCGTAAATCAGGTAACGATAAAGCATCAACAAGGCGGCGTAACCACGGGAAATCCGACATTTCGGGTTTTAAACGAGACGTTTCGCTCTGATTGCTTTTCTCGTCTCGGGTGGTTTCGTACTGTCAGAAGTCGGAATATGTTTGTTTGGTTTTTGTTTTTGTTTTTGTTTTTTGTTTTTTTTTTTTTTGTTTTTTTTTTTTGTTTTTTTTTTTTTTTTTGTTTTGTTTTTTTTTTTTTTTTGTTCTTAAGTAATTTATTTTCAGCTAGCCTAAACATAATTCTTACAAAATAAAAATGAATTATAAAGAACCATATTTTTAAAGAACCATATTTTAAGCCCCCCCCCCCCCCCCTTAAAATGTTCATCTGCTGGTCTGGATAAATTTTACAAATGCTTCCGTGTTTCCACTCGCCTTATACTACCTTTTTTGGCAATCATCAAACAGAAAGTTTTGTAAGATAAGATAAACCATCATAGTCAAAATAAGAAAGAAAGATTTTTTTATTTTATATACTAGTAATCATATCTATTTTCTCTCCGCTCGCACAAAAAGGCTTTGCCTTGATTCATATTAATTTGCAAAGTTTATGCAGATTTTATGTAAGTGATTGTTTTTTGTTTTTTGTTTTTTTTTTTATCTGGGCGATTATAAACATGAAAACTTTCATGTAGATAGCATGTACATGAGCGGTATAACCTGGTATTTCGATAAGCAATTTTCATATCTCTTAAGCGGTGGTCACAACCCGATGTACGTGCACGTACGTGCTGTATACGTGCAAAAACGTAGACAAACCAAGGGTATCCGTACGGTGTCCGTGTGTTGTCAGTAGGTGTCCCGTACGTTCTCCTTGCGGATTCGGGAACACACAGACAGGAACAGGACGTAGCAGTTTAAGTGCATACTAAACTTTCGCTGTGTCCTGTCTACGAATTCAACATGAAGTACGACACGCACATTGTAAGTACGTGCAACGCACCTTCGACGCAATGAAGTAAGGACTCCGTGTGTTAGCAGTACAATAACGTAGAAGACGTACGGAGAAAATACGGTGTAAGCAAGTTGCATGCAAGCCGTAAGTACGTAAAACGCACTTACTTTTTTCAGCTACATATGATGCATGTAACCATCCATATAACCCTGCTTGCGACGTGCGTGACGCACTCCTTCCGAACTCTTGCCACTTCCTTCCTTGGGTCTTCAGAAAAAAACGTAGCACACGTAGCCTCCACAAACACGCACGTTCTAAAAGCAAGCACGTCGATTGTGACTTGACGTACATTGATTTATGTATAATCTTTTGTGTTTGCCCTTCATTGTCCCTAAGGTGCCTCTTGTTGTGCTTGTACTCTGTATTTTCGTATTTTGGTGATTGGTTTTTTCTCTGGGTGCTGCATCCGAGTCCGGTGTGTAATTATACCTTCTTTCATGTACATGGGCAAATCATGGATTTCTTGAACATACATCTTAGACGTAAATGATATATATCTATTACGAACCTCTTACGTAGATTAGCTATTTCTAGCTCGTGCCTTTTGATGACAGCAGATACACTCTGATCTTCCTCCTCCTCCTCTACTTCTTCCTCCCCTTCTCCCGCGCCTTTCTGTTGTTGTTTCTGTTTCTCCTTTTCTCTCTCCTTTTCTTTCTCCCTCTTTTTTCTCAGCTCTTCTTTTTTCTATCAACATAATTGATATACTTCTACTGTCTTTCTTAAAAATGTCTTCTCGACTTTATATATGGTTCATTTATCATAAGAATGAAAATAGAAAAATAATTCATTATATTTTCGGAAGACACTCGTATTGTTTTTAGAGTTATAGTTGAAGTAAGTTTACTGGTCATAGAATTAATACTTCACTTTATTCTTTTTAATATCTAATCTTTGAAAATTACTATTCATTTCATTAGAGTATAACGCTGGTACAAAATGTATTCATATTCAAACCTGTATTTCCTTCATGAGTTTTTCATACTCTGATATAGCTGCCCCCTTGAAAAGAATCAGTTTTTGAAGTTTGCCATCCTCTGCGTGATAAATGGCGGTTCGTAATGCTCCATAAAACGTCTGAAATGGAATAAATAAAAACGACTGAAATAATACGTCTTGGAAAAGATAATGGTAAAGTAAAACGTCTTTAAAGTGATCGCATCATTTATCATAACAGGTCAATATTAACTTTACAGAATGGAGCAGACATGCACGTTTTGGGTATAAACTCCCGTCAGTGATCATAACGCCGAACAGGGGATATCACTACGCAAATCGACTTCAAGATGAGTAAATATTCTAAACAATCTTACAGCATATAACCTAATGGATAGTGTCACTTAACTGTACCAAAGTTTTTCTGAATCCCAGAGTTAGAGGACCTCAGTACATAAAGTTCTTGAGCTCATATATTTACAAAACTTATATACTTCGCCAAGTTTTGCTAAAGAGGAAAACATTTGTACGTATGTTGACAAGGCAATATCTCCCCATAAGCGTCTCTACAGTTTAGAGGAGCTCAACATAAACTTTCGTTCCCACAGTCCACCTAGTTCTTCGCCTAGTCTACAGGGTGTCAGCATAAAACTTATCTATGTCTTCTACTAGTCTACCTAGAGTGTACAGAAAGTCAGCATATAACGAATCTTACTGTGTCTATATCCTCGTCTAGTCTATCCAGGGTGTACAGAAAGCATATGATGTACCTTACGGTGCCTACGTCCTCGCCTAGTCTACCTAGATTTTACAGTCCGTATATATATATATTCTTACCGTGCCTATATTCTGACCTAGTCTACCTAGATTTTACAGTCCGTATATATATATATTCTTACCGTGCCTATATTCTGACCTAGTCTACCTAGATTTTACAGTCCGTATATATATATTCTTACCGTGCCTATATTCTGACCTAGTCTACCTAGATTTTACAGTCCGTATATATATATATTCTTACCGTGCCTATATTCTGACCTAGTCTACCTAGATTTTACAGTCCGTATATATATATATTCTTACCGTGCCTATATTCTGACCTAGTCTACCTAGATTTTACAGTCCGTATATATATATATTCTTACCGTGCCTATATTCTGACCTAGTCTACCTAGATTTTACAGTCCGTATATATATATATTCTTACCGTGCCTATATTCTGACCTAGTCTACCTAGATTTTACAGTCCGTATATATATATATTCTTACCGTGCCTATATTCTGACCTAGTCTACCTAGATTTTACAGTCCGTATATATATATATTCTTACCGTGCCTATATTCTGACCTAGTCTACCTAGATTTTACAGAAAGTCCGTATATATCTGTTCTTACCGTGCCTATATTCTCGTCTAGTCTACCTATAGTTTACAGAAAGTCAGTACATATCTGTTCTTACCGTGCCTTTATTCTCGCCTGTTCTACCTAGAGTTTACAGAAATGTTTAACGTCAAATTCAATAGCATCATTTACGAATAGATAAATTTTCAGCATGGGCCAGACATGCACGTGTCGGGTACTTAACCCTCGTCAGTGACCCACAACCTAAACAATTTAATATAGCCAAAGAGTGAGAAATTTATTATCTCTAAAATTGTACCGAAAGACGTAGCAGGATAGGTGGGATGTGATGCTACAGGACCAACGTTTTAGAAATTTCAAGAAATTTGGATAACAGAAATTTTCGAATGCGTTGAAAAAGCGATCAGCCAAATTGATCGAACTTGGTTACATTTGCCCTCGGTGACTCCTGGTCCTCCAACAGTGACACTCACCAAGTGGTATACAAATGTTTAACGTCTTCAAATTCAAGTCGGTATATTTCTTATCTTACCGTGACTATGTCCTCGACTAGTCTACCTAGAGCTAGTAAACAGAAAGTCAGTACATAACTTGTCTTACCGTGCCTATATCTTCGCCTAGTCAGTACATAACTTGTCTTACCGTGCCTATATCTTCGCCTAGTCAGTACATAACTTGTCTTACCGTGCCTATATCCTCGCCTAGTCGGCCAAGAGTATACAGGAAGTCAGCTTTGATGTCGGATATCCCTATCATGGCTTCAGTATACCTGCCTTCTCGTAGGTCATTGATGAACCTCTCTAACTCAGCCATTACCCTGGGTCACTATGATGCTGATTTGGACAATGAAGATTTTTAAAAGTATTGTAAAAATGTACTAAAGGGGAATAAATAGGTGAATTCAATCTTGATTAATTAATTAAAACCATAGATAGATATGAAAATTATTTAACAGAAATATAATTCAAATATATAAGATGAAAAGGTAGGTATGTATCAGATAATGACAGGACAGTATTTCAATATTTTTGAGATTTTTTTCCCTTTAGTTTATTTGAAAATCTCACCTTCGTGGCTGTATGTCCAACTTTCTGATACTTTATCTATTTTATATGGCAGCAATCATAATACAAAGGTATGTAATCCAAACAAAAACAAAAGACAAATGTGTGATTCACACTAGTGCGACACGTAACAAACACGTCTTAATTCTTCAATATCAATTAAGATGATATCAGAATTATCATTGTTTAAAGATCCAATATAGAGACCTAATACAAAGAGAGGCGCTAACGAGCCGTATTCAATGTTGTTTATATTTACTAAGTATATAACTTTTGAAAATATATTGTGAATTTGATGGATCTTTAAATGATGTGAAATACAAGATAACTGCTACCATTGTATTTTATTGGTTAAATGTTGATATTGTTTTCCCATCAGCTTGTACATTCGTTTGCTGTTCCTTGTCTCTTGCTGTGTCTTCTCTGTGTTTTCACTTGGGGTGTTTGGTGTGTTGCTGTTGGTGCTGCAACCGAGTTTTGTTGGAGATCCCCTCCTTTCTTTGAAAACCTTGATCAAACTGGTATTTTCGCTTGTGGATCCTCCAAGAATAAAGAAAGGAGTATTCACCTCTGCTTCAAGAGAGCAGTATAATACTTTTTGGACGTATGCATGCTTCGAAAGTTGAATGCTCGTTATGTTTCACTCCAAGCTAAATGATTCAGAGATATGAAACCCTTTGAGCTAATATAGTAATTAAGTCCATAAAAAATAAACAGCTTCAAACTTTGTGTCTATGCAGCGGCGATAACTTTAACTACAATCTTTTGGAGGGTCGGTGCAGGAACACAATAACTTTTCTCAACTGTTATGTTTGTTTTTCTTTTTACATGCATCATTTATTAGATTTTTGACAGCAGTGATGCAGCGTACCAATCGAAGGTTCAGAATCATATTACCGCCGGCAAAGAAAACCAGGGAAACTTGATATAGTAAACAAAAGCGAAAGAATCCCTCAAATTATAATAGATAATATCTTATGCCTGAGAAAAGTCAATTAACCTGCTCTGTAATGAAACATATACGCATTTAGACAGTATTTTTTTTCGTTTACAACTTGATAGCATGCGATACTCAGATGTCATTTTTATTTACTGTGTCGTGCTTTCGAAGATGTTTTTTTTTTTGTCTAGAACTTATTCCGATGCCACGTTCTATTTCATTTTATCATTCATATATTTTGTTTTTCATTTCATCAGTATGCATCTAAAATTCGTCATTTGTCTTTGATCACTGTCGGCTATACATATTCAAAATAGGAAAATGCTGATCAAAATTAGCACTGCTTTTTATTCATTGTTACAGTAGCATATGTAGTGATTTTGATGGTAGATATGTTTCTGAAAACATGTACATGTATATGAAAATAATTCAATGAATTGAACGATCACATGCGTATTACAATGCTGTTTATTTTCTATAAATACAAAGAATATATGATATAACATTTTCAACGTTCAAATAACGTAGAACATCAAAATATACCAGAACAAAATTATTATTCTGGTAACACCACTCCTTTACAGACCATCTGTCCTCCATGGTGTAGGAATAAAACTGGCCATACTGCTTCTTTCACCACGATCCCTTTTTTCTTATAGAAATTATAATAGTCTGTATTAATTGTCTCCCCCTTAACTGCCCACGTGATCACCATGGGCGGGTCCTGTACACACATCAACCACGTGATTTCCACACAAAGATCTACATAAGCTATAAGGGGCTGTGGTAACTGGCCTGGATCTAGACTCAGTTTGCTGTTCAAAACCTCTCCCTTGAAAATCTGAAAAAAAAGAGATTTTTTTTATCTGATAAATCATATTTTCACATCATGTCTTTGCGTGCTCAATATTATGGAAATGCACGAAAGAAAAAAAATATTGCCTTTTCCAATAGTATTTTGTACGGAAGCGTATAAGTGCCAATTATATATTTTTTATTTTCTGATTTTCCGACTTTTAATCTTGGAATTTCCAACTTTAAAGTCGGAATTTCCAACTTTAAAGTCGGAATTTCCAACTTTAAAGTCGGAATTTCCAACTTTAAAGTCGGAATTTCCAACTTTAATCTTGGAATTTCCAACTTTAAAGTCGGAATTTCCAACTTTAATCTTGGAATTTCCAACTTTAATCTTGGAATTTCCAACTTTAATCTTGGAATTTCCAACTTTAAAGTCGGAATTTCCAACTTTAATCTTGGAATTTCCAACTTTAATCTTGGAATTTCCAACTTTAATCTTAGAATTTCCAACTTTAATCTTGGAATTTCCAACTTTAATCTTGGAATTTCCAACTTTAAAGTCGGAATTTCCAACTTTAATCTCGGAATTTCCAACTTTAAAGTCGGAATTTCCAACTTTAATCTTGGAATTTCCAACTTAAAAGTCGGAATTTCCAACTTTAATCTTGGAATTTCCAACTTTTATCTTGGAATTTCCAACTTTTAAGTCGGAATTTTCAACTTTAATCTTGGAATTTCCAGCTTTAAAGTCGGAATTTCCAACTTTAATTTTGGTAATTCCAACTTTTTTTCAATACAATTCCCTTTATTGTTAATAGTTAACTTTATATACCTTTTATGCCCCTGGTCTTTAGACCAAGGGGGCATATTGCGTTGGATTCGTCCTTTTGTCATTCCGTCCGTCCGTCAGTCTTTCCCCCTTTCAATGAAAGGGCATAGAATTTTAAAAAGAGATTATATGGCTTTGAGATTTTGCATGTGTAAACATCTTGAGAGGACCCATCTTTCGGTACTAATTTTTGGAGCTTTTGACCTTGTTCTTGACCTTTGATATACTTTTTCCTATTTTTTGTAAAAAACATTTGAAAAATCATTAAAAAATTTATTTCTCCGTGATTTGCCCTCAAATTTTGTACAGCTCAAGTGATGCATATGTTATGTTGTATATATAACGGGTTTTTAGAAGTTTTGTCATGCTTTTGAGATCTATCTCAACGAAAGGAAAGGGAATGCAAACTAATAAGTTTAAAAGTTGGCTAAATCTCTTGTACCATTAGTGGTAGATCTGACATATTTCACATGTAGATAACTTATGACAAGATCATTCACCTTAGACCATGATCTTTGACAGTGTGACATTAGACCCTGAAATTTGATCTTCTTTTCTCAAATTTTAAACTTGGTATAACTTTGGAACAGTAAATGATAGGGCCTTTGTATTTCATATATGCATTCATTTTGGAATATCATTGCTGTAAGTATCAAAAGTTGGGTCCGTGTAAACTGCGAAACGAAACAAAAACGAGAAACGAAACGAAACGAAACGAAACAGATCGAAATGAAACTAAACAGATCGAAACGAAACGAAACAAAACGAAAAGGAGCAGATCGAAACGAAACGAAACAAAACATAAAACTTAAAGAATATGAGAAAAAGAGGAAAAATCGCCAAGAACGAATATTTGAAGACGAGATCAGCTCTACATTTGTAACTAGTGTCGAGAAGGTTTCTTGAAAAAGTCGAAGTTGACAATTAGAAATAGTAAATGTCAAATGCCATTCATGTATTTAAGAGGAATAAAGGGGAGGGGAAAGAAAACCACGCTATGACACCGTAATGAGATCATAAAACTGGAGGGGGCACATTTCAGGAAAAAAATCTTACCCTTTTTCAAACGAAATGTGCCCCCCCCCCCCCCCCCCCCCCCCCCCGTATTTGTTCTGATTTGTCTGATAAAGTTTTCAAATACACATAACGGAACAGTTCCATTTCCTCTGTACTAGACTCCTCCCTGCTAAATAATACATGTAATTTTTTTTCGCCTATGACGAGGTTATTCATCCCGTTCACTCTCCTTTCATCCTTTAAAATGCAACTGTGCTATATACCGTATAGTATATATTATGTTTTAATCGTAAACTTTGACCCATTAAAATCCCTCCAGCCACAAGAACTAATGGCTGAAGGCAATAACATAATATTATGCAGATATTGATATCCTTGCTAGTTCTCTGGATTAAAATCAGTTTTTCTCAAGTTCTTTAAGATTTATGTTTTGTTTCGATTCGTTTCGATCTGTTTCGTTTCGTTTTATTTCGTTTCGATCTGTTTCGTTTCGTTTCGTTTTTGTAACTAACACATGTATGCATAGAACGATCTCTCTCTCTCTCTCTTGTAGATGTTCGAGACATATATACTATTTTGTATCTGGAAAAAAAAATATTTCAGCAGTACATTGTACATGCATCTTGCTACGTTAAATATAATACAAGACAACATTTCAAGGGACTTGGTATTTTTGGAGACTTCAAATTTATATTCAGAAGAGGGGATGATTGCATACAATGCATATGGTTTTAGATGTACTTTACTTTTGAAATTTTCATATGTTAGCTGGAGAGCACACATGTAACGAGTCGGACAGTTTTACGATGGAAGTTTGATTCTACGACCCGGCGAGCGGAGTGAATTTACTTTCCTTCTCTCAAGCCCCCCCCCCCCCCCCCCCCCCCCCCCCCCCCCCCACACACACACACACAAAGAAATTAAAATCTTTATTCTAAAATCAAATTAAACTTTAACAACTTATATAACAAATTATCATAATGTCTCAGATTCCATGATTTCCATTGCATAACATTCATTATTCTGGTCGCATTATGAGAGCACGATCTCCTACGCATGCGTCCGGGGACTCCGATTTCAGTTCCGCTTTTCTTCACTTTGAATTTATAATCAAAAATTTATTTCAAGGTAAAATCACATGAATAAACGATCATTTAGTTAACCACTGAAAATGTTTTCTTACAGACTTGAGAATCGGGATCGAACGTTCCTCCGGACATAGGTTACAAAATACAGGTTTTTTTTTCATGACGTCCACCGTTGACGCGCAGTCTAAACCCAGCGTCATATAATACTCTCATAAAATATAAACCTAACAAAGTATGTACATGGTGAAAAGAATTAGTCTAACACTTTATCATGCTTACACAAGATTATACCTATAACTTAGAATAAGAATTAGAAATGTGCTCGACAAAGGGGAAAATAGTAGAAATTTGGCAAATTCTATAGCGGAAACGACATCGTTTCGTAAATGTTTGGGGAATAAATTGTATATGAAATAAAGAGTGCATCTATATCAACAAAATATATAAGTGAATTAGATAGACTCCTTTAATGAGCGCCAGCTCATTGCCAATGAACACGCGTTTCAAAAAATGAAAATTTCCCATTATCTTGCAAATTTCTTACAGATTTTTATACCTTATAATTTGCCATTGTTTTAGTTTTCATGCATACAGTATGAAGATTAAAGCCCCCTCCACACTTCAACTCCACAAAAGATATATCCGTGGCGAGTCGGGACGCAAAATGTTCGATGAACCATGGATCTACAACTCCAGTACGGAATGCTACGGGTTGATACATGTACGAATCGAGTACGGATAGCTAAGGATTGCTATGGATATCGTCCTGACATTGCCACGACATGCGTACGGATAGATACGGATTGCTACGACACGCGTACGGATAGATACGGAGGTTACTTCCCGTTTTTCCCACTTTTGAAAAATATATATTCCTGTTTCTCCCACTTCCTATAACAAAAGAAAGTAATTAACTTAATAGTTGTTTATCTAGTTGATACTAATTAGTGTAAAAACATCTTGTAACTGGTGAAAATGTAGCTTTTTAGGAAAAAGTATTTTCATGAAAACGTTTTACTGAAGATAAATTGCAGAATTTTTTTTTCAAACAAGCGCATTTTCTCGTAATATGATATGAGCGGACGACAATCTGATTCTAAGGGGAGGGGCCGGGGGTTGGGGCTGGCAATTTTTCTGGGTCAGATTATTTATTATTCTAATGAAGAGCCGCCCAGATAATACTCATTTTCCTGCAACTCAGAGTCAGATGTGTATTTCTTTTTAACTCCTAAATGAGTCCTGTATGCTGTATAAGGATTTCTTAGAATGCACCTTGCGCGCATGATTTTGAAGATCAGTAGTTATATATATGAAGTATCTTCTCCGAGTCATAAGCCTTACCAGATAAGAAATCATAAACAGTTAAAAAAAATTCCCCTCTTTCAGTATATCGTAAGATGGATAATCTGGCCCCGAACATACAAAAAAAAGCCGTTTCCTTGACAACCGTACTGTAAAAGTAAATCAACAGGTTTCTTTCATCTTTATACGACATACTACATCAAAGGAATATGAAAAATACATTCTGTTGTCTCAATTTGATATTGTATTGTGAGACAAAAGTATAAGACTGTAGTAATGATATCTTGTTTTTACGTCTTGGGTGGCGACGTATTTTGAGAAAAGAAAAAATACAAACACATAAAAATGCATTTTCCGCTCCAAAATATTCCAAATGTCTTTTCAATTTAAAGTACATATCAGCATATGGTACTGATTATCATACAATGCCTAAACTGTAGAATGTAAATTATTAAATACTATTGTCTTTTTCTGACTTTCAATTCTGAAACATTTAAAGTGAACGCATGAATATTCTGAAAGTTAGAAAAAGACACTTTTATTAATATATTTGATAATGGGAAATTTCCTTCAAATATTAGGAAAATATTGGTCATTTCTGCCTCGGGAATGAGTCCAATAATCGTGACAATTGGCCTCAAATACAGCCTTGAAAAATCACCGATCTGTGACCTTGATCACTGACATACGACCTTGAAAAAAAATCCTTCTGGGATAATAAGTTTTAAGTGGAAATTCTATTGAAGAGGTATCTTAAATTATTGCAATTTCGGATCCTGACTATGTTTTGAAGTTGAAAATCAAGGTTTAATCCACTTCCAATGGGCAAATCATAAGGCAAAGTTCGATGCATGACAATCTAAAGCTAACTGTCTCCAGAGTGACCACAATTTTGCAACCCCCCCCCCCCCCCCCCCTTACTATAAGTACGTCTACAAGGTGATAATAAGCTAGAAATAAAGAAAAATTCAGGTAAACTTGCACAAAATACAGGTAAAATTTCAGTACTAATTAGTTAATTGGTAAATTATGTGATACTAGCAACCCCGTTATCTAAGTAATTATTCCTGTTCTTCCCACCTCAATTCCAACCTTCAATACATATTTTTTACAAAAGTGGGAGAAACAGGAAGACACCGATACGGTTAGGTACGGATTGCTACGGATTACCACGACTCGAGTACGGATAGCCACGATTCGCACAAGGATAGCTACGAATTCAGTACGGATTGGTAGGTCATGGGCGGATCCAGGATTTTTTTTTATCAGGGGGATCCTAAATTCAGAATTTCTTGAAGAGCAAATAAATAAATAAATAAATAAATAAGAATAATAAATAGATAAAAGAAAAAACATAAATGAATAAAGTCCTTGATTAACGTAAGTCAGTTCTGTTTCTTATTATAAATAAAACAGATAACTGGCGAACAGCTTAAAATCTTGAATTTTCACATTATAGTACTTACTTACATATGTAATGCTTGTCCGTTCTAATGTGTGAATACAACAAATGGCGAGCGATAGCGAGTCAGCCAATTTTTTTTTTTCAGAATTGGAATGAAATCCTCTATTCTTGTCTTTTTCAGTTTCCCTTGGTTATTGACCTAGGTGTATGTAGGAAAGCGCAGCATCATTTATAGAATAACTAGCTTCTAACGTTATGTTTGCGGACGGTAAATGCTGATTTTACGGTTACAAACTGAGTTTTTCTAGCGTAGCCAGTAAAACGGATGTTGCACCGTAAAAAAATGTATATTCATATATTTTTTAACTATGCTTCGAAAATTCCAACGGAAAGGGGGGGATGTCCGGATCCCCAACCCCTCTGGATCCGCGCTTGTAGGACTGGCTTGAATTCCTGTGTACTTTTAAACAATAATTATTTACTAAAACACCCAATGTTTTCAAATTGATACAGTGTCAATTGTTTAATAGAAGTGTTCAGGTTTTATATCATTACCTATTGAAGTATTAACTCATATATTGACCGAAAAACGCATAGAGTACTGATAGATTTGAAGTTAATTTAAGACAAAATCCGTGGCTATCCGTATAGTAATCCGTAGGTCAGTCGTATCAATCCGTAGGGGAGTCGTAGCAATCCGTAGGAGAGTCGTATGGCTATTTTTATCGCAAAAAATAGTCCCGGATTGCTACGGATGCGCTACGGGTTGCTACGACTCCCCTACGGATAGCTACGACACTACTACGGATTGCCAAGACACTCTACGACAAAATTATCCATAGTAGAGCCACGGAACATTTGTAACATGTTCAAAAAATTCCGTCTCATCCCAGATAGCTACGGATTGCCAAGAATAGCTACGACTTGCCACGACGATCGAGCCACGGATTCCCACGGATAGATACGGATTAAATTAGGTTAGAGATTATTACGATAAACCACGACTAACTCCGACTTCAAATAAGACTTTGCCCAACTTTTCCGGTCAACGCCGACTGTCGCTGCCGTGCGTCAGGGCGTGTGTGGGTTTGGGTGCGTGTGTCCAAATTTTCTTGTGAACAGCATAGAAGACAAAGTAAACATCAGAGAAATATCAAACCTTTCATAGATGTTTCCAATGGAAAGAGAATAAACCCTGTTGATTTTGAAAGCCAGGGGTCAAAGTTCAAGGTCAAAGTGGACTTCGCGTGGACCTTGTGAACAGCATAGACGCCAAAGAAATTATCATAGAAACATCAAAGCATTCACAAATGTTCTGCATGGGGAGATAAGAAACCTATTTATTTTCAAGATCAAGGGTCAAAGGTCAAAGGCTTAAGCTTAAAATATTTGTGAACAGAATAGAAGGCATAGTAATCATCAAGAGACCACCTTTCACAAATGGTGCCTCAGGGATGAACCCTAATAGTTTTTAAGGTCAAGGGTCAAAGGTCAAGGTGGCAGTAAACTTTATTTTAGAATCTAGACATACTTTCATTGTGCATAAGAGATGCTTATGGATAGCAGATGATGCTTTTACGAGATATTGAAAAGAAAAAAAAATATATCAAAAAAAAAACTACCGAAGATAAATGTTTTAACACATCCGTTCTAATTTCTTTTGTCCGTTCATCACATTTCATGAGTGACTACTCGAAATGTTTTTCTTTAAGTTAACACTTATCAAATAGGTAGAAGAAAATGGAATGGGGACTTAATGCTATTACATGTATTCTATTTCAGGGGTTGTCCCCTTCCTGAAAAAAGTGCTATTTTCTGCACAGCAAATTACAAAGTCTTTAGTACTATCGTTTGATTACCTACGGTCCCGCATAGAATTAGTAATCACTGTGTCTGTCCGTCCGTTCGTCTGCCTGTCCGTCAAAAATCTAACATTAATCAGATAAAAGGGCCCGCCAAATGGCAGTTGCCCTAAAGGAATAACTATTTGTCTGTCTGTCTGTCGGTCAGTCTGTCTGTCGGTCGGTCTGGCTGGCTGGCTGACTGTCTATCCCTGTTTTCCTGTCCGTCAAAAAATAAAAATGGCAATAACTTTTTCACCATAAGATATATGACTCAAATTTGACTCGTGTACTGTTCGGGTGGCGTCAATTTTTTACCATTTGACATTGACAATAACCTTTTGACCTACATATGAAAAACTTTAACTTTGGCCTTAACTACATCACCATAAGAGATAGGGCTCTCATATTTGGTATGGGTGTTCTCTTGGTACTATTTTATTTTTACCTTTCGATCCTGACCATTGACCTACATTTAAAAAAAAACTTTAGCGAAGACCATTCGCAGTTTTTGCAAGTGTATTCCTTGTAAAGCCATAGTAAAACTTGTTTTACATCGGGCGGGTACCTTTTGCTCAGACAAAAAAAAAACCAAAACCAAAACCAAAAAAAAAACCAAAACAAAACACACACACACATCTTCACAAACATGCATTTTTTGGGTTAAAATGAGTGAATGATATTTGATTACATGAAATGCCTATTCCACCTTTAATTTTAGGAGATAATAGTGATTTTTATAAAAAAAATTAAGGGTACCTTATATTAATTATCGAAAAAGTTCAGGACTTAAAACAGAATATTAAATTACTATGGCCTGACAAGCTTTTCTGTTCGTACTAACATTTTTTATCGCATGACCTTGACATTGACCTTGGACTATATTCAAAAATTTTAACATATGTATTTTCCTTGTGACAAGATCTTTCTCGTACAAATGTACATATAGTATCAAAATTTTAACACTGTTGCCTTGACTGTGACCTTCCTGAAATTAGCTATTGGCCATTACTGCTGTAACATAAGAAACGTGACTCCTACGCGTAACGTAAATGGATCTGTCGGAAGATTGGCAGCTTACGTTAGAGTTGCACTTGTTGATATTTTTTCCAATAGATCTTTTAATATCTATCTTTTATAATTGGATGAATTTAAATGGCATAGCATGTAAATTTGCCGATTTGGGCTGGCTATTTTTATATTGTTTTCAGATAAAATCTTGAGCGGTCTTTACCTATCTGTAAGATCTGAAGTGTCAATACACAAACACGTTGAATGGTTGTAATGGACAATAAATGCGGACTAGTCATATAATGTATTTCACCGCCAAAATAAACATTTAAGAACGTTCAAATCCTATTCAATTGTACTTCTAATAGAAAACACTATAATTATCAATCAATGACATTGTACACTTAGTATAAAAGCATTGACCACATAGTAAAACCTCTGAAAAAAAGTTGGAAATTCCAAGATTAAAGTTGGAAATTCCAAGATTAAAGTTGGAAATTCCGACTTTAAAGTTGGAAATTCCAAGATTAAAGTTGGAAATTCCGACTTTAAAGTTGGAAATTCCAAGATTAAAGTTGGAAATACCGACATTAAAGTTGGAAATTCCAAGATTAAAGTTGGAAATTCCGACTTTAAAGTTGGAAATTCCGACTTTAAAGTTGGAAATTCCAAGATTAAAGTTGGAAATTCCAAGATTAAAGTTGGAAATACCAAGATTAAAGTTGGAAATTCCAAGATTAAAGTTGGAAATTCCAAGATTAAAGTTGGAAATTCCAAGATTAAAGTTGGAAATACCAAGATTAAAGTTGGAAATTCCGACTTTAAAGTTGGAAATTCCAAGATTAAAGTTGGAAATACCGACTTTAAAGTTGGAAATTCCAAGATTAAAGTTGGAAATTCCAAGATTAAAGTCGAAAATTCCAAGATTAAAGTTGGAAATTCCGACTTTAAAGTTGGAAATTCCAAGATTAAAGTTGGAAATTCCGACTTTAAAGTTGGAAATTCCAAGATTAAAGTTGGAAATTCCGACATTAAAGTTGGAAATTCCAAGAATAAAGTTGGAAATTCCAAGATTAAAGTTGGAAATTCCAAGATTAAAAGTCGGAAAATCAAAAAATAAAAAAAATAATTTGGCACTTATACGCTTCCGTAATTTTGAATTCAAGTTTCTTGTAAATATACCTCTATAACTTCAGGAATAGATGCTAGCGCCGTGGCCCGTCTATAATCTTTTGAGTACTTTATACTGACAGTCTTGAGGAGTCTTCTCCTCGTGTGATCCAGTGTTGGGGGAACTGTCTCTGATTGCTATGATGAAAAGAAAAAAAAAGTTGTACCAACACAGAAATTAAGTTGTATTATAAGCAAAGCAAGTGCATTATACTACTAAATGTTATATGATGAAGAGTCGGGAAATACCTGAAGTTAGCATGCACAAATTTATAAGAAAACTATTCGGGATAGCAATACAGTATCATGAAAGGGACATTATACATTATATATGAAATATACCATTGACACGATTATTTTGAGGGACAATCTGTGCAAAGCTTTTCTGTTTTTAATCTTTTTCAGTACATACAAGGAAAATTGATGAAATGTATATTATATTCGTTTTGGTCGGTAGTAAAAATATACATTGAATAAAGAAATGTCTTGATTTCCAATTCATTCCTGCATCGGTTTTGGGGAATTTGAAGTGTGTTTGAATTCGCTTACTGATATGGATTTATTGTTTGACTGTGGATTTAAGATCTGCGACTCCATTACTCCACACAAGCTATGTAACTGAGATTCCGCTAGTCTCTTGCAGAAATCATATGCATACTGTAAGCAGATGAACTTTGTTATGTGCACTTTATATTCATACGGAACGGTTAAGAGATTTCTTTTAACATTAACAAATATTAGGAGACATACAATCATAAGAATACATTATCTTATCGTCCATTTCATCATAGACAAGTAGAAAATATCAATTTAAAACTTTAAAATTAATGTAAGGAAGAATTTATAATTTGAATGAAATAATTGTTTTTCTTGTTAAAAAAAACAAATTTGACACTGTAAAACATGTATTTCAAAACATGCGTATAAGTATAGCGACTATGGGAAGCAAGAATATTTAGGAGGAAAACGTGAGAAACCATATTATAAACACAAAAGAAAAACCCATCAGTTATTCAGTCTCAAAGTAGAGGAAGCATAGCAAATTCATTAGAAATTCCAATGGAACTGTTACGAACCCCGGAATAAACAATATTATGAAGTGAGACCAGGTGCCCCGGGAGACTCAGCGTCTCCTGTTTGCATGAAACACCCGTCGCTTCAGTTCCATGAAAAAAAGCATCAAATACACTGTTCCAGACATACAAGTCTTCAAGTATCTTCATTCATTGGCTACATCATTCATCTTCAATGAATTTCGAGATTTCAAATCTATGGGTGGTGTCGCCAGATCATTTGGTTATATCATTTCACAACAAATGAGCTGTTCTACGTTTTGTGTCAAATGCATCCGAATCTAGTTTTGAGACTTATATCAATTAGACCACAAGCATACTGACTTACTCTAACAATTCTAAGGAGAACATAGACAGAATTCTCTTCATTATAACCAAGCTGTTTTGTAAGGGCATCCACGGCATCCGACCATTCCTCCTGATAGAGACCATCAAACTTTTCCCCGATCTTTGTCGGATGATTCATGTCGCTCAGTTTCGTACCACTAGGATTTCCATCCTTCAGTTGTTTACTAGTCAAACTATTTAACCTAAAACAGAAAAAATGATAATGAATCCACTAATTAGTCGACATTGTGGTCAATTTTATAATTTTCAACATTTCATAAATGAGAATGAAAAGTTACTATCATCATTCATTTCTTATGTTTCATTCATCATTAGTATTTACTAAATAGACAGAAAATAGTGAAGTTGAATTTTTCGTTATTTTTTGTAAGGTTAAAAAAAAGTCGTGCCTTATTGTAAGCTCGTCTATCTGACGGTCCTGTACATTGATTGTCCTCTGCATTTGATCGTATGTCGCTCTTGCAATTACAACTGTTCCACTTCCGCTCTCGTTCCGCGCATGCGTCTTTGGAATATTGACGAGAGGACGAAGCTGATTGGTCCTATTAAAGCTGCTGTCGGAACGAGGGCTATCCATGGAAGACTTTGATATTCTACCAGAAAAACTTTGACTGCTCAGGCGACCTTTACTTCTTTTGAAAAAGTCGCCATTTCTCATCAGTGATATCTTGAAGTCCCTTGGAGAGCCAATGGGCTTGAAAAGGAAATTAGGAAGAAAATCATTCTGACATTTTATTTGATTCATTTAAATCCTACCTTTAAAATGTATGACTATTCTAAGAAATTAAGGCATTTACTGCTGTTCAAAATGTATTTGAAATTGAAATCAAGCTTTGGTTTTTATTCAAACATGTTAATTGTCCAGTCTCCTTACCGTTGCTCTAGAATGTTCCTCGTACGCCTGCGCAGAGCGCTGTAGGGAGTTAAGCTCTCTTAGAGCATCATCAGCCACAATCCTTATCTTAGTGATCCTGGAGGCCTCTATCATATCGTAAATATTAGGTCCCCATTTAGGATCTCTGTACTTGTTCAGGATGGGGAGACCTTTAGATGTCTCTTGATACTGGAAAGAATAGTTACAGTTTGATTGGTTACTCATACCTGAGTCAAAAGATATTCTGAAGACAAAATGAATCTAGAGAAATCCGTAAAAACAGGAGAAGATTTCGCAATTTCATGCCCAAGAATCACATAGAATTCAGTAAACAGAACACATAATGTAACACGAATGAAACAATATATGAAGATAAAAGGAGAAAATGTAGGTTTCGTTACTACGAACGTATTTAGAAAGGCTATTCATTTGCTCGATGTATGCTTGTGATTTGTCTTTACTTCCTGTGAAAAGGGGGGGGGGGTAATTCTAGTTAACAATGATATGATGAATAAAATGTAAGTACTATAGAATATAATAGGATTGCCTTATTCGGATTGACTTTCATTAGGCTTTTCTCTGTGTTCATTAGTTCTACATATTCCAGTTTGGCCTGTGCTATCTTGTTGTGTTCCATGTGCTGTCCCATACGTCCAAAGAGCGTCTCCAAGTTCTGTCGGCTAAACTCAAACAACTCTGGAGGTCTTAGGTCTGCCGTGCTCAAACCAGCATTGGAGAAAGTCTTTGATTTTGGACCAATGCCCCCGATCGTCTTGGAGAACGAACTTTTTGATGTTACTGAAATAAAAAAAGTCTTCTTTATATTACCTACGTATGTCAGAAAGTATTCCGATATTAGATGTAAATGTTGAATTACAGTTACTCATAGTATCATAAATCCATCAATGGCGTCGTTCATGCTATAGGAAAGTTACAATGTTAAGAAAATAAAATCAATTTAAATGTACGATTTGATATTGATTTTTGTTACAGTATAAGACGCTTCAAACAAAATTTTGATTCTGATTTCTCTAAAGAAATGGAGGATGAGCTGAATACACAATCTATATGTAAAGTTGCCGGTATCCGCTTGTGATGCATGGTAGCATACCGGCAAAGCTAGCTCTAAACGAAAATTCTAATAAAGAATATGTAATTTGATTAGTAATTTTTCTTCATTGTAGTACTTATAACAGATAAATTCAATTTCTTCATTTATTGTTTTCCTTTTTAAAGCTTAGCCTTCATTTTGAAATGAGTAAGCATATTCTTCGACGGAATCATAGTTCATATACAGACGCTTAACTGTGACCATGACTACAAACGAGGTATCACCATGCAAATTTTGGCAAATCTTAAAAAAGTTATATGTAAATGTTACTTACATCTACTCATTTTGTGTGAAAATTATTCCTTATATTGACACTTAGACTAAGTTTGTTTTAATTTTGACAACATCACAATTCATTATCTTTCCTACATATTTTATAGTTTATCGCTTTTATTGCCTTTTAAAGGGGCCCTAAAGGGGCGATTTGATTTGTCATTTATTAGGTGCAATAGGTGATATATTTACTTTTGACATAAAGGCACATACATTTGTATCAAAGGGTAAAACGACTCAAATCATCAAAAAATCATATCTATTTCTGAAAGAAAAATTAACAGATGAGTATCATTTCAAATAGAATTGCGCGTAGATAACAATTGATTAAATATATCAATCTTTGGTATATTGAAAGTTCTATGGTGTATACAAATACATTGTGATGCGAGTAGATGCCTTTTTTGTACATAATTCTGACAGCTTGTTAAAAATTTTTGTTTTGAAAGATGTTGATAGGACGAAGAATCAGACAAATCACTCAAATACAGGCAATCCTATATAATTCTACAATAAAAATGTATTTTGATAAGAAAACAAAACAAAATACAAACATTTTTTAAGGGTTTTCTTTTTGCATATTCATGTCATTTTATTGGTCGTATCTTTTGAAAAATGGAAATGAATTATGGAATTCAAATATTTTAATTATTATATGATTTATTTACGAACAAAATTTCTAAAATAACTAAGATTTTAGCATTAAGTGAAATCAAGTGTTTCAACAAAAGTCGAAATTTATGAGAATCGGGTAAATTCTTTGTATAAAATAGGTACTATAGTTCCTTTCGGATAAAATATATTTTTAATAATTGATTAACATTGTCCCTTCATTTTGGCATATCCAACCCAGCATGGTTGTTGATATGGTTAATATATGTAATGTTAGACGTTCTGACATCCCTAACAGATCGTATTCAATATACGTCATAATCATTTGTAATTGGATGACCCCGGTGTGACCTTGTTAGGGTAATGGATAACTGAGGCGGGAATTCTAACAGTAATTGTTTAAGTTAATTCGATAGCATTCCCCTATAAGGGACAGAAAAGAAATCGCATTCAATATAACAATAAATACTAGCACCTATATTAAAAAAAATGAAAACTATTTTCCCTATCAACCCATAAACCTTCTCTATCGCCAAGAATTCCATTAAAAAACATGTCTACATGTATGAATCCCATGGTATAAATGTTTTAATACAATGATATAACGCTGCAATAATGACAGATGGGTAGGGAGATAGGCGATATCTTCTGTAGATCTTCCCCACCCGACTGAGTATTAAAACCCAGCTAGAACAATTCCCTAATACCGAGTCTATGTGTATTGCCAACTGACAAGTCACTGAAAAGAACCCCAAGTTTTGTATGTTAGAAGTACTACAAGGTTGATATATAATAATGGACAATGTAGTTCCGTTGTAATGGAGACCTCGTCGTTGCTTGGTGCAAACAGAGAATGTAAGTTCATTTTAAAGTTCATTATCAGCATGAAAAATAAAATGAAAGATTGATAAGATGTACTTGATAAAATGGTAGAAAAGAAATGAATTCATTATCTATTCTTATTGTTCACTGTGAATTTCGACTAAATATTCATTTATTCATAACCCGGTTAATTTCACCGTCAAGTTCACGTCCTTTCTCGGACAACGTAGACAAATATTCAAATAAATTAATTCTGTCTTTTGAACATACGGTAATATTCATCAAAAGGTACATTAAGAACTCAACCTTCTTTAGGACAGACGCCCAGACAGACCGAGGATTCTGGCAGAGATGGGAAACGCACAAGGGGGATGTTCCGCCTGCTGTATCAGGCAATCACAAGGTAAACAAGTGGCATATAGCACAAACCATGTATCCCATACCATATATAATATATCATGAAGGACCAAAATAAATACGATCTATATACACTAAGAAAGGAGGGGATCTCTTACAAGACTCGGTAACAGCAGCCTTAATAAAGTTTTAAACATCAAAACACCCCGAGTGAAAACACAGAGTAGACACGCACAGTAAGATACGTAAAACAGACATACCACATAGAAACATTGAACACAAAAACTACACATAAATCAAAGAGAACAATTGGCAATCGGTGCCCATTTAGGACGGTCATCTTCTACGTTAGTAGGAAATGGTATGGTTATCCGGATTATTTGCGCGCAACCCTACCACTTTCCGGTTACCCAGAGGTCTCGAAGGGCACACGATTGTTGTGTATATTATATTGTACTACATGCAATATAATTTGTTGAATACAATACATATACACCATTGACGTCAATGTAAAGACATGTATAGACCTTATATTCTATACTGTGATACGCATAATCTCGTATATATACATGTACATAATTTTCTAAATATTGCATGTCTGCTTAATCATGGTAATATTAAGAGTTGCGTTCCTTTCAACAGAGGGGATGGATGTCATACTGGTAAACTTCCATATATCTGTTTCTTTTATGCTGTCGGTGCTGCAACTGAGTGTTGTTGGAGATCCCCTCCTTCCTTTTATTTTATTGCAAATATAGAAGGGTTTTTTTTTTCTTGTTATAGATAACAAACAGGAAGAAGTAGACCTTGAAGGTAAGATAATTTCAAGATTTTCAGAAATATATTATCAATCAAACTTATCTAGATTTTCTTCAATTAATTTTTTTTTATTAAATTTTTTTAATGTTACATCAATGTGTTTTTAAATTTAGAACTACTTGCTTTTAAGATAACGATTTTGTATAACGATAATTACATAATCTCTACACAATTTTGCATCATTAAGTATAGAGAAATGACTGAAATATTTATCTTTTACAGCACAGGGAGAGGAGCTTCTAGATGAAGACGTTTCTGGAATCGCTAGTGGTTAGTAAATTACGTCAAAATGCGTTTTTTGTCAGTAAGGTGTTGATACATGCTTTTATACCTTTATATTTTTCATCAGGTGCTGTTGTCGTACTCATAAAATAGTAGAAGTATGGGTTTTATCGTCTCTAAACTTGTGAAATTTCTTTCCCAAATTGTTCTTGAAAATAGAAAAATATATATTATGCAATTTGCGCAGAATTTCAACGGATTTTGTCCTTTTTTTCCCTTGATGCCAGATACAACATCAACAAAATCTTCTTTTTCAATAACTCATCACAAGATATTCATATAACATCGTTAAAAGAATGGAACATACAAAGACAAACATATGATACAACATCTAGTGGTGCCACGTAGCATTTATACAATGTAGTAATATAAATCTTGTAAGTCTTGAATATTGACGATATCTTTTTCCATTTCAGCGTTACCGCCACGAACTGTTACTCTAAGAGGTAAAATGTAAAATGATATAAAATCCCAGCATAAAAGTAGCAATAAAGCCCTACTTGGATTTCAAATATGATCATGAAAAAAGAATGAATAAATAGTCTATCATGAGAAAGAATGAATAAATTTTGTTATATGAAAACGTATAAAAAGGAAATTTCGATAGTTTGTGTGTGTGGAGAGTATCCAAATTATTATCATTATTTTCAAATATCGAGAGAAAAACTGTAATATATATATATATATATTAATTTTTAATTCAGATGATGAAATCCAGAAAATTGTTGATGTTTGGAACCGAAAACAGAGAGAAAGGGAGGAAAGAGATGGTAAAAACTTTCCTTAATTAATCATATAATAGTTATACGGTATTAAAATTTGACAGAATCTACAAAACTTACACTCGACCTTACTTTTAAAAAACACCAAAGTTGAAAAGGTATATAATATTTCTGTTATTTCAGACTCAGTTTTGAATCCAGAACATCAGTTTTCTATAGCTCTGTTGATGAATGACGAGTCACTCGCCAAAAGATTACTACATCACATCTCTGATGAGGAAATACTCAGCAAGCTATACCATGATCCTTTGAGTAAACCGGAAGTTAAACAAGTAATCATTGAGCGTGCGCGTGAAATTGCCGCCAAACGATTTGGTCTAAGCAATTCTTTCGTTGGCCATCGTGTAAGTTCTAAGGACGGTAAATACAACATACAGAGTGTAATAGTCGGATTCTCGGCATGGACCTCAAACGTAAAAATAAGATACGTTATGGGTATTGCTGTGGAAATAAGAAACTATAGATACGTCAATGATGAAGCAGAACGAGTAGAGAAAGTCAGACGGAAGTCAAAGGACGAACTAACAGACCCAGAAACTGAAGTTTTACGAGGCTGCATTCGAAAATACTCCACTCGGTTATGGCGTCGCCATAGTAACTTGAATATAATTTCCGCATGCTCAATAAAATCTAAAAATAATGGGAAGGAGATGAAAAGACAACCATGTATTGTTCTGTACTGCTCGGTAAAGGGTGTTATTCCTTATCTGGAAAAACCATTTCCAAAACTTCTTCATTCGTTAGATGGTCAAGATGTTCCAGTAGATGTCAGGGAAGGCTACTTTCAGTTTGCTGGATCAACAATAGAAAACGAAAGTGAAGGACGGACAAGCGCTCGCACTGAAACACCGATGCAGAAAACGTTTCCTGTTTTCACAAGTGAATTATTCAAGACTAGAGCTCTAAATAAGGAAGGAACGGTTGGACCATTTGTGGAACTTTCAGAAGGAAAGACCGGCTTCATTACGTGTGCACACTCCGTGTTTGACTGCTCAAGACAAACTGAATTCAGCTTTCCTCAGGACAATGTTTTGCCGAACGATATAAGTATTAGTATAAAGCTAGAAGAAAACGACAAACTTGAAGATAGAGAGATTCAATGTAAGGTCGTAGAAGCTGTCTTTACCACAAGATCTGAGGACAAAAGTAAACGGGAACCGAGTCTGGATGCTGCAATAGTAGAACTTCCGGATAATCTTGTGCCGGAATGTGAAATGAAAATCCTAAGCAACAGTCAAATTGTGCAATGTGGTGAGTGGAAATGTGAAGAAAAACAAAGCGACCAAACAGTAAACTCTTATTCGAAATATAACTTTTATGTCATTAACTAAAGCTTGTCATATTATAAAAAAAGGAAAAAAAATATGCTTACTTTAAGTTTAATGTTAGAGAAATGAAGAGAGAAAAATATGGAACTAATTTATTGTATCGGTATATTTTACAGGCTAAAATGACAAGTTTTTCATAATTTTTGAAGGTACGTAATTTACGTATTTCCTTATCATGATTACTAACTTATTGGTTTGTTTTGAAGGCTACGATGATGCAGATTTTGTTGAATTCAGAACTGGGGAGCTGATCAAGAGGATGACAGACAATTTTCGTAAATTCGAAGTGCTGAAATGTGGTGCCCAAACGGGTCTAACGATAGGTGCTTTTAAACTTAATGGCATTCAGCTGAAACATTCAGACTTTAGGTTCACCTCTAACGGGAAGCCATGGACCTTTGACTCCCATTATCAAATAATGCAAGGACAATATGAGATTAGCTCGAGATCAGACGAGACGTTCATTGGTCCGGGTGATTCAGGTGCCAGTGTCTATGTAAAGGGGCGTTTTGGTGAGCTGTACTTGTATAGGTATTCGCTATAGGCTACACAAGTTATGGTTCTGCAATAGTTACACCAATTCTTCCAATTCTGAGAAAGTTCGGTCTGAATCAGAGATATTTGAAAAAGTTTCCAGAAGAGAGCAGCGACGAAGATTCGGACGAAGAAGGAAAGAGTGAAATTTCTCGATCTTCTAGTAAGACCGATAAGTCAAACCGCTCTTCTAGATCCAAGAAATCAACGAAAAAGGCTGGATCCATCCGCTCCAAAAGCGACTCTAGTGTTGTAAGGTCAAAGCCACCACTTCCGAAGGACGGGTCTAAAAGTCCAGGAACTCGCTCGCGCTCTACGCCTGAAAGAAGTTCATCGAGAGGAAAGTCTGCTGTTGGATCAAAGACATCTCCTCGACCAAAGTCCCGGGGCAATATCAGCAGACCTAAAACAGTCACCGTCACAAAGGATACCGTTAAGTGAAATCAAAGTCCAAATCACCCAAAAGAAGACAACGAAATCAACTGTACAGAAATTACAGCCAGATAATGAAGCGAATTCTAAACCAGCTTGGAATAAGACGGCGAGCAAACGTTCATCATCCGAGACAAAAGAGGTTGATCCTAAAGAGTCGATGGATAGCAAACAGTCTGTCACCGAAAGTGGGGTGGATGAAATTGGGGAATCGAAAGACCCTATAACTAAAGAACAAACCTCCAATTTGAAAACAACCACAAGTGAAGTTTTTAATACTCATGTTAAAACAACAGAAGGGGTTTCTGAAAAACATGAAAGCAATGATCAAACAGAAACAGAGCCCGTCTCGTTCAGTAGATACTGCGGAACCAGTAACAATAGGAGACAGAACTTCAAAACAAACTAATTCAGTAGCGTTAGACAGAATCAGTGTTACCCAGCCTCCAAATACCCCTAATACACAACAGAAATAGAAGGACGGTCAAGAACAAATAGTGTACAATCATCTATAGGTAAATCATCTATCGGAAAATCATCGCTTAAAAAACAAACGTCGCAAGAAAGTATTTTAAGGGGTAAAACTCCCGACGGAAAGGATGGCGGAAAATCAGTCAAGAAAAGGCTCACATTCAGAAGCGTCAACCAAAGACGTAAAAATTGAAAACGTCAGTAAACATTCAAATACATCTCTGCAAAGTCAAAAATCTAAATCCTCCAAATCCCGCGTGCAGTTTGATGATCAAGTTGTTCTAAGTGATGTTAGAGACACATCAAATGATCAGTCTTGAATATTAGATATGAAGTTATATTCAAATTGTTTAGACTTTTGCTAACTGAATTGATATGGATGATTGCATAAATATCATGACTTCATTTTTGAAAACATTTATGATTATGATACTAGATTTCAATTGATCATTTGTAATCGTTGACTTGTTCGTTGAATGTTATTTATCAATATGGAAGTAAGATATCATAAGACTTTGTCTTTTATTTTTTCGCCAACAGGAACTCAGTTATTTCTTCTTTACTGTCGCTCTGCAGAGGGTTGCTATAAAAACTGTGTAGTCCCTGGATTTGCTCATTGTAATCGAACATATTGTTAAGACGTTCTTCAAGGCAATCAAATAAAAGGTCATTTTAACCTGGAAAATAAAAAAGAAGATCATTAGAACAGTAATTTTTCAAAAGTTTGGCAATTTACATTTTTTAGGGTGTATTATTTTTACCTATTTTTTCTGACTCTGCAAAATAATACTTTTTTTGGCAATTTCTTACCTGTTTACTTTGTCTTTGTCTGTGTACACGAGGTATTTCTTGCATTGCTAAAGTTCAACCCTAACTTTGCCTTTGAACATCAAAGGGATTTATTTTACAAAACTTACAATGAAAATACGGTCTTCTTCAAATGGACAACAAAGTATGTTTTGTTTAAGAAATAACAACTAGCTAGCCGTGGTTTATTGTCCAGTAATTCAACGAGTCGCAAGAACCAATCAAACTTTCATCGAACTGCGAAGCGGCGAGGTGATAATTTGATTGGTTCATGTGACGAGTTGTTATTTCTATTCTAATAAAGAACGTGAATGGGCGGAGCTTAGCGCACTGGAAGTTTGTTGGAGAGTTTACACCAGGCGAGTTCTATGGTACATATAGGGAGAAAATTTCAAGTCATATTAGAATTCGATGAATTCAAAGAAATTACAGAGACAAATAATTCAGCATCCTATTTGGACATAATGTTGTCCTACGACACTGATTGTCACATGAACACCTCACTCTATGACAAACGTGACGACTTCAATTTCAGCATTACGAACTTTCCTTTTCTGAGTAGCAACATCCCTTCATCGCCTGCTTATGGCGTGTTCATATCTCAGTTGATACGCTATGCCAGAGCAAGTACCAAATATATGGATTTTGTTCTGAGAGCTAGGCGTCTTTCAGATAAGCTTCTCTGTCAGGGATATGTTTGTGACCGACTAACATCGTCACTGAGGAAGTTCTACGGTCGATATGGGGAACTCGTCATACACTATGATGTCCCACTATCCAGAATGGTGGATGATATTCTGTCATAGACCATTTGAACCATCCAACCAAAGATTGTACTCTATATCTTCCAAAATGGAAGTAACCGGATGTGACAGTTCTACCGAATTGAAGCGACGGGTGTTGCATGCAAGCAGGAGATGCTTACTCTTCCTTGGCACCTGGTCTCACTCTCATATCGGGAGTTCGCTTCTTTTCATATGGTGGAGGTTTTTGTTTTTGTTTGCTTTGGTTCCTGTTTTATCCTGATTTTGTATGCCTTCGGTTTCTGATTTTCTGAATTATCGATTTTGTACTGTAGACAGGGATATGGTCATTATCCATATTTGTCATTAACACTGGATGAGTTTATTTTCTGATGTACATTTGTATTTACATTTGTCCACTGTGACCTTCACGTCCCCTCCTTTGTCTTAACCTGTGAATTTTTAATTTTGGATTAAAATCGATCCTTCCACAAACTCCTCCAAATGATATTATTTCAGTCATAAATCAAAAAAGTATTTTTAAAGTCTTCTTTGTTTACTACATCAACAATCAAAAGTTGTAATTCGTCAGAGGTTTTGGTAAGGCCCTGTAGAACTTCTTTCCATTAATAACAGCCGTAGAAGGTTCTGTTATTTCATACTCTTTAGGCTTTCGTTTATTTATCTGAAGGCTGCAGTCGTATTTGGTGCTTTCAGTGGTAAAAAAAGTATTTGCCCGCGATTTTCATACGACATTCCAGATGAGTTAAATGAGATCCTGACGAAAATCTCAACAACACTCACAATAGAGAACCAAATAGAGCATGGACGGACCCCTAGCAAGCTAGAGGTGGGACCAGGTGCCCGAGAGGAGTAAGCATCCCCTGTTTGGGTAGCCGCACCAGCCGTCGATGTTCACGCACGAAAATGAAATTAATAAAATACATGCACTGTCTTATGTTAAGTCTATATAGAAAGTGCTATGGCGACAATGTCAGGGAAATATATTCAAAACACTTACTGTCAAACCTCTCGCGGGGAACTTTTTTACGAGCTCCACACGGCAAACGAAATGTCATTCTGTGTTATGTAATTTTCCAAACCATTAACTTTCTTATCGGTATTTTCAATCAATCAACAAAATGAAATTGACTTTTATGTAATCTTCTTACCATTCAGAACGAAATCGCAGAAAATTTTAATCCGTCGTGGAAGAATTTAATAAGAACTAGTCTATGAATAAGTCATAAGAAGAGGATAGTTTTGATGTTACGGTCGATACAAGTGAGAAATAAAAAACAACGAGAGAGCTTTAAATTACTGAAAAACCAGGAGTACATAACAAGAAGAAAGTAAACAGAACACAAGAGATCATGTAAAAAATATTTACTGAAACAGATAAGAATTTAGAGAAACTAGCTATAGAAGGAAGGTGTTTCCACTAAACATTAATTGTAATGTGGTATTGCATTCTCCGAACAGAGTTGCCTCCTCCTTACAGTCATGTTGAAGAGTAGGGCAACGGAACGTAAACTTGAGCTGCCTGGAGTTTGGTGGTATTGATAATGCTGTCGTAAAGTGACGTCATACATAGTATATTAGTCAACGTCAAAAACATTATTGGAATGTTCGGAGGGTTTTTTAGAACAAAAGAAAAACGCGGATGTAGGATCATTTTATGAATATTTTCATCTAATGAAAATGAAGTAGATGAAAATGAAGTGAATGATTCTAAAGTTAAAGGTACATGTATTTATACCCGTTTTAGGGAGATGGTCATTGCAAAGTGATGGTATTTTTGCAAAGCTTTAGTCAACGTGTCTTGCACTGCGATTTGGTTTTTTTTTTTTTGGTCAGCATTGTACCTCATGATAGCAATTATTGCGTATATGGAGGAGTTAATATATGCCTGTCTTATATTGAACAGAGATATGGGGTACATGTGGAATTTTCTATTGAAATATAGAAATAGGAATTATAATTGAGATGAAAGAAATAAAGATAATGAAAAAAAAAGAGGAGAAGGGGTTTAAAGTAATACTCGTATCCTAATAAAATGATGTACAAAGTAGTGCTTCAATTATCTATATTAATCTCAATTTCCCAGGGCAGGGCCCGGCACAATAAACTAAGAACTGACTTAAGTCAAATTCTCAACATGCGATATATAACAATTACTGAAATAGTGGTGAGTTCATCTTGTCTTGTCTATTCTACTCAGAACATAGATTGTTTCTTTAAATAATTCCAAGGCATCACTTATATATAACGTGACAACAGAGTATTGAAATTTAGACTGAAGTAAATTCATAGTTTATGATGCCGGGACCAGATTTCAGCTGAATGAGTGTCTGATTCTACTTAGCAAAAACCTCTGTAGTCTTAAACTATCATTATTCAATACCATCTGAGAGGAAATGTTATCAATGAGGCTATCTCAGGTAATCCATTTATCCAAGTATTCCATAGATTTCCCAGCGGGCGTCTACTACAAAAACTGAACAATTTATGGTAAACCTTGAACTTAAAATTTCTGTGGAATACATGTATTTGCTTGTCAATTTGAAAGCCTTTATTTGTTCATGCATCAATACATTACAATCAATAAACTGCACTAACTCGTGCAAATCAATTTTCCGTTGACGGCGGACCTTGTTGCGTGACATACGCTCATGATGTAATAACTTGACATTTTTGAACTTCAGTCTTGTTTGAAAACTTCATTAATGAGTCTGCTAACCTATCTAATTTTTTTAAAAAAATCAAACCAAGTAGAGTTAACATGCTGATTTAAGTCAATGTCTGTTCGACTAAATAACATTGAAGAAATGAGTAGATCTCCAACAACACCCGATTGCAGTACCAACAGCAAAACCCCAAAAACACCCACTGCAAAAACACAACGCAGACACACACAGAAAGGAACGCCAAATCGCCTAGAACATCAAACACAAATGACTACACGTAAACCAATGAGACCAATGAATTGAAGAAATTATACATTTGGTAAATAGGTTCTTTAACATAACCATATACTGAATTCACCGAGAGAACATGACAGATACGTCAATCTTAATGGATTTTCAAGTCTGATATGCCAAGTGTCAAATTCTATAAATTATCCCATTTACTGTCATTCACCAAATTATTCCCACAGCCACTACGTGCCGGACTCTCTAATTTCTCAATTTGATACATTCTATAAAGGTTCTATTACTTGAACCAGGAGAAACATGTACATGTAAATACTGAGGAGGGTTACTTTATTTTCCTTTTTTATTCATGAGTGCACTCCTCTTACTCATAGGGAAAAGAAGAATTTATCACATTACAGAAGTTACCTTTTCTTGAAATACTCCTGATAATGTGGAACGTTTGGTTTTATATTGATAAAGATAGAGACCAATATGAAAACAATGTTCTTTCTCGTGAAAGATGTTCGGCTTGAGAGTACGTTTGTCTCCTGTGAGCATGGTGTTTGGCTTGAGAGTACGTTTGTCTCCTGTGAGCATGGTGTTTGGCTTGAGAGTACGTTTGTCTCCTGTGAGCATGGTGTTTGACTTGAGAGTACGTTTATCTCCTGTGAGCATGGTGTTTGACTTGAGAGTACGTTTGTCTCCGGTGAGCATGGTGTTTGGCTTGAGAGTACGTTTATCTCCTGTGAGCATGGTGTTTGGCTTGAGAGTACGTTTGTCTCCTGTGAGCATGGTGTTTGGCTTGAGAGTACGTTTGTCTCCGGTGAGCATGGTGTTTGGCTTGAGAGTACGTTTGTCTCCTGTGAGCATGGTGTTTGGCTTGAGAGTACGTTTGTCTCCTGTGAGCATGGTGTTTGGCTTGAGAGTACGTTTGTCTCCTGTGAGCATGGTGTTTGACTTGACAGTACGTTTTTCTCCTGTGAGCATGGTGTTTGGCTTGAGAGTACGTTTGTCTCCGGTGAGCATGGTGTTTGGCTTGAGAGTACGTTTATCTCCTGTGAGCATGGTGCTTGACTTGAGAGTACGTTTGTCTCCGGTGAGCATGGTGTTTGGCTTGAGAGTACGTTTATCTCCTGTGAGCATGGTGTTTGGCTTGAGAGTACGTTTATCTCCTGTGAGTATGGTGCTTGACTTGAGAGTACGTTTGTCTCCGGTGAGCATGGTGTTTGGCTTGAAAGTAAGTTTATCTCCTGTGAGCATGGTGCTTGACTTGAGAGTACGTTTGTCTCCGGTGAGCATGGTGTTTGGCTTGAGAGTACGTTTGTCTCCTGTGTGCATGGTGTTTGGCTTGAGAGTACGTTTATCTCCTGTGAGCATGGTGTTTGGCTTGAGAGTACGTTTGTCTCCTGAGAGCACGGTCCGCTGTTTCACTGTGGGGGATCTCCTCCTTACCTTTTTTTGCAGGTTTTGTATTCTCATTGACAATGACTTTAGATTATAAATTAGATTATAAATTTGGATTAAGTGTTTGACTTTCAAAGTGACAATGGCGACGATTCATTTTTCGAAACATACATGTCATGTGTACAGTGTTAAGATTGTTTTTTTTTTCTCAGAGGTCGAGTAATAGCAGGTACATTTAATGAAGGGGTTTGCTTATTAATTTGTGCTTCCTGTTTTTGGTGTGTCAGGTTTGTTTTTGTTGAACCGTTCATTGTATCTGCGTGTCATGTTAAAGTGTAGTGTATGTTGATATTCGTGTGTTGTGTGTGTTCCGCTGTGATCAGTACAGGGCAATCTTGCTGGGGATAACTTTCATATATCATTCCTATATATATATATCTATAGTAGGAAAAAAGTGATCGTTGAAATCTCGGTCTGTCAATGTACCGGTATTGACTCCATGCCATTCATTTTTCACGTCTCTGTGTGTCTTCTTTGATTCTTTTTGGCCCATTTGATGTTGTTGTTTTGCTTTATTTGTTAGTGTTGATGTTGTTTTGTCCATTGTCAGTTGCTTGTTGTAATTCTGCAGTGGTTACCTGCTGTGTGCAGTGCAAAGAGTTATCGTTTTCACTGAAGATCCCTTCCATATGTATTTTTTCTTGCTGACATCATCTAATCTGACAATGAATTCATCTTAACTGATTATGAGATAAATTGCGCTCTGTGTTTAATCTTCATCGTGTACTATTTCAACAATCATCACAGAAATTCATATCTCTATTTCAAAATGATGGTGTTAGTTACAGTTATCTAATACAAAATGTTAGTCTTTTTTATCACATTACAGAAATTTACATTAGATTAAGGTCTCCAGAGAGTTTGTTACCGTTGACATAGAATACTAAACTATACTTAAGTGGATAAAAACATATTTCTACATTATAAAAACACATTGCAAATTGTGAATAGTAAACGTAATTCTATATCTGTTAATCCACAAAAAGGTGTATGTTTCCCAGTAATCATACTTTTCAAGAAAACTCTT
Organism: Pinctada imbricata; assembly: GCA_033119305.1. NCBI lineage: Eukaryota > Metazoa > Mollusca > Bivalvia > Pterioida > Pteriidae > Pinctada > Pinctada imbricata. The sequence continues at coordinate 57,100,434 of VSWD01000006.1, read as the reverse complement.
TGTACTATTGACAACATGGTACACGTGTCGAGCAAACACATTTTTCATTAATGTAAAATGGTTAAAAAGGAGCGAGCGACAATTGATAACTTGGAATTTTTAATTATATACATTACATTTTTGGATATACAACAAAATGTAATGATTTTCATACTTTTTGGCGATATTACATTGTTTAGACTGAGGATCACTGACGAGGGTTTAGTACCCGAAACGTGCATGTCTGCTCCATGTTGTAAATTATGATACTACTGAATTTAAAGACGTTTAACATAGTCATATCATATAATGTACAGCGTATCAAATCATATGATATTGAAACCATAAAAACTATGCAGTGCATACAAGTAAAGTGAAGTAAGATTAAGATAGCAAGACTGTGTAAGTTACTTCCATACATATTACAGGTCCGACCAAATGATCATAAAATGAAAGTCACACACAAAAGCCGATGTCAGAATCCCCCCCCCCCCATAAATGAAAAGGCAGACAGGTCCTTGAAAAAAATCAAACAAAACAAAGATAGAGAGGAGACTGAAAACGAGAAATATTAGACTCGATACCATACATTATGATATAATATTATGATACCATACAATATGATACAATATTATGATACCATACAATATGATACAATATTATGATACCATACATTATGATACAATATTATGATACCATACATTATGATACAATATTATGATACAATACAATATGATACAATATCATGATACCATACATTATGATATAAAATTACTTTATGTTTCTCTCCTTCAATATATCACCATTCATGTTTCTGCCGAGAGCTTATCTTCTCCCTTTCCTCCTTTATTGTATTGAAATGGGATGTTTCATTGTGTTACTGTGTCGCGAATAATTAATGTTTGCTGTAATCTTGGGTGTTTATTCTGCTTTTTATGTTACTTTTTAGGTAATATGCATCAGAAATACTGGGTATCCACACTACAATAATACGGAAGTGTTCAAACTTTATACCTTCTTAAATAAAATTTCAAACCAATACTCATGCACCAGACACGTGTTTCGGATATTAATCCTCATCAGTGATTCTTCCAGCCGAAGTGATTTTAAGGAGCCACCAAAATTCATTTAAAAAGCGCCCTCTGGTTTTATTTCTTGAATTTGAATTTATGCATTTACTTTACAGAGAAAGCGCGGTTCCGAATTTCCTGTAGGGTCGATTCAGTAGCATATCCAACTAAAGTAACGTTTTACGTATTGCAAAGTGTAATCAAGGTACGCTTGATCTATATAGCATTTTGAGAAACGTATTATATGTAACACGAGCTTGACTCGGAATGTCGAGGTCCGATTGATATTCAGATTGATGATCCTAGTGAGTGTTCATCCTAGATTTTATACATGTAGATGGATATAAACGAGATGACAAAAGTTCTTAATCTTCCAATATTATCCAGATGTTCAAACTGTGCAGAAAATGTCAATAATCATGTAATAAATGCAATATGCATATCACACATTTTTTTCTGCTTTGCTGCGTTCTGATATCAGACAAGAAAAATTACAGACAAATTTGCAGGCTTGATGTGACATTCCATCATTCAGTCTTTTAGTTAAATGATAATCTAACAAATACTGCTAGCTAGTGTGAAAATATCTACAAATCATGATCCAGAAAATCTATTAATCTTACAAAACAAAAAACAAATATTTTGGTTTTTTTTTCAAGTACAGTTAAAGAATTTCCTGGAAAATGTACTACGGAATGTGACAGATTTCGATTTGATTACGCTGTTATTAACTGTTTCTGTCGGATATTTTGTCACAAGGATAACAAATGGATAGTTGACAAAGCAAATCCCTAATGAGTATTCTTGGAATAGGATGTTACCAAAATTGTTTACAACATGATGACTGGAAGTAAAATTACCGTGACAAATTGTCATAGCGTTTAAATACATCAATATTCAATTAAGAAAGTTCAACACTTCGTCTGACAATATTCATATCATAGTTGCATTTCAAATACAATCGGGGAACAAATAGGCATTACCTTGTTTTATCATATACTCTGATTTACATTAGCCGTTTTTAAGCTTTCCCATTGGCCAAAACGCGGTCAAGTACAATGCGTCGTATCGAATTGCTTCCGGTCATATTGACGCGTTTCTTGTTTTGTGTATTAGAAGAAAATGTAGTCGGCAGGCATCAAACAACTAAGTGTCATTGACATGACTGAGCGTGATATTTGGCAACATTTTCTCTTTAAATAAAGTAAAAGATAAAGGGAAAATGTTTTACTATGATACAAAATGTTTGTCTGAACAAAAATATCATGAAAGCGAGCAGTGATAGAAAAGAAAAACCATATTCTTTTCCAATTTTTATGTATATGATAAAACAGTTATAACACAGATGATTCGGTCGATATTGATAAATCATCATATCGTATCATATCAAACCGACTCATATCGTATCATATCATATCATATCATAACAAATCATATCGATTTCATCACTGTGAAAAAATTGTATAGAATTTTATTATATTGTAATGAGCACTTTGGAGTGATGTTATTGTGTGGTTCACATTTTTCTTGTTTCCTGGAGACACAAGTTTGATTGTTACAGTACCTTGAACCTCAAATGACAATTTTAAAGTCATTTATATTAGCAATTAGCATGGAGAACCAGGTCGCTATTTCAAAATAATGGTGTTGATAACAGTTACCCAATACAAACTCATGTTCTGGTTTTATCACAAACATCAAATTAACATCTGAAGAGAATATGTTGTGTGACATTGATAGCATAATTCTGCTTAAATGCTTTGACAAAATAACTCCACATAAAAGAACAAATGCCAATGAAGCATAATGATGAAAATTCTATATCTGTTAATTCACAGAAAGGTTATTGGTTTCAAATTATTAGAATTATCAATGAACCTTTTTGTACTCTACAACCCACGTAGTATATTTTGTCGACCAACTTACAAGGGTGGAATAAAATCATTTTAAAGGGGTCAAGAACAGTATCCAAAAGAACCCCATTGGAAAGCTCTAGATCAATTATGACGTCATATTAAACGTCTTCAAATCAGCATCATTTTAAAACAACAGATAAATTTGCAGCATGGACCAGACATGCACGTTTCGGGCACTTAACCCTCATGAGTGATCCTCAATTTAAACAATGTAATAAGGCCAAAGAATAGAAAAGTAATTTGGTCCAAAAATTACCGAAAGACGTAGCCGGATGGGTGGGATATGATGCTACATGACCCATGTTTTAGAAATTTCAAGAAAGAAATTTTCGAATGCGTTGAAGAAACGATCAATCGAAGTTGGTCGAACTTGGCTACATAATAGGAACGACAATGACGCGTTTTTCGCAAGAACGTCAGCATTAGGTATAAACGTAAAATAAAGGGAAGGGGGTAACAAAATCACTTTAACTTAACAACTGACGGTCAGATTTAAATAGGAACTTAACGGTGTTTAACTTGACATATGAAAAAGATAATATCAAGTTTTTACGGAATGTAAATGATAGGGTTTCAGATAAACGGACTTTATTATTAAAAATTAACAACTCTAAGATGTTCTGAAAATAGACATTAATTTATCTCCTTTCTACAAATACCTTTTAAAAGTCTTAGTGATCATTTATAATTCTATACATATCCGACTGCCCTCATCATATCGAAATGAAAAATACAGAACTTATAAATTTTCTTCCTCTACAGAAGATTTGTAACTGTTTCTCATTACCTAAAAAAATTATTGTCAACTACTTTTGAAATTCGGACCCATACAAGCAACAGAGTATATTACTTTGGGTATTTCGCAACCTGCATTTTATGGTGACATGATCAACAAAATTAGAAGGATCAAAGGTAGACAGAATTACTATCGAAAATGCGTCAGAATCATCAAACGCCTCTTATACCGTGGATATGATCCTAATGTCACCAGACGGACACTAGGCTTGGTACTTGACCAATCTACAGTCTTGTACCAGCGCATCCTTAATACTTGCACGCTGACTGACTGTGACGACGGGACTCCATGACGGGCCCTGTCCAAACCTCTTTAGAGAAGACAGGGCCCCGACCACCTGTCCCCTCTGAATGTCAGTCGGACTCCTCGGGTGATAACATACATTAGCTCGCTACAGCCGGCAGAGCACAGGTCGTATTACGCATGCCCTCTTTTTATATCAATTTACATATTCATCTGTGTTGCTTGGGCCCCTGCGTTTTGCGGTCTTGTTTGTGTGTGGTCATCTGACAGTGAGGAGGTTGTTTTACACCACAATTGTACGTTCTTCGAGACCTCTGGGTAATCGGAATAGTGGGAGGGTTGTGCGCACGTAATCCAGGATAACCACACCATCTGCTACTCACGAGGCAGATGGCCGTCCTAAGTCGGCACCGTTTGCCCATTGGTCTCGTTGGTTTATGTGTAGTCATTTGTGTTTTATGTTTTTCTGTGATTTGACGTTCATTGTACTACTGCGTCTCTTTCTGTGCGTGTCATTTTTGTGTTTTACAGTGGGTGTTTTGGGAGGTTGCTGTTGATGCTGCAACTAGGTGTTGTTGGAGATCCCCTCCTTTCTTCTAAAGTGTGCTAATTTTAATGTCACATTTACGGCCCATTTTGGGGCTTTCAATATGTATATTATGTACGTTTAAAACTAACTTAAAAATTTGATGAAACTTTGCATGTAGAAAAGGTATGTTTCAATAATAAACATTTATAATCTTTATGGAAATTAAATGATAGAATCTTTATTTAAGTCTGGCTGTCCTGGACCTCCTTAAATCAAATGCTTCAGTGTGAAAGACGATTTACGACTTGGACTTACACTAACACTTACATGTTCCCGGCGACCACGGCAGTCACGGCGGCCAAAAACGTAGCACACCGTATGATTTTTGGCAGTTTTTATCTTGGTATTAAAGTTCTGTTAGGTCTCGTTACGTTTTCGCACGGTCTATCAAGGTATCCTTGACACGCCGCGGCTCCTGAATCCCGGAGACCTGACGGCGCTCTACGTTTCAACCTACGGCTTGTTACGGACGTTTGTACGTTTCCTCACGACCTGTCACGTTCTGATAAGGTCTGTCACGGTTTGTTACGATCCAATCAAGTTGGCCACGACTACCAAGTTCTGTCAAGGCCCACTACGATTAACCGGGAACAGGAGACTCAAAAAGCTGCATAAAAGGGTTTAGTTTGTTATACTTCTTGTGTGACCGTGCGTGCCGTGCCAGGCCGTAGTAGAACTTGAAATAAACCGTAACAAGCCGGGACGTACCGTGACGAAACGGCTAACACTTCCTTAGCTCGCCGTATGAAACCGTAGCTCACCTTGATAAAACGTGCATCTGCCCTGAAGCAGCCGCAGCTAAACGTGGCAGACCGTAACTCAACTTCGCTAGGATCGTAATTTGTTGAGTCATACTTTTGCTTCCCGTTCCGCTACGGACACTGTCCCAAGTTTTGTCACGGTCTGTAACGTTCTGTCACGTTGCGTTGCGTTCGACCCGTTTTGCTACGGTTTCTAAAGTAGGCCATTTGCACCGTGGGCTGCCGTGACAAATGTTTTGACAGTTTAAACATTTGCCCCGTCAGCCCCGGCAACCACGGCTAGTATCGATTGTCGATCCCGTTCCCCTACGTTGTCTCACGGTCACCACGTTTCGTCCACGGTGGCTTGAAACTTGGCCGCCGTGGCCGCCGGGAACATAGTGTAAACGGGGGGTTAATGAAAATATTTTTTTATATTGCTATATCATACATGTATAAACGTATAGTGTTTCGTTTCATTTATACTAGAACTACAAATGCAATGCATTTAAGTAAGTAAGGCCATACCAAATTATTGAAATGTTCTTTGGATTTCCCGCAGCATAATTTCCAAAATTCAAAAAAATAATATTATGAAAATAAAATGCTCGAACGCACCACTAAATTTCTGGCCCAAGAATGTTTAAGGTTGGTTCTGATTTCTGCAAATCTTAAAGCTTCTACTTTTTTTGTTGGGAGCAAATGTGTTGTCCCATACACATGGCACTGAAAGTTAAGGGGGGGTTATTGGAAAATCTTTTTCGTGCTATATGCCAGGCTTACTAGTCATTAGATTCCTATGGGGATTCCTTTTTAAGTACGTAAAACATCAGATATGTATTACTCCTGTAACCTATATCTAAAATAAAATGATTTCACTCGCTCGCACCTTAAAAACCTGCAATACTTGAAAAAAAATATATTTTCGCTTGCTCATACCCTTTTTTCACAAGAAAATCCGAAGAACATTTAATTAATTTGATATGGCCTAATGCGAAATAAGATTACAGTTGTCACCAATATGTAACGTTATACCAAATAATCATGATCCAGTACAATTTTATATATTATATCAGAATATGTATGTTATCTGTGTTACATCGATGAGTATGATTTTATTGTGTGTTGGTCTCGTAGATATCTGTCATCTTTTATGTTTTAATGTCCTGTTTGGTGTTCCTTATCACATTTGCGTCTCTTGACAGTAAGTGTTTTGAATATTTTCACTGACATGGTCGCCATAACACTTTCTTTATAGACATAGCTTAAGACAGTGCATGTATTTTATATATTGTTTTATTTTCGTGCATGAACATCGACGGCGGGTGCGGCTAGCCAACAGGGGATGCTTACTCCTCCCAGGCACCTGGTGCCACCTCTAGCTTGCTAGGGGTCAGTCGATGCTTAATTTTGTGCTCTATTGTGAGTGTTGTTGAGATTATCGTCAGGATCTTCTTTAACTCATTGGTGTGCTTCTCTACCTTGTGTTTTTTATCCTTGTCACTTTTGCGTCTCTTGTTGTGCCTCTCTACCCTGTGTTTTTTATCCTTGTCACTTTTGCGTCTCTTGTTGTGCTTCTCTTTTATGTGTTTTTATCCTTGTCACTTTTGCGTCTCCTGCTGTGCTTCTCTTTTATGTGTTTTTTTTTTATCCTTGTCACTTTTGCGTCTCTTGTTGTCCTTCTCTACCCTGTGTTTTTATCCTTGTCATTTTTGCGTCTCTTGTTGTGCTTCTCTTTTATGTGCTTTTTATCCTTGTCACTTTTGCGTATCTTGTTGTGCTTGTCTACCCTGTGGTTTTTATCCTTGTCACTTTTGCGTTTGTTGTTGTGCTTCTCTATCCTGTGTTTTTATCCTTGTCACTTTTGCGTATCTTGTTGTGCTTCTCTATCCTGTGTTTTTATCCTTGTCACTTTTGCGTATCTTGTTGTGCTTCTCTATCCTGTGTTTTTATCCTTGTCACTTTTGCGTATCTTGCTGTGCTTCTCTACCCTGTGTTTTTATCCTTGTCTCTTGTTGTGCTTCTCTACCCTGTGTTTTTATCCTTGTCTCTTGCTGTGCTTCTCTACCCTGTGTTTTTATCCTTGTCTCTTGTTGTGCTTGTCTACCCTGTGTTTTTATCCTTGTCTTTTGTTGTGCTTCTCTACCCTGTGTTTTTATCCTTGTCTCTTGTTGTGCTTGTCTACCCTGTGTTTTTATCCTTGTCTCTTGTTGTGCTTGTCTACCCTGTGTTTTTATCCTTGTCTCTTGTTGTGCTTGTCTACCCTGTGTTTTTATCCTTGTCTCTTGTTGTGCTTGTCTACCCTGTGGTTTTATCCTTGTCTCTTGTTGTGCTTCTCTACCCTGTGGTTTTATCCTTGTCTCTTGTTGTGCTTGTCTACCCTGTGTTGTGCTGTTGGTGCTGTAACCGAGTGTTACACAGGGGGATTTCGATGTTTTGCTGTGGGTGCTGAGACCTAGTCTTGCTGAAGATTCCCTCCTTTCATTCATTTGATGTGTGTGCTACCGTATGCCTCGTTGACCTCTGATAGCATACAAATTAAAGTTGGTTTGTCTGCTGTCCATTATTTGTTGTAATCCTGCAGGTGTGGTCTGCTGTGGTCGCCGTAACGTTGTATCGCTTGAGAACATTCTATATCATTAAGAATAGATTCGATCCCTAATAGAAATATTACAATATGTAAATAAATACATTCTGTGGATTATATCCTTGAAAAGACATCTTAATTTTGATATGAACACCACAATGCATTTAAAAGTTACTATTTTCATTAATTTGGTTTTAGTTTTGTTTTGGGGTTTTTTCCTCTTACTTTCAGGTTGTCATCTTAGAAATATTAAGAAGCTTGATAATTATAGGAATTCAATGTATTGCACAAGATCATCACTATTGATAATGCGGAAGGGTTCCAACTCTTTACCTTCTTGAAGAAAATTTCAGTCAAATTTATTATGAATTGAAGTATATTTGGACACATCTTTAATGGAAAGTCATAATGACTCTAATGAATAGAAAGGTGATGTTGGTGAAAGTGCAGCCTATGTCTTATAGATTAATATAAACGAGATGACAGCGATTCTAAATCTCCCAATGTTATCCAGATGTTCAAACTATGCAAGAAAATGTCAAGGATACATAATAAATGCAATATGCATATCACACGGCACTTTGTTCTGCTTTGTCGCTTTTTGATATAATACAGGATAATTGCAGACAAATGTGTAGGCTCTATATGAACATTTATCGTTCAGTTTATGAAGGATTTTTGTGTGTGTGAAAAGATTTACATATTTGATATTTAAGAAATCGACCATTTCATTTTTTTTTCAAATACACAAATAACTACTCGCAGTTTTAAACTTAATTTCAATACGGCATATCATGCAGATAACAAATAAGGAAACCTGGGACCACAAATGAATAGTTCTTCGACGGGGGTTAATCTCCTATACAGTATACAATTGCTGGACAATGAAGAGGTCCATATGATGATTTATGCAGTGATAAAACCAATATCGACCGATACCGAAGGCCTGTGCTACAAATGTTTTATCATATACATGAACATTTGAAAGAAAATTGTAGCTAAGCCTTTGCTTTTCTAGCACTGCTCTATTTCACGATTTTATTTTCTCAGAAAACATTTTGTATTATAGTAAAATTATTTTACCCTTCATCTTTTATGTTTCATTCATTTAAAAATTGCTGCAAAATATCACGTGTCAGTTACATTCATTGTCGACTGTCATTTTGTTCTAATAACAAAACCGTAATCGCGTCAATATGACCGGAATCAGTTCACAAAATTTGACACGTTTAATTAAGGTCACCCAATATCGATTCATATAAGATTTATTTATTATCATTTTAAATTATCTACTTATGTAAAACAGACTGTTTTCTTGTATCTAAAAACAATCAGTCACCGCACTATATTTCGTTACTTCGGGGGTTTGCACAGTGATACAAATGCCTCCAAAAACGAAAACAAGTTATGATAGCCGCCATGATTTAAACAGCGAACGATCGTCTCTCTACATCTTTGGAATAAGGACCAGTTTAAGCAAATCCTACATGCACAGTCAATTTTTAGTAAGTAAGAAAGAAATGATACCCTTGAAATGTTAAGCAAACATCAACATATTGTATTTTCAGTATCCTGTTTATTCGTGTTTGAAGGAACTCCGGGAAAAAATTGTTGATTGATGTATCAACAAAATTTCTTAGCCAATTAGAATCATTGTTTCTTAAAAATAACAATGGAAATTAAATAATTTGGTTGTCACGGACAAAGTACTTACAAATTATATCATGAGTGGTTTGGCTTTGTACTCTGGTCAATATATAAATGGGTATGCTTTTATGCTTTTACATTGATCTCGACATATAAATGGGTATGTTTTTACATTGATTTCAATATATAAATGGGGGAAGCTTTTACATCGATTTTAATATATAAATGGGTAAGCTTTTACATTTATTTCAATATATGAAAGGGTATGATTTTACGTTGATTTCAATATATACACCCAGACAAAAGTTAAGCAACAGCGAAATTGTTTTTAATGCAAAATGCTGGTTTGATAAAAAATATTTGAAAATTTTGTATTATGATATAGATCTGACCTTTGACGAAGACATATGACTTTATTCAACATAGTTGTATCATGCAACTTATTTTAAATCGGGATCGAAATGGGGACGGGTATGATTTTAAACAATTCAAGTTAGACATTAAGTACATGGAATTGATTGATCTTGTAGAATTCGCTGTTCAGTATGGTTGCTATGAATCAAATTGTTAATCTGATGGAATTCAAAACTGAACATGTATTAAAAATGCTGAGATAATGAGAATTATCTCTTAAGAATTTGGAGTAAATTTCTTTGAAAAACATATTGGGTCAAAAAGAAAGGGGAAGTGAAGTTAAGCGCTTACGTACCGGTAGAACTAAATTTTATTATTAGACAAACATTAAGACCATGAATAAGATATTTTGGGATTTTATTTTTATTACTATCGTTTTAATCAAAGAAATAAAACATGACAGCGATATCTTTGTTGATGCTTTTTCTGTATTTTCTTTAAGATAACACCTTTGTGACCACTATTTCCTTGAATTTTTATTAAACCCTTGTTCGACCAATAGCAATCTTCATGCAGGACAACCATCTGCCAAAATCTCACTTCCGGTTAAGAGATGAATCCGTCGAATCGTAAAGTTTCTCTTTTTATGTCAAAATTAAAAACCGGATGTGCATCCCGTACGACCAAATTGCGGAATATTTTGGATAGAGGTCATCATTAACATCGGTAAACATGGAATATAGAGCAATTATAAGCAACAAATGTCTTTAACGGGAATTATCGGAAATTTATTAACAAGGGCGATTGAAATAGGGAAGTTGGGATAAACCTCAACCGGAAGTCGACTGAAAGAATATTACACTAATTTTTTTTAAAGAAAACCGTATAAGATTTGTGAATCTTGAGCCTTATCTTGTTCATCTCTTTTTCAAGTATCTGTTACCTTAATTTTTCAATACTTCTCTTCAAACTTTATTCGACATTATTTTCCTTCAAAAATACCTCCTTTTCATTTGAGGCTGTATCCAAGCCCAATGTTTCAATTTCGATATTATCTTAGTGTTATATGTTAACAAAAGGTGTAATGTCATCTACAAAAGAATTGGTATTTGATATATTTTACAAAAACTTCTCGGTGCTATTGTTTAAAATATAAGGACTCCGAAATATCGGGGCGTTACTAAACTTTTGTCTGGGTGTATATGAATGGGGCGCGGGTGCCAGCGACTCCGACCAAAACGATTTCAAGTTGACCTCCTCGAGTTTTCCAGCACAATGTAGCTTACGGACGTGCCTGCTATACATGTATAACAATTTCACTTCATGAAGAAACAAACAAAGCTAACAATTTGTAGACCTTTGATAAGACAAGTTTGTTTCATATCAGTTCAAATTTGACAATCGATGGTAATAAATGTAAGTCAGCTTATACCCTGGAGTATTTTTGAACATATTAGAACAATAAATAATACCAATGAGAAATTAAGATATTTCATCAGATTGATTTGCTAACGCTTTTCTGAAGAATCTGCTGGGAAATTACTAATATGAAACTCATATATTTGATGATGATGATGATGATGATGATGATGATGATGATGACGAGGACGAAGACGGCGACGATGATGATGATCAACATCATAATCATTATCATCATCATCATCATGACTCGAAGCTTCAGATGTAATGAACATCATTTTCTAATATCAATACAATATCCCTGAGGAACGATTATACTTATGATTTATAACTTTATTTCAAATCAGTTATAAAGGCATATCAAAACAATCATCAATATTAAAAAGAATAATGTATGCCATTAAAACCACGTTCGATTTCATAATCATGAGTTATGATAGATATAGTATCATTCTTTCATTTTTTTTTTTATGGGGAGATATACATTATACATACCTGATGTATGTAAATTATGAATAATACGCCTCGCTGTGTAGAATAATATTCGATCTGTATTTTAATAATTCTTCATTTTTGATATGACAATTATACTAGTATCCCTCGTGTATCACCATGTTTCATAATTCATATCTTCATATTTATGCTAGTCAAAGATATCGTACATTATTCATAGAATCAAACATATTAATATTACTGTCGTAATACTGAACATTATCAACGATGGATGACGGACTGTCAATGGATCGTGCCAATGCGTCTTAATCCTTGGTTTATGTTCTTATTCGCCCTGCTCAAACGAACATAAAGTATTTATCAAATAAAACAAAACTCTCATATGGGAGGTGCCACTTGCCACACAGCTGATTTATTCAGAGAATGTACAAAGCATAAAACGCGTTCTTTGTCCGTAGGTTGACGATGCGACTAGGCTGCCATCTGAAAATTGTATGTCCTACAACAGAACCAAAGACGATCCAACAGGAAAATGCAATTCTGAAATTAGAAAACAGGCATTAGAGCTGGAAAAATTAATAAATATGTTGAGTTTCAACTGTGGCAATGGCTCGAATGGCCTTACTATCTTTCACGCCACATTATATATACTATGCTCATGATAAACTCATGTTATGCAAATGACTTCAGAATACTACTCACTGATCGATACTGTTCGAACACACATCTGTTCAAATCGAACACTCTAATAAAATCGAACACTCTTTAAGTGAAACGAACACTCGTATCTTTACTATAATTACTGACCCATATGTCGATCATTTATACCTTTGATAAATATATTTAACATCACACTTGAGCATAATTGAATAGGTTGTCAATATTGAAATACATGTTCTGTTCTAAAATTTTAGTGCACAATTTGCGCATTTCAACAAGCTATATCTATGTGAAATAATCAATATTGAAATATATGTTCTATAGTACCAATTTTATTGTACTTGACACGTGTTTTGGATATTAAATCCTCGTCAGTAGTATTTAATGTAAAATAGGTTGAATAAAACAAAAGTGAATTAACCTGGCGACATCTACAACATAGACTGTTAATTTCCCCTTTTCAAAAATGAGCGGCTCCAAATTTTGTGTAGGGTGTATTCAGAAACAAAAATAGGGTATCCAGGCAAAAAAAAATACCAGCAATTCTGACCTGAGGGATACACTATATCCCTCCTGTCAAAATTGCTGGTATTTTTTTACCTGGATACCCCATTTTTTCTCTTGAGAATATTGTTCAGACAAATATGGTTTAGGGAAAAGAAACTTTTATAGTTACATTTTATCACCTCTAAAATGGGATTTTTCTCACGTTTCCCATAGGGTCCAATGTTAAAGTTCAAACGGCTTAAGTTCTCGGTTTAATCATAAACCACAAATAATATTTTGTTTGTATATCAGGTTTTACATAAGCTTTGAATATATGGGAATGAAAATATTGTAAAAGTTGTTGTTTAGGAAATATGAGCATCTGAGATCTGAGGGATGCTCTACCTTAAGTGAAAAATATGGCCATAAAATCGTCGGAGGGTAGGCGCAAGGAGCTTTAATCTAAACATGACCGAAAACATTATGCCGAAATCCCAGCTAAGGACAGCGCTATGCAATGAGGGAGATACCACTTAGTTTTAGAAATGGATGTCTAATTTGATGACAGAAAATTTAGAATATATTTCAATGCAATGCGTAAACACTAAACCTAGGTGAGCGATATCCGCAGGGACTTACAATCCACCAGCAGCGATACCAACCTACATGTTGTACATGTGTATATTGAAATATATGTTCTATAGTACCAATTTTATTGTACTTGATACGTGTTTCGGATATTAGATCCTCGTCAGTAGTACTTCATGTCAAAATTATGAAGAGCAAAATTCTAAACTGACCTAAAAGACTGACTGATAAAGAACCTGTAAAGGACTGAGCTATTATCATCCCTTAGTCTAGTACTGAAATACTGTGATAATAGGTGTCAACTTTTATATATACAACCGATTGTAACAATGAACACTCTGTTCCTTCAACAACGCTTTTTTCTCAATTGTCATTTGAGATTATGAGGTATGGACAAAAGTTTATAGACCATTTTGGATTTTACGTGAAGCATGCTTGAAAATCGGCCGTTCTGCAGAATTAAGACTCCGGTTTTAATCATTTTGATATCAAGTTTTCTGTATCTTAACATCTTCATTTTCCAATTTTATTTCCAAAACTGCATCAATATTTTTCACGACAACCATTTGAACTTAGTGTACTGAACTGCGCAGCTACAGTTCTGCAGAATTCATGATTATTACTAAAATCTACCTTAAACGTTACTTTGATCATATGTCTACAAACGGTGTCATCCTGATTGTCCAACATTTATATAAAAAGGTAAAAATGTGGTATATTTTTCGTTGGACAATCAGGATTCCAGGTAGTACCAATTACATTGTTTGCATAATTACTTAGTTAATTGATCTCATTGATCTTGCCGCTAATTGGTTCAGGTAAATGTTGGACAGATATGGCATAACCTCATGAATTTGAAATAAATAAGATAAAAGACGTTTAACCTTTTTTTATTAAAGTAATTCTACCAGGGACGTATACATACGTCTCTGCTTCTTCACTTATTTTGTCGTCAGTATCTCAGGTGCCTGCAGATATGATCGTTTTCAACCCCTCCCCCTCTTTCTTTCTCAGAATCATGGCGATAATGGCCGTGGAGTAAAGAAGGTTTTATCCCCCCTCCTTCTTTACTCCACTGCCATTTTAGCCATGAATCTGAGAAAGAAAAAAGGGGGGAGGGGTTGAAACGATCATATCTACAGACACCTGTGGTCAGATAAAAAAAATTCGTTGGAAATAGACAATTGTACATGTAGATGTTCGGGCTTTTTTGAGGTTAGCGGAGAAATTCCATTCATATTTTTTATCTCAAACAAGCAGGCAGACAGCAGGCGTGTAAGACAGCAGACATAACCATCCATATTAAAATGAGCTGATTCTATAACAAAATTTAGCATATAAGAGTTTCATGCGCATGAACAACTTCCATTTTACTCCAAAACACCGGGGAAAAGTAACTTAAATATTTTTTTTTTTGCTAGTACCATATAAAATGATTGTAAAACCATGGAATACATATCCTTTATTACAGGAATCGCTTGCATTTTATAGAAAATATCCAGAAATCTGCTCCTTTTTTATGAAAACTGCTATTTTTAAAGACTTGAGCGGACATCTCCCCATTTCTTCTCCAAAGGATACAAAGATGGTTACCATGTTTACATTCTGGTCAATGCAATAGCACATAGAGTAAATAAACGGTCATAACTTTCCCTAATACATTTTGAAGCAATTTTATAAGTACATCTAAACTGAAGAACTTAATTGATTAAGAAGTCACCTAGAAATAAAAAATTAAAAAATAAATAAATATATGATTATCATACATATATATTTTTTGCGAAAAGCTCGTTTTCTAGGATTTTTTTAAAAACTTTACCATAGATTGTAGTGTATTTTCTCCTTATTGTACTCATTATTGTGTCGCCTGCGAAGCACAGCGACACTTAGGGATCACTTTGTCCGTTGTCCGTCTGTCCGTCCGTCCGTCCGTCCGTCTGTCTGTCTGTCTGTCTGTCTGTCCGTCTGTCTGTCACACTTGGGTGTCACACCCCATAACTTTTGATTGGTAAGTGATAGGGCTTTGATATTTCACATGTGTATTCCTTGTAACAAGACCTTTCTACACATACCATAATTTTTGACCTCGTGGCCTTGACCTAGATATTTGACCTACTTTTCAAAAAATCTAAGATTGGCTATATCTTTTGATTGGTAGGTGATAGGGCTTTGATATTTCACATGTGTATTCCTTGTGACAAGGAATTTCTACACATATCATAATTCTTGACCTCGTGACCTTGACCTAGATATTTGACTTACTTTTCAAAAAATCTAAGACTGGCTTTAACTTTTGACTGGTTAGTGATAGGGCTTTGATATTTCACATGTGTATTCCTTGTGACAAGACCTTTCTACACATACCATAATTTTTGACCTCGTGACCTTGACCTAGATATTTGACCTTCTTTTCAAAAAATCTAAGATTGGCTAAATCTTTTGACTGGTAAGTGATAGGGCTTTGATATTTCACATGTGTATTCCTTGTCACAAGGCATTTCTACACATACCATAATTTTTAACCTCGTGACCTTGACCTAGATATTTGACCTTCTTTTCAAAAAATCTAAGATTGGCTATATCGATATTTCACATTTGTATTCCTTTTGAAAAGAGCTTTCTAAAACTTCCATATTTGTTGATCTAGTGACCTTGCCCTTGATAGTTGACCTACTTTCAATTAAAAAAAATCCGCTTCGCAGGCGACACAAGCATTCCTTGGATTGCTATTTTATTTTAAGTAATTATCTACTATTACATGTAGCCGATGATCTACTGAAAATCATAATTTTGTGAGAAACTTTAACAATTATTTTACTTTTTATGCCCCCGGAATCAAAGATTCGGGGGCATATAGTTTTTGGCCTGTCCGTCTGTTTGTCTGTTTGTCTGTTTGTCTGTCTGTTTGTCCGAAAAACTTTAACATTGGGCATAACTTTTGAATGGGAAGTGATAGGGCTTTCATATTTCACATGTGTATTCCTTGTGACAAGACCTTTCCATTGATACCAAAATTTTTGACCTCGTGACCTTGACCTTGACCTTTGACCTACTTTTCAAAAACTTTAACATTGTGCATAACTTTTGACTGGGAAGTGATAGGGCTTTCATATTTCACATGTGTATTCCTTGTGACAAGACCTTTCCATTGATACCAAAATTTTTGACCTCGTGACCTTGACCTTTGACCTTTTAACCCAGTGACCTCACATACATGTACTTAACAGAAAATAGTGTTCATATTCACAAAGATGCCACCGGGGGCATTCGTGTTTCACAAACACAGGCTTTATTTCCCTTGCTTTAGAACCGAATTTTGGCCCCTTCCCATTGCCAAAGTTCCTCAATTTTTCCCACAAATGTCCCATTTCTAAGTGCATTTATCAGGTTTTTTATTGATATATCAAATCTAAATTAACTTTGTTCGATTTGATGAAAATAAATTTTTAAGTATGAAAAAAAAAAACCCTAATTGGTATGTTTATTTAGACAAACAGGTGTGTTTATTTAACAGTACAGGTGACCTTAAATTTTTTGTTGGACAATCAGGATATTGGATTTTCAAAATGTTGGACAATCAGGATTGAACCCTACAAACATTTGTCCTCCAATTTTCACGGCTCCCAATGTTATTGTCATTTAAATTTTTTTGAACTTTGCTATTTAAATATTCAAGCCATGGATAATTCGTTACTGCACTGAAGAATCACGAATTTCACTTTTTATAGTTCGTTTCAAAGTTTATCGTTGCGGTTCGTTTACCCCGCTTCGATTGAATACTGAGCGATTCTATACATTATCAATTTTGCATATATTTGTACCCATAAGATTTTAATTTTATATTTCTCGATAACAGCAGGAAAACACAGATAATTTCTAATACATTAGCCCCCACCCGATTCAATAGCGCGGGGAGAGGGGGGGGGGGGGTGCACACGGCGGCACCTACATCTAAAATTCTCTAACAAGTTTACTGTTTCTATCCTGATTTTTGCCTACCAATCCTCTGGCATGCCCCCCCTCCCCTCTCCACTAAAGTCGTCAAAATAAGGAATTACTTGGGCTCAAACACCACGACTCAACCTTTATTTTTATTTTTATTTTTTTTTACCGGTCTGTTTCTGATATATATCAAAGTAATTGATAATTGAAAAAAATTCGCTGGCTCACTATATACATTACATATCATGTGAGATAAATTTCCGCTGGGGAGTGGGGTTCCCCAAAGAACCTGCTACAGGACTTTGAGGTATTCCGGCCACGCCCCCTCTAAACTCAAATCCTGTAATCTACAAAATTGTCTCGACCAAAAGGAATGATATTCTGAATTTTTCCAAAATTTTGATGAATTTCAATATATTAAATGAATCCCCCAACCACAGCAAACTAACATATTTTTTTCATCTCATAGAATCACGATACTTTATATAAATAAATGTAATTTCATTAGATTCTGACCGTTTTAACAAATACATGCATGTACAATAACGGAAATTTTTTCCCTCTCACTCATACGAAGTGTATACATTTTATGTATATGCATTCATCTTCAGGAGCTTAGCTAGCTCAAGTGGGTCTAGGTAGAAGCCCTTGTGGATATTCAAGGGGCAAAGTATCAGAATCTAATGAATTTTGCTCATTTACAGGGCAGTATTCTACGTCAATGTTTCTTTCATTCTTTTTTTTTTTGCAAAACGACGTGGAAGCAACTGCGTTCTAACGGTACGCCTGGTTATGCGCATGGTTTTCTCTCTCTTGTCCATTCTTGTAAACATGTGCAACCATTTGGTTTTTAGGGAGGGGGGTTTTGTAAATCCAGCTCGGAATATTTTGCAAAAATATTCTTCAGCATGACTGGCAGAAAAATCTAGCATTTTCTGAGGAATGAAAGGAAAAACGTCTTTCTCCAGCACCTTAAGCATTAGACGTGAAAATAGACTATCTCAGACATTTCACAACTGCCAATGATTCAGTTTTGTCAGGATTCTCTGATACTTCATGTTTCAAATTCTTCAATATATATATACATCACTCTCCAAGTTCAGATTCTTTAATTCAACGAAAAGAAGGTCAAACGTGTAGTTCAAGGTCACATATTGAATCAAAATCTATCTTGAGTAATTTCTTGACACAATCTGACAATGCACATACATGTATTTACCATATCATCTATCTATCATTTGCCAGACCAGTGTTGTAGCAAATCCAAAGTATTAGGAAAGTAGGTCAATTGTATACATGAACATGTAGGTCAAGGCTACTAGATATTCTTACACAAATGTATACTGTGTAGCAGAGTAATGAACTTAAAGTATCAATGTTTTTATTCATGATTACCAGTATGGGGTAAGACACTCTAAACAGTATTGATGAAAGGATGATCAACCAAGTTTGCTATGCTTAACAAGAGAAAATTCTTTATTTCCTATATGACAATGTTCTCACTAGATTTCTTCATCACAGTGTTCTAAGAATATTTGTGTTCTAGTCTCAAGAAGAATATAAGTATCAGTTATAAGATTTATCAAGTTTAAATGTAAATTTTATTCAAACTCTGAAAGAAGAATCATTATAACTGCAATATATATATAAATGTAATAGTACCGGTATCATCAATTTACAACATAATGTTTTTGTACTTGTGAAAGGATATTTTTCTTTCTCTATAATTTATCATAGTATTTCTTTTCGAAATTAATATTTTATATGAGTTTACATGTCTAGTCTATATCAGGGAAGTATTTAACTTTATATACAATGTACATCCCTGTCTATACTGGTATGTACCTAGAATTTAAAGTCATAAATTGTTGCTATGAAAATAATGAAATAAATAAAAAAAATATCCCCATTCAACAGGTGCAGGTCTATTCTCAAGTAAAAAGTTTTCAAAGCATTTATAACCTAGTACATACATGTACATGTACCGGTAAGCACATGAAAGTAAACACAAAACATGTTCAAAATTCAAATGTTCTAGACATCAAACAGTGATTTCTCTAGTGTCTATAGTAAAACTTAAGGACGAGGTAGATGTTCAATCTGATACCAAGAAATGAGGAATGAGGAATGAGAAATGAGCCATCATGTATGTACAGAAGATGCTGTCAGTCTCACTCTGAAAGTAAAAGATGTAATGAATTAATATCTTCATTTTGATCTTAAATAAGCTCTAAAATGAATGAATTTTGCATACATTTATCATTATGATGTACATGTATATAAAATTACATGACATGTAAAGTTTCTGTAATAGTACTAACATACAAATATAATTACAGGGCTTTCAATCGGTCATTCTCAAATTATGCAAAACAGTATAATTTTCCCTATTTATTGACCAATTTTATCTCATAGAAAATTCTTTAAAAAAAAAAAAAAAGAAAAATGCTAAATTTAAAATGAAAAGGCATCCAAATCTATCATATTCAATTTTGAAGAAAATATTGCCAATTTTCCCAATATGAAAGGTCTAATCCAATCCAAACCAGAAGTCTCTGACGAGACAGTAGCTCTCCTGGTTGTTTTTTAATTCACTTAATGACAAGTGAATTCTAATATGGCCACATCCAGTTTCTTAGTCACTGGGGGCCAGGAACTCAAACAAAATATCAGGTGCACTACTTGAACACAGACTCATCGTATTGCAAAAAGAATCAAGTCTCCATCATTTATAGTGTCAGAGAAGTTGCGAATACAAGATTACATAGGATCATACAGGAGAAAATGACCACATCCATTTTCTAGGACCCTGGGGGTCAGGGGCTCAAACAAAATGTCAGGTGCACACTGCACAACTAGACCACTGACCAAGTCTCATGCAAAAAGAGTTACATTTCTGTCTCTTATAATTTCAGAGGAGTTGCAAGCACCAGAATTGTTTACGGACAGACGCCGGACAAGGGGGTACCGCATAAGCTCGACTATGACCAGTATCTCGAGCTAAAAATGTGTTTCACGTGTAAGAGCCCTACTTTATGTCAAGGCTTAGGACTAAGAAAAATTAAACGCATGTTTTTTTGTGGAACATGAATCCCCTTATTGTCAGATATAATGTAGAAAAGTATTTCATACTCCAAGGTCACGGACTCAAGGTAAAAATTCAGGTATTGATGTGAAGGCCTTACCACAAGGGATACACATGTAAAATATGATAGCCCTATCACTTGCAATTTATGTTATGACCAAGGGCAAGGTTAACATGGTTAAAGTTAATTAGTTATTCAAAAATTGATCAGTATCCAAGGTCAAGGTCACAAGGTCAAAATTTTGGTATTAATAGGAAAACCTTATCAAAAGGAATACAAAGCCCTATCACTTAAAAGCATAATATTACTTTAGAAAAATAATAGTGAAGTAGGTCAATCTCCAAGTTCAAGGTCACAAAGACAACAATTTGGCATCATTGGAAATTGTCACGAGGAAAGCACAGGTCTATATTTCACTCAACATTCAAAAGTTATGGCCATGGTGTAAGATTTTAAAAAGTAGGTCATTTTTCCAAGGTCAAGGCCACCAGGACACAAATTTTGGTATGCATGAGAAGGTCTTGTTTCAAACAATACATGTACACATGAAATATGAAAGCATGTAACTTACCATTAAAAAGTATTATCCATTGAAGGTGAATCACAAGGGATACACATGTAAAATATGAAATAAATACAATGTCATTTGTACTTGTATTATCAGATTTACAAAATTATCATAACATGTATATTAGTATACATGTATATGTACAACTTACCCTTCAGTGCTATATCAGCATGTTTACTGAAAGAGGCTGTAATACAGTTCCATCTGTCGATCTCACAATTCTTCTATTGATGATGAATTCCTCTACAAATTCTCATTTCATACTGGATCACAGTTTCACAAGGAATATGTGGTCGATGTACACATTGAATATGTTTTTCATGTACATGTAGAAATATGCACTTGAACAATTTTCTTCATTCTCCTTTCACAAGTGAATTATTTTCACACCATGGTGGCCAACATCATATATGGTAGTACAATTGCAATATCATATTCCACAGTATTTCTTCAACTTTACAAGTCAGTACTAGTAGCACTATAAGCATTCCACTATTCTGATGCACTTTCTTTCATTGGATCTGATGCACACATGCGCATGAAGACTTTCTCAGAGTATATTCCTTCTTCTGACTGGCAGTTAAGGTTATGTTACTGTAAAGAATAAATAAAATATTCAATTGATTTGAAATTCATCCCCTTTAAATAATTTTAAACCCATTCAAATACTTTTTCACCAACACTACAACACTAGCTAGGCTACAGAACTGATATTTGATACTGATTATAACTAACACTGACATCAAATTTATTCAAATCCATGGTGTGCACTTAAATTTAGAAGTTCATGAAGATGTAATGAAAGACAGAAATGGCTTTAAAGAACAAATATTTGTGAGATATTCGATTACAGCGATAATTAATCATGAAACTCATTCACTCGAAAACATGGAGCACTCCCTGGTCGAGTATTTCTGATAAGAAGAAGAATTTAAAATCCCATCATATGTGTTCCACGTGATACATAAATCAATTTAAAAACATACCTTAAGATGAGCCATGTGTCTGTACTCTTGAACAGTTGGTTTACTTGCATGAAAGAAGCATTTCTACGTGTTCAAATTTCGAACGGAAGTCCACGAGAGAATGTTTTAGACGAGACTACTATAAAATTAGAATAGGAACGGACTTTCTTTTCCGTCGTGTGTAAGGTAAAATCGTGACTCGAGATTCTTCCGATTTTATGCATATAATTTGCATAATAAGGTTCGGAGCCGTGATTTTGATCATTCATTCTCAAATTGCCGGGTATCTTCATTTTACATGCGGGGGTCCAGTAGCCATATCAACATGAAAGGAATCCAGAGGCGGATCCCCGGAATGTTGCACATTTGTAATTTGTCACCAATAATTCACAAGACTATCCCTCTTTTCTAATATATATCATGTAAATAATTAATAAATGGATCGAAACAGTCGAAATTCTAGTGAATTACCCAAGGAATATTAAAAATCTTCTATTTTTTCTACCTATGTTGGGGTCGATCGGCACGTGAAAATGGCTACCTGCAAAAACTCCCGTTCGAAATGACCCCATGTTGTATTAGCACGAGATTTTTAAGATTATGAGACCGTGTCTCAAAATTGAAAGACAAATGGTTGTAGATATAGAAACAATGTAATGTTTAAGGTAGGTTATAGTAATATTAATGAATTCTTCTGAGGTGCAGCGGTGCAGTTCGGTGCATGAATTTGGAAGTTTTCTAATGTTAAAATATTAGTGTAATTTTCCGTAGAAAAGATGGGAAAATGTAGCTATTGAGGTAGAGAATACTTGGGATTAAAATAGTTAAAGTTGGAGTCATGACTCAGTGTAAGGAAAGATTTTCAATAACACACTACATAAAATTTAATATGGCGAATAACTGTTTGTCCATACCCCTTCACGTGATAGCCGTTACTCGGCTTCTTCACATGGAAGGTTTGATCGAGGTTTCCACAGAGTAAGCATCTTCTGATAAATCAGAAGAAAAGGAATTTTAAATTAGCCCGTGGGACACGTTTTCAAACTCAAGATCATTACCCGAATCATAGATCTTAATACATCAAAGAAACACAACTGTCATCGGTGTTGTCAAAGACGAAACTCAAAAATGAAAGTGGCTGGGTCGGCTTACAAACAAAGGTCATTGGCTTCTAGTCGAGAAAAGCGAGGCTGAAATCGGATGTATTCGCAGAAGATTGTGTCTATGTCAGTGATTAAAAGTTCGTAATATCGTAATAAATGTAGTTCTATCCCGGGTTTCATCTACATTCTTGACGTAAATGTGCATGGTCTTTGTTGCGATCTTGCATCTTTAGACCGATGTTTGAGCTTACATGCTTTAGCATAAAGACGCTTGTCTGTATATGAAGATCCTGACGACAACCTCAACAGCACTCACAATAGGGCACCAAATTGAGCATCGACGGATTCCCTAGCAAGCTAGAGGTGGGATGGATCTCATTGTCAAAGTACAAATCAAATAATCTTGGATAAATCTTCTTCTCCTGTAACTTAACTGAGACAAGGAATTATCGATCAAGGACAAAAAAGTCCTGTCAGCTCAGGTTGTTTTTGTTTCATTAGGTTTTATTAGGATCAAGTAAAACGGTTACTTGGAAGGTATTTGAGATGAATTACGCGACGTATCATTAATTCCTTGGTTGTTTCCCTTAGTAATAAGCTTAAAGTGGACTCCATCAAAGTCCAATAACACGCCTTTTCCCTAATCATTCCGGAGGCGAGCTATAATTTTCAAATTTGTATTGGCTTTTCTCTCACCCAATCAGCTGTACAAACATAATTATGGCCCATACAAAATTATTCTGAACCAGATTTAAGCCCACCGATAAAGAAGAAATCGAACACTTTTACAGTGCCGTCTCTGTATTTAATACGTTGCTCAGATACAGACCTTGTTATCTGAATATCACAAAGAAATTACAAATCTATTTATGAAAATATTAGAAACGAAATTCAAATTATATTAATATTCTGTTTCTGGATCTAATTGTACTGCTTCATTGTGCCTCAACGGAAAAAGAAAAACACATGATTTTGGTTCTGAAATGTGAAGTGTTTTAGATATGTTTAGCTCAAAATGAGACATTTTCTTCCGATCGGCATGAATGATTATAATTACATTGAACACATTTCAGCTTACAAAAGTGAAGCTCAGATGACCTAGCGGTATCTTATGTCTTCCTTTGGACAGTCCGCCATTACCCTTCCGCTTTTTCGACATCTCTTGAACAGACACAAATGTTTCAATGAAATTTGGTTCTGATGAAGAAACGTCCCCAGACAGGTACTACCGGTATTATCCTATATTTCTGCACATCAGAACGTTGTGCCGTATATCTATATATATGTATATATATATATATATATATATGCAAAAGAAAGTCGCATTTGAAAGCCTTCTTTGAAAAGCGATATCTGAAGACTTGATATAAACAAGTCAACCGACAGCAACAGGATGATCACAGTTTTGAACACCAAAGATGACATCAAAGCACTGAACAAATATGACTCTACATAAATCAACGAGACCAATCGGCAACCAGGGCCGACTTAGTACGGCCAAATGCCACGTTAGCACATTATGGAATACTTATCAGGATTACCTGCACACAGCACTCCCACTTGTCCGTTGTCCTTGGTCTGGAAGAATGCACATTTGTTGTGTTAAATTACCACCTTACTGTAAGAGGACGCCAGAAACAAGGAAGCAAAACATAGGGAGTAAATCGATTTAAGAAAATTTTAAGAACAACGACGATTTACAACGTCTGCTGTATGAAAGCATCCTCCTTGAAGAAAATAATGAATTATGGTAAAGCGTACGGTCTTTTTCAGGGGCAGTGGCTAAGGGGTACATTTGTATAACAAGTCCAGTAAAAAGTGGCTGATAAAACAAAAAAAAAACAAGCATTGCTTTAAGGTTGATGGAGATATCTGAAATGCTAATATGGTGCTATTACATGTATATGGACTATTAGTTCCCCAAGACATCATTCGCCTATGTTTTCTTCACTGACTTGAAAGATATTTGTAAATTTTCTTGTATTAAATTCGATAGATTATTCTGAAACTAATAAGTACCTCCCTCACGGCATACCTTTGTCCCTAGCTGGTACTTTAGTACACATTTTAGGTCATATTAGAATTGTGGTCTTCATATATTCACAGTTTGGATTTTCCACTCCTTCGGCCTCCAGCATCACTGATGATACATTGGTTGTTGAAACACGCATATGGTGCACTAAATCATTACGATAGAACAAATATCTAATATGATTATATCAACCATTTCTGACGGGCTGTTTGCCTCTGAATATATCGTTTGCCTAGTTCACAGACTTGAAATATATTTGTATCTGATATTATGTGATGAATTATTCTGAAACTAATTAGTTCCTTCCTCGTGGTATAGCTCTGTCCTTTGCTGGCTCTTTGGCGTACATTTTAGGTCATGTTGTCAATATTGAAATGTAGGTTCTATTGTAACAATTTGTTTTACTTTCGGACATGGAATTTTCTTCAGTAGTACTAATTGTCAAAAGTATAGAAATTAACTATTTTTATATATTCAAAAGTTTAGAAATTATCTATTTATATATATTCTCTCTCGTTCGGCTTCCAAGATTTTTTTGTTTCAACGCGCATACGGTAAATAAATTAATATTAAGAATGAACGAATATTTCAATATGACAATATTTTTTTACTGTGACGAATTAATGTTATCAACTAAGGAGTCTATAGAGACTTGATTTTTGTTGATATGATAGGCCTTTAGCTTTTTTCTTCTTTACATTTTGGCCTCTTCTCAGCATCCATCTATGTCTCATAGTTTTCAGATGTAGGGTTCTAAACATAACAGGAGTGTTTATCAAAATTTTGTCATTTATCATTATTTGCATTATACATTGTACATCATTTTCCAACGTTTCCAGCTTTATTTTCTGATTCGAATCATTCTTGTGAAACAGACATACATATTTTGTAAATTGAATGAATCATCAATATGTTATCGATACTGAGTAAGTTATTACTGCATTGACCTTAATGTTCTGTTTCCCAGAAAACATAATTATTATAGTTGTGTGATCACCTCTCCAATTACTGACAAATTTCTAGCATCAGCTAAAGTTTGTTCATATGAAGGGCTTAGTACTAACGTTTTCAATAATAAAATAGATCTCTGGAGAGATAGTCATATCAGTTTAAACTCAATTAGTCTTTGTATTGATTGAATTTATTTCTTTTTTAATGCAATGTAACATGAATACAAAGTGTAAGCCGTAAGGCCTTTTTTTCACATTGATCATAGTATATTGCAATTCCACTCTAAGCCATGGACATAAAATCAAATAGGAATATGGTATATTTCTATGCATGACACTTAGCTTACACTGCTGATCGGCTGAATAAACTTTAAGTCAGGAACAAGAGTCTCTTTATTCAATAAATTATTCATAAATATGCTTTGAAGTTGTATTATGGTATGGAGTATTGTCAATACTGCGGATGCGATTATTGTAAAACAGATAATGCTAAGCTGTTTTATGTACTCAATAATACGGGAGTATTCCAACTCTATACCTTCTTGACGAAAATTTCAAACCAATTTTTATGCACCAGACACACGTGTTTCGGTTATTAAATCCTCACAAATGATGCTTCTAGCCAAAGTTATTTTCATACGCCGGCAAAGTTCAGTAGCGCCCTCTGGTTTTATTCTTTTTAATTTAATTTTTCGCATTTACTTCACAGAGAGTGCGCGGCTACAAATTTCCTGTAGGGTCGATACAGTATCTTGTCCAAATAAAATCTATGTTCAAAATAGCATTGGGAAGATGGTGCTAAGTTATGTAAAGATCCGTCTGAGGGAAACAAAACTTACGTTATTTTCATTTATATATAAGCTGTTCAAAGAAGATTAGAAGCATCCTGTAAATAGTTCATCTGAATGACAATATCAAAACTACACTAGAAAACTGTTCCCATTTCATTATGTTTTCATTAAAGATTAAAGAGATGTGAATCATGTGAATCATTTTAATGTATTACATACTTTGTCTCTCAAGAAAAAACTCAAACGACGTTGTGTATGTTCTGACTTATGAGAACACTAAGGAGTGGGTAGGTTGTGCCCACTGTAAATAATCCGGTCACCCATACTATTGTAGTTATACAGTGTTTTACAGGGGGGATACAGGCTTCGCCTCGCCCAATACAACTTTTTTCATCGACCCAATATATTTTTGTATCCCCCCGTAAAACACTGTATAACGAATTTATCCCACCGATGGCTTTTAGGTAATAAAGGTTGAAGGACTTTTCCTTTTTTAGAACATATGACGTCATAAAAGAGATTGTTTGCTGTACAAAGCACTGACGCGCTGATCATGAATACTTGAAAAATAATAAAACAATTGTAGCATTTTGATTCGGTCGATACCTGGAATTATAGACCCGAATAAATCGTATTGACCTCGGACTTCATCCTCGGTCAAAATGATTTTTTCAGGTCTTTAATTCCAGGTATCGACCGAATCAAAGTGCTATAATTCTAAATCATATATTGTCCTCTCAATAATTAACAAAAACAATGAATACCTTCAAAAAAGGAGGGGATCCATAACAACACTCGGTTGCAGTACCCAAAAACACCAATAACAACCCATACAAAAACATAGAGTTGACATGCGCAGCAAGGGGCGCAAAAGGGACAAGGAACTGTTACCCCCCCCCCCCCCCCCAAAAAAAAAACAACAACACAGAAACATCGAACACAACGAAAGACCACACATAAATCAACGAGACCCATGTACGGGTAATCGGTGCCGACTTAGGACGGCCATACGCCAGTAGCAGATGGTGTATTATCCGGATAACAGTACGTGCGCATAACCCTCCCACTTTCCCGGTTGCCAAGAGGCCTCGAAAAACGCACAATAGTGGTGTAAAATAACCTCCTCGCTGTAAGATGGCCATGAAAAAAAAGACGGCATGACGCAGGGGCCCGAGCAACAAACAGAAGGATATGTAAATGGATATGAAAATAGAGGGCGTACGAAATACAGTCCGTGCTCTGCCAGCTGTAGCGAGATCATGCATGTTATCAACTGAAGTGTCCGACCGACATTCAGAGAGGGCAGGTGGTCGGGGTTTGGACAGGACACGCCATAGAGTCATGTCGTCACAGTCAGTTAGAGTAGTGCAGTTCTTAAGAATGCGCTGATACCCATTATATAATACTCTGTTTGTATGGTGCCGAATTTCAAAAGAAGGTGATAATAATTTTTGTAAAATTTCGAGAGGTCTTCAAGTGCATGATTGAAACATTAACTAAGATCGGCATTCTCTAGTATATGCACCGCGCCCTGTTTCTGTTGACAATAACTCCAATGATACAGATTAATTTCGCGACATAACTTGCCAAATTTAGCCTCTGAATTATCATATAGAACGATCTAGCTGGTATTTTGTTAATTTCGCTTACAGGTATGCACATCTAGAGATTCTCGGAAATACAGGTATGATACGAGGGAGATACTTTTTTTACTTCAGTATTACATAATATACAAGCGTTTTACAAATGATATAAATGACATGCATAATCAAGAAGCCTATTCAATAGCATCTACAGAAAAATATTACCAAAAAAAAAAAATAAATAAATAAAAACAATAGGACAGAACTTACTAACATTTATCATTGTTTATAACGTTGAAACTTATGGTAGGCGGCCCCATTAAAATAATATACATGTATAAGGAAATTATTGTGGCTTTCAAAGAATGAGTCAGAAATAGATATATTGCTCTTGAGGTTTCCCCAAGGCTGAAACAACTATTATGTATACACAATTAAAAATTATTGAATATTGATTCGCTCACAGGGTATTACTCTTTCAAATTCATATTCCATTAGTTTAAACTTTTTACGGTTTAACTCAAAATTACAACTTTCATTCTATAAAATGGATTTTGTATGTGTAACAAAGACTGTAATTACAAACCTAAATTCAATTTGAAGACGTTTACAACTAAAACAAAAATCAATCGCCCCCTATTTAAAACTGTAACAATTCTTCCCATACTCAATGACATTGCTAGATGAAAGCAATTTCTTTGGATTCATTCAAAGTAAACTGGAGGCCATTACAATTCTGAACCAACATATACGGCATGTTTCATGTAAGGTTAATTATCGTTATTGTTACAGAGAAGACCAATTTGTATCCTATTATTCTCCCAAAGTTTTCATTACAGGGTCTTACTGATAGGGTAACCATATTGCGTGTCCATAACAACTGTCTCCATTACATCACGTGATATATTATATGACATGGTTTCCCGTAAAATTGAAATGTTTGGCATGGTAACGAGCTGCGCTCAGTAATAATTCACAAACAGACAATAAAGAAGACATATTAACTAGGGAATGCACTACATAAAGGTTTACCTATAATGAGAATGCACAATAGTATGGTCGTTAGTCTGTATTATAATGAAGATAGATCATATACATCGTGCATTCAGTAGGCAAAACGCATGTATCTATCAACAAAAAAAAACTTCTGTATCAAACAAATGAAGGCCGCAAATAAGATACTTTAAGAAATAATCCATGAAGTTTTTGATTACACTAGCAGCCTAATCGTACGATGACTCCTTGGTAAAGATAGGATTATTACATGCACATGTATGATCATTTGGCATCAAATCCAAATATCGAACTTTTTTAATTAAAAAAAGGAATGTGTATCATCATATCCATACATAAAAAGACGACCAATATTTTAAAGAAAAAAACCTCAGTATTTAATAATTTTGTGAAAATTAGGAAATTTAAAGTGGAATTACATGTAGAAAATAATACAATACCCTGTTGCAGTGATCCATAGCATGACAAATACACATGACAGCTGCATATCTAACAAGCTTAGGACGGTACCAATCGTTGTTCAAGAGTCAAAGATCAAGGGGATTATGGCATAATTGTGTAAGTCTTCATTAACAAGACAATCGCGAGCCCCCAAATGGAGACAAGACCAGGTATTTAATTATATGTATCTAAATTCCCAATTACGATGTTAACTTTTTGCAAAATCAGTAAATTGAGATAAATTCGGTATCGCAAAAAAAGGAAAGCATTCTTTAGTTTACATGATGATACAGGTAATAAATCATTCCAAGGAATGTTTTCTAGCTCCATGTTTATTTTGTTTGTTTAGTACAGAAAGTTAAAGACGTTCATTCTGCTTTTTTAAAGCTGTTATCTACACAGAGAACAACAATAAGAAGAAGATGAATGATGCCGTTATAAACAATTAGAAGATGATAAACAGGAAGAGATTTCACTCGTCACATATAACACCGATAAGATACTCAAAGCGTCTGTTTTGTCGACAAATGATTGAGAGTTTTTCACTAAATTTGCATCACACATCAAATGATTTTTTTGGTCTTGTTGTGCCATATGTTTATTAATCATTCACTTCAAGCATCTACAGAGAATTCTTTTAATTTCATGTCTGAATTTACTGTCGAAGAAGCCGTAGATAAACGGGTTGGCAATGTGGTTCACTATGTACAGTCTACGTATTACTGAGCAGGCCTGTGCCGCGGAATAACTCAGATTATTCCAAAAATAGTCGTTTTTGGACTCCAGTAAAATCAGTATCCATGGTGGAATGAAGCATAGTATGGCTACCAGAGATATAACCATGAACATCAGAGAGTATCTCCTAGCGCTGTGACTGACGGGTCGATTCTCGTACCCGACTGATGATGTGCATGAATTCTGACGCCCAGTATACGTAGTCGTACTGACGTTTGAAAAGTTGCGTCTTGGTGGTCGTC
This sequence comes from Pinctada imbricata, assembly GCA_033119305.1. Classification (NCBI taxonomy): domain Eukaryota; kingdom Metazoa; phylum Mollusca; class Bivalvia; order Pterioida; family Pteriidae; genus Pinctada; species Pinctada imbricata. Next base: position 57,069,455 of record VSWD01000006.1, on the reverse strand, counting down.
GTGGGGTCTCTTTGGGGACTATCCTATTGACTCGTTCGGTGTTTTGTTGTTGCTCTTCTTCTAAAGAGCTTTCGATAATTTCTTCTTTAGAAGTATTTATATCATCGGAGGCGTTATTGTTAAGGATTTCTTTCCTAGCTATATCTACTCTTGCAGTTTGTTTTAGTTTCCTTGAAAGACTGAATTGTTTAAAAAGTTTTCTTCCTACCAACACATACAGAAAACTCATGCATATGATAGCAAGAACCTCTGCAAAAATAATAATACCTCTATAAATGTCACCAAATCGTTCCATGCCCGGTGCATTGCCACAGGTGGTTCCAGTTCCGTTAAAGTGTTGATTTCTAATGCCTACGGTCTGATACAAGATTGTCACAGGAATCGACAATATATTTCCAATCAAAAATGTCAAAAATATTGCTAACCTTTTCACACTCATGGACATTTGGAATCCGAAAGGCCGGCATATTTTCTGGTATCTCTGAATTGAGATAATGAGAAGAAGAACGAGCGATGCTATGATGAAAGTAGATGTTCCATAATTTAAGAATTTACAAGAGAACGACCCAGGGAACATCACGGGTCTCACATTCTGAACAAGGGAAAAAGTGGAAGCAAACGCGCTTCCCATAAAGTCTATCACTGCAAGTGCCGGAATGAAGTACCGATCGTCTTTTTTACTTTTCATTTTGGTTTTGTAAATTACAATTACTAAACTGTTTCCGAATATTCCTAAAACAAGAAACATAGCTTGAATCACAGTACTGAGAGTATATATTCTGGCCAGTACGTCGTTCCATTCTGACACGGTCTCATAATGAAAAACTTCCACTCTTTCTGTTATTATCACATGAAAATGGCTGTAATTTTGCATTTTGTTATAACTAGAATTCAGAGAACTTACATTCCTACCTATTCATACGTTCTGCCGCTTATTGCGAAACGCGTCCAGTAACTCCAAGTTAAGGCAAGGAACTAATTTTACTATACACGATGAACAGCGCTCTCAAATAATTTCGATCCAATCGTTATTGTGTTCACAGAAAATCCAGTATAGAGATAAGCATCCAGGTAGTATTATAGAACGGACGGCAAGGGAATATATTGTGGTACTCTAAAAGAAATAATGAATGTTGAAGTAAAACAGTATTGGACAAGCGACTCACCGCTGTACAAGACATGTACACGATATTGTACAGCTTACATTGATCTTAGTGTCATAGAGGGGAACACATCTGTTCTCTATTTCATGTTTTATCATTCACTCTGTGCCTCTCAATATGAAATCTATCTCTCACATCCTCGGCTGCTGCACGATTCAGAGGAGATACAAATTGCTTTTTAAACTGATGATTGATATATGCACGTAATCAACATTTTGCATAATACGTCCGATTTTCTGATTTTCTATCCCTATATTGTAAAGAAGAATGGGTGTATGATGTAAGAGCTTAGTAAATGTATGACGTATAGGCATCTATAAGAATTGCGAAGTGCAGGACCGTTAAATTAAATTTTCGATACGATATAATTATATACATAGCTGTTTCCGTCTTTGTCCTTCACCGGTCGTTATGTAGTCAAGTATACAATATAGGCAAGTATTGGAGAAGACCTAATGTTCATGGACATCACGATACAGATAATAACATACCTGTCCTAACATAAATGTCACATTCATCACTTTCTCACAAGGTACAATGCACACCCACCTACGGTCTTTAACCTTTTATATAAGATTTTTGCTGCAACCTTGTAAAAGGATGCAGAAATTGTCATCAATGCAAACGAGCGTGTTTAGTTCTGATAAGATTTTGTGTATTTCAATATGATATAAATTATACAAACGTAGAATCTTTCAATAATTTCCTGTTACATAATTTCGTCATCCATCCATACCACGACAGTTAATACAAGTGGTACTTGGTACAATAGAGATAAATATCTATTATTCATTTTATTCCCACGGAGGTTTTTGATTTGTAATTGATCACGTTTCTATACTTCAAATGCACATTCTGTGGACAGACATTTCCAGTGATAAAAAATATCTGAAAATGTAATGAACACCAGAAAGAATATATTATGTGAACTTTACCAGAGAGAAGTGAGTTATAAGAAATCTATACAAAATTTCGGCAAGGTACATAATTTATGAAATAAATAAAATAGATTTATAAAAATTGTTGTCATGTGAACGAATTCTCAAAATCTTTTATCCTTCCTCTAGATCCGCGCTATATTTTTGTACGTAATATCCGATATCCATTTTTATCTTATCGCCCTAACTGTAAGACGTAGTTCTAATATTAAAAAATCCTAAGATCTACAGAGTCAATATTCATCATGGAGATATTCTAGTATCTTCTTGTTATTTCATTAATCAAAGCTATAAACCATGAAATTAATCCAACATGCAGCCATCAGAAACGATAATAAAGGTACTACAACAACAACTCTGTGTAAACGTTTTACCATTTTCTGGATGCCTACAGCAAGTTTTATAGTTCAGTGGGCTGCATGCAAGTGTCTGTTATTCACCTTTACATACTCCCTCCTCTGCACCGGCATCATTAGGCTGTGATTGTTCTGACATTCTCGGATTTCAATTTTTATTATGCCACCAGGAGACTTATAAATCTGAGAAGATTTGTTTGAACCAAGGTCATATCGTGTTTTTTTTTTTTTTAATTCAATTTTGTTTGGTTAAATACCCGATACGTGCATGTCTGGTCCACGCCTGTAAATTTATCTGCTTTTAAATGATGCTGATGAATTTGAAGACTTTTTTTTTTAAAAAGATTTGTACCATTTGGTGTCACTGCTGGTGGACCAGGAGTCCCCCTGGTTACATGTAGCCAAGTTCGATCAATTTTGGTTAGTCGTTTCTTCAAATGCATTCGAAAATTTCTGTTTACAAAATCTTCTCATAATTTCTGAAACCTGGGTCTTGTAGCATCATAATCCAGCCATCTTGCTACGTCTTTCGGTATATTCTGGACATAATTTTCACAGATTTTGGCCATATTCTATTGTTTCGATTGAGGATCACTGACGAGGGTTAATTACGTGCATGTCCGGCCCACTCTGTAAATTCATCTGCTTAAATGATGCTAATAAATTTGAAGACTTAAAACATCTGCATCCTTTTGATATTAAAAAAAATTTACAAGCTAGGTAAGGAGTAAAACAAACAAGCATACGAAACAAAGCTTAATTACATACAATTTTTAAACCATATTGGACATTTACTGGCACTTGAATCATGAGATCTGCAGAGTGTCAATATACATCACGAAATGCCATAGTATCTTTATTTCAATAATCTAAACATAAAGTAAGACTGCTGAACAAAGCAATAAACTGATATAGATGAAACATACATTTGATAATTTCTGTTTACAAAATTTTCTCAACTTTCTAAAACATGGGATCCTGCAGCATCATATCCCAGCAATCTTGCTACGTCTTTCGGTATATTTAGGACATAATTTTCACAGATTTTGGTCATATTACATTCTTAGGATTGAGGATCACTGACGAGGGTTAAGTACACGAAAAGTGCATGTCTGGTCCCTTGCTGTAAATTTATCTGCTCTAAAATGATGCCAATGAATTTGAAAACGTTAAACATGCAAGAGCAGAAAAGGAACAAAAGTAACACTACAACACTTCATATAACTTTCTTCTGGCCACCTATAGCATGTTCTATGGTTCAATTGGCTACATCCAAGCGTCTGTTATTTACCTTAAAATACTCCCTCTGCACCGGCACCATTAGGCTGTGATTGTTCTGGCATTCTCAGATTTTAATTTTGATATTGCCAGCAGGAGACATAAATCCGAAAAAGATTTATCTGAGGTAAGGTCATACTAGTATCTTATCTTTATTCTGTTTTGCATATTTTTGTTATATTGAAAAACCTCACAACCAGTAAGGGAGAAAAACATACATGTATACGAAACAAAGCTGAATTTCATACACTTTTTGAACCATACTTGACATCAAATCAAATTGATTTATAAAAATTTACTTGAAATATATTGAATAGAAGGTTGAAATACAGAACATGAAATATGAAAGTGAAACATAAAGTATATACAGCATTCATTGTTTATATTGAGGATTAAGTACCCGAAACGTATATGTCTGGTCCATGCTGCAAATTTATCTGATCTTACATGTAAATGTTGCTATTCAATTTGAAGACGTTTAACATTTGTAATACAAATACACTTCTAAAACGAATCTGGATTGTTATACTGGCAATTCGTTTTTAATTATGAGTTGTCAATAGACCACTTGCCTAAATTCATAATGGCTGACAAAATGACGAAAAAAAGGGTACAGGCAATTTTTGCGCACTTTTTCATTGTTACGTCTCAATGGAATTGCGTCTTTTAATAGTGACGTCATAATGAGAAACAACCAAAAGATGTTGACTCGGACATTTTGTACTTTCTAACTAGATCGGAAATGGTATATTGTTTTATTACATATGGCAGTGTGGTTTTTACGTGATTGTCCGTAGTTCTTAAGTTTTAAACATTGGTGATTGTGTTTGTGTGTGATACTATGAGTTTTAAAATCACTTAAGAAATTAATCTTATATTTTTTCTGTTGATGCAGGTATCACCCGAAAAAATGGACAGAAAACTGCATCAATGCGCGTAGCCAATCAGAATCTTCGTTTCTTGAAAATGACAATGGAAATTAAATGATTCAAATTTGCTATCCGCATAAAAAGTGTTTATCTTGCATCGTTTTGTGTGTAAATGCGGATGTTTATGTATATTTTAACTTGTCATGTTATTGTTGGGAGGGAGGGTCCATGTTGTCTTTTGCTTCGAAAGAAATAAATTTTTGCTTCGACAAAAAATCGCCTGTCGTATGTTTGACTTTGAAAATGACCTTGACCTACATAAGGTGCTAGGTCTCATTATGCTTTACCATCCTTGCAAGTTTGAATGATGTCTAATGTATATCAAGTAAATTATAGCCAAATATGAGAAAGTGTGGCTACCAGACAGACTGACAGACGGACGGACGCCGGACAAAGTGATCCTTATATATCGCTCTTGAGTTGCAGGCGACATAAACATGTGTTTGATTTATGGTGGCATCATTCATGACTTACAATTAAAATTCCAAGTTTCATTGCTTATATCAAAATCATGTTTTCTCTTAATGAAAATTTCAAAAAAAAAATATTTTTTTGCAAACTATCCTTTGTGGCATATGGTGGCATATGGTGACATATGGTGGCATATTTCTGCCCCCTTTCATGCAAGCTCATTATGTCAACATGCAAGATAACAATGTTCAACATGCAAGATATTTATGTCAACATGCAAGATAAAGTTTTAGAAATTTTTAGTGTCAAAAGGAGATTTTATGCCGACTTATGTCATCTTACTTGAAAATACAAGAGAAATATGTTAACATGCGAGATAGTTATGTAAACATGCGAGATAATTATGTCAACATACAAGATAATTATGTGCAACTTTACTATGCCAAATTGCAACTTTAAAATTCTAATGAACTCCGTTTGTAACGCGCATTCTGATTGGCTGAGCGATTAAAAAACTGCAAGGGAATTTACGATTCACTGCAGCTGTTGCTATGACGTCATGCGTTGCTATGACGCCATGCGTTGCTATGGCGACGTCATTAAGAAGCAGACGTTTTCTAGCTTCTTACTGACTAAAGCATTAGAATAGGGTTACCATACTGATGCTTGACAAAAACTGACAGGGTATCAGCGAATCTAACGCCTCGCGGTAAAACTCAATTTCTGACAGGGGATTCGCCGATACCCTGTCAGTTTTTGTAAAACACACGCATGGTAACCCCTAATTACATTGTATGTCAACATGCGATATATTAATGTCAACGTGCGATAGAATTATGTTAACATGCAAGATATTTTATGTCAACTTAGTCTACTGTACTAGCTAGAATTCGTTTCACGTAACACGTGCTTATTCATCTGTTGACATGATTTAGTTGCATTTGACATAATAATCTCGAATGTCACCATAATTATCTTGTATGTAAACATAATTATCTTGCATGTCAACATTATAACGTCGCATGTTGACATAAATCTCTCGCATGTTGACATAATTAAGTTGCATGTTGACATAATTAAGTTGCATGTTGACATAGTTAAATTGCTTGTTGGATATAGGATGACACAACTTGGCATAAATTTAGAATGTTTTGGGGTTTTTTACGTAATGTTTATCTTTCATGATCACATATTAAGGTTCATGCTGACATAAATCTTACATGTAGGGGGGGGCAGCAGTATGCCACTATAGTGCCATATCTATTTATCACTGAGCTACTCTGATTCCGCCTGAAAAAATCTCAGCAGTAACAGACTCGCCGTTGAGAACATATCTTCTGTAGATACCCATGACGCTTGTCGGGTTATGGATTCTGAACATCTTTGACATGAGGATAAGATTTAAAATTATTCATATCATATTGAGGATATTGGTGTGATCCTTAGATATGATTTCAAGTCATTTCCCATCACTGTAAATGTATCATCCCTCAAAAGAATGAGTTTTGGAATGCTTTTAGCAATTCTCTCTCTCTCTCTCTCTCTCTCTCTCTCTCTCTCTCTCTCTCTCTCTCTCTCTCTCTCTCTCCATTCATTCATTCATTTGCTTACTAGTATTTGTTTATAAATGAATAAATTGTATCTCCTTAATTAGAAGTACTATATTTGATAATTGTGGTTTTAGTTACAATTTTTATGAAGGAGTCTCATTGCGCAATAGATTGTATATTTGTGACTTGATTAAACAAAACCTGAATGATCAGTGTAAACAAGAATGGAGGGATCTTTGACAAAACTCATCAAAAGGAAAATCATACAGACTTTTTACGAATGATATTTTTGAAACCCAGAATATAACTTCAGAAATTTGTAATGATGAGATTAGAACTTTAGCCCGATTCAGATGTACAAATCATAAGCTTCCGATAGAAATCAGTAGATGGATTAATTTAGATAGAGAAGAATATAAGAGTCTTTCATGGTCTTCTATGAAAGATACATCGGTTCCACCCGAGGGGTCTCAAAATCATGTAAAACCCGAGGCTTGCCGAGGGTTTTACAAAATTTTGAGACCCCGAGGGTGGAAACGATGTATCTTTCATAAAAGAACATGAAAGAGTATTTTTCTCTCATATCTAAGGGTCAAAACAAGACTGAAAGAAAAGGGACGAAATTGGAAAAAATGTCAAGTTGATCTAATCGCAAAAATTTTGCGATATTCGAATTCAGCGCCCCCGAAAATGGTTTATTCTATAAGAATAAACTACGAATATTAGGCTTTTCAAAATAAAACGCAAGAGTACATTGAAAAACGATCTTAAAATCGAAGTTTTATTGCGACGTCGCCGCTAGATTGTTTGTTTTGCGGGCTGAAATCATGACGTCACAATAGCGTAAACAATCGAAACAATAGCGTCACGTGATATGTGATACAGCTTTCACGTGATATGTGATAAAGAAGTAGCTCACATAGCTGTATTTCTTTGGCCTACTCTGTAACACATACGCGGGTATGAGAGAAAGAATGTGTAATTTATGTTAATCAGATATTGGCGATGAATTTCATTATGTTATGCAGTGTCCTTTTTTAAATTTTGAACGATCACTGTACTTATCAGAATATCTCGTTTCTTATCCAAATATATTTAAATTTCATTTATTATTTTCAACAAAAGATACAAATGTTTTGAAAAAAAATATGCTTGTTTATAAAGAAAGTTAACCAGAGAGTCACCCTTGGTTAGGAAAATATCTCGTTAAAAAATGTTAATAATACACGTATATTTATGTTTTATTTCATGCATGTTGTACTGTATATAAGTTTGTTTGTATTATTTTTGTAGAATTATCTCTTTGTCATTATAGACTGAGATTAATAAAGAATTGAATTGTGAATTGATTACTTTTTTTATATCATGTATGTTTTTTTCTGTACATTTGATATTCACAAATACAATTTCGTGATACATGTTCTTAACTCATCATCTTTTCATGAAGTAATTCGAGCTTTTGGTACATTCTTTTCCCATCATAGTCTATGAATAATGTTGCAAATTTACCAATTTGAGGTGAATTAATCTATCTTGATGAAAATTTAAGCAGGTGCAGTAATCGTATTTTACAAGACGCGTTGGTTTGGAAGTTCATAGGGTAAGTTCCAACTCCTTTTAGCAATGTGACATTATATATATTGTTTTGCTTTTTCGGAAGCTTGCCATTTCACCGAATTATATCATCGAAATTAAAGGAGATTAACATCTTAGCACCATCCCTCCAATGCTATTTTGAACATAGATTTTATTTGGAAATGCTACTGAATGGACCCTACAGGAAATTTGGAGCCGCGCACTCTCTGTCAAGTAAATGCAGAAATTTAAATTCTGAAAATAACACCAGAGGGCGCTAGTGAAATTAATTTGGGCTGCTTATGAAAACACTTTGGCTGGAGGCATCACTGATGAGAATTTAATATTCGAAACACGTGTCTGGTGCATGAAAATTGGTTTTAAATTTCTTCAAGAAGGTATAGAGTTTGGAACCCTTCCACATTGTAACGATCTGGAACCCTTCAGTTTTCTTGTTCTAAGCAGGAAATACCATAATTTTGACCCAATGTGCCCAGGAATCCTTGAAACACTGAAGAAATCCACTGGGACGGATAAATCAAATCTATAGTAACTAAGATTATTTGGATTCCGCCACAGTACAGAAATTAATTCCTCAGTTTGAATATCATTCTAGTGGAGACCTCTAGTTAATCCTCGTCGGTTTAGCCAATTCTCATTTGCAGGGGCGTAGCGAGTCCTATGGGAAACTGGACAAAACAACGCCGTAGTAGTCCAGCAAATTTTTGAATCAATCGTTTACTTTTTGGCAAAAGAGTCAAACATGTATGTACCTTCAACTGGATATAAACATGATGTTATCTAAAGTATACCCCTGACACAGCAAGAATCAGGTATTAAAAAAACGGAAAATCGCCTAGAATACACAGGATGGTTATAAGGTATGTGACAGGTACCAATGGGCTTTGGATCCTGGAACATTAAGACGAAAATGATCCATACAATTGTACTTTATCAAGAGAAAATGCTTTAACATGTGATCACCGAAAGCTTAAACATGGTTATCAAGGGTTTTGAGCATTTTGAGTATATGAAAACACGAGAAGCAATGTATGGCTTTGAGACCCAGAAACGTAGAGGAATCGATTAGATTGTATGCGGAGAACCTATTTACCCGAAGTTTATAAAATGTATCACAAAAGTATCCCATCTGTAATGAAAATTATATTTTCTGTGTCTGTGACAATGTACTTATATTCTATTTATCTATTTTTGGGTTAAAACTATGTCTATGCCCGAGAATACAAGCATAACTATTTGGTAGCTACACCACTAACTATTACTACTACTAGGATGAAGTCGATATTTTTGTATTTCACTAAGCTATATTTGGAAGTTTTATCTTCATCAGTATTATTCTCGAGGCATCAATCTATCACATCCAGTGTCAATTCCAGAGCAGTGTCGAGATGTATTCATTTTCATTATTATCAAAAGTATTATTTTAAAATTAATCTATCCCGATTAAAACCAGCAAAACTGTATCATTGCGCGTAGGTTCATACAGACGTTTTTGTTCAAGAGTTACCTTTCTTTTCTCATCTCTTCAAAATTTTACGTTAAAGCGACCTGAACCCCGGTATATTTTCACAAAACATGATGAAAATGGAGAAAAATCAATATTTCATCATTTTTTCTCAGAATCTTGGATGATATAATATGAGTTCGATTTAGTTTGCAGAATACAGATCACGGAATTTCATTAGTATGATTTCAATCCAAGAAAGAAAGAGGGGATTTCCATCTAGACTCACTTGTAGCATCCACAACAAAACACAGGAACACCCGAGGCAAAACACAGTTTTTACACATACACAGCAAGAGAGGAAAAGTGCACAAATAACACTAAATATAACATTAAAACACCAAATACAAGTACTACATGAGCTGTTTACTGAGGACGGCCATCTTCCACGTTAGTAACAAATGGTGTCGTTATCCGGATAACGTGCGCACATCCCTCACCAGAGGTTTCGAAGAACGAACAGTTGCTGCGTACAATATCCCCCTCAAACTAGTGGCAGTTCTTAGAAGTTTTCGGATGAATTGATTTGTAATCTAGTGTATCATATGAAATCATGAACCATTCCTCTGGTAATTTTTTTTTTCTAATTTCGTTTGGGTAGCAATTTGGTCTACCTACAAAATCATCAATGGGCATAAAAACCTCGGGAAATACAACTTTTGTTTTACGAACCATTTATAAAGGTTCATTCGTCAAACTTTTTCATATAAATGTGACAATTTAATTTAATAACAATAAGTGTTTTTAAAATACATGTTTCATGTTAAGAATATTTACAAAGAACATAAATTTTCATTTATTCTATTATGTACAGTGATTTGCAAAATGAGATATATAATAGTTTAATACTGTCTTAATTTAGGTAAATAACGACAAAAAGTTCACATATACATGTTATAGATCAAAGAGTCTTCCATGAATATTGAACGGTACAGTTGTGGGCAGTTCTGCTTTATTCACGAGAGTCATGTTTCTAGCATCAATAACAGCCAGGTAAGACTTTCTATTTTCACCATCTAAAACAGGGGTAAGAAGATAGCCATCGTCCTCCGCGGTACCCTGAGGGAACGGTACAAACCACGCCTCCATTAGATAATGGTGCTTCATAAACCAAGCTCTGTCCGTTGTGTTTTTACACATGTCTTTCTTAACTATAGACGAATTCGAATAGTTTATTCCATCGATCATAGCCGAAAACCCGTAAACGAAACAATACTCCTTTCCTCGATATTTCTCGTTTATGGTCGGAAGATCAAAGTTGGAAGAAAATGGCAGTCTCGCAGGGGAAGGGAACTTCATCACATCTACAGTATTGTCTTTAAGATTGAGGATGTATCGTTTGATTACCGGCTGTGATTTTAAAAGACTGTTTCTAAGCGTTTGGTTCCTTATAACTTCAACAGATGCCCTACTGAACACACCTGCTTCTCCGAAGTCTGATACGTCTACCGCAATGTGCTGATCGTCCATCTCAAAAGCATTTATATGGTGCATGGTAAACATGCATTCTGTTTGTAGTGTTTGGACTTTTCCTGTGGAAAGCTCTACTAGATATATCATTGTTGGTTTGTCGGGATACCACACCATGGTGTCGGCCATATTAAGATTTTTCAACATCCTCTGGATTTCATAGAAGTAGGGACTGCCGAGAAAAATAGCATATTTCTTTGTTACGGAGAAGGAGTGCATGTAGGGCATGTTCTCTACCTCCCACTGGGCGATCATTTCCCTGTCAGTGGAGGATTTTACCCTGACGAGAGTCAGTTTATGTTTCAGACCCGGGAGCAACGCTAGACTGCCCAGAAATGTCAGATGATGTTCCGTGCCAATCTCCTGTAGGGGATGGGCACATGATATCGGACTGGCATAGGGAAATCCCATTTTCGCGTTAGGAACATCGGCGTTGATTTTCTCTTGCAGATTAAGTGTTCTTGGGTCGATGTTATACATGATCCACAAGTCGTACAACACAACAATATTTTCTGTGAAATTGTAGACATTAACGTTAGGATTGTCCATTCCATTTTCCAAAGCTTTGAGGGTTTCTTCAAGGGTAAACGGTGGATCAAGTGGTCCTAAAGTAGCGTAAGGCGCAATATCATTGCTGGACATCGATTCGTTGTAAAATGAGGTTCTCAAGAATTTCGTTGAAAAGGATGTAGTTCCGTCACCGGGAAATGTCCATTTTGTTATCTTCGCGAAACCGTCAAGGAGGTTTTCTACCTTCCGATTCCCTACTTCATATCGTCCTACGCCATTTCTAATCTACAAAGAAAAAGTTTACTTTAGAAGGAATGCAGTAACATTTTTAAAAAGTTCATCAATCGTTCATTTCTTTTTATTCTATATACTATCAAAAGGTATAAACAAGACCTTTCTTAAAAAATAGTATACAGTTACAAATGTAAGGGTAAATCGTCATAGATATCATTCAGTAAGCACTATAAACATTTTTAGAGCGGCACATTGGCTTCATTTCAAGCTTGACATTATATTTTAATACGATCACATGTATCAATTACATCTAGCTCTGTCTACAAAGCAAATCTTTGCCGATAGCGATGAACAGTAATAAATTTTGATTCCCTGAAAATTTCCGAAAAATGACGGTAGGAGATTTTAAAATTCCGATCATCATATATAAGTCAATATTTAATCATTAATGTCCTATTAGAAGGTTTCCACCCTCAGGGCGAAACCCCATCCATAGCGAGCAATAGTCCTCTACTATGGAACAGGGATATAGTTCAATAAAACAATTTATCTAACCCTACTGTAAGAGAATAGCCTTCTGGACAGACATTTCTAATGCGGTAAACCACCAGACATGACGGACAGACACCTCTAATGCGGTACACCACCAGACATGACGGACAGACACCTCTAATGCGGTTCACCACCAGACATGACGGACAGACACCTCTAATGCGGTTCACCACCAGACATGACGGACAGACATTTCTAATGCGGTACACCATCAGACATGACGGACAGACATTTCTAATGCGGTACACCATCAGACATGACAGAGAGACACCTCTAATGCGGTACACCACCAGACATGATGGACAGACACCTCTAATGCGGTACACCACCAGACATGACGGACATATACCTCTAATGCGGTACACCACCAGACATGACGGACAGACATTTCTAATGCGGTACACCACCAGACATGACCGGATAAATGTGCATAATTGGGCCATTTAAAGCAAAGAACTATTACTCCTCTCATTAGTAATGAGAGGAAGCTGAAAGTTAAGAAAGAACAAAATGAAAACATCATCAAGAAATAAATAGCGTGAATTTGCGTTATTTGCTTAATACAGCAAATTCAATACATCGAGCAGGTTTTCTTTAATCGTCTGTTTTTTTTTTCTGTAAAACCGAATATGAATAATTAAAAAGCGAAATGAAAACTTAATGAAATTTAAAACTCAATGATGTTACATTGTATACATTTTTGCAAACTACATGTATTACTGTACATGTCCTTACCAATGACCCTTTCAACCAATCCGGTAGTGGATGGTCAAACTGTATAGGGTGATTGTCGTACTCCTCAAGGTTATCATACCCCATGTATAGATCAAAACCTGGATCAGAATCCTCAATAGTTTTTGGAGACAAACTCGCAGCCCATATTACACTTACAGTGAATGAACACAAAAATACGAAATCAATAGAACCCATCATGGTTTACGATTATTCCACAATGGTTTTAATTAGTTGTAATAAAATCTTACTTTCTCTTTCTTTTTATAGAAAAATGAGAGGAAAAAATACTTATTATCACACTCATGAGATTGACATGTATGTAGATTAGGCACGTCATCGGCATCATGTGACTTGAGTTTAACGTTTTAATAGTGCTAAGATCACGAACCTGGCTGGGTTATAACACTGTAGTACATTTTCTAACTTGGTAAAAGAAAGGAGGGGTAAAGAGACAGATATCACACTTGTAGCAACATTGAATCACATTTTATAGTTTGATGCGCGAGAATTGCAGATTTATGCATTGAATACTTTCAAAGTTCATTAAATTAAAGTTGCTTACTCCTCCCGGGCACCTGGTCCCACCTCTAGCTTGCTAGGGGCCCGTCGATGCTCAATTTTGTGCTCTATTGTGAGTGATGTTGAGATTATCGTCAGGATCTTCTTTAACTCATTTGATCATTGGAATTCATTGAGGTTTGAAGTTGCAAAATATGGATAAAGGCATACAACAATAATAACCGAAAATGCTTCTTCATTAATCATTAACCGAACGAGATAAAGAAGATCCTGTCAACAATCTCAACAGCACTCACAATAGATTACCAAATTGAGCGTCGACGGACCCCTAGCAATGACAAATATGCAAAAAAAATATCCCTATCAAGAATGACAAATATAGAAAGCCAGATCCCTATAAAGAAGTACAATATTTATATAGAAAGTGTTATTACGACCATGTCAGGGAAAAGCATTTAAAACACTTACTGTCAAACCCCTCGCGGGGAACTTTTCAACGAGCTTCGTGGCAAAGGGCATAAGTGTGACACAAATGAAATAAAGAAGATATTGACGACAATCTCAACAGCACTCACAATAGAGTACCAAATTGAGCATCGACGGACCCCTTGGCAAGCTAGAGGTGGGACCAGGTGCCCGGGAGCAAGACAAAATAAGGAAAATGATACGAAACCCCGAAACGACTCCAAAATACATACATTTGTAGTTAGGCATGTTTGTGACAACCTCCTTCTCAATAGACAATATTCGTTTTACACAATCTAGACGGTGCTACTGTCGTACGAAAGTAACCCGATTGAAAGAACAATCGATTGGTCAAAGTACTTTAAGAATGTTTGGGCACTATAATATTAAGTTAAGTATATCCAGAGGACCGTCCATTTGCAGAATTTTTTTTCTATGTTAATATTTTGCTTAGAGATTTGTTTCTATTATTTTTCAATCATTCGAAAGCGATAAATAAAAGTTTAAGCCTCAGGGATGCTTAGGCAGATCGCCTTCTCAGCCTGGGACATGATTCTAGAAACATCAAAAGAACATAAAGCTTCAATAAAACTTGACGTTGGAGACATCTTAGGTTTTGTATCCGTATCCCACTTGGACATGGGGAGCTATAACAAAGAATAACCAGGAGAAATACAAAGCGACCAGGAGCCCTACATAGTTATAGTCATAGATTGTTGTGTCTGCTTTTTCATCATTCAATATTTATGAAAGGCATACATGTACCTCTTCCGAAACTCGCTCATAATACATTCATTGTTCAGAAGTCCTCAATGTCTACCTTTAGCATCACTTAAAAGATATTACTTTATGAAATGCGCCTAACCAAGCAATGAATGTATAATGTTATTCATTTGTCATTTATGGACGGATCGAATCTTTTTTAAAATGAAGATCGAGTTAGATACGGGTAAAAACCTTAGTCTCCTATCTGAAACCATATAAACTAGAAACAGGTTAAGCACATATGTCTGATAAATATAAACGTGTCCATTGTTTAATTTATCAAATTTTAAGCACGAGCGACTAAATTCAAAATTCGAAAGAAATCCTGTGTCCCTTATAAAGAAATAAATCGGTAAAATAATATTTTGTTAGACTACAGATGATTCCAAGAATTTTTGTTTTTTATTAAATGAATACTTTAAAAAATCTATATATGGTATTTCCCTTTAGTGTTGAAATCAATTTTTATGTCATAGAATAAGTGAATGAAGCTCAAACACAAAGCCTTAAATCAGAGTCCAAACGTATTTCTCACGAGAAATAAAAAAAACGGACAAACGGACATAGACAATTAGAAATCAGATGCAATAAGAACCATAAAATCTGAACACAAAATAGACGAAATGACCTTGGAGAGCTTTTAATATGTATATCCACAAATGACAATAAATAAATTCTCACAAAATTTAATCTAGGTTGATTGGGATTACATTAACAATATTCGTTTTTTGACATAGTCCCTTCCAAGTGCGGTGTCCGAAGTTCGCGTACATGAAAAATGTCTATTAAGGACAACTAACACTAGTCTATCTAGTGAACAATCTCAAGAAACCAGTTTCGGGTTCCTTCTAGACATAATTATGTGCAGCATATTCTTCATTATGTCGGTTAGGATCGATTTTTTTAAATGAAGACCAAGTTAGATACGGGTGTTGATATCCTTTCTGCAACCATATAAACTAGAAACAGTTTGAACACTAAGATAACATTTATATGTCTGATAATTATAAATGTTTCTGTTATCATGTTTATTAAATCTTAAATAGTACGAGAGACTAAATTCCAAGTTCGAAAGAAATCATGTACCATTTATAAAGGTAGCGTACAATTGCCAAATGTATTTTTCGCAGTCGGCTCGATAGGCCGAAACACATTTCCAAATTGGTTGCCATGACAAAAACTTTTTTCCTTATTTTACCAAATAAATTGAAGAATGGGACTACAAAGTACCAAATGGCAGTATCTTGTTTGTTCTATCACAATAGCATTGTCAGAAGGGCTAGCTTTGTATTATGACATATACCAGTAAAATTAGTATGAATTTTGGGGAAAAATACCTCTTTTCATGAATCCCCCAAGGAAAGCACAGAATATTTGCAGATTTGTGCAACTTCAAAATAACTTTGCAAAATTTCTCCTCTTTCAAATGATTCTTAAGTCATCATTACTTCCCAGGTTCATTTTCTCAGTAATTGGCAAATTCCACAAAACACCTACCCAAAACTTTGCTTAGGAGCGCATGTACGGGTCTACTTGGTCAGAGACCACTAAAAGGCCGGTTCTGATTGGAGAAAAACCTGTAGGGTGAGGGGGCCTGTTACTTTAAATGTGACAGAAGATGTGATTGGCTATCAATAATATTTTCTTTTGGTATATTTTTTGAATATGATATATATAAGTAAAAAATAAGTGCAATTAAAATGTCGATACCCGGATTTTTTCCCTAGCTCCAAATCCGCTAAAGGAGACGGGCAGGGGAAAATTTGAAAATTCTCTGCGGGTACCTTGTACGCAAATAACGCGAAAAAGAGCAAGTCATGCTCTACTTTTTATTTAGTTTCGTATAAAGCTTTAATCAATAAACAAATCGGTAAGGCCAGCAATGTTAGTACAGATGTTATAAGTCATTTCGTCAACATTACGGCCTATGGAAAATGATTTAGTTGTATCTGACCACTTTCTGTTTGTACCGGATATTGTCAACTGACTGAAAAGAATGCTAGAACTGGTTTTGTACAAACAAATCCGGCTTTTTCCGGCTTTTCCCCTTCTAAACATCTGCATCAGCAATTTAATATTCAAAAGTCACTATTCTATATCACTATTCCTCATCATATTTCCTCTTTTATCTATATATATTAGAAAGTTTAACCCTGATAACATAAGTTTCGTACAAAAGGGGAAGAACTCTTACAGGAGTATAACGCCCCCAAAGAAATAAATCGGTAAAATATTTTTGTAAGACCGTAGGTTATTCCAGCGGATATTTGATTTTCATTAAATGAATACTTAAATTGCCGAGTTTCCCTTTAGTTTCGTAATCAATAAACTCAAACACAAAACCTACATTCAGATTCCAAAAGTATTTCTCACAAGAAAAGAAAAAAGCGGACAAACAGACGGAGACAATAACACAGCACCATGTGAATATGAAGGACAACATTAGTTTATTCTATGAACAATCTCGAGAAACCAGCGTAAATTGAGTACGTGCAATTTGTTGTTCATTATATCGGTTTCGGATGGATCGATTTTTATTTTTCGAACGATGACCGATTTAGATACGGGTAAAAACCTTGGTCTGCTTTCTGTAACCGTATAAACTAGAAACAGTTTGAATACTAAGATAACATTTATATTTCTGATAATTATAAATGTGCCCGTTATCTTGTTTATCAAATTTTAAGGGGGTATGGACAAAACTTTATCGGCCATATTTGATTTGACGTGAAGCTTTCTTGTAAATTTGCCGTTCTGCAGAATTAAGACTCCAATTTTAATCATTTAAGTACTAAGTTCTATCTTTCTGAGCAAAACCTTCACGACCATGACCATTTGAACTCAGTACAACGAACTGCGCAGCTACAGTTTTGCAGAATGCATGATTTATACTAAAACATGCCTTAAACGTTCCCATGATCCTAGAAACAGAACCTTAGCAACGGTAGAAATGGAAAACTTTATATTCGAAATTAAACTAGGGGCGCTAAATTTTTCCACTATGAATCATTTCGGCTGAAAGAACCACTGATGCGGATTCATCTTCCGGGGTATGCATGTATGTTGAACCGCATTCAGAAAATTCTGTTCAAAATGCTGCTTTTGGACAGTAGAACTGGATACTGTGTTTTTCTGTAAGTCTTGTATTTGATTCGTTACCATTTCAGATTTTAATGTTATAAAAAAAAATCCCTTTCGTTTTCAATTGACTTCTGTTGGAAGAACGCTCATTTTTAGTCGCGTTCCGCCCAACGATGTTTGGTCACTCTTTTCAGTTTACTAACAATTTTGAATAAACACTGCTTATATTTTGTACATTTGAAGCCGATTACTTTGCTTAAGTACTCTTTTGAAATTACACAGTTCATTATGAATGGAGGCATTGTGTTATTTGAGAAAAACGGATAAAGGGACAACAGTTGCGTCATCAACTCCAGCATTAGTCACGAAACAATTTGTGTCATTCTGCCCTTTTTTATGTGTCTTTTTGCCCTTTTGTGCTGATTTTGTCCAGAAGGTTGCTCAATTTTGATATCGAGGTCCAAAAATTATATTTCTGTGTTTGTAAAGTTGGTTTTGTTAAATGTCACTTTTTGCGGATAATTTTTATTCTATATTTTCCAATATTTGGTTGTCAATAGTCAAAATAATATCCGGATACTTAAACGTAACATTAACATTCAGGTCAAGCTTTCTGCTTTCATGAACAAGTTACGGTCAACCTCTTTTAAAATTCGGATCTATACAAGCAACAGAGTACATTACTTTGGGTATTACACCAGCTGCCTTATATGGTGATATGATAAACAAAATAAGAAGGATCAAAGGTAGACAGCATAACAATCGAAAATGCGTAAGAGTCATCAAAATCCTTTTATACCGTGGATATGATCCTAATGTCACCAGACGGACACTAGGCTTGATACTTGACTAATCTACAGTCATGTACCAGCGCATTCTTTAGACTTGCACTCTGACTGGGATGACGGGACTTCATGACGCACCCTATCCAAACTTCTTTAGAGAAGGAAAGGGTCCCGACCACCTGTCCTCTATGAAAAGCATTATATCCATTTATATATTCATCTGTGTTGCTTGGGCCCCTGCGTATTGTGCTCTTGTTTGTATGTGGTCATCAGACAGTGAGGAGGTTGTTTTACCCAACAATTGTACGTTCTTTGAGACATTTGGGTAATCGGAAAAGTGAGAGGGTTGTGCGCATGTAGTCCAGGATAACCAAACCATTTGCTACTTGGTTGGCAAATGGCCGTCCAAAGTCGGCACCGCTTACTCATTGGTCTTGTCGGTTCATGTGTAGTCTTTTGTGTTTGATGTATATATGTCGTATGTCTCCTTTTCGTCTCTGTGTGTGCTTTCTGTTGTGTTTTCGCATCGGGTGTTTTGCTGTTGGTGCTGCAACAGGGTCTAGTTGGAGATCCCCTCCATACTATTACAACATTTCAAATTATCAAATTTATTTTGCTTTTGAAGGTTTTGAATTCTTTTATCATAATTATAAAACGAATAAATAAATCTGCAACAAAAGGCGGACACAGTTTGCCAAAACAAAACATCGAAACACCCGATATGTGAAATCACAGAAGACAAGCACAAAAAGAGATGCAAACGGGAAAAGTTACACCAAATACGGCATCAAAACACTAATTCACAAATGAGACAAATAGGCAATTGGTGCCGTTTTAGGACGACCATCTCCCACATTAGTAACAAATGGCTGTGTTACCCGAATTACGTGCAAACAACACTCCCACTTGTCCGGTTACCAAGTGGTCTCGAAAAGCGCACACATATTGT
The DNA here is from genome assembly GCA_033119305.1 of Pinctada imbricata. Lineage (NCBI taxonomy): Eukaryota > Metazoa > Mollusca > Bivalvia > Pterioida > Pteriidae > Pinctada > Pinctada imbricata. The sequence goes on along the minus strand of VSWD01000006.1, from coordinate 57,049,665 downwards.
GTTTCAAAGCCTTTTCACTTTAAGATGACCACAGAAACAAGACTGCAAAACGAAGGGACCACAGCAACACATAGCAGAATTTGTAAAGTATATCAAAAACATAGGGCGTAGGAAAATCAGACGACTGACGACTGGAGCGCACATGCATGCATTACTCCAAGGGTCCGACCGACATTTAGAGGGGACAATCAGTCAGGGCCTTTCTCTCACACGAGTAAAATTGAAATTAAAGTGTTTTGATGCGGAATTATGGAATAATCATTATTTCAGAAGAATTTAAACATATTGCAGAGTTATGCAAACTGCAATGAATAGAAATGTCATATTGACAGCATTTTACTGGTAAACTTTATTCTATGGATATTTAATAACCCTAAAAGATGCAAGACGAGAAACAGTTTATAAGTCTCTTATTAAAACTCTTATCAAGAATACCACGTGTTTCTTTTTCGTTGTAAAATGAAATCATCATAATCGTCGATGGAAGATTAATGGGGTCTATCCCCAGATGTGATCTGGGACAAGGAAATTCAACCCTCGTGTCCAGGACTTGCTTGTACCACGACGAGGCTTTCCAAGTCGTAGACAAAAGCAAATCCATCCTGGACACGAGGGTTGGATTTCCGGGTCCCTGATCACATCTGGAGATTGATTATTTTCCTCTCATGGTCTAAAACAGCTCAAAAATGAGTTTTTATGTATTCTTTTACATATTTTCACCGGCTAACGCAGCAATCATGTATGACGTCACAATGACGTTACGGTTAGAAGCATTTCAGGAATGAGCTTATCTCATACTGCAGGGTGAGACAACATTTTTCCTGATACCTAATTTCGCTGAAAAATTAGTCTCAAATGAGTGAAAAATTGTTTTCGGACACCTTTTAATCAAAGTAGGGTGATCAAGTTTTCGTACATAAGATACCTCATGATGATTATGTAATCGGATGAAACGCTATCAAAATATTGAGTACACAATTCAATCTGTCAAGTATCTATCAAATTTCTAATAGGTTAGAGATTATCAGAATGTCGACAAAGTTCAGTTTGTAACATATTAATTTATATTGAAAGCTGCTGACCGTATTTACGCCTTTCAAATTAAAGAAATGTAAAGTAGAAATAAGTAATGGTACGAAGACACAAGTAATTGTATTGCTTTTTAATCTGGTATCAATATTTCGCACTTATGCCTGATATGACAGTTTCTTTCTACAATGTTGGTCATAGCAGTCACTTCGACTGTTATGACCAGCATTGTAGCTTTCAATATAGATTAATATGTTACAAACTGAACTTTGTCCGATAAATAATGTTAACTTCTAACATTATAAGCAAGGTAAACGTATATAGATGAAAGGAGGGGATCTCCAACCAGACTTGCAGCACCCATAGCAAATCACCAAAAGACCTGATACGAAAATACGAAGCACAACCCTCTCACTTTTCCGGTTACCCAAAGGTCTCGAAGAAAGCACAATTACTGCGTAAAATAACCTCCACACCGTAAGGTCACAAATGTAAGTAAGATGAGTAGGGTCCTGAGCTTTAGCAAGGTGGGAAACGATGCCAACCAAGTGATGGAAATTTCACAAGTGGATTAGTAGGGAGAAAGTTAGGCCGTATCTTTCATGTTTGACGTCGTCTTTGGTGTTTGTCCTATCGTGTCCCTTTGTGTTTCTAGCCGTGCTTGTTCACTCTGTGTTTTCATATTTGGGTATCTCGTTGTTTTCCTGTGGGTGTTGCAGTCGGGTCTAGTTGGAGATCACATGCTACCTTCTATACCAAAGTGTCATCTAAGAATTTACAGTGCTACGTATCGGAGGAGACAACCTTTGATTTAAAATAATTTATAAATACAGTGACACACTATAACAGAGAGTTCAGAAATATAATTCAAAACAGTGCAAAAACGTTATGAATGTTAAATGTCTTCAAATTCAATAGCATCATTTATAAACAGATAATTTTGCAGCATGGAAACTAGGAATGAAACTCAGAAGATATTTTATAGGGGAAATCCTGCAACTTAGATACAAACCTGTAGTTTAAATTGTCAATTTTATCATTTTATAAATGATAATAATTAACTATTAGTCCCCGTCGGCGCCGTAGTCTAGTGGTTATCATGTCGGGTCAATGAACGAAAGATTGCTGACCAGAGCCTAACTAGGACCAAGGGTCGACCGACATTATACACTTCTATGTTCTGTGTCATATACCAAAAAATTTCCTCGTCTATGTAATGTTTATATGAATAAAAACATTTATCCCACCTCTGGCAAATTTCTTGCAATCTGATTGGCCGAGAAGAACCGAATATTATGTTGTATTCTGTTACTGACGGGATATTACTTTAATATCCCGCTTCCGTCAAGACGCTTTACGCTGTTGACGTCATCGAGATGCTTTAAAATAACTTGAAGTGAACATACACAAACCAAAAGCCATTGGTGGGATAAATTCGTTATACAGTGTTTTACAGGGGGGATACAAAAATATATTGGGTCGATGAAAAAAGTTGTATTGGGCTCGGCTTCGCCTCGCCCAATACAACTTTTTTCATCGACCCAATATATTTCTGTTTCCCCCCTGTAAAACACCGTATAACTAATATTAGTCCGCGATGATATCTTTCGCCTAGTTTCACAGTGTTTTTGGTATTTGACTGAAATATATTCATTTTGTTGATCCTCCATTATTATATGTGATATATTATTATAAAATGTCGCAGAGCTCTACCTTTAGCTTGTTCATTTACATTACTGTCCGCGCAGCTCACTTCAGAAATCGGAAAATTGAAGTTTGCTGTACTTTGTCGGCAATTTTTGCGATTAAAATTTATATAGGGGGATAGATCTCAAACTCTCATAACTAACGGTGTATGATATATGTCTGTACGACCAATACTATGCTAACAGTGAAAGAAAATAGTTTTAGGGAGTTTTCTATGTTAATTTTATCGCGACGTCGCCGATGTTTAACACTGAGTATATGGAGAACGTCGGCGACGTCACGCTAAAATTAACATAGAAATATCCCCATCTAAATTTATTTTCTTTCACTGTTAGCATAGTATTGGTCACACAGACATATATCATACATCGATAGTTTTGAGACTTCAAGATCTATCTCCCTATAAAAAATTCAATCGGAAAATATGCAAACAAAGTAGAGAAAACTTCAATTTTCCGATTTCTGAAGTGAGCTGCGCGGACAGTAGGTTTAGACCAAGTTTAGAACATTATTGGGATTCTCCCTATTTTGACCTAGAGCATCACTTGTTCAAATATGCATGTGGTTCACTTTAACTATTACAATAAACATCTGTATCAATTATTGATGATATTTTCTTTAAAGTTACAATTTCAGTGCACTATATGGGCTTTTAAAACTTTATTCATCATGTAGATACAGTAAACATCGTTGCACCAACTCTTCAACTTTAAAAAAAAATACTTCAATTAATTGTGCTTCCCAAAGGATCCTGTTGGAATTTTAGAACCGCTTAATCTTTACAGAATGTAGATTGCATCATGGGTGGATCCACTGTATTACCCGAGTTTAAAAGAATTAGGAGCAAATGATAAAATTCTGTCAACTAGGATTGACAATCAGAACTATGCTGATCTAGTGCACATGATTGGGAAATTTTGGTCAAAAAGTCTGTATCTCTAACAGTGGAGTTTGGATAATTCGTTTATTTATTTTTTTCTTTATTTGAACTAATGTCCGCAATTTAGTTAAGATATATTTTTTTCTTGCAGTAATTGGTTTATAGGAGTCCTTTATACTAAAACACTTTAGATTGCTAGATTGCTACTGCATTTTCTTAAATTAGCTAAAATGAACTTCATTAATCAAGTCGAATGTTTCACTTTCGTGTCGGTTTATGTCTTTTAGGTTAGATAGATCTACATGAAAACTTAGACAGGATTGACAAACAAATTGTTCATCAAAGAAAGCATTGACATGGATTTGTACTTTATATCATTGACCAGGAAATAAGTACAGATCCAATAGTTATACCATGCGCCTTGAGAAGTATTTCACAATTGTCAAATCCAAATTCATTGAAAATGATTTTTACTTTTTGATATGCGCCTGAATAATATGCGCCCGTATGTCAGATATGAACTCATTATAAAATTGAAAAAAATAATGATTTTAAAAAATTAGTTTTAATTACCAAATTCTGAATGATAATTTGCCAAAAGAAGATATTAAACTGTTGAAAAGGTGAGATACACAAAGATTATTAACGAGAAATCACTCCACAAAACGCGTATTTCAGTCTGTGGCCTTCAGACACTCTAAAGTAAACAAGACAAATTGCTTTTGCAAAGTGGGTGGATAAAATCGGTCAAATAGTCCAGTCAATTTTCAATTTAACCTTGAAAAAATTGCAACAGAAATAATTTTTGTTGTAAATGATAAAATGATATGTACTTAATGACATATAAAAAATCTAAGAAAATCTAATGAGGGGAAATACTTTTTTTTTTAGAAAAAGATATCTTTTTGTGCAAAAATCGCTGGAAATAGGAAAACATTTGTAACTTTTGCATGGATAAAGATTTTTAAAATAAGAAAATGTGAATATATAGTATTTTAGGAGCTCTTTCAGATGATATCAATTTCAAGTTTCAAATCCTACTTTAACTGTGTGTTTTGGGGTAAAAAAGTCAAATTTTTGTAAAATTTCATAGAAATTTGAGGAAATTTTAATTACTCTCTGCTTCTCAGTTCCCCAGTATTGCAAACATTCATTCAATGATGATTTAAGGATATCTTTAACGTATCTTCTTTCAAATGACATATATTTTATATTCTTAATTTTTTTCAAAATACTCGAAATTGTCGTTTTAATACAGAAATCTGTGTTTTAAATCAAAAGTCTGAGATTTCTGTATATCAATTTAAGCAAACCTTATCCATTATGAAATCAATGATTGAAAGATATTTTCTAGTGTATTTTTTCATACTTTTTCAGATTATATATTTTTTTCTGGTAATTCATCCATAACTGAGGTGTTTTTGGGGTATAAGGTAATTTTTTTCATTGAAAATCACTGATTTCTGGAAAATATTTATTGAATCTATTGGATTTGTTTAAAATGATGGCAGGAATGTATTTTCAACTGTAATTATGTAGATTCATTCATAAACTAAATATTTGAAACAAAAAGGGTATATTTTCTTCTTTATTTTGGGCAAAATGCTTGTTTTCAGTTTAAAAATAACAGATTTCTGGACAAAATCTATAAATTCATTATCTTAGCTAGAATTATAGAGTCAATGCTACTTTCATATGAAAAATAGTAATCTTATCAAATAAAGTAAAAAGAACGAAATAATTCATTCAAATCAGCATTTTGGGTGTAAATTTGTATTTTTCGTGCAAAAACCACTTATTTTAGAAAATAATTATTATTTCTTCCAGTCTGCCTAATATGACACATTTTAGCTTTGATGGGGTGCTTTTTCTTATTAAAAGTGGATAGGAATGTCATCTGAGAATTGAAATTTTAATTTATATGCTATTTTGGGGCAAGAAAACTAATTTTTGTGTTAAAATCACTTATTTCTGTGAATAATTTGTAAAATTTATATATACATTTTGTATTAGTAAATCAAAGCAGGAGAGGTTTCCTACAATTTGATGGCATTAAAATGATCAAGTGAAATGATTCAGGAGAGATTTGTTTGATTATTTTGCTATTTTTTGGGGGGGGATGCATGAATTTTTATTTGAAAATCGCCGATTTCTGGAAAATCTTTATTACTATAAAATGCTAGATTATTTATGATATTCAGAAGAGTTGACTAGGTACATGTAATATCATAGTTTGTCATTCTAAGTGATGTAATGTAATGTGTACTTGATGGTATTATTCGTTCATTTGTTTGATATTTTGGCAAAACATATGTTTTATTTAAAGAAAAAGCTAAAATCAAGAAAATTACTACAGAAAGTTTTATTTTACAAAATTTGATTTCCTATCAAATTGTTTATCTTTTCTTGATTTACCTATCAATATATTCAATTCAATTCAATTTTCTTTATTCTCACAAGTTGTACATGGTACATGGTATTTACAACATATTCAAATCTTGTGAAGTATTGTTATATTTGTGATAAAAATATAAAACCAAATGGAAAAGCAAGCACTTAACTGAAAATGCAATAAACATATTTAGAAGTTATATGTTGCAAGATTTCTAAAGATAAATGCTTGCAATATGTACTTTAATGTAATGTATTTTACCCCAAATATAACAATATTACACAAAATTGAAGTAAAATGATGAATAAGTATAAAGAATAAACTGTTAAGTAGCAAATAAAGATACAATGTAATTTAATGGTTGTAATTTGAAAAATGAGACTTTCTATAATAAAGAGGTAGGGGTAAAATCTGCTGTTTTTGGCCCGAGCCTGTTAATTTCTTTTTGCTATTTTCATATTGATGTTTATTAAAATTGAATAGAAAAATGATATTGCAAATGTACATAGTGTTGCTCACTATTACCAAAATTAATGATAAAATGTTAACAACAAGATTTTCTATCAACATCATACTTGAAAGTATATATAGAGCAAGCACGTGTGACAAAGTCATACTTTTCATGTACATCTAGAATATTGAAAGTAATGTCTCATGTGAGTTTGAACCTGTTACATGCCCTTGCTCTAGGGCCTACAATTGTAGTATGTATGTCCCTTGCCGCAAAATATAAATTTCTATTGTGAAGACATAGACCTAAACTTTCAATCGTTTTGCTCTAAAAGGTAGGGTTTTATATGTGCTTTTTTGGTTACAAGAAGCATGCTGAATGAGAAAATATGATATTTCAAAACATTTGATCAGGGCCAAAAATTGTCACTTTTGCCCCTACCCCTTTTCTATGTCTATATATAAAACATCTTTTTTGCCCCAGAATTCAAACAAATTAACAAAGGATACCTAAAACTCATATATCTTACAAGGACAAATTATGATATACCCAAGATTACACTTTTGAATATAATAAATAATGTAACATTTCATAGTAATAAAGATTTTCCAGAAATCGGCGATTTTTAAATTAAAATTCAGGCATTCCCTCCAAAATAGCAAAATAATCAAACCAATCACTTCTAGCTCATTTCACTCGATAATTTAAATGCCACTAAATAATAGGAAACCTTTCCTGCTTTGATTTACTAAAATATATAAATTTTAAAAATCGATTTAAGAAATAAGTGATTTTTGCACAAAAAAATTGTTGGGTTTTTTTTTTGCCCAAAAATAGCATACAAATTGAATTTGAGTTCCACATGACATTCCTATCCCTTTATAACAAGAAACAGTATCCTATCAAAGCTAACACGTGGCAATTCGGGCAGATTAAATGAAATAGTAATTATTTTCTCAAAATAAGTGGGTTTTGAACAAAAAACACAAATTTACTCCCAAAATGCTGATTTTAATGAATTATTACACTCTTTCTACTTTTATTTGATACGATTACTAATTTTCAGTATGAAAATAGCTTTAAGTCTTTAATTAAAGCTAAGATAATAAATCTATAGAATTTGTCCAGAAATCTGTTATTTTTAAACAGAAAACAGGTATTTTGCCCAAAATAAAGTAGAAAATATACCCTTTTTGTTTCAAACATGTAATTTATGAATGAATCTAAACAATTACAGTTGAAAATACATTCCTGCTATCATTTCAAACAAATCCAATAGATTCAATAAATATTCTCCAGTAATCAGTGATTTTTGAATGAAAAATACCTTTTTTCCCTAAAAACACTTCAGTTATGGATTCAATATAAGTAAAACATATATAATATGAAAAAGCATAAAAAGGTACACTAGAAAATAGCCTTCAATCATTGATTTCATAATGGATAAGGGATTTTTAAATTGATATACAGAAATCAGAGATTTCTGAATGAAAACACAGGTTTTTGTTAAAAACGACAATTTCGAGAATTTTGCAAAAATTTAAGAATATGAAATAAATGTCATTTAAAAGAGAAAACTTTCAAGATATTTTTAAAAACATCACTGAACAAATGTATGCAATAATGCGGAACTGAGAAGCAAGAAGAAATTAAAACTTCCTCAAAATTCTGTGAAATTTGGCAAAAAATTTACTTTTTTACCCCAAAACACACAATAAAAATAGGAATTGAAACTTATAACTTATTTCATTCGAAAGAGTATCAAAAATACTATACATTCACATTTTCTAATTTTTAAAACCATCATCCAATTGAAAGTAAAAACAAAATTCCTATTTTCGGTGATTTTTATTTAAAAAAGTCACATTTCCCCCAAAAAGTAATATTTCCTCACATATTTGAATTTTAGATTTTTTATATGTTATGCTCTACTTAATTATGTGACAAAAAAAGTAAAAACTATTTCTGTTGCAATTTGTTCAAGGTTTGGCTACTTTTTCCTCAAAATTGACTGGACTATGGGTACCAAGACTTCAGACAAGTGATCAGAAGCAGAACAGGCGCACTATCGCGAGATAATCGTATCCTTTTTGAGGGAGATTTAAAGATATGTCAAAGAACCATGGGGCCATCGTTTTACCCAAGACCCAAAACAACAGTCGAAACAGTGGAATCACCCTGGTTCACCCCGGCCAAAGAAGGCAAAGACTGTTCCTTCAGATGGGAAGGTTATGGCCTAGGTTTCTTGGATTCAAACGGTATTCTGCTGATAGAATATCTCCAAAAAGGAAAAACAATCAATGGCACATACTATGCTTCACTTCTGACATAGTTATGGGAAAGTATTAAACTTAAGCACCGCGGAAAGCTCACTTAAGGTATGTTGTTCTATCAGGACAATGCTCCTGTTCACAAGTTTGTCTCTGCGGCATGGCTTCGATTCATCATTTGAGAATCCGCCTTATTCACCTGATCTTTCTCCATCAGACTTTCATCTATTCACAAATTTCTGGCACCCACTTTCGGTTCGATGATGACGTTATACTTGCAGTGGATTGCTTTCTGAACAGTAAAGATAAGGATTTCTTTAAAAGTGGTATTGAGGCCCTTCAACAACAGTGGCAAAAGTGTATAGATACATTCAGCCTTCGTAAGATAATTCGATAAGATGTTCGAAAATTAATGCTTTGTAAAATTAGAATCCAAAAGTCATTGTAAAAATCACCAATCTGCTAGCGGATTGCTAGTCCCTATATTTATTGTGCTTCTATACTTACTTGAACTTTATTTGTAAATTTTCTTATACTAAGTTTGATAAATTTTTCTGAAACTCATGGCATAGTTCTGTCATTAGCTGGCTCTTTGTCATACATTTTAGGTCATGTATAGAATTCGCTCTTCATATATTCACTATTTAGATTCCCTCTCTGTCGGCTTTGCGTATCACTGATGATACATTGTTTGTTGAAATACACATATGGTGCACTAAATTATTACGATAGAAAATATAATAATTTCAGCCACTAGATAAGGATCTTTGTTCATGGACTGTAAAGGGTAGACTAGCACGGCAAAAGACGCAAAAGAGAAAGGAACATCAAATACGACATCAATGACAAAACAGCAAACACGAAAGACTAAACATAAAACAACGAGGCAAATCACAAAAGTTGTCAACTTAGGACGGTCACCTGATTTTAATTTGACATAGACTAACCATACTTTATTCAATGATCAGGAATTATTGCAGATTTTGCTTATTTCTGATTGATGGAGACACTGTTTGATATAGTGTACCTCAGAGTGAGTTGACCGCTAACGCTCCAAAGCGGTCTATTCGGGATTAGCACGTGCGGTACCAGCGCGTGCGATGATTTTTGTAGTTTTAGATCTTGAACTCCGCGTATCATTACAATGCAAATGTTTATAAAATCCTGATAATTTGATAAAGCAGTTATTGGCTTCGGCCTCGGTCAACCAATACCTGACCAGGTCTGTATAGTCACGAGTAGACCTCATCAAAGGTCATTAATTGTCTATTATTGCATTCCAAAAGTCACAAATACCTCTACAAATAACGCTTTATAGCTGGATGGTCCACAGGGGCCACCTTACATGGAGGTTAAATATCCCCACTTTTCCCTCGATTTCCCAACAAATCCAGCAAAAGGGAGAAAAAAGGGATGACTTTCACTTTCGACTCGACCACAATCACACATCGCTATCTCCGCTAATTTTGCATGCATCGACAAAAACTTGGTGCCGATCGATCAAGGAAAGTCTATTCTCTTTGAATATCAACACCTTCTTGCTGCTTACCCCTATTTTCCCTTCGCTTTTTCACGAAATCAACGCTCTCGACGAATCTGGACATCTACTGGCAACATTGACCTTTCATGTAATGTTTATACATGCTTCTGTCGCTGGAAAAAAATATTTAAAGTGCAAAAGCATGTAAATAAATGTATAAATATCATTTCCGTACCAATTTATCGTAAAATTGTCTTTCTCCATGATTTTTCACCATTCAAATCTGGCGCATTAAAACATTCGCCGCGGAACGACATGTTCGTATTTCTCTGCACTTACCTTCACGGTAATGGTACATCCCGAATGTTCCGAACGATGGTGAAGGTCAATGTTGCCAGTAGATGTCCAGATTCGTCGAGAGCGTTGATTTCGTGAAAAAGCGAAGGGAAAATAGGGGTAAGCAGCAAGAAGGTGTTGATATTCAAAGAGAATAGACTTTCCTTGGTCGATCGGTACCAAGTTTTTGTCGATGCATGCAAAATTAGCGGAGATAGCGATGTGTGATTGTGGTAGAGTCGAAAGTGGAAGTCATCCCTTTTTTCTCCCTTTTGCTGGATTTGTTGGGAAATCGAGGGAAAAGTGGGGAGATTTAACCTCCATGTAAGGTGGCCCCTGTGGATGGTCGAGGGTCTGCAGTGTTCACTATGTGCTTCATCTATTTTTAAGCGGCGCGTTTCGCCAGTAATGTTTATACAATATATTGTGAATACCTTGAAATCACTGGTATTCTATTTCTTAATAATTCTATACATCTTTATGGGGCAAAATAAAAAATATCAGTCACCTCTTTTTCGACGTGTAAAAGTATGTTTGATTTGGCGCAGTACACATTAATCATTGCAGTTGCGCCGCCGACGACGAATATGGAATTAAAATATTTATTAGATTGATATGAATCAAGGCAAAGCCTGATATGCGAGCGGAGAAAAAAACACACACAAAAAACCAGATACACAGATATTTGTAAAACCTTAGACCTATTCACAGTGTAGGGACGCCACTGTTTCCATTCCGGATTAAGATGATTATAAAAGCGAAAAACAAAGGAGGGGATCTCCAATAACACCAGATTGCAGCACCCACAGCAAAACCCCAAAACACCCAATGCAAAAACATACAGCAGATAAGCACAGACAGAGACGCAAAAGGGACAAGGAACGTCAACGCACAACACAGAAACATCAAACACAAAGGACTCCACATAAACCAACGAGACCAATGGGCAACCGGTGCCAACTTAGGACGGCCATCTGCCACGGAAATAGCAGAAGGTGTGGTTAAACGATGCCTATGTTATACTGTTAAGGGAAAATTCATAGTTTTTACACAATTTCTTGAGATTTTTTTGCTGTCATCACTTTTTAATATCACAAATATAATCAGATTGTCTTTAATCTGGGTTTTAAAAATGATTGGGTTATATATCTATCTAAAAATTTAAAGGATATGGCTTTGATACTTAACACACAGGCTCCTTGTTATAGTGTATGAGACCTTTAATTTGAGAGCATCACCTTAGACCTTGTCAATTCGACCTTGGACTTTGACTGACTTGTCAAAATCATAGTAGTATAGCTTTAATATTTCACATGTATATGTCTTGTGATAAAACCTTTCCTTTAAGACCATGTCTTTTGAGCTTAAAATGAGCTTAACTCGGTCATTGAAAGCAAGGGCAGAAAAATCTGGCTATAAATTAAGCGGAAGGCCCTTTTGATAGATGAAGAATGCAAAATAAAAAGATCACTAAAAGAGCAACCTCTATGAATAAAAAGCTAAAATCTGCTTTATTTGTCTACGACAGCTTATCGATCCACCTTGCAGTTCTCCCTATCACCTTCAGATTTTTCAATAAAAATTGTTTAAGAAACTATGAATACATTCAAAGTTTAAACCAAACAAAAAAATACTTACCAATGACCCTTTCAACCAATCCGGTAGTGGATGGTCAAACTGTATAGGGTGATTGTCATACTCCTCAAGGTTATCGTACCCCATGTATAGATCAAAACCTGGATCGGAATCCTCAATAGTCCCTGACGGCAGACTCGCAGCCCATATTACACTCAAAGAAAGTGAAAACAAAAATACTATATGAACAGAAATCATGATGATTTACTGTTTTTGCAGTGGTTTATGACAGAATTTCCATAAAGGTTGTATTCTTTTTCTTTTTATAGGAAATTCAACGAAAATAGATTATTATTATTATCGTATTCATAAGATTGACATGTATGTAAATTAGATTTGTCCTCATGTGACTTGAGTTCACAGTTATTTATGCCAAGACCATGAACCTGACTGGGTTATATTTAGGACATGTTTTCAAACAGAATGTGCATCATATCATTATTTCTTTGTGCTAGTCGTGGAATTAAACACATTACAACTTTTATGGTAATGCAAAGAGCGTTACTGAACAGCTTTTTTTCTTTTCTTTCTTTGTCTTATGATTAAATGAACAACTTTTTTTCATTGGAGAATAAATGTGAATGTGAAATTGTGTAATTCTAACTGTAAATGTTGTATAGTTTTCTATGGTGGCATACTTCTGCCTCCTACATGCAAGATATTTTTATAGATATTATTTCAACATGCATATCAATATGTTGATATGCAAGTTAAATATGTTGACATGCAACATAATTATGTTGACATGCAACATAATCATGTTGACATGCAACATTATTATGTTGACATGCAACTTATTTTGTCAACATGCAAGATAATTATGCTGACATGCAAGATAGTTAAGATGCATGTTACAATAAATAATTTGCATGATGACAAATATGGATAATGACCATATCCCTGTATACAGCACAGAATCGATAATTCAGAAAATCAGAAACCGAAGGCATACAAAATCAGGAGAAAACAGAAACCAAAGCAAACAAACAACATGTTAACATAAATAACTTGCATGTTGACATAATCTGAAGAAAAATATCTTGCAAGTAGGGGGCAGAAGTATGCCACCATAGTTTTCATCTTTTTATTATGGTTTTTCTTTGGTTCTAATTTTAGCCAAACGAGATCCCATAGGAATTCCAGTCCACCATTAGTGACACAAACCAAGTGGTTAAATGAAATATTTCAGCATATAATCTGAAGAATAACAGATAATTATTCATCGGTAACGCCCAATGCCAAAAAAATAAAGGAAATGTATGGAGAGCGCGATAAAGTTTGCAAAGGGACAGAGCTTTGCGTGCGGAGGATGCTGGATTAGGAAAATTTATTACATTGAAGAAGGGAGGAGATACAGATAACAAAATATGTTTCGATCCCGGTCAATATGTAATGTCAATTTCAAAATAATAAATGAGAGTTAACGTATCAGTTTCTTGTCCTTCTGACGATCTTTGATGGGTCATGTATTTGGGGCATTGTCAGTGCATCTAGAAATAATATACGTGATGATGATCATTACGATGTAAAAACGTATACGTTATGTCACATTGGTCATGTAAAAATAATGCACGTATTTGGTCATGTTGATAAGTACAACTTAGCTAGGTACAATATGTCGGATCATAGTCTTATTTATTTGCACTTGCTTCAGATTTGACGCAGTGTGAATACTTAATATAATTGTCTTACCATTCAAAAGAAAAAAGTTACTTTGACGGAGTAAAAAGTAAATCCAAATCTAAATGTATCCCGCCTAATTTTGGCCACATTTTTCATTAGATACGTTACTGTTTATATCCCACATAGGGATTTTGAAGCACATCATTCTTGACAAAATAGCTCACTGAATTTAAAATATTAAACGACGGGGGGGGGGCAATCTTTATTTTTACTTCTCGCTTCGCATGTCCATTTTGATTTAAATAAATAAGCTTCTTCTCAGGTTTTCATTTGGGTTTGAAGTACTTTAGATAAGGATTCAATTTTTTTTAAGAATGTCTGGTTCCAATTATTTGGAGGAATGCACTCTGACTTTCTGAGATTGGACACTTCGTTTTACTAAATTATCCGAAAATAGTTCGAAATACACAGCCAATTGTGCCTCATATGAAATTCATATGAAATTTACATGAACTTCACGTAAAAGTTCACATGAAAGAATCGACCACGAACATGAAATTTACATGAAATTCATGCGAAGTTTCTGACATGAATTTCGTATAAACTCAATTTCACATGCAAGTCACATAGAAAAATTCATGTGAAAATTTTTTCACATAAATCTTACGTAAAATTTATATGAATTTCACATGAAAGTTCATGTGAAATTTATATGATGCTCATTTCATATGAATTTCATGTGAGGCACAATATTGGCTATGTGAGAGATGATGTCTATTTATCGATGAGGAAGGATATTTCTCTCGTGAGGTCAGACGTAAACAGAATGTCACCTTGGCCCAATTTTAATTGATATACTTTGATATGGCGTCGTAATGTATTTATTTATCCATTACGTCACAATGTCGATAGAATTTTTCAAATTCAAATATCAAAAATTAAAATGAATAGATAGATAAAAAATGAATGAAACAAATTAAAAGAATAATAACTTTGTCGGCAACTCTTCCGATTCAAATTCATATTTAAGGAATGTTTCTAAAATTCTTTTTGGTTATGGGAAATAACCTCAAAAAGCCGATGCACAAACGGTATAATTCGCGTCAACTAAATCTGTATCGATCTTACTCACCAAAGTTTTAACTGAAATCAAATCTGGACTTCAAATCCGGTATAAACCAGATGTGGATTTTAAACAAGGGAGTTCGCTTCTTTTCATATGGTGGAAGTTTTTCTTTGTTTGCTTTGGTTCTTGTTTTATCCTGATTTTGTATGCCTTCGGTTTATAATTGACTGAATTATCGATTTTTACTGTGTATTGGGATATGGTCATTCTCCATATTTGTCACAATAATCGAGCATCAATTGGTGATATCATACCTAGATATCTTTGTAAGATTATTTGAACGTTAAAATGATGTTATTTTTTTCATTGTAATATTTGGGAATAAAAATGACATAATTCATCGACCACAGGGTAATACATGCGAAATTATGCTCCAAATATGTGTACTGAGCAAGAAAGCCACACAAACAAACAATCGGCCACAATGAGACATCACATCAACAATACCAAACAAGCAAAGAAAAGGGGGTGACGGAGATATTCAGCAATAAACATTACAGAGGTACCCATCCGTTATTCAGTCTCATAGTCGAGAAGGCAAGGCAAAATCATCAGATTTTCCACAAGAACGGTTGCGAACCTAGCAATGAATAAAATTTCGAAGTGAGACAAGGTGCCCGGGGAGAGTCAGTGTCTCCTGATTACATGCAACACCCGTCGCAACAGCTCCATGGAAACCTGTCAAATTCGGTCAAGATAAATGTTCACTGACTATGGAAAATAACTCGATGGATATCAAAAGCAATTTGGATATGGAAAATATCTGAAGTTAGACTACCCTATGCTCATCACAGTGGATCACACCTACAGGATGTTGCAGGCAGACAATATCAACGATTGAATGGTGCAAATATATAAAACTAGATCATCTCTAACATCATTATACGTTCTACACGATGCCCTGATGTCCTCCTTTCTGGTGAGCAAATAACAAAAAACGTAGTTAATGTATATCTTATTGTCAAAGGATCGTATTCTTCTAAATGGTAAACATCTTTAAAAAAATAGCATCATTTAAGAACAGATACATTTTTAGCATGGATAAACTCTATCTTTTAGACGGTCCATCTAGCAGGAGCACACGTGATAATGCCCGTAAAGGTACATATGTAATGTCCCCTTGGTCATGTCGATACAGTGAAACAAAGCCATGTACTTTTGCCATCAATCTGACGGACCATAATCTAATTTATTTGCACTTGCTTCACATTTTATAGATTGCAAATATAACATATGATTTTTGTTTGTCCATCTAGAAGGAACACACGTGATAATGCCCGTAAAGGTAATGTCACCTTGGTCATGTCGATACAGTGCAACTAAGTCATGTACTTTTGTCCTCAGTCTGACGGACCATAATCTCATTTATTTGCACTTGCTTCACATTTTATAGATTGCAAATATAACATATAATTTTCTTATTATTCAAAAGAAAAAGATGTTGCCATCGTAAAAGAAAAATGTAAATCTTACGATCAAGTATATATATATATATATTCTTACGATTTCAAAAATAATTTTTCCTATCATTTTCATGTAAATCATAAAAGATTCAGACAATCAAATTCTATTGAGCCATCTCTCCCGTGATGTTAAACGTCTTCATATTGAATAGCAACATTTCTAAGAACAGATAAATTTGGAGCATGGACCAGACATACACGTGTCGGGTACTTAACCCTCGTCAGTGATCCTCAAATCTAAACAATGTAATATTCCAAAAAAGTATGAAAGTTACTATGTCGAAAAAGCGTACCGAAAGACGTAGCAGGATGGCTGGGATATAATGCTACAGGACCCACGTTTTAGAAATTTCAAGAAATTTTGATAACAGAAATTTTAGAATGCGTTGAAGAAACGATCAACCGAAATTGATCGAACTTGGCTACATGTGCCCTCGGGGACTCTTGGTCCACCAGCAGTGACCATCACCAAGTGGTATAAATGTTAAATATCTTCATATCTATATTAATATCATATCATATCATATCATATTGGGTTTTTTTTCATTTAATTTCGCAACTAAATAGACCCTACAGGATATTTTGGACAACTTTGAATTTAGATATTAAAGTACACGGCATCACAACATTCATTGGCTTTCCTGTTAACGGTTTACTAGAGAGAAATAGCGCGTTTATAACAGAGTCACCGGAAGAAATTCCGTTCTCGCACTGAACACTGGAGATTGTTCATTAGATTAATAGAATTTATCCCTAGATGTTATCAGAAACAAGGAAATCCAATCTGAGTGTCCAGGATTTGTTTGTGCTGTCAAAAATGTTGGATTTCCTTGTCCCTGATCACATCTAGGTATTGATTATTTTTTCCCACCGTCTAGAAGCTCTCAAAAATGATATTTTGATCGGCTAACGCAGCAATAATATATTACGTCAGAATTAACGTTACAATCAAATGACACGTGAAAGACTAATATAGTCTTACACCACGTGACAGAGATGTATAAAAATCTCACCCCGAATGTACTAATTTTGCAAGTCCATGACGGTGCTTGAACACAAGGAGTTGAGATTTCGCCATCCCTCCCTCGTGGTGGTGTTTGATTGTTTTTCTCATAAGGTTTTGACTAAGAAAAACAACTTACAGTGTCTGTTATTTGTTGTTTTACGAACGATGACGTCAGAGGGTGGAATCGATTTATCTCATCTTAGGAAAATTTAAGAGTTGTCAGTCTCAAGTGGGAGAAAATGATATATTTTCCTAGCGTCTCTATGGATATTCCAGTCCATAGTGGGAGAATAATAGAATCCCAAGATGTGATCAGGGACAAGGAAATACAACCCTAGTGTCCAGGATTTAGTTGTACCACGAAGAGGCTTGCCGAGTCGTGGACAAAAGCAAATTGTACGGTGTATTGGCTAGGGAGCAAGCTAGATGTGGGACCAGGTGAACGGGAGGAGTAAGCATCCCCTGTTTAGCAAGTCGCACCCGCCGTCGATGTTCACGCACGAGAATGAAAACAATATCTAAAATACATGCACTGTCTGACGCCATTTCTATATAGAAAGTGCTAAAGAAGTACCATTGAAACATTTCAAACATCATGCTTTCTTTGCTTTAGAGGAAAGGTTTGTCAAGAAGGAATCCGATGTCCTCAGCAGCAATAGTGAGGTATTTTGCTTTTCATTATCCTTCTTTTGAGCATAATCATACGCTTATACAACTATAGTGATTGTTCTCTTGTTAATTAATCAAATAATTGTTCTTTCTTTTTCACAGATATGTTTTCTTCCTTTTTATTATTTCAGTACAAGAAAACCGAAGTAATACATCTGATTTCTTTAAATCTTCCATTCTCTTTATACAATATTTCCTCAAAAAAGCATAAATGCATTGATTTAAGTGACTTGTGAAGAATCATACTTAAAACTAGATATAATGTCTATTTTGTCCGTCCCCCTCATCTTATCTGATGATGTTGAACTGATTTTTCGACAATTTGATGATGACCCAAATAGATATGAGGAAGAACCTTGGCGTCCTTATTTCACCTTTATCAAGAAACTTTGTAAGTGTGCCTCGTATCTGGTAAATATAAACGAGTCCCCTGTCTGGTTTAATATCTAGTTATAGATATAGACAATAAATTCTATTGGATCGATTTTTCAGTGACTATAACAGGATCAAACCGTCATTCAATGGGCGTACCCAATCTATCCTGCGCATGTGCGTAGAAATACAGAGACTATTTTTTTCAAGCACGGCGAATAAATCTAACTGACTACGTGAATATGATGCTCAAGTGTTTACTTCGGTTCTTTAATGCAATTCGTCAATCTTAATGTTTGTCTCATAATTACATTCTAGTATTTATCACTCTTTATTGCATAAAATAATTATCATAACACAGATCTGTTAAAACAAACCATCAAATTACATTTTCTAAAGAACATTCTATTACTAAGGACAAACTATTCACAGAAAAAAAAATTAAAAAATAAATAAATATAAATGATCAGATTATCAGTTACTTCATTCATAAATTAATAAACAATACAATACAACTTATTTTTCATTATTATCACCTTTTTAACTATGAATGTTAAACGTCTTCAAGGTCAATAGTATCATTTAAGAACAAATAGATTGACAGCATAGACTAGACATTCACGTTTCGGATACTTAACCCTCGTCAGTGATCCTCAATCAAAACTTGAATAAATATTAATGAATAAATGTTACTAAAATGCGAGAAATATTATTAACCTTGAAATCATGTGTAAGCATACTGTTTAAGGATTCATGATGAGGCTGATAGTGAAATATTATTTCTTCAATAAATCTTTTCTTTTAAAGGCTACCAACATCTAGCGAGTCTGTCGAAATAAAATTTTCAATATGATCCCTCTGACATATTCATTCGAATACGACTATGAACTCATTCATAATGCTACTTTCTGTAATGTAAATGTAAAAATCTAACTTCAAAAAATTAAAGAGGGCGCTACTGAAATTATTTTTGATGGCTCCGCTGAAAGCATCACTGATGAGAATTTAATATTCGAAACACGTGTCTGGTGCATGTAAATCGGTTTTGAATTTTCTTCAACAAGGTAGAGAGTTGGAACCCTTCGACATTATCAAATAAAGGGTATCATGCTTCAATATTAAGTCATCTAGTTCTGATACATATGAATTGTTTAAAAAGATTGTAAACAATCACTTCGGAATGTTGTTCATAACGGGGTTCGTAGCCGATTGGAGTTCTCACAATTTGGCCTCGCCTTCTCGACTTTGAGACTGAATAACTGTTAGGTACCTTGTTTATTTCATACTTCAGCGCGGCGGAAAGCTCACTAGTTAAAGGCGTATTGTTCCATCAGGACAATGCTCCTGTTCACAAGTCTGTCACTGCCAAGGCTGCCATCCATGATTGTGGCTTTTATTTGATTGAGCATCCGCCTAATTTGCCTGATCATCCTCCAGACTTTCATCAATTCCCAAAACTGAAAGCAGCTATTTCTGTGACCCACTTTCAGTCCGATAATGATGTCATACTTGCAGTGGATGACTTTCTGACCAGTCAAGATAAGGAGTTCTTTAAAAGTGGTATTGAGACCCTTAAACACCGGTAGCAAAAGTGTATAGATACTGAAGGGGATAATGTAGAAAAATAATTCTTCAATTCGAGACTCACAACATTCCAAGCAGTCCTCCTATAAAATATGAAATGTTTTGTAGATGTTAAGACTACTGATATTATATCCATTGGGGAATTCATTTGCCCCTTCACAGAATGACTTGGTTGTTTTGTTCGGTTTTTGCTTTTACAATAATTTTGAATAATACGAAAGTGTTCAAACTCTATACCTTCTTGAAGAAAATTTCAAACCAATTCTTATGCACCAGACACGTGTTTCGAATATTAAATCCTCATCAGTGATGCTTCCAACCAAACTGATTTTAACACAAAGCAAAAATTCATTTCAGATTTCAGTATCGCCCTCTAGTTTGATATTTTGAAACACAATTTACCAGAAGGACGAATATCACTGGGCTTTCTGCTAAAATTGATTCCTGTATCCATGATTTAACTAGGGGCGCTTAATTCATACTATTTTTTTTTCAATTTTAATAATTTTGATTTTAAATACCACTGATAGGATATATTATACGAAACATGAATGTGTAATTCTCCGCTTTTAGAAATGGCTGTCTAGAAGGCAGTTACCTCAAGTTTGACACTCTTTTTTTTTCTCTAAATAAAAGAAAGAAAGGAATCTCCAACAACACCCGGTTGCAGCACCAACAGCAAACCCTAAAACATCCGTTGCAAAAATACAAAGCAGACACGCAAAGAAAGAGACGCAAATGATACAAGCAACGTCAGATCACATAGATACATCAAACACAAAAGCCTACATATAAAACACCAGATGATATAAACACTGATTTTGTTCTCAGAGCTAGGCGTCTTTCAGATAAGCTTCACAGTCAGGGATATGTTTGTGACCGACTAACATCGTCACTGAGGAAGTTCTACGGTCGATATGGGGAACTCGTCATACACTATGATGTCCCACTATCCATAATGGTGGATGATATTCTGTCATAGACCATTTGAACCATCCAACCAAAGATTGTACTCTAAATCTTCCAAAATGGAAGTAACCGGATGTGACAGTTCTACCGAATTGAAGCGACGGGTGTTGCATGCAAGCAGGAGATGCTTACTCTTCCTGGGCACCTGGTCTCACTCTCATATCGAGAGTTTGCTTCTTTTCATATGGTGGAGGTTTTTGTTTTTGTTTGCTTTGGTTCCTGTTTTATCCTGATTTTGTATGCCTTCGGTTTCTGATTTTCTGAATTATCGATTTTGTACTGTAGGCAGGGATATGGTCATTATCCATATTTGTCATTGGTATTTATGTGCCTTATGTACCCTAACCCCTTTTTCCTAATATCATAGATCTATGAATCCATATTTGGAAGCGGGGGATTGGGGTGGTTGGAGCGATGCATTTTTGTTTTGGTAAGTCCCATTGGAAAAAAAGTATATTATATAATCTAATTAGAAAATATTTCTCTACATAAAATGTTACTATATGCATTTTAATGGATATGAGGAAGACCCTCAGCACGACTACCCTGCAGGTTCGTAAAACCGAGAATCTGGTCTCCATGACATAGTTCAATTTCGCAACATATAGCGAACGCAAGACAATACAATACCAACCAGGAAGTTGAAACATTCATTGATGGAACAAAATCATAAATCCTTTAGTTTTTTCCAGATATGCTCAATAGTCAAGCTGTATGTCAAGTAATACCTACTGATATGCAAGATAGATTAAGGACCTATATCAGAATAGTTTGGCCTAACCTCGGACTTTATCACTGACCAGTAAATTAGTGCAAGGTCACCAGCCATACTATGACATTTGTGCACTTGAATGGTTTGGTCACACAGTTAGTCATATTGGGACGAAGAAATTTGCTTCATTCAAGATTTTTATTCAAACTTTTGCTTCTGCACAATATTTCAGCTCAAGAAGCAAGTTTTACCAGGCAGTTGTTGATCAGTTTATGTCCAATCATATGCAAGATAAATTTAACTGGTTTAAGGACATATGTCAAAATAGTTTGACCTTACCTCGGACTTTAATTAGTGCAAGGTGCAACATTGATACTACGACAGTTAAACACCCGAATGGTTCTCAAACAGTTTATCAGTAACTGATGTGGTATCTTAATAAACCCAATTTGAGACAAAGAAAATTTCTTCATTCAAATTTCTTTTTTCAAATTTTTGCTTCTTTTTATACCTCGTTATCTTCACTTCAAATTTAGGAACACCACTCATCCCACGGCCATCCTTGTCAAAAAGTCCTCATATCGTATATCCTTCATACAAAACATCTTATACAGTGTATTATGGAATAATGAAGAAATTGACCAACATCTAAAACATTCCTTTGAACAAAAAAGTCACATTACGCATAAAAGACACTCGAAGGAGACAGCTCATTGAAACATTGAGAAATACACAACTTTCTTTTTCATGATTGAAAAATCAAAAACAAATCTGAGCGTTTTGTCAATCTTAAATGATGTATGTAGTACTCTAGAATAAAGTAGCAAATATGAAATCATTGCATCAGGGGCCCAAGTTAGCATATATTTCAATGTTGACAAATTTCTGTTGACAAAATGAATACTCGACCGACGACTTGACCGAAATCTGGCTTTCCGTAATATCATGAAGGTTTCGTTTCGTTGCCTGTCATGTTTTATTGTATTGTTACGTGTTTTTGCCTAGTTTTATGTGCCCTTTGCAGTTTTGAATTTACTATATGCACATCAGTGTTTATAATCCGATAACAAAGTCAATTATTCATTTATTGATGACCCTCTTTGATGAGCGCAATAAGACCTTGGCCTCTATATGATATCTGTGTCTGACACTTTGCCCTGTGACATTGTACAATAAGTAGAAATATCTATCAATTTTCGATACCAAATCCTTGATTAATATGATTAATGAATGATCTATGACGCTGTACTAAGATAACACAATCTTCATTATTTATAAATTTTCATATCATGCCTTATATGCTCGGAGAGCTTACGGTTTTTCCAAGTTATCAGTTGACCATTAATTGCATATGGAGGTGTTTCCCTATTTTTATTAACTTTTAACTTGAAATCTGAAAATCTTTTTTTTTTCAAGAATTTGAAAGCCATTTGATTGTGAATTTGTAAGCCATTTGATTGAGAATTTGTAAGCCATTTGATTGTGAATTTGTAAGCCATTTGATTGTGAATGTGTAAGCCATTTGATTGTGAATGTGTAAGCCTTTTGATTGTGAATGTGTAAGCCATTTAATTATAAATGTGTAAGCCATTTGATTGTGAATGTGTAAGTTATTTGATTGTTTAATTTGTATGCCATTTGATTGTGAATGAGTAAGCCATTTGACTGTGATTGTGTAAGCCATTTGATTGTGAATGTGTAAGCCATTTGATTGTGAATTTGTAAGCCACTTGATTGTGAATTTGTAAGCCATTTGATTGTGAATTTGTAAGCCATTTGATTGTGAATGTGTAAGCCATTTGATTGTGAATGTGTAAGCCATTTGATTGTGAATGTGTAAGCCATTTGATTGTGAATGTGTAAGCCATTTGATTGTGAATGTGTAAGCCATTTAATTATAAATGTGTAAGCCATTTGATTGTGAATGTGTAAGTTATTTGATTGTTTAATTTGTATGCCATTTATTTGTGAATGAGTAAGCCATTTGATTGTGAATGTGTAAGCCATTTGATTGTGAATGTGTAAGCCATTTGATTGTGAATGTGTAAGCCATTTGATTGTGAATTTGTAAGCCACTTGATTGTGAATTTGTAAGCCATTTGATTGTTAATTTGTAAGCCATTTGATTGAGAATTTGTAAGCCATTTGATTGTGAATGAGTAAGCCATTTGATTGAGAATTTGTAAGCCATTTGATTGTGAATTTGTAAGCCACTTGATTGTGAATTTGTAAGCCATTTGAATGTGAATTTGTAAGTTATTTGATTGTTTAATTTGTATGCCATTTGATTGTGAATGAGTAAGCCATTTGATTGTGAATTTGTAAGCCATTTGATTGTGAATTTGTAAACCATTTGATTGTGAATTTGTAAGCCATTTGATTGTGAATTTGTAAGCCATTTGATTGTGAATTTGTAAGCCATTTGATTGTGAATGTGTAAGCCATTTGATTGTGAATTTGTAAGCCATTTGATTGTGAATTTGTAAGCCATTTGATTGTGAATGTGTAAGCCATTTGATTGTGAATTTGTAAGCCATTTAATTGTGAATTTGTAAGCCATTTGATTGTGAATTTGAAAGCCATTTGATTGTGAATTTTGGCATCTGATTTCGAGGTTCGTGTTTGACTTTCATTCAATGATTAACACTTAAAACATGAAAGAACTCTGGATATTCTTGCTGTCCGGTTTCTTACAAAAAGGAGCGAAAGGAACGTAAATACATATAACAGTGGCAGTCCAAAATCTCATATGGAAGGATAGGATCTCCAAACAAACTACGTTTTTCGTACAATTACATATGATCATTTCAAAAGCATAAAAGAATACTAAAGGAATAAGCCAAGAATAACTGATAAAACAAGAACTGAGAAACCAAACGTTTGATACATACATTGTAAACAGTGGAGTAATTAAAATCTCCCTGGTTCATTCTTCGTTTTATTTTGTTTTGCATTTCCTCAGAATCTACGAAAAATACACACTTGTTTTCTGTTTATGTATACAATCAAGATAATACAACGATGATGTGGACAACCAAAGTGTACTCACGTTTTCTGTCTATCCTGAACTCGTAATATTTGGTCAGAGATAAAATTGTATCATTGCTCTAGATCTTTGTGACCTTCTAAATAAGAGACGTCAATTGAGACATTTCTAAATTTGTACTCAAAATCCCTTTTTTTCAATTTTGTACAGCGATGTTCAATTTTGTTAACAAACCTCAGTTATGTTTACAAATCTAATTTTGTAGCACAAAATTCAATTTTGTATACAAATGAATTTTCATCCTTTGATTCCGTGAACAAAATTGAGAAATGATTTCACAGAAGTCAAAGTTGTTAAACAAAATCAAATCTTGTGAGACAGAATTGATTCGAAGCCGTCACATAAGAAAATCACTACCTTCTTATATAAACATTTGGTTTTTGTTTTTGTAAAACAAAATTGTTAAAGTAAACCAAAGTTTTCCATTTTGTCGTGACGTACTTGTAATTCAATTTGGTCCAGACATGCACGTTTCGGGTACTTAACCCTCATCAGTGATCAAATAGTCCCTCTTTTCTTACTAACTGTCGGCCTCTTATCGCAGATTTTTTCTTTTTTAGATTATGAAAAAAAATTTATTCAAAACCTTAAAAAACAAAGTGAATTAAAAAAAGTTGAAATGGTTTAATGTTACGTTTAGGTATCCGGATCTGACTATTGACAACCTAATATTAATGATATAGAATGAAAATATCCGCAAAAATTGGCATTAAACAAAGCAAACGTTACAAACACAGAAATCTGATTTTTGGACCTCGATATAAAAATTGTACAAGTTCAAACTCTGCTACCAGTGAGCAGCCTTCTGGATAAAATCGGTACAAAAAGGGCAAAAGACACATAAAAAGGGGGCAAAAAGACATATAAAAAAGGACAAAAAGACATAAAAAGGACAAAAAGATACATGAAAAAGGGTAAAAAGACACATAAAAAGGACAAAAAACACATATTGTTTCGTGCACTTTGGCCGGAGTTGATGACGCAACTGTTGCTCCTTTATCTGTTTTTTTCTCAAATAACGCAGTACCTCCATCAATAATGGACTGTGTAATTTCAAAAGAGTACAATGTAATCGGCTTCAAATGTGCAAAATGTAAGCAGTGTTTATTCAAAATTGGTCGTAAACTGAAAAGAGTGACCAAACACCGTTGGGCGGAACACGAGTAAAACAGAGCGTTCTTCCAACAGAAGGTAATGGAAAACGGAAGATTTTTTTACAACATTAAAACTCTGAAATAGAAACGAATCAAATAAGACACTTAAGAAAAACACATAATCCAGTTCTACTGTCCAATGGCAGCATTTTGAACAGAAATTTCTACATGCGGTGCCATAATAACGTCAACTTTCATTCCCTCTGAGTTAACCATGGTTATCACGAAAAGGAGAAAAAAGATTATGAGTTCCAAACATAACCCTTTGGGAAAGGTCATATTGAGAATAGTGAATCTATGACGTAGTGGTTGGGTTTTGTTTGGTCTTTTTTTGTTTCATGTTTCTATGGTGTGCGTTGCTGGTCCTTGTCCCTTTTGCGCCTCTTTCTGTGAATGTCTGTTCTGTGTTTTTACATTGGGTGTTTTGGGGTTTTGCTGTGGGTGCTGCAACCAAGTGTTGTTGGAAATCCCCTCCTTTCTTTGTTACGCCCGGTGATCCGTAACAACACTCAAAAATGCAACTTGTGACTTGATGTAATATTCAATATGGGAACATCGCCTTTAGACTTAAGTTTACTATGTTGAAGCCGAGATTATTGCTTTGTCAGTAACCTACGTGTGAAACTTTGATATCGAGGTCCAAATGTGCAGGTATGTAAAGCTCGATCTTGTGTGAAGGTCGTATCAAAATGACATTTTCCGCCTTTTGATCTGATAAAGGAACCATTGTTTCTCACCGATATTACACTCGGACATACATGGACAATATCCACATGTCGGTTTGATGAAGTCATGGTCAAGTTCAAGTGATAAGATAATAGTACAACTAAAGGTGCAGAAAACCAAGCAAACATGTGCGAGATTCAATTTTTCCCTAGACTGCATGAATGCTCATTTTTTATTTTGAAATTATGGAACCAAAAAGGTAACAAAAATGAGTTTGAAAAAACATCTTCGCCTTCTTCACACGGAGTGTAATTGTGGAGTCATCAAAGGAACACTTTGCATAGTATTTGGATGACGAGTATACTTTTTTGTATCAGCATCTTGTCAAGCATTGTACACATGCCATCCACGACGAAGGGACTACGTTAAGGAATCATACCAATTTGTTTCATGTTCCAATGTTGCTTATGCTAGGTTTCGTTTAATTGGTCCTTAGACTGTAAGTGTTCTATGAAAATATTTATTAATCACGTCTTCTAGCTGCTTGTTTATGACTTTATATCAGTTGTGTTTTGCAATTTATACGTATGTGTTCCGCTATGGGTACTACAGCATGCTCTTGTTTTATTTCGTCTGCTTTTTCTTTCAACTATGGTCGATATGGGGAAATGGTAGCACACTTTGACGTCCCCTTGTCCAGAGTCACATATGATATTCTGGCGTAGACCTTTTGTGCCATGACATACCAATTTATACGTTTGTCTTCCTTTGTTGGAGTTACCGATTGTGACCTTTCTATCGAATTGAAGTGACGGGTATTGCATGCAAGCAGGAGATGCTCACTCTTCCTGGGCACCTGATATCACTCCTTCGAAGGAAGTTCACTTCTAAACATATGGGTTTTTTTCATTTCTGTTCCTTTATCTTAGTTCTGTTTTTGTATGCCTTTGGTTGGATGATTTTTCCATAAACGATTCTGCACTTCTTAATAGAGATATGGGTTTTTCCCATATTTGTCATTATTTTTAATGGACATGTATAATAACCTCATAGTTAAAAGTTTATTCTTTTTTTTTAATCATTATTATTTATTCAATAACAAACATTATAAACAACATTAACAATTTTAAAACAAGCGATTAATTTCCGAAACTGCTCTAGACGTCAAATAATCTGCCATGAAAGTTGAACGGCACAGTTGTTGGAAGGTCCGCTTTATTAATGAGATTCATGGTCTTAGCGTCAAGTATGGCAAGGAAAGATTTTCTATTATCGCCGTCCAGAGCCGGAAGCATTAAGTATCCATCATCCTCCTCAGTGCCCTCGGGATTGGGGACAAACCACGCCTCTGTCAGGTAATGATTCTTCAAAAACCACGCCTTATCTGTGGAGTTTCCGCACAGGTCTTTCTTAGCTACTGACATATTAGCATAGTTTACTCCATCCATTTTCATGACAAGTCCGTAAGCAAAGCAATACTTTTTGGATCTGTAGTTTTCGTTTATAGTAGGGACTCCTATTCGCGATGCAAATGGTATTTTTTGAGAATCAGGGAAAGTTACTATATCGACGGTATTATCTTTGAAATTCAAAACATATCGTTTTACCTGTGATTTCAAAGTTACAGCATTTCTGAGAGTTTGGTTTCGGAGAACGTTGAGAGACACTGAGCTGAAGACACCTGCCTCTTTGAATGCTACCACATCCATGGCAATGTGATCCTGGTCAATGTCAAAGGCGTTTATATGATGCATTGAGAACATAGCTTCGGTTTTGAAAGTATGGACTCTCCCTGTATATAGTTCAACAACATAGATGAGAGAAGGTTGGTCAGGAAACCATTTCATTGACTTCGCCACATCTAAATGGGTCAACATTTCTTTAACTTCATAATAATAGGGACTGGCTAGGAATAAAGCGTATTTTTCTGTTACTGAGAAAGAATGCATATATGACATATTGTCTACGCTCCATTGTGCTATCATCTCTCTTTCATTAGAAGATTTCACCCTGATGAGTGAAAGCTTATGCTTCAGCCTCGGTATCAAAGCGAGGCTTCCTACAAATGTTAAATGGTTGTTGGTGTTAGGCTCAGGCAGGGGATGGGCGCTGGATATGGGACTTGTGAAGGGGAATCCTAACTTTGCATCTGGTAGCTCTGCATTAACCTTTTGTTGTAGGGTTAAAGATTTTGGATCAAATGTGTATAGAATCCACATGTCATTTAAAGCGACGCTGTCTAAAGTAAAATTGTAGATATTTACGTTTGGATTGTCCATGCCGTGTTGAAGGGACTGCAAGGTTTGTTCTACTGTAAATGGAGGAGTCACCGGACTCATGGTCATGTATGGAGCTATATCATTGATTGCCATTGAATCGTTGAAAAAAGATGAACGTAAAAATTTTGTCGAAAAGTATGCTGAACCGTTTCCTGGAAATGTCCACTTGGCTAATTTTGCGAAACCGTCGAAGAGGTTACCCATTTTACGAGTGCCGACCTCAAATCTTCCTGGACCATTTCGAATCTTCAAGACAAAAACATTTAGTTGTCTTAGATCACAAGAAACCTACATAACATGAATGAACATTTATCATATCGTCATTCGAATTTGCATTACTAGTATTTCATTGCTTTCAGGCATTCTTCGGTCCTAACTTTTTTTTAACTTAGGATACTTTTTGCCTGTTATCTCATCAATACTGCAAAAATCCAATATGCCTTGACCACATTTTTGTCGTTTATTTATTAGGTAGTATCTGTATGTTTCAAACATAAGACTTTATTTTATTGCTGACAGACATAAAAAAATGGAGAAATCTTGCTTCGTTCGTGTGGACAAAGTCTCAGTTTTCCTTAAGGCATGGCATTTCTTACCTATGGAATTTCAACGGTTTTATGACAAAAATATCAGATCATAGGATTCATGTCAGTTAGTCATTTCACGAAGAAAAATTAATTGGTCAGTGATGAAAATCAAGACTTTTGCTTATTTGGAAAACAGGGTTTAAAATGCTGGAAATCTGTTGCTAAAAACATCACCGTTGTAACGAAAATACACAACGTGCTAAAATGCACTCATTTGATTTTTATATTAGTTTTCTTTGTAAACGTACAATAAAACAGGTTAGAAAGTTTGTAATAAAATTGATTTTGATCAATTTCAACGTAGGTACCACATTCACAAATCATTTAAAATTTTCTCGATTTTACACAAAAATTACGGAAATCGTCTAAGTTTGGGTCAGAGATATCAGAGATACTGAATTTCAACGATCTTTTTTTTTCAAATACATTTTTTGTACACAGTAAAATGCGCTTCTGCGAAAGACTTTTCAAAATATTGAAGAAAAAGTATGTATGTCCGTGTAGTAATAAGCGAGTACAAATGCTAAAAAAACAGTGCCATTTTGTGGTTTTCTTTAGAAAGTGTCGGCGCGGTTAAATTTACCTTGTTTTGGGTGGAATTTAAACAATAAATAATTTTTAGGTATCCATTAACTCTACCTTATAAAACAGTTTATGTCAATGATATTCCATTCGTAGAACAACATTCATGGGTTATTACTTACGTAAGAGAAATCTGAACTGTTCAAAAGAGTACCTCCGGCTCAATTTTTATATAAATTACTGCGATGCATTTTCTTACGGATATTTCATCCAGTTTAGATCAAATTTTCAAACTTATCCGCCTTTATGTATGTAATGAATTAAGGTCATCAACAGTCAGAAATGATGCAATGACCATTATAAATTGAAATATCTATGTAATTCAAGATCAATTAGTGCTAAAACAGGAGATGTGCAAGAAGGGTCCTAAATCGTGACCAATGACGCACCTTAAAGTTTTTTTTTTTCATGACTACATGTAATAAAGATAATTAAGAAACTTTACCAGAGATCCTTTTATCCAGTTTGGTAAAACGTTCTCAAATTGTATAGGATGGTTCTCGTATTCTTCTACATTAGACTGTCCACAGTATAACTCAAATCCAGGATCCTCCCCAACTTTTGACTCTAACTTTGCGTCCGACCTTAGAATGATGCTAAATAAAAGTATCAGCAAAATATTTAAGACGGTCATTTTGATTGCCTGCAGAAATGATGGTCAGGTTTATTCTTACTTGATTTATATACTTTTCGGTTCTACCCTAACCTTGACTGACAAGATTGAAACTAAAACTAACTTTTCAGTCGGCCACAGTGCAGGTCAGTTACAGTTATCTGTTTATGAGTTGAGATTAAGATGTCCCTGATGGTCATTGTTTTCTTTACGTCAATAATACTGATATAAATGTAGTTACACCCATGATGGATGGATGGATGGATTCTTCAATGTATTCATTAATTTATTTTCCATTTCATTCTGTGTACATGTGGTGTTTCTCGCTTTCGCAAAAGCACAGGACATTAAAATAATGCAGTTGGTATGTCTGTCCATCCATCTGAGAGTCAGTTATAAAAACATTAACGTTAGACATCTTAACTTTTGAAAGGAAAGAGACAGGGTTTTATACTTCACATGGTATTTCTTGGGAGAAGAACTTGATTGACTTTCTGTCGATGTAAAGTTGTGTTTACTAATACCTTGTCAATTGACATTAGAATTTGACCCAGATTTTATGGTTTCCGTTGATACGTATCCTTTTTGCACACAAAAGGGACAAAATCGTTATTTTTTCTGGAAATCCACTACTTCTACGAATTAAGTCATGCCATATGAAAAATTTTCTCTTTTTGGTCTTTTGTTAGATTTACAGAGGTTTGTGTCTACAAGGAGCTGATAAGATAAGGGCTGTATTTAGCCCTGAATTTCATTAAGTATTTCTTCTACATTTTGATCTTTATGCAAGAAAAACTTTATCATAACTAAAATGTAATGTATTTGGAGATTCCTCATACAACTTTTATTTTGGTAAGCTTATTTCTAGAGACTTAAATTATAGTCCAAAGAGTGGAGGGTAGCCATGTTGAAAAGAAGCTAATATCGATTAAAAAACGTTGAAAATTAAGAACTATCTAGCTTATATGGATATCTATCAACTTTAAAATATAGTTATAGTCTGATCAAGATACTAGAAATCAAATTTAAAAGACTGGTCTCAACTTAATCCATGAATTTTATAATCTTGAGTCTGAAATACGATTATATTTTGAATTCATTGGCTACAAAATAGGCATTTTACTGCGAAATACACATGTGTAGAAATAAACAGCACATTCTTGTTTATTTCATTCCAAAATCTCGTGCATTTTATGTGAACATGTTTAGAATATATAAATGAAAGACTTTACAGAGAAAAAAAATGAAACTTTGCGTATATTATGGCCTAAAACACAGATTTGTAAAAAAAAAACCCCACCCTCTCTTTTGCAGTTTTTCGTCTCTGGGGTATCGTTCCCCCCTTAGCTACAGAACGCCACTTTGTCAAAAGATGTGTATTAGTGATATACATCATCTGTAAAAGTGGCGTTCTGTAGCTGAGGGGGGAACAATGTTTTAAAAAACTTTTCCATTTTCCATTGATTTCTATAGAAAAAAATACATGTTTTGCCCCAAACTTTAGGAAAATTATGCACGATTAATCTTATCCAACTGCTGATTATGATAAAACCAAGAGCTCACATTAATTTTGTGAAAGAATTTTCTTGAAGTTCCCATTTTGAAAATTCCACTTTTTCAGGGCAGATTTTACGCCTTATCTTATCAGCTCCTTTGGAGTTTTCATTCATTTTCCTCGTTTTGTTGTATTTCAATACACAGTTTGAGTGCAAGAGATGTCACAATGGACCAAAACAGGAGTACTTCTAATATGATATAGAGAAATAAACATGACAAGCATTTCCGATTACTAACGAGAAGCAATTAAAAGTATGAAACGGTGAAATACTAGCTGTCACTGGCGAAATAATATGGTCATCGGCTGAATATGGTTACTTGCTCTATATTGTGACAAACACCTGAGGGACGATGACTCTTTCTATTTGCTTTGTTATGATATATACTTATTACATCGATGATCGTCCTAGTACCCTGTCAATCCTAATTCTAATTCAAATATATGCTAGATAACTGTCAAACTGTCTGCACATGTAACTACCATTGTCCATGACTTCTCTATGACTATTGTAAACTCATCTGCTCAAGACAAGTGTACGTAATTATACCTTACTCTCCTGGCTTCGTCGGATGTCATACACAACACTGCGTCTCCGGTGAGTGTCGTAGTGGAGACTTGTCAGGCCAAAAAATGTGTATAAATTACTAGCAATTTAAGTGTTTTTTAATGTGCTTGAATGATTTTACTCTCAAAATTGCTTGTATATGAAAGTATAATATAATATGGACTCCGATCTTGTCGCATATACTCTCCACTACGACACTCACCGGAGACGCAGTTCTATGTATGACATCCGACAAGAGGGAGTAAGGTATTACGTACACTTGTCTCGAGAAGATGCTGTAAACTCATCCCAGTGCTTAAAGTTTCGTGCATGATTTGCTATCCATGGCTATGTTAGAGCTTTGTTTTTAAGTTATAAGTTGTGTTGGAAGTCCTTTAAAGAAAGGAGGGGATCTCCAACAACACTAGATTGAAACACCCACAGCAAAATCCCAAAACACCCGATGCAAAAAAAACACAGAACAGATACCTACAGAAAGAGACGCAAAAAGGACAAGGAACACCACTTCACACCATAGAAACATGAAACATAAAAGACTACGCATAAACCAACGAGACCAATGGGCAACAGATGTCGGCTTTGACGGCCATCTACCACGTAAATAGCAGACGGTGTTGTTATCCCGGATTACGTGCGCACAACCCTCCCACTATTCCGATTTCCAAGAGGTCTCGAAGAACGCACAATTATGGTGTAAAACAACCTCCTCACTGTTAGATGACCACACACAAACAAGACCGTTAAACACAGGGGTCCAAGCAACACAGATGAATATGTAAATGGATATAAAAAGAGGACATGCGTAATACAGTCCGTGCTCTGCCGGCTGTAGCGAACTCATATATGTTATCACCCGAGGAGTCCGACTGACATTCTGAGAGGACAGGTGGTCGGGGCCCTGTCTTCTCTAAGGAGGTTTGGACAGGGCCCGTCATGGAGTCCCGTCGTCACAGTCAGTCAGAGTGCAAGTCTTAAGAATGCGCTCGTACAATACTGTAAATTGGTCAAGTACCAAGCTTAATGTCCGTCTGGTGACATTAGGATCATATCCACGGTATTAAAGGCGTTTGATGACTCTGACGCATTTTCGATAAATATGCTGTCTACCTTTGATCCTTCTTATTTTGTTAATTATGTCACCATAACATGCAGGTTGTGAAATACC
This sequence comes from Pinctada imbricata, assembly GCA_033119305.1. NCBI lineage: Eukaryota > Metazoa > Mollusca > Bivalvia > Pterioida > Pteriidae > Pinctada > Pinctada imbricata. Next base: position 57,015,746 of record VSWD01000006.1, on the reverse strand, counting down.
TAAAGTAATATACTCTGTTGCTTGTATGAGTCCGAATTTCCAAAGAAGTTGATCATAACTTTTGTTAAATTTCCAGAAAGTCTTTACTAGTTTGTGAAAGCGATAACCTTGAACTAAAAGTTTCTTTGTAATTTGAAGATTTCTATAATGAAAATCCAAAACATCAGTACATGCTCTAGCATACCGGATGAGCTGTGAAATGTAGATACCGTATTACGGTAATCTAGAGACATCACAGTCAAGCCAGGGGAAATTTACTATGTTGAATCCAAAATCATCTCGTTTGTCTTATACACTTGTATGAATTTCTCCATTGACAATTTTGATATTTATGTCCAAAAATGGTTTTTCTGTGTCTGTAACGTTTGCCTTGTTTAGAGTAAATTCTTGTGGATAAATAACATCTCTATACTTTTCAAAAACAGGATTATCGATAGTAAGAATATCATCCAGGTACCTAGAAGTACCAATGAAGCATTTCACATCGTCATGTTTTCTTTGCTTTTGAAGATTTTGAATGAATTCTTTTTCATATGTGTATAAAAATAAATCTGCAACAAGAGGCGCACAATTTGTACCCATAGGAATCCCTACAACGTGCTTGTAGAGATTCTCACCAAATCTTACATAAATGTTGTCCAAGAGGAAGGACAAGGCACTACACGGGTCGCTACATGTCCATGATTTGTATGATTTGTATTCTGTGGAAAAGAAACCCTTTGATTCAGATGTACAAATATAAGTTTTCCCCTCTCGATTATAGCGCCATTTAATGAGTTTGGACAATTGATCATTAATCTTGTCGTGAGGAAGCGTGGTGTACATATTTGAATTGCCGTATGAAGAAATCGTATTGGCTTGAAAATATCTAGATTTCATTTTGTCAATCACATCCCATGGAACAAAATAAATTTACATCATTCCTGTTCAGTACAGTTTCACAATATTTTGCAACGTGTTCCTTTACCGCCGTGAGGGCTGACGTCAGATTTCTAGAGAAACTTGTAGTTGAGCAGTTGCTAGAATTAGCAATGTAAATTTGTAAGGAGATTTGTGCAGTTTTGGTGTGCAGTATACTGTAGGAAGATCCAATTTAGAAATAGGGATGTTGAATGAAGACATTTCACTGTTATGATTGCTCAAAATGTTGGCGACACTTTCATTCCTTTTGATATAAGTATTTGTAGACGAAAGTTCCGAAACTTAGTAACGTTTTCATATGATTATGGTGTTGTTGGCTGCTTTATCTGCAGGAGCGAAGACATTTTTTCAAGTAAATTACGTAATTTGGATTTGAACTATCTTCCAGATCAAGAAGTTGGATTTTCAAAAAGATGCGGATTTTTTGTGGAAGTTGTCTATTCGAATGTCAGTAATGTCCAAAATGAGGTTTTTCCAGTTATTCAGAGAATGCGATTAGACTCCTTCCGATTTACACCATCGTTTGGTATAGTTATCTAAGGCTTCCTTTAGTACTTCGCGACATTTAATAAAATCTATCTTGGATGGGATTCTATATTTAGGTCTTTTTTTAGAAGACCACGGAGCTGTCTTGGATAATTGAAAAGTCACCTGTAATAATATGACCAGCTGGTTTATATAGATATTCAGACATTGCACATTCTCAAGAAGCAGGACGTGATTCAAGTATTTTAGGATCTGATGTAACTGTGTTGTAGTTAAAAACGAAATTACGAATAGGTCTCTTTTATTTGTAACAAATAAGAGGAGGTTCTAAATTTTCAAAATATTGAGGAATAGCACTTTGTACACGATGATCCCGAACAATGACAAATATGGATAATGACCATATCCCTGTTTACAGCACAAAATCGATAATTCAGAAAATCAGAAACCGAAGGCATACAAAATCAGGATAAAACAGGAACCAAAGCAAACAAACAAAAACCTCCACCATATGAAAAGAAGCGAACTCCCGATATGGGAGTGAGACCAGGTGCCCAGGAAGAGTAAGCATCTCCTGCTTGCATGCAACACCCGTCGCTTCAATTCGGTAGAACTGTCACACCCGGTTACTTCCATTTTGGAAGACATAGAGTACAATCTTTGGTTGGATGGTTCAAATGGTCTATGACAATATCATCCACCATTCTGGAGAGTGGGACATCATAGTGTATGACGAGTTCCCCACCGGTTACCCATTGGTCTCGTCGGTTTATGTGTAGTCTTTTGTGTTTGATGTTTACATGTCGTGTGTCTCTTTTCCGTCTCGTGCTGTACTCGTCTTTTGTGTTTTTGCATCGGGTGTTTTGGTGTTTTACTGTTGATGCTGCAACGGGGTCTTGTTGGAGATCTCCTCCCTTCTTTCCATATCGACCGTAGAACTTCCTCAGTGACGATGTTAGTCGGTCACAAACATATCCCTGACTGAGAAGCTTATCTGAAAGACGCCTAGCTCTCAGAACAAAATCCGTATATTTGGTACTTGCTCTGGCATAGCGTACCAACTGAGATATGAACACGCCATAAGCAGGCGATGAAGGGATGTTGCTACTCAGAAAAGGAAAGTTTGTAATGCTGAAATTGAAGTCGTCACGTTTGTCATAGAGTGAGGTGTTCATGTGACAATCAGTGTCGTAGGACAACATTATGTCCAAATAGGATGCTGAATTATTTGTCTCTGTAGTTTCTTTGACTTCAAGCTCCGAAGGATAGATACTGCTCAGGTAATCCGCGAATTTTGGATTATTGATGGACAACACATCGTCTATGTATCATTAAGTGAAGTTGAAATCAGAAGCTAAGTATCTCTTCCCTTCAGAGACCAAAGATTGAATGAATATTAGAGATGTAAAGAAGATCGAATCCTTTGTTAATAAATAAAATTTTATGAATCGTTTTTAGGTGGGATGTTTTTAACAACTGGATAATGTTTATTCTGTGCGAATGGAACAATGAGTCAGACAATTTAGTCTGAATCAATCATGAAGCAGTTCATGTCTGCCGCCGTTGCGTGCAATGATCAGAAGATCGTTGAGGGTACGGTGTAATCTAGATCTTATTCTGAGTTTTCGGTTTCGTCGTCTTCCGTGAGACCTATGCTTCCGTTTAGTGTGTTGGGTGGATTGATAATACATTAATATTAGTTGACGTCGAGGAAATGATTCCTTGTCCATAAATTTGATCGTTTAAACCAAGGGGGAACGCAGTTTGGAGTTTTGTGATCCAGGCAAGTTCAGCTTGTAGTCGGCGTTTTTTAATTTCCGTTTTACTAGGCTTTTTAAGTTTAGGAAAGGACTGAACCGGTGTAATAGTTATATCCGAAATGGAATGATTGTATTTAACGAAGTGATTATAAAGGAAATTTCTTCGTTTTTGTGACGCGAGTTTCTAATCTGATACGAATGACTTCTAAAACGAGATTTTAAGGCACCTGTTTCTCCGACATCCCCTAGAGTTTCATGTTATAACATAAATGACATCTTGATACGATCAATCGATGTCCTTTTTAATCTAGATTTTTAAAGTCTGCCTGTTAACACTAGATTTAATTGTGGAATTGCAGTTGATGAGCGGACACATATCGCATATTTCCCCATTGCACGTAGAAATAGCTGAGAACCCTCTATGTTTGTTGTTAAATGTAGAGCCTGCAGAAGGAGAAGTAGTTGTAATACGGTGCAGCTAGCCAACAGGGGATGCTTACTCCTCCTAGGCACCTGGTCCCACCTCTAGCTTGCTAGGGGTCCGTCGATGCCCCATTTGGTGCTCTATTGTGAGTGCTGTTGAGATTAACGTCAGGATCTTCTTTAACTCATTTGTTTCACACTTATGCCCTTTGCCGTGTGGAGCTCGTAAAAAAGTTCCCCGCGAGGGGTTTGACAGTAAGTGTTTTGAATATTTTTCCCTGACATTGTCGCCATAGCCTTTTCTATATAGACAGAACCATAGACAGTGCATGTATTTTATATATTTTCATTTTCGTGCTTGAACATCGACGGCGGGTGCGGCCAGCCAACAGGGGATGCTTACTCCTCCCGGGTACCTTGTCCCACCTCTAGCTTGCTAGGGGTCCGTCGATACTCCATTTGGTGCTCTATGGTGAGTGCTGTTGAGATTATCGTCAGGATCTTCTTTAACTCATGTCTACGGGATTTAAATTTAAGAGGTGAAAGAAGTACCCTGGGTGAGGAAAAAAGCTTCTTACTGTTAAAAGTCGATGATAGGAAAGTTACTGTAGTGGTAGAGGGTAATCTCAAAGGAGTAAGTTTAATACGAGGCGACCTTAAAATGCCATAATGAAATGATCAAAGAAGGGTGAACAGAGATCCTGCATGGAAGACACTACAACAAAGTCAAGTTAGAGAACGAAATGGAATTAAAACACTTCAAACATCGGGTCTCGGGGAATTGTATTACCAACTCCACACTGCAACACGAAATAAGTGTAGATATAAAAGAAAGGAGGGGATCTCCAACAACACTAGGTTGAAGCACCCACAGCAAAATCCCAAAACACCCATGCAAAAAGCACAGAACAATCAATTTGAAGACGTTTACACCTACAGAAAGAGACGCAAAAGTGACAAGGAACACCAACTCACACCATAGAAACATGAAACATAAAAGACTACAAAAAACTTTAAAAACTGTAATCTGATGCTTACTTCATTATCAATATTGTATATCTTCTTCATTGATATTATTTATTATAAATATATTTCAATTCATTTCTGGATATTTACACCAATGCAGAAGTTTTACAACACTTCAACAGAATTACAGTCCATTGTTCGTGGCGGAAAATCCAAAATGTTTTATCGTGATTAAAAAACGATATTCTTATGCTAGGTTTACACTTAGCCACGATGTCCTACGATGTCTACGATTGAGCAAAATCGTGGAGCTCTACGATTCTATAAATAAAATTGGTCTTCGCACGCTCTCCGACGCTCCATCACGCTCTTATACGCGCTGTAGCGATTTGTTACGATTGTAGATAAGATCTGTTACGATTTGCATCCCGTTCTCCCAAGCTTCGTTACGTTCCCGCACGATTACCAAGATGAGCTATTACGTTTTGCGACGTCTATCACTTATCAAGTTTTGTTGCGTTCTGTTACGATGCAGGACTACGATTTGCCGCGATTTAACACGATTTGATATGAAATAGACAACCAGTTTCAATACCACTTGCAATATCCGAACAAGATTAAGCTTAATATCCAGGAGATGAATATTTTATATCGCAAAACGCAGGAAATGGCATTGATGAACCTTATTTGATCTTTCTTTTTTTCGATTATTAAAGTTAACATTTTTCTTGAGCAATTCAAATCTTTGATTGCGTGTATATATTTAACTCGTTCGAAGACAATTAATGCAGCACCTCACTGATTATCAAGACTTCTTTTCTTAGTCTTCTTCATATGTTAGAAATTGTTGCGGATGTTAAAAACACTTTTAATCCATCAAAAACGGGTTGTCTTATTGTAATTATCATTATAGAAATATTGGAATCGCAACGAATCTTGTAGATCGTGGACTGAATCGTGGAAACCGTAACAAATCGTCAAAGAGCGTGAGTGAAATCGTAGTGAATCGTAGAAGAACGTGTTTCACCAAGATCTCCTACGATCGCATATTACGATCTGTTGCGCTTTTTCAAGATCTGTTACGCTCTACTACGCTCCACCACGTTCACTACGCTCTCCTACGCTCTCTCACGATGTAAGGATCAATCGGGACAATCGTAGCAATTTTTTTGAGAATCAAAACTTTTGCCACGATCTCTGCGATCTCCTACGATCATCACGATTCCACCACGCTCTCTTACGATCGTCACGATTCAACCCCACGCTCTCTTACGATGTCTACGATTCGCCTCAATCGGGGCAATCGGGGCGATCGTGGCTTAGTGTAAACCTAGCATTACATATATTTTAAAATGATTAAGCATCTGAATTTTCTGGGAATTTTTTTTTTCACAGAGAATGACAAAAATGGATCATTTTTTTTTTAGTTGTATGGGAAACCATTAGCTACCACTCAATTAAACATCAATTGTGCAGTAAAAAACATTGCGCATTTTGATCACAATTTTACTACCTTCAAATATAATGCTTGCATCGTGGCGAAACCAAATAAATACTGCATGTTCATATATATATGAACACGCCATATGCAGGGGATGAAGGGATGTTGCTTCTCAGAAAAGGAAAATTTATGATGTTGAAATTGAAGTCGTCAAGTTTTTCATGTAGTGAGGTGTTCATTTGACCACCCGTGTCATATGACAGCATTATGTCCAAATAGGATGCTGAATTATTTGTCTCTGTAGTTTCTTCGATACCAGGTACATGATGAAAATCTTTATATTTATCATTTACTATTCATAGCAAATGGTATTAGTATCCGAACTACATGCGCTAAACCCTCTCGCACAGAAGTCTTCTCGTCGTAAGATGACGTTACAATAAAACAATAAGACGCAGGACAATATTGCAAAGACTTTTAAACGCATATCAAAACAACTGAGCATACGAACAGCAATACATGCTCTACAGCCTAAGGTAAGTTCATGTTCAGTCACCTGAATTATCCGACCAGCTTTTAGATAGAACAGGTGTTCAGGCCTGGGGTACGGACTTTTCTGGAAAGATTTTGACATTTTCTGTTATCGTGTCCCGTTGTCTTAGTTAGCGTTAGATTATTACATGCGATAGATGCACTTGGTTAAGCATATATTATTTAGAATGGTCGTAAATATGTTTTTGGAACTCGTTTTGGAAGAAATAGTTTAGCTTTAACATTACATGTAACAGGTTTGAGTTTGTCAATTGTATCACCTGAAATCTTACTATCATTATAAAAATATTATCACCAACCCATTTAACTTGTTGTATGTAGTTGCCAATTTTATTCCTAAACTTGTCCTACGACACTGATGGTCACATGAACACCTTTCTCTATGACAAACGTGACGACTTCAATTTCAGCATTACAAACATCCCTTCATCGCCTGCTTATGGCGTGTTCATATCTCAGTTGATACGATATGTCAGAGCAAGTACCAAATATACGGATTTTGTTCTGAGAGGTAGGCGTCTTTCAGATAAACTTCTCAGTCAGGGATATGTTTGTGACCGACTAACATCGTCACTGAGGAAATTCTACGGTCGATATGGGGAACTCGTCATACTTTATGATGTCCCACTTTCCAGAATGGTGGATGATATTCTGTCATAGACCATTTGTACCATCCAACCAAAGATTGTACTCTATGTCTTCCGAAATGGAAGTAACCGGATGTGACAGTTCTACCGAATTGAAGCGGCGAGTGTTGCATGCAAGCAGGAGATGCTTACTCTTCCTGGGCACCTGGTCTCACTCTCATATCGGGAGTTCGCTTCTTTTCATATGGTGGAGATTTTTGTTTGTTTGCTTTGGTTCCTGTTCTATCCTGATTTTGTATTCGATATCTGATTTTCTGAATTATAGATTTTGTGCTGTATACAGGGATATGGTTGTCACTTTAACCAGAAATATTGCCTGGTGTAGAATGCCACTTTCGCACTATGTACATGAAAATCAAGAACCTCAAGGACGTCTTGTGTTACGAACATCTTTCAAGACAGTGTTTGTAACGACCTCCTTGCACTCAAGGTTGTATCAGTATCCTAGTAAGGATTCAACCCTAAAGTAGTTCTAGACGATCAAGGAATAATATATGTAATAATTATCTTATCGTATTTATCTATGACCGTTCTTTAACCCTCGACGCTGTGCATGTTCCATTATTGATGGAAGGTCAGAGGTCAGAGTTGGGTCAAAATTATCTGTCTGATTCAAATATATATCAGATAACAACAGTTTGTAACTAAGATAGTCTTCCCTGTATTGTCAATGACTTTTACGTACCTACATCAGTGCATGAAGTTCGAGGGCAATTTGACTTGCCTTTGGTTTCCTCATTTCATCAGTTGTGTTTCTTTTCATATAAGTCTTGGTTTCCAAGGTGTTATAGCAAGACGGCCTTGTTCTTGTCATCATGTAATGCAATTACTATATAAAACGTTAAACTTTAATGATTTATTGACTAGTTACATCTCATTCTGTAATTTGAAGTACACCATGGAAACTCGGTACTTCGTTACTATTCTAAAACTAAGGGGTATCTCAAGACATAACATTTCATACCATCAACATCTTGAAAAGCGACACTCAAGCATCTTCGTTAGTAAACTATGCCAACGGAAAAAAAACGGTGATACCAAAATATTAGGATAAAAGTATGAAATGAAGTATGAAAGAATTAATTAGTCCTAAAATCATCCTTGAGAATATATTTATGACATAATTACATGCTTGACTTGACGAATCGATTTCGTATATCTTGTGGTAACGTTGTTGTGAATGAAACTCATTTTCTATTTTGCGTGATTACAATTATTTTTGAATAACCAAGTACGAAAATACTATTTTTGCGACAATGATAATCGTAAAGAAATAGAAAAATGTAAAGAGATCTTAATCCCTTCTTATGTTGTTTCTTGCAAACTTGTTACTATTTACTTTCTGCTTTTGAAATTAGGTCTGTAGAAATGGTCCCCGAAGAAAACCCTATTCCCGGATAAAATTTCCCCTTCATAATCGAATTTAGATCGTTTTGAATGGAAAGGACTCGCTCATATACTCCTGTAATTTGTTCCAGGACAATAACAATGAACATTTGTCGTGAAAGTAAATCGTCTCGCTCTATATATTTACTCCTGTTATTAAAAACTGCAGTCATGGAACAAGTATATATATAGAGCTGCACAATTTTTCACGAGACAAAGGTCGGTAAACAGGTGTTCTATATAACTCTACAATTTATTATTTGCCTTTTAGGCATATTGATAACATAGTGTAATCAAAGATAACGAAGCTCACTTCGCGGCAGCAAAGTTCAATTTAAACATATTTCTAAGTACATGTATATTGGCTCTAAAAAGAAAAATCACTCAAGCGTAGGTCAATTTCATTCTAAGAAAGTTTGATCAAAGATACATCAAATATGCAAGTTTGGAACATGTAACACTTATATTTTGCTCAATATTGCATACGCTAGCTTCGTTATAACGTTTGTTATCAGAAAGTTACATGTAATTGCCTATATTACCATCATTATGGATATACATGTATTTGTTCTCAAAATTTCATTTTGGCATGAATCAACTCGGTGTCTACGTCAAACACTTTTCGTTCACGCTTCGCATAGTATGATGTACTGTACCTTGACGGAACAAAACGAGCGCAATACTACATAATTCTGAGCGTTTATATTGCCTCAGATATGAATATTTCAAAAGTTTCAAGTAATTGTCATATAAGATTACCTCACATGTGAATCATGTTTTGCGCCCCCTTCATTCGATAAGTTAGATTGTCAAAAAATTATGTACCAAAATGAGTAGCGATAATTGTAAACAGAAATAAAATACATTATATTTGACAATGAAATACAAAGTAAAGTTTATTATCTTGTACAATGAAATACAAACAAGTTTGTTTCAATCCACAACTTTTTTCCGCTAGTATGTATTTGCAATTTCAATGCATATATGCACACAAATTTTACCACGTCTTCGAACAAGGGAGGGGATCTCCAACAACACCAGGCTGCAGCTAAACCCCAAAACACCCAAAGCAAAAACACAAAGCAGACAAGCACAGAAAGAGACGCATAAGTGACAAGGAACGTCAACGCACAACACAGAAACATCAAATACAAAGGACTACACATAAACCAACGTGACCAATGGGCAACCGGTGCCGACTTAGGACGGCCATCTGCCACGGAAATAGCAGAAGGTGCGGTTATCCTGGATTACGTGCGCACAACCCTCCCACTTTTCCGAAGTACTCTCTCTCTCTCTCTCTCTCTCTCTCTCTCTCTCTCTCTCTCTCTCTCTCACACTCACACACAACATACCTCTCTACAGTATTTAAAGGAACTTGGCTACATGTGCCTTCGGGGACTCCTGGTCCACCAGCAGTGACATCCACCAAGTGGTACAAATGTTTAATGTCTTCAAATTCATTAGCATCATTTTAGAGCAGATAAATTTACAGCATGGACTAGACATGCACGTTTCGGGTATTTAACCCTCGTCTGTGATCCTCGATCTAAACAATGCAATATGACCAAAATCTGTGAAGATTATGTCCTAAATATACCAAAAGACGTAGCAATGTTAACGTCTTCAAATTCATTAGCATCATTTTAGAGCAGATGGACCAGACATGCACGTTTCGGGTATTTTACCCTCGTCAGTGATCCTCAATCTAAACAATGTAATATGACCTACACATGTATATCTGTGAAGATTATGTCCTAAATATACAAAAAGACGAAGCAAAATGGCTGGGATATGACGAGGGTTTAGTACCCGAAACGTGCATGTCTGGTCCATGCTGTAAATTTATCAGGTTTTAAATGATGCTATTGAATTTAAAGACGTTTAACATTTGAACTACTTGGTGAGTGTCACTGCTGGTGGACCAAGAGTCCCCGAGGGCACATGTAGCCAAGTTCGATCAACTTCGGTTGATCGTCTGTCTCTTCAACGCATTTGAAATTTTCTGTTACAAAATTTCTTGAAATTTCTAAAACGTGGGTCCTGTAGCATCATATCCCACCCATTCTGCTACGTTTTTTTTTTTTTTTTTTTTTTGGTACATTTTTGGACATAACACTTTTCATACTTTTTGGCCGTATTACATCCTTTAGACTGATGATCACTGACGAGGGTTTAGTAACCGAAACGTGCATGTCTGGTCCATGCTGTAAATTTATCAGGTTTTAAATGATGCTATTGAATTTAAAGACGTTTAACACATGCTACAGGACATATGTTTTAGAAATTTAGGAAAATTTTGTACACAGAAATTTTCAAATGCGTTTGCAGAAACGACCAACCGAAATCGATCAAACTTGGCTACATGTGCCCTCGGGAATTCTTGGTCCACCAGCAGTGATACTCACCACGTGGTGCAAATGTTTAACGTCTTCAAATTCATTAGCATCATTTTAGTGCAGATAAATTTACAGCATGGACCAGACATGCACGTTTCGGGTATTTAACCCTCGTCTGTGATCCTCAATCTAAACAATGTAATATGACCAAAATCTGTGAAGATTATGTCCTAAATATACCAAAAGACATAGCAAAATGGCTGGGATGTGATTCTACAGGACCCAGGTTGTAGAAATTTGAGAAAATTTTGTAAACAGAAATTTTCAAATGCGTTTGAAAAAACGACCAACCGAAATTGATCGAACTTGGCTACATGTGCCCTCAGAGACTCTTGGTCCACCAGCAGTTTGTATCGTTCCCACAAATCTTTTTCCGCTAGTATGTATTTGCAATTTCAATACATATATATGCACACATGCTACAAATTTTACCACGTCTTCGAAGTGCTCTTTCTCTCTGTCTCTCTGTGTGTCTCTGTCTCTCTCACACTCACACACACCCTCTCTACAGGAGATGTGCCTAGAGTTTATAAAATCTTTATATAAATGAGGAAATCCTGATGACCCTGGTAGTTATAGAAAAACAAGAAGAGACAACCTTATTTCAGAATTATACATGTACCCTAAAAAATTGGCAGAATCATTTGCAGAATCTCAAAAATAAATGTTAAATAACTACATTAGACTTCTAACAATTACTCAAATCGAAATTGGAATCATTATTGAAAGAAAATTTATCAAAAGAAAGAAGTCACAGTATAGAAAATCCAAATGAAGGCAAACTTTCCTTTTATTTTGCCTTAGCAGAAGAATTTAAACTTCAACAATACTTAAATTTTCCATTGAAAAGACATGAAAGGTATATTTTAACTTAACTTAGAATAGGTGCACATAACTAGAAATTGAGGTAGGAAGATACAAACGTCCCCATGTCGACAGGAAAAATCGATTTTGTATATCTTGTGGTAGCGTTGTTGAGAATGAAACTCATTTTCTATTTCGCATGTTTCTTGCAAAAGTATTTTGTTGCTATCTACTTTCTGTTTTTGAAAATAGGTCGGACATACTCAAAGAAATTGAAACTGTATGAATCTGAATTACCCATTTGTCAATTATTGAAATTATTACTGTATGACTATAGTAGATTGATTCCTATTCCATCTATTGAAAAAAAATAAGATCTTAGTGTATTAAGTTTATCAGCATATACTGCACAATAATTGTACTTCCATAGTTTGTCCATATTAATACAGTTTACTCTCGTTTACTCAAACTCGGATAACTCGAAGTTCCGCAGTTTTATAATTTGAAGACGTAACATTTATACTGAGTGAAAAAAATAACAGGAGCATATAATTATATACTCCTGTTATTTGTTGCACTTCGTATAAAACTGCTCGTATTTAAGGGCGTTTCCCCCAAATTTTTCCGAGACGCATTTTCTGTAAAAATGGTCCCCGAAGAAAACCCTATTCCCGGAGACCCTTCATAATCCAATTTAGATCGTTTTGAATGGAAAGGACTCGCTCTATACACATAATCCTGTAATTTCTTCCAGGACAATAACACTGATTTTTTTTTTTTTTTTCGGGAAATAAAGGTCATTTTTATTGTCATGGAACAAGTAATAGGTAAATATATATAAGAGATAAAGGTAGGTAAACAGGTGTTCTATTATAACTTTACAATCTATTATTTGCCTTTTCAGCATATTGATAAAATGACGTTAACGTCATTTTGACGTCAAAACTATAGTGTGTTCCCACATTGCCATTTATTTCCCCCATTTGCTAGAGTTATCTCCCTTCTTGGATTACAACTCATGGACTTTTTCCATCTCTGTTGTGTTGAAATTGCTCTTCTTTAACAAATTTCCTGAAGTTTTCACATCGTATACATCAATGTCTTGATCAGAATTACAAACAACAAGATATTTTTAAAGAATTGTCAGCTGGTTAGTTATGAAAGCTCTTCTGAAAATTTAAATATTTATGCTTTATTGTCAACATTTTGAATGGTAGAAATGGATAAAGTTAGTCCGAGAGTTGTAATCCACTAATTTAGAGGTATGACATCATCAAGGGATTCTATAATTTGCCTTTTAGGCATATAATTACTGAAATGACGTTAACGTCATTTTGACGTCAAAACTATATTTTCCATGCAACAAATAACAGGATCATGCCTAATTTCTTTAAAAGGCTGTCGTGCCAAACGACATCGAAAGCTTTCACAGGGTCTAGAGTTCGGAGAATAAGCTATGGGGTTCGGATTTACGTTACCGTTATCGGTTTCTCGGATTGTGGCGTCCTCAGTTCCTGGGAAGTTCGATCGAACATTTTTGCAAAGTTACTTATATATGATGGCCGCTGACGGAGACGCTGGTGATGGCATGTATACTGGCATCAGTAAGTTTATTTTAAACGTTTCATAAGAAATCCATTGTGAAAAGGAAATCGAATTTACTCTGACTTTCATTCACAGGCGAGGGTTATCTCTTTTGAGATTATTCCACGCGTCCATGTCCATTGACATGGAATTGTATGCATGAACTAGAGGTCCTATGATAAAGTTCAGTGTTCTATTAAACCTTTCAGTAAGGCGATTACCCATGGGGTGATATGAGGTACGGTAGTGCGGGACTTCTGTATCCCTGTAGTATTACCAGGTTGGGAAATACTTCAGATCGAGCTATAATAGTTCGATCTGGCTATAATAGCTCCATGTACAGTCATTCTCGATTTTATGACTCCATTTGACTTTATAAAATGTTCAAAATGAAGTCCATCCAGTTAAAAAAAACATTTTGTTCTTCAAAAAGTATTATTATCGAAATTTCTAAATTCATTGATTTTTTACACACCACATTTTCCTAAAATTCTAAAAGTACCATTGAAAAGAGGTACCCTACACACGGTAACAGAGGTTAATTCTTCCAGAGCGTGATATTAAATGCTCTGAAAAAATCAATAAAAGAGGATTTTCTTGCCGCAATATGCATTTTTATACAGTTCATAACCGTATCAAGTGATTTAAGTGAAGCAAGAGTTTACCTTGTCTGATTGACATCATTTTCAAGACTTACTAATTAAAGGATACAATATTTTTTTCCTTTTATGATAAGAATATAACCTATTGGAATCTTACATATACATAAAGAATACATGTTGAAATGGTTTTAGGCCTTCTTAATAGGAATTTAAGGATACAAGAAGTAAATATTGATATCCTTTTCATCAGAAAACAAGAACTATATTTCTTAAACAAGCATAATAGAAAGTCAGCCCAATGGTAACGGCTGTTAAAAAAGACTGAAATAACCTTCAAAGTTGTTATGAATACTAATATTCATTGCTGTAAATCACCTATTTTTTGCACAAATGTTAGAAAGATTTCAATAGGTATTCATGCATATTCGAATAATTGTGAGTACTTGGAAAAAACGACATATTCGGAGTCATTCACGGATGTTAATACAAGCAAAAACTTTGATGCTCAATGAAACAATCAAAGTTATGAACAAGAACTCCTTTGTCTAGTACTTTTCTAAAGTAATTTGGATACCCCTTCGTCTAAACTTATGATTTCAAAGCATGAATGTAAAACAAGAAAATCCAAAAACATTTTAACATCCGTTACTTCTTTTTTGAAGGCATATGCACTTGATAATCAACAGCTGATTGTAAAAACACGATTTATAAGTCCACGAAATGTATGGGCATTCAATTGTAACGCTCATTCGCAAAGGAAATGTTATCAAATTATCATTATGGGAATGTTTAAGCTTCATGTGTAGACTTCACATAACTATAGGCCAAATTGACCACTTTTCTTACATGCTAGGATGATTACTACGTCAGTATTTGTTTGAGATCATTTCTTTATATTGACATACTTAATTTATCATTAAAATTCGCACCAATAGATATCAGATTCATTTTTAAATGAATATATTGATAGTTTATCACTTATCTCGTATTTCTTAACATCCGTTACTTCTTATATCTTCAACTAAATTGTCCCAAATATGTAATTAAGTAAACCAATACCAACTTAAAATTAAGAGACTGAATATCTCTATCAGAAACTGAATGACAATTATGGTTTTACTAGTTTTCTGAGTAACTGGGAAATCTATAATACATATACGTTTTGAGACGAATTTTTGCATCAAAATGGCTCTAGGTTATGTGTCTTGCAAAATTGCAGACAAATATGCAGTTATTTTTAATTCTTATACTCTCGTTTTACAAAGTGAGATAAGTATAGTTCATTTTATCCATCTTACCTGTAAATATCAATGTTCTTATAGGTAGGATCTGTTGGTCACGCTTGTTAAGTGTAACGGATGTTAAAAATTTCTTCGAAAATCTGTCCACAAGAAAGACATAAATAGTGGAAAGGAAATATAATTTGTATAAATAAGTAGTTCATGACCAAGCCTTCATAAGGATAAATCATAATGCCACGGTCTCTGATTACTGACCAGGACATGCCCTATAGACTGTCACGCTTGTTAAAACCTGAACGTATGACATCAAGAAATACGGAAACAACGCTCTCCCATTCAATTATGAAAGCTTCAATGATGATCTGCATTTAATATCTTTGAAGAATGGTAAAAGTAGACTTGAAAAAGGACGAACAATTCAGTGACATGGTGATGCTTGTACATTTGTAAATTTGTGATCATCAGAATGTACGTAACGCCTGTTAATGCCGCTTTAGCGACAACACATTACATATGAGTAACTGAAAAGATATCCTTGCCAATCTGTATCTTAACGATTGAATACAACAATCTCTGACATTCATGATTGAAATTAGTAACAATGATGTGATTCAAATCAGTTAAATTTTTGAGATAAAAGGTCCTCTTTTTACGTATATGGGGCTGCGACATGCAGATTTTGCACTATTCGCCAAGTTTGATGCAATAGATCATCCACATATAATGCAAAAGATAAAAAGTTTAGGTTATATAATTTCACAATTATATGTATTGTTTCAAAGTAATCATAAAGATCACACGAGAGCTTTACCATATTCCTCTATAACTGCAAGGAAGTATAGCGACAGGGATTTTTCAAAATGGGGTAGTAAAATCGAGAATGACTGGTAGCTATCATAAAACTAATTTTTTCTTAAGAAAAAAATGAAAAATTTATCATCTTAAAGTTTTGTTTACAAGTCGCACTAGTACTGATAAAATACTACAATTTTTATATAGAAACCCTAGTAGAAATGTCAACAGATAAGGAGATAAAGAACCTCAAACTTTTCGTATTTCTAAAATCTTGTTGCTCGTCATCGGTCCTTATTTGAATATAGGTTTCTTGTTGAAAGTTTTGGTATGTATCGTGTACAAATGTACAAATGGAATCAGTGAATATTTTTCAAAAATTCTTATTTTGGTTTAATTTTGTACTGAAAAATGTAAGTAAGCAATAGCTTGATCTAGCTATTATAGCCCGATCAAGCTATAATAGCTACATTTGAAGTTTTCCCCAACCTGATTACACAACACTTTTACAATCTGGACGCAAAGTTAGCACCTTGATATGAGTGCACTTGCTTCGGAAACCCATAGTGAATGATGAAATGGTTGAAAAACGTGTCGGCTGTTGTTTTAGCTGTACTCTAGTATTTTTCGTAAAATGGTCGGTAATGACTAAGATATACTGGTAACCTCCCTTAGAGGACTCTAGGGACAAGAAGTCAATATATAACAGTTCTAAAGCTTCTGTAGTAGTGATATTTGAGAGCGGTGCTCTATCCTGTACTGGGGATTTCCGAAGGAGGCAAGGTTTGCATCCTTTGATCCAATTGACCCTTCCGAACACGGGAAAAATTTGAGAAATTCCATGACGTCACAATGCAATTTCGATGTTTGACTGAGGTTCGAAGCTTGTTTGTCCGAGTACAACACATGGTAGAAGCATTGTTACATGTGTACGTCACGAAATTTTGCATTTTTTACCGCAATCGGAAGGGTCAATTGTCAATATCTTTGGTCATTCCAGGCCAATAGAAATGGTCTTTAATAAGTGATGATGTTTTATCACGACCTGGGTGCCCCATGTTGTCATGAACAAATGTAAGTATTGTGTCTATAAGAGACGGTGGAACAACTAGTTGTTGAAGATTTCCTTTATCAATAACTACCTCTCTGTAGAGCACATTGTCTACTACAATGTATTCTAAACTTAAAAAACTTCTTTCTAAATAGAGTAGATTCTGGTGTCTGGGGTGGGTACTTCATGACCCTTTGGTAATCTCTGTTTTTCGACAAAGTAGATCCAATCTTTAAGTATGGGGTCATTACGCTGTTCTGACTCTACATCTATACTCTGCATTTGGGGGCTTTGTTTGAAATCATTCTGATATCTGGTTCAATAGCTAGACTCTTAACAACTGGAGTGGGTTGAATTCTACACACAGACTTTACACTCTCTTCAGATATGTGTCGCTCATGCTTTTGTAGAATTTCAGGCAGGCGAGATATACTACATGTATCTGCGTCAGCATTGTTTCTGCCTGGCCTGTAGACAATGTCAAAATTGAATGCAGCGAGAGCGGCAACCCAACGATGCCCAGTTGCATCAAGCTTTGCTGTTGTATGGACATAAGTCAATGGATTATTGTAGGTAACTACAGTAAATTGTTTACCGTACAAATAATCATGAAATTTCTCAGTCACTGCCCATTTAAGGGTGAGGAATTTCAGCTTATGAGCAGGGTAATTCCTCTCAGACTTCAGTGATTTTTTTGCCATTTTAAAAAGCCACCCCTACCCTTTTGTTTGGGAAAATATGCAACATTTTTGCTTAAATTGTGAAATCTTATACCAAAGCTACTTCTTATACTGAAAACTCAAAAACTTTTTAAAAATCATGTAATGAAAGATTTGGGTAATGTAAAACACTCATTACATTCAATTTATGAAGAAGATTCTTATTGCAAATGATTTATACTTCAAAACGAAAATTTAAGGACTTGCAAATTGGGAATTTATACTTAATATTTTGGGAAAATAAAGCCAAATTTTGACAGGGGAAATAGCCGAAATTCGGTGGTAACTTGGGCCAAAAAAAATCACTGGACTTACTTACTGTAGTCCCCGACTGGCGTATGCTATCACATGTTTCTGTCCATTCTGGGTCTGATATAGGACTGCTCCCAGTCCTTGGAAGCTAGCATCGGTATGGATCTCAAACGGGATATCAAAATTGGGGTATGCAAGGATCAGAGGGGAAGACAAACAGTCTTTGAGTGTCTGAAACACGTTTTCCTGATCCTCACCCAACATCCACTGTATCAGTGTTGGTTTTCTGGTACCCCTCTTTTTAACCTTAGGAGCTGGCATCAAGTCTGTCAAAGGGCATGCTATGCTCCAGAAGTTGTGGATAAACTTTCTATAATACCCCACAAAACCAAGGAACTTTCTGACCTCTTCAGGTGATGAGGGTCTAGGCCAGTCTTTCACCCGTTTAAGCTTCTCGTCATCCGGCTCTATACCGTCTGCAGAGACGATATGCCCTACATATTTCACACGTCTCATAGCTAGAGAGCATTTTTGCAGTGACAGCTTGATACCACACTCACTTAATAATACCAACTTTAGGCTTTCTAGATGTTCTGTCATGTTCTTGCCAAAGATGATGAAATCATCGAGATATATTAGACACACCCTGTGGTGCAAATCCCCCAGGCATTGTTCCATCAGGCGCTGGTATGTGGTGGGGGCATTGCTGAGTCCCATTGCCATCCTATTGTATTCGAAGAAACCAAGGGGGGCTACCGTAAAGGCAGTTCTCTCCTTGTGTTCCTCCACAATGGCAAACTGATGGTACCTGCCTTCATATCCAGCACCGAGAAAAATTGATTGCCTGAGAGTGAGTCTAGGATTTCATCAATCCTGGGCAAGGCGTAGTTGTCTTTTTTCGTTCGATTATTTAGCTGGCGGAAGTCGATACATATTCTTAGCTGGCCATTTTTCTTCCTCACTAATACTACGCAGAGATTCAGATTGGAATCGGCCATTTGCCGATAAAAAGTCTGAATGGCCGATTAATGTGTCCTGCATCTGTCGAAATGGCCTATTCCTTTCCTGTTCGTCTGACATATTGGCCGATAATATTTTCCCATGAGTGGACACAATTTAAGGTTGAATTGACTCGGTACAGTTGTCAAAGCAGTAACCAAACAGAAGTAGTAACCGAACGATTGCAGTGTAGGGGGTATTTGAATAAACTAAATTTGATAAAATGAAGAAAACTTATAAAGTTTCACTAGAAATCAACATTAGTGTCAACATTTTTATAAAAGGGTGTCTTGATGAATAGTTTTTGGTCATTGATTAAGCAATGATAGTTTCAGATGAGATATTACGGTTGGGAAAGGGTACCCTTTGATTCATTGAGACAAACTTTCACGGTACGAGAATGACCGCGAAAGTAGCGAAGGTTAATACACAGCGAATGATTCTACGTATACACAGTAAAATTGACGTTCAGGAAAGTATGGATTAAACTTTTTAGCCGCAACAGGTCTGATAAAGGCCTAATATCTAGTCGAAAAATACAACAGAGTCTGAGACTGGTAAATAAATCATTCATCTGGCAGTACTGTCTGCAGTATAGTAATGTGTCAATAGTCCAGAACATGTTTTTAGGTTGAGCATGGTTCATCCTAGACCAAAATTTTAGGGAGACTCCACTTCTCCCTCAGTACGGTAAGTAAAGAAGAAATGCTACCCTTGAAAATTTTAGCAAACATCAATATATCGTACATACATATATGTATGAACAAAATTTCTCAGCCAATCAGATTCTTCTCTTAAAATTAAAGGATTACCAGGCATTTTATCACACATTAGTATTGGTTAGAAGGTGATTTGAAGTTTCTACATGAATAAGAAGTGGGTGGAGCATCAGCGAAGCCCCTTCTTCTTAATGTAGAAACTTCAAATTACCTTCTATAAACCAACTTAGATGGCAACTACCCGGTAGCGTAGTGGTTAGCATGCCTGATCAAAATACCAAAAACATCATTCAAAGACTAATCATCTGTAAATGGTTACGATCATAAAACTTTTACATGTTTAACCGTAATAAATGTACATATTCCTTGTAAAAAATATATAACACTAGATAAAATGCTGGTATTTTCTTCACAAGTTTTTCTATGTGCACAAATGTTTGCATACGTCAATTGGTAAAAAATAAATATTTTTTAATATGTATAAAATTACAATGTCTCTCTGACGCGTAACGAATGTGTCGTACCGGTATTGTCTTGCTGATATAATTAGATTGTTTGTTTAATAATCAGATATAACCTGTATTGTAATGAAACAATTACCGCTAGAGAAGTGGTATATACTTTTTAATCTGATCTTCTTTTTCGGTCAACGGACTAGTGCAAATAGCATTGAATAACATGCAACGTACATACATGTAAAAAGTACATGCATCTAACTTCCGTGCAATTAAAACAAATTAGACCATTCAAAGATATTGAAATTCTAAACAAGGGAATTGTCCGTGAAAGCCCCCCCCCCCCTTTCATTTTTAAGAGAGTCTGAACAATCAAACAGACAGGAGAGTTAAAGAATGATCATTCATAGACTGACATTTCTGGCGATTATTACAACCGCATCGTGTCAAATGAAAAAAGTATTGTTTGTTGTTTAGAAAAGTACATTAATGAGTGGCATATCCACGAATTATTGTCCATGTGAAATGGTTTACTCCTCTGAAACCGCAAAAGAAGGTACCAGGGAATGATTCTACTTATACAGTATATATAGTGATGTCACATACGCAAGTCCCATCTACACTAGTAACGGTGACGTATAGAGTCTGTCGTAGGATACTCCTGTGGTCACATGATTCTGCATTATGTGACATACACTATTCTCACATGACATCACTGCTTTCTGTTTACAATGGATAAAGGACAGTATGAAAATATTTTAAAGATCATTATAGTCTTTGTCATGTCTGTATGTACATGTATGTATGTATGACAATCTGACAGAAACTATATGATCTCTGTAAATTTTCCGTACTGTCCTGTTCCATTCGTTATTGTTACAAATATAGATATTAGCATAGATTCCAATTGGTTTTCTAATGCTTTTTAAAAGTATAATTTATGATGGCTCAAGCTCTGCTACATTATTAATCCACCAATATGAAAACTTGTACATTGATTTTATTTGATTGTTTTTGTTTTAACCTTTCAGATGACAAAGAGGATCTGATCCCAGGGTCTGTGGCTGGTAAGGGAGGGATGATACTGACTGATGGATTCACAGGTGATAAAAGTGAGGCTTCCCCTCTACACAAAATAGGATCAAATGTGCAGTCTGGAAAAGATGTGTAAGTGTAACTGACAGTACATGTATATATATTATTATGTGCCATCACATGCCCAATCTGAGAAAGCTGTCACAAGTAATTTTAAACAAGAAAACGCCTACCTGTACTCTTGGTAATCTTGAAAGAAGTCAAAGTTGTAATGATGTATCATCTAATTGATGAATTATTATTACCATTTCACACAGGGTCATATGTATACTATAGCTCAGTTATATATTTCATTTACCATTCTCTTGAAGAATCTCAATTTATGTAAGCATTTTTTTTTTATAATTGTTGTTTGATATTTTGTAAAACATTGAATGTATGCCAACATGGTAAGGTCTGGCTTGAAATGGAATATTTTGATCTATAAAAAATTTAGGTACTTAATCTTGACATTTTAAAAAAATGGAAATAGAATACTAATAAAGTTATAGTGTTCCGTGTCCACGTGAGTAAGATATTGTGTATTTACACTTGTGGAAGATTTAAATACAATGTATATGGATTATATGTATTTTCAAAGTAAGACAAAATGTGAAAAAAAAACAATGACCATCTTTCATTATATAACACCAGTGGCGGATCCAGTGCCCCCTTTGCCGGGAGTCAATTGGCGAATTTTGCTGATTTTTACTGAAAATGGACCAAAATATACCTGTTATGGGAAAATTTTGGGTCACTGCTGGGGTTGCCAACACCCCCTCCACACCCCCTGAATCCGCCACTGAACACACAAGCCAAACATTTACTGATGCTGTGTATTATATTTCAGGACCCAGTCCCGTGGTTTGCGTCTGATAATTGCATCGTTTGTCATTTTCTCCTTTGTGATCACTGTGGCCCTGATTCTCTCCATATACCTTGGTACAGCTCAGGTTTGTTGTATTTATTAATTTTAGGTGAAGGCTTCTTAAAACAATATTAGTTCTTATTTGAAATCTTTGAGAAAAATCAAACGTCTAAATTAGTTGTTGACCTTCATTAAATTCAGGGGTCTAGAATTCCCATTTCCCATTGCCCAGGGCAAGTGAAAAGTTATGTTTGGAAAGTGCAAAGCAGGTGTTCACTTGCCCGTGGCCAAGTCGACTTATTTAACATTTTTATTTTCTTCATTCATATTCCATTCTTATCTCCTAATTCTAAGACAGGGTTTTAATTTATTCTGAGGAATCAAGCACTCGATTTGCTTGATATGCCATATTTCAACATAACCTTAAGAATATGTTGCAGTATAATTGTATAAGACCTATCCTTCTCTACATATAATTTTTGATGGGCAAGTAATTTTTGGGGTCAGGCAAGTAAATTTTATGTCATGAGTTGCCACTGGCAAGTAGATTTTGAAAAAAAAAATTCTAGACCCCTGAAATTACAGTATATGACTTTTGTATAGATATGGTATACAATGGTCGGTAATATGTCACTGTATTAGCACATGCATGTCTAAAATGAGATTAGATTCATGTTTGTACACAAAATGTCTTTTATTCTACAAATGTCCTCTACTCATTTCAGGATTTTTTTTAAATGTTCCATTTTGAAGCTTCATAGTCTTTGATTTGATTAGAATATAAAATCATCTGTCATAGGTTTTCTAATGTGTAAAAAAAAGAGCCTGATACTAATTTTCTGACCAGATTGTTCACATACATGTATGTGACTGTCATAATTGTGAATATTTACATTTGATGTGTTCGTGTATGAGATTATTCACATATGAAATTGTTCACATGTAGGTAATATTTAAAAAAATCTTTAGGTTGGTTCATCTGGGGCAGTGGCAGCTGATGTAGGGTTGTGTTCTGATCAGGGATTGGCTATACTGGAGAAGGGAGGTAATGCTGTTGATGCTGCAGTGACGTCAATGCTGTGTGTAGGAGTCGTTAATGCTGAGAGCTCAGGAATTGGAGGGTACGAAATAAAGATAAATATTGTGTTTATGGAATATATTTTATGAAAAATCTTTCAATAGTCCATTTTCATGTTCTCAGAATCAGATATGACCACTGTGAATGTGGTTATTTTCGCTGGGGGAATTTTCGCAAAATGACCATTGCTACAGTACGTGAAGGGAAAAAGGGCAAGGGGCAGTAAGGGCCAAAATTGGCCCAATTTCAAAACTGGGACAAACATTGATAATTGAAAATACAGGATTTACAGAAATACTGAAAGATTCAGGTCTGGTACTTGTAGCATCCAATAGAAATGTTTTGAATAATTATTTTTTCAATGGATGCTGTATTGAGAATTTATGCTGATTAAGAATTTATACAAAATAAGTTGCAACATTTATATTTGTTTATATATAATTGTGTTTTGTTTTAGGGGTGGCTTTATGTTGGTACATGATCATAAGAACCAAGAGAGCTCTGTTTTTGATTTCCGAGAAGTTGCTCCAAGTGGTGGTACTAGAGATGTATACAAGAATAATCCTGAACTAGCAAAGAAGGTAATATGGTGTTCGAAATCTAGTACCGTATAACCAGAAATTTTCGCGAGTATCAAATTTCGCGATTTAATGGTAAAATAGGGTGTCTTTATTTTCGCGTGTATAATTTTTCGCGATTCCTAAATTAGAAACATATGTACATACATGTATGTTGTTACTGTTTTGTACCTTTTATTATTGAAGTATTACTTATTTCTATCATGAGAACACACTCAATTCTTTTCTCTTTACGTCTAATCAGGAAAAATGAACAATGGCACATGTACAATATGAACAAATGAAACGGAATTACCAATTTATGATCAACCTTATCAAACACAATTTTTCGCGAGAATAATTTTTCGCGATTCAAAATCACTCGCGAATATAGTGAAAATTAGTATCTCGCAAAAATTTCTGATTAAACGGTATGTGACGCGATGTTTGAAAGTTGATAATGCATCATATGTGTCTTTGATCTACTTTTGTAACTACTAATAATCTACTGTCATATTTCTAGTATCCATGCATACATGTACATGTATATACATACAGGAAGGTTGCTATTTAGATTTAGAGAAAAGTTAATGAGTTAAACATTTAACATAAATGTCAGACAGCTATAAGAAAAAAGGAAATGAACACATATGTACTCATGATGTAGTATCAGCTCTGTTATAAATTATGACGTTGGTGAGGCTATGTTAATAAGAAAAATGAGATTGTTTTGTTTACAGGGAGGTATGTCTGTTGGGGTGCCTGGGGAGCTTAAAGGGATGGAAACAGTACACAAAAAATACGGAAAGTAAGTTCTACTGATTAATCATTCAAACAAAATTTAATCTAGGTATTGATATTAATGAAAATAAATGATTCAAGTGTAATTATGTGAACAGAGTACATGGTTATAGACAAATTATGTTTTTAAAGTCAAAGGTAGCTTAGAATACTCCCAAGATTGATGTAACCAATATAAATCTTAATAAGTTTGTTTTATTTGGTATATTTATTCCATCAAACATTTACAATGATTTACTATCACAGTTACATGACATAGCCTGAAGGTGTCACAATTTGTAGAATCTGAAACCTTATATAGGAGAAATGTTTGAAAATTTGACCTTCATCAATCATCGATAGAATTTATGCTTCTGATTTTAACCAATGATTGGATAATTGAGTATTAAAAGTTTCTGATGTTCCATCACTATTTATTTATTCCTTCCATCTATTTACAGACTATCTTGGTCTGAAGTTGTTAGGCCAGCTGCTGACCTAGCCAGGAGTGGGTTCAAACTTACTAAACATGCAGGTACATTGTATTGGTTACTAAATATACAGGTATAGATTACTAAACAAGCAGATATACATGTAGATTTCTAAACTTGTAGAAATAATTTGCATTGACAAAGATGAATAGGAAAACATTTTTTATTGAAAAAATAATTATCCAGAATGCTTGATTGACCTTTAATTTTTTTGTAATCCAATCTTTACATCAACAGCCATGAAAATAGTACCTAAATTTGTTATTTCACCAGGTCAATTGACAAAAATGTACAAGTACAGAAACATGTATATAAATGTATGTGTAGTCAGTCAGTAAACCTGATATTATTAGTTATACATTGTTTTACAGGGGGGATACAGAAATATGTGTATATTGGGTCAGTGATAAAAGTCCTATTGGGTTAGGGGAAGCCAAGCCAAATACAGTTTAACCTGTAGAAGCGGTCACCTTTTTTAAATAGTCACCTCCTCTTAACGGTCACTCTGAATCCCTCCCGACCGTTTTTATTATGATATTGTACCATAATAAGCAGTCACCTCAGTAACGCGGTCAGCCGTCACCCCTTTCACTGCCCAAGTCGCCGATTCGACTCTAATTAAGCGGTCGGTGGCTTGGACTTCAAAATTCAACAGTACTGTCCCCCGTAATTGCCCCAAATTACTTGTACAAACATTGCATCCAAGGCCTGCAACGGTCAGCAGTAATTGATTGAACTGTTTGTATGTAATCGGGTACTTAATAACTCGTCATCAGGTATAAAACTATCACAACAACAACAAATAAATCAAAACAGAAGTTTAACTTCTTAAATGAGCGTTCAGGCGCAATAAAATTATTGAAA
This sequence comes from Pinctada imbricata, assembly GCA_033119305.1. NCBI lineage: Eukaryota > Metazoa > Mollusca > Bivalvia > Pterioida > Pteriidae > Pinctada > Pinctada imbricata. Next base: position 56,989,835 of record VSWD01000006.1, on the reverse strand, counting down.
AGTGCAAGACCAATCACCTATTGCGATCGAACTAGGTGTTTGAGGACTCAAGGTCCCGAATCTTAAAACAGAAGGCTGAAATTTGCAGAGGAACGGCTGAACATGATGTTGCGGGAGACCGAAAAAGAAAAAGACCGGCAACGAGCTGACGTGAAAATGGTTTCAGGCAGTGGCCCATTATCAAAAGAACGGACACTGTCCAGTATCTATTTTGCGCGTAATATTTCTTCTCGCGTCTTTAACATCTTTGTCCTAAAAGGCCAACAAATTATTCACGGTCAAATACTCACTATACATAGTCATTTTATGATTCACCCCATGCCTCCATTTAAAGTCTTATCTACCGAGGAATTTACTTACCTGATCTATGCTGTTTACATTTAAATCTGCAGATATTTTTACGTTAATTTATTTGTGAGACCTTCGTTTTTTTTTACAGTGACGAATCTAGCGCTCCATTTGCCGGGGGTCAAGGCGCGAATTTTGCCGATTTTTTTTTTAATGAAAGTGTGTCAAAATATACTTGTTCTTGGGAAATTTTTGGTCCGTGTCGGAGGGGGGAGACGCCCGATGACCCCGCCTCTCCTCTTGAATCCGCCAACCATTACATTTTTTTTCATTATTAAAAAGACGGGCCCTATTATGCTCAAAATACTTCGATATTGCCTTTAAAGCATCTATTGGATGGCTCTCAGCATTTATAAAACGTAATAAAATCGTATTCGGTACCACCAGGGACTTATATTCCTGGTACCACGAGGGCTGAAAGGGGTGCACGACGATGGCAATTGATGTCATTCAAGACTGGGTTGAAAAATTAAGTGATTCTTTTGTGAATGGAAGACAGACAGACATCAGGAACTTTTTAAAATCACACGTACATTTTGCATTTGACCGTTTGATTCATGATGACACTTCATACCTTTATTTCATGTGCCAACAATTTCAAAAGACAAAAGATTTTATTACTAAATGCATGTCAGCAATTATTAAAAAAATAAATGAAATGACATTATTTATGTACTAATGCATGTATCTGTTCAATACAATACATGAAACAGAAAATTCTAGTTTGTATTATGAACAAGTGTACTTTAGCATGATTATTTAAAAACCTTTATTAAAAGGTCACCTCTGTTAAGAGGTCACTTTCATGGTATCCCTTGGGTGACTGCTTAATACAGGTTAGACTGTACAACTTTTTTCACCGACCTAATATATTTTTGTATTTCCCCTGTAAAACACTGTTAGCAAATTAATCCCATCAATGGTTTATGGTATGTGTATGTAACATCAACATGTTTTCAAGCATCTCAATGACATCATCTGTGGAAAGCGTTTTAGTAGAGGCAAAATATTATAATAATATCCTGTCAGTAACATAATACAACTTTTAAAATACATGTATTCATTTTTCTCGACCAATCAGATTGCAAGAAATTTGCAAGAGGTGGGATAAAATGCCATCAGTATAGATTAGGCTAGATTATGTATTAGTACAAGATCAAATGTCCAATGAAATAGTAATTTTATAAATTCTTCTCCTTTGTAGCCGATGTTTTTAAGAAAGGCAAAGTTGATATAGCAGATTTCACTGGTCAACTTGGGCAGCTTTACACTAAGAACGGTCAGTTTATAGAGGAAGGGACGGTCATAAAGAGGATAGATCTGGCTGATACACTGGACGTCATAGCTTCTCAAGGATCCAATGCCTTGTATGATGGCAAACTAACACAAAGTGTACTAAACGCTGTAAGTACTTGATTTACAAATGGAAGTGATTATCTTGTATGTATTTTCTTTTGATTATCATATCAATATAAGTTAATACATGTACATGTATGTTTAAGTTACATGTATATGTGTTTATTTTTAATGGTGATTTTCTGCGTCCTCTGAATGTTGTATGTACAAGGTTAAATGTTTGTAAACCTTGTAATCTTCCTGAAGTTCACATAGGTGTGACTAGAAACCTTATAACCTTCATGAAGTTCACTCAGGTGTGACTAGGTAGACAGAGGTGACAAGTTGATTTACATGTAGTATCAGTCATATTGAAATTATTATTATGTGTTGAGAAATACTAAACTGTATAATGGGCAAGGTCTGTGTCTCGGTCTTTAGGGAATAACGAATAACGATTGATCTAACAAATAATACACCAAATTAATATGAAGAGATGATGAGAAAATTACGAGAGATAAAGAGAAGACTTTACAACATTTTAATTTTATGTATATAAAGGTTAATGCAGGATTACCCCCTGACAGTCCATGGATGACAAAAGACGATCTGAAAAATTATGAAGTAAAAGAGAGGGCTGTCGTCAAGGGAACATATCATGGTATGAATTTACATGAATATTAAGATTTAAGGTAATTTAGGAAAAAAGTTATATTAATTGTATATTTATACACAACCAATGTAATTTCCTAAGATGATATAATTGAATGAAACGTTTCATTTTGCTTGTAAATGCTTGTGATGTCACAATGCAATAGCTCTACAGAAACATTCTGCGATGACTGTTATAACCTGCAAACTGTACCTGCAGTGACCTAAATTTTAACATTACGTTTTTAGCTCACCTCGACGAAGTTGAGTGAGCTTATGCTATAACCCCACGCGTCCGCGTCCGCGTCCGCGTCCGTGTCCGCGTCCGCGTCCGGTTAAGAAGTTTGGGGTAGCTCAGTATCTGACAAAGTACTAATGCTACAGTAACCAAACTGGCACAAGTGATTCATCTTTGGATGCTGAGGTGAACCCATGCATCGTATGCAGCATCTGACCTACATTTTCCGCTTGAGTGACTCGGTTAAGAAGTTTGGGGTAGTTCAGTATCTGACAAAGTACTAATGCTACAGTAACCAAACTGGCACAAGTGATTCATCTTTGGATGCTGAGGTGAACCCATGCATCGTATGCAGCATCTGACCTACATTTTCCGCTTGAGTGACTCGGTTAAGAAGTTTGGGGTAGTTCAGTATCTGACAAAGTACTAATGCTACAGTAACCAAACTGGCACAAGTGATTCATCTTTGGATGCTGAGGTGAACCCATGCATCGGATGCAGCATCTGACCTACATTTTCCGCTTGAGTGATTCGGATAAGAAGTTTGGGGTAGCTCAGTATCTGACAAAGTACTAATGCTACAGTAACCAAACTGGCACAAGTGATTCATCTTTGGATGCTGAGGTGAACCCATGCATCGGATGCAGCATCTGACCTACATTTTCCGCTTGAGTGATTTGGATAAGAAGTTTGGGGTAGCTCAGTATCTGACAAAGTACTAATGCTACAGTAACCAAACTTGCACAAGTGATTCATCTTTGGATGCCGAGATGGACCCATGCATCGGATGCAGCATCTGACCTACTTTTTCCACTTGAGTGATTTCGCTTTTAAAAGCCAATATTGAGCAAAGTATAAGTGCTACATGTACCAAACTTGCATATTGGATGTATCTTTGATCAAACTTTCATATAATGACCTTGACCTACTTTTTCCGCTTGAGTGATTTTGCCTTTAAAAGCCAATATTGAGCAAAGTATAAGTGCTAGATGTTCCAAACTTGCATATTGGATGTATCTTTGATCAAACTTTCATAAAATGACCTCGACCTACTTTTTCCGCTTGAGTGAATTTGCCTTTAAAAGCCAATATTGAGCAAAGTATAAGTGATACATGTACCAAACTTGCATATTGGATGTATCTTTGATCAAACTTTCATAAAATGACCTCGACCTACTTTTTCCGCTAGAGTGATTTTGCCTTTAAAAGCCAATATTGAGCAAAGTATAAGTGATACATGTACCAAACTTGCATATTGGATGTACCTTTGATCAATCTTTCATAAAATGACCTTGACCTACTTTTTCTGCTTGAGTGGTTTTGCCTTTAAAAGCCAATATACATGTACTAAGAAATATGTTTGAATTGAATTTTGCTGTCACGAGGTGAGCTTCGTAATCTGTGATTACCTATGTTTACCTGGAAAATACAATTTCAGAAATTGAGAATGAAACTGACAATCGTGATGCATATACATATATATAGAATAAATGTCATAATTGTGTTTTGTTACGGGTATGCATCACACAGTAAGTACATTTATTGCATGAAATGCACTTACAAGCTGTACATTTATGCTAAAGTTGCGTACCCATAACAAAACACAAGCTAAGTAAGTATGATGAAAAAGCTGATGATTTTATTTTTAAAAGCTGTTAACTATGGTTATGGTATTTACTGCTTGTGTTTTCAGATAGTACAATAATCTCAGTGCTGTCACCAGGCTCAGGTCCTGTGGTGATATCCATGATGAACTTTATGGAGGGATATAACTTACAGCCAAGTGACTCTAATACAGCCAACATGTTTCATAGGTTTATTGAGGTAGGGTATAACATCCGAACGATATAGATTTCTCCTTTTATTGTACATTTCTGCATAGACACAGATTTTTTATGTCATTTTGGGTATTTATTCATACATATATTTTCATTTCCTAAAAATGGGAGGTGTAACCATATGGTCTCTCCCCCACAATAATTATGCAAATTGAGTATTTTGATCTTTAATTAATTTCCATTTACATGTATTTTGTATATGGGATATTTCCAATTGTCCAGGAGAAGATAACTCTAATTTCAAACGTTAACTTTACGATCACGTGCTAAATTGATGTAATAGAAATGATTGTCATTCCCGCCCGTGTGTAACCCTATGTCTGTCAATACGAGGTGTTCTTGGGTCAATTGACAGCAACAGAAACTATAATGGTTCGCCTGTCACCGGTCTGGGTGCAATAGACGAAATGGCGAGGATTTGTTCTAAGTTTAGGCAACATTGTTTATACGTCTGAATTCCAATTTAGTCATGAATTTCGATGGCGATTTCCACCTGATTGTGAAATATCCCAGGCTCCTAATATATACTGTGCGCATGATTTTGTATGTTAGAACGATTCTCATACTGCTATAACCAACATGTTACTTTCGTATGTTAATAAACGGTAAAACTTTACCAGGACTTTTTATTCCGAGTTAAAAATGACTAAGTGAAATACACAACGTGAAGTACATGATTTGTAGACCCGAGAGGGCTACAATATCAGATTTGGTGCCGTGACGCTAAATGATATGAATCATGGGAATATACGTGATTTATTGCCTACAATGCAGAGGATGGACTTGTAGGCGAAACCAGGATTAAACTGCAGACAAGTGATGAACATTATATACTTCAGGTAGGACACTTTTCTCGTGCGTATCCTCATTTTGGTTGACCACGTAATTTTATCATTTTTGAATTTTTGTTCTAAACAGATTGATCAAGATTTTTTTCTACACATTTTCAAGTAAATATGACTAACGTTGACGACAAAGTGACGATTCACATGACGGGAATTAGTCAGGATTCCGGTTCAGGTAGTTCTGAGAGTTTTAGTTCGGCTAAGAGTAAAAGATGTAGTGCATTTGAATTTGGTAGAATTCCGGGAAATGACGAAGAGGCTTTAAAATGGATTGCAAATCAAGATTTGATTTTGAGCCTAATAAAGGATTTAATCAATGATGTTAAGGAACCAATGATTTCTTCCGGATCCCAATTATTCGGTATAACGCCGGGGAACAGGCGTGGAATCGGGGATTTGGAAGGTATTGAAATTCAGAACCTGTTTATGTAAGATTTATCAAGTTTATGGTACATTACATTCAAGAGGATACTTCGATGCAACCCATATAGTTGATTTCGTTAGGTGATGAGCGGTGAATAGCTCGGATTTTGGTGATGTAACGCCGATAAATGACACCAGACGGATTTCTGGGAACGTAGGAAGGTTCGTTCGGGTTTGTTGGATACACAACCCTGTCATTTGTATTTTGTGCGAGGTATAGCGCACGTTTAATTTTCGGATTATATGATGAACATCGAAGTATTCATAATCTTGTGTATATGGTTAGCTGTCAGTTTCATAAAAAAAATGTATTTTTTATTTTAAGAAAGGGAGGAATTGTTGATTATGGAGAAAATTTAGTCGCTTAATTTCACATCGATTTTTTTCTAAGAAGTCGAGGACGTTTTAAACACAAAAAAAAAAAACCAAGTCGAGGCGTTGTATATAGTATAGAAATGTGTAACCCTAGTTTTGCATGTTTGTTTATGCATGATTTATGTACAAGGTTTATGAGTAACTTTCACACTGGTGATCGTGTTACAATTCTCACCTCAGATTAGAGCGTTAACGATATTGACCTTTGTTGCCCTTTTCCAGGTGTTGGAGTTTATTTTGACGGTCGTCCCATGATGCAGGTTGTTAGCATCAGCTGTAATTTGTTTTTGTTTAGTTTGCACGCAGACTACTGACATATACTGACGACGTCTTACAACAATGAAAAGAGCTTAATATTGTTTTAATATCATTTTATTAATTTGTTTGATTTTTGATAAAAGAAAAAAAAATATTGCCTACATTAATTGTTACATAAACTGTAGTAAATATTAAAGACATTGAAAAAGAAATAAGTTTGGAAAGGAGCTGTTAAGATAAGGGCCGTATTTAGCCCTGAATCTCGTGACTTATTTCTTGAGCATGGCGAATCGTATACAGAAAAACATGAATCATTATTGAAATATAATGTATTTGCAGAACTTTTACATGTTTTACATTATGTTAAGGAACTCTTAAGGTTGTAAAATTAAGGTCGAAAGAGGTAGGGGTGCTTGGATAGAAAATCCGATAATATCGACAAAGAACGTATACATTTTTGAATATTTTGTCTAAAATGGATAAATATAAGCTAAAAGACATCAAATATGTCTACATTGTGTATCAGAAATAGATTTCGAACGTTCTATCTCCTTTAATCGGTAAATAATGAAATCCGGAACTTAAAATACGGTCTTATTCTTCATTCAGTGGCTACAATGTAAGCCTTTTAGCGCGAAATACACATTGACGGAGAAATGAACATCACTCTTGCTTATTCCGTTCCTAATTCTTGTATCTTTCATTCAATCATATTGAGTACACAATGTTTTATGGATTAAAGAGGAAAAATAGTCAAATGTGCAATATTTAATGGTCAAAAAGATCGATTCTTAAAAAATGCACCCCCCTTTCCATTTTTAGCTCGCCGGGACGAATGTCCGGAGAGCTATTGTCATACCCCCGGCGTCGGCGTTGGCGTCTGCGTCTGCGTCTGCGTGCGCGTGCACAAAAACTTTAACCTTGCTTATAACTTTTAAACCAATACAGATTGGGCTTTCATATTTCACATGTGCATTCCTTGTGACAAGACCTTTCCATGGATACCAAAATTTTTGACCTTGTGACCTTGACCTTGGAGATTGACCTTCTTTTGAAAAACTTTAACCTTGGCCATATTTTTGGAATGGTAAGTGATAGGGCTTTGATATTTCACATGTGTATTCCTTGTGACAAGACCTTTCCATGGATACCAAAATTTTTGACCTTGTGACCTTGACCTTGGAGATTGACCTACTTTTGAAAAACTTTAACCTTGGCCATATTTTTGGAATGGTAAGTGATAGGGCTTTGATATTTCACATGTGTATTCCTTGTGACAAGACCTTTCCATGGATACCAAAATTTTTGACCTTGTGACCTTGACCTTGGAGATTGACCTACTTTTGAAAAACTTTAACCTTGGCCATATTTTTGGAATGGTAAGTGATAGGGCTTTGATATTTCACATGTGTATTCCTTGTGACAAGACCTTTCCATGGATACCAACATTTTTGACCTTGTGACCTTGACCTTGGAGATTGACCTACTTTTGAAAAACTTTAACCTTGGCCATATTTTTGGAATGGTAAGTGATAGGGCTTTGATATTTCACATGTGTATTCCTTGTGACAAGACCTTTCCATGGATACCAAAATTTTTGACCTTGTGACCTTGACCTTGGAGATTGACCTACTTTTGAAAAACTTTAACCTTGGCCATATTTTTGGAATGGTAAGTGATAGGGCTTTGATATTTCACATGTGTATTCCTTGTGACAAGACCTTTCCATGGATACCAAAATTTTTGACCTTGTGACCTCGACCTTGGAGATTGACCTACTTTTGAAAAACTTTAACCTTGGTCATATTTTTGGAATGGTAAGTGATAGGGCTTTGATATTTCACATGTGTATTCCTTGTGACAAGACGTTTCCATGGATACCAAAATTTTTGACCTTGTGACCTCGACCTTGGAGATTGACCTACTTTTGAAAAACTTTAACCTTGGTCATATTTTTGGAATGGTAAGTGATAGGGCTTTGATATTTCACATGTGTATTCCTTGTGACAAGACGTTTCCATGGATACCAAAATTTTTGACCTTGTGACCTTGACCTTGGAGATGATTGACCTACTTTTGAAAAACTTTAACCTTGGCCATATTTTTGGAATGGTAAGTGATAGGGCTTTGATATTTCACATGTGTATTCCTTGTGACAAGACCTTTCCATGGATACCAAAATTTTTGACCTTGTGACCTTGACCTTGGAGATGATTGACCTACTTTTGAAAAACTTTAACCTTGGCCATATTTTTTGAATGGTTAGTGATAGGGCTTTGATATTTCACATGTGCATTCCTTGTGATAAGACCTTTTTTATTGTTGTTGTTGCAATTTACATATGGTTGCCACCGGCGAGCTATGTTGTCATTCTGACAAGTCTGGTTAGTTTTTCGTCTCTGGGGTAGTGTTCCCCCCGGAGATACAGAACCCCACTTTGCCAAAAAAATTGTATCATGGATACACATCTCCAGTAAAAGTGGCTTTCTGTATATCCGGGGGGAACAATGTTCAATAAAACTTTTCCGTTTTCTATTGATTTCTATGAGAAAAAGATAAGTTTTGACCCCAAAATTAGCAATATTATGCAAAACAGATAAAAAATAACTTCATATTCTGATGGGATGCCGTATAGGTATACATTTTCCCAACAAAGGTGCTTGAAATTTCAATTTTCAAAATTCCACTTTTCAGGGCTGATTTTACGCCTTATCTTAACAGCTCCTTTCTTTTAAAGGATTTGACAAAGGCTTCTAAATTATTTTTGTAAATTCTAAATTATGGTCAATTAGAGGTACAGAGAAAAGCCAGGTGTCGCTTAACTACCAGAGACAATTAATCTCAAAATGCGTTGAAACAATGATGCAGACTGGACATCATGATAGATTTATTGCTGGGAGTTATATAAACAGTGCAGTGCTGAATACCCTTGAACTTGATAATACATAGTTACTATTGGAACCGCCTGCTGTGAAAAAAAAAACAGACGAATAAGCGTGCAGGTGAATTATGAGAGACAATCCAAAGAGACAGAAGCCGAAGAAGAAACCCGAAGCTGTGACGTCAGGTGAACCTGTGCACGATGTTACCCATGTGGCCGGATGTGCAACCAGCCCGTCACTACAACATACTAACATTTTTCGCTAATAATGGCAGAGTGAGATCTGTCATTGCGAAAAGAGGAACACGAACTACTTTGTACTTGTTGACCTTCCTAATAAGACGCTGAATGTATGAGAATATGAATACCCCGTCGATTTTCTGGGTGCATGGCGTCATCCGGATTACGGGAAGATCTTGGTTACGTCACAAATGCCAAGATGCGTCAAAGGAGGTCGAGGATGGAGAAAAGACAAATGGGTCCGGACGAAGAAGACAAGACTGTGATCCTAAGTCGAAAACGAAAGAAGAAACCGATGATGATCGCGCGATGATAAACAATTAATTTCACGATGACATCGAGGTCCAATTTATTCGTTTTACTCCTCGGAGGTTATTCAGTTCACGAAGAAGGACCAGACACGAACCATAGATGGGGAAGAACCAAAGAAAATGATGTCATACCTTAAAGAATAAGTGAATCCGTGTGATGTGTTATTTAATGAAAAAGCAGAGTAAATGTGTAATGCTTATAATGTCATATGTTATTAGCCGAGTTGCAAAACTCGGCTCTTAATTTGATGTGAGACGGGCGGGCGGGCTGGCGTCTTGGCGGGCGGGCGGGCGGGAGGGCGTCAACAATTGGTTTCCGGACTATAAGTCAACTACGAAAGAGGCTATAACAATGAAACTTCATACACTTACTCACCATTAGTCAAGGATGAGCCCTATTGATTTTGGGGTCAAAAGGTCAAAGGTCAAGGTCACAGGACTCAGATGATTGAAAATGGTTTACGGACCATATTTCAGCCTGTATTGCACCTATAATCATGAAACTTGCCAGAAATGTTTCCCTTGAAAGAAGGATGAGGCCTATTGATTTTGGGGTCAAAAGGTCAAAGGTCAAGGTCACAGGACTCAGATGATTGAAAATGGTTTCCGGACCATATTTCAGCCTGTATTGCAACTATAATCATGAAACTTGCCAGAAATGTTTCCCTTGAATCAAGGATGAGGCCTATTGATTTTGGGGTCAAAAGGTCAAAGGTCAAGGTCACAGGACTCTGTTGATTGAAATTGGTTTTCGGACCATATTTCAGCCTGTATTGCACCTATAATCATGTAACTTGCCAGAAATGTTTCCTGTGAATAGAAAATGACCACTTTTGATTTTGGGGTCAAAAGGTCAAAGGTCAAGGTCACAGGACTCTGATGATTGAAAATGGTTTCCTGGCCATATTTTAGCCTGTATTGCACCTGAAGTCATGAAACTTGCCAATAATGATTCCCATGAATCAAGAATGACCCCTATTGATTTTGGGGTCAAAAGGTCAAAGGTCAAGGTCACAGGACTCCGATGATTGAAAGTGGTTTCCGGACCATATTTCAGCCTGTATTGCAATTATAATCATGAAGCTTGCCAGAAATGTTTCCCATGGATCAAGGATGACCACTATCAATTTTGGGGTTTAAAGGTCAAAGGTCAAGGTCACAGGACTAAGATGATTAAAAATGGTTTCCCGACTGAATTTGAGCCTGTATTGCACCTATAATCATGTAACTTGCCAGAAATGTTTCCAGTGAATAGAAAATGACCACTTTTGATTTAGGGGTCAAAGGGTCAAAGATCAAGGTCACAGGACTTAGGTAATTGAAAATGGTTTCCAGACCATTTTTGAGCCTGTATTGCACCTATAATCATGAAACTTGCCATTAATTTTTGGGTCAAAAGGTCAAAGATCAAGGTCACAGGACTCAGATGATTGAAAATGTTTTCCCAACCATATTTGAGCCTGTATTGCACCTATAATCATGAAACTTGCCAGAAATGTTTCCTGTGATTTAAGATATGAATTGTACCTTATTCTGTATCTTTAGAGTATGCTTTGTTAAATCATATTGTACATACAAATACATAAAGTATTCTGTATGATGAGATTGAAAATCTGTATCCTTGAAAATATATTACACGCTGATATAGAATAAAGAGAAGACCATTTCTTGATCCAGAAATTTTCATTTAGGACCACAAAATGTTGTTATAAACCATACACATTTCATGTTAGTCTGCATATTCATACTTACATTCCAGTTTTGCAACTCGGCATTTTGCATCTTCGATGCATTTTGAGCTTATATTAATATTGCAATTATTGATGAAATGTCATTGATGTTTGATGCATGCATATGTATAGTAATACAATGGTATTTGATTCTATGATACAATTGGCCTTGAAAATGTGTTTCTTTTACAGGTTATGAACATTTTGATTGAACATTTATTATGATGAAAATGACCGGGTCACTCCTGATGAACAGTGGAACTAAATACAATGACTTTTTATTGCATGTGTTTTGATAATATGTTTTTGATTAATATGTACCAAGTGACCCTGGTGGTAGATAGTTGAATGGTTCATTATTGTGGTGTCAAGGCCATACGTTGAGAAAATAACCAAGTATCACCGAAATTCAGTATATGTTTTCAAGATTTTAGATGGATGTTAAGAAGATCATCCAGGTTAAAGATTATTTGATTGAGTGTAAATCAAGGTCGCAAAAATCTTGGTTATTTTCTTAAGTGGGGGAGTATTGTAACCATATGGCCTCTCCCCCACAATAATTATGCAAATTGAGTATTTTGATCTTTAATTAATTTCCATTTATTTTGTATATGGGATATTTCCAATTGTCCAGGAGAAGATAACTCTAATTTCAAACGTTAACTTTACGATCACGTGCTAAATTGATGTAATAGAAATGATTGTCATTCCCGCCAGTGTGTAACCCTATGTCTGTCAAAACGAGGTATTCTTTGGTCAATTGACAGCAACAGAAACTATAATGGTTCGCCTGTCACCGGTCTGGGTGCAATAGACGAAATGGCGAGGATTTGTTCTAAGTTTAGGCAACATTGTTTATACGTCTGAATTCCAATTTAGTCATGAATTTCGATGGCAATTTCCACCTGATTGTGAAATATCCCAGGCTCCTAATATATACTGTGCGCATGATTAGCTCACCTCGACGAAGTTGAGTGAGCTTATGCTATAACCCCACGCGTCCGCGTCCGGTTAAGAAGTTTGGGGTAGCTCAGTATCTGACAAAGTACTAATGCTACAGTAACCAAACTTGCACAAGTGATTCATCTTTGGATGCTGAGGTGAACCCATGCATCGGATGCAGCATCTGACCTACATTTTCCGCTTGAGTGACTTGGTTAAGAAGTTTGGGGTAGCTCAGTATCTGACAAAGTGCTAATGCTACAGTTACCAAACTGGCACAAGTGATTCATCTTTGGATGCTGAAGTGAACCCATGCATCGTATGCAGCATCTGACCTACATTTTCCGCTTGAGTGACTTGGTTAAGAAGTTTGGGGTAGCTCAGTATCTGACAAAGTACTGATGCTACAGTAACCAAACTTGCACAAGTGATTCATCTTTGGATGCTGAGGTGAAACCATGCATCGGATGCAGCATCTGTCCTACATTTTCCGCTTGAGTGACTTGGTTAAGAAGTTTGGGGTAGCTCAGTATCTGACAAAGTGCTGATGCTACAGTTACCAAACTGGCACAAGTGATTCATCTTTGGATGCTGAGGTGAACCCATGCATCGTATGCAGCATCTGACCTACATTTTCCGCTTGAGTGACTTGGTTAAGAAGTTTGGGGTAGCTCAGTATCTGACAAAGTACTGATGCTACAGTAACCAAACTTGCACAAGTGATTCATCTTTGGATGCCGAGATGGACCCATGCATCGGATGCAGCATCTGACCTTCTTTTTCCACTTGAGTGATTTCGCTTTTAAGAGCCAGTATTGAGCAAAGTATAAGTGCTACATGTACCAAACTTGCATATTAGATGTATCTTTGATCAAACTTTCATAAAATGACCTTGACCTACTTTTTCCGCTTGAGTGATTTTGCCTTTAAAAGCCAATATTGAGCAAAGTATAAGTGCTAGATTATCCAAACTTGCATATTAGATGTATCTTTGATCATACTTTCATAAAATGACCTCGACCTACTTTTTCTGCTTGAGTGATTTTGCCTTTAAAAGCCAATATTGAGCAAAGTATAAGTGCTACATGTAACAAACTTGCATATTGGATGTATCATTCATCAAACTTTCATAAAATGACCTTGACCTACTTTTTCCGCTTGAGTGATTTTGCCTTTAAAAGCCAATATTGAGCAAAGTATAAGTGCTAGATGTTTCAAACTTGCATATTAGATGTATCTTTGATCAAGCTTTCATAAAATGACCTTGACCTTCTTTTTCCGCTTGAGTGATTTTGCCTTTAAAAGCCAATATTGAGCAAAGTATAAGTGATACATGTACCAAACTTGCATATTGGATGTATCTTTGATCAATCTTTCATAAAATGACCTTGACCTACTTTTTCCGCTTGAGTGATTTTGCTCTATAAAGCCAATATTGAGCAAAGTATAACTGCTACATGTACCAAACTTGCATATTGGATGTATCTTTGATCAAACTTTCATAAAATGACCTTGACCTACTTTTTCTGCTTGAGTGGTTTTGCCTTTAAAAGCCAATATACATGTACTAAGAAATATGTTTGAATTGAATTTTGCTGTCACGAGGTGAGCTTCGTAATCTGTGATTACCTATGTTTGAATTTTTGTTCTAAACAGATTGATCAAGATTTTTTTCTACACATTTTCAAGTAAATATGACTAACGTTGACGACAAAGTGACGATTCACATGACGGGAATTAGTCAGGATTCCGGTTCAGGTAGTTCTGAGAGTTTTAGTTCGGCTAAGAGTAAAAGATGTAGTGCGTTTGAATTTGGTAGAATTCCGGGAAATGACAAAGAGGCTTTAAAATAGATTGCAAATCAAGATTTGATTTGAGCCTAATAAAGGATTTAATCAATGATGTTAAGGAACCAATGATTTCTTCCGGATCCCAATTATTCAGTATAACGCCGGGGAACAGGTGTGGAATCGGGGATTTGGAAGGTATTGAAATTCAGAACCTGTTTATGTAAGATTTATCAAGATTATGGTACATTACATTCAAGAGGATACTTCGATGCAACCCATATAGTTGATTTCGTTAGGTGATGAGCGGTGAATAGCTCGGATTTTGGCGATGTAACGCCGATAAATGACACCAGACGGATTTCTGGGAACGTAGGAAGGTTCGTTCGGGTTTGTTGGATACACAACCCTGTCATTTGTATTTTGTGCGAGGTATAGCGCACGTTTAATTTTCGGATTATATGATGAACATCGAAGTATTCATAATCTTGTGTATGTGGTTAGCTGTCAGTTTAATAAAAAAAATGTATTTTTTATTTTAAGGAAGGGAGGAATTGTTGATTATGGAGAAAATTTAGTCGCTTAATTTCACATCGATTTTTTTCTAAGAAGTCGAGGACGTCTTAAACACAAAAAAAAAAAACCAAGTCGAGGCGTTGTATATAGTATAGAAATGTGTAACCCTAGTTTTGCATGTTTGTTTATGCATGATTTATGTACAAGGTTTATGAGTAACTTTCACACTGGTGATCGTGTTACAATTCTCACCTCAGATTAGAGCGTTAACGATATTGACCTTTGTTGCCCTTTTCCAGGTGTTGGAGTTTATTTTGACGGTCGTCCCATGATGCAGGTTGTTTGCATCAGCTGTAATTTGTTTTTGTTTAGTTTGCACGCAGACTACTGACATATACTGACGACGTCTTACAACAATGAAAAGAGCTTAATATTGTTTTAATATCGTTTTATTAATTTGTTTGATTTTTGATAAAAGAAAAAAAAATATTGCCTACATTAATTGTTACATAAACTGTAGTAAATATTAAAGACATTGAAAAAGAAATAAGTTTGGAAATTTCTTTTAAAGGATTTGACAAAGGCTTCTAAATTATTTTTGTAAATTCTAAATTATGGTCAATTAGAGGTACAGAGAAAAGCCAGGTGTCGCTTAACTACCAGAGACAATTAATCTCAAAATGCGTTGAAACAATGATGCAGACTGGACATCATGATAGATTTATTGCTGGGAGTTATATAAACAGTGCAGTGCTGAATACCCTTGAACTTGATAATACATAGTTACTATTGGAACCGCCTGCTGTGAAAAAAAAACAGACGAATAAGCGTGCAGGTGAATTATGAGAGACAATCCAAAGAGACAGAAGCCGAAGAAGAAACCCGAAGCTGTGACGTCAGGTGAACCTGTGCCAGTGTTACCCATGTGGCCGGATGTGCAACCAGCCCGTCACTACAACATACGAACATTTTTCGCTGATAATGGCAGAGTGAGATCTGTCATTGCGAAAAGAGGAACACGAACTACTTTGTACTTGTTGACCTTCCTAATAAGACGCTGAATGTATAAGAATATGAACACCCCGTCGATTTTCTGGGTGCATGGCGTCATCCGGATTACGGGAAGATCTTGGTTACGTCACAAATGCCAAGATGCGTCAAAGGAGGTCGAGGATGGAGAAAAGACAAATGGGTCCGGACGAAGAAGACAAGACCGTGATCCTAAGTCGAAAACGAAAGAAGAAACCGATGATGATCGCGCGATGATAAACAATTAATTTCACGATGACATCGAGGTCCAATTTATTCGTTTTACTCCTCGGAGGTTATTCAGTTCACGAAGAAGGACCAGACACGAACCATAGATGGGGAAGAACCAAAGAAAATGATGTCATACCTTAAAGATGGCCATAAGAAGAATAAGTGAATCAGTGTGATGTGTTATTTAATAAAAAAGCAGAGTAAATGTGTAATGCTTATAATGTCATATGTTATATTAATATTGCAATTATTGATGAAATGTCATTGATGTTTGATGCATGCATATGTATAGTAATACAATGGTATTTGATTCTATGATACAATTGGCCTTGAAAATGTGTTTCTTTTACAGGTTATGAACATTTTGATTGAACATTTATTATGATGAAAATGACTGGGTCACTCCTGATGAACAGTGGAACTAAATACAATGACTTTTTATTGCATGTGTTTTGATAATATGTTTTTGATTAATATGTACCAAGTGATCCCAGTGGTAAATAGTTGAATGGTTCATTATTGTGGTGTCAAGGCCATACGTTGAGAAAATAACCAAGTATCACCGAAATTCAGTATATGTTTTCAAGATTTTAGATGGATGTTAAGAAGATCATCCAGGTTAAAGATTATTTGATTGAGTGTAAATCAAGGTCGCAAAAATCTTGGTTATTTTCTTAAGTGGGGGAGTATTGTAACCATATGGCCTCTCCCCCACAATAATTATGCAAATTGAGTATTTTGATCTTTAATTAATTTCCATTTATTTTGTATATGGGATATTTCCAATTGTCCAGGAGAAGATAACTCTAATTTCAAACGTTAACTTTACGATCACGTGCTAAATTGATGTAATAGAAATGATTGTCATTCCCGCCAGTGTGTAACCCTATGTCTGTCAATACGAGGTGTTCTTGGGTCAATTGACAGCAACAGAAACTATAATGGTTCGCCTGTCACCGGTCTGGGTGCAATAGACGAAATGGCGAGGATTTGTTCTAAGTTTAGGCAACATTGTTTATACGTCTGAATTCCAATTTAGTCATGAATTTCGATGGCGATTCCACCTGATTGTGAAATATCCCAGGCTCCTAATATATACTGTGCGCATGATTTTGTATGTTAGAACGATTCTCATACTGCTATAACCAACATGTTACTTTCGTATGTTAATAAACGGTAAAACTTTACCAGGACTTTTTATTCCGAGTTAAAAATGACTAAGTAAAATACACAACGCGAAGTACATGATTTGTAGACCCGAGAGGGCTACAGAGGGAAGAGGCAAATTGGTTTTGTAGACCTTGTCTGTCTTTCCTTATATCTATCATAGATTGTATCCAGGATATATCGTACAAACTGACATCCAATCCCTTTCTTTATATTTACGTATCGTATCGGCACCATAGATATGTTTCTCTGTCAAACATGTATTCTTGCACTTTCATAGTTTAGTATGTTGTTGATTATGATATAGTGCAAAAGTTACATTTTCACTAAGGGGAATAACAAAAAGGCCAGGATGACTGATAAACCCTTAAAACACACCAACTTTTTCCTGTAAGACTGATATGTAATGCATATAATGTCCTCAATTTTAAGACTCTCCTTGTAATTTCATACGTTACTGACCCAGCAATTGAATTTTTGTGCATGTTTTATGTGTATATGTATCATACTGTTTCATATTTCCTTCTAGGCCAGTAAGTTTGCCTTTGCCCAGCAGCAGTTTCTTGGAGATCCTGATTTCAATGATGTATCCATAAACAATGCTACTAACATAATGATAAGGTAAAACTCAGACAATGCTATATTTTATCTCGCTATATGTTGTCATAAATTCTGACCAATGCAATATTTATCATTCTATATCTTGTCATAATATCTGACCAATATGAAAATGTATTTGAAAATCGTCTTTTAAAATTTCAAAATTAGCACTTTTAAAAATGCAATTTGCATCAGGTATTATGAAATAATTTTGATTATAGAAATTTTGAAAATGTCTCATATTCAGAATAATAATTGGAATACACATAAAAATTGTATTTTAGAATAGACCCTTTCACATTATCTGCGGTACTAAATTTGAATGCCAGTTCCGGGGGACAAACAATAGATTGCGCATGCACCAGTGACGTCATTTGATTGTTCTAGGGCGTTTAGCGCGGAATCGTGTTTCGTTTGTTCCGCAAAAAAACGTCTTGGAACAATCGAATTACGTCACTGGTGCATGCGCAATCTATTGTTTGTCCCCCGGAACTGAGCTTCAAATTCAGTACCGCAGATAATGTGAAAGGGTCTATACTGCAGTGTCTTAACCGTAAACTAAGTAATGAAATACTTAACGTAAGCTGAAATCTAATTTCACATTATTTATATACTATTTATCAGTAAGGACGTTGCCTCCCAGCATCGTAAGATTACTACCAATGTAACACAGCAGGATCCGTCCGTGTACGGAGCCATGACTCTCTCTGCTCTGGACGGAGGCACATCTCATATATCTATAGTAGATGCCCAGGAACTTATGGTTTCCGTTACTACGTAAGTGTACAAAACTCACTTCCTTCTGCTCTACTTTCCTTTTCTTAACTCTAATAATGAATAAATGCTCATTGATTCTCTGAAGTCATCAATTACAAAAACAAATACATGTAATACATGTACATTCCGATGATACATGTTATTGTATAAGTTAAGCTGTCAGACCTGCCTACTCACCTGATTTTGTAGCTTTTACAATTTTACATCCTTAAACTCAATCTAAGATCTGTTCATCAAGATTTTATCATTCTAAAGTTAAGTGGAATAACATATTTTTTGTCGATTTAAATATTTCTATTTCAATGTTATTAACATCATTGTGAACAGAGAACTCTTATATAATCTATTTATTGAGGAGTACTTCTGAAATTTCATTTTTAGGTATACTGTCAATCTTTTTGGCAGAGATGGCAAATTTTATGGATACAAATGTAAAAAAAATATTTAAAGTGCACTTGGGTTGGCAGGTCTGAGCTTTGTCATCCAGGGGAAAGGAACTATTTAAATAAAAGAATACAAACACTCTGAGTCTGATACGCAACTTCTGGGCCCTTTGGCCTTTATCAAGTGTAAGAAAGTGATTTCCAACTTTTGATTTTTATGCCCCCAGAATCAAAGATTCGGGGGCATATAGTTTTTGGCCTGTCCGTCTGTTTGTCTGTCTGTCTGTTTGTCCAAAAAACTTTAACATTGGACATAACTTTTGAATGGTTAGTGATAGGGCTTTCATATTTCACATGTGTATTCCTTGTGACAAGACCTTTCCATTGATACCAAAAAATTTTAACCCAGTGACCCTGACCTTGACCTTTCACATACATGCACTTAATAGAAAATAGTGTTTATACTAACAAAGATGCCACCGGGGGCATTCGTGTTTCACAAACACAGGCTTTATTTGTATTGAAACATTAGATGAAAAAGGTGGACTTTTCTTATTGGAAAATACATGTACATGTACTATACACTGCCATCCATAAATTAGTATACACTATATCTACTCATGCTGCTGTTATAAAATAGACAGTTTCAAATCCATTGCTGTATGATTCTAATAATGAACCTTGTATAAATCATTAGTAACAAACTTGACCCAAATATTTGAAGTTTTTGAATTTTTATTCTTTTTTTATTTAAGAAATGACTGTCTTACTTTTGGTGTTCATGGGTGTATAATTCTGGTTGGACACGTGCAAATTCTGTGAATCGCGAAGCGATTCTCGGAAAATTTGCACGTGTCCAACCAGAATTATACACCCATGAACACCAAAAGTAAGACAGTCATTACTTATATTTACATTTATTCTACATATCTGTCATTTTTATTTGCATGCACTTCGCATATTTTGCCTGTTTTAGTGTCAAATGTATTTGAACGTTGGTAAATTCTCCCTACATGCAAAACTTGCACGTGAGCAACCCAAGTTATTGGAATATAATTCTAGTTGCCTAATGGGCGTTTAACATGGGGAATCTACTAGTAATGTAAATATATAAAAATGACATTTTTTGGAAAAAAATTGTGCAGTTGAAAAAAGTTTCTTTTTACATCTTCCTTATCACAATTCATAATTTTGAATTATGTGATGCCAATTATTATGCTTCTCTCAAGTTCAGGGTTAAAAAATTAGGATAAACTTATAAAGAATTTAGAATGATTTCCTTGTTTGTATAGTTATTTATGGATGGCAGTGTATGTCATTTCTTGCACTTGAAAAGGTCAAGGAGCCAGAAATTGGTCCATTTGAAAATGAGGGATTTATTTCAACTTGTAATATTTCCTATGTTAATGAAATATATAGTATGAATGACTGTACATGTAATGCTATACGTGTATTTATGCTTTTAGGACTGTGAATTCCTGGTTTGGGTCCAAGTTAATGACAGAATCGGGAATCTTGTTAAACAATCAGATGGCAGACTTTAACAGTGCAGCTACTGGGGGAAACCAGGTGAGTACAGTATTACAGGTATATGTCTAAAAGTGTATCATAATGCTACAATTACTTTTCTTCCATACAGAATTGTCATTGTTTTTAGTTTTTACTAGTAATTTGATATATTTATCCCCTGTTCTCGTGAAAGCAAGGGGACATTAAAACCAGTATGCCTATTTGTTTGTCAGTCACAAATCCTTTAACCCTGGGTTTAACTAGCGAATGATAGGACTTTCATATTTCATATATTTATATTTCTTGTGACCTTT
Source organism: Pinctada imbricata (assembly GCA_033119305.1). Classification (NCBI taxonomy): domain Eukaryota; kingdom Metazoa; phylum Mollusca; class Bivalvia; order Pterioida; family Pteriidae; genus Pinctada; species Pinctada imbricata. Next base: position 56,969,107 of record VSWD01000006.1, on the reverse strand, counting down.
TTATTGATACCAAAATTTTGGCCTTTGATCCAGTTTTGTGACAGACATCCAAAAGTGGATGACCACTGACCACTATTCTCTGAATTTTCTTGTTTTATTGGTAATAAGATTAGAGATCATATTACCTCATACATGTACATGTATACACTAAGATTGAGTAAATGAAAAAAAAAAATTGGATTATTCAGTCTAAGGATCCCCCACACTTCTACCAGTTTTCTAAAATTTCCAACAAATACAAATGATTTCATTATCAATGAATATTGGTCATTGAAGTGATCATTGTGTCATCAGAGTTAGCAGCATTATTCATTTAGTGATAGAAAAGTATAGGTAGCAACTTTTATAATGAGAATGAAAATGATTATCTCTGGTATTTCTAATTCAAAATGCACCAGAGGCCAAAAATCTTAAGCAGTTTAAAGCTCTACATTTGCGAGCTCCTTGCGAAAACATATGACATAAAAGTTACATACCCGTTGAAAAGAAATAAAATTACTTTCTTTGAACTACATGTATATGCTCTTATACTATACTCTTCATTAAAGATCTAATAAATTTTCAGATGAATAAGATAGAGCCAGGCAAGAGGCCGCTATCTAACATGTCTCCCACAATTCTTTATAACACGGACCACGCCTGTAAGCTACGTGTGAATCCTTGGTGCCGCAGGGGGACATTTTATCCCATCAGGCGTGGTGGAGACACTGTTAAATGTGGTGTCATTAGGGAAATCACTCACCGCAGCAATACAGGCCCCAAGGATGGCCTACCACCTGGATCCACCGATGGTGATGTATGAAGGTATGTACTCTGTTAGACAAAGTACAGGTAAATGACGTATTATAATGAAAAATGGATTATAGAATATCTGATAAGGCTGATAATTAGTCTGGAACAAAGGTTTGTGAAATCTAAATAACCTCTGACCTTCACAAGTCAATGAAAATCATACTCTGTAGTGTCTTTAATATTTTGGTGTGTCCATTTCATCCTGATGAGTTCAGATTTTATGTGGACAAAATTTCATTTCTACTGTACGTGCTCTATACAAAATCTTTTCTGATTATTTTCATTCTTTGTTTTATGGACAATGGTAAATTTATATTTTAGAGGGAATCAAGCAATCTATCATAGATAATCTTAAAGCCAGAGGACATAAATTGGAAAAGACCACAGATATACTGAGTATAGTACAGGGTGTCAAGAAAGTTATGGACAAAGTGGAGGCATACGCAGACAACCGTAAAGGTGGACATGCTGCTACATTCAACAACCATTGATGACAACTTTAGTAGAGAACTGTACATTAGAGAAAGCTTATATATAACAGGGCTAGTTGCAATTCACCCTTCATTGTAATGTTAATGACTGCGTAATTGTGATGTTGATCACCTCTTGTCTAGTGGTGTAGACTTAATTTTGCACCAAACGTGTATTTAGATATTATACAGCTATACTATACTATTTATACATTTATTTATTGTTCTTGGGACCAATGATATTGGTTATTTTGGTGGTGATATAAGTTTGGTTGTGTATGTTATTTTGCTCAATTACATGAACTTTGTTCTTTTTTTTTTGTGAAAAAGTAGTGCATGTAGGCACGTACATGTATATACACAGATCATGTTACTAAAAATTCTGTAAAGTGATACTAGTTATAAGTACAGGTAATGAGAACATAAAATGATGAAGCTAGAACGTTTGATTCTACTTATTCAACACATGAACATGTATACACTTTATATTTTATAATTTTGTCATTATGTTATAAAGGGCAGAACCTACGTATATTCTCAAAATCTGAATTTTAATTTTTACATTTTTTATTTACATATACGCCCTGTTCATGTATGTGATCTGAATATGTTTGAATTGCCTGCAAAGCTGAAGCAAATTTTTCTGTCCACTGTAACTTTCACATGTATTACTTCCATCAGTCATATCAAAATGGTCACTCATTATGGGACATACAACCCAATAAGGGTCAAGGTCACAAATTAAGACTAAAATTTGCATATTGCTTTAAATTATTGGATAATGTGAATAAAAACTTTATAATATTTTCAAAGATGAACAAGTATTACAAAATTTAGTACCGAATAAGGGTCAAGGTTACTTTCAAGGTTAATTTTTAGGTCAATCTGGCAATATGCCTGTTCCTGAACAGTCAAGTTCTGTTATGTGAGATTTAGTTTTGAATAATTTGATTTCACTGCCATGGTTTATATACAGTGAATCTCTGTATACTTTAGTGGATCTCATAATGTACATACGTTATACTTTATTTGAAACTTGACATGTGATATTTGTATTTTTTGAAGTACATTCCAACAGATTTCTGATATGTAAGGCATTTAAAATTTTAAAAGAAATTGTGAGTATATGAATGATTTAAATTGACTTTTAAGCTTAGGTCTACAGTTGTTTCCTTACAGATTTCTGGAGCAATGAACATTGAAAAGGCTTGTAGTAATTAATTGTAGTTATACATTATTATCATAAATACATGATAGTAAAAATGTTGTATACCATATAATATGCGAAACAATTGGGTAAATAAAAGGTTAAACAGTCTGATTCAAGTCATCTGACACTGTAAACGGGGTTATTTTGGCTGGGGGATAATTCCGTGAATATAAGATCAAGACGTTACGCATGGGGGAACTATTCACGATAAATACGTTTGTTCCATTGTTAGAATGCAGCGGGGATATTTTCGTGCGGGGGAAATTTCTGCGAAGTTCCTTGATTTGAGAAAAACATGATAATTACCCCCACGCAAAAAACTCCACGTTTACAGTATTGCATTGCAAAGTTACTCAATCCCTGTGACAATTTTTTATCAAACCTATGATATGTGTACAAGCAATTTCAGACACTATCTTTATAAACCTTTGCTAATTTTAGTTGCTATAATCTGTTTGGGAATAACAATGAACCTAAGCTTGGAATTATGTTGTTTACTTGTGAATTTTATTATTTATTTGAAAAGAATCTGTTCCTACCTGGATAATTCATTAAAGAATCTCAGTTGAAAATACTCCTGTGTATTTGTTTCTGTTGAGTTATAGGAGAGGATGAACTTGTATTAAGAAATATATCCTTAGATTGTAATATGAATACACATACACATGTACTTGTACTCAAAACATTGATGTATAATGTACATACAGAAATGTTACCTAACGGGCAAAATACTGAACTGCAAGTTCAAAGTCATACTTATTTACCTTGAACATGAATTAAACACCTTTTTTCAGAAACATTTCCTTCAGAGTACAACCAAAGTGTGATTCACAAAGTTATTGTCCACACTTCCTATATTTTTACTGTAACTTTCATTGAACGGTGATAGAGCTTTCACATGTTTAAAAATCCTTGACTTTATGATATTCACCTTGAAGTTTGATCTACCTACTTTTCCAAAACCTTAACATTGGCATTTGTTTGATGACTACAAGGGCTGTCATTTTGACATGTGTAATTCTTTGTGACCTGTCCGTGATACCAAATTCTTGACCTTGTAATGTTGAGAGTTCAAGATGCAGAGAGTCTGATCTAGTTAGCTTGAACAATGGTAAATGTATTGACACAGTAAATGTAGTTTTTGTCATAACTCCAAGGTCAAGGTCAGTCACTGTGGACAGGACTTCAATAAAATTTGTATTTTAAACTTTGTCCAGACCATAATTTCTATATGAATAATCTAATTGGGTTCATACTTGGTACAATGAATCCTTATGGGATGCCAGTATGTCATGAGCTTCAATCAAGGTCACAGCTCTATTACAAAAATTTACTTCCTAATGTACAAAACATTGTCCTGGCCCCAACTTCTTACTCTTGGCATGGATTTCAGAATTGTTGTTTTAGTCAAGTCAAACTAAGAAAACCTTGTAAGTTGCAAGTCCATACCTATAGTATATTTGGCTGCTGCACATCCATGTGTCTGGATTCTTGTAAACAGTATAGAAGACAAAGTGATCATCATAGGGAGAGGATGAACACTACTGATTTTCAAGGTCAAAGTAACCAGGACATTAAAATCTTTGTGAACCGCATAAAAGACACACAATCATCATAGAAACATCATGTTTCCCATTTTAAGAGGATTTGATTATTGATTTTTAAGGTCAAGGTCACTGTGGACTTGGACACAAAATCTTTATTAACAGCATAGAAGACAAAGCAATTATCAAAAAGCATATGGAATCTCGTAAAATTCGATCATGAAAATTGGATAATTCAAAATATATAGCGTAGTAAAAATTATCAAGTTATATAATCTATAAATTATAAAATCCATAAAAATCATACTTTTAACTATAAATTAAAAAAAAATTACTACGTGTATGTATGAAGTGATTCGAGCTTTCTCTTGTTTGTTTACAGTGCCCAGCGCTTTGTTTACATTGAACTGGGGGCAAGTCTTGGCCCCCACGATTTGCGCATGCGCGGGGTTAAAGGTCAAATTCTAAAAATAACTAGCCCGAAAAGGTCTATTGGTTAAGCAAAACTGGACAGGTTCATTCCCGCCAAATTTTAAGTCCTACTTCAATCAAACTTGCACTAACTACAATCCATGGTGTGGATCCTTCATCTGACCCTCATTTTAGGCTTGAGTGAGCAGGTTAGATAAAATGGGACAGGTCCATTCCCGCCTTACTGCAAGTCCTACATTAACCAAACTTGCATGGATGATGCATCTGAGGATGCTTACTGCAATGCATGATACGGAGATTGCATCTGACCCACATTTCATGCTTGAGTGAGCAGGTTAGGTTAAATGGGACAGGTCAATTCCCGCCTTACAATAAGTCCTACTTCAACCAAACTTGCATGGATGATGCATCTGAGGATGCTTACTATAATGCTTGTATAGAGGCTGAATATGACCCACATTTCACGCTTGAGTTGGATGGTTAGGTAAAATGGAACAGGACCACTCTCACCTTGCATGGATGATGCATCTGAGGATGCTTACTACAATGCATGGTGCGGAGACTGCATCTGACCAACATTCCATGCTTGAGTAAGCAGGTTAAATAAATGGGACAGGTCCATTCCCGCCTTACTGTAAGTCCTTAGTCATCCAAAGTTGTGTGGGTGATGAAATTGAGGGTGCTTACTGCAGTACATAGTACAGATGCTGCATCTGACCCACATTTCACGCTTGAGTGAGGTCAGGTAAAATGGGACAGGTCTATTCCCACCTTACTATAAGTCCTACATCAACCAAACTTGCATGGATAATTCATCTAACTAAAGGATGCTTACTACAATGCATGGTATGGATGTGGTATTTGACCCAAATTTCACGCTTGAGTGACCTGGCTAAGAAAAATGGGGCAGGTCCATTTATGCCTTACTTTAAGTCCTTCATCAACCCAACTTGTGTCAAGATGTATCCGAGGATGCTTAATGCAATGCATGATACAGATGCTGCATCTGACCCACATTTCAAGCTTGAGCAATCAGTAAAATGGGACAGGTGTATTTTTGGCCTATTTTAAGTCTTTTATCAATAAAAAAAACTTATGTGGATGATGCATCTGAGGATGCTTACTATAATACACTAGACAGGTGCAACATCTGACCTATATTTCACGCTTGATTGACCAGGTAAGGTAAAATAAGAATCTTCATTTCCAGCCTTCTTTAATTTCTTTATCAACTAATTTTACGTGGGTGCATGGTGCATCTGGAAATACTTTGTGCAATAAAGGTACAGATGCTGGTCATGTGACAATGTTGCCGTCAAGGTGAGCGCTGTCATCTCTGATGGCTCTCTGTTTTTATATAGAATATGCATTGTGAGTGCCGTCATCTCTGATGGCTCTGTTTTTATATAGAATATGCATTGTAATAAGAATGATGTGATCTGTAACCATTGTCATAGCTAAAGCTAATAGTTCATTAAATGAAATAAATCTTATCTGTGCGATGAATTTTTCCTTTCTGCATTTCATAGAATCAAAAGTATCATGGCCTTGAACAAAGGTCATATGTAAAAGGTGAAGATCACCATTTCCTCCATTGGCAAAACCTTATCTGAGCTTCAATTTCTTTCCCTATGCATGGACTTGAACATTTCACAGATCTGTTATCAACAACCCAACGGTTCGTCATGACCTTGAATAAATTGAATCAAGATCATAGGTCAAAGTCTAATCGATGAGTATCCAGGCAATTACTTATTTTTCCTCTCTTCATAGGACAGATGGGTATTCATTAAAATCGTAGGTCAAGGTCACAGTGCACTCCATAGACGAAACCTTGTCCAGGCCATAATTTTCCCACTGCATGAATAAGACCTTAGGTCGTATTATGACCTTGATGCAGGTCCATAGCTGTCTACACGCCAGTACACCATGGCTTGTATGTCGGAGTGACAAAATTTTAAGCCTTGGAGAGCAAATACCAGACTTTTACAATTAGAAGAATACTTATTTAATTTATCCTTTTGATTTTATGCCCTCAATATCTACATGTAGCTCTTTCTTGCAAAATTAGAAGAATCGCCTTGCTATTGATCTAAGTGAAACAGTTTTTGCAACATACCCATGAGAACAATGGAAAGCAAAATGGACTCACTTAATTTCTCAATACAACAAAATTCAAAACTCTGCATTACATGCACCTTAATTGTTAAATGTTGTGTAGTTGACTGCAGACCTGCATCAGGTCAAAGTTGGCATGTGACATGTAATTTTTTTACCCTCAGAGGCTCAGACTCCATTGTATTGCAGAAAACACAAAATTGACACAGACAATTTTCCTTGCAAAAGAGTTAATGGCTTAAGAATTTCTTCGTTTACGAAATTGAGTGCTGAGAATCACTAAATTACTGATTCCTAACATTAAATATGATAGCTCACAATTTGCATTGACCTAATGACATATCTGAAAAAGGACAATATTTCACCATACAAATGGCAAATTATTTCAGTCCTTTCTGAAAGTTGGCCTTGCCCCTTGGATGATTGACTGAGTTCTCATTTGGTGTGCATTACAAAATGTCCAAGCTACAAGGCATACCAAGATTTCTACCAATCTTTATTATAACTTACAACATGTTGAACAATACATACATAGACCTTTTTCAATGCATTTTAAATTTTCAATAAAAATTCATTTCATACATGTACATTAAAGTTTATTTTTGTTATGGTATTGTCAATCAAATTTGACTCGTAAGCAAAGTACCGTAACTCCTCGATAATAATCAATAATACTCTGCTCAAAAGAATTAAGGGAGCAAGGTTTCTACTTAAATGTTTCCAATATTTGCAGTTGCTTAATATTCTATGTAATGAACAAAAATGCATTTAGACATATTCACAAAGACCTGTGTCTGTATTGAACAGATGAAACATTACACATGATTAGACATGATAAGATAGCCTTGCTGATTCCAAATTATATTTCATTCTATGTTCCATCATATTACTATGTAAAATCTTTTAAAAGTGCTCCTTTTAGAGCATGTTTAGTTTTTTAACAGTGTATGTCAAAAAGAATTATGAATTTGACAAGCAAAGCCATACAGAAATGTTGAGTTTCTTTGTTTTTTGTATTATCTAATGCTGTTGAATATATTACTTACAGAATTTTCATAACTGTACTGGACTGTTAAGACTATTCTAATATACATATATATATATTATTATTACTGAGCAAAATCTGACAGTATGCATTGAAAATATCACCTTTTTGCAAAAGTTTCAATCAACATTTGGCTGGTCTAATGTAGTTTGCTAACTTGAACCTGAATCAAAGTTTTACAGTATCCCAAAATGACAGTGACAAACCCTAATTGTAAAGATCTTAAATACATGTAGCCTGTTTTGCAATTGGAGAGAAATACCATATATTAATTTCAAAATTTTTATCACATGGAAAAATCTTAAGTCAATGAATATGGTACATATACACGAACTGTATATGCACATATAATACATGTAATAAGTATGAATAATGAAATGTAAACATGGTAAAACAACAGTAAAATATTGAATCAGTCAACATCCTCTATTGTGGGTTGGTTCTTTGTTTCTCCGCTAGCGTCGTCTTGTACAGTGTCATATACAGTTTCTTCGTCTTCCTCACCATCCACATTGCCTTCCGTCTTCTCACCAGCTGCGTTTTGGGCATCAGGAACCCACATACCGGAATCCACACACCTCTTCATGTGATAACGAGCCTCATCCTCTGGCATCTCTGCTATTGTCTTTTGTAATAATGCAATATCTTTACTTTCAAAGCAATCCTTAAGAATCTGCGGTAATGATTCAAATACCTCCACTGGATCTAATCCACCGGGACCTAACCTCTTCTGTCTTTCCTCCTCTTCATATTCTTCTATTGCTCTCTGTAATTTCTCCTTTGCTCTGTTCTTGATCCTTTCTTTATAGGCATCCAGTTCACTGTTGAATGCTTCCATATATTGCTTTTCACCAATCTTGATTCGTGAGAAAAATGGTCGAACGCAACTTCTCGGATCTACTTCCATTTGCTTAGAAAGCTCTAGGATAAAGTTCATAACGATGGTCTGATGTGCAACATGTCCCATTAATTCATGTTTCTCTTCCATTTCCAGATCGATACACCAGATGACAAGATAATTGGCCGTTTCCTCGCACACTAATTCCGGATTATCCTCCAAGTATTGTTGGCTGTCCTCGAAACGACGAAGCATCCCGAACTTCTTGGCTTTCTGTTTGTATTTATCAGTGAACTCTTGCTGACGTTCTGCCTTTTCTTCATCTGTCAATTCTTTTTTTGGTTTTTCTTTATTTATGATAGTTTTTGATTTCCCTTCGTGACAGATTGTGTCAATATTCAGAGGAGTTAGCTTCTCCTTCTTCTTCAGTTCGGCCTCTTTTTCCTTCCATTTCTTTTCTTGAAGTTGTAACTCTGATAGCTCAACCTGTATCTGGTCAGCTGGTTTCTCATCTGACTCTTTTAGCTTCTGTTTGATTTCGTTCATTTTCTGTTGATGTTCTTTGTATCCCTTCTCAAAATCATCCTTCTCTTTCTTCTGTTGTTCCATGCGATCAAGGCGAGCTTGATGTCTCCATCGGAATAGACTGGCTGTGTCCACATTGGGATGTGTGTCATCTTCGTCATCAGAGATCTCAATGTGATCCCATTTACTGTAATTTATACACGACATTTTATCTTCCTCTCTGAATCTGCAACTCCTTGCAAAACGAAGGTTCCCGAAAATGATTTCCGCTGTTTCGACATGAAAGATAATTCGTCCCACGTTCAATTCGTGGGTAAGCATGTAAATGCAAATTCATAACAGTACTGATACGCTTTTGACATTTCAAGGACTGAGCTAATTTCTAACTATGTGAATATGAAATCTTTTTAACAATTCTTCATTCTGAGACATGTTTGTCCTCACAACAAGAGCGGAATATAACAAATATTCAAATAGTCAAAACTACACTTTCAGACATCCACAAACACATCCCGCATAGACATCCCGCACAGAATCCTACATTAATATAGAAATCAACACAGTCTTAAACATATACATCTGCAAAGACATCCACACAGACATCCACAGAGACATCAACACATACATTCCACGCAGACATTAACACAGACATCCACACAGAAATCAACCACAGACATCCACACAGAAATCAACACAAACATCCACACAGCTATTCACACAAATATCCACACAGACATTCACACAAATATCCACATAGACCTCCAACACAGACATCTTTCACTGACATCCATAGATATATCCACACATACATCCACACTCTACAGAGATATCTACACAGATATCCAAACAAAAATTATGCACTGTATTCAACACAGGGCATCAACAAAGTCTTCCACACTTGTAAAGATCTAAACAGAAAAACACAATCATCTAAACAGACATTATGCACACATTCACACAGTTCACCAACAAACTATTAAACAGACCAACACAATCGTCCACACAGACATTACATCCCACGCAAACCTACACAGACATCCCACACTGACAATCATCCTACACAGACTTCTATGATCCACACAAATCATCCAATCAGACTTCCATACTGACATCAACACATTCACACAAACATACACACAGAAATCATGCACATAGATCCACAAAATGAAATCTACCACACAAAACACAGCTGATCCACACAATCATCTACAAAGACATCCACACAATCTTCCAAGCAGACATCATGCAACCTTCCACGCAAATATCAATACAGATTTTCCACCTAGACTTCCCACACTATCACATGCCATCCACACAGACATCCTACACACATTTCTATACAGACATCAACATAGACATATAGACTTTCCATACAAACATCAACACAGGCACCTTAACAGACATCCACACATGCATCCCGAAGACATCCTACATAGAAATCCCATAGACATCTCACATAAACATCCGCACAGACATCCCACTGACATCCCACTGACATCCCACACAGACATCAACACAGACATTCACATAGACATCAAAACGGACATCCCACACAGACATCAACACATACATCCACAAAGAATACCACACACATCTACACAGACATCCACTCGTACATCCCACACAGATATCCCACACAAACATCCACACAGACATCTCGTACAACATCCACACAGACAACAAAAAGATATCCAGCGCACACCTCCACACAGACTTTAAGACAGACAAATACAAAGACATCTAATTATAATACAACTCAGTCATCAATGACGAATCGACTCAATGCGAGAGCGTACAACTTTCGAAATGACTCAATACATCGGCGAAAAGCTGGGAAAGAGAGAAGTCGCAACGTGAACTTGGTGAGTGGAAACATTGATTAGCACAGAGAGTTTGATTGTAATTTCAAATTAAAATTAAGAAATACTCACTTAAAATATTGAAGAAAATGTGAAAGTTGTTTTAAGCTCAAATAAAAGTTCACGCAACTAGGTTTCTGAGACAAAATGGTCAAACCGAAAGTAGACTTTTCACTATCAAATTTCATGTCTCCTGGCTGTTTCAAAAAATTGAAGGATTTTGAGGTGTTTTTTGTAAATCTCTCTTTAATGGCTAAAAATATTATCACCATTATAATTTTTTGAGATAGTACATATATAAACCTACAAAATGGTATATATTTGGTGTAAAAAAATAAATTAAAGATAGGGACATGATATTTGAAGATCATTGGGGTTTTTACTATAGATTATATAGGGAAAACAAAAATGTAAAAAAAAAAATGCGTATTTTAGATTCAACATTTTTATCAGATAACTTTGCTTGCAAACTTCAAGATTATTGTTTTAAGAACAGGGAAAATTCTAAAAGCACTACCAAATTTTCTCTATATAACCTGTCTCTTCGTAGGCCTTAATTTCAAATGTCATGTCCCCCATCGAAATGTTGATGGATTTTCATGTTTTATGTATCAATTAAGAGGAAATTAAATGAACTCTAAAGGAAAATTATTTTTAGAAACATCCTTGAAAAGGAAGGCCTTCCTTTTTCCTTTAAAAGCCAATATGGACCTAAATGGGGGAAGTTGCATCAAAGTAACTTCAGTAGCCACAATCTATTTTCAAAACCATTATGGATAGTCGGGGACTTTTAAGTTTCAGCGGTGACATTGGCGACTATCATTACAACACTGCTTCCAGTCACTATATATACATGCATTTCAATTTTTGAGCTTTTTATATTTCAATTTCATTAAAATAAAGTGTAAGATTAAAATGCAGACCTTGACTTTCTAGTGGGTTAAAAAGCTCTAAAGAGTTCAAGTTTCCTTGATATTGCAAAGCAAAATCTGGTCTATGTCTGTCTGTCTGTCAGTCCGTCAGTGCATCAACATTTTGGTATAGGTGTTGTGTTTAAGTGTCTAAGAGAAAACTGTGTTGTAGCAACTTGAAACTTAATACAGGGAGTTTGTTTAGCATTTGCGACTAAATTTGGCTCTGGTTACTTTGAAATCCCAAAGTGCTCACTTAATTGGCAACTGAATAAAATCAATCATATTGTTTTGTTTTCTTCCTTTTCATTCACTTTGTTTCTTATACATCGCGGCATGCTATAATTTTCTGCCAATGAGATGTCAAAGTAAACAGGGTTTTTTTTATTTTGGGGAAGGTGCCTGTGCCTGTCTCGTTTGGGAAAATTTGCGACATTTTGCTAAAATTGGGAAAATTTTCGAACAAATTTTCACCAAAGTATAACCCTAAAGTATCATTTATTAACACTGGTAATCTATTGATTTGCTTAAACTGAACAAGGGATGAATAAAAACTTTTTAAAATGTACTTTGAAATAGGACATTTTCAGCTGATTTCCAGGTTTTGAGTCTTATTTTCTCAGGTGATTTTTTCATAATTCCTCTTTGGGAATTTCAGGGTGATTTTTTGGTAAAAATAGAGGAAATTTGGCATTGGGAAGGGGCCGAAATTCGGCCCCAAAACAAGGAAAAAAAAACCCTGATAAACCTTACCCATCGCTATTGTCTGGTATCAGACCCGCTACCAAGACAATTTTTAGCTCACCTCGACGAAGTTGAGTGAGCTTATGCTATAACCCCACGCGTCCGCGTCCGCGTCCGCGTCCGGTTAAGAAGTTTGGGGTAGCTCAGTATCTGACAAAGTACTAATGCTACAGTAACCAAACTTGCACAAGTGATTCATCTTTGGATGCTGAGGTGAACCCATGCATCAGATGCAGCATCTGACCTACATTTTCCGCTTGAGTGACTTGGTTAAGAAGTTTGGGGTAGCTCAGTATCTGACAAAGTACTAATGCTACAGTAACCAAACTAGCACAAGTGATTCATCTTTGGATGCTGAGGTGAACCCATGCATCGGATGCAGCATCTGACCTACATTTTCCGCTTGAGTGACTTGGTTAAGAAGTTTGGGGTAGCTCAGTATCTGACAAAGTACTAATGCTACAGTAACCAAACTTGCACAAGTGATTCATCTTTGGATGCTGAGGTGAACCCATGCATCGTATGCAGCATCTGACCTACATTTTCCGCTTGAGTGACTTGGTTAAGAAGTTTGGGGTAGCTCAGTATCTGACAAAGTACTAATGCTACAGTAACCAAATTTGCACAAGTGATTCATCTTTGGATGCTGAGGTGAACCCATGCATCGGATGCAGCATCTGACCTACATTTTCCGCTTGAGTGACTTGGTTAAGAAGCTTGGGGTAGCTCAATATCTGACAAAGTACTGATGCTACAGTAACCAAACTTGCACAAGTGATTCATCTTTGGATGCTGAGGTGAACCCATGCATCGGATGCAGCATCTGACCTACATTTTCCGCTTGAGTGACTTGGTTAAGAAGTTTGGGGTAGCTCAGTATCTGACAAAGTACTAATGCTACAGTAACCAAACTTGCACAAGTGATTCATCTTTGGATGCCGAGATGGACCCATGCATCAGATGCAGCATCTGACCTATTTTTTCCACTTGAGTGATTTCGCTTTTAAAAGCCAATATTGAGCAAAGTATAAGTGCTACATGTACCAAACTTGCATATTGGATGTATCTTTGATCAAACTTTCATAAAATGACCTTGACCTACTTTTTCCGCTTGAGTGATTTTGCCTTTAAAAGCCAATATTGAGCAAAGTATAAGTGCTAGATGTTCCAAACTTGCATATTAGATGTATCTTTGATCAAACTTTCATAAAATGACCTCGACCTACTTTTTCCGCTTGAGTGATTTTGCCTTTAAAAGCCAATATTGAGCAAAGTATAAGTGATACATGTACCAAACTTGCATATTGGATAAATCTTTGATCAATCTTTCATAAAATGACCTTGACCTACTTTTTCCGCTTGAGTAATTTTGATCTATAAAGCCAATATGGAGCAAAGTATAAGTGCTAGATGTTCCAAACTTGCATGTTAGATGTATCTTTGATCAATCTTTCATAAAATGACCTTGACCTACTTTTTCCGCTTGAGTGATTTTGCTCTATAAAGCCAATATTGAGCAAAGTATAACTGCTACATGTACCAAACTTGCATATTGGATGTATCTTTGATCAAACTTTCATAAAATGACCTTGACCTCCTTTTCCTGCTTGAGTGGTTTTGCCTTTAAAAGCCAATATACATGTGCTAAGAAATATGTTTGAATTGAATTTTGCTGTCACGAGGTGAGCTTCGTAATCTGTGATTACCTATGTTTGTTAGTTGTGCATATGCATTCCCACTGCCAAAGCAATTCATCGGTCTGTTTGTTCACTTGATTCTTCTTATTTATTATTTCTGTTTTGTGTTTCATGTTTCTATGGTGTGAGTTGGTGTTCCTTGTCCCATTTGTGTTTCTTTCTTTGGATGTCTGCTCTGTGTTTTTGCATTGGGTGTTTTGGAGTTTTGCTGTGGTTGCTGCAACCGGGTGTTGTGGGAGATCCCCTCCTTTCTTGTACATGTGTTTCCACCTCTTAAATTTGTATTCTAAAAACAGAGTGTCATTCAATCAATTTTGTAAAGACTAAAGGTTTCCTATAACTTTATATCATCCGCTGACCCTTTCTTAGAACGTCAAACTTTTTAAATATATGGTATAAAATCGTCCAGCCACTTAATAGCCTACACAATGTTCTATTCAGCCTTCCATATTTCATATAAATTTGTATACAAAAATATGATCCTGTAGTATTTGGTTTGCTCCAGTAAAATTTTGATAATCCTGAAAAAATTTGACGGGGCCAAATTGGGCTCCTGAAATTTAAGCTGGGCTCCTAAAATTTCTACATTGTGTTGTCAGGGGCCCAGTTGGCGACCAAGGTTTTAAGTTAAAGGAACTCCTGTAATAGGGTGATAAACTATGATGAGACGAATCAAAGTCAGCAACAAAAGGAGCTGATAAGATAAGGGCTGTATTTAGCCCTGAATCTCATCAAGTATTTCTTCTACACATTGATCTATACACACAAAAAACTTGATCATTACTAAAATGTAATGTATTTGGAGATTCCTCATACAACTTTTATTTTGTTACGCTTATTTCTAGATACTTAAGTTACACTCCAAAGAGTAGGGGGTAGCCATGTTGAAAGGAAAGCTAATATTGAGCAAAAAACATTGAAAATTTAGAACTATCTGGCTAATATGGATAACTATAAACTTTAAAACATAGTTATAATCTAAACAAGATACTAGGAATCAAATTTAAAAGACTGGTCTCAACTTTTTCCATAGATTTTTGAATCTTGAATCTGAAATATGGTTGTTTTTTGTATTAATTGGCTAAAAAGTAGGCATTTTACCGTGAAATACACACTGTTTAGAAATAAACAGCACGCACTTGTGTATTTCATTCCAAAATCTTGTGCATACCATTTGTACATGTTTAGAGTAAATAAATGAATGACTTTAAAAGGGAAGAAAATGAAACTTTGCTTATATTATGGCCTTAAACACTTATTCGTAAAAAGCCCCCCACCCTCCCTTTTTCAGTCTTTCGTCTCTGGGGCATCATTCCCCCCCCCCAGCTACAGAACCCCACTTTGTCAAAAGATGTGTATTAGTGATATACACCTTCTGTAAAAGTGGCGTTCTGTAGCTAGGGGGGGGGGGAACAATGTTGTAAAAAACTTTTCCATTTTCCATTGATTTCTATGGAAAAAAGATATATTTTGCCCCAAAATTAAGGAAAACGATGCACGATAAACCTAATCCAACTGCTGATTATGATGAAACCAATAACTGGCATAAATTTTGAGAAAGAATTTTCTTGAATTTCCCATTTGTAAAATTCCACTTTTTCAGGGTAGATTTTACGCCTTATCTTATCAGCTCCTTTGACCTAGTGACCTTGACCTTGGAGTTTGGCTTACTTTTAAAAGAATTAAACCTTGGCTATAACTCATGAGCTATAGAGGATATGGCTTTGATATTTCACATGCAGAATCCTCATGACCAGACCTTTGATGTGATATCAAGATTTTTGACCTAATGACCTTGACTATGGTATTTGACCTACTTCTAAACCGGGGCTATATCTCATGTACTGTAAGGGGTAGGTCTTGATATTTCACATGTAGATTCCTCATGACCACATCTTTCATTTGATATCATGACATTTTGACCAAGTGACCTTGACATTGACCTTTAACCTACTTCTAAACTATGAGAGGTAGGGTTTTGATATTTCACATATAGATTCCTCATGACCAGAACTTTCATTTGATATCATTACTATTGACCAAGTGACCTTGACCTTTGACCTACTTTTAATCTGTAAGAGACAGGGTTTTGATATTTCACATACAGATTCCTCATGCATAAAACCAAATCTTTCATTTGATATGACTTTTGACAAACTGACCTTGACCTTTGACCTTCTTTTGAACTATAAGGGGTAGGGCTTTGACCATAGCTATTTTAATTTTTTCAATATTATTAATGACCTTTGACTTTTCTGCCTGCACAAAAAAGTATACGTCATCTTATACAAGCACTTCACAATCTGGCCTTATTGCCTTTATATTTATGGTTTATTTAATCAAAATCAAAAAAAAAAAAAAAAAAAAAAAACACCGAAAAAACAGGCAACATGAAGAGATTACTTTGTTGCATGTATGTCTATCAGGTGGTCCATATTACTTCCAAAGGCCTCTACGGGAATTTAGAGAAGTGGTATTTAATTAATTATATTGAGGAAATATTTGTCCTCTTTAATATCATGAGAATACTAATAAACTCAAACAAGACATAATAAACTACAACCAATCAAGCTGGATTTGGCTGTATATGTAAGTTCAAATTAGATTTAGAAGTTTTAGGATACATAACTTTCCACCAGAAAAAATGTTTTTTGCAAAACATCCTTTTTTGTGGCCTTAATGACAGACAGATGTTGGAGACCTATGTTAAACTCTAACATATAAATTTAATAATATTTTATATTGTATTGAAGAAATCTTGTCCATTTTGATGATCTCCATTATGTAAGCAAAACTAATATAGGGATTATTCAATCTTGTATCCATCAGTCTGTACCTCTTTCTGATAAGTCTTAATTTTGCATATCAATTATTGAACTAGTACGTAGGTAGATTAAATTATCTGATGTTACATGTTATATATTTCATTTCCTGGTTTTCGATGTATCAAACCTTTCCTATTTATTATTCATGTAAAAATGTTACCAATTTGTCCATTGATTAAAATAATTGTAAATTATCATAGTTATCAAACATGTTAAAGATGACGTACTTGCACGTGTGCTTGAACCGACCAGTTCACATTAATGTGTGCAGGAAGAAAACATGTTTTTATATAGCCACAGAAACGGCCAAGGACACTTGGCTATTTGGTTGGTTGGGGTGTGTTGGCCAACACACCCCAACCAACCAAATAGCCAAGTGTTGTTGGCCATTTCTGCAGTTAGTTTTTATAATACTGGGAGTATTTATGTGAGCAGTATAGGCATTAATAGTGAAGTACATTATACATGTGCTTAGAATGGTTTGTTTACCATTTATACATGTAGGCTGTAAACCAGTAAGCCATGCCTCCAAAGAAAAAGAGGGCAAAGTCAGCAAAGAAAGGTGGACAAAGGGAGGATCAGAAAGAAACACTAGATGACGGTAAAACCTCCAATGTACAGAATGATAGTGAGGATACAAAATCATATGATGGGAAAAAGGAAGATGTAAGTCACAACCAAGTAATAAAAGGGGATGGAGAAAAGAAAGCTGGAACTGAGAGGTAAATATCAATTCAGCATGGTATAAATTTACAAATATTGATGTTATTTCTTTTTCAATTGTGAGGCTAATGACATTTATATGTTTATATTTTACATGTTTATAAAATCATTTGTGATACAAACTTTCATAGAATGTCATGCTGACTTTTACCAGAATTAAGATTTTTTTAACGAGATAAAGCTGTGGAATCAAGCTACATGTATATTGTCTTTAATTAGCTGTCACTTGTTGTGAAAAAATTCTCAAGCTCGTTGTTCATTATCACTCGCTTGAAATAGCTGTAAATATTGTAGAATACTAGAAGGAGCATTACCAATCTGATTTTGATATAAATATCCAACTTGTCATTGAAGAATATTTACATTACTAGTAGATTCCCCATGTTAAACGCCCATTAGGCAACTAGAATTATATTCCAATAACTTGGGTTGCTCACGTGCAAGTTTTGCGTGTAGGGAGAATTTACCAACGTTCAAATACATTTGACACTAAAACAGGCAAAATATGCGAAGTGCATGGAAATAAAAATGACCGATATTTAGAATAAATGTAAATATAAGTAATGACTGTCTTACTTTTGGTGTTCATGGGTGTATAATTCTGGTTGGACACGTGCAAATTTTCCGAGAATCGCTTCGCGATTCACGGAATTTGCACGTGTCCAACCAGAATTATACACCCATGAACACCAAAAGTAAGACAGTCATTTCTTAAATAAATCCTATTTTAAAGTTCCACCAGTACCTTGTCCTGAATAATTTTTGGTGAGCTTGGCTGTTTGCTTCACTGTGTGTATAGTGGATTCTGGATTCAAACTTTTTTTCACAGTAAAAAGCAGGACAATGTCACAGAGCAGAAAGAAGACATTCAGATGTCAATTCCCGTGGTTGATGGGACGACAGATACAGATAAACAGGTCACTTCCCCAAGAGGAGAGGAGAAAAAGAAGAAAAACAGAAAGGGGAAAAAGGAGTGGACATTTGAATCCTACCTTCACAGAGAGTCAGCAAACATTCACCCCATATTATTAGACTTCATAGAAGAGATGGGAAAAGATGTGGAAGGATGTATTACATTCAAAAGACTTCATGAAACTGGACAATACATGTCATTGTTGAATTACTGTAGTGAGGTCAGTCAGTTCAGAAACCTTAAATAAATGTAAAAATACAAATAGTATACAGTTATGGACTGGCCTGAGGGACAAAGTTCTTTAATTGTTCCCAAAGATAGCAATTACACAAAGGTGTAGCCATTTAAGGAAACAATAAAAGAAGTAGGTCATGAGGGAACACTCTATAATTGTTTTGTCATACCTTTTATTATATGGTCGCAGTTATGTTTTAGAATAGAATTGAATAGAATTTATTCCAAATTAGGGCCCATCTGAGCATAACATAAAACAATCATGATTGGATACATTCACAATTCAAATACACAAATATTATAAATACATATAAATACTGTCAGTTATACCATACACATAAAGAAAAATGTTTATTATTCATTTGTTATACATTATATAATCTATCATTTTATGATGCAAGCTTAAGTAATTTGTGGAACATTTGTGATTAACTATCTATATGAGACTATAAACATTTCAACAATTATTGGACACAATTCAAAAAACGAAATTGCCAAAATTGACCTAGATGATTGACACTCTTTTCTGAAAATTTGATCTTTTAATCGGTATGTAAGAGGTCTGATATTTCACATATGAATTTCATTTAACAAGACTTTTCTACTGATACCAATACTTTTAAACCAAGTGACCTTGACCTACATGTATGACCCACTTTTTAGAATAAGCCACTTCAGGCGACACAAGCATTCCTTGGATTGCAATTTTTATTAGTAGTGAAATGACCATCATATTTCTTGTGACGAAAAAAAAGGCCCTTGCATGAGTGCCATTATCCGTTTTAACTTTTGACACTGAACTTTTAAAACTCTTCAAACTTGAAAGAAAGTCTTACCTTAGCAAAAGAAAGGAATAAATAGATCTTGAAGGGTAAAGGTCAAGGCCAACACTCTATCAAATAGTCTGTAGTGAACATGCATGTATATTGTGCTTTTTTCATGGAACTTGCATATCTATCATTTTATTCAGATAGTTCATATATTTAGTTTTAGGATTTATATGATAAAGCATTCATTTGCTTCTGTACAGAAATGATCAAGATTACCGTTATTATGAAATTCTTTTGTGATAGTAAAAGCTCCTTAGAGTTTTCAGTATGCTGACTTTATATGAATCTATTCATACACATTTGTTTTTCTTCATTTAGAAGCCAAAAGTAGAGGAAAATGTCCCAGAAAAACCAAAAAGGTATATATTCATATTATTTTCATAATGCTGTGTTTGGATAGCTGACATAGATATGAATTTCGCTTTGATGTTTTGAAACTATTGTTTTTGAATTAGATTTACAACAGAGCTATCTGTAATATTTATGTTGAAATAAGTTTGAGAAAGTCTGCCATTGTAGTCTAAGAAAAGTTCTTTGTCTTATCTTTGAAATAAGTCAAAAGATCCTCATGTCTCTTAAAGGAAAATCTCTGAAAACATATAAAAGTACATGTAGTTGTTTTTAGTATTTTTCTATTATCTTAACGTGATATTCTGTAAGGACTCATATAGATCAAATGTACTATTAATAGTAACAAAAAGTTTAAGGACTCTTCATATAGAACAGCTGTTTCCGTTTTAGAACACGTCATGACGTCATAATAGATGTTGTTTGCTGTACAAAGCACTGTCTTACTGATTTTGAGAAATTCAAAAATATTAAAACAAATCCATCAATACCTGGAATTATAGATTTGAATAAATCATATTGACCTCCGACTTTGTTCCCAATTACTATGATTTTTTGCAAGTCTATAATTCCAGGTATCGATCTCATCAAAGTGCTTTAATCCTATAATATATTGTAGTGGTAAAGGAGGAAGGTCCAGAGGCAAAGATGACGCCTTAAAGAAGCTGGAAGAGGAGAATGCAGAGTTGAATAAACAGATAGACCAAGCAAGGAGAAAGTCAGTGTCTATTATATCACTACACTATACTCATACATGTATAAACAGATAGACCAAGCAAGGAGAAAGTTAGTGTCTATTACATCACTACACTGTACTCATACATGTATAAACAGATAGACCAAGCAAGGAGAAATTTAGTGTCTATTATATCACTACACTGTACTCATACATGTATAAACAGATAGACCAAGCAAGGAGAAAGTTAGTGTCTATTATATCACTACACTATACTCATACATGTACATGTATAAACAGATAGACCAAGCAAGGAGAAAGTTAGTGTCTATTATATCACTACACTATACTCATACATGTATAAACAGATAGACCAAGCAAGGAGAAAGTTAGCGTCTATTATATCACTACACTATACTCATACATGTATAAACAGATAGACCAAGCAAGGAGAAAGTTAGTGTCTATTATATCACTACACTATACTCATACATGTACATGTATAAACAGATAGACCAAGCAAGGAGAAAGTCAGTGTCTATTATATCACTACACTATACTCATACATGTATAAACAGATAGACCAAGCAAGGAGAAATTTAGTGTCTATTATATCACTACACTGTACTCATACATGTATAAACAGATAGACCAAGCAAGGAGAAATTTAGTGTCTATTATATCACTACACTGTACTCATACATGTATAAACAGATAGACCAAGCAAGGAGAAAGTCAGTGTCTATTATATCACTACACTATACTCATACATGTATAAACAGATAGACCAAGCAAGGAGAAATTTAGTGTCTATTATATCACTACACTGTACTCATACATGTATAAACAGATAGACCAAGCAAGGAGAAAGTTAGTGTCTATTATATCACTACACTGTACTCATACATGTATAAACAGATAGACCAAGCAAGGGGAAAGTTAGTGTCTATTATATCACTACACTATACTCATACATGTATAAACAGATAGACCAAGCAAGGAGAAAGTGTCTATTATATTACTACACTATACTCATACATGTATAAACATATAGACCAAGCAAGGAGAAAGTTAGTGTCTATTATATCACTACACTATATCGTACATGTATAAACATATAGACCAAGCAAGGAGAAAGTCAGTGTCTATTATATCACTACACTATACTCATACATGTATAAACATATAGACCAAGCAAGGAGAAAGTCAGTGTCTATTATATCACTACACTATACTCATACATGTATAAACAGATAGACCAAGCAAGGAGAAAGTCAGTGTCTATTATATCACTACACTATACTCATACATGTATAAACAGATAGACCAAGCAAGGAGAAAGTCAGTGTCTATTATATCACTACACTATACTCATACATGTATTAATGTGTACATGACATACTATCCCTTTTATAACCTCAGTATTGGAGATTCATAGACATATAGGTTTTGCCATGCCCCTATATTCAGAGATTCAGGGGCATATATTTTTTGGAATGTAATTCTATCTGTCTGTTTTCCCTGAAAGAACTTTGGCCTTGGCCCCAACTTCAGAATGCTAAGTGATGGGCTTTTATATTTCACATGTGTATTCCCTGTGATAAGTCACCTTTTCATGGTAATAAATATTTTTTACCTTGTGATTATGATCTTGGAGATTAAGCAACTTTTTAAAACTATAACCTTGGCTATAACTTCTGAATGGTAATTAAGTGATCAGATTTCATTCCTTAACCAACTTTAAAAAAACTTTAACCTTTATCAAAATGTTTGAATTTTTAAAAGCGATTGGGTTTTCAAATTTCACCTTCTGTATGTGTACTTATTTTAGATTGAATCATATTTTAGCGGAGTTAGCACTATCAAGATTGCGCTAATTAAAGACTACTTTAAATTATTGAACTTTTATAGATTAATGTTGAATATAAGTCAGATGTGCTAAATTATGATTACGCTTATATGTCAATTTGTCTTATTTTACTCTGTTTGCGCTAAAGTTTGGTTGCGCTACAATAAGTACACATACAGTATGCATTCCTTATGAAAAACGTTTCTTTTGGTGCCCAAAGGTTTGACCTTGGGATCTTCAAATTGGAATTAACTTACTATTAAGAAAAACTTAATATACATGTATATCATGGCAATAACTTTTGAATGATTGAAAATAGGGCTTTCATATTTCACAATTCTATTACTTGTGATAAGACTTTTTGATCGCTATGACCTTGACTGTTGAGATTGACCAACTTTATTTTTGATAGTATTGATCAAGAGGTCGCATGATACACTTATCATTTCGCGACCCAGGTATCACAATACTGTCACATTTGTTTAATCAAATAGGAAGAGGTAACATCTGCTTCAAAGAACCTTTAATGACTTTATTTTTTTCAATTTTCATACATTTTCTGAGAGATAAAAGAAAACCCTCGAAAGAGACATCAGATTTAAATTTTTTTCTTTCACCAAATTAATCATTCTTTCATCTTTATCAGACAAACAAAATAATCTGAGCAGAGATCCCAAACAAATTACATTAGCTTCAAAATTTATATTCTAATATGACTTGATTCTTTTTCCCTATTAAGACAACAGACATGAGCTGGGCTCTATTCTCCAATATAGGCCCTATAGCGATAAGCCATGCCTACCCATTTTCTGAAAACAGATAAACCGACAGGAACTGGTTTTTACCAAGAATCGATTGGTCATCATTAGAATAGAAATAAAAAATGACAAGCCGGGCTCTATTGTCTCATAATGCCCGAGCGTCCTCAGCCAATTACATTTATCACCTCGCCGCTGACGCAGCTTGGTAATAAATGTGATTGGCTGAGGACGCTCGGGCATTATGAGACAATAGAGCCCGGCTTGTCATTTTTTATTTCTTAAATGAAAGAAATATAAAGTTTGAAGTATCATGATACTATCATATCGCAGCCCTGTATTGTGATACTGTATTGTATCGTAGGGTACATGGCAATACTGGAGCCTAGTGTACAGAATTTAGATTTGTTAAATTTCTGTAAGTAGGATTTGTAGTCAAAAATTATTTTTTTTCTGTAATAGAAGCAAAATTGTGCATGAGTATCTTACATGTATTGCACAGTGATAAGGAAATTCTTATTTATACCAGTACATTGTATATATATCTTTATCTACAGAATAGCAGAGGAAATGGGCACAAATCGAAAGCTTATTGGTCGAATGTCTCAGCTAGAGGAAGAAAATAACACATATAAAAGGAATTCAGGAATTGAGGAAAAGTTACATGAGAATATGAAGGAGAAAGAGAAAATAATATCGGATCTGGAAAGCAAGTTATCTACCCAGGAATCGGAGCTTGCCCAGCAGTCGGAGGAAGCTAAAAATTTTAGTACGATGTATACCACTCTGAAAGAGCAAAACGAAAGTATGAGCAGAGATTTAGAGGAAGTCACACAGAGTCAGCGGGAGCTTGATAGTAAACTAAGGTCTGAGACAGAGAGCAAAAACATGCTACAACGACGCGTGGACCAACTTAATAAAACTAACAATAAGCTGAAAACGGAACTAGATGATATGAAGGCTGATAGAGATACATACAAAGACAGGTATGTTTGGTTTATCTGTAGTGTGCCTTTCTATAGAACTATGTATTATGCTGTGACATTGTCTGTCCATCCATCCGTCCATTTGTCCTAAAAGGTTGATATTCTGATTAAACCAAGACTGCTGGGATCTTCATACTACCACTTAGGATCACCTTTACAAGAGAAAAGCCTTTTGAATTTTTATGTCACAGGTCAAGGTCACTGCCATTGGCACTAGTAGAACCTTTTTGGCAGTATATAGACTAATACCATTTTTGCTGGGATCATATTTGCCACTAATAATCACTGTGGCAAGGAGATCTAGTTATAATCAAGGCCAGAAATTAAGGTCAAAAGTTGTAGTTCAAGGTCACAGCAGAATAGTTTGATCAACACAGATTGTTCATTTTGTAGATTTTGTGTTGGTCTTGTCTCTAAATATAATAAAATACTCTCATACAATGTTTTAGAATTCATTTGCAAAATATAAGAACAAAATAAGAAAAAGTTTTCAAATTATTTTAAAAGATTCATGCAATTCAAAAGGAAGGATGCAATCATTTATTTTCCTTGTTATTTTGTTGAAAATTATGTAGGAAAATGTCTAGACATTTATGTCTGTCACAGAAAAAAACTTAAAAGAGTAGACATGATACTGTACAAAAAAATTAGTAATGTTGGTACGATATTGTTTATAAACATAATATTAAATTTGATATGATTTTATCATTTCTTTCTCCTCCATAAACATGGTTTATTCTTCAGAAAGTAAGTTTTACATTGTTTTAGTTATAGTGTATTTGTTAGCTTGTTACATGTATTTATCATCAGTGCATACACCTTTATTATTAGAGTCCTGTATTGTTATGAGCTGAAGGCCCTTCTATCCATCAACACAAACTTTCTTACAAAATAGTTTTGAATATGATATAGCCCTCATATTCATTACTGAACAAATTGTTTTAGGATCATGGATTTGATTTTGAATGGTACCCTCAAGCTTTGGCAGGTTTAAATGTTGAATTCTAATAAACAAAACTCTCTTAAGCCTGCTGCAGGACCCTAATATTTTACTTGGTCAGTTTACCAGTTTTTGTAAAATTTTCTTTGTGTTTGAATACAGTTCTATTTTTGTTTCATTTTCAAAAAGAACTGTACTGAGTGTCAGTGCATGAAAAGAGCTTAGTATGAAAGCATAGGGGTTATTTATGGTTGCACCCATTTCTTTCACGAAATGGTAAAATTATGTATCTTTCTTTCATTTGAAAAAAATGTTTAGAAAAAACTCAACTTAATTTTGCATTGTGCGTCAGATTGCATTGATAATGTTTCAATTCATTACAGAATTTTTTTTTTTCGTATTCCTAGTATAATGCTTATACATGCACAAATGTATGGAGCAAAATTTTATTTATCATAGTATAGATAATGTAAATCTATTATCATTCATTTAGTCCCAATCAGATTTTGTCAACAATTTTGAAATTGATAGTCAAGAAAGGTAGAACATTGTGTTGAATTTTTTTATAGATTGAATTATGGTTTTAATTCTAAAATTATAAGAAATGACTAAAGATATTTTTGTCTATCAATGTACAGTCAAAAGCTGACACACATAAAAAATACTATTTCCTCATAGATTTTTCAGTATCAGTTTATGTTTATATACATAAATAGACAGAAAAATTAGTATATGGTCATTCCTTAATTAACAAATGTGAATTCAAAATTTATTTTCTAAATTGAAAAAAAGACATAATTTTAAAATGGCAGTCAGATTTATTTCTTATTGAGCATTATATGTACAACTAGTTTATAAATCTGCATGTGCTAGTCATTGTTACAATGAAAAGGAAATTTGTATAAAGTATATAACTAGTTTATAAATCTGCATGTGCTAGTCATTGTTACAATGACAAGGAAATTTGTATAAAGTATATAAATACATCTATGTTCAATACTTCCTATGGTTATTGCCTTTCAATACAAGTCTGATAACTAAAGTTTAAAGCTTGTTATAATAAACATAGCTTGTAATAAACTCTCTGAAAGTGGAAGTAAAATACAGTTTCATTTTGTCCTACTACCTGTAGATAGTTATACATGGAAACTTTGTGGTAGTTTTGAGTATCACAAAGACTCAGATGATCTATTATAGGCAGTATTTCCTCAGTTCAACCTTTAGACAAAGCTAAAATTTGTCATTTTTCTCACATTTTGAATTGAATAAGGTTCAGTCAGCTAGCTGGTGCCAAGTTGACGACCGGAAATGCGGACATTGCTGACCTATCAGATGAGAATCGACCTCAGAAAATAGCGGAGAAATTCAGTGAGTTATATGATAACCAGTGGACGGACGCGTACGAGGAACTGACAGAGGAATGTAAGCTGTCAGAGCCAGACACCATCAAGCAACTTCTGGAGACACTGAGGGTAAGCCTGTTTTTTAAGGTATAAAGTAATTGACTTGAATAATTGTATTTATGTTTAATTTGTATAATTTGAATTCAAGTAAAAGTAATAAGATGGTTGGATCTAGACTTTTAAAGGAAAAATGTTAGTTACTGGATTGCCAAATGTCAGACATTGTATCTCCCGATTGACTGCTAGTATTTCATTATACAATGCTTTTATTCCTTAACAGAAAATTTGATTATAAAGTGTTTTTTTTAGATTAAACATATTTTATTGGGAAAAAGCAAAAGGATTGGACAGAAGTTATCCAACTTAGATTGTCCTCTCCGAGATTATGACATTGTAATGTAGAAGTAGAATGTAGAAGTCCACTAATAGGCAGTGTCAGACAAATGATATTCCCTCAATCTTTGAATAAAGCATTTCCTACAAAAATTTTAAGTCATGTTTTAATTTAATCTATCAGTTATGTGTAGAGTTAAATTTATATCCCTTAAAACTTTGAAAAATAAAAAAAATTACAGAGAAGCTTATGCAAAAGTAGAATTATAATTTTTTTAGTGAAATATACATGTATATAACAGTAAATCTTTTCATTTCCGTAAAAACGACTTCTACTCAATAAGCAAAATTTATTTTGATATGAAAATGTTGTACATTGTAGTGAATCAAGATATGAAAGGTATCTTTGATCCTATGTTCAACATTTCTGGTTATACAAAAATGTATAATGCATGAATTATCAAAATTATGCAAGCATGCATATTTAATTTTAGTGCACATAAAACTTTTGCAAAGAAAAAAAATTGTGAGAACATTTTGTTCAAATCTTTTTTTATGCCCCCGGAATCAAGGATTCGGGAGCATATAGTTTTTGGCCTGTCTGTCTGTTTGTCGGAAAAACATTGGACATAACTTTTGAATGGTGAGTGATGGGGCTTTCATATTTCACATGTTTATTCCTTGTAACAAAACCTTTCTATTGATACCAAAATGTTTTAACCTTGACTTTGACCTACTTTACAAAAACTTTAAAATTGCGCATAACTTTTGAATGGTAAGTGATAGGACTTTGATATTTCACATGTGTATTCCTAGTCACAAGATTTTTCCATTGATATCAACATTTTTTTTAACCCAGTTACCCTTCTTCTTCTTCTTCTTCCACTATAGTGCTGCACCACTTAAGTATTTTTGCACTTAGGATCGTGGGGGGACAAACGTGGGGATCGCACTTAGGATCGTGGGGGGACCCTTACCTTGGCCTTTCACATATGGTACTTTTAAAACAGAAAATGGTGTTTGTACTAACAAAGATGCTACTGGGACATTCATGTTTCACAAACAGACTTTATTTTTTATCATTTTAACAGATTTGTGAGAGCATTTGTTCGGAGACAGCAGAGAGACAACAGATGGCACTTCTCCGGAACATTAAGGAGGACTTAACCATGACACAGGATGATATTCCCTCAGAGACCATGTGTAATGGCGGAGAAAATGAGGTAAGACTCTTCTAACATTAAGGAGGACTCAACCATGACACGGGATGATATTTCCTCAGAGACCATGTGTAATGGCGGAAAAACCTGAGGTAAGACTCTTCTAACATTAAGGAGGACTTAAGGTGGCTCAATAATCCAAGAATTCTTTGTCAGAGGAGAAAAAAATATTCTGTTTATTTAACATTGATATCTGATGATTTATATTTGTAATTAAGATTACATATCATCGACCATTTGACTGACCAGTGGTCCTCTGAATATACATATATAAACCAACCCCGAGATATGTCGCAAAACAATGAATTTACAAATGATTTGTCGAAAAAATAAACAAGAAAGGGAAAGTATACATGTGTACCTCTAAATATCCTTGGCAAAGCGTTATTCGACCTTGTCTTTTATAAACTCACCTTTCATGTTTTGTTAGTGTCAGTTAAATGAGATTTGTCAAATAAAGTTCATGTTCAAGTCAAAGCTTAAAAGATGTTTTGTTCAAATTTTCATATCTGATTCCATCAATCTATTTAGAGATACGAAAATATATACATGTATAAGAGAAATAGAACTAAAGTAAATGGAAGCGTTTTTAAACATTTTGACGTTCAAGGTCAATAAGTGGATGTCAATCCCCTCCCTCGTTCTCGATAATGCGTGCATTTATCTGTGAAATGGATATATCTTTGAACAAAGCTGGGTTGAAACTAAAATTCATTCGCTGAAGTTTTTCAAATAGGGAAACTTTATTCGATAACATCTTGTTGCAAAGTACGAAAGTTGACAAAATTGAAGAAAATTTTTTTAAACCAAAGATTATTAGAGAAACCAAACTTGAAATATCTTATCTATGATATCGCTAAAATCTCCAAGAAATATCTTTTTTTATCATGAACTTAAGTTTACCTTCTTGAATTCGTTCATAGGCAACAGGCGATTGAATTTCCGCCGATGACGTTCTAAAAACGATACGTTTACGGCGTTAGCCACGGTGTCTTACTTACGGGATATTTTTGTATATATAAATTAAAAGATACATTTGACTTAACATTTATTACACTCAGATTGTAGATGATAATTTTCTGTTTCCATCGATACCAAACATGTCGAAATCCGTCAAGAAACAAGCAAATTACGGAGGAGTTTGAAGGCCAAAAACTAAAAAAGGCCATATATAAAAGTACTGCACTCAATATCTGATGACGTCAAACGATTATTGAGCCTCCTTAACCATGACACAGGATGATATTCCCTCAGAGACCATGTGTAATGGCGGAGAAAATGAGGTAAGACTCTTCTAACATTAAGGAGGACTTAACCATGACACTGGATGATATTCCCTCAGAGACCATGTGTAATGGTGGAGAAACCCGAGGTAAGACTCTTCTAACATTAAGGAGGACTTAACTATGACACGGGATGATATTTCCTCAGAGACCATGTGTAATGGTGGAAAAAAATGAGGTAAGACTCTTCTAACATTAAGGAGGACTTAACCATGACACGGGATGATATTTCCTCAGAGACCATGTGTAATGGCAGAAAAAAACGAGGTAAGACTCTTCTAACATTAAGGAGGACTTAACCATGACACGGGATGATATTTCCTCAGAGACCATGTGTAATGGTGGAAAAAAATGAGGTAAGACTCTTCTAACATTAAGGAGGACTTAACCATGACACGGGATGATATTTCCTCAGAGACCATGTGTAATGGCAGAAAAAAACGAGGTAAGACTCTTCTAACATTAAGGAGGACTTAACCATGACACGGGATGATATTTCCTCAGAGACCATGTGTAATGGCGGAAAAACCTGAGGTAAGACTCTTCTAACATTAAGGAGGACTTAACCATGACACAGGATGATATTTCCTCAGAGACCATGTGTAATGGCGGAAAAACCTGAGGTAAGACTCTTCTAACATTAAGGAGGACTTAACCATGACACGGGATGATATTTCCTCAGAGACCATGTGTAATGGTGGAAAAAAATGAGGTAAGACTCTTCTAACATTAAGGAGGACTTAACCATGACACGGGATGATATTTCCTCAGAGACCATGTGTAATGGCAGAAAAAAACGAGGTAAGACTCTTCTAACATTAAGGAGGACTTAACCATGACACGGGATGATATTTCCTCAGAGACCATGTGTAATGGTGGAAAAAAATGAGGTAAGACTCTTCTAACATTAAGGAGGACTTAACCATGACACGGGATGATATTTCCTCAGAGACCATGTGTAATGGCAGAAAAAAACGAGGTAAGACTCTTCTAACATTAAGGAGGACTTAACCATGACACGGGATGATATTTCCTCAGAGACCATGTGTAATGGCGGAAAAACCTGAGGTAAGACTCTTCTAACATTAAGGAGGACTTAACCATGACACAGGATGATATTTCCTCAGAGACCATGTGTAATGGCGGAAAAACCTGAGGTAAGACTCTTCTAACATTAAGGAGGACTTAACCATGACACGGGATGATATTTCCTCAGAGACCATGTGTAATGGCGGAAAAACCTGAGGTAAGACTCTTCTAACATAAAGGAGGACTTAACTATGACACGGGATGATATTTCCTCAGAGACCATGTGTAATGGCAGAAAAAAATGAGGTAAGACTCTTCTAACATTAAGGAGGACTTAACCATGACACTGGATGATATTCCCTCAGAGACCATGTGTAATGGCAGGAAAAAATGAGGTAAGACTCTTCTAACATTAAGGAGGACTTAACCATGACACGGGATGATATTCCCTCAGAGACCATGTGTAATGGTGGAAAAAATGAGGTAAGACTCTTCTAACATTAAGGAGGACTTAACCATGACATGGGATGATATTTCCTCAGAGACCATGTGTAATGGCGGAGAAAATGAGGTAAGACTCTTCTTACATTAAGGAGGACTTAACCATGACATGGGATGATATTTCCTCAGAGACCATGTGTAATGGCGGAGAAAATGAGGTAAGACTCTTCTTACATTAAGGAGGACTTAACCATGACATGGGATGATATTTCCTCAGAGACCATGTGTAATGGCAGAAAAAAATGAGGTAAGACTCTTCTAACATTAAGGAGGACTTAACTATGACATGGGATGATATTTCCTCAGAGACCATGTGTAATGGTGGAAAAAAATGAGGTAAGACTCTTCTAACATTAAGGAGGACTTAACTATGACATGGGATGATATTTCCTCAGAGACCATGTGTAATGGTGGAAAAAAACGAGGTAAGACTCTTCTAACATTAAGGAGGACTTAACTATGACATGGGATGATATTTCCTCAGAGACCATGTGTAATGGCGGAGAAAATGAGGTAAGACTCTTCTTACATTAAGGAGGACTTAACCATGACATGGGATGATATTTCCTCAGAGACCATGTGTAATGGCAGAAAAAAATGAGGTAAGACTCTTCTAACATTAAGGAGGGCTTAATCATCATCAGACACATCTGATATTCCCTCAGAGACCATGTGTAATGGCAGAAAAAAATGAGGTAAGACTCTTCTTACATTAAGGAGGACTTAACCATGACATGGGATGATATTTCCTCAGAGACCATGTGTAATGGCAGAAAAAAACGAGGTAAGACTCTTCTTACATTAAGGAGGACTTAACCATGACACGGGATGATATTTCCTCAGAGACCATGTGTAATGGCAGAAAAAAATGAGGTAAGACTCTTCTTACATTAAGGAGGACTTAACCATGACATGGGATGATATTTCCTCAGAGACCATGTGTAATGGCGGAAAAAAAATGAGGTAAGACTCTTCTAACATTAAGGAGGACGTAATCATCATCAGACACAGGGTGATATTCCCTCAGAGACCATGTGTAATGGTGGAGAAAATGAGGTCAGTAAATAGAGTTGATTTTAAAATGTTTATTTTACTTAACTCCTCTTCAAGACTGGGAATCTTCCAAGAACCAAAGATTGAGACCTTGACCTTTGACCCAGTGACCTTGGTCTTGACCTTTGACCTTCTATTAAACTATAAAGGGTAGGGGTTTGATATTTCACATATAGATTGATACCATGACTTTTGACCTAGTGACCTTGACCTATGACCTACTTTCAAACTTGATTTGTGTAGATGAAAGTGAAAGTAGAACGCCAGTCGTGTTTGTGCATTATAAAAAGCTAATATTCACCTTATTTTGTATGCAACACATAGGTAAGGCTTTATTACACTGCATCACATTTCCCTTTTTCAATGAATTATATATCCTGTGCAGAAATATAGAAAAATCTATTGTTCTGCGTAGGGAGATTACCCACCGTGATGCTTACTTTTCTAGTACAAATTTTGATTTGGACAGACTTTTGATTCAGAGATTTCTATCTTTCAGGATGATAGTATGAACAATGACATAGATGTATCTCTGTCTACCCAGGATAGAAAGTTTCTCCTTGAAATGAGGAAAACTAATGCTTCATGGACACTGCCAATACTGCAAAAGGTATTGTCTATAGGGCAAAGTGAATAAGAGGCCACAATACCCCTAAATTGGCCCTTCAATTTTCCTAGGAATTTAAACTTTAAGGTTGTAAACCCATAACTGTCTACTTCCACTCTAAATTACGCTTTTTAGCTCACCTGAGCCATAGGCTCAAGTGAGCTATTGTCATAGTGTTGCGTTCGGCGTCCGGCGTCCGTCGTCGTCGTCGTCGTCGTCCGTCGTCGTCCGTCGTCGTCCGTCGTCGTCCGTCGTCGTAAACTTTTCACATTTTAAACTTCTTCTCCAGAACGGCTGAAGGGATTTTGGTGAAACTTGGTAGGTATGAAGTACTCATGGTCCCCTACAAGTGTTGTTGTTTTTCGTCCGGATCTGTCAACAGGTGGCGCCACCACAGCCAAAAGTAGGTCACGGGGGGTACCCTCCTTTGACAAACTTCTTCTTCAGAACCGAAGCATGTATCGACAAACCGAAAGCATCAGGATGATCTAGAGAGATGTCTTAAGAAGTGTTGTTATTTTTGGTTCCACTTCGAAGTCAAATTTTTGACGCGTTTTTGACGTCTTTTCGGACTTTGTCAGAAATGCACATTTTTGCACTATTTCTTTAAATAACTCAATAAGTGTATGATTTTACACACTCATTTACTACATATTTATCATATTTAACTTACTTAATGCTTTGATATGTATTTTATGCTTAAATTTTATTTTTTTGATTTTTTATGAATTTTTTTCTTATGTAAAAAGGAAGGGGGGGGGGTTGATTTTCATACATTTTCTGCTTCTTTTCTATAACCACTCTTCAGATTGTCATGACAATTTGTAGGTATGAGGTACTCATGCATGGTACCCTACAAGTGAAAGAATTTTGTCAAGATATCCACTTTTGGATTTTTAAGGAATATTTTTTAAGATTGTACATAGGTATAATGTATGTTTTCCATGCCAAATGGACCCATGGGGAGTAGCTTCAAACCCCGGCGGGACCCCAACAATTTTTTTTTTCCCTTTTTCAGTTTTTTTTCTCTTTTTATTTTTATATTTATCGCTAGAAATGAAACTGTGAAAGAATTTTGTCAAAATATCAACTTTTAGATTTTTAATGATTTTTTAAATAAGACAAGCTATAGCTAGTTTGGCTTTGTGTACTTATTTTCATACTTCGAATTAACTTGGCCACATACGCTATCAAATATACTCTGAATTTATTTTTAAGATGTTGACTTTTTGTGTCGCCTGCGAAGCACAGCGACACTTAGGGATCACTTTGTCCGTTGTTCGTCTGTCCGTCCATCCGTCCCTCCGTCTGTCCGTCTGTCTGTCACACTTGGGTGTCACACCCCATAACTTTTGATTGGTAAGTGATAGGGCTTTGATATTTCACATGTGTATTCCTTGTGACAAGACCTTTATACACATATCATAATTTTTGACCTTGTGACCTTGACCTAGATATTTGACCTACTTTTCTAAAAATCTAATATTGGCTATATCTCTTGATTGATTAGTGATAGGACTTTGATATTTCACATGTGTATTCCTTGTGATTAGACCTTTCTACACATATAATGTTTGACCTTGTGACCTTGATCTAGATATTTGACCTACTTTTCTAAAAATCTAATATTGGCTATATCTCTTGATTGATTAGTGATAGGACTTTGATATTTCACATGTGTATTCCTTGTGATTAGACCTTTCTACACATATAATGTTTGACGTTGTGACCTTGACCTAGATATTTGACCTACTTTTTAAAAAAAAACCAAGATTGGCTATATCTATTGATTGGCAAGTGATAGGGCTTTGATATTTCTCTTGTGTATTCCTTTTGACAATACCTTTCTACACATACCATAATTTTGACCTCATGACCTTGACCTAGATATTTGACCTACTTTTCAAAAAAATTAAGATTTGCTATATCTTTTGATTGGTAAGTGATAGAGCTTTGATATTTCATATGTGTATTCCTTCTTGTGACAAGGCCTTTCTACACATATCATAACTTTTGACCTCATGACCAAGACCTAGATATTTGACCTACTTTTCAAAAAATCTTAGATTGGCTATTTCTTTTGATTGCTGAGTGATAGGCTTTGATATTTCACATGTGCATTCCATGTGACAAGACCTTTCTTCACATACCATCATTTTTAGCTCACCTCGACGAATTTGAGTGAGCTTATGCTATAACCCCACGCGTCCGCGTCCGTGTCCGCGTCCGCGTCCGTGTCCGCGTCCGCGTCCGTGTCCGCGTCCGCGTCCGGTTAAAAAGTTTGGGGTAGCTCAGTATCTGACAAAGTACTAATGCTACAGTAACCAAACTTGCACAAGTGATTCATCTTTGGATGCTGAGGTGAACCCATGCATCGTATGCAGCATATGACCTACATTTTCCGCTTGAGTGACTTGGTTAAGAAGTTTGGGGTAGCTCAGTATCTGACAAAGTACTGATGCTACAGTAACCAAACTTGCACAAGTGATTCATTTTTGGATGCTGAGGTAAACCCATGCATCGGATGCAGCATCTGACCTACATTTTCTGCTTGAGTGACTTGGTTAAGAAGTTTGGGGTAGCTCAGTATCTGACAAAGTACTGATGCTACAGTAACCAAACTTGCACAAGTGATTCATCTTTGGATGCTGAGGTGAACCCATGCATCGGATGCAGCATCTGACCTACATTTTCCGCTTGAGTGATTTGGATAAGAAGTTTGGGGTAGCTCAGTATCTGACAAAGTACTGATGCTACAGTAACCAAACTTGCACAAGTGATTCATCTTTGGATGCCGAGATGGACCCATGCATCGGATGCAGCATCTGACCTACTTTTTCCGCTTGAGTGATTTCACTTTTAAAAGCCAATATTGAGCAGAGTATAAGTGCTACATGTACCAAACTTGCATATTGGATGTATCTTTGATCAAACTTTCATAAAATGACCTTGACTACTTTTTCCGGTTGAGTGATTTTGCCTTTAAAAGCCAATATTGAGCAAAGTATAAGTGCTAGATGTTCCAAACTTGCATATTAGATGTATCTTTGATCAAACTTTCATAAAATGACCTTGACCTACTTTTTCCACTTAAGTGATTTTGCCTTTAAAAGCCAATATTGAGCAAAGTATAAGTGATACATGTACCAAACTTGCATATTGGATGTATCTTTGATCAATCTTTCATAAAATGACCTTGGCCTACTTTTTCCGCTTGAGTGATTTTGCTCTATAAAGCCAATATTGAGCAAAGTATAACTGCTACATGAACCAAACTTGCATATTGGATGTATCTTTGATCAAACTTTCATAAAATGACCTTGACCTACTTTTTCTGCTTGAGTGGATTTGCCTTTAAAAGCATGTACTAAGAAATATGTTTGAATTGAATTTTGCTGTCACGAGGTGAGCTTCGTAATCTGTGATTACCTATGTTTTACCTCGTGCACTTGCCCTATATATTTGACCTACTTTTCAACAAATCTATGATTTGCTATTTCTTTTGAGTGGTAAGTGATAGGGCTTTGATATTTCACATTTGTATTCCTTATGAAAAGACCTTTCTAAACATTCCATAATTTTTAACCTAGTGACCTTGCCCTTGATATTTGACCTAATTTCAATAAAAAAAAATCCTCTACGCAGGCGACACAAGCATTCCTTGGATTGCTTTTTTTTCATACATGCATATTTCAGAACAATTCCCCTATTTAATGATTATTTTATCTGTCTTATTTCTGTATCTATGGTAAACATAGTCGCCATATATCTTGTGTTACAGATTTGATTGGTTCAATACCTCCTTGCCCCTTTAGTAGGGGTAACTACAGGAAATAAAAAGGTGCACACTAAAAATTTTGCCTGAAATGAAATGCCCGGAAGTCTGTAAAATTGGTCTTTTTTGATTGCGAATCTTTGGCACGCATAAAAATGTAAAGAAAAAGGGGGGGGGGGGTCATGCATGTCCTTTTTTCGCAAATTTCACTTTTTTTACAGGAACTCTGCGTCCTCATCGAAAATGTTCCGAATTTTGCATATTTTCAAACCTATCTGTAGATTGCATAAAAGACAAGATCAAGTTCGAAGTTAAATTTATCACGACTATTGATTCAATATGCTAAAAATACATTTCCAAGCGCCGCATTTCAGCATATTTACCGAAAATAATTTGTCCAAGTGGCTTCACTGGGTCATGAGGTTTGATACACCGTACACTGCTGTTTGGAAAATAAATTGGCTCAATTTCTGCACAACTCACTTGAATTAATATTGTCCGCTAACAACTTGTCTGTGTTAATTGGATTAACACGATTTTGACTGTACGTTACATGTATTAAGATGAAATCAATACTATTCAAAAGCTCTCATTCATAGATTTCTGTATAATTTAATATGAATAAAGGCAAAACCGAAAAGTCTTTGTTTTTTATGCTTCCGGAATCAAAGATACGGGGGCATATAGTTTTTGGCCTGTCCGTCTGTCTGTTTGTCCGAAAAACTTTACATTGGGCATAACTTTGGAATGGAAGGTGATAGAGCTTTCATATTTCACATGTGTATTCCTTGTGACAATACCTTTCCATTGATACCAAAATTTTTGACCTCGTGACCTTGACCTTTGACCTACTTTTCAAAAACTTTAACATTGGGCATAACTTTTGAATGGTTAGTGATAGGGCTTTCATATTGTACATGTGTATTCTTTGTGACAAGATCTTTCCATTGATACCAACATTACTCTGACCCTGACCTCTCACATACTTAACAGAAAATGATGTTTATACCAACAAAGATGCCACCGTGGGGCATTCGTGTTTCACAAACAGGCTTTATTATTTTCTGGCATACTAGCTATTAATAATGAAAGGTTTGGTGTTCAATTTTAAATAAACTTAATTTATGAAATCATTTCATTGTTTTATTCTGTTTCTGTTGCACATTAATGTGGAATTTTACAAAATGATTTTATTTTTGATGTTGCATAATCAAACTATACAAGCTGGGCATATGACTTTGGATCGCATAATCCATCTTTTCAAATCAGTAAAAAAAGTTGTTGTTTTGAAATGTGACTATTTTCTCTTGTTTGTACTTTTAAAGGTTGTCTGAAAAAAAAACTTGTCTGCATCCGGCAAAAATCTTGTTAGGAAGGTTGTGGGCTAAAATCCTGGTACTGGCACTATCAGTATTCAATGTCAGTATGTCAATTAGAGCGTGCATGGGTATCAGGTGAGCGTTGTGCCCCCTGGGGCTCTTGTTGTCAATGACTAATGATATGCTAATGGTATACTGATATTCGGCAATGATCGGTAAACTTTTGATATACCGACAAACTCAGCAGTAAAATACAAATTGTTTATTTCAACATTTTTTTTACATTTTCATCTGGGCCAGTATGGGGCTTTGTGGCCCTGCCCCTGTATGTTAAGTCAAGGTGAAGGAAAATTGTGGCATTTTATTTTTTGTTGCTCAAGTTTTCATTGTTATTGATAAAGTGTTCATATACTTTCTGCGTCATTAGTTATATCTTCAAAATATGCTTACATTGCTTATTTACAGAAAATAAAGAAAGAAGTAGAAAAGAATGGGGAATGTGTTAAAGGCCAGAATTTTAGAATTTACTTAGAAAAATGTGTAGAAATCTGTTGGTACTCCTGTATACAGGATCCACCGTTACAATACGACTTTGAACCGTGTGTGGAAGTGGACGATGCCCTTGTTAAGACGTACACCAAGAAAGGACATACAGTTGACTTTGTTGTTTGGCCGTTACTTAGAATACAGCATGGTGGAGCAATCCTTGCTAAGGGTATAGTGCAGCCAGTAGCAGAAACAAAGTCCAAGAAAAACACAGCGTGATACAAATCCATCGTAGCTTTATTTAAAAAAAGATTCATACTTGAATTTAATCAAATTTCAATGTTAGATAATGACTATAATTATCATACATGTTGGATAATGACTATAATTATCATACATGTTAGATAATGACTATAATTATCATACATGTTAGATAATGACTATAATTATCATACATGTTAGATAATGACTATAATTATCATACATGTTAGATAATGACTATAATTATCATACATGTTAGATAATGACTATAATTATCATATATGTTAGGTAATGACTATAATTATCATACATGGCTTCCATTTCTTTATGATTAGATGCCTTTGTTCAAATCAAAAACTGTCCTTGTTTTTATGCCTTTGCCTGATTTTGCAATGCCCACCTATGATTATTCTATTTTATAAAGCTTAACTTTGTGGATACTTGTAAAAGAAGTCACAAATTACTTGCAGTATTCTTCAAAGGGGTAGGGCCATGAAGCCCATAAAATGGCCCTGCAATTTTCCTTAAAATTAAACTTAATAAGAAAAACTTGATATATCACATTAAATATCATGTTTCTCGTTTTTAAAGAAAGCAACATATCATGAACTGAAGCACCATAGGAAGTCTTATGACGTCATCAAGTGGCATTGTTTTGACGTTATTGACAAAACATTGTTAAAATTGCTCGAAAGGAGAATTTTGATGTGGCCACAATGCTAATTTTAAAGAAGCATGTAGTTTTTGCTGCAGTTTCATGGAAATTTGCCGATTTTGGGGATTTCAAAGGGCATGCTACTGATTGATGGATTATTTACAAAATCTCAACACATTTAGAAAAAGAACTTTACAAAGTATCAAATCACAAAAAATATCTTATTAATTCAAATGTTAAGAAACAGGGCCGATTTAGGAGCTTCGTGGCCCTACCCCTTTAAATTAAATCAGAGTTGATCATGATATGAGGACAATGCATATTAATTCTCTTTGACACGTTGAAAGGTCTAGATCTCGACAGGCATTTGTTTGACATGTATGTTTGTCATTTGCCTGTCTGACCATTTATGTTTGTCATTTTGCCTGTCAGACCATGTATGTTTGTCATTTTGCCTGTCTGACCATTTATTTTTGTCATTTTGCCTGTCAGACCATGTATGTTTGTCATTTTGCCTGTCTGACCATTTATGTTTGTCATTTGCCTGTCTGACCGTTTATGTTTGTCATTTGCCTGTCTGACCATGTATGTTTGTCATTTTGCCAGTCTGACCATTTATGTTTGTCATTTGCCTGTCTGACCATGTATGTTTGTCATTTGCCTGTCTGACCATTTATGTTTGTCATTTGCCTGTCTGACCATGTATGTTTGTCATTTGCCTGTCTGACCATTTATGTTTGTCATTTGCCTGTCTGACCATTTATGTTTGTCATTTCACCTGTCTGACCATGTATGTTTGTCATTTGCCTGTCTGACCATTTATGTTTGTCATTTGCCTGTCTGACCATTTATGTTTGTCATTTCACCTGTCTGACCATTTATGTTTGTTATTTTGCCTGTCTGACCATGTATGTTTGTCATTTGCCTGTCTGACCATGTATGTTTGTCATTTGCCTGTCTGACCATTTATGTTTGTCATTTCACTTGTCTGACCATGTATGTTTGTTATTTTGCCTGTCTGACCATGTATGTTTGTCATTTGCCTGTCTGACCATCCTTTATGTGTCTCTGTCCTCTTGTGATATTTTACCCTTGAACTGACATTTTATTTAAGAAATAAAAAATGACAAGCCGGGCTCTATTGTCTCATAATGCCCGAGCGTCCTCAGTCAATCACATTTATTACCGAGCCGCATCATCTATTCTAATGATGACCAAACTTAGACCTTACGACAAAATCGATTCTTGGTAAAAACCAGTTCCTGCCAGTTTATCTGCTTTCAGAAAATGGGTAGGCGTGGCTTATCGCTATAGGGCCTATATTGGAGAATAGAGCCCGGCTCGCGACTGTTGTCTTAATAGGGAAAAAGAATCAAGTCATATTAGAATTTCTCATACATGAATATTTGTGCCATGATTTGAGTGTCTTTGCAAATTTTCTGGTTGAAAGTCGATGACCAAATAATTTACTTTTGATAGCCACCCAATGAGAAGTTAATATTCTATGAAATTTGTATTGGAATTTTCTAATGATTTTACTGAAATTCAAAGTCATTTAAAGATCACACTTTATGAAAAGAGGAACTGAAAGTATATCTAAAATATGCTCTTTAAATATTGAATGAAAAAAGTAATAATGTCAGATTACATGTTTATATAGCTGAATGTCACATGTGTGTTCTAGGCATTTATTCTTCAGTTTGTATCTTTTAAAATGATTCATATCCTACAATAAGGGTATTTCTTTAAAAAAAAATATTATCAAGTTTTCCCTTTTTAGAATAATATCTGAATGTAAAGTAAAATATTTTAGTAGATTGAAATATTTCTCCCAGAGGGAAGGGATGATACAAATAAAAACACAGTTTTTTGCCTGTCTTAAAACAATAAATATTTTATTGCCATAAAAAAGCACACCAGTATTTACATGTTAACGCTGTAGGGAGGCAATCGTGTTCACTTGTTTTAATTGATTACTGTTGATTTCACACTTATGTGATATGATTTTATGTTAAATGTCAAAGTATTTTGAAGTTATCTTGTTTATTATTATCGTTAAAATATTTATGATATCATTTAAAGATTCATACTTAGACAGAGTGCATTTGTATTTTTGTTTAATTTATGATAGTATTGTAGTGCTTATACGTGTATGTACATGTGTAGCCTACATGCATGTGTTACTGTAAGGAGAATTTAGCAAATACGTGTCTTTGTTATGTTATTATGTGCAATTGAGATGTTATGCACATATTTTTGTTTTCCAGAATTTTACACAATTTTTGCAAATATTGAAATCTTATAAGACTTGCAATCATAGATGTTCAATATCACAAAGTTATGCTTAAATCAAAATTCATGTTGTGGTCAGCAGAAGGTGACATATACGGATAATTTTGTCTGGAATCTGTCTGCATTGATGGTACATTTCAGATACTTATGATCACTATAATTAGCTTGATATACATTGTCATTTAATCACATTTGTATAGGTCAAGGTCATCTTCAAGATAAAGGTCAAGATCACCTTCAAGATAAAGGTCACATTGCTCTTGAACAGTCTAATTTTGTAAAATGAAGAATGCTTAATTCTTGTGATGTACTACGCCCAGTGAGGGCTTATGAGCTCAGTTAAGGTTAGTCAAATTACATATTTCAACTTCAGAGGGTCAAGGTCAGTGATCTAGGCTTTGATTATATATCACACCCGTCAAAAAATGGATGTTCTTGGTTCACATTAATCATGATAGGTTGTGATGGGATAACACACCAAATTAAGTCAGAATTATAGGTTATGGCCAAAATGTTTTCTGTGAATTTTTGTTTTTTGTTTAAAAAATCATTTGTGTATATCTGATTAACATACATATTTATGAATTATTTCAATTAAGTACATGTAATTGAAAATATTTTTCCTGATCCAAATATCAATTAAGATAACATCTACGTCATACATGTATGTTGATGTTTTATTTCTATAGAATCTAAATGTATTATTTTTCTTCTTGCCAAAGAATATAATTATCATATGTCATCATATCTTGAAGGATTTTTGCATTTAATGTTGAAAATTATAATTGAGTAATCATGACTTTGTTGACATAATTGTTGATTTTCATAATTAGATTTTTTTATATGTTGATGTGATTTATGGTATTTTTGTATATGAGCATTGCATGATAGCATAGATTGTATGTATACATGTACATTCCATTTTTGTAAAACAGCATTTTCTTTAGTCCTCATCTAACTCTATATTTGGCTATGTTTTGACAAAGTTGGAAATAAGATATATTTCTGTCTAAATAATTGGGACCAAATTCTAATTGAACTATCATTGTATCATTCTGTGTAATGAAGTTAAAATCAAAGTGTTTTCGAACATAAACATGATAAAAGAATATGTACATGATGGAGATGATATTTGGCTGAAATCTGTATTAAAATGTTGTGAATTGATTGATGTTTAAACAGAGATTGCGTGATGTGCGAGTATCCTCATTATAAATCTGAAAGTTTGAATGTTTGAAGAATTAGTTCAACAAAAACAAGTGATTGGTTTATGTGAATGATACAGCATAATAGTTATAATGCTTGAATGAGTTGGAATATATAAAGGTATAATGTAGTGCTTCCTATGTTACTGAATCAATAAATCTTTTCTAAGATTGATGTGCTTGTTTTTCTTAACAAATAGACCCCTTCCCATCAGAATATTTCCAGATCAGCTTACGAAATGTTTACTGCCTTTCAATCACCTATCCTCTTTTCTTCTACGGACCAGATACTATTTCCATTAATTCAACTCGTTAAGTATACCATAAGAGAGGTTTAGTTACTTTCAACGTGTAATTATGATGTACATGTACATGTCACAGTTTGACATCATAATCTGAAGACGTTGTTCAGTTACACATACAAATCGGAGTAAGGTGTACGTGTAGCTAGCTTTACATTTCCAATTTATTTCTTCTAAAATCTTCAATTTTCAAAAAAGTGACATCTGCTCTCCTGTTATGTAAATTTATTAATGAATACACTGTGATAAAGATTGAATTTTCAATTTTATTGGCCGGATTGCAAAGCAATTCCGGTCTATAAATTGACAATGGCTGTCCATCCGTCAGTCCATCTGTCGTCAACATTTTAGTTAAAGTTTCTGGTTGAAGCAAAGTCTGAGGAACTGTATGCATTAGAAAATTTTTATTATACATGAAGGTTGCCCATGACAAGACCTTTCAATTTATGCTGTAACATTTGACCTAGTTACCTAAACAATGCTTAACCTAGTTAAAGATTTTGGTTAAACTTTCTGGTTGAAGCAAAATTTCAGACTTTATATTATACATGGTTTCCAATGACAAGACCTTTCAATTTATGCCATAGCATTTGACCTAGTGACCTTGAACTTTGACCTATTGGAAAATTTTGGTTAAAATTTCTGGTCAAAGGAAATTCTAAGGAACTGTTTGCAGAAAAAACTTTATATTATTCATGTAGGTTGCTTGCATGACAAGACCTTTCAATTTATGTCATAACATTTTACCTAGTGACCTTGACCCTGGACTGTGACCTAGTTAAAGATTTTTGTAAAGTTCTGGTTGAAACAAAATCTCGGGAACTATATACACAGTAGAAACATAAGGTTGGTTGCCTCTGTCAAGACCTTTCA
This sequence comes from Pinctada imbricata, assembly GCA_033119305.1. NCBI lineage: Eukaryota > Metazoa > Mollusca > Bivalvia > Pterioida > Pteriidae > Pinctada > Pinctada imbricata. The sequence continues at coordinate 56,925,243 of VSWD01000006.1, read as the reverse complement.
ATTTATGTTGTAATATTTGACCTAGTGACCTTGACCCAGTTAGTGACAAAAACTTACTTTGCAGTCCGGCCATACGTCTTAAGCGGTGTATTTTTTGTGCAACATTTCAATATGAAACATTCAATATTAATTATTTTACATCATTTTGAAAGAAAGGGTTTGTGACGCCCTTTTCCACTGCTAACGTCAAAATGACATCCGAGGTTTGCCCAGGGATAAAAACTCAAATGATGTCGATTTTTGTTCAAACTTCAGAAGATTCCATTTTATAGATAAATCAGTGTTTCAAATGTTTTAAGACTGTACTATTACTAGGAAGTGAGAAAACAAATAATGATGCTGCCATCTTGGTGTTCAAACCCTCCTTTTAAAAGTGAAATTTTGGCAAATACTTCATTATTATGGCCATTTGAAGCTTTTTAAAATGGGCACATGGCCAACACCAATCTGAATCACATGTCATAAAGTAGAAAAGACCACATCATGTTCAGTCTTTTAAAGGCTTTATAAGAATTGAAATAAGAATCCCATATACCTGCAGTTCCATTACTTTAAAGATAAGTACAAAATGCTGCATTATTAAAAGTTTTTATTGAATTCTGACATTGGCAGAAAGTGAGAGCATCGTATAAAACTGAACCAGAGTGTGTTGGAAAAACAGCATTTCCAACCCTACCTGGCCACTCTCTGTTAGCTACACACAAAGTTAAGAAAAGTAGGAAAATGTCAAGACAGATTATTGTCAAGGAAACACAAAATACATCAAAACCAGCTGGTATCCAAGATCATGGTTGTCTTATCTAGACATAGTGAACACAAATCAACTGTAAACATGTACCATCTCGTGGGGATATAATGAACATAGCATAGGATTTTCATGTTAATTTTACAAATCATGTTGTTAAATGAAATGAAAACTAATAAAGTTTATTGATGTATCTCATCTTTAAATAAAGTCTAACAACTTATCTTCCACTTCAAAATATTTTTCGCCAATTCCTGAGATATCTCCCTGATTTGGAGATGTAACTTTTTCTTAAATGACAAAAAAATTGTAACAAATTAAAGCACCTGTTCCTGCAGATGGTAAATTGTAAAGAACTAAAATGTTTTTTTCTTCCAAAAATGGGGGAACACCCTTGTATATCTAAGATGATAACATAATCATGTGGTATTAACCATTGTGATGAGACATCCAGGTACATTATGTGATTTCCATTCGTTGATGTTGTACCATTCTCTACAGTTGATACTGACGAGTCGTTTGGTGTTAACTTGGGTATAAATTCTTACCATAGGTAAGATAGGGGCAGTGACTGCTATCTAATTGGTAATGTTCTTTTTAGTATATTTACTATGATAATCCATTTATCAAAGTCTCTGATTTCTGAATGTTTATATCCAGATCATATACATGTATATCTTTATTTTTTTCCTTAATTTGTCTTAAATTCTTTTATTCTAAAATTCTTAAAATATTATACCATATTTGATAGCTGCCAATGCCCCTCTAAGTCATATTTAGGTTTATAAAGTCTAGTTCCGGGAATATTCAAGTCCTTTTATCAGTTGTGGCGACATAATAATGTCGATAGTCATATTCGGTATACATGTGTCCAATATAGTATATCGTAGCCTTTTGATAGGGCTACTTCATTCAATCATATTTTGTCAAAATCAATGACAAACTGATCGAAGTGATTAATATAACATCATTCAATACTCTCCCTCTACAAATCTGGCATCCTATAACCACGTTCTCCCTGATCATACCCTAACTTATGGAAAAATGACACAAACACGCACAATATATCACACGGGCAAAAAATCAACAAAAATTCAACAATATTCAACATGTGTAAAAAGATAACTTATGTATGTTGACAAGTGTCAGTATTGATGCAACAGCGTGCAAAACAAATGAATAATAATATAATTGTAAAAATTCAACATCCTGATTTGTTCATGGTTTTCAAAAATGTAAGTATTCAATTTTTTATTCAGTTCTAAAAACAACTTTCTTTCTTCAACAAAGGATTTCATATTAGACTTGATATATGTACATGCAAGTTTGTGACCTTAAAATAAATGTAACACTTCAAATAAAATGGTTATGCAAAATAACAATTAACTCCAGTCCTCTCTCTGACAACTCATACTTAGTGTATTTCTTAGTAAAACCAAAGTAAAACATGGTTAATGTAAAACAAGATTTAAATGTACACGATTTATCAATATTCAATACAAGTTTGAAATCTAGTTTTAGTAGATAATTCTCAAAATCCAACAAAATTCAAGACACAAACATTTTTTCCCAAAACCTGAATAGTTTCTGATAACGATTTTCTAAGAATTCACAAAAACAAGTAATACTGCATCAAAAGTGATAGAAAAATAGTAATTTGCTTTTCTTTAACACTGAAACAATGCAAAAGGGCAAAAACAGATTGCTCAGCAAATTTATTGCAGATTTATTAAGTTAAAAAGCGAAAACATGAATTATTTTGCAGTCCAAACACTGATAAATCATAGAAAAAAATATAAGCACAATAAAAACCAACAATCAACAACAATGTGTAGTTAGGTATGATCAGGGAGGGGGTATAACGGTAAGGGAGATCGTTCTAGTTCATTTTGCCATCAGACTGCGGCTTGTTCTGGAAGTTCCATCCCATACTGGTAGCCGGGGCATTAGGACTCCAGATGTCTGCCATCGAGTTGAAGGGATTAAATGTACCCACTGTCTCCTGTAAAAATATGTGATTACAACATCATTTACATGTATGTCACATGTCACCTGAGTGTGGCCTAGATCTTAGTCTCATGTTATATTTACATTTCTTTACATACATGTACGTGTATGTACTGTAATTATTTGGATAATACATGATTTAATGGAGCTTTTTATATTCTGGTAAATAACAATCTCATGAACATCGAAGCATTTCGAAAAACTGAAAAAGAAATATATATCTTATATAAAGAGGTTTGTCTTTCTTACATGTATTTCTTTATATGGCATCCATGTGAACATGATAACAATTTAGACATACATGTAGATTTTATTAATTCATATGAACCCTAGGAATTGCAGTATTAAAATATAAATATTGTGTGTATAATATTCCCTACCTGTCCAGAGGTGCTGACTGGTGTACCGTTCAGGGCGAAGGAGCTGTCAGTCGTATGGGTGTCGGCTACAGTTGTGGGGTTAGTGCCTGACCCCCAGGAGGAGGTCAAGGACATCAGGGAGTTCCAGCCTGTGTTGGCACTGTTTGTCAGAGTACTCCATAAGCCTCCTCCCTGCAAAATCAAAGTATATAAAGATCAATCTATAGGAAGAAGACATGACCTGAGGTACTGTATATACATGTATATGAGCACTTATTTAGCACAACCAAATTTTAGCAGAAACTTAGAAAAAATGGGCAAGTCAACATACATGTATTAGAATATTCATGAGTTAACATATTGCACATAATATATAATGTTTAGAGTTTATGACTTAGCGTGGTCTTGATTTTGTGCTGACTTAACACTGCTTACTCTGCTAAAATATGAAACCCCGTACAATACATGAAAGCACAGCATATACTTAATTTGCCAAACTTTCCCTTATCATGATAGTATAACATTCAGCCATGTAAACTGTGTATCAACAAACCGTAGTATTGGGCGGTGAGTCTGATGCCGTTGACCATTGGTTACCAAGAGGCGTGTACTCTGTATCCCATAGACTCTCGCTCCTGATTGGCTGAGCTCCAAATCCTGGCCACTCCTCCCCTTCATCACTTTCATCTGATGTTCCTGGATACGACGACGCCTCTCCTCCTGTAGACGCTGCATCATCGTCTGAGGGGCTTCTAACGGCTCTCCAGATTGGCTGTAACCAAGGAAACCATCGCTACTTCCTGGGATGAGAATTATCAATATTGTAAATGTTTAAATATATTTTATGTGCAAAACATGTAATAATGAGAACAGTATCGAAATAATCAATTGTTCAGCAAAGTATCACCACTAGAAGGATTCAAGAGAGGAATTAACTGTTTAAATGTAAATGTACAGGTGAGTATTGTTACCTGTGACAGGTGGGAAGCTAACATCTCTGGGTACAAAAGGATTGGCTGTAACATCTGGTATCTGGGAACGATTAATCTCATCTATTGTCTGTAGGCCAAAACTGTTCATCCTGTCACAAAGATGATATAATGTTATTGTATAATAGTCATAATGTACATGTGTACGTTTACATTAATAAAGTATTTCTTTTCATTTTCGATTCCCTTCTTACCTCAACTTTAAATCACTATTAACTTTAACATTTTGTCATTAACTTAAGATTGATATGATTGTCAAATTTCAAGTTCTTCAAGCAAAATTTGTTGCTTGCCCTATTTCATTGGGGGAATTACTCCTCATACATGTATCACAAGCAAACCTGCCTACCTGTTTCTTACGAACAGTGTAAAATGTTGCTAAAGAAAGTGTAATTTAGGGATGTTAAACATAAAAGAAAAAAAAATAATTTTGAGAAAAAAAAGGATTGTCTTTTCCCTATTTTGACATTTGTACAAATCTTAATCATTTACACACAATTGCTTTTATGATATCAAACCCTCAACTTACAATGAATTTATATAGTCAAGTCTATCCGTTTATTTTGAATATTTTAAAACGTAATTCTGATTGAAAATATGTTTTAGGCCTAAAAATGAGCAGCGAAAGTGTAGTGCATATTTGAAGATCAAAAATCGTAAAAATTACGCCAAAATCGTAAAAATTATGCCAAAATCGTAAAAGTAGGCAGGTCTGCACAAGCACCCCTTCAATCCAGCTTAAGCAGATCTATAAGGTCATGTACCACCCTTACTTACCCAGCATCAGGGGTTGATGGGGGTGAAATCTTCCATGCATTATGAGGTATGGGATCTTACTTACCCAGCATCAGGGGTTGGTGGGGTGAAATCTTCCATGCATTATGAGGTATGAGATCTTACTTACCCAGCATCAGGGGTTGGTGGGGGTGAAATCTTCCATGCATTACGAGGTACTCCAGCTCCAACAGGTGCTGTCTTTGCCTTTGTTCCGATGGCTGCTGGAAGTAAAGTAAGTTTAATGAGTCCAAAATCTGCTGATCCAATCACCTCTACTGATAACTTACAATGGAAATTAATTAGTATATTTACATAAGTGACCATATATTATACACATGATAATAATTTTACATACAAAGCCTTCTGTCTTCTTAAGGTCCATTTCAAATATAAAATACATACATGTATGTACAGTGTATTTTAATAAAAAGAAATCTTTTGATTTTAATTCTTGTTCCTAACAAACCATTAATTAATGACTTTTGCTTACCTGGTGTAACAGCCGCCTCACCAAATGGGTTACTGTATGTGGGGAATCTCTTTGTCTGGTCCTTGGTCTTACCATTGGTCAGTTCACCAGTTAGACCCTACACTGACCACGCTGCTGTAGCTGCTTGACCGGCTACTGTTGGTCAGAGCGTCTGGAGTAAAACCATTGGCCTGAAGGGTCTTTCCAGTGTTTCTTGGCAAAGGATGCGGTCTGACGGGATAACTCACTTAGGTCCTCATCTGTAACCATGGAAACATAGATCTTATGTGATTTATCCATGCAGGTATTAATCCGAATTTATAATCATACTTTAGATCTTGCTTAAAAAAGAATCTTCTGATCTGATGCAACAAGCTGCAGCAAATTCTGTTAACATGAAATAGATGCCAAATGTTTTTCATTTCAAACTTTCCAGTTTTTATCTAGCTAGTATATGTACTAATAGAAATAAAATAAGAATTTGAATCAATCATAAAATTCAAAGAGCATAACACTGACTTGCAGAGACAAACTACATGTATATGATTTCCATACTGTTTGGTGAAAGTGACATGAGTGTTCAGTTTGTCTATGTAAACATATCTAAACCCTTGCTCTGTGTATTTCTAAATGTTGTTCCTATTTTATTTGTGTGCACTATGGTTCTCATGTATTATACATATGATACCGGCAACAGTACAAGTAATAATGTGCCATTAATAATTACAAGTGCACAAAAACAATTATGCTTCATTGTTTTTCAATAGGATTTCTGACTGATGTACAATTCAACTCTGCTGAAATGCCACAGTGACTTATACAGATAGCATACCAAGATCATGACCTGTTTTTAAAGCATTATGTCCTGTCATCAGCTCATTGTTTGCACGTACAAATAAATAAAGATTACAGGGTCAAGCTTATGATACCTGGAGATAAGTCATGTGTCTCAGAATACACATGAAAAATATGAATGCATTCATCTTATAATAGATCTGCAAAAGGTTTTTCAAAGGTATGTCAGATGCCAAGATCAATGTTACCAGTCTCGAAATAAAGGTCATATCAAAAGGAATATTAATGTGAAACATAAATAGACTGTTACTGTTCTAAAGCAATGTTCATTTCAGACAGAAAAACATGTGTCTCTGGTCTTCAATAAGAGGGGATGAAAAATAAATTCATGTACAATTTTCATGTATAGATTCTGGGTAAAATTATCAGGGACAAGAATTTTTATCAACAATATACCCTGATTTCAAAAGCACGTACAGCTCGAAATCAAGTTTTACTTGTCATTAAGATATAGAAACAAACATCATTTTAAGTTTGTAACTTGTTAAATGTTGTAAAATAAATAAAGTTTAAATTTTAAACAAACATCACATACAAAATGATACTGCTGTGTGCAATGGTTAATGAAAGATAGTTTAAGTAAAGCTAACTTTGAAAAAGATGTTGAAATCTGACAAAAATCACATTCGTCAATATGGCATGTATTAATATCAGATCAGCAAAAAGACCAATTGCAATTTCTGGCAGATTTTTCTGTGATGAAGTTATAAGTACGAAATAAACTGTCACAATTGATAGACATGTAATGGGTGTGGTCAAAGTGGGTGTGGCAATCTGACAAATGATGACACAGCTAAGTGGGCATGCCTGTTCAATTTGTACCACAATCACATACAGACACACACAAACATACGAAAATACAAGCTATGTAGTTAACAGCACTGACAACACATTAAGGGTGGGTGTACTACGCGGAAGTTAAAGGAGTAAAATGCTAACCGATCGGGAGCTGGCTGGTAGGCATGTCCCAGTTTGGATCATCCTGACCGGGGTCAGACGAGCTCTCTGATTGGACAACTATAGTGTTACCTAGACAACAATAACACAACACCTACTTAACATGCAGTAAGTTCTCAAAATCAGAGAAAAAATCTACAAATGTTATCAAAAAGAAGCTGTCTTGAAAATTTTAAGATTACGCTACAAAATGAAAAATTTTAATATAAGAAATTAAAGTTGAATTCACTTTCCTTTAATTTTTCATCACAGCTTCATAACTACTTTTAAGTCGAGAATTTTGAGTAAAAATTTGAAAGAAAATTACACAAAAAAGTTTTTTTTTCTAAATATCTGAGTAAATATAAGTTGGTAGAGTAAAGGAAATGGTCAGAAAGCTACAGACGCTGAGAGCACAAACCATGGTAGAAAATTGCTACGGGGAGTGCAAAGGTAAGGTTATAGCAAGCAAAATATCTACTTGAAAAAAAGAAAATTTATAAAAATAAGCTGTCTTTGAAACACATGCATTTTTCTACGTCTAAAGAAATTGCCCTGAATTTCAGCCTGCTTCAGTGTTACCATGTTTAATTTTCTATTTGACCTTTTAAATTCAATAGAGAAAGATATTGTTTCCTTTATGTATGCTTGGTATATCTAATATGGCTATATGTATTTCAAATACAGAGACTTGCAGAATGAAAACTAAATTTGAACTCAAGCAAACAAAAATACTTCATAAAATGACCTAAAACAAAACTTCAAATTTGTGCCTGGTGCTATTATTTTCGCCTGTATGAATATGATTTAGACTTCTTTGTTAAGTTCATAATAAACTCTCTCTCAAATAATACCTATTCATATAACAGTTTGTCAGTGGGCAAATATAAAACACATGCAAAAATTGTCTGTATATATCTAAGCGAAGATGGAAATAGAAATGGGAATATGTGGAAATGAAATTCAGAACTGAATGGTTTAATAAGACAAGCTGTTTCTCTGATGTTTCACAGATTCTAACATATAGAGGCTGGCCGACAGCTAGGATAATTCCAAATCTGATCTACATAGTTTCCTAATATAATGGCTTTAAAAGAACATTTACATCACCATCCTTCCTTGTGCCAAATAAAGATTACAAGGCAAAGTAACTGTATGTTGAAGTATTGGTACAATTCTCTTTTAAATAAATACATGTACATACTTCCACATTTTTCAATCAAAAAATCACATAAGTGACCTATCCATATCCCATAGGATACACATATATGATTATAAAGATTGACAAATAATAGGAAAGCCCATCATATTGATAATTACCACAAAATAAGGAAGATTTTCAGCGGCGACTGTATCTTCAATTATGTCTTTTAAATGACAATATACAGCTGAAAATTATATGCAACTACTTATTTTCTACAACTAGCCTCCTAGTAAATGAGAAATCAGCTTGTGTCAACTAGCTCAGAAAAAGTCCATCACCTCTTGTGTCGTGCAAGGTTTGTGTGATGTGTATGTGGTATTAAGGTGTGTTGTGCACGTGTAGAGTGCATAATGAGTGTGTGTAAAATGTACTCACCCTTACCCTTGGTTTTTGTTCCTTTCTTTGCCTTGTCTTTCTTGTCCTGTTTTGAGTCCATAGTGTATGGTAGATCCAGAGAGCTGAGGAAAATAAAGGCAGAAAGTTGTGTACTTTCATGTATATCTAGATTCTGAATAGCAAAAATTAGGAAATCTGTATCTGAATCATCCCTGGTTACATGAAATAAGTTACACTTTGACTTTTTTCGTCTTCTTGACTTTTGATGAAACAATGAAATGACATCACACAGCTCTAAACCAAGGCATGCAAACATTTCATTGCTTTGAGTTGGTAGAACACCACATTAAAAGATAAAAGCGATCCAACCATATCTTATCATAAATTCCAGAAAGCAATTCAAAAGAAAATCTGACTGAAAATTTTAAAGCTTCTGTGTACCAACTTCACATACTAGAACATCTCTTCTTTTTTCCAACAGGTACACGTAACTACATTAATCATACAATACGAGCATCTTAATACACAAGCAATAAGCACATAAACATAAATTATATAGACACACTTACTCTGGATGGAAGATATCACCTCCATAGACTTCTTTCTGATTTTTTATCTTCTTGTGGGCTTTAGACTTGGATGTTAATTCAAAATCATCATCGTCAATAGTATCGTCAAAATGTCCCTTGGTTTTGACAGTACGAGCCTTGGACTTGGGTTTTTTCTGTTTGGGCTGTATAGGTTCAGGTGTAGAGTCTCTTGTGCTGGAACTCTGAAAGTCAAATAATACTGATATGATTAGCCAATTTATACTGTGCCTACAAAAAGCTGACACAGAACTGATATGAAAAAAAGCAAAATTTCTATCTCCTTAAGCTTACACTGGATGGTGGTTTTATGATTTTTATACTTTCAGCAATACAAAAAACTGATAGAATACAGAACAATATTAAACTCTATTCATAACTCATAATCCTCATAGAAAACATTTACCTTTTCCTCAACGTCACCGACTGAGGATTCAGTAGTCGTGGATGACGTCTCGTCATCAACATTAGCAGAATAACGTGCCGCTACTATGGTATCAACACGTAACTTAAGGTTTCTCTTCTTGCCTTTTTTATCTGCAATATTAAATATAGATATTATATGTACATGTAAACAAACTGTATGAAACATACTGGTACATGCAACTTTCATTCTTTATTCATGCATACACCACACAGTAAGATCCTTAAAATCTTTTATTTTCAGATTAGTTATGACTAGCCACTTTTTTGGTAGTACAGTGAAACCACTCTATTCCAATAAGTTATTTTGGTTACAAAGAATTTTCTATCTTTTCCTGTATAAAATAATCTGTGTAAACCAAACACTGCCTATTCCAAATAGCAATATAAATTTTTGGTCCCAACAGCATTTTATACATGTATTTCACACTGTATAAACTGATATGTTAAAACAACACCTTCATTGTACCTTGACTAACCATTGTTTTGATTAATCATCACCCAAAGCTGATCAAGTAAAGCTAAGTAAACTGCCCAAGCCATGGACTGAGCCTTAATTGTTTGTATTGTAACAAGTTTTTAATTTGTATATAAACATACTGTATCACTAGGTACAAAATATCGAAATTCCTTAGCCAATTACAGCTGACTTAAATCTTTTTCATGGAGAATCATACATTTCAAAATTTAATTCATTATCACAGAGAAGAGATCTTTATGAGAAATAAGACTTAGATTTTAAAAAGTTTAATGATAGACAAGAAAGTATTACTGTTTCACAATTATATTATGAAGATTTCCATAGGAATATAAACTTAAGATAACTTCAACAAATTATCTGGAAGCTTTATTTTGTTAAACATGTGTAATCCGATAACCTGTCTATACCAATATTTTTTCTTTGTCTGAGTCGATATAGATTTAGACAGGTTTCACTGAAGTAATTATGCACAAATGCATCTCACAAGAATGCCCATAAACTTCATGGTAAATTTGCTACACTGATATAGCCTTAATTTGAGTAAAGATGTGTACATGTCGTACCATGTATTTTGTGTGTTATCCTGACTTAAAAATACTAATAATACAATACTCACTGTCTGTATTAGTTATAATAATACAATACTCACTGTATTAGTTATAATAATACAATACTCACTGTATTAGTTATAATACAATACTCACTGTATTAGTTATAATAATACAATACTCACTGTCAGCATTAGTTATAATAATACAATACTCACTGTCAGCATTAGTTATAATAATACAATACTCACTGTCAGCATTAGTTATAATAATACAATACTCACTATCAGCATTAATTATAATAATATAATACTCACTGTCTGTATTAGTTATAATAATAAAATACTCACTGTCTGTATTAGTAATATGGTCATTCTTGGTATATGGTAAATCAAAGCTGTCCATTTCGGTAACGTTTGACGTTCTCGGAGCGGCGAGTTTGGTTATCCTCTCCTTCTCCATTACGTCGTTTTTGTAATCATGGGATTTTCTGTCTTGACTATTTGCTTCTTTTGTACTTTGTCGCCTATCACTTTCTGCCTGAGAATTAGGGAGATCGTTTGAGTTCTGACGTTTAGCTGCCTTTTTGCTGCGACCCCGTTGTGGTACATGGTTAGAGTGGTTAATGGATTTCTCAGTAACATCGGGCGTTACTGGTTGTGGTTTTTCGACCGTCTTACTGGTTGGACCATTCATCACAGATTGGGATGATTTAGCCGGTTTTTCTGTCTCAGACTTTTTATGTTGAGATCGTATGGTTTTCTGGGAGAATAAATTCCTTATAATGTTCATAAGAGTTACAGGGAAGCTTTCCTTTTTCCCCGTAGGATGTTCAATATGACCGTTAGCTACCTCTACTATTGGTTTTGGTTGAATTCTCACAGGAGTTGTTTGTGTTGTAGCCACCAACTTTATAGACGGAGAGTGAACGGTTTCTCCTACTTTCTTTAAATCAAAAACTTTACTTGAATCATATGGCGGAATGTTGTTATTTCTGACTTTTCTACGTATAATATCAGCAACATAAATTCTATCCGCTTCAAAATAAGCTGCCACTAACGTACAAAAAAGGAGGAATCCCATAACACAGGCTATGGAGTAGTAAAGGACAGGCTCCCAGTTAGGTCTGGGTAAAGCTGCGGAACATTTTGATAAAGTATGCGGTGGTACTGTAGCTTGTAGAGTATAATTTGCTTCTGGACCTAAACTTGTAAATATTGTAAGAGTTCTTTGTATCCTAGACATGGTGAAATCTGGTGTAAATCTGTAATGATAAAAAAGGTTACATACACGTAAGGGAGGTCTGGAATTTGTTTTCTTTAAAAAAAAATCGAATTTCTGTTCTAAAATATACATGTATACAATGGAGAGAAGATAACTTATTCATGATGTAACTTACGCTATGTCTATTCTCCGACTGGTATTTGGTAGCAATTCAAAACCATCACAATCTAAAACTCTAAAACCATATCCTTCACATTCATGGCCATTTATTGAGTATCGTAACACGTAAAATGGTAATTCTCCGCTATTTTTCAACGTAAAAGGTCTTCTGACAGTAAAATTTGGAATCATCCCCTTTGAGTGTTTCTTTTCTGAAAAGTTGAAAACATTGGATTTTACAAAATAAATCTTATAAATGTAAATAAATAAAAATAAAACCCTATTTTCATTGATAAAGATACATGTGCATATAGCTGAACAATCAAAACTGATTCATAATATGGAAGTGTTCCAACCCTATACCTTCTTGAAGAAAATTTCAAACCAATTTTCATGCACCAGACACATGTTTCGAACATTAAATTCTCATCAGTGATTAAGTAGTATTATTGCATTGTACATGTGTATTTTACATTAATTTGTAGAAATGAAAAAAAAGCAAGTTTTAAAACAAGCCAAGACAAACCCTGTATTCAAATATGCTACTTACAATGTATATAGCAAACACTTTTTAAAAATACTGACACTTTTTGCATTGCTGAGTTTGGTACCTTTATTCAAATATATATGCACAACCATTGTAATTCCCTGAGATGTTACTATTGAAAGGAACGTGCTGCAATTCGTGTATTAACACTCGTGACGTCACAATGCATAAGATCTAAAGAAACATGCCGCGACGGCTGTTCTAACCTGCAAACTGAACCCGCGGTGAGATGAATTTTGACGTCACTCTTTTACCTAGAAAAGGCAATTTCAGAAAACAAGAATGAAATAGACAACTATAGTGCATATATATAGAATAAATGTCATAATTTGTGTTTTGTTACGGGTATACAACACACAGCAAGTGCATTTATCGCATGAAATGCGCTAACGCGCATTACATGTACGATAAATGCACTTGCTGTGTGTTGTATACCCGTAACAAAACACAAATTAAGACACTTATTCTCTATATGTATCGAGTCCTTTCTTTGAATTCAGAGAAACATACTTACTATCACAGTTTTTGAGATGTTTTTCTGTCATATCAAACTGTAACGGTACAGGAGAACCTGGTTTTTTATTACTGAGCTTCATCTCACCCCTCCCACCCTGACCTTGTACCACAATGGAGTCAAATATTGTTAAATTATTCCTGAAAAAGATCAAACAGATTGTGTCAAACATTTCTGGAATAGACAAATATGATACTGTACATGTAGATTTTTACAAAAGAGATAAAGCCATGCCAGGGTTTTATCTTTCTTTTAATAAATTACTTGAAAATTAATAACATGCATATACATTTAACAATGCTAGCAATGTGTATTTCAATTTACAATTTGAATAGACATGTACATGTATGTGAATAGTACTTATACCTAATGAGTATTAAAGAAGTCCTTGGGACGTGATCCCTAGGCTGAAATCCAACACGAACTTTGACCTTGACCCCTGGATGTAAAAGTGTTGTTATACTTTGTTTGTGGGGCTTCACACCAAATGTTGTCTCTATATACTTTCTGAAGCCTGGCACTGGATTCTGTTTGCTTGGCTGTCAAAGGAAAATTGAAATTTAGTAATGATGAAATACACAAGTGAATTTGTCCTTTGATATTGTTTTAAACAAAGAAACCCAAAAGAGAAAAAGATAACTTTTAGGATTTATCATATAAGCTGCTGCAATGTTAGTCTGATAATTTGTATATTAAAATATCTATGGTATCTGGATTCTATCCGCAAATTGATGATATGCATCAATAGTTTTCTTGTTGATGTATTGTTGCTTATTGTTGCTGTTTTATGAAAGGGTTTTGTAGAGTTATGATACAGTATAATTCTAACTTCTTACTTGAATTCAAGGAACTCTGCTTGAAACCAAAATGACTTATAACCAATCATATTTACATTCATCTTAATAAATCGCACATCTCAGACGTCCTTACCGTCCAACTCTCCTCCTTGATATACATGTATTTACCGCCCCAGGTTTGCTTAAAAATCATGCTACATGTATGTCATTAGACGTAGCCAGAACAGTAAACCCAATCAAGAGCGTCTTACAGACGGAACATGTTTGAGTTTAAATAAGAGATTTACCACTTCCTGTTCTTGTCAGTTTTTTAAACATTTTTCTCTGATATTATAATGTGAATGATATCTCTGATATCTCCTTGACTTTTCCTCAAACCTAGGATGATGAATTTCAGGAATATCTTTTCCAAGTTTTCCATGGAGATAAAATTAAGCTTATTTGTAATAGCTACTGCGATTGTTATTTCCAGGGAATAGAAAGAGAATACAACTCTATTGATTTGCTAGATGGCAATACCCTAATTTCAAAGACGGGGTGGAGAGATGGATGGTTAGGGCTTTTCAGATCTGCGATTTATGAAGATGATTTACATTATATTGCTCTAAATCTGGTAATGTAAAAATATCTAAATCTTCTGTTTCCACCAATTCTGGCAAATCCTCAGAAAAACTGAAAATAAAAGATCATTTATCAAACCAGCCTTTCTTAATTCCTGTATACTTGTTTATGTAATTTTTGAAACTTTCAAACTAAAGATTTGATGAAAGTACTATACAATAATACTTTACATTTTGAATTATATATTCATTCTTATAGCATATGGTAAAGACCAGTAATATCAAGTTTATCAATTAAAAAGAAAGTAATTATTGAAGAAGGAGAAAAATTGAAAATATGTTGATAAGCATAAGAAAATAAAGGTTCTTAAAAGGTTTTTAAAACATCCATAAATTGACCTACATGTACATGAATGTAATACATAACTACTGTAATTGTATGAATCTTAGGGGAGACAAACCTTGATTGTAGTAAGTCTATCATAGAATGTGGATTAGGATAAAGTGGAAGAGATAAAATCTGTATCAATACAGGAACATCTCCTGGATTTTCTATGATAAAATCTGAAATCTGAAAGTACATGTAATATGTAGTAAATTGTCAATACACCAACATCAAATCAATCTACCAACAAGAAAGGAATTCTACATTTGAAATGTTCTTTCGATGTACAATACCTCTATTTGAATCTGACAAGGTACATACATGTACATCAAATTCTTTATACCCATATACAAAGTACATGTACCTCTAAATATAAGTTTATTAAAAACTTTATAGATACATGTATGTTCACTGAGAAAACAAACAGTACTTACTGATGTATTTCCTATCTGAGTGAGAGGAAAAGAAATTTTGGTTTTTCGAACCAATGACGGCCAATGAAGATGTGCCTGGGCAGAGTATAAAAAGCCCTGCACTTCGTTTGTATCAACTTCTATTGTTACATTAGCTCTGAAAGAAAGAAGTAAAATCATTTACATTGTATATTATCTCTTATGTAGCTCAAAAGATTCTTGCTATCAACTTTTACAAGGAAAAGATGCAAAATAGGCAACATTTTAAAATATATTAAACAAGAACTTACGTATCTAGGTTGGATTTCTTGAGATTTTTCCATTTTTGTTGAAAGCGAGTATAAAGATATTGGTCTGTATCAACGACATCTTTATCCAGTCCCAGGCCCAACAACCACTGATGACCCGCTATATCAAGAAATCATAAATGTAAGAATAAAAATAGGCAGGTAAAACAACCACCAACGACTTGCTGTAAAACAAAACATTAAAAATACAAAGAAAAATGAAAAAATAAATAAATGAGGCAAACATGAATAGAAAAAGAACATTAACAATTTTATCCCCTCTGATATTTACCCATACACTTATTTGGTTTGGAGTTTACTGAAATTCTTGTTTTTTAACTTGGGTCCAGGGAATTTTACCTACAAATGCATGAAAATACATGTACATGTATCTGGAAGAAGGTAATCAATAAATAGCACATAATACTGTATGCGGTGTCTATATCTATGTAAAGTTTACCTGGAGTGGCTGTAGGCAGGCCTGTATAACAATCGTCTTTACATTCTTTTCTGGCATCAAAATATATTCTGCCAATCTATAAATTAAACAATACAGTACTGAAGTATAATACTGCCATACATGTATATAATCTCATATACATGTATATGGAAGTGTATTTACAATAAATGTATTCTTATTATGCCTCAATGATAATATAAACCTTTGTACATGTGTGTATAAAAATTATGCTTACATTCTATTATGAAAGCTCATTACATTTTGATAAGAAATACAACTGCAAATGCGGAAATTTTGCTGCATTCTTAGAAAGATAGAGACGTTTATATCCCAAACATTTTCCCCAAGCGTAATTGTTTATGTTATAATTGCGAAAATTTTCCCCAGCAAAAAATAATCATGTTTACAGTATCTAATGCTGTAAACTATCTCAATAATTCATATAAACGTATATCAGTTTTTGTAGAACGGACTTACATTGTTTGTTCTTGATGGTGCAAGTAATATTCTCATTTGACTCGGTGGTTCATAATAAAACCTTGAGTCTGGTGGATTGAAAGAAACTTGTGTAACTTCCATAGGTTCTTGAAACGTACTATGCATCTGGAGAACTCGATAGTCTACCATACCCTGTAATTAGCAAATATAAACGATGAAAGAAATCACTCCTAAATCTTACATTTATAATGTATACATAATGTATAGGTACAAAGGATTTTTCAGATGTTGTCTTCAGTATTTTATTTTGTTAAAATCTTCTTTTGCAATTTTTGTATTCCTATGCTACCAACCGAGATTAATGAAAAATTTACATTTGTTATAGCTTTATATACTTAAACTAATCATGCTACGATATGGAAATAAATAAATGAAGAAGTTTACTTCATTTTTCTCTTTACTGTTACAAATATAAGTTTTCTGTACATGTACATGTATATAACTCCACAAATTGTGCATATCGTTCTATACACATCACAAATAACATCAGCTCAGATTTTTTCTAAGAAACTCAGAAGTTCATGGACCTATACATGCATAATATACATGTAGTTCATAGAACTGATAATAATTTGTATTCGGACACTTTTTTTCTGTAAATTAACTTACAGGGTACATCCTATCAAACAAGACATTCTCTGGTATAGCGAGTAGAGTTCCATCCACGATCCTCACAGTTAATGGAATCCATATATCCTCAAACTGTGTTGTTATTATCATATCTGACGCGTGTGCCCCCTCGTAATCAGGCGCCGTCATATTCAGGGAAAACACAGCAAAATGGTATGGCTTGATCTTCAACTGTAACAAAATGGAGGAATTACAGATTGAAAATACAACAAAGCTTCACAATCGATTAGGCATTACATCATAAGTATTTGGAAGAAAATACCCAAATATATATACCCTTGTCTTTAAATTTTGGCAATTTTTATGTATAAAACAGTGCTCCCCCAATATAACGCCAACATCTATCAAGAGAGAAAATTGGCGTTAAAGTGAGGGTGGCGTTACATCGAGGGAGTAAATCAAAGCCGGGATGATAGACAGCTATACGCTTTAAAAAATTCTTATTTTCGCAATTCAAAAATTTGCTGGGTCAAAGAAAATGCATGTACATGCAGAGTATTCAAAACGATTTATTTGAGGTGACGATTTAGAGATTTTAGAGCAAATAAACGATCAGAGGAAATTCAAACTGGCGATTTTTATCATCTGAGTTGGCAATATTTTGCCGGGTGCCGCCCCTTATAGAAGTCAGTGCTAAACAGTAACATGAAATACATGATGCAGGTTTCTTCGTATTTTAGAACATGTAGGCACTGACGAGCACATTCCTTGCATTGGCATTAGTAGCGCCGAGATACGTGCACAAGACATCTTTTACTTTTTCGTCGGTTCAGTGACGCTTGAATTTTATGCTGGGCCAGATGCCGTTTTCTTTTTTAAAATATCTGCATCCTCACTGGACTCGCCATAAGTATTAATTAAAGTTCAAATTACAATATCAAAGTAAACGTACATATTGATTGGTTATCAAAACATTCATTAGTACACGTATGTAAACGAAAATAAACCCAAGCATGATAACAAGACAGTGCACCTAGGAATCTAAGTTGTTTGTTTAGTGATAACAACTCAATTAAATGGCATTGTAATCGGGGGTTTTATATACCAAATACAACAATTTGTACACCAAATTCAGTGGCAGATGGCGGTATGCGGGGGTTGGCGTTACAACGGGGTTTATAATGCAAGGAAATCTGTACATTGGGAAAAAGTGGCGGTAGCCAGGGTTGGCGGTTTAACGAGGGGCGATAAATCGTGGGAGCAGTGTAATCAAAATGAATTTATGCATGTATTACTATTGAAAAAATCCAGTTTAACTTTGAAATAATTTACTGTAAACATGGTTATTATAGCTGGGGGAAAATTTTGTGATTATAACGTCAAGACGTTACACTTTGGGGTATTACATGTATTCACAATATGAACGTCTCTGCCTTTGTAATAATGTAGCAGGGTTAGTCTCAAGTGGGTGAAATTTTCGAGAAGCCAACAATTCGATACACGAAAATTAACCCCAAGCAAAATTTTTCACATTTACAGTAATTATATCTGAACCTCCCATGATATCATCAATTGACGGCATCAACAAAATGAGTTTTTACATTCACAATTCACTACACGTATATAATATTCTTCTTTTCCACATACCTTTGATATATCAATATCTGATGTATTATATTTCCTTGACAATATTGTTCCCCCTCCTTTCTCCATCCCTAAAAAATAAACTTTTGCTCCGTGCAAATCTGGTGATATCTCTGCTAAATGTACCTAAAATGATAATACATTAATACAATTATATTCTTTGCCATATTTTCAAGCACAAGTTTTTACACATTTTGTAGAAATACATGCACTCGTATCTCAAGTTTACATTATGGAGAGAATGTCCTTGATGTTTACTCATTATTACTCAAGGTGATCATAATAAATTAATACTAAAAAGCAGTGGAAATTGTGAGAAAAAGGATGAATCTCAATGTTCCCAAAAAATCTCAATCCTCATGCCTCTCTTTTAAGCTAATCATGGATATTAATCGTTGGTGGGATGCAGATTGTCATTTCTATATCCCCTCTGGAACATATTTATCCATTCCAATTACACCTTTTACTCAAGACAGTATTGTTAGGGGCAACAGATTACATCATGATGTGAAAGACCAACAATAAGGGAAGGACATTCAGTAACCTGGTATCTGAACATAAGTCACATAAATTTATATGATACTCACATTGACAGGATTATCGTTCCTGAGAGTAAAAATGATGCTGCGTGACTCTGACATCCCCATCGTGCCAAAGTCAAACTTTCCTTTGTACTTCTCAGGACGATGGGGTATAACCTGTAGAAACAAACAAAGCATACAGTCTTATATGAAATGAAACTATGTTAATGTCCAATAATTTTGAATTAAGCAATAAATTGAGAAATAAATTATTTTTACATTGAATCATTTACTATCATGATTTTTTTTCTTTCTTTTTTCCCTTTCGTTCAAGATATATAAAATTCTTTCCATGAATTAATTTAAAAAACTGTCACTCACTGTTAAAAGCCCATTGTAGACCACAATGGGTATGTTAAAAACAGAAGCATTTGTGTGTAGAATAAGATGTGTGGTAAAATGTAGCTGAGTAACGTTTGGATGAAACTGTAGCCAACAAAGCGAGAGAGTACGCCGCGGTCGAATGACCACAGGACGAGTAAAATTCTTAATCTGTAACGAGAAATATGGTCAATGTAATGAAAGGTAATTTGAAGGTACATTAATGTATTAAATCACTTGTAAGACTTGTTACTTGTTACCTTAAAATAAAACAGAGTTTTGGTAATAGAAAATGACATTTTTAAAGTGTTATTTTAACAGTACTTCTTATGAGAAGTTTCATAAGATGGTTTTGAATCAATACTGAACTCAGAATATAAAGTAATGTTTCATCAATTAATCAAATGAGCTTACTGTAAAATACTGCTGGTATTCTGCTGGTATGGAGGCATTGTAAATAACGATAGAAAAGTTGAAGGTATTGGTATAAGTTTGTAGTTTGGTATAGTTCCAGATATCTTTAGCACTAAAGAAATGGGTGTTGTTGATGTTGTAAACCAAAGATCTGTAAAACAAAAAGAAATCATTGTTATCGATTTTGGTATTTAAAACAATAAAATCAAATGATCTCATCAATTCTTTTGCTAAGCTACTTCATGACAATATACAAGTACATGTATACATGTTTATGTGGGGATTGTCTATCACTTTTTCTATGTAAGCAAATATACACATATTTTATATTTCATAAAAGCTGAATATTGTATTGGGTAATAGATATCCTTTTTATTTAAGTCAAAGTAATTAATTCCTAAGTATATGGTGTGTACAATATAACATAGACTTACCCATGAAGTACGGAGGCTTTGTATGGAATGGAGATTTTATGTTGGTTATTGCGGGATCTTATAATTATCTTCCCTATCCATTGTTTGGGACTAACAGCTTTCTCAGCTGGAAAGATAATGTTACCGCATTCAGGTAAAACATTGAGGCGGAGTTACTGCATATATACACAATAGAGTAGTTTGAAAGAGATATTGAAATTAAAATAAATCTTATCTATAGGAGTATGTCTGGTACATGTAGATAACAAACCATTAAATGTAAGTCTAGCTATAGGAGTATGTCTGGTTGAATCTGTATGCAGCTTTGTTGGACGAAATTCCACAGTAATGGCATCATTTGGTGGAAATAATGATACACTCTGAAATGGGAAAAATCATTATGGTGAAAATATTGTCATTATAATCATATGTCATTCATGCTTGAATGTACTTTGGATTTCTTTTTAACTGAAATTATGCTACTATTAATTAGTGTCAGTAAACCTGCAACAATGTCATTTTCAGATATACCACAAAAATACAAAGTACTCTTTCCATATCTTTCTTCACAATTGGTCCCACATTGAGAAAACATTAACATTTATGATGACATTTTCAAAGAAATTAAAAGACGTCACAATGCTTCAACGTCAAATACGACCATAGGCTTGTAAAATGGAAAAGACGGAATACTCTAAAAAAGAATCTATATACCGTACATGTATAGTACATTGCTGATGACTTACACTAATATGTATAGGTCTGTTTCCTGTATTGAGTAAACTGAGTTGTACCGTGGATGGGCCATCTAACGTACGAATAATACCAAAATCTATCAGCTCTGTAGGTGAATAGATACCAGGAGCTGTCAAAATAAAGTTAAAAATAATGTTCAAGATAGCCATGTACAAATATCATCCTGATCTAATACTATCTTTTTTAAGAAATAAATAGAGTTAGCATTCTGTTTTTTTGAGTGAATTTTCAAATTCCTGTCTAATTAATAATCCATGATTAAATCTAAAGCAGTTCAGAATGAAAAACGATTTCATAACACTTAACTACAAAATCCAATGTCCACTTTTTTATAGAAAATGAACATAAACTTTCATGTATAAACATACTTAAGAATACCAAAGCACAGATACACAGAAACACATATATTTGAGTCAAGACAACACTCCACTTACCAGAGGAAACTTCTACTTCTACAGGTAAAATAAGAAGTTGATTTTGCTGTTCCTGGTTGGTTTTAATTCGTATGAAGGCTGTATGATTACTTTCTACCCTCCCTATGAATCTGGCCTTCATTACTGCTTTTGTCTCATAGGGAGGGATCTCCTGTAAACAACAATATCTATATTTAGTATTATGGTATATGTGTATTATTAAGTACCAGTCTCCGTAAGAATCATGCAAAACCCTATATAAGGGTGATACATCGAGGTTAACAGATTGTAACCATTTTTTATATATTAATTGCCTATTCATAGATATTCATCAGTGCAAAAGGAAAATTAAATCCATTCACCCGTTTTCTTCCTACATGGACCAGAACTTCACACTGCATCTTTCTTTTTCCCTATCATTTCTATACAAATTCAAAATTTTCAAGTCCTTCAAAAAATATCCTTCCTCGATGGATATGCAAAAACATGTGTATTATTAAAAACATGATATCACCATTTACAACATATCAAAAATTCACCAGATGCAAAGTACCTAGTTTTCGAGATAATTCCCCCTAAAGTTACCCAAAATCTCTATGTCAAGAAAGATAACTCTTACAAAAAATAACGTACTTGACGTCACCACGGGTGAATATGTAGCTGCGATTATAGCTTCTAAACGTTGTTTGATCCCATTTTCATTTTTAAACATTTTCAAACAAAAAGTATAGATACCCGAGACAATTTGCTTTGTAAAACAATATTGAATAGTAAGCCAGCTGCAGAATTAGGTCTACTTTCATTTTCCATGTACTTTACATATACGAAGTTTGAATTGCTTTGAACATGTTGAAATAATGAAGAAATGCATCGAATATTCAGTAAAGACGTCAGTGAGATGCAGAAGATAATATTTAAATGACTTTTTTGTTTTTGTTTTTATTTTTTGTTGGGGGGTGTTCAACGTTGGTGCATTTTTTTATGGGGGGGGGGGGGGGGGTCAAGGGCACGGGACTTACAACTGCGCAGGGAACTTAAAATTATGTGAGCCAAATTAAAATGTTTTTCATCCTGTTCATATTTTTAGAGCAAGATTATTTTTATTTAATATCAGAGCTCAATTAATTTTATTCTATTATTCTATCACTCGGAAAATAAATAAAATATGATAAGCTTTGGACGGTTAACGCAGAGACTAGGACGGGGAGGACAGGGAAGTTCAGTAAAGTCATATCTATAAGGTGAATGAGGCAAAAAGAACAACGCCTCCTAACCCAACCCATCATGAAGATACAAAAAAAAAAAACCCTCCCCCCAAAAAAAATTCGTTGTCATAAAACTAATTAAAATTATATTGTGTGTTGAAGATGAGGATTTTTCAGACAGTTAAAGATCCTTAAAGAAATGTGTGCATAAAATCATATGCTCTCCATAAAAAAAAAAAATTATAAATAAATAAAATAAAATAAAATAAAATAAATAGATAAATAAATAAATTCCATCATCGTCTGTCCATGCGCCTGAGCTCATATCTCCTTAACCATTTTTCAGAATTTGATAATATTTGACACAATTAGGATATAGAATATAGATAGTTGTGCTGGATTCGCCATGGCCGTCCATGTAGGCGAAAGCTTGTCATGGCAACTCCTTCAAAATCAATCGATGGATATGACAGATCATGATGAAGAAAGTAGATTGCTGTCGAAAAGGCTAGACCTGAGTTATGGCCTTTGCACTTAGATTGTTCATGCATTTTCGATGTCAAACCTTGCCATCGCATTTCCTCCCAAAAAATTCGATGGATTTCGATGAAGCTTTACACAATAAAAGATCATGATGATCATGACAGTACTGTAGATGTGCACGAAGAAAGAGGATTGCAGCTGAAAAGTTTTTACCAGAGACATGGCCCTTGGACTTCGATTGTCATTGCACATCTCAGGAGGCTATCATATATATCATAAAACATTTAAACATTTAACAACATACTACATATGTAAGTATCTTATTGGATATACATGACCTAAACACTAACTGATGACTTTATATGAGAGAATATCCGTATGAATCGGATCTGCTCAGAAAAAAATTATGCCACGGAGGTATAATTCATCCTTTTAGGGCAGTTTTGATTTGGATATACTCGAGAGAGCTAGGATGTGCAATCACGGATCTAGAAAGGGGGGGGGAGTCCGGACCCCCCCCCCCCCCGAAATTTTCGAAGCATCTATTAGCTTTATTTTCATAAATATACATAAGATTAAGATTACTGTAGGTCCCGATTCCCCTTTTGTTGTCATAATATTTGAAAACTTTAACGTGAATTTGTATTGGGAATCTTTCATTTTGATTATATTTTGCCGTCAGCATTTCAAAAATTTTCTCTGGCTCGTTTCCGCCTGCCAGAATTTATTACATACATGTACGTTACTGCGCTTTCGTATATACAACCCATGTGTCAACAAACAGGAGCACTAAGAGTAATGAAACTGAAAAAGACGCGAATAGCGAATTTTATTCAAATCCTCGGAAAAAAGCATTCATTTGCTTGCTATCGCTCGCCATTTGTTTTATTTACATATTAGAACTGACAATCAATAATCAAGTACTATGATGTGAAAATTCGATCAATTTTTTTGCTCGCTAAAGCTCACTAGTCATCTATTTTATTTACATTTGTATAATTAGAAACAGAACTGAATTAATCAAGTTCTTTTT
The DNA here is from genome assembly GCA_033119305.1 of Pinctada imbricata. Classification (NCBI taxonomy): domain Eukaryota; kingdom Metazoa; phylum Mollusca; class Bivalvia; order Pterioida; family Pteriidae; genus Pinctada; species Pinctada imbricata. Next base: position 56,900,850 of record VSWD01000006.1, on the reverse strand, counting down.
TTTTTTTTGGTTTGCTCTTCAAAATTTCGGACTTTAGGACACCCCCCCTCCCCCGAGAAAAAAATCCTGGATCCGACCATGATGTGAGCTCATTATCAAAGGTCACTGAAAGTTATTCATTTAAGGTCAAGGTCGTTTGTATATAAAAATGAATACGTATAGCGCTTAAATTAATGTGAACAATAGGCGTACCTACGTTTCTAAAATGTCGAGACAAAAAGTACCCGTCGGTTTTACTGATTAAGTTAATCTTTATTACTTTCAAGTTTTAAAAAGTAAATTACCATGGAGGTGCAATATAAGTGGACCAGCTGATCTCGAATAATGTCCTTGACATTCAGTTTTGATCGACCTTGAAAGAATTATGTGGATGTGATCTACATTGTACAAAGTCATATTAGATTTTGGCATGGAAATACAACAAAATAAGAGGATCTATTTTCAGCTTATAATCTTGACATTGCAATTTGATCTTGAGATCTTAACATGACCTTCAAATTTTGAAATACATCTGTAGTTGGCCATAGACATATTTCTGTTTCCGCTCAACCTACCTGTTTTTTTTTTTTCATCTACTGACTTTTAACTAATTTTGGCCATTAACTCATTCAAATAACAGGAACTTGTAGTAAGGATTTTTTTTTTATACTACCATCAAAATGCTACAGTCCCCCTTCAATAAACTACAACGATTTCCTGCGGATTCTATATATATACTACACAGAATAAGGGAAAGGGGGAAAGGGGTGGCTGGGATTTGATTGAAGTATGGTTTCATGGAAATAGAAAAAATCTTTGCAAAAAGCCCCTGGGATTCCAAGTATTGTTAAAAAAGTTTGGTTACACCCAAGTTTCATAATAGGTGAAAATTCAGGTTATGTCACACGTTTTATGTTTTAGGATAATTTTTTGGATAATTTTTTTTTATTATTTTCTAAAATAATTAAGATATCAAAGCCAATATTAGGAGGGCCGTTCTAAATTTTGAGAATTTGGAAGCTATTTTGCGGCCATCCATTACTTGTACACGTACATGTATGCTTATGTATGTGAATAATGCAAAACAAATCGTATATACCCTCCTTCGAATGAAATACTGAAAATACACCCTCCTGTAAAGACTCGAACCAGGGTTATCTCGAATGCAAATCGAGGGCTCCACTGGATTGACTTGCCCAAATTGACTTGCTCAAATCGTACGCCACTGGATTGACTTGCCCAGTATGGGCTCATTACAAGATCACACCATTAAGATATTTTAAATTATGAAGATCGGAAATCTTCAGTATGGAGATTTCTTAGAAATTCTCATCTAAGGGAGGCTACTGAAACGCCAGCAGGGTTAAGAAAAACTTCGAAATGCGACTTATTTTGCCTTAGCTTAGCCTTTGTTTAATGAATTTAGCTCGCCAGGACGAAAGTCCGGGGAGGACATGATATACCCTAGGCGCCATTACTGAAGCCACGATCGCGACCTACTGACCTTGACTTTGGTCTACATGTACTTTTTAAAACTCTATTCAAAACCTCGACTGTATTTCTTGAACCATAAATGATAGAGCTTTTACAAACGAACACATTAACAACTATAGTATATGTACATGTATATGCTCTCTTTGATATCTTTGATTTCAAGGGCTTAAAGGGTATATATGTTACCATGGATACATTAACTAAGCAAGATATGCCATTAAATATGCACATACATGTACTAGTACCTCGTCCATCATTACACATGACAAAGTTATACTTTCTTTCAGACATATAAGCAGGTATGTTACATAGAACTGCTTCGTAACTCAGTAAACGAGACTAATGCAATGGTTGCTACGGAATATTAAAATTTGTTTCTATGGTATTCAGAACTACAGCTGTTCAATTATCAAACCCCTAAAACTCATTTATGAAAGTTTGTGAATTGTATCTGCTGTTTGCTGCAACAAAGTAAGATTGTCTTGTGGTCTTTATTCTGAAAAAAATACATGACCCACGGGAATAAAATCGAACAGTTGCTATGGGATTAAGGTCGTTGCTATGGGGTTTCTGCACGTTTCATATGATAACTGTACAGAATATTTTGTCAGAGGTTTTACTAATCAGATTTGTCCATAATTCTGCATTGTTCTGACTCAGATATCAATTACATAATGATTGAAGCAAAAAATTGGACAATTTCTGAACGGTTGCCAAGGAATATATTTCGTTGCTACGGTAATTTTGCTTTTGTTACAGAATCATATAAGTTAAATGTCTTTCTGAGCAAAATAGCTTTCTTCTCATATTCAATCTTATTATCAATCATCAAACAAAAGATGAAAGGAACAAGTTATATCGAAAAGAGAAAAATGTGCGTTTTCGAGAAAAATCAAAAATAGTCAATTTTTAGCCTCAAATTGTCAGAAATCTAACCCATGTGTATCTGGTGATTTTTTCATATTTTGTTGTGTTAATGTTGTTTTATTTCTTGTTGATGAAATAATTTCAAAAGCATCGAGGAAGGATATTTATTTTTTGAATTAAAATACTTGTATTTTTATGTGTTGAGCAAATCTCTGTTGCTAGGGAACTTATCACCTAGCAACCAACTTTAAATATGAATTTTATATGAAAAATTTCTTTTTAAGTATGAAACTAGACTCTTACTTTATAGTCTTAATTAAGTTTCAATCTTAATTTCAATTAAGAACAGCTTCTTTTAGGACCTGAAACTATGGTAATTTCACATGTATCAAATCATCATTTTCGATCGCAGTGACCCTGTAACTAAGTAGCCTCTGTATCTTAGCAACGGGGGACACATTGATGAAATGAATTTTGAATTTTATCATAACTCAACATAATCAACAGCATGACATAAAAATTTTGAAAATCTGTGACATAGGGTGTATCACTTTTTGCATGATTCTTACGAAGACTGGTACTTAACCATGAAAGGATGAATCTATTGCTTAAATAATGTGATGTTTTTCTCTCATACCATGTGACATAGCATTTTCAATTGTTAACATCATTATGCAGTCATGATTTCAACAATCTCATCATTTACACATGCAATGAATTTACACTCATGTTTAACAAAGACTTCTTCATGTAGTTTGTCCTTTCTGAGGGGACTGAATTGAAGAGGTTTTTTGTTCCTATGAGATCAACTTCTTCATTGTTGTTCAATGTTAATATTGGTATATCAGAATTAGAGAATAACACTTAAATAATATAAAGACAGTTGGTACTATCCTCAGGGTCTCAAAACCTTGCAAAACATAGGGAAGACCTCCAATTTAGCAATGTTTTAAGACCCCTGAATTGGTAGCAATGTATCTTTCATGGCAAAATATGAACTTGTTTTATAATTTCATACGTTTAAGATGTAATATACATGTGTATTTCTGCAATAACTATGATGTAAACCTCTCTATGAACAAGAACTTACCAGACCGAAAATTATACGACAAAAAAAGTGTGACTTACATTCCGAAACCTAAAACTGGTAATGGGTGCTCCTAGTTGGATTTACTGGTCAAATTAACAAGCTAAATCCAAAAAAGAGTGTTTATGATAAGGAAATGGTTAAAAATGTTATGATCGCTGAGCAATATAGTCCCCTACCGGCGGCATATATTTATGTCCTGCAACTCTGCCTATGAATTACTCTTCAATTAAACATAATTATATGAGTTTAAATTAAACTTACTGTCTTTGCAGCTCAGTTCTGAGGTTTTATCTGCTTTATCGATTTGAAAAAGAGGTCAAGCGTGACGAAAGTTGAACTTGCTCTGTAACTATCCAAGATTAAGCTGAGTATCGAATTTCACCTGAATATCTCTATTTGTTGCAGAAAGAAGTCTGGAAAACTGACAAAAACTGAATTTTCCAAGTCATCAAGGGGCATAACTCCTCGAAAAATAGGTCAAGCATGACATAAGTCGAACTTGCTTTGTAACTATCCAAGACCAAGCTGTGTATCAAATTTCATCTGAATATCTTCATCCGTTGCAGAAAAAAAAAGTCCAGAAAACTGACAAAAACTTAATTTTCCAAGTTATAGAGGGGCATAACTCCTTGGAAAATAGGTCAAGCCTGACGAAAGTCAAACTTGCTTTGTAACTATTCAAGACCAAGCTGTGTATCAAATTTCATCTGAATATCTCCATCCGTTGCAGAAAAAAGTCCAGAAAACTGACAAAAACTGAATTTTCCAAGTCATCAAGGGGCATAACTCCTCGAAAAATGGGTCAAGCGTGACGAAAGTCAAATTTGCTCTGTAACTATCCAAGACCAAACTGTGTATCAAATTTCATTTGAATATCTCCATCCATTCCAGAAAAAAGTCCGGAAAACTGACAAATACTGAATTTTCCAAGTCATCAAGGGGCATAACTCCTTGAAAAATGGGTCAAGCGTGATGAAAGTCAAACGTGCTCTGTAACTATCCAAGACCAAGCTGTGTATCAAATTTCATCTGAATATCTCCATCCGTTGCAGAAAAAAGTCCGGAAAACTGACAAAAACTGAATTTTCCAAGTCATCAAGGGGCATAACTCCTCGAAAAATGGGTCAAGCGTGACGAAAGTCAAACTTGCTCTGTAACTATCCAAGACCAAGCTGTGTATCAAATTTCATCTGAATATCTCCATCCAATGCAGAAAAAAGTCCAAAAAACTGACAAAAACTGGATTTTCCAAGTCATCAAGGGGCATAACTCCTCGAAAAATGGGTCAAGCGTGATGAAAGTCGAACTTGCTCTGTAACTATCCAAGACCAAGCTGTGTATCAAATTTCATCTGAATATCTTTATCCGTTGCAGAAAAAAGTCCGGAAAACTGATATTCGGACAGACGGACAGACGGAGGGACGGACGGACAGACAGACAGACAGAGAGGAAACTAAGAGTCCCCTTCGGTGTTGCCGGTAGGGGACTAAAAAAGGGACTTACCCATAAAGTTTTAGGACCCTCTTTTTCACCAGTGGGAAGTTCTAAATGTAAATCTCCCTCACTTGAAAACATTTCAATAACCTGAAATCAATCAAGAATTCTCTCAAAAAAATTACAAAATGAAATATCAAAGCATTTCAAATCTTTGATTAATAAATAGAAATATATCTATATATATTTGTGTGTTAAGAAAGAAATTTTGTTTATTTGAAATCTTTTGAATGATTCAAGTCAACTGGATTTTGATCAGGATCTTACCTGCAGAGTTGACCCATGCGGGTTATGAATTTGTATCAATGAAGAAAAACTACTATTGAGTGGAACTTTTGCCCCTAAATACGGCCTCACACGATAAGGATTGGGAATACCTACACCAAAAACCTGAAAACAAAAGCAATCTATTAAAATACATCTGCTAGAATCTATATGTAACACACTACATATCAAGAAAAAATGTGAAACTCAGCATTGTTTTTTCCAACTTTTGGGGGAAGGGGTCAAGGCCCATACAAGGGGAAAAATAAGCATTCAAACAACTAAATGGGAATTTTGGGGTAAATTAAAAAAAAAAACCAATTAGATAGCATACAATGGTTTTAAGTATAAACAGGGACATTCAAACAACCATATTTTACTTATTCATTTTGCTTGAATATTACAAACGATTTTTAACGAGATATCACACGCGTTTCAGTAGCCTCCCTTAGACGAGAATCTTAAAGAAATCTCCAAGCTCAAGATTTCCGATTTTCGTAACTTAAAATGTCTTGATGTTCTGGCTTTGTTATAATCGCTCAATCGACAGGTCGTCCCAATAGCTCAGAGGTAGAGCTCTTGCCACCCATGCGAGCCTGAGCGCTGGGATAATAAATAGATTGTTACTCGTATATAAATACGATTGTCTTTTTTTCTTTGCAAAGTAATGGTAAGCCTAGAGTGACCAACATTAGTCAATTTTTTGCTGAAATTGAACTGAATTTTGTTAAGACTTTTTTACCTACATACATATGTATCTATTCAGAAATAAGTCAGGTGTCAGTAAAGTGTTTGTATGTAGAGAAACTTATAATATAGTTACTCATATGGTACATGTAATACATGTATCATTACACATGTGCACATAATGTCGTGTTATCTCACAAAATTTGTATTCGGCTCTATTTATTTACATATTGACATCTTTGTGAGTGACGGAACACTGCTGTGATATTTCAAAAAGATGATTATATAAATTCGGATGCTTTTGTCTTTGGTTACATAGTAAAGAAAGATAACTCGAATTGCACTTTTAATTTTTTACATGATAATTTACACATTCAGTCAGATTTTGCAACATATGACGTGGTCATTGAATGATTTCTTTCTATAAGAATTTGCACAATATGTTGAGAGAATCATATGTAAAGTTTCATTTGAAAATCTTGGGCTGAAAAAATAATATAGCCAAAAAATGAGCATTTCCATTACAATCAATGGATGGCTAAAAAGTCTGATCAATTTCAAAATCTCAAAATTTTGGATGGTGACCTCCTAATATTGTCCCTTACATCTGAATTACATTGGGAAATCAGAATTATGCTTTTTTTCTGAAAATAAATGTTGTATAACACGAAACGTGTGATATCACCTTAAACTTTCTTTGCCAAAAGACAAATCTTATGTATGGGCGGAAATTTTTTCTGACAGGAGGGGAAAAATATATACTCCAGGAAGGGGGAAATGTGGCCGCAAATCGCTGTATAATTTCGCAAAAAAAATCCTGCTTAACTGTATCCTTAATTTACATCTAATTTGTGTTACGTTATGCAATAAGAAGCAAGGTATTTATCATGCATGTAGATTAAGAATCTAATTCAATGTAAGCAATCTCTCTCCAAACACAACCTCATCTCACCCTACCTCTTTCTCATCTATTCCAAACCATTGCATTTCATGATCCCTTCTATATCAGATTAAGTTGAAACATTATTTAATTTAAAAGATTTGAAAGGGATTGGACAACAGGCAAAGCCAGTCCCCTTCTATATCAGATATGATCACTCTAAAACAACAATATGGATCCTCCCCATAAAAAAGAAAAGTGGTTTCTATTTTGATACCTTTTAATACCCAGTATTGTGTTTCATCTGTACCTATTCAATAATTTTCATATTTGAAATTCAAATCTACTTTGAAGTATTGATTTCCAATATCTTCTCCATTCCTGAACCAAAGTGTATCCATACAAAGGCAAACAGAGAGCATAGGTGATTACTTTTTCTTGTTTTCTAACCATTACAACGGAAAGAGTTATACATAAAACATTAGTCTATATTGATTCTAATACGACTTTGTCTATAGCCTAATCCTTGCATATTAAAAGGGGAAAAATATTAAAAAGATGGGGGAAAAAATTGTTTACAACCATGCTTTGTAATTTCGTTTTCTATTCCTTTTGAACGTGAAAAGGAATATTTCTTTTCTATTTTGTATTCTACACCTTATCATCTAAAGCCGTTAGAGCGTAATGACAAAACATGGCTGATTGCTTAGCAACAATTAGGTAACTTACATGATATGTAAATGAACCCGCAGAGGTGTGAATATATAATGTATTTTCTACATTTCCCTCCTGACGGGCTAAAAATACCACATCAAAGGTGGTGTTCCCTCCTGGTGGAACAGTCTGAAAATAGATATTATACTTTTATAAAATTGTGCTTAAAAAATAGAATAAAAACAATTCTTATTGTGGGAAAGATTTCTCTTCTACAGTACATCATTGAATCAATACTTTTCTCTAATTTTGCAAAAAAAAAAATAAACTATATATCCTATTGTACAAAAGACTTCTGACTTTGAATCAAATTTAGTTAACTAAACAAGCATGTTTCAGACATATATTTATTGAAATTAGAAATCAATTAAATCAATGAAACTTTGCAATGCATAAAGATCAATTTAATAAGTTTATAAATATACTTACTTTTTCTTGAAAAAAAGAACAATGAAAATGCACTGTACTCCCCGATATTGAGAGTAAATGCAAATCATTTCTTGTATCTGTATTTTGAACTAAAACTTGTTCCATATATGGCATTCCAACTGGTCTGAAATTCAACAGAAGAAATACAATTACAAAATATTAGAATGAGTTTCAGTGTGTCGTGTTTCAACTCTCTATTTTTAGGACATTGACTTAGATTTTTCTATCCAATTCAGAGTCTTTGAAATCAGAAAATTTATGTTGGCTTTCCTTATTTCCATTTGTGACAAGTATCTGACATAAGTCATACATCACATTATTAAACCATTATGACATAATTCAATTCCCATAGAAATGTCACTTTTGTTCCGTATTGTCCCTGAATTTTATGACAATTTCCTACAATTTGATAACTTCCGATAAGAGCTAATTTTTCTAAGCATTTAAGGGACAATGGACAGATAAAGCAAAATATGTCTGTAAAATTATTAATAAAGTTGAATTTTACCTGTAAATGTCAGACAGTCAAGTGGGTCTGGTAAATGTTACATTAAGTAACATTCCAAGTGGCAAGTGAATTTGTAAAACGAAAAGACCAAATTCTAATTATCTCACCTTTCTTGGAAATCTAGCCATTCTGGATCTAACCGAACTGCTGAACTTTTATGAAAAATATCTTGTACACTGTAAATAGAAAATACTGATTTTAAGAAAAAAATATCTTTAGGAATTACACTATCTTTGTATATGAATATTTTTGTATTGTATACGAAAATATATGTTGATAAAATGATATGAAATATAAAGCATATCTCCAAATATCTAGAGTATGAGTATGTTTGCATGTTTGATCAAAGCATAACGTATACCAATCAAAGTTATCGTCATTTATGTGAGAGTGATAGACAGTCGGACGGACAGAAGTAGGATAAAGTCATCCCTATTAGATATTGCTCTTTTGTTGCAGACAACAAAGAAAAATATTCAATATTTTCATCAAAGAATTTACCCTCTTGTTTGAAAACAATTACGAGTACGAATTATTGTACGAGTAAATGTATTTGAAATTCAGGTGAAATCAAGAAGTCAACGCTACAGTGCTATACTAAAGAAATTAGCATAACCTGTACATAAAGCTCTTATACTCCCAAACAATTATATTGCAGATTGAAAAATTTGGTTACTTTTTTCTGTATACATTGTTTCCTTATTTCCACAAGGCAATTTGGGGATATCTTACAATTTTTGAAACTACAGAGTTGTATAATTAAACCGTAGGTATTGTTACAATATATGATTACCTACACGGCGCAGACCGCTGTACACCGACGGTTAATGTCTTCTCTATACCATATGCACAGAGATTTAATAAAACTTATAAGCATGAAGTATGCACTCAAGATTTGGCGATAACAGTGCACAGAATTTAGGATAATCTGAAGTTTTTAAGACGAAAGTGTGCATATGAAACGATAGGGAGGACTTACTGAAAATCTGATATAAACATTTGGAAAACTAATTAAACGTTGAAGAGTCTAATAATCAGTATACTATTTATTAATTCAGATGAATATTATTATTTCATATGCAACAAATCAATATATAGATATTTGGCTCGAATCGTATTGAGGTACTTTAATAACATAAATATTGAAGCAACGATTCAATTCCGTTTGAATTGAAAATTTTCATAGCTAATTTGACACTGGTGTAACCTGAATGCACACATCAGTGCCTCTCAATAAATGACTGATACAAAGGATGGCCACTTGAGCAAAAATCCATGTAAGATATGATTCAAATTTTAAAAAATACTTATCGACCTAAATTTTGACTTGCAAATGGTAGAAGATAATTTCCAACAGATTTCCAAATACACCAATTCATATTTTTCTTCTTTTTATGCCTTTCTTCTATGTTCTATTATTTATTTTTTTTTTACCTCTAACGGAGCCCTATAATTATCTCGCAAGTATCAATTTTGACACCAAATACTCAGAGCAAGGCTATTTTATTATATCAATTAAGACTTCTTATGACACTTGATACATCTGATAATAAAGTGACTATAATAACAGGTACGAGAAAAATACCCGACAGTTCACCAGAAAGAAATCAATATTAAGATAGGTACACTCTGAGGAAACTTGTCGTATTGTGATTGGATAAAATTGATGTATTGTCATACTTATGTTAATAATGACTAATGAAGGGAAACTATACATATACCCATTATAATCAGTTAATCAATATCATTTATTGGTATTACATCCATCCTAATGCTTGTACAGGAAACTGGTGTGGAACAATATTGGAATCTTCCATTTCATATGGAGAAATTCGTGACTTGAATATTTTGAATGTTTCCTGGTTTTCTAACGATTAATAAGGATTTCAGGAAATAAAACAATAACAAAGTCCTCGACCCTGGCCTAATCAAGGAATTATTGCATGAAAATCTAAATGACATGAATTTCAACGATGAAATATATTGAAATTAATGTCTCGTAAGCAATTTGTAAATTTTTACTACAATCATCGTTTGGAATCAAAGATTTTGCGAAAAATGGGGGTAAATGTCACATGGCCATAAGATCTGGTATCCAAAGAAAGCTCTTCGTGAGTATTCATGTCAGACACGAAAATGGAGGTCAATGACACATGGCCGTAAGGTCTGATATCCAAAGAAAGCTCTTCGTGAGCATTCATATCAGACACGAAAATACAGGCCATTGTGACATAACCATAAGGTCTGATATCCAAAGAAAGCTCTTCGTGAGCATTCATGTCAGACACGAAAGACACAATTCATAGAAAGTAAACCAAAAAACATCATCATTCAAGAGAGACCATGACATTATCTTATTTCATTTCTTTTGATATTCTTTTTGCTTTACGTTTCGGCTATTTTGGCACAGCAATAAATTTCTCGGAAGAAGGCTACATTTGCAATAAAGTGCAATCCTAGGGTTATATTTGGACACAGCCCATCACTATACCGGTACCGGTGACCTTCAAAAGTTCTGAGCTACATATAAAGCGTTCTGAGCTACATATAAAGCTCTCGTCCCACTCCCAGTTAACTGTTATCCTTGACCAAATGACCAGAAAATCAATATTGTTCATTTACTCTTTGAGATTCATTCATTTTCCATGTGTCTAAGACCCTGTCCTTTATTAAGGACTTCAAAGATAATTACAAGGTCGGAATTTGTTTCTCGACTAACGTACGGACAGTCATAATGAGAAAAACATTTTGTCTTATTTTTTTTTTTAAATACTTATCAGATCTTATATATATTCAATCAAAATCAGTAAGTATACATGCACTAATAAATAAACAATGCATGAATGTGGTTTTTATATAAGTACAAAGAGTTTTGTTTATGTATGCGTCCAGCTGTCGTGCGGTGATTCACTCATAGTAAGTTAATCTACATTAGTAAGGGAACCATCTGGTGTGTGTATCGACATGTTTCTGTCATATATAGGTATGATTGTTATTCATATATAGGTGTTACGATTGTTTATATGTATACACTGAGACCACCCTACAAGTTTTAGGAAAACGTGTGACACAGACGTACTGACATTGTCACTTACTATATATATTACACTACATGTATAGCTTATTTTGTGTTACTGTAAAATATATAATTGTACAGAAGGTCCCTGATGATTTTTATCAGATTCAAGAGCAGACGGACATACACTGACAGACAGATATTCCCTGTACTTTATCAGGGACACAGACAATAAACTTTGATGTGGTAATATTGTACTACAGTTATAATCAATACACACAGTCTGTTATTTCTCACTCTCTAATTAGATGATTAACAGATATTTCACTACTCCACACGTTACAACTGTAGCTGGATATCACTGCATCAAGCCAGATAGATTACAATGGACAATCAACCGGTTATCTTACACAAGATATAGCTTGTTTTTATCTTATACATTGTATCGGTCACGTATTACGTGTATACCATATCTAACAAATCCCCCGGGTAACCATATTATAGTAACTTATCCCAACTCGGCTTATTTTTTAAGGTTGCGTCCAATGAGGCATATTATACGTACTATAGCCATGGTTCTAACAAGGAGTATACATTACACTAAATATTTGTGTTGTATTGTAAAAATTGAAAGAACGTAATGTCACGCGACAACTACTGTGAAAATTGTTTAATGATTATTTACTAATGACACAATATTACTGCGCTCGGGGAACTAAAAATACACAATGTTCTAATGAAATGATACTATGGTTAGAGGCGAGCCCTGAAATAAGGTCTGATCGACAGACTTTACAAGACAAATACAATGCTTTCTTTCTAAACAATGTTTTAATCCCTTAGGAGAAACTGTTTCATTTTATGTCTGTTTCAGAATGCCTAGACGGTACTCAGGAGGTCAGACCCCCTCCTTCCTACCAATGCTCAACAACCCCCCCCCCCCCCCCCCTGGTTTCGCTGGACTCGCACCTGGTCGAGCAGGTGCCCCTGGGTTTTTTTTTTTTAGCTCCGCACATGGAAATAACACCATAAAACAGATACTAGTCTGCATTACCCTTTATTTAGCGCGTGCGTTGATTTTCGTATAGTGTTAGATCTTTGATTTCGCGTATCATTACAATGCAAATGTTAATTATTTTTTTTTTAGAAAATTTAGATACTTTAATAAAATAATAAAATCCTGATAATTTAATAAAGAAGTTATTGACTTTTGATTTCGGTCTACTCGTGACTATACAGACCTGGTCAGGCATATTGGTTAACCTCGGCCTTCGGCCTCGGTCAACCAATACCTGACCAGGTCTGTATAGTTCGGCCTCGGTCAACCAATACCTGACCAGGTCTGTATAGTCACGAGTAGACCGAAATCAAAAGTCAATAATTGTATAGAATCGACCTATCTCTGTTCATATATAACACACATGTAAAGAACACCCTAAATCGACCTTTCTCTGTTCATATCATACGATTGCAAGTTTTTCAAATAAATGAGCAAAAATATAGTTGATGTACTGGTTGCAACATTCTGTATGCAGAATTATCGAGTGGATGCCTTTTAATTCAATTCAGTTAAAAAAAATTCCTGAAATGGTCTTGGTTGACAAGGTAGCAGGCGATGTGTCTAAATCAATACACAGGGTGGTAAAACGAGAATGGATGATTATACTGATTAGACTGGTCCTATACGTAAGGGAAGGGTGCCGTGGTTAGTCAGGGGATGAGAAAAGCTGGGAGGAAGAGAGGGCCGTCCAGTAACGAAAGGAAAGAGGAAAAGGGGGGGGGGGGGGGGTGGAGAAAAAGACTCTGAATGAGGACCTGTCAATACATACAAATCATTGATCGGAAGGAAGCCTGGTTAGTCTCTCCGTAATATCAGGAACTGACATTGACTGACCCAGTTATTCTACTTCGTCCCACAATTAACGTGTAAATATTGATTAATCAAGAAATTGTCTAAAGGCGAAATAAATTAACAAAATGTTTCCACCATTGGAATGTTCAGAAATTGCAATCTCCACGAGGCTCAAGTTTATAAGGGGAATATAGACACCTCACCCCATCCCACCACTTCAACGACCTGGTTTTTTTTTTTGGGGGGGGGGGGTTACTAAATCTACATTGATTCATAAAAACCATTTAACATTCCATATCTTTCCAGCGATCTTTGATCATCCCACTCTGTATTGTAAGGAGTCATCTATCAAATAGCCGACCTTGCCTATAAAAGATAATCAGAAACTTCCATTGGAATTGATTGATCTTGGAAGTAACACAAGATGTAAGTCTTGCTCTCAGTTATTACTACCAATTCACAGAAAAACACCACCCTCTCAAACTGAAACGTAAGACATGATAAATGTTGATGTTTCGCTTTTTCTAAGAAATTAATATTTTTCTAACAGATTGTTGATTTATATACGCGGTGTATTCTATTTCGCCACAATTAGGAACACCGTTAATAGTACTAAATACGACATCCCAAAGAACAAGACCTTATGTACGCTCGGATGTATACAGAAAGTCTTCTTTTTTTCTTTAAGTGAATCGAAACATAATATAAGCCTCTAAAACATTACATATATGAAAGGTAGTACCGAGCAGTGCGCCTAAATCAGTACGTATTATCATAAAGCTCCGAATCTGACCTTGTTTAGATCTGATCCTGTATTTATTAATACATTATGCTGTACTATATCAAACAATAATGTACTTTTATCCAGTATCGTAAGATACCACGTACTACTATGAGATTAAGAATAGAGGAAATTCAAAGTCTTCTCTCATTATTATGTCTCTACTTACTTGTACTACCGTATTACATATTTCAGTCTCATTTAGAGATAAAACGGGGCCAAAATGTCCACAATAAGCAGTGTCCGCCCAAATTCATTGGACCGTCAGACCGTCCGGACTTTTTGATCGGTTCGATGTGCGTCATTTCTAGCTGGACCGGATTGTCCAATGAAGGTTCTCTTGGTCACTTTTTTACGTTTATAGTATTGCTTCTTGCTACAATAACTTTATTAGCATTGGATAGGATTTCATTCCGTGATGAATTAAACAGTAAAGTAATTTGAGGCGGCAATTCTGGGTTATTTTCCTCTCTCTCTCTCTCTCTCTCTCTCTCTATTTATTTCCAGTCAGTCAGAAATAATTTCGGTCCGATGAAAGGTTAATTCACATACGACCATTTGTCCGATGATACTCCATAAAGTTTTGCAGGACACTGTAAAGGGGATGGATAGTGACCTCCGACTATTTGAAGACGAGGTGGATAGTGATATCCATCATATCGTCGACCATGATGGTCGGATATAGTCGGAATCAAAGAGATGTATCGATCCGACTATCGATGAAGGGATGATAGTAGGTCCACAAGATTGTTGACCATAATACTCGGTATCAAAGAGATGTATCGGTCCGACTATCGATGAAGGGATGATAGTAGGTCTACAAGATCGTTGACCATAATACTCGGTATCAAAGAGATGTATCGATCCGACTATCGATGAAGGGATGATAGTAGGTCTACAAGATCGTTGACCATAATACTCGGTATCAAAGGGATGTATCGATCCGACTATCGATGAAGGGATGATAGTAGGTCTACAAGATCGTTGACCATAATACTCGGTATCAAAGAGATGTATCGATCCGACTATCGATGAAGGGATGATAGTAGGTCTACAAGATCGTTGACCATAATACTCGGTATCAAAGGGATGTATCGATCCGACTATCGATGAAGGGATTATAGTAGGTCTACAAGATCGTTGACCATAATACTCGGTATCAAAGGGATGAATCGATCCGACTATCGATGAAGGGATTATAGTAGGTCTACAAGATCGTTGACCATAATACTCGGTATCAAAGAGATGTATCGATCCGACTATCGATGAAGGGATGATAGTAGGTCTACAAGATCGTTGACCATAATACTCGGTATCAAAGGGATGTATCGATCCGACTATCGATGAAGGGATGATAGTAGGTCTACAAGATCGTTGACCATAATAATCGGTATCAAAGGGATGTATCGCGACATCTGACTATGGATGATGGGGTGGATCTAGCAAATCATCGACCATTACGGTCGGAATCAAAGGGATAGATCGTGATCTCCGACTATCGATGAATACCGGTAGGGTAAAGGGGTGGATGGATAATGAAGCCCATCCAATAGTCGGTCGTGATTGTCGGAATATCCGATCATCGGTAAAGGGGCGGATTATGATATATGATATATTGTGAATGTCTACAACAACGTAGTATATCGAGATATCCGTCATAACGTCAACAATGGTCGGCAAAGAACAAGAAGTCGCCAGAAAAAAGTTCATGAAATGCTGTAGACACTTTTTATGACGCATAATCATTTTATGTTTTATGGTGCATAGTTTATCATTTCTCTTAAAATGATTTTGTAACTTCAAATAAAGCAAATGTAAATGGGGATATCCATATATACATTCTATACACATGATACGGGAAGCCTTTTCAAAGAAATGTGATTCCTCGATTTGGAGTATTTGTCACTCAGACTCACTCTAAAAGTAGGTTAAGCTTGAAGATCAAAGCAACGAGGTTAGAAATTACAGTCCTTGTGATAAGAAATACATCTGATATTAAATATATGAAAACCTTATACCAATAATCATTCAAAACAGTATGAACCAGACTTGTCAGAATAACAACATAGCTCGCCGGTGGCAACCATATGTAAATTGCAACAACAACAATAAAAAAGGTCTTATCACAAGGAATGCACCTGTGAAATATCAAAGCCCTATCACTAACCATTCAAAAAATATGGCCAAGGTTAAAGTTTTTCAAAAGTAGGTCAATCATCTCCAAGGTCAAGGTCACAAGGTCAAAAATTTTGGTATCCATGGAAACGTCTTGTCACAAGGAATACACATGTGAAATATCAAAGCCCTATCACTTACCATTCCAAAAATATGACCAAGGTTAAAGTTTTTCAAAAGTAGGTCAATCTCCAAGGTCGAGGTCACAAGGTCAAAAATTTTGGTATCCATGGAAAGGTCTTGTCACAAGGAATACACATGTGAAATATCAAAGCCCTATCACTTACCATTCCAAAAATATGGCCAAGGTTAAAGTTTTTCAAAAGTAGGTCAATCTCCAAGGTCAAGGTCACAAGGTCAAAAATTTTGGTATCCATGGAAAGGTCTTGTCACAAGGAATACACATGTGAAATATCAAAGCCCTATCACTTACCATTCCAAAAATATGGCCAAGGTTAAAGTTTTTCAAAAGTAGGTCAATCTCCAAGGTCAAGGTCACAAGGTCAAAAATTTTGGTATCCATGGAAAGGTCTTGTCACAAGGAATACACATGTGAAATATCAAAGCCCTATCACTTACCATTCCAAAAATATGGCCAAGGTTAAAGTTTTTCAAAAGTAGGTCAATCTCCAAGGTCAAGGTCACAAGGTCAAAAATTTTGGTATCCATGGAAAGGTCTTGTCACAAGGAATGCACATGTGAAATATGAAAGCCCAATCTGTATTGGTTTAAAAGTTATAAGCAAGGTTAAAGTTTTTGTGCACGCGCACGCAGACGCAGACGCAGACGCCGACGCCGGGGGTATGACAATAGCTCTCCGGACATTCGTCCCGGCGAGCTAAAAAGTGGGGGTTTTTTTTTCAAAGGGCGGGCGGATGGACGAACGGGATTTTCAAATCGTTTCTGCAAAAATGAAGATTTATTCACCGATAAGACGATTTTACAACTACTTAAATTAAAAGCAACTTTCGATGACAGAGGGAGATCATAAAACTGATCATTTGTGAATGGAACCATACCTTCCCATTCACATCACATCGGGAATGACTATATATATAACAATAAACATAATCCTGACGCCCCGGGCCTGGCAATACTGTATATAATAACAAGTACACTCACCTATCATAATGACCTGGATTTACCTGTAATTAATAAAATATCAAGGTGAAATGTGTGTATATTTCATCAACAACGATTTAATTGCATGATTTATGGAGAATACAGCGTTAAATGAAGGCAATATGCGATATAGAAGCGTAAATTATGCATTTCATTTTAATAATTGCTTTGAAATTGTACAAATGTTTCTTAGAATTGAACTAGTACCTCTGCCATATCAAACAAATAACGTAATTCATCTTCTCATACAGAGCGCCGTTAAGTTCCTCATACAAGGGTGTACTTTGTGTGAGGCAACATCATCAAACAAATGTTCTACAGTACGAGTTTTCTTTAATTTTTATAAGAAAACGGTAAAGTTCAAAAATTCAATACAACAGGAAGCTTACAATCTTGTACTTGGAAAACTAGAAGTACTTACTTCTAAAGGAATTCCGTTAAGTTCACCACTTTCTCCTATGTAAGTAAGATGGTTATCCGTCTGTATAAAAGCTGAAATACAAATAATAAAAAAATTTAATGTTAAAACCAAATTCTGACAAATTCTACTTCAACTGACATTAGTTTCTTTTTTCCCTCACACTTAATCTATCAAACCCTGCTATGAATTATAGTGGAATTTATTAACGCTGCCACAAGCGTAATTCAAATTGCGTATCCCGTAAACATGTTCGAGGTGAGCATGCTTTAAATTGGTAACAGCGTACTACCAACACGCAAGCGTATACACATGTGCAAGTACACACCGATGAAATCATATTATTACGCACTAACGTACAAGACTACATGTAGCTTTCAAGAATGTATATGCGTATCGCTGATACGCAAAAAAATGATGCAAACTAGCCAACCCAAAATATACAAAATATACGTACTAGTGTACCACCAATACGCAAGCAGTGCGGCCTTAACGCATCCTATAAACATAGTTGTTCTAACAACGTAACATCTGGACAAATATTTCATGACTGGGAAAAACTTCACTAAAGATGCATGCTTTTCCAAACTCCAAAACTCCGATTTTTAAGCAAAATTAGTCAGCCATAGAGAAAATCCTGTGCTGTTCCAGAGAGACGGAAAATTTATGGAAAATCGGAATACTGCGACGCTACACCAAGGGCTTTGTTAGTGAACCTTTCCTCAGTTTCCTACTAACATTACAACTCTCTCTTTCTGGTTATTTTAATATTCAGGAAGGAAGAATGTTAGATTTCAAGTATGCTTGAAACACGGAAGAAAGACATAGCAAACAAATAACACATAACAGGCTTATAGTAATACAAACAAGTCAGATATTTACTTTTTACGCTACAATAATATTAATACGCGTACGATATATAGACATTATTCATCATTTCCATTTATGAAATTTACCCGTAGGAATATTTAACCTACATTTATATTTAGGTATTACGAGGAATTGCACTGAGGTATGGAGAAGAATGGGTGACCTGGGACAGCCAGTCAACCAGACAATATCAAACAATAACACAAGATCTGTAGTGTAAAACGTCTATATGAATTCCCTGTCAGACCAGAATGTCTACACGGCGATTAAAATGTTTGAAGATTTTTAGAAATGCACCTTATGCTGTGCAATTGTTATGAGCCAAAACTTACAAAAATCATTCCAAGGAATGCATGTGTCGCCTGCGAAACATAGTGACACTTGGGAATCACTTTTATATAGGGTGTGATATCCAAGTGTGACAGACAGACGGACAACAGACAATGTGATCCCTAAGTGTCGCTATGCTTCGCAGGCAACACGAAAACAAAGAAACGAACCAAAAATTTACACATTATTTTCTGGATCCTGCCCTGGATTGTTACAGATCCATACACAAAGCTAACACTGTGTTATCGGATGTTTTCTGGATCCTCCCCTGGATTGTTACAGATCTATACACAAAGCTACCACTGTGTTATCGGATATTTTCTGGATCCTCCCCTGGATTGTTACAGATCTATACACAAAGCTAACACTGTGTTATCGGATATTTTCTGGATCCTCCCCTGGATTGTTACAGATCTATACACAAAGCTAACACTGTGTTATCGGATATTTTCTGGATCCTCCCCTGGATTGTTACAGATCTATACACAAAGCTAACACTGTGTTATCGGATATTTCGTCGACTTAGATGTACAATACAAAGATGTATGTTATAGATAAATATGACCAGTAATAATATCAATACTATCTGGAGTCTATGGTATTAAACTTATTAAAATCGATTTTTATTTTTTTTTTTTTTTGGTATATGTTTTTTGTTAGTTTTGGGAAGGGTTTCTTTGTACTGCATTGTACCAATGAAATTGAAATATTCATCGTTCACCGATATTTGTTTTAAAAATCCTCACAAAAACAATTAAATTATTAACTCAATTCAGTCTCCAAAGATCACATAATTTTTGTTCAACTTAGGGATATCGTCCTCTACGAACTTTCACGAATTTAGGTTAAATCACTTTCTCCAGTAAGTATTCCCGACTCAGTAATTTTAAAAGAACTTGTTATTTGGCCTATGAACATGACAATCAATTCATGGAGATTCCTTCTGACATTTTGGGGATCATGCTTTCTCAAAATTGATCAACGGGACTAATTGTCAGCTTGACCTTTGATCTCTGATCTTATTGACAAATAAATAAACAATCTTCTTCCTCATTTCATTGCGGTTATTTATCATCTTTTCTTGACAGGTTTGGAGGCCTATGGTCTAATGTTTAGAGTTAGACTGTATTGTTTGATCTTTTAAATGCACGTACAGCAACTGTACAGTAACATTATCTTATTGACCTTGAGCTACAATGGGTATTGCTTCATTATACCAGCAAAACTAATTAAGCTATAGCCATATATGAAAGTGTATTATCAATGAACATCCCCTCCCTTTCACTACAACATGTACAATTTGATCTCCCTTTCACTACAATTTGATCTGAAGTATTTGACCTTGACCTTGACAGTGACCTTGACAGTGACCTATATTGGGTGATTAGTCTCATCATGTTTTACCATAATTTCAAGTTTGGAAGTTGTCAGACAGTCTGATGTATAAAAGCCATAAGTTATAGCCAAAATATGTCAGTGGCGATATGTGAAAGTGTGACTACCAGACACAGACTAGATAGACAGACAGACATCTGGACAAAGTGATCCCTATAAGTCACTCTTGCATTGCAGGCGACATAAAAACCCCATAACAGGGGTCAGATCCCACCTTTGAAACCCAAGTGCACAACTACAGGTCACACCCTATCATATCAAACGTTATACATAACTTGTAGTTGAGGAGGAGCAGCTCAGACAAGATTTCATGACCCCATCCATTTTCACCCACCATAGGGATAAGATCTTAAATCAATCTAATCAAAATGTGTTCGCTACAAAAACATTGTAAATTTATCTATGACTTCATACATTTTACATGTTTTATCTTCTCTTGAACAGTTTGCAATTGAATTGAAGCTGAAATAGAAATCTAAAAAGAGTTTCTTTATTTGCCATTCCTGAGAGTTTCTGCAAGATTCTTTTTTGGATCATTTTTGTTTCTTCGTATGGTATATTTCCCAGTCAAAACAATGATGTCGTGATGAACTAATTGTCGCTAACAATCTATTGACGATCGCCAGAAGTTTTGAAACTTTCAGTTATCGATTTCAATTTTTTGCTAATTTTTTTAATAAAATACTTCCTGATTTCAATCAATCAGTTAACCCTTTCCTAATAATAAGTCTTCCAATGTACAACACTCCACAGCAGTATATGCCAGGATTGAGAGCAGTATGACATTTCAGTTGTGTGAAGATAGTAAAATGTCACTCGAAAACACAAAAGTGATCAAAGTGAAAGCAGGGCTGTTATTGGAGAGAAAAATTACTATTGAAATAATATTGCTATCGTGGAAGTTACTATTGCAATAGTATTACCATTGTGACATATCCACTGCAATATATTGCAATTGTATAGATTTGTATACAAACATGTATTATGTCCATAAATCTTACAGAGGAGATACTTTTTACTGAAAAATCCCCTCCATTAGCAAAAACTAAAACAGGAATCCCAATATCTACAAGGGATTGATGAAGCCTTCCCCCCTTTTGACAGATTTATTTTAGATACCTGATTTTGTATTCCTTTTGAAAGCACAATTGAAGTGATTTAAAACACTTTAACAATAGCTATAATATCTTAAATATATTTTTAAATTTGATACTATTGATGGTTCAGTATACAATTGACCCTTCCGAAAACGGGAAAAATTTTGAGAAATTTCATGACGTCACGAATGCAATTTCCATGTTTGACCGAGAATAGAAGCTTGTTTGTCGGAGGTAAAAGCATTGTGACGTCACGAAATTTTGCAATTTTTTTCCCCGCAATCGGAAGGGTCAATTCATTGGCAATAGTTGTTGCTGATTCTGAATCTGGAAATTGTTGTGTCCATTTATTTTTGTGGCTTAGAATTAAAAGTCTATTGTCCATTTATTTTTGTGATTCTAAGTTATACCCATGTTTTAAAAAAGTACAATTTTAGCATACGGTATTTTATTAATTTGCTGTACAATATTGTTTGCATGTTTTAATCGATAGTCATAAAAAGACTGGCCAGAGAGTAAAGAAATGATTCCTATCTCATATTCCTTTCCAACAATTTGTTTACCAATTACATCATACTTAAAGGATGTATATTAGCAGCGTGGTTCACACGTGTGGCTAACTTTTTGAAATGTAATGAATCTGAAAAGTATATGGAATAAATTATTTCAGTAATGACAGCCTCAATCAGAGGAACTTTACTTATAATATGAAGTAATTATGGTAGAAAAAATTAACTCCTTCATTGCAAACAAAGACCCACTTCAATTATCTTATGCTTTATTTTTCACATCTATTCCGCTTATGATGTAGTGACCTGTATTTCACAAGTCCACGTTTACTTACGGTATGTTTTGTTATACCAATATGTATACACGAACATGCGTGATATCCAGAGTTCCAGAAAAGTATCAGTTTTATCAGATTTTCCTATACAAATTTGTTTGGTCCAATAAAAGCACACACTATCACTAATATTTGGACCAATGAAAATCCTCGAATGTCCAATATTTCATGGAAATTTTCAAGAACTCTGGCACACCCCTTTTGTTTTGTATTTAGTTTGAAATGCTCTTATTTTTAATTCGAAAGTTGGGGGGGGGGGGGTTTGGTCACTGAATTAGACATATGCAACGTCCCCCTCCTTCCAAGTCAAAATGGACAGCATGTGGCTATACAGTAAAAGTAAAAAGCCACAAATATCATACCTCTTACTTCCTGATTAAAAGATATGGTCAATCCAAGATTTTGAGAAAAGAGGGTCAGTCATCTAGGTCAAGGTCACTACGTAAAAAATTTTGGTAACAACACAAAGGTCTCATCATAAGAAATACATGTGAAATATTAAAGCTGTATCACTTACCAATCAAAAGATTATGCCAGTCTTAATTTCATTGAAAAATAGGTCAATTACATTGTATCTAGGTCAAGGTCACTTAGTCAAAACTATGGTATGTTTAGCAAGGTCTTGTTACAAGGATTACACATGTGAAATATCAAAGCCCTGTCACTTACTAATCAAAAGATAAAGCCAATCTCATTTTTTTTTGGTAGGTCAAATACCTAGATCAAGGTCAAAAGGTCAGAAACTATGCTATGTTTACAAAGGTTTAGTCACAAGGAATACACATGTGAAGAAAGCCATATCACTCATCAATCAAAAGTTATGGGCTGTGACACCCAAAGTGTGACAAACAGAAGGACAAAGGACATAGTAAGATCCCTAAGTGCCGCTATGCTTTGCAAGCGACACAAAAATTAAAATTATTCTTTTGTTCAAAATCCCATTAGTTCCTTATAAACAAAGTAATGTTTTAAAAAGAAACCTACCTGAAAATTTAATGGTTTAATACTGAGAAAATTTACCTCCATTTTGAATAGATTGGGCGAGATTTCTCTAAATCTATCAAATTTTCAGGCATTGTTGCTTTTTAAATATCTAAAAGCTTGTGCAGTTTTGCAACCTTATATGATTTGGAGGAAAGAATTTTTTTCTGAATAAAAAGCATCAGATTGATTAGTGTGATAGAGGTATATTATTGTCTGTGCAGCTTACATCTGAAATTGGAAAAATATGTTATTGACTATTTCATGATTTTTATCATGCAAAAGTTTAAATGAAATTGATATCATTTAATAGATCTCTCTTAGTCATAAATTTTGGTACAAGTTATGTGATATTAGAGAGGTTTAGTTACAAGTTTTAGCACGACATGTACGTATGACGTCATCACTTACTGTGATCTTTGATCAAATGACATCATGACGTGACGTATAGCTAAACGTTATGGACTAGTATTGTATAATCGGAAAAATTTCATAATCGATTATCGGTTTATAATCGGAGAGGATTTTAATCGATTATTTCGATTTAATCGGAAATAATTCTTTCTTGTTCTTACAGAAAGAAATATGACAAGTAATGAATAAACTTCACTAAATCTTATGCTAATATACATAGCAAAATGTCTAGGAAGAACTCCAACCACAGAATGATAAAATCCTGTCTAGTAAATGAAATATTTTGTCAAGATCACAGCAGTAATGGAGTCAAAACAAATATGTGATTGTAATAGTCGACTTTATACAGCATATGCAGGGATGGAGGGGGGGGGGTTCTAACAGAGAGGGAAGGAAAGACCAAATAGCAAACGGTTCTCTGTTGCCACTGTAACTAATACAATCCAAGAGTTAACTTAAGATTTTGCTCAATCAAGGAATCAAGCAATATTACTGTGAAATTCACTGACCTTGTCCTTCTTACAAAGCTCAGGAGTTCGGCGTAAAAACTAAAAAGTTTTTTTTTTTCATTGATGTATCGCAGGCCCGTTTCGCATCTGACGTTGAAGTTTTCTATAAGAGTACTTGTCATTACTATTAAATAAATTCAATGAGAATCCTAATTCCATCCATTGTATGCATTGGAGAGTGTATCCTTTTCAATTATTTACGCTACGTCCAGAACTTCAACTCGTAGAAACGATCATTGATCTACTTTCGTTTTATTCGTACTTGTCATACGCGAATATCACCGAAAACTATGTCATTCTTTTCCACGTTGAATATTTCCGATTATAATCGATTCTTAAAAACATAATCAATTAATCGAAATCGAAGGGTATTAGCGATGATGTCACCGA
Organism: Pinctada imbricata; assembly: GCA_033119305.1. NCBI lineage: Eukaryota > Metazoa > Mollusca > Bivalvia > Pterioida > Pteriidae > Pinctada > Pinctada imbricata. The sequence continues at coordinate 56,876,250 of VSWD01000006.1, read as the reverse complement.
TGTCGGCGATAATCGTTACAACACTATTATGGACGAGTAAACAATGCTCTACACGTAACGACTGAAAGGATAACTTCTTTGAAAATTCCTACACTTATCATTGATCGAACTTCCAGTTTTCAGTGTTATAAAGCATATACAGGATTCTAACTTTACTTACGTCGAGGTTTTATGAATCTCGATGTACATTTCTCGCAGACTAAACTGAATGAAAAGAATCTAGCTAAACATACACCTTCCTACATATATAAACTTAGACCTTCTCCATTTCGTACGTGTAACTCAACGACGTTTTTGGGTTGTAACGTCAAATGGTGACGTGTACATGGTGTACATGTACATCACACGTACATGTTGAAAGCGCTTGTAACTAAACCTCTCTATTCAAATTGCATGCAATCAAACTTTATAGACAAAACAAGTTTTAGATGGGCCATTTCCCAGGCTAATTTTTCCCATGACAGTGTGACACTCTCCATAGACTCACTGTTAAACTCAGCAACGTCACGCTGAAATTTAACATTAAAAACGCCCCATTATTAATTTAGCCTGTATAATATGATTTCAAAAACCCATGACCATTTAACATATACATCAGTCTTTCCCAAAAACTTTCAGTTCTCATAGGTCATTCGGACCTATGTGTTAAACATGTTAAAGAAACACATACTCATAGGTTTGAAACAAAAACTGCCTGTCCAAAAAAATATGCAAATAACCCAGCCCGAACAATCTCTGATGACTTGTCAAATTATTAAGTTCTCATAAACGCTCATGAAACAAAGAAATTGAAATTGCAATCATGAAATGTTTACAGCAGCGTGACCAATTTACCACAAGGGACCGGAAATCATAAAAACATTTGATTAATATAACAAATAGACTCGCAAGAAGGCATCGCTCATTCGGACCAACTTCCAAGAGGAAAGCTCTGGTCTGAACGTAATTTTGCCTGTCAGGACCGGCATACCGATGTTATTGGGAAAGACAGATACATGTACCAAAATTTATGACTAAATGAGATCTATTCAATGATATAGTTTTAATTTTTACATGAGAAAGTAAACAAAATCTCGTTGATCCAGTTTCAGAAGTGAGCCGACAGTAGCTTAATAGCGAAGCGAAGCGAGCAAGCGGGCCCGAAGGGCCCGCTTGCTCTGAGCAAGCTTTAATGGTAACACATATATATGAAACAAGTGGAAAAATTAACGAAAATAAGGAAGAAAGGATACATACTGACCAATTCATTTTTCTTCAACCAAGAATTGGCAAGATGGGCCCCGCCATTTTAGTCAGTTTTTATACGAAAATATTTCTAGATGAATCTCTATTTTTGTAGCTATATGGTGTAGATTTGGTTTTAACAATGTGTAACATAAAGCTAGAATGAAAAGTAGTGAAATAGTTGAAAAGTGTAAGCTTATGATGTCTGCAACAGGAGACTGAAAATTTTTGAATCCTTAGTTTCGTATCTTGTAAGAAAATTTTTGAATCCTTAGTTTCGTACGCTATATGGATTTTTTTAAAATCCTTAGTTTCGTATCCTATATAAACATTGCAACTTGTGTCGGCCCATGCAACTTCATGCACCGTCTTCGCTTCGCTTCAAGGGCTTTGCCATAATTCATATTATACATGTAGTGATATTAGCTAAATTGGTAACCAATCTGTGATAAAAGGCTGCAGTACATGTATATCGATAGTACAGTGGCAATGTATTACGTCATCCCTAGTGAAAAGGTCTATTGAATCAAACAGGTATACTTTTCAATCAATGCGCCAGAAAATTTTCTGATTAGTTTCTCCCATTAGGTATATTAGCTTGATCAATGACAATGTGTACTGGCTGGATTTCCGAGACTCGTTTTGCAGCTCCTGTGCATCATTAACCCAGTGAAGTAGTTTGCAGGAGACGGACTCGGGGAATCGAACCCCGGCCGTCCGGGTGATAGTCAGACTCGTTGCCGAGTGAGCTAAAGGGACATCCCAATAGCCCAGTCTTAGAACTTGTACTGAACTATTGGTATCTGCTACTACCGGAACCACTACATCCTTCCCCCTTTTCCGTTGAGGGCCGTGGATGTACCCCGCTGTGTGGCCACTCTCCAACCCCTGGCAGGGTTCTGCCTCCTCTCCTGCAGATCGAGCTGGTCCACACACACCAATTGTTCACCTCGTCGCCAATGAAGTAGTTTGCAGGAGACGGACTCGGGGAATCGAACCCCGGCCGTCCGGGTGATAGTCAGACTCGTTGCCGAGTGAGCTAAAGGGACATCCCAATCACAGGCACATGTAGAAAGAGCGTCAATATCCTGTATGGTCATAAGAGAATACTGGTATCTTATAGAGAGACAAGGCTTCTGACGAATTTTCAGCTAGAAGTAGCATTTCTGCAATTTTTTGCATTTGAAGGGCAAAACGGGGTATGACCATAAAGGTTGATTGGTATACTTCCTAAAAACATCAATAATTCACCCAAAAAGATCTCATAACATAGCCTAATCGTCTACCTAAGTTCGACTGTTTTCTACTTTCTGTCTTGAACCTCCATTGCCAGATTAGCTTGTCTGAATCATCCAGATGTTTTACTCTGCTTACAGTAAGCAGAGTAAAGCCTCTGAATGAATCAGAATTTGTCCAATCTGGCAATGGAGATTCAAGACAGAAAGTAGAAAACAGTCCAACTTAGGTAGACGATTAGGCTATGTTATGAGATCTTTTTGGGTGAATTATTGATGTTTTTAGGAAGTATACCAATCAATCTTTATGGTCATACCCCATTTTGCCCTTCAAACATGACAAATGCAAACATTTCAGATGCTCCTTCTAGCTGAAAATTCGTCGGAAGCCTTGTCTTTCTATACATATACTATTCCCTTACGACCTGTAAAGGGGTATCATACAAGATATTGACGCTCTTTCTACATGTGCCTGTGATCCCAATAGCCCAGTCTTAGAACTTGTACTGAACTATTGGTATCTGCTACTACCGGAACCACTACACCAGGTAAAAACTCCTCCCTGAATGTATGACTATTCTAGGAAAAAAGACATATTTAAGGTCATTGGGGAGAGCACAGGGATTTTTGTATAACTTATAACATGATATTGGTTGCTTTATGTTTTTTGTTTGTAAACAACAGAAACTGACAGCATGGTCCTAGACAATGAAGTGTGTTTCTGCCGTTTAAAAGAGGATCGAGTTCTTAAATATATTATCTTACCTTGGCTATGACTATCTACTGCAGAAATAAATAACAGATTTTGTTGTAATGTGTGAAATATTAACATAAAATGAAACCAATCTTTTGACATCTTTCTCGATTTCTGACATTTAGCTCGCGCCATACTGTTTCCACTGTCATTACGCAGTTTCGTATAAAAGTTCAAACATCATTAGGACATAATTTCTGTGTACTTGTAAGATTTTAATTACGTAAAATGAGTTATTTACTGTTGTTGTTTACTTAGTAAGATTATTAACCAATTATGCAAATTTGCTTAATTTATTCGCATTTCCGAAACTAAGCTTTCTGCAAGTACGTGTGATTTGATTGGTCGTAACTTTGGTAACACTAGACTTACATTTCCGCATTTTTCAATTTATGACAATGCAGGAAGAAGTAGAATGCAGATACATTGAACAAATTGATATTGAAAAGTCTTTATTTTGATGCTGTAGCTGCAAGCAATGCTATTTTACAAGTAAATAAACTTTAGCAGTCATTTCGACCCTTTTCTAATTCGGCCTCTAGTCATTTCGGCCCCTCTGCTCTTTCTTCTTCCTGGAATGCCTACAGTAAGTCGCATGACTCTGATACAGTGTTATTGAGGTAGTCTACCCATACCTAAAGGCTGTGTCACACAGCACTTGCACATGAATAGACGATTTTCACATTACCGCAGTTGCCTTGTATTTTACACATTCTAAGACCTGACATGACAACATTTAACGTAACTTTTAACTGTGACGTCATATCTGAATTATGACTTCACAATTAAAAATAACGTCAAAAGTGATGATGTTGGGTCTAGGAGTGTATGAAATGCAATTCTAATGGTAATATGAAGAAGGTCTATTGCACACATACAGGGTTTTTTTTTATTTTGGGGAAGGTGCCTGTGCCAGTGTCCCATTTGGGAAAACTATTGCGACATTTTGCTGAAATTGGGAAAAATTTCGAACAAATTCTCACCAAAGTATAATCCTAAAGTATCATTTATTAACACTGATAATCCATTGAATTGCTGGAACTGAACATGGGATGAATAAAAAACTTTCAAATGTGCACTTCAAAATAGGACATTTTGTGCTGACTTCCAGGTTTTGAGTCTTATTTTCTCAGGTGATTTTTTCATAATTCCTCTTTGGGAATTTCAGGGTGATTTTTTGGGAAAAGTAGAGGAAAATTGGCATTGGGAAGGGGCCGAAATTCGGCCCCAAAACAAGGAGAAAAAAAACCCTGACATACTGCGTCCAAACTTTGAGCAAATACAGAGCTGAAGTACTGTTCACGCAGCTCACTTCAGAAATCAGAAAATTGAAGTTTTCTCTACTTTGTCGGCATATTTTCCGATTAAAATTCATACAAGGGTATAGATCTCGACCTCTCATAACTAACGGTGTATGATACATGTCTACACGACCAATACAACGCTCACAGTGAAAGAAAATAGTTTTAAATCGGATGTTAATTTCTATGTTAATCTTAGCGCAACGTCGAAGATTTTTAACACTGAGTCTATGGAAAACGTCAACGACATCACGCTAAAATTCACATTATAGAAATCTCCCCATCTAAAATAATAATTTTCTTTCACTGTTAGCGTTGTATTAAGTCGTAAAGACATAAATCATACACCGCTAGTTATGAGAGTTCGAGATCTATCTATAACCCCAGAGATTAATCTACAATTTGATCGTAAAGGGTCCTCTGGACCAATGGGTTCTCAGCCAAAACAATGGGTCCGAGCAGAAATGCATCCCAATTTCTACAAACCTTCTTTTTTCGCAGCGTTTTAAGTTCGCGAATACAAACATGTACAAGTGAGCTGACCTGCTCGCAGAGTTTTATGTCCTTGAGATCGTTATATGTTCCTTAAAAAAACGTCTAACTCTTAAACTTCAATTCAATTTTGCCGAATTAAGTATATATATTGATTGTTTTTTTTTTTAGTGTTTATCCAAAAGTTATCCAAACAAACCAATTCTATACGGTTTACAAAGACGGTACAATGATGATTTGAATTAAAGGATTTCAATAGATTAATTGATTCATAATGTCATGTAAAGTTTACAGTGGAAGAATTTTACATAAATATATATATATCTGTATCCGAATGATATAAATAAGTTAGACTCGCGTTGGACTGCATATTACTTTTAATTAAAAAAAAGATGCTCCGCAATGATTTCTCATACGATCACGACAATATACCACAGATCTGTAAGGATTTAAAGAGCTGTCAAAATATAAACAAGAGACATTTACATGTTATTATACAGCTAATTAAATACTGTAAATACACTTTCTCGACTTTGAATGTTTAATATATGTAAACCTTTTAATTTTGACCTAGTGACCTTGAAGTCTCACCTACTTTTAAAAATCTTTAACATGGGCTATATCTCATTAGCTATACGGTGTAGGGCTTCAATATTTCACATGTTGATACCTCATTATCAGACCATTTATTTGGGGCCTTGACTTTTGACCTTGACCTAAAGAATTTGACTTACTTTTTAAAAACATTCATCTTGGCTATATCTCATAAGATATATGTGTGTGTGAGGGAGGGAGAGTGTATGTGAAAGAAATATCTTCTTTTCAGGAATACATATTTTCTTTTCAGGTTTTGTGACTCATCTGCTATATCTTCTTTTCAGGTTTAGTGACTCATATCTTCTTTTCAGGTTTTGTGACTCATATCTTCTTTTCAGGTTTAGTGACTCATATCTTCTTTTCAGGTTTTGTGACTCATACAATGCACATCTTCTTTTCAGCTTTTGTAACTTCTGAGACTTTTTTCTCTTTTCATCATTGTAATTATTTATAAATTGGGGAGGGGTCTTCATTTATGTGTTTTGTTTTGTTTTTCTTTTCTTGTTTACTAAGAGAGAGAGAGAGAGATTACTTTTCTCACTGCTTATACCTGTTTGTAGAGTAGAGTAATAGAGTTTGGAAGTTACCGTTGAGTTTTATGTTTTACTGAGTGTCAAAAAGAGAGAAGGCGAAAAATAGAGAGTGAGCAATTAGAGAAAAGAGGAGTGCTGTAGTGTGATTGTGATTTGTTGTTATTTGTGTAAATGAGAGAGAATAGCATACTGCCTGTATTCAATGATATTTTGGAAGGCCCCGGGGAAGAAAAGCTCTTGCTTATCGGGCTACCTTCACTAAATAAAGTATTTATTATTATATTATATTATTATTATTATTATGAACTAAAAGGGGTTGGGCTTTAATGTTTTACATGTGGATTTCTCATAACCAGACCTTTCACTTGAGTCCTGAATTAAAGATATTGCCATTTTATAATTACTATCAAAAGCCTACGAGCAATGTCGTCTTCTGACAAGTCTAATTAGAATACATGTCTTGCTGAGTATTTGTATGGTTATTTAAGGAAATAAACCAAGCTTGCACTTAATCGTACATATGCAAGGTTATACTTACTTAAGGCATTAGGGGTATAATACTCTACTTCCGGGTGTTTTATAACAGAATGTGGCATATTTTCTCAAACAAAAAGGTAGGGGTGGCTTTTAAAAATGGCTGAAAAAATCACTACATGATACCAGTATTTGACGAGTACATGATGTTTATATCAAATCATTTTACATGTATAAGAATGAATATCTACTACTAACTTGCAGATACATGTACTGTAAACATGGTTATTTTTACCAGGGGGAATTTTTTGCGAAATGATCATTGCAACAGCTCTTGTAAGGGTAATTTGGGCGAAATCGGGAATACAGTGTTTTTTCTCACTTTTGAAAGGGGGTTAGGTCCAATACATGGGGAAAATATGCGCGCTAACTACTCAAGGGGAATTTTTGAATAGATCAAAATTCCTCCAAAAACTGTTAGATAGCATCAATATCATTGGAATGGCTTTTGTTAAAAGTACAAACAGGTACATGTAACTTTAAAGGAACTATATTCTACTATTTTGATTCTGATTTTGTTGAGTTTTACACGCTATTTTAAAACGATTATTTGCCGAAAGAAAAAATCTGTTATATGGGGGAAAGTTCCTATGTTTACTGTACTCCAGCACTCTGATATGTTCGTGCAATCTAGAATTTTTGGTTAGAATTTACAGGTTGTTTCTCCAATATTGATACACTTGATACACGAATGATTTTCTTCTGTTTTGGCAATTTGTAATTAGTTTTATTGTCTTTCAGGTGATTACTCTCTTTGAATGGTCATTTCCTTGTCTTGTATAGCCTGACTGTAAAGAATCTGGCGTAGATTAGATTATCCCGCTGATGTTTCAACAGTGGATAGACACTGCATGGACAACATTATATCTGTACTTATTCAGACCAATGTGGAAGTGGTTTCTAAGGAAAGTCACAGGAAAATGTGAATTGTTACGTATTACTCTGCAGGAGCCTAGGGGCGCTGCCAGGACAAAAGCTGTCGGTAAGACTTGTAGTGTTTCTAACAACATATTGCTTGTGCTGTGACAATGTTATCAAATCTTATTTGTATTGATCTTTTAATTTAAAGATGCTGATTAATCAACCGACTTTTATCATGTCCAATATTCAATTTCAATAAATTTTTGTAAGAATCAAATTTGGCTTAATGTTTAGATTGAAGAGGCTAGATATTTTATTTTTACGTAATAATTGTGTTTTTTTCATGATTTCAAAATGTTATAAGACTGATTATTTGTACACGCTTCAAAAACACTTAAAACGTTTATTGATAGAGAGGAGTCTGAGGTTATCCAATGTGACATACATAAAGCAGCTTCAGGAGGAGGAGGATGTGGACGCTATGTCTGTTTCCAAGGAGATCATGCTGATCAAAGGCATCGTCCCGGAGGTCCATACCTTGTGAGTAAAACATCGTAATGTCTCTACAGTTTTATGACTATACTCTGCCGTCAATCTTTACACTGTTATCCATTAAGTGGATCCTCCACATCATACTTTAGTTGATTGATTTTGACAGTCTTCAAGAGAAACTTTTAAAGCATATATAGGCCTATTGAACTCTTTGGTTGACAATATTTTACATGTCCAATCCTTGACTGGTCTTTGGCTTCCAGGCTCAGGTTAATGATATCTTTTCAGACTGATCATGTTTAGGCCTGTCATAATTTGAAGTTGATATTATTTGACTAATGAATAAAATACAAATGTGCTTGAATTTCACACTTTCAGGTTTAAGACAGATTTGAAACTATGTATACGTCAGATTTGCGGCTACCGGAGACTGAAAGGAGAGGTGGAACAAATGAGGATCACCAAATATTCATCGGAGGATCCAGAACATGAATTTAATCTGATGAAGGTTTGGGAAAATATTGATCAGAACTGTATTCATGAAAATTCACTTGCCCAACACTCTGGGCTGCTAAAAATTCTGCCAGGGTGTTAGAAATTGTCTAGCATATTATACAAATGACCGCTGGAATTTGTCTTATGGCTGGTGGTTAAAAAACTTTTTGTGACACTGGTATATAAAAGAAAGTTTGTCTATACAGCACTTTACAGAATGAAATTATTTTAAATTTAGTTGGGTAGTAAATATTTCCTAAATTGCACCGCTATTCTACGTAAAGTATTGCCAGTGAAATTATACCCGTGTAGCAATATTGATTCACTACATTTATGGTTTAAGGGGAATAATGCTCTACTTCCAGTTGTTTTGAATACAGGAAAATAAGATACCACGAAGTTGACTGAGATCATGCTACCTAAGTGGAAATGTAGTACGGCATCATACATTTTCGTTGTGAATTGAATGAAATGCAAAAAAAAATAAAATATCTACTATAGCATACAAGATATGGCAATAACATATAAGCATTACATAATTACTATCTTTTCGACAATATTGTTATTATGTCCCTATGCCTCAGTCACAAAATTTTGGCTGGAAAGGCTTACATGCTAAGGCATTCTTCAATGTGTATTATGTGCATGAATAGTAAGAACAGTAAAAATACACATGTGTGATTTAAGAAAGTGTAAGTCCTATTGACAGCAAATAGATTTGTCATAAGATTATATATTTCTGTTTGAAGTGGTTGGGCTTACCAATAATGGAACAAGTAAAATTTTGGACGAAAATACATGTATAGAAAAAATGCAATTTTTTTTTTCAACAAATGTTGGACCATGGACTTTGACCTACTCTTATTTTTGACAAAACCTTTTTATTCAATACGACCATATCGTTGTTATCAGTGCAACTTTAACTTATCAAATACTTCACTTGTCTTATTTGTAGTTATGGACATTACTGATGCCAAATACCACTTTAAAATCTCGTATCACCAGGCAGTGGACAGAAATCGGTTTCCAAGGTGATGACCCAAAAACAGATTTCCGAGGAATGGGAATGTTGGGGCTAAATCAGTTGTTGTAAGTAAAAATTATGCATATAGTATTGTCAGTGTATTAGGAAATGGGCAAGAGTCCCTTGAATTAGGAAAAGACTTTTGGAATTAAATAGGAGTCAAAAAGCATCAGAGACCTTACTTTAAAATAACTTATCTTCCATTATGATTTCAAATCTACCAAAGCCAGCTTCTTATGATACTTGAAAACCTATTCTAACAATTATAAAGAATTCAGGATTATACAGGAAAATTTGTAATGATTATGAATGGGAATTTTCTGTTCAAATTTGGAAAACCATACTGCACGTTTTGGCTATGGGAATTGGTCCTTGTACTAGACCCATAATGGCTTAGATTATAATAATCAAGAGACTAGAATGTATACATGTAACAAAGTTTACTACAGTTGAGTGTTAAGTGTGTTTTCATCTTTTTTTTTGCCAATTATTTAGTTGCAGGGGGATATACTAAGTAACATGGTCTTTCGTGTGTAAGTGAGTGTGTGCGTCACAAAATCCTTGTATACAGCCTACAGGGTGCAGTTTTGATTGAATCTTAACCAAACTTCATACAATAATAGCTTATGTCAAGAGGAAGAACCCTATTGATTTTCAAGATCGTAGGTCAAAGGTCAAGGTCACAGATTAAAAAAGGTCAAAATTCTTGTATACAGCCTAGAGGGTGCAGTTTTGATTGGATCTTAACAAAATTTCATACAATGATAGCTTGTGACAAGAGGAAGAACCCTGTCTATTTTCAATGTCATAGGTCAAAGGTCAAGGTGACAAATTGGAAAAGGTCAAAATCCTTGTATACAGCCTACAGGGTGCAGTTTTCATTGGATCTTAACCAAGCTTCATATAGTGATAGCTTGTGACAAGAGGAAGAATCCTATTACCGGTAATTTTCAAGGTCATATGTCAAAGGTTAAGGTCACAGATGGGAAAAGGTCAAAATTCTTGTATACAGCTGAGAGGGTGCAGTTTTGATTTGATCTTAAGCAAATTTCATACACTGATAGCTAATGACAAGAGGAAGAACCCTATTGATTTTCAAGGTAATAGGTCAAGGTCACAGATCAGAAATGGTCAAAATCCTTGTATACGGCCTAGAGGATGCAGTTTTGATTGGATCTTCATTCACTTATTGCTTATGACAAGAGGAAAAACCCTATTGATTTTCAGCCTAGATGGCACATTGATTTTCATGCAGTGCGAGGGGATGCTACGCTTTGCGTTGCCTAGGTTTTATTTACTTTCAAGTGTTGATGCCATACAGGAGCTTTTCTTTGGCCAAAAGTTCATTCTTTATTCTAAATGCCTTTTCATTCAGAATCATCATCCAAGTATGAAATGTGGACATCCTTTCCTCTTATATTGTGTTTTATCACATTTTTATTTAACTTCACCTCTGAATGGACCCTGCACAGAATTTAGGGTTCCTTACTGTTAGCAGAAAAACCTTACCTGAAAACAAGGTGGCGCCACAAAAATGCTTTGGCTTTTCTAAATCGTTTTGGCAGGTACTGTGAAATAATGATTTGCGTTTCTCAGAATTACGCAGGAATGTCAGAATGACGTAGACCTGCATCTAACACTCCAGCTGCTTGACATTGCTGTTCTTTGATTAATTTTGACACTTTGTAGAGCGAGACATTTTGAAAAATTTTATGATTTTGGGTTTAATGAGATCACATTCTATCAAACATGTTGTTTAATTCACCTTGATTAAACCAAGATATCTTGGTACTGCATAGCTCATGTAAAGCATGAAAATGTAAATGTTGGCATTCTGGATGAGTGAACAGCGCAAAAAAATTGTGTATATTGAAGAAACTAGACTTACAAAACAATTTTATCACAAAAATCCACATATTTCAACTATTGATTGAAAATTGTTTGGAATTCAACCATGTAACACTTCTTTTGGGAGTCAGTATTTGAAATGAAACCACAAAACAGAAACAGAAACTTTCCACTGTATGTGTTATAAAAATAGATTGTTTGCATATATGTATATACATTTTTGTACATATATTTATTCGTGAATTTACATAAAAAAGGTTATAACTATTATGTGATTTGTAGGTATTTTTCCATAAAGTACCCTGACGTCAGCCAGTCACTTCTCCATCAGTCTCATCACCCGAAGTTTGGGTACGTAGCACACAAAATACAGGCTTCTGATTTGTTAAGATGTATAGAGATTGAGTATATGTGAAGATGTTACTTATTTTGTCTTTGACTTTCATCATAAATTATTACCACACATCAGATAAGCCTTTATTGTCCCCTGTTTTTGCAAAAGCACGGGGACATTTAAACCGGTTTATCCGTCAGTTTGTCAGTAACAAAAACTTTAATCATGAGCATAACTTTTGAATGGTGAGTGATAAAATTTTCATATTTCACATGTGTATTCTATGTAACTAGACCTTTTTGGATACCAAAATATTTGACCCAATTACCCTGACCTAGGTGTTTGACTCACTTTCGAAAAACTTTAACTGGGCATAACCTTAGAATGGAGAGTGATAGGACCTTCATATTTCATATGTTTATTCCTTGCGACTAGACTTTCCGTTAATACTAATATATTTTACCTTGTATGTGACCTTCATCTCTGAGTTTGACCTACTTTAAACAATTTAACTTCAACCATAACTTTTGAATGTTAAGTGATATGGTTTTCATATTTGACATGTGTATTCCCTAGGACAAGACCTCTCTGTGAATACCAAATTTTGTTACCTTGTGACCTAGACATTCAAGTCTGACCTATCTTTAAAAACTTTATTCATAACATTTGAATGGTAAGTGATAGGGGTTTCATATTTCAGAAATGCATAATAATGATTCCTTGTGACAACACCTTTCCCTTGGTTCTAAAAGTTTTGACCTTTTGACTTTGACCTTGGAGTTTAACCTTTTGTCAGATTTAGTATTGTGACTATACACGAGAACAGGAAGGGGGAGGGGGGTCTGAAAGCACTTCTTTAAAGCCAAACACCCCCAAAAGCGTGGGACCACAATTGCTTGAATTTGCTTATTCATGCAGTTTTTCATACAGCATGAAATGATCTAGACACTTAAAGGAGGTCTTGACTTTTGAAGAGCAAAACAAAACCCCCAAGAAATTTTGTGAAACAAAAAAATATCATTTGGTTCTCAAGCACTTCCACATTTACTTTTTTCTGCTCACATTCTACTTTTTAACATCACAAAATAAAACCAAATCGAGGTCTTGATTCTATGGTCTTATTTCATTCTTAACTTTAAGTTCATAGTCATAAGGAGCTGATAAGATAAGACGTAAAATCTGCCCTAAAAAGTGGAATTTTGAAAATGGAAATTTTAAGAAAAATCGTTCGTTAAATTGATACAAATACAGTATCCCATCAAACTCTGAAGTTATTTTAGATCTGTTATGCATAATATGGTTAATATTTCGGTCAAAACTTGTCATTTTCCCATAGAAATCAATAGAAAACGGAAAAGTTTTTTTTTTAATATTGTTCCCCCCGGAGATACAGAACGCCACTTATACTGGAGGTGTATATCCATGATACAAATTTTCTGGAAAAGTGGGGTTCTGTATCTCCGGGGGGAACGCTACCCCAGAGACGAAAAACCAAAAAAGGAAGGGGGATGCATTTGTTAAAGAATCGATCTTTAACATCATTAAATATGGAAAATTTGACTATTTTTCCTCCTTAATCCAACAAAAAATGTGTTCTAAATACGATCGAATGAAATGTACAACATTTAGGAACGAAATAAGCAGGAGGGATGTGGATTTCTCCGCTTATGTGTATTTCGCGCTAAAAAGCTTCTATTAAAGCCATTACATACAAAATAAGACCGTATTTTGAGTTCCGGATTTCATTATTTACCGATTAGAGGAAATAGAACTTTCGAAATGTATTTCTGATATACATTGTAGATGTATTTGATATCTTTTAGTTAATATTTATCCATTTCAGGCGAAATATTCTAAAATTTCTACGTTTATGGTCGTTATTATCAGTTTTATTACCCGAGTGCCCTCTACCTCTTTGGACCTTCATTTTAGAATCTTGGGAGTATTTCATCAAAAAGTAAAACATACAAAAAGTCTTCAAATACATTATATTTCAATAATGATTATCTTTTGTCTGCATATGTACCGTCATGTGGAAGAAATACAGCACGAAATTTAGGGCTAAAAACGGCCCTTATCTTATCAGCTCCTTTTTTACATTACTTGTAGATTCCCCATGTTAAATGCCCATTAGACAACTAGAATTCTGGTGGCCTATTGTGATGTCACTTTTGATTTTAAACATGATTTTAAACATGAGGAGAAGTTACCAGTATTTAGATACTTCTCAATGCTTCTTAAACGCAACATATTTACAGTACTAGTAAATTCCCCATGTTAAACGCCCATAAGGCATCTAGAATTATATTCCAATAACTTGGTTGCTATTGTGACGTCACGTTCAAGATTAACATGTAGGGAGAATTTACCAACGTTCAAATACATTTGACTCTAGAACAAGCAAAACGTGCAAAGTGCATGCAAATAAAACTTACCGATATTTAGAATAAATGTAAATATAAGTAATGACTGTCTTACTTTTGGTGTTCATGGGTGTATAATTAGGGAATAAACGTACTGTGTTTTGTGGTTCCGACAGGTATATGTTGGATATACTGTTGGAAACGCAGTTATACCGTCGGGGCTTGTCCCCTGACGGTATAACATATGTTTCCAACAGTATATCCAACATATACCTTGTCGGAACCACAAAACACAGTACGTTTATCCCTATTCTAATTCATGTGACATATTTAACTTTTTATACCCCTCAGAGGGTCTCATTTATTGCTTTTGAGGCGACGTTGCTACGGAGGACTAAAAATGACCAACAGAAATTATTGCAGCTGCAAAATATGAAATACAACTGCTTCGTATTTATTACAATGGCGAAAAATCAAAGTGTAATCAATTATAAACTTACTTGCTCTGTTGTTTTCATGTGGAGAAGGCCATTTACAAGCTCATATCTTGTAGTTTTACGTCACAGTATGATGTCACAGTATGACGTCACAGTAGCGAAGAACAAAGGGAAGCTTGACGTCATACGCAAAAAGTGCACTAAAGCTTGTAACGTGCAAATTTACGTAGGAAAACATTTTAAAGTATGTCAAGTGAGTCGGTTTGCAGCATGTATATCGTCATTATACATGCTTGTAGAAATCCTGTGAACCAATCAGAATAAGTGAAACAAACAGAATGAATTAGAATTCTGGTTGGACACGTGATTCATGGAATTTGCATGTGACCAACCAGAATTATACACCCATGAACAACAAAAGTAAGACAGTCATTTCTTAAATAAGCAATTGTTCCTGCAAAAAGGGCTTCTAATACATGTAGTTAATAGCGAGCGGAGCTCGCTGCAAAGGCCCGAAGGGCCTTTGCGAGCGAAGCTCGCCCTTATGGTAACGCGTATACACATATTTTATTGAGAAAATATGCTGAATCAAAGAATGAGAATGTACTACTATGCTTTCAAAAACTTTCGTCCCCTCGCAGACAGAGTTACTGCGGAGATGCTGGATATTGCCATTTAAATTTTTTTTTCGACTCCAAGTACACGTATATGTTATACTCAATTTTTGTTTATAAGTTAAATTTATTGAAAATATTTTTCGTAAATCAGGTAACGATAAAGCATCAACAAGGCGGCGTAACCACGGGAAATCCGACATTTCCGGTTTTAAACGAGACGTTTCGCTCTGATTGCTTTTCTCGTCTCGGGTGGTTTCGTACTGTCAGAAGTCGGAATGTTTGTTTTGTCTTTTGTTCTTAAGTAATTTATTTTCAGCTAGCCTAAACATTATTCTTACAAAATAAAAATGAATTACAAAGAATCATATTTTTAAAGAACCATATTTTAAGCCCCCCCCCCCTCCTTAAAATGTTCATCTGCTGGTCTCGATCAATTTTACAAATGCATCCTTGTTTCCACTCGCCTTATACTACCTTTTTTGGCAATCATCAAACAGAAAGTTTTGTAAGATAAGATAAACCATCATAGTCAAAATAAAAAAGAAAGATCTTATTATATTTCTATATAATCATATCTATTTTCTCTCCGCTCGCACAAAAAGGCTTTGCCTTGATTCATATTATGAATGTAAATATAAGTTACAACTGTTTTACTTTTGGTGTTCATTGATGTATAATTCTGGTTTTCCAATTCAAAATTTCCAATTTGGCAATATAACTGCAAATGGGTACATGTATAATCAGTGCATCAAAGTCATGAGAGCTATTCTGACAAATTACAATACATGTATAAGGTAAAAATTCCTGTTATTATAATTTTGTTTTAGGTTTTCCTACGCCATAGTTGGGATTAACCTGACCAGTATTTGTTACGAGGCTTTAACAAAAGGAATTCTAAGATCACATTTCTACAATGTCAGCGATGAAAGACCTCTACTACAGGATTTCCATGAAGTTTACTGTAAGTTAACAAAGATGTCTCGTTTTAGTTAAAATAGAAATAATATTTCTTATCAATTTTATCACTACATCATTTGATTGTTCTTGGATACAAAACATGGTTTGTCAAAGCAACTTCTGTCTGTGTGTAAATTGACAAGTCCCACTGACTTGGAGATTTTTGCTGAATTTGAAAGAAGGAATATTCTTCAGTGGAGAATATATAAAAATTGATGGAGCTCCATACTTCTTCAGAATTTGTAGGGAGGCATTTATTTGATGATATTCATACTTGTAGACAACCAATATTATATCCTTAAAGTTGTTGGCATTGTTGTTGTATTCCCTTATCCACATATAATATGTACATTTCTATCATTCTGAAACTTAAAATATAACTGTTTCCTGAGTATTTCATTGGAGACAGAGTGATTTTCATTAAGTTTCATTTTCACTTGAAATACATAATGTTTTTGTAACATTATATCACAAATCTTTACTTTCAGGTTACGTGTTTTATACATTTGTTAAGTTTTGGTTCAGTGAAGAACCCAAAGACATTATGGAATTTGGACGTTTAAGAGACAAATATAAAAGGAAGTTATTCAGCCGATTAAAGTCAGAGCCAAGAGTTGTTCTAGTCCAGGACTTTCAGAAGAAAGTGGATGTATAACTCAAATCACGTGCAATATAGAAGAGATGGAATAAAAGAACTTGGTAAAGGACATCACAAACCTGTATAATCTACTCTTCTATGAAGAAAGCTTTGTCTTTTGATGAAGATGATCGCTTATAGATTATCATTTCTTCTTCAATTTCAGCTTCTATAGAGAATCTTTTTTCTATGAATGAAGCTTTAAAATTTTATGATTATTTTTGCTTCATTTTCTTCTCATTTTTGGCAGCTGAGCAGTGTTCACATCAATGTTTTTGGATCATATTTATAAAGATTAAATGTGTTTAATATGACATCAGCCCTGGTACCTATTCTTCTGTAATTCCTTTTCTGTATATGAAGAATTAGTACAAGGGGCAGACATGGTGTAACTGGTCATTTATAGGTACGTGTATGTCTGTTTTTACATGACATGGTAAATGATTCATCTGCCTTATTTTCTTTTTATGATATAAAAGTAAACTAACAAATAAAGACCTACAATCTGTTCATTTTTGCTTTCTCTCTCATTATAGAGCTTGATTATGGCCCTGCATTGTATTCCTGATAGGCCTTCCTGTCTCTCTGTTTTTGTCAACACTTTAGTTGTAACACAATACGCTAAATACATGTAGTTTTGAAGATAGAGTTTTCATACACCGGGTTTCTATGTGATGTAAGAATGATATAATATGAATTTTTAGATCAGAATATGTTTGATCAACCTTTGATATAAGCTAAGAAATGTATGTGAGTCACCACATTAGTTATACGCAATACATGGATCTTTAATATTTACTGGTAAACTGTGATGTGAGGATATAACCTCTTTATTTTGAGGTCAAAGAACAAAGGTCAAGGTAATTCCTTGTAATTTTGTTTCTGTCTTGCAGATACACACAGCTTTCGTATTTTGGATTCACTGTTTGGCACATGTGATACAATGGATATTCTAATTAGTTACAAAACAATAATTGGAGTAGGTTAAGAGAGTTTTCAAACTTTGTTGTACCACTATGTGATGATGAATCTCATGAATAAAATATTTAAAAAATAAAATAACCTTGAACTTTGTCTGGTCGTATTGAACATAGGACGGGACAAAGTTCAAGGTTATTTTCTTTTTTAAATACTTTTTTTTTTTTGACAAAAAGAGTCTAACTCATTTTTGAATTAAAAATCAGCTTCTGGCCTTTGATGATTTTGTAAGTGCTCTGATTTTGATTACCTTTGTCAAATAATATTTTACTCTAATTCACCGTGAGATATGTTGTATGTGATATTTCAGTAATCTTTCATATTTCTTCAAATGATCATGCTAACAATGTCACTGAGAAAATTTTGCTATGAAAAGATTCTTCAATAAAATGGCAAAAACTGGTCTGATTTCTTTTGATGTTTTATGTACCATGTTTAACTTCAATATTTTCACAACTACATACATTGGACTGGTAGTAATAGGTATTCATTTCCTCATGCGTATTACTTCATTATAAAGAAATTAGAGTGCACATCAAAAATTTTTCAGAATGACTTTGAACTGACCTTCTGTAAGATGAAGGTGTGAATCCTGTGGATGGCACAGTGTTTCAAGATTAAAGGTGAAAGCACAACGTCACAATCCTATCTGTCTGAGATTTTGCCTTTAAAACTCGGATACTAATGAGCTTGACTTTGTCTTCTAAGAAAATGCACAATATGTATATAAACAATTACAACTTTACAAAATTATTGTTTTCACAATATTGCATCAAAACGTTTTTATGCGTTTTTTTAAACGCTTTTTTAAATGTTTATATGTCCTGGCAATATGAAGGTCAGATTCGATTCTGGGTGCAGTCTGACTTATTATTTGAGGAGTTATTGCACTTGAACTTAGAAAATATCGAAAAAAACATTTTCCTGGCATTTTGTACTTTAAAGTTATGATGGATCCAAGTGACAATTGGTATACAGATGTATCTAAGGATGCAAGTCAAGTTCAAAGATGGAGCTGTCCAATTATTTTTGGAGTAATTATTGCCCTTGAACTTAAAATACATGTATGTTCAATTAAAGATTGATCGAACAATTTAAATCCTTTTACTTTGTATAATGAAAGTTTTGAAAGTAAAAATGTCCAAATGAAGGTGATGCATGCCAGGATGCTAGAGCAGGATTTACAAATTGCTATCAGGATTACATAATGTGCCCATTGTAAGTTTTTGTATGGCCTGCTTAGTAACACTTATATAGGGATCACTTTGTCCATGTCTGTCACACTTTGGATGTTAACCCCATATCTACTACAGTACTGTTTGATAAGTGATGGGACTCTTCATATCTCATATGTGTCTTCTTCATGACATAATCTTTCTACCAATGATAAAATACTCAAGTACTCAAAGCCTAACAAGTTTTGTGCTTTCTTGTTGATGCCTGTGATGTTGATCAGCTTATCTAGTAATAAAGTTAAACAATTCCTAAGGAACCATAACTCTACCAGAATTTGTGCAACACATTAAACCAAAAACATTGACAAGATAGGCACATTATGTCAGATCCTATTCGTGACTTAATTTGTATTTTCAGGCAAATCTTAAGGTCAAGATGGCTCAACTGGCCTTCGGGTGCAGATTTATCTTTTATTACCTATTCATTTGACACTTTAATGACATTATGTAAAGTTTTATATGCGCAGTTTCAGACATATGGAGAACCAATTGCTTAGGTTTTCAGAAATAACGTACTGAAATTCCTGTCTAGCCTGTCCCCAATGTACATGTATTGAATCATCATACTCCATTGGTTTGTGCCTCTTGTTCTAATACCCACAATGGAACGAGTCTGTCATGTTGACCTTGTACTATCATTAAATCGCATAAGGTCAACAACTTCAAAATGCATAAGGCTAAATGGCCAAAAAAAGGTGTGCAGTGCATTGTGAACTATCCTGATGACAGAAAATTCTACTATCACAGCCTCTAAAGTCATTTTCTTAAACTTGTGAAATACATTTGTGAAGTGTGTATGAGCCCTGTACTGTAGGCATTTATGTGCCTCGAGCTTTAAAGAACATCTGAACAAGCTGGCTTCACCATACAGAATATCTTCAAACAAATGACAAGAAAATCGATTAACATTGATTGTTTTTATTAATTCATAACTGACATATTTTTATACTTCTGGTGAGCTTAGCAGCAGAGTGAAATGATAACGAGTGGACAACATCAACATATACACTCATTATAATAATAACATAAAATGACAAAATGTTACCATGGTGACCAATGTACAGTCAATATGTGAGAGATGCACCAAAAAGTCATGTTGTATGATTAATGTAAGCATGTATGAGAAATTCTTTTAAAACCCCTACATAGAATTCTGCTACATGTGTTTTAAAAAAGTCATTCAAGTCTACATGTTTTTCTATACCATAAACTTCACAGCCTACACTCTGTGCATTCAAAACTATAACAATTGAACTATAAATGAAAACTTCAACACTACATTCATCATTGCAAAATGTACCCACAATGATTTAAACACACAAATTATTAATTTTATTGCAATGTGTTTATTAATCAAAATGGATCAGAGAACTGATAATTACGAGAAACGATAATTACGAGAGTAATTTATGAGATCATTGGCATTGTGCAGGTATCTGGTGGTACAGCTCCATGTACAAGGTACTACCAAAATAAAATATGTGTCGCTATGCTTCACAAAAAAATATAAAAATAGTCCACGATCTAATCACAAACCAAGCTTTAACAATTTCTTCATACTATATACCTAATCTTTAAAGGTACGGTGTCCCTAAAAATAAATTATTTTGATAAAATTTTATAATGCAAAATCATTCTCATTTGTATAAATTTAAATTTTCAGGCAAATCCAATGCATACAGTACATTCGCAGTTATAGCCGTTTAAAAATGTAATTTTTAATTTGGGGTGTGCAGCTCTAATTCATATCACTAATGTATTGCATTTATACAATAGAAGTATATGGAGATTTAATTTTACCAATTCGGTAATATTATGGCCGTTACTGCATATTTTCGAATAAAACTTTTTATAGCTCCTTTTTTCCTATATCTAGACCCTTCGAAATAGATTTTACGTTTTCAATCAAATTTATTTTCAGGGACAATGTATCTTTAAACCTAGTAACAGACATTAAAATCAACTCATATATTACCATGTTTGATTGAATTCATCAAATTGATTTTCATTCATCCAATCACAGCCTTTACCTGACAATTAAATTCTCTACATTTTGTCGTATTTTTATCTTAATATACTCATCCAGGCTCTTTCAGTGAAATTATCAAATTCCCAGAAACTTAGTTGACATGTTGACAACTTGAAATGTGAAAAATTAACAACCCATATCATGCATAAATATTTAATTACATTGTATATGTAATCAGCAGTTGTCATTTTTCCTTAACCATAATTTTGATTCCAAGATTATGATTTTTTATCACTTTTGAATAAAAAACTCAGATACCTTTAGGGAAAACAATATTCTCTACTAAAATCATACAAAATATTAAGAAAGATAAGTATCTTTTTATTTTAAACTGAAATCAAAAATTGCATGATTTCTTATTTCTACTGAAATATATAAAACTATCATATTTGTTTATTTTCAACATAATGATGGGCAAATCAATTATCAGAAAACCTGGAATGAGCATTTACAAATTGTTTTGATTCATTTAAAAGATCCCAGTAAATTCACATGTTTTTTTAAGTACATTGGTACTCAAAAATATACAGTAAGTCATAAACACCAAGTCAGAAGAAACTTTCGTATATTGCACATGTATTCATCTTACAATATACGCTAACACACACCAGATGCCTCGAACACATATCTACATCACAGTCAGCTACATACGTGCTACATATGTGTAGATTGGCACATACACCCTCGTTAAGTGAATAGATAAGGAAAAGATGTCTGATCTGTAAAAATCTGTTACATAGTATGCATGAAATGTTTATTACCAAATTTTTCAGACTCTATGATATTTAGCGTGCCATCATTCAGAAATGTTCATACAAACTATCACTGCAATCATAACGGGACGCATCACATTATACTACTACAAATCTCTTAACTTCTCACTCATTCCCTATTGCTATATCAATGTCATGGGTATTGCTACTAATTGTACAGACATGTAAATATGTTGTATGTTACAATTCTAACAGAATTTCAAAATAATTCTCTATAACAACAAGTACATGTCCTGCTGAAGCTAACATAAAATATTCAATTCATCCTTCTTTTCATGTCTATCTACCAGACATAGAATTCTACATTGTGATTCTTTTCAAAAGTAAATGATGAATATCCAATGGAAGCAAGAAGATATATCAATTCCTGTATCTGACGGTAAAATAACAATTCAATTGCTTACATTCATAAGCGTTAATACTTGATTAAGTCATTTCTGAACAACAATAAATAAACATTTTTATGACACCTGAGCAATTGTTATTAAATCTTGTATTGCAACGAATTCCTCCCTCAAGTTATCTGCCCTTCTTACACTGTCACTGAACTGAACCTTGCAGAATATTCTACCAATAGTCAAAGAGATAACATTTTCATATTTCACAGCCAATCAATGACTAGAAGGAATAGTTTCCAAAGCACTGTGAAACTGGCTCTCTGACTGGATTAGAACGGCAGTTCTGACTGGTAAAAATACTGTTAGTATTGGTGACTACCACGTCTGATTTTTGGCCTAAAAAACTCATGGTGAAGTCTGAAAGAAAGAAAGAAAGAAAAGTGAAATTAAAGCATTTACAGAATAAATTACATTACAAAATAAATTACATTACAGCTTCAAAATATCATGTAAAATTTTTAATAATTTGTTAAATAACATAAAGCAACTTCAAATTGTACAGAACTTGTGTCACTGAGAACATCTGCATGACAATAGAGAAATTTTCAAGAAAATTTCAGTATGATAAGTTTCCATGCAAACACATGCGCAGATCCAGCATTTTTGGTCAGAGGGGGTCCTAAATTGTAGGAAGTCTACCTATGATGTAGGTATTTTTCGGTGCACATCATGGGGGAGGGGGCAACGTGTACACTAAGGATTAATTTTTGAGGGCGGGAATTGTTAGCTTTCCTTTCACGTTTATTTTTATGAAGAATTGGCAAGCGAAGCGAGCTTGAAATCTTTTTAGATATGAAATATTAATTTTTGTCTTGATCCGATAGAGATGATTATTTACAACAGTTGAATATTTTACTCCTTATATCGGCGAGCGGAGCGAGTCGCGAAAATTTTGATTAATTCACATTTTGTTTAAATTTCAAGTGAATAAATAGATAAGTAATTTTCCCAAATAATCTGACATCTTAAAATAACAATACCTTGAAAAAGATGAGGGAGGTTAGATCCTATGAAGTAAGAGACTGTTGAAAATACGAGTTTATGAGACCCATGACAGTTACATGGGCGGATCCAGAAATTTTTTTCTGGGGGGGGGGGTCCTAAAGTCCGATTTTCTTTAAAAAGGAAAGGAAAAAAAAAACAAAAAAAAGGAAAGGAAAAAAAAAAAAAAAAAAACGCAAGCGCAAGAAAATAAAATTTTGATGATTTTCAGTTCAGTCTCTAATTATTAACACAACAGGTGACTGGAGAGCAATGGCGAGCAAACAGCTTAAAATTCTGAATTTTCTCATTATGGTAATTGTTTAAATTGATTGTCATTTCTAATATGTAAATACAACAAATGGCGAGCGATAGCAAGCCAGCGAAATTTTTTCCAAGAATTGGAATAAAATCCACTATTCGTGTCTTTTTCAGTTTCTTTTCGCATTTATTGACCTAGGTGTAATGTACATGTGTTGTATATAGCAAAGGGCATCATCATTTGAAAATAACGTACATGTATGTAATTTCTGGCGAGCGGAAGCGAGCCAGAGAAAATTTTTGAAATACTGACGACAAAATATTATCAAAATGAAAGATTTCTAATACAAATTCATGATATATTTATCAAATATTATGAAAAGGGGAATTTGGACTTAATCTTATGAAATATGTGTATTAATAACAAAAATTAAGCAATGTTTCGAAAATTCCAGGGGGGTCCGGACCCCACCCTCTGGATCCGCGCTTGCAAACATATATGATTTTCTTACCCTCAGTGCCTCTTCATGTGTAGAGATAAATGATCAGACCGTGAGAATGCCCTATCACACACCATACACTTGAACGGTTTGTCCCCTGTGTGTTTCCTGTAGTGTCGTGTGAGCTCATCTGACCGAGCAAACCTCCACGTACACCCCTCCCATGTACATACATAGGGCTTTTCTCCTGTAATTAAAATAAAGTTCATCAAAACTTAAGTCAATACATTTTGTTTGTATCAAGATTCAGAAAATTACTGATAATCACAAATTCTGATACTTTCTATTTTTATATTGATTCAATGATATCCCATATTTATACAATTTTTACCTGTATGTGTTCGCCTATGAGCTTTCAGGTGAGAACTTTTTGTGTAGACTTTATTACATCCCTCA
Organism: Pinctada imbricata; assembly: GCA_033119305.1. Lineage (NCBI taxonomy): Eukaryota > Metazoa > Mollusca > Bivalvia > Pterioida > Pteriidae > Pinctada > Pinctada imbricata. Next base: position 56,851,964 of record VSWD01000006.1, on the reverse strand, counting down.
AAATCACATTTATGTACTCTTCTTTTCTTCTCTCTTTCTATCATTGCTTCACAGTTCTGTAGGACTTGGAACGGGTCCACTGATACGTACTGTGGGGTTGGACTAGATGATTTGAACTTACTGTAATAAATTAGAGTTATCTAACTTAGAACGTTCTAAACAAAATGGCACAATGTAAGTCTAGATCGCCGTCAAGGAAAAAAGCATTGGTAGATATAAAACATCTATCTTTTTCTTCACATGTGACTTACTTTGATGCCTCCTTAATCCTCTGAAGTGAAAGTAAAGCAGCTGAGCCAATCTTGTTGACCGTTTCCAAGGTAACTGTGGGCTGGTCATCTTCTGCAAATATATTTTATTTTTCAGATTAAATAATCAAATTATTGTGTGTATCATCACTTTTGAGGCGGGGGTGTCGATGAGAGCCGGTATTTTACAAATAATCGCTATATAATGAGACATACAAAGGTATTTCAATTATTTGGTAGGCATCGTCAATTAAAGTCAAAATTAAGACAATGAAAAATTTAACAACAAGGAAGCGACCAAAAACACCCATGAGTCATCGAAAAGTTAACCAATTAAAACTCAAGAATGAATGCAAAGGTAAGATTTGAAATTTGTCAAATTTGCGGTCATGAAACTATTTGAATTAACGATGTTCTAGAATTACGTAGAATTACTGAAACGGGACTGGAAAAAAACACAGTTGATGTATAAGGCTTTCAGTTTATTGTGTATAGACCTTTATTTTCACATTAAAACTAAATCACATTACCAATAAAGCACGAGCTAAATAGAATACACGATACAAAAATGTAAATTCCATGTCTTTCTAGTTTTCTTCTTCCTGTATGATATATGGGACAGGAAAGATAACAGAGATTTCTAAAAGCGGACATAAAGCGATTTCCCGATATCATACACTTCCTGATTTGTGTTACCCAATCAATAATATATAATCTTTAAAAAATGGAACAAGCCTGCACCCGACCCATCCCCCACAGTTTCTATATACACGACCACTCACTTTGTGCCACTTCTTCAGTTACGGATGGAAAATTCGAAAAAGATCAAAAACAAAATATAGGATCGTCATAATATTATAAAGTATTAATATCAATCGTGTCCTTGAATCAGAGAACTATCAGGGAGTGTCAGGAACGATATACTAACGATGGAGGAAGTACAATACAAGTAGGACGACTTTGATATACGAGCAACAAGCGCACCTTCACATAATAATAGATTTTCAAACTATTTTTCAACCGTATTCTTTTTTCCCTTAACCATTTTGATTTCTTCCTGATTCCTTTCTCCTTATCTTCATACCCATATTACTTTTCACTCTTATCTTACTTGTAGCAAGGAACGTACAAATGTAGAAAAATAATGTCATAATTTTGACATATGTTTAAACCTGTACATCTGTGTATGTCGTAAATCGTAAAACTAGAGTTGCGTTGGCAACACTTTTCAAATTTTATTAATTCAAGATGTTTCAAGTCGTTAAATTATCCGTACGTCTGATAGCAAATTTCTAAAAACTCAACAATCACGGAAAAGTCTGTAATTAATAAAACACGTGTGTTATCGTTGGCACTTTCTTTTTTTCTTCTCAAAGGTGACGGGAAAAGGCGCTGATCTAGAGAGGGAGAGGGGGGAATGCTTACAATCCTTCCTTTTTCATATTAATTACATTCTCAAAATCAAAATGTAAGATTGAACATCCCCTTCTCACAAGGATTTTCTAGATAAACGACAGTTATCAATTGTAGGCGACTTTGCAGATTTTGCTGAACCCAGGATTCGCTTCCAGGGAGGGAATTCTGATCTCACCTGGCACACTACAATACATATGGCTCTAAACTCTTGGCTAGATGTCCTATACACATGAAAGGGTTAATCTGGGTGGAGGGAAATCTAATAAAGCTCTTGTTTAACAAATGTCAGCTGGTTTAAAGTGCAGTAATGCACCTATTTACTCTTCATTGTTGCTATTTCAAGCTACCGATACATATAAAGTTACACGTAACTGTAGTAAATCGCCAACTGCCCTACAAGCACATAAACCAGTGGTTTGATAAGGATTACATGACGGAAGGGGGGGGGGGGGGGGGTATTTGTACATGCTGACTCATGTCATTTCCTTCGGACTAAAACATCATATTCTATATAGAAACCCGGTATGGACGATATCATAGGTTGGAAAGGGGGAGGGGTGTCAGTAATGTAGCCTAATGACGTAATGTAGGAGATCGCCGGTGCTTGATGATCTGGTTATGATACTGATTTATACTTACATTCTAATGCATATATTATGTAACTATGATGCAACTAATTTCTTGCTGAGCATGTTAGGAAGCACAACTAAAAGAAAAAAATCTAACTTCTGGGTGACACCTACCTCGTTTAATGGTAGCTATAGGAACCTGCTCGACACCAAAGTCTTTTTTGTGAACAGACAAGTCAACTGGCTCTGTTTGCATTGGCTGTTAGAAATAAAAAAAAAAACTAAATAAACAAACAATAAATGTACATAAAGTTGTTATTTCATGTACTTAACTCCATTTATTGTCAAGTTATCTTACAGTGGACTAAAGGTTGTTTGTTCGAAAAAGATTTTTAAAATTTGAAGTATAAAAACATTGAAAAATAGCTAAAGAAATCTCTAGCCTAACCAATCATAACTAGATCAAATCTGCAAAGCCTATTGCGACCTACATCTTCCTTTTTACAATAACAACGTGAGCTTTTCCTGTTCAATTTTGAGAAGTTTCTCATCATAGAAAAGCACTTTCGATATTTAATTTAGAACGGATGCTTGTACTATCACTCCATATGCCCATAAATACATATTCTCACATTTCAAGTTGAACACCCACAAACTGAACATTAAAACAGCTATGCGATACCAACGAAAAGAACATAAAATCAGCTATGCATTCTCCATATTCCTACCCACTGCATCAACCCACATAATTCCTCATCCCTACTAAATACACCACATACTGCGGAAATCGGTCGCCGATTCTTAAATAATCGATCTACGTAACTTTCTACTTTCTGTTCACTTCCAAGAATTCTCTCTCTCTTTCTCTCTCTCTCTCTCCACCACCAGAATGTAGAAGTCAAGTACGATATTATCGCTTACTTTTCTAACTCAATTAATCCCCCCCCCCTCCCTGTCTTTTCTAGTATAATTCTACCTTCTATCCATTATATTTGAAGTACAATAGATACCCACCGGTGGGAAGTAGTGTGGGTACAGTGGATACGACATACACGGTGGTATCCCGTACATACTCCTGTAATGTATATCCTCTGCTACTGTTAGATGCATGTTAGATGAGTTTAATATTCCAACACACTTCCTACTGCGTAATGCACCACGATAAGTAGTCCTAGCTGTGATTTAAGAATTTTCTCAGAGCTCTGACACGATATTAATCTCCGTCTGTTTCTATGTACACAATTTTTGTTCGACTCCGGATAAAAATCTATCAATATATATATAGGAAGACCAAGATGTCTAATTATAGTAACTCCGAAATGACTATAAATAGTTATATCACGAATCCAACTTTGTACTAAGGGGAATACCCAATAAGTAAACGATCGACTGTAGGCTAAGCATCTGTTAAATAAAGATATGATTCCAATTCCTCTAATATGAATATCTTTAGTACGATCTGCACTGCGAGACACGTGGGGAAAATTAATTATCTCTTTGACACAACCGATGACAAAATCGTAATCAAAAATCAACGATAAATGTTCGTATCAGGTGTGAGGTAAGTTCGAACTAATTTTTCACTTTCCATGAAATCATAAAAATTCAACACGTCCTTCCAGCCAAGAAGCTCTCAATACACTGCCGGAAAAGTCAGGGGTTTTCAAGATCCTCCTCCTCCGCTGTAGGGGGCGAGTCGGGACATTTAAACGCACTGCACCGAATCAATGCTGCCGACCCCCTGGGGTTTACATGTCTAATATTTACACTTTAGCATAATTATTATCATAACAATGCAGCGTCATATAATACGCCAACGTGGAGTAGGTAGTGAAATGAACTTCTCTAAACATTCAATTTAAATCTCCAGTTGAATAGAGAACGAGGTGTAATAAAGTGAATGCATAGAATAGATATAATGATTGGTCCGTGTCGCTGATTGAGATCAGAAAACAAAGTGGGTGTGCGCTAGGTGGGGTGGCACACCTTTACTCCATCTGTACATACTTATCGACCAGGCTCACCTGTATTACCTATATATGTTTGATATATAGGTATGGAGCACTTGTGAACGCGTCAGCAGGACTTAGTACAGATATAGGTAAAGTCACCCACGGAGAACAAAATTTGCATAAACTTCAGATAAAATTAAGTGTTTGGACTGGTACGTACGGTATCGTTTCCTTGGCATGTCAAGGTTCAAAAGAGACCTCTTGTATACAGAAAAACCCAACATCCTAGTTCACATCAATATCTATTGGTTTATATACAATAAATGAGAAAACATCACTTCAAATATCAACCAAGTCATGTAGGTTGAATAGTAGGAAACTTCATCAAGACGAGAGAATGTCTGGAGAAGGGGGGGGGGGGGGGGGGGGGGTGTGGGGGGGTGGGAGGGATGAAGTATATTTCTGGCATTATTATGTGATTTCGGGGGTGGGGGACGGGGAGAGGTATGAAGAAAAATTTGTGGTATGATATTGGCATATGATAGTGATTCCTAATCCATGTCATGCTGATACAGCCATTTCTACATGGTGTTTCTATGTCATTAATATGACGTTTATAGAGATCCTACTTTATTTAAGAGACGCGTTCCAGCTTTTATGAAACTGAGAATCAAAAATCAAGAATAACGTGAACGATTGGAAAAGGGGGGGGGGGTTGCTTACTAGAGCTAGAAAGTCCAAATTTGTCAATTGTGTGGGAAAGTGTACTTAAATCATGACGATAAAAGCAGGCTTTGGGACGGAGGGAACACAAGATGGCAATACAGTATGATAGATTGAATGTATGAATACAAAAAGCCCTAAATAAACTGTTCTCTGACAACCTATAATTGGGCATGGCTTGTAATGACTTACAGAAATCTCCCCTACCATCTCAGATAGCACAATATAAAGCTTTCTGCCGCGCCCGCTATATTAAAATGTCATACCAGATCCTCGGACGAGTGAACAAACGGTTATTTTCTATTTTACCCTCCGCGGCTTACCCCACCTAGAGTAGAAGGCCACGCTCCCCTTTGTTTCTCTTCACTCTATACAGTGGCTTAGTCAATAAGTTTCTCGTAAACAAATGATTCCTTTCTTTGTTTAGCACCATATCAATCCGTTCCCTGTGGGGTAGTTCGTTAATGTAGTAGCAGCAATGTCCCCTCCCAATACAGTATTCAAATATATCCCCATTGGTCTGCCTCGAGTGTTGCGGAATAAGAAATGAACTTCTATTCGTCTTCTTTAAGTATCGCGGAATAAATTAAAGTAGAACATAATTTACGAGGAACAAGTCTGTTGCAAGTAAGAAATCACAAATACTTGATAGAAGTAAGGGTAAATTTAATATCAACTTTCGTTGATATTTCTATAGACGACCGATGAATACAGTTCGGACGCAAGTCACGTCATAATAAAATTGGTCAGTAGATGAAGACAATGACGTCAAATGCTAAGTAGCCAATGGTTCTTTAGCAATGCTTTCTTCTTCGGAACTCTCGAAGCAGCAACATATTTTGATTACAGTAAGATATTCTGTGATGAAGTCACATGATGCTATGACGTAATTTCATCAAAAGAGAGCAGGGTTACTTCTTCGATGGTCACAGGCAGCGCGAATATGGTTTTACATGAATATCATAAAGGACATTAATTATAATAATATTGACTGAGTGCATCGATGAGATAGGCTTTCTAAATCCACCGTATTTCACGACACAGTATTCAGTGACCCAGTAAGAGTACATGGATTGTTGTGGTTAGATGTCGTAGTACTTGACAGACTTACACCCATTGCCATCGTGCCAGGAAGAGAATAGCGCCTTGTTGGTCCGGGTGATATAGCTACGTCTCACACCACACACGGAAATATCCCATAACAAAGTGTGCATACTGTAATACTCAAGTACACTTCACGTAATGCTATATGTGGACACCCTGGTCCTGATACCTCCTTACTGTGATACTGAATGACCAATTGACAGTTAATGTCATTTTATGACAGAATTATATGGACTCTCATGTTTCACATGATGTAGGAATGGTCTCAGATCAAGTACAGCCCAAATGTCATTCCCAACCTTCATAACCGGCATTAATGATATTAATCAATTTACAACAGATATATAAAATTTCCAAGATTCTCTGAACTAAGACTCTGAAAAACCTTCATATACAGAAAATTTGGACAGACTAACAAACGAGCGAAGATACAAAACGGACGGACGTTGATTAAACGCCAATAACTAGAATTTCAACCAGAACGCTGGCAGTATACAACGTTTGTAACGTCAAATGCATTTTCCTTTTTCAGCAAAAGAATAATTGTGATTGTGCATGGGGACAATAGTTTGTAGCGGACAATGGGGTTGTACGTGGTGTCGGGTATCTCTTGACTTGACAAGCACAAGTTGACCTGACCCAACTACTGCACTAGATATCAATAAGTACATCCGCATAGAACATCACAATATGTTGTTTTCTTCAGACAGTAATTGTACACCTCAGATCCGTACCTGCCGACTTAACGGCAAAACTGCAAGTCACAGATATTTATTATCGTATTCTTTTTAAATGTCAGTTCTAGGTGATGATATTTTTCTATACAGGAATGTACACAGAGAAGAGGTCAGATTTCAGACCGGCATACCTGTGGTACGAACCCAGCACGCAATATAAAGTGCGGTTACCTAGGCAATAAAATCTTATTGTTACAAGTTTGGAATAGTTCTGCAACATTTTCCACTTACATCACAAAGTCTCTGCGCTTCAGAAGTGTCGCCTGTGATCTTGTACCTACTTGGCACAACTTCCCGTCCCTCTCTGAGCTCCCCCCCCCCCCCCCCCCGCTGTACCGTTCACCGTTCAGAGATCTTGGTACTTGGTATACGGCTACCGGGACCTAGAGCCGACAGTGATCTGTATGTACTTGGCACATGTGCTCCCCTCGCTCTCTAAGCTCCCCTCCCCCTTCCCCTCAGATATCTTGGCACGGCTCCCCGGGCCTTCTGTGTATACTTGGCACATCTCACCATCCCCCCTGTGCTCCCCGCTTTCTGTTATACTAAGGACTGATAAATCTACAGATTACTTACCACTGCTTATACAGATAAAGCACATGTTTACGATTCACGGATTAACTTTTCTCTTCTTAAAGAAAATGAGCAGAAATGAAGAGAAATGGGCATATGGTGAAATACTATATATTCTCGTAAGTTCACTACTCTCAATCTGGAGATCAGTTGAAAACAACTGAAATGTGTAACTTTTAACATTCTAGAAATAAATGAATCTTGAATCTTGAATGTGACCTTTGTGTGACTTTTGACAAAATTTAAAAGAACTTTTTCATTATTCGGCATAATAAACACGTTTGCACAAAATCAGATAAAACTTTGCTTTCTTCAGCACATACGTTACGAATACGATGCTTAAACATACATGTACCCCCTTTTTTAATCGCAATTTGAGATCGCTGGAGTGCATTGCACATGTATAGATATGAAATATGCAAGATCAGAGTAATAAGACCATACAGTGAACATTAGTCTTATCTTTACGTATATATTAAACTCAATGGGACATGGTTAATTTACCCTGAGTAAAGTCACCCCCTTAACCCCCACACTCCTAATTGTGCACCAGTTACATATATATGCAGTCATAGGACTCGGATAATTTAACAAGACCACGTTTTAGATATATCATTTTTGTGTATTTAGGGAGACCAAAAAATTACAAGTGTACATGGAGCTACGTGGATTCTATGAAGAAACCACACACATCATAGGAATGAAGACGTGTAACCCTCCTCCTCCTCCCAGCTCGTCGGCTGACCTTGACTGGCCTTTTGCTGCTGTTCAGAAGTCCCCTCCTCCTCCCAGCCTGTCGGCCGGCCTTCTTACTTACTGTTCAAAAGTCCAATCTTGCATCACAAAGTTGATATTTTCCTATCTTTATCCCAGTGACAGTTTGGTATAACATTTATTTGTATGACCCAGGGCCTTGTAGAGGTTTTACATCAAGCCGACTGCTGCAGGAGGAGGGAAATTTACGACAAAACGCCACAATAAAAGTCAATATGTCACAACTACTCAAAATATCACCCGCCAACACAGGGCAACCTCTTGTCAAAGGTGCAAGGTTAGACACGCAGTGTGCGACTTCAGATAGATGCACAGGCACGCCATCCCCTCCCTTCCTATTTTTCGTTGTCATTTTATGCATGTTGCAATTTAGTTTATATGATACGATGCAAGAGTGAACACATGAGCGACTACATGCACTAAAACATAATGCATTATAATATTTTTTTTCTAGCCAATTTCCTGTGGTTATATTTAAAACAGGGTGTGTGCTCCTTTGATTGTACATGTATTAGCAATGACTAGCGGTATCAAACGTTAAGGTACAAAGTTACACGTCAATAACGCTTGTTCTCGATTCGCTCCAGGGTGTGGTTCAGTGGGTGTGGTCCATTAACCTACTTTCAGTGTCAATTTACAGGTGGGATATTTACGGCGACTTTTTGTCTTACAGCTATTAGGATGTATAGCATTAGTTTTCACAGAGCAGCATAAATAATCCATGCATGCAAAAAAAAATTCTTTATGTACAATAGTGCAAAGGGTGAGCCTTAAGAGAGAACTCGCACGACCAATGTCAAAACGAAGAACATCTCAATTTTGAAACATTTAGTTTATGGAACAAGCGGCATCAAATCGCGAGCGAAAAAAAATTGCCAATCATTCCTTTTCAATACACGAAAATGAATTCACTTATGTACGTCATCATTCAAGGAACGAAACTCTGTTCAAAGTAGGTCAACCTTGGTCATGAATAAACACGACTTCTCATCAAAATAAATCAGGCACCTGGAGAAACTAACCCAACGAAATGATGCCCACATACACTGCATGCCAAACGACAAAACCAGTGAAGCCAATCAACAAAAAATCGCATATTTACAACATGTACAAAACAAGTACACTGACTTGGCTTCCATAGTAAAACTGGATGATTACAGCGCAGACAACACGGCGGAGAAACGAACTAGCAAAAAGAACTACATAAAATATATGAGATATAATTTTAAGTAAGTACTCATACCTTCTTTTCTTCAGAAGGTGAAGAGTCTTCGTCCTCTTGGTCACGTGATATCAAATTTGCCTCCCTTTCTAGCATCTGTGAGGGGGAATAACTTGTGAGGGAGTCATCACCATTAAGCTGAGCTTGTTTTATACGCTTTTTGAGAGCGAAAATTTGTCCAATTGACTTTGGTCTGTTGGCCATTTTTGAAGTATTTGTGAAGGCCGATTTTATCTGTTCTAACTTGATTAAATTTAAATTCCTTATGTCTGTTTCACTCTTTTGGACCGTCCGTGAAAAAGCACTGACAGAATCGTCTCCCCTTAGCGGAGACTGCAAGGGGGAGGGAACTGCTGGCAAGAAACTACCACTCGATGAAAATGAAGAGTCAGTTGAATCTGGGCTTAAGTCGGGAAAACTGGGCCTCTCCGGACTAGCGTTTTCGATTTTCAAATTACCGTTGTTATGTGACACAAATCCATCTGTGGACCTCTGTGGACTAGAGTTTTCGACGCTAACATGAACGTTGTTGTGTGACACAAATCCATCTAAAGGTCTCTCAGGACTAGAGATCTCCACCTTCACGTGAACGTTTTGGTGTGACACAAATGTATCAATCGGCCTGTCTTGACTAGCGTCATGAACGTTATTATGTGAAACAAAAGCATCTATCGGCATCGGCGAGTCTCGATATAAAACACCGGAAGTATCCACATCATTGTGGAGCTTGGCACGTTTGTACACAGGTTCGTCGCTGGAATCGTCGTCTGTCGGAGCTGTCGGAGCTGTCGGAGAATTATCCAATGAGCTGCCCGGAGACGAGTGACGTGAGCAGGAATCAGAGTCTTTTGTAAGTTTGTATTGTGGTGGCATGTTGGCCGTAGCAGTATCACTCATCTGAAACAAAGAATAAATTATGATTATCAAAAATTTGCCTACTTCATTTCGTGACCTAATCTAGATGAACCCATAATTAAACATGCGATATACTATCATAGCTAAAACACAGGACAAAGGAGGAAAATCACAGAATTACACGGGTTGAGCTGCAATATGAAACGAAATCAAACGATGAAATCTTTAATTTTGCCCGAAATCGACTCTAACGGACGTACTAACATAAGTATCAATGATATTTGAGACTTGGGCGTTATGGAATATATCAATATAAAGACCACCAACGGATGCCAAGCTCTTGGTCAAGTTTGAAAAAAATAGTGCATTTCCCTAGTTCAGTTTGATATATACATACTCTTTTTGAAGATATTTCTCCGTTTTTCGAAAACTAATTATACATTTATTCATTTGTTAAAATGAAAATGAGAGAAATTTTGCTAAAATAATTACTTTTGTTTTGTCAGCTCTCTACTTTTGTGTGTTATTTGATTTTTTTTGGCAAACTGCTTAGTTTATTCCAAGTTACCATGGTCCTGAATCTTTTTAAATGTTTGCATGAAAAAAGGCTTGCCAAGATTTATGAACTTTCATTTATTTATTTATTTATTTTTTTTTTTTTATTTATTTATTCATTTATTTATTTATTTATTATCTATTTATCTGTGTGTCTAAGTTTACTGTTATCTTAAAGATGCAAATGTCAAGAGAAAAAATATACATTCATATATAGGCATCTCTGGGGTTTTATTCAAATCTAGAAACGCATGTATCTATGTTTTATTTTGCTTTTTCTCTGATTGGAGACTCAAAATATTAAATTCAACTAGAATCATGATTCAGCCCCCCCCCCCCCCCCCCCCTATTCCTTTGATAACCGAGGTTATTAAAGTTTTATATCACTTGAATTCCCGATCATGTTTTATATCTAGAATAACTACTTTTGTCATGAAGTTTGTACGAAAGATTTCTGGACGTGGAATGTCCAAACAGAAATGTTAAAGGTATGAGTGTACTCACTTGATAAACAGACGAATCCATCTAACTAATCCATAACCAAAACACAGGGACAACTAGGTCTGACATGGTTAACACACATAAACATCCCAAACTCCATGTCAATCAAATCATAAAACATCCAAATCATAAACCAGATACTGTGAGATGAAGATGTTGACAATATTAGGGACCTTCCTTTCTGTTAGAAATCCACTACATGTACACAGGTGAAAATGATCCACTCTCAGTGATAGGTAACTTGTATCTATTATTGTATATAGTAAGACTGACTATACAACAAGTGGGAAGTGGGTGTGGTCGTAAAGGTTAAGGATATGACCCCGACAGACAGGTATGTTCTCCAAGGCAGGTGACACTTAACATGACTTCACTGAGAGTTTCCTGCCCCGGGGGTACGGACACAATTACACCATACAGGGGATCCGAGAAATAAGGTGCAAATTTTAATATAGCAACTGCAATTACACTTGTGCATTGCTTTTTGAGACAAATGTAATTTATCATTTAAATTTTACATTTCCAATAAAATTTAACAGAGCTTTGTTAAATATAAGGTTAAAGAATTGCTGTAGTTGCATTTTTACTTGACGTACTGATACTATGTCATATACTGTATCGGATAATGAAGGAACAGACTACTTCTCCTCTTATACCTTTAGCGTTTCATACTTCGAACATAAATATCTAAGAATTGTAAATGTCCTTATTCATAGATTCCTGAGAATTTGAAAATAAAAACCCACCAGGAAAAGCTGCGTACGCATTAAAACACTAAGATAATTATATAGCTGCTATTGTGGAGTTTTTGTGAGCAAAATGAAATTACACACGGACAGACAAATCGACAAGATAGACGGATCCTTTCTCTATTTTACACTACAATGCTATATATAATCATTATAGATACGATCTAAATTGACCTTGTATATGTATGATGATCTACTGACATATATAAGCCGAACGACAAGACCGACAGACAGATGGGGAAATATTCATCCAATATAGGGAGCATAGTGTATACATTACATGTACATCTTTTTATTGACCTCTTACATTAAACTTACTACGTAGCAGTCTTTGGAGAGTTTTTCTCACAATTCTATACACGTATATACTTACTCCTGCACAGAATTGGAGAAATCCAATATCTTTGCACCTAAAATACACCCAATATTATACAGAAAGTATCCACATAGCCAAGATACTCTAACTCGGTCAAGACGGAAAACAAGTTCAAAATAGCAATCCCTATTGAAGCAATTATTACCTCTATTCTGTAACGATGAAGATGATAATCCATATATTCTCTAAGTTTTAAATAATTTTCCATATCATTAGTTTTTTCATCAATATACAAGTAAACTGTTGCTGTAATTGAGCAGGCACCCAAGCGAGACGTATAAAGTCGGCTGTTCTGCCCTGAGAGTATACTCCCACTAACCACTCCCTCTTACACCCATCACTAAACGCACAGCTCTGACGCATGTTGGTAATGTAGCCTATAGTTTCCTGTTTTACATATACTGTACTGAACATTTCATGTCAAATCAATTACACGTACGAGGCAGCCTACAAGTAGCTACTCCCGCTATACTAGGTGGATCCCACGGACCCATCGTACAATTGTACATGTAGGGGTGGGGTGGGGCGGGGGGTCTAAAGCATGTAAGAGACAGATGTTGAGCAAGATGACGACGAGGACGAGGGTCGAAATTGTGTTTCTGATGATGATGAAGATGATAATGTAGACGATGATGAGAAGGAGGGGGGGGGAGGTTTATGACGAACAAAACACGGTGGCTATAGTGATGATGGTGATTGGTTTGGTGGTGATGATGATGACGACGATGACGATGATGCATAAGAGTAGAAGACAACGTTAAGATGATAACGATAATACAGATTTATATGAAAGTACGCGTGTACACATAACAAAATGCATCTTATTTTATTAATTTTATATTTACGAGAATTTCCAAATTTTCAAAAATCATTTTTACAGAATACATATACTTTATTGACCAAAATGGGCAATGCAGTTTTTATGTAAGGATTGCATTACTAAGCTTTTCAATGTTGCACAATTTTGGACAGTTCATTTACAACCAAAAGTGACTATATGATGCAAGATCATGTACCGACATAAAATAGTACCAGTCCTCACAACATGAAAGCAGTACCTTGACCCATGACCTCGAAAACAAGTTAGTAACCGTCTTTAGCATGTTTGTAAGTTGAGGGTTAAAATTCAAACTGAGTTCATGATGCAAGGACTCCCCCCTAAAAAAAAAGTAGAAATATAATATATATACATTTATACAAGTAGTGGACATGACCTTTAAGATACAAGTTTTCTTGACCTGACTTCGTAGCATCATGAAACTAAAATTCATTCATCCGAATAAAGCAATTCAAACACTCGGAGCTGAGTGTTCTGCCATACACTTGTTGAAACCAATTGAAAATATTTTGTTCCTGTCTACATGGAAAATGATAAGTTAGCTTTAACGTCTCATTTCTTTTTAACTTTAATTAATTATTACTTCAAATAATGCTTGAGAGTAATCAATCATTTTATTTTGAAAGGTCGTCAGCGTTGGAGTCGGTGAAAGCAATGCCGTGTCGGGAACGAAGTCTTCAGTGATGCGTAAGACTAAGATGTCAAGCTAATGAACCATAGATCGTAATGATATAATAAAGACGCTTTTTTTCTATAAACAAGTATTTCAGTAAGCAAAATTACTTTTTATATATAAAAGGAATACTCTATAAATCTACTTGGTTTTTTTTTTTTTTCAAGATTCAAATTTTCGCGAAAATTAACTATTTTACCAGCTATTACAGACTTTTTTAAGTCTATTAATTTTTTTTATTTAACTATGGAAGACATAGAAAGACAAGCTATTATACTATAATAATTGTGTGCTTTACTTTCCACGGTTATGTTATGAAAAATTTGCGAATCGCAAACTTATCATGTATGTATTGGATCCCGCCACGAAGTTAAACATAGCGTAAACCCATATGAAATATCTGAACAATTTTAACATGCTTAATTGAAATTTTGCTTAAATACTTTAAAAATAAAATGCTTGCCGTATGACTAAAATATAAAGTTTTTATATTTCATCATATGGCAAGTTTCTAAGGACGATAACCCCGCTGAAATTAGGTCCGCAATCTAACTTCAACGTTTCATTTTTCACAAGTGCTCGTTTCCCGCGCTTCTTATACTTTCTACAAATAGAATGTACAAAAATTAAAATCAACAACGTACGATTGTAAACACAAACGAGAGATATTTTAAATACTGAGAGGAAAGGCTTAGTATGCATCGGCGGGAAGTTACTCGTGAAGCATGGAGACTGTACTAGCTGGTACATGACACAGTTACATTTGCGTCTCTTGACATTATTTTTAAAAACTTTCGTTCACTCCCATTTCATGTAATATTGAAATAAAATATGTTGCACTTAGTAATCTCTGTGATATCTTTATCAGAACATACGAGTATGTTTTAGGACAGAAGTGCATCTACAGAAGAGAAACATAGTGCGACATTCTGAATTTAAAGATATCACGGAGATTACTATCTATAAAATCTCTGTAGGCGCATATTACAGTTCAAATATTCCTGCTGATATTCAACACAATTAAAATACAAAAGTCGGTTATGAAATACATATAACCTACTTTGAAGGAGTACTTTCTCTACAAAAAGTAAATGAACTCACTTAAATCAACTTGACCTAGTTAGAAACGGCGACTACATATATCCCTATCTTGTGACACACAAAAATCATAACCTACTTACATTAATAATTTGCTGTTAATAAGCATTTCCTCCGTAAGTACGTACATACAGTGTATAAATCTCTGACTAGATCAGAATATCTGTAATCCCTCACGCCATAGATAGATAGTCTCTCTGTAACAGACCTGACGTCTTACGTAACTTCATTTATTTAGCAGATAAAAGAATTCACTTTCCAAACTTTTGATCTTTAAAAGTACTATTATTCAATTCACGGTTTTTGCTAGTTCATCAGTTATCAACTGACGCCTAGAGTGTTTAAATCCTTAAATTTTGTTGAATTTCCTTAACGAGGCGCGAAGAGCGGAGTTTAGATGTAATACTGGCACGAGGGAAGGGCGTGGTCACGTGTCGGAAATCATATGTACTACAGCTCGTTAATTATCAATGATGTTTAATTCAGAGGTCGGTACTTCTGCAATGTTTCGCATGCATAAAAATTGCACCGAGATAGGTGTGATTATGAACACAATTATTCTAACATCTTCCCTCACGAACAATGAGAAAAACAGTCTCAAAGAACACCTTCGAATAAGAACACCTTCAAATAAGAACATCTACAAATAAGAACACCTACAAATAATGCGTATTTTTACTCACATAATTCTGCATGGGTCCATAAAATGACATATCGGTGACATCACACCAAGGGGGGTAACTAATACCATAACCCAAACCCTGGTAGTGTAGAGCAGCCATGATAGGGGCGAGGTACTTTGTACGGACGTTAGAGGTAAAATATCCGCTGTAACCTGAGCACCGCCTTATCTCCCCCACCCGGTGGGCGTGACGTGGAATATTTTACGTTCCCGGGTAGTACACTCACCTCATTGGTCAGACCACTTATCTTACCCAGAGACCAATCCCTGTATCATCCCCAGCACGATAAATATAACCCGGCATCCCTGTCTAATCCACAGGTAATCTACCTGTAATTAGCGGTGATAAGCTCGTCGTTTACTTTCACTTTCTAGTGTCTGGTGCCCAAGAATGGTAAATGACGTTGTTTACCCTAAAACCACGGTTATGTCCGCACCATACTAGGTGCTCCAGGTAAAGAGGGAATTCCAACTTCAGCCTCCAGAGTGACAGAACTACGCCCTTATATGGATTTTCAAATTAAATTTGAAGGAAGCATCTTTGACTGCAAAGTGAACATGCACTTGAATACTAAACATGATCCCAAAAATTCCAATAACGTCATTCTTCAATTTTATTACAAGAACCTTTGAAATGGGAATCCATATTCCCAAGTTCATGACCAGGAGAACGAAAGTCAGCGCTTCAGTAGCATTTGTTAATTATTCTGTATGGTCATTTGGTTTTTATTTTATTAATTCAAACTGCATATAGTGATAAACAAATCCCTTCCCAGATTCGGCGAAGGGTCTTATGTGGGAGGGTAGGTAGTCCCCCACCCAGGCCTCTGCAGGAGGTTTTCCTCCGGGTACTCCGGTTTCCTCCTGCTCCTTGGACACCCTCACGCCAACATCTGAGCCAACGTGAGACATTAATATAAGTTGTGTAACTTGTTTGTTAAACGTTGTAAAATAAATAAAGTTTAATTTTTTTTTTAAACAAATCACTGCATTTACATTATCATTGATCGCCAAAAGAGCTACAAAACTCAGAGACAAAATATTCAAAAAAAAAAGAATATTATATCATAAATAATATACTAATATTTATAATATCATTTAGATTTTGCATTTTTTTTTTTATTATTTAATTTTTTTTAATTAAACTGTATTTATTTCAATTTCACATGTATATGATGACAATGGTAAATGCATAATTTTTTTTTTCCAACACAGATTCGCTTTTGTAGGATTTTACGTTTAGTTGAGTCTAAATAGGAAATATGATTAAATATTACATTAAACTCTATCGTCGGTGAGATGAAAGTGTTTATAGGTTTTTACGAGCCGCGCCCTGTCTATTTGTCCATCTTATCGTGTGGTGATTACACACATCCGAAAACACAGCCCCGACTGGCTTCCGAACAAACATCATGCGTCAATACAGGTCCATCTGACGGACTTACCGAGGTATATATAAGGATGTACGTCACGTCCGTCATACTGATCCCGTTAACTACCAGGGCATTATAAAACTCAAAACCTTTTATAGTATAAACTTGGCTTTTTCAGCAAGTGTCCTTGAAACTCCCCCACAAAATAGTGTACATATAGTGCTCTCTCTCTCTCTCTCTCTCTGTTTCTCCCTTTTACACTGAATTGTACTGAGGCAAATGACCACACCCATATTCTATTTTCCATTTCTGAGGAGAAGAAGGTGGGGGTGAGGATTGAGGAAATCAAAACATAATATCCGATTCACAATTTAACATCAGTTCTATTGAAGTGCAAAAACAATTTACACTCTCTAGTGAAATGGGGGTCAAAAGATTTCGTAGTTAAATAGCAAAAAATATCACATCCATTTTCTATGACTCTTGGGATCAGGGCTGAAACAAATATCAGGTTCCCAACTTGACCACAGACATAATGAATTGCAAAAATACCTATTTTCCATCATTTATGGTTTATACTTTTCGGGTAATGGAGATCACAAGATTACTTAGAGTTATATAAGAGAAAATGACCACACCCATTTTAAGACCCAATGGAATATCAATAAGATTCACAACTATTCTAATCCAAAGGTCAATAATATATTGTAGAAAAGTAACCTTTGTTGCATTTATCTTCTCTGAAGATGGGGATCTCAAGATTACAAAGATATATAGTATTATATAGGAGGAAAAGACCACACCCATTTTCTTAAACAGTGGGGGTAAAGGGCTCAAACAAAGTATCAGGTGCACAACTTGACCATAGATTTTTATCTCAAGATTACATAGAATCATATAGAAGAAAATGACCACACCCATATTCTACCGGTAAGACCCTGAGGGTCAAGGATAGAAACAAACATCAGGTGGACAACTAGCTTTCTGTCTATCATAATTTCAGAAGTTTTGGGCACAAGAATTGCTTAAGGAAGGACAGATGGAATGACAGGCAGAAGGATAAAAGGAAAGCCAAATGGAATGACAGATGGATGGACGTCAGGGTGGCACATAAGCTCAATTGGTCAACTTGATCAGAACTGAAGAGCTAAAAATTGCAACAATTAATCTGCAAAATACGCCTGTCATCAGGACTTTATTATCAAGTTAATAAAAAAAAGCTGTCCTGCATATTCCATATTGAAAACAAGCATATAAATACTTTTAATGAATCTTAAACTTATTTTCATCCAAAAAGCTATTTTAAGCCAAAAAATGGCCTTGACCTTTGATCAATGAACTTGACAATCAAAAAAGGTCCTTCCTCTGGATTCAATTTTAAAAGAGAAATAGAAAGTTTCAACCTAGAAGTCAAGGTTCAGCCTGTACTTTCATGAGAACACTTCTTTGAAAACTATCATAACTTTATCAGTTTCCTGAAATGAAAGCAAGAGGCCCAGCTGCCCATGGGGCCTATCTCACACACCAGAGTCCTACAGCAGTTAGATTCAATACAACGATTGTGTTTTTGAAAAATCAGAAATACGGTATCCTTCTTTGCCTATTACATTCTATGCAGGGGTATAGAAGTTGAAAATGTGCCAGCCAATCATATCCACTGATATTCATCCTGATTAATGGATTGGGTCAAACACAACTTCACAGGGGACCTTCATTACTTTCTTCGTGAAAATCTATGGAAATATGTTAGCCAATCAGAGATTGGGAATGAGATCCATTGACAATCATCTTGTGTGAAAGATTGGATCAAAACAATAAGATTTGGAAGAGGACCCTGAGTAATTGTATCCAATTCAGTTTAAAGATTTTGTGGAGTAGACCTTCATATTACTGGTAGACTTGCATTTTAGACACTCCAAATCCCGACATCACTACTTTTGACGTTATTTCTAATTGTGACATCATAAATCAGATACGACGTCACAGTTAAAAGTTACGTCAAATCATGTCATGTCGGGTCTTAGGATGTGTAAAATACAAGTTAACTGCAGTAAAGTGAAAATCGTCTATTCTCTGCTTTCCTTGATTTATAATCAATACGTCTCAAGGTGCCTCTAGATCTGATTTGTTTGTCAGCTCAATTATTTCACTAAACTTTCGCTCTGGAACAGAAGCAAATTATATTCCATTTCAATTTATACATTTTTTTCATGCACATACAGTATAGTGAGTATACTACATGTATATATATCATGTAAATACCACAATAGGATATAATTTTCACAGAGTTTGGTCATATTACATTGTTTCCATTGAGGATCACTGACGAGGGTTTATTACCCAAAACGTGCATTTCTGGTCCATGCTGTAAATTTATCTGCTCTAAAATGATGCTAATGAATTTGAAGACGTTAAACATATACATCACAATATACATCACATAAATACATCATGTATATACATCACAATATACATCACATAAATACATCATGTATATACATACCATAATACTGTGTCCTTCAGCAGTGGTCATTGTAGATTCCATCATCCTGTTGGGAAGAAATTGATAAAAAGATTATTTCAATACTGGAAAAATAAGATGTACCGGTATTTATGAAACACTATTCCCCCACTGGCAGCTACTTTTGTGTGTAGTCTACTGGTCTAGGTCAAAGTTCCAGAAAAATTAAGGTGAAGGTCATATGATCTTGTAATATGTTGACAAGAAGTATATATTTTATGTGAAAAATGAACATCCTATCATTTTGTTTTCAACTTTATATGTGCAATGTTAATAAAGCTTCAGGACAGACAGACAAATAGCCATACCCTAAATAGGGGTATACAAAAATCAAGCGAACTAGTCACAATGTTTTTCAATAATAGTATAAGCTCAAAATGCATCGTAGATGCAAAATGCCGAGTTGCAAAACTGGAATGTAAGTATGAATATGCAGACTAACATGAAATGTGTATGGTTTGTAACAACATTTTGTGGTCCTAAATGAAAATTTCTGGATCAAGAAATGGTCTTCTCTTTATTCTATATCAGCGTGTAATATATTTTCAAGGATACAGATTTTCAATCTCATCATACAGAATACTTTTAACACTTTTTTTAATATGATTTAACAAAGCATACTCTAGAGATACAGAATAAGGTACAATTCATATCTTAAATCACGGGAAACATTTCTGGCAAGTTTCATGATTATAGGTGCAATACAGGCTCAAATATGGTTGGGAAAACATTTTCAATCATCTGAGTCCTGTGACCTTGATCTTTGACCTTTTGACCCAAAAATTAATGGCAAGTTTCATGATTATAGGTGCAATACAGGCTCAAAAATGGTCTGGAAACCATTTTCAATTACCTAAGTCCTGTGACCTTGATCTTTGACCCTTTGACCCCTAAATCAAAAGTGGTCATTTTCTATTCACTGGAAACATTTCTGGCAAGTTACATGATTATAGGTGCAATACAGGCTCAAATTCAGTCGGGAAACCATTTTTAATCATCTTAGTCCTGTGACCTTGACCTTTGACCTTTGAACCCCAAAATTGATAGTGGTCATCCTTGATCCATGGGAAACATTTCTGGCAAGCTTCATGATTATAATTGCAATACAGGCTGAAATATGGTCCGGAAACCACTTTCAATCATCGGAGTCCTGTGACCTTGACCTTTGACCTTTTGACCCCAAAATCAATAGGGGTCATTCTTGATTCATGGGAATCATTATTGGCAAGTTTCATGACTTTAGGTGCAATACAGGCTAAAATATGGCCAGGAAACCATTTTCAATCATCAGAGTCCTGTGACCTTGACCTTTGACCTTTTGACCCCAAAATCAAAAGTGGTCATTTTCTATTCACAGGAAACATTTCTGGCAAGTTACATGATTATAGGTGCAATACAGGCTGAAATATGGTCCAAAAACCAATTTCAATCAACAGAGTCCTGTGACCTTGACCTTTGACCTTTTGACCCCAAAATCAATAGGCCTCATCCTTGATTCAAGGGAAACATTTCTGGCAAGTTTCATGATTATAGGTGCAATACAAGCTGAAATATGGTCCGGAAACCATTTTCAATCATCTGAGTCCTGTGACCTTGACCTTTGACCTTTTGACCCCAAAATCAATAGGCCTCATCCTTGATTCAAGGGGAACATTTCTGGCAAGTTTCATGATTATAGGTGCAATACAAGCTGAAATATGGTCCGGAAACCATTTTCAATCATCTGAGTCCTGTGACCTTGACCTTTGACCTTTTGACCCCAAAATCAATAGGGCTCATCCTTGACTAATGGTGAGTAAGTGTATGAAGTTTCATTGTTATAGCCTCTTTCATAGTTGACTTATAGTCCGGAAACCAATTGTTGACGCCCTCCCGCCCGCCCGCCCAGACGCCCGCCCAACCGCCCGCCCGCCCGTCTCACATCAAATTAAGAGCAAAAATACACCAGAGTAATGGCCCCTTACCCTGCTGAATCATGAACAGAAATAAAACGCCTCTAAAGACGGTATGGCGGGATTGCAAATGTAAGTTTTTGTCACAAACTGAGTCAAGATCACTTAAATAGACTCACTATGTCAAAAATTTACGGCATAAATTGAAAGGTCTTATCAGAGGCAACCTACTTGTATAATATTATGTTTCTACTGTGTATATAATTATAGTTCTTGAGGTTTAATACCAAAATCTTTAACTAGGTCAAAGTCCAAGGTCAAGGTCACTAGGTCAAATATTACATCATAAATTGAAAGGTCTTGTAATGAGCAACCTACTGTCCGAGCACTGTTACTTCAGATATCAGAAAACTGAAGTTTTCTCTACTTTGTCGGCATAATTCATATAACTTGGGGAATAGATCTTGAACTCTCATAACTAACGGTGTATGATATAATGTTTGTACCACTATACTATGCTCAAAGTGAAATAAAATAATTTTAGATGGGGAAATTTCTATGTTAATTTTTGAGTGATGTCATAGACGTTCTCCATAGACTCAGTGTTAAACATTGGCGACGTCGCGCTAAAATTAACATAGAAAACTCCCTATCTAAAACTATTTTCTTTCACTGTGAACATAGTATTTATCGTAGGTACATATATTATAAACCGTTAGTTATGAGAGTTCAAGATCTACATGTATGCCCTTATATAAATTTTAATCGCAAAATTTGCCAACAAAGTAGAGAAAACTTCAATTTTTCGATTTCTGAAGTGAGCTGCGCGGACAGTACATGTATGATAATAAATTTCTACTGCATACAGTTCCATAGATTTTGCTTAAACCAGAAACTATAACGAAAATCTTTAACTACATCAAAGTTCAAGGTCAAGGTCACTGGGTCAAATGTTACAGCATACATTAAAAGATCTTGTCAAAGGCAACCTACATGTATAATAAGTTTCTACTGCGTATAGTTCCTGAAATTTTGCTTCAACCAGAAACTTTGACCAAAATCTTTAACTAGGTCAAAGTCCAAGGTCTGACTGGTCAAGGTCACTAGGTCAAATGTTACAGCATAAATTGAAAGGTCTTGTCACGGGTAACAAACCTGTTTAGTCTGTATGATATTATGTTTCTACTGTGTATAGTTCCTGAAACTTTGCTTCAACCAGAAACTTTAACCAAAACCTTCAAATAGGTCGAAGTCCAAGGTCACTAGGTCAAATATTACGGCATAAATTGAAAGGTCTTTTCATAGACAACCTACTTGTATAATATAATGTTTCTACTGCCTACATGTCCTGAGAAATTGCTTCAACAAGAAACTTAACCAAATTGTTGACAACAGACAGACAGACATCGTCAATCTACAGACCAGAATTGCTTTGCAATCCGACCAAAAATGACATAAATGACAAAATATCTTTATTTGCAGCTGTGAAAGTGTTCTCTCTTTTGCCATTCTAAGGTGAATGACCTAACTTCATCTGTATCCTACCTGCAGAGTTACACTGCATGTAGTAAATTGGTTTGACTTGACTTTAAAACTCTATCATATGTCATAACAACTTCAAATTAGAATATCCTGGTCCTAAACAAAATTTACATTTGGTCAGTATCCCAAAAATGACATGCATGAGGACAAGGTCATATATATATACCATTATAATATTCATTTTCTGTAAAAAAAAAAAAACTGAATATAATTAAGCATCCATTGCTAAACTGATACCATCATAATATTTATTTTAAGATGGCTGTAAAAAAACTGAATAGAATTAAAGATGTACATTTGTAATCATGGTACTTCAAGACTTTCATTCTGCAGCATTGCAAACATGTATACTAATACTTAAAAATAAAAATAAAAAGTAATGAAATACCTGGAATTCACTTCATCTGAATTGCTTGTCACTTCAGCTTGATCTGCAAAAAAAATTCTTTGCAAAATATAAAAGTATAAGAGGCATATTTACAATGTATCAAGGTCACAAGGTAATTGTCAGAAATCCAGCGAAAGCCAAACCAAAAGTTTATTGTCTTTTATAACAAATTACTGTGAATAAGGCAAAATAATATTGAAGCTTTAACCTTGCTTTGAACAATAAGTGATAGGATTTTCATATTTCACATTTCCTTCAAAGTTAGTGCTCCAAAATGCCTCTGAAGTGTAAAGTTTTTGACGTAATCAGTTTTACAGTCAATTTCCCTGTGACCTTGACCTATGAACTGTATCCTTAACAAAAGGTCATGATACATCCTTGGATCTGGCAACATCTTGTGAAATATTGAAATCCACAAAAGCAGTAAAAAATTATTCCTTGCACAAGGAATCATTAATAAATGTACATTGACTTTTACCTCTGAAATTGATTCAAGATAGAGACATAACCATGGTTTATAGGATGACAAACTGAACTAGACAAAATGTTTGTAAAACATATTAGGAGAAAATAGATCTCAATTAAGGATTTCAGATGGAAACTCAGCAACGTTTCTTTTATTTGAACCAAGTTTTGATATATAAAGACACCTATCATTATTATTATGATCAAAAGTCAAGGTCTTTAATCCTTTCATTGGTTGTTGCAAGAGTCGAACTACATATTATGAAAAGTTAATGGATATACAAAAAGTTCTCAATTTATCACCTGGAAACTATTATATCAAATGTAAATTTTTCCTAACAGTGACCTTGAAATTTGATCTTTTGACCCAATAATAAATAGGCTTCTTTCCCTGTGGATTATCCACATCTAATTTGGATTGGTCATATGGCTCACAAATTATCATCTGAAAATCACTATTTTGAATGCATTTTTTCCAACAGTGGGGGGGGGGGGGGTTACCTCTCTCCTCCATCCCACCCCCTTACCTGAGGACCCCCTCCTTTTCACTCTTCCCTTACCTCCCCTCCCATCCACTTTCTACCTCCCCCTTCCTCCCTCCTCCCAACCCTTTCTTCCCTCCTCCCACCCCCCTTCCCTCCCACCCCCTTTCCTCCCCCTTCCCTCCCTCTCCCCTTCCTTTCACCTAGTCCACCACCTCAACAGTGGCTTTGACCTATTGACCCCAAATCTATAATCTTTTTTCCCACTTTTGATAAGTAATTGTATAATCCAAATCTAATATTGATGGGTGATTTGTCCTTGAGTTATCATCTGCATTCAACAGAAAGCCCCTGTGTTTGATAGGTACAGTATTTCAATTTTGTAGATATGTTTTAAACTTCGTACAATGATAAACCAGAATTTTATATTCAATTCAATTCTTTACTGATGAAATACCATGACTGACATGAGGCGTACATCAATGATCATACACAATTAACATTTCAATGACATGAAATATTTTCTTAATTCTTGTCTTAAAACATCGATTTGCACCACAGGATATTCCACCTACAAATGCAAATCTTGCATGCATCAAGTTTTGAAATCAAATTCAATTCTTAAGCAAAATTTTTAGCTTATAGTACAGATTTCAAATAAAAAACATTGCAATGTATATAATATCTTTATTGATTGATATGCAGAGTTGTTGGCTAGATTTCTCACTTTGCCTAAAGTTGTTTATGACCTGAATTAATGATTTACTCAAACTGATAAACCCAGTAGATAACAATGACAACCCCCCCCCCCTTCCCCCCTCTCCTTTCCGCTTTCTCTTTGCTAAATTCAATGCAGTTGTGTTTCTTATTCTGCATTTTGACGCAAAAGCAATGTGATATTTAACCATACATCTTACTCATAATAGACAAGAGATCAGGATAACATGACAGATGAAAGTACGGAAACCGACTCCATTGTTATCATAGTCTCCAAATGCGGACGTCCGATGACCCCACCGGGACATTGTGTATAATGGGCAATAACAGCTGATCGACAGACTTAACATACTTACTGCTAGCAGACGATGCTTGCAAGGAAAGTGTCACTTTTCTGTGAATTTGTGCTTTATTTTCAGTGTACCTAGTTCTTGGATCGGGGGTTGACGAAAGCCCGACTGTTCCGCCGCCTCATTGTCGGCCATAACAAACATCCGGGAGATCGGCTGACACACCCACTCCCATAAGTGGGTGTGTCACGCAGGTCAGTCACTAGACTGGCACAATGGAAAATAAGGATTGATCGAGAGAATAAGACCTACAGTTGTTTTTCGCAAATATAGGCCTTCAAATAGTTCCCTTTATGTTTACATATAGGCACACCTACTGGTAATGCAGTACTGCTGCATTTTATTCCTGCTATCGATGCAACACATCAGGCAGCAAAACTATGTTCAACTTTTGAACAATTTGACCTTTGACTCCAATGATACCAAAACCAATTCATTATTTAAACCCATGAAAAGCATGTACACAATACCAATCATCAAAGTCCTATGACCTTGACCCTCTAACTTTCATCGCAAAATTAATAGACCCCAAAATCAAAAGGGAATATCCCTGATTCATACATGTAGACCTTGACCTTTGACCTCAAATCAAGGTTAGCAACTTAGCATATGTCTGATGCATTAAAAAGTTTCTTATAGACTGTTAAATCACAGGAACTTGATGCCAAAATCCTTCAATGACACCTACATTTTGTACCCCTTCCCATCTCTCTCTAGTCAAAGTATATAAGGAAAGTAGAGGCGGATATGCTTGTGGATTAGTGCTGCATATTGAAATAAATTTTTCAATACAATACGATACAATTATTTTGCTTCAATACTCAATATTTTCAATACAATACGCATTTTTTCGTTTTTCTCAAATTTATCATTATAATGAATCAATAAATGGAGTTTTTATGTTTAAATCAATAATAACTTTATAAAACACAACAAAAATAAACAACAAATGTATTTTTCCATTAATTCAAAAGCAAAAAAGGAATAAAAAGATAACAATAGCAGCTATGGAAAGTGTCTCCTTATCTACCAAAGATTTATTTTGACCTATTTTTTTTACATACGAGTAATTGCATTTGGCTTCTTTAGCATCGGTTTTGTGAAAATGCTGTCAAACAGCTGACCTCAACATTTCGTTTTGCAATTCAATGTTAAACGTCTTTTAATTGGATAGCATCATTTAAAGGCCGACGGGGGACTATATAAGGTGACAGGTAAATGTTCTGTCATTTCCTCACTATCCACTATAGGGTTAACATCTCTTATTGGTATCTGATTGGTTCCTTTTATTCCTTTTACCACTATCAATTTTTGATTGACAGCTTAAGACAGATGAGACTCGGGTATCTCATTAGCATAATTAAGGATTACCTGTCGGTTTGTCTTTGATGTAACATGCCGCTCGCAGACGGCGTTGTCTTCGAAGACAGTATACCACGCCTATCAAGCTTATGTCACTCGGCCTTTAAAAATAATATTATATTATAGATAAATTTGAAGCATGGATCAGACATGCACGTTTCGGGTACTTAACCCTCGTCAGTGAATGTTATATGACCAAAGAGTGTGAAAGTTATGTCCAAAAAAGTACCGAAAGACGTAGCAGGAAGGGTAGGATACGATGCTATGTACAGGGCCCACGTTTTAGAAATTTCAAGAAATTTTGATTACAGAAATTTTCGAATACGTTGAAGAAACGATCAACCGAAGTTGATAAAACATGGCTACTTGTGCCCTCGGGGACTCCTGGTCCACCAGCAGTGACATGTAAGACTGATAGAATGACAAATATGGGTATTGACCATATCCCTATACACAAAACAAAATCGATAATTCAGAAAATCATAAACCAAAGGCATACAAAATCATGGTAAAATAGGAACCAAAGCAAACAAACAAAATATCCACCACATGGAAAGAAGCAAACTCCGAATTGGGGGTGAGACCAGGTATCCAGGAGCTTTTATTTGATCTTATATGCCTAAATGTACAAGTGATCAGAGAATATTCAGAAAAAATATAAAAATAAAAGCAAAAACGAATTAAAAGTTTATATTTATTAAATGTATTGAAAGTATCGATACTCAGCATTTGTGTATCGATACGTATTGAAAATATCAAAATATCGATACTCTTCAATATTTCAATATCAATATACAGCAATATTGTGGATCATTGGCATTGAGCTCCTGTGTGTTAAATACAAGTATCCAAATGTGAGCTGAAGAGCATTTAAGGGTCAATAGGTCAAAATGTACCTTTTCAATACATTGTTAATTCATTAGAGTAAAAGTTCTCGAACTGCTGTAATAAGGGTATATGTTTTAAAAACATACTTTTGTAGATATAAGTTTTTTCTGCTTTACTTACCTATTTCATCATCATCATCCTCAACTTTTATTTCTATCAATGAACAAGGTATCTCTGAAGGTGTTGATTCTTCTGTACTTGATGATCCCTGTGAAGTAGCTGAATCTAAGTTCTTCCTAAACTCAACACAAATGTTCAAATGACGTTTGCATGTCACACAGATCTTACACTGAGCAAGAGAGATGTGTTCCCATAAGTTTAAATCCGTACCAAAACAAAATTTGATATCCTTAATGATGTTGTTTCTTTCAGGTAACTCAACATTTGAGAATATATTCCGCAGGTGCCCAGAGCTTGTTTTCCGGCAAATAAAACAATGACCTGTTCTTCTACCGAATATTTTTTGTGGATTCTCACTCATATGATCAGCATTTTTCATTCTTCATCTTCATCATAACTGGGCCTATGTATAGAAATCATCATTTTAATTATCAGAATCTGACAGTTGAAATCCTAAAATTGCAATTAACATCATACAAATAAATCATCCTGGACTGACAATTTATTGAATTATCATCGATTGATATTTTAAGCATCATTCTTAGATTAGGTAAAACCCCAAGATTAAAATATGTACTTAAATGAGTACAATGTATAATGATAAATGCAAAATGTTAGGCATTCAGGTGAGTTATATAGATAATGTATGATTACAGAATATATTTCAAAATTTTCTACTGAAATTCTCCAATACATGTAATAACAAAAGGAGCTGTTAAGATAAGGGCTTGATTTAGCCCTGAAATCCCTCGATTATTTCTCTTGCGCTGTCCTTCTATTTTAGGTAAAAAGTGATCGGGATTAAAATATAAAGTATTAAAAGATTCTTAGTATGTATTTTATTTAAATAGATTTGGTGAAAGATGTTATAATTACGGATTGAAGAGGTAGGGGTACTAATGAGAGAATACGTCAAATATCGAGCGAAAATTTACAAAAAAATGCATTAGTTTACACAAATTTGTTGTTTATTAAATCCTCTACCTTTTAATGTCAAACTTGGATAAGACAAACTAACCTTGATGTTATTATATCATTATAATCGGCAAAAATCGCAATCCGGAAACTGAAAAACAGTTATATTTCGTATTTATCAGCCACATATGTAGCTTTCAGGCGCGAAATATGCACAGTGTAGAAATAGACAACTTTCTCGTTCATTTCCTTCCTAACGGTTAATCATTTCATCGGAACACACTATGAATAGATTGTTACATGATATTAAAAGAAAAAATGGCAATTTTAATTTATTTTACCACTCTAAATGCTGATACTAAAACAGTCATCCATCCCCCCTTTTTTCGTTTTTCGCTTGTGGGACATTGTTCCCCCCCTCGGTTCAGAACCCCACTTGGTCAGAAAATTTGTTTTATTGATATACACCTTTGGTAAAAATGGCATTCTGAACCGAGGGGGGGAACAATGTTGTAGAAAAACTTTTCCGTTTTCCATTGATTTCTATAGAAAAAAGCTTATTTTGACCCAAAAATCAGTCTTATTTTGAATAATTTATCCAACCTGATAGAAGATTCATATCTGCACCAAGTAACTTCTTATTTTTACCGAAAATTTTTCTCAATTTTTGCATTTTGAAATTTCGACTTTTCAGGGCAGATTTTACGCCTTATCTTAACAGCTCCTTACACACACACATCATACATGTAACATATTCTTTGAGTGTCAATATTTTCTGTGTTGAGTCTCAATCAATGGTTTATGTTTGCATTCTTCTTTTTTAAAAATAATATTGCACATGAACTTGTGTCTTTAATTAAGAAATGACTGTCTTACTTTTGGTGTTCATGGGTGTATAATTCTGGTTGGTCAGTACGTGCAAATTCCATGAATTGCAGAGGGAGACTGCATGTAAACCATTTTGCTACATTTTCAATGAATCGCAACATTTTGCACAAAACCAATTTTCAAATAATTTCATTGTGTTGACATTTCAATTCAAAAACATTATAAACAATGAAATAATGCATCAATTATTTATTGCATTCTATACGTCTCTTCTTGCATTTTGTCATGCAATTTCTCATGAAATGCTCTGAATATTGCTATCTAGATTATTCTTCTTTGGTAAAAATGCCAAAAGAGGGAGAAAGATGGTTATGGGGCCCGAAAGAGGGAGATTTTTGCCTCTCTGGAATGAGGAATCCGAATACCTAGGAAGGAGATAAGGTCAAAAAGAGGGAGTCCCCCTCTCTATAAAACTGCCTCTTTGAAAGAATCTTGCAGAAGGTTCTATGATCTCAATCTAGAGACTAGTAATAGTTATCAAAGGAATGCACTTTTTTGTGTGAAACAGCCCTTCATACATATAGCTAGCAGTCCTGTGACATCATAGACTAAATTTATGCATATAGAGAATAAGTGTCTTAATTTGTGTTTTGTTACGGGTATGCAACACACAGCAAGTGCATTTATCTTACATGCAATGCGAGTTAGCGCATTTCATGCAATAAATGCACTTGCTGTGTGTTGCATTCCCGTAAGAAAACACAAATTATGACATTTATTCTCTATATATGCACCATAGTTGTCTGTTTCATTCTTGTTTTCTGAAATTGCCTTTTCTAGGTAAAAGGGTGACGTTAAAATTCATTTCACCATGGGTTCAGTTTGTAGGTTAGAACAGCCGTCGCGGCATGTTTCTTTAGACCTTATGCATTGTGACGTCACGAGTGTTAATACAGGAGTTGCAGCACGTTCCTTTTAATAGTAACATCTCAGGGAATTATATTGGTTGTGCATATATAGAAGAATACATGTATAGCTGCAGGTAAGGTTACTATGCACTAAAGTAAAGCTTGCAACCTTGCAAGCTTGATGACTTTAGGTGACGTAGCTCAGTTGGTAGAGCGCTCAGTCCGTTGATTCTTGGGCAATGATGCATGTCATTGCCTAGCTTCGAATCCGGACGAGCGCGGAACCACATAAGAGACTCGCCAGGTGATGTGGGCTAACACCTTGTAAATAGCCAAATAACCCTAGCTTAGTCTTTCGGAAGGGACTATAAATGGAGGCCCCGTGTCTCAGAATGGCGGATCCCTCACTGCTTCAGGTGGGTCCGTTGCACAGGTCAAAATTCCAACATACAGCTTACGTCTTCGGACAGTATGCCTGTCAAGAGGCGGGAGATATTCAATTCAAGATGGGGGTAGGGAGTACCCCCTCCCACCCTCCCTTTCACAATTCCCTTCCCTCCACCCCCTTCCCTCTCTTCCTCCTTCAAGTTCAGTCCCCTTCCTTTCCCTCCCTTTCATCCTGTCCACCCCCTCCTAGATGCCCTGACCCCCTCTACTTTCTTCTCTTGAAAAGTTGAATCAATTGTTTGGGCAAAATTTAAATCATACAAAAGCGAGATTTGTTCGTTTTAAAGGTTCTGAGGCAATTCAGACTAAATAAACCTTTCTTATTATCTACGATATAAGAATATTAATTAAGATGAATATTTACTGTAATGTTGCCCTCTCACAGTCCATATTTAAAAGTTTGTTGGTGTTCTTATGCATTTGAAGTACTCACAGTCGCGTCGCACACCGTGTAGCGGGGATATCGGAAAACCCCTATCCCATGATACCCTGCTGTAAACAATCGAGCACCTTGCGATTGCGTAATCTCGTACCCAACCCAATATTGCGATCGAGTGCCGGAGACGCCGCGCCTTTTTGCCAGGGGATGATGGGCGAAACTTGCCGATTTTGACCAACATTGTCCAAAATATCGCTCTCATGGGATGGGGGGGGGGGGGGGGGGGGGGGAATGCGGGCCCCTTTCCCTTTATTTACAAGTGATTCCGCCACTGTATACATGTAGCGTTTCCGGAGATGAATCTCCTTAGGACACTTTTTGCCTCCTGCTGAACAGATATCCGAACAAAGTTGGGGGGGGGGGGGGTGCGGGCCCCTTTCCCTTTATTTACAAGTGATTCCGCCACTGTATACATGTAGCGGTTCCGGAGATGAATCTCTTTAGGACACTTTTTGCCTCGTGCTGAACAGATATCCGAACAAAGTTGGGGGGGGGGGGCTTTCATGGATACCAAGTTTCGGCGATCCTTCAGGCGGTTCCGGCGGAGAAGTCGAAGATGCTAAAAAGTTAATGACGACGACGACGGACGGACGGATCGATACCGGATTGCTATGACATCGAGCTTTGCTCAGGCGAGCTAAAAAGTAAAGGGAGTTTGCAAAAAAAAAACAACAACAACAAACAAACAAACGAATTTCAAGAGTCCAAGCACACCTAATTAATAGTCCAGTTTGCAGAAAATATTTATGACCGTTTTTAAAAACCTTGATTTTATATGAACAGACACCCATCTTCTCAAGACAAGTGTGAGTAATACCTTACTCCCCCTTGTCGGATGTCATGCACAAAACCGCGTCTCCGGTGAGTGTCGTAGCGGAGACTTATCAGGTCAAATATTTGTATGAATGTGACATCACAAAGAAAGTGACGACACAACCACAGACTAAAAGGTACAAACAAAACAATACTCACAAACACTCAGAATATGACATCATAAAAGAAAGGGACAACATAACACAAACTACAAATAAACACACAGAATGTGACATCATAACGAGAGGGATGACACAACCACAGACTAAAGATACTAACAAAACAATACACACAAACACTCAGAATATGACATCACAAAGAAAGGGACAATACAACACAAACTACAAATAAACACACAGAATGTGACATCACAACGAGAGGGACGACACAACCACAGACTAAAAGATACAAACAAAACAATACACACAAACACTCAGTATATGACATCACAAAGAAAGGGACAATACAACACAAACTACAAATAAACACACAGAATGTGACATCACAACGAGAGGGACGACACAACCACAGACTAAACAATACACACAAACACTCAGAATATGACATCACAAAGAAAGGGACAACACAACACAATCTATAAACAAAACCATACAAACAAACACAGAATGTGACATCATGAAGAAAGGGACAACACAAGATACAAACAAAACCATAAAAATAAACACTCAGAATATGACATAACAAAGAAAGGGACAACAAAACTACAGACTGAAAGGTACAAACAACCCCATACACACGAATACCCTGGATATGGTATGACAAGAAAGGGACAACACAACCACAAGTTGCAAGTTACAAACAAAACCATACAAACAAACACACAGAACGTGACATCACAAAGAAAGGGACAACACAACACAAACTACAAACAAAACAATACAAACAGTCAGAATATGATATCACAAAGAAAGGGACAATACAACACAAACTACAAACAAACACAAAAAAATGTGACATCACAAAGAAAGGAAAACACAACCACAGACTAAAAGATACAAACAAAACAATACACACAAACACTCAGAATATGACATCACAAAGAAAGGGACAACACAACACAAACTACAAATAAACACACAGAATGTGACATCACAACGAGAGGGACGACACAACCACAGACTAAAAGATACAAACAAAACAATACACACAAACACTCAGAATATGACATCACAAAGAAAGGGACAACACAACACAATCTATAAACAAAACCATACAAACAAACACAGAATGTGACATCATGAAGAAAGGGACAACACAAGATACAAACAAAACCATAAAAATAAACACTCAGAATATGACATAGCAAAGAAAGGGACAACAAAACTACAGAATAAAAGGTACAAACAACCCCATACACACGAATACCCTGGATATGGCATGACAAGAAAGGGACAACACAACCACAAGTTGCAAGTTACAAACAAAACCATACAAACAAACACACAGAACGTGACATCACAAAGAAAGGGACAACACAACACAAATTACAAACAAAACAATACAAACAGTCAGAATATGATATCACAAAGAAAGGGACAATACAACACAAACTACAAACAAACACACAAAAAAAATGTGACATCACAAAGAAAGGAAAACACAACCACAGACTAAAAGATACAAACAAAACCATACAGACAAACACACAGAATGTGACATCACAAAGTAAGGGACAACACAACCACAGGCTGCAAGATACAAACAACACCATACACACGAATATCTTGAATATGACATCATATAAAGAAAGGGATAAAACAACACAAACTACAAACAAAACAAAACAATACACATAAACACTCAGAATATGACATAACATAGAAACAGACAACAAAACTACACACTAAATGGTAACAACAAAGCCATACACACGAATACCTTAGATATGGTATGACAAAGAAAGGGACAACACAACCACAGGTTGCAAAGTACAAACAAAACCATACACACGAATATCTTAAATATGTCATCATAAAGAAAAGGACAGCACAACACCAGCTACAAACAAAACAATACAACCAAACACACAGAATATGACATCATAAAAAAAGGACAGCACAACACGAGCTACAAACAAAACCATACACACAAACGCTCAGAACTTGTGACATCACAAAGTAAGGGACAACACAACCACATTGAAGGGAACAGACGAACAAAGTGATCCCTACGTGTCGCTATGCTTCACAGGCAACACAAAAAAAATAGCGAAAATATAAAACAATAGTGCACGTACATGCTCGAAACATTCTGATGAAATGAAATCACTGGTGGTTGAGATATCTAAACACCGTATGATCAAAGACGAGAAGAGAAAAGTCACAGCCACAGATTTACAATATTGAATATTACGTATATGTACAATTATTAACTTTTTCCTCGATGATTTTTCACCGATAACTTTTGAAATTAATTTCATTCTTGCAAAAATCAATTAAGAGGGTTTGCCACTAGTACGTTGTAAATTTTATTAGTGTGGAAAAAGAGTAACGAAAGCAAACTTAAATCAAATAATAACATATAGGCTTTTGTTTTGTCTGAAGATATTAATGTGCTTGGTCTTACTGCTGTGTCTAAATGATGAATTTCTGAGCAGATGAATCCTTACATTGAATAAGAAACTTTTCCAGGGTCATGGCACAGGGGACAATGATCTAGATGACATAATAAACAAGTGTTACTGTATCATCGACGTAATTGTCCATGTACTCATCACTAATCACCTTCTCAACAAGCACTTCAGCATTTCCTGTAAATGATGATCTAAGCAAGTCAAAGACCCAGAATCTCAACTGTAGTCAGATCGATCGAATGCGGATTTTTGGGGGATTGCGTCAGGAACCGCCCCGGAATTTGTTTTTCCTGTATTTTTTTCATGGGGGTTTCTTTGGAATCGCGGTCTGGAACCCCTGGAAAGAAATTGTAGATCCGCCAATGATCAACCAAAGAAATGTCGCCGAGGGTGATGGACTCAGAAAGATGACAAATGCAGAGGGTAGGCGATCGATCTCTCTATGCACGCATTAATTAGATACGACCCCCCGGCCTTGCGTATTCCATGCTCATCACTTCGTCAATATTAGGCTTGCAATTTCAACGATGGTCTCGAGACAACCGTGCTTCACCCCCCCCCCCCCCCGTCCATATTGGCGTTACATCCTTCACAGCAACCATATTCTGACCTCCGAGTTGCCCTGTAGACGAGAACCCAGTAGGGATCTCACAAAGAGTGTCCAAGAATCGTTAATAAGGCAGAATTAGTGCCTAGCTGCTGCCCAGAATTATGAAGGAAACAATTGACAGAAACAGGTAATAATGTTTTTCAATGGCCCATGTGAAGAGAAAGTATTACTGCCCATTGGCTTGTCATCTCATTGTATAAATATCAGTACTAATACTATGTGTGACCTTGTGAACAGGATATGAACATGTACCTTCCACAAATACGATAATACTGGATGATATGTCCTACCGGCTCTCTGGGTCAGGGGACAAGTGTCAAGGTCAAACTAAAACTAAAGAAAAGCTTGAGAGCACAAACCACATATTGTGGTTGTCATCAAATACTGAACACTTCTTTGCTAAACGGTGTAATTTCCTCTAAATCAAATAAACAGCAGGTACTCCCTGAACAATTCATGTAAAGCTAAATTAAGACGAAGACACCTGTGAATTTCAGACATTTAATTTCTTGTAGCATAATCATTGTGATTATAAACAAACAACAGATCTAATCACATTATACAAGATCCATAGATCATCTGTGTTACACGTTTCTATAACAACAGCCAATCACAGAGATTCTAATTATGACATCACACATTTATAGTCAATCACAAAGTCAGTCTCACTGATTTCAAATTCAAACTTCATAGAAATCATACCGGTTATCAGAATGTAAAAGCAAAAACTCAGATTCAATAGGTGAACATTCAATGGGAACGATTCAATAATAAAGGTGAATGGTCATTTGGAATGATAGGAATGAAAAGGCAATTAGTAAATTACAGATTACAATGTCTCACAATATTATCTAAGAATGAAGGCCAGATAAAGTACCATTTCAGATACTCTAATAAAACATCAAAGTAGATTTTGTAATATCTGTTTACATATCTGTTTTTTTTTCTTTCAAATATGGCACTTTTTGCGATTAAGATCTTATCCTGTAAACATCTCTGTAAAAGCCTGATTATTATCCTTTGATAAAAAAAGTAAAATTTAACATATGTCTTGAATATGTAAATAATTTACAAGTTCATACATATTCTTGGAATGTTTACAAATGCTGCGTACATTGTAGAGCTGAATATAGTCTGACTTGGGTAGATGGATTAAAATATGAATAGAAAATGAAACAAAAATTTGGCACATAAGTGTTTGACAACAAAACATAACTTGCTGAATTGAACCATCTTAAAACTGACACAAATATAACAATTATACACAACTTACCCAGAAATCTTTCTACAAGTCGTATCATTATGGAATAAAATTAATTTAAATATCTCTTATTTCAAAGATATACTATTACATACTAATGTTTAATTTCTTAACATTTTTTAAATAGTCTATTGTGTGAATAAGATTTTTTGCAAATTTATTATGTGTAGAAAAAAAAATGGCAAAATACAATAAGGAAAATTATACATTTTTTTTATACAAACAATTCCAACAAATATTCTGACATCCAACTTTCAGTTTGTAAAACATTAACACCAGGTAAAATATTTGTACAATTTTTTTAAAATTCTTTTTGATAAACACTGCTTTTCAACCCTCTTGTCTCACTATGAGACAAATAAACATTTGTGAAAATGTTGATAGTCCATGCTGTATAATTCTATACAACGCCCATATCAAATTTCAGATTTCAAATGTATTAAAACCCAATCATTCACATAAATTTCCAATACCATATGAAAATGTGATGAGTATGCATAAGGATCTAATAAAAGATGCATATCTTACTGTCCTGAGTAAACAAAGATGGACAATGAACAATGACAATTATATGAACTTAAAGAAGAGTTGACATGACTGGACGATACATAAAATATATAACTAATTATATGCGATGAGATTTTAAAATTTGTGACAGATCTGTAATCAAAGTGCACAAACTAAATGCATGTAAAATTATAATAAAATCCTCTTTCTACATATCCAGTTTAATTGGATGAACAAACAAAAGTCACCTGCTGTAATGTTTGACCTTTCACATGTGACCTTGACCTTATTTCAGTCTTATCTTTTTGGGATAAAAATTGTTATGAATTAGAATTTCTCATTGTGATTGACATTCTCATGTTTGGTTGATATAAAGCATAGAGTGCATGTAAAAAAGTCAAGACCATTGATGTTAACATGTGACTGAAAGGCATACAGTTAGACAGACAGATACAGGACAAGGTCATCCCTACAAAAAAGGGTGGGTGGGTAGTAATACCTTATTTTGGTCGAATTAAGTGTACAGGGTTATATGTTTAAACTGAATGTATTATCAGATCTATCCGTTGAGTGGCTTAAAAATTGTTTTATTAAACAAGAATCTCTCTGTTCCAGTTGGACATTGAATATCAGGTCTTGTTGGTGCTTGAATGACATGGTGTTAGGAGGGTGTTTAATATTAACAACAAAGCAGATTTTATGAATGACTTAAATGTTTCTCTGTAATAATGAGGTCAGATTGGTCTTTGGATTTAATCAAATATCATATCAATCCTGGATGACAAGAGAAAGCAACACATTATGATCAAGTCTCCTAACTCAAAGGTCATGGGCTATTAATGGCAATAAATAAATAGTCTAGCACTTACTGCAATCACATATGTACATGTACTTATTTTATCACAGGAAAATGTTTGCTGAAAGAGGATTAAAATGGCCAAATTGACATAAAAGCATGCTAATAATTTAGCATACATAACTTA
The DNA here is from genome assembly GCA_033119305.1 of Pinctada imbricata. NCBI lineage: Eukaryota > Metazoa > Mollusca > Bivalvia > Pterioida > Pteriidae > Pinctada > Pinctada imbricata. The sequence continues at coordinate 56,813,915 of VSWD01000006.1, read as the reverse complement.
TTATCCATTATAATCTATCAAAAATTATGAATTTAGAGCAGTCTTGAGTAAGCACACTATTAACAACATTTACTCTGCTAAAATATGAATCATGCTAAATTAAGTATACAAAACGTATTCATTTTACAACAAGAGGTAATAAAGTCATGGAAGTACATAATAATATAACTATATATGAAGGTCAAAGTTGCAGGACACAAGGACAAAATTGTGTGAACGAAACATGTAGTACACATTTTGCCTTGTGTAAAATACTAGGAAGTATAACAGAAATCTACAATGTCATTGTGTATGAAATAAATACATGTACAACTAATGGATAATTGAGATATAAGTAGGAATATTGAATTACATAAAATTTTCGGTACTGAAACCATCATAAAAACATATACAATATATTGATGATAAATCATACTTACAAATATACGATTGTAGTGGTAAACTTGAAATGGTTACAGTGATAAATGATTATGACAAGTCTATTACAATTCTACATACAATAAATATTTCGTTCATTATGTCTGAAGCACTTGAGTGTATATATGTATTCTAACCCACACAAATCGGACATTAAATGTGACTATGTATTTTGCATAGGCTACGTGATATATAACAATTATATATGTACTTCACAACGAGGTCATGATTTTTTTATATAAAATCTCAATCCAACATAAATATTTGCAATACGTTGAATATGCCAATAATACAACATATTTATATTGCATTTATCGTCGTTTGTCATAACTTGGCTGGAGAAAGTTTAAATATCAAAACTAAATCAAAAACTGTTCAGGATGTCTTTAAAAAGTGCATAAAAAGGCATACCATGACGTTACAGGAAAGCAAGAGGCCTAAATGGGATTAAGGCTCCTCTGAGCTCAAGTATAAAGTTTCAAGCATTCCTTTTTAAAATGAAATCAATTGGTAAACATTCTTTTGATACTGAATTGTGAAACACAAACCGCTTAGCAAAGACAGTTAAGATGATCTGAATATAAAACCTAAAGTACATATTTATTCTGTATTATATAAATCTACCAGTATCATTGATAAAGTTGTTTATGGAAGAACAAAATCTTTTAAATTAAAACAATTCACACCAGACTTTGGTTCAGCTGAGCTTATAAAAACAAACATGATAAACTTTGAACTATACATAAAAAATCTTCCATGCATAATTAATTTCATGCAGATTTCTTTCTTACAATTATAAGATATTCAAAGGGTTGAAAATGCAAGAAGCGTCAAAACTTGAATGCAAAGCTTATCATATACTAGCTTTTAAAAGTTAAAGATTTTGTACCAAAACGTACATTATGCATAAAAAGTTACAAATAACATGTAAATTTTAAAATTAAAATGCCGTAATCACTTAAAAGTTTAAAGCGAAAGTATCTAAAAAAATAGTTGCCAGAGTCACCTAATGCTCGACTGCATAGCATAATATCTCTCATGACAGCCAATTTATTTAAACTCCCTTTCTCAGGCAACAACATATATCACGTCACATAAAAAATTTAAAGTTATAAATTAAAATTAGTTTATGGTGAACCAATGACAGAGGATACACTATGACAAAAGGTCACTTACGCTTTGCTCATATGAGTATAAGTAGGTCAAGGTCAGATTTCAATAGTCTAACCCAAGATGCATCCAATATGCAAGTCTGGTGCATGTACCACTTATAGTTTGCTCAATATTGGCAATTTAAAGCAAAATCACTGAAGCAGAAAAACTAGGTCAAGGTCAGATTTCAATAGTCAAACCCAAGATGCATCCAATATGCAAGTCTGGTGCATGTAGCACTTATACTTAGCTCAATATTGCCAATTTAAAGCAAAATCACTGAAGCGGAAAAAGTAGGTCAAGGTCATATTTCAATAGTCTAACCCAAGATGCATCCAATATGCAAGTCTGGTGCATGTAGCACTTATACTTTTCTCAATATTGGCTTTTAAAGGTAAAATAATTCAAGCGGAAAAAGTAGGTCAAGGTCATTTTATGAAAGTTTGATCAAAGATACATCCAATATGCAAGTTTGGTACATGTAGCACTTATACTTTGCTCAATATTGGCTTTTAAAGGTAAAATCATTCAAGCGGAAAAAAGTAGGTCAAGGTCATTTTATGAAAGTTTGATCAAAGATACATCCAATATGCAAGTTTGGTACATGTAGCACTTATACTTTGCTCAATATTGGCTTTTAAAGGCAAAATCATTCAAGCGGAAAAAAGTAGGTCAAGGTCATTTTTTGAAAGTTTGATCAAAGATACATCAAATATGTAAGTTTGGTACATGTAGCACTTATACTTTGCTCAATATTGGCTTTTAAAGACTTTATTGCTATCTTAACATTTACCTTATCATCTCAACATTTGCCTTATCATTTGAAATAATTTTAAAAATCCCAACCCCAGGGGCTATATCCTCATCTGGATATATTAAATGATGTATAATTAAACATTTGCAACAAAAAAAACCAACAGAATATGAATATAGGAAAGGTAAATGTGTAATCTTAACATTTACCTTATCATCTAGTTGGGACGACGCCGACGCGGACGCGGACGCGGACGCCGGGGGTATTGCAATAGCTCTTTTGCACTAAAGTGCAGTCGAGCTAAAAATGGATTTATCAACCTTTCTTTGATAGTTTTAAAAGATATGAGCTTTTCAACCTTACATCTTTGTGCCTTCTCCACTTTTACCATGACCTTATAAAACATTGTAACTGTGCATCTGTGGCCTTGACCTGGAATACCTATCACAACACGTCCTAGTGTGAAACATCGTCAAACTATGGATTCTTCACCATACTCGTCAAAATCTACGTCAAATCCGCTAGTATCACCTGGTACATTAGCATAATGTTGTCTGTAGTCACGATAGCTAGAGTTTAATCCGCTAGTATCACCTGGTACATTAGCGTAATGTCGTCTATAGTCACGATAGCTAGAGTTATGTTTCCGTGGTAACTTCTTACCGCTATGGCTTCTACTATACATGTATGTCTGAAAACAAAATAAAATAAAGATTTAATTATAATAAATTGTTTCACTCAAAATAATGAAAAGGGAAAGTTCATGATGATAAATTGAAGTAAAATCCATTTCATTAAAATAACCCAATACCCAAGAGTATAACTTACAGCCTGTGAAAGACTACAAATAGTTTTTTGTCAAAGTAGACAGACAGACATACATACCCTTTACTTCTTTTGTAAAGATGATAAAAAAAGATAATTTTATAGAGACAGAATACATAGACAAGTATACAATGTAGCAATAATTATAAAATCTTACATCCCCTTTATGGCTCAGTACTTTTTTTATATCCTTAAAAGAAGGTATTGCTCATATCTTTTGACTTCCATTAAACAAAACATCTGCAGTCTATACAGAATTAGTTTGAAATGACATTCATAACATGAAGTCCATTTGGGTAGTGCAAACTGAAAGGATCAATGGTCTAATACCGATGAAGTGAAACAAATGAAATTATATACAGAACACAATGATGAAATAACAACAAATCTATATACCCAGAGGTGATAAAGTTTCCTAAACAATCTGGTTAAATAAGAAAACAGAATTTAAAAAAAGTTATAAAAAGATACATGAATGGTACAAATATCTGAGCATTTCACACATTTTACAGTTATGGTTTTAGGAAGGAGCAAAAATCAATTTGACTGAACAGGGCAATACCAAATATAAAATAAACATAATAATGGGACAATGATCTATTCAGTAAAATTCATGCAGGTACTGGATGCATTCAGCAGGAATAACCCTGCTACATATACATGTAAATAGGAGATGAGGTTTCCCACTTCACATAACTCACCATGCTTCATCAAGCTTCGGACTGCAGGGATCAAATAGAACAGACATTTTAACAACGGCACAAAGGTTTTTTTTTTTTTGGTGAGATAAAGTTAAAAGCAAGACAGATAATGAGAGTTGAGAAAATATATTGAACACTAAAATATAAATGCTTTACTTAGCTAGTAAAGCAACACTTGCCTTTTGAATGTGACATTTACATGTTGAAGCAGAAAAGAAATGGGACTAAAAGAAAACCCTGTAGCATTCCTTCCTTGACATAATAAAATCTTTACTAAAGTGTCTTTTGGGATGTAAAAATATCAGAGCAATCATTAATTTTGATTTATTCACTTTCTGTATACTTAGCTTACCTGACCATAATCTGAGTTCTTTCTGTTCAGACTATATCCTAAAATAAAGTAAATAAATGACGATTAGATTTTTGCTGGAGATGTTTGAGATAAGATCTGGAGAAAATCATGACATAAGTAACTTAGTGTATAAAAAGAAGATCAAGGCATTTTACTTTGTACTCAAAATACAAGTAAAAATAAAACATAAGTACACAAAAAGTACTACAGATAACTACTTGTAATGATTTCTACAGGCTCCATGCAATGTGGTTAAAAGAATGTAAAACTTTGATGAAAAAGAAATCAATACATGTATACAATAAAATACTCCAAAATAGTACATTTAGCATAATATAAATACACGTAGATAAATAAATAAGTGATTGAATTAGAAACAAGCAATATGTTTATTTAAATCACATGCAAAATGTATACTTTAGACCATAATCTTAAGATCATTTACACCCCTGAAATACACTGGCATAGCCAATTATAATAATGAAATACAGGTGCTCAAAACTATATAAATGTACTATGATATATAATAAATAATGGTTAAATAGTAATAAGTTTACATGTTAGGTATTAGTGATAATGTCAGTGAAAGGGTTCTGGTCTGCATTGTCTGTGTTCAAGAGTTCTGTAAGCTCTACAGAGCTCATCTTAGAATTCTACAGAGCTTATATCATTTGTTGCATTTACCGACCCTAAAAAGATAATAGTATTTAATTTCGCTAAAGATATAGTGTATAATTTATCTTTAAAGATGCATACCACAAAAAAATTTCCCACCTATTCCATTAAAATATGAATTAAAAGTACCGGTATCAAATAGGGAAAATAAAATACAAGTACATGCATACTTTAATCAGTGAATTTATGTAAAGAGGCTAGATATGATATAAGTTGAATGAATGTCAAAACGAGAAGAATCATAAAAACTATGAAGACTTTTTATTTAGTAGAGGTACAGCCTCATGGTGAAGTTAGTGGCATACTGAAGGAAGCGATTTATAAAATGGATAATACTACTACTGGCAGTCCTGCTCAGAAATTGTAAAATCATGAATTTATTATTTTTGCCTTCATTGAAGCCAATACCCTTAAATAAATCTTGAGTTCTCATTATTTAAAATATAAGTTTAATGATCATATGTGCATTAAAATTCTCAACAGAACCACAAATTAAGTCTGATTTCTGTTTAGGAAAAGTCAAATGCATGACATTCAAAACAACTAAAATCATTGAAATCATTGTAAATATCAATAAATGGGTGACATTTTGATGATCACTTTTTTGGAATTTTTGTCCTTATCATCTTTGAACCTTTTATATACTGTAGGGATATCTGTATCGTCTATAAATTTAAACGACCCCAACTTTAACATTACACCTTATGGAAAAATTCACATTTTTTACATTGTCGAAACATTTTTTTAAACAAAAATATATTTGAAACCTGTACTAGCTTTACCCAATGTGCAATAATATAAAAAGAAAAGATAGGGTATCCATGCATAATTTCCCCCAATTTTGGACCATAGGTACAATCTACCTTAAGAAGCGTGCCAGCTCTGGTCTATAATGATTTTTCTACAAATTGATAGATTTGATTCCAATCAACCTGTCAATTTGCATTATACTTATTTTTGGTGGGGCCTAGCAGGCACACAAATTTTGAAGATTTGTGTGTGAAGTACAATGATATTCCTTTGTTTTCCTTGACTCAGGGCAAATGGTGTCAGAATATGATGCCATATATCATGCACGGAACTCTACGAAGACTCAAAATTATGACATCATGTTTCCTCAAACATTCAACATTGAAATATAAATGCAATTTCTATCCAAAGTATAGGCAAATTTGATGTGCTGGCGCACCTAATCCTTTTCATGTTAATTTTCAATGATTTTGGCAGCGTCATGAACGTCACATCAGCATACAAAGAGCCTTTTGACGCTTATAGTAATTGCATATTTGCACGAAAATATACAACTTTCATGTGTTTCAATGTTTCAAGTGAATGAAATCTATCGATAGCTATTCATTTTATTTCACAATTTTCAATTTGAAGTTGAGAAAATTGGGATTTTTCAATTTCTGAAGTAAGGTGCATATACAGTAAAATTTTGAGACATTCATTTGCTACTACAAGTAGGATTTTATTTACATGTAGCTCATGCATTGATGATATGACCAGTGTGTTAACTTAGAATTCCTTTCCTAAGATACATTATACAATTATTGACTGGGAATGAGGGCAATATATGATTTGTTGGACCTGAAGATAAAATATTGCCCGAGGCCGAAGGCCGAGGGCTATATTTTGTCTGAAGGTCCAACAAATCATATATTGCCCGAATTCCCAGTCAATAATTGTTTTGTTATACCTTGCATCAATACTGCAGTAACGAACCGATTAGCCCGACATGTTTACGTTCATTTTCATCTATAAGAGAAAGAGCGCGGAAAAATAGGTAGAGCTAATAGCGTCATCAATGACGTGACGTCACAAAAGATGTACCGCTAATCGGTCAATATTTTTTGAAATGTTGCCCTAGGGCCAATATTGATGTAAATATTGACCGCTTGGTCAAATATTCGAATTTATAGGCATTTTTCCTATGGGGATTTTATATAGGGATACTGACAAGGGTATAACAATGTATAATGATGCTAGAAATGTTAAAAGTTTAAATATTGAACAAAATTAATAGTCCTTTTTGGTTATCTAAGTAAAGTACCAATTTTATATCTGATTGTTTGGGAATGTTAAATTCAGCCTCCTGTTGAACAGTGTGCCTGAATAATGCTATATAACCCTACACCTTGAATGTGAATAAAGCCATCTACTCAATCTTATATAAACTTGGTAGTTGTCATTGCTACTACTCATATAGGACATTTGATGAAAAAAATAACAAAATGTTGAAAGAATGAAAACAGGATATGAAATCATACAAATATTTTCAATGAAATTTAAACAATTCCTAAAAAGTTAGGAATTGCTGAAGAATATTTTTTTTTTCGTATGGACAAAAAATGTATATTATTTTAAAGAAATGCACGACAAATCCAAGTTCTATAAGAAGGAGTGATATAAGGCATAATGCTGGTAGCAAGTACCTATACACTAGATTCGTAAGAATTAGGATTGACAGGGAGATTTTTGGGATGTGAGAGCGTCCTTCGATGGGTTCTAGGGTGAGAACCGCTTTGCCGAGTCTGTCTTGGTGCTTTCAGTACTGAAAACAAAATTGCCACCAAAAACACAAAATGAGGATTAACACAGTACTACAATCTGAAATTAGGCTTGGTACAAATTTTTTCACGCCTCTGATTTAATGCTTGTATTATTATACTTAGAATTTGAAATTTGATGCATATTTGATTCTACAAAAGGGTTGATAATGAATACTATTATCACTATAAATAACACAATGAAGAAGACAAAAATTCTATGAGGAATATATTTACAGTAGGACCATGTACATATAGTTTGAAAGCTCTGAATAAGGATGTATAAAATTGAAGTGCTAAAATGGAAAGCTTGTATTTGAAAAATCAAAAGATGATCTTTGAACCAAAGCTAAAAACATGTAAGTAAATTCTGCTACAATATGTAATACATGTAGTTAAACAAATATATGTACTATTATCTTTAAATAAACAATAATCAAATACAAGCTTTCACTTCAATGAATTCACTCATTCATAAACACAATTTTCTCTACTATTTTTACTTCTAATGTCAAATTACTATTGTTCAAACATGCTATTAATCTCAGAGCAACAAGACTTTAAATTAATAGATTTTTAGAATGAGAATCATCCAATGAAATTCTGTGTAATGAATGATGTGAATTTACATCTAGTAGTCACCCTATGTGCAGAACAGAATAATTCACTGCTTATAATGTATGCAAACAAACTTTCCCAATATATCAATATCAACCTTATGTTTTTTTTTTTTGGAAAAAGCATTAATAATCATAGCCTCATTCAAGATGCAATTAACAAAATGAATGTAAAAGACTTTGGTAAATTTTGTCAATATTTGACTATCAATTTTGTCAATTATAAAGCACACCTCTAGAGTGAATATTTATTTTATATTCAAGAATATTACATGTGTAAATTTACCTGTTCCGTTAGTGATTGCTGAGGGGGGTAGCTCAGTCTCGGGCGTGGCCGCTGTGATGGTGACAGGAGGGGGAGGGACAAACTGAGGAGGTGAAGATGATTCCTCGGGGGTTATCTACAGACCAGAGATGACAGACAGTCAAGCAGACAGTCAAACAGCAGATCAGTGTTAACATTGTATTAGGATTGTTATTTACTACAACATCTATGTGGATAGCTCTCATGTACTTTGAACCTTTAGCACCAAATGAAATCATTAGAAATAAAATAAATCCCTGTCACATTAAATATAAAACATTGCTATTCTTTAAACACATATTGTTGCAGACATAAGAAAAGGGTCCTTATGGCTTCATATTTTCACTTTTATTTTGCTTCATTTTTTTCATATTCCGCATCAATTTTAAATTCACATATGATATTTTCAGATACAAGTTGAATTTCTCTATACAAAAAGGTCATGGCATTATACATTTATCTGCATTTTCAGCGGAATTGTGACATAAATGTAGTTTCTACAAATTTGAACAAAGCCGAAAGGACCCATTTGTCATAGCTACAATCATATGTACATGTATATATACATGTACATGTAGAAACGGAACCAAAAAGATCATTAAAAATCTTTTTTAATTTTTCTTTAAAATATGACACTAATAAACACTAACAAACTGTTTGTGATACTTGATAATAAATTTCATTTGAAAATTCTGTTATCATGATGTTATTGAAATAAAATTGGCCAAATACTGAGTAACATGTAAGAAAGCTATCTACATACAATACATGTTAGGTGCTTCACATTAAACTCATTTATAAGAAATCACAATACAGAAATGCATGTTATCCAAAAGTACATTATCTACAGCAGCATATAAAACCAGAAGCTTTAAGGAGGACAGGGAGAGAATGAGGATCTTAGCAGATATATGACGTAATGAATAAAACTCCACTAATTATAATACCTGCTCCTCTGACTGTAAGCCTAGCTCTTCTACCACTAGTGAAGGAAACACCCCTATACAACCGTTTATCTCCCCTTCCCAGAATCCATCATCCACCCCGTTCTCGTCTTTACGGAGAATTTTTATCAACGTTCCCTCTGCAAATGAGAGTTCTTCTTCTGAGCATGCCTCATAGTCATAAATAGCACGTGCCCAACAGCCATCTGTAAATATCATCACATATGTTATATAGAAATATACATGTATGTGCACAATACATGTGTTAAAGAAAAGCAAAATTCTAATATGACTTGAAGTTTTCTCCCTATATGTACCATAGAACTCGCCTGGTGTAAAATCTCCAACAAACTTCCAGTGCGCTAAGCTCTGCCCATTCACGTGCGACTTGTGGAATTACTGGACAATAAACCACAGCTAGCTAGTTGTTATTTCTTAACTGACTTAAAGTCATGTACATGTATCTAATATAGCATCTTTTTGTTGTTGTTGCTGTTTTTTTTTTGCCTTTACATTTTTATTCTATTGGATCATGTTATGTCAAACCATTGATTTGAATCATTAGGGCATGGAAAAAATTGACGACTTTTCGGTGAGTAAGAATGTAAAATGATAATGCATTAAAGAAGTTCAGACAGGACTAAGGGATTGAAAATGTGTGACATACTGTAAACTGTATTATCATTATTCGCGGTGTCTTAAGTTCACGAATACTAGTGCAGTGACTGGTTGGTGGCGTTTTATTTTCACGACAGCATACATGTATATACGTAACTTACTAAACTTGTGTTAGGACATATTTGCGGCGTGTTATATTCGTGTCCTTCGATTAACGAATATAACACGCCGCAAATATGTCCTAACACAAGTTTAGTAAGTTACGTATATACATTATGAAATCACAATCTATGGCCCACCAAAGTAATGTTTGACATGCCATTGATAATGATTGTGACGTCATGATGAAGAAGTCAGCCAACACGTGTGATGTGGACATTGAGCGATCCCACAAACCGTCTGAAAATGAATGCTTTGAAAATGATGTCATATAATTACTGTATATGTACTTATTTTAGCGAGATTCATATTTTAGCGGAGTTAGCACTATTAAGACTGCCCTAATTCAAGAATATGCTAAATCATGAATCTCTTGTAGAGCAATGTGCAAAATAAGTCAAAGTGGTAATTCATGATTGCTAATATATCAATTTATCCAATTTTGCTCTGTTTCCACTAAAATTTGGTTGCGCTAAAATAAGTAAACGTAAAGTAAGCAGACGCAATACTTGAAATTATGATGATCTGGCAATCATAATTGTCTTTTATCATTAAGGAGGTTTTCTACCCTTATAACACCTGCTGATATGACCAACCTGTAGGTGGTGTCTGGTTGTCTACATACATCTCATTGGTCGTCATCTGGACCTCCATGTCACCGGAGGAGTATGATGTCACTTCCTGTGCCATGTCGCTGACTGATGTCGGGGAGTGGACCTCTACTGTAGGTATGGGGTTATGGTTGGGCGAGTCGATTTGGTCTGCTAGTTGTTCATCGTGATTATCATCCCAGCCTCTGTTACAAATAGTGGAAAAGGTAAAAACTTGTAAGAAATATACATGTACATGTACTGAATCTTTGACCTTGACTTTAGAAATATGAACTCGATTCAAAGTCAAGATACACAGTGATAATTGGCTTTGGGCAAGATTTAAATAATATTCATTATACACCCTTAGAACGTGAACAACAACTCTGAGAAAATCATTCAACTCCACAAAAACAGTGAAAACTTGGTACTAGCTCATGGTTGTTAATAGTAATTTGTACTATGACCTTGACTTTTGATGTATGACCTTGATTAAATATCACAACACTAATAGCTCCTGGACGAAAATTCTGTGAAATCTTATTCTAATTAATGTAGCAAGTAAAAAGGTACATATAGTTGTATGATAATTATGTACAATGTAATTCATGCTTTGAAAGCATCTAGCCACATCTTTTTATCTTTGAATCATTGATATTTACCCTGTGAAATCTCCTATGACGTCTACATAATTTTGTGGTATATATCCAACCTGTCCATCCATGTTTCTGGCGCGTACCCACCCGTCCCCGTCACCATCAGCTACAATCTCCAACTCCTCGTTCTCATGCATATTAAGCTCGTCTTGATTAGAGCCCTGTAACATCATCAGAACAGGGATTTTATATGTTGGAATAATATATAGGGTAAATCATATAGTTTCTATTTTGAAGTGCCATCCATGGATCATTACTTTTTTCAACAACAAAAAAGGAAAATTACTTGATTGTTTTTGTTGAAACTGTGACTGTTTGGGTATCGTGCAAAGTTTACTCAGTCGGTAAGAGCATCTGCCTTGTAAGCAGAAGGTCTCAGGTTTGATTCCCGGACCAGCTACATTTTTCAATCTGCCTGTTACAGTATTTGGTGCTATGAGAGTGAACCTCCTGAGTTGCCTGTGGTTTAAGGCAACTATGGGGGGGGACCAGATATTTATTTTTCTTTCTGTGTGAGGTTTCCGTTTAAAAAAACTTTTGGAAACCTAAAAATTTGGTGGGGTGGAGTGTGACAAATTGGGTATTGTGCCCTATTGGCTCAGTCGGTAAGAGCATCTGCCCTGTAAGTAGGAGGTCTCAGGTTTGATTATAAGAGCGGCCACATTTTCCATTCCGCCTGTCACAAAACAAAGTTGACTTGACTGGGCGGAGCTTTATTTCATCAGGTGATATAAGCTAACATCAGATATTGAACCCATTTGAATTGTTTGTATAAATTGTATCTAATTGTCCCTATAAACACAACTAACCTGAAAGTCATATATGGCCCTACATCGCTGGGGATACTTGCTTGTCATCGTTACGTTATGGCCACTGTTATAGGAATTATTATATACATCCTTGGATACCTCAAACGTATCATCGATAAAATCATCATCATCATCATAGTGTGTGTACAGTAGGTTCTAAGTCATCACTTCGCTGTAAAAGATATAGTATAGTTCTATCACATGTTTATGAAAATTTATCATAGAATTTTTTAGAAGTTTTTTATTCAATATGTGCATGCATAAGTTTTTAAAAGCAACAAATTCAAATGACATTGAAAGTTTTCAATGTTAATTTTATTCTGAAGACCATGATGTAATTACTTTGATGTCATAAAAAATACATGTAGATATTGCAAACACCCTATGAAAAGACCCTTGAAAACATTTAATTGCTTCTTACATGTATACAAGCAAATTACAACAAAATGTAATCTATTACTATGGCCAAAAAGTCACGCTGAATGATTTTAACTTTATTGCTTAATTAATTTTATTAAAGAGATGAGATAAAATCAACTTTTGTGATTTCTGAAGTGAGCTGAAAGTACAGTAACGCATGCATATACATGTAATGTATCAATAATCTACATGAACATTTCTGTTCATAAGAAGGTTTGACTTGGGGTACAGGATATTTCATAATGATCTCTGAGGAACAGAAACACATATATACATGTACATGTATATATACATAATTTACAAGTTCATACCCCTCCTGAGCTTTCTGTCCGTACGGAAGTTTGACTTGGGGTACGGGAGATTTCATCCTCTTCTGCCCGTAAACTCTCAGCCTGGGCACTGGCCAACCACTCGTCTACATTGACTACAAGAAAATTTACAGATCAGTATGAAAATATGTTTAATCTAGGCAGTCTAATTTTACAATGTTGTTATAAGTTCCTTTTTACAGATCCGATTTACTCAAATTGCCCGAATATCTTTTAAAGCTACAGAATAATTCAGGATTATGATTTCCTTTCTTCTGTACCATCTATTGGTTTACAGACAAATAATTTTTCTTTTATGTTGATACTTTATTTCTGCCTTTTCTAAATGTATCATGATCTTCTCTACATGAATGTTATCTCGCAAGCATTACTACCTTCACAACTTTCACAATAATAAAACAGGTTATAAATTCAAATAACATGCGGAGAATACCGTCAGAAAAAATATGCAATCTATAACTATCCAATCACCTCAATCGGCTGAAAAGTTATATGACACCGCGACGAGGACTGTCAAGTTATGATTGTTTACAAATACTTTTGTGAGAAGAAAGCCCGTCATTTAAGCATGAAACTTGTGAAGGTAATGACCCTGCTAAGTGAAATTGATTTCATGAAGAGAACAGTAAAAGTATGTGCAAAGAAAGATAAAAACATTGTATCTTAATATTATTTAAAGTGTTTTCATGGACCTGTAAAAAATAAAAAAAAAAAATTAGAATATTTTACCATCAGCAGTGCGTAGAAGCTCTATACGATATTCTGCTTTCATCTTTGCCGTTTCTGCTTTACGTATATGTTGTTTCATCTCTTCTATTTTTAGCTCTACCTCTTGTGATGTTGTATCTGATATACCACTGTCTGACGTCTAAATGTTAAAATTTGATTCATATTCTATAAGTCATTCTAAACATAGATGGAAATCATCTGTATTTCATTTTTTTCGCTACTCTTAACATTCTGTGAGACATTCCATTCATTATGAATTCTATGTACACATAAACAAGAAATTTTAGTGTCACAAAGATGAGAAATGTGGACTCAGACAGTGTACATACATAACAATTGTTAATAACGAAGGAAAATTTACAGTAATTCAGACAGTTTAATTTTTTTAAAATAATAAATTCTGTTATTAATTTAAAAAAAAAATGAAAGTTTGCATGATATTAAATAGGAGATATGTACACATACCCCATCACCCTGTAGCTGACATTCCAGGGCTTTCAGTGTCTTGTTATAATCTCTGAGGGACTTGTTTTCCTTAGCGATCTTTGTGGCCCACTTTCTGGCCTCTTTGTCTAACTGTAAACCACCACCATGGTCCTTTGATAGATGATTGCACTGAGGAAAAAAACATACAGAATCTAACAGAAACTCAACATTAATGAACAACATATCATGTAAAACATGTAAAAGATGCAAGAAGTTCAAATAAATATTATCAAAATATCAATTGGGACAGTTAAACAAGTTCTGAGTTTTTGTGACAGATGGATAGAGGACAGGAAGATGGACACAAATTAAATTTCTCCTTATTTTTGCAAATGAGATGAACGATAATTTTTATCTAATGAAATTTACTACTAATATTTCATTATGAACTAAATGAAGATAATAAAAACCTTATTTCTACATGTAATTTGCAAAAGATGGGACCAGTAAGTTTGCCATATGCCAACTGCTCATGAAGTACATGATGAAACATATGAAACATTCATATGAAGGTGACATTTCAAATCCTAACCTACCTCGTCGTTTTGGCAAGGTTGAAAATGATATTGCACAAGATCTGTAAACACATGGTTACAATACAAGAAACATTTGTAGTTAAACTGCCGGTCAATCTGAAAAACAAAGAGAAAAGTTTAAAAAACCATTGAAAGACGGTATATTGTAAAGCTAATAAGAAATACATTATGTTTCAAAGGACCTGTTCCTTCCCGTCTTAAAAACTACTTCAAGGATGTATAACGTGACAATTATTGCTTCAAACAAAGTCTAAAATGAACACTCACATACAGACAGACAGAGTCAACAAACTGCCATTGATTTGAATCACAACTACATGTAATAACTTATTTATGACAACTGCCTTTCAGTGAAATCTTTTAAAGTAATAATAATATTTATTATTTTTAATGTCCTATTCTTGTTTATGTTTTTCTCTACCATTTCAGAATGACATCATTTTATTTTCAATGTGTATACAGCCAATTGTTCCTCACATGAAATTCATATGAAATGAGCATCATGTAAATTTCACATGAAAATTCATATGAAATTCATATAAATTTTACATAAGATTTATATGAAAAAATATTTTACATGAATTTCACATAAATTTCTTCACACAAATTTTTTTTCGTGACCTTCATGCAAAATTGAACTCACATAAACTTCATGTTAGAAACTTCACATTAATTTCATGTAAAAAATTTCATGTAAATTTCAAGTTCGTGCTTGTTTCACATAAATTTCATGTGAACTTTTATGTGAAGTTCATGTAAATTTCACATGAATTTTATCTCTTTGAGAATCTTTGTTTTCCACCTTACCATTGTAGCCTGATTGACAACGTTTTCCCAGGCGGACTTTTCCTGTGAACTGACATCCAGGGCCGTGTGACTCAGGATGGAGAAATAGTCACTGACTTTGTCATACATATCTCCATCTAAAGTCTGAAACATAATAGGAATTATATACATGAATGTAAAAGTGAAGATGAAATACTATATTGTATATGTGTGTATATCTTGACTGAAACAACATTATTTTTCATACATCTTTCATAAGATACAAATAATTCTAACACATGCATGATTTCAATTTTTTCAGATATCTGTTACAAGCTTCTGAACAGTGTCTTTGCTATTATATGCTCAAACCTAATTAAACAAAATGTTTTTCATAAATAAAAAATAGCAATCCAAGGAATGCTTGTGTCGCCTGCAAAGCGGTTTGATTATTATTCTAGAAAGTGGATCAAAATTCTTGAAAAGTAGGTCTAGGTCAAATATCTAGATCAAAGGTCAAAAGGTCAAATTTTATGGTCTGTGTAGAAAGTTCTTGTCACAAGGAATACACATGTGAAATACCAAAGCCCTATCACTTACCAATCAAAAGATATATCCATTCTTAATTTTTTTGAAAAGTAGGTCAAATATGTAGGTCAAGGTCACTAGGTCAAAAATTATGGTATGTGTAGCAATGTCTTGTCACAAGGAATACACATGTGAAATATCAAAGCCCTATCACTTACCAATCGAAAGTTATGGGCTGTGACACCCAAAGTGTGACAGACAGACAGACGGACAGACGGACAACGGACAAAGTGATCCCTAAGTGTCGCTATGCTTCGCAGGCGACACAAAAAACAGATGTCTCCCCCCTCCATCTAAGTTACTTTGACCTTAGGCCGAAATGCAAAATGATTTGAAACCTTTGAGTCATGGGCAACATCATACTAAAACATGAAAGTGATTCATTACATTGTTTGAGGTAAAGCCCAAACATGATTGACATATACAATTTCATTATAAGCATATTTAAAGAAATAAACTTTGGTCACATGACCTTGGATATAGGTGATCTGAAACCTACACTCACTGACGAGGGTTAAGTACCCGAAACATGCATGTCCATGCTGCAAACTTATCTGCTTTTAAATGATGCTATTGAATTTGAAGACGTTTAACATTGTATGGATAATGAGCAACAAAAAAATGAATTAGTGATTGGATACACGGTTCAAAATATAAAGCCTAAACATTATTAGCATAGATAATTTCAGCCTGGACATGCTTAGCATATACAATTTCATTACCAAAGTAAGAAGCTACCTTAACCATGTGACCTTGGGACAATGTGATAAGAAACATTTAGTCCTTAGAAACAACATACTAAAATATGAAAACAATTGTAAGAAGGGTTCAGGAGATATAGCCCAGACAATATTAGTACGTACAATTTCAATAAAAAGAACTAAATGATCTTGACCTTGGGCACATGACCTTGGGTCAAGATGATAAGAAACCCTCCAATCCTGAGCAACAGCATACTATAGTATAAGAGTGATCCAGTAAACGATTCCACAGATATAGCCCAGACTCAATACTGAATAGCATTTACAATTTCATTAAAAAATGTAATACTTGACCTTAGTCATATGACCGTGGATCAAGGAGGTGTGAAACCTTTGGGTCATCAGCACCATCATACTAAAATATGACGTGATCCGATCACGGTGCAAAAGATTAAGCCTGGACATAATACATGTAAGAAATACAATTTCATTTAAAATATACTAATTGACCTTGACTTTGGTCACATGACCTTGAGTCAACGTGATGTGAAACCTTTACGTGATAAGCAACAACATACTCAAATATGACGGTGATCTGATAAATAGTTAAAAGAGATACAGCTCCAATGGGATAGCATGTACAATTTCATTAAAATGTACTTAGTAACTTTGACCTTGATCAAATGACCATGGGTCAAGGTGAAACCTTTTGGTCATGACTAAATACATTCTTAAACTTGAAAGCAATCCAGTATGCGGTCCAAGGGATAAAGCCTAAACAAGAATGTATCTACAATTTCATTAAAATGTAGTAAGTGACCTTGACCTTGGGTCAAGGTGATGTGAAGCCTTTCGGGTCATAAGCAAAAACATACTAAAATATGAAAGTGATCCGGCAAACAGTTCAAGAGATATAGCCCGGACAAGAATGTATGCACAATATCATTAAAAATGCACTAAGTGACCTTGACCTTGGTCACATGAGGAATGTATTTATAAATTCATTAAAAATGCACTACATGACCTTGACCTTGGTCACATGACCTTGGGTCATGGTGATGTGAAACCTTTGGGTCATAAGCAACAACATACTAAAATATGAAAGTTATCCGGCAAACGGTTCAAGGGATATAGCACAGACTGGAATGTATGTACAGTTTCATTAAAAATGCACTAAGTGACCTTGACCTTGGTCACATGACCTTGGGTCAAGGTGATGTGAAACCTACGGGTCATAAGCAACACCATACTAAAATATGAAAGTGATCCGGCAAACGGTTCAAGAGATATAGCCCGGACAGGAATGTATGCATAATTTAATTAAAAATGCACTGAGTGACCTTGACCTTGGTCACATGACCTTGGGTCAAGGTGATGTGAAACCTTCGGGTCATAAGCAACAACATACTAAAATATGAAAGTTATCCGGTAAACGGTTCAAGAGATATAGCCTGGACAGGAATGTATGCATAATTTCATTAAAAATGCACTGAGTGACCTTGACCTTGGTCACATGACCTTGGGTCAAGGTGATGTGAAACCTACGGGTCATAAGCAACAACATACTAAAATATGAAAGTGATCCGGCAAACGGTTCAAGAGATATAGCCCGGACAGGAATGTATGCATAATTTCATTAAAAATGCACTAAGTGACCTTGACCTTGGTCACATGACCTTGGGTCAAGGTGATGTGAAACCTTCGGGTCATAAGCAACAACATACTAAAATATGAAAGTGATCGGGCAAACAGTTCAGGAGATATAGCCCGGACACGATGTGTGACAGACGGACAGACGGACAGACAGACGGACGGACGACGAAGGCAAAACCAATATGTCTCCTCCCCGTTGGGGGGAGACATAAATACATGTACTAAATTTTATATCAGTGGCTGCTAAGGGGTCAAACTAACATTTACACAACTTGGTTTGGAATCAAAAATTTGACAATGGCAAATTTGTCATAGTAAAATTTTCAACAAATAGTGTAATATACAAATGTATGAGATATGTCAACTTTTTGAAGATATATGAAGATTGTTTATCAACTAAGGTAAGTTGTCCAATACCGTTATTCTTCTTGTAATACTGTGTTAACTTACAGATTTATAATTGTGAAACAGGCAGCTTGGTGACATTCTTACTGGTTGATGTAAAATAGTAACTCATAAGCACACTATACAATAGTGTTGGGAATCGGATGGAAAATTCAAAATTGATTAATCAGATAAGTCTTTTGATTGATTATCGACTATAATCGGACTATTGTATTATACTGCAAAACAGTAAAATATTTCCTGCAAAATATTTCAAAATCTGTCCACAAGTTACAAAGTACGTAACATTGACAACAAATTTACTGAAACTCAGTAAAACGTTTCATTCCAGTATGCATACTGATTCGAATCAATGAAACTAGCTGACTGAAACAACTTATGAACAGTTTCTCTGTCAAAACTGTTTTTCTGATGTAAATATACCATTTTTAAAGTTTTGAATTTCATGATTATAATTGATTTCAATATCTTGATCAATTATCGGAATAGGAATGGTCTAGTGAAGATGTCGCCAACGTCGACAATAAGCGGCACAACACTACTATACAAACCTGTAAGACTTCTGGAATGTCATGGCTGAAGTACTGTATTTGATGAGCATTCGCAGCGGCCATGTTAAGTAAGTATTCATTCCTCGATAATACAGACTTGGCCTCACACATGTCCTTCCTGCTCGTCAACTAAAGGAACAAAAAGATAGCAAATGAGATTAACAATTACAAACTTATTTGTAATGTAACATTGACCTTCAACAGAGAAGAATTGAGGGGTCGTCAAATGTCCGACATGGTACCTGTTTGAGGATTTATTCATAACGACATAACAATCAAATGGCCCATCCAAGCATTGTTTGATGGACTATTGATCGTGTAATCATAATATAAAAGTCTGCTAATGGGTGCCCCGTCGGACAATCGGTGATTCTTTAATTGAGTGAGAGTTACTGCAAATTATGACTCCATGTCTTATTTCTCTAATGTTTGACTATTATATACTACATATACAATGTACATACCTTAGCAGCATTCTTCTGTAGGCTTGCTAATGACTGGAACAAGCCTGTCGACTTCTTAGCCAATCTGCAAAACACACAAGATTTTAGGCACTATTATACATGTATCTTTCAATATGACCCTGAGACATACAGTTAAGAAAATGCAGCTTAATCATACTCATTCAAATTTTAAAGACCAATCTATTTTTAGATGGAGCATTTCCTATGCTTATTTTTACATGACGATGCCAAGTTTTCAATAGGGTCAAAGTTAAACACAAGCAACATCATCTTTAATTAACATTGAAAATGTCCCAACTAAAAATAGTTTGTCTGCAAAATTTGATTGTATGCCCACTATCATATAACTTACATCAAACGTTAAAGATATTTCTAATGGCATTAATTTTAACTAAATCTTCTCATTGACATGATAAAGAGCAAGATCGGGTAGAAAAGTGGAACTATAGTTGGCGCCCAAACTTGCCCTTCGTAGAAAAAAAGTCATTTTTTTCAAATTTCCAGGGTGAGCCACCAGAAGCATTTTAATTATTTAATTAGTTTTTCTTACATAACACTTAGTTTACCTCTTTTACATCTACTTACTTCTCGTTAGCATCTGAAGCTTTCTGCCTAGCGTCATGGGCTGTAGTCTTGTCACCACTGTAAACTTTATGGTTTATATGTACTTACTTCTCGTTAGCATCTGAAGCTTTTTGCCTCGCGTCATGGGCTATAGTCTTGTCACCACTGTATATTTTATGGTTTATATGTACTTACTTCTCATTAGCATCTAAAGCTTTTTGCCTCGTGCATGGGCTATAGTCTCGTCACCACTGTATATTTTATGGTTTATATGTACTTACTTCTCTTTAGCATCTGAAGCTTTTTGCCTCGCGTCATGGGCTATAGTCTCGTCACCACTGTATATTTTATGGTTTATATGTACTTACTTCTCTTTAGCATCTGAAGCTTTTTGCCTCGTGCATGGGCTATAGTCTCGTCACCACTGTATATTTTATGGTTTATATGTACTTACTTCTCTTTAGCATCTGAAGCTTTTTGCCTCGCGTCATGGGCTATAGTCTCGTCACCACTGTATATTTTATGGTTTATATGTACTTACTTCTCTTTAGCATCTGAAGCTTTTTGCCTCGCGTCATGGGCTATAGTCTTGTCACCACTGTAAACTTTATGGTTTATATGTACTTACTTCTCGTTAGCATCTGAAGCTTTTTGCCTCGCGTCATGGGCTATAGTCTCGTCTCCACTGTACACCTTATGAGACTTGACCATCTCTAATACTGTCTGGTTAACCTCCGTCTGTACTGTTGTCAACTGAGGCATCAACTTTTAAAGGAAATGCAAAATCATGTTACAAACATAAACTGAAGTAAGTAAAGTTTTTATTAGCACACCTTAAAAAATTTCAAAGATTCTTTTATCAGATTTCTTGATATTGAAAGATTTAATCAAAGAAACCAAACTGCTTCTTTCCAAGGATAAGTATGCATCTTCAAATATATAACACTACTTTTAAGGCAGACAAGAGATGTTTCAGGTAAAACAATTGCTGATAGATTTAATTAACCTTCATGTACATGTTATGTATCATATTTGACTTTGTCTCAAAATACACATACTACATGTACCTTTTTCTGACATTGTAGTTTAGCGGCTTTTATAGGTTTGACTGGTTCGGCTATTTTCTCCATGTATATTTCTGCAGCCTGTAGGTGTGACTTGGCCAGTTTCTCTGTCTCCTCCAGTATGACTCGCCAAACTCCCATTGATGTCCTGAAATACAGCAAAAATATATATAGGATCATAAAATAATTCTCATTTCATACAATGAATTATGAAACGAGTTGTGTGTTTTATGCCTTCAAAACTATAATACCTAAAATGTATATCTAATTAATTTTTGTTATGCTTTTTTCATTGTACAATTGTGTTTCTTTTTTTTTCTTTTCGCTGTTTTTTGTTTTACTTGGGCCATAGCCATTTGTATAAATGTGTTATATGCCAATAAACAATTTGAATTATATCCCCGAGCCTTGGCGAGGGGATATAAAATGCACGAGTTTCATAATACATCGTATGACATGAAAATTCATTTGAGATTCTTTTTATCACATGATTCTGCCAAAAAATGTTTATTTCCAATGTGAAATCAAGGATTCTGAGAACTAGAGGCGAACCACGTCATGACCTAGAAGTCGTCTGCTACGCTACAAGAAGTAGTTCCCATCGTATAGATGTTCTGTGCGTAAAGAAACAATATTTCAATTTTGATTAGTTCTTTAATGCAATAATTATTTCAACAACAATTTTAATCATTGATATTGATTTTGCGTCTTAATTTAATATATGACCGATATTTGACAGGTCACACTTGTCACAGTGTAGGTGATGAGGCTCCAAACTTGACCAATCGTATTCGAGCAGAGCGATATGTAACGTGTTATAACATTTGATTATGAAATGGCTTTATGAAACTGCATAACGGGTGCATCATGTGATAAATATGAATAGTACTCGTTACTGGAGGCTATTAGCTTAGCATGAGGCGATATGTGAAATACCTACTATTATTTTTAAATAATAAGATGCAATACTAATTTAACATATTCTGTAAACATTACAAGAGCAAGTAATGCATCAGAATTCCTTCAAAATAATCAAATGCTAGTTGACATTTCAAATGTTTGTCTGCCACTAGCTAACAGTCTGTGTCATTTTTTAAACTTTAAAGCTATGCAAACTCTGTAAAATATTAAAATTTTCAAACTGAAAAGTAAATTACTGATAAGTTTGGCTGTTTGTTTCAAACTCACAGAACTTTGTGACAGACTCTAAACTGTATTACTGCCTCAAAGTCTCATGAGATAATCATAAATTCTCTAAACTATGAGATTGTTTATAAAGACTCAAAACTATGAGATCGTATGAAGGTCTCTAAACTATGAGATTGCCACAAAGCCTGAAATATTTACGGTTTATATGGATTCTCAAAACTTTGAGAATGTCATCAAGTTTCAAAACTGTTAGACTGTCATACTGTCAGCCTTGCACCAAATATCGTGAACAAAATACAAAAAAAAATCTTTCCTTGACGTTTATTTTCTTTAAGTACCAATTCTTCATCACATCCAGATAGACAATTTTATAAACTTTCCATGTATGGTGCAGTATCGCAGTTTCTAACTACGTAGTGTAGTAAATTGAGATGTCTTAAATTCGCATTATCATCGATTGGAAAATTACGCAATACCAGTATACATGTATTGGGAAATATTTCTATGAGCTAGAGCATTCATAAACCAACAATATCGAGTGCAGGAAACAACTTGACCGTTCATCTATCTTGAGCGATGATAAAAATCGAACACTCAATTAGACTCGAACAAAAACTAAGTCTCATCAATAAGTTGTTTCCCAGTTTGATTAGTTGGCCGAGATGGAGGAAGACAAATATTGGCACTTATACTTCCTGTAAACGATCGAAATTCATCCAAAAGCTCACACGCACAATCAATTTACAATTGTATAGAGACCGATCAATTTGTGTTCTCTGTTAATTCAATAGGTATTACCATGACGTGCCAGGAATTGCGTGTAAACCAAAGAACCGTCGGGGTTTTCTGTGACACCTATACTTTTCTCGCAAAATCCAACTTTTCTCTCTTTTTTTTATGGGCATTAATGAAAAAGCTAATGTTTTATTTATTCAGACAAAGAATATACCGACTCGGTGTATGTCTAGCCATGCAATATGCAGGTATTCTCAAAATTAGCTATATTCGTTTCCTAATGCATGGGATGTGCGGATCTAGAGGGGAGAGGGCGGCTGGCCAGCATATCCCTCTTCCTGGGGTCGAGAAATTAGGTTGGACTGGACTCCATGGTAAGCTCCACCCTAGAACGTCTCTGCATCATCGCATCTCATTCAAGTATATGCATAACCGTTTAGTATTACGATTTCTTCTTGATTTACCTAAAATATTCATTTCTTGGTTTTTTTCCCTGTATTATCCTAATATTATCTAAATTCCTCACTACATTCTACAAGGAAGATAAAAGGGAAAATTTACTACAATCTCAAGAGACTCTCCCAATACTAAGCTTACCTTCCTTCCCTAGTAACGAGTGCATGGAAGAAACAAGGAAAATTACATAAAAACATTTTATTCACTATTTGAATTTCAAAAGCTACTGCCTTCTGCCTTTCTCTGTAGATAGCAAAATATTAGTTATAACTATTGAAAATACTTTCGAAATAAGTTATCGTTTGTCTTTTTAAAAGTATCTCTTCAAAACAAACTATGAGAAAATAATATGGAATACAATTTTACAGATGGACGAATAGAGTATCATGACAAAACCAGCAATATTCATGTAAAGACAAGATAATGAAACTATCTGATCTATTTCTGTATCTATAATACTATGTTATTTGACACTCCTTTTTTCATATATTTAACACCTTGACGTTAGGGCTGACTTATCATGCTTTACACCTGGACGTAAATGAATGTACTTAAAATAAAAATTTTACACGAATATTTGCATGGACATTTCATATCATAAAAGCTGAAATAAATCAAATGGGGGAGAAAGCAGATCACCGGGCATCTAAAACTACATTCCCTGAATTTTTATTTTCTGCTGGGCGCGCCGTAAGATGTGGTCTACTTTGGTCAACTTTGCGGTTAAATTATTCTCTCTTCGAGCGTCATGGTGTGTAGATTCTACTATTAGGACTAGAGACTGTTCAAGAACAGGTGTGTCTTATCTTTGACCCTAATATTTTTACCTTGACCTTGAAGGAGACCTTGGCCATCATTAGGTATTGAATCAACATGATCAATGAAAGTTTGATGGTATTTTAATGAATATCAAAAAGTTGACAAGAATGATATAAATATCTAAATGTGAATATCAGGCAGACGAATGGACAGACAGACAACCGCTGGAAAAATTTATCCTTGTATATATAAAGTTGCATCGCAGAAGACATAATCATGTGTCCCACTCCTTGCCGACATTTTCCTATACTCGTACGAAGCTGAATTCATTCAATCTTTGGTCTCTGAAGGAAAAGATACTTAGCTTCTGACTTCAACTTCACTTACAGATACAATGACGATATAATAATCCAAAATTCGCGGATTACCTCAATAGTATCTATCCTTCGGAGCTTGAAGTCAAAGAAACTACAGAGACAAATAATTCAGCATCCTATTTGGACATAATGTTGTTCTACGACACTGATGGTCACATGAACACCTCCCTCTATGACAAACGTGACGACTTCAATTTCAGCATTACAAACTTTCCTTTTCGGAGTAGCAACATCCCTTCATCGCCTGCTTATGGCGTGTTCTTATCTCAGTTGATACGCTATGCCAGAGCAAGTACCAAATATACGGATTTTGTTCTGAGAGCCAGGCGTCTTTCAAATGAGCTTCTCAGTCAGGGATATGTTTGTGACCGACTAACATCGTCACTGAGGAAGTTCTACGGTCGATATGGGGAACTCGTCATACACTATGATGTCCCACTCTCCAGAATGGTGGATGATATTCTGTCATAGACCATTTGGACCATCCAACCAAAGACTGTACTCTATGTCTTCAGAAATGGAAGTAACCGGATGTTACAGTTCTACCGAATTGAAGCGGCGGGTGTTGCATGCAAGCAGGAGATGCTTACTCTTCCTGGGCACCTGGTCTCACTCCCATATCGGGAGTTCGCTTCTTTTCATATGGTGGAGGTTTTTGTTTGTTTGCTTTGGTTCCTGTTTTATCCTGATTTTGTATGCCTTCGGTTTCTGATTTTCTGAATTATCGATTTTGTGTTGTATACAGGGATATGGTCACTATCCATTTTTGTCACTTGAACGGAATTGCCCCTTTTTAACATTGGTCAATATGAAAAGTGTCAAGTCACCTCCCCACAGCACAATACCAAGCAACAATATAGACCACAGAATGCGACGACATCCCCTCATTACAAGGGCACACACAATGATTGAACTTGATAGTGTCAAATAGCTCCTCTATCCCTTTTTACCCTGTTATATGATATCTGAATACTTGACATTTCTTTGTATAATTTTCAAATCCTTACGGTGCGTAACGTATCTTTAATGTAAAACTATTTAACCGTACCCTGTAATCGTGTGATAGAGACCTAACATGTAGGGAATGTATTATATACCTTTACAGGAAATCTTAAAATTTGCATTGTCAT
Organism: Pinctada imbricata; assembly: GCA_033119305.1. Lineage (NCBI taxonomy): Eukaryota > Metazoa > Mollusca > Bivalvia > Pterioida > Pteriidae > Pinctada > Pinctada imbricata. Next base: position 56,787,932 of record VSWD01000006.1, on the reverse strand, counting down.
CAACTCACTACAAAATATCCTTCTTTGTCGATGAAACAAATTATAACGTAACATATTGAGAAAACTCATAGATGGATTTCTAATGTATTTCTTATGTACAAATGTACGCAATGCAGTCATCTACAAAATAGTTTGGCTCTCTATTTAAATGGATTATGATACAAATGTAATGAGGTAGCCAGACCGAGAGATTGATTAACAGATAAGCTCTGACGACAGGGGCAATGTCGTGCGAAATTGAAGTAAACATCAACCCAATTATGTAAATGGCGATCTAAAGTGCAAATCCTGGAAGGGTAAAGGATGGTCCGTGAAGGCGATAAGGGGAACTTATACATGAAGTAGATGTTACCTAGATGGGAATGAGTATAATACTCACCTGTGTTCCTCTCCATCGTCTGACGTCAGATCCGGTGTGGCTTGGAAGTCCCTCTTTAACAACCCTGATGTCAATTTAAGTAAAGCCTGAAAAAAATTGATGAAAGTTAATCTTGTATAGCGCAGGCGAAATGTGCATTCTGCCTCGTAGAGGTATGACCTTGAAGTGGTCTTGCATGACCTTCAGCAAGGTGGCATACACTTTGTACTTACACTACTTTCCCTGCTAACAAAATTTACACTGACAAAGGGATAGACGGACAGACGCAAACAAGACAAACATATATGCATGGGTCTGTGACTTGCACTAATTCTTTGTTGCTAACAAAAATTGTGCTACTAGCATATGTCACAGCATTATGAATATGAGTGTCTCGAAGAGAACGGTATCTGAATAAATTCGATTTTTGACGTTTAAGCGTTAAAGGTAAAAAGGTTGTGTAAAATTACTATTTCTACATGACATGGCCTTTTCTAATATTAAATTTTAGACTCATTAAAGAGCATGGTTGAAAAGCATCAATGAAGAGAAAGAAAAAGAGTTTTATTGATCAGCTTTTTCCTTATTGAGTCTATACGATCTTTAATCCGACAAAAAGACCGGTCCAGGCTGACGTTGATTAGAGGAGACTGTATCCATTAAGATATAAATAAAAGATGTGTTTCTGTTTTACTGGAACAAAAACAGGAAATGAGGTTAGGGCTGAAGGACCAGATCAATTCAAGGAACTCGTGGTTAGGTGCCCCGGGAAGTGAAGAACTTTGTTTTATATTATTGGATGGAGCGCGTCCATGGTCTGGTAAATCAAGTATGACCTGTGATAATTTGTACGACGTCAAACGACTTATCATGTTACCATGTTCAATATTGAAGATTCACTTCTATATCTTTATTTCAAACAAACTCATTTCACTTTGGGATTCCAGTTTTTCGTTTGTCTGTAGAATGGATGAAGTTTTTAAAATTTTTGTTTGTCTTGTTTCTTTTTTGGTCTTGGTTTTTTTTTTTTGGGGGGGGGGGGGGGGGAGGGGGATACTAAAACAAATGTTCTTGAATCCTCGCGTACCACTGTAAACAAGACATTGGTTCACATTACATACAAGTAGTCTACAACCAGGGAGAATTATCAAGGCAAAAAAAAAACCGCTCAGGAAAAGTAACATTTCCTTCAGTATCAACTTTACATGAATCGTCACGAGGTTTTCATTCAATATAAAACAATCTTTGAAATCATGCAATTGACATGGGTAAAGTTGTTATATATAGTATATACTAGGTAAATACGATATGAGCTGTCGTGCGCCAGAATCTCGTCATTCCCTTACATACTCATTGTGTCTATGATCAGACCAAGTATAGGGTTTACATGCTTACTGTTCCGACCACGTGTTCCCTTTCGATTGTAAAAGTATCTTTGCTGAGGCAGCAGATGTAACATAAGGATGTTATTACATGTAGCTGTTGTAAATGGCAAGTCGATCGTATGATTTGCTTCTTTCATCTTCTGCAATTCTTTCCCAGTTCTACAGAAACAATTCCATCTAAACAATAACACAATGTTCTTTTTTTTAAACGGCATCACTAACAAAACACAGACCTTAGCGCCAAGTCAATGCCCCCCCTTTTTTTTAACGCGAGGACGATGTAACAACAATATCAGTAAAGACGAATCAATTTTAACATCGGGAACCGGACTATAACAGTGTCAGTCCGAATGATTTAATACGGCAAAAAGTTTTGCTGAAAAAATTTTTATTGGGACTGGCAACATTTTCAAAATGACTAGCATGCCTTAAAAGTTTTCAACATCTCTGCTATAATGGGGTTTTCTGGGATAACAAATGATGTTGCTATCAGGATTACATTCTTAAATATCATTTATTCAAATCACAGCATTGGAATAACTCATAAAACGGTTGTGTGTGTATTTCTTCAAAATACTCATGTAATTTCCATGGACCATGCCAAGAATGTAACATGTATGTCTACAGACTTGACCAAGAACACATCTGGTCATAAAGCATAGAAACATCATCGTCCAGCGTCCAAGTTGCCATCTGAACACGCAGAATGCAGTACTCAAAGAGTAATATAATTGATTAGATTGACGATGTTATTGAGCGGGTCACGTACCCATTCAGTGCTGGCTATTTTTCCCATTGAGAAGATCGTCGTTCCTTTGTCGGCCATATAGCAAATATAATATGTGGTGATACAATGTAATCTGTCCAACCATCATACAGCTGTGTGCGGGGAGAGAAACGATTTCCTTCATTGGCTCAATGCTGATCAATATGGAATCAAAAGATGTATTTTATCTGACTTATAACACTGGCTTATAATTTACCATAGGGACAACCATTTATTGGGCAGAGCAAATCTAGTTTTCTCGGCTTTTTGGGAATCTCTGTCGGTCACGTTAATGACCTAGGCTTTACTGGAAAGGATAGGCTTGGTGATGAGAGACAAAGAGCATCGGAATCTGACAGACTTCTGAAGGAATTGCAGCAAAGAATTTCGTCGATGGTTTTTTCTTTCAATTTGACCATTTTACAACATCAAAAAGTTGTCAACATTGAAGTAGAATATCATATCGGACAACTAAGAATATCATGAATTTGAAAACGCTAATGTTAAACGTTTTAGTTGAAAAATAACAAATAAAAGGCGTATGACCATCAAGAAAACATTTATTGCGAAATAGCGATTAAAGTAAATGTACTGTATAAGTATATTGCTGATCATGAAGTGATAAATTATAAACATGGTTGTACTAAGCCTTTGATCTTGTCGGCTAAGGGTGCTACTTACATGGGATCAATAATACGGAAGCGACCATTATCGTGGCGTAATACCATAATGACAATGCAGGGATCCTCTCTCAATATACAATCAATATGTACTGTCACAAATATCTTAGAAATAAAGAGGGCTATATATCATAATTATCTTGTCAAACGGAGACTTGGCTTAAATTCTTTAAAGTATGCATTTGGTATTGTCCACGAGGGATATAGCTGTGGTATTCACTCCTACATAATGGCTATATCAGTATGTCAGAATCATCAATAAAACATACAGACAGAAACGTAATATCTGAAGGATCTGTTGGAGGGAAGAGAAGGAGGGATAAGTTAAGGAGGGAGGGGTTTTCCCAAAATTCCTTTGAGTTTTGAAAGGGAAATTGTCTACTTGATGGTGGGTGAATTGTTACTGATTAATTAACTTCTTTTTCATTCATCATTGATGGAGAGTAATGTATGGAATCAGTGTATAAGCATCTATACCTGATATGATCTAAAACACTTATGATCAAATTCCTGCCAATCAACGACGTAACATATCATAAAAAATTTGAGTTTCCATATCCTCTATTTGATTTATATTGTTAATGTACATCCAAAAATAGAAAGAGGAAAAAGATTCTCCAGAATATTTCAAGCAATATCACATCTATTCCTACTGAATAGATTTTAAAAAGAAAGATATTTGCAAGATAAAGAGTGAAAATGTGGGAATTCTATATATATATAATAATATATGAGGAAATGAAAATCTATTCACACTGAAAGCTGGAAAGTTTGGAAATCCAGCAAAACAAATTACTGCTGAGCTGGATATATCATACATGTACGTTCTCTATGGATGTCCACTTACATCTAGCATGTAACTTACCTGACCATATTCTTTCTCTATTATAGATCTTTGTCTACTGTAGTTCCTGTAATATGAAACAACAATGGCAATTAATCTTCACAATACAATTAAAAATTAAATAAGAACTAGTTATACTTTCTTTTCTGGCACCATGTAGTTCAGCATACAAATCAAACACAGTGAGAAATTGTGCAAAATGCAAATTGATTTAGAACTTGACTAGAGTTAAAATGCCAAAGTGAAAAAAAAATATCTGAAAATAAAAACATTAATCTTTTAGGGCCTTTCATATATTTTGAGGCTGAAAGATGAATACAGGTGGAGGAACAGTGGCCTTCTATTTTTCAGGATTTCTTTTGCTAATAAAATTTGTAATCAATGAAATATTTGATAGAAACTTTGGATGGACAATGCAGAGTAAGGACATTTGATTGGGTGGACAGGGTGAAAGGGAGGGGAGAGGAAGGGGGCGGGAGGAGGGAGAGAGATGAGGGAGGGAAGGTGGAAAAATGGCCAGAGGGAGGGGGAGGAAGGGGGCAGGAGGAGGGAGGAAAGGGGTTGGGAGGGGAGAGGTAAGGGAAGGATGAAAAGGAGGGGATGAGAGGAGGGGGTGGGAGGGGGAGGAGAGAGGAGGGGGTTGGAGGGGGTATGTAAGGTGGGAGGAGGGAGAGAGGTACCCCCCCGTCTACCCCCCCCCCCACCCCCACCCCACACACACACACACATTTGCATTATCGAGAGAAAGGGGTGGTGTGTTAACTTAGTTACAGTGGCAACAGAAACCCTTTTCACAATATCAATTTTTACATCACTTCATTAATTCATAACTTGGACCTACATTGTCAAGCATAAAGTGTTAGAAATAAGAAATATATCATGAAAAATTGCAGTAACTTCTAACACGATGGGGGCGTAAACACGAGTTATCTTCTCTTGTCACTCGGTCCAGCTGATAACTCTGCGCTATCAAAGCGTGCAAAGTCCACGTTGATGTTATCATACGTGATAAATATTTTAGCAGAATAATGTAGTATTAGACTGACCTGATGTCCTCTAACAAATCACAATCCTGTTGTAGTTTAGTTTGTAACTTTGACACCTGCTCGGAATGAATGTTCTTCAAAGCCTTCGTGTGATTTACCTGTAAGAAAATTCAGATAAATCGATCAGATGTCACTTAAAGTGAACATTTGAGGATAAAAGATCTTCTTTAAAGCTTTCAAATTTGATAATTTACCTTTCTCGGTGGTGGCTGCATTCTGCTACGGACCGTTTCTTAGATCCTGTGCCACAGCTCGATTGTCAATAAACCAACCATTTTTTGACTTTATTTGTGCTGTTCCGTTTTCCTCCCTTTAAGATTTCGCAAACCGAAGCAGAGTTACTTCTCTTCTTCCTCTGTAATTTTTTTTTTTTTTTTACTTTTTTTTTTTTGCGATTTTTTAAACGTCATACCAAGAATTCCGTGGTCAAATATTAAAAGGTTTCAAAAGTTTTCATGACCATTGTAAAAAGTTTATTTCTTGTAAAAAAAAAACTAATCTATAGAAGGAAGGATAAAAGAATATACAAATATAAGTACCTGGTAGGGAGAATTGGGGTAATCGGAAGAGGAAAGGAGGAACTATTACAAGTTAACCATGAGTGTGTGTAATGAGTTTTGAATTTTAGGTTTAATTTGTTATCAAATATAGCCTTATTCGCGTGCATACCTATATATTGTTTACGTGCATATGCCTGCTTATAAGCTAATACCAGGGACCGGGGAGTTGCACATCCCTTTTATATACGTCCCTGCTAATACAATGGTTATGAACAATGTTTGTGATAGGGTGATTGACTTCAGCGTTTGTAGACATTAATTTTGTATTTAGAAAGTTCTTAAACACGTGAGCAACTTTATGCATAATTTTCCTCCATCTCCATCCGTCGATGAATCAAAACATGAGAAAAATAATGCGTAGGAATATTTTTAGAACGTGAAAAGGTGGAAATTCCCTCCATGAAAAAGAAAAAAAATCTGATTGATACGAGTCGAAACCAGTAAACTACATGAAAAATATAAAGAGCGATTGAAATGCATATTTTCATCATTGCAAAAGCTGAATGAAATTTTACCGAAGCTTACGGTAGCAAGTTATTGATTTCATTTAACAAAACGTCTCTACTAAATACATGTACATTCTGTTATTTCTTAATTCACAAACTTTCCTAAAAATCTATGCGCTTATGAACAATTAACAAGTTTTGTTCAACTTTCTGTCATACTTATACAATGCGACGTTATATATTCAGGTGAGCAATATAAGCCCCTAGGGCATTATTTTTATTCACCCGAACTCTTTCGATTTTGTATACGAGGAAATAAGTCGGGGTGCAAGCGATTCCCAATTCAATATTTTCGGATTTTTTTTTTATGATTTGGACGGTCATACTAGACGTGCATATGAAAAAGTATGCTTACTGTTACATAGTCTTGTCACAAAGAATATAGATGTACATGTACCAGCAAAATATGAAAACGTAACTTTGTTCAGTTTTTAACTCATAACCCATCTTGAAACTGTAAATATCAAAAGATTTTTTCTCCAAAATGCATGGAAATTTTATCTCTTACAAAAAAGCATTAATTGGCAACAGCGAAGCAAGCTGGCTAATAATAAATCTACTAAAGCCAACTTCACTCTACCGTTTGTAAAACTTGCTTTTTTTTTTACAGATATCTTCCTCTCTTAACACACTTTTCAAAAGTGATCTTGACCCGTTTTATGACCTAAGACCAAACAAATAACGCCAGACGTTTAATGCCTGAACATAAGATAATGAGGCGAACTATTTAAAGAAAATCATCTACAGACACATCTTCAATTCCTCATCATAGAGGCACGATGTTACCTTGACCTTAGAGCTATGACCAACAATATGCTTGTGTTATAATAAGTGCAAGACATAGTCCAGACACAAAAATCGTATATTTTCATAACAAAACTACAGTAACCTTGACATCAATACCTTGGATTATGGCGATTTAAAATCTTTTGGTCATAACTGATCATAAAAGTGACTAGATGTACAGTTATGAAGACATAATGTCCAAAATCCTTTAATCATAAAAGTACTATGACCTTGAACTCATGGCCTTGAGTCTAAGTGATTTTTAATTTTTTGGTCAAACTTTGGGTCATGGTAAACAACATTCTAAGCATGACAGGGCATACAGTTTAAAACATATCCAAGACATACTGCAATCTATGACAGACGTAGGTATAAAACTGCATCACCTGTTGGGGGGGGGGATAAATACTTTGACTTGACATTTGATTGTGATATCATAATGCTGCGATGTCATACCTAATTAAGAAATAAAAAATGACAAGCCGGGCTCTATTGTCTCATAATGCCTGAGCATCCTCTGCCAAGCACATTTATAACCGAGCCGCTGACAGCCGGGCTCTATTGTCTCATAATGCCTGAGCATCCTCTGCCTAGCACATTTATAACCGAGCCGCGTCAGCGGCGAGGTGATAAATGTGATTGGCTGAGGACGCGAGGGCATTATGAGACAATAGAGCCCGGCTTGTCATTTTTTATTTCTATTCTATTCAAACTTAGACCTGTAAAAACCAGTTCCTGCCGGTTTATCTGCTTTCAGAAAATAGGGTAGGCATGGCTTATCACTATAGGGCCTATATTGGAGAATAGAGCCCGGCTCGCTGTCTGTTGTCTTAATAGGGAAAAAGAATCAAGTCATATTAGAATTATGGTAATCCCACTATTGTTGGGATGTAAACAACAAAATACATTGGCACATCAAGTTTTTATTTTTGTCATTTTTCATAAAATTGTAGTACATGCAACAATATCTTTAGTCCTCATAGATTTTTAGTTACTGGACGAAATGATTCACATGAATGATGATAAATGATTTTTTGCCAAGTCTTCACATTTTTCAGAAATCATAGATACCATAATCCAGTAAAGAAAGAAAGCTAAGCTTTAATCTAGACTTAAAACTATTGTGATAGCTGTAAGAAATCATTTTTAAATATAATCTAACAGAATATTGTAAACTGCTAATAATCTTAAGTTATGAATGCACCACATAGTACCAATGCAACACCTACAACAGTCATCTTTTTCATCTGACCCTAAAATCAACTATCGATCAATTTAATTTTTGATTATCATTTCTTGAACCAATGATAAACTTTCAAAATTTTAAACAGTATTTGAAGAAAAGATTTTCTTTATCACATTAATTGTCTTCATCCAAAAGTGGGCGACTATCTTCTGGTGAAGGTGAAAGCATGTCAAATGGACACACAGACAGACATTATTCAGGGCTGTTGCTGGGTATTTTGGAACAGGGGCCGGGGCCTTTTCAAATTGGGAAAAATAGCTATATTTTTATCAAATAGGGAAATTTCTAGATAATATGAAATATTTGAAATATTCAATTTTTACCTTTACATAGTCAACTAGATGTGAACATGTTGAATAAATGATCTTTTTAAGGCATATTAAGGGTCATCTACAATATGGTCTCTTATATGGTCAATTTTATCACACTTTTTGTATCTCAGTCTCTGTTATATGTTTGATTCAGGGCCACCGTCTGTGAATTGGAAATTTTTATGAACTAAATTGGGAAAAAAATGAAATTATTTTGCATTGGGAATGGGACTGAATATTGGTCCCCAAATAAGGCCTAGCGACAGCCCTGTGATTGTTCATATTCCCCCCCTGCTTTGTGGTTGTGAGGGCATAAAAAGTACAAAATCACAAAATATTCATTGCACTTGTCTTTGGATCTAAATGCAGATCCATGCACAAAATTGTAATACCATAAAAATTTCAATTCATACTTGATCAGTTTAAAAATATTACAATGCTTGATTCACCATTTTAAAATCCCTCATCATACAAATATTGGTAAATATTATGGAAATTCCAGACATAATAGAAATTTAGCACAATCAACAAAACAATTGTTTACATTGATTTTAACAGACAAAATTACAACATATCAAAGACTGGTAAAATGTTACTCCCTCCCCGACACATTACTTACGATAATGAGATACCAAATCTAGCTTTACGTAAAATTTTTTAAGTTGAATAATTAGGAATGAATGGTAATTTAGAAAATTAAACATTACAAGTATTCTTACAAGTCCTATTGCCAAGAAATGACACATATGTAGAAAAAGATGACACTTGAGCAGAGAAAAAGAGAATTTGAAAGATGAACATTGATGGATGAATGTTGACAATAAATAGATGGAAAAGAAAAGTGGTATCACAAAATTTATGGCTGTTATGATACTAGACTTTTATAGCTGGCAATAGAATCTCTGGAATTCTCCTGAGTCAGCCACTTGACTCCTAGTCACCCGTTTCTGAGTATTCTGAATATCAATATTTTCTACATCGATGAACTCACTATTATGAGAATCTCGCCTGCTACGACATGATGAAGCAGGAGAACTGGCTCTAGTCACACGTTCACTTCCATGAAGTAAATTACGAGTTTTAAAATTACTTAAAGGATCTGACCCGACATCAGGAGAATTTTCACGACTGCTTCTTCGACTGAAGTCCTGCTCTTTAAAAACGTCAAACACATTATCTATCCTGCGCCGCACACTTCTTGTTTCTGGTCCTGGGGATATTGCACGAATTACGTCATGATCTGAATCGAGTATGACTTTATCCGGAGTTTTTCTTGGAGATCCAAGACTCAGTATAAGTTTCTTAGATGTGCTGAGATTAGCTCTTGGTGACACTGGAGAATTATTATCTATAGATCTTTGTCTAGTCCTAGAAGGAGAAATTTCATCGAGAGCTCGTCTTCCGTTTACCACAGTATCAGTTAACTGAGCTTGCACAAATCCATTTGGTAAGCTGCGTCCATTTTTGCTGCCATTTTGTAGTAACGTCCTTTGAACCTTTTCTCTTATACGGTCAGAAACAACCAGTTTATTTGTATTTATCAAGTTTCTAACCTCATGTTTTACCCTATCTGAAACCTGATCATGTTTGTTACTGAAGATCAACTCATTTTTCACAGTTTTATCAGCACTGTTATTTTTATTAGATGAACTTCTTAACTCCCGCTCGTTTGTGAGCTGCTCAGGAGCAGGAGTTGACTGTTTTTCCCGAACCATTGCCTCCTGACCAGCTCCCGATCTATGCCGACTGTGCCTTCTACGAGGAGACAACTCTTCCACTTTGCTCTCTGAGTGCATATCAATATCAGAATCCACTTCCTCGTATTTGATACTACTCTTTATATTTGACCGTAACTTTCTTGCCGACTGAACATGTGGTTCTGAAAGTTTAACGTTGTCAGTGTCATTTTTCACTTGATCATCTGTCTCAGGCTGAGGCAATTCCTCAGTTTTGTGAGATGACTTGATGTATTTTCTGGGTCTGCCCCGTGACTTTTTACCAGAAATACTGGCATCACTTCCCGGTGACACAGTCGGTGTATCATTCTGCTTAAAACTTGCCTGCATGGCGTCAAAAAGATTTTCCCGTAACATCGCTTTTTCCGTCGGACTCTTGATCTTTTCTGTTTTCTCTTCTTCTACTATTTTACTTTCTTCTTGATCAATGATCTCCTCTTTTTCATCGTCTACAATGTCATCATACTGACGATACTTCATATTATGAAAGACTTGTTGGTCATATATACTATCAAATCGCCATTTCTGAGCGATACGTTTAGCGTCCCTGTCACTCATGTAAGATTTTCTGTTGAGAGATTCGGCTAGTGCCATGAAAGCTGCCTCATGGGATTTGTAGAACTGCTTCTTCACTTTCTCCCTTTTGCTAACCATGTAACACAAATTCCGCACCTATAAATGAATATTGTACATATCAAAGTAAGAAATCTATGATTATGTACTAATTTAATGTAACTTTAGTTATTAAGTTAATTTATCTTATTTTTTTTACTAACTTTTGTAAGGAATAGTCCTGAAATTTCTTTGAATACATATTTACATGAAAAGAGAGGAAACAAAGGTCATGTACACCTACATTGTAAATGTGCATTAAGTTTAAAATTCTTCTCCTTATGACACAACAATTTATTTGAAAAAGAACATGTCTTTTGCAAGGTCTGAAAAATTACTTTCATGTAAAATCAAGATGCGTGTATTTTGTGAGAATGTGTAACAAGTTGCTTAAAGATGAACAAGTCCCTCCTTGCAGTAAAGATATAACTACAGGAATTTCGCCACATACCCTTTCTAGATCTTGTCTTAGCTGTACAAACATCTTCATCCTGGCCACCAGACTGTCCTCTTGTTGTTTCTCTAGTAGATCTTCCTCCTCTGTTTTCGGGGTAAGCATCGGAACATCAAACACCGTCTACAGATGAACAAATTAGAATTTGTTAACATAATACATTGGGAGAAAAGTAACATCGTTAAAGGAAAACAATAAATGTAGAGAGATATTCAGTATATACATGCATGATCAGTATAACCATTTGGAAAAGGAAAATATTCTTTTTCAATATAAGAACAAAGCCTTAAGTTTTGAAGTTTGAATTAAATATTCAAATCTACGATAACAGATGACCGAATAAAATTATAGAAATATATTTTACTCTAATTTTGAGATCTATCACAATACTGTGACAAGAAAGATATCTCTTGAGGACAAGACTCACCTTTATATGTCACATATTCATGTATATTTCCTAACATTTACATTTTTTATAATTTTTTTACGTAAAGAATATGTGAATATGCAATGCTAATGATGCAGTGATGCTACATTGTTGTTCGTATCATGAAGACATTATGAAATACTGTCCACTTCAAACTTCACTTTGTGTGCAAAATAACACATTGCCAAATTTTACATGTTTTTCTCAGTTCCATGACTTTATTGAGAGCATGTTAAATTGTTCTCATCACAAAATAATAGCTCATGTTGACAGAAGTAAATCAGGACTTTCTCTGTCATAATTCATTGAGTGTAAAGTAAATATAGAATACCTTTCGTTTGAGCTTCCAGTATTCTGAGATTAGTTCTACAGCTGAGGGGTCTAGGTTAAGACTAGCTGCCAATTCATCAGAATCTATCACAGTGTAAAATTCCTCTGTCAATTGACGCATCCTGAAATTATATCATACGATATTTACATATGAGAAAAGTTTCCACCGATCATTCTTTGCTACTGATAGTTTATTGCCTCCAACAGAGGAAACTAGACGGAAAACTTTGTTTTGGTATATATATGTACAAAATGTATATATTCTTACATTTGAATGGTGTACATGTACGCAATCTTAAAGTACACATCACAAAATAAATGTTATTTGTCAATAGTGAATGCATAAAAAATTAAATTCACCCACGATAATTTTCATTTTAGGTCATTCAATTACATGTATTTAAAGACTATGATATTTTTGACTCCATCTTACTTTTCAGCCCTCATCTTGGCTATTTCCTCGTCAGTGAGTTCTTTCCTCGGGGACCCTGGCAGACTTTTCCTAGGTGAGTCACCGTCAGACTCTGACCCTCTCCTCTCACCTTTCTTGTTGCTGTGTCTGGGACAGTATGCCTGAAATATACATGTAATTTGTGGATTGATTGCAATTGTGATGAATGCAGTACACATGTACTGTAAAATTAATAGGTAAAAGTAAAAATATCTTAAAGGTGACATCTCTTAAACCTCAAAATTTTAAGGAAGTGTACCAATTTTAAGATGTGGGAAAACTTTTAATAGAATACAGGCAGACTAACAATGTGATTCATAATTATCATTCTCATTTTAAAGAAGGGGACATAATAGAAGATAATCCCTCAATACAGATATGATACTCAGTTTACAATGAATGATCTTATATCATTACTTTTATTTGCTCTGCTTGATGCCTCTAGGGTCAATTTTGGTGTAAAAGCATTGTACATGCATCTATGACTTGATACCTTAAGTTTAACTCCCCCGTCATCAGCTGATTCATCGGTCAGTAAGGTCTTCATCTCCAAGTTACTGCTGAAGGCACAGCTGACATGGAATGCCGTTTTACAGGATTTGACGGAACATTGGATACACGCCCCCTGTCTCTCCTTACATACACAACATATTAATGCCCACCTACTGGCCTGTAATTACAAACATTCTCGTATAAAATCAAATGATATCTCTTACAAACCAATGAAAATTACTATTATTTTCATGTTGTATACATGTATATATATATGCAATAAGAAATGAGATGATTATTTCTGAACATACTTGAACATTCTATAGAAACATGCCCCTACTGTCCCTGCCGCTCACTTCAGACACTGAATAAACGTGATTTTGACTACTTTATAATGAAAAACTTGAAATAAAACTGACACCATTGAACAGATCTACTTTAGCATGTTTAGTTGTAACCCTTGATATAAAATGTATGCTTGTTTGTGTATGCGATCAAATTTTACAGACAAAACAAATTTTAGATGGGCCATTTCCAATGCCAATTTTTCCAATGACGTCGCCAAGCTATTCATAGACTCAGTGCTAAACATCGACGACGTCAGACTAAAATTAACAATGGAAATGCAGCATCTTAAAGTTTTGTCTATATCATTTGATTGTCTAAACCTACATCGTAGTACATGTACAACAGTTATCCATATACAAACATGTATGACTAAGCGAGTTCTAGTTTATCCAGTTTCCAAAGCGAGTTGCACGGACTGTAAATGTTCTATCTAAACATAATGAGCATTGTTTTTAATTGTCTCTTTATAATACACCACCATTATCAGTGAGTGTACAATGAGGAACACATACAACAATTACAACTGGCAGAAACTCAGAAATGTCAAATCTGACAGTGTGTGGTACCATCAAACTGAGTACATACAGATTCACTGCTGACCTACATGTCACAAATATACATGTATAGCATAGACTGGTATTTTTTAAGATATATCAGTTATGTAATGTATATAATATACACATGTGTATATACAATGTACTTACCGGTATTTGAGATATTTTAGTTACAGGTTCCATTTTTTCCACACATCCTATACTGACTTCAGGAATCCACAATGCACAGTTGACATGAGCCCACTTAGTCCCACTCCTGAAACACATAATAAAGATGTTTTAGAATATTGCACATTCATCAACTCGTTATGGTAGCACTTTTGATCATTGAATTACAATAATTTGTTATGAGAATTGAGACCTATCAAACAATATAAAAAGCATGTGTTTGTGAAACATGAATTCCCATCCGCATCTCTGTCGTTCTAACAACTGTTATGTAGGTTGTACTCCAGAGTCAAAGTCTTCATTTTATTGTACCAGTAGAAAAGTCTTGTCTTGGGAAGTAATCATGTAAAATATGACTCTATCACTTTCTAATCAATGTTATGGCCAAGGTTAAAGTTGTCTCTGAAGTAAGTCGAACTCCAAGGTCAAGGTCACAAGGACAGAGTATACATGTAGGTTTAATGCCCAGAGCACACATACCTTGTACTTTTCATGGCACCTCCAGTCTTAGGACAGAGTATACACGTAGGTTTAATGCCCAGAGCACATGTTCTACATAACCAGCTCCCTTCCGGGATGGCCTGGATACCGTAACACGCCTGTGAATAATAGGACAGTACTTATAGAACTAAATAATTCAAGTACATCTTGGCTAATCAAACGTACAAAACTAGCATTGAAGAAATTTTATTCTAATGAGGCTATTTCTGCTAAAATGAATACTTCTTCACTTACCTGATGTACACAAATATCACAGCCATCACAAAACACTTCACTTACCTGATGTACACAAATATCACAGCCATCACAAAACACTTCACTTACCTGATGTACACAAATATCACAGCCATCACAAAACACTTCACTCACCTGATGTACACAAATATCACAGCCATCACAAAACACTTCACTTACCTGATGTACACAAATATCACAGCCATCACAAAACACTTCACTTACCTGATGTACACAAATATCACAGCCATCACAAAACACTTCACTTACCTGATGTACACAGATATCACAGCCATCACAAAACACTTCACTTACCTGATGTACACAAATATCACAGCCATCACAAAACACTTCACTTACCTGATGTACACAAATATCACAGCCATCACAAAACACTTCACTTACCTGATGTACACAAATATCACAGCCATCACAAAACACTTCACTCACCTGATGTACACAAATATCACAGCCATCACAAAACACTTCACTTACCTGATGTACACAGATATCACAGCCATCACAAAACACTTCACTTACCTGATGTACACAAATATCACAGCCATCACAAAACACTTCACTCACCTGATGTACACAAATATCACAGCCATCACAAAACACTTCACTTACCTGATGTACACAAATATCACAGCCATCACAAAACACTTCACTTACCTGATGTACACAAATATCACAGCCATCACAAAACACTTCACTCACCTGATGTACACAAATATCACAGCCATCACAAAACACTTCACTCACCTGATGTACACAAATATCACAGCCATCACAAAACACTTCACTCACCTGATGTACACAAATATCACAGCCATCACAAAACACTTCACTCACCTGATGTACACAAATATCACAGCCATCACAAAACACTTCACTTACCTGATGTACACAAATATCACAGCCATCACAAAACACTTCACTTACCTGATGTACACAAATATCACCGCCATCACAAAACACTTCACTTACCTGATGTACACAAATATCACAGCCATCACAAAACACTTCACTTACCTGATGTACACAAATATCACAGCCATCACAAAACACTTCACTTACCTGATGTACACAAATATCACAGCCATCACAAAACACTTCACTCACCTGATGTACACAAATATCACAGCCATCACAAAACACTTCACTTACCTGATGTACACAGATATCACCGCCATCACAAAACACTTCACTTACCTGATGTACACAAATATCACCGCCATCACAAAACACTTCACTTACCTGATGTACACAAATATCACCGCCATCACAAAACACTTCACTTACCTGATGTACACAAATATCACAGCCATCACAAAACACTTCACTTACCTGATGTACACAAATATCACAGCCATCACAAAACACTTCACTTACCTGATGTACACAAATATCACAGCCATCACAAAACACTTCACTTACCTGATGTACACAAATATCACAGCCATCACAAAACACTTCACTTACCTGATGTACACAAATATCACCACCATCACAAAACACTTCACTTACCTGATGTACACAGATATCACAGCCATCACAAAACACTTCACTTACCTGATGTACACAAATATCACAGCCATCACAAAACACTTCACTTACCTGATGTACACAAATATCACAGCCATCACAAAACACTTCACTTACCTGATGTACACAGATATCACCGTTATCACAAAACACTTCACTTACCTGATGTACACAGATATCACAGCCATCACAAAACACTTCACTTACCTGATGTACACAGATATCACAGCCATCACAAAACACTTCACTTACCTGATGTACACAGATATCACCGCCATCACAAAACACTTCACTTACCTGATGTACACAGATATCACAGCCATCACAAAACACTTCACTTACCTGATGTACACAAATATCACCGCCATCACAAAACACTTCACTTACCTGATGTACACAAATATCACAGCCATCACAAAACACTTCACTTACCTGATGTACACAAATATCACAGCCATCACAAAACACTTCACTTACCTGATGTACACAAATATCACAGCCATCACAAAACACTTCACTTACCTGATGTACACAAATATCACAGCCATCACAAAACACTTCACTTACCTGATGTACACAAATATCACCGCCATCACAAAACACTTCACTTACCTGATGTACACAGATATCACAGCCATCACAAAACACTTCACTTACCTGATGTACACAAATATCACAGCCATCACAAAACACCATCTCATTACACTCCTCACTTTCAGGCTGAAACACAAGAAAATAAAATATGTTCAAAATTTACTTTTCATGAACAATTTATTTATTTTTCATTTGTAATGGTATGTTTTTAAATAAGCATTTTCTTTGTAAAACATGAAGACATAAGACTGGGGAATGAAGATGTGTAAAATGTACTCTGCTGGCTTAAGTATGCCAAGCACCTGAAAAGTCTGAACAAATCTTTAATTTTATAGTGTTTACTTTGAACAAATACAGTTACAAGGAATTATCACTGACAAGTAAGATACATGTATAATGAGGACAAGCTGTTTCCTGCGAAACAACCACCTATTAATGGATTGCCATACCCCCAACATAAAATCTGCTGGTAGACTTCAACATAATAACATCAGAATCAATGGCCTGCAAAACAATTCTTTACGGGCCATTTGATTACGATGTCAAACTGTGTGTTGTGTTGTCAGACATTCAATAATCCCTAGATATGGTACTTGTAGATAAGGTACTTACCGAGGCACACACAGCACAGACAACATCTTCATCATACTCTATACCCAGACCTTCCTCTGTCTTCTTCTTCTGCTGCATCCTCTCATGGCACTGACGGAAAAATAACAATAGAAAGTTACCGTGACGATTTAAGAATCGACAATAAGATTTTGACTGTACCAAGTAACATGAAATTGATGCATGATATCATTCATATATCACAATCCACAGGAAACTTGGTATATTTAGACAAATGTAAATTAAATATTTTTAATGCTACCAGAGTTTGCATTCCAAACCATTTAAACAACTTGAGCTATACTACCCACCTGGGCTTCAAGTCCCTCTATAACAGTCTCCATCACCCATTCATCTATGAGAATTTCCCCCGTTTGTTCCCGTTCCTCATTCGCTCGTCTCAGCCAGCACACATCCATATCGTCCAGATCGTAACGTACCACTTCCTCTGACAGCTGCTGCATTCCTGTCAACTCGTGGATACCCTGCTGGAATGTCTCATCCTTGTTACTGTGTAGTAACTTCTTAGGACTAAAAATATTCATGATATATTATAGGACTGAGAATAATTAATATACACGTATTTTTATGTTTTATATACAAATGTACATGTAAGTTATATGTAATGTAATTGATCACATGTAAAGACGTACAGGTATTGAAGCGACATTATGTGTTACATACATGTACTTCAAGATCTACATAAGCCATATATTTGTGTACAAGTAATTTATGTGTACATAAAATTTAAACATGTATTCAAATGTAAGATATAATTTTTTGCAAGTTATTTACACATGTATCACGTTTCTATGACCTTGACCTAGACATTCCAAGTGTAAACTCATGATATTTGCATTTACAGCAATTAACAGTAATAGCTACCTTGTACTGTCCATGCGGCTCACTTGGGAAACTAGATTTTGACTATCTTATTAAGGAATTGTGGTCCCCCACTTTTGGGTGTTTGTCTTTAAAGAAAAGCTTACAGACACCCCCCACTATTTTAAAGTTTTCATAATATATCTCATGTACTATCAAAGTTCTAATTATCAAAAGATTAAACTCCAAGAAAAGGTCAAATGGTCCAAAGTTTGCTACCAAGGCAAAGGTCTTAAGCAAAGAAATGCACATGAGAAATATGAAGGTCCTACCATTTACCATCTAAAAGTTATGGTCGATGTTGAAGTTTTTAAATGTGGGTCAATCTCCAAGGACAAGGTCCGAACGTTGTTACCGACAGAAAGGTCTTGTCACAAGGAATACACATATGAAATATGAAAGTCCTATCACTTACTATTCAAAAGTTATGGACAAGGTTAAAGTTTTTCTGACTGACGGACAGATGGACGGGACGCTTTTAATGTCTCTGCGCTTTCAGGAAAGCAGGGGACAATCAATACCATTCATCAGATCTCGCTTAGTCGTAAATTTTGGTATAAGTTATATAATGGTCAGTTCACGTAATCAAATTTCATAAACAAAACAAGTTTTAGATGGGCAATTTCCAATGCTAATTTATGCCTTGACATCATGAAGCGCTCTATAGGCTCAATGTTAAATTTGGCAACGTCACACTGGAATTTAACATTGAAAACGCCCATCTAAAATTTATTGTATCTGTATATGATTGCATAAACCCTTGACCATAAAACATACACCAAAATTTATGACTGTGTGAGATCTACTCAATGATATAGATTTCATTTTAATTTTTTCATAACAAAGTAATAAACATAGGTAATCACAGATTACGAAGCTCACCTCGTGGCAGCAAAATTCAATTCAAACATATTTCTTAGTACATGTGTATTGGCTTTTAAAGGCAAAATCATTCAAGCGGAAAAAGTAGGTCAAGGTCATTTTTAGAAAATTTGATCAAAGATACATCCAATATGCAAGTTTGGTACATGTAGCACTTATACTTTGCTCAATATTGGCTTTTAAAGGCAAAATCACTCAAGCGGAAAAAGTAGGTCAAGGTCATTTTATGAAAGTTTGATCAATGATACATCCAATATGAAAGTTTGGTACATGTAGCACTAATACTTTGCTCAATATTGGCTTTTAAAGGCAAAATCACTCAAATGGAAAAAGTAGGTCAATCCATTTTTATATGAAAGTTTGATCAAAGATACATCCAATATGCAAGTTTGGTACATGTGGCACTTATACTTTGCTCAATTTGGCTTTTAAAGGCAAAATCACTAAAGCGGAAAAAGTAGGTCAAGGTCATTTTATGAAAGTTTGATCAAAGATACATCCAATATGCAAGTTTGGTACATGTAGCACTTATACTTTGCTCAATACTGTAAATTGCTTTATTTTCGTCAGTACCAATTTTCTTCAATTCGTTCAAAATGACCATTTCGTCAGTACGTAAATTCGTCATCCAAGGGTCCCTAAAATGTAAATTTGTCTGTTCAAATGCCAACTTAACATTTAGATATGCCGTATGCGTTTGTTTTCATTGTTTGTTTAACAATTATTGGTAAACAAACAATTAGAGACATGTATACCACCTAGCTTGTTGTGAAAACATATCATTTTGTAATTAGAAACACATTATACATGTATATGCGACTGTGTTTGGGTATTCACTTTTCAATGATTTGTCATTTGCCTGTCGTAATAACTCCTGAGATTAAATTTTTCCTTTCTACACTATACTTTGTCAGGATTATTTATATTCGTCGATACGTAATTTCGTCAAGGGAGGCACTGACGAAAATGACGAAAACTGGTACATGACAAATAAAAACCAATTTACAGTATTGGCTTTTAAAGGCAAAATCACTCAAGCGGAAAAAGTAGGTCAGATGCTGCATGGGTCCATCTTGGCATCCAAAGATGAATCACTTGTGCAAGTTTGGTTACTGCAGCATCAGTACTTTGTCAGATACTGAGCTACCCCAAACTTCTTAACCAAGCCATTCTGAGCTACCCCAAACTTCTTAACCAAGTCACCCAAGCAGAAAATGTAGGTCAGATGCTGCATCCGATGCATGGGTCCATCTCGGCATTCAAATATGAATCACTTGTGCAAGTTTGGTTAATGTAGCATCAGTACTTTGTCAGATACTGAGCTACCCCAAACTTCTTAACCAAGCACTCTGAGCTACCCAAAACTTCTTAACCAAGTCACTCAAGCGGAAAATGTAGGTCAGATGCTGCATCCGATGCATGGGTTCACCTCAGTATCCAAAGATGAATCCCTTGTGCAAGTTTGGTTACTGTAGCATCAGTACTTTGCCAAATACTGAGCTACCCCAAACTTCTTAACCGGATGCGGACACGGACGCGGGGGGTTATAGCATAAGCTCACTCAACTTCGTCGAGGTGAGCTAAAAATCGCGTTTATCCAGGTACGAAGTGAGCCGTGCGGACAGTAATGTAAATAAAGCTGTACACACATTATAGGTAAATTTAGCCTTCCTGTGTACCTAAGAGTGTACTTACATTTTGAAGTCTCCAGATCCCTTTGATTTCACTTTCATTTCACTGCAAAAAAAAAAAAAAAATAATAATAATAAAAACAAACAAACAAACAAACAAAAACACAGTTCTCATACTTGTGAATGCATAGCAAATACATTGCTGTAAGTGATAGGAAATCCGAGTCTTGATGTATATTAGTATCTTTGAATTATGAATATTTTACTGACATAATTCTTATCATCAAATTAAAACATTTCCATATTTGTGTCCCTTAAATTCCATAATTACATATACAGTGATGATTCGTTAGTCCGGAATTCATTACTCCGGAAAATTCGTTAATCCAGACAATTTCTCAGGGAACAGACGTGCATAGTGCAAAAATGATCCGATAATCCGGAAATCCGCGTTCCGGATCCGGACGGTAGTTTTCGGGAACGGACGTGCGGATCATCCGTTTTTTTGTTCCGTTAGTCCGGACGATATAAGCAACTACGGACGTGTTTTCATAACAATTATTTTTTACCTTGAGAAATCTACACGGACGCTGTTTTTATAACAATTAATTTTTACCTGGAGAAATCTACACGGACATGTTTTCATAACAATTAATTTTTTACCGGAATACCGGCAGGTTAATTAGGCGATTGGATACGCAGAACTAGTCACTGCTTGGGGTACGTGTACTTACGTGGTTATCAAATCCATGCATTAAAAGATTTAATTGTTCACTTCTTTAGTCACTTTCTTAATTCTTATTGTGACATTTTTTCGATCATTATTTTGAACAGATGCGCGCCCTAAAATCATTTCAAATTAAAGTTGATTTTTTAAATTTTAATGTTTGTATCACGATGAAGATGAGAGTGAACTGAATGTTAGCGTTAGCTTGGGTATTGAGGGCTTGTTTTTAGTTAAAACAGAATCGAAAATGGCCGTCAACCGCTCTTGACAGACGATGATTTCTGTATTTATCAGGAAGAAAAGTGGAAAGTTTCAGTAGGTATTAGTAACTATCGGCGCCCGCGGAACCTCGATGTTTAGATAAAATTTTATTCTTATTTTAAAGGTTAAATTAAGTAACGCTCTATATTGATCCCAGCGCAATAAAACGGAGGCCTCCCTCCACTTTCGTTTGATCTTTATTCTTGTGCATTTTGTTCAATTCATTTCTATTAATTTGATTAGAATTATAAAGAAATTAATCTACTCGTATATTTATTTTCAATGATGAGAAAAGTATTGACTACAAGACAATATTACTAATACAAAAAAGCGAAGACAAAATCCCGGCGCCCGAACCATCTTCCTCTTTTCTAGTTCTTAGCACTCATGCTTTAAAAACATATCTAGAGATTTAGTAATAGTAATCCATTATTTTCAAGAAAAAAACATTTAATCAAATTATCTGTGATTGAGAAAATATTTGTTCACAAGACAATTTAACCGTACACACACGCACAAATAACGGCCGATCCTCCCCCTTTTCTTCGGAATTTCGCGCTTAAGTTATGACATTTTTAACATGATTCAGTAATCCGGAAAATTCGTTTATCCGGACGAATTCCTCGGGAACCAATTCGTCCGGACTAACGAATCATCACTGTATACAATTCATACCTGACAGAGAGGTCGGGTATGGCTTTCTCGTTGACTGGTACCTGTACACCTTTCTCCCATTCTTGTCTCCAGGGATCAGATATTAATAGGTAATTCTCTGCGTTAAGCTGCTCAGAATCTGCCAACTTCATGGCACTAATCAAATCTTTCCTAAACAACTGAAAAAGAAAGTGGAAGTTCAATTTCACACTTTTCTAAAACATGAACATCAGGATTATTTCATAACTCAATCAATACCAAGTTTGAAATTTGAGTAAAATATAGGTAGCATGCCATTTGGACATTCATGGGATTTTAACTGGGATGCCATAACAGAAATCGGACTGCCAACAATAGAACAAAGAAGGGAGAGGAAATTATTGAGTGTTTGCAATAGATAAGTTGTCCGATGTGGTTTTGATATGTCAAATACGTAATCTTACATTAAAGAGAATAAAACTAGGCTGATGTATCTTATCTTTTATGTACATGTATTTGTGATCCCAATTTTTAAGTCCTTGAGAATTTAACAGATCATAAAATACATTTAAAAGTATAAAACTGCTAGTTATTACATGTAGTTTCAAAAGAAGTTTAATAGAAAATAAATGTAGATTTCAACATAGATCTGTTTGATATCAGTACATAAAACTTACCTCAGCTGGTTTGTTATGAGAGCTGACAGGACTTCTCAGCCCACTACCACATGGGACGGCTGAAATATAGGCAAATTAACGTATATTAAATAATTTTTATTGGGAATACAAATGCATTGGGACATAAACATTCAAACTAGGCAGTGACGTTTTTTCCTGTTTTAAAATCCACCCATACTTTTTTTCCAAAATCAATCCTGAAATGTGGAAAATTGCTCAGGGCTCAAGAGCATTATGATGAAAAACTCAGAGAACAGAAATCAACTATAACAAAAGCATCTTGAGCAATTTTGCATTACCTGGTAAATTTTCTTCTGAAAGAAAGAAAAAAAGAAACAACATGACAATGTACATGTATGAAGAGAATTCCTGTATTGATATACTTCCTGTACCTTTCAGATACTCTGTACCTGTCTCTCCATCATCTTCAGAATCACTTTCGTCCATCTTTGCTTTCTTGTGCGATTCTCCTGGGTCTACAATACATACAAATTGGATATGTAAACAATGCTATGACATGTAGTGTGTACATGTAGCAAGATATGCGATACAGCTAAGGACTACAAATGCATTCAGTAAATGTAAACTTACAAAGGATGTATTGGAGCATTTGAAACTTACATGCACCAAGAAATTTGACCACATATGATGAACACGTTTAGTAAGACTCCTAACAGTGGATATCTTACCTGGACTCTCTTCTCTGGCCCTTTTGTTTTTGCTTGGTGGCATTTTGCTGTACTTTATCTGAAATAGAAACTCTCCGATTAGAAAAACATGAAATTACATGTGAATGAGAATATTCATGATATTACACATATATTGCTTAAACATAATTGGCCTGCTATAACTAAGCAAAACAGTTGAGTTTTTGTAGAGTACAGATTATGCTTTTACAATGTGGGCGTTGCACCACTGTATCTTAAACATATTTGTGTTCTTGTTGCAATCTGAATCATTATCATATTACATTCTTCATTGAACTTTTTTTAACAGATAGACAAAGGACAAATTCCAAAAGCCAATTGTATCATGTACAAATGATGTATAGGGTATCAAATAATTTCTACTAGCCAATCAAAATTCTTTTGCAGCCTCAAGTGCCAGGCTATAGCATTTTTGTGAAGACCCTAATATGAACTCAATCTTCCATTCTTTGAGATATGCAATAAATCATGCAATTAAAAATCTTTCCTTTCCTGTCGAACTTGATTAAGAATGGGTAAAGAACATTAGTGCATTATTTTAAAATTCTAATGAACTACTTCTTAGAAATTTTAATTTTAATGAAACATAATATTGTATGTCAAGAGCTGGTAAGAAGGAAGTCAATCAATTCAAGACGCCTCAATCTGTAAAAATTTTTTGTTATATGCTTCTTGTACTAGACTGAGCTGGAGGTATTCTCTTTGATTTACTCTGTACAGTGTTGTACTAAAGATCTGAAGGTTGGGAGTTAAATTTACGGCCCGGATTGTCTAGATGTGCAATAGTGCCCACGTAAATTCATTTGGAAGCTGAAGAGAGAGTGGGCTAGTGCATTGTAGAGGTGGTACTGAAAGGTGCTGCAAGTGGCAAAAAAAAAACTGAATGGGAAGGAAAGTGTAATAATTTTGCTAGTGTTGTTCTAGACTAAGACATTGTCTCTTTGGCTCACTTGGCAGAGCATCAGACTGAAGATATGAAGGTTAGGAGTTCCATCTCTGGTGGCGTTCACTCGTTATTTGACAGGAAAATGACTATTTAATTGCAATATATTACTATCATGATGTTGCTATTGTGATACAGGGTTCTTGATAGGTCTGATTTGGGGCCGATATCCTGTCCCATTCCCAATGCAAAATAGTATCTTTTTTTTGAATTAGTTGAACAGTTTTTCCAACTTTGAAACCTCATGGGAAATGCGTAAAAACGAGTTAAAATTTAAAGTGAAAAGGCATCCAAATCTATTTATATTTTTTCCCAATTTTTGAGAAATGCTGCTACTTTTCCAAATTACAAAGGCCCTGGCGCCAGTCCCAAAATTGGGTGCGACAGCCCTGTGATATATTCTGTTTGCAATAGTATTGACATATACAATGTATGTAAACGTGTTTCAAATTAATAGAGAGCCTAATATACCTTGATTAAGCTAATACACCTTGATTGGGCTAATCAATCTGAATATTTTAATTTTCTGTAGTAAAAAAATAAAACAATTCTTATGTGCAAAATCGCATCAGTTCCTGATAAAAGAAGTATTCAAGTAATGTTTACATAAGAAATATACCTGAAAAGTGAATGGTTACTGAGAAAATATATCTCCATTTTCCTGAATATATTGGGTAAAATTTCTCTAAATCTACAAAGTTTTCAGGCATAGTTGCTTTTTAAATACTGTTTCTTGATATAAAAGCTTGTGCGATTTTGCACCAAAGTATGATTTAGAGGAAAAGTTTTTTTTCTGAATAAAAAAAGAAAGATTGATAAGCCCGATCAAGGTACATTAGCTTGATCAAGGTATATTAGCTTGATCAGTACCTTTCCCCAACCTGTAGATCCCAGTAGCAAGTATGTACAAAAATCCCAGTATGAAAAGGTATCAGTATGGAAGATCCTGGAACCATCAATAAAAGGCAATCCCTACTTGATATACCGGTATGTGATAAACTTTATCACATATATCAAGTAGGGATTGCCTTTTGTAAAACATCTTAGATGCAAAATTTTGTCATGATGATTCATAAACCAGAAGTCTCTGACAAGACTGTAGCTCTCCTGGTTGTTTTGCTTTATTCGCTCATTATCAATGGTAAAATATACATACACATAAATATCAATTTCCTTTTTTTTTTAAACACCACAGACCCACTATATTGCAAAAAGAATTAAGTCTCCATCATTTATAGTGTCAGAGGAGTTGCAAGCACAAGATTACACAGAATTATATAGGAAAAAACAAAATGACCACACCCATTTTCTAAGACCCTGGGGGTCAGAGGTTCAAACAAAATATCAGGTGCACAACTAGACCTTAGTCCCATCATTATTGCAAAAAGAGTTAAGTCTCCATTATTTACAGTACGTGTCAGGGGAGTTGCGAGTATAAGATTACATAGAGTTATATAGGAGACAATGACCACTCCCATTTTCTAAGACCCTGGGGGTCAGAAGCTCAAACAAAATATCACGTGCACAACTAGACCACAGACCCATCATACATGTATTGCAAAAAGAATTAAGTCTCCATCATTTAGAGTGTCAGAGGAGTTGTGAGCACATGATTAAATAAATTTTCATAACCACACCCATTTTCTAAGACCCTGGTGGTCAGGGGCTGAAACCAAATGTCAGGTGCACAACTAGACCACAAACCAAGTAGGATGCAAAGAGATTTATCTCCTATAGTTTCAGAGGAGTAATGAAGAATTGTTTACGGACGGACAGATGATGGGGTATCGCACAAGCTCGACTGGTCTGAGACCAGTACAGCTAAAAACTGCAAAATTTTGAAGTACTTGAAAAGAATGACTTTCCGGAAAGGCAGTGGCTCCGGATACGAACGTTCGCATCTTTAGACCTATGTCTCGACGTACGAACACAAATCGTAGTGAGCTTCTACATATTTATTTCAAGGAGCTGATAAGATAAGACGTAAAATCTGCCCTAAAAAGTGGAATTTTGAAAATGGAGATTTTAAGAAAAATTGTTCGTTAAATTAATACAAATACAGTATCCCATCAAACTCTGAAGTTATTTTAGATCTATTATGCATTATATTGCTAATATTTGGGTCAAAACTTGTCTTTTTCCCATAGAAATCAATAGAAAACGGAAAAGTTTTTTTGAACATTGTTCCCCCCGGAGATACAGAAAGCCACTAATACTGGAGGTGTATATCCATGATACAAATTTTCTGGAAAAGTGGGGTTCTGTATCTCCGGGGGGAACACTACCCCAGAGACGAAAAACCAAAAAAAGGAAGGGGGGTGCATTTGTTAAAGAATTGATCTTAAAGATCATTAAATATGGAAAATTTGACTATTTTTCCTCCTTAATCCATCAAAAAATGTGTTCTAAATCCGATCGAATGAAATGTACAACGATTAGGAACGAAATAGGCAGGAGCGATGTGGATTTCTCCGCTAATATGTATTTCGCGATAAAAAGCTTCTATTATAGCCATTACATACAAAATAAGACCGTATTTTGAGTTCCGGATTTCATTATTTACCGATTAGAGGAAATAGAACTTTCGAAATGTATTTCTCATATACAATGTAGATGTATTTGATATCTTTTAGTTAATATTTATCCATTTCAGGCAAAATATTCTAAAATTTTACGTTTATGGTCGATATTATCAGTTTTATTACCCGAGTACCCCCTACCTCTTTGGACCTTCATTTTAGAATCTTGGGAGTATTTCATCGAAAAGTAAAACATACAAAAAGTCTTCCAATACATTATATTTCAATAATGATTATCTTTTGTCTGCATATGTACCGTCATGTGGAAGAAACACGGCACGAGTTTTAGGGCTAAAAACGGCCCTTATCTTATCAGCTCCTTTGGTTTGTTTTTTCAAGGCATCTTGTGTTCAAATTGTATCTTTTTTGTGACATATTCTGAAAAGTTAAGTAAAAAGCACAGAGTCGCATCTACATGTACGTATTTGTTATCATCTCAAAACTGTCAAAAACTTCAACCTCCGCTGGAGCGACGGAACGTCAGTATGTGCACACAACAGCCGACAATTGCGCATAGCTATTACTGATCAGTGATCACTATAATGATTGAGAGCATAGAAAATATCCTCTTGTCCCTGTTGCTAAATTACAGATTATGCAGAATAAACTCGTATACCTTGATATGATAACAAAACTCAACTATTTATTTTGTTATGGACACATGACCCGAGTCACGTGACAGTTACAGACCAATCAGTAACATGTTCGTAATCCGAGACATAGGTCTAAAGATACGAATGTTCGTATCCATAGCCACTGCCTTCTGGAAACTGGGCACCCGTACAACCAAGTGATCATAGTACACAGTTTTCTCCCTTGATTCATTGACCACCTGTATAGTCCCTATGCAGGGATCACCCTAGCCCTGCAGAGTAATGAGATAAAAATCTCATTTGCTAAAAAACAATGAGATTTTCTCGATTTAAATGAGATTTTGAATGTATTTGTTCGAAAAAATAGTGAAAAAATCAAACTTCTGTTTCTCTTTATTTCCATGAACATCTGGCAACACATGATTTATTTGAATGTGAGAATCGCCCTGGACTTTTTCTTTTTCCCTTGATTGAATAACAATGAGGTCAAACGAAATTTAGAATTCTTTGTCTCTCAGACACCGTCGCACGCTATATAAGTTGCTGACGAGACGTTTTTTTCAAAACTTCAAAAAAAACCCCGTCGTAACTCAATTACACTCGGTGATAACAGATGAAGTATCTATCCATCTAAAGGAAATTACAGAGTGTCTTGTGAACATCTTTTAAGAAATCAACGCTTCTAATGGTAAAATTGAAAGTATTTCAGCGCGCCGTGACAAGTCATTTTACGGCAACGTCTAATCTGCGAGTATAGAATGTTTACGTCAAGACTTTATTTACGCATTGTAAATATATTGAAGAATTGTATAGCTATTGTTCATGTTGACGATTCCAAGGACTTGTGAACTGTTTATAAGTCTTTGAAGATACTTAGTTATTGCTTAGTAGTACTGGCCACGTATCGACGACAAATACATGTGTAAAAAGCCGGTCTACTCCCGTGCGCAATACAACTTGTAAACTCTTGATGAAAAGTGTTTGTATAATAATACTTTTCTTTTCCGGTCTTTTGTCTATACAAACAATATCAAGACTGTATTGTTATATTTCATACTCTATTGATATTACAATGACAAAAGAGCATGTACCGCTGACAACCGCTAGAGAAACGTAAAGCTAAATCCTCACATCGATGGATATAAAACAAAAGAATACCCGCGTGCAAACGTCAATACGACACACGGGAATTTCAGCGAATAGATTTGGTACATGTATATACAAGGTGTAAGTTCACAATACCCGCCGAGTTCATAAATACATACGTGATGCCGCACGCGGAATTCGAATAATCAGCTGAAAATTTGAAGATTAAAGACGAATCTCCTATTCTATCGCATTATATTAACTTAAGTGCGATTTATTTAAAGGGCGTATGCGATCTTTTAGCGCGACAATGCAGTAAAAATGCGATATTTGAGTAAAAAATGCGAGAATATCGCAAAATCGCGGCCTAGGGTGATCCCTGCCTATGAGAATTCTGTATGCAACCTTTGGTAATTTATTTTTGCATGTTATAATGTGAAATTAAACATGTTGAGTATGCAAGTTTTCTAAATAAAGGTTGAAAAAAATTATAAAAATATTTTTATTGATGTGTGATTCCTACATGTTGACATTGGTATGTGACAAAGTTGGCGGAAGAATACACAAGTTCATGACCCCGAGCTGAGGCCACATGGGTTGTTTTGTTTATTGGCTAAATAAGGGTGTCAAAAATATTAAATTTTTACGGCACTCAAGTATTTTATAGGAAAACGGTCATTTATTGGATATGTGAAGTCTCATTGCAAAATAACTGGTGGAATCATTTTTGTGGACCTTTGAGCTACAATGAACTATGAAGGAAAAAAAACTGTGTACTATGATCAAGTGTATTTGACAGTCAGAGGAAATTCGCGAAAATAATCTTAACCTTGACCTTCATTCAAGACAAATACTAAATAATTTTCAAAGAACAAGAAGAAACGAAACATATAAACAGTTTGAAAATTATGTTACAAATCAGAATTAGAGAAAACATGTCTTGTGATGTTTGTGACAATTTGGTGAGGTGCACCTGCACTTCGCGCACTTCTCTGTACGATTCAAAATAAGGAATGAATATGTTCGTGTTTACATTGACGATTTTACATTTTTCTCGTTGTTTTAAGATAGTGACATGTATACCAATCACAAGAGCTGGATATTAAGATCTCCATGGATGATCGTTTGGTGATCAAAACCAAAAGTCAGGATCGTAATCGCTGTTTATGCTGACACAGTCCTTTGGCGCCTGATCAAATTCGTAATGGCGGAATACCTGTAAAAGTAGGTCAACGAGAGAACACGAGAAAATGAGAGATTTCATTTATAAGGAGCATTCGTTTTATGTTCAATGAAGTCCCTCGCTAGATATATATTTTTCAGCTAAATTTGCTCATAACAATTTCAACGATTACGTCTGAATTTAAATCAAATTTAAATGAAAAAAAAGCTTGTAATGATAATCTTTTCCTCTCCCGAAGCTCCCTTCTTGTGTAGATGAAGCAGACAACTTTACAAACAATAAGTAGCAAAAATAAATTCTCCCTGAAAGTATTGCTATGCTTTTTTTCTCCCTCCGATTGAAATTTTTTTTTAAAGAAATTGGGGGGGGGGGGGTTAAATTCCGATTAAAGTAATTTTATATGAATGAGAGACAAAAGAAAATCCCCGTAAATATAACAAGAAAAGAAAGAACAAAACAAAAACAGTTCCTATGGCCAAAGTTGGGGGTTGGGGAATCATCTGAAATTCATTTTTTACTGAATTGATGCTAGAAATTCATAACATCAAGAGGGGGGGGGGGGGGTAACAAACGTACAATCTATTTTCTAAATCGTGCAAACGATTTGAAGTTTTACAAAGCAGAGCAATTTTACGTTGAACACAATGTCATAAGTTAACTCTCTGTCAACTTTGAAATTCTCAAAGAGGGGGATCTCCCTACTTGACAGAACTTTGAAAAAGAGGGAGATTACCGATGCGTTGCGACATTTGGATGGAACCATCTTTTGAACAATTTCATTGAATGGTAACCCTCTAAGTTTAAGAATGTGTTAAAATATTGACTAAATATGATGCTATCATTGTACTTGGTGGACTTTTTGCTGACAGCAATGCACTTATAAAATTATATACATATATAAAAAAATCAATGCTTTTTCATTGGTTAAAGGATAAAAGTGGGAGATGTGGTCCAAAAGAGGGAGACTCCCTTCAAGGAGGGGAATTGTAATTTTAGGAGGGAAATGTGACCCAAAAGAGGGAGACTTTCTCCAAAAGAGGGAGATTTGACAGGTATGCGATCATGTAAATTTACAAGTCATAGGGCGAGTCCATACTATCACTTTTGGATTTAGGGAGGGGGACTGTTACCGGCGTTCCCACAGTCAGTAAAATATCGTCAAAGGTTACTAATTTTGCTGTTTATTGTGCCGAAAGTTCTTCATATATTAAATAAATCCCTCCCCCTCAACCCCAACAACACATTATCATTGCCAGTATTGTCAGATTCCGTGCATGGTCAGCTTTGACATCTATAGATCGCGATATTCATACCAATTCTAATTGTTTTAGAATCTGAGAGTATAGAAATAGGAACTTTGAAAGTGGTAGCTGGAATTCTTTTTTCTTTTCTTTTTTTTGCGTTATAACGCGAAACTTACGCATAATAGCGCAATACTTTCGTGTTATATCGCGATACTTACATATTATAACCCTGATATATATTTTCATGTCGTCAGCTTTACTATGGCTATAGGGACTCTTTCACAGTGAGGAATTACGAAAGCTAGTAGCTGAGAATTTTGTTTTTGCAATATATCACGAAACTTTCGCGTTATATCACGAAAGTTATTGTGCATTCTAATATGACTTGATTCTTTTTCCCTATTAATTAAGACAGCAGACGCGAGCCGGGCTCTATTCTCAAATATAGGCCCTATAGCGATAAGCCACGCCTACCCATTTTCTGAAAGTAGATAAACCGGCAGGAACTGGTTTTACCAAAAATCGATGGTCATCATTAGAATAGAAATAAAAAATGACAAGCCGGGCTCTATTGTCTCATAATGCCCTCGCGTCCTCAGCCAATCACATTTATCACCTCGCCGCTGACGCGGCTCGGTAATAAATGTGATTGGTTGAGGACGCTCGGGCATTATGAGACAATAGAGCCCGGCTTGTCATTTCTTATTTCTTAAATAGTATCACGTTAAAACATGAAGCTAACGCGCTACATCGCGAATTTTTCACAACTTATGCCTTATTACGCGAAACTTTCGAGAACTAATTCGAAACTTACGCATTACATCGCTAAAGTTTCGCGTAATATCGCGAAACTTACGCATAATGTTGGTAAATTTAAGCGTTTTAACTCTAAACTTAGGCGTTATTATGCGAAATATACGCGTTATACATGTTATCTCGCGAAACTTTCGCTATACCTCGCGAAACTTACGCACGTTATCGCGAACTTTTGCGTTATAACACAAAACTTACGCGTTATAAGGCAAAAATTTGGCGTTATATCATACAAGTATTATATTACACGTCTTCAAATTCATAGGATCATGTTTAAAAGAACAGATAAATTTGCAGCATGGATCAGGCATGCACGTTTCGGTTACTTAACCTTCGTCAAATATCCTCAGTCCAAACAATGAAATATTGCCAAAGACTTATAGAATTTCAAAAAGAAGAAGAAGAAGAAGAAATAAAACCCCAAAAAACCAAAGACGTTGCAGGATGGATGGGATATGATGCTACAGGACCCACGTTCATCGGACTTGGCTACATGTGCCTTTGGGGACTCCTGGTCCACCAGCAGTGACACTCGCTAAGTGGTACAAATATTACACGACTTCAAATTCATAGCTGTAATTAAGACATCGAGTGCAAGGTACATTTAATTATCTTGTTCATCCAGTTCTCTATTGGACATATCTATACCTGACCTTGACATTGACTGCCACACGAACCTTTACCTGGTGCCAATGTCTGATAATCTAATCATGACAATTTAATTTTTTTTTCGGTTACAGTTACATAGACATCAATAAACAGTAGCAGAGCCAGGCTTTGTTGTATCGTGATGCAGTAGTAATAGAAAATTGTTTCTGTCATATTTCTCATACTTCTGACCAATGTAGGTGTGCAAACTTATGTTGAGGAGTCGAATCACAGGAGCTCGATGCCATCGATCCACAAGTATCTCCGCCTCTACTTTCCTTATTGGACTTTACTTTACTTTGACTGGAGAGAGATGGGAAGGAGCGGGTATCATTGAAGGTTGTTGGCATCGAGCTCCTGTGAGTCGAATGTCAAATGCCGTTTACACATTTATACACTTACTTTAGGTCTGAGGAATAATGACTATAACGATTTTTGTATAGATTCAGACGTTTTCAAATTTAGTGACCTACTTCGGCGTCTCTGTAAAATATCACATGACCGTCATATTGTACTATAATTGGCTGAAACTATTTCGTGATATGATACCGGAAGTGAGCATTATTCCTCCGTTGTTGTCAACTTTCGAAGCCTACAACATTGATGCCCTCCTGCTAAACCAGGGAAATATGTAGACATAGAATAAGCAGTAAGAATCACTGTCCTTTTATTACTTATTTCGTAATCATGTACCTAGACAATGACAAAGAGCGTCTATCGTAACGTCACGGATACAACAAGAACGTATAGAGAGATCTCGTCACATGACTAATTAATATGGACTGTGCTTGGGTTATCTACAGTAGAGCGTAGGACAAATATCTGCTCTTGGTTTATTGTCCAATAATTCACTTCTTGCATTAACCAATCAAAATAGTTTGATCGATATATGTAACGTATCAATGTTTTTTTTGTGTTTTAAGATGGTAGAGGATTGAAACAATAAACAGTTGATGTAAGCGAGTATGATCATGTACATGCACTTTAAATTATAATTGTTTTCAGAACCCTGGTTCGACTGCTGCTTTATTACATGGTCAATCCTTTTTTACGTCATTGGCAATGTATCGGATGCTATCTGAAACCTCGTTTCATTCACCCGCCTCTTTAGACAAGTTTATCAAGTATCATAAATGGACCCTTTTTCTTCCAACAGGAAAATCTATGTATGTTGCTCAATCAATGACTAGTTATTCGCAAGCACGACCTTAGATATGATGTGTCAATAGAATAAAGTCAGAAACAAAACATATTGCATGCGTTGATATTACTAAAGTTTCTCATTGATTCAGAGAATTTGATTTAGCTTATCATGAATGCTTTTCCGCTGAGCTTTTAAAAGATGTAATGCTGAACCAATTTTAGCGCCAAGGTTAAGTGATGTTTTTCCAGGATTTATCTCTATAGATCGTTAGGTCGGGCGGCAGTTCGCACGTAGTTAGGTATTGGTTTGCATTAACTAATTTCATCTACATAATCAAGGTAAGTGAACAAATACTTTATTCAAACAAATTCCTCATCATTTGTAATAAACTTTATTTTCCACCACCCTATACAAAGTTTTAGTATATTATATATCCCTTTCATTTTCAAGTTTTTTTTTTATCTGACTCCAAATATTTTCCTTATTCGTTTCATTTTTTTGTTTTTATATACAGGCCGGTATAAATGTTAAACGTCTTCAAATTCAATGGCTCATAAATTGCAGCATGGACCAGACATGCACGTTTCGGGTACTTAACCCTCGTCAGTGATCCTCAGTCTAAACAATGTAATATGACCAATGAGTGTGACAATTAAATATGTACCGAAAGACGTAGCAGAATGGGTGGGATATGATGCTACAGGACCCACGTTTCAGAAATTACAAGAAATTTTGATTAGAAATTTTCGATTGCGTTGAAGAGACGATCGACCGAAGTTGATCGAACTTGGCTACATGTGCCCTCGGGGACTCCTGGTCCACCAGCAGTGACACTCACAAAGTGATACAAAATTAATGTTAATCGTCGTCAAATTCAATAGCATCATTCAAGAACAGATAGATTTGCAGCATGGACTAGACATGCACGTTTCAGGTAAATCAGGTAATTTCGCGATGCTTTATTTTCGAAATGATTGTCGAGTTTTATTGCAAGGCATTCTTTGCTGGTATATATATCTTTAGATACATGGTATACATTATGTATGATTCAACGATGATTCTTAAGCGAAATTTTTATTTTGCCGATTGAATATCGAAATAATAACCTGACGAAGAAAACTGAATTTACGTATTCACGACCTCTCGCTGCAGAATTGGAATTATTACTTTAGTGCTATACTAAATACGTTATACGTGATAAGTGAACTTGAACTTGATTTACCATTAGACTAGATCTTTGTAAAATCATACCCTAAATAGTCGCATGTCGACTATTAATGAAGAGGGAACTTCATGACGAACCCCGTCTAAATCTCGTCAGAGAAGTCAAGGTCAGGTAATAACAGATAGTGTAAATGTTGGTTCCAGATGCTGAATAGCTTTTTGATCCGTTTGTTGTCTTATATATTCAAATGTTATTTGTGTCTTATCCGTTGTCTTTTTAGTTTGAGATTTGTTTCTTCATGGCCGATTTTATTTGTGTGATTTACAGTGCAGTTTGTGTTTACTGTAAGAAAGTGGATTTCAAAACGTATTCAATGATTTGATCTTACTTTGCAAATGATCTCTTCGACATAGAATTTTTTTCTTCATTTTTTTTTCTTCAAATTACATAATTATGTGTAAACTGAAGACTTGAATAAATTACCCATTTGATGTATATTAACCAAAAAAAAAGGGAGATCCACATGAAACAATTTTGAGTGATTTTTTAGATGTGTCTACAATCCTCCGAGTAAGATAGATAAGGATTCGGTGTATCAATAGAAGCATGGGTAAGTTATTCCTCACGTAAACTTCACGTTAAAACAGAATTTGTAATCTCCTCATCCTTGTTGAATTACCGTCCAATATTGGTCAAGGATGTGCCCGATCACTCTGTATCAATTACAACAAGCCTCTCGGCGTCTGATGGTGGGAGTAGAAGGTAATGGTTAACATACTAAGAAGCTCTTGAAAGTGTAGTGAATTTACTTTTCTTAATCTGATACATGATAATCTGATACGTCATGTATCTGATGCGATTTCAAAACTTAATCTGATACTGATTTTCAATTAAACAGTTGCATGTATGTTTCAATAGAATAGAATCGAAATTGAATTTGCAATTATTCATCAAACTCAGACAAAGGGCGAAGCCGATTCATAAAAAAAAAATCCATTGGGGGTACGATTTGAATCGTTATACTCTAGAAAATTCATTGAAATTCAAATGCTTGTATCAATTTTGCATCTACATAGTGAAAAAATAAATTGTTCTCAAGAAAACGTGGAACTTCTTTATGAATTCAATGTATTCATGTGTTTTGCATGAATCGGTATATTTTCCCAAACTGCCTGATTCTTATATGGAACTGTACCTAAGACATATAATAAAGTTAAGCGATGCATTCCAGAGTAACTCAGAGAATTTATTTCAAGACATTTCACAGTATCCTATGATACCCCTGTCATCCATGTCTGGTGCACTGAATTTAAAATATGCTGCTATATGGCAGTTTGTTGTCCAGTTTAATATTTAATAGTGTTTCTCCGACTCGGTGGGTATCAGATTAACAGGAGTTCACAGTATTTTTGTGTTATATTTTTGAAGTAAGTCAGTTTCACTGTTTGATAAAATTGTTTAGCTTCACTGTTTGATAAAAAGCAAACATGTAATATGATATGATCTTGGCAGTATAAAAAATTCAGAGGAATCGTGGCGGTATGGTGCCTGATATCCGAGATAGTACATATTCCTTTGCTAATATTCGTTAAGAGAATGGGTGTATTATATGCTACTTTTACGTACCTTGATCATAAAGGGGGATTCAAAGTAATGTCCAATCCTAGAGTTAATTACCTATCTCCCCATGTAATATATGATATCAGATATCTTATTAATATAAATAATGGTGACTTGGCGTCACTTTGTTTGATATAGGTGCATCTACTGGATTGTGATTTATCTGTCTATGGTCAAAAGTTCAAGATCGTCATATTTCTTGTTTCTTTGGAGAGCTGAGAAAAACAAGTCATATTCATAGGACAAGATTTCTGTTATATGGAATGTTTAAAAAAAGGACACTCTTTGATGCCTAGCTAAAGAATGTTGGTAAATAAAAATATGGAAAAAACAGTCCAGGAGAAAATAATGGTCCAGGAGAAAAATAAGACTATTTAAT
Organism: Pinctada imbricata; assembly: GCA_033119305.1. Classification (NCBI taxonomy): domain Eukaryota; kingdom Metazoa; phylum Mollusca; class Bivalvia; order Pterioida; family Pteriidae; genus Pinctada; species Pinctada imbricata. The sequence goes on along the minus strand of VSWD01000006.1, from coordinate 56,750,589 downwards.
TCTGAAAATTTTGGGAAAAAAAATCCAGTAGGAATATATGACTTTGTTGCAATTAAACTATAGCTAAACACAAACGTCCTGACATTAAGGAACAATGCAACGACTGCATGCACGAACATCATATGCAATATATCTTCGCTTCCATTTCACCCAGAAAAAGTATAAATTCGTGAAAATATTTCTGCAGAGGAACCTGCATGCAATCATCTGCCAGGTTTCTGAATTATGTGTGCACATACTTTCTTTGAAAAATAGAATGGAATATATATAGATATATACAAGCTTCTGAAATTATTAACATTTATTAATATAAGTATTGCAACCTGTATTCTTATACAATGATACATGTAATCTTAATCACTGGTATGTTTCATTTCTTACAATTTAAAACAAGAAAATAAAACTAAGGGGAAAGAAGTACTAATTATTAGTAAATGAAAAATGTGAATAGGTGATCAATGCAATATGCGGAAGATACGGACAGTTCAGTGCAGCCATTTGTCATCATCATAGCACAATTCTTTATTGGATATTACTTCTATATTATGAACAATATATACTTTACACATTGTCACATTTCTTGAAAAGGCGATGAACTTTATAATATACATATTGACCGTGTAGAAAAAGGAATAGAAAAAAGAGATGAAGAAATATAAGATAATAAAGAACAGAGCTGATGAGAGTTCCTCACCGAGCTCTTCGGAAAAAGAATCATAAAACCGGGCTGATGAGATTATCATCGGTTTGCTTCATAGACATGTGACCCTATATTTTAAACGAATTTCAAGAAAATGTAAAGTATTTATGTTTTTGTTGTTCTTTTTATTTCAGTTTGTAAGACATTGATTGTGTTATTTGCGTTTGTGCCCTTTTACTCGGAGATCTTTCCTTGTAAAGAAATTCATTGATGATTAAGCATTGATTGCACAGGGAATCAGATAAGGAGGAGTATTTTCTATTTCAGCATCACAAACTTTCCTTTTCTGAGTAGCAATATCCCTTCATCGCCTGCTTACGGCGTGTTCATATCTCAGTTGATACACTATACCAGAGCAAGTACCAAATATACAGATTTTATTCTGAGAGCTAGGTGTCTTTCAGATAAGCTTCTCAGTCAGGGATACGTGTGACCGACTAACATCGTCACTGAGGAAGTTCTACGGTCGATATGGGGAACTCGTCATACACTATGATGTCCCACTCTCCAGAATGGTAAATGATATTATGTCATAGACCATTTGCACAGTCCAACCAAAGATCATACTTTATATCTTCCAAAATGAAAGTAACCGGATGTGACAATTCTACCGAATCGAAGCGACGGATGTTGCATGCAAGCAGGAGATGCTGACTCTTCCTGGGCACCTGGTCTCATTCTTATATCGGGAGTTCGCTTCTTTTCATGTGGTGGAGGTTTTTGTTTGTTTGCTTTGGTTCCTGTTTTATCTTGATTTTGTATGACTTCGGTTTATGATTTTCTGTGTGCTTTATATAGGGATATGATCATTATCCATATTTGTCATTCTTTTTTGTAGGGGTCAGTTAACTGTTTGATATAGGACAACCGAACAATATGATATGATCTTTGGGGTATTATGAAATGCAGAGGAATCATGATTGTATGGTGTCTGTAAGCCATGATAGTATACCTATTCTTTTGCTGAATCGAGGTATAGTGCTACCTTCATATACATGGGTTTTATCTTTTGCACATTTCAAAATTGGATTCAAAGTGACAAGAAATAATAGAATACATCATCTGGATTGTTTTCAGGCTATCAGTACATTGTGGGATTTTTTCCTATCCAAGTATCGATTCATGACAACTTTACAATGACATTTAGTTGTTTTTTTTTTAATTTAGTTTAACCACTTTGATATAAATTTATAAGGCATTACCATTACCTGTAATTGATAATGGGCTCTGTGATGATTTTTAATAAAGATTGTGTCCGTCCGTGTTTCTATGTCTCCGTCTGTTTGTCCACTTTCTATTCTATCGTGACGTGTTTCTATGTTTTCACCAAATAGAGATCTCATCCTTATCAGTGGCATGTATTAGTCAAGGTTTTGTACCCACATTGACAATAATTCTAGGATTCTGAATTTGGGTTATTTGATTGACTTTCTTTCATTGATTAGTTACCAATCTTCTCATGCAAAGCATGGTTTCAGTTATCTTGTTAACAATACTTATTGTAATCTGGCATCAGTTTGTTTGATGTATATTTGTGTAGAGTTCAAGATCGTCGTATTTCTATTTGAGGAAAATAAGTACATCAGGGACAAGAGTTATATTATTAAATGCGAAAAGGACAATTAGTCAACGGAAGACTCAGAAATACTAAGAGTAAGGGATGAACAAAATTTTATATTGAAAAACGAAAGGATGTAACCAGGAGAAAAATAAAACTGTATTGCAATGACCACAGCGAAAGCACAAAAGAATACCTCGAATTTCCCTAGAATTTTTTGTACAGAGAAACTTGGATCCCATCCTCTGTCGGGTTTCTGAACTATGTGTGCATCAACTTTCTACGTGTAGAAAATATAAAAAATAAGATATTGTACTTCTGAAATTGAATTTGTATCAAGATAACAAGGATTGTGCAGGCATGGAGCCACGAGGAAACATCAGGATGCATAAAGTAATAATCATTGAAGCAAGGGTTGTTAACAGATAGATAAGGGAAGGAATTCATTCCGAAAGGCATGTAATCCTCTAAAATATAGTGTTAAAACAAATTGTTATCACCCCATCTTTGTTAAATTACCGACAAATTGATTGTGGATGTGTGCTTTCTGCATTAAGTACATCAGACTTGTATGCGAGAGATGGAGAACTTTGAAGTCAAGATAGGTTAAATATACCAGACTCCATAACCACAAGGTGAGCTGGGGTTGGTGGGGTTCGGTCAAGGTTCTTACTTACTTGAAAATAAGCAAACAGACGTTAATGGACTGCATAAAATTGTCTACAGGTTAACGACATGGCATGGCGAGGGAAATCAATCGATTCCATCAGCATACAAATGTTTTTCCAGATGCTTATTAACTCAGTTTTTTACAGGGCAAAAATCAGTCATATTTACTCATCTATCTTTTAGTCAGTGGAGTCTGATCGTGCATCAAACAAATATACAGAAGTAAAAAGTAAAAAGTGAGATGCCTCTTAATTATTTCGTAAGGAGTTAGTTACTCAAGATAATCCATTGACAGTACCTTTAAGAAAAATAATCCATCAATTAAGGCAATAAAATGAATTGATTAATCCGTGCTTTTCGATCGGGAGAAGAGTGTGGTTTGTTGGTTATGATAAAACCGTATATTTGTCTGTCGAAATATAATAAAATCGAACAACATTAAAACCAAGGAAATCTCCCAAACCAAAGTACTAAAATTTCTTAAAACGACTGAGAGTAGGTTCACGGGGAGAGTCAGCAATTTCTGCTGTCACGAAACAATTATTAAAAAAAGCAGAATTCAAACTAAATAGTTTTAACATATTTTATTTCAATAGATGAAATGGGATTGGGCACAAGTTACAGAGACATTATGTAAGCCCTTCCCCAATAAACTAATATTTGTTCTGGTGCTCACAAGTTGAAAAGAAGGATAAATTTATTCATACTACAGTGAAGATGCTGTTGTGAGAGGAATAAAGAAATGTAAATCAGATAAGATAATTTGTTGTTTAGTACTATTCATACAGATTCACACCAGAATCAGCAAAAAATTCGACTCTGAAATACCAATGTCACAACATTCTTATAAGCTGCACACTTATATATGTACTATGTAATTGGGACTCCGTAACAGGCCACATTTATGTGTAGTCTTTTGTAGTTGTGTTTTGGCGTTCCTTGTTCCTTTTATGTCTCTTACTGTGCATGTCTACTCTATGTTTGTGCATGGGATGTTATGCCGCGGGTACTGCAACCGAGTGTCGCTAGAGAATCTCTACTTTCATTCAAGAAGGGAGGATATCTCCAACAAGACCTCGTTGCAGCATCAACAGCAAAACACCCGATGCAAAAACACAAAAGACGAGTACAGCACGAGACGGAAAAGAGACACACGACATGTAAACATCAAACACAAAAGACTACACATAAACCGACGAGACCAATGGGCAACCGGTGCCGACTTTGGACGGCCAATCTCCCTCGAGAAGAAATACATGTAATTCTAATGTGACGATCTCTGTCTTAAAGTCAGGATCTTCTCCTCTGCTATGTCTTTTATTTGATTCCACTCTAAGATTTGTAAGCAATGCACGTTATAGGCCGTTTACTTTTATGACATCGGATTTCCTTTTCCATTTGTGCAACAATGTGCAATAAATCTTCTAGCAATAAAGAAGGAAGTGTATCATTACAAATAAGGCCTCTGGGATCCTAACAAGTGGATATGGTTGGCGTAAGTAATTCGCAGTGCTTTTCTTTTTTTCTTTTGGTTAACATATAAAAGTTTTAGTGTCCGTCCTTTGTCATCGTAACTACCGTTACTCACAAGATTGGTGGGTATCCTTTCTACTATTCTTTTTTTGTGCCGTCTGTGTTGTCCATGTGCATTAGAAGTGTTGCTCTTGTTTATTCTTATTAAAATCAGTTCCTTTAATAATGTATGGAAGCTACCAAAGCAAACATATAGACCGACGCATTTTGTATGCACTTTTAACACTGAAAACGATAACATCAAATTGAAGAAATAAGCCATATTTGCTTCATGGCAACGTAACGTATCATAAAATCGAGGGTAAGTTGACATCTGTTTGCCCTTTCAAAAAACAAATATCTTACGATCTTTGAAAAGATATTTTGGTCATAGGCATAATTTTATTCCCTTCATTCTTTTGGGAACTGAAATTCACAGACTTTTCAATTTCTGAATTTCATTTCAGTTATAGAAATTATATTAGCAAACAATCCCAATAAAAAAATCTTTGTAATGTTTGTTCATTGACGGAAGATTCTAAAATTATTTTTGTTATCGTACCCTGGGTTTAATCATATGGAGGTTATATTTACAAAAAATTGAACTTATACATCTTGTCTGTACCAAATTCTAATCAAAGGTGTTTATATTCAAAATGATTTCAAAATGATATTGAGTTTCATTTTTTATCCAGATGATCTAGAATTTTCTAATCATTAGATATTATCATTTTAAAAGCTTGTTTCAATTCTGTCTTGGATATTGATTGGTAGATTCTGAAAGTCTAAAATTTTAAAAGATGCATTTACTAGATTGGGATTCTATCTATATTACTTTGTATGTAAGCCTTGATGCAGAGGTCCCGACCTTCGTAATTGAAGCTAAGATGATAAGAAAACGCATGGATCAACCAACCAGTCTGACGTAAATGAAGGTTACAAATATAAGATACTTTCTTGATAAAAAATCTAATGATTTATAGATAAGATTCATAACGAAATTGCTTCCTGAAAATATCTCCCGGATCCCGTCTGGATATTACATTACCCGACCATATTGACAATCATATAGTTTTTTGTATTGTTCCGTGTGAGATATCGATGAATTATGCACCAAGATTCGAGCAAAAGGGAATAAAAATGCCATTAGTATAGATAAAGTGACATAATCAAGTCATCTTGATTCTATGGCGTGTGTCATGAATAATTTGGATTTAAAGAGAGAGTGCTATGATTGGCTAATGTAATGTCACTCATGATTTGATTGGTCCAATGTGTCCGTAAGTTCATGAGCTTGATCTGAACACCAGTGACCTAAAAAGAAAGAAAAATATATCTTGATTAATGACAAACTTCAAGATGGGTTTCGTAAAGCGTGTCCATGATCATTGATGCGTAAGATGCTGAAACGTTGAATCATGATCATCGTTAATGTACATTCTTAAATTACAATGAGGTAAAAAGTGCATTTTGAATTCTTGAGTTTGAAAAAGCTTTGCCTTCATAATTATGACATCAGAGTTTAATCTCTTAAAAACTCTCAACAGGGAGAAGCTATCAAAATTAAGCATGTATCATCTGATTAGGCTACAAGCAGAAAAAGCATTTAAATACCGGTCAAATTTAAAGTTTATATCACAAGAGAAATTTTATTTTGCAAAAAAGAACACGAATGAGATGAAACTAAAGAAGTAATCGGATTATAGATCATTTCACATTATAAACATAAAACTTAAGATTGATTTCAGAGGTTTAACGCAACAATTATTTCACTATTTCTTGTATTGACTAAAAATTCAGATGGGAGGTACCAGTTACATTTTGTATCAAAAACATATTCTGTTTTGTTGATTAGAAAGTTAATAACATTATCAAAAATGCCCCATCGATAGGAATGCGAAAGCAAAGATTTGAAACAATCAGAACGTATGAAAACTGCTGAGCAACTTAAGTATCTCACCAGGTCTATTTGTTAATTGGTTACTTACTAATAGTGCGAAATTATTAACAAATTATGAAGCGAAAACACTTCCAAAATAATGCATTTTGAAGATAAAATCACAAGCAGGAACTATGTTTCATGTGGTTTTATTGCTTAATTTCATGTTATGCATATCGATTACAGTGATTAAAAACCGAGAAATTGTTGACTCCATTCCAACTTTTCTTCTCACCTCTTTTTTATTTTTCCCTGCTATAAATTTTGTTTGAATGGCTGGACATTAAAGGGCTTGACAATAATTTATATTATGGAAGGTTCATTCTGTAAAATCATAATCTCCATTTTTAGAAATGAAGATTTACGAACTAAAGTACATATTTGATAAAACTTCAATTTACAACTTACATAATATGACAGATGATATATGTATAAACAAAATATTTCAAATGACTGGCATCGATGAAAGCCTGCATGAAAACCGGTAGGTATTTGGAATGAGCTGATAATATAGAGAATCAGTGAATGAAAGTTTTTATGTTCATCTAACAGTGAGGAGGTTATTGTGCGTTCTCCGACAACTCTGGGTAATCGGAAAAGTTGGAGGGTTGTGCACACATAATCTGGATAACTACAGTATCTGCTACTTGCATGACTTATGGCCGTCCTTAGTCGGCACCGGTTGCCCATTGGTCTCGTTGATTTATGTGTGGTCTTTTGTGTTTCATGCTTCTATGGTGTGAGTTGATGTTCCTTTCCCTTTTACGTCTCTTTCTGTGGGTGTCTGCTCTGTGTTTTCGCATTTGGTGTTTTGCTGTGGGTGCTGCAACAGAGTGTTGTTGGAGATCCCCTCCTTTCTTAGACACAAAACCCCTAAAACCACGGCAAAAATCGCTGATAAAAACATTGAAAAAAAAATCAAAATCAGTGGAATATGTTGCTTATCTCATCGTAGAATATCCCAGTAAAATACTTCGAGGAAGCGTATCTAGGTTAATAGCGTCGAGTGAAGCCTTTGGGTACTAGGCCTTTCAAGATGATTACATTTTAGGCGATTTTTACATCCAATATCAATTTCCAAGAATAGTATCTGTTCAAGGTATCTATTTACGTAATTCTGTTTTTGTTTGTCCCCAAATACAATGTCAGCGTTCTCTTTTCCTATTTTTTTCTAGCTATACAAAAGCACATTTTTCTTTCACCCTAAAATGGCCCTGAATTCTATCCTTTTACTTTCCGAAACATTTATCTGTGCTGCATTGAAATTGCTTTGAAATGTTGTTCGAGAAGGTAATTTAATTTTCTTATATGCAATTTTATTTTGATGCGTCTTTTTCCTTTTCTTATGTTTAGTTTCGAGTTACCGTATAAATAGAAGGGTTTTTTTTAAATACGAGTAGTATAAATTGCCTCCTGGCAGGTCTCGACGTATTCCAAGTGTAGTAGGACCTTTGGCAATGTTGGGCTTTTCCTTCATATTTTTCATTAGAGGAAAGTTACAGTATCAATTTGTTAGACGACGTGGCGGAAATGGCTTTTTGCCGGTAGGTCTAAACTATGGCGTCACATTTGTAAAGAGATCAGCTTGTTGCTGTGTCAGTACTTAGACGGACGTGGTAATTGGCGTTCTCCCGCGAGGTCTAAACCACGGAGTCACATTTGTAAAGAGATCAGCTTGTTGTTGTGTTAGTAGTAGACAGACTTGGCGTAATTGGCGTTCTCCTCAGGTCTAAACCACGGAGTCACATTTGTAAAGAGATTAGCTTGTTGTTGTGTTAGTAGTAGAAAGACGTGGCGTAATTGGCGTTTTCCCGGCATGTCTAAACCACGGAGTCCCACTTGTATAGAGATCAGCCTGTTGTCGTGTCAGTAGTAGACAGACTTGGCGTAATTGGCGTTCTCTTCAGGTCTAAACCACGGAGTCACATTTGTAAAGAGATTAGCTTGTTGTTGTGTTAGTAGTAGAAAGACGTGGCGTAATTGGCGTTTTCCCGGCAGGTCTAAACCACGGAGTCCCACTTGTATAGAGATCAGCCTGTTGTCGTGTCAGTAGTAGACAGACTTGGCGTAATTGGCGTTCTCTTCAGGTCTAAACCACGGAGTCACATTTGTAAAGAGATTAGCTTGTTGTTGTGTTAGTAGTAGACAGACGTGGCGTAATTGGCGTTTTCCCGGCAGGTCTAAACCACGGAGTCCCACTTGTAAAGAGATCATCTTGTTGATGTCAGTAGTAGACGGATGAACTGGGTCTAGATCCTCCCGAGGCATAATGGTCGTTGGGTTTTTGTAGTGGCGAATGGTTTGAGTGTGTGCGTTTTGTAGAAAAGGCAGGAAGTACACTAGTTAATTTGCTCTTGAATTTCTTTGTTCCCTTAGTTTGGTCAAAGGTTTACTGAATCGACCATACAGGAAATTTGGAGTCGAGCATTCTTTACAAAGCAAATGCACAAATTTGAATTCTAAAAATAAAACTAGAGGGCACTACAAAATACATTTGCCTGTGTCTGCAATTCACTTCGGCATGATCATTTAGTAAGCGAAGCACGTGTCGGATGCATTAAAATTGGTTTGAAATTTTCTTAAAGGTGGTAAAGAGTTTTAAAACCTCCGTATTATTCTTACATCATGAGAAGCAAGTATGGGTCTGTAGAAAATCATCTTCTTGTTCATATTGCATATGTTCTTGAGTGGAATCAAACATTTTTATCGTCTATTCACAGAATTGCTGTATATTGAACCGTCATCACAGTGGTTTACAAAAAACGTGGAACTGTTCCAACTCCTGACCTTTTTGAAGAAATTTTCAAACTAATTTAATGCACCAGACACGTGTTTCTGATAGTAAATCCTCATCAATGGTACTTCATTATATGCCGAAGTGATTTTCAGACACAAGTTAGAGGGAACCATTGTCCTGATGAGGTATGCGTATACTGAATTTAGTTTGAGTCCACTGGTTTGTTGAATCATATATCAATGTCCTTGAGTAATTTTTTTTCCAAAGTCTCTCCATATGCTACGTTGATTGGTAAGAATACGGAAGTGTTCTCACTGTTGACCTTTCAAACCAATTTTAATGCACCAGACGCATGTTTTCGATAGTAAATCCTCGTCAGTGGTACTAAATTTTCAGACATCAGTAAAAGGTGTTGTGGTGTCTTTGCGATATTGTATTTGAGTTAGTAGGTGTCCTTCTTAACGCTGCTGTGAAATTGGCTGAAAGGTATTGTCACTATATCTGTAGTGTGATGAGATAGGTTCGAAAAAAGAAGGACGAAGTTCTATTTCATACCCAACATTAAATACCGAATACCGCTCGTGCTATCGGTATAATACATATTTAGAGACGTTTAACATATATACATGTATAATGATTAGTGAATGAAAGTTAAACACAAAGCTCGAAACCAGTGTCCAAAAATCAAATTCTTGAAAAAATATGAAACAGGGCTTTGTCATATAAATAAATGAAGACAATAACACAGCACCATGGAACTTAAAATTTTCAGAGTTCAGTGCAAGTGCGGAGAATGCATTGTAGGTGGCTATGTTATATAACGCGCTGCATCAATTTCAGATATTCTTTTTATTTTCGTGCTTAAACATCGACAGCGGGTGCGGCTAGCCAACAGGGGATGCTTACTCCTCCCGGGCACCTGGTCCCACCTCTAGCTTGCTATGGGGTCCGTCGATGCTTTATTTTGTGCTCTATTGTGAGTGCTGTTGAGATTATCGTCAGGATCTTCTTTAACTCATTTGTGTCACACTTATGCCCTTTGCCGTGTGGAGCTCGTAAAAAGTTCCCCGCGAGGGGTTTGACAGTAAATGTTTTGAATATATTTTCCTGACATTGTCGCCATAGCACTTTCTATATAGACAACGTCAGACAGTGCATGAATTTCAGATATTGTTTTTATTTTCGTGCTTAAACATCGACGGCGGGTGCGGCTAGCCAACAGGGGATGCTTACTCCTCCCGGGCACCTGGTCCCACCTCTAGCTTGCTATGGGGTCCGTCGATGCTTTATTTTGTGCTCTATTGTGAGTGCTGTTGAGATTATCGTCAGGATCTTCTTTAACTCATTTGTAAAGTTTAAAAATATTTAGATATAACATGAATCATGTTACATATATAATGATGCTTGCTCTTCCTGGGCACCTGGTCTCACTCTCATGTCGGGAGTCCGCTTCTTTTCATGTGGTGGAGGTTTTTGTTTGTTTGCTTTGGTTTCTATTTTATCCTGATTTTGTATGCCTTCGGTTTCTGATTTTCTGAATTTTCGATTTTGTGCTGTATACAGGGATATGGTCATTATCCATATTTGTCATGCAAGCTATAGTATCTAAGTAAGTTTGACCAAAAAAGTAAGTTTTTAGTTTATTTTAATTTCGCTTTCTGTATTATCTAAAACAAGAGAATAGCATATTGGCCCCGGTACCAGAACTTAGACAAAAGAATTAGAAAAAAAATCATTGTAAGCGACATCACTTTGAATATATTCAATGAAAAATGCCAAACATGATAATGACTTGCTATAACAAAGAGAAACATAGAGAAGAGTGAAGAATCTAAGCAGAACATGCAGAAAGCGAAGAAATGTTCTTTAATCAATCAGCTCGGCAGAAAGTGAAGAGACACTAACCCCTTTGCCGTGCGTTCTCTGATTAAATGCATTGGATATTTAACATTTTTAAAATGCCATTATTTTAAAAAGATTTTATATGTATGAAAGAAGGACGCAGATTGATCATAATTGTAAACGTCTTCAAATTGAATAGCATCATTTAAGAACAAATAAATTGGCAACGTGGACCAGACATGCACGTTTCGGGTACTTAACCCTCATCAGTGATCCTAAATCCTAAATCTAAACAATGTAATATGCCAAAAAGTATGAAAGTTACTATTTCGAAAAAGGGTACCGAAAGACGTAGCAGGATGGGTGGGATATCAAACCATAAATAAATAATAAGCAAGTAGAGGGATCTGTTGTAATATCAATATGCCATGCTTAGTGCCACAGTTAGAAGTAGTTTGTCTTCATGTTAAGCTGATAGGGATTAAAGAGGAGTGTTCGAGAAGCTAAGACAATATACACTTTATTATCATTACGATCTACATTTTATGGTTCTTTGGCAGCGATTCGAATGAAAAATGTAGGATTCACACTGTCTTGACTTCAGTGAGTACTAAGTATTTATATATTATGTCATATCATTCATGAAAGATGATAAAGTAAAAACTTCAAAATAAGAGAAATTACTTCACACCTTATACCCTATAGGATTAGCAACACTTTAGCTCGAACACTTAGCCTTAAGAAGAATATGTATGGCTAGGAGAGTCATGGGTATCAAGGGCAACTTTCAAAATAATATAACAATGGACGTGGTTATCAGTATAAACTTGCAAAGTCCTCACTATTTAATCGAAACCAGAAGGAAAAGACCAGGCGCGTAGCCATGCAGAGTTCTTTTCAAGTGGAATCACTTTCGGTCAGGGAGTTTGGGAATCGTCACTGAGGAAGTTCTACGGTCGATACGGGGAACTCGTCATACACTTTGATGTCCCATTGTCCAGAGTGGTAGATGATATTCTGTCTTAGACCATTTGAACCATCCAACCACAGAATATGCTCGTATCTTCCGAAATGGAAGTAACTGAATGTCACAATTCTACCGAATTGAACGTCCGGGTGTTGCATGCAAGCAGGAGATGCTGACTCTTCCTGGGAACCTGGTCTTACTCCCTTATTGGGAGTTCGCTTCTTTTCATGTGGGTTTTGTTTGATTGCTTGGTTCCTGTTTTATTATGTTATTAACAGATATACATGTAGGTACTTATAACTTAAGAATGAAAAACATTGTATATTTTTGAATAAGACAAAATGATTTTTCATCCATTATTGGATTTCAAATGGAGTGGAGTACTCCAGTAATTTTTGAGTAAATGACTTGAGCTTTCCGAAAATTTAATCAAATATATCATTTCGATCATTTTCGAGTCGACAGTTGCCTAGTTTACAGACATTGTTTTCATCTTGTGAAGGATATTTTACATTTAACTACTTTAGCTATATACATCCCTATTATTTCCATTATATCACACCGACCAGCTGTCATTATAATACTCATTTACAAACTTCAATTAAAACAGAATTGAACTGAGTAATTTCACATATCATGTGCTTCCATTACTATCAGAGGGAGAAATAAGGATGACCCGTTTAAGTGTCGTGGTTATTTTCACGAAATAACCATTGTAACAGTATGTGTGGGATTATTTTACGAAACCGGGAGTATTCCTTTAATTCCTTTATAATGTTTGTAATTTTTACGCGGGGTTATTTTTTCGTTAATAATGCAATCGAAAAAGCACGAAAGTTACCCCACGCGAAAATTTCCACGTTTACAGTAACTGAAACATGTTTGCTTCTAAGGGAGCAACCATTTGATTTTAAGGGGGGGGGAGATGGAAGACTTTTGTCAGCCGGAAACTTTTTCAGTCATTTTCAGATAAAAGAAATTTTTCCAATGATGAAAATTGCTCGTAAAGTTTAAATCATTCAACGTGTATGTCGGCCATATTATATATCAAACACAGAGTGACAAGGAAGAGAATATTAAAGTATCCCTTGCTAGCAGATCACTTCTTCTAATTTCTGGAATGGCATATGAAACCTATCATCGCTGAAATGATACTCAATGCAGATAGGCTATGTGGTGCTAATGACTTTTGAATTTGATTTCGTTCCTTTAAATAAAGTTTATTTCACTTTTAAATTTACGTTCTTTATTGCACACAAAAAAGTGTTTATCGGGCATGTGGAAAGGTCGGAAGAACAAGGGAAGGGGGCAATTTCATGATCCGGATTTTCCCCCTTAAATCTAGACGCAGAATTCTATTTCTGCAAAGTATTCCGGCTCCCCCAAAAAAATTAAATGGTTGCTCTCTAAAGAATTTTTGGTTGCACTGAGGAATGTGTCTGATGCCAATGACAAAAGAGCATAACCCTCTACTTTCTTTCTTTTCTTCATACAACTTAACATTATAGGCGAATTCAGTCTTAATATAAGTTCTTATCCATAGGCGATACGTTTTGTTTCTCTGAAGAACAGCAAAACGTCCGGGGTTTGTTTTACAGTGTCAAGGATTATTTCTAAAAATATAAATTGAGGAAAGAAGGTTTCTGAAAGAATAAACATTCCGACAGAATTATTGCAGTATAGATAGCTCATGTTTCTTGTCACAGACAGAAGTGGTTATTCGTGCTCTGTCGGTATACGTTTTTATTGTAACAAGAAAATAAGAGATGCATTTCGGAAACTCAGCTCAGGACTTTGTCGATTTTCATTCACTCAAATAAAACAGTGATGTATTGTTCTAGACAGTGAGATGAAATGCGTTTTCAGGATAAGTTATCGAGAAATCCTCGTTTCTTCAGTTCGATAAGAGACCTACTGATCTACTTAAATACGATTTTAACCCCTGTAACACTAGATCTATGCTCATATTATGTTGTGGATAACTGTAAAACGTCGAGCGGATTTGTAAGCATTGTCTTGGTATATCCCTGACATGGCCGTGACATCGGGATGTGAACCTTATTCAAGATAACAGAGAACACCGAGAGATGATCTCCAACAAGACCCCGTTACAGTTAACATAACGGAACACATACACAAGAGACGGGAACAAGAAATGGGAACATGTTATGGTTAGGGTTGCGACTACAGGGAGATAACTCTATTTTCATATCACATAATATTTGAAACCGACATAAACGTTACATGGTATAAGCTCAGATTGTTACATCATTTTAGAAAAATAATAATCCTTGAAACTTTCATTGCTGAATGGATATTTTTTGGAAAAATGCATATTTTTCAATGAAAAATCACCGAAAATAGGAAAAAAAATTGTCATTTTCGCATGAGTTCTGCAACCAAAGATTCAAACATCAGAATATTTACTATCCTCTTTAAAAGTGAGATAATTAGAAATTCGAACTTCAAGTTGAACTCTATGATTAGAGTCAAAATGTTGATTTTTTTGCATAAATTATTGTGCTATTTATAGAAACAGTCATTTTGCTCAAAAACTAATTCGGGTATATATTGATTTGACTGCTCTAGGATAAAGCAATACCATTGATATATATATATATATATGTAGAAAAATAAATTGTGTAGACGGCGACTTTCTAGCTATTAATAAAAATAATGAGTTGTTGCCATGGCAACCAGCAACGTAGTTTTTATAAGAAAATACTCTCCTTAGAACTGATTGTTTTATAAGATTTTCTCAAAATAGCCTTTAATTCATCCACAAGCTATAAGAATCTTGAAAAATAAGGATATATATGAATTTTTGAAATTTCATGCATTTCAGAGGTATGTAAAGTTATGATGTGGTATTCTCTAAAATGACAAAAATGTTAAAATAGGCCAAAAATGGACATTTAAAGGCAATAAACGAGACGGGCAAATTTTGATTTTTTGGTCTGAATAGTTCGAGGAGATGTTCCTCTACATATGAACCTATCCATCTTTCTTCTACCTCATTTCCATAAAAAGTCGCCACCCTGACCTTAAACTACGACGTAAATAAACATACAATGTCAGAACGATCACACCAAAACGATCAACAAACAAAATACTACGTCATTGAATTACGTCATTGATGTACAAAATGTGCTGATTAAAAGAAAAACATAGGAAACATCTTCAAAATTCTAGTTTGAATCAGTGTTAACGCCTAAACACTTTTAAGTATGTATGTAAGTTGTATTCATGTCTTGTTTTTTTTATAAAATCTTAATATTATGTGCCTCAACCGAGCACGTAGTTTTTGTTTAGAGTATAAATTCAAGCTTTTTGTGTACATCAAATTTATTCATTTTAGAATTTACTTTGGTATAACACCACCTACAATACATTTTGATAGTAACTGTTTTCTTTTACTTTATTCTGATCCTGTGTCCAAAGCACGATTCCTCTTGTTTTTAATTAATACAGCGATAATCTGAAGCTTCCCTTCAATCCATAAGAGTTCCAAGGATAATATTCTAAAGAAAAATGAAATAAGAAGTGAATCGACCATAACTAAGATACTATTGTTACGTCTTAAAATTCATAATTATTATCATCATTTTAGAACAGATAAATTTGCAGCATGGTTAAACCTCGTTAGTGATACTTGCACGTCAGGATAACGACACCTTCTGCTATTTTCGTGGCAGATGGCCGTCCTAAATCGGCACCGGTTGGCCACTGGTCTCGTTGGTTTATGTGTAGTCCTTTGTGTTTGATGTTTCTGTGAGGTGCATTGGTGTTCCTTGTCCCTTTTGCGTATCTTTCTGTGCTTGTCTGCTCTGTGCTTTTGCATTAGGTGTTTTGGGGGTTTGCTGTGGGTGCTGCAACCTGGTGTTGTTGGAGATCCCCTTCTTTCTTTTACATTGTATATGTTACATGATTCATATGAGATTTGAATAAAGATGTTTAAACTAAACTAATTAATACACAGAGCAACCTGAAATAAATTCCGTTCGTGTACAGGACTCTGGAGATTGTTCATAGATAGTGTTTTAGTGGTGTGTTATTGCCCCGTCTGTTTATCCGCTTTTTCTTTTCTGTAAAGTATTTTTTTTTCAAATATTTGTAACACTACTGATTGTAATTTTTGGTTTTGTGTTTGACATCCATTCATTGATCTGAGTATTTCGTATAATCGTTGCTACTAAAGTAGGTGTATCACCATGTACTTTCAGTGTCTGTATAAGTACATGTTATCAGATGTTTATACTATATATACCTAATAAACTCTCGCTCGATATTTTCCATTTATAAATTAATAATGTAACCATAAACGTTGACTTGATTAGCCTGGTTATAGCTTTGCTTTTAAGAATACATATTGATAATAATGACGGTAATGAATACGATCTTCTATGATCTCACAATACTTGTATCTAACCCTCACATCAGTCTTCGCTTTAAATGTTCCGTAGAGAATCTTAAAATTTTTGTCTGCATTCAGAGATTCTCTTGTTCCGCAGAGAGAGAGAGAGAGAGAGAGAACTATATATCTAGTAGCTGATCAAATTAGTGAAGAAAGAGAAAGTTTAGGATAACCACAACATCTGCTACTGACGTGGCAGATGGCCGTCCTAGGTCGGCACCGACTGCCCATTGGTTTAGTTGGTCTTTTGTGTTAGGTGTTTCTGTGTTGCGTTTGGTGTTCCTTGTCCCTTTTGTGTCTCTTTCTGCACATTTCTACTCTTTGTTTTGCATGGGGTGTATTTGTGTTTTGCTGTAGGCGGGGAACCGTGTGTTGTTGGAGATCCCCTCCTTTCTTTTAATGAATAATTAGATCACATCATTTTATTCTATAAGTATAAGAAACTACAGAAGACATTAAAGCTAAGCGCATAATATCTAGATGTAATGTTCAGTTTCAACGCTGATTCTTATCTGAAAACTTTGGACAATATATAAGGTATGGATTATAATTTACTAATCATATATCTCCCTTTCTTGGGAGCAAAAGTTGTTCTGGATGTTAGATCTGTTTTAGAAATGATTAAAGTTTGACATTGTATGCCAAAACTGAAGCTTTAGGTGTCACGTGCAAGCGGAAAATGATTACTTTCCTTTGTAACCTGACCAAATACCTTTAGGATGATTTCTTCACTTAAAATGATAATTTCCTTGTTTGCTGGTTTTATTGTGGTATGCAAAGGAGGCGATCTCCAGCAAGACACCAAAGCAAACCCCATTTTTGAAAACAAAATCAAATCTGATGTGAGCTTTGGGTGGCTATTTCTAATACTGACAGCGAATTTAGTATTTATGGAGAATACGTTCTTACACCCCTCCAACCTATCACATTACCCAGAGGTTATACAGAGGTAGCATTTGCACTTATATGAAAGTCTCCTCAAATTTAAACCTTTTTTGTGCAACTCGGTGATACTGAAGAGTTGTGGGGTTTTGTTTTACCTTTGTGTGAGTGTTTGTTTTGTTTCCTAGTTTGTTTATCTGTTCGTTCCTTCCAAACTCTGGTTATGTTTGTCCTTGTTTGCTGTAAGGAGTTGCATCCTTTCTTTTGTACAAACGTATACCTTAATCCATATCTTGCCTACCATAATTAAGTAAGACCAACGAATGTCCCATAGTGATATAAGAGACTTTCACGAACTAAGCTCACCTTTAGAATGTTTATCTTATTTTACATACACATGTCTATTTACCAAGTTTTATAAACTACAGAAAGTAAAATTGAATGTTACAAACATGTAAAGGTTGAAAAGACGACGGACAGATGAACAAACAGTAGAGGAAATTTAAAGACAATAAATCTTGCATCTTGAATCCTATAATGTAACAACACAGAGAAGTTTACTCAATGACGACCAGTGACACCAAGGACTACTGGTTTCATAAAGTCACTTGTGATCTGTCTGGAATGACGGTGTTTATTGCTTGATATGAGGATCTGGATACTCTGTTGACCAATTACCAGCCAAGGTAAAACACGCCATGTATAAGAGATGCGACTGTCTTTGCAATTTTTAATGAATATATTCCCCTTCGTCTGTCCTTGTACATGTAGGCGTTAAGAAGAGCTTCCTTGTCACTGTAATTTGATCGATTCATCATAATACAAACATGAATAGACCCTCATGTCATACTGAAGTCCCCTATCTGCCTTAACAAGTCTGTCTGACTACTTACTTTGTACACCGTCGCGCTCCTTTTGGGAATCGCCAATCACGTACAATTACTGTCCAAGAAATCAAATGATCAGAAAGCATCAAGTACGTCTTGTAATAATCACTTTAGATTTCTGAAAGTAACATTTGAAATAACCTTGATTTCTTGAACTTTTCTATTTTCTTTTCAAGGCATCTTTCCAGCTCTGTCGCCTGAAAGAAGCATTTTTTTACCGTTTGTCTATTTAACATCATATATGATTTTCCTATTTATGATAAACACTTATTTCCTTTTGCAGTGTGGAGCAGTTATACTTGTTCCCCGTGACTGGATGTTTAAGGAGTAATTAATTACTTCTTTCCAGATCTGTCGCCTGATAGAAACTTTGTTTTGGCCCCATATCAATTTGACATCATAGATTTTATTTTGCTATTTCGGAAACTTGTCATTTCATCCAAAAAACTAGTTTCATCAAAATTAATGGAGGTCATTCTTTTATGCTATTTTGGTCACATATTTAATTTAACTATACTACTAAATCGACCCCACAGGAAAATTGAGGCTGCGCACTCCCTGTAAAGTAAATGCAAAAATTTAGATTAAAAAAAAAGACGCTACTGAAATACATTTGGTGATGTCAGAAATCACTTCGGTATTTAATAAGTACCATTGACGAGGATTTACTATCCGAAATACGTGTCTGATGCACTAAAATTCGTTTGAATTTTCAATTGGGTAAAGAGTTGGAACACTCCCAAAGGAGGTTAACATCGAAGCACCTTCCCTCCAATGCTATTTCGGTCATAGGTTTTATCTATGTATGCTACTTGTTTACAGGAAATTGGAGTCGCGCAATCTTTGTTAAGTAGATACAAGTAATTGAAAAATCAAACTAGAGGGCGCTAGTAACATAAATTTAGCTGTGTCTGAAAATCACGTTGGAATTCATATAAGTACCACGGATGAGGATATACTATGAGGTTGGTGGAACTTCTCGGGTTACTGATCATGAGGTCACTCCTGCCAGGAGAGCACGGGGTGTTTTTCGTGTTGTTTTTGTGTGAACTAGAGTCTCTGCGATATTTACTGCCTTGTTTGTTATGTCACTTGTTATAGAGGATATACTATGAGGTTGGTGGAACTTCTCGGGTTACTGATCATGAGGTCACTCCTGCCAGGAGAGCACGGGGTGTTTTTCGTGTTGTTTTTGTGTGAACTAGAGTCTCTGCGATATTCACTGGCTTGTTTGTTATGTTACTTGTTATAGAGGATATACCATGAGGTTGGTGGAACTTCTCGGGTTACTGATCATAAGGTCACTCCTGCCAGAAGAGCACGGGGTGTTTTTCGTGTTGTTTTTGTGTGAACTAGAGTCCCTGCGATATTTACTGCCTTGTTTGTTTTGTCACTTGACACTGAGAAAGATGTTCGTTTATACAATAGCTGTTCATCTCGAAAGCCGACTGTGTATCACCAATAGCACGTTGTAGTGGCCAAAACTAAATACGCATCTTTGTAACAAACGATGGAAACAAGCAAAACCACAAACAGACAATGAGACACACAATAAGAACAAAGATATTAGTAATTTGTTTTCTACAATGGTATGTACTTTATATGCACGTATCTTTCTTCTTTTAAATTCAATGTCATGGTATACCTAATTATTCAACAATTTAGATGTACTTTTAGGAAGCGAATAATTTATTTTCCCATATATTCCTTCTCTATTGCTCTCCAAAGACTTCAAGAAAAGAATCAAACTTTGTTTATTTCCCAAAAGCTAAAATATAAAGTGTCATTCGACAAAGAAAAATATCGATAGCTCAAGACATTTGTTTTATTGCACTCTTTTGTAAACCTATCAAAAGTGCAAAAGAAAACTTGTTCAAGACAACACAGAAAAACCACCATACCGTCCTGTAAAATGTATGACACGAAAAAAAAAAAAAAAAAAGAATTTGCATTAAAGAAAAAGAATAATTATAATCTCTGAAACTTTCTGCTTCATACTATACTCAAGAAAAGTTACTTGAATCGATTAGGACGGAATTCCAACAAACATGTCTAATCTAATTTTTGATACAAATATTTCTTTCGTCAGTAATCATGGTTCGTTTCACCGGATGTAGGCTTCATATTTGTGAGATTTTGACATCTTAATTTATTTGATTAGATTCACAAGTTAACCACTTATCGTTGTATTTAGCAGCGTAGCTAAGACAAAATAAAGTGCCTTTCACGATTAGATGGGGTATAGGGGTATTATGGCGACCAAATATATATAGCCCTAATCTGTTCCAGACCATTGCCATGATAAGGAAGCAACATAAATGGGGCTTTGCGTCCTGCAGTTCTATCTGAAATAGTCTGAAGAGAAAAAACTTCGATACAAATTCGGAAAGTTTAGTTAAAAGTGGATGCTTTAGCATACAGGGTAGCTACGCCCCTGGATTGTAAGATGAAGGTATAATCAGTCCGTCTTCACCACAGCTTGATACGACCTCATTTTTCATTTCTGTAAGTAATGAGGATTAGGTTATTACACGGATCTATGAGAATATGATATCAACATTTTTTGCCGAAAAAAAAAAGTTACTGGTGAATTGAATACCGACTTCGATTCGATTTCGCATTAATGCTTTTTGCACTTCAAACGAATTCTACTGAAAGGGCATGGGTGTTACCTGACACGATTATGATTGACTTTGCGTGAAAATATATCTTAATCTTTTTCAAAAATCAAAATATGACAAATGATCATTTGAATACTTATATGTTTTCAAGTTGCTTTATGCAACATTGAATCTCTAGTAAACACTGGGTCTTGATGTCGTTTCCGGATTGTGGAGCTGCTAATTCACTTGTCAAATACTCAAATATTTTCCTATGATGGATTTGAGGTGTATGTACTGCATCTACTCTCTTCGTTCTTTGCAATTCAAGGTCATATGATCAGTGGAGTTAAGGTAAGGGTTGCGACTACAGGGAGATAACTCTATTTCTATATTATGTAATTGGACGATAAATGGTATAAGCTTAGTTTGTTGCATTATTTCAGAAAAAATAATACTCCTTGAAATTTTCATTGCTGAATGGGTACTTCGATTCGATTTCGCATTAATGCTTTTTGCACTTCAAACGAATTTTACTGAAAGGGAATGGGTGTTACCTTACACGATTATGATTGAATTTGCGTGAAAATATATTTTAATTTTTTAAAAAAATCAAAATATGACAAATGATCATTTGAATACTTATATGTTTTCAAGCTGCTTTATGCTACATTGAATCTCTAGTAAACACTGGGTCTTGATGTCGTTTCCGGATTGTGGAGCTACTAATTCACTTGTCAAATACTCAAATACTTAAATTTTCCTATGAGTATTTCAAGGTGTCTTATTTGATGTGGATTTGAGGTGTATGTACTGCAACTTCGCGATTCAAGGTCATATGATCAGTGGAGTTAAGTTGGTAGCATGTCACTTGGGATATAATTTCAGTGGTATCTCAAGGCAACCACCAGAGGTACGGATTAAAGAAGGTATTGAACACATGAATGCTAAAATCAATTCTATCTTAGAATAAACCAGTTTGAATTCGTGTTTTCTTTTCTATCAATGAAGGGAAAAGATGCATTTGTCCAACTTGAAACTTATGTCTTGATGATTTCATGTTTTTGGTCTGCTTCATTGAAGTCATTATCCTTCTTGGGAGGTATTTTTTTTTTCAAATTATGCCGCGGTCATTGAGGTGTTCATTTCCGACTGTAGCCGGATGATAGATTCTTCTTTTCTATTTTCTGAGATCCTACCCTGGATACAGTCGATCCCATAAACATTTTAGATAAAAGTGATCAAGAATTGTTCCTTCCACCAACTGAAAGAGTCTATTATTGTTCTTCACACTTACAAACATGTATTTTTAATTAAAATTCTAATGTCATTCCCATCTGGAATTTAAGTGAGTGCATCACTTTGTGCATCACTTTTAGATGTCTTACAAGTTAGTGTTTTAAGCATATCCATGGCTCTGATAATTGTTGCTTGGTTTGTGATATTTTTCTTATATTTTTTTTCATCCAAGTCATTGTCTTGGCAGACAACAGACTGCTTAGAATAGAAGAGTATTTTTTCTGAATCCAAGAAATGAATTAATGAAGATAAAAGTATAAAAGGGGAAATTCTCGTATAGATGTGTGTCAACATTAATATGTATAACTATGACGTGTAGAATAAAGACGTGTTCTTTTGTGAGACAATTACCTGACTATTAGTATTGATAATGTAGCCATAATTGACTGACCTAATTATATTACCAATGACCGACAAAACATCAGGAAAGAGGTCTGCTCTGCATCACAAGAACCCTCCCCTTTCTATTAAGCGCCTTCTTTTCATCAGTGTTAAATGAATAAATACACAAACCCCGCCCCAAATTTGTCTTGTGGTTGTCTTGCGTGATGAAATTATCAAATTTTAACATTTTTTTTCGCTGTGGACATATATCCGGGAACTGTGTTTTTAGGGAGGAACCCTGATTACTTACATCTTATTTACTTTGTCTGCAAAGTGATTTTTTTTTAAAAATCTAACTGATGTGACAGACTTTGCACAGTCTTAAATGATTTGCAAGATCGCAACTACAGTTTGTCCTTTCTCATTTTCATTTAGTCAGCTGCCTAAACCATTTTTCGAACCTTGGGCAACTTTCCTGCATATATTCCATATTTTTTTGTAATCTGTCTGCTCTGTATTTTCGCATGTGGTTGTTCCGGTGGTTTGTTGTGTGTGCTGCAACCGAGTCCTGTTGGAGATTACCTCATGTCTCCATGGCAACTTGTTTTTCAGTGGCATCAATTACAATGTTATCGTACATTTGATCGAATTCCGTAATCTCATAAGCTGTTTCTTAATAGTTTATGTAGTTGCATTTTGTGGTATTTTTGCAATAGGTTTGCCTGATCACTCCAGATTGTCTTATTAGATATATTTAATTTTGCATTTTACTTACCTAATAATTCTTGAAAACTGACCAATTAAAACAAATTCAATCATTTTATTCAATTTTCAATCATTTTTGATTTTCGACATCGCATAAGGAAGCCGTGTATGGGAAAAAAGTTACTTACAGTGCATGTTTTGTAGACATTGTTTTCATTTGCGTGCTTGAACATCGACGGCGGGTGCTGCTAGCCAAACAGGGGATGCTTACTACTCCCGGGCACCTGGTCCCACCTCTAGCTTGCTAGGGGTCCGTCGATGCTCAATTTGGTGCTCTATTGTGAGTGCTGTTGAATTTGTTGTCAGGATCTTCTTTATCTCATTATAATTGGTCACTAACCTTAAAAGTATTTTTTAAACTTCAAGTCACATGACAACTTGTAAAGGTTGCTTGAAAATAACTTATAAATCATAGAGAATAAAAACTGCCGAAAGAACTTTCAATTCTCCACGAAGCTTGAGGATAGTCTAATAAGTTTGGCATAAAATGGCTCTACTGTTTAGTTTACTGTGACATTTGGTATTTATCTAGGAACACAATATGCTGTAATGAATTGTTAAAAGTGAGTCATTTATTCTGCAGGCTTAAGAATGCATTAAAACAATTATATAATCTTTTGTCTTCATTCTGGTATTGATATCTTTTATTTCCAAGTACCCCAGGGCATTTTAGTTTTATGTTCTAAATAATACAAGACACATAGTCTTTAAAAAGAAGGCGCAATAGGCAGATAATTACGAGGGGTATCTGAAAAGTTCACAGACAACACCGTTTTAAAAGATTCTGTGCAAAACACTTTCTTTAATTGATATAGAATAATCAATTTATTATTTTCTTTTCATGATGTAAATAAAGTATTTCAGTAAAAAAAAATATAACATTTCCTGATTTACTTAGAGACAAACGAATTATATAATGTAAATTTGTATTTAAATAAGATATTTACTTGTTTGAAGTCATATATTCATCAAATGTAAATTGCAATATATTCATTCCTTATCATGCTTATTGTGGACCTACATAACTAGGCCTACCAGGAGGATCATTGAATGATACTAATCTCATTGGTACAAGACATATTGGTTTGTCAAGTCCATATGGGACCTATATACACTGGGTCTAGGACCCATATGTTACCCATCAAGGACCCACATATGATCCATATGGGTACGCCTTCATGGGACCCTTATAACTCGATGTTGCAAATCCCTGCTCACCCCCTATGGATTGCCCAAATTGGGCCCTTATGTGTTCATTATATTTTGCTTGCTAGGTAGTTGATGTTGAAATTCTAGATTATAAACAATGAAAGGTGTATAACCAAAACATTACTTTGCTGGTGAACTTGAAAGACAAAACATGAAAAGTATCCAATTTGTATCACTGAAATAAATGTTCAATATACTTTCTGAAAGAGAAGTGCATTATAAGCAAAAACGATGTTACTCTGGTGTTTAATTACTATGATATGACTAATAAAAAAAATGAATGTTTGAAATTGCTTCATTGCCCCAAATTTTTTTACTGGCTGTACATCAAATAAGAATGCTTCGTAAAATTATTTCTTTAAACAAGGAGTTACTAGTATGGCTCTGTATAAGGATTATTTATCATGTATCTTTAACTTTGTTTAAACCAACTATATTTTGAGTTATGTCCGTCCCTTTCAAGACACATATTTTCAATATTTGTTTGTCTTATCAGGTGACAATGTTATTTTGCTCATCTTGATGATCTTGATGTAAAATTCTTGAAACTATTTTGAAATAGGTATTATAAGGGGATGATAGTCATTCGTACAAAAAGGGAAACTATCCTGATTTTCCTTATTTTTGTAAAGGTGGTGACATGGTTATGAGTTCACTGTCCGTTCATTCTTATTTTCTCTTGCTATCAATCAAAGCAGTGAAAAAAAAATCTGAGACTTTATCATTAGATTAGCATTGTTAACCAATTTATCAAAGCTGAATGGAGTCCCAGACGCTTCCCTTATAAGTGATACCATGGCAATCATCAGAGGGGATCGGCAAATACCGCTCTCTTTGATGAATACGACATGTCATATGACGGAAGAGAGACCCTCACGTGAACACACTGAGGGGAATTCACTTGTCACAAGCGATTAAGGGGATCGCCATGGCTTTACATAAGCTTTTTGCTATTTTTTTGTCCTTCAGTAGGGACAGAGGGTCAGCCATGAGTCTGTTACTTGCACAGGGACTTAGCTTGATGAGGCCTTTTCTTAATTAGGAAACAAAAAAGGAAACTTAATCATTTGTATCTATTTTCATCTCCTCGAACTAATTGTGCTTGAATGAGATACACTACAGAAATTGTGAGGTTTCATCAAGAATGCATTGTATATCGATATTATGTCAGGAATAACATGTCATCAGGTATTTTGGAAGTTCTGAATGAATATTGATACATACTAGTTAGAGAAAAGAACTTTAATTCACCCCCTCCTTAACCTTCTATTCACGTTTTTGAATATTGAATATTGAAGGTATTGGGAGTTACATAGTTAAACATATCATATCCCACCCATTCTGCTACGTCTTTTGGTACATTTTGGACATGATAATTTTCATACTTTTTGGCCATATTACATTGTTTAGACTGAGGAATACTGACGAGGGTTTAGTATCCGAAACGTGCATGTCTGGTCCACCTGTGAATTTATCAGGTTTTAAATGATGCTGTGGAATATAAAGACGTCTAACATTTGAACTACTTGGTGAGTGTCACTGCTGGTGGACCAAGAGTCCCCGAGGGCACATGTAGCCAAGTTCGATCAACTTCGGTTGATCGTCTGTCTCTTCAATGCATTTGAAATTTTCTGTTACAATATTTCTTGAAATTTCTACCACGTGGGTCCTGTAGCATCATATTCCTCCTATTCTGCTAGGGCTTTTGGTACATTTTTGGACATAATAATTTTCATACTTTTTGGCCATATTACATTGTTTGAGACTGAGGATCACTGACGAGGTTTTAGTACCCGAAACGTGCATGTCTGGTCCATGCTGTAAATTCATCAGGTTTTAAATGATGCTATTGAATTTAAAGACGTATAACATTTGAACTACTTGGTGAGTGTCACTGCTGGTGGACCAAGAGTCCCCGAGGGCACATGTAGCAAGTTCGATCAACTTCGGTTGATCGTCTGTCTCTTCAATGCATTTGAAATTTTCTGTTACAATAGTTCTTGAAATTTCTAAAACGTGGGTCCTGTAGCATAATATCCCACCCATTCTGTTAGGTCTTTTGGTACATTTTTGGATTTAAAAATTTCATACTTTTGGCCATATTACATAGTTTGAGACTGAGGATCACTTACGAGGTTTTAGTACCCGAAACGTGCATGTCTGGTCCATGCTGTTAATTTATCAGGTTTTAAATGATGCTATTGAATTTAAAGACGTTTAACAATATCAACGCTCTCCTTCATGTGTAAATGATGCGAAATGATTGCTGTCGTAATCTCCGTCTGTTTGTCCACATGGTAATTTGTGCGTGTTGTCCCCACTTTTTTTCTCGTCTCATGGGGGTATGTTCCGCTGTGATCACTATGGCGTTGTAGTTTGGGATCTCCATCTAATCCTGTTTTAATTATTCAGGCTTATATCCTGTGGAGCTTATGTCATTGTCTCCGTCTCCGTCTGTTTGTCCTATTTTCTTTTCTCGTAAGGGAGTTCTGTTTTGTATATAACCAACATTCGTAAGCCTTTCGATTGTTTTTTTTGGGGGGGGGGGATCTGATTTTGACGCTCTTTCACTGATTTGCATAGATGTATTGGTATTGCCTTGGTCATATTTGGAAATAACTGACTTGCATATTAACCTCAAACTATTATACCTAATTATTTCTAAGGATAAACAATAGCAAAAATATAAAAGCAAGAATTTTCATGTTGCCAATTTATCTGTTCTTAAATGATGCTATTCAATATGAAGACGTTTACATTGAAGGAAGAAGACAATGCTATCTCTGAAATATATGACTGAACAAATATTGATACAGAGAAGAAGCTCTAACTCCCTCGTCTTCGCCGACATAGCAAAACGTTTTTGTGACACAACACCGTCTTGATATGGACTTTATATGAAGTTTTCTTAAACACCAGTCAGGCATCTTGTTATTGAAAACAGCAACAGCAATTAAGGAATTGCATAACATGGAAATTCAATTTTCTCCATATAGTTCAAGGCGCAGATATGACGTTTCGACGTTACAGAAGGATTCAAACTTCTTCTGGTGACGGTATTGGTTTCTGGGGATGTTCAGTCTTATGTTAGGAATTTCATGACGCTCATAAAACAATGTCATTTTCTCCGGCGAATAAAATGTAGAATTAACGATAAATCAATCTGCATACCAATTCTAGATCAGTCTGCCCTGTTTGACTAAATCCGATAACCGAAAAATTAAATGTCACCGTATCTTACAAAGTGGAAATACAAATGATGGTCAGGAGACTGGTAGCAGAGAAATATTTGACCTTAGTTGCTGCCAAGTGACTTATGGATTATGTTTTCTGTTTAAGATTCTATTGTTTTTATTCGCAAGAATTAAACCTGTCTCGGTAAGTAGGAAATTTGATGTAATATATTTATCTTTTCTTTCAAATTTAGAGTAAAAAATGAGGAATTGAATATTTTTACCCTACTCTAAATGGATATGATAAAAAGATTAAAAGAGGTAAAAATATACTTTTTTAAATGTCAAGAAATATGTATGAATGATAAAATGAAATCAATTTATTGCTTATAAAAGGTAACTGTTTTAAGAATAAAAATGAAAAAAACCCAGGTATTATTTTTTGTCCTTTATATAATTATATGAAGAAGATGCACAAGAATCTGTTCTTGATATAGCTCATGAAATAGAATTACATACATCGAAAAGTCCTTGCATAATTAATTTGCTGTACCTTTAAATATTAGATGAGCAAAATTTAGACACTTTTGTATTAACCTGAGAGACTATAGAGATCGGAACATCCTTTTGTTTCGTTGTGTGAGAATGGTAAAGGAACAAAGGTTGTAGAAAGTCAAAGGATTCTGAAAAATTGAACACGATGTAAATGTGCAAACAGGTCTCGATACCGCGATCATCAGAATAGACTGAATTGAAAATGATCGGATTCCTCAATAACGAAACATAAACGGTCGTACTGTTGGTAGTGTATGCTCTATTCTAAAACAATCTAATCATTTAAATTACCATATACAAATATAAGTTCCATTGCAGTAGTTTATAGTGCACAATATTGTATAACGGTGCAAAAAGTATGTGAATCTACCAAGTATCAATTTCAAATATAATGGCTTTTTCGATATTAAAACAGCGGTTCATCCGATATCAACGTTCCAGGAAAAATGTTAGATGCACATGTGTCTCACATAAACCTCACCAGGTACTTTTTTTTCGTTTTCTTCAAATCGGTCCTGAAGTCTCCGTGTCTTAACGACCGTTGCGCTGTCGATTATGAGTCAATTTTTATTTTTCTATGTTCGATTTCATGGCGGTTTAGGTTAAATTCTTGTTTCAGTTGGTCCAATTTCATGACGGTTTAGAATTTCATTGCAGTTAAGGTTAAATTGTTGTTTCAGTTGTTCCAATTTATGCCTTCTTTTCCTATTTTGTGATTAATTATTATGGATGTACATGTGCGTGGGGATTGGTGGGTGTCTTGGTGAGAGGTGCCGCTAATGCTTCTCTCTTTTGATTTTTGTTTCAAAGATTCTATACTTGGATTTTTGTGCGTTTATTACTTTCAAAATCTCGGCAATTGCTTCTTCTTTTTGTTTTTATAATTTGCAAAAATCTTTCTTAAAAACATCTTTCTATTACTTCTTTCATAGAATATATATTCATTTTCGAATTAATTTGGAAAATTGAAAAGTCTTGCGTGTATCTCCTTTTTTGAGGTTTAAAATTCATATAACTTTGTCGTTTTTTTAAAGAAATGAAACATACATCTTTTTACGTAATTGGAAAATAAACATTGATACAAAATCTATTGATCTGGAACCACAACTTGTTAAGACCGCCTCCTAAAGGTGACTTAGTAATCCTATTCATAAATAAATTATATAGCTATATCACCATGACTTTTGTGACAGTTTTTATTCTGACTGACATAATGATGCTTATATAAGTGGCCTAATTACACAGACTTATTTTCCAGATCACTCCGGCTATCAGACAGACTAGACTATAGAAGAAAAGTGATTTAAACAAAAGGAACACACTAGGAAGGCTTTACTAGGACAAAGCATAATTTTGCTAAAGGAGTCAGAGTGTCACGTACCCGGCATCGCAATCCGAAAGACAAAACTATAGAAAGAACGTGTTTAGCTCACAATGGAGCACGCAATAGGAAAGGTTTTACTTGGAAATGTAGAACGGTTTCACATAAGGGGTTGATAGTGGAAGGCGTTATTGTAAGGTCGGTACGGTCATTTTTCTTTTTCTTATGGTAAAAACGGAGGAAAACTTTGTTCATTTTTTGAGTAGAATGTACTCATCACGCGAGGTCGAATCATGAGAGAATCTAACTGTTCTCAATTGGGAAAATGTATGAATGGAATTATAGAATTGACACTTAAGAAGGGATGAACACACCACTTTCTGAGTACACTCGAAATTGCCTGGAAATGAAATAAAACAGGAATAGAAAATGGATATATAAAGGATGAATCTAACCAATGGTATTTACTGTGAACATATTGTACAGACAGATAAGAGGTTGACAAGCTTTAATGTTGTTTTGAGATAGTCACACTGACAATAATTTTTAGAGGAACGGTAACATTGGAATATCTATAAAACTGAAATGATAGCTCTATTCGTGTTTTCCAACGATGCGGATTTTTAGAAGAAAGAACGTTCTGAAGAAGAAGTAATGGATAGTCATTAGGAGTGATACATATCATTCATCGTATTCGTAATGGCTAATGTGAATGATAGTGCAGCATGGGTCATACCCTTAAACGACAGTTTACTGGAGATGTACAATGATTCTCTCTATCTGCATAATCCTTTTGCCTTTTTACCACCACAGTTCAATGACATCGTTCAGGAGATGCGGGATCAAGTATACGGCTACAGAAAGCCTCTTACAATGGTGCTTATATTCCTATATGTTGTCGTTTTCGTATTGGGCATTATGGGAAATGTTTTCGTCATCATGACGGTTCTGAAGTACAAGCGCATGCGCACTTTGACCAACATGTATCTTGTGAATTTGGCGATTGGAGATTTACTCGTTTTGATATTTTGCATTCCAATAACTCTTGGAAATTATATCTACACCGACTTTATTTTCGGAACTTTCTTGTGTAAGTTCACGCCGTTCTTGCAGGGTAGCGCCGTGGCCATCAGCTCTTTGTCATTACTGACCATCAGCGTCAATAGATATGTGGCCATTCACACGCCACTCCGTGCCAAGATAGTATTCTCAAAGCGGAAGGTATGCCTATCAATTTTCTGCGTGTGGGTGATATCATTCGGATCGTTTATACCGTTACTCGTTGTAAATCGCGTCTCCGAGATTGGACATCCGCAAATATTCCAAAAGAGGATCTGCGAGGAAGTGTGGCTCTCGCTCAAGTCGAAACAAATATACAATGCCGCTATATTTACAACGTTATTTGTGTTTCCCTTACTAGCTATGGTAATTTGTTACGCAAGAATCAGCTGCAGTCTCTGGAGCAGCAAAAACCGGGAATTTAACCAATCAAATCGCGTGACACAACAGCGACGCGGGACTGTCAAAATGCTTATTTGTGTAGTACTGTTATTTTGTATATGTTGGTTGCCGTACTATGTCGTCAACATATGGATTGATTGTAACCTTTTGTCGGAGTATTCATCTTATATCACAAATAATGTTTATCCACTTGTACAGCTATTGGGTATTTCCAATTCATCCATAAATCCCATTTGTTATTGCTTTTTGAGCAGCGGCTTTAGGAGGTCATTCATCCTGATGTGTTGTAAGAAGAAGACACAGAGAGCCAAGAGGATGCTGAGACTGACAAAGCTCAAGCTTAGTGATGAACTACCGGACGAGTGCACTATGGATACTGGAATTATGAAAAATCATAGCGACGAAAAACGTGTTGCTATGACAACAAGATCATGGAGTACGTAGGGAAATCTTCAGAATAAGTATTTGTATTTTATCACAATGCGTTGTTCATGTTCAGTATTTTTGACTTTATGTTATAAAATAAATTTATGAAAAAAAATTGTCTATGTTCGTTTCTAGTGTACATTTAAATGAAATATTTGGAAGATAGTTCCTTTACGCCCTTCTATTCATTAAAGAATCAACATGTATTATACATAAATGAAACTTGACGTGAAGCAAATGACTGGGAGGAGTAAGGTGATATCATTCTATGATGACTCTCGACAATGTTTTGTGTGGTTACATAACGATAATAACGATATTATATTATGGTTTTTACTAGAGAAGAAAACTCTGTGAACAATAACATCCATTAATATTCCAGGGGAAAGGAAGTGTTCCGACAAATTATAATTCCCAACATGATATTACAGTAACATGAGCAAGATACCCATTTGTTAAACTCGAACATCCAAGGCAACGTAAATATCGGAGAAACAAATAGACAACTTGCCTTGAATGCGATAAATTGAGCAATTGTCTGGATTAATTGTACAATTTCACTTTATCATCCGATCACCTGAGGGTATTTTATATACATAAAATGAGAAACTTTACATTGTTATATTGCTACACTACTGATACTTCGAAATGTGCGGCAAAATACATGTTAAGGACCATTGTATTACAAAAGAAAGACGAGCCATCACGATGTAGTGCTGCGCAAATTTACATCATGAGTTTGTGGTTATCCGGATTGGGTGCGTAGTAGGACAACCACACGCGCACAAAAAACTAAAGCGAAGATAAGAATAGTAGTAAAACCAGACTAGAAGTACCACTGATTCAACAAAGGAGGGGATATCCAACAAAACACAGAAACACTCAAATATGGAAACACAGAAAGAACAAGCTCAAAAGGACAAGGACGATCAAACAAAGACTTCATAAAAAAACTAAACACAAAAGACTTCACATACACCAACGACACCAATGGGCAAAACGGTGCCCTCGTGTCCGGTAACCCAGCCATCTTGATGAACGCACAATTGCTCTGTTTAATACCCTGCTCATTGTAAAAAAAACCTACGTATAGAACGGAAATTTTCCAACTTCTTACCTTCTTGAAGAAAATTTCAAACCAATTTTAATGCACCAGACACGTGTTTCGGTAGTAAAATCCTCATCAGTGATGCTTCAAGCCAAAGTGATTTTCAGTCACACCCAAAATTCATTTCAGTAGCGCCCTCTGTTTTTTTTTTTTAATTTAAATGTGTGCAATTTCTTTGCAGAGAGTGCGCAGCTCCAAATTTCTTGTGCGTTCGATTCAGTTGCAAAGTTAAATAAAATCGATGACCAAAATGGCATTGAAGGGATGATGCTCAGATGTTAACCTCCTTTGATTTCGATGCTATTTTTGGATGAAATGACAAGTTTCCGAAATATCAAAATAATATATATGATGATAAATTGATAAAGGGCCAAAACAGAGCTTCTTTCATGTGACAGAGCAGGAAAGAGAAAGAAGTAATGAAAACATTTCAAACACCAAGCCACGGGGAACGAGTCCCACACTGGGCTTATTATTATAAAGTTGGACGCTGTTCATTTCTTTGAAGATACCAAACAAAAATCAGGTACCTCATCTCGGGTATTCACCTTTTGATGATAAATGTGCTACATAATATTAAACAAAAACATCAATTTTGTTGAAAGTACAAACAAAAAAAAAAAAAAAAAAAAAAAATCATGTAGACATATTTCTATTCTCCTGCTGAATTTTGACATTTCAACCTTCAAAATAAATTTTAAATATATCTTCCAGGAAAATTAAAATTTCTGCAGGAAATTAGAAATACCTTGGACTTTTCCAGGTGTGCCAGGTAAAAGAAATGCGGATTATGACTACGTTAGGCACCCGTTACCAAATGGCAGTATTTATTTTGTAACATCCTTAAAGATGTGTGGGTGCAAAAAAGAAATGACATATGAATAGACGATTTTCACATTACCGCAGCTGACTTGTATTTTACGCATCCTAAGACCTGACATGACAACATTTGACGTAACTTTTAACTGTGACGTCGTATCTGAATTATGACGTCACAATTAGAAAT
Source organism: Pinctada imbricata (assembly GCA_033119305.1). Taxonomy (NCBI): domain Eukaryota; kingdom Metazoa; phylum Mollusca; class Bivalvia; order Pterioida; family Pteriidae; genus Pinctada; species Pinctada imbricata. The sequence continues at coordinate 56,717,235 of VSWD01000006.1, read as the reverse complement.
AACGTCAAAAGTAGTGATGTCGGGTCTTGGAGTGTCTAAAATGCAAATCGAACGGTAATATGAAGAAGGTCTATAGGATTGAGGACAGTGTATTGCAACATTTAGACGTCCGGGCGAATTTAGATGCACTCCAATGACGATGAACAATTCTAATGCAATTGAATTAAACAAAATAAAACACAATGTACTTGTCGACAATATTGCCTACAGCTTTAGATGTCTGCACTATTTTGGATACAGGGCATAAAAAGAAAATACTTTAAAAACAAATACATCTTACAAAAAATAACAAATTGACAAGAAAAGCATTCAGGAGAGCAGGAGAAACATACTCCTCCCGAGCTCCTGATCTTATTTCTAATGGGAATTGGAATGCCCATTGGTTATAATATTGACCTTCACTCTCTGATTCAGGTCAACAAACGAATTATCTACTCCCAGATGGTGAAGAAAATACAATAGTTACATTGATTTGAAAAATGAAATTGATCTAAAATGTATTGCAGAGAGCAAGCTAAAGACAGAGCTTTGCTTGAGTAAGATGCTCTTTAATTTCAGAATAATTTATCAAATTTAGTATAAGAAAATTTTCAAAGTATATTACAAGTCAGTGCAGAGGCTCAGTAAAACTACGCAAACGATTCAGTCCAGCAGCAGTCATACCAGCCAAATTGAATAATCATATTGAGACACATGTACTATACATTTTTCCAGAATAAATAGCCAAATCGAGATTATTCTTATTTTTCAGGTGAAGCTGTCAAGCATTTTCTATAATCAAAAAAATAAAAAAATTGTAGATCCTTTGCTCAAAATCAGTTTTTTCTAAATGAAAATTCTATAGTTTGGAGAAAAAAAATGTAATGGTGCAAAACAGTCTTGTTTTGATGTAACAATGACCAGATGACACCTAACTTCATTATCTGGTGGAAATGGATTCCGAGTGATTAAATACAAATGGCACTGATTCAACCAATAAAATTATATTTGATAGAATTTTCTTGATCAGAATTGTCAATTTCCGTCCCGATTTGTTTAAACTGTCAGACTATTGTACACCTTTAGGCAATTATTCTGATCGTATTTGTTCTTATAATGAATCAGTAAAGCTGGCAGGCTTTATCAAAATGCCTTTTCTGGTAGCATGCGCAAACTATTTAGATCAGATCTGGAGACAAATCTTTTGGTAATCCAATAGATTATCAGGAAATGTAGGCTTAACTAACTTTTTTGACAAAAAATCTATTTGATCATTCATTTGTAATAAGATCAAATTCTCTTTTTCGGTCAGATCGTGCAGGTTGTATTATCTGCCTCTGTCCTTATCTGATCACACTACTATACGGCATCCTTCAACTTACCAGCAATCATTCATTTCCCAATATCCTATATATATTTTATCTATTTCTATTGTTTTGTGGCATGTTTCTGCTCTTGTATGCAAGATATATTTCTTCATATTTTTAAACGATCATTTATGTTAATTTTTACTAAATAAAGTTTGTTAACTTATATACACGTATTTGGCATGCATTAAGTACAGTACAACCTCCGTTTAGCATCAATTTTATAGGGATCGTGGCATTAAGTTTGTAAGAAGTTGACAAATGTTGTTGATGCGTGATGCTGCTTCATTTTTCTTAACAGATCATCATTTATCAACATAAAGAAAAAGATTTCCATCAGTACCAAGTTGCACTTTTTCCCATATACTGATAATTTGAAAAGAAAAGTATAAAACATCACCACTGTGAAAAATTATTTTTTGTAAACATATCTCATAAGGACGTATTGAAAGCCATATATGTTATTATTTTAAAGTACATCTGAAAATTAAAAGCTGAAATTACAAAATAAAAAAATCTATAGGGAGGAAGACCGTTGTAATGGCGGAACTTATCCATCGAATTTGTGATTCAAATTACAAAAAAGGTACTTAAAATCACGATGGGTATTTTCGCAACGCAGAACAATAATTTTAAACACAAGTTCGATAGATACTAGTAAGTTCCAAATATCAAGAATAGACATATAACCCCAAAACAAAAGAAATGAAATACAAAGACTTCAGTTTATTCCATCATGACGTCATGGCTTATATGATATAAGGTAAGGAAAACGAGGGAGTGCTTGGTCGAAAATTCTGGAAAATCCACTTCCGGTGAGCATTTCCCATTCTGTTACACACTCTATTAATCAAGTCATGTAGCATCATATCCCAGCAATCCTTCTACGTCTTTCGGTACATTTTTGGACATAACAACTTTCACACTCTTTGGCTAAATTATTCTTTAGATTGAGGATTACTGACGTGGGTTATGTACCCAAAACGTGCATGTATGGCCCATGCTGCAAATTTATCTGTTCTTAATGATGCTATTAAATTTGAAGACGTTTAACATTTGTATATTAGATAGTTATTTATATTTGATCACTCTATGAGTCTTTACAGGCAAATTGTTCTATTTTTGTTTGGGAATTATAAGTTGGTCAAATACTTCGATATCTACAGAAATCGAGGCAACATTATTAACAAAATTATGAATACCATAAAATATATGAATGGCTCTATTGAATTTTTCCTGAATTAGGTTTCGCACAATGGTTGACATGACGTATGAAGAAGACATTACAATATTCTTCCGCACATATTTCTAGTTATTTGTCAAATCTGTCAAATGTTGTATGGAACCAATTGTTAGTGTCTCGTAGAGGAGTTCCTATGATGGCTTTATATAATTGTCTTGTACGCAGTACGTAGTGGAAATACCCAAGATGAGTCAGCCAAATAATTCCTAGCAAACCGAATTATAGCATGGGCATTGTACAGAGGAATTCGGCTGACGTGCTGTTATTTTGACATTGTGTTTAAATGACTTTGAAATAAAGAAATTGTGTCTATGTATTTAATTTTAGAATACCCAAATTGAATTTGAATTTAAAGAATGATCTTTTCAACACAAAAAGTCATCTACACTAATAAATATAATAACTGATATTAAGACCGAGAGCTGAAATATGTACAACGCTTAAAAACAGGATGAACGGGAAAGATCTCCACAAAAAGGAACAGCAATCAAAATAATGAACTAGACATTGCCTGTTATAAAGACAAAATACAATTAAGAAACACATTGACATTGAAACACAAAACCCGACGTTGAATTACTATGAGTACCAATGTTTAATAAAAGTGGACCTTCACAGACATTCAACATGGTTTATCGATGATCTCCAACATGTAGATATGAAGGGCATTATGGCAGAAAAACAAAGTGTCGCAACTCTGCTATCAGAGTTTATCTTTTAGATAAAATATGGAAATATTATACATCAGACATGCATGTTGTTTTAAAATTTTCAGCGTTAAATAGACACTACCCACCAAATATGACAATACTGATATACCTACATACGGAGAGAGCATTTCATATCCAGTTTCGTGGATTACCTCGACAAAATCTATCCGTCGGAGGTAGACGTCAAAGAAAGTACATAGACAAATATTTCAGCATCCTATTTGGAAATAATGTTGTCCTACGACACTGATGGTCACATGAACACCTCGCTCTTTGACAAACGTGACAACATCAATTTCAGCATCACAAACTTTCCTTTTCTAAGTAACAACATCCTTTCATCATCAGCTTATGGTGGGTTCATATCTCAATTGATACGATATGTCAGAATAAGTGCAAAATATTCAGATTTTGTTCTGAGAGCTGGGCGTCTTTCAGATAAGCCTATCAGTCAGGGATATGTTTTTGACCGACTGATATTTCTACGGTCAATATGGGGAACTCGTCATACACTATGATGTCACACTGTCCAGAATGGTGGATGATATTCTTAGACAAGTCTCCTTACAAATATCGATTTATTGCTAACTCGAGTAATTGTACTACTACTGTTTTATCCAGGAATTTGACAACAGCGTTAACAGCAAGTAAAGATCATGTATCAAAATATTGTGAAACTGCATTCAATAATAGCGTCATCAATTATATTTGGTCAGTAAAGAATTCTGGTGATGTGATCGACGAATTCAAATAATTTAATTTAAGAACCGAATCTATGTCATCCTACGACTTCTATAACATGTACAACACGCTCCCTCATAAAGAGATAAAAGATCACTTATCAAAACGTATAAAATGGTGTTTTGATCGAGAGGGTAAAACATTTATATGTACTTCTGACACAAAAGGATTCTTTTCAGTAGAATACAAATCGTACAAATCATGGACTTGATCTGAGTTGTGCAAGGCCTTGTCCTTTCTTTCAGACAACATTTTTGTAAGATTTGGTGACACTCTATATAGGCAAGTTATTGGAATTCCTATGGGTACTTATTGTGCGCCTCTGGTTGCAGATATGTTTTTATACACATACGAAAAAGAATTCATGCAAAATCTGCAAATTCTCAAGAAATTTGACGACTTGAAATGTTTCAACGGCACCTCTAGGTATCTTGATGATATTTTGAATATTGATAACCAACATTTTGACCATTACAAAAATCAAATTTATCCCCCAGACTTAACATTGAACAAAGCAAACACAAATGATATAGCTACACCATTTATGGATATCAAAATCAATAACGGAGAAATTCAGACAAAGATATACGACAAAAGAGAAGACCTTGGCTTCAACATAGTTAATTTTCCTTGGCTTGATGGCGATGTTCCAAGATTTCCATGACAAATATATACAAATTACAAAAAAAACCCTTATCAGTCAAGGGTTAGATAAACTTGTAAAATCTTTTTGGAAATTTTACAATAACTATTCTGAACTTCTTTCAAAATTTGGGACGACTCCAGCATCAGAGTATGTATCTTTGGGAATTTCATTGCCTTCGTTTCACGGTGACATTATAAACAAAATCAGAGGGATCCAAGGCAGATCAAACTTCAACCACAAATGTAAGAAAATAGTCGGTCGCCTGCTTTACCGAGGATATGAATCTAAAGTCATCACAAAAACACTGGGCATGGTAGTGGACCAATCTACAGTTTTGTACCAGTGTCTTTCTCAACGTTGCACACTGATCAACCGTTACGACGGGACTCCATGATGGGCCTGGTTGAAATCTCGTCAGAGAAGCCTGGGTCTTGATTCTATGTCCTATCTGAAAGTTGGTCAGACTTCTCGGGTGATTGATCTTGAGCTCGCTTTAACCAGCTGAGCAGAGACTGCTATACGTATGCCATAGATTTTTTTATCCATTTACATAGAATATGTGTTACAAGAGGTCGCTGCGTTTAACTATCTTGTTTTATGTCACCTTACAGTGAGAAGTTTTATGTTTATACAACAATTGTGTGTCTATGGGGACCTCTGTGTATCCGGATAAGAGGGAGGGTTGTGCGCACGTAATGCGGATAAACATATAATTTGCTAATAGCAGTCGGCGCCGGGTGCACATTGGTCTCCTTCCTTTTATGTGTTGTCATCAATGTTTGATATTTCTGTACGTCTGTAACGATTGTTTTGTATATGATGTTCTAGTAAATATTGTTCTGTCTTTTTGCGATTTGTAGTTTTGTATGTCATTTATGTATCACTTTCTTGTGGGTTTGTTTCGCTGGGTGGGTGCAGGGAGGTCATGCTGGAGATCATTCTCTTTCATTTAAATCATCCAACCACAGAATGTACGTTTATCTTCCGAAATGGAAGTAACTGGATGTGACAATTCTACAGAATTGACGCGACGGGTGTTGCGTGCAAGCAGGAGATGCTGATTCTTCCTGGGCACCTGTTCGCACTCCCATATTAGGTATTCGCTTCTTCTATTCATGTGATGGAGGTTTTTGTTTGTTTGCATAGGTCCATGTTTTACCTTGATTTTGTATACCTTCGGATTATAATTTTCTGAATTATGGATTTGGGATATAGTCAATATCCATATTTGTCATTTTTTGTTGTCCTTTGGTGGTACTATGTCATACATTTGATGTAGCTCATCCTTCTGTGTTTTTTCTTCTAATTATTGACCTCCAGCGACGCTGAGGTGAAATACAATAAATCGCACTTCAATGAGTGCTCTTTAGGGATCTTCTTACCTTCTTATTCCGTTATGCAGTGCCCTTTGATATCTCAAATACCTCATTATTTCATGGAAAAAAGACTACTGCTTAATCATAAACATTTCTTGCAAACATTTTCTCCATCGATGTTTGTTCATGAAAGAAAGGAGAAGGATCTCAGCATGACCACCCTGCACTGACCCAGCGGTTAACACCCACAAGAAAGCGACACATAAATAACATAAGACAAAGCTACAACCCGCCACAGGACACAACACGATTCACCATAACTTCAATACAAATAAGACAAACAACAGTGGAAACAGACGTGCATAAACATCAAACGTCAATAATGAACAAAGGAGGGGATCTCCAACAATACCAGGTTGTAGCACCCACAGCAAAACCCCAAAACACCCAATGCAAAAACACAAAGCAGACAAGCACAGAAAGAGACGCGTAAGGGACAAGGAACGTCAACACACAACACAGAAACATCAAACACAAAGGACTACACATAAACCAACGATACCAATGGGCAACCGGTGCCGACTTAGGACGGCAATCTGCCACGGAAATAGCAGAAGGTATGGTTATCCTGGATTACGTGCGCACAACCCTCCCACTTATCCGATTACCCGGAGGTCTCGAAAAACGTACAATTGTGGTGTAAAACAACCTCCTCACTGTCAGATGACCACACACAAAGAAGACCGTAAAAGGCAGAGGCCCAAGCAACACAGATGAATATGTTAATGGATATAAAAAGAGGGCGTACGTAATACAATCCGTGCTTTGCCGCCGCGAGCTCATGTATGTTATCACCCGAGGAGTCCGACTGACATTCAGAGAGAACAGGTGGTCGGGTCCCTGTCTTCTCTAAAGAGGTTTGGACAGGGCCCGTCATGGAGTCCCGTCGTCACAGACAGTCAGTTGTCTATCTTTGATCCTTCTTATCTTGTTAATAATGTCACCATAAAATGCAGGTTGTGAAATACCCAAAGTAATATACTCTGTTGCCTGTATTGGTCCGAATTTCAGAAGAAGTTGACAATAATTTTTGTAAAATTTCCAGAATGTCTTTACTAGTTTTTGAAAGCGAAAACCTTGTCCTAAAAGTTTCTTGGTAATTTGTAAATTTCTACTATGAAAATCCAAAACATCAGTACATGCTCTAGCATACCGGATGAGCTGTGAAATATAGATACCATAGGACGGCAATCTAGGAACATCACCGTCAAGCCAGGGGAAATCTACTATGCTAAATCCAAAATCATATTTTTTGTCATACACGCTTGTATAAATCTTTCCATTAACAATTTTGATATTTAGGTCCAAAAATGGTGTTTCTGTATTTGAAACGTTTGCCTTGTTCAGAATCAATTCTTGTGGATAAAAATTTTTTTTATATTTCTCAAAAACAGGATTGTCGATAGTAAGAATATCATCCAGGTACCTAGAAGTACCAATGAAACATTTCACATCATCATTTTTTCTTTGTTTTTGAAGATTTTGGATAAATTCCTTTTCATACGTATATAAAAATAAATCTGTAACAAGAGGCGCACAATTAATACCCATTGGAATCCCTACAACCTGCTTGTAGAGTTTCTCACCAAATCTTACATAAATATTGTCCAAAAGGAAGGACAAGGCAATACACAGGTCACCACATGTCCATGATTTGTATGATTTGTAATCTGTGGCGAAAAAGAAACCCTTTGATTCAGAAGTACAAATATAAGTTTTCCCCTCTCGATCAAAGCACCATTTAATGAGTTTGGACAGTCGATCATTTACTTTGTCGTGAGGAAGCGTGGTGTACATATTAGAAAAGTCGTATGAAGATATCGTATTTGCTTCAAAATTTCTTGCTTTAATTTTATCAATCACATCCCCTGAATTTTTAATAGACCAAAAGAAGTTTACGCCATTCCTGTTCATGACAGTTTCACAGTATTTTGCCACGTGTTCCTTTATAGCCGTGAGTGCTGACGTCAGATTTCTAGACAAAATTGTTGTTGAGCAGTTACTAGAATTAGCAATGTATCGAAACTTGTAAGGAGACTTGTGAAGTTTTGGTATACAGAATATTGTAGGGAGATCCAGTTTAGAAATAGGGATGTTGAAAGAAGAAATTTCACTGTTATGTTTGTTCAAAATATTGGAAACACTTTCGTTGCTTTCGATATAAGTATTAGTAGAGGAAAATTCCGAAACTAAAGTTGATATGTAGTAGCGTTTTCAAATAATTATGGTATTGTTGGCTGCTTTGTCTGCAGGCGCGAAGACATATTTTTCATGTAAATTACGTAACTTGGATTTGAAATATCTTTCAGATTTAGAAATTGGATTTTCAAAAAGTTGAGGATTTTTGTGGTAGTTATCTATTCGAATATCGGTAATATCCAAAATGAGGTTTTTCCAGTCATTCAGAGCATGCGATTCGACTCCTTCCGATTTACACCATCGTTTGGTATAGTTATCTAAAGCTTCCTTTAGCACTTCGCGACATTTAATAAAATCTATCTTGGATGGGATTCTATACTTAGGTCTTTTCTTAAGAAGACCACGGAGCTGCCTGTCTTTGATAATTGAAAAGTCACCTGTAATAATATGACCAGCTGGTTTATATAGATATGCAGACGTTGCACATTCTCAAGAAGCAGGACATGATTCAAGTATTTTAGGATCTTGTGTAACTTTATTGTAGTTAAAAACGAAATTTCGAATAGGTCTCTTATATTTGTAACAAATAAGAGGAGGTTCTAAATTTTCAAAATATTGAGGAATGGCACTTTGTACGCGATGATCCCGAAAAATATTAGAGATGTTCAGAAGATCAAATCCTTTGTTAATAAATAGAATTTTTATGAATCGTCTTTTAGGGGAGGTGTTTTTAACCAAAGGATATAGTTTATTTTGTGCGAATGCAACAATGATATTTAGCCTGAATCAGTCAGTGTTTCTTAAGAATGCAACCAGTGCTTCATCCAAGATAGATTTTAATTGAACTGCTGGAACTGAAGAGAGAGCATGTAGCAGTTCATGTCTGCCGCCGTTGCGTGCAATGATCAGTAGATCTTTGAGGTTACGATGTACTCTAGCTCTTTTTTTTGAGTTTTTTTTTTCGCCTTTTACCGTGAGACCTATGCTTCCTTTTAGTGTTAGGGCGGATTGAAAAAAACATTAATATTTGAAGAGGTCGAAGAATGTTTCCTTGTCCATAAATATGATCGTTTAGACCAAGGGGGTACGCAGTTTGCAGTTTGGTTATCCAGGCAAGTTCAGCTTGTAAGCGGCGTTTTTTAATTTCAGTTTTACTTTGATTTTTAAGTTTTTGGAATTACTGAACTGGAGTAATTTTTATATCCGAAATTGAATGATTGTATGTAACGAAGTGATTAAATAGGAAATTTCTTTGTTTTTTCTGACGCGAGTTTCTTATCTGATACGACACATAAATGGAAAGAGACCAATGTGCACCTGGTGCAGACTTTTGACGGTCATTTGCTATTAGCAAATGGTGTAGTTATCCGGATTATATGTGCACAATCGTTCCACCTTTCCGGATACACAGAGGTCTCCATGAACACAGTCAAGTCACAGTAGAAAGAAAACTAGAAACTTTAGGGAATCAAGGTGAAGATGCACAAATTTTATGACGACATATTATGTCAACATAGGTGAACATTATGCTTTACTTTCTGTTATGTCATCGACGTATATAAATGAGTTTGTCTATATACCGCGCCCTACCTCATATTCTTTAATTTTGCATAGCAAGTTTTCATTTTTGCAAACGTTCCGACCGACTGAATCATTGTGATATGAAAATTCGAAAAATAGATACAAGAAAGGTACGCAAAATATGACCTCAGACGAAATAAAATGAAGCCTTTCGTCGTAGTTTTTTAAAAATCATAACCGTGATACCGTGATTTAAGTTGCTGCAGAAAAAGAACAACAGTAGATCAATCTAGGAGATAATGCCGATTATGTCATGTAAATTTTTAAAATGTCTGTGTCTCCGACATCTTCATGTGTATTAGAATAGTTTACAAAACATTGACAATTAAATCAAAAATCAACTGAATATTACTTTTTCTTTTGCTAACATACTCTAGAATACAGGAGACGTTTCTACGTGTACAGTCGCTTTGTCTTCGTGTTCTTTTACAGCTTCCGTAAGAAAAAAAAAATTTGCCTAGCTGAAAAAACCAAATCAAATCCAGACATCATAAATTGTTAACAATGACTTAATGGTTGTATATCAGAAATCCATCACTGACATCAGCCATGCTAATTACCCTTATATTAATCCCTCGTAGAAATATGGCTAATGTAGACTACCAATGTCTGATATCGACCAAAAGGTATGATGGAAAAATTGTCAATGTTAGCATGAAAAAACATGACGTTTCTCAATACTTGAAATGCTATAAAAAAAACCAAAAAAAAAAAACCAAAAAAAAAAAAAAAAAAAACAACACTGACATACAAAATTAACACAAACAACACAGAGAATTTAAACAAAGTATTCCAATTCTCCTTCAGAGGGCAACCTAACGGGAAAATATTGAGACATCGTATGCATGGAACGTATTTAGGTTAAAGGTACATAAGCAAAAAGTGTAGTAACGTAATCTTAAGTAAGAAAAGATGGTCGGTCATTGGAACACAAATATGAGCTTAATGTATCAAGGAAATTTAATTCGTGGATTTTCATTTTGCTGATTTTTGCGGGAAAATCCCTTCATAATGACTATTCTTTTTAATCTAGATAAAGGAATGTCTATTAAAGGAGGTATTGAAAATTTTCTGAAATACATATTTCTAGTCTTTATCTTATTCTATAGAGCTATATCTTATCCGTCGACATTTTTCAATCTTAACAATATGCAAAGTTTGAGGTATCTACGGATTTCTAGATGACGTCATATTACAGATTATCTTGTAATGATTCGTGATAAATTATTCGGGAATAACTCCTGTTGACACTAGACTCGGTATGGCACATGGCTTATCTACAGGCTTGTACCAGTGCAAGAAGTGTGACAATGGGACTTCATGACGAGCCCTGTCCAAACTTCGTTAGAGAAGACATGACCGCGACCACAAGTCCTCTCTGAACGTCTGTTGGACTCCTCCGATGATAACATGCATGAACACGCTCCATCCGACAGAGCACGGACTTTATCCATTTTCATATTCATCTGGGTTTTACTAAGACCCCTGCGTTTTGTTGTTTTCGGTCTTTTCGTTCCCTTCCCATTTGGGACAGTATCTGACGTAATGTAATTGTGACGTCATTAAATGCTAAGGGAACAAGCATAAAATTCAGAGAAACATGCTTCAAAATACTTCATAACATCATGTTAGTTTTAACGTATACTTACTTGAACGAATGCAGTGATATCTCACTAAAGCGGTGGTCACAACCCGTAGAATCTACGTGCTGTCTGCGTGCAAAAACGTAGGCAAACCTCGGGTATCCGTACGATGTCCGTGCGTTATCAGTGCGTGTCCCGCACGTCCTCCTTGCGGATTTGGGAACACGCAGACTGGACGTAGCAGTTTTAGTGCATACAGAACTTTCGCTGCGTCCTGTCTGCGTGCTGTCTAAGAATTCAACAAGAAGTACGACACTCACGCTGCAAGTACGTTGCAAGTACGTGCGACGCACCTTCGATGCAAGGAAGTGAGGACTCTGTGCGTTAGCAGTACGTGTCAATTCGACATCCTTACAATAACGCAGAAGACGTACGGAGAAAGTACGTGGTAAGCAAGTTGCACGCAAGTCGTAAGTACGTACAGCGCACTTACTCTTTTTTTTTGCTACATATGATGATGATAAAACACAGAGCAGACACGCACAGAAAGAGACGCATAATGTACAAAGAAAAGGGAAGGATCTCCAGCATGACCACCCTGCACTCACCCGGCGAAACAAAAACCAAATCACATAGAAACATCATGTCTTCTTTTTTTTAACGAAATAAGAAGGATCAAAGGGAGTGCGAATTACTATCGAAATTGTGTTAGAATCATCAAACACTTTTTTAACATCGATAAGATCCTTCTGTGACCTGACAGACATTTGGCTTGGTGCTTGACCACATACAGCCTTCTTTACAAGTGCATTCTAAGGAATTCTACTCTGACTGACTATGACGACAGGACTCCAGGACGGACCCTGTCCAAACCTCTTTAGAGAAGACAGGGCTCCGACCACCTCTCCTCTCTGAATGTCAGTCGGATGATAATATGTGTTAGCTCGCCTCAACAGGCAGAGCACGGACTGCATTTCCTACGCCCGCTGTTTTTATATTGTGCGTTCTTCTTCCAGATCACTGGATAACCGGACAAGTGGGGTTTGGCGTACGTAATCCGTATAACTACACCATTTGCTACTAGCGTGACAGATGGCCTTCCAAAGTATGTACCAATTGCACATGGGTCTCGTTGGTTTATGTGTTGGTTTTTGTGTTTGATGTGTTGATGTCGTATTTGGTATTCCATGTCCCTTTTCCCTTTATGTGCTTTTCTTCCCTGTTTTCGCAAAGGAGTATTTCTTTGTATTGCTGAGGATACTAAAAGAATATTCGATTCGACATTTTAATTTCATTTAGAACAAACAACACATGTTGCAGTTTCTCCTTCTTTATATGGAGGACATTGCAGTGATGAGCAGGTGTAACGGACCGGGTAGAGAAGAGCACCATTTGCATTACTAGAACCGGAAAACAAATACTCTGGGTTTTTGTCGACACAAATGTAATTCCGTTGAGACACCGCAAGATGGTAACTTGTGGCTAAATATCCACTATATTGTTCTGTCCATCCTTGATAACAGGAAGTCCTACCAGGAATCATCAGTGTAGCACCACTGCTTTCACAAGCAGCACATGGAACATCCTCATCCTCTGAGTCATCTGCGAAAAACTTGGTTTCAAACTCTGCTCCGCGTAGATAGTCAACATAATCTCCGGCAAGAGCAGCTGCTGATCTATTGGTGAATTGAGGGTCACGTGGTAGACAGAGGTAGTCGACTCCCGTTCCTTTTTGGTCGTAGTAACCGCTCGCCGTAAACCCTGAAGTACATAGGTAAGAGAAAGGTATCGAGCTAATGCTTAACTACTGTGAGTTAAAGAAGATCCTGACGACAATCTCAACAACACTCACAATAGAGTACAAAATTGAGTATCGACGGACCCCTAGGACGATAGAGGTGGGAAAAGGTGCCCGGGAGGAGTAAGCATCCCTTGTTTGGCTAGCCGCAACCGCCGTCGATGTTCACGAAAGAAAATGAATACAATATCTAAAATACGAGGGTTGTTCAAAAAGTTCGTAGACAACCAAACTATTTCAGAAACGCGTGACAGTAATTGTACAATTTTCTTACCATAGATTCATGGGGTATATTGTGATTAATCCATACAATATTAAAGTAATTGAAAATCTATGTAATTTAAATAAATGCTTTTAATTATATGTTGTGACGACTAGCAGCGCGATACGAAAATCGAGATACCCAAAAATGCGCATTATTCCACTATCATTACTAAATTCGGTCGCCAAGAAAGTCAGTGCATATTCTAGTTATTTTATAGTACTTAAAAGTTATCATGCAGAAAGTTGCGCTTGTTATGATACATTGGTATTTAGATATCACTGTTACAAGAAGCGCCATCAATACGTATTCGTGGTAAAAATGACGTCTCCCTGCAATTTTTAAACTACATGGAATCATAAAACTATTCATTTGACAAGCTAATGCCAACTCCACAAAAGATCTTATAGATTTTACATATTTCTATGGACTGCAAGAAATTTATTCGAGCGCACATCAATATGCACACATTTCGCAATGAAGGTGATAATGTGTTGAAAAATAATCCATAGGGAATGTTTTGGATGATCTGAAAGGGCATAATGACCGATCCGAACGTTCTGAAATATTATTCTTGAGGTATCTTTGTGAACAGATAGAATTGAACTTGGGAATGATTCCAGTGCATGATTTCCTAATTTAATCTGTATGATTTTTGTTTGAACCGATTGACATAAAATAAACGACTTATGCCCAATTATGATTTCAAATTTACAGATAGATAAAAGGAGAAAAACGAAAAGTACTCCGTAATTTGCATGGCGTCGGATTGGACGTCATTTTCTGCGCCGCTTTTCGATATGACTCCTAAAGAAAAACACCATATTTCTTTCATTATTGACCAATTGCTTTGAATTTTGCACAACAAAAATGTCCAATCTTAGGGAATAAATTGGTATATATGAAAAAAAAAAGTTTGACGATTACAATACAATTTTAATTAAACTTGTCTACGAATTTATCGAACAGCCCTCGTACATGCACTGTCTGAGGTTATTTCGATATAGAAAGTGATATGGCGATCATGTCAAGGAAAACATTCAAAACAATTACTGTCAAAAACCTCGCGGGGAACTTTTTTACGAGCTCCACACGGCATAAGTGTGACACAAATGAGTTAAAGAAAACATTTGTTTTGAATTGTCTCATTATTGTTCAATCATGTTGAATTAAAAAAAACCCACATAGATAGTAGATAGAAATTTTTTCCCCTCTGAATGATACAAAAAAAAAATACAAACACTCGAATATAAAATTTTTTGACTCCTTGGCCTTTATCAAATGTAAAAAAAAAACAACAATGAGACTAGGTAAAATCCATCTTTGCTTCTCTGGCGTTAATTGCAAAATCTTATCAATAGACATCAAAGTGAAGTTCGTGGAAAAAAGGTATATATATGATCATCTTTTTTTCGGATCTAAAGCGTGTCAAATATTCCAAGCCATATAGACATGACAATAATATTAGTTATACAGTGTTTTACAGGGGGGATACAGAAATATATTGGGTCGATGAAAAAAAGTTGTATTGGGCGAGGCGACCCAATATATTTCTGTATCCCCCCTGTAAAACACTGCATAACGAATTTATCCCACCGATGGCTTTTGGCTTGTGTATGTAACGTCAACATATTTTAAAGCATTTCGGTGACGTCAATATCGTAAAGCGTCTTAGTGGAAGCAGGATAATAAAATGATATCATGTCAGTAAAATAATACAACATAATATTCGGTTCTTCTCGACCAATCAGATTGCAAGAAATTTGCCAGAGGCGGGATAATGTTGACTATTTTACAAGTTATCGAAAGTCTTATAAATTCCTGAGAAAATATGGAATAGAACTATCTCACGCAAAAAGAAAATCGGACGGAGATAACGACATAGCTCCATATAAACACGATGGAACTTTATCTCTTGAACAATCTCCAGTGTCAAGTTAAAGTGCGGAATGCACTGTAGGTGGCGTTGTAAAAACCCACAGTCCTAATTTGCAAAGTTTAAACATATTCATAATAATACATGTTACAGAAGATACAAATACCGTGTCATAGGGCGGTTCATGGGCGGTTCAAGGATACTTATTTTGTGAAGGAAAACTCTGATTCAAACAAAAAGTATACCGAAGACGATATCATCCGGTTGCTTGAGTTTTTGATTGACGACATTTTTTTGTGGTGTTTGTAGGAAACATATTCCAGCAGATAGTTGGAGAGCACGGAATGTATTTCGTACGCCTTCTGTTTTTTATATCCATTTACGTATCCATCTGTGAGTTACTTGGTCCCTGCGTCATGCTGTCTGTTTGTATGTTCATCTTACAGTGAGGTTATTTTACACCACAATTGAGCGTTCTTCGAGACCTCTAGGTAATCGGAAAAGTGAGAAGGTTGTGCGCACGTACTCCGGAATAACCACACCGTCTGCTACTTGCGTGGCAGATGGCCGTCGGCACTGGTTACCCATTGCTCTCGTTGGTTTATGTGTGGATTTATGTGTTTAGTGTTTCTATGGTGTGAGTTGTCTTATCCTTTTTGTCTCTATCTTGGAGTGCCTGCTGTATTTTTGTATTGGGTGTTTTGGGGTTTTGCTTTGGGTGCTGAAACCGAGCATTATAAATATTATAAATATTTCTACAACAAGTAATAAAATCAACTTTCTGTAGGCTAGGCACCTTTCAATAGGTAGTGAGATTAAATGTGACCGCGCCCTTATGGAAAGAGTTTATTGGTATGTCATTGAATATATTTGGGATTACTGACCTGAGTAAATTGTCTCAGCAGTTTGATTGTAGCATGTTTTTCTTCCCCAATGGATGAAAAAGGCACCATCTAGAATAAAAAAGTTACCATCGTGACTTGAAGCCTTTTAATATAATGCATTTATTATACGTATATTAGGTAAATATTCCTTTCTTGGTCTACTTGATCTCCAGTAAAAATGGAATTAACGATTTCACTTGCCCGGCCAATTTTAGTACCACATGGGCGACCAGACAATCGGTTATTTCAAACATAATGTTACTAAAAGACAAGTAGTTAAAATTTATTTTTTTTTGTCGTTTTTTTTTATAACACTTGTGAAAAATTACCCGGAGGGAGGCTTGAATTAAGATTTTATATATATGAATAATTGCACGGCTTGCATATTAAATTAACAATGGTAAGTATTTCTATAATAATGGAAGAAATAGTCCTTACCTTTCTGACTTTGAATGGTTTGTAGTTTTGACTCCAAAGCAGTGTTTTTAACCATTAGTTGTTGTTGTTGTGATTCTAAGGCGGTGTTTTTTGCAAGCAGTTGTTGCGTCAGAGATTCCAGGTGTGAAATTCGTGATTCGTAATACCCAGGGTCATTCAACAAAATACGCTTTTCGGAGTGAATTCCAATCACGAATGAAAGGAACAATAAAAGGCATCTTCGATGTGCCATGTGTTATGGGTCAGAATACCCCAAAACGCCAGCAAAAATCAGACAAAGACAGAATATAAATTTACAAGTTTAATTATGTACAAAATATATATATTTACAATGATTACAACTTACAATACAATGTCCGGATCAAAGTGTCCGTTACGGTCCACAAAGTCTATCGAATGTATGGTTTCCGGTAATCACAAACGTTCTCGAAAGATCGGTGTCCAAACGTTGTTAAATGGATTAAAGTCTCAACAAATAAAGTATCCCAGTATATCAGAATAGATGAATGAATCGTGTCTACGAATGTGTACGAATGTCCCTTAACACAGTTCCTCAGAGGTATTTATACTTAATAACAATGAATTTACCAGAAGCTTCTAGAACAATGACTCATTACACATGATTAACAATAGAGTAAATTCTAGAAATCACAGTCATGTGATGATAATGATGTAACAAAGAACATACTGGAATATTCTCTAATGAAATAAACATGACATAGTAAAATCTAGAAAGAATTATTATGAAATCATTAAATAACATGACTAAGTACATGTGTACCTACACACAAAGCAAAACTAAAATAATACATGACCCACAACACCTCCCCCCTTAAAAAAAGTTTGAATGTCAATGAAAACTTAGGTGGTAAATTCTGCAAAAATCACTCATGAAACTCTCGATAGTGCATCTGCAATCACATTGTCTTTGCCCTTGATATGGTTAATAATAATATTGTACTCTTGCAACAATAAACTCCACCTTGTAAGTCTTTGATTCTTGTTTGACATTTTGTGCAAAAATGTGAGAGGGTTGTGGTCAGTATACACAAGAATGGGATGTAAAGTAACATTCAAATAAACATCAAAATGTTGTAAAGCTAACAATAATGCAAGACACTCTTTTTCAATAGTAGAGTAATTCTTTTGACATTTTGTCAATTTCTTAGAAAAATAACAAACAACTCTATCTACACCATCATCATTTTCTTGAAACAAAGCAGCCCCGATTCCTACGTCACTGGCATCAACAGTAAGCTTAAATTGCTTATCGAAATTTGGAGCTGACAGGACAGGACTATTCATAAGAACACATTTGATTTTCTTAAAAGATTCGTCACAGTCATTGGTCCATGCAAAATGCACTTTCTTTTGTAACAGATTGGTAAGTGGACCAACAACTGACGAGAAATTTGGACAAAATTTTCTGTAAAATCCTGCCATTCCTAAAAATCTCATTATCTCTTTCTTATTGGTAGGAATCGGGAACTTTGAAATAGCTTCCACCTTGGCCATGATAGGAGTAACAAAACCTTGACCTACTTTGTGACCCAAATATTCTACAGTCGCATGACAAAATTCACTTTTCGCAAGGTTCACTGTGAGGTTTGCTTTCGCCAGTATGTCGAAGAAGGTACGCATGATTCGGAGATGGTCATTCCAGGTGTCGCTGTAGATGATGACGTCATCGATGTACGCCTCGCATCCTTCGAGATGATTTAGGAGCGAATGAATCATCCTCTGGAATGTGGCTGGTGCGTTTTTCATACCAAAGGGCATTACTTTATATTGGTATAGCCCATCTGGAGTCGCAAATGCCGATATTTCTCTGGCTCTCTCGGTAAGCGGGACCTGCCAATAGCCTTTAAGCAAGTCAAATTTACTGACAAATTTTGCACTGCCAATTTTATCTATACAGTCATCGATTCGTGGGATTGGATAAGAGTCAGTTTTGGTGACTGAATTGACTTTTCTAAAGTCCGTACACAATCGGTAAGTTCCGTCTGGCTTCGGAACCAGAATACATGGGGAACTCCAATCACTATTGCTGGGTTCAATAATGTCATTTTCGAGCATGTATTGAATTTCTTTCCGCATGTATTGAAGTTTTATCGGGTTTAACCGATAGGGATGCTGTTTGATAGGTGACGCATCACCTACAATGACGTCATGATGAGATGCATTCGTCTTTTTTGGAACGTCCGGAAAGATGGTCGTATATTCCCGCATTAATTGGTGTACTTCCTCTTTTTGATGCACGGTCAAATGTCCGAGTTTCACTTCCGGATTTGTCAGAATTTCGGAATTCTTCAAACGGACACTTTGAGCGAAGTCTTTTTCGACAGTCTCTTCATTACATTCAGGTTGAACACAATTTTCTAATGTATTTACATTGGCCAAAGTGGAAACTGGTTTTACAAAATTTCGGTCACTTCTATCAAAATACTCTTTCAACATGTTAACATGACACACTCTTTTTTCTTTTCGCCGACCTGGTGTCTTAACCACATAGTTAACATCACTAATTTTACTCTCAATCTCATAAGGACCGAAATATCTAGCTTGCAAAGGATGACCAGGGATAGGCAAAAATACAAGAACTTTATCGCCTGGTTTAAAAACTCTGTTTCTAGCATCTTTGTCATACCATGTTTTCATTTTCATTTGAGATGTTTTGAGATTTTCTTGAGCTAATTTGCAAGCATTATATAATTTCTCTTTGAAATTAGACACGTAGTCTAAGAGATTCAAATCGCTAGTCTCAGTCAACCATTTTTCCTTCAATAACTTCAATGGCCCTCTGACCGTATGCCCAAAAACTAGCTCAAAGGGACTGAACCCCAGGGACTCCTGAACCGCTTCTCGTGCCGCAAACAACACGAGGTGAACCCCTTCATCCCAGTCTTTTCCATACTGGTGACAATATGTTCTCATCATAGTTTTAAGGGTTTGATGAAAGCGTTCAAGTGCCCCCTGGGACTCAGGATGGTACGCAGAAGACTTATACTGCCTGATACCTAGCTCATGCATAACCTGCTGAAACAATCCCGACATAAAATTCGAACCCTGATCTGACTGAATAGCCTTGGGAGCACCTACGAAACTGAAAAACTTTGTAAGGGCCTTAACTATGGTCTTTGCCTTAATATTCCTAAGAGGTATGGCTTCAGGAAACCTAGTCGAAGTACACATAATTGTCAGTAAGTACTGATTCCCTGACCTAGTCCTAGGCAAAGGACCTACACAATCAACTAACACCCTACTAAAAGGTTCCTCAAAGGCTGGAATGGGTTGGAGGGGAGCAGGTGGTATCACTTGATTGGGTTTACCTACCATCTGACAACTATGACAAGACTTACAAAACTCAGACACATCTTTTCTCAACTTAGGCCAGTAAAAGTGACTTAAAATCCTATTATAAGTCTTATTGACACCTAAATGACCTGCCATGGGTGTGTCGTGAGCTAAACTCATGATGTCCCCGCGATACGCTACTGGAACCACTATCTGGTGAACGACCCGCCACACTTCATTAGGGGGTGCATCGGGTGGTCTCCATTTCCGCATGAGGATGCCATCTTGTATGTAGAAGCACTCTCCGACTTTGTCCGCTTCTTCTCGGGGAAGGGCCCTCTTGCTTAGTCGGATAATCTCCGGATCTTTAGTTTGCTCGGAGAGGAGCTGCTCACGGCTTAAGGCATCTGTATCTCTGTCTAATGGTGGATGGGAATCATCACCAGGTACTGTCGGAGACTTGTCAACATGAAGTGGTACTGACGTCTCAGGTACGCTGTCATCAATGGTAGACATGAATGTGTCAGAAAGGTCTATACTTTTGGAGGGATGGTCCTCGTTAAGTGCAGAAGTACTCTCAGCCTCTTTTAGTCTGTTCCTGGCCATCGCCCTGGTAACAGCGCAGGCTGGATACAAGTCGTCGTCTTCATCATCGGACACGACATCGGCCGTGATTTTCTCACAAACAATCGGATCGGCTACAACTTTGCCGCCAGCTAAATCGTTGCCAAGCAACAAGGAAACGCCTTGAACGGGAAGAGTAGGTCGAACACCTACGATAACAGGTCCAGTAATTAAGTCTGACTTCAAATAAATTTTATGAAGGGGAACATCAATGACGCCTAGCTCCACACCCTGTAATAAAACTGACCTACCAGTAAAAGTGTGCTCAGACAAAGGCAATGAACCCTCTAACAATAAAGTCTGGGCAGCACCAGTATCTCTCAAAATCTGAACAGGCAACGCTTCGCTAGAATCACTGAGTGAAACAAATCCCTGTGACAAAAAGGGCTTATAATGATCCTCCACAAAATCATCAGAACTGGACTTAGAACCCTGAATCTCAGGAGTGTCAGAACAAATCGAATCTAAGGCTTTCCTATCATTTCTAACAGACGCACAGGCCTGTGACTTAAGTTCTTTTTTCTTCTTAAGCTTCAAACACTCACCAATAACATGACCTTTTTTCTTACAATAATTGCATGTAGGAAGCGACCCCACTCCTGGGGATGCCTCAGAACGCTCGGACCTAGGACCGGACGTAGAACCACCTTGAGATGGTGACTGGGAACTAATGGACGACTGAGACTCTTGTAAATTTTTCTTTGGAAAATCTGAAGTTTTTGCGCTATCGCTAGATTGAGTTTTTGACACAAAATTTTTCTTATGAGTGAGAGCATACGTATCAGACAAAACAGCGGCTTCTTCAAGAGTTTTAACATTTTTGTCTTCCAAATGAGTTCTTAAATCTTGATGTACACACTCTTTGAACTCTTCTATCAGAATTATTTGACGCAAATTGTCAAATGAATTGGGAATTGTCTTAGATCGAAACCACTGGTCAAATAAATCTTCTTTTTCTCGAGCAAATTCAACATATGTTTGATTTTCAAACTTTTTGTACTTTCTAAACTTTTGTCTGTACGCTTCAGGTACTAATTGATATGCTCTCAAAATCGTGTCCTTGACCTTGTCATAGTCTGAACTCTCAGCAATACTGAGCGCCGAGTACACTTCAGCCGCTTTGCCAATAAGTACGCTTTGTAATAAAGTTGGCCAAAAATCACGTGGCCACTTCAGATTGGCCGCGATTTTCTCAAAATGTGGAAAATATTTGTCCACGGACTTTTCTTGAAATTTTGGTACTAATCGGATGTTTTTGGCGGCGTCGAATTCAGACTTGACAAGCGAAGGAACAGGATTTTCCTTAGCGCTTTTCTCTAACTTTAACTTTTCTAACTCAAACTGGAGTTCTTTCTCGTGCATACGTTCCTGTTTCTCTCTTTCTTCCTTTTCTCTTTCAAATTGTCTTATTTTTTCTTCTTTTTCAAATTGTCTTTCTTTTTCTTCTCTTTCAATTTGAAATTGTCTTTCTTTTTCTTCTTTTTCAAATTGTCTTTCTTTTTCTTCTCTTTCAATTTGAAATTGTCTTTCTTTTTCTTCTTTTTCAAATTGTAATTGTATTTTCATTTTCTCTAATTCAAACTCAAATTTTGACATTTTGGTTTCGCTTGAAACAGGTTCAACAGGAAAATCGTATGACGAAAAGATTTCCTTAGCTAAAAGCTCTTTAGTCACAATATTTCTAATTTCTTGTTTTCTCATAGAAGATTTTACATCTAACTTCAAGTGAAGACCTAAACCAATCAAATCATCTTTCTTCAATGATTCGAACTCTTGTACAGTCGGCGATTTCAAAAATTCAGTGACCGAAAATACCATGATTGATTTCTGCTGGCAAACGTTTTACTAAAAAAATTTTTCCTTTTTTTTTTAACGAACTTTACGTAAAGTGCAAATATGCAGAGATTACTATCCCGGACGAGCCCCCAATTCTGTTATGGGTCAGAATACCCCAAAACGCCAGCAAAAATCAGACAAAGACAGAATATAAATTTACAAGTTTAATTATGTACAAAATATATATATTTACAATGATTACAACTTACAATACAATGTCCGGATCAAAGTGTCCGTTACGGTCCACAAAGTCTATCGAATGTATGGTTTCCGGTAATCACAAACGTTCTCGAAAGATCGGTGTCCAAACGTTGTTAAATGGATTAAAGTCTCAACAAATAAAGTATCCCAGTATATCAGAATAGATGAATGAATCGTGTCTACGAATGTGTACGAATGTCCCTTAACACAGTTCCTCAGAGGTATTTATACTTAATAACAATGAATTTACCAGAAGCTTCTAGAACAATGACTCATTACACATGATTAACAATAGAGTAAATTCTAGAAATCACAGTCATGTGATGATAATGATGTAACAAAGAACATACTGGAATATTCTCTAATGAAATAAACATGACATAGTAAAATCTAGAAAGAATTATTATGAAATCATTAAATAACATGACTAAGTACATGTGTACCTACACACAAAGCAAAACTAAAATAATACATGACCCACAACACATGACTCCTTAAGATTCAGCTTGAACTATCTCTAAAAATGATAATCCTGCTACACAGTATAGCTACTTATCTTATTGTACGAACGAAACAGATAAAGTTTCTTGTAGTACGTCTGGGGTCAGCAAAGATCATTGGAGATTTGTCACAGACTATCCTATTCTTATCACATAGCGTAACCCTTACTAGAAAGAAGGATTTAACATGTCCTGGATAGGAAAAAAATATATAAAAGAAGGGAGGAGATCTCCAACCAGACCCTGTTGCAGCACCAACAGCAAAACGCCAAAACGCCACACAAGTAGGAAATGGTGTGGTTATCCTGGATAACGTGCGCACAACCCTCTCACTTCTTCGATTACCCGTAGGTCTCGAAGAACGCATAATTGTGGTGTAAAACAACCTCCTCACTGTTAGATGACCACACACAAACAAGACCGCAAAACACAGGGGCCCAAAAACACAGATGAATATGTAAATGGATATAAAAAGAGGGTGTTCGTAATACAGTCCGTGCTCTGCCGGTATCGTATAGAGAACCTTCCCCCATAGAGACTCTTCCCCCCGGAAGGTTTTCTATATAGAGAACCTTCCCCCCGGAAGGTTTTCTATATAGAGAATCATCCCCCACGGAAGGTTTTCTATATAGAAAATCATCCCCCAGGGGGAAGGTTCTCGATATAGAAAACGTTCCCACATCATAGAAAACCTTCCCCCAAAATCCGGAAAGCCATACGTATTTTTGATATCGTCTTTGGTTTATGACTTTCTTCCTTCCAATATACACGATAGATCTATAGAAATTTTAAGATAGTGGTATTTCAAATAGAATTCAAAATGTTTTCGAAGATTCTTTGGGTTCATTTTAGGACATAATAATTCTACGTCTTTGGGTTCATTTAAGGACATAATAATTTTACGTCTTTGGGTTCATTTTAGGACTTAATAATTTTACGTCTTTGGGTTCATATTAGGACATAATAATTTTACGTCTTTGGGTACATTTTAGGACATAATAATTTTACGTCTTTGGGTACATTTTAGGACATAATAATTTTACATCTTTTGGTACATTTTAGGACATAATAATTTTACATCTTTTGGTACAATTTAGGACATAATAATTTTACGTCTTTGGGTTCATTTTGGGACATAATAATTTTAGGCCTTTGGGTTCATTTTGGGACATTATAATTTTACGTCTTTGGGTATATTTTAGGACATAATAATTTTACATCTTTTGGTACATTTTAGGACATAATAATTTTACGCCTATGGGTTCATTTTGGGACATAATAATCTTACGTCTTTTGGTGCATTTTAGGACATAATAATTTTACATCTTTTGGTACATTTTAGGACATAATAATTTTACATCTTTTGGTACATTTTAGGACATAATAATTTTACGTCTTTGGGTACATTTTAGGACATAATAATTTTACATCTTTTGGTACATTTTAGGACATAATAAGTTTACGCCTTTGGGTTCATTTTGGGACATAATAATTTTACGTCTTTGGGTACATTTCAGGACATAATAATTTTACATCTTTTGGTACATTTTAGGACATAATAAGTTTACGCCTTTGGGTTCACTGTCTTCTCTTAAGAGGTTTGGACAGGGTCCGTCATGGAGTCCCGTCGTTACAGTCAGTTAGAGTGCAAGTTTCAAGAATGTGCTGGTACAAGACCGCATACTGGTCAAGTACCAAGCCTAGTGTCCGTCAGGTGACATTAGGATCATATCCACGGTATAAAAGGCGTTTGATGATTCTGACGCATTTTCGATGGTTATGCTGTCACCTTTGATCCTTCTAATTTTGCTTATCATATCAACATAAAAGGCAAATTGTGTAATACCCAAAGTAATGTACTTTGTTGCGCGTATAGATCCGAATTTTAAAAGCAGTTGACTGTAATTTTTGTAAAATTTCCAGAAGGGTAAACTAGTTTATGAAAGCGGAAACCTTGACCTAAAAGTTTCTTGGTAATTTGTAAATTCTTAAATCCAAAATATTAGTACATGCTCTAGCGTACCGAATGAGCTGTGATATGTAAATGCCGTGTGACGGTAGTCTTGGAACATCACTGTCAAGCCAGGGGAAATTTACTACACGTTGAACCCAAAATCATCTCTTTTGTCATGTACACTTTTATTAATCTTTCCATTTACAATTTTGATATTTAGGTCCAAAATGGTGTTTCTGTGTTTGTAACGTTTGCCTTGTTCAGTGTTAATTCTTGTGGATAAATTTCATCCAAATATAATTCAAAAGCAGGATTGCCAATAGTTAGAATATCATCAAGATACCTAGAAGTATTATTGAATATTTCAAATCATCAAATATTCTTTGCTTTTGAACATAAATATTGTCAAAGGGGAAGGACAAGGCATTACACAGGTCACTACTTGTCCATGATTTGTATGATTTGTAATCTGTCGAGGAAAAGAAACCCTTTGATTCAGATGTAGAAATGTAAGTTTTCTGTTCTCGATCAAAACACAATTTAATGAGTTTAGATAATCGATCATTAATTTTGTCATGAGGAAGTGTGGTGTACATATAGAGAAGCAGTATGAAGAAATCGTAATGGCTTGGAAATTTCCAGATTTCAATTTGACTATCACAACCCCTGAATTCTAAATAGTCCAAAATAAATTTACGTCGTTCCTGTTTTGAACAGTTTCACAATATCTAGTTACGTGTTCTTTAATAGCCGTAAGTGCTGACGTCAAATTTCAAAACAAAATTGTAGTGAAGCAGTTGCTAGAATTAGCAATAAATTGAAATTTGGAGGGAGACTTGTGCAGTTTTGGTATGCAATATAGTGTTGGGAGATCCAATTTCCAATATTATAGAATATGATAAAGTTTGAGCTATTGAAGGTGGTGCTGATTTTGACACATTTCTTTTTTTTTTTATCTAATTACAACTCTGAATAGACACACAGACCTGACTAGCACATTAATTGTTACTTTGTGCAATGTCTTCAAAAACAATTCTTAAAATGTTTCAATAGTACTTCTAGGTACCTGGATGATATTCTTGCTATCGCGATCCTGTTTTTGAAAATGTCAGAATGTTATTTATCCACAAGAATTGACACTGAACAGGGCAAACGTTATAAACGCAGATACACCATTTTTTGGACCTAAATATTAAAATTGTAAATGGAGAGATGCATACGAGTGTGTATGACAAAAGAGATGATTTTTTATTCAAAATAGAACATTTTCCATGGCTTGACAGTGAAGATCCTATACTACCTGCATATTCTGTGTTTTTTGCATTGGGTGTTTTCGGGTTTTGCTGTGGGTGCTGCAACCTAGTGTTGTTGGAGATCCCCTCCTTTCTTTTACATTTCACCGTTTATCCGGTAAGCAAGAGCATGCACTAATGTTTTTGATTTTCATAGTAGAAATTCAAAAATTATCAAGAAACTTTTAGCTTTTCACTTTCACTAACTAGAAAAGACTTTCTGGACATTTTACATAAATTATTGTCAGCTCCTTAAAAATTTGGACCCATTCAGGCAACGGAGTATAATACTATGGGTATTTCACATCCTACCTTTTATGGTGAGATAACAAACAAAATAAGAAGGATCAAACGCTTTTTTACTTTGGTGTTATGCTTTGGATGCTGCTGTCGATTGTGTTGGAGATCTTTTCTTTTGTGACACTCGAATTGGATTACCGTTTCCCTCTACAAAGTCCTAAAATATTCACAACAAAATATTAATGAAACTCTTTGTCAATAATGGAAAACGATTGAATAAAAGTTTGAAAGTTAGAAGTAATTAACAAGGGAAAATTTGATTTGGGGACTTTCATTTTATTTAGAACAAACAACACAGGTCGCAGCCTCTCCTTCTAAATACGGAGGACATTGCAGTGATGAGCAGAAATAAACAACCGGGAATAGTACAGCACCATTTGAATTCTTTACACCGGAAAACAAATACTCTGGATTTTTTTCGACACAAATGAAATCTTTTGAGCGGCGTTTTTATGATAATTGGTGGCTAAATATCCACTATATTGTTCTGTCCATCCTTGATAACAGGATGTTCTACCAGGAATCATTAGTGTAGCACTACTGCTTTCACAAGCGGCGCACGGAACATCCTCGTCTTGTGAATTATCAGCGAAGAAATTGGTTTCAAACTCTGTTCCGTGTAAATAGTCAACTGCATTTCCGGCAATGGTAGCTGTCGATCTGTTTGTGAATTGTGGGTCACGTGGTAAGCAAAGAAAGTTGACCCCTGTTCCCGGTTCATTGTAGTAACCACTTGCAGTAAACCCTGTTCATGGTGCATGAGTAAAAGAGAGTGAATAAATGCAAAATTCATTCTTCTTTTTGACATTGTTAGAGTTGACAACATATTTTTATTATAAAATAATAATTCAATCAGTCTGTCTCAACTTAATGTTCCTAGCTCGAGGAACGTCATTTGTGTTGTAAATCTCAAGTAAGTGGAACATACTAACCCGAGTAAATTGTTTCAGCAGTTTGGTTGTTACATGTCTTTCTTCCCCAATGAATGAAAAAATCACCCACTGAAATCAAAATGTTTGTCATAATTACACTTTGGTATTAATCATTATGTCTTTACATACTTGTTGTAATGAAAATATGGATAATTACCATATCCCTGTACAAAGTACAAAATTGACAATTCAGAAAATCATAAACCGAAGGCATACAAAATCATAAAACAGGAACCAAAGCAAACAAACAAAAATCTTCACCACATAAAAAGTTGCGAACTCCCAATATGGGAGTGAGACGAGGTGCCTATGAAGAGTCAGCATCTCCTGCTTACATGATATCTGATGAAGTTCATTTCCTTTTTTCAAGGCAGCAAAACAAGAACGCTGTGTTTGCGTATTGTGGCATAACGATGACGTCTTAGTATCCATATAAAAAGTGTGACGAACACAAAACACAAAATGAGTCAAACATAGAATGCAAAATCAGATTCCAAAAATTACTATCAAAAGGCTTACAAATTCTTGAAGAAAAATATATACATAAATCAGAAAGTTCTCATGAGAAAATAACATAGAACAAACAGACGGAGAAAATAAGAGAGCTTCATAGAAAATTTTTAAAAAAAAAATCAAAACATAACCAATCTGCACCCTTGATCAAAGCGGTCCGAACGTTCAGAGCACAGACTGTTTTTCGCCATTATGATTTGATATCCATTTATATTTCATATTTGTCTTCCTTGACCCCTTCGTTTTGCTGCCTGTTTATATCGTCACCATGTACTAAGGAGCTATAAAACATGAAAAGTGCGCGTTCTTCGAGACCTGACAACCGGATAAGACAGAGGATGATACGCACATAATCCGGATAAAAACACCGTTTGCTACTAAAGAGGGCGTTACACTCCTGTAAGAGTTCTTCCCCTTTTGTACGAGACTAATATTACCAGGGTTCCCTGAAATCTATAAAAGGAAATATGACGAGGAATATTGATATAGATTAGTAATTTTTGAAGTTTAAATTGCTGATGCAGAATTTTAGAAGGGAAAATGCGGGATTAGTTTGTACGAAACCAGTTCTAGTTTCCTTTTCTCAGTCAGTTGACAATGTCCGGTGAAAACAGAAAGTAGACAAGTACATGTGCTCATAACAAAGTTTTAGATAGGTGCCTTTTGAAATTTGCCAATTACTGAGTCTGGGAAGTACTGATGAATTTGGTGACGTTTGAAAGAGGAGAAAATTTGCAAATTATAATGAAGTTGCAAAATTCTGTCATTCCTTTAAGGGTTTTGTTATTGCAGATTATAAACCAGGGACGTATTTATTACATATTACTTTTTGCCTTGCTTTCTCGACTTTGAAACTGACTAACTGTTAGGCAATTCTTTGATGTTTATTTATATTAATGAGAAAGAACAAATAAAAGTAACACATATGAAACAATAAAAAGGGGACAAAATACATCAAGAAAGTTCTTTTAGGGGTTCATGAAAAGAAGTATTTCCCCAAAAAATCATACTATTTTACTGGTATTTGTCATAATACAAGACTATGCTATTGTGATAGAAGTTTCTACTATGTGGTACGTTGTAGTCCAATTGTACATGTCATAGCAACCAATTTCAACAATGTGCTGCGGCCTCTCCAGCCGACTGCGAAAAACGCCTTTGGCAGCTGTACGCTATGCTTGTAGCAGATAGTCGGTACCGTTTGGATTTTGTGAACTATTAAGGTAAGGTATTTCATTTTTTGTTTTCATTCCCATTTCGTAGCATAACTCATCATTCAAGAGAATAACTGGAGGTTAGATCGCATGCCGATGGCGAATAAGCATCTCATATTTGGTAGCATAACCAATCACTCAAGTGAATTAATGGCGGTAAGATCGTATGCCCATAAAGAATAAGCATGACAAATATGGATAATGACCATATCCCTGTATACAGCACAAAATCGATAATTCAGAAAATCAGAAACCGAAGGCATACAAAATCAGGATAAAACGGAAACCAAAGCAAACAAACAAAAACCTCCACCACATGAAAAGAAGCGAACTCCCGATATGGGAGTGAGATATGCCCATGAAGAATAACCATCTCATGTCTGGTAGCATAACCCATCACTCAAGTGAGTTAATGGACGTGCGATCGCATGCTCATGAAGAATAAGCATCTCCTGTCTGGTAGAATAACCCATCACTCAAGTGAATTACTGGACGTGAGATTGTATGCCCATGAAGAATAAGCATCTCATGTCTGGTAGCATAACTCATCACTCAAGTGAATTAATGGACGTGAGATCGTATGCCCATGAAGAATAAGTATCCCCTTTCTGGTAGCATAACTCATCACTCAAGTGAATTACTGGACGTGAGATTGTATGCCCATGAAGAATAAGCATCTCATGTCTGGTAGCATAACTCATCACTCGAGTGAATTAATGGACGTGAGATCGTATGCCAATGAAGAATAAGTATCCCCTGTCTGGTAGCATAATTCATCACTCAAGTGAATTAATGGAGGTGAGATCGTATGTCAATGAAGAATAAGTATCCCCTGTCTGGTAGCATAACTCATCTCTCAAGTAAATTAATGGACGTGAGATCGTATGCCCATGAAGAATAAGCAACTAATGTCTGGTAGTATAACCAAGTACTCAAGTGAATTAATTGAGGTGAGATCGTATGCTCATGAAGAATAAGCATCTCATGTCTGGTAGCATAACTCATCACACAAGTGAATTAATGGACGTGAGATCGTATGCTCATGAAGAATAAGCAACTAATGTCTGGTAGTATAACCAATTACTCAAGTGAATTAAATGAGGTGAGATCGTATGCTCATGAAGAATGAGGATCGCATGTCTGGTAGCATAACCCATCACTCAAAACTTGCAGAAAAGGTTACAAGGAGTGAATGCATTACATGTTTCTTCGAAATTTTCAAGATGCTTTAAATCCGAACAAGTCTTCCTTGACAATTTTGTAATTTTTAAATAAATAAATGATGTAGATAATTGAATACTAGTACTAGCAAATATCTCTTACCTTTTTGACTTTGAATTGTTTTTAGTTGTGACTCTAAGGCGGTGTTTTTAACGATAAGTTGTTGCGTCAGAGATTCAAGGTTTGAAATTCGTGATTCATAATAACCAGGATCATTCAATAGAATACGCTTTTCTTTTTCTTATAAGAATGAGTCTCAAAAACGAATGAAAGGAACAATAAAATACTTATTTGGAGTATCATGACTCTTAAGATATCAGCTAGATTTCTCTCCAAGAGATTTTGTTAGTACACAGTGTAGTGTAGTGTCATATCGTGTTGTATCAGTTAAATAGATAACGTTTCTTGTAGTTCAGTCAAGATCAGACAAGCAACGACTACTAAAGTTTGGTCTTGACTAGGAAGTAATACTGAGGATATTACCTAGATTAAACTACAAATCGTTTTCTTTTAAAATATGATAAAAAAGAATAGATGCGGTATGAAAATTCATCTAGGCTCAAAATCAACAGCATATAGGCACCCTAGATGGTAACTCTAAAGCGAGTCGAGTTTAATTCAATTTTAAGAAATGTGGGCCAGAATATTTATTATTTGCCACCAAAGAGTCAGATTAGTTATTTTCAACATGGGGGAACAGAATATTTATTGCCCAAAAGTGCCATCCCCTTCCCCTTCAGATTCAAATAATCGTCTCCTTAGATTGCTTCAAAACATTTGCCAAATGCGTCAAGGTTCACTTATTGTTTTAGAATTGAGCAACTGAGCAAGTAGACAAAATGCATGAAGTAAAAAATGATGGTTATAATTAGGACTCTTGGTAGTATTTTCTTTCAATTATAAGATTGTATAGCGACGTGTTCAATCCGTAACTCCCAATAACTACATTGAAAAGAAACAATGGAATCATAAGAAAGTTCATCCGTCCTATTCGGATTATTTAAACTGTAAAACTGACCTTTGTTGAATTGTAAAACGCAATATATTTTAAATCAAATGAACTAAACAAATGTAGAGATAATAGTTTTTTTGTGGTTGGAATCTGTAACCGTAACATCTGTTACGTAAAACATTTGAAATTTGTCTTTATTTCAAAGGTATTATCCTAATCTTTAAATCCTGTGTGATCTTTGAATTAGAAAAACAAATACACCAAAGATTTCACTAATTTACCTAAAGATATCTCCCAAGTTTATAAAACCTATGTCTCATATAATTATTTTGTTCCCTCGGGCGTTTCCCCATCACCTGTTGTTGTATATCCATGTGTAAATGTGTAAGATGTTCTTATATTTAGTTTAGATAGAATGCTATTATACTGGACTTTCATTTGCTTTTATTTCTTTACGAACTCAAATTGTGGTAAGTCTCAGAAATTGTACACAGGAAATATTTACCATAAGGTACCATAATGATCATTTTCGAAGGAACAATCTGTATTGGCTTCACAAATCATTTCAGATCTTCGGTATGTCGCTGTTATGTGTGCATGAAAAAATCTTATAAATAATGAACGTCTTCAAATTTAATAGCCTCATTTAAGAACAGATAAATTTGCAGCACGTTCCTCAATCTAAGCAATGTAATATGACCAAAGAGTATGAAAGTTATTATGCCCAACACTGAAACGTAGACGTAGCAGGATAGGTGGGATGTTATGCTACAGGACCCACATTTTGGAAATTTCAAGAAATTTTGATAACATAAATTTTCGAATGCGTTGAAGTGTTAAACGTCTTCAAATTCATAGTATTTGTAGTATATGATGGACAGTGGCATATTATGGATTGTAGTATTGTTAAACGTCTTCAAATTCAACAGCATCATTTTAAGAACATATAAATTTTCAGCTTGGACCAGACATGCACGTTTCGGGTAATTTACCCTCGTCAGTGATCCTCAATCTAAACAATGTAATATTGCCAAAAAGTGTGAAAATTACTATGTCAAAACATTTACCGAAAGACGTAGCAGGATGGGTGGGATATGATGCTGCAGGACCCACTTTTTAGAAATTTGACGAAATTTTGATAACATATCCAAATAAAATCTATGTTCAAAAAAGCATTGGAGGGATGGTGCTAAGATGTTAAACTCCTTTAATTTCGATGATATTCATCGGTGATATGGCTAGTATCCGAAATAGCAAAAAAAAAAAAAAAAAAAAAAAAAAAAAAATTTATGTCTCATTGATAAAAGACCAAAACAAAGCTTCTTTCAGGTGACAGAGCTGGAAAGAAGTAATTATTACACTTGACAAACATCAGGCCACGGGGAACGATTTTAACTGCTCCACGCTGCAACGTGAAATAAGCGTCTATATTAATTATGTCGAGGGGTTCCAACTCTCTACCTTCTTGAAGAAAATTCCAAATCAATTTACATGCACCAGACACGTGTTTCGAATATTGAATTCTCATCAGTGATGCTTTCAGCGGCGCCACCATAAATAGTTTCAGTAGCGCCCTCTTTAATTTTTTGAAGTTAGATTTTTACATTTACATTACAGAGAGCGCGCGGCTCCAAATTTCCTGTAGGGTCGATTCAGTAGCATATCCAAATAAAATCTATGTTCAAAATAGCATTGGAAGGATGGTGCTAAGATGTTAAACTCCTTTAATTTCGATGATATTCATCGGTGAAATGGCTAGTATCCGAAATAGCAAAAAAATATTTTATGTCTCATTGATAAAAGGCCAAAAATGAAGAAACGATCAACCGAAGTTGATCGAACTTGGCTACATGTGCCCTCGGGGACTCCTGGTTCACCAGCAAACATGTCTGTGATGTTGATAGTATTGTACATAATGTAGTATACTATGATAAAAGCCGTAAATATTTCATCTCCTAAAAGAGCCAAGATATGGTTGGTGAATCGACTCTTTAGCTTCAATAAGAATCACCTTGCAGCAGATTATCCATATCAGTTTTCTCAACTGGGACTTCTCCCGGTTGCAACCAACAGCAATGCACCTGAACACCAAATGCGTAAACACAGTTTAAATACACACAGCAAGAGACGTAAAAGTGACATACAACATAGACACATTAAACACAAACGACACACATAAACCAGTGAAACCAATGGACAATCGGCGACGACTAAGGACTGCCATCTGTCACGCGGGTAGTTGATTTTATGTTATCACACTTCATTCGTAGATGAGCATGTTGTGTTTGAAATTTCCTGATGCAACTTTTACAGTATTTGGATTCGAGATGATATTTAATAGATAAGACTTCAACGACTACTAAGATGAAGTAACGAATACGAATACATTCTGATGGATTGCTCCAATTGAAATAATTCGTAGGGAAATGAATTTCTTTATTAGAGATTGCGATTGTGAAGATGCATGGAGTTCAAACGACACTGGGTTGGGTATTAGGGGGTGTTAGAATGCTGTGAAGGATGGAATTTTCTGAGATGGATTTTTGTAACATAATTGAGCAGTGTTTTCTGTCAAGGTTCGTCGTGAGGTTCTGGTTATTAAGTTATTATATATGCGTAGCGTCAAAATTTATCTTTTCAAGACTTTATAGTAGTTATCCTTAATGGCAAGATGCTACATACGAATTCAACTTTTTTT
Source organism: Pinctada imbricata (assembly GCA_033119305.1). Lineage (NCBI taxonomy): Eukaryota > Metazoa > Mollusca > Bivalvia > Pterioida > Pteriidae > Pinctada > Pinctada imbricata. The sequence continues at coordinate 56,683,081 of VSWD01000006.1, read as the reverse complement.
TTATTAAAAGAAATAGATTTTAATGTTTTCTTAATTTTCAAATCGTTCATTCTAAATTAGCTTGGTCACCATGGTCTAACTGGAGTGAATGCCTTGGTAAATGTGAACATCAGACACGGATGCGGTCCAGATACTGTAACTCCACCATAGATCTAGAGGAAGACCATGTTAAAAACGATACAACATCATGTCCCGGGGACAGGACTCAGCTAAGACTTTGCAGAACAGAACAGTGTACTGGTAAGTATATGATCAATAGAAATGCTTTGAGGAAGAGAACCCAACAAGTTGCATAAGCAAAAAAAATCAAGACATGAAACACAAAATATGAATGCTCATTGAAAATTGAAATAATTAAGAAAACGGAAAATGTACAGATTGAAAGTGACCATTCACAATGTTGCTTTTGATGAGGTGCTCTAATGGAGATTTATTAGACATTTTTCACTGTCACGAACTTCGCACTTCGTACTTCGAACTTCGCACTTTGCGTATGATAGCAAGTTTTATGAGAGGGTTGCCAGTAGTACAGGAAGTCCAATATACCAATTCTATTGAGTATACTTATCAAAATGCAGATGTCTCTGCTTATGAGTTTATACATGAACGGCAGCTACGCCACTGATTCTTCAATATTCGAAGTGCGAAGTCCGTCACAGTGAAAAGAGTGTATCCGCAACTATCTTGAAAAGGTAAATGGGTATTTATATCAAATTTTGTAAAATTAAAATAATGAATCGAAACATAAATCATGTATGACGATTCTCATATTCTGTTGCCTAGGCTGCGATTTTTTAAAAATTGATTTTAATTCTATTTTTGGTTATTTTCAGATCAAGAGAAAGAAGAAAATCTTATAACGAACATCACCATAGCTTGTATCATGTTTGTACCTGGAATTATTATATTTGTGGTTGTAGGACTTAAACACGCCGCTAGAGAAAAACGAATGAATAAAAAAATACTGACGACCGGAACAAAAGAGAAAGATCAGAAACAACTTATACAATATCCGAAACCAAAAGGAAGGCAGATGTTACTGATGTTGAAATGCAGGAGAGTTTATATAGCTCGAAAAGAGCGAAATTTACGTCATCATCACGAGTGAAATAAATTAAAATGTATTAATTAACATAAAATTGTTTATAATATTTGTTTCTTCTGTCTCATAAAGAGCACATGTAAGATCTACTCTGTGCTTTCACTTAGAGTGTTTCGATGATTGGCTGTGGATGCTGTAACTCCGAGTCATGTTGGAAATAATTTCGTTTCTTTCAGATTGGCTCAATGCTGTCAGACGATTTTGTAAGCTTCATAAATCTGTTTCTTTGAAAATATGAGGTATTGAGTGTAGGCTCTAGTTATTCAAAGGTTTCTTCAGTTTGTGTTTTCTCATACGCTTCAATTCTTCAGAAGATCTGATCTATCTTAATTTTAAAAATCTCAAAGTTTGACAATTTTAAATAATCATCAAAGAAGTATCTATCAGTTGTTCAGTTCCAAAGTCGAGAAGGCAAAGCAAAATCATTAGAATTTCCATTTGAACGGTTGCGAAGCAAAATGGGACCAGGTGCCCGGGGAGAGTCAACGTCTCCTGGTTGCATACAACAACCGTTATAATCAATTATGAATATATTTGTAAAGATGATATCAGGTTGTTTTGATGTTTAGATCGATGATTAATGAAAAAAGTTGTATTCCTCAATCTTCATTCGGACTTTATTTGGAACAAACGACACAAGTGGCAGGTTCGTTTGCCTTATAGGGAGGGCATTGTAGTGCTCCACATGAGAATACCACAGGATAGAAAAGAGCTCCATCTGTTCCCCTCTGGCCTCCAAACAGGTACTCAGGCCTTCTCCTCCACACAGACATACTCATTCTGGGCAGTTTGGGAATAATAACTGGAAGCAAGATAACCTTTGTATTGCTCAGTCCACCCTTTGTAGCACGCGTTGCGTCCCGGTATCATCAATATACTAGCACCCGCCGTACTCTGACAAACAGCACATGGAGCATCTTCATCCTGTGATTTATCACCGAAGAAGTTAGTCTCATATTCTACCCCGTATAGGTAATTAACATAAGAACCAGAAACCGCATATGACCCGTTACCAAAAAGTGGGTCTCTTGGAAGACATAGATAGTTAGTTCCTGAACCTGCGTAATTATACCATCCTCCTGCAGCGAATCCTAAATTAAAAATCAGAATGTGACTTTAAACTTTGACAGTAGGAGATAATATCTTTTGCAGTGTAGATATTTTTTAAACAGAAGCCATAGTAACTAAACTGAAAATACGAGTTCAAATATTACAATAAATTCTCCAACGATACTTCAGAGCGGCACTCGGGTCGACGAACAAAAACCCAAAAAGAAGGGGTAAAAAGTGCGGCGAAGACACAATGCGCAAAATAATCGTTCTTAAAACATAAAAAACGACGAAATCAACAATGGTTATCGAAAAGACCTTTGAACAGCCATTAGTTATTTGTATCTTCGATAGCATAAAAGTAATTCTGAAATATCACTTAGTATCATGATCCCCTGAAAACTTAAGAAGACTGTTATATTCTACAACCTGACTGATTTTACAAACAAAATACGCAATTCGGTGAGAATATAAAAAAATAATAACTTCTCACCAGAATAGACGGTCTCAGCAGTTTGATTGGAACAAGAAGCACTTCCCCAGTGAACGAAAGTTGCACCACCTTAAAAGAAAAACGGTTTTAGAAAAAAAGGGATTTTTTTTAAATTATGAAATATTTTAAAAGTTGTTACGTAATTTTGCATCTTATTCATTCATTATTTTTCTTTTGACGGATTATTCAGCTTTCTTTGTCAAAGATGAGTATTTGTTTGCAGCTATTTTTATAAATTTCAGCATTCTTACATAGACCATTTGAACTTATAGTTTCATATTTCCTTATTTAAAGATTTATTAATAAATCGACAAAAGATATGGGATGCACACATCATGAGATTTGCTAATAAGCATTTCTTGACAAACTATAAAAAATATCAACACTTATATACATACTGTTTTGACGTTGAACAGACTGTTGGAGCTGTAACTGCCGTGTCAGAGATTCCAAATGAGAAATCCTAGACTCGTAATACCCTGGATCGTTCAACAAGAGTCTTTTCTCTTTCCGACTTTCGGTAGCAGCTTCATGAACAAGCAATATAATGAGGAAGACGACAGACATTGTGTTCCCTTTATTATCATGCAGTCAGGATTGTCTTATCTATTGTCCTTGATGCACCTTACTGAAGATTTCTTTTCGATCACATGAATATTAATTTATAACCTAGACATTGTAGGAAACAATATATCGAAATTATCAAATGTGTCTATATACCTGATCGTTACTATCTCAAACCGGAATCAGGTATTTCTGGTGATGTAGCATTAGTCATTAGCAATCTTCAATCAACCAAATAATCTTGCTAACCACATTTAAAAAAATTCCTGATGAGGATAATACATGTCCTTCAAAAGTTTTGTCATCTCAGGCTGTTCATGGGTATTTTTCGTGTATAGAACTTTTCTTAGATGTCTAAAGGCTTCCTGATTTTAATAGTTTCCAGGTTTTGGTATTTTCTTGTCTAGTAGTGATTTTAAGAAATCATAACTTATAAGGTATACATGTGTCATGATGTGTGTATTTCATTTTTTGTGAACTTCGGTTGCCTGGTCATTTCAAACAAAAGGCATATTTTTTGTACGATTGAGACATGTTATTTATGATTTATGAAGAAAGAAATTTTGATTCAGACATATTTATTTCATTTAGAGCAAACAACACAAGTGACAGGTTCATCATTCTTGTAGGGAGGACACTGCAAAGTTCCACATGCGAATATGGTAGGATAGAACAGAGCTCCATTAGTACTCTTTTCTCCGCCAAATAGGTATTCGGCATTCTCTTCAACACATACATACTCACTTTGCCCCTTATAACCATAATAATTTGAAGAGAGGAAACCTTTGTATTGCCGCGTCCATCCCTGATAGCACGTAAGGCGTCCCGGTATCATCAATATATTGGTACCCGCCGTACTCTGACAAACAGCGCACGGAACATCCTGGTCAGCTGATTTATCTCCGAAGAAGTTAGTTTCGTATTCTGCACCATATATGTAATTTGTGAAAGAGGCAGAAACTGCATGTGAACCATCACTAAATTGTGGGTCTCTTGGAAGACATAAGTAGTTTGTTCCAGATCCCACGTAATTAAAATTTCCTCCTGCGGCGAAACCTATATGAACAAACCAGAAATAAAATGTTGCGGAATAAATTTGATTGATAAAAGCTAACATTGAGCATAAAACAAGGGCATATAATTCAATATGTAATGACCCCCCATTAATGTGGAAGTGTTCCAACTCTTTAACTTCTCGACGAAAATTTCAAACCAATTTTAATGCACCAGACACGTGTTTCGGGTAGCAAATCCTCATCACTGGTACTTAATTAAATGCCGAAGTGATTTTCAGACACAGCAGAGAGCATTTCGGTAGCACTCTCTAGATTTATTTTAGAATTTCATTTTAAACATTTTGTAAAGAGTGCACGGCTTTAAATTTCCTGTAGGGTCGATTCAGTAGCATACTTAGACAAAAATAGCATTAGAGGGATAGTGCTACGATATTAACCTCCTTTAATCTTCGATGGTATTTTTGGATGAAATGAAAAGATTCCGAAATACAAAATAATATATGATGTGAAATAAATAAAGGGCCAAAACAAAGCTATTTTCAAGCGACAGAGCAGGAAGAAGTAATTATAACACATTAAACATCCAGTCAATGGCGTAGAAGTTTTGAATGCTCCATACTCACGGTAGCATATAACGTTATATGCAAATAATCTCTTGCATGGGAATCCCTTTAGATTAAACAAGGTTAACACTGTCTAAATCTATTAAATATGAAAGTATATTAAACCTATAATATGAGCATCATTATCATTTATATGATGGTAATCTTTTCTGGTAAAAAATTGAGGTATATTTAAAGAACACTTACTATAAGGTAGATCTTGTCAGTATGTACCTTGTATAATCGTAGGGGATTCCCTTGCAAGAGATTATTTGAATAGCACGTGATTCAATACCGTGATACTGCAAAAAGAAATAAATCACCGTCGCATATCATGTGATACGCAAATGATATGATCGACGGAAATCCCCATCGATTAAACCAGGTAAATACTAAACAAATGGTTGACTATAGAATGAAACAGAATTTTACTCGGAAAACCTCATTCGTCCCACTAAATTGAAAATAAAATCACACCAGTCAGTAAGCTTTTTCGTATACTGAGGTCAGTTTTATCCTTGTACGAAGAAGGCTGAAAAAGAAAATAGCTTGACTTCCTTAAGGTAAGACTACAGGGAGGTAACTCTATTTTCATATCACGTTATATTTGAAACCTACATGGACGATAAATGGTATAAGCTCAGTTTATTGCATTATTTCATAAAAAAAAATAATACTCCTTGAAATGTTCATTGCTGAATAGGTATTTTTTTTGGGAAAAATGCATATTTTTCAATTAAAAATCGCCGAAAATAGGAAACAATTGTCATTTTTGCATGAATTCTGCTTCTAGGGGTATAAACATTAGAATATATACTATTAATTTTACTCTTTAAAGATGAGAGAATTAGACATTCGAACTTGAAGTATTTATAAAGCTATTAATAGAAACAGTCATTTTGCCAAAAACGAATTCGGGTACATATTGGTTTGACTGCTTTAGGATAAAGCAATACCATAGCTCTATACAATAAAAAAAACTTGTGTACCTGGCGACCTTCTAGCTATTAATAAAAATGATGAGTTGTTGCCATGGCAACCAGCAATATTTATAAGAAAATACACTCCTGAGAACGGTTTATTTTATAAGATTTTTTTCAAAATAGGCTTTAATTCATACACAAGCTATAAAAAATCAGAAAAATAAGGGTTTATATGACTTTTTGAAATTTCATGCAGTGCAGAGGTATGTAAAGTTGTGATGCGGTATTCTCCCAAACTACGCAGATGTTAAAATAGGCAAAAAATGGACGTTTATAGCCAAATAACAAGACGGGCAAATAATGATTTTTTGGTCTGAATAGTTCGAGGAGATATTCCTCTACATGTGGACATATCCATCTTTCTTTTATATCATTTCTATTAAAAGTCGCCACCCTGACCTGAAATCACTATCATGATATAGTCGAAGAAATACTCACCAGAGTAGACGGTCTCCGCAGTTTCATTCGAGCAAGAAGAACTTCCCCAGTGGACGAATGTTGCGCCACCTTGAAATTTATGTTAATATGAATTTTGCTATAATGAGATATGAAAAGTCAGAAATTCAAATTAATTCTCTCCTCTCTACACCATATGACTAGGTGATTAATCATTTTAAAAAACCTCACTTCATGCATCAGAATAGGGACAGTACACTTTATGCACACTGCTTTTATCTCCTTATAAAGTTATATAATAACCTGTTACATCTGTGACTTATTGCCTCATTTGTGATAGCTATCTATTTTCACTATCAACTGTGTCTTAGAAGACATCCTGGTTGTGAGAGGGTTTTGTTCACTTTATCCAGTAAACCAAAGCATTTGCTGTGAATGTTATAATGTAGATATATAACCAAGGGGTTTTGGCTATACGTTGTAGTTGTGTTGTGCTCCGTAGTTCTGATCGTGAGTTGAACTTTGCGGGAATGTTGGCATAAAAGAAGATATGAATATGCGTGATGATGGCGCTGTGGGCCGTAGATAAGAAGACGAAGAATGCCGTATTCCCGAGTTCATATAACAAAACTAAAAGAACAAATCTGATCTCTGATGATGATGATGATGATGATGATGATGATGATGGCGTGGTCGTAAAATAGACAAAATGTAAATGGAGGTTTAACTTTTAATTCCGAATATAGAGTGGTGTTGCTGGTTTGAACGTCCAGCTCCAACTGACGATAAAAAGCATAGGAAATGTAAACAATGGTAAAAATAACAATTGACATGAAACGATCGAACGAATAACAATTACACAAGACGTATAGAAAAGTGTACATACGGGGATTAAAGAGATTAACAAAACAATACATGGATTACACTGGACACGAGAGTTGATGCCGTAGGGCCGTAGAATATTTATACGTGTCAAGACATGAAAGAGATAAGTTAATTGGAAAGTAAATTGAGATCAATTGAAATGTCCGAAATCTTTATCTTGGATAAACTGGTAAATAAACAGAATAAAACACAATGCTAAAAGAGTGTGTCCGATGCCACTAAAATCAATGAAATTAATTACGAAATTAAAGAAATGATTCAAATTATAAGAAATTAAATGTCCGAATGTATGAAAATAACTGTCTAAAAAGTTTATGACCAGGAGAAAAAATATACACAATTTTCCTGGTCATAGATAACCGCCCAAAATCAAATCCGCGTTCACATTAGTCTCTATTCTTTTATGCATTGCTTTCATGTTTCAAAAGTGCACTTTTCTTGTTTCTATTTCGATCATTTTGAAGTGTATTCTTCCATGTTGCATTGTTTCCGACTGTTTGTTATGTGATTGTTCGTTGTTTGTTTCGGTCTCATGCGTGTGTGTTTAGCTGTGTGTCGTTTCAGCCCGGTCTCATTGGAGATATTTTCTCATTTCTTCACTCCCTTGTACGTTTTCGATGAATTGTCAGTGCAAATAGGATGTTAAAGAATGCCCCTTGATTCGGGTATATTCAAGATATTACAACATCATGAAAAAAAAAATCAACGTTCACTTCCAATCAGATATCCATGGCCCTATACAATTAAGGCATACATACTATTTTGATGTTGAACAGATTGCAGTTGAATTTGTAATTGTTGTGCAAGAGATTCCAAATGAGAAATCCTGGATTCGTAAATCCCTGGATCGTTCAAAAGAATTCTTTTCTCTGTATCGATTCCAAAACTCTGCACCAAAAACGTAACAAGGACAAATAATGCAAACATTGTGTCTCTTAGTCCGTTTAGTCTTATCTAATATTCTTGAGTCACCCAATTCTAGAAATCTCGGTTGAGCATATTCACGTATGTGTGTCACCTGATTAATAGACTATAAAAGTAAACTTTTGTCTAGAGAAGATTGAACTGTTCCAACTAAAAAGGTGACCGACTTCCAGTAATGTTACAAGAACAATTGAAGCCATTATGAATGAATACAACAGGACAATGATTATCTCTCTGTTGTCCGACCTTTCCACATGCCTGGTAAACACTTTTTTGTGTGTCATAAACTAAGTACAAATAAAAATGAAACAAACTTTATTCAAAGGAACGAAATTAGCCTGTCTGCGTTGAGTATCATTTAAGTTGAAAGATTATAGGTTTCATATTTAATAACAAAAAAATCAAAAAATATTAGTGATCTGCTGGAAGAGATGCCTTGATATACTTTTCCTTGGCACCTGATCTCACTCCGTGTTGGAATTATTCAATATGGCCGACAAATTACGCTGAATGATTTAAACTTTAACGGTAATTTTCAACATTGGCTTGGTACTTGACCAATCTACAGTCTTGTACCAGCGCATCCTTGAGACTTGCACTCTGACTGACTGTGACGACGGGACTCCATGATGGGCCCTGACCAAACCTCTTAGAGAATACAGGGCCCCGACCACCTGTCCTCTCTGAATGTCAGTCGGACTCCTCGGGTGATTACATACATGAGCTCGCTACAACCAGCAGAGCACGGACTGTATTACGCACGCCCTCTTTTTGTATTCATTTACATAATTATTATCCATCTGTGTTGCTGGGGCCTCTACGTTTTGCGTCTTGTTTGTGTGAGGTCATCTTACAGTGAGGAGGTTGTTTTACACCACAATTGTACGTTCTTCGAGACCTTTGGGTAATTGGAGAAGTGAGAGGGTTGTGCGCGCGTAATCCAGGATAACCACACCATTTGCTACTCGCGTGGCAAATGGCCGTCCAAAGTCGGCACCGGTTGCCCATTGGTCTCGTCGGTTTATGTGTAGTCTTTTGTGTTTGATGTTTACATGTCGTATGTCTCTTTTTCGTCTCATACTATGCTCGTCTTTTGTGTTTTTTAATCGGGTGTATTGGTGTTTTGCTGTTGATGCTGCAACAGGGTCTTGTTCGAGATCCCCTCCCTTCCTCTACATGGTCGCCATAGTACTCTCTATATAGACATAACCTCAGACAGTGCATGTTTTTAAAATATTGTTTTCATTTCCGTGCGTGAACATCGACGGCGGGTGCGGCTAGCCGAACAGGGGATGCTTACTCTTCCCGGTCACCTAGGGGGTCCGTCGATGCTCAATTTGGTACTCTATTGTGAGTGTTATTGAGATTGTTGTCAGGATCTCCTTTAACTCAAATCATGTTACCGAACTTCCGTTTGCTCTAAAAGGCTTTTGGTGTTGCTCTACTCACCATTTTAATGTTTTAATGATATGTAGAACACCGGCACGTCAAATAAACACACAACCAGTGCTTTGTGGAATGTGAAAGAGACAGTCCTGTCTATTTGAGTTCCTCATTTTTTATAACCTGATTCAGACTGACCCATGAGGCAATATACAGTCTATCAAAATGGAAATCATGTATTAGTCATCATTTATAACATGTATATGAACCTGGAGACATCAGATGAATATTTTGTATGGAACTGAACCTAATTACAGTCTCGAAAGTAAAGTTCTCAAGAGTTGTACCTACACTACATTCCGTGCTTGAACCGGACGGACATCTGAGGATAATTCATCAGAAAACTTTGTCCTTAGTGTTTTTATGGAATTGTGTTATTGTCTGCGTCTGTTTGTTCCATATTTCTTTTCACGTGAGAAAGTTCTTTTATTTCAAGAATTTGTTAGCTTTGATCGTGATTTTTGAATTCTGGTTCCGGGATATCGATGTTATTTATTTGGACTTTCAAAAAACATTTCACACAGTTCCTCACGGAAGATTACTGAAGTTAAACGTCTTCAATAGCATCATTTAAGAACAGATATGCATTATGGACCAGACATGCACTTTTTGGATATTAAACCTCAGTGATCCTCAATCTAAACAATGAAATATGGCCAAAGAGCATGAAATTTATTATGCCCAAAAATGTACCGAAAGATGTAGCAGTATGGGTGGGATATGATGCTACAGGACTAACGTTTGAGAAATTTCAAGAAATTTTGATAACAGAAATCTCTGAACGCGTCCACCAGCAGTGACACTCTCCGAGTGATAAAAATATTAAACGTCTTCAAATTCAATAACATTAAGAACGGATAAATTTACAGCAAGGACCAGACATGCACGTTTCAGGTACTTAACCCTCGTCAGTGATCCTCAATCTAAACAATGTTATATGGCCAAAGAGAGTGAAAGTCATGTCCAAAATTGTACCAAAAGACGTACTAGGATGGGTGGGATATGATGTTACAGGACCCACGTTTTAGAAATTTCAAGAAATTTTGATAACAGAAATCTTCGAATGCGTTGAAGAAACGATCAACCTTTGCCGAGTAAATGTAAGCATATGCATCTAGGCAAATCATTATTGCCAGATACATATTACATGTCGGGAAACAAAATCCAACGAACATTCTGCGAAAAGGATCTTCCATGATCCTTTCATGATCATGGATTAAGTACCCGAAACGTGCATGTCTGGTCCATGCTGCCAATTTATCTGTTCTTAAATGATGCTATTCAATTTGAAGACGTTTCACATTGATAACAAACTAAACTTCATAAATCACATCAACGAATCTGTCAAGAAACCAACACAAAACTAGGGATTATCAAACGGAATTTTATCCATCTGAATAAGGACTCTTTCCTAAACCTATACAAATTTCCACATTTGTAATATCGTCGAACGTTTGGTACACGCTTTATAAAAAGGACACAAAACTCATAGAAAACACTCAACGGAGAGCAACTAATTTAATAAAGGAAATTTGCCATTTATCGTATGAGGGGAGACTCAGATCCTAGGACTACCGTCTCTTGAAAATCGACGCTTGCGTTGCGACATGGTACAACTAAAAGGACATGATAAAATGGAAAGGGATTTTAGAGATAAACGCCAACAGTGTAACAAGAGGTTACAATCTTAAAATCGCCAAAAAGATAGCCGCCTGGACATAAGGAAATATAACTCTACCCAAAGAGTAGTGAATACCCGGAACAGTGCACCAGAGACCATAGTGGATGACACTAGGGTGAACTCTTTCAAAAGCCAATTAAATTTCCACTGGAAAATATGGACATCAAATTTTCGCTAAACCTGTTTCAGGTCTCACCAAGATGACATCAATTATTCAAGACAGAGCTAGAATGGATATAGAGGGTCTATCGACCAGATGAAAAATCTACAGATACAACTATTCTTATTCGGACTTTTAAACCACGATATTTCTAGTAATATTGAGGTTCTTCATCAATTGTTCATTTTCAATATATTGTTTTATGCATCTTTCATACATCTTAAGTGTGAATTTATTCAAATTTCGTTGTGTAAAGTTTTCTACCTCTCACTGTCGACCAAATAGGAACAAAAATTTACAGGTTTTATGGATACACGTATTTCTGTAATTGGAGTTCCGATCTATTGTCTTATACCTCTGCAGAAAATTTTCAACTTGGTAACCACCTTTGCCAAGGTGGCATGATTGTCTGCCCGCTGCTCTTGACGTTTGAATTCTTTGCTGATTTTTTTTTTTTGGTATTTCCTTATGTAAATCCTTACCTTAAAGTGAACATGCAAATATAAAGACAAGAGGCCCAGGGACCACATCGCTCACTTGATACACAGGTAATCTTACAGTAAATACAATCTACTAAATAAAAGGCTAGTCATACATGTATGAGCCTTATGATTAAGACACGCTTACGCTTCCTCATCAGCCAAGAAAAGGGGGTAACTACGTTCAATTCCCTGTGTTAATTTCCTAGAATCAGCTTCATCATTAAAGACCACGCACGTATGTATGTAGCCTGTTACACGTTTTGATCCAAAAATGACGAAAAAAATATTGATAAAAAACCCAACATCCTTCTAGATAATTTTGATGCTTCTGGTTTGTCGATATTAACCTCATTTTCTCAAAAGATGAAACCCCGTACCCTACTTTTCCTGTAGTGGTGCCACCTGTTGATGGATCAGGACGAAATGCAACAACACTCGTAGGGCACCAAGGGCTCTTTATTTCTACCTAGTAGTTTCATTAAAATCTTTCCAGCCGATTTTGTAAAGATGTCGAAATTGTTAAACTTGATTTACGACGGATGGACGGATTGTGGGCTATTACAATAAATCACCTTGAACCTTTGGCTGAGGTGACCTAAACGCAAAGTGTGCTGTCATTTTTACGACACAAGACGCAATTACCTTTTCTGATGTTTATCGATATACAGAGTTACCCCCTCCTTCAACTTAGGACGGTCTTTAACGCAAACTTATACTCACGACATTACACTCTTTGAAGTTGAGCATAAATTCAAGGTAAACATGCTTCTAAATGAACTTTTCTATAGAAATTCCATTTCGTCATAATCCACGTATATCAGGTACCGCCCAAAAGAAGTTATGTCTAAAAGACGGTTTCATCTCTTTCCAAAGATCTCACCATAACGACATCAAGAAACAGGAGACCATGAAGGAGCGGCAATTCAAGTGGAAAGTATTACAAAGTAACTACAGTTCGAATCATTCTCCATTAAGATTGCATGCTTTTAAAAATGGTTTTCTTTGCAAAAATATATTGAATTAATTTTTCAAGATCATGCTAGTTCCTAGAAAATTGCATTCCCTAAAATTATACAGAACATTTGTAAGTAAAATATGGATACTTTTTAAACACAAATCCCAACCATTTTCATTCTTTAATGCACAGATAATAGAATTGATCAAAAGTCCGATGAAAAATATCTACAAATTAAAGCTCTCAATGTCTGTTCCCTTCTGGTTGATAATTTTGCATAACGAAATTAGGATAGATTCATTCCATAGGTGTTTGAAAGATGTATAAAACAATATATTGAAAATAAAAAATTGTTGAAATACCTCAATTTACTAGAAATATCGTGGTTTAAAATCCGAATAAGAATAATTGCATCGTGCGTTACTCGTACTAAGAAGAGTTGAATCATATGTCACTTTCAAAATTCCAAAATTCATCAAAGGACGAGGTCATTTCAATAATTTTTCTTCATGATAAAATAACAAATACTATCTTCTTCCAAATGATATAATTTAGAGTGATGTTTCTTTTACAGCATGAAATTGTTTCAAAATTCGTCATTTGTGTCATTTGCACAGATAAGTGCAAGGTGTTTGAGAAAACGGTGCATTTCACTGATACCATAAATTGTTTCAAGAGGTACCTCGGACTTCCCTTTAGTGGAACGAAGCGTCTCATTTTTGGAAATTCAATCTTGAATAGAAAGCATGACTTCATAAAGACAATCATGTTTTCTTCATGTTAAACTTCCAAAGAGAATAGTTGCATCCGACGTCACAGAATAGTTGTATCATGGTCACGTTGTGTCGTGGTGGACCACCTGTCCTCTCTGATTGACGGCCGACCAGGTTTTTTATATATATTCATTTAAATAATTTAAATGTGTAAGTTACTTGTGCCCCTGTGTTTTGCTGTCTTGTATGTGTAGTTATCTTACAGTGAAAGCCTATTATACACACAAAGTGTGCGTTCTTCGTAATGATGGGGTAACCGAACAAGTCGGAGGGTTGTGCTCGCGTAATCCGGATAACACAGCTTTTGTTATTTTCATGGCAAATGGGTGACCTAAGTCGGAACCGATTGCCCATAGGTATCGTTGGTTTATGTGTAGTCTTTTGTATCTTTATGTGGAATTTGCCGAAGGGGACTCTTAGTTTCCTCTCGGTCTGTCCGTCTGTCCGTCCGTCCGTCAGTCCAATTTTCAGTTTTTCGGACTTTTTCTGTAACACATGCACATATCCAAGTGAAATCTAATACACAGCTTGGTCTTGGATAGTTACAGAGCAAGTTCGACTTTCGTCACACTTGACCTATTTTTCGAGGAATAATGCCCATTGATGACTTGCAAAATTCAGTTTTTGTCACTTTTCCAGACTTTTCTCTGCAACACATAGAGATATTAAGATGAAATTTGATACACAGCTTGGTCTTGGATAGTTACGGAGCAAGTTCGACTTTCGTCACGCTTGACCGATTTTCGGAGGAGTAATGCCCCTTGATGACTTGCAGAATTCAGTTTTTGTCAGTTTTCCAGTCTTTTTTTTCTGTAACAAATAAAGAATTTCAGGTGAAATTCGATACACAGCTTAGTCTTTGGTAGTTACGAAGCAAATTCGACTTTCGTTACGCTTGATCTATTTTTTGGAGGATTTTTGCCCCTTGATAACTTGCAGAATTCAGTTTTTGTCAGTTTTCCGGACTTTTTTCTGCAACAAATAGAGATATTCAGGTGAAATTTGATACAAAGCTTAGTCTTTGATAGTTACAGAGCAAGTCTGACTTTCGTCACACTTGACCTATTTTTTAAGGAGTTATGCCCCTTGATGACTTGCAAAATTCAGTTTTGTCAGTTTTCAAGGCTTTTCTCTGCAACAAATAGAGATATCCAGGTGAAATTTTATATTAGCCGAGTCTTGGATAGTCACAGAGCAAGTTCGACTTTCGTCACGTTTGACCTATTTTTCGAGGAGTTATGCCCCTTGAAGTTGATGACTTGCAGAATTCAGTTTTTGTCAGTTTTCCGGACTTTTTTCTGCGACAAATAGAGATATTCAGGTGAAATTTGATACACAGCTTAGTCTTTGGTAGTTACGAAGCAAATTCGACTTTCGTTACGCTTGATCTATTTTTTGGAGGATTTTTGCCCCTTGATGACTTGCAGAATTCAGTTTTTGTCAGTTTTCCGGACTTTTCGCTGCAACAAATAGAGATACTCAGGTGAAATTTGATACACATCTTAGTCTTAGATAGTTACAGAGCAAGTTTGACTTTCGTCACACTTGACCTATTTTTTAAGGAGTTATGCCCCTTGATGACTTGCAAAATTCTGTTTTGTCAGTTTTCAAGGCTTTTTCTCTGCAACAAATAGAGATATCCAGGTGAAATTTATAATTAGCTGAGTCTTGGATAGTCACAGAGCAAGTTCGACTTTCGTCACGTTTGACCTATTTTTCGAGGAGTTATGCCCCTTGAAGTTGATGACTTGCAGAATTCAGTTTTTGTCAGTTTTCCGGACTTTTTCTGCGACAAATAGAGATATTCAGGTGAATCTGATACAAAGCTTAGTCTTGGATAGTATACAGAGAACTTTCGACTTTCGTCATGCTTCACCTATTTTTCGAGGAGTTATGCCCCTTGATGACTTGCAGAATTCAGTTTGTGTCAGTTTTCCAGAATTTTTTTCTGCAACTAATAGAGATATTCAGGTGAAATGATACACAGTTTAAGTCTTGGATAGGTACAGAGCAAGTTCGACTTTCATCGATAAAGGAGATTAATCCTCAGTTTTCTTATTTCTGTAGTGAGCTGCACGGACAGTGAATCTAAATTCATGTTCAATTGATGAGTTCTGGGCAGAGTTGCAGGACAGAAATTTAGGGGACTTGTATCGCTCAGCGATCATAATTTTTGTTCCTTGTCACTTTTGTGTCGCTTGATGTGCTTGTCTACTCCGTTTTCCCAGATGGGTGTTTCAGTATTGTCCTGTGTGTGCTGCAGCACAGTCTTGTAATACGGGTATTTTTATGCCTGGTGAGGCACTAACATACGGGTATTTTTATGCCTGGTGAGGCACTAACATACGGGTATTTTTATGCCTGGTGAGGCACTAACATACGGATATTTTTATGCCTGGTGAGGCACTAACATACGGGTACTTTTATCAATTCTGATTCTGATTGGAATTTCACATGCACAAGAGTTATTTCCTACATACGAACTGATAAAACAGAGGAAAGGATCTCTTCATATTATGTAGATTCAAATGACACACTGAAATAATTACAGTGGAAGATACATACACGTATTTCAAATGAATATTTAATGTAAAAATACCCTGAAATGATTACGATGGAAAGGATACATTTCAAACGAATATTTAATTAAAACACCCTAAATTGCACAATCGATACCTCAACAACCCGACAATGTTCCACAGTACAGCAATAGTATTGTGGCCAACATGGCAAAATAATTAACATATGAAATACACTGTACTAGAGTACCACGATTCTCTTGAACAAAGAAATTGGTATTAAATCCTGCTGCCACAGAAATTAATTTCATTGAATGCGTCAATACTGTATCTTAATATGGATGGATGTATCACATATCTTAAATGAATATGTGAAACTTCGATCAAAATAATTTCAGCCTGTCCATCGACAAATCAAAGGACAAAAAGTAAATTACCATTTGCATCATACTTTTCGTCATACAAAGAGGAAATTACTCTTAATTATATAATTCCTGAATATTATGTCTGAACTTGAGCAGTATAGTTATCTATGTCTGACATCATAGCCTTGCATTGAATTTTGTATTAATGTAATAGATTTCGAAGCAGGACGTAGATAGGGCATTATCCATTGGTATTAAACAGGACGAAACCAGATTTTTTCTGGACCAAAATATCCGGAATCCTAAATCATGTAATTTCTTAAGAATCAGAAGGGTTTGAGGTGACCCTCTTGCGTGGAATTCTACATACAATTGCCTAACTCTAGACAACACTCCTACATCAAACATCTGTGGTAAAGCTCTCCACTCAGACCCCTCAACGTCCAGTTTTAGGATGTCAAGGTACCGATCTGTGTGTTTCAGCATCGCCATGATTGAGCTTAAAGTACGTAACTCCCATTTCTCTGAAGTTCTTCGATTTGAGCCACCTATTCCTAAATTATGGAAATGAATTTTCTCAGAATAGCGATGACTTTTCCGACCAATCGTTGGATCGAATGAATGGACTTCACATCCATACGTCCTGGCCATACCTTCATCAAATGTCCAATCCCAACTAATACCAAAGGAGTACACAAGACAAGGATACATCGGACGATATGGCGGATCATGGCACACGTTCCATCCACCGCTCTTTATATTCCCGACACGTACATTTTGATGACATAAAATCTGCGTTGAGGACAAAAAGCGATCAAAAAGTCTATGTGCATCCATACCCGATGTGTTTTGGATGATACTTTTAGAGGGTAGGTTTAGAATCGATGGCGGGTTTTCTCCAGGACGGATAAAATTCACTGTGTAACACGACAGGAACTTGCTGGTTTCTATAGAATTTGGTCGGCATTTCACTTCTCTGTTATATGAAAATATTCTAAAATTTAGTTTAAAAATTTGTTTAAAGTTCAAAAGCCATTGTTCATACTTAATTAACGACTCGCCTTTCATTGGGTTGATGTTAATCCTCAGTGATATCTGTTTGATCCGGTTCATGATGTTTTCTTGATGTAAAAGCTCATTCATGGCGTATATTTCATCACTGTCAGACGATACATTGAGGACAATCAGGTCAATGTTATTTCTCTGAGAAACTTGTTCAGGTATCCATTTTCTCATCGTTACAAACAGACTTGGTTTCCCCCTAAACATGCTCAGCTGTACGTTGCGGATATTACATCCATACTGCGTTTTCAGCTGGCTTATATATCGAGAATCCACCACGGAACCCAAAATAACCACCTCACAAGCGTTTTTGTTTAAAATATTTTTGTCGACACATACGTAACCTCCATCCTCATTGGCATGGCCGAATAACTTTGGTTCTGCGCACAACGTTTGAACGGATGTGACGTATCTGTGGTAAAGACAAGCCAGCACTTTCGGTGGAAGCGCGAGTGATTCTGGTATAAGAATAGGCATGTCGCCCACAGCACCAACAAACTCCTCGGGTATTGTAGAAACACAGTTCAAATCCTCAAAGTTATATCCCATAACACTGCCCAGACCGCTGTTAGTTAGGGGTACGTTGCTTGCTTTCCTCGGGTTATCGATGTTCCACCTCTTTACTTTAATCTGACCCTCCCATCCGTACTTATAAAACAGACCAACTATCACAAATACGAGAAATAAAACAGTTAGAATTTGTTTTCCGTAGTTAGACTGCTTCATTTTTGCCATTAATTTTCCATTCTGCATTTATTGGTAAAGGTTAAAATGGCCAATACAACTCATCGATATACCCCCTTTAAATATATAACAAGGGCTGCTCAGTAAGTTTGAACAATCGATTATTCATACATCTCGGAGTCATAAATTCATGATGGGATCGATGAATCCTCAATAAATAACCCATTTTGTTAAAAGTAAATAGTTCTTGATTCACTCATCACCGGGAATTTAGGCCTTTTGGTGATACTTGTACTTTTCCGTTTGTTTCTTGGTTTGTTGCCGTGAAACCGTAGTGCTGTAAAGATGATCAGTCTATTGTGTACGAAAGTTGAGTGAAATATGTATAAATACAGCGAAAGAAATAAACAAATATTCATGGGGAACTTGCATATATTAGAGACTACTCTCTTTAATGCGAAATACGAAATAAAGGGCTCTTAGCATGCCGATGATGATGTCTAAATTTCATACAAGAGAATTCCGAATGAGGAACCACAAATATAATCACTTAAATAAGATGCATGAAAAATGCATGCAACGGAGAAAAAACCTACTTCAATAATATAATTATATTGATACAGTAGTATGTTTTAGTAAATAAAATAGCAGTGACACAAAATATTATAATGTACCGGCAGCATTCATTCTTATTAAATGTTTACAGAATATAAGATTAGGAGAAATCTGTCGACAATCGTGACGTACGTTACTTAGAAATTCAATTTAGAATAAAAACAAATTAATTTAGTAAATAAAAGACAAAATGTCCTACCTGAAATTATAAGAAGACGAATCTTTATTTTCTATAATTTATGCTATGGTGTCCGTGAAATCAAAACACCGGATGGAACTATTTGTCTGTTTATTTAACACTAGATTAGGACATTCAAAGCCGACGTTTCACTTTTTGCGGTGACAGAACAAGTTTGAACAATTTTACTTAAATACCAAGCTCTTATTTCACATAAATAGAAAATTGAGTAATACTGTTTTGGAAAACATTGTGACCACCGATTATTCACGAGTTGAAGGTTAAGACGATTTATCCTATTAATACAGTTGTATCATCCTGAAAATGCTGTAAAAAGAAGTTATAAATAATTTCTGTTAAAAATTGTTGAAGATAATAGAATAACTTTTGCTAAATTGTAAAAGAAAAAAATAAATAATTTGAATTTGTTGCAAGTCGAAATGACCCAACGAAAGATTGTATTCGTAAATTGATATATTCCTACGGCAAATTTGAAATGTTGATCATATTGAAATAAAAAGTCATTTAATAGATATTTGAAACAGATATTTACAAATATTCGACGCGCATTTCCGTCTCTCTTATTGTCGTTTATTACATGTAATAGATACAACAGGTTATTATTTGGTATGCCCCTGTACGTTAGAATGATATTAAACAAAACCATTTAAATGTTCCTCTGAATTGTCGATAGGGCATTTATTTAATCTTTCATGACTGAATGAATTCCAATACTAGCATGTAAATATTTTTAAATGCGTCACACTTCCGGACAAGGAAAAACTTTTACCTTATTCGAAAAAAGACACATTCGACAGCCCATTGGACTTCAAAGTTAATAAGTTTCGATTTTCTTACTGGAAGGGAGGGGGACTGAAATCTTCAGATCAAATATATGTTAGATCCATGTTTTAAATTATTTTTTAATATGAAAAATCGTCACATTATGCCATTAATAAGTATGATGTTTATTTAATATCAAATGCTCTTTTTTTTAATGAACTTTCGTGTCACTAAAATAGAGGCCGTGGAGGTAATTTGCATATGTCAATGTCGCAAACACTTATTGCTGTTTTCTTGTATTGTTTGCTTCCTTTATCGCAACGAACCGTTCTAAAATGAATCGAAAATACTTTTATTTAAAATTGCAAATGATCTGGTTATCTTGAAGGCTATGGAACCACAGTGACGGGAAATTCCCCAAAGACATTTAAAATTTTGGTATTAAAATCTTTAGGAATGTAGCAAATCAATACAATGAAATCACTAGGGGAATTTTATATTTCATTGGATTCAATCGGTAAAACAAACACAGGACAATAGGTAATTAAATACTTCACCTTTGTTATCTACATTGCGAAATGACGACAAAGTAACGATCATATGTATTGTTAAAACAAAAAAGCTTTATACGTGTCGATCCTATGATTGTTTTACTGTAAAACGTGACCACAAGTCTAACGATATCCAATTTCAACGATTTTAAAGATATTCAAACAGTGAATTTGACTATTGACCCTGAAAGTCCATAGCGTTCTTTAGTTAAATGTTTATCTTATTTAAAAGATCCTTTAAAAAAGGATTGGACGACAGTCAAGCCTATTTAAATCCTCTCTCGGTTTTTAATGGTTCTTTTTAAGGCCTTTTTTAAATTAGCAATTAGTGTAACTTCGCTCTCGGTGAGGGGGGGGGGTGAATACAAGGATTTCTAACATTTCCAATCCTTGACCTTTAATCTATGACCTTCCCTTGTCATAAGCAATTAGTGTATGAAGTTTGGTAAAGATCCAATGAAAACCGTGCTTTCTAGACTGTATGCAAGGATTCTAAACATATTTCCGATCTGTGACCTTGACCTTGACATATGACCTTGAAAATCAATAGGATTCTTTCTCTTGTCATAAGCAAGAAGTGTATGCAGTTTCGTAAAGATTTAATTTACTTAAGAAATGAATCTTATATTTTTTCTGTTGATGCAGGTATCACCAGAAAAATTGGACAGAAAACTGCATCAATGCGCATAGCGCGTTGATGCAAAAGTTTTCTGTCCAATTTTTCGAGTGATACCTGCATCAACAGAAAAAAATATAAGGTTCAGTTCTTATCATTTAATTATCATCTATTTATGGAAAACAGACTGTTTCCTTGGATCTAAAAACAATCAATCACCGCACTATACTTCGTAAGTCGGAGGGTTTCGCAGTGATACGTATGGCAAAACAAGTTAAGGCAACCGCCATGATTCAAACAGCGAACGATCGTCTCTCTCTATATCTTGATAAGGATCAGTTTGAGCAAAGTCTACATGCACTGTTAATTTTGGAGTAAGTAGGAAAGAAATGGTACCCTTGAAATGATAAGCAAACACCAACAAATTGTATTTTCAGCAACGAGTTCATTCGAGTTTGAGGGAACCCCCGGTTCTAAAAATAGTGCTATAAATAGACTTCCGTGAAAAATTGTGTTGATGGAGGTATTAACAAAATTTCTCAGCCAATCAGAATCTTCGTTTCTTAAAATGACGATGGAAATTAGATGATTTTGTACGCTCTAGGCCGTATACGAGGATTTCAAACATATTCAGGCTGTGACCTTGACCTATGAACTTGAAAATCTATAGGGTTCTTTCTCCTTACATAAGCAATAATTGTGTGAAGTTTGGTTAAGATCCAATCAAATCTGCGCCCTCTAGACCGTATACAGTATTATAAACATTTCTAATTTGTGACCTTGACCTTTGACCTATGACCTTGAAAATCGACAGGATTCTTTCTCTTGTCATAAGCAATAAGTGTATGAAGTTTGGTAAAGATCTAGTTGAAACTCAGGACTGTATACAAAAGTGTGACGCATACATGCACACACCACCCTCTCACGTATACAAACATTCACACGAACGGTTGTAATATTATACCCCTTCAACCATGATGATGATAATAAGCAAACTTTGAGTTGAATTCAATGAAACTAATAAGCTCTACCCAAACGAAAAAATGGTCTAACAGCCTACCTGTCAGTCACATTACAATAATAAGCAAGCTTTGAGTTCAATATATTTCAAAAACCAATAAGCTCCGTCTGTTTTTACTATCGTGCAATTCTAAAAATTCTAGAGAGGCTCTAAGAAGAATAGTATTCCACGAGCACATGATACATCCATAAGTGTTCCTCCTTGATTTTCTGTTTGAAATTTTGATAATTCAGACAGAACGAAGTCGCTTATCAATAGGATCAGAGAGATATTCTAACTCTGAATGTGAACATGTCATGCTGACTTTAGTTATGGATGCACAAATTCCTATGTCGGACAGCCACTCTGTAACTTTCATGACAAAGCCTCTGCGTCTATGAGAACCATGTAAACATCAGCCAAGGAGGACTCTGAAATAGAAGACAGAAGTGTTCCAACTCTGCAGTCGGAGAGCATAAAAAAGTCAAATTAGGTACACCAGACATGCATGTTTCGTATATAATCGTCAGTGCAGCCATTTTTTCGATTTACAAATATTAACAAACAAACAAAAACCCCCCGTACATTTCTATTGTTTACAATAACATACATAGCAGACCATAGCAGGTATCAACCATAGCTTTACCTCCTTAAAAACAAATTTTGACTGAGAGTTTGATCTTACATTGTATAGCTATAAAGATGTTTCATCCCGATTCCAAGAGATGACTGACACCGCCCATGGTGGTCTCCATCGCATGACGTACAATTACACAATTACCAAGTGTTTGTAATATTGCTCACCTTGTTGTGAACAGCAAAGACGTCTTTACAAATATAGTAGTGTATACAGACAACGAAGCAGTTATCAAGCTTCTTTCTTTTAAACTTAAATTTCTATTACTTAAAAAGAAAAAATAGATTAAAACCCCTTATCTATCCATTTTACTATACCACAATTACTGCATACTATGATACCTTAATTTTTTTCTCAAAGGGAAATTACGTTTTTACGTTTTCAGGGTGCATGCGCGTCCGGAAGAACTATTCTGGATTTGAAATAAATATTCGAGCTAACCAATTGAACTAATGTAAGCACTCCTGAAAATTGAAATACTTCACTGCGCTCTACTATAGGCTTTACCTGTTTTCATATTATCATGCTAGATTGTCACAAGCATCAGTCTGAAGAAAACAGTTGGAATGGGCCACCAATTTAATTTTTTATAAGATATCAGATTTATCAATGAAAAAAGTGAAACCTACCTGAATTATACACGCATGATGTCGTTGAGGCGCAATATACAAACTGAGGATACGTGTTATGTGTGTCAAAGCCGCACACGCCGGAAGTGACTGTGCTTAGAAACCAGCCACGGTCATTACCACATCCGCTATAGTAACTCGTCATCTCAAAGCCTCGATTGCCAGTACTTGAACATAGAAATAGAAAAGATGAATTTACAGAACAGTTGGTCATGTTTGTAAAAAGCAATAAATTCTCTCAGGCAATTTTAGGTAATTTTCTCTCTTCAGTTTTAGAGGAATTTTTACAAGATTTGAGACGGACACTAAGCTTGGTACTTGACCAATCTTCAGTCTTGTACGAGCGCACTGTGACGACGGGACTCCATGACGGGCCCTGTCAAGACCTCTTTAGAGAAGACAGGGCCCCGTTCCTGTCCTCTCTGAATGTCAGTCGGACTCTTCGGGTGGTAACATATATGAGCTCGCTACAGCCGGCAGAGCACGGACTGTATTACGCACGTCCTCTTTTTATATCCATTTACATATTCATCTGTGTTGCTTGGACCCTTGTGTTTTACGGTCTTGTTTGTGTGTGGTCTTCTGTATGTATGTATGTCCATCTTACAGTGAGGTTATTTTACACCACAATTGTGCGTTCTTCGAGACCTCTAGGTAATCGGAATAGTGGGAGGGTTGTGCGCACGTAATCCAGGATAACCATACCGTCTGCTATTTACGCGGCAGATGGCCGTCCTAAGTCGGCACCGATTGCCCATTGGTATCGTTGGTTTATGTGTGGTCTTTTATGTTAAATGTTTCTATGGTGTGAGTTGGTGTTCCTTGTTCCTTTTGTGTCTCTGTTCTGTGTTGCTGTTTGTTTTTTTTTGCACTGGGTGTTTTGGGACTTTGCTGTGTGTGCTGCAACCTAGTGTTGTTGGAGATCCCCTCCTTTCTTTTGAGCAGACAAAAATTACATAGCAGAAGTAGTTCCATATACCCTCAGGAGATTGTTAACTATAGTGATGACTTGAACCCTGTGGTACATCTGGCAAAAGGCTAAAGCAAAATTATTTAATTTCCATTGTTATTTTCAAGAAACGAAAATCTTATTGGTTAAGAAATTTTGTTGACACATCGATCAACAACATTTTTCAGGGAGGTCTATTTATGGCACCGATTTGTATTTGTAGAACCGAGGATTACAGGCGATTGCACACCCCTACATACACACACGGGGTGTGAGCTCGCATGAAACAATCGCCTGTGCCGGGACTCCCTCAAACACGAATAAACTCGTAGCTGAAAATACAATTTGTTGATGTTTGCTTAAAATTTCAAGGATACCATTTCTTTTCTACTTACTAAAATCATTTTTTTTAGACAGGACCACTTGTAAACTAGTTAATTTTGTAGCTAATTGTGCTATCCTGTATAAATAAAGGAAATAAATAAACTTTGCATGTAGGATTTTCTCAAACTAGTCCTTATTCCAAAAATATAGAGAGACGATCGTTCGCTGTTTGAATCATGGCGGCTGCTATAACTTGTTTACGTCTTGGGAGACAGTTGTATCACTGCGCAACCCCCTGAACTTACGAAATATTGTGCGGGAATTAATTGTTATCAGATCGAAGAAAACAATGTGTAGAGGATATAAAACGATAAGAAATGAATCTTATATTTTTTCTGTTGATGCAGATATCACTCGAAAAATTGGACTGGAAAACCTCTGCATCAACGTGCTACGCGCATTGATGCAGTTTTCTTAATTCTATTGCATATCCAGACACCCCTTAAATCAGAATGCTCTCACATGTATAAAATATAATTTTACCCTCCAGATATTTGAAATGGACTATATGACCCATGTGGAAGTCATATCTGTCCAGGAAGATGATTGGATATTTGAAGGACTCCACCAATCAGAACTAGTACTTCCGGCAGCATTGAAAGTCACGTGATGAGCGAGACCGGCGGAGTCTGTATAAATAGCCAGTTTCACCTTGAATTTGAAAAGTAAAAATAACATAGTTATTGAATAGTTATACCTAAAGACTGTAAATTGTACAAGTGTTCTATCCTTATGTTATATTGTTGTAAAACGCAAAAATGACCCAAAGATGGATTTAGAAAATTGCGAGGAAAAATCCACAGGTTCCCACACACTGACAAAATAAAAATAAAAAAAGAAAGAAATTAACAAAAAAAAAAACCCAGTCAATAAACGTAAGCATCGTTTGTCATACTAGTATAATTCAAATCACACAAAAATGAAATCCAGCAATGTAGTGAAATCAGTGCCATGGGGAGCGATGGATCTCCTGCTGCCTCACAACAATCATCACTGAAGTTCCCTTCACGTCTTATAGATAAAATGTCGAAGAGGAATATATCCTATTCGGTACGGCTGATTGCAAGTTTTCAAAGTTGATGACATAACTCTGGTGATCTATTTGTGAAAACATCATCATAAATTAAACTGGATAAATAGGTTCATATTCTAACACTATTAGGTCAGGTCAGTGATTCGTTATAAAATTGCTTTAATAGTGTCGATTGCTTAATTATATTTCTTTGGTATTACCTTTGATATGGATAAAGTACTCCAATCGTCAATGACGCTAGTTTTGTATATGTCAGTACAGGATGAGCTCTTTGTTTCCGCCTCACACTCACTCCCTACAGCAGTATCTGTTTCATGCGCCGTGCCTGTGGTGGACCACGTGGTCTGGTCGGACACACCCACTCCACTCTGTACACGGAATACCAACGCCCATATTGTAGAGTCTCCAGTGAATGAAAACGATTTAACTGTGAGAAGAGAAGGATTAATTGTAATGCGGTTTAAAGTAACTAATCTGTTGCAATATTTTTGACTTATTCTGTACAGCTCAGGTGACGGGTGTTGATAGAAAGAAGAAGATGCTTAATCTCACCGGACATCTGATCTAATCCTCAATGGTGACTCACTTTGCTCGTTTGTTGTTTTATAATTTCCAGGTTTTGTGTTCCTTTTAATTGATTATAATGTTATATAATTATTTTTGTGTATAATATATTTCACTTTCACTTCTTCAGTTACGTCTAGTGAAGTGCATCACAGTCGCTTAAGTCTGTTTTTTTCCGCCGGTACCAGATACCGTGTTCTTACCGTGTACCAGATACCGTGTTCTTACCGTGTACCAGATACCGTGTTCTTACCGTGTACCAGATACCGTATTCTTATCATACACATCGAGGATATGTTCTCTCCAAGTCCATAAAGACCTGTTCCTTTAGCATCATATCACACCCATCCTGCTACGTCTTTCGATACATTATGGACATAATAATTTTCACACTCTTTGGCTAAATTACATTGTTTAGATTGAGGATCAATGACGAGGGTTAAGAACCCATGCATGTCTAGTTCATGGTGCCAATTCATCTGTTCTGAAATGATGCTATTGAATTTGAAAACGTTTAACATTCAATAGTTTTTACATAGCATGTTCATTGATCATTATAAGTTTACATGGAGTTCTATCAACACCCGTCACCTGAGCTGTAAAGAATAAGTCAAAAATATTGCAACAGATTTAAGTTTCTCCTGTCTTTGAGCTAATGAAAAATGAAATGCCAAACGACGCTGCGAGAGTGCAGCTCTCCAGACAAAATATCTAACTGCGCTGTACCAGATATTCATGTTGCAGATAATGAATTATCATCAGTAGTACTCAAAGGCAAAATGATTCAAAGTTTAAAACAAAATCAATGAGACCCCTTTATGTAATTTTTCATTTTCATGTACCTATTTTAGTAGAGCGAGGTGGTGAAAACCCTCCCGCAATGTCAACTCAGAAGCGCAACAAAACGTGAAATGTGGCCAAAAACCACCAGAGGGGCAGTTGAGGGTTTGTAAACCCATCCCTCTCACTTCCCCTTCCTTGGTGGAAATTAAATGGCTGCTTTAAATAGAAGTAAATAGAAGAATCTGGATAATAAAATGTTATCCAGATTTTGTCAATTTCTCCTTATGTTACATGTCTTCAAATTCGTCACATCATTTAAGAACAGATACATTTGCAGCATGGACCAGACATGCACGTTTCGGGTACTTTACTCTCGTCAGTGATCCTCAATCCAAACAATGAAATATGGCCAGAGACTGCGAAAGTTATGTCCCCAAAATACAGAAAGACGTGGATGGACGGGTAGGATATGATGCTATAGGTCCAACCTTTTCAGAAATTTCAAGAAAATTTTGTGAACAGAAAATTTCGAATGCTTTGAAGAAACGATCAAACGAAGTTGATCGGACTTTGTTTCATGTGCCCTCGAGGACTCCTGGTCCACCAGCAGAGACACTAAAGATGCAAGTGGTACAAATGTTAAACGTCTTCAAATTCATAGCATAATTGAAGTATAGATCAATTTTCAGCATGGACTAGGAATGCACATTTCCGGTACGTAACCCTCGTTATTTATCCTCAATCCAAACAATAAAATGTGACCAAAGACTGTGAAAGTTCTGTCCAAAATAAAAAAAACAACGAAAGACGTAGCAGGATCACATGTGTGAAGATAATAAGAGATGTAAAGTTATTGGATATCCGAATGATTTAGAGGTTCTCGTTGTTTATGTGTTGCTTTTTGTGTTTGGTGTTTCTTGTCCTTTTTGTGTCTCTTTCTACATGTGTCTTCTCTGTGTATTCATTTAGGGTGTTATGCTATGTTGCTATGTTTGTCTTCTCTGTGTTTCACTTAGGGCGTTATGCTATTTTGCTGTGTGTGATGCAACCGGGTCTTGTCGAAGATCCTCTCCTTTCTTAAGGTGTTCCTTGAATATAACGAGGACGAAGGATAAGTGTATGACGTTTTGGTCCAATTAAGACGGCAAAATGTGAAAATGGTTGAATCAAAAAACTTTTTTGGTTTGCCAACTTTGAATAGGTTGTTGTGTCCAAGAAACTTCGAAATATTAATGAAAATAAAATGATGTTTCTATAATAATGATTATTAATAATGAGATTAACTGGGTTTTTTTTTTCATTATTTCCTCCTAGTTGATAAAATGAAGTTTTGATGACAATGTAATGATACTTTCCAAGATGTGTTACTATATAAATCATCAACCACTTTTGATCGACCTAATTGTTTTTCAAAAACTTTTAAAATGGAGCAAATCTGCACGAAATCTGCTTATCAAGCTGTGACAAGTAGCTGCCTTCCAAAATTCATCAGCAACATTAAAATTTGATACATTTCTTCAGATATTATCTTTTTATTATGTAACAAAGAATTGTACATCTATATACAACGCATTAAGCGCAAAGAGGTCATCTTTTGAAATAATTAGATTATTAGCAAGATGAAAGAGTTGCAAATAATTTTCATTATTATGATTGAAATATCCTCCATACAATGTATTGATGAAGAATTAAACACTTTCATGAAGGAGACAAATACAGAAATTCTACAAATGAAAGAGGAAATGAGGAGACTGGGAAAGGAGTTGGATGTATACAAAGATATCGTTAAGACAATGGCTCAGCAGTCTCATGGTAAACTGTTGGAGGACGGAGAAGCTTCTGGAGATCTACAAACTTTGAAAAGGCAATCAAACGACAAACTGGACAGAACAACACGTGTTCGTGAGTACAATTATTCTAGATAATAATGACAAAATATCAGTAGAACTTTGTAGTCTGACCATTGTTATAAAGAGTTTTTGATTACTATCAATTCACACAGCGCCTTACTACCGAAATTTTAATGCCAACATATTTTGTTATCTCAGTTCATAGCCAAAATGAGTTCCTCAATTGTAATTCAAGTTTTATTATCATCTCTTCACTCTCTCATACTATTGCCTCTGAGATTATTTCATCTTTCTCTTTACGTAATGGTGTATCTGGTTTTGATCGCCTTTTAGACAGGTGTTGTCATTAAGAAGAAGACGCTTACTTTACTTTCTGATCTCTTTTCCATTTGGAATGTATTTTGTTTCCTTTGCAAAATGTTTTAGTTGTTTTGTTTGGTTTGCATTTTCTAGCTTGTAATCTGTAGTCATTGCCGTCATAGATTGAATTAATCTAAACGTAAAGACAATTTTCTGCTGTAGTAAGCAGAAGTATCATGAATTGCATACAAGAAGAAGATTCTTCTTCTTTCTGGGCACCCTATTAGATCTGTTAGTCCCTGAGGATATCGTTTGCCCAGTTTAACTGTGCTTCTGCATTGATTAGAAATATATTTCTAATTTTCTGATACTCTATTACTTAGTGTGAAAAATCATTCTGAAACTAAGGAGCATAGTTCTGTCCTTAACTGGCTCTTCGGCATACATTTTAGGTCATGTTTATAATTTTGTTCTTCATATATTCACTATTTGGATTTCCTCTCTTTCGTCCTCGAGCTTCACTGATGATACATTGTGAAATGCGCTTATGGTGCACTAAGTTTTCTTGACAGGGTATATTGTTCCTTATGATAATCATTCGCATTATGGGAATTTATATCTACTTCTTTGTTCCGCTAGAGGACGCTTCTGACATACATTTGACTATGTCAGAAATCTTTTCGGCATTTATGAAGTATTATTTTTTAAAAAAGTACCACTGATGAGGATTTCCTATCTTAAACACGTGTCTGGTGCATTAAAATTGGTTTGAAATTTTCTTCAAGATGGTAAAGAGATGGATCACTTCCGTATTATTATTATAAACACTTATTTCCTTTTGCAGTGTGTTCACAGTGACTTGATGTTTACAGTGTAATTACTTCTTTCCAGCTCTGTCGTCTGACAGATGCTTTGCTTTGGCCGTTTACTAATATGACATCATATACGGTTATATTATTTTGCCATTTCAAAGACGTGTCATCCAAAAATATCATCGAAATTTAAGGAGGTTAACATCCTTGTACCATCCCGCCAATGCTAGTTTGGACATAAATTTTATTCAACTATGCTACAAAATCGTTCCTACAGGAAATTTGGAGCCGCGCACTATTTGCAAAATGCATAAACTGAAAAAATAAATAAATAAAACTAAAGATCGCTACTACAATACATTTGGTTGTGTCTGAAAGAAGTACCACTGATGAGGATTTACTAACACTGGTGCAATAAA
This sequence comes from Pinctada imbricata, assembly GCA_033119305.1. Taxonomy (NCBI): domain Eukaryota; kingdom Metazoa; phylum Mollusca; class Bivalvia; order Pterioida; family Pteriidae; genus Pinctada; species Pinctada imbricata. Next base: position 56,652,839 of record VSWD01000006.1, on the reverse strand, counting down.
ATTGGTTTGAACTATTTTTCAGAAGTAAAAAGATGGAGCACTTTAGTATTATGTATCTTTTATCTTGTGCTTGTATGTCCGTCGATTTCTGATTTTCGGATTCGGGAAATTTAGGTATTCTGCAGTATAATTAATCTACATTTTGAAACTCATGTGAATGATATAATAAGAAATATAGAATATGAGACGCTGACTCTCCCCGGGCACCTGGTCTCACTTCGGAATGTTATTTATTCCGAGGTTCGCAACCGTTCCAGTGGAACTTCTAATCATTTTGCCGTTTCTTCTCGACTTTGAGACTGACTGATAGGTACTTCTTTGATGTTTTATTCAAAGGCTCCATCGCATCGTGTCTAGTCATCCAAAGATTTGTTTGTTGGATGATTTCGACCAAAAATTACATTAAGGTGTTCATCTAGTATCTTGCATACTCTAAAATAATTTTGTATGACGCAATTTCTAGATGTATTGATTCATATTTCATAATTGATTTCTTTATCTCCAATGCGAAAATCAACATTAATAACACTCGTAAAAGCTATTATTTTCCTTGTTTTATTTTTTACACCATGGATCTTTGGAACACTTCCGTATCTTTAATTAAGTGTAAAATTGCCGTGTTTACCATAATTGTCCTCGCAAGATGGATTTTTATCCTCATTTTGCTTTATCTTCATACTCCTATATCATGATAGTATAAACGCGTCTCTTGTTACCTGTCAGTGTAATGTTACATTGTTTGGTTCTGATTTGTATATCAGGTTTAATTTGGTTTTCGAGAAAAGAGCAAAGGATTCTTTTCCTGTGTTTTAATGCATGCATTGTTGTAAACAGATCACAGATAAATTCCCTATTGCAACAAGCTCAAAAAGTCAATTAAACAACAACAAAAAAGACCCACGAACAAAGATATATAATTATTATATGGAAATAAACCTAGTTTCACGGTGTTTCGAAGCTTGAAATATGTTTGTAAATTCCCCGCCTTCAAATTTAATAATTTTATCCTGAAAACTATGAGATATCTCCCTCGTGGCATAGCTCTGTCCTAAGTTGGTTCTTTGGCATAAATGTAAGGTCATCTTTAAAATTTCGCTCTTCGATACATTATTAAGCTTTCTTCTATTTCGGCCTCGAGCATCACTGATGATAAATAACTTGTTGAAATGCGCATATGGTGTACCGACATTTTTACAATAGAAGATATGTTTCAATATGAACAATTTGTAAGGGTGTTGAAAATCACTCAGAAAGCTTTCTTATAACACTACAAGAATTCAATAAAGTAATAAGCGGCGGACATGTAAGATGCCACGCACAATGCAAACATACTGTTCCTGACATTGTACATGTTTGAGGTTTTTTGGACTTCCATTCACTGATGCTATTGAGCCAAAAATGAAAAGGTGAAAACCAGTGAATGTAACAAATTTGGTGCTTTCTTTGATGATCATTACGAAATAGCAACTATAGCTAGCCGTGTTTTGTTGTCCAGTAATTCCCCGAGTCGCATGAACCAATAAAATTATTTGATTGCGAGATTTTACACCAGGCGAGTTCTGTAGTACATGTATGGGGAGGAAATCTCAAGTCATGTTAGAATTTAGAATAATTTGCCATTATCCAATGGATGTGTCAAACAATCGAGTACATATTCTAGTTTAGAATCAGAACTTATCCAACATAATTTTAATGTCCTGATAAGAATGTTTGTTTTAAATTTAAACAGGACACAAAAGACGTGATTACGTCAGTCAAGAACTTAAAGTGGTTGCCTTCCAGTCCTACATCACTCGAATTGCCAATCTGCATATATATGCTGGATCACAAATCGTCTTTGACACGGTAAGAACCAACATAGGTAACGGTTATAACAGAATCAATGGGGTGTTTACCGCTCCTAAAGCTGGCTGCTATGTATTTACATGGCACATTCGCTGTGAGAGCTGTAATATTCCTACCAAGTTGTATCAACGCTATATCATCGGATACGGAGTATGACTCCCCGACAGGGATTTCGGTGGTATCCCTATCAAAGGGAGATCCGGTTTTCGTACGTGTGGACAGTGGATTTAACCCCACGGGAGGATTCAAAAGCAATCATTGGCATTACTCAACATTTAGTGGATGGCTTGTTGGCTAGCCAGTCAAGGATTTTGGTGACCTTATATATGAATGTTTAACGTCTTCAAATTCATTAGTTACTGTATCATTTTAGAGAAGATAAAATGAACAGCATGGACTAGACTTGCACGTTTCGGGAATTTAACCCTCGTAAGTGATCCCCAATCTAAACAATGAAATATGACCAAAATCTGTGAAAATTATGTCCTAAATGTACAGGAAGACTTAGAAAAATGGCTGGGAAATTATGCTACAGGACCCAGAGTTCAGAAATTTGAGAAAATTTTGTAAACAGAAATTTTCAAATGCGTTTGAAGAAACGACCAGCCTAAATCGATCGAACTTGTCTTCATGTGCCCTCGGGGACTCCTGGTCCACCAGCAGTTACACTCACCAAGTGGTACAAATGTTTAATGTCTTCAAATTCACTAGCATCTTTTTAGGGCAGATAGAATTAACAACATGGACCTAACGTGCTCGTTTCGGGTATTTAACCCTCGTCACTGATCCTCAATCTAAACAATGAAATATGACCAAAATAATGAGTTATCCCTTTACCGGTATCTTTGATATAAAACTGAATTTTTGTTTGTTTCTATAAATATGTTACTCGAAAGTGAATAAAGAATTGTTATTTTTATCTGCAGTGCTGTTGATAAAATTGGAGCAAGTTTTAATCTCAATGAAATACGAGGGCTGATTAATATGTTTTGAGCCTCGGTTTTAAGGGTTGCAGAACGTATTCTGCTGATACATTATCTCCAAAAAGTAGAGACAATCAATGGCACGTACTATGCTTCACTTCTGACACAGTTATGGGGAAATTTTAAACTTTAGCGCCGCGGAAAGCTCACTACTTAACGATGTGTTGTTCCATTAGGACAATGCTCCTGTTCACAAGTCTGTCACTACCATGGCTGACATTCATGATTGTTGCCTTTTAAAATTTGAGCATCCGCCTTATTCACCTGATCTTGCTCAATCAGACTTTCATCTATTCCGAAAACTGAAAGCAGCTATTTCTGGCACCCACTTTCAATCCTATGATGACGCTATACTTGCCGTGGATGGCATTCTGGCCAGTCATGATAAGGATATATTTAAAAGTGGTATTGAGGCCCTTAGATACCGGTGGCAAAAGTGTATAGATACTGAAGGGGATTATGTAGGAAAATAATGCCAAAAGTCTGATAAAATTCAAAATTCATCTATACTAGGCTCACAACATATCAATCAGCACTCGTACATGGCACAAAAATTTGAAATAAAAAGTTTGATTATTTGTTCTGAATTCAAATTGCATTATTGAGAAAATATTGCAGTAAGATTACTCTTTTGTCTAACATGTTAACAACGAGTGTTCATGCTCTGTTGTCATATAGCAGCTTTCTGGGCAAAATTGCAAAATACTCTATGTATGTTTCTGTAGTAAATCCTTGTCATAATTACTTCATGCCAAAGTAATTCGGAGAAACTGGATCATTTCAGTGGCGTCCCACATGTTATTTTCTAAATTTTAAGCATTTTAATGAAGAAGATGATTTAGGAAACAATGTGATTCACATGAATTCAAAATTTAATACAAGATCCATAACAAGAAGGGCAATTTTTATGTAATGGATTATGCTCAGAAACCAGTGCAAGTACGGGATGTATTGTATGTGGCGTTGTTTAAAGCTAATTTGTCTAAACAAAATAAATATATCATATGAATCATGCCACATATACAAGTTACAAAATCTCAGCAAATATGACCCAAAAAAAGTAATTTCTCTCTCATATATATTATGTAAAAGAAGCACGGGGGTCGTTCAATGACCCCGGTATCAGGATTTAGAATGAGAAAAATTACCAAAAATCATTGTAAGTGGCGCCACCTTGAATAAATTTGATGAAGAAATGAGATGCACTATACAAATTTAAATTCCAATTCCATTTTTCCAAAGCCTGCCTGAACATAATAATTAGTCATTACAAATTAAAAGCACAGTAAACACTGAAGACTGCTATTGAGTCTTTGCGGAATACAGAGTTTTTTCCCCTTACAGACGGTATCTGACGTAAAACAATTGTGACGTCATGAAAATGGTATGGTAACGTCGATTTTATACCGTCCTTTTCCACACTTTTAGGAACGTTTCCATAGAATTTGATGACGTCATAATCAGTCTACGTCAGATGCCGTCTCAAATGGGAGGTAACTCTGGTTTTCGAAAATAAGAATACCAACAAAGAGTAAGAAACATGAATATTTCAGTACAACAAAGAATATAATCAACTTTAAAAATGTTCTGCAAAGAAGCAAAAGTGATTCCACAATGGAGATTGAGATCAAGTACCAGTGCATGGGGAGAGTAAAAGTTTGCTGGCATAACCTGTCACTTTGGTCGTTCAAAAACAATTATATCCGGTAAATTCTGTATTTTAGATGGTATTTTCACATGGAGGACAACGAGATGTTCATTGTATCGTCCAAAAACGTTTGTCGTGACAAAGTCAGTCGTACACAAATGAACCATTGACTCAGTAGTTTTTCGGTCAGTCTCCTTGCCCTCAGAGCGAACAGTAGAAGTCGTTGTAGTTTGAGCTTGCTCTGGAATAGCGTATCAACTGCGATGTGAATACACCATAGGTGAGGACGAAGGAGTGCTAAGTACTACTTAGGAAGGGGAAATTTGTAATTTTGAAGTTGAAGTCGTGGCGTTTGTCATATATTGAAATATGTAGGTGACCATTATCGTCAAAAGATAAAATGAGATCTAAACATGAAGAATTAATGCTTTCAGTGGGATTCTTTCACTTCTAGATAAAACGGATAGATTGTGCTAAGGGAATCAGCAAAATTTGGAATATTAATTGACAGCTCGTCATCGATATACTAGTATCTGTGTGTAGAATTGAATCATAGTCCTACATGTTACATTATCAAGAATGATGACGACTTACAGCATGTGACGTCAGACTGTGAGGGTGAGAGAACTCCAGCCTCTGTACACGTCTGTGACATTCCTCTGGCAATGTAACCAGTTATACATTGATGTTTATAAGACTGTCCTACGGTGATAAAGGTATTGACCAGCACAGCCGCTATATTTTTGGCATTATACGCTGGAATGGTGCATCCTATAACAGAAAATTTTAATAAATTGAGAAGCAATTTCACGTAATCGCCAAATTCATTACTCATGAATATGAACGTTTTTAACATGTTGTGTTATTGCATTCCTTTTGGTAGTACTTAACTGTACGCCAGTTGCCGATTTAATTTATACAATGATGAAATAGAATCTATGCATAATATTCAAAAGCAAAAAAACAAAACAAAACAAAACAAAACAAAAACAAACAAACAATTTCAGAAGTCTCAGTGACACTTCAATAAAAGTAGGGGATCTCCAACCAGACTCGGTTGCAACACACACAGCAAAACCCCAAACCTGATGTGAAAATACAGAGTAGACAAGCAAAACAAGAGACGTAAAGGAGACATACGACATGGAAACATCACACACAAAATACTACCCATAAACCAGCGAGACCAATGTGTTGTCGATGCTCATTGGTTAATGTATCATAGTGACATTTTGAATATCGGTAACACCCATTTTTAACATTACAAAAATAAAATCACACGAAGGGTCTAACATTATTAGTTATACAGTGTTTTACAGGGGGGATACAGAAATATATTGGGTCGATGAAAAAAGTTGTATTGGGCGAGGCAAAGCCGAGCCCAATACAACTTTTTTCATCGACCCAATATATTTTTTTATCCCACCTCTGGCAAATTTCTTGCAATCTGATTGGTCGAGAAGAACCGAATATTATGTTGTATTATTTTACTGACATGATATCATTTTATTGTTTTGCCTCGGACTAGTTTGACCCAATGGGAATGCTTGAATTTGGTCATGTGACTGCCCGACAAATTCTTGTGGAAAGTCAGTTTCAAAAATTTGTAAGGCAATGGCCGACAATTAGCAAAACTGGGTAAAACTTTACAGCACTATTGCTTGGTAAAGCAGGAGGACAGTAGGAATCACCATGTCAAAATGGTCCTCGACAAAACAAATCAGTTATTAGGTTTGTTACTGACCTTACACGGAAATCTGTCGGGTTGATAAAGCCCATAGAAGGCTCGGCGCAAGCGCCTCGCCTTCTATGGGCTTTATCAACCCGACAGATTTCCGTGTAAGGTCAGTAACAAACCTAATAACTAATAGTATCCCCCCCTGTAAAACACTGTATAACGAATTTATCCCACCGATGGCTTTTGGCTTGCGTATGTAACGTCAACATATTTTAAAGCATTTCGGTGACGTCAATTCGGTCTTTTCGAATATACAGAGTTACTTCCCATTTGTGCAGGTATCTGACGTCAACGCATTGTGACGTCATCAAATTCTATGGAAACAAGCGTGAAATTCAGGGAAACAGTGTCACATATATGATGTTTTCAAAGGAATTTAATGACGTCACAATGCTTTTACGTCAAATACCTGCACAAATTGAACCTAGCTTTGTAAAATCGAAAAGACGGAATATCGTAAAGCGTCTTAGTACAAGCGGGATATCAAAATAATATCCTGTCAGTAAAATGATACAACATAATATTCGGTTCTTCTCGACCAATCAGATTGCAAGAAATTTGCCAGAGGTGGGATAATGAATAAAGCCAAGTAAGATCTATCTTTTGAGATACTATTTAAGACTTTGGTATCAAAAATGTAAACGAAGGTCATAGTTTTGGCTTCAACATCGTACTCATTTCGTGGTTTCATAGAGATGTCCCAGGCTGCCATCATATTGTATTATCTAAAAATGTATGATTTTCTTAAGATTCAGAGTCTCGGATATTCACTCACTAAAATGATTATATGAACAAAAAGATTTATTGGTTTTGACAATTTTGTACCGAGATGAGGTGCCGGATTATGGCATGCTGGCAGTTCCTTATCTCAATCCCAGTTCGAAACTTAAAAAATTCTGCTCTCACGGTATACTGTCGAGTCCCTGTAAGGTGAGGAACGAAACCATTTTTGGACCTAGGTATCGAAACTGTTAACCTAGTGGGTATATCACAAAGAGATGATTTTGCCTTCAACGTCGTAAATATTTCTTTGCTTCATAGCGATGTTCCGTGACTGATATTATACATGTATTGTATAGTCTATATACTCTATAATATTGAGTTATATTCTCGATTCAGACTCTAGGAACATTGATTTCATCTTATCTAAAAGATATATTGGCTTGACAATTGTATACCTATATAAGGTGAACAATTATGGTATGTTGACAGGAGACGCTTACTCTTCCCGGGCACCCGATCTCAATCCCAGTTTGGGACTACTACTTCTACTCTAACTATAATTATACTGTCTTATTTTGTTTTCTGTAATTTTCATTTTAGCTTGGCTTGAAGGTCCTTTGCTTCATGGTTATCGGTTACTTTGGTTTCTATCAACAATGTTGTCTTGCGCCATTCCTAGTGTGCTTACCTATATGAAGCTCCAAACATGTGTACTCTGATGTACTTAACTTTACACAAACACTGTAGTTACTGGTACAATCTGACAAACACTGATCCAAAGGCTGAAAGAAAAGTCAATTTAGATTTAAGAGAAAAAGAAAATGTTATCTTGTTCCGACTTTTCGTTACATAGTTACTTCCCATTTGAGGTGGTACATTTGGGTACGATCCTAATGTCACCAGACGGACACTAGGCTTGGTACTTTACCAATCTACAGTCTTGTACAAGCGCATCCTTGAGACTTGCACTCTGACTGACTGTGACGACGGGACTCCATGACGGGCCCTGTCCAAACCTCTTTAGAGAAGACAGGGCCCCGACCACCTGTCCTCTCTGAATGTCAGTCGGACTCCTCGGGTGATTACATACATGAGCTCGCTACAGCCGGCAGAGCACGGACTGTATTACGCATGCCCTCTTTTTATATCCATTTACATATTCATCTGTGTCTATGGGGCCTCTGCGTTTCGTGGTCTTGTTTGTGTGGTGTCATCTAACAGTGAGGAGGTTGTTTTACACCACAATTGTACGTTCTTCAAGACCTTTGGGTAATTGGAGAAGTGAGAGTGTTGTGCGCACGTAATCCAGGATAACCACACCATTTGCTACTTGCGTGACAGATGGCCGTCCAAAGTCGGCACCGGTTACCTATTGGTCTCGTTGGTTTATGTGTAGTCTTTTGTGTTTGATGTTTACATGTCGTGTGTCTCCTTTCCATCTCGTGCTGTACTCGTCTTTTGTGTTTTTGCATCGGGTGTTTTGGTATTTTACTATTGATGCTGCAACGGGGTTTTGTTGGAGATCTCCTCCCTTCTATTTGTATTTGAAGAAATGGTAAAATTGTCATAGAACGTCGTATTTGAAGCATGATGTGTCTCTGAAACGCTTAGTTTATTTATGAATTTTACTAAAAAGAAATTTTGTACATATTTTGTTTGTAAATTAATCCTTGTTCAAAACTGAATTAATTTGTATCAAACTGAAAATATTCAGATAAATCTAGATTTAAAAATGCTATAAAGCATATGGGAGTTATAGTCAAACATAAAGTCAAAATCAGAATAAGAAATTATCACAATCATTGGGCATACAAAAACCTTACTCAATACAAAAACAGAACAAAAACCTTACTCAAAACAAAAACAAAACAAAACCCTTACTCAATACAAAAACAAAACTAAAACCTCACTCAAACAAGAACAAAACAAATACCTCACTCAATACAAAAACAAAACAAAAATCTCACTCAATACAAAAACAAAACAAAAACCTCACTCAATACAAAAACAAAACAAAAATCTCACTCAATACAAAAACAAAACAAAAACCTCACTCAATACAAAAACAAAACAAAAACCTTACTCAATACAAAAACAAAACAAAAACCTTACTCAAAACAAAAACATAACAAAATCCTTACTCAATACAAAAACAAAACAAAAACCTTACTCAATACAAAAACAAAACAAAAACCTTACTCAATACAAAAACAAAACAAAAACCTTACTCAAAAAAAAAATTTTTAAATTTTATTTATTTTACTACGTTTAACAAACAAGTTACACAACTTATATTAATGTCTCACGTTGGCTCAGATGTTGGCGTGAGGGGGTCCAAGGAGCAGGAGGAAACCGGAGTACCCGGAGAAAAACCCCCTGCAGAGGCCTGGGTGGGGGACCACCTTCCCTCCCACAAAAGACCCTTTGCCGAATCTGAGATTCGATCCCGGACCTTAGAGGTGAGAAGCAAGCGCGCTACCACTGCGCTAACCCGACCGTAAAAAAACCTTACTCAATACAAAAACATAACAAAATCCTTACTCAAACAAAAACAAAACAAAAACCTTACTCAATACAAAAACAAAACAAAAACCTTACTCAATACAAAAACATAACAAAATCCTTACTCAATACAAAAACAAAACAAAAACCTTACTCAATACAAAAACATAACAAAATCCTTACTCAATACAAAAACAAAACAAAACCCTTACTCAATACAAAAACAAAAATAAAACCTTACTCAATACAAAAACAAAACAAAAACCTTACTCAATACAAAAACAAAACCCTTACTCAATACAAAAACAAAACAAAAACCTTACTCAATACAAAAACAAAACAAAAACCTTACTCAATACAAAAACAAAACAAAATCCTTACTCAAATAAGAACAAAACAAAAACCTTACTCAATACAAAAACAAAACAAAAACCTTACTCAATACAAAAACAAAACAAAATCCTTACTCAAACAAGAACAAAACAAAAACCTTACTCAATACAAAAACAAAACAAAAACCTTACTCAATACAAAAACAAAACAAAATCCTTACTCAATACAAAAACAAAACAAAAACCTTACTCAATACAAAAATAAACAACAAAAATTTAAACAAGTCAAAAACAACATACATTTAAGTAAGCCATTCTGCAAAGAAGCAAAGGTGAATCCCAAATAGAGATAATATCAGGTACCCGGGAAGAGTAAGCATCTACTGCTTTTTAGCAACACCCGTAACTTAAGTCGTGCAGGAAAGACTGATAACAATCTTGCTTTCTCATCACCATTTTGAATTTTACATGGTATGTATAGGGATGTCAGTACTAGTACATGTATTTTAATCTTGTGGTCTTTGTCAGAGATGTTATCCATATTTGTTGTAGGGGACGTAGTCGGTGCGACGCGCCGACGAAGTCGTGTGTACATGAATAAGGAAAAAACAGGCATTTCCCGTCGTTCTCACTATACCTTCGATTCAAAATTTGTGTGCAATGCTCATGCGGAAACGGCGAACGTTAGAGAAGATAGAAAGGTTACGAATGGAAATGTACATCACAGGCAGCCGATATTTGTCAATCAAAAAATAAAAACCAACCTTTTGTTGTTTTTTATCGTACATACATGGAAAGAAGAACAGCAAATGGTTAGCTTTTATTTTCTGTTTATTTTTTTAATAAGATAAACATCGGCAGCCTGTGATGTAGTCTATTTTTAGTACATTATGATGTACGTTATTTGTAACGTAAATGAAGGTTTGTAATCAAGTACAAAAAAAAAGAGGAAAAATGCCTTTTGAACAGAGATTTAAACATTAAATGAAATCATAATATCGTTGTGCCGAACTTCGCGCAATATGTAACAGATCGTTTTCAGGCGAAACTACAGTTGCTATAAAAAAAAAGAGTGATAATCACGACCTACATCGATGTCAAACACTATCGTGCCATGACATTTCACTGGTGAAAATGAATGACAAAAGTAGATCAAATATTCAACCTAAATTTTGAATAAGTCTGATCCACTAATACCCGAATTTGTACAGTAAAACACGCAAGTGATGTACACACTGTACACAGTGTTGGTGCATGCACAGTCAGTCCTTGAACTTCGTCTGGCATGGTGCGTCATTGGCTACGTCACATTGACATTGTAAATCTAGGTCACTCACACAGTGTACACGCGTACAAGTGCACTATAGCCTGACTATGGGAATTGCCCAAGACATAGTACATCGATGATACATTCCTCGGTGGAAGCACGGATCTAGAGAAGGTGGTGGTTGGATGGGGGAGATGATTAAGGGGACAACCATTTGATTTATGAAAGAGGACATTAACTTTCGCTGTCTCTATCAAAGGCTGCCGATGTTTATCTATCAAAAAGTAAGAATGAAACAAACCTTTGTTGTTATTTAACATATTTTTCTCTGTACGCGAGTACGTATGATTAATATAACAACAAAGGCCTTCGGGTCTCTATTATACGGAAGCCGATTGGGGACATTTGTCTTAGGAGTTATGACTTCTGTTTTTCGACTTATGACTTCTTATTTCTGTTTTGTGACTTCAAAGAGTAACAGCAATTCCTCAGCCATCGCCATGTATAGTATGAAGCACTAAAGCATGGCGTTGTCTCAACACTTCTGTGCCGTGATAACGGAGCGGTAAAGTCTATGATCTCTACTTCAGTCGTTTTTCGTTTTTCTGGCACAATGATACAGATAGTATATCCGGTCTTACAATGCTTTTTGTACGGGAAATGTGTGTCTAATCAACACATTGACGCTTGGTGAGGAACCATGAGACGTCAAGGAATAGAGTGAAGAATTTGCTTTATCGGAGATTTAAAGGATAGTCTTGGGTGTGATGAATTGAATCTTCTGTATGTCGAATACTTGAAGTTTTGTTTCACTATCTTTGATTCAAGGCGAACATGTCAGATTCGCAGTAAACTGGAACCTGCATTCCATACGAACTCAAAAACTCAAGAAATGCACACATACACCAAATGGAAAGCCAGATTCAATATATTTTGTTCCTGAAGTATTTGAAGAAATGTACGGTTCACCTAGGACAATATGTTGTCAAGACTTGGCTGTTTTAATCAAGCCCTACCTTGGAGTCTCCATATCTGTACGAGACGCACTTGAGCTATACAGGAAATTGCTGGAACTCATTGACGTGAAATTCTAAAACTAAGGAGTATCTCCCTCATTGCATAGCTCTGTCCTTAGCTTGGGTTTCGGCATAGTTTTTTTCGGTTATGTTTAGAATTAAGCTCCTTGCGCCTGTCCTCCAACGATTTTTGGCCATATTTTTCACTTAATTACGCTTCTGAATAAACCTTACACAAAGTTTGGAGCCGCTCATTTTGGCAAGAGGAAATTAAAACTCTGTATTGTAGATGGCGGCAGGAAAATTCACTTTGGCTTCATTTAAACTGTTTGACATGAAGTACTACTGACGAGGGTTCAGTAGTATCCGAAACACGTGTCTAGTACAATAAAATTGGTACTATAGAACATTCATTTCAATATTGACAATTTGCTACGACAATAGACATGGCAGAGGACCTTATGTACTTCGGCTAATTTGAGTTACATAACATGCAGCAAAACAATAGCCCTAGGGGTAAAACGTTCACATAATGCCCATTAATACTCTTAGCATATTGACAATGCAATTATCATTATATTTTTACTTTTCCAGGATGGGAAGGGTTTTATTCATCTAGTTATCTGGTACGGGATGATGCCAGTTCTATAGGTTTTATACCAGGCGAGTCAAAGCCAAGTCCCTGTATGAAACATAGTGACTCGATATCAACCCACTAATAACTAGGTAACAAATGCATCCCACTAATGACCTTTTTTTATAACTTGCAAACAGTTTGGAAGAAAGTTTGGGATCTCCAACAACACTTAATTGCAGCACCAACAGCAAATCCCCAAAACACAAAGCAGATATACACAGAAAGAGATGCAAATGGCACATGGAACGCCAAATCACAGCGATTGGTATATGTATATTAGGAACACTACATTGCAAAAATAAAACAGAATCAAACACATTTCCTTCAGATTTTCATTGTCCACTTGACATTTCATTGGGAATCAAACAAGCATTATCGACTTAGAACACAAATACTTGTAATAATGAAATATACGTAATCTGGTGACGTCATGTCATTACACGTCTCATTGTTCGAAAGTTTTTTATCGATTCCCTGTATAGCTCAAGTGCGCCTTACAAGTACAATTGTTATGGGAATCTGAAGTGTAAACGTCTTCATATTGAATAGCATCATTTTAGAACAGATAAATTGGCAACTTGGACCAGACATGCACGTTTCGGGTACTTAACCCTCGTCAGTGATCCTCAAATCTAAACAATGTAATATGCCAAAAAAGTATGAAAGTTATAAAGTCGAAAAAGCGTACCGAAAGACGTAGCAGAATGGGTGGGATATGATGCTACAGGACCCACGTTTTAGAAATTTCAAGAAATTTTGATAACAGAAATTTTAGAATGCGTTGAAGAAACGATCAACCGAAATTGATCGAACTTGGCTACATGTGCCCTCGGGGACTCCTGGTCCACCAGCAGTGACACTCGCCAAGTGGTGTAAATGTAAACGTCTTCATATTTAGTCAAGGTTAGGCTTGACTGAAAAAGTCAAGTCTTGAAATTCCTGACAACATATTGTCCTTGGCGAATCTTACATTTCACCTGTACCAACGTCTTTTTGGTCTACTTTCTTTCCAAAGTCATTTCATCAAAATAATTCAGGAATAAAATATGTATTCATGTGTGCACTTCTTTGAGTTCGTATGAAATGCAGGTTCCAGTCAAATCTACTGCTATTCTGACAAGTTCGCCCTGAATCAAGTTAGTGAAGCAAAACTTCAAGCATTCGACATGCAGAGGATTCAATTCATAATACTTTAGACTATCCTTTAAATCTTTAAAATTTAATTTGATTAGGCAAAGTATTTTGAGCCCCTTAATTTTTTTTGGGGGGGGGGGTCTTACTATGATTTGATGAGAAATCTCAAGCCAGTCTTTTGTTTTTACCTAGAACACCCCACCTTCCAACTGCTAAAAATGATCCCCTAAGATTTAATGCAAAGGTCATACTGAGCTTGAAATACCAAAAGATATTGCAGCCAGGCACTCATGGACAAGCAACATCTTCAAGTAACATCAGATTTTCATAAAAGTTTGTGTTACCCATGAATTAATAGGACAGCACTTTTTGGTGTACAAGGTAAATGTAGAGGTCCTCAACCTTTTCATTCATACATTGATTAATTAATTAATTTTAAAATTAATTAATTAATTCATTCATTCATTCATTCATTCATTTATTCATTCATTCAAATTATTCTTTACTTTCTCATTACATGAGGTTATGACATGAATAATATAACAATCAATAGAATAAGTTTTTCGTATACCTACATGCTAATACAAAAAAGAAATAAAATTCAAAAGAGACAATATATTTTCGCTCTCATGGCCTGTGTGACATCTGCTGCAAATAATTAGAAGGGCGAGAAAAATTATGCTGCTGCATTTCAAGAGGCTAGGAGCTTCATGTCATCATGCTGTTTTGTCCGTGTAGTGGAAAATTGTTTCGCTCTGGCCAAATCACCTGTGTGAAATTTACTGATACATACTTCCAAGGGTGAGAAGAAAATATGCAAGAGGCTAACGCTATGAGCTAAATGTCATTATGCTGTTGTGGTAGTAATCACTGTGATTGTCACAACTATGCGGATAAAAAACTGTATATTTTCTATCAGTGCCACGTCCCCTTCATGGCTTTGTCATAGTTCATATAAATGTTACTTTAAGTATATGTAGATCTATCATGAATGACATTCAAGAGAACTATAAGCGTATTTCGACTAAAGCCTCTTTACATATGCAGAGATAGAAAAAAAGGGAGATCCAATAAGCATTCTATCATTCGAAGAGCAAAATTAAAAAATGTGATTCAAAAACTGGTAGAGTGCAAAATAATATCAAATAAAATTGGTGTTGTAATATAATGCGATAGACTTACAAAACCAGGGAGCAAAAATGACAACCCCCCCCCCCCCACCAATCAAAATGGTGGTGAGATTATGTGTCCCAGAGAGACTTAGCTCCGGATAACTGCACCATTCGCTACCTACGTGTTCTTTTGTGTTTGGTGTTTAGGTGTGGTGTTTCGGTGTTTTGCTGTGGGTCTGTAGCGTCTGTAGCCGAGCCTTGTTGGTGATCCCCTCCTTCATTTGAGCATCATTCTGCCTATGTGCTAGAAATTACACTTGCCTCTAGAGAATATTGAAATTAAAACTTTTGCATTTTCTCACCGAAGAACTATTTGAAGAATCCATCACGATGACCATAGAGCCTTCTGACATGGACAATGAGTCTATATTATAGATGACAGTTGATTTAAGTTCACATCTAAAGTTTTCCTTGATATAATTTGCACTATTACAATACTTTCTACGTTGGCACTCATTTGCACACATCCGGGGTCCTATTGGGGATATGTCTTCGTATTTCAAATCTGTAAGGTACTTGTCCGTATAAAAAGTGACGGCTAAAATCTCAGAATAAAAACTCAAAACAGAAAGTAGAATCCCTATATACATACACATCGACTGCATTTTGAGGTTTCCACGATGGCCGTGAAATCTTCACGAGAGCCGACTTCTTGCAGATTTCAGTACAATCGCATTGCCAATTAGTTTTTGTAATTTATCCGGCATTGATTTACTTTTATGACCGTGACTTGATCCGTTTCAATCTTGAATATATTTACCATGATACGATGAAATATTGATGTTATAGACATCCGATTCCTCTTCCTATTGGATAACAATTAAAATTCCTAATCTCTGAGAAAAATTCAATAAAAACAATTGATTACTCATGAAAATTACCAAATTAATGAAAATTAAGTGTAAATATTTATGATTTCGAAATCAAGAGGAATATTTACTTTGATCTTTTCATGTTAAGTAAACCATCAAATAAGTTTTCACTCAAAATTATCAATAACAGTTACACTGTCATACAATATTGATAGAAAACGTTTAAAATGAGGATAATCAATTTCAACCTTCAATAGTCAAATGTTCAAGGGTATAGCAAAGAAACTTATCTAAAATAGTGTTGTATCAATTTTTATGTACTAATATTTTTACAAAATAAAATAAACTATTTTAGGTTTCAATGTTTCAAGTTTATTTCAAATCTTAGAACAAACATCTCATCGACAGTTTATATAGCATGACACCTTAATGATATATTATTTCCCGATACTCTGTGCAATCCTTCTGTTTCCCAGACTAAATTCCATGAGTTTAGCCAATACGTGTCTTCTCTATGTGGTATGAGATTGCTTTATTGTTTGTTGGCCCGTTCTGTGTGGAAGTTGTTAATTAAGTTTTTTTTTTGTCTGATGGGCGTTATTTATTGTAATATGTGGGTGTGTTCTGTCTGATGGGCGTTATTTTTTGTAATATGTGGGTGTGTTCTGTATGATTGTTGTATTATTTGGTGTGTTTTGTCTAATGGTCGTTGATGTTGTATTATGTGGGTGTATTTTGTCTGATGGTCGTTGTTTATTGTATTATGTGGGAGTGTTTTGTCTGATGGTCGTTATTTGTTGTATTATGTGGGTGTGTTTTGTCTGATGGTCGTTGTTTGTTGTATTATGTGGGTGTGTTTTGTCTGATGGCCGTTGCTGGTTGTATTATGTGGGTGTGTTTTGACTGACGGTCGTCGTTTGTTGCATTATGTGGGAGTGTTTTGTCTAATGGTCGTTGTTTGTTGTAATATGTGGATGTGTTTTGTCTGATGGTCGTTGTTTATTGTATTATGTGGGAGTGTTTTGTCTGATGGTCGTTATTTGTTGTATTATGTGGGTGTGTTTTGTCTGATGGTCGTTGTTTGTTGTATTATGTGGGAGTGTTTTGTCTGATGGTCGTTGTTTGTTGTATTATGTGGATGTGTTTTGTCTGGTGGTCGTTGTTTGTTGTATTATGTGGATGTGTTTTGTCTGATGGTCGTTGTTTGTTGTAATATGTGGATGTGTTTTGAAATACGAAGACATATCCCCAATAGGACCCGGGATGTGTGCCAATGAGTGACAACGTAGAAAGTATTGTAATAGTGCAAATTATATCAAGGAAAACTTCAGATGTGAACTAAAATCAACTGCCATCTATAACATAGACTCATTGTCCATGTCAGAAGGCTCTATGGTCATCGTGATGGATTCTTTAAATAGTTCTTCGGTGAGAAAATGCAAAAGTTTTAATTTCAATATTCTCTAGAGGCAAGTGTAATTTCTAGCACATAGGCAGAATGATGCTCAAATGAAGGAGGGGATCACCAACAAGGCTCGGCTACAGACGCTACAGACCCACAGCAAAACACCGAAACACCACACCTAAACACCAAACACAAAAGAACACGTAGATAGCGAATGGTGCAGTTATCCGGAGCTAAGTCTCTCTGGGACACATAATCTCACCACCATTTTGATTGGTGGGGGGGGGGGGTTATCATTTTTGCTCCCTGGTTTTGTAAGTCTATCGCATTATATTACAACACCAATTTTATTTGATATTATTTTGCACTCTACCAGTTTTTGAATCACATTTTTTAATTTTGCTCTTCGAATGATAGAATGCTTATTGGATCTCCCTTTTTTTCTATCTCTGCATATGTAAAGAGGCTTTAGTCGAAATACGCTTATAGTCCTCTTGAATGTCATTTATGATAGATCTACATATACTTAAAGTAACATTTATATGAACTATGGCAAAGCCATGAAGGGGACGTAGCACTGATAGAAAATATAAAGTTTTTTATCCGCCTAGTTGTGACAATCACAGTGATTACTACCACAACAGCATAATGACATTTAGCTCATAGCGTTAGCCTCTTGCATATTTTCTTCTCACCCTTGGAAGTATGTATCAGTAAATTTCACACAGGTGATTTAGCCAGAGCGAAACAATTTTCCACTACACGGACAAAACAGCATGATGACATGAAGCTCCTAGCCTCTTGAAATGCAGCAGCATAATTTTTCTTGCCCTTCTAATTATGCAGTTTGAAATTTGCAGTAGATGTCACACAGGCCATGAGAGCGAAAAGATATTGTCTCTTTTGAATTTTATTTCCACAAGATACAACAAACAACGACCATCAGACAAAGCATCAACAAATAACGACTATCAGACAAAACACACCACATAATACAATAAATAACGACCATCAGACAAAACACACCCACATAATACAACAAACAACGACCATCAGACAAAACTCACCCACATAATACAACAAACAACGACCATCAGACAAAACGCACCCACATAATACAACAAACAACGACCATCAGACAAAACACACCCACATAATGCAACAAACAACGACCATAAGACAAAACACACCCACATAATACAACAAACAACGACCATTAGACAAAACACACCCACATAATACAACAAACAACGACCATCAGACAAAATAAACCAACATAATACAACAGATAACGACCATCAGACAAAACGCATCCACATAATATAACAAACAACGACCATCAGACAAAACACACCCACATAATACAACAAACAACGACCATCAGACAAAACGCACCCACATAATACAACAAACAACGACCATCAGACAAAACACACCCACATAATGCAACAAACAACGACCATAAGACAAAACACACCCACATAATACAACAAACAACGACCATCAGACAAAACACACCCACATAATGCAACAAACAACGACCATAAGACAAAACACACCCACATTATACAACAAACAACTACCATCAGACAAAACACACCCTCATAATACAACAAACAACGACCATCAGACAAAACACACCCACATAATACAATAAATAACGACCATCAGACAAAACACACCAACATAATACAACAGATAACGACCATCAGACAAAACGCATCCACATAATATAACAAACAACGACCATCAGACAAAACATACCCACATAATACAACAAACAACGACCATCAGACAAAACGCACCCACATAATACAACAAACAACGACCATCAGACAAAACACACCCACATAATGCAACAAACAACGACCATAAGACAAAACACACCCACATAATACAACAAACAACGACCATCAGACAAAACACACCCACATAATGCAACAAACAACGACCATAAGACAAAACACACCCACATAATACAACAAACAACTACCATCAGACAAAACACACCCTCATAATACAACAAACAACGACCATCAGACAAAACACACCAACATAATACAACAGATAACGACCATCAGACAAAACGCATCCACATAATATAACAAACAACGACCATCAGACAAAATACACCCTTATAATTAAACAAACAGCCACCATCAGAAGAAGCACATAAAACAACAAATAACAACCATCAGACAAAACACATCCACATAATATAACAAACAATTACCATCAGACAAAACACACCCACATAATACAACAAACAACGACTATCAGACAAAACACACCAACATATTACAACAAACAACGACCATCAGACAAAACGCACCCACATAATACAACAAACAACGACCATTAGACAAAACGCACCCACATAATACAACAAATAACGACCATCAGACAAAACACATCCACACAATATAACAAACAACGACCATTAGACAAAACACTCCCACATAATACAACAAACAACAATCATCAGACAAAAAACACCCTTATGATTAAACAAACACTCACCATCAGAAGAAGCATCAACAAACAACGACCGTCAGACAAAACACACCCACATATCACAACAAACAACGACCATAAGACAAAACAAATCCACATATTACAACAAACAACGACCATCTGACGAAACACACCCACATAATACAACAAACAACGACCATAAGACAAAATACATCCACATATTACAACAAACAACGACCATCAGACAAATCACACCCACATAATACAACAAACAACGACCATCAGACAAAACACACCCACATAATACAACAAACAACGACCATAAGACAAAATTCATCCACATATCACAACAAACAACGACCATAAGACAAAATACATCCACATATTACAACAAACAACGACCATAAGACAAAATACATCCATATATCACAACAAACAACGACCATAAGACAAAATACATCCACATATTACAACAAACAACGACCATCAGACAAAACACACCCACATAATACCACAAACAACGACCATCAGACAAAACACACCCACATAATACAACAAACAACGACCATCAGACAAAACACACCCACATAATACAACAAACAACGACCATAAGAAAAAACACATCCACATATCACAACAAACAACGACCATAAGACAAAATACATCCACATATTACAACAAACAACGACCATCAGACAAAACACACCCACATATTACAATAAATAACGCCCATCAGACAAAACACAAATGGGCGTTGTTTGTTGCATGTCGTATTATGTGGGTGTGTTTTGTCTGATGGTCGTTGTTTGTTGTATTATGTGGGTGTGTTTTGTCTAATGGTTGTTGTTTGTTGTATCATGTGGGTGTGTTTTGTCTGATGGTCGTTGTTTGTTGTATTCTGTGGGTGTGTTTTGTCTGATGGTCGTTGTTTGTTGTATTTTGAGGGTGTATTTTGTCTGATTGTCGTTGCTTGTTGTTTTATGTGGGTGTATTTTGTCTGATGGTCGTTGTTTATTGTATTATGTGGGTGTGTTTTGTCTGATGGTCGTTGTTTGTTGTATTATGTGGGTGTGTTTTGTCTAATGATCGTTGTTTGTTCTATTATGTGGGTGTGTTTTGTCTGATGGTCGTTGTTTGTTGTATTATGTGGGAGTGTTTTGTCTAATGGTCGTTGTTTGTTGTATTATGTGGGTGTGTTTTGTCTGATGGTCGTTGTTTGTTGTATTATGTGGGTGTGTTTTGTCTGATGGTCGTTGTTTGTTGTAATATGTGGATGTATTTTGTCTTATGGTCGTTGTTTGTTGTAATATGTGGATGTGTTCTGATTGTCGTTGTTTGTTGTGATATGTGGGTGTGTTTTGTCTGACGGTCGTTGTTTGTTGATGCTTCTTCTGATGGTGGTTGTTTGTTTAATTATGTGGGTGTATTTTGTCTGATGGTCGTTGTTTGTTGTATTATGTCGGTGTGTTTTTTATGATGGTCGTTGTTTGTTCTATTGTGTGGATGTCTTTTTTTTATGGTCGTTGTCTGTTGTATTATGTGGGTGTGTTTTGTCTGATGGTCGTTGTTTATTGTATTATGTGGGTGTATTTTGTCTGATGGTCGTTGTTTGTTGTATTATGTGGGTGTGTTTTGTCTGATGGTCGTTGTTTGTTGTATTATGTGGGTGTGTTTTGTCTAATGGTCGTTGTTTGTTGTATTATGTGGATGTGTTTTGTCTGATGGTCGTTGTTTGTTGTATTATGTGGGTGCGTTTTGTCTTATGGTCGTTGTATGTTGTATTATGTGGGTATGTTTTGTCTGATTGTCGTTGTTTGTTGTATTATGTGGGTGTGTTTTGTCTGATGGGCGTTATTTATTGTAATATGTGGGTGTGTTTTGTCTGATGGTCGTTGTTTGTTGTAATATGTGGATGTATTTTGTCTTATGGTCGTTGTTTGTTATGATATGTGGATGTGTTTTTTCTTATGGTCGTTGTTTGTTGTATTATGTGGGTGTGTTTTGTCTGATGGTCGTTGCTTGTTGTATTATGTGGGTGTGTTTTGTCTGATGGTCGTTGTTTGTGGTATTATGTGGGTGTGTTTTGTCTGATGGTCGTTGTTTGTTGTAATATGTGGATGTATTTTGTCTTATGGTCGTTGTTTGTTGTGATATGTGGATGTATTTTGTCTTATGGTCGTTGTTTGTTGTATTATGTGGGTGTGTTTCGTCAGATGGTCGTTGTTTGTTGTAATATGTGGATTTGTTTTGTCTTATGGTCGTTGTTTGTTGTGATATGTGGGTGTGTTTTGTCTGACGGTCGTTGTTTGTTGATGCTTCTTCTGATGGTGATTGTTTGCTTAATCATAAGGGTGTTTTATGTCTGATGGTTGTTGTTTGTTGTATTATGTGGGAGTGTTTTATATAATGGTCGTTGTTTGTTATATTGTGTGGATGTGTTTTGTCTGATGGTCGTTATTTGTTGTATTATGTGGGTGCGTTTTGTCTAATGGTCGTTGTTTGTTGTATTATGTGGGTGCGTTTTGTCTGATGGTCGTTGTTTCTTGTAATATGTTGCTGTGTTTTGTCTGATAGTCGTTGTTTGTTGTATTATGTGGGTGTCTTTTGTCTGATGGTTATTGTTTGTTGTATTATGTGGATGTGTTTTGTCTGATGGTCGTTATTTGTTGTATTATGTGCTTCTTCTGATGGTGGCTGTTTGTTTAATTATAAGGGTGTATTTTGTCTGATGGTCGTTGTTTGTTATATTATGTGGATGTGTTTTGTCTGATGGTCGTTATCTGTTGTATTATGTGGGTGTGTTTTGTCTGATGGTCGTAATTTCTTGTATTATGTTGGTGTGTTTTGTCTGATGGTTGTTGTTTGTTGTATTATGAGGGTGTGTTTTGTCTGATGGTCGTTGTTTGTTGTATTATGTGGGTGCGTCTTGTCTGATGGTCGTTGTTTGTTGTATTATGTGGGTGAGTTTTGTCTGATGGTCGTTGTTTGTTGTATTATGTGGGTGTGTTTTGTCTGATGGTCGTTATTTATTGTATTATGTGGTGTGTTTTGTCTGATAGTCGTTATTTGTTGATGCTTTGTCTGATGGTCGTTGTTTGTTGTATCTTGTGGACGTGTTTTGTTTGATGGTCGTTGTTTGTTGTATTATGTGGATGTGTTCTGATTGTCGTTGTTTGTTGTATTATGTGGATGTGTTTTGTCTGATGGTCGTTATTTGTTGTAATATGTGGATGTGTTTTGTCTGATGGTTGTTGTTGTATTATTTGGGTGTGTTTTGTCTGATGGTCGTTGTTTGTTGTATTATGTGGATGTGTTTTGTCTGATGGTCGTTATTTGTTGTAATATGTGGATGTGTTTTGTCTGATGGTCGTTGTTGTATTATGTGGGTGTGTTTTGTCTGATGGTAGTTGTTTGTTGTAATATGTGGATGTGTTTTGTCTGATGGTAGTTGTTTGTTGTAATATGTGGGTGCGTTTTGTCTGATGGTCGTTGTTTGTTGTAATATGTGGATGTATTTTGTCTTATGGTCGTTGTTTGTTGTATTATGTTGGTGTGTTTTGTCTGATGGTCGTTGTTTGTTGTAATATGTGGGTGTGTTTTGTCTGATGGTCGTTATTTGTTGTATTATGAGGGTGTGTGTTGTCTCATGGTCGTTGTTTGTTGTATTATGTGAGTGCGTTTTGTCTGATGGTCGTTATTTGTTGTAATATGTGGGTGTGTTTTGTCTGATGGTCGTTGTTTGTTGTATTATGTGGGTGTGTTTTGTCTGATGGTCGTTGTTTGTTGTATGATGTGGGTGTGTGTTGTCTAATGGTCGTTGTTTGTTGTATTATGTAGGTGTGTTTTGTCTGATGGTCGTTGTTTGTGGTATTATGTGGGTGTATTTTGTCTGATGGTCGTTGTTTGTTGTATTATGTAGGTGTGTTTTGTCTGATGGTCGTTGTTTGTTGTATTATGTGGGTGTATTTTGTCTGATGGTCGTTGTTTGTTGTATTATGTGGTTGTGTTTTGTCTGATGGTCGTTGTTTATTGTATTATGTGGGTGTATTTTGTCTGATGGTCGTTATTTATTGCTGCTTTGTCTGATGGTCGTTATTTATTGTATTATGTGGGTGTGTTTTGTCTGATGGTCGTTATTTGTTGCTGCTTTGTCTGATGGTCGTTGTTTGTTGTATCATGAGGACGTGTTTTGTTTGATGGTCGTTGTTTGTTGTATTATGTGGATGTGTTCTTATTGTCGTTGTTTGTTGTAATATGTGGGTGTGTTTTGTCTGATGGTCGTTATTTGTTGTAATATGTGGATGTGTTTTGTCTGATGGTCGTTGTTTGTTGTATTATGTGGGTGTGTTTTGTGTAATGGTCGTTATTTGTTGTAATATGTGGGTGTGTTTTGTCTGATGGTCGTTGTTTGTTGTATTATGTGGGTGTGTTTTGTCTGATGGTAGTTGTTTGTTGTAATATGTAGGTGTGTGTTGTCTCATGGTCGTTGTTTGTTGATGCTTTGTCTGATGGTCGTTGTTTGTTGTATCATGTGGACGTGTTTTGTTTGATGGTCGTTGTTTGTTGTATTATGTGGATGTGTTCTGATTGTCGTTGTTTGTTGTATTATGTGGGTGTGTTTTGTGTGATGGTCGTTATTTGTTGTAATATTTGGATGTGTTTTGTCCGATGGTCGTTCTTGTATTATGTGGGTGTGTTTTGTCTGATGGTAGTTGTTTGTTGTAATATGTGGGTGTGTGTTGTCGCATGGTCGTTGTTTGTTGTAATATGTGGGTATGTTATGTCTGATGGTCGTTATTTTTTGTAATATGTGGGTGTGTTTTGTCTGATGGTCGTTGTTTGTTGTATTATGTGGGTGTGTGTTGTCTCATGGTCGTTGTTTGTTGTAATATGTGGGTGTGTTTTGTGTGATGGTCGTTATTTGTTGTATTATGTGGGTATGTGTTGTCTCATGGTAGTTGTTTGTTGTAATATGTGAGTGTGTTTTGTCTAATTGTCGTTGTTTGTTGTATTATGACGTTGTATTTTGTCTGATGGTCGTTGTTTGTTGTATTATGTGGGTGTGTTTTGTCTGATGGTCGTTGTTTATTGTATTATGTGGGTGTGTTTTGTCTGATGGTCGTTGTTTGTTGTATTATGTGGGTGTGTTTTGTCTGATGGTCGTTGTTTGTTGTATTATGTGGGTGTGTGTTGTCTCATGGTCGTTGTTTGTTGTAATATGTGGGTGTGTTTTGTCTGATGGTCGTTGTTTGTTGTAATATGTGGGTATGTTTTGTCTGATGGTCGTTGTTTGTCGTTTTATGTGGATGTGTTTTGTCTGATGGTCGTTGTTTGTTGTAATATGTGGGTGTGTTTGGACTGACGGTTGTTATTTGTTGTAATATGTGGGTGTATTTTGTCTGATGGTCTTTGTTTGTTGTATTATGTGGGTGTGTTTTGTCTGATGGTCGTTGTTTGTTGTATTATGTGGGTGTGTTTTGTCTGATGGTCGTTGTTTGTTGTAATATGTGGGTGTGTTTTGTCTGATGGTAGTTATTTGTTGTATAATGTGGGTGTGTTTTATCTGATGGTCGTTGTTTGTTGTAATATGTGGGTGTGTTTTGTCTGATGGTCGTTATTTGTTGCAATATGTGAGTCTGTCCCGCTGTGGTCTTGCTCGAGATTTCCATATCCTTATAAGTCATGATTTTTGGTGATAGTTATGGTGTCTTATTGGAGTGTCCCCCTCTTTCTTTGTATTGTCCTCATTGAAAATAAGATGACACATGTAAAGACTCCCTTACTAATCCTGGCCAAAAGTAATCCTGCTTACTTGGTTGGCCAATGTAACATCGCCTTATGGGAAATCTCCGTATTCTTGAGTGATTAGGTATTAGGTTTATGACAATGACAATGACAATTAGTATATTTATTTAGGAATACATGGCTACTGTTCATGAAAACCACAAAACTGAGGAGGAAAATGTGGAGAAAATCCGACAAAAGCAGAATTTAAACTTAAAAAATAAAACAAAACAAAAAAACTAAAAATAAACAGCATACAGAACCATTCACAAATTAGAAGCAAAGAAAACGAAATACCCAACCGGCAACACAACCGAGTTTCGTACGAACAGAAGACGGTGAACAAGAAAAGCAATGTCATATGGTCGGTAATAGTAATCTTCTCCTGCACGTTAACAATCTTTCATTTTAAGTTTAAGATTCAACAGTTATACATGTATTTTTATTCATCCTAGTTTGTTATCTTGATATCATTTAAGAAGAAAACAACAAAACAAGCTTTCCCCTATGAGGCAATTTGTCGCCATATTTGTTCAATTGAAAAACATACTAATTATCGTTAACATTCTCTCTTTTTATTCCAAAATTATGGAATCAAATCATAACAACAGTCAATGAACTGAGCAAGTTATTGAATGTTGATATGAAATATCAACGACTGACGTGACCTTAAGGGACGACCACTTGATCCTGAGTGGGGGAGGGGGAGAGGGGCGCTGGCAATTTCTTCCGGGTCAGAATTTACAACGCAGAGCTGGCCGGATTATTTATTTTACAGTAAGTCATGGTCATAATATTTATTTTCAACCTCTAACAATCCTGAAACCAAAAACTTTTGTCGGAGAATTTCAATCATATATTTGATTTCAACTTCATCATATTACATAATTATTTGCAGAGTTTCTGGGCACTACAATCTATATACGAGTACATGTACTTAATATGTACATGTATCACTTGCAATTATTCTTGAGCTTTCACAGTACATGGGTAGAGGGTTATGCCCGAGAGAGTTTTTGTTAAAGTAAAGTACAAATGCAGGTGGCTAATGTATAATTTACCATTTCTATAAGACTTGAAGCTTTTAAATGAAATTTCAATTTTGCCTATGCTTGTGTTTAATAAAACTGCATTGTAATACAATATTAATATAGACTTTTAAAATCTAAATTTATAACACTGATATGAAATATTGTGGACCAGGGATGGTGAGCGGAGCAAGCCTGATAAATTCTTAACTGTACGGCAGGCGAAAAAATTTTGTAGGTAGCCGATTTTTTTTAAAAGAAATATAGACCAGAATATTTATTTTCTGGTACCAAGAGGTAAGATTATTTCTTTTCAACATTTTCTGATTCAGAATATTTATTTCTCTCACCCCGGACAGAGATCTAGATATCTACAGATTTACCCGTTCTGAGACAACTCTGTCTCGCACCCCCGGGTGTTTGTCTTGAACCCCCCTATTGTGGTGTGATAAACGTTTACGTAGTTGAGCAGTGTTTGACGTCACATAGAGCAAAATTTAACGCAAAGCAAGCAATGTTTATATACGAATTATGTAAAAATATATGGGTGAGATCAAAATAATAAATCACCCCAAAACCCACCCTCGTGTCAAAGATTTGCAATGTCCACGACTCAACAAGCCTCGTCGTGTACTGCAAATCTTTGATACTCGGTGGGATTTCCCTGTCCCTGTAAAAAGGATAGATTCTATTATTCCAAAAAGTGCCAGCCCCCAAATGGTCGTCCCCTTATAACTTAGTCTTAAGAAATTGCTGAAAGTTGAAAATCGCATTTTCCCCGCTTAAGAAATGACGTCCACGTCATCCGTAGTGAAAAATATTCTACCGTATAAAACCGGTAAGAAAAATTCAAAGTGCTTACATCATATCCGAATAAAAACCAACTACCTGGCGAGAGATATTTGGTAATTGTTGTTATACAAAGAAGAATTTTAGAAGTTAAAATCCTTATTTTATTATTAGCTGCTGGGAGAACTTCATCAAAAGAAAGAAAAAAAATAAGAATCGGACTCTGAATTGCATATTATTTCTCCGGAAGTGAGAGTTCCATGCGTAATTTCCACAATTTTCTGTGCAATCCAAATCCATTATTCTTCTGATATTTACACTATACATTAATTTTTCACAGTTACTTACAAAAATAAACCCAACTACATGATTTTCTTTGATTTGATATGGGTAAACCGAAGAATAAAAACAAGAGAAACACAGGAGACGACGTGTAAGTTGATAAAATATGTTCAAATTCGCCATGTGGGTGATTTCTTGTTGACACTTTGTAGATTTCTGTCACACAGCTTCTTGAGTTACAGGTTTTGAACTGAATGCCTTTTGACATTATCCTAGGCTATGTTAGTTCTCTCCTCATTGATTACTAAGTGATGGCATTCCCAGATGTGTGTGCTCTCAGGGTCCCATACTCTGATACTTCTTTTATTTTATTGCACAACCATCTGCAACGCGCCAAGGTCTTGCTTCCTGTAAAATATAGATATAAAGAGTAAACAAATATTTCATCATTACACAACTTCCTGTATATTTTCATCACACATTCATGTGACTTCCATTATGTTGATTGGTCATTTTCTAAGTGACCTTGATTGTGCATTTATATAAAGGAAAATAATTTGTTATCTCAGTCAGTTAGTAAAAAGCTTCCCTGGTATTTTACACTGCAGTTGCACATTTCCTTGAAGCAGGTTAGAATCAATTAGTTGAAACATGCTAATTAAGTTTAACAAAATCAATTTGATGATTTGTACTGTACATGTATCAATACATGTACAATGGTGTGGCGTAGTTCAGTTGGTAGAGCGCTCAGTACGTGGTGTCGTGGGCAGTGAAACATGGGACTGACCAGCTTTGTTCCGACGAGTGACAGGTTGAGGGATGAGTACCAAGTTAGAGCCTCGCCAGGTGTTGTGGGCTAACACTTTTTATATAGCCAAGTAACCCCAGCCTAGTCTTTTGGAAGGGACTTTAAATGGGGGTCCTGTAAGCGTAGGCACGTAAAAGAACCGTCATTGCTTCCTGTGGGTCCATTGCATAGGTCAAAATTCCAGCTTATAGCTTACGTCTTCGGACGGTACGCCTAGTAGAGGCAGGATCTATATATACTGAACTGAACTGAACTGAACTTTACATGTATGTTGTAAAATCATAATGGACATTGGAAAAAGAGCTTACGATGTAGTTTGAATTTGTACCTCTAATGGGGTGAACAAGGGGTAAGGTTTATAGGTTCAGCCTCTTTCTTGTCAAGTCTTGCATCTACATGTTTATACTTTTTCATATTATCTTTTACAGTGAGGATAACGAGGTAGATCTTGATCCTTTAGCAAATCAGACACCAGATGATGACACATCATCCAAAGTTGCTACAAAATCTGCAGGAAAAAAGAAGAAAGGAAAGAAAAAGGATGATGATTGGTAATAACTTTGCAATACATTGTACACTGTAATTTATTTCAGTTCAAGGCAAGGAACCTTTGTGTACTAAATGCATATCACATATCACTGCATTTTTATACCCCTGGAAACAAAGATTCTGGGACATTAAGTTTTTGGCCTGTCCATCTGTTTGTCCGAAAAACTTCAAACATTTGACACAACTTTTGAATGGAAGGTGATACAGATTTCACAGTGTTTCCACGTTTCCAAGTATTCTTATACCGATAATCGGCAATTTCACCTCGTCAAATTTGGCGAAATTTTCCCCAAAAAATGACTGAAATTCCCAATTAGTCAACTGGCGAATTGTCCGTAAAAATCCGACCGAAAATGTTTCAAATTTTTCATTCCGATACCCAAGTCTATCAAACGCTTAAATCATCCGAGTTGAAGTAAACTTGTTTCAAGTGTTCAAGTGATCATGATGCTGAAATGAAAGTAAACAACGATGTCGCACAATGTGAAATATTACACAAAAAGGCTCCGACCTAAAGACACAAAGGGTCTAACTAAGATTAGCGATGCTTTTAAAAAGCAAACGCCATCAAACCGTACTCCTGTATCAGATCATCAGACAGATGCCGCCATACAGGGGAATGAAAAAGAAGTTGATGTGAATGTTAACGTCGACATAGCTTGCTCTGTCTCAGAGACTGAGGTCACAGTTCATGGAAGTCATGACACAACTCCATCTTGTATCCATAAAGTCACCAATGGCAAGACTGATACAATTTCAAATAGTAGTAAAATACGACAGTCACCAGACTCCGACTCTGACTTATCTGATTCTACTTGCGCAATGGTAATGATATAGTTATTGAAATGGTGAATAAAACTTCCTCTAACTTCCTGCATTAGTTATTCTTTACATGTTGATAGCTTTGTGTGTAAAATCATTACTTAAGAAAATTCCCAATTTCAATGTTTTGTCGCTGTTTTTCCCAATTCAAAGGGTATAGGGTACTTTTGAAAAAAAGTGATGGAAACACTGTTTCATATGTGTATTCCTTGTGATAAGACCTTTCCACTGATACCAAAATTTTTTACCTTGTGACCTTGACTGTGACCTTTGACCTACTTTTGAAAAACTTTAACACTGGGCATACTGGTAAGCCATAACTTTTGAATGGAAGATTATAGGACTTCACATTTCACATGTGTTTTTCCTTGTAAGAAGACTTTTATATCGATACCAAAATTTTTGACCTTGTGACCTTGACCTATGATCTACTTTTGAAAAACTTTTAACATTAACTCTTGCTTGTTGATTTTGGCCTACATACTTAACAGAAAATGGTGTTAATACTGACAAAGATGCTGCTGGAGGCATTCATGTTTTACAAACACAGGTTCTATTATTTTCCATTTTATGTTTAATGTATTAGGCAGAAATGTTCTGTGTAAATTCTTTGAGAAGGTGACACTCATTGACAAAGAGCCAACATTAAAGCTACATGTATGGAATCGTCACAGATATTTATTATGAAATCTAAATTTCTATAAATTTGAATAGTTTGAACTTTGAAAGCTTTCAAAAAAAGTTACATGTACCTCAAAAATAAAACTATGATATTTTACAACAGTTCATGTACTTTCAAGTTTTGAAGAAAATGACTTCGAAAAGAATTCTTGATGAATACCAGGCAACATCGGTAAATTTGTATATTTCAATGTAGGTTAGAAATTTAAAATTTCACAATTCGAAAGAAAACTTTACAAGTTTGTACCCTGTATCTTTGACAATATACATGTAAGTGCTTCTTTTTACAGGGAGGACGACGTTGCTGAGGAAATTAAAGCTTTGTCATTACAGTCTAAAGGAGATTTGAATGAAAGTGAAGAAGAGGAGGAAATAGTTGTTCCTGTCAAAAAGAAGGTAAGATACATACATGTACATGTATCTACAGGTATTGTCAATACTCAACACTGTCTTCTTTTTTGTTACTAGTCAGTAAAAAACTTAAACCATTTAGAGATGATAGCGCAGTGGTTAGCGTGGTGGACTGTGAACCTATAGGTATGGGTTTAAGTCTCATCTTTGCTAAACATTGTGAAACCATTGTGACCTTGGGCAACTGCTTTGCACTCTCCCCTACCAGGAGTAAGTGTGTACCTGGCATATGAGACAAGCTGGCAATGTGAGTGATTAGCATTAGGACCTCTGCTTTATACTCCAAAGGGAGTTGAGAACAGGTCTCGCCAAGGAGGTAATGTAAAAGTTGCTTGAGGATCAGGCAAACAAGACCATAAACCTATACTTTTACCCTTTTTTAACCTTTTACCTTGAGCATTTCTTTTTAACTGTAAGTGATAGGATTTTTTTTATGTCATATCTCTTCAGACAGGACTTTTATTTTAATACCAAAAATTCGTGACTTTGATCTTGTCCTTGCTTGGAATTTGTCTTGGCCTACTCACACAAGATTGCGGAACTCATATGTCTCTATAGTGCATTGACTTACTATATATGGCATACTATGTGTTCTGCAGAAACATTGCTTTCTTTATTTCAGTGCTCAGTTCAGAAAATGAAAAGAGGAAATCACAAAAGTTATCATGTTTTTGTGATGAAATTAATCTTCAAATGCCATTCATTGTAATAACATTCAAGTGATTTTCAAAGACCTATTCTTTGCAATGAATGAAGTGATGATTAAATGAAATTAAAAGTTTAAGTTTAGGAATTTTCTTTTATTCATGACTTTGTCCATGTACTTAGGAGAAGAAGAAGAAGAACAAGAAGGTTGAATCTGACGAGGAAGAAGAAGAAGAAATGAAACCCAAAGGTACTTTCCAGATGTTGATGATAGAGGATGATGATATGGTACAGTCTGAGGTAAGACAACACTTATGAATTTGATATGAACAATCCATTAAGTCATATACAAAGTATGTTTACCTTGTAATCTGATTTTCTCTCTTTTCATCTGTAGTAGTATAGTGTAATCCACATTTGGAACCCTAATTTATTCCATTGCGATGAAAGTGAACACTTTGATCAAATTGTTTTCCAGTGAAAAAAGAGACTGTTATATTTTTGTTGCAATAATTTAGAGATGAAAATTACACTAATGAATTCTAATACAAACGGATAGGTAGCTCGGATTCTGATTGGGTAATCCTTGAAATTTGAGGCATGGAAATACATTTGCACCTGTTTACATGCCTCAAATGTTAATGACCAAATTAGAATTATTGAGTCATTACGCAGCAATTATCAATCAAAACAATATGGCGAATCGCCAAATCACTGAGCTATGTTGGATCCACTTTCAAAATACTGGACTTCTTTGTGCTTATTTAGGCCTATTTGCAAGTAAATCTAACAAGTAAAATTTCCAATAGTCCAAAGCACACAGAAATGCAGATTAAAATCTGTTCGCTATTGTCCCATGAATAATGTATGTAGAGATTTGATTATGCTGTGTCTGATATTTTGGCCTAAACACAGTGTACATGTTAAAATTTTAGCAAATTGCTTTGTAGAGTGACAACGAAATGGAAGAAAAAGAAGACACACCCGTTATTGAAGCCCCTAAGGAAAACACTGTAAAACCACAAAAGAAAAAGGACAAGAAAAAGGATAAAAAGGACACTAAACAAGAGGAAGATATTGATGCATTGTTAGCAGAATTAGACAAACCCTCAGAAAAATCAAAAAAGAAGAAAAAGAAGAAAGGGGAGGAAGAAGAAACTACAGAGGCAGCCCCTGCCACTGGAACTGAAGAACAACAAGAAGTTGATATAGAAGCTAAAATGGCTGAGGCTAAAGTAGTGTCTATTGATGACTTCGGTAAGTGATGGTCATATTTAGATCTGTAATGCCAGCTCCATTATGCTTGCTTATTATGAAAATCAGTGGGAAATAGGAAGATTCTTATGCGTATCTTATATAAAACAGTTTCTACAATGATTTTAAATGCAAATGTATACAGCTTCCAGTACTTACATGAATATAATAATAGCCTATTAGTTCTAATACTCACACAAGAAATTACAGGGGTACATAGTGATGTTCATGTCCTTCCATGCCTCTGTCTGCCCTAAATTGTATTTCTAGATAATTTAATTCATTTTGGGATTACTGTATTCTTACAAAAAGATTAGATCATAGTCTTTTAATTACTCTTCTTTCCTTTGATAACGGAGAAACTGATTATTTTGCAGATGAGGAAGAGGATGACAAAAAGAAGAAAAAGAGAGAAAAGAAGAAGAAGGCAAAGAAAGCAGATGCTGAACTGAAGGATGGAGAAGAAGAAGGAGAAAAACAGGAAGGAGAGAATGAAGGAGAGGGGGAGGAGGGTTCAGTAAAAACAGCAGCTCAGAAAAGGAAAGAAAAGAAAGAAAGAGAAAAACTAAAAAAGCAACAGGTAAATATTGCCTATCAATGAACTGTTAAAGTAGATTTTTTTTATGTCTTCTGCTATGCAAGGTTAGAATGTCTGTCTGCCTGATTATAGAGAGCACAGTTAGAAGCTGAAGGTCACATATTACAACAGACACATACAGAAATTACATGATGATTAATGGAGAATAATTATAAGGAAGATATATATAGATGATGCTTTAATATTTTTTTCTTCACTGCAGGAGAAAAAGAAGAGTAAGAGTAAAGGAGAGGGGGCTACAGGGACTGAGGATCAAGCTGAAGGTACCGGTATCTTTACCTTAATACACCGTACTATAAATGTGGAAACTTTTGTGTGGGGGTAATTTTGACAAACTTATTGATCTCAGGTCTATTGATTCGTGAAAATAAAGCAAATGTTAAATAAAGTGCAGCGAATATGTCCCAACACATGTACAGAAAGATACATGTATGTTTATACAATGTTGTGAAAATAAAACTTCAGAACCAGTCACCTGACTCCTGTATGTGAATTTGAGACACAGCGAAAAACAGTTTACAGTATAGAGCATTCATACATGTATTTTATGACATTCACCATTATACATGTATGCACATAGTTTAATGATACCAAAGAATTTGGCCTTGCGCCCTTGACTTTGAACTCTTTAATGTATCAGAGAATTCAATTTTGTTGTTAAAATCGTGTCAATATAATGTTATTTGAGAGGGTTTATGCAATGGGAAAATAATTTTTGCCATTTCTATACCTGTAGTTCTAGATTCTTTGCAGTCTGACTTTTGTGTTTCTGATGTTGCAGGAGATAAGGAAGGGGAGGGCAAAGATGATGCTGAAGAGGATGAAGGTGAAGAGAAGGAAGGAAAGAAGAAGAAAAAGAAAGGAGAGAAAGAAGAAAAGAAAAAGAAATCAAAAGCACCAGTATGTTTCCTTGTTGAAAATTGATCAGGAAATAACAAATTTCTAGTAAGGTTGCAATAAATTTGTTTTTGAAAAGTTTTTTGTAGACAAACTAATTTTTGCCAAGAAATTGAATGAGCACTTCTGTTGATGCAGGTGGCAGCTATCAAAGCCCAGCTTCAGAAGATAAAGGAAGAAGAGGAGAGGTTAAAGAGGGAAGAGGAAGAAAGAATACGCAAGGAAGAAGAAGAAGAAAGACTGAGAGAAGAACAAGTATGATAGCCTAAATACATTTTTGCAATTAAACTCATCTTTATTATGATTACGTTTCTGTTTGATGAAAATAAAAACTTCACAAACTTTTACTTGAAGGGTAGTTTGATTATATAATGAATTTAATGTTTTTCCTCAATACACTACATGAATTAGCCAAGAAAATGGATAGGTAAAAAAATTCTCTTCTTTTTTCTTTCAGAAAAGATTAGAGGAAGAAAGGAAGTTAAAGAAGAAGCAGAAAGAGAAGGAGAAGAAGCAGAGACTGAAGGAGGAAGGTAAACTCCTGACAGCAAAAGAGAAACAAGACAGAAGGAGGGCATTACAGTTATTAGAACAGATGAAAGCACAAGGTATATGAGGGATTACTTTATCATTTGATCATTGTAGATGAGGGATGTAACAGTATATCACTATATGAATTTGTCATAATGCAAATACATGTAAATTTCTACGAATCTCATTGGTTGTTTTGCCATAATTTTGAGACAAGAATACCTGTCTGCAGCTATATATATTGAACTTTGAAAGTAAATTTTATTTTTGGTTTATTCATATTGAATTAACCATTTATAAGTTCTTTTTTATGGTAAAATAATTTTTACAATCCATCAACAAACAAAAAAGTTAGATATTTCACTCTCAACGTCATTTCGAAATGACAAATTATAAATGATTTGCAGTATGACAAAAAGTTATTGTGGCTCCAGACAGGTAATAGGATTCAAGACAAAGTATATAAGACCTTTTGAGATGTCTGGAACCATATTAATATATAGTATCACAATACAATGTTTTCAATAAATTTATATTGTATCATAATAAGAAAAATTTGTGTTGTTAGATATACCAATGTAGCACCGATATAAGTCATATGACTAAATCATTTATTCTTTTGATTTATATATTCTTTTCAATTGAAAAAAGTTCTCAAACTATATCTTTGATTTTCATACACATTACATGAAATTCAGTTTTTGTGTCGCCTGTGAAGCATAGCGACACTTAGGGATCACGTTGTCCGTCCATCTGCCTGTCTGTCTGTCACGCTTTGGGTGTCACAGCCAATAAATTTTGAATGGTAAGTGATAGGGCTTTGATATTTCACATGTGTATTTCTTGTGACAAGACCATTCTACACATACCATTATTTTTTAGCTAATGACTGGACCTAGATATTTGACCTACTTTTAAAAAAATTAAGATTGTCTCAATCTTTTGCTTGGTAAGTGATATGGCTGTAATATTTTACACGTGTATTTCTTATGATGAGTTCTTTCTTTTGTTACCAAAAATTTTAACCTAGTAACCTTAACCTAGATGATTGACTTTCTTTTCTGAAAATTTGAGATTGACCATATCTTTTAATTGGTAAGTAAGAGGTATAATATTTCACATGTGAATTTCATTTGACAAGACTTTCCTACTGATACAAATAATTCTGAACCAAGTGACATTGACCTACATATTTGATCCACTTTTTAAAAATAAACCGCTTCGCAGGCGACACAAGCATTCCTTGGATTGTTATTTTATTTGATTGTAATACATGTAAATCAATTATTCAAATCTTTCTTTGAATGTTGATTGTTATTAAAATGAAAATCATGTTTTCAAAGATTGTTTTTTATTTAGTTTGAAGAATTTTCCTACTGTGAAATTAGTTTAAAATTTGAGACATTGTTACACATTTACTTTCATTTTTTAACACTTTTTTGAAAGATAAATGGAAAGGTACTATTTGCAAAGGAATGTCCTCACTCCCGTACTGTGATGAATATGTTTAGCATACGGGTTTACTAACATTTCTGACCTTCAGGTATTGATGTACCGGATAAAGGAGAATCAGCAGAAAAAGACGAGGCTCCAGTTAAGAAAAGACCTGTATATACAAATAAGAAGAAAAAACCTCAAAAACAAGGTAAGTCTCGAGAGGTTTTGAAAATAATAAAAAAAAACAACTCATATTAATATTTATTTTCAATCAGTTTGTTTATGATTTGTTTATGGTCCAACTTCACACAATGTTACTTTTTTTGAAAAATGTTACTTCAGTCCATTCTAAAAAGGTCAAGGTCCCTCAGAATTTTAGAATATTATTGCTTCAATCTTGTTATCTTACTTCAGTTTACTGATTTCATAGTTTAGTTTAATAACTCCAAGGGAATTGTATTTCACTTTCAGGGATTTTTCAAGTCCATTTTTGGGTCCGATTATCGGACCCATTCCCAACGCCAAAATGACCTGTATTTTCCCAATTTACGATTGAAAATTCCCAATTTGAACCTCTTAATTTTTTGTTAAAGTGTTCTTCAATAAAGAGCAAAATAAGGTCGACTGAAATACCTAGCAGAAATACGACATTAACGATCGATATGTAAACTGGTCATAAATCTTATATCCGGTATAGGTTTACGTTTTAGTCATCAAATTGTATCTCCAGTATTGGGAACCCCAGGACCATGTCGTCTCACAACAGCAAATCTGATACCAAAAATTACAAAAGGGAGTTTCTCCTCTTCTTTGTAGAGGATAGATACGTTCTTCAAAATAAAATTTTGGATAGTGACTATAAAAGAAACAACAGAAAGTATTCCATGTTCAGTAAACAGAATGGGACAGTGGGAATATGTCCCCCGTCAAACACTGACTTTGAATCTGAATCCTGATTGATCATGATCATTAAAGTAGCCCCTCTGACTCTGAACAGATGCCTGTTCCAGATCCTAGAAGTTGATGTCCTTTGAAACACAATCTAAAGTATAGATGGCTTTACTAGTAGTGTTTCTTTTATTGAAGACACTTTGAATAAGAAGGAGTTATATCTCTGTGTAATGATTTATTCCATTAAGAATCAATTAAACTGTTGGAAATTCCCAATTTCATTGAAACGCCGCGATTTTTCCCAATTTTAACGGACCCTGGACCCAAAGTAAAATACCCTGAAAAATCCCTGACTTTCTTTCATCTTGTTCAGAACTAGAGTCCACACCGTCTCCAACAGAGGAAGTTAAACCCCTGGAACCAGAACCCCAGGTCACGGAGAATGAATCTCAAGGTCAGAAAGAGGAAAGTAAAGAGGAGGTTAAGGACAGCTGGGTAGACAATGAGGAAGAGGGTGGTGTCAAGGATGACTGGGACGCAGAGAGTGAAGAAGAGAAAGAGGAGGAAGAAGAAAAAGATGTTCCCATGGAAACAGAAAAGAAAGAAGGTGAATATTTAACAAATGAATCTGAATCATGATTACCAATATTCACTTTTATAGTAGACATTAAAAAGCCAGTAGTATTATATGTCATTTGTATGACAGATTTCTTACAAAAATCACAAATTGTACAAAGCCTGTATTCAACCACTTCTATCCTCTACAAGATTTCATCGAAATAAGAATTTGGTCTTTTACCTTCTATGACAATGCATTTCATTTTTGTGCTTTGTTGTCATCAAATTGAATAGGAATTTTTGTAAAATTCAAGAAAATGATAGTACGTGTTTCTATAGGAATTCAATGGCATCATTACAGTTTTATATCAAGTATCATCAAAAATAATGAATGGATGACACAAACACTGCACTTATCATAACACTCACATTTTCTATGCTATATTTTTAGGATACTTCCTTTCAGGAAGTCTCCTTCTGTTATCGTAGCAGTTGAGACATTGCCGCTTTGCAACGTATCCATACACCTCAAACTATAGTGGTTTTTTTTTCTAATTTAGGAAATTGCTGTCTGACACATGCAAAACGCAAGATTAAGATTATCCTCCTTCTTGAAAAAAGTTTCTATTGCATATAAAGTAAATGCATCACAAAATTCAACTATTTATTTCTTCCTTTCACTGCTAGCCTGTGCCGTAATAATATCGTATACAAAGTAAGAGTTGTCTTCCCTATGTACATCATGTATAAGGCAAACTGATGAGAAACGAAAGTAGAAACGAAGCATGATCTTGATGAAAGAAATAGGAAATTCTGGTGATGAAAATGAGAATTTTTGGAAATTACCTTATAATAAACTTAAGTTACGCTGGAACTACATATAACCGCTCTTTTATCAAATGTATTGTAGATTGTAAGTAATTTTAAACATGCATGCATGGTCTTAACGTCTTTCTAGTTTCCAAATGGGTTAATTTTAAAACAGTTCTCCGGATTAAAGTCGTCAGAATAAAATGTAATTTAAAGTATGCCACTTATAGTAAACATAAACAGTTTTATAGAACACGTTGAGCTCATAGAAATGAAAATTATTAGCTTCACATGCATGTGCATCCTATGTATCAAAAATCAATGATCCATCATTACATAAACAATCAAATTATTCAACATTCATCTGCTGACTACAAGTTTTGAATAGAAGTATCGTTCAGAACTTTCAGTCCTTTGATTAATATACAGAGTTACTCCCATTTGGGACAGTATCTGTCTGAAACTCATTATGACGTGATAAAATTCGCATAGAAATGGTATATTTGAGGCATGCTTCCCTGAACTTCCCTATGCGAAGCATAGCGACACTTAGGGATCACTTTGTCCGTTGTCCATCTGTCTGTAACACTTGAATGTCACACCCTATATAAAAGTGATTCCTAAATGTCCCTATGTTTCTCAGGCGACACATGCATTCCTTGGAATGATTTTATTACATCACGATAAGATTATGTCAGCTAGTGAACCAAACTGGGAGTAACTCTGCACATTGAATGACCAAATATACGTTTTGTAATGATTAAAAGTTATTATTATCATTTTACAGTGACTGTTGAATCTACAACAGCTGAGAAGAAAGAAGAAGTAGATGTGGAGGAGGAGGATGAAGAAGAAGATGAGGAGTCAGATGATGAATCAGAGGAGGAGGAAAGTGATGAAGAGGATGATGATGATGAAGAGGAAAGTGAAGAGGAGAGCGAGGATGATGATGATGATTTGACACCTGTTGAAAAGGCCAGGGAGAGGATAATGGTAAGTTAAGTCATCTTCTTCATATAAGGAGTGGTTTAGGTTTCCGCCTGTTAAAGTGAATAATACATGAGAAAAATGTCAGTTAGGGCACTTCTTTACTCACAATCTATGTCAGTTAGGGCACTTCTTTACTCACAATCTATGTCAGTTAGGGCACTTCTTTACTCACAATCTATGTCAGTTAGGGCACTTCTTTACTCACAATCTATGAAGTGGATGTTATTTTTTTCTCATACTTTTTGTTGCAATTTAGCACCAAACCATGAATGTTGTTGATTTTACTATACATCTTTTTTATACTTGACATAAATCATTCACTAAATATTTCAGAAATTTCCTAAGTCTTGTACTGATGTACTCAAAGAATTCTTATTTCTTCAGAAATACCATGAGGAATGTGAAAAGAATCGTTCTGTAGACAAGCTTAGAGCAGCTGTAGTTTGTGTGTTAGGCCATGTGGATACAGGAAAAACAAAAATCCTGGACAAGGTAAAAATTATCAAATTTATTTAAAACCTTTTAATTCTTTTTCCTTGCTTCAGATACTGTAGTTCACTGATGGTGTACATACTATACATAAAATGCTAACATTCAGCATGAAATGGTCTACCTGCACTGTAATCATAAGTAGCATCTTCTGACTTTCTTCTTCATTAACGACGGCAGGATTTAATGAAACAAAAATAAACCTTTTTACTTGTGAAATCAATTCAAATAATTGTGAAATTGGTCCCATTGATTTTGAAGTCAAAGGGGTATGGCCACCAAACCCCTAAATGGCCCTTGATTTTTCTCTAGAAATAAATTTCATGAAAAATACTTGATATCTCTCATGAAAATACACGAATGTTTACCGATTTTAATGAAAAGAAAAATATCACCAAACAAAGCGTCATTTAACTGTAATGACGTCATGAAGTGACATCATTTTGACGTTATTGACAAAATATGGCAAAAACTGCTGGGAATATTGTCTTTTGTGGAACAATTCAATGTGGCCGCATGCGTTAACTGAGATTAATCTTTTATGATAAAAAGATATAATGATAATCTTTCGCATATAGATTTTTCATCTTAGTTCATGCATGCGGCCATTACTAATTTAATAGAAATATGTACTTTTTGCTTTAATTTCGCAGAATATGACCTATTTTGGTGTTTTCAAAGGGCTAAAAGCTATTGATAAACACAATGTTTTCGTAATTCAGTAGAGAACATTTCAAAGTGTCAAATCATAGTTAAAAATTCTATGAAGTACAATGTTCAAAATTAGTGCCAATATTGGGCTTCGTGGCCCTACCCCTTTCATCATCTTGTGAAACAAACACAAATATTATTTCATGTACTTTTGTTAGTTCTTCCTGAATTATTCAAACTTTTTACCAAATTTTAAAACTAATAAATAAAATCTCATTAAAGATATTGCTCTGAATTTTAAAACCTATCAAGTATATATAGGATCTCAAATGATTTTCTATTCATACGCTATTTATGAAACGAGTTGTGTGAATTTTACATCCCGAGCCTTGGCGAGGGGATTAAAATCACACAACAAGTTTCATAAATATTGTATGGAAAAGAAACATCATTTGAGATTCTTTTATCACATGAAGAATGACGTAATTGATCAACATAATGTCAAAATGTTATAATTTCGACTTCATTTTCTTGCAAATAACGCGCCAACGTCACCATTTCTATTGTGACGTCACAAATGATTAAGAGCACTTTATCAAATAACCACGCTCCAAAGTGATATGTAACGTGTTATCATAACATTTATTTATGAAATGGTTTTATGTAACTGAATAAAGGATGTATCATGTGATAAATACATTTACTGAATGCAGTTTACTTTGATATTTATAGTTACGTAGAACACATGTACAAGATGGAGAGGCAGGAGGTATCACACAACAGATAGGTGCTACAAACGTTCCAGAATCTGCCATTAGAGAGCAGACTAAAATGTGTAAAGAGGTAAGTCATAATATGGTCTAGTAATATTTCATACAAAATTTCCACTGTGTATTATTTTATAATAAAAATATTTAGTGTTTATTTTGATCCACCCATGAAGATATTACGTCTATAAATTGTAACATAAGTAGGTTTTGTTTTAGCAGGTTATGTTGAAGTTGTTTTTTTTTAAGTTTCATTGCCTATTTCGCTGAAAAAAAAATGCAGGCAACATTTCTTTTTGTGTCACCTGCGAAGCATAGCGACACTTAGGGATCACTTTGTCCGTTTGTCTGTCACACTTGGATGTCACACCCTATATAAAAGTGATTCCTAAGTGTTGCTATGTTTCGCAGGCGACACATGCATTTCTTGGAATGATTTTTAAGTATAACTTCAGATCTCCTTCATAAAACCAGTATTAACACTTTGATCTGCTTATTTCAGTTTTCCAAAGCGGAATTAAAATTACCAGGTTTACTCATTATAGACACGCCTGGTCATGAGTCTTTCAGGTATAGTATAATTTCAATTTTCTTTATTTCCAGTTAATATAGAAAATGTTAAATTTCCTTTTCAAGGAAGTCCTGGTATAGATGCAGTATCAAGAATATCTTACATTTGTCAAAATGTGTATTTTCAAAAAATTGCAATAGGTAATTTACAGTTTCTTTTCTTAATCTCTGCAAAGGATAAACATACATGTATATTCCAATAATTTGAATATCATTTCAGCTGACTATTTGTTTTCAGATTAATGTATATTTACCATCATGTTTTTATTTGCAGTAATTTACGATCCCGTGGATCATCCCTCTGTGATATAGCTATTTTAGTGGTGGACATAATGCATGGACTGGAACCTCAAACGATAGAATCACTCAACCTCCTCAGACAGAGAAAAACTCCATTTCTTATTGCCTTAAACAAGGTGAATAATCTGTCGTCTCTGTTCTTCTCTTTGATGCAATCTTCCTCTAAAATCTGTTAATAATGCAATGTTTTCTGTCATCTACTATTGAAATTAAGAGTTCTAGAAAAATGTGACATCTTTGAAAACAGTGAAGATGCAAAGAGCATTTGTTATATTAGTAAATATTGGTAAGAAAATTCATGATGATGTATTTACACGTAAGTTTTCATAAATCAGTGCATTATTACATTTGAAGTTTGTCTTTCTGTACCTCTGCTCATGATCTCATATTTTCAAAACTTTCTGTATACATATGCATATTATTTGTCACCAATAATCAAACCTGCAATCACATCGAGTCAACATCAGAGAAAGTCAACGTCAAGGTCATGTAATGGTGCAGGCATATGAAAGGCAATATTTGTGCTCCTTGATAATCTCTTTATATTCCTAATATCACATTAAATGTTATAGATTTTATGATATATGTACACTTGTTTCCACATTAAATGTTATAGATTTTATGATACATGTATATGTACACTTGTTTCCACAGATTGATCGTTTATATCAGTGGAAGACGAGCCCTCATACGGACGTACAGAACACAATCAAAAAGCAGTCACCTCACACAAAGTCCGAGTTTGACGAGCGTGCTCAGGAGGTTATAGTACAGATGGCTGAGCAGGTAAAAATTTCATTATCACCCAGGTCAAGTTAATTTTGCCAGTTCTTTAGGATTA
This sequence comes from Pinctada imbricata, assembly GCA_033119305.1. Taxonomy (NCBI): domain Eukaryota; kingdom Metazoa; phylum Mollusca; class Bivalvia; order Pterioida; family Pteriidae; genus Pinctada; species Pinctada imbricata. Next base: position 56,609,767 of record VSWD01000006.1, on the reverse strand, counting down.
CATAAATATGAGTCTGTTTATTAGATTTTATGCAATAAGGTCTGATACTGTCACTTTTGTCTTTTTGTGTGATATTTTACCCACCCAATACAAGTAAATGGTGTTGCTTGTAGCTATCTGATTGTGTCAAGTTGGGCAAAACATCATATGAAAAGACAAATTGCTGCGTTTAATAATAGAATAGGGAAAAGGTCTGTGAAATTTATTTTGACATCATGTTTTTTACTTAATCTTTTATTTTTACTAATTATTTCTTATACAGCAATTTTCTAAACACTCATTTCTATATTATAAACAAGTTTTCTGTATCTTCAAGGCTCAATAATTCATGAATAAGTGCAATCATTTTCAGCATTTCTCATAGTATCAGATTTATGATACATATTATACTTTGTAATTACATATACAGTCTACTCTCTATAAGTACATTGTCAAACTTCAAGGGACCATCAGAAATAGCTTGACTTATCAGGATTTCGACTTATTGAGAACATGACCCACGATCGATATTTCAAAACCCACGATCGATATTTTAAAAGACTTATTTCCCTTTCTCTATCACCGTTCACAAACGTTTGTGTTGTCTACTTTTAATAACCAAGCTACCTTTAATGTTTTTATTTACGACTCCATAGCAAGAAAGTTTCAGTTATCTGTCTACCGATCTCTTCATTATTTATTGATTTTTGATTTGAAATTAATTGGTGGTTCGACTTATCAAGGTAAGCTTTCAATGTCAAATGAGTTATGGGACCTAAAAATTAGTTCAACTTAATGAAAAGTCGAGTTATCGGAATTCGAGTTATCAGGAGTAAACTACATAGAAAATAATGGAAGAGAATGGGGACTTTTGAAAACATTTCCAGTTAAGAGGAAATTTCGAGTTAATCTAGTGTGAGTAAACGAGAGTAAACTGTAGTATACATATAATAATTAATAATACATGTATCATAAATTTGAAAAAAAAAAAAAATTATGCGTGTATTAAAAAATCATGAATTTCATTTCAATATTTATACATCTTACTGTAAACCATATTTTTCTCATCTGTAGGGAATCAACGCTGCGTTGTATTATGAGAATAAGAATCCTCGGGAGTATGTGTCATTGGTGCCGACATCTGCTCACTCAGGGGACGGTATGGGTAACCTTATTGCACTCATCTGTGAACTGACCCAGACCATGTTGGCTAAACGTGTCTCCTACAGTGAAGAGCTCCAAGCTACGGTGATGGAGGTAGGTTGACATCTTAAATCCTCCTATATTTGTCATCATATCTGCATTACACAATTTAGGAAATACACCTGTAGTATTCAGAACATATCTCGCCTTATAACAGTCTAGATGAATGAGGGATTCATTGCATATTTCATATGTTTCAACTGTCAAGTTGTCTCTGCTTATAAAAATCAAATACAATGTATATATTTGGTCTGCACACTTTTGATCATTCATCTGTCTGAGGGCACAACAGTTTTCATCTAGTTTGTCAAATGTAAAAGAAAGAAAGTCATGATAGATAAGTTTCCCAAGGACGTAAAGGTGTGAAGGAACTTTTCTTCTGCATAATATTTCTTTCTCTCGGAAGGTTTATTATTGTAATGAAAATTCCGAGGATTTTTTTTATTATGGAATATTTTTTCCTTGTCCATAATACTTTTTCAACAGTCCTTTTGGTACGTAAAAAAAGAGTAAAACAAAAACAATTTTCATCACAATGTTTCCGTGTCTATATAGACAGAAACGTTGTTATTCACTTGCATGTACCCAAAGGATTTCTTTTTCTTTAAAACAGAAGAAATATTATATGTGAGCATCATGTATAATGTTTTTTCCATCTTTGCTTCAAACACATAAATGGCTGATTTCAGTGGCGGATCCAACGCCCCCTCTGCCGGGAGGTCAAGGGGCGAAGTTTGCTGATTTTTACTGAAAACGGGCCAAAATATAGGGTTTTTTGAAAAATTTTGGGTCAGTGTAGGGGGGGCGGACGCCCCCTCCGCACCCCCCTAAATCCGCCACTGGATTTACAGATATTTTTTCATAATTCAAACATTTCAATGATTACAGTAACATGGTTGGCTTACAGGAACAAATATTACCTAACAAAAATTCTGTGGAAAGGTTCACTTATTACTTGTTAGTGAAGGTATTAATACATTATGATAATATAATTTACTAGTATACACTTTTGGCTTTCGGAAGAAATATTGCAGGGATCAAATTTTCATGCTGTACAGTAAATTGTACAGTACATGAATATTTTTCCAGTGACAATTATTATGCACTTACATGAAATCCTTATTGGAATTTTTGTTCTGGAAGATTTTTCCATGGTACTAGTATCAGAACTTTTATTATGAACATTAAAAAAAATATTCCAGATGAAATTTTTGTTATGTGATATATTTTCCATGGCATGAGAATTTTCATTATGATCATGGAAGATTCATTACATAATAAAATTTCCCGAGGAATTTTTGATACAATAAAAGTTCTCGGGGAAAAAAATATTATATATTAAAATTTCCAAGGAAGAAATATTATACTGGAAGAAATATTTCATCACACCAAGGTTACACATATCTTTTTATGTATCATTGTACATGTATTTTAAGATGTGAATTTTCCTTGCTTTTCTAAAATTAAAGTACATTTACATTTACAAATGTACTAGTAGGTCGAGCAAGAATGATAGCAGAAATAAAATGAATTGAAAGAGTTGTCTTTCTTAGAACATGATGCTCACAAATTTGTGATGAAATCCGGAAAATGATCATTTTTGACATGTTCTAGAGGGTTCCCAAACGCCACCCCCTTTTCTGAAGCTCTGAACATATACATGTCAACTTTGAAATAATCAAAAGAGGGAGATCTCTCTCCATGGTAATTGGAAAAGAGGAAGATTTCGCGTGAGCCAATTTTGAGACAATTGTAGGGAACCATTTTTAAAACAATTCCATTAAATGCTAACTTTTAAATCTAAGAAAATGTACAATATGATGCATACCCATATTTTCATTGACTTGATGGACACTTCACTCACAACATTATATTTTCCTTAAAAAAAAAATACAATTAACTCTTTTTCTTGGGAAAATTGAGAAGTGGGAGAAGTGGCCCAAAAGAGGGAGTCTTCCTCCAAGGAGGGAGCTGTTAATTTTAGGAAGGAGATGGGATCTAAAAGAGGGAGACTCCCTCCAAGGAGGGATCTTTTAATTTTAGGAAGGAGATGGGATCTAAAAGAGGGAGTCTCCGTCCTTAAGAGGGATGTGAGCAAGAAATCTTAAAAGTTTGCTATTTCTGTTTTAAACAATCATTTAAAAATCTTACAAAAAAAAAAAACTTGAAGGATGTTATAATTTTTATGTTTTCGGTCGAACGTTTCACAAATATGAAAATGAATTATAATATTTCAAATGAAATAGGAACAGAGGCAGGAGCAACCTATTTTCTACATTCAAGCCTGTGTGATAAAATCAAAGTGACCTATTTCTTCTAAATCCGAAAATCACACCACTTAGAACGTAGAAAGGAAATAGTTAATTCATATCAATCAAACTAGGCCAAGTGGTGCACTGATTGGATAATATTGAGCCTTTAATAGTAGAAAGTGGCGCTAATATGATGCAATCGTATCCCAGTAACCTTGATTATTGGTAAGCTCACAGGAAATGATTGAGTAACGGTATTGCTCAATATTACATGGGTGTGGTTCTCCTCCACTTTGATGTCGGCTATGGCGGGGTTTACCTCGTGATCCCCCCAAACAGTCGCCATGGAAATAGAAAGTATTTATTATCTGATAGATAGTGCCCGATTTGGCGTACTTTTACTGCCCTTTGATTTAATGATTTAACCAAATATTACATCACTAGCTCACTTTAAACATAATAGGACAGTCAGTGTTGTGTATTATCAATCGTAAGATTTTATGACTCTATAAAAGTCGTCAGCAAATATAACTAAGCTGATCGTGGTTTTGAATTTGAAGTGGATTAAAATAGGAAAGGTATTCGGAGTGGCTCTCCGGTTTTGGCGGGAACAAGTCCGGAAGTTAAGAATCGTCTCGTGACTAAAATTGTCAAGATAGTTTAAAAGTGTAAGCCCATAAAACCAAATCACTTACAGGGTATCTATTTGAATTTTTACATATTTCATGTCATATTTCGCATTTCAAAAAGGTAATTATTTATCACTGCTTTTGTCTAGATTTTGCAGTTATATAGCAGAAGTGTAATTTTTACATTAAAAATTCATCTCTGATCTCTAACATTCATATTGTACCAATTCTTATAAATACTCGAAATGTTGGGTAAAAATGCAAATTCATTTTCTGCTCATAAATTAAAAAAAAGACTTTTAAAGTAATTCTTAGTGTGCCCATTCTTATAAAGACCCCAAATGTTTTGGGAAAATGCATGTCGAAAGTCTGTCAAATTCATTTCTGCCTATGAATAAAAACGTTGCAAGTGTTGTCATAAAATTACCTACTAAATTTTTGGTATTTGTTGGAAGTATTTGGACAGCTGTGGATCCTTTATATAGGTGGGGCGTCGTCACGATCAATACTCAAATAAAGCACCTATCGGTGAGCGAACTCTAGGGAAATAAAAACAGCACATTTGTTTGATAGGAATTGAATTAAAATCACGGCAGACAGTTCAGTCACCTTTGAGAGGGGAGCATTCAATATCATTGTAAAATCAGACTGTATGACTATGTGTAGTCCGGATACTGTGGTCGGGCTTTCCCGATGTCTGTCCGGAAATTAGTTTTGTAAGTTTTATATGATGAAAGTATATTAATTTAGTATTTCTAAATACTAACTTAAAGTGAAAAGGGGGTATGGATGTGTAGGTAACAATAGAAAAAAAAAAGCAAAAACTTAGCTAAAAACAACAACAACAACAACAAAAAAGAAATCTCAAAAATTTCAATGCATCGAATGCGATATACATTGGAAACAATACAGATTAAATGTATGCTAGAAAATACATGCAAGGAAGATTATATATGTATGAATCAATTTTGACATTTACAACAAATTTAGGAGAGAGAGAGAGAGATTTATAAAGTAGAAGAGTTATGATACAAAGGAGAGAAATATAGGTTGAGGGGGAGGTTAGGGGTAAGTTTGATCAAAATAGAAATAGATATTGAATTGTATAATGTAGATTAAAGGTTTGTTAAATAAGTAAGCTGGTAGTGTAACATCCCCTCACAGCTTCATTATGAAGGAGAAGTCTGGAGCCGAGAGAGAGTATGGCGGTAATGAAGCGAGAACATCCAAACATTGTCGTAACTGGCGCGATCAAAGAGACAAGCCTCATAGACCAGTGAACAACAACTTAGGGTTTGTCAACGAGAAAAACGAAGCCCCGACAGTAATAAGATGCTTGTGTAGGCAGGATTGACACGGAAGGGGTCGCTTTACCGAGGGTGGCGTCTAGATTCCCCCAACACACAGTGTCTGTACCGAGATCTATTCAAAATTGGCTGTAATTTTCTAATCATTAGTAATTGCACGTCTTTGTAATGTTTTATTATGGTAAACATCTGTTTTATATAGATATGTGAAATTTGATTTCCTACTGAATTATTGTGAGAGATTCGTGTTTTTATGGCAATTTGTGCAAAAATTAATCTCCCTCAAAGCAACAATTTACTATGTGACGACGGAAATTGTCCTATTTAAGGCGTTTTTGTGCTGACATTTATTGAGGCAATAAGGGGCCTTAAATATATTATAATCTCAGCGTTGATAAATGACACCATGCAGGGCTAAACCTCAAATCTGCATTTAGGTCAAACAATCAAATGTTCATACACATGTATAGTAATGTTTTCCTGTTTCTGTGTCAATAAGGAAAATGCAATTCATACGACAATACTCCAAATAGATCCTTGCAAAGAACTAAAGATGCGAAGGAGATAAAATAATCCCGTCTCTGTTGTTGTGTAGCTCATTAGTCGAAGATCGGAGGAATTTTGGCCGGATTGCAAAGCAACTCCGGTCTATAGATTGACGATGTCCGTCTGTCTGTCCGTCCGTCTGCCTTCAACATTTTGGTTAAAGTTTCTGGTTAAGGCAAAATCTAAGGAACTATATGCAGTAGAAACTTTATATTATACATGAAGCTTGCCCATCACTAGACCTTTCAATTTATGCTGTAACATTTGACCTAGTGACCTTGACCTTGGACTTTGACCTAGTTAAAGACTTTGGTTTAAGTTCCTGGTTTAAGCAAAATCTATGGAACTGTATGCAGTAGAATCTTTATATTATACATGTAGGTTGCCCATGACAAGACCTTTCAATTATTGTCCTAACCTTTGACCTAGTGACCTTGACCTTGGACTTTGACCTAGTTAAAGATTTTGGTTAAAGTTTCTGGTTGAAGCAAAATCTATGGAACTGTATGCGGTAGAAACTTTATATTATACATGTAGGTTGCCCATGACAAGACCTAATTTATGCTGTAACTTTTGACATAGTGACATTGACCTTGGGCTTTGACCTAGTTTAAGATTTTGGTGAAAGTTTCTGGTTTAAGCAAAATCAATGGAACTTTATGCAGTAGAAACTTTATATTATACATGTAGGTTGCCTACGACAAGACCTCTCTATATTCTGTAACATTTGACATTGTGACCTTGACCTTGGACTTTGACCAAGTTGAAGGGTTTTGGTTAAAATTTCTGGTTTAAGCAAAATATAAGGAACTGTATACAGTAGAAACTTTATATTACACATGTAATTTGCATCTGACAAGACCTCTCAATGTATGCTGTAATATTTGACCTAGTGACCTTGACCCAGTTGTTGACAAAAACTTACTTTGCAATCCGGCCATACCGTCTTTAGCGACGTTTTTTATACATGCACAAAGGTAGAAAGAATAGTGAAAACAAATGAAATATTGTACATGGTAAGATTAGACATCTCCTGCTTGTATGGTTAATCATATGTTATGATTGGAGAGTACAAACATGTATGATACATGTATAAGACACTTGTTTTGTTACTCAGTCCTTGATTATCATAATAATCTTTTATAGTATTTACTCTTATACTTTAAACCTCTGTAAAATCTTCTCGTCGTAAAATTTCGATGAATAAAAAACAAAAAACACAAAAAATTATAGGTTTCAGAATTTCACATAATCATAATCTCATTATAATTTTTACTTCTGTATCATTTAAAAAATGTTTGTGTACCGAAAACAGATGAATGAGAAATTAGCGACTTTGTTGAAGCACTCCCAAACAATTATTCATGTAATTTGTTGAAACCTTTTGTTACATTTTGTTTCAGGTGAAGGCGTTACCTGGTCTTGGAACCACTATTGACGTTATCCTAGTCAACGGGCACCTGCGGGAGAGTGACCAGATCGTGGTGCCGGGTACAGAGGGCCCAATAGTCACCCACATCCGGGGACTGTTAATGCCTCAGCCAATGAAAGAGCTCAGAGTCAAGGTGAGTATGACTGTACATATACCTGCGCTGATAGCTCGTTAGTCAGCCTATGTAGGTCTACAAAGGAGCTGATAAGATAAGGGCCGTTTTTAGCCCTAAATCTCGTGCCGTATTTCTTCGACATGACGGTACATATGAAGACAAAAGATAACCATTATTGAAATAAAATGTATTTGAAGACTTTTTGTATGTTTTACTTTTCGATGAAATACTCCCAAGATTCTAAAATGAAGGTCCAAAAAGGTAGGGGTGCACGGATGAAAACACCGATAATATCGACAAAAAACGTAGAAATTTTAGAATATTTTACCTGAAATGGATAAATATTAACTAAAAGACGTCAAATACATCTGCATTGTATATCAGAAATACATTTCGAAAGTTCTATTTCCTCTTATCGGTAAATAATGAAATCGGGAACTCAAAATACGGTCTTATTTTGTATCTAATGGCTATAATAGAAGTTTTTAAGCGCGAAATACACATTAGCGGAGAAATCCACATCGCTCCTGCTTATTTCGTTCCTAATTGTTGTACATTTCATTCGATCGTATTTAGAACACATTTTTTTATGGATTAAGGAGGAAAATTAGTCAAATTTTCAATATTTGATGATCTTAAAGATCGATTCTTTGACAAATGCACCCCCTTCCTTTTTTGGTTTTTCGTCTCTGGGGTAGTGTTCCCCCCGGAGATACAGAACCCCACTTTTCCAGAAAATTTGTATCATGGATATACACCTCCAGTATAATTGGAGTTCTGTATCTCCGGGGGGAACAATGTTCAAAAAAACTTTTCCGTTTTCTATTGATTTCTATGGGAAAAAAAACAAGTTTTGACCCAAATATTAGCAATATTATGCATAGTAGATCTAAAATAACTTCAGAGTTTGATGGGATACTGTATCTGTATTAATTTAACGAACGATTTTTCTTAAAATTTCCATTTTCGAAATTCCACATTTTAGGGCAGATTTTACATCTTATCTTATCAGCTCCTTCTATATACTGTTCATTTCTTTTGTAATTTTAGTTCACCTATTAGAATTAAAAGCTGCAAATTTGCCATCTACTTTATTGTACATTTTTCACTGAGACCATTTGTAGTCAAGATGCCCATACTGAGGGGTTGGACAGGGTGAAAGGGAGGCGGGAGAGAGGGGGAGGGAGGGAAGGGGCAAAAAAGGGAGGGAGGGGGAGAAAGGGGCGGAAGGGGGGAGGAAGAGGGGAGAGGGGGGAGATAGGTACCCCCTGTCCGCCCCCCCCCCCCCCCCATACTGTATCTCCTGCCTCTTTGTACAAACGGGTTTTATAGGATTCACCTTATGTGTGTTCGTCAATCAAGCTTGCGTGGATCTTTGAATTAAAAAAAAAAAATACCCAGGACTAAAGAATGTTTCATGACTTTTACCATATATAAATAATATGTGTTGGCTTTACTATGCATATAGTTTATCGACTTTCAAAGTAGAGAATGTAAATTCGTCTTTTAATTAGCAAAGATAACCGTTCTGAGATGAAACAAAACATGGTACCCAGGGTCAAATTCAAGGTAACTTTTCATGGAGACCAAGGGTGATAGATTATCAACACATCATATCAAGGGGGTATCTCAGAAATTGTACCAAAGTTTGTACGTGACTTTTCCCCTACTTGTTTTCTCGGCGTCAAAAATACGGGCCTTGTTTACCAGACCTGCGCATTGCAACCCCGAACAAACGCGAATTCCCGACACACCGCGTCGCAGGAGGGGCGCGCTCGTGACAGATATCAAAAGTCAACCTTTTATGAGCATTTATGCATTATTCGGTATTCAATTTAATATTACTACTTTAGAATAGAGTTGACCTGTAATTCTGGGGGCGTCGGCGTTATCCGGAATGTGCATAATCCTTAACTCCCTTTTTACGTGGTCAATGTACGGTGAATTTTAAGCGATTTCCGGTTTATTGTGCAACGCTCAGATAATGTAAAAATAATATTAAATGCTATAATTGATGGATTTGTAAGTTTTTATTTATTTGAAAAAGGAAATTCCCTCAGAAAAAAATCGTTATTTTTTCACATAATAGGGCAAATCCGTAAAATTTGTTCAGGGAATTTTCGTCTTTTGTTGCTCTGAATAGCCGTTTACTCATTATGTGAATTAAGGAGAATTTAAAAATTGTTCTATTCTTAAACGATAAAACATTAAGTTCATAGAGTATAATCTAAGTTGCAATAGAATTTGGACCAGTGTGGTCACATTATTTCCTGCACTTAGGAAAACGCCATGAAAGTATCTTAAGGCATTTGTGCCTCCGTAATGAGAGACTCGAGGCCAAATGGGTTTTTGTCTTGCTGTTTTTTTTTTTTGTTTTTTTTTTTTTTGCAAAAACTTTTCATTCAATGATTACTTGATTGTTTGGAGTCGTAGGGCTTTCAAGACCAACAGTTTTAATCTGAGTCTTAGCTTTTGGCTTTCTTAAAAAGCTTCATGCTTTGATTGTTATTTACCCTAGGGACCGGGTTCAAGAAAAAGTATTCACTTCTTGTATACTTTGTTCTTACATATTTAAAAAAAAAACCATATATCGTAAACTTATAAATGATTTGTTGCCTTCTTATATTATAAACAGAGTCAGTGGGAACACCACAAAGAAGTGTACGCTGCTCAGGGAGTCAAAATCATTGCAAAGGACTTTGAAAAAGCTCTAGCCGGACTTCCTATGTATGTGGCCAAGCGAGATGACGAAGTGGAGTATTATAAGGTATTTAAAAAAAAGTTGCAAATAGAGATTCTTGTTGCCAGGCTTAGAGCTTTCTGTAAATGTCGCATTCGGCTAACTTGAAAAAAGGTATGAAAAAGGACAACAAAGGCTCGTTAGGAGTGGTTCAGAAAATCGGAATAAGACCATGTAGGTGCAAAAATATATGAAAAAGCATAAGCCAATGATAGATTGTTTTTTTTTTTTTTTTAGAAGTTTGGATTAATATTATGATGTCCCATAAGTTACATTCATACAATGTAGTCCAACTGGTCGATCTGTTGTCATGAAAGAAGTTGGTTAAAGGGACCAAAGTCAGTAGAGAGCTAATACCCAGTAAATCTCTTTAAAAAGTGACACAATTACAAACTAGGTCAAACGCACGTGGTTAATGTGAGTGTCCACCTCGCTTGTCACCCAGTATTATTTTGATGTATGGCCGGAAGTAAGGCGATATGTCCCCTCTCCCCCTCCATCCATCACACTCGCTACCTTTCAAATTCATCAGAGGACTAAGTAATTAGCTTCTCAGCCTGCACTCACTTAACTTGCACACAGACACTATTGTACTCTTTCTTACAAATTATGTGTTTTTTAATCCGCTTGAAGTATCTTTTTCATGGTCACAACTTTCTCTTTTCTGTGTAAAATTTTGTTTTTTGTGACACATAGTGATACGTCGTGATTTTTGTGAACCACCGGAAGGCTTTTCTTTAATCTGATCTGAAAAGGATAAATGCATTTTTCCCATTTGATCTAAACTGTCCTAGCTTTCATCTGATCTTTGCATCAAAGAAATTAAGGGAATCTCCTTAAAAATATACAACCTTGCAATCGCCATCCCTGTCCAAAGCGAGCTCGAAAGATCAAACTATCGTATTAAATAAAGTGAAAATAGCAACAACAACAAAAAAAGCATGTGCAATTTCTTTAATTTTTCAAAATTTTACTTCCATAATACATACATGTGAATGACATTCACTCCTGGTGACATAGAAAAACCGCGACGTAAACATAAAGTAATCTGCCTGGGGTGGGGATCTTGTGATGGGACCTCTGAGATAGTGGAAGGTCTGTACAGGTACAGTCCTCAGGAAAACCATTAACCTGAAACGAAAACATTACCTGGATATAAGTCATTATTTGCTTTCCTTTCATTTTGTCAAGTCTCTCCATATCTTTCATTCTCTCTCTACTTCTCTCTCTCCCATCCCATTTTCCAAGCCTTCTCTCTCTCTCTCATACATGTACACTCTCCATCATTTACTGATTGTAAAGTCAGTCTCTATATTTTCTTCTCTAGCCAGATGACATGCATTTTTCTGCACGATATATGAGCATTATACTGCATGTCGTGACAGTGGCTTTCCTGTCCCCAGTTTATGAATGGCTGTATGGTTTGTGTGACCTTTACGTCGTCAGGATCCTACCACAGCTGGGGGAATAATAAAGCAATGAAACCCGGCTACTTTGATATTCTGTCAGGTTACAGTGTCGGGTATCATTGCCAAGGAAATTCGTCAGGGTAGATCTTTATCACCAAGCCGATAACAAACCTCAGGCAAAAACTATAAAAAAAATGTATACTCAACATTTTTTTCTTAAATTACTATCCCTCCCTCATGTCCCTTTCTTTATGCTAGATTTATTTATGGTGACTTGAAACCAAGCATACGTCCTTTTTATATTCTCTTGCTCAGACAGAGCAAGTATCCGCCCATACTCCATTATGGGAAAGACAATTCATATTTAGTATAATGCTATATGTAGTTATCAATGTCCAACTCTAGGAAAGATTTTATGACCTTTCTATCTTTATAGAGCGACATGTCTAGTGTATGTATTTTTCCTTCAGCGTCATCTATCGGTTGCCTTCAACGTCTGTCCGTCCGTCCGTTATTTAAGTGCTTTTTTTTTGAAACATTTTTGCTTACGTAAGACGAAAAGGGAACATAAATTGTTTGACGATCATTTTAAAGATTGTCGTGTGGTGAACATGATGCATTCATCTGTAAGTCAAGTACCCCAGCTTCCGACATCTGAAAGCTGTGTGACACTTTAAGCCTATAGTTGAACTTTAGTGGGAGAAAAGTGGCCTTAAAGTATAATAGTTGGTTATCAAATTACCCACCACAATGGTCAGGTTGGCAGGGAAGAGACGGCTTTCTCATCCATATAATAAATCTGACAGGTTGCGAGCAGCGCACACCAGCTTTCAACATACCCAATTCTCACCGAGTTTTTTACCTTGACCTTTCACCTCTTACAAAGCAACTCCCGCGAAAAAGTAAGAGGTGTCGTTCAAATTTGGAGATAGTTTTAAAATTGCAGTCTGAATTATCAATTAGGAAAACGTCGATCTTTGCACGCGATTGTAATTGGAAGATTTTTATGAATTAGATCAGTTTTCTCACCGTTGTATTCAGATCAGACAAAGTTTGATGTATATGATACAGAATAAATCATTTCTTTGAGTGTTGACGGTGTTGTAAGGCAGTCAATTTTCTGATAATGGTTTATGAAGGTCGACTTTTTATAGAAGGTGTTTATTGCCAAAGCTACATTTTCCTTCACTTACAAATTAATAGCTGTCTCTTAATCAAAGCACCCTATTCATAACCAAAGGCGGAATAATTGAAAATTTCCTCAGTGACATAGAGTCTATGCTAGCGTTAATTTAACGACCCGCCATCAATTATCAGTGTACAAATAAACTATATTTCACTCATAAAATATAGAAATTATTCTACAATCAATCGTTATGGCGTCCCCATATTGTAAGCAATTAAATTCTTCAAGGAAAGCATTTGAATAACAATGACAAAACTCAAACAGACTCTCTCTCTCTCGTCGGTGTCCATAATTTGACTTTGCTGCCCTCCAGACTCCATAACGATATGAATCAAAGTGGCAGTATATACATATACGTTAACCTTAGTCATGCCGTGTGTAGATATAACATACATACATTAAATCCAAATATAAATGTTTTGGGTAATTGATACCGTCTTGAGGTGAATGTAAATTGACTTCTTGATGTTCATATCAATATAAAATCAGGTCACGTTGGTATACCATTAACCCTGTATGTCATTTTATGGCGTATATAGTTTCCATTATCAAAACCCATGAATGGGGAGCCATAATGATGTATAATGACGGCAGAAAACAAAACTGATATTTGAATCATATAAAGATAACAAATATGTTTAATTATACATACGGGAAAGTAAAATTAAAACACTCAAATTTGCCATTTTAGGGAAGCACACGGGTATCATTTAGGTTTACTTTTCAGATGTTCTAACAACACTTTGTATTTGTAATATTAACTGTTACGGAACAATAATTACTCAGCATTTTTTTCTGTTTTGTTGGTTTCTTATGACCTAGATTTCCATATTTAGCCGTTTCTTTTTAGTATATTTGTACATACAGTCTGGTAGGAGATTTATATCCCACTAATTTCAACGAGTATCATATTTCTCTGCATCACAGAAGCGACGTCCCCATCTTACCCAGGGGGGGATATAGGTTATATCATAAAATCTGCGCCGTGAAATGCTCTTTTAATTGAATACTATGACAAAAAAGAGACATAAGAGCTTCTTGTCATGGACTTGTCTCAATCGAGGTCAAGGTTAATTCACATTCTGAAGAGACTTGCTTGTCTAAATTAAGGTCAAGGTAAATTCGCACTCTGAAGGGACTTACTTGTCTTGAGCGAGGTCAAGGTTAATTCGCACTCTGAAGGGACTTACTTGTCTTGATCGAGGTCAAGGTTAATTCACATTCTGAAGGGAGTAACTTGATCGAGGTCAAGGTTAATTTACATTCTGAATGGACTTGCTTGTCTAAATTAAGGTCACGTTTAATTCGCACTCTGAAGGGACTTACTTGTCTTGATCGATGTCAAGGGTAATTCACATTCTGAATGGACTTGCTTGTCTTGATCGAGGTCAAGGTTAATACGCACTCTGAAGGGAGAAACTTGATCGATGTCAATGTTAATTCACATTCTGAATGGACTTGCTTGTCTAAATTAAGGTCACGGTTAATTTGCACTCTGAAGGGACTTACTTGTCTTGATCGAGGTCAAGGTTAATTCACATTCTGAAGGGAATTGCTTAATTTAACACTTGTTAGGGATACTAGTACATATGCGTCTTTATGAATAATCAGTTTGCAGAATATTTTATTTCTGCCCTTGTTAAACGACTTTTTCTCTCAATTTTTTTTATGGAATATTTTGGTACATTTGTACTAGTTGTATGAATGGATATTTGGTGCATTTGTACCAGTTTTGGTACATTTAAGTGATTCTGGTGAGTATTATTTACTTGCCATACAATAATCCTCTCTCAGTATGACTCTATAACATATGTTAAAACCTAATAAAAGAGAAATTGTTATTCGCTTTGATATTTGCACAAACAATTCTATTACAAGTATTGTAATATTCATTACAGGAAGAGTTATCCACGGCTCTGAAAGATGTGCTCAGCGGCATTAAGTTATCAGAGAGGGGAGTGTTCGTGCAGGCGTCTACACTCGGATCACTTGAAGCTCTCCTAGAGTTCCTTAGAACGTCTAAAATTCCTGTATGTACCTTATACAAATTTAAATTTCCTATATGTACCTAATACAATGACTTCTTGACTCTGTTGAATGTCTCTAAACCTGTATTTGATCGGATAGATACTCTGGGATTTGTCAAGGTCATATGTGTTTTTCAAGATCATTACAAAAGGTTTTGCTCGCCACACTGTTCAAACTTTCTGAAAATAAGGATACAATTTGTCTTGAAGGACGTCCAGACCCCCTTGAATGTACCTTAAATAAATTATTTTCACAGATTTAAAAACATTTGGCATAACTTATGATACATGTAGCTAAGTGAGTACTTCTACCGGTATAACAGATAAAATACAGACATTCTTGTACACAAAGATATCACGTGGGTCAGTGAAAAGTTAGGGAAAAGTCAGGGAATTTTGTTCACCAAGAGTGCTGGCAACCCGAATAATCCAGTTTCCAGTACATGTATTAGTAGCATGTACCAGCCTAATATTTTTTAGGTTACCAAAGTTTATATTTCCTAACGAGTTGTTTTATATTTATGCCACATATGATAATTGTACTTTTCTGTGTTTACTCAAATTCTTATCACGTCTATATTTCGTGTATTATTTCAATTGTAAATATATCTTACATAAAAAAGGATTTATATATTTGCAGGTGTATAAATGTATCCGTAACATTGATTTTGATAAATGTCTATTTTTCAGTATGCGGGCATTAATATCGGACCTGTCCATAAAAAGGACATTATGAAAGCGTCTGTCATGATTGAACATGATTTGCAGTAAGTATCTTTTTATTAAGAGAGTCATAGACATCCTAGATTTTTAGCCTAGATATGAACCATGTCACACGGAGAAATGATAATGTCAAGGTCAGAGGCGAAGGTCAAGGTCAGACTTACAAAAGATAGTATTTGAAAAAGTTGTACAGATGTGCATTAAGATTGAAATATTTACAAATTATATGGATTGATCTTGCAGATTTGCTTATACAATGTATCTAGTCTTTGTTTGAGATACTGTTCTGTTGACTTGTATTCCAAATTTTGTGAATCGTTGAACTGACATGTATTTAATACTCGTTGCAGTGTAAACCAAGTGTATAAATCTGAAATTGTAACTCTCGAAGCGCGCACCTGCTAGGTACAATCAGAGCAAATTCTGGCCTGATGCATTCTGTTTGAATTAAGTAATTTGCTATTTGCCTGTGTGAAATTGTAAATTCTTTCCTTTTGCCGCTTTTATCAGTCAATGAAGGCAAAGATTAAACAAATTTTGTAGCTAGGTCAAAGGTATAAAAGATGCAGGGAATGAAATTGAATTCAGTAATATTGGAAAGTTACAGTCGCCGGTTCAAAGAAAGTATGAAATTGGAACAATTTCCCCTGTTTAAGTACAGGAAGACGCCGCAATTACAACTTTATTAGCAGTTTATTCGCACATAATCAAATCATTCCTTGTTGGTTTACGCTGGGGTCCTATGGACTTCAAGAGACGGGGGTGTGGACTAGCAGTCATGAAGAAGAATTCTTGAGCTTGTACAGTTTTATTAGCGGAATAATTAAGCAGTGAACTAGAAAACTAGCTATAAATCATGACGAACTCTTTGACCTGTTATTGACATAGTATATTGATACCTTATAATTTCCTTGTCATATTTTCATATTTATTTTCGCCAGGGAAATGTTGGGATATTATACCAATTAATATTTGAATAAGTCTTAATATAAAAAAGTTTCATAAACTCAAAATTAATTGTCCATAATTTTTGTCTATTGACACTCTCTTACACATAATTGTTATACATTACGGGATTGGCTATTTCAAATATTGACTGCATCATGTTGACGAGATAAAAATCGTCATATGAAATTAAATTTTAAATATATGATACATGAAGGGCACTTTGAAGTCTTCAATCCTCCTTTATAATTCACATAATTTGATGTACTTGACCCTCCCTATAGTATGATTAAATCCCAGACAAATCTTTATGAAATTCTACCTCGTTTCTTCTTAGTAACACAAAGGAAAATTATCCCCGGAATTATCTTGTCTCAAAGGAATGACGCTGGATATACAAAAACTGATTATTATGAAGCGGATCATCATTTTGATTTGATGTTCATGTTAATCCATGCGCAGATAAATGATCTCCTTATCCGGGTATATGAATTGATATAATGTCTATTTCGGCTTAGAGAATTATCGTAATTTATGCTTTCTATTGGGAGATTAAGGTAAAATTATGGATTTTTTTCGATTATCCTGCGATTTACGGGGAAGATACTATATAGATATATGTGTAGATATGTAGAATCGATCACGTCTGTCACATAGCGCCAGGTTGTATATGGATTGTTCTATACGATACAGGAGACCTCTAGGGTACGGAAATTGAACTGTATAAAAGTACGTATTTTATTTGAAACGGAGAACCTCGCTCTAATATTTCCCATTATGAAAAAAACCCTCAAAGTAACTGCAACATAAGTTGGTGATTTTTTTCGCGAAGGAGAGTGACATTTAAGTTCGTTTGTCCGTTCGTTTGTCGCTCATTTTGACCTAGTGACTTTGACAATGGAGTTTGACTCACTTTTATGACAAGCATCAAATAGCAGGGGGCAACAGTTTTCTGATTGTTTGATTTTAGGACATATTGTGTAAATGATACTTCATTTTATCCCCTTTTTCAAGCAATGGTGAAATTCGTTAAAAACATGCGAAAAAATCATTTTGGCTCCTTTTTAAAGCAATGGTGAAATTCGATTAAAATATGCAAAAATCGGGATTTCAAACTCAAGATCAAGACACAAGCACAAACTAGCATATTGTATACTGTACCTATTAAACTACATGTTTCCCTTCTTAATTATCGCAATTTCCTGTAATAAATCAAGTTACTTGATTAAACATCATGTTTATTGCATTTATTTCAACACACCAAATGTACATGTAAGAATACTGAAAGCTTTAGGAACATAGGTATTCGGCTCTCTAACAACCTGAAATTAATTCTTTCTGTTCCAAATAACGTGTGATTTTCCGAGGACCCCTCCAACTCCTTTTCTGGATTCTGTAGCAGAATGTAAAGATGAATTGAAAGACTCAGGATTGAAGATTTTATTCTTGTCATCTTTCTTGCCATGTAGTTTACAAAACTTAGAGGACGTATCATACACACATCAATAAATTGTCATGATCTTTACCTCTATCAAAGTTTGATAAACTATAAACGCAATTTTATTCATTCTATTAAAAAGTTTTTACTATTTTACATTTCAAAGTATTTTCTATTTGTTTGATCTCTGTAAAAGTGCCCAGTATCGTTAACCTGCAGAGATTTTTGCTCAAAGTTTGACTTGGTAAAAACATTGTTTCTCTTCATATAGAAGATATTTTGGCATTTTATTATGCATTTTGTCATTTAATATTTTACATGTTTTTTGGGGGGTTTTTTTGCGCAATGCTGTGCATTTTTACTCAGGATGATGTATTTTATTATTCATGCAAGGTGAAGTAGATTTTAAGGACACCTGTGCACAATATCTCCAAAACACTTAACCCCAAAGAAAGTTTACAGAACCTTTGTAGAAAATAAGAACTTCTTGTGACCTACATTTACAGTGCTACAGTACCAGTAACCAAGATCTATTTGATAAAGACAGGAGTTCTTTTAAAATGGTGATCATAATTTGATCAGTTTTGAAGATGACCATTTATCAACATGGTTAGACATGGTCATAGGTAGTACCATTGTCATTTCAGTTGTCAGAACAAACTTCTAAAAAGAACAGTTTCATATTTTATGTATTGATATTTGGTCAACGTGGTGCTAAGTTTTTTGATTATTTACATTTATTTAAGTATTTTGGTTTATATTTCAGATATGCTGTGATTCTGGCATTTGATGTCAAAGTAGAAAGAGAGGCTCAAGAAATGGCGGACAGCGTCGGCGTCAAAATCTTCACAGCAGACATTATTTATCACTTATTTGACAAATTTATAGCATATCGTGATGAATTCAAAAAGAAGAAACAAGAAGAATTCAAACATATAGCTGTGTTTCCATGTAAACTCCGTGTTCTGCCTCAGTTTATATTTAATTCCCGTGACCCCATTGTGGTCGGTGTATGTGTAGAAGCAGGGTTCGTCAAGGAAGGGACGCCACTCTGTGTACCAAGTAAAGAGGTGAGGATACAGTTATCGTGCTTTGATTTCATTTCAGTCAGTAGATTTGCAGATTAGTTCACAGCGCAAGGTTTATCAAATCTGCCAAACTGGTATTTCACCTATCAAATACACGTACATGTTGTTACTTTAATGGTCGAATCGAACACACCCGAATTTACCTACGACCTCTCTTGCATACTTTTCAAACTAGACGATTGGCATTGCCATGATATGGAATAAAAACAGGAGATAAAGCTCTACCTTGTGCTAACCCCTTTTCTGACATATTTACTTGATTCTCACAAAATACATTCCAGCTAGCCAGTTCCAGCTCGCCACATTTATATTTTCATTCTGTATTTATATACATGTTACCAAAATTATGCTCCACTATCAGCTATATATTATACACCAGTAGCTTTTTCTCCTCTTCCGACCGGAACGAAAGGTCAAGTCAGGGAGAAGGGGGGCCACACTTATCATAACATATAACATACGGAACATCTCATAATCTCCATACAACCACTTGTTTTCCTTCTTGATAAGTACAAAAGTACGCAGCTCAGAGTATCCTCCTACCTAAGTAACATGGACTTTACACCCACAGGAGCTTGACGTCAATCCCACAATGATACTTGCTCTTTCCGACTTTATACTTTCAACAATTTCAGTAAAGAAGTGAAAGTATAGGCGTATTAGGCAGTTGGCGTCTTGGCTCCACGCATGCAATGTTTCAAAGTCAGAAGCTCATGGTCCGCATGTCATTATATGACATTGAGTTGTTACTTGTTAGACATGTCGTCCTTCCGTCATTTCATCATTCCGTCACTTCCTCTCGTCGTCATGTCGCCCTTTTGTTTGATTCCTAACATTGATATAAAATGATATAAAATGATGGACAACTGCGAATTAGCTCTAGGTCAATGGTAAAGGTCACTTCCAGTACGGTTTCTGGGTAGTAGAGTAAATTTGCATCATAATATAATCATAGTGCAGAGGTATAATCAAAGTAAAATGTATTCCTTCTTATCAAAAAGGGAGGGTACCTTTTGACGTCAGAAAAAATCCTGATTCCATGAAGATTTACGACAATTTTACGAATACCTCATTGAAAATCCTAAAGTTTTTTCTCGCTCTTTCTATTCTACTTGCTATCCTTTAGATCTACATTATTATGGTACATAAATATTGCAAGTTATACATGCACTTATCGGGAACATGAAAAAAAGGTCAAGGTATAGTGTCGGATTCGTCACATTCTTATGATAATTCTGTTTTTCCTATGAAAATTCGGTGGTTTGGAATTTAATCTCTCCATCTCAAGTTATTACATCTGTTGGAAGAAATTCTTTCACACATCAAAACATCTTACTGAGGAGATAGGAGCGAGATCTATTGCTTATTAATGTTTACCAACCCCTTATGACTTTGCACCAAACTCTGTGCTGAGAAACTCTCTGGTATCTATATGTGTACAACACACAGGTTTTGCTATGTGACAATGCATTGGACTGACCGGAGAGGGGAGGGGTCCCTTCACCCTTTTCCCACTGACCTTGGGGTGTTCTTTCTGTGCTCACTTTATACATGTTTTTGGTAACATCCGCCATATCTTAATATAATTGAAATATGAAATAATATTTCAAAATTCGAAACCAAAAATAGGGAGGGGTTTAAAATCTGGAGAACATTCAAATCACAAGTTAAATCAATAGTTTTCATTGGAGTAAAACAGATGCTCAATTAGATGCAGGTTTTAAGCAAGAAGAGGGGAAAACATACTTTGGAGGTATATTAGATTTAGCCCTCTCTAATTCACCACTAACCAGTATCTCCCGACCTTAACCCCTTAACATTTAATTCTATTATCATTCCCATTTGAATAAACACGTCTTTCCCGTTACAGAGTTGATGCACATTTGATTACATAAGATAATTTTCTAGGAGATTGCACGTGCTTCTTCGCTGTACATAATTTGCGGATGGATGAGCTTTGATCAATGGGGATGTATATTCACATACGTTTGGGGGATTATATATAATGTCTGGAATGCATACGTCCTAAATTCTACTAAGTAGGTTTTCAATTTCGAATATCCATCAAAAATGCTGAGAGAAATGATATGTAAGTAGGGAGTGAGAGGCGATCATCACTCGCTAGACAGGGATGTTTTATTCTCTCCACGGCTGTTATCTCTCAGTTAGTATAACGATGACGTCAAACGCGGCCCCCGGAAGTTCACGCTGATTATCGCCTAGCTCTGAACCACTTGCAGTTCCCTCCACTCTCTGATTTACCTGGCATTGATTCAATACAAATATGTTTTAACACAAAATACTGCACCCAGTGGATCCAGCAGATAGATAGAGCGATTCACTTTATGTTTCTCAGAGAGATTTGCTTAATGTTTCCTAGAAATATCGGTGACTTCCGTTGGCACGCTGTTCTGATTTCAGGAACGACGGCCCACGGCTTCTCTTCTTCTGTAACAAGAATCTTAATACGCCATTTCTTTGTACTTGAAAATCAAAACCGCAGTTTTCACGAGGAACTATAATTAAGATGCTGACTTCATCATCTACACTCCTCTGTTTTAAAAATTCTGATTGATAAAGATCACATTGAATTTACATGTATTTGTGCATGTGATCTAATCAGTATTGACTTATACTTAGATCTGAAGGAGGTTTAGGGGGAACAGTACCCCTCTCTCCTTGAATTTGCCCCAAAATACTGTTTTTACGATTTTTTTTTTCAAAACCATAGGCTTGAAACCCCACACAACATCGGACGGATTCCAACCAATCTCCCTCTTTGAAAAAAAGTCCAGATCCGACCATGCTCTTAAAAAAAACACGAGAGGCAACCATGTCGAGCCGGGTATCGAGCTTGAGGCCTTTAGCTAACCTGTTGGTTGTCTTATCTAGTGAACTATCCAGTCTGGTATCTGACCCAGCCTAGCCCGGGATCTTTAGCTAACCTGTTGGTTGTCTTATCTAGTGAGCTAACCTATCTGGTATCTGATCCAGTCTAGCCCTGACCGGGTATCGAGCCCGGAACCTTTAGCTAACCTGTAGTTTTCCTCATCTAGTGAGCTATCAAGTCTGGTATCTGATCCAGCCTGAGTAGCCCGGGAGCTTTAGCTAACCTGAAGGTTGTCTTATCTAGTGAGCTAACCTGTCTGATATCTGATCCAGCCTAGCTCTGACCGGGTATCTATCCCGGGACCTTTAGCGAACCTGGAGGTTGTCTTATCTAGTGAGCTACCCAGTCTGGTATCTGACTAGCCTGGATCTGAGCAGTATTTCCTCTGTTGAACCCAGATCTAGATAATGGCAATCGGAGATATTCCAATCTCATTTCCTGCTAGGGATTTAGCTACCTCACGATATACCACACTTTTTGCTCAATATTATGTAAAGGCGTAATCCTTTTGATGGATAGGATGTAGATAAGAAACCAAGATTAACTAAAAGGTATTAATAATCCGCGCCTTGCTGATATATTTTTATCTTTCCCTCTTCCCTTCATTTTCTTACGTTTGAATGCTTTAAACATCTTCAATTATCGCTAATTTGTGGAGTTACATCTTACATCATCGGATATATGTATTTTCAATCTGTTTGATATTTTTTTTTTCGACTAAAGCAACACAAGACACCGCGATTTCCCACAATCTTCCCGTAATATCTTTGTCCAAGAAGGGGGGAGGTGTATTAAGAAAAGTTCAGCATTTGGACTAGCATTGGTTATTGGCTTTCCTGGGTTTATGATAGAAGTTGTATGCTGTTTAAAATACATGTAAACATCGTAGATGTTTTCATCAATCTAAATGAAAATCAGACCCCTTCTACTGTTTTCATTTATTCATCAATGTATTGTAATACGAGTTAGATCTCGGAAAAAATATTGTCTGTGACAAAATTTACATATCATATGGCAATAGGTCTAAAATATACATCAAATCTTCTTCATCATCCTTTTGAACAATAACACAATGCAAATTGATATATTGAGTTTAACTTCCCTGTGAATCACTTGCTTATTTGGATATTACGTGGGTGAACGCCTGACTTTATTATAAGCACTCTAATAAATAAACTAGGAGGTGAGGGACATGGGCCGACCCACAGTGTACTTCTGCTAGGGTGGGGTCCTTGTTTTCATCGTGGTAACACGACGTGCCTAGCAGAGATCGTAGTTGACATTTACAGATAAAGTCATACTTTGGACTAGACATTCAGGCTATCGTGGCGTACGTCTTCGTCAGTATCTTCGCTTCCAGTGAAACACAGAGTACTCGCAAAAGTTATTTGTGGACATGGGGCGCTCTAGAGTTAGGTTGATGACTCTAGAAATACATCCATATTAGTGAATGTAAATATAGTATATACTCTGATACAAGAACCACATATAAAGTATTCAAGGATTTACATGTACATGTACAAAGCATATATTTGTTTCTTTGTATGGTTGTCGAAAAACACTTGTTTTCCATGCAAAATACCTTACACAGATATATCTTTATAAAGTAGACACCTTCTGAATGAAATACCTCAAGTTTCTATTTTCTTGTCGCAACGTTGTTGTGGAAAAAATGTAAATGGAACAGTGACACGTTATGAATTAAAACTGTAAATGAAACAAACGGGCACCTGTCAGATAGATAGGAAACGAGGATTTATGCACTATAAGGAAGGGCACAAATGTCCTGTATACACGGGGGTGACTCGGTGAAGATAAATTTAACAACGGAAGTCACTTGTTTTTATCAACTGTAAATTAGCGTGGATGTATAAACTAGCATACATCATTGTTAAGGTTGGTGACACGGGAGACGGATAGAATCTTCTTAAAATAAGGTCGACAAATCCTGTTTAATAGGGGAAATGTCAGTCATACAGTGGTAGGGTAAGGGAATCTCAAACAAAACGTTATGGCGGCTACAGATATAGTACGAAACAAATCCACTATATCGACATCAATCGGACACTTCAGAATAGAAACGGTGGTATGGCTTAATAGAGACGGATCTTTGGTCGTCCATCTGTGTGTCGGTCCGCAACTTAACTTAAACTGATCATTAAATGTCGCTTTAGTTTGAGTTTCGCAGGTAACACATGCATTTCTTTCAGTGCTTACTCCTCCCGGGCACCTGATCCCACCTCTAGCTTGCTAGGGGTCCGTCAATGTTTCATTTTGTGCTCTATTGTGAGTGCTGTTGAGATTATCGTCAGGATCTTATTTAACTCATTTGTCTCACACTTATGCCCCTTGCCGTGTGGAGCTCGTAAAAAAGTTCCCCGCGAGGGGTTTGACAGTAAGTATTTTGAATGTACTTCCCTGACATTGTCGCCATAGCACTTTCCATATGGACATAGCGTCAGACAGTGCATGAATTTTAAATATTTTCATTTCCATGCTTCATAAACATCGACGGCGGGTGCGGCTAGCCAACAGGGGATGCTTACTCCTCCCGGGCACCTGATCCCACTTCTAGCTTGCTAGGGGTCCGTCAATGTTTCATTTTGTGCTCTATTGTGAGTGCTGTTGAGATTATCGTCAGGATCTTCTTAAACTCATTTGAATGCTGCAATTCAAGATTATGATTTGATGACGCTGTGAAGTAAAACTGCATTTGTTTTTAGCTTTTGTCATGTATAGATATATTTGTACCATGTTACCTTGGCTTGTTTATGCCGGTTTGCTTCTTGGTTGTAAGGTTAACGATACACACAAAACAGATATTGAACTAATTTCCTTAATTTTTGAGCTAATTTCTTCCTATCAAGTCACATGAATGTAATTTTCATGCTGTAAAATTCGCCTGGATGACAAATGAGTTTAATATTTGTAGAGGCACTTTTGACAATCCGGAGTTTACAAATCTGACTATTAGTATTCTAATTTAACACCTGCTTGGTTTTCTGTACTGGAACATATCCGTAGTAATGAGTTTTGTCAAACAAGGAATTTTGTAGACACGGGCGCATTCAAAGTGTTCTGTTTACCGTCATTGGTCTTCCATAGATTTTGCCATTAGGCCATAGTAAGTAAATATTGGAGGATTGTTCAGAAAAAAACCCTCAACAGAAAAATTTAAAAATTAATCTCAAGCCCTTTAGAGTATCTCTAAGAACAGAAATTTCTTGTCTCCCTTTTCAATCCCTTATCAGAAATGCGTGTTTGTATGTGTGCGTTTTCTAACCTAATGGGAGGATGCCTTTCAAATAATGACCAGGACGTAAAACATAGCAATCATTACAACGGCCTTATTTTAGAAATGTCTATTTTTACTCAACGACTTTTGGGTCCGCTCGTGACAGAAGGGCATAAACCCAAAACAGCTTCTCTTACTTTAATTACGAAATGACTGTTAAAATGGAAAAACGTTCTTGACGATTGGTTGTTCTGTACAGCCACTTGTTTTAATGGGTTATGTAGGTTAATTTCTCTTTTTGCCACAAAGCAGATGTGATTTTGTCTTAAAACACAAGCTAGGCCATGCTCCTTTCAAAAATGCACACTGGATGACTTCTGACATTACTGCTGGAGTCTTCGTGCTACTCCTAATTTCCTATATTTTGTGTCATCAGTGCGTGTCATCATCAACGACTTTATTCAAGCCAATTATAGAATTTTCAATTTTTACTGAGCAATAGTTTTAAAATAAATACACACATATATCTAAAGAAGTAAAAAGAAGTTTCACTGTAATTGACAAATGCAGCAAATCAAGAGTTGTGCATCGATCTTATTTCTCATAAAGTAGACAGAGTGTTGGCCAGAGTGTTCGAATATCATTATCCATTTTACCCAGTCTACAGCACGACAGCTTGTGTGGTAGGCCAAAACGTCTGACAATAGTACGTCTTGTTATTGTAATATATCTTTCTAAGTGTACTTTCCAGAGATAAAAACGCTAATGTTATGGCAGAGAGCTTATTTGCCCGCCATTATACCTCGAGGATAAGCCTTGAATGAAGCGTACTGCGACATTCCTGGCATGAACAGTCAATCACAGACGGACTGACACTTGACATGCGCATTCCCCAAATGTGATGAATCTGTCACACCTTGTCTTGATGGTTTGATGGTGGATTACTGCACTCTATGAGAGGTCGAGGTCGATAGACAGTACAAAGCTTACTCATACAACAGGGGTCACGTCCATGTATTTATAGGTGTATTATGTCTGAACTCGCATGCTTTATGTAGACAAAGTAATGCTGTCCGTTGGTATCTTAGGTATCAATAATTTGATTCAGTTTTCAATAAAAGATATACAAGTTTCATATGTGCCCATGGCACACAAAAAGCAAAATGTTTGAAGTTGACAATAGAAAACCCCCTTGTCGTGAATGTGTATGTTTGAAGCAGGAGATGCTTACTGATCCCGGTCATCTGATATCTAGTTTCATTCGGAATCAAGTACCTTTTCTCACATCTTCCTTCATTGCTATAAAACGCTTTTTTCACACAGTTAAAGGCACTGAGTGTATGACATGTCCTTAACTTCTATCTAAATTTATAATGTGTCAAAATCCAAAATAATGTTCATAAGGAACTTTAGCATGTTTAGTAGACCTAAAAATGTGTGATTTTTCCGCGACTAAATTTGTTTTGGAAGTAATATCCTCTGCTTTGGTATGAAGGTTTCAAAGAAACATTTGTGCACAATTTAGACAGATTTTTGCCTTTTTGCTTGTCCTCTACCTTCCAAGTTTTTCCATCCCATGATTTGATTTACAAGAAAGAAACTTCTGTATAGAACAGGGATAGATGATGTAGTAATATGGTAAAGTATAAACCCCAAGGGGCATATCTGTACAGTCTTCTTATAATCACTGAACAGATAATGTAAACATTATTCCCTTCCGAATTACTCAGAAAACGTATCAGAGGAAACTCGATGTACGTGCAAGGTATGGGTGGTCTGCGAATCTAATAAATGTTGATCTCAACAAGTCCTTAGAGTTGGTACTACCAAGTAAATAATTGTCTTAATGCAAAAGAAAATAGGCGCTTAAGATTTACAGAATTTCAAAGCTGTTACTTGATTCCTTCAGGTGAGCTGCATGCTCATTTATTTGTGGTCTTCTGCCTCCCGCGAAGATTTTGTATACAATTCAATGAGTTAAAGAAGATCCTGACGATAATCTCAACATCACTCACAATAGAGTTGTTCAAAGTGTTGCTGAAAACAGTTATTTGAAAATATCACTTTACCAGCGTCTTGTCCGTCCGTCCGTCCATCTATCTGGCTGTCATACTGTCTTGTAAATGTCTATTTACTGAATACACATTCTTCCAAGAGACTCGACAGCCAATCGGGGTCAATGTCACTGTCATTGTCAAGGTTATACATGTATAACGATTTTTTTCTGTATTTCAGGGTGTAGAATTGGGCCGGGTAGTGTCAGTAGAGAACAACCATAAACCAGTGGATAAGGCCACTAAGGGAATGGAAGTGTGTATAAAGATAGACCCCATTCCTGGAGACGCTCCTAAGATGTACGGACGGCACTTTGATCATACTGATCTCCTCTATAGTAAGGTGAGTGACCAACGCCTAAGTAAAAATTAAAGTACAATCTTCTCCCATTCTTCCTTTTTCTTTTTCATTTCCTTTCTCTCGAAATATCCTTCTCGTTTTTTGTGTACCTTTTAATTTACAGTACAAGTGCGCCTAGAAATTGAATATGTTAACGAATGATTGCTTACTTCAAAATAGTCGTAAATCAAGCTATGGACAGAAATACGTGAACGACCTTAACCTACATGCACTTAAAAAATGTTTTAAATTATCATATAAATGTACTAAAATGTTAAAAGGAAAATATCAAATCTGAGTGTTCATCATATTCCAAATTATCATAATGTATATACTGGTAATATAACGTAGTTTTATGTTTATAATGGTATGAATATTGACAAGTAGAGGACATTCCGTCCTTGTACTGGCCTTATTTCTGACTACACCCGGCTAGCGTTAGGGTCAGGCCAACTCAGTGCTACCCACTCTCTGTTAAAAAAGGGAAACCGCAAAGTAATCCCATGCCAAAATGGAGATTCCTTTCTTTTACTTTTTGTTGTCGAGAGCTGCATGATTATAATAAGACCACAAAAACCTAGCAAATATAGAGTGTACTTGTTGATAATAGAGTTTAATGAGCAGGCTGGTATTTGAGATCAACCGAGCAGAGTCTTTGAACATACCTACCAGAATATACATATGTAGAGGATGATGAAAAAGGCCGAGTCATGTGTAGGTGTTATTGGGGACGTCAGAATATAGGACAGAACATCTGACTTAAACAGTTTGATGCACAGAATTAGTGAAATTCTCTATCCTGTTTTCTAATGTGTTTTTTTTTGCGATTCTTATTTTAAATTAAAGTAGAAATTCGTGACAAAGTTTTCACTTACCAACGAGTCTCTCGGTCTATATATGATGTTATCAGGCCTGCAGAGACGACAATTTTTGGGGGCGGGGATTCCTATACATGTTTGTTATGTGTTTTACCCGGATTCATGGTTTGTTGTTGGTTTTTTCCCTGATTTATGGTTTGTTGTTGGTTTTACCCTGATTGATGTAGTCATTATGAGAAATCATCACTCTGATTCATGGTTAGTTGTTGGTTTTGCCCTGATTTATGGTTTGTTGTTGGTTTTACCGTGATTCATCTTTTATTTAAGTCATGTAATATGAAGACTCATCACTCTGATTCATGGTTTGTTGTAGGTTTTACCCTGATTTATGGTTTGTTGTTGGTTTTACCCTGATTCATGGTTTGTCATAGTAATTATGAAGAATCATCACCCTGATTCATGGTTTGTTGTAGGTTTTACCCTGATTCATAGTTCGTCGTTGGTTTTACCCTGATTCATGGTTTGTTGTAGTCATTATGAAGAATCATCATCCTGATTCATGGTTTGTTGTAGTCATTATGA
Source organism: Pinctada imbricata (assembly GCA_033119305.1). Classification (NCBI taxonomy): domain Eukaryota; kingdom Metazoa; phylum Mollusca; class Bivalvia; order Pterioida; family Pteriidae; genus Pinctada; species Pinctada imbricata. Next base: position 56,580,829 of record VSWD01000006.1, on the reverse strand, counting down.
AGAATCATCATCTTGATTCATGGTTTGTTGTAGTCATTATGAAGAATCATCATCCTGATTCATAGTTTGTTGTAATCATTATGAAGAATCATCACCCTGATTCATAGTCTGTTGTAATCGGTATTATAAAAAAAAAAGTAAGGACCACCATGATCATTTACTTGTTGTATATTGTTTGTTACAGTGATTACGACCATCTTTCAGCAGTTTTTTATATAGTTATTAGGAAGAAATAAAATCTTTGGTAATATGACTTCTTTGTCCTCTTTTAATGATCGCTCAGAGGTCATAATCCCGAATTTTTCAAATCAGATGAATGATTTTGTCTCCCTATGCAAATCAGAATTGTCAAATTAGCATACAATTAACTACAGAAGATAAATGTCAAAGATATCAAAATTTAAACTACAGATCAGTTGGGTCATAAAGTTGCGCTCTTTGACATGGTGTTCAGATACTTCAAAATTTAATTTTTGTGGCTGACTTAAATTCCTTTGGACTTAGAGAGTGATAGGTCGCGTAAACAAGCGAATTATTTTGAGTGATGCTGCATATTTATCAGGTAAATAAGCTTACCCCTGTCAGCTTTCACCTTGTAAGCGGAAGCAGATAAATGTCAAAGGGGGGTTATTACGTCCTTGATAGGTGTCCCGGACCATAACTTAGATTCATATTGGTCAAATTTGCATGAAGTAAACGAGGTTCCATACGACTGCACGTAAAGTTTCCCGTCATTTAGAATTAATATAGCTATTAGCAATGCGATTTCTTGTCATTAAGGGACCGACGTGGTTGGTTTGGTCCCGGTTTGTTTTCATGGCCCATCATACTTAGGGTTATTTGGTTCATGCTGAATTAGCATTGGGAATTGGGCTGCAAGGTTTTCGGTAATCGTTTCACACTTTTTGTTACACAATGAACAAGGAACGCTGTAAAGGGTGTCTTGGGAGATTACCAATCATACTTATTGATATTCAGATTTTTCAGACTCCGGTCTATCCACTCGTTTATACTCGCACAATAGCCAAACAAAAATTCTATGCTCCACAGACACAGCTGGGGTCCAATAGATAGCTATTTAAAGTCTCGATGACATTCAAAACATTTGTTCACTGTTTCCCCCCTCTCCGATTGAAGTAAGGCCGTGTCATCATTATCCTTGTACCCGATGCCCTGCTCGTGTTTACAGATCCTAAACAACAACATTGCGCGGGCGTCCGGAGGGGTTGTTTATATATACATATGACCCATGTTGACCTGACTGCCCGTCAGTGTATCGACCACAAACATCCCCTGATCCTGCAGCCTCTTCATTAACCTTGTTTTCTTATATCACATGCGCGTGGTCTGTCCTCCACACCTTATTAGATTTGTTATTGAGATGTCTGTAAACATTGACCAAAGGTTGAGTGTAGGTAGATATCGAAAAAATTATATAAAGTTTATAAACATTATTAAGGCATTTGAGGGCAGTTCTAAAGGTACATGTTCCTTTATTCAGAATTTCTTGGTATTTGGTCCATGTACATATATTAAGTACATGTACTGCTAATAATAAGATGGAAATGAGATGTCCATACATTATACAACCCAAGGGCTCAAAAAGCTAACAAAGAATAATAACAATATAAACCAAAGAAAATATAACCAACGTATGAAGTAGAAATGAGCGCCAACAAAAAGTGAGATTATGTGCCCGGGAAGAGTAAGCATCCCCAACTTGCTGTTATTGAAGACAATTGACATCAGATTCCTTACTCTTAAACCTTAAAAACTATTTCAGATGTCGTTCTGTGTTCTTGTTTGTGTTGATTAAGATGTAAGTCGTCAATATTCACCGTCAGCATAAGTATGCTTATAAGTGTGTTCTGCCTGGTTTCTTCCAGCAAGGTATAACAATGGAGGAGACTTCTATTTATTCTTCTAAAATCATGTGCTTGGATCATCACTGTAGTTTTAATCCTTTGAAGACATAGGGACAGGGTCATTCGTATCATACATTCAGATTTTCGTATTTGAGCTGTCGTCTGTCTTCTGCAGATGGAAGAGATAGTTCATCCTATACTTGTGTAAACCTCATGAAGGCCTACCCCAGTCATTGGACCCTAAGACCAAAGTTCCTATAAATGAACTTTATTTTTGCAAAAAAAAATCTGAATCATCAATCTTCGGAGTCATAGAGGATAGGGACTTTCAAAAGTATAGTGTCATTAAATGTAGCCATTTAAAGTGATTCGTCAGACGTCTGTATTTGCAATGAGGGCATCCCGATCCATATCACTGTTCACCCATTATAAGGCTTAGGACTGAGGGGGTCTCTCTGACTTAAAACTGATTCTAATCACCCAAGTGTTTATTTTCTTAAGAATGAATATGACATTAAAATCCCACAGTGACTATATTAAGTTTACGGCAAATATTTGCTTTTAATTTTGTTGAAAGCTAAGGAGACTATTCTATGTGAATGAGACCATTCATCTAGGAGGGCTTAGGGATTAGCTACGGAGGATCCTCGTGCAAACTTGTGCAGTTTAATGGTAAAAGCCTGCAATGTTAGGTGTATTTAAAGAGAAGTGTCGATACATGAATCAGTTTTACCTGAATTACACTCCCATCAAGACTTCAGATCTTCATTCTTTGCTCGTTCTAGAATATCTTTCGCGAAGGTAATCGTCATATTTAGGTGAACATGGTCATACGATTCTGATTAAGAGGACCTGTATCCCATCCTAATTCAACAGTTCACTTAAACTGAGCTTTTCTCGAGCAAAGCAATAGTTTTGTTTCCCCTTTCCCTGAAATTGCACAATTAAATTTTATTAACTATCTCGAGGATTGCTTATTGCAAGGTCCTTTACTCAAACTCGAACTGAATCAAGATTACCGCCAATGCTATGGTTTGCTTACACATTTTAGAGTTTAGCCATTGCTGAGTTTGAATTTGAAGACGTTTATCATTTACCAAACCGTGCACGAAGGAAGTAATTGATTTCCTTATTTAGATGGTTTGGAGGGTCGTCCTAAACGTTTTCAACAAGGGTCTCTGTTGTGGTTTTGAGATCACATTTTAGGCTAGGGCTTTGTTGCTGTGTGAGCAAATGAACAAGTACATGCACCTTACTTTTCGTTTGCGAAGCCAAAATACTCGTAAGCGTGGCACAATTGCGGTGGTACGTCAGATTGCAATCATTTATACTATAGCAAGCAATTGATTATAGAATGTTTCATGACAAAACAAGAGTGATTGCAGGTATTTTAAGGTACAAGCGACACCTCGCGATAATGATTCTGTCTCCAAAATTGACAGCTTTTCCCTAAGTTTTTATCCGGACTTCGTTATAGTCTGGTGTTAAGAATATAGAGTATCTAATCAGAATAAATCACTATTTCAGAAATTTCATAAATCTGACATTTATAGATAAAGCTTGCGGAATTTCGCTGCATGGTTTTGATGTTACGGTGTACTTTTAAAACTTTTATACATTTTTCCGTCAGAGGGAGGCGCAATTTTGTGGAATGTAGGCCATGTACTTGTAATAATTAATGTTGTGATAATTAAAGTAAAACCATTCTTTCTCATTTCAGATCTCTCGCGAATCTATAGATGCAGTTAAGAATTACTTCAGAGAGGAAATGGCTAAATCAGACTGGCAACTCGTCATGGAGATGAAAAAACTCTTCCAGATTCTATAAAGAAAGTTGTACCGGAAGTTAGTTGCCACATGACTTAGATTTTAAGTATGGAATCGACTTGAAAATACATGGATATAGTGTCTGCCTCATGACATGATGATATGCGAAAATGGACTTATGTTCCTTTCTCTTACAATGCAACACCCCCTCCCCTATTTACTGTCTACATCCCTGATCTCCAATTTGTTTTGTTCATCTTGTTTATCTGGTAGTAAACGCTCAGATATGCTGTTTGAAAAAAAAGTCCTTCCCGATTTCGATTTCATCTAAGTTACTGTATCCTTACAACGTTATCCTGGACACATGTTATAAGTATGAACATTGAACCAAATGTACGTCGATAGACTCAAATTACCAACGTTTTACAACGTCATCTGTTTATGAAATGTAAGAGCAAGGTCAGACGATAGTTCACATGTTCCTTTGTTTCTCTAACAGCTTTTTACCACTTTTCTTCTGTTTCTGATATACACATTCTCTACAGCGTCTTTCATGAACATCGTTATAACAATAATGTAGAATTTGATTTAAAGTTACTCATCATCGTTCATTTCGTATTAAGAAAGTAAATAATAAATGGAACTTCTCCATTGGTAAATTAAAAGTGCTAAAGATCTATTATTTATAACATGGATGAAATAGATTAATATGTATAAGTATGCTGCGATTGAAATATGTACTACTCGATTGAAAATGAATTATACATGAATGTATGTGAGAATAAAGAATTAAGATCTCAGTGTCATTTTACAACTTATACAATCTGACTTTTATTCAAAGAAAACGCTTTAATGTTCAGAACCCTCAAAGTAGTTGTCTTTGAAAATAAGACGAACTCCGTTTTTCACAAGTTGCTAATAGATATTTTGTGAATCGATTTATGAACAGTCAAGTTGTTCATAATACTATTGTATATGAATTTTCAATGTAGTTTAAAAGTCATTATAACAGAGCCTTTTGTCTTTTGATGATTTTGCTGTACATGTTGTGTTCCAAAAGTGAAAGGTCGTGACACTTCTTTTGTAAAGAACAAGGTCAAGGTCAGTGTATTATAACGAAGAGAAAATGTAGAAAACGTGTGTTGTCGTCTGCTTGACAACAGAAAGTTCGCCCGACGTCGTCTGTCGGCGACAGGAGCCTGGAATCTTGGCGCGTCGCTGGCCGTATTCCCGAAGCGCTCCAAATAAAGTAAGAATAAAGGCGTAAAGGATAAGTCAGTGATATGAATCCGAGTTTCGATGATTTATTGCACACTTCAACGATGGATATAGAAAAGTCCAAGATGCGATATGAAATAAACAATAACAAAATCCAACTTTATCAAAGACGAGACGGATGTTGTCAGTTCAACGTCTGACCTCCGAACTAAAGATTTCTATTCAAAAATCAAGTTATAAGATTAATTACATGAAATGGCATGTTGAGTCAATATAATTGAGAGTATAGAAACAAGTAAACTAATTTAGTAACCAAAAACAAACAAATCAGTTGGTAACGTAAGTGGATATGACACTCTAGAGCTGTCCCTTTTGATGTAAAGAATATATACAAATTCTAAAGAAGGATTAATTACGCAATGTGAAGGTTTGAGCGATAGACGTTGATTTAACTAAAATGACCGTAGGGCAGTTTTACAAATTAATCCTAAAGAATAAATGATCTAAAGAAATAAAGATTAACAAGAAATTTCTCTGTAAACAAACACATTAAAATCGAATGTCGTAAATTTGATAAAATGAATGTCCGAATATAAAAATAAATGTCCGAATATAGAAAAATACAAATTATGATAAAAATCCAAAATTCCTCTATGATAGTATTTGTATGACATCTTCTTGACAACTACAAGACACGACTAAAGCAATTTTTAAAAGTCGATGTTATAACTTTTAGAACGGCTTTCCTATGAACACGTCATTTCATTTTAACTTTGCAAGTGTTCGTGAACCCTGACATCATTACATGTACGTAGTCAGTGTAGTCTTTAATTGCAGTTCTGAAACTCATTCAACGAAGATCATACAAACCCCTGCAAAAATAAAATGAAATGGACAAAGGGGTTAAAACGATTTGAACTTATGAGTTCTGAACAATTAAGAAGGTGTCCGGGAGGAGTGGGCATCATCTGCTAGTGGTCCACGTCAGCAGTTTGTAATCATAACATGTACTTTAAGATGATAGCACGGTGGTTTAGTTTCTTTGTGAAAAATTCAAGAAGCGTATGACGAAACTTAGAATCGGTCAAATGTATCATAATATATGACCACAGGGATTTATCGCGCTTTCCGATTGCTTGATGTACTTTGGGTATATACTTATTGTAAATTTAGCAACCAAGAGGCGCGATAAATCCCTGTGTATAATATATGTTTATTAGGTTGTGTTTGATATGAATTTGTCTTTTCGATTCCAGTCTTGAAAACAGTTCAACACATATGTTAACCTTGAGCATACATTAAGCCTAAATAATGGGAATATTTGTATATAGTTGACTAACCTTTAGTAGCGGTTTTGTGTTTGATAGGACGTGACATAGCATGGTATTATGGGGTGGATGCCAGTGATGTTAGGGATACCTTAACACAGGCTCTGTCGTCTGCTGACACATTCATGACCGACCTATGTCACTTCCTGATACTCCCCCACTCTTTGACTTTGTTTGAAAGGAATCCTGGGAATTAAGCTAAAGTCAGGTTCACCTGTACCGATTGAGCTTTTTGTCAATGTCTTGAATATGTTTGATTTATCTTGCAAAGAATCAAAGATGTTCCTGGGACTTTGTAAAAGCAGTTTTCGTGAGTTGTGAAGATTTTGTGTTTCCTTCTTTTTTGCAAGTCTTTATACTCTTTATCCTTGACCTGTTGTTTTCGTACATTGATCGTATCAACATTCAAAGATGTTTGCTTACGTTTTCTTTTATCCTGTCTTAATTCTTGCAGAACAAAACGAATCCATATCAGAATCGTTCAGGGACTTACTGAATTTGCGAATGATACTTTGATTGATACGATTGTTGAAAATTCTTGACATTCTACGCATGAATATCAAAATTTTATCTCTTTCCATGTAGGTGTAACTTTAAGATCACGTCTTTGGTATAGATTGATTTTACATATTTTATCGTACATGTACGTAAGCTTCTGCTATATACACCCTCTCCATTGCTTTTTTTATCAGATTTTAAGTTATGTTTTCAATAATTTCATTGATTATACTATAATCGACCACAGGTGTTTCCCTTGTTTAAATTTGTTGTCTTACATCTTCAACGTTTTAAAATCTCCCACGCAAATTGCTTGCGGAAAGGACATGCTTTGGGATGTCATGTTTGTCCAACATTTGTTCAAATTTGAAATCAAAGGCTTGCTTCCTGCTAAAGCTCGCCGTGTGATTTTGTGACCAGGTCCCTATCAAAGAAAATCCCTGTATTAACTACAGCCATCTGGTCATGTAAAATGACACGTACAAAAGAGAAATGACCGCTCGCTTTTGTTGACCAGATCTTTGCATAGCCTTGCATTTATATTTTGAGTGGACACGAATAAGAACGCCCCAGATCAACAGGTGTCGCGCCGTGAGGACAGGAGGTCACTCGACTTGGCGTGGGAACGGAGTGTGGCTCCTGCTTCCGCCAAACCGCGCGCGCGCACCTGTCGTATGCGTGCACAACAGACGCAGCTAGTGAGCACGAGATGTCGCGCGAAGTCAGTCAAGCGAAGACCGTGTTACGAACGCTTGGGTTGAGCTTTGGAAAATAAAGTGTAATCCATAAGCTGTAGATACGATGTGGAAGCCGATAAAATTTGACATTCAAAAGAATCTCCGTCCCCCCCCCCCCTCTGTGTCCAGTGTTGGTTGAGTTTGGATCACTTAATTCTTAAGAGAAAACCTTCTACAAGCAAGATATTTGTCACATTGATATGTAAAATAGGTGTGTCAACATGCAACCTAATTTTGTCGACGTACTACTTATTTACATCAGTATGCAACATAATTTATTAAAAAGTTTCATAGCAATATGAACAAGTTGCATGTTGACATTTTCATGGAGGTCTACATCGACAAACTATTTTCATTGTCTGTACGTTTGCCTCTTCAATAAATTCCATCAGATCAAATACGGAGTGGCATGTAGAATCGGAGATTCCCTGCAAGACGCACCCCCACTGTGTATTAAACTGGTTACGCCCAAAGTGTAGGAAAATATCAGATAGTGTTTCCTTGCCTTCATATCTTTATTATATATTTATACATCTTAACTTGTGATGAAGATAACATTTGCTGTAAGGTGAGATATGATACAGAGGCAGGTGGTATAAACGTCTCTGCTTACGTAATGCGGTCTTCTGTGATGACCGAGCATGGGAGGATGGTGATGAACAACCAAATATCAATTTAGAAAAAGGAGAAAAAGAGGATTCTTTATATAGGAAGAAAGCGATACAACTTTGTGTTAAACGAAGCTCCTTTCCCCATCTATTATTCTCTGTATATTAGCTTACGGCTTGTGACGACATCTGTTCTTTTTGTCAACCTGATGATTTCAATCGGCTTAGATTTCGCTGCTATACATCGCCATTTGTCCCTGATTTGCGAATACAAGAGAAATCTCTTCTTAGTCAAAGCTCTATGTCGTCTTTGTTTCAGTTTCATTGTCTTCTCAGTCTTCGAATGTATCGCCATTCTGTTGATGCCTTTCCCCTGACATCCTCTGTCTGTCATTGGAAATATCAAGTGGATTTTCAACGCCCCAAAATGGCCCAAAGTTAAAGTTAGAGAACAAGGTTTCGCAATTTTGAAGGAACATAGATACACATTAATGATTTCCTGAAATTTAACTTATAAAAGAAAGCAAGTGCCGAGTGTCCTCTACGTAAGTTAATGTCTTTGGAGGTGATCCGTCAACAAATATGACCGCCAATTAAGGTATCTGATTGGCGGACATATTTTCGACTTATCGACAACTGCTGCACAAATACGGAAAGGCAATATCAAAGGTTCTACCAAGATTATGTTTTCGAGTGTTCTCGTCAACATACATGACCACCGTGGACTTAAATTGGCTGACACATTTTCGACTTTAAATACTGCTGCGCTACATAGAATTTCATCAAATCTTAAAGAAGTTTTCTATCCAGATTGTATTTTGGAGCGGGACATAAAGTTCAAGATTGTCGCCCGTCCCTTACCTTTATATAGCTGAAAATTAAGAGAGCAATTAAATATTGCTTAAATCTGTTGACCGTTACATTATTTTATCATCATCAAGATCATCTCGAAAGTGTCCCATTAGCGATGATGTTGAGATGAACTATCCAACGTTTTGTTCCAATTGGAAAACTGCTAGAATGGATCCCATGCAACAAGGGAAGGTAGAGGTGCTTGAAGATCCGTATTTAGCTCAAGTTACAATCTGCAGGTAGAAGTTTACTTCCAATCTGCGGAGCAGGTGACACTGATCCGTGTTGCAAAGTCAGCATAGTCATGTTTTGTAAATACCCGAGTGGGTCTGATATGTTTGTAACCGAGGATCAAAAGATTAAGCGAATAAGGATGGTTTGTTTGCCATATTTTAAGTGTTATGAAAACCAGTGCTCGTGTTACAAATGCAGAATGAATAACGTTAGATCAAACCTTATACTCAAGCGTTTCTATGGAAATTCCAGGGAATCGGGCTCCCTCTACCATTCTAAACTTACTACTGGTTCTCTGGGATTTGCGTTTTAGAGTTGTTGGCTGACAGACGGGCGGAAGAATATTCCTTGATCGTATAGTACAGTTTTGTTATCGTAAAAACACACTCCCAAAAAGCTTGCAAACATTCACCGGTTTTGGCTTTTTCTGCATGGCTTATTGCTTAACAAGCAGGAGATGATTACTTTCCCCGGAAATCTGATCTCATCACTTTTTGGGGACTCACTTTGCTCCTCTGTACATTTTGGTTGTTTTGCATTGTGTTTTCATGGTGTTGTGAATTTTGAATTTGAATTTTATTTTTTGTGTTCGACTATCACTCACTGGTATATAATGATAAAACGTTAAAATGAAATATAAAATTCAAAGAAGCTATAGATCTATATGTCCACAGCTAACATTTTACATCCATGGATATGCTCGGCATACTGTACTCGAATCAAAGACTTATAAACTAATACTTTTATTTTATATTACATTATAAATATACATTAAAGTATTGTAGTGTTTGAACCTGGAAAAATGCACTTTTTAAGACGGGTCGTGAACACCATCCGTCCGACGACGAATAAGTAGACACCTGGAACAAACAGAACACTTGCATATGGATAAAATATATACATTAATAAATTATTGTTTATCAATTCAGTCAATTCCGGATCCCCCTCCCTTATCATGAAGTAAAAAAAGAAAATACCTCCAAGGTTAACCCCAAAACTTTATCTGTAGATCTACATTGATCGAAAATGTATTCTTCATTCTCTTCTGTTTTAAAGAATCTGAAACTGTAAAACATTATCAGCATTAACTTATTAAAAAGGTGGGAAGCTATTAGTGTATCGATTCATAATAAATGCCAAATCGTTCTCTAATTACTTTCCGATCCTTTAACTGATATGCATACAGGGCTACATAAATTACGAAACGTTCCTGAGGGCAGATTAGATATGAATGAAGTCACGTGACTAATCCTGCTCACCCCTACGATTATGAATGGGAAAAATCGGGCCGGAAGTCCAGCGCTAGAGGTCACAGTGTAGAGTTACTGTAAGTGCTCCCTTATTCGGATTGGAACCTAAAGGATACATTGGACAGATTAGGACCAAAAAATTACATTAAAGACATCGAATAAGGTATGTATTCACCTATTCAGATTTTGCAATAGATGTGCAGCGGGTAAAAAATGAGGGAAATCGTCTGGCATCTGTGCCAGTGATGTGCACCAGGCAAGAGCTCTTCATATCAAGTGCTTGTGAGGCCTTTTAGCTTACAACGTGCGCAGTTCTAACAGCGCGGGGAGATGGAACATAACGATTTCAGTTATAAAATGTTTGGATCTCATTTCTTGTACTGATTTATCAATCAGCTACCTAACATTTCCCAGTATTGAATCGTTGATTAAAGAAGAATTGCGCGGGTCCACATTTTACATTTACGTCACTTCTGTATCGTGTTGTGTGCATGCTAAAATAATCATTTGGGAGCGCTAAGTGAAAACGATGAGTGGTGGATTTCCGTAGGAAATTTATGTTAGATATAAAAGTTGGATGGTTAAATATACTACATAGATTAATGATTTTTATTGAGGAAGAACATATGTGTGATGGTAAGATTTTAGAGTTCAAAAGAGAAATTTAATTGAAAGTTAACATTTTACAAATTAGCTACATTGAAGCTACATTTGATATAAATCTAGACTATAATTATAAAGTAAAAAAAATAGAAAATCTAATTATATGTGTGCATACATTTGTATATAAATTTGTGGTTGACGTTACTTGCTTCTTTGTAATGATTTTCATTTTTTACATTTTCAGAAACAAGATGACACAGTTTTACCACCTCCATTTACCGTAGGAGTGTAACACTGAAGGGACCTATTTTACAAATGAAGTTGATAATTGAATATTTCGATCCATCATGAGAGGAATTGATATTGCAAATACAAAATATTGGTATGGAGTAATAGAATAGTTAAATGAGATCTTCCAGAAATAGCGGCACCCGCCAACTGCCACCTCCGGATGCGGGAATAGAACGTGTAATTACGCTTGACCAGATAAGACCGCATCCCCGCATTCAGAATGAGTATGTGGACGGACCAAAAGTACCCGTTCATGGCAGTTTGAAGCCTCATATTCCAGGAGGAAGTTTAAGCACAACTACCTCGCATCGTGTGGCCCTACCTGTTCGTGCTAATACTGTGCCCCATACAGTATCCAGTGTTCGTGCATTGAACCCAAATTTCGGACTTATAACACCTATAAGTACGCAACCAACCCCTCTGACAACTCCTTTGAAAAAGGACTTGGTAGAGCCAGCTGTAACAGAGAATGATGATGAAATTATATGTTCCAAATGCGGAAAATGTAAATGTGGCTCATGTACAGAGCCACAAGCGTTACCGTCGAAATGGCTGTGTGGAGACTCTTGTCAAGTGAGCCCCGAAGCGGCGATAGAAACTTGTACTTGTTTTTGTTGTGTCAAAGGACTTTTTTACCACTGGGGCAAAGATGAGCAGGAAGGGGACAGTTTGTGTTACATGGACCCCTGTGCTTGTCTTGGAAAGCCACATTGTTGCAAAAGATGGACATGTATGGGGTGCATGGCATTGTGCTTACCGTGCCTGTGCTGTTATTGGCCAGCGAGAGGAGCGTTGAAGGCATGCACGTTATGTTACAATAAGTGCAGGAAAAAAGGTTGCCAATGTGCGAAAAGTAATAAGCCTAGTAAGAAAATTTCGGATTTCAAAAGTAAAAACGGGTCAAATTCGCAATGTCGAGGGCTCTTAATTGAGTCGGACTCCAGCAGTGCTTAAAAACTGTTGTTATTACGTGTGATATTTTTTCATATTAGCTTGGCATTTGGAGCCACCAAGCACACTTTGTCCCATTTGATTGCCAAGATTTTGGCATTTCAAATTTGTTGAACATTCTGTGTTGTTATTAGTGATGTTGATGTTACATCTACTTTTTAATTAGATGAGTATTATCGCCGTTATAAATTCAAACAGGATTAACTTAATTACATCATTAATTTGTGCAAATAAATCATGGATTAATATTGCATATTGAACCTTGTGGATTACATTACATCATGCCGTATACCTAGAGCAATCATCTTTTATCAATTTTTGTTTTTTTTAAATTGGATAGTGCTAAAATTAGGTGAAATATGCCATTATTGGAATTATTAATTTCTCTTTACGTATGGATATTTTTCATTTTGTAACAACTCTGGATTTGAACAGTGATCTATAGTTTATGGATACATATATAACAAAGTGCTTCAGTGTGGATATTTTCAAAAAGATTTAGAACTTTACTAAAAGTAAAACATGTGGATATTATTAAATGGAAATACCGTACATCTCATTCTTGGAATTTCGTTTCTAGTTTCTCATAGGCTGTGCCAGCTATGAACTCAAAACACATGTTCACTGGGCATTTTTTCATAAGGTATGTTCACAATACCGGATTTTAACTTGTCTCATTACAATTTTTTTTTTTTTCAGAAATCTAAGTAGAGTGTAGTTTTAAGTATTTCTATGTTCCAGTCTGTTTTACATTCACTTTCATGCATTCTTTTTTAAACCTTTAAATGTTTGAAGTTATAACTTATTTACCATGCATGTGTTCAGTTGTTTAGAAACTTGGCATCTCTACGATGCAATTTTGTTAGATTGAAACCTGTTTCAAGTTTAGCTTTCAGTGCAATACAAGTTCATGAAAAGAGTATGAGTATAGCCAAAATGAATTTATACTTTTCTTAGCAGAGTCCTTAACTTTTTCTAGGAATTTAGATTTTTTTTTTCAATTTTTGTCATCATTGCTAAAATCATGTTTGAAAATTTTTGTAGTGTACAAAATTTTAAATTTTACTACAGCTATATTTGAGTATGATTGAAGAGTGCCAGTTTTATTAAATTTGTTTCTCTTTTGATATTTTACGGGTGTCAGACTGTTTTGACCAAAATCCAAGATTTAGATGCTAAAGAAAAAAATCTTTAAATACGAAGGAAAAAAACTTCCGAAAAAACACACATTACGGCCATCTGTGAAAGATTACTACGAGCTTCACCTTTCAGAAGCGCCGGGATTTCAGTTTCATTTACACTTGCTCAAATTTTCCTGGGTGATTTCATCTATGTCTGGCACAGATGACAGGTGCGCGTTAGCCCGGTCTTATCTACAATATATTGTAAGAATTAGTTAACGCATGCTAAACCCTTTTGGGTATATACCATTACTTTTCTTTCAGTCGTAAGTTGAGATTTTCAATTTCTTACTCTTTCCTTATCGCTAACTATCTAAATTCAAAATTAAAGAGATTAGAAAACAAATGACAAGTCTGCAATTTTAAGTAAATGCGATGTAATTTGAATTGTTCTGTTATTTTGTTATGTTGTCATGAGTGCATTATTAGTGAGTGATTGAGGAGAGTATTCTTTTTTTTTTTTCGTCGAGAGATGCACGTTATATATATAATGTTATTATGTGTAAATTTGGCGTATGAAATATCTTGTACTATTTTGTTCAGAGGTGTATAAATTATCGGTACTTCTGAATCGCTTACATTAATGTGATCAAATTGTTGTATATAAATATTATGAAAAAAGATATAAAAACCATGTGGAATTCAATTTATGTCCTAGTTATTATGTCGTTTTTACCAGCTGTGCTTTTGGGACTATTCACATCTTCCCAAGAAACAATGCAAACTGAAAGAACTAGTCCAACTCCAAGGCAAAAAAGTGTTTCCTATGAGAATCATTAAAGCTTTTTTATCCTTTGTGGGTTCAAGAAACATATGTCAATATAAAGATGGATGTTTTCAAATATTCATGTACTTCAGTTCTCTTCCATTTTTTGATCGTCCTCTTCAAAAAGTAATGTATGTAGGGATCGTAACCGCGGACCCTAAATTGCAATTTGACCAGTCTTTCTTTCAACCCTTTATGTACATGTATTACGTTTTTCACCTAGTTTATAAGTTTACCTATATGTGTCAGTGAAGAAGTTTTTTACTGTTACTTAGTAGTTGAACAGCTTTCTGATGGTCTTTGTCTTTGAGGAAACACATTTTTGCTAAGACAAGCTGAAGCATATACAGAGATTCGTATTGCCATCATCATCAGCCAAATTCAGTCATACACAACGTACATGTCAACTTATAAGCAATTAAGTCAGGATCTCCAAAAAGACTCAGTTGCTGCTATTGCAATATGCACAACACAATGTAACTGTCTATTTAAAACTTCATTTTATGGTAAAAGAACTACGTGTTAGGGACCCTACTAACGGACTTTTACACTAGTAGGTTATCGTTTTGTTGTCGTTGACGGTATCCCCTCGTCAGAATCTGTAGGAACTGGGAGAAACAATGTCTAGGGAGGGACAGCAGAATCTGGTGGTGGGCAACCGTCAACGACCACCGCATGATAAAACAGTCCAGTTCCAGAATCCAGAGATTAGCATAGTCAGGTAGTTGTAAACGTCAAACGGAAAGGATACTTGGCCACATACAAGTCTTTGACAAATACTTGTACTTTATTTGGTCACACATATGCGATCTTTGTCACAATAGTAAATCCTTGGTCACATGGATGATGTTTCTTTTCTAGTGAGAATATTTAAGATTACATGTATTTGTAAATCTTTTTGAAATTTTACCAATTTACCAAAATGGTTTAGATGAAGCATGAAAAAGGACGTCCTTGACCCACATGTTATAGACATTCTGCATTATGTAAGTTAGTTCACTAGGCGTTCCCCATCATCGCGGCGAAAGGTCGAACTACGTGCAATTTCTACCGGTAACTATATACATTTTAAGTGAAAGTGGAGTTTTATGAAGTTGCAATGATAAAAGTTAAATAAATGAACAGATCGTGGAAAATGTTGAAAACAATTTCACGTTTTATTGCAACATTAAAATAGCTGACTTTCTCAAGTTATCAGTAATCGCGCGCACCTAAAACTTGCGTCACAAAGAGAGAGGGGATTGCTGTGAATATCCGATAATATAGATTTTCTCTGAGTGTTAGTTGACTTCCAGGAAAACTTTCCACACAGGAAAGCATCCGTGTATATAATGTGGGTGTTATGGAGGGGATAGGGAAGCGTTATTATTGTAAGAAGTAGTCCAACTCCGCGAGCATTACGGTATTACAATGTTTACGATTATATAAATAGCCCCTCAAAGGGGATCAATATTTAATAAACATTCAATATTTTTGGATGTCATTGCCAATAAAGTCATTATTTTGTGTTTACGTCTACTGATCTGGTACGCTATGAAAAATGTGAATTACTTATGATAATAGTAAATAATGGACCCAGTAAGCTATACCGGGACCTTAATCACGGCTTTATACGGGGATTTGACGACATACACTAGGGACATGGGTTTTATTCATAGCCCACAGAGCTATGGTACAGTTTCACACAATGTGTTTAATTTTCTTTATTATATGAAGCCGTGGTAGGAAAAAAATCAGGGACGAATCCACGATATGATAGGTGGACGCCGCTTGTTCAACACTTGAATTAGAAAGTATTGTAAAATTTGTGTCCATGGAAGTAGTCATGAAATCAGGATGCACATGGATGGTTTATGAAAAAATAATCTCCACATTTAAAAAAGAAATTAATTTTTTTCTGTCAACATAGTCATAATGATCCATGTATGTAACGACGCATAAAGAGTCCGCTGAAAATTTCTCATGAACCCAACTTCTTACTTGCATCCGCGCCTTTTTAAACACATTTGATATAAAGGACTTAATCAGCAGATTTGGTATAAGGTCTCCCGGTTGTAAGTAGTGGGAGGTTATTAAATTTGAGAAAAGAAGCGTTACATGGTCCCACAAAATTTCATTCATCGAAACGGTCAGTATTTACACGTGAAATGTTCACCATGCAATCATATTAGATTCGGTCAATGAATATTTATTGGATTTCACACTGGGTATGAGAAGAAATTGACAGTTTTCCAAAGTTGGTAAAGCTAGGGGCGTTTACAAACCTAGAAAGAAAATGCGACTTGCTAAGTTTATAGAAAATTTCGTGAATTGAGATATAAGAATGTACATTCAATTGCATTATTAGCATAGAGGAAAGTATTGACAAAAAAATTTATGAAATACGAATACAAAAGGATGTATTAATATGAATTATCGGTATGTTAAATTGTTAATATCATTCTTTTTTAGAGAAATGAAAGGGAAATAAGAACCTACTCACCCACACCCACCTATAACTTATACATTTTTGTATAAAATTTCTCCCACACATTTTCTTTACATCGCGATTTAATCATGTTAATTGTTTGAATAAAACAATCATTTTTGTTGACGTTGAAGTTCTGTTTTGTTTGATTTTATTTTGATATGAAGGATGAAATTGTTTATGTGTGCATTTCTAAACCGTTTGTTAGTTTAGTTACATGTAAATACACTTAATGTATCTCTTTCGAATCTATTTAACATTTTCTTGCTAAATTTCCATTGTAAATGACTGAGTTTAAAACATAAAACTGCCTTGGCAGATGGGGAAGAAAACAAAAAGCCATGGAACATGATATCGACCCAGCGGAAAAACAAGAGCGGCAAAATTCCTTCTCATTTTGTTTCTATGGCAACCTGCTCAGATGCGAATGATTAAAATAACTTGGTATTTGTATAAAGGTATTGATCAGAGTGTCCGTATAGCCAGGCAACCTTACACACTCTACACTACGCACATTTTCCCACAGTTTGCTTTTTTACTTGTCTACATTTGCTTTTCTCTCCCCCCCCTTCGTTTTGCTACACGTAGTTCTTGATTCTTTTACGGTACAACTTACAAGTGGAGCAGTTGTTTGTTTTGTTTTTGTAGAATCACGTGAATCGACATATATCTGTAATCATGTTTAACCACTTATTCTTAAGATTTAATACAATTGTGCTCGACTGATATATACAATACAAAGCACAGAGCCTCTCCGCACAGACACCGTGAAACAAACCACGGTTTACATTTTATTTTATTTCACGTCTAAGATATATAGTATACAGTGTTCGAATAAATGAAACAAAGAACATTGAATATGCTTTGAAAATATGTACAAAATAACCTCATTTCAGCCAAAGGTCATATTCCGCCAATACATACATACTCTGAAGGAATTTTCTATTTCCTTGACTAACGAAACAGAATTTATGAGTGTTGCCTAGGGAATATTTCCCGCCGCCCAGACGCTCCTCTATAAATATTAAAATAGCCCCAGAAAATAGAACTTTAGAAAATGAATTCAATGAAGCGTTATCACCGCCTTTTACATCACTGGTTTTCCTTTTTTTTTTTTAAACATGCAAGGGTTATTCATTTGTTCATGTAAGGGCAGTTAACCTAGAATATTAAGTATATTAAAATATCGTAATGTATGAATCGATCCACACGTTTTGGATCCGCATATTCTGAACTCGGTAAGTAAAAAAAAAAAAAAAGAAGAATATGACATGAAGAAAATCAAAGACGACGAGACTGAATCTTCATTCATAATGACAGACTTGAAGATAATTAACGTAGCGTAGGCGTCGACGTTTGACGTCACAACACAATTTTCGAGGGATTTTTGCCGACACCAGCACAACATGTGAAGGAAACTTTATTGAATAAAATAAAAACCCTAATCAAATATGCATTAATGTCACACAAAGGAAAGTTTATGGTAAAAAATAAACCTACAGATAATATCATTCATGCAACATACCGATATATGAAAATAAAACGTCGTATATGTGTTGGTATAAAACAATGTATTCTTTGACTGTCCCTTTGACGGCGCTCAGATCCCTGTCGTCAGATAATATAATGGAGGCTAACCACAATAGACATCCAGAATTTATAATGTAAATTTTGATTTTGTTATTCTTACCTCAAAATAAAAAAGCTTCTACTGACATTATAAACTTTACAAACAGCATATCTTTTTGCTATGTCATTTTGTCTGTCCGTTCTTCTGTTGACTGTCGTTATACGGTGTTTATACCTAATTGTCTGGTATGTTTGTCCGTCCCTTTGTCAGCTTTGAAGTCTAGACTGTTTTTATATCGTTTTTATGCCTATTTGTCTTGTATGTCTGTCCGTCCTTCTGTCAGCTTTTAAGTCTAGACTGTATACGTTTTATACCTATCTGTCTTGTATGTCCGTTCGTCCTTCTGTTAACTTTTAAGTCTAGACTGTCTTTATACGTTTTATACCTATTTGTCTTGTATGTCTGTCCGTCCTTCTGTCAGCTCGACTGTTTTTATGCATGTACGTTTTATACCTATTTGTCTTGAATGTATGTCTTGGAGATCCCCTCCTTTGTTGTATAATTATGTCTGTTCGTCCTGTTACCTTGTAAGTCTAGATTGTCTATATACGGTTTTTATATTAATTTGTCTCTGGATCCTTGGAATATTTCAGTTTGCTGAATCATTCACCGACATTTTATGCACGTGTTCTGAAGAATGTTTGCAATTTTCCATTGAAAACAGCCCAACTATTTCAAGGACCATTTATATAAATACGACATAATTTAAAGTCACATTGAACATCTTCATAAATTGTACTGCCCGTCCTCAGATTGATTTATGTCTGATTTTCAAACAGAGATCCCCTTAAACTGTCTGATAGACTTGTATAACTGTTCTTACTGATTGGATACATCTGTGAGAAAATGAAAATCATTACGCTTAATTAAAGTCGGTACTAGATTGGCACATGTTACTCGAGTTATTATAATTCAGAATACCGCCGATTTTGATGAATAGCTTTCGTTTTTAGAGGGCTTGGTCATACACGTAACATAGATACCAGATGGGAAACAGAGGCGGATCAAGATTGCCCTTAATCCATAAAAAATCTACCAAATTCACAAAACACATTGTATCAGTCCGATTAACAAATATGATACACGGACGAACGGACTGATGAAGATCAAAATAGGTCTAATACATGTAAATGAACCCTCCCAGGAAAGCCCCGGATGCCCGAACCGCTATTCTATACACCTTCCTTCTCATAATTAAATTTGAAATCTTCAAATTAAATTTTAGGTCACTTGATATCCTTTGATCTGCCGACACCAGATAACTTCCCCGTGGAACTTCCTTTTATATTGAGAATCTTGCTGTATTTCGCCCCGGGCGGGGGTCTTTATCAATAAAGCCTAATACCTTTACACAGTCTAGTGTTTCATTTTATCTTTTCGTTATTTCAAAGGTAAAATTATTCCAAAGGAAATAATGATAAAACAAACGTTAGAGTGTACAAAAGTACAATTATTCTTTTGAGAAATAGGTTAACTAAGAGTACCGTGTATATTATGTGTGTATTATGTGATGCTTTGGCACAGAAAAATGCAACGGATTGCTGAGAACAGACTGTGCACAAAATGTATGTACTCGGAAGATGTCACACGGACCAACATTGCATAGGAGATTAAAGGTATATGGACGGGTCTGTCTGTCTTACTGTTCGTCCGAAATTTCAACATTGTTTATAACATTTGAATGGTATGTGACAGTTATCACTTGTGCAGATGTGTCTTGTTTGTACATGTACTAATAGTTCACAGGAGCCTGATGCCAACGATCCACAAGAATCCATAACTTAATTGAAGGTTGGTGGCATCGAGCTCCTGTGTAATAGTTGTCTAAGCACAAAGATGACGTATTTAACTGTGAACTACGTCAAATTGCATGTTTTATGCATTTTATCGTCAATACATGTAGCATTTTAAGGCCATAACCCCCATCCACCAAATAAGGAAAATGAACAAAATATATGAAATTTTGTTATCTTGAACGCTTCCAATGTAATATAGAGCACGAGTGGAGGAAAATTGTAAATTGAAGTCGTCGCCGTATCACTTCAGAATCCTACTGTACAAAACAACACTACAATATTGGAGCAAAACAACCCTGTTCATCATGGTAATCACACTTCCACTTCCGGCAGATACTGGCTGCTTCCCTAAGCGATCGATATGTCCGCGCCTAGCATGTTGTAGACTTAGAAACTATTAGACATCGCAGACTCCATCAGAGGGAAAGCAAGTTCCTATGTAAATGACGTGGGAATTCGTCTATAATAAGGGTATTTTTGTCAAAACAGAGATTTCTACATGTTTTAGAGTTTAAGTACGAGCAAACCTGCCCTCACCTTGATCTCGCTTTGCGGTGCAAACGCCCTCGAGATGACCTTCATGTAGAGAATAATTATGTCATGTCCTAGTCAGTAACTACAACCCCCACCCACCTACTAATCTGTATGTATATAACGTATTATCAATGGTTATAAAGAACAATTTTTCGTTGGATATGGATTTGGATTGAATCACAATTGCCAAAGTCGGCCCAGAGGTAATTATTTCAGAGATGACATTTGCGTCACAATAATCAAGACTAAAACTGATTTGTTCCAATTGTTAGGGTCGGTTTATGTAGGTTACTATAGCATCTGTTGAACCGAAAATCAACGAGGATTTGATACGAGCGTGTTATGCATACAAAGTTAGATTTTATTAGATTTACTCTTTTTTGCACAAATTGCGTTAAATGAGATAATCTTCGATTTAGTGCATTTCATATTAAAATACATTTACACACACGTACGTGTAAAGATTTCCTGTATTTCATAGATTTATTTAGTTGAAACTGAACCAGATGAGGACTTAGAAAAAAAATGTTTTACCTGTTACCTTAAAATTTGTTTTACCTGGTACCTCATGTCTGGTTCATGAAAATTGGTTGGAAATTTTCTTCAAGAATCACTTAAAGTATCTGTAGACATACAACATATAACCGTCGGGAAATTGCTACATCACGGTTCTTTTCAGAAAAGAAGAAGAAACCTTGTGAGTTGGCTACATTCCTATACGTTTTTTGTTTTATTTCTAAAGTTTCTTTTTAAATCACTTGATTGGAAACCACAAAAGAGCGTTTCTTGTAACATTTGCTAAAATACAAACAATACCAGCAATTTTAAAGGTCTCGTTACGAGAGGTTACTTCTTTATGTGCAAGGGTCCGACTACCTTAGTTTAAGAGATAAAATCTACCTCGGGCGCGTGTCAGTCCTCCATACTGCTTAAAACAGAAAGTCAGAGGCATAGATTAACCAGTATTCTATCACTACATTAGTTTCAAACAGATTAAATACTTGACAGAAATGAGAAGTGGTGATGTATGCCTCAAATTCACGTTTGCTTGCCAAAAAAGAAAGAAAAAATTGCTATCTTGAGGAAACATTTTAGTACTTTGTAATCTTTACCAAAAGAATGCTTGATCTCAAAATGTGCAAACTTGAAAGCACCCTTGGCCATCGTTAGGGCAACTTTTCGCCCATATTTGCAGTTTACGTCAATCACATATTTGCCTGTCTGTCCTTCTGACAGTTTATAAGTCTAGACTGTCTTCGTCAATCACATAGAAACAGTGTGCATGTACATCTGGGTAACCGAAAAAGTGGGAGGGTTGTGCGCCCGGATAACCACACGTGACAGATGGCCGTCCTAAGTCGACATCGATTGCCCATAGTCCTGCTAACAAAACTCCGGTATACTGCTGACGCTTCTCGCAGATAGGTTATATATGTTATAGAACTACGATTGCCCATTGGTCTTGTTTGTTATAATATGGTGTTTTGATGTCGTGTTTGCTGTTCCTTGTCCCTTTGCATCTCTTCCTGTGTATGTCTACACTGTGTTTTGATGTCGTGTTTGCTGTTCCTTGTCCCTTTGCCTCTCTTCCTGTGTATGTCTACACTGTGTTTTGATGTCGTGTTTGCTGTTCTTTGTCCCTTTGCCTCTCTTGTTGTGTATGTCTACACTGTGTTTTGATGTCGTGTCGCGGTTCCTTGTCCCTTTGTCTCTCTTGCTGTGTATGTCTACACTATGTTTTGATGTCGTGTCGCTGTTCCTTGTCCCTTTGTCTCTCTTGCTGTGTATGTCTACACTGTGTTTTGATGTCGTGTCGCTGTTCCTTGTCCCTTTGCCTCTCTTGTTGTGTATGTCTACACTGTGTTTCTTGGGATATTTTGGTGCTGTGATGTCGTGTTTGCTGTTCCTTGTCCCTTTGCCTCTCTTGCTGTGTATGTCTACACTGTGTTTTCCCTTGGGATATTTTGGTGTTTTCATGTCGTGTTTGCTGTTCCTTGTCCCTTTGCCTCTCTTGCTGTGTATGTCTACACTGTGTTCCCTTGGGATATTTTGTTGCTTGATGTCGTGTTTGCTGTTCCTTGTCCCTTTGTCTCTCTTGCTGTGTATGTCTACACTGTGTTTCTTGGGATATTTTGGTGTTGTGATGTCGTGTTTGCTGTTCCTTGCCCCTTTGCCTCTCTTGCTGTGTATGTCTACACTGTGTTTTCACTTGGGATATTTTGGTGTTGTGATGTCGTGATTGCTGTTCTTTGTCCCTTTGCCTCTCTTGCTTTGTATGTCTACACTGTGTTTTGATGTCGTGTTTGCTGTTCCTTGTCCCTTCGCCTCTCTTGCTGTGTATGTCTACACTGTGATCTGATGTCGTGTCGCTGTTCCTTGTCCCTTTGTCTCTCTTGCTGTGTATGTCTACACTGTGTTTTCCCTTGGGATGTTTTGGTGTTGTGATGTCGTGATTGCTGTTCTTTGTCCCTTTGCCTCTCTTGCTTTGTATGTCTACACTGTGTTTTGATGTCGTGTTTGCTGTTCCTTGTCCCTTCGCCTCTCTTGCTGTGTATGTCTACACTGTGATCTGATGTCGTGTTTGCTGTTCCTTGTCCCTTTGCCTCTCTTACTGTGTTTGTCTACTCTGTGTTTTGATGTCGTGTTTGCTTTAAAAAATTTCCTTGTCCCTTTGCCTCTCTTGCTGTGTATGTCTACTCTGTGTTTTGATGTCGTGTTTGCTGTTCCTTGTTTCTTTGCCTCTCTTTGCTGTGTATGTTTACACTGTGTTTTCCCTTGGGATATTTTGGTGTTTTGCTGTGGGTGCTACAACCGAGTCTTTTTTAAGATCCCCTCCTATCTTGTATAACGACGTTGTACAGATCAGGATGGATGTGCTACAACCGAGTCTTTTTTAAAGATCCCCTCCTATGCTACAACCGAGTCTTGTTGGAGATCCCCTCCTATCTTGTATAACGATGTTGTACAGATCAGGATGGATGATATGGAGAATACCTATAGAATTAAGAAATCATTTAATTCCCATTGTCATTTTCAAGAAACGAAGATTCTGATTGGCTTAGAAATTTTGTTGATACATCGATCAACACAATTTTTCACGGAAGTCTATTTATAGCACTATTTTTAGAACTGGGGGTTCCCTCAAACACGAATGAACTCGTTGCTGAAAATACAATTTGTTGATGTTTGCTTATCATTTCAAGGGTACCATTTCTTTTCTACTTACTCAAAAATTAACAGTGCATGTAGAATTTGCTCAAACTGGTCCCTATTCCAAAGATATAGAGAGACGATCGTTCGCTGTTTGAATCATGGCGGCTGCCATAACTTGTTTTGGCAGACGTATCAGTGCGAAACCCTCCGACTTACGAAATATAGTGCGGTGATTGATTGTTTTTTAGATCCAAGAAAACAGTATGTTTTCCATAATTAATGATAAGAAATGAATCTTATATTTTTTTTGTTGATGCAGGTATCACCCGAAAAATTGGACAGAAAACTGCATCAATGCGCGTAGCGTGTTGATGCAAAAGTTTTCTGTCCAATTTTTCGGGTGATACCTGCATCAATAGAAAAAATATGAGATTCATTTCTTATCATTTTATTATCATCTATTTATGGAAAACAGACTGTTTTCTTGGATCTAAAAACAATCTCCGCACTATATACAGTGATACGTCTGCCAAAACAAAGTATGGTAGCCGCCATGATTCAAACAGCGAACGATCGTCTCTCTATATCTTTGGAATAAGGACTAGTTTGAGCAAATTCTACATGCACTGTTAATTTTTGAGTAAGTAGAAAAGAAATGGTACCCTTGAAATGATAAGCAAACATCAACAAATTGTATTTTCAGCAACGACTTCATTTGTGTTTGAGGGAACCCCAGTTCTAAAAATAGTGTTATAAATAGACTTCCGTGAAAAATTGTGTTGATCGATGTATCAACAAAATTTCTAAGCCAATCAGAATCTTCGTTTCTTGAAAATGACAATGGAAACTAAATGATTTGCATATATAATGTACATATAGTCAGAAAAACACAATTACAGAACATTTGTTCGATTCTATTTATCATTTGACGCAAAGTTAAACGAATTCTTCGTTACAGTCAGACCAAACTCGAAGATGCCACATCATCCATATAAGTAAATGTATTATTCAATTCAATTCAACTTGGTAAGAACCATATCCCTGGTGTTAGCCCGTATGAATATTAATATGCATACATTATTACAGACAAAAAAAACACAAAATAAATAATTATTTATGAATTGGTCAATTGATAATCCAAAAAAATACAGCCAATACTTTTTTTTTTAGCATTAAAGCCATTTGTAATATAATTTATATATACGGCAGACATTTTTATGCATGTATACGAAATATATTTGAGTCTGTAGAAGAATGGCCGCTTTCGGTAAAGATGTCATGATCCGCTGATGACAACGTCCTATACAACCGTAGCTTGACACAACGTTCTTTAGCGACATGGTGAAACATGTCCTTGCTCTAGATCCATCCCGTCTTTAGTTGTCCTTCCAGAAATGAAACGTCTGTGTATT
Source organism: Pinctada imbricata (assembly GCA_033119305.1). NCBI lineage: Eukaryota > Metazoa > Mollusca > Bivalvia > Pterioida > Pteriidae > Pinctada > Pinctada imbricata. The sequence continues at coordinate 56,555,688 of VSWD01000006.1, read as the reverse complement.
TCAACAAAATAACCTTCAGTCGAAGAAGAGAGAAATGGACAAGATGATATATTATAAACATGTGAAAATGCACAAAAACTCATTTATTCTTCTCATTATTTATGCCATAACTTGGTTGGACGTCCTTGGAAAACAAGAAAGTCTAAAATTGTAAAGATATCAGACAACGAATCAAATGACAGAAAGAACTGGAGAGATCTCGGACTCCCCAAGCAAAGTCATGAAGAATGATCGAAATTAAGAGATTGTTTTTATACCGTGTTAGAACGGTATACATGTCTTTTGTCATTATGTTGTATATGAAAGGGAACAGTAAGACATGGCCCATATAACACCAAGTCATTGCAATGAGATAAAGAAGATCCTGACGACAATCTCAAAAGCACTCACAATAGAGCACCAAATGGAGCATCGACGGACCCCTAGCAAGCTATAGGTTGGACCTGCAACAACAATAAGCCTTTCGGCAAGTTTCAATTTAAGAACAGACACGATGCACATCTGTACAAAGACCACCGAAAAGACACACAAGCGCCCAAAACATCGGAATAGCAAACACAAACGACAAAATCATAAATTCACGCAGCAACATTCGTCAAAAATCATGATTTTAGAACAATACACTGAGTGCAATGAACACCGGGGAAACCGTATGTATTAAAAAAAGACATATCTCTAAGCTTTTTTGTTTTATTCCTTTCCCCTTTTTTTAGAGTCTGCGTACATTTTGTACAAATCTGGAAAATTTTACGGTTGATAGTCAGATGGGCCCGGAGCGGAGATCTATGATATCGGAATTACTCGTTTACCCTCTCGAAAACATTGCATGTTCAGACAAAAATGTTCATGTCCTTGCGAAAATTGAAAAAAAAGCTTATCTATGTTTTTGGAATTAAGTAGTTTTGGAATTGACGTGACTCCATGACGGGCCCTGTCGAAACCTCTTGAGAGAAGACAGGGCCCGACCACCTGCCCTCTCTGAATGTCACTCGGGTGATAAAACACAAGCTCGCGGCGGCAGAGCACGGATTGTATCACGTACGCCCTCTTTTGATATCCATTTACATATTCATCTGTGTTGCTTGGGCCCCTGCATTTTGCGGTCTTGTTTGTGTGTGGTCATCTGACAGTGAGGAGGTTGTTTTACACCGCAATTATACGTTCTTCGAGACCTCTGGGTAATCGGAAAAGTTGGAGATGATCGTCCCATGAGTCGGCACCAGTTGCCCATTGGTCTCGTTGGTTTATGTGTAGTCTTTTGTGTTTGATATTCCTGTGTTGTGCGTTGACATTCCTTGTCCCTTTTGCGTCTCTTCCTGTGCTTGTCTGCTCTGTGATTTTGCATGGGGTATTTTGGGGGTTTGCTTTGGGTGCTGCGGTCTGGTGTTGTTGGAGATCCCCTCCTTTGTTTTTGAACTCTGTGATATTCGTCATTTTTTACCGATCGCTTTCTGTAGTGATCGTCGTCACAGTCGGACAGTTTTGTTGGATATTCATTTTTTTTTCATTTTACATACAATATTGAACCATGGCGTGGAATCTTACAAGACAGTTCCCGTTCCTTAGTTCGGCCCACGTTTGGCATTCAATCGAGGGCTTTGGTGTCAGTAGGACAGTGTAACATAAAAGGAGGAAGACAAGTGGCTTTTTGATAATATTAAGGGGCTTGAACAGAATTTTCCACATCAAATAAGAAATCTGTAACTCCCACTTTGTACTTTAACTTTTCGCCTTGTTACATCGTTAAGAACAAAAGTATTACCGGATCGTTATCTTTGCTCCTTTCTACACATAACAAAAAGAAGAGGCATTCGATAGCCCCGCAGTGTTAGAGTGCAGGCATGACTTCTCCTTCCAGATAATAATGGAGACGTTAGTCTTTACCCAATGAAGGAGCTTGACGTCGGCAGAGGAGATCATCCCAGTTTTTTTTACATGCTTCACGTCAATTTATTGAGGTCTGTCATGCAATTTTTATTTCCGGTGCAATAATCTCTCGGTTAATGTAATTAAATCTATTCAGGCTAAATAATTGATTTGCTTTTAATTTTTGTAATTGACATTTTCATTGTAGTTTTTGTAAAGCCGACTGTATTTCATTAAATCTTTTAGACATTTGATTATGCCTCAGTCATTGCGTACGTACTACGTTAATGTGATTTTTTACGCCATGTATCATTTTGTTATGAGCATCTTTCTAACACCTTTCAAATGATATCTTAATATGATAAAACGATAACCTGATTCCATTCATTAGGAACGAACTTCTATTCATGAACTAAATGACATATTGAAATAAATGTATATGAAAAATAAAAAAGGCTTTTTCAATCATTAATGCTGCCAACTGAGTGAAGCGTGGATTTTTGTCAAATACGTTAGTATTCTTTTTTAACCCGTTATAAATTATTAGACAGTCATAATTTAAACATTAAAACAAAACAAATCAGATAAAACAGACGTAATTTTCAGGAAAACGCTGCCTATATCTTAAAGGTACACTAAGACCAACCATGATGACAGCCCTCCATGACGCTCTCTCTCAAAACACACCTTGCCTTCAATCTGTCCCTCTACAAAATTCGTCCCAGTTGTATTCAGTGCATATGTACACATTTACTATAAAGTGCATTCATGACGGAAAAATGAAATTGAAATCTTTTTTTCCTTTTAAGTAAATTTGCATAGAAGTGATCATTAGATCATTTATACGTGGCAAGTGTTCGTCGTCGACAGATAGATCAATCAATCACGCCAAAGAAGTATCATTGCAGAAAGAAAATAATAAAATGTGAAAATAACGAATACATGGTTTCAATTTGAGAACGGCTCTTTCTTTGTATTTGGTATGATTAGCCGGATCGCATGTTCTTTCGCACAAGAAATATCACGTGCACAAATGATAGGTATAGTAATATGCAGGCATTGTATGCACACTTGCACGACACTGTTTTGTCCACATCCTCGGTTCCTCAGGCTATTTGTGCTTTGGCTGAATAAGCGCAAAAAGCCTAGGGAACCAAGGATGTTTTGTCCACGAACGTACCTCAAAATCGTCCTAGTTTTATGATCAATTTTAGTCATGGCTTACAGTTCTTTTAAAGACATGAATTCACGAGTGATACTTTCTGTTGCCTCCCACACCGAAGAGTTTTTAAATGGAGGGATATAAAATATATAACACAATATGTTTTCTTGTATCCCGAAAGCCGTGAGTTCGAATCCTGTCAAAACCTCGTTTTTCTCTCGCCTATTACCAATATATTCAGTTGAAGATATTGAATATTTCCATCTTTACCAAGCTTTTTTAGTGAACATATAATTTACTTACTACCAGAATGTTTTATGTGTGAAAGACCGCTTTTGTGTAAAAATTTGCAGAAGTTCTTCCTTTTCCCTATTTATTCAAGTATGACCTTACGTATGTCACGGTCCGGTTTTTCCAAATTTTACCTATGTGCAGATGATGATTTTAAAACTTATTTCGAGTTAAAATTTATTTTTATGTATTTATCATATTCATGTATTCATTTGAAATAAATAAGTCCAAGAAACCACCTGGTCCACTCTAAAACCATCTGAATGATATTGCAAATACGGAAGAAAAAATTGGGTCATTTTATAATCTCACGTGAGAATTCTGACTAAATAAGGGATACCATGCCCTCTCCTACTTTTTGCATGACCCAATATGAAGTCCTGATTTCACGGTTAATCAGCATTCGAAACAGGTATTAGTTTAGAGTCCCCTCCTTCTCTATCGTTAAGGCTGGGGTATGATAGAGTGGAAGGGGACACTAAACAAGTGCCTTTGACATTTGACCCATCTAGAGATTGTACCAATAACAGTGTCTTCAAAAAGTCGGCACCAATTGCCCATTGGTCTCTTTGGTTTATATACATGTATGTAAATTAGAGCTCTTGTGTCGTCTTTGGTGTTAGGCATTTATTGTCCCGTTCCTGTCTCTTGTCTGCTCCGTGTTATCGTGAAGGGGTGCTCCGGTGTTTTGATGTAGGTGCTGCAATAGAGCCCTGTTGGAGATCACCCTTTCTTTGGTTTACGAAGTTCTACCAATTACATTGAATTCTTCGATTTATGAGTGATCAAAAACGGTCCGGGATCCTACCATTTATTTTGAAAGCATGCAACTTTTAAGGTGAATGTAGATAATGTGGACACCCCATAAACTTTCTGCTTTCTGTATGTCAAGGGAATTATACCGTTTTTCTTTTTGTAAAAGAAGCATATCAAATAATAACAAAACCAGATTTTAAAAAATAATTCTGTGTACATGGTGACGTCCATAGATTTTAAAACAACGATTGAAACATAATTATAAGAAACATGGATATCTGAGAAGAAAGATGAATGGAATGATTCATGAAAAGAAAGGACAAAAGACCACAAGGAGTGGGCATGGGCATCAAACATAATAGAACACACCACAGAAAACCTGTGTGAAATCCTAGTCGACAGTCGAATGCCATATCTACTCCGTTATTTCTTCACATAGTTCTTCATGTATATATATACATTGCCCAGTCTGTCATGATGCGCCGTGTACAATGCCTTGTACGATATGTTTGGACCGATATAACAATATGTTTAGGTGGCAGTATTCCTTTGGTGATTGTACACGACTCGCTCAATTCACCAGAACACGGATCGGTGTTTCTGTTTAAACCCTCCATTTACACATTCATCTGTTCGTTACCTACTGACCCCAGTCTAAGTGAGGATATGATAAAATGCCTCATATATCAGGAAAAGTAGGTACAATGTGCCCATGTAGTCCGGCTGACTACTCCTATTGCTATCACCGTCCTCATTAGTCGGTACTGCTGGCCAATTTACAGTCGGCATTTGAGTGGTACTGCAATGGGGTTTTGGTGGGGATCACCTATTCCCTCTCTTCTCGTTTAATGTGGGTTTACCTACGGACATATTCCAAAATGTTTTAAATGCTTCACGAAGCGCATTTATATACATGTACTTACATTATGTAATTATACTTTATTCTGTCTTGTTTCTTACCCCTTGTCCTTTTTGGAATTCAGATCTTTGTATACAAATGTTTATGTCTGGTTTAGTGCACGCAGTGTTCGTGTTGAAGTTCAACAGTGGTTTTGTCTGTGTCATTCATTCACCAAGGACATGTTGCCTCGAATAGCTTTGTATACGAGGACCTTGCATAATTTAATAGAATATACTTTTAGCCAAAAGGCTCAATTTCGAAAGATACACGTTATCTTCAGTTCATTTCCACAGGTACACTACGTCCTTTACAATGACAGGTTGTTTTACCTGCCTAGTCTGCTCCTGTCTCCTACATAATCAGTGAAGATGACCTTGATCCTGGGAGAGGTCAAAGATATTAAAATCATGGCAGATAACGGGCTATTGTCTGTTGATTATTTGACGGAGCTAATTCACTGTATGCAATTCAATCCCTCCGTAGATTTTGGACAAAGCGTAGGTAATTTTGAGGGACGTCAGCTGGCAAGTATGTGTGTTGGAGCGTGGAGGGGGCACCGCCCATAACCAGCTTCCCTTCGGATTGTGAATGCTGGGGTACAAGATGATGAACGATATGCCTAGACCGGTGTTCAGGTTGGTTTATTCGGGACCGCGGATATTGCTTAGTCGCCGTGAAGATACGCAGGAAACTGCAAGTTGTCATTTACAAAATAAATAGATGGGAATCACCTTAGAATTCCTGAGTGAGGATGCATGTAAATTTGATAAAGATTAAAGAAATTCTTCTGGAAATTTTGAAAGTCTCTCAAGTCCATTCTCTCTCTCTCTCTCTCATTCTCTCTCTCTCTCTCTCTACTTTCTTCAAAAAGGTCTATAAGAGGAGCCCAGGTGCAGTAAATGTTAGGTGGATATTAATTTACGTGGGGAATGGTTTATGATGTCACCGACACTCCATGGCGCGGCATCCAGACCAAAGCCCAGACACACAAACTTACTTATAATGTAAATAAGAGGAGAACATGAAACTGCACGACAGATGGCTGAGTTTGATATTTAGAATTAAGAATAAAAGTTCATTGGGAAAGCGTGAAGCGATTATAAAAGCCATGCAGAAGAAGTCGTGGTTCGTTCATAAATGCATGTCATGTGAAATTGTAGACAATCACGTGTCGCAGGGTGAGAAACGGAGTCTGTCATCATCTCACACGCGCAGCGTGCCCCATCCTTAGATCGCTAGGTGTCAATTTTAATGTGAGACGGGTTTCCTCTGCTTGAACAGAGTGATTTGGATGACCCAGCTGTCATGCGTTTCCATTTTTGGCTTGAATGCTTCCTATCAAACCGCACGTGATGTTTCACACCCAGAAATGTAAGCTTGTTTAATTACAGGGTTGAAAAGTTGGCTTGTAAAACGTGCAGGTCATATACTTCTTTTCATGTTTCATCAAGGTATGAAAAGATATATATGTTATAATGGGGTTTTTGTACTTAACCTATGTAGTTGTAACCTAAATCTCTGAAGATACATGCAGATTTGTTTTTTTGCGTTTTGATAAATGGAAGAGGACAAAAACCCAACTGCACGACCTATAACAACAAGGGACGATATTTCATAAATAATGAAGCTCTATCCTGTATAATATTATCATCGTAAATACTTCTTTGTACTATGAAACAAGAAAGCCACACTTTTCTATAAATATAATATAAAAGGCAACAAGAAATAGCTGGGATGGATTAATTCGGAGAAGTTGATCTTGATGATGGAAGGTGACTCAAATATATGTGGGAAGAGCGTAGATGATGTAATTATCCGGATGTAAGGTGACGCGATCCCTCGTGCTTGCAGACAACTCGGATGATTGAAAACAACGCGCCTTAAGCTAAGCTGGATACCTGAAATATTTTTTGAATTGTCTTTTTCGAAAAAAAAAAAGTGTCTCATGGGAAAGAATGCTTAATCCTGAAAACAAACACTTCTTTTCAAATCTTATCGTTCCAAAACTACACAACAACGTTCTTTTGACTTCCTGTTCTCTATACTTAATGTCGTTTGAAGGACGACTTGAATAATCAAGGATTGACGAAATAATACACCGTGCCCAAAGGTGTAGTTAACCGGATTTTAAGAGATAAACCGTCCTTTCTATAAAAGAAACCCTGGATTTTAAGCAAGTATGTGGGACAAGGACATTGCCTTCATTGAATAAAGTATACTGAGTAATAACACCTACATTAAGTTACAGATGACAACCAGATGAAGTGTACTTTGTACTCTAATCATCTAAGTCTGAGAATGGCGAGGGCACCATGACAAGATAGTCGTTCTGACAGCATAAAAACTTCGCTTACTCTACTCGTTATGCAATCACATGCTAGATCATACATCTCTCTTTCAAAACAAAATATGAATTAAACAGCCCACTGTTAATGGAAAAGGTTTCTCTGCCAAGACATCGCCGGTGTTTGGCACAATGCTTTGTTGAAAGCTTCCCGCCAGGAACCTAGTAACCTACATGATGTACGTGCCACTGTTCTAGCCATCTTGTTGAGATCTGTTTTATTCTGGGGTTGTGGGTGTGGTGGCGACGGAATGGCTTCCACACATCGATACCAATCAAATTCTGTTTGAACGTCCTAATTGAAATGAACATTGTAATTATAATTACGTAGGAATGGTTAAAAAACTTCCTTTGTTTTTTTTAAATACATGTATCTTGTTCGCATCACACGTTCGTGGATTAATTGTGTATTTGGGTCGTTCATGTTTGAAGAAACCCTGATTGTTGTTACTCATGGAGTCAGATATCATGGTTAGTCGAGATGCTGACAGAAGGATCACAAGTTGCTTTATCGCAGTGACCCAAATATCTTGACATAAACAGAAGAATAACATAGATCAAGAAAAGACATAAAAAAGATGATAATTTTGAAAGAATGATAAACACACATTATAGATAATATAATTATAAATAACCTATAGTCTTGTTTTAATTGCAAGACAAAATGTACTTTCTCCTAACACAAGAGACCGAATTAAATACTATACACAATGGAGTTTACAAGTATCAAACATTATATTTTTAGCCAAATTTGAAACCAGCTGAGTCGGTCGTTTTTTGCATGCTTCCTTAAATGGTAAGTAGTCCATAGTAATAATTAAACGTAATTGTTTTGCACTAGTACCACTGACGAACACTTGTTCCTCATTTGCGATATATGATTTTATTTTCCAAATAGCAGGCTTGCAGAACAAGACGCCTTGATGTTAATGAAATATCTCGCATGCCTCTGCGTTGCCAAGAAACCAATCCGCCTCTTAATTTTCTTTTTCTTCTTCCATCATGATTTTTATTTGCATCTGCCTTATGTACAAGAATTATGTTGTTTTGTTTAAGTTTTTGTTTATCTTTTCACTGTTTTGTGCTTTTTTAATTCTCATATTCATCAAGGCCATTGTCCTATGACATATCAAAATTAAAATTTTGAACGTCATTAATTCATGTTCAAAATTTTAATATGTCATAGGACACCATACTTACTTTGCTTTATAATCAAATATCATGTACTTGAACGGATCTAGAACACCGGGGTTGCTTTATAATCAAATATCATGTACATCAAATTTTGTTATCATCGAGAGTAATTTGAAAACGCGAAAATAAGTTTCGTGAAAAAGTGTACTTCGAAGAATTTTGAGAAAGGGTAGGGACTGAAAACATGCACAAAACACCTGACAATAGTTGTCATATACAAGAAAACTCATCATAAAAGCAAGGGTGAGAGGGGATCTATTAATATTGATATACAATGAAATATATGTATGTACATACTCTTATTCGCGAAAAATAGTCATCGCAAAAATTTAACCTCACGAAAATAAAGACACATTGTTACATCATTAACTCGCGAACTTTGACACTCGTTAAAATAGACTTATTATGAACTTGAATACCAAACTCTTAAGATTCAGATTGACCCTATAGAGTTTTTTTTTAACAGACGGACAGACAAACATGACGAAAAGACGTCCACCTTCAGTGTTGTCCTAGGAATAGTTGAAATATAGGTTAAAAATCCTTTCCATCTAAATTATTAAATACCTTGAATTCTGGAATGTTTTGAACAATCATGCCAGAAATTAGCAAAATATACATTGTATTTTATGCTGGAAAAACCAGCTACATATTCCATGATATAAACTGTGTATGATGTGTAGCCCTTGTGTAGTGTGTACTTTAACATTGGTATTGGACGCAGACCAAAGAGAGTTTTGATTGAATGGCTTTATCTTTTGACATCCAGCGGAAGTAGCTCCTTGTGTAGTAGACACACCACTCGTGGAATTCCAATCCCCTCCATCAGCCCCAGTATTGTTCTATAATTAATAGTCAGCACAGTCAACTTTGTAGGTCTGTGGGTGAGGCGAGTGCATGTATAAGAAAATATAAAAATCGCCTTTTTGTGGTTTCGGAATTTTCCAAATATATGAATTACTTTCACCATAGAATTATCGGTAGATAATGAATTTTATAGGTTGAACAAGTATTAGCTTTTACAAAAAGCTTGCCGGCAGTTAGCTGACATTAAATGTTGTAAAATTCTAGTAAGAAAGAAATGGAATAAACGATTTTTATTCTTGTTAGACCAATCGCACATTTCCGGGCTTTTCCGTTTTTATTTCCGATTCAAGCTACGGAAATTTCCGAGGATCTGTGATTTGTTGTAGGACGTATCGGTACAAAGACTTTTCGATGCATCTTTCGGAAGAAAATGCACTGATACGATATGACTTTCATTTGTCAAGTCATCTAGACTCTTCAGCGGACTTGATGAAAGCATCTTATGTACAGATTCAGAATAACCTTGACGAATATTTGCATATTTTGTAGTTGTCCACCAATCATATTGCCAAGAGTCATTTTATCCGTGCAAGTATGTCACGATTGATTACAGTATACCGGCAGTCATGACTGCCGGTAATGAAAGGGAAATATGTTCAGATACAGAAAGCAAAAGGACGAAGGAGGGTGGTTTGACCATCCTTCTTTAAATATTTTCTTTCCATTTTTTCATTTGGATTTACCAATACACCGGGGTTAGACCCTCCCTGTGGCTTACCTTGGTATGATTTCTCTCCTGATTAGTCGGTATTTGCGGTACAGACCCGTCTATCAAGGACACTGATAACTGACAACAAACCTGCCGGGGGCTGACCGCAAATAATATAACAGATCATAGAGCCAGCTGGCTGTAGACCACAAATATGGTCAAATGTGATAAAATTGACTTGGTACTATAAAATGAAATGGGCACCTTGATATACAATATACTTGTGAAATCATTTTACTTGTTAAATGTAATTAACTATAGAATGCAACAAATAAACACCCAAAATGAAAAGGAGACGGAGACCTGCGAGCAGAAGTTGTTCCTTGTTTTTTTTTTTTTTTTGTAAATTAACAACTTTTTTACGTAACGTTACAAGTTTGCAAGGTCTCATTCACAACATCGATGTCATGTAACGATTGAAAATGTGAACAGGTGGCAAAATCCGAAACATATCCCAGCTTGCATGTCAACGGAAGCTGATGACAGACACGATCGGGGGTCACATGGATGTTTGTGGAAGATTTTTGGCATGTGAAATTTAATCTGTAGAAATTCGAGAAGATATGGAGTAAAAAGAAAAAAAAAATACGTTACACAGTAGTATCATCTAATTGGATTTTGCACTATCATAGAGCAGCCAATAGAAACAGACACGAAGGGGATTTCTTACCAGCAGCAAGGTGAATGAAATTCTGATCGACAGACCGGAAGTTATTTTCCCAACAACATCAGACATACCAATATGTTATCGAATGCAGCAATGCAATGATGGAAGTTCGTTTAAAAAAAAACAATGATAGCATTTTTCTTTTTTTCTCTTCATTCTTTTCTGTTCTTTTCGATTTTAAGTTGCCTGAAATCGAAGTTAAATATAAATTTAATTCTTATAACAGCACGAACACTTTTTTAAAAGTGAGAAATATATTTTAACCTACGCAGGACGTACACCTGTATCTAGATCATGTGATTGCACTCCGGCAACTCTTGAGGTCTAGTACATGACATACACAATTGCTCATAAGGATTAATAATATTCTACTTAACTATCAATATAATTTAGGCATATGTGTTTTTTTCTGAACAGGTGTTTCAATATCTCACAATTTCACACCTTTTTTGTTCTGTGCCCCTCCCTTTTGTCGGTATATAACCTCCCACAGAGCCGACTTATTGTAAGAAGTACAAATACCATTATATTTTAATGAGGGTATATTTCTTGTCATTATAAAAGTAACGTTATACACTATACAGAAAAGGACACCGATATTCATCTAGCAGGGTTGAGTTGGTACAAAGCGCCATGCCTGTGTACGAAACGCCCAAGGACGAACTAAAGTGACCCATATGCAGAATGCAGAAACTAAGAACATATATATCGTACTTGAGAGACGTATGCCGGTATGCCACGATGGAAAACTGTCATAGAGTGTATAAAAACAATAAACAGGTACTCGTTGACAAAATTCGTCGGCATGTTCGCAACTTATATTGGTTTATGTATCATAAAGTCACAAGAAAAAACACCATCTACAATGCAACTGAAAATAACATGTTTGTTCCCATTTGATTTTGTCGATTTTTTTTAATTCAAAGCATAAAAAACATGCAATCTAAGTGTTTGCTGAATCACATCCATATCAGGGCGAGGGCATGTCGAGACCAGACTTCAAAGGTAACCGACGGCGGCCGTGGCCTCTCATGTTACCCCCGGGGACTGTAACCCTACCCCCGGTCTGTGTGGTCTTTACTTGCACCCGGCTCTCGTGAACAAGATCAGAGATCGCGATTATTCATAACTCAGCACATGATATGCAGTATAATGCTGGGTGATACCCGAAACCTACGTCATCATAAAATATTACATTTTCATATTTCACCTTGGGGAGTCCTGTTATGACGTAAGGATCTTGGTTCACATCTTAAAGAGCTGACAAACACGAACAGAAAAGTTCACAAAAATGATTCTAGTATCATCTTACAATTCTTTGACAGCGAAAAGCATCGTCATTCGTGAACTCTGCCAAAAGAGTCTAAACTTCTACCAGCGATCGGTTATCTGAATAGCCAATTCCTTTCAGAAGGGAGCTCAAATGGAGTTAGCAAAAATAGATCGGATCTGGGTCCGGTCGACGTCTTCAGCTTACAACAAAAATACAGCTTAAAGTCTTTGTACGTGAACAAAAAGTCTTGTTTCCGCCCGATAATGGTCAGTGGAGGTCAGAGCAGGACATTAGCTCTGGTCAATCCGGGTCAAGTCCCTCTTTTCGTTAAATTTTGATCCAAATAACTTTATCTCTATCCGCTGCACGCAATATCGGACAATTTGTAAATTTCAAGTACAATATTAAGTCAGCATTTTACGGAGGGATTCAAAAGTGAAAGAAAAAAAAGTTTTCTTCAAATGAATGGGTACTAAGTGTTCGCTAAATACTACACATCCATCTTGATCAATCTTTAACATATTAAATAACATAACAAAGGGGTAAGGGTTACAATGAACTATATTACATCATTTTTCGAGAATAAATTAGACTTGCTTTAAATTAAATCTTGTAAAAAGTAAGTAAAAATAAAGTACAGGATGATCCGTACTCTTATTGAATATTTAACATTCCTGAAAATATGGAATTCTATGTATTATAGATTCTTATGTGTTAAGTTTTAGGCTCAAGCTCTCATTTCACTTCTGATGAACTGAGACAAAGACCTCGAGGAAATAAAACGTATTATACAGTTTTTAGACTGAGACTGGACATACGCGGGTACCAAGGACGTCGGACAAACAGACAAATATCATCGCTGAAAATAATAGACTGTCAGCCCAGGTCATGGTTTTCATTGCATGTATGTATAGTCATGACTTGGTTTTGTTGGTTTCCGATCCCGTTTATCCTGTGGTTATACTATCCCAGAGTATTGATCCTGTGGGTAGGACTCTGTCCGGAAATTGGCGCGATACGGCGCGGGCGTGTAGGCGGCAACATAGAATTGACACTTGTGGCGGGAAGGGATAGGCTCTGCTATACTTGTGACATACTGACCCATATCTTTTAATGTTAAATACCACAATTCTTCAATCACCTATTCAAATACTTTAAGTCAATTCCTCTTTCTTTTATGGAATATGGAAGGCATTGGCTATTCTACAGAAAAATTTACAAGAATTAATAGAGGTTTAATGCACAATAAATGCTGGTTACATCGGCAGGGTTTTTTTACGTAGAATTGACAACTTTTGGTTCAAGAGTTTACAACTATACCCAAAAACAACATGAGTGAGAATGAAACAATAAAGAGCACACACCAAGATTACCAACAAATAAACAGAGCAAAAACAAAATTGTGAACATACAGCAACACATACTAATAGGGGAGATCATTGAAAAAATACAGCAACACATACTAATAGGGGAGATCATTGTGAATATACACCAACACATACTAATAGGGGAGATCATTGAGAACATACACCAACACATACTAATAGGGGAGATCATTGTGAACATACACCAACACATACTACTAGACATTTTTCATCGTGACGAACTTCGCGCTTCGAACTTCGTACTTCGCACTTCGAACATTGAAAAATAAGTGGTATAGCTGCCGTTCACGTATAAACTCATAAACAGAGTCTTCTACATTTTGATTAGTAAACTCAATGGAATGGTATATTGGACTTCCTGTACAACTGGTGCGCTTTTTTCGGCTACCCACTTATGAAATTAATTGCGAAGTTCGAGGTGCGAAGTGCGAAGTTCGTCACGGTGAAAAAAGTCTAATAGAGAAGATCATTGGGAACATACACCAACATAATTATAATAATAGGGGAGATCATTGAGAACATACACCAACACATACTAATAGGGGAGATCATTGAGAACGTACACCAACACATACTAATGGAGGAGATCATTGAGAACATACACCAACACATACTAATAGGGGAGATCATTGAGAACGTATACCAACACATACGAATAGGCGAGATCATTGAGAACATACACCAACACATACTAATGGAGGAGATCATTGAGAACATACACCAACACATACTAACAGGGGAGATCATTGAGAACATACACCAACATAATTATAATAATAGGGGAGATCATTGAGAACATACACCAACACATACTAATAGGGGAGATCATTGAGAACGTACACCAACACATACTAATGGAGGAGATCATTGAGAACATACACCAACACATACTAATAGGGGAGATCATTGAGAACGTACACCAACACATACGAATAGGCGAGATCATTGAGAACATACACCAACACATACTAATGGAGGAGATCATTGAGAACATACACCAACACATACTAATGGAGGAGATCATTGAGAACATACACCAACACATACTAACAGGGGAGATCATTGAGAACATACACCAACACATACTAATAGAGGAGATCATTGAGAACATACACCAACACATACTAATAGGGGATATCATTGTAAACATACACCAACACATACTAATAGGGGAGATCATTGAGAACATACACCAACACATACTAATAGAGGAGATCATTGAGAACATACACCAACACATACTAATAGGGGAGATCATTGTGAATAGGGGCCGACTCTGGAGGACCATTCATTATATTCATGAAATGAATTGGTTGTCCGGATTACGTGTACACAACCCTCCTATTGAAGTCCTATCCTTACAAGCACAGTTATTGTGTTTAAACAAAAAGTCTTTCATTGGGAGGTGCCATTACTAATTAGGCAATAACATGTAACAGAGTCCATGCACAGTTGAAACTTAAACTTTAGTTTAAACTTCATTTATCGTCGAAGTCGTACATGAAATAATACGATACATATTCCTTAAAGACAGAGATATGGAAACAAGCAAATATAAATACATATGCTAATCCATCGCTCGGTGTACCTGCCTTATGAAAAAGAAAGTTAAATGCTACATAATGACTTTACTTTGTATAAAGATGTAAAATCATTGGACTTACGAAAAACAGTCTGTGCTTTGCTGGCTGAAGCAAGCTCACGTTCAAAGACTCGAGAAATTCAACAACTTTCACAATTCTAAGAGTGCCTAAACTTTGTTCATAATACCTTGAGTTAATATCGTTTTGCATTGTTCCTTCCAAATGTCTGAAGATCGGTCATGCTCTTTCACAAGACGGTTGTCTGGTATATCAATATCAAGAACGCAATATCTGGGAATCTTTGCTATTACTCCGAAAACTTTTACCTATAGCGGACTTATTATCCCTTTGTTGCGGAGGAGACATATCATCGCCGCCGTGCGTCTTTGTTTGTTTCTTTCTTCGTGTGTGTGCGAGTCCGGATTCTTGTGAACAGCATAGAAGACGAAACAATCATCTTTGAAACATCGAACCTTCCACAATTGTCCCCATGGGAGAGGATTAATCCTATTGATTTTCAATTTTAAAGGTCAAAGGTCAAGGTCACTATGGACTTAGGCTTACAATCCTTGTGAACAGCATAGAAGAAAGAAATATCAAACCTTCCACAAATGTTCCTCGTGAAGAGAGGA
Organism: Pinctada imbricata; assembly: GCA_033119305.1. Taxonomy (NCBI): domain Eukaryota; kingdom Metazoa; phylum Mollusca; class Bivalvia; order Pterioida; family Pteriidae; genus Pinctada; species Pinctada imbricata. The sequence goes on along the minus strand of VSWD01000006.1, from coordinate 56,540,058 downwards.
TGAACTCTTTTTTTTATTTTCAAGGTCAAGGGTCACAGGTCAAGGTAACTATGGACTTTACCAGTATTTTAAAAAAATCATTTTGCTGAATTATAGAACATGCAGTTGCAAGGGCTTGCTACGCTTGCGTTGTCTTCCTGTTTGTTTTAGGAACCTTGAAAATTCTTCGTTGTTGAACTATCGTCGAAAATGACAATGACAGTTAAGACAATGAAAGGGGCAAACCTATATCTAAAATTGTGAACAAACTTACAAGAGAGAGCACACACACAGAGACCAGAACGAGGTTATTCAGTCCCATCCATCCTCACGGTAACAGAGTATATAGGCCTTAAGGTTTCCGTTCACCCAAATAATCCAATCATTATGGAAATGACAGGCGAAAGATAAATAGCCATCTCTGGGTCTCCAGTCTACCGAGGTCAACAATCTTGTGATATAATCATTATAAAATGATTCTTTTTCAAACTTAGGATAATTAATTCCTGATATTTCACTGATACGGTTTGTCGCTGCCTTGATTCCCGCCGAGTGTCATTTCGGCATGATTGACACGTACCGTTGTTACCCCCTTTTTGTAAGATTTTTTTTTTCAATTTGACATTGATATCGTCCTAGATAGAAGTACTAATGACCAAACACTTGCACAAATTTTAATTTAATGTGAAAACACCTAGAGAGAAAAGTAAGAGATGATTCTTGCTTTTCTTTTCTTTTTGTTTTGGTCATTTTATTGATAGTTTTACTTTTTAAAAATATTGTTTTGTCTTTGTTCGAAAACAAGAGCCCCAGGGGGCACAACGCTCACCTTATACCCATGCACGCTCTAATTGACATACTGCTATTGAATACTGATAGTGCCAGTGCCGGGATTTTAGCCCACAACCTTTCTAAAAAGATTTTTGCCGGATGCAGAGAAGTTTTTTTTTTCAGACAACCTTTAAAAGTACAAACAAGAAAAAATAGTCACATTTCAAAACAATAACTTTTTTTAAGTCATATGCCCAACTAGTATAGTTCAATTATGCAACATCAAAAATAAAATCATATTGTAAAATCCCACTTTAATGCGAAGCAGAAAAAGAATAAAACAATGAAATGACTTCATAAATTAAGTTTATTTAAAACTGAACGACCATACCTTTCATTATTGATAGCTAGCATGCCAGAAATTATAAAGCCTGACAGGCTGTGTTTGTGAAACGAGAATGCCCCCGGCGGCATCTTTGTTAGTATAAACGCCATTTTCTGTTAAGTATGTGAGAGGTCACATTGGTATCTATGGAAATATCTTGTCACAAGGAATACACATGTAAAATATGAAAGCCCTATCACTAACCAATCAAAAGTTATGCGCAGTGTTTAAGTTTTTGAAAAGTACGTCAAAGTTCAAGGTGCCAAAGATGACCTAGGCCAAAAATATTCCTTAAAAATCTAAAAGTGGATATCTTGACAAAATTCTTTCACTTGTAGGGTACCATGCATGAGTACCTCATACCTACAAATTGTCATGACAATCTGAAGAGTGGTTATAGAAAAGAAGCAGAAAATGTATGAAAATCACCCCCCCCCTTCCTTTTTACATAAGAAAAAAATTCATAAAAAATCAAAAAAATAAAATTTAAACATAAAATACATATCAAAGCATTAAGTAAGTTAAATATGATAAATATGTAGTAAATGAGTGTGTAAAATCATACACTTATTGAGTTATTTAAAGAAATAGTGCAAAAATGTGCATTTCTGACTAAGTCCGAAAAGATGTCAAAAACGCGTCAAAAATTTGACTTCGAAGTGGAACCAAAAATAACAACACTTCTTAAGACATCTCTCTAGATCATCCTGATGCTTTCGGTTTGTCGATACATGCTTCGGTTCTGAAGAAGAAGTTTGTCAAAGGAGGGTACCCCCCGTGACCTACTTTTTGCTGTGGTGGCGCCACCTGTTGACAGATCCGGACGAAAAACAACAACACTTGTAGGGGACCATGAGTACTTCATACCTACCAAGTTTCATCAAAATCCCTTCAGCCGTTCTGGAGAAGAAGTTTAAAATGTGAAAAGTTTACGACGACGACAGACGCCGGACGCCGGACGACGGACGCCAGACGCAACACTATGACAATAGCTCACTTGAGCCTTTGGCTCAGGTGAGCTAAAAAAAAGATTCAAATTGTAAATCGAGATTATCTCCAATATTCCACTTGGAAAAAATCAAGCGAATTTTTATGGATTCGGATATCAAATTTGTGATGGAGTCTACTTCCGGTCTTTCTTTTGTATTAATCTTTCATAAAGTTGGCGTAAGGCGGATCTTGAATAAAACAAATGGGGAGGGGGTTTTCAAGTTGCACTATATTACAATCTGTATGAAAAACATATATGAAGTCTCTTCCTTTACACAAGCGGAATATAGCACATGATTATACCTTTGGGGACCGGAAACTGAGTAAGCGAAAATATGTAACGCGGGAATCCCGCGAACAACGATAAAAGCAAGACAAACAAACGTGCAATTACGGAAAGATGTTCAAACAAGCCAATTATAGTCAAAGAGGGATCAATTGTTAATCCAGTTAAAAGACCAACTGCACTTGAATGAAAATTTCGGCAACGTTTAATTGGCATTGTTGATTTTTATAGTAAAGTCACGCGGAAGGGGGACGAAGCGACGGCACGATGTCAGCCGTGAGAGAGAAAATTCGTTTGATCCAAATTTAGATTGCTAATTATATCAATTTTTACGCCCAATTACCCCAGCAAGGGAGGAAACAGGTGTGTGAAGAGAAAATTTCTTTGGAGAGGGGGAAGTTTCTCAAGACATGATATTTCAAAAGGGGAGATCACTCTGAAAAGACGCGCATTTATGGGGTGAAAATGAAAGCAAAGTCCAAAGATTTGTACGGAAATTATAAATCAAAATGATACGATCTCCTCTTCGGTAATTCATTCAAACAGATATCATCCTAAGATTTGCGAATGAGAATTGCATTCCTATCTTAATTTTGTATATTAGATATGGTTGATTATTTTCACTTTTATTCAGTTTTTATTAAGATTCTCAATATATAATTTCTTATTTTTGTGAAAGGCTGATACTTCAACCATAATTAGAACTTCCACAAAAAAGAAATACGTGTATTTAATGTTGGAATGAATTAATTGAACCAATAAATAATAAATGAAATAACAAATGAATAAATAATAAAAAGAAGAGCGCTGTGTGTGTATAATTAAAGCTGTTAAAAAGCATTTGCCAAAAATAAACAAACAAACAAACCCAAAAAACAAAAAACAAAAACAACAACAAAAACGAAGGAAAATAAACATTTTGAACAAATAGATATATTTAAAGGCTAAATTACGATATAAATAATGTTATAAAGTGCCCTTGCCCGGAAATAGCCGAGGGGCCGTCCTATCTGCCCGGTTGATCTACGTAAATCACCCAGCACTACTTCATTAAAACCCCATCTTGTCTCTTTTCCCTCTCCGTACACTTATTTATCGCCATACAGTTTCTGCATAACCCATTAGTATATGCCATAGTCTATTTTTACATCCTTCATTCATAGGGGAACTCATTGATCTTGTAAATTCTATTCTACAGTTTACGTCTGAGAGGCTAGGGAAAGTTGGAAGGAGAGACCGTGGCTTATAGTCTAAAATTTCTTTTATAAATGAATGAAAGACAAAAATAAATCACCCACAGACAAAATAAGTAGATGAAGAAAATTGAAAAGAAAATTTGCAAATAGAAAAAAAAATTCAAATAGAAAAAAAAAATTACGAACAGTAAATTTACAAATACTAGTACACTCACAAAAGAATTACAAATAGAAAATACTGAAATAAAACATTTACAAATAGAAGAACACAGAAAAAAAAAGAAAACCTAGAAAAAAGAAAAGAAAAAAAAAACCCCATCATTATGTAACGAGTACTAAATGTTTTTTAAGTTACTATATTTCATTAAATTTTTGTACAATTTTTCATCTTTCGATTTAATTTTTTCTAATTTCTTTCATGCATTTGAAAAAAAATCGCGGTTTTACGGATTTCTTTTCCAATTTATGGATTTAACCCCTTTCTCATGGAGAAAATTCTAGATCCGCTTGTGCACAGATCCACATGTACCATATTTTTATGCAAAAAGATTACGATCTTATATCCCAAGTCTGCTTTTATCGTCAAAACTTCAAACAAATCACCTTCTCAACAATCATCAAAGATAAAACAAAACAAGCTAAGATGAAAAGAGTGGGCGGGCTCTCCAGGATTACCTGTATGTTTGTGCCTTTGAACTCCACAGGAAATGCATCTTGATAAGGGGAAATATAAATTAAAGTTGTTTTGATTTCATGGGTACGATATTGTCATTTTTATAGCATGTTATACGAATAAATTCGCTCAATCGATTTGACCTTTATTTGTGTATGTACTGCCTAAGTCAGGAAGCTTTCTAATTTTGTTCGGTTCAAAACAATGGACATCCGGTACTTAATATAATCCTATATTTATATCATTAAATTTTGACAGTATTCCATCATATAGAATGACCTTAATAGCCTTAGTTTAGTATCACAATTTACAAGGGAAATGCTTTCAAGTAATTCTGAATATTTTTCTCCATCGCCCAGTCAGAGTATGATTTACATTTTTAGTGTAGGTACTCAGAAAACGTTCACAGCAAATACATGTAGTAATACTAGTTTGATGCAAGTCTGATTTTTTTGTCATAATTTTGAACGGAATTAAAAACCAAAAATAATTTCAAACGGAGACATGTAACCTTAAATAAATTGTCTACTACGCTAAAACATGAAAAGTAGAAAAAATACGGATAATAATTAATAAAACGAATAAAATTCATAAAATGAAAAAGAAATAAATGAAGAAAAATAAATGATTAAGCTTCATATCATTACATCAAATATTTCATAACTTAAAATTGTAACCAAATCGAAAACTGAACTATTAGAAGCCCTTATAAACAAACTAATGTCTCGTGCTAATTCTACACTGATAATATTTTCATTTGACATTTCTATATTTCTGTGATATACGGATTTGAGAACGAGTTCATATTTTCCATTCCATTAATTTTCAGCAGCGAATCAATTCTTAGCGTCAGATAAGGTTCTATTCCTGTAGCCGTGAGCAGTGGGGTTTTAATGGACTGTCAGTGGTCAGAGATAAGCTTGACCACCTATCAATGTGATCAACTAAACCGACATCAACCCTGAAACTGAGGTTCTGTACAGGGGATAGGCAAGATACTCCAGGGTGGCACTGACACAGAAAGAAGCGAAGAATAAGTCCAAATTCTGTTTAAAAACACCAAATGCTTATTCAGAAAAGATTCGACGACAATTATTGGCTTTGGAGTCTTCTTCAAGAAAATCGAAGAAAGATTGAATATCAATTTTTTGTATTACATATAGACCCAATCCCCCAGAGATCCCCCTAGAAATGGAGAATACAAATTCCATATCTATGATTCACATGGTGCAGTTATTATGAAATATTCAGAATTTTATTGAATGAAGTTCGTCTACCTTTCAACAATTTCCCAGCTTACTCATTTCCGCTCTACTCTGATAGAGCGCAAAGATAGTAGAAAGACAATTCCTTTCTGATGTACAGAGTAAATTGATTCTTCTTGAAAATATTACTGTTATTTACCTATTTATTATGCAAATATTATTTTGACAATATCATAGGTTTTTAGAGCTGCATGTTGGACCAAAAGGTGGAACAAACTGATACATGGTGGCCGGATATAAAATCAATTTGTCCAAAAATAAGTTTTTTGAAAGCAAATTACTAATATATATTTCACTTTAAAATCGTATTTTTGTCCATTTGTGTATTTCAATTTTGAAGCTTTTGAAAAACACAAAAAAATTATTTGTGGTATTTTTTTTTACATTTTCATATTTTGTAAGTAATGCCACTGTGTTGATATACAAAGAGTGATAATTAAACGCATTTTGACGCTTTGGCCTCATAGAAAGGCTAAGTTTTGAAAGGGATGATAGTCATGCTTTTAACTTTATTGAAAATATGGATAATTTCAGCTCGGCTAATTTTTTTTATAATTTTCGTGCCAGTTATTGTCCAAATTTGTGGGCTATTTTGAATTGTAAATACTGCTGAACTTTTACCTGTGGTCTTTTAAACCAATAAATTGTGTGGAATATTGGATATTTTTTGTTACAAACCACACATTTCTGATATGATATTTTGAGTGTAAGGTATACATATCGATGATTGATAGCGACTTCCTACACGACCAGAGTACACCAGTACTGGTTGTCTTTTATCATGCCAATGTAATTACATCGCCACTGGAGGCGGGGAGGGTTCCCCAACTGCCAAAGCTGTCTGACAACGGACACAACTTGTCAAACAATTCCTCGTAGAAACAGAAAAAATACAAAAATAGCATGTAAACCAACTTGATCATATGTATTCTGAATGGACCAACACGATGCTTATAGGAACTATTTAACTTATATACAATTTTAAAAAACCAAGAGAATTTTAAACATTTTGAAGAAAACTAGGATGTGCTCAACTTCTGAATTGAGCAACGAAATGTAAACAGCAACAGGATAATCCTATAACTCTGTCGGTCCGTCAGTCGGCCAAGAGAGAGAGAGAGAGCTGAAGATCTCCATCGCCACCATACACTGACTACAGCGGACCACACCCGCAGGATTATAACAAACAAACATACAATAGAAATACATTTGTACAACATATAAATGAAAGGAAATCGATGTGCATCACGAGCTGTTTTAAGGAAGATCAGCGAGTGTCATGTCCATCCGGATCACATGCACTCAACCCTCTCACATCTCATAGAGAATGAAAGCAGTTTGCTACTAGAAATGTTTATGTTTCTTTCTGACGAAAATGTAGGAAATGTCTTCAACTGACCATTCTAGAGTCTGATGCAGGCATTGAAAATATTTGCCTCTAAATAGGTAAGGGACGGACCACATCATTTAATCTCTCTTTCTTCGGGGTGGATGCTTCCCCTCAAAGTCGGCAATAAGAAACAGGTTTTATAGCTAGATGGGAAAGTCGGAAATGATAGCGCTTCACAATGTACTTTCATCCGAATTGTTTTGACATATCGTCGGAATCTTATCTGTAATCGGCATTTCTGTGAATGAAATGGTACGCAAATCGGTGCTTAGATGTCTCAATAATGGTACACCACATCATTGTTTCCGCACGCCCTATCTAATCTTGTTACTTACTCCCGGAGCAATGTAAAGCGCCAAAACACTAGCGTCGATGATTCACCTCTGTTTTTCTGCAGGTCTGGATTGAAGGAATAGCACCGTGGTTTACCACAAAGCACTATGCGCGGATCGAGAAAAGGGGGTTGGGTGGTCGGGATACCCTAGGAATTCTTCAAAATACTAATTTTTCCCGTTTTAAAGTATCCCTTTCTTTACATTGAGAGCTAACAACCCCACCCTATTTTAACGGACTGACCTTATCCCATGGAACATTTTCGAGACCTGCACACGAGCTCCGTATCTCTAGGACACAAAAGACAAGGGTACACTACAGTATACCCAATATAAAATAAAAAAAGTACTTATTCATATTATCTCTCTTTTTTTGTGAAAACAGGCTAAATTTTAGTTCAGAGCATGTAACTTTAATCTATATCAAGTTGAACTTGGGGCCAAATACAAAAACAAGACGATATGAGAAATTACACGTAGATTGAATTTTTCTCCGCCTAGGAAAGAACATCTCTGGTAATCATCCAACAAAGATATGATCAGATATGTCGATATATACCTCTACCAAAAAATACCAAATGTTCCTGTCCTTGTATCCTGCCCTATCGCTGGATGAAGGTTGTGTTTTATGGGAGCTATGCCGCTCCTAATCCCCTTACATCTGAAGCTAATTAAATAATCGTCAGGCGCTAATCTCCTGCCACGGCGCCTAAGCTGGGAATTATCACAGGATAAACATTGCACACTACTTCCTCCCCCTGCTACCGTTCAAGACCCGTGTAGATCTTCATAGAGATGAGAGGTAACGAATTAAGATAGCAATCCTCCAGTAGAAAGTCAGGTGCATGGAGAGTTGCCACGCCCTTTTTGCATAACATGTACATTGTTGTAAACATCGAAAGTTTTTTTTTTTTTCAAGGTGAGATCAATTTCATTCCCACCATGCTTGTTAATAAAAAACAAACGCAAAGTGCATGCATTCGTTTCCTTCATCAGAAACAACAGACGAATTGCTGCAAGGGTGAAAGAAGAAATATTATTATAATACCGGTAACTAATGTAAATCAAAGTGCATCTGCCAATGCTTGTCTGCATAGTGATATGGTCAGGGGAACTTCAGACCAAAATTCAAAAAACATCTCCTACTGAATTTATTTTGGACAAGTGGTTGTATGTAGGTAATCCGGAAACTACACATTTTGCTACTAACCTGGTGGGTGATAGTCCGGATGTCTATTGGTCTCGTTGGTTTATGCGTAATTCTTGTGTATTTAATGTATTGATGCCCTCTTTAATGTTTGGTTTTCCTTGTCCTTTTGGTGTCTAATGTTGTGCTTGTCCACTCTGTGTTTGGTTTTCCTTGTCCTTTTGGTGTCTAATGTTGTGCTTGTCCACTCTGTGTTTGGTTTTCCTTGTCCTTTTGGTGTCTATTGTTGTGCTTGTCAACTCTGTTTGGTTTTCCTTGTCCCTTTGGTGTCTAATGTTGTGCTTGTCCACTCTGTGTTTGGTCTTCACTGTCCCTTTGGTGTCTATTGTTGTGCTTGTCCACTCTGTGTTTGGTCTTCACTGTCCCTTTGGTGTCTATTGTTGTGCTTGTCCACTCTGTATTTGGTCTTCACTGTCCCTTTGGTGTCTATTGTTGTGCTTGTCCACTCTGTGTTTGGTCTTCACTGTCCCTTTGGTGTCTATTGTTGTGCTTGTCCACTCTGTGTTTGGTTTTCCTTGTCCTTTTGGTGTCTATTGTTGTGCTTGTCAACTCTGTTTGGTTTTCCTTGTCCTTTTGGTGTCTAATGTTGTGCTTGTCTACTCTGTGTTTGGTTTTCCTTGTCCTTTTGGTGTCTATTGTTGTGCTTGTCAACTCTGTTTGGTTTTCCTTGTCCCTTTGGTGTCTAATGTTGTGCTTGTCCACTCTGTGTTTGGTCTTCACTGTCCCTTTGGTGTCTATTGTTGTGCTTGTCCACTCTGTGTTTGGTCTTCACTGTCCCTTTGGTGTCTATTGTTGTGCTTGTCCACTCTGTGTTTGGTTTTCCTTGTCCTTTTGGTGTCTAATGTTGTGCTTGTCCACTCTGTGTTTGGTTTTCCTTGTCCTTTTGGTGTCTAATGTTGTGCTTGTCCACTCTGTGTTTGGTTTTCCTTGTCCTTTTGGTGTCTATTGTTGTGCTTGTCAACTCTGTTTGGTTTTCCTTGTCCCTTTGGTGTCTAATGTTGTGCTTGTCCACTCTGTGTTTGGTCTTCACTGTCCCTTTGGTGTCTATTGTTGTGCTTGTCCACTCTGTGTTTGGTCTTCACTGTCCCTTTGGTGTCTATTGTTGTGCTTGTCCACTCTGTATTTGGTCTTCACTGTCCCTTTGGTGTCTATTGTTGTGCTTGTCCACTCTGTGTTTGGTCTTCACTGTCCCTTTGGTGTCTATTGTTGTGCTTGTCCACTCTGTGTTTGGTCTTCACTGTCCCTTTGGTGTCTATTGTTGTGCTTGTCCACTCTGTGTTTGGTCTTCACTGTCCCTTTGGTGTCTATTGTTGTGCTTGTCCACTCTGTGTTTGGTCTTCACTGTCCCTTTGGTGTCTATTGTTGTGCTTGTCCACTCTGTGTTTGGTTTTCCTTGTCCTTTTGTTGTCTATTGTTGTGCTTGTCCACTCTGTGTTTGGTTTTCCTTGTCCTTTTGTTGTCTAATGTTGTGCTTGTCCACTCTGTGTTTGGTTTTCCTTGTCCTTTTGTTGTCTAATGTTGTGCTTGTCCACTCTGTGTTTGGTCTTCACTGTCCTTTTGTTGTCTATTGTTGCGCTTGTCCACTCTGTGTTTGGTTTTCCTTGTCCTTTTGTTGTCTAATGTTGTGCTTGTCCACTCTGTGTTTGGTTTTCCGTGTCCGTTTGGTGTCTTTTGTTGTTTGTCCACTCTGTGTTTTCGCATTTCGGTGTTTTGTTTTTTTTTTCTGTGGGTCCTGTGGTCGAGTTCTGATAGAGACTCTCTCCTTGCTATTATATATGTATTAGTATGTTTACTTCTTTCCAAATACTTGGGGAGAGGATATCTTTTTATTGACGTTATATTGGTTAATCATTCCATTAAAATCTGAATTAGTAATTCATTCATTATTCCCAAGAAAAACAGTCGACATCTACAACTGAATTCATTTTGGACAAGTGGTTGCACGTAGATGATCCGAATAACTACACAGTTTGCTACTAACCTGGTGGGTGGTACTTTGCGTTTTGTTTTTGATTAAGGTATTCAGCCCCTAATGCATTTTCAATAATAAATACCAGAGATAAGACTTTTCATTCTCTTCAAAAAGAATGGTATACTTTTCTAGCTAAAATTAGAGATTACGCTTATCATACAATTATTTACTCTGTCATCTCGAAGACTGCCGATCATGAAATAATCGGAATTTGTCAGGTATTATGAAAATGTGCATAAATTTTAACCGGAAGTACTCTATTAGGGTGCGGGATCCTTAACAAGCTTGGTGGAAATGAAATTGATCTCAGCTTGAAAAAAAAAACCAAAAAATAAAAACAACAACAACATTACGATGTTTACAACAATGTACATGTTATGTAATATCTCTTTTTCGCCAACGAGATGCGAAAATTATAGCAACATTCTCATCTTCTTGAAATTGTAGAGTTATCGTCCTTTTATGACAAATTCCAGGTGTACAAGGTCCGTGGAAGCATTTGGATGGATATGACTTGGCGGACCGTATTGGTTGGCATGGGACACTGTCATTGACAAATTGCCTAAGGAAAGACAGGGGGCTTAACTTCTCGTGTTTCAACAAGCCAATGTGTATTACCCTACACGGTCCAATAAGATTAAGGGATCAAGGACGAGATTTGTGACACGGAAAATAACGTTATAGGATAGGTAAATTGATTAAGCCCTCTCCCACATGGTTTTGATGTTTGTTGTAGTGTTTGGCTGTTTGTTTTAATGCTTATAGCTTGTAAGCACAGAGGTACTGGCGAGGAGCTATACCAAAGTCTGTGGGAGACTAGAAACCTCGCCAATTCTGACTTCTCTTTATCTGGAGTACTTAGTTTGTTAGTATACAAAAAAAAAAAAAAAAATAAAAATAGTGTGTTCTTACAGGTAAGAATCTGATGATAATGAAAGGATGAAAAGACATGCATGTGGTCGTAATTCAAGAGGTCTCTGTTGTATTTATGAATGTATGAATGAATGAATTAATGAATAAATGAATGAATTTAGGAAGGAAGGAATGAAGGAATTGATGAGTCAATAAATGTGACAAGTCAATAAAAATGAATGAAGTAAATAGTGAATGAATAAATGAATGCATTCGAATGAATATTTCATAATTTGGCAATTAAATATCTATGCGTGTACCTGTAAGTTATGTTTCATAACTCGTCCTCATAATCTCTATATAATTTTGAATCGTTCAGAGAGCCTTGGAGCCTTTCGTCTTGACGTCATTATATGTGATAAAAACGCTGCTGCAGTTAAAATTTTTGGCATAGCAATACATAAGAGATCTACAGGCAGCAGCATCTCTTATTGTGTCTACAGAAGGAGCCCCTACTTGAGTATCAAGTACTAACAGGCGCTACTACAAGTATACAGAAGGATTGGTCTTCAGATTTCAAAGTGTCGAGTGGTCCTCCTTCCTCTCTCATGTCGGTTTCTATATCCTATATATACATGTATACAGGTACTCAAAGCAATTCTTTAGGTCTGTCCAAAGTCATCTAACACATTGATCTCCGTTCGTCATTGTTGTCGTCCATGATTCAGTTGTGTCTTTGGTTGGTTTGTATGTCTTGCTAGTAAGACCGTTCTCTTTTGTTTCATTGCTTACGGTTGTTTATTGACATGGTGGTTATGTGTGGTGTCCGTTGTTTGTTTCGTGCTTGTTGATGTAAGTTTTGTTGTCTGATTGTTTCCGGTTGTATAATGATGTAGCTGTTGTGCATGGTGTCCGTTGTTTGTTTCGTGCTTGTTGATGTAAGTTTTGTTGTTTGTCTGATTGTTTCCGGCTGTATAATGGTGTAGCTGTTGTATACATGGTGTCCGTTGTTTGTTTCGTGCTTGTTGATGTAAGTTTTGTTGTTTGCCTGATTGTTTCCGGTTGTATAATGGTGTAGCTGTTGTGCATGGTGTCCGTTGTTTGTTTCGTGCTTGTTGATGTGAGTTTTGTTGTTTGATTGTTTCCGGCTGTAAAATGATGTAGCTGTTGTATACATGGTGTCCGTTGATTGTTTCGTGCTTGTTGATGTAAGTTTTGTTGTTTGCCTGATTGTTTCCGGTTGTATAATGGTGTAGCTGTTGTGCATGGTGTCCGTTGTTTGTTTCTTGCTTGTTGATGTGAGTTTTGTTGTTTGATTGTTTCCGGCTGTAAAATGATGTAGCTGTTGTGCATGGTGTCCGTTGTTTGTTTCGTGCTTGTTGATGTAAGTTTTGTTGTTTGCCTGATTGTTTCCGGTTGTATAATGGTGTAGCTGTTGTGCATGGTGTCCGTTGTTTGTTTCTTGCTTGTTGATGTGAGTTTTGTTGTTTGTCTGATTGTTTCCGGCTGTAAAATGATGTAGCTGTTGTGCATGGTGTCCGTTGTTTGTTTCGTGCTTGTTGATGTGAGTTTTGTTGTTTGTCTGATTGTTTCCGGCTGTATAATGGTGTAGCTGTCTTGCATGGTGTCCTTTTTTTGGGGGGGGGGGGGAATGTCATTTTGTGCGTGTGTTTTCCGTCGTAACGTTGTCTTGTTGGAGTTATTTCCCTTAGTCTTGTGGAAACAGTGGAGATTAGACTCTTTATTGAAAAATTTACCCCATTGAAGTTAACCCATAGAAAAAGGGATATCAAAGTATTTTAATTAAAATGATGGAAAGGCAATGTAGTATTCGTAGAAACAGTTATGATGGGACTCCATGAAGGGTTATATAAACAATGGAAATGGGACTCCATGACATCCTCTGTCTTAGAGCTACGCTATGTTGTCTTTTCGCAGTGTTGCGCCGTATGACATTCTAGATATTGGGTGATCTTTTCTGATATCTTGATGTACCCGATATATCTTCCCGATTTCAAGATGGTCGTCAATTGGCCCAACGTTGAGCCGATTTTGCACTCTTCACGAAGATCTTATTATAACAGAATTGGTTCATTTTATTAACTTGTTTTCTGAACTTCCTGTTTGTGAATGGGAAGATTTGCGTGTCTATTTCAGGCTGGTAGATATATGATTGTCGGCAATGTGCCAGACTGACAGCGCAGCATCCGCTCGCTTATAAACGCCAACTGATTCAATACACACCTTTAAGATTAACAAACTTGCTTTAAGGGATCAGACAAAAACGGAGACTTTTTTCGCTTCTACGTTGCATAATATTTAATACACTTCGCCTCCTACTTCGTTGATTTCTAAAGCATTTTTAAGGTAACATCAACATCCGGTCAGAGAGTACATGCAGTGACAATATGTATAATTGCTTTATTTTAAGCTTTTGAACTTGAGTAATTGTCGTCGCGAACCAATATAACATTGGATTAAGTGACATTGTACAGACTTATTGCTGCCTACTTGTAGTTCATTTATGTTGTGAAACCTCGACGTTGACTTTGAGATGTTGCGAAGAGTAAGTGCTCGTATAATAATCTCCGAATCCTTTTTATTTTACGTTGACAGTACCCGAGATGGCAAAATATTTAATTGACGATTCCAAACAAGCTGACCCATTGTTGAAAACGTATATATACTTTAACGTATTATTCGAAAACAAGACGCCAAACAGCCTACAACGGCCCCGCTTGCGGTCGTTGTTTTGTGTCATACTCCATGAAAGGCCAAGATGACAAGATGATACTTTAAGAAACCCTCGCTCAATGAATAACGAGGGATTCGTGAACGACATAAAATATTATAATATATATAAAAGTACGCCCCCGATTGATCCTCGATATGAGGTCTGTACAAAGCCTACTTGACATAGTGAAAAATTTAATATAGGGCTACGTGTCAGCATGGACGTTTTACAATTCATATTATCAGAAAGCCTGTGGGAAGTATGCTGATACATGCTTCACATTTATAAGTAGAATCGGTTATAATATACTAGGTCAATACCAAGGCAGACCTGAGAAAAAAAATTACAATATTGTTTGGGAGGTGAAAATCTATGGATGAGTTAAACCATCTGTAAAGTATCAAGTTTGCATATACGTATATCTTTCGTTCACTAATCTGGAAAGAAATATTCGGGATGGGGATGTTAAAGGCCGGCCAGGCAGGGGGAGCGGGGGAGGGGATAAGCAATTTTGACGAACTGGTAAAGGAGATCGTGCCTCCCTCCCTTTAATTAAAACCAATCCCTCCATGACACAAGGTCCCGTGAAAAGATATTCGAACCATTAGCGAAAATGTGACTACAAGATTGGTATGGGCTCTAACCTTCCATTTCTGTAATGAATGAATGCTTATTCGTTGAGGTATCCGTCATACATTATTTTCTATGGAAAAGCGTTAAAATCAAACAATTACAAAGTTTATTTTTCTACATAAAACAGGGAGCATATATACTACAGAGTTGGACGTTGATCTTCCAGCGGGTACTTGACAATGGACCAGTCCCTTACACTTGTGCAACAATGTTGAAATCCATTATAGTGGAGTGGATAAGTGACCACTTTGACATCTTTATTTGTCCCGTTTGGTCCCTAAATTGGGGTAAACATTTAAATTTAAGATTAAGGAATTGTGGCAGTTTCCTCAATTGTAATTACAAGTGTTTGTTCAGAAATCCTCCACATTCCTACACAGTAAGGGTGACCGACTTACGACGGCGGCATGGAAAAATATTTATGAATTTAGTTCATCAAGATACTTGAAAAATCCTAGCGGGAATAATATGCATACACATCGCGCGCTCTCTCGCGAGTAAAAGTGCAAAAATTCCACTTTTTCTTGCATTCATCTCGACATAATTGAAAGTTGTGTAGGCACTATTTGGATAATAAGTACTAGAGGAGAATACTTGCGCTCCCTTGATCAGATAAAATATTAATAAGAGAAAAAAATTGCCGGGTAAAAGTACAAATCCGACAAGAGTACACTTTACGGTCCCATCCCATCCCATCCTTTTTTTTTTTTTTTTACTAGTCTTTAGATTTCAAATTGGACTCGTATCACGTCACGAGGCCCTACCCATCGTTTCTTTTTTTCTTAGAATATAAAATTGATTTTGGCTCAAATGGCGCTCCTACACAATATAGCTTCTGTCGTGGAATGAATGAACATATCGGCCCCTGGGAGAAGGGATAGGAGTGCATGACGTGTAGATTTTCATTTATGGATGGGTCTGGTTCACACGATCGATCCTCGGCCATTCTATAACTACAGGTCTGGCATTATCGATTGGTTTATAATATCAAATGTACATGAAATGGAAGGGATGGGAAGAAATCAATAAGTCGCTATTTGATACATAACACATTTAGCTGGATGAATGGTTGTTTTTCCGTCTCTAGTGAGCGCAAAATCACACTAAATGGGATAGAATAACAGTCGCAATTCCAATCAATATCATATTCATTCGGGATTGGAAAGATATATTATCGGAGTTTTTGTTTTTTTGTTGTTTTTTTTTTTTGGGGGGGGGGGGGGTGTAACTAGAAGAGAGAGAGGAGGGCTGCCTAATCTGATTAAATCTTTAGTCTAATACAGTCGACCTATTTTTCCTGGGCTCTGTCCTTGTGAATGTGCGCACTAGTATGGAACTGATGTGTGACTTGATTGATAAACAGCTTGTAGCTGTGGACGAGTCCATCCCTGAAAGGAGCTAATCGCAGGGGGAGGGCAGGTTGAGGGTGCAAATTTATGAATGAAATCAAGTAGTAAACACTGATAAAAAGAAATGCCTCCATTGACCTAGATAAATACATTATTTTGATTGACCCTCGGCAGATAAAATGCACTAGGAATGTTTTGACAGCCTTGACTTGCATATAGAAGTTGAGACATTGTAATAAATGTTCCTTGTTATTTCCTGCAAAACATGGCGAGCTCCGACGTTAATAAGCAAAACGCACCCGCGACACCCAACACTGGAATTTTGTTTACGTTGTTCTTCGCTGTATGCATGCGTAAAAACTTGGCATGGGGACATCGTCAAAAAACTTAAATACATAATGATAAGAATAAAGCTGAATAAATTCCGACAAGTTAATAAATAATAAAAAAAATGAACAGAAGCTAAAAAATTCCTATTTTTAATTCGGGATCCTATTCAATAATGCATCTATCACATTTTTTGTGTAGTATCTTGTTTAAAGAAGTAAACTTATAGGCGAAATCAAAAATCTAGAAAAAATCGTTCAATCGTCTGAATCGTAGTCTGCCATTTCCAAATTATAATCAAAGAGCGATAACTCTTATGCAAAACGAGCAAGTTCTAGGTCCTGGGAAACATTTCGTGAAAAGATATGGCGTTATATTTGCACAAAAGCTTGAACTTGCAGCTATAACCTTTTTTCATAACCATAGCCAACCCTTATTTCCTGGGAAATAGTTCCTTCAAAACTAATAATCCATTACATTTATAGCTATATCCATTCCTCTTAAGAGAGAGCACATGACAAATACAGATAACAAAATTAAAGTTATTTGAGTAAAAGTCTGGACTTGCTCTCCGTAAAGTATAACCAATACTGTGTAGATAAATCTGTATGTAGAGATGTTGGGCGGAGAAGGTACCACATCTGACAGATACACATAGTACGGAACACCAATTACAAGCTGAAGCTTATGCTGACATACATGTACTAGATAGCCATTACACAAGAGTTAATCATTTCCTCCATATACATGTAATAATATTGATAAAATGTTCAAAATAAGGTTGTCAGACAAAATCTGTTTTTTTATCGAAACACCTCAGAATCTTTCAAAGTTAAAAAAAAATTTCCTTGAAAGTTCAACTGAATCTGTGTACTTACAAAAAAATCCAGTTTCACTTCTAAAGCTGAAACTCTGACTTAAAAATAAAAAAAACAAGTACCCAATTTTACCAATTTTCCTATTTTATTAATATTTAAATATTTTTTTCCAAAGATATCAATGTTAATATTTCCACAAAATCATCAATATTCATGTTTCATATAAACAAATAGGTAGCAACATTTAAAGTATCACAATTTAGAAAGTAAAAAATATGTTGCTCCAGAAACTTGTACAAGTATTGAAATTTCTCTTCTTGTTGAATCATTGAAGTACCATAGAGAATCAAAGCTTGAAATAAGTTTTAAAAATCTAAATTGCCACTTAATATGTCATTTACTATGACAAAATAGGTAGCTTCAATGTCTATCATGAATGTGTCACTATATGTAAACTAATGCTGTTATGTTCATTTAAAAAATAAGCCTACCCTCCCATAAAAATATATAAATTTTAAAGATAATTTATTTCAATAAGTATATTGTTTAGAAGATATTTAATATGTTAAAGGGGTAGGGCCATGAGACCCCTTAAACGGCCCTCGATTTTTCACTAGAAATAAATTTCATGAGAAATACTTGGTATCTCTCATGAAAATACACAAATGTTTACTGCTTTTCATAAAAAGAAAAATATCACCAAACAAAGTGCTATTTAACTGTAATGATGTCATAAAGTGACGTCATTTTGACGTTATTGACAAAATATGGCGAAAATTGCTGGGAATTTCGTCTTTTGTCAAAGAATTCAATGTGGCCGCATGCGTTAACTGAGACAAAACGTTTATGACAAAAGGATATAATGATAATCTTTCACATATAAATTTTCCATCTTAGTTGATGCATGCGGCCATTGCTAATTTAATAGAAATATGCAGTTTTTGCATCAATTTCGCGAAATATGACCAATTTTGGTGTTTTCAAAGGTCTAAAAGGTATTGATAAACACAATGTTTTCAAAAGATAGATTCGTAATTCAGTAGAGAATGTTTCAAAATGTCAAATAACAGTTAAAAATTCTATGAAGTACTATGTTGAAAGTTGGGGCCAATATCGGGCTTTGTGGCCCTATCCCTTTACATGACACCCAATCAAAGGGTCAAAGAAACCCCAACTATTGGTGATTTCAAGTTCACTTTACTTTTTTGAGGTTGATTCATTTACATATACTTGAAAAGCATCAATCTAGTACATTATATAAACTCTTTGAAGAGAATGAAAAACTGAAAGTTCACTTGAAATCAGTAAAACAAAATGTTTTCTATAAGGAAAAATTCTCCTTCCGGCAGATATGGATACCATATATAAATGAGGTGTGGTTGTCCTGCATGAAGTAGGCACTGTACCAAAATGAGCTTATGGAGTATGGCATTATACTTGAACCAACTTAATCGTTTATTTTAAAAATCAAGGTTAAACATATTTATTATCTATTTCATCTTTGAGCTTCTGCATTTGTCGATCTAAGGTACAATTGAAAAAAAAGAAGTTTTAATACTTCATATCAAACTGACCTGCTTAGAAATTAGGAAGAGTAAAATGTACTTCATGTTCTAGATTATAATAAAACATTTAGGAAATGTAGAAGACAATGCAATATAATGAAGTTGAATAATTATATCTATCATTGACACATTTTGTAATAAATGTCAAGGTCAAAAATCTATTAAGACCTTGACCTCAGCATGTAGATGCCAAAAATAGCATTTTCATAGAACTTACTGGCCCTATCAATGTTCTAAAGCTAGAATTAATTCTGCTAAAAGGCAACATAAGTATTACACACTTGAACCTTCAACAACTAGGAAAATACGGAGGACAGTAATACAAATCAACAATTGTATGCAATAATTATGATGTATATTCAATGATAAAATAATGAGTAAATAACAACAATGATTACACGAAAACAATGTAAAATGATAACAAAAATACCCCACCACATAGAAATCTATAAATGCAAAAATGAAATGAATGCTTTATTTATTTATATTTTTAAAAATTCAAAGTAGTACGTATATACGTTCTCTAACTCCTGAAGTATCCATGTGTGATATTAAAAACATTATAGGTTCTTCATGTCTATAATGCGACACGAAAATTCACGAAATCCAAACGCTCCTTTTATACGAAAATCAAACTTAAGTTCTAAGACAAGTTCTGACCAAACTGCAGAAATTTCTAAATTTTTTTTAAAACAATCGATACAGTAGTAAAATCAATCAAATGTAACCTATTCTCAGTGTTTCATATATATACAGACAGCAATGTGTTAAAATGAGAAAGATACCACTAAATCAACAGGGAAATTTTTCAAAGCAGAAAGACGAATATGTAAAAGGTCATTACAAGTGAAAAGAGGGGGGGGGGAGGTTATATATAATACTTTCAGGCAAGACTTACAGACTATGAACATCCCTTTCTATACAAATTCAAATTCTAGTGTATAATTGATAAAATTTCAATTGGAAATAAAAAAAACTGGTAATAACAAGGATCCGTCCTAAAATCATGAAATGTTAACATCTGCACCATTTATAAGGGCTAAAACAGGAAGAAATGTCGACTTCGTAGATTGTTCTCTAGTTGACTCCATTCATACTTTGTCTTGGCATAATGAATAGCACCTCGTAGGAAAATAAGCAGTCCTAAAAAAACAAAGTGTATAGTTAACTCAACCTCAGATTATAGCTTACAAAATAGTCAAAATACATAAAAATATAGCACATTTGTAATAGTACGGCTTCAATAACTGACTAGAAAAAAGTGCAATAATATAATAACCAATTTGCCCAGCCCCTCCTCTACCCCTTAATACAGACTTATCACATAACATGAGGAGCCATCTAACCCAGAAATACCCATTTGCCCAGCCCCTCCTCTACCCCTTAATACAGACTTATCACATAACATGAGAAGCCATCTAACCCAGAAATACCAATTTGCCCAGCCCCTCCTCTACCCCCCTGATACAGGCTTACCGCATACCGGTAACATGAGGAGCCATCTAACCCAGAAATACCCATTTGCCCAGCCCCTCCTCTACCCCCCCCCCCCCCAATACAGACTTACCACATAACATGAGGAGCCATCTAACCCAGAATTACCAATTTGCCCAGTCCCTCATCCAACCCCTAATACAGGCTTACCACATAACATGACGAGCAATCTTACCCAGAATTACTCATTTGCCTAGCCCCTCCTCTACCCCCTTATACAGACTTACCACATAACATGAGGAGCCATCTTACCCAGAAATACCCATTTGCCCAGCCCCTCCTCTATCCCCTAATACAGGCTTACTACATAACATGAGGAGCGATCTAACCCAGAAATACCCATTTGTCCAGCCCCTCCTCTACCCCCTAATACAGACTTACCATATAACATGTGGAGCCATCTAACCCAGAAATACCCATTTGCCCAGCCCCTCCTCTACCTCCTAATACAGACTTACCACATAACATGAGGAGCCATCTAACCCAGAATTACCAATTTGCCCAGTCCCTCATCCAACCCCTAATACAGGCTTACCACATAACATGACGAGCAATCTTACCCAGAATTACTCATTTGCCTAGCCCCTCCTCTACCCCCTTATACAGACTTACCACATAACATGAGGAGCCATCTTACCCAGAAATACCCATTTGCCCAGCCCCTCCTCTATCCCCTAATACAGGCTTACTACATAACATGAGGAGCGATCTAACCCAGAAATACCCATTTGTCCAGCCCCTCCTCTACCCCCTAATACAGACTTACCATATAACATGTGGAGCCATCTAACCCAGAAATACCCATTTGCCCAGCCCCTCCTCTACCCCCTAATACAGGCTTACCACATAACACGAGGAGCGATCTAACCCAGAAATACCCATTTGCCCAGCCCCTCCTCTATCCCCTAATACAGGCTTACTACATAACATGAGGAGCCATCTAACCCAGAATTACTCATTTGCCCAACCCCTCCTCTTATCTCTCATACAGGCTTACCACATAACATGAGGAGCCACCAAATCCAGGAATCCTCATCTGCCCAGCCACTTCCCCAACTGTTATGCTGAAATCATTATTAAAAATTATTACATAATGTCTCAAAGATGACATAGCTCACCTCTACCGCAACATATTTATGTTCACAGTGCATGTAATTAGAGAGGTTTTTTGTGGTTAATATACTTTTGTTCTACATTTTGTTCACATTTATGCTTAAATAGTGCGAGATTAATCAAGTTCTGAATGGTAAAAAAAAAAGTTTGCTACTATCATCATGATATTTAAATGATTACCATCAGTGGGGTAAATTATAAAGGTTTTATACCAGTTTATTACATAATGTTTATTGATGTAATGATCTGCACAAGGGATCATGGCATTAGCATCATACATTTCGAAATTGGCAACCACAAACGACATATATATAAATATTATTCCTATAACTTCTGATTTAAATGTTTTGATCTTATCTACAATTTTCATTTATCTAAAAAAGGTATTTAAATCTTCTGAGATTTACGTTCATGGTCAGAAAACACAACCACAAAAATCACAGTGATTAATACACAAGGTAAGTTTCTACATATACAGTACATTTTGTATTATGATTTATTTGACTTTTAAACTATTATAATTAATTTGACTAATTACCTTGACTATTATGATCCATTTGACTATTGACAATCCTAGTCCAGAGAGGGCGCCACATCTACCAGCGATGGTGTTGAACATACACACAGAAAACAGAAAACCAATCCAGTTGAAGAAGAAAGCCACTGAAATTATGATAACATGTTGATTATTTTTATTATTGACATATCAAAGTACATGTATATTAAAAGTATACATTTATTCATAAATAAGGTAAATGTATTAGTGTCTGCACGACTCACTTCGGAAACTGGAACAATGAGATTATGATTACTTTATTTTCCAAAATCGTTTTTTGAAAATGACACAACTCAATAGATCTCGCTTATTCGTAAATTTTGGAAAAGTTATACTATCGTCGGTGTACTCAATCAATTGCTAAAGATGAAACTCATTTTAGATGGGTCATTTCACATGCTAATTTTTCATGACATTGTGATTCTCTCCATAGGCTCTATGTTTAACTCTGCAAAGTCTTGCTAAAACTTGACATTGTAAACACCCAACCTTATCAACGACCAGATAACATATATCAAAATTTTCAACTTAGCGAGATCTACAGTGTATAGAATGGTATCAATTAAAATTAAATTTTTGCATTACAAAGTGGTCAAGGTCACTAGGTCAAAAATCATGATATCAAATGAAAACTCTCATCATGAGGAATCTATGTGTGAAATATCAAAGCCCTATCCCTTTTAGTTAAAAAGTAGGTCAAAGGTCCAGATCAAGGTCACTAGGTCAGAAGTCATTATCTCAAATGAAAGCCTTCATCATGAGGAATATATATGTGAAATATCAAAGCCTTACCCCTTATAGTTTCAAACTAGGTCAAAAGGTCAAGTTAAGGTCACTAGGTCAAAAGTCATGGTATTAAATGAAAGCTTTAGTCATGAGGAGTATATATGTGAAATATCAAAGCCCTACCCCTTATAGTTTAAAAGTAGATCAAAGGTCCAGGTCAAGGCCACAGGGTCAAATTAAAATACTTGTTATCATGAATGCGTGTATGAAATATTAAAGGTGCAAAACAGGCTCTATAATTTTGTTTGGAAACCATTTTCAACAATCAGATTCCTGTGACCTTGACCATTGACCTTTTGACCTCAAAATCAATAGGGGTCATCCTTGATTCATGGGAAACACTTCTGGCAAGTTTCATGATTATAGGTGCAATACACGCTCAAATATGGTCCAGAAACCATTTTCAATCATCTGAGTCTTATGACCTTGACCTTTTGACCTCAAAATAAATCAGGGTCATCCTTGATTCATGGGAAACATTTCTGGCAAGTTTCATGATCAAAAGTGCAAAACAATTTAATTTTTTTTACAATATTAAAATCATCATACTGATACTCAAACTTTTGGTTGTGCACTCGTAATTCAAGTTTGTATTGTTACATTTTCATTGAAAATACATGTAATGTATTACAGCATTTTATAGCAATTCAGATATACAGAACTGGTCTATTAAACTAAACACATGAATATACACAGATGTACATGTAGTATATGATAACTTACTGACAAAAGCACAAAGGAACATTCCATCTGTACCCAGTGTAGTCACCTTCCAAGCATGGTTCTCATAGGCCTCCTGTAATACAAGTTTATGACTGTAACAGAAGCAAGTCTATGTCACATAAAAGGAGAAGGGTAAAAGGATCCATGCTGGTTTATATAGAAAAGAATTTGTCTGGGTAACTTTTCAGGGGTCTGGAATTTTTTTTTCATAATTCACTTACTACATGTACAGGCAAGCAAGGAAAGAAAATTCAACTGCCTGACCCCAAAAATTACTTGCCCAATGAAATAGAACTTTTAAAAAGATTTTATTGAAATATTTGGTACTCAGTAACACAAGCCCTTGCTTCCTTGGATTAAATTGTTAACTAATATAGAATAATACAATGTATAGAGAGCTTTAGCTTACCTCCTGTCTCTCTACACTCTCTAACATCGCCTCTGCGTGCTTCGTCATTTCCGCTTCTTCATATGTAGGGAGTTTTGTAGCGTCATCATAGCTAGGAAGCTTGTGGGTAGGTAACTCTGTTAAAATCATTAAAATATATAAAAAAAAATAATACATTTTACATAAAAATTAAACCAATTATCCAGTTAAAAATATTTCTTCTGAATGAAGCTGTTACTCAACTGAATTTCATTGATTTTAGTTAGGCATTACCAGTATCTTACCATTGCCATGGTTACTTGCCCCAGGGTAGGCTGGGGGTGGCACCACCATAACCAGATTCACTGTCTCTGCCGGAACACGCTCTTCATGATCCGCTAACTACAACAACAACAAAATAATTGTTATCATTCATTATATATACATGTATGTGCTTTGAATGTAATATAGGGGTACGATGACATGTTATTAATTTCATATATTTATACTTAAACAAAATATACAGTTTTCAAGCTTATCTTTATTTTGTTTTCATTGAAATTTCCTTCATTTTTGGAGGACACAACTGAGCCAGTTTTAATACATTGAACAAATTAGTCAAATCAATCCAAAATGACTTCAACATTAGTGACAAAGGCTTCTAGGTTTTTTTGGAAAAGGTGGGAGGGACTTAAATGCATGTACTATAAAAATTAAGTTTGCTATTTAGTAAAAGAAATCCTTTCAGCATTCTGGGAAAAACATTGGGTAATAAAAGATAACATAGCTCGCCTATACAGGCTTTTGTCAGAAACCAGGTTAAAGTTTTTGAAAAGTAGGTCAAAGTCCGAGGTCAAGGTCACTAGGTCAAATCTCATGATCTCAAATGAAAGGTCTCGTCACAAGGTATCTACATGTGAAATATCAAAGCCCTACCCCTTATAGTTCAAGAGATATAGCCCAGGTTAAAGTTTTGTCTATGGACGACAACGACGCCGAGGGTATGGCATTAGCTCTCCGGACTTTTTCGTCCCGGCGAGCTAAAAATTGCAGGTGAATATAATACAATCTTTTTCGAAGTGGTATGATTGCAGTGTTTACAAACACCAAAAACTGAAGAAGTTTTCTGCGGTTTTTGAAAATGTTCTGTAGATTTTTGATTAATTCATATATTACATTATATTTCATAATGCAAACAAGTCAGAATATAGAAATTGTGCTGTGGTTTCTCAAATTATTTTGTACAAAATATAGCATGACCCATTCAAGATGATCATTTTCTGCAAGATGGAGTTTTCTACGCACATGTATAGAAAGTCAACAAAGAAAACAATCAATCACAGGACAAAGTTCAACAGTAAAATTTTTACATGCAAGTTACAAAAGAAATCCCATTCATATAAAAGGTTGCTCATACTTCATACTGTATGAATGTACTCACAGTATCATTCTGAAAATGTAATGGTACATTCTTAAATTCAATAAAGTGTATCATTCAACAACTGACTTAATGAAACAACAACTCGCATAAACATTTCATACTTAACCACCATAGATAGAAATTGATATATGACGGATTCCTTGTTACGGAAAGTAGGCGGCGATTTTACCCTAAGTTAGTAAGTAGAAGACGAGAAATCGCCAGACAATGCATTTCAGTAAAGGTCACTAGCCAGTTGGGCTCGTTCAACAGATTTTGGTAGCCTGAGGAAATATTTTGTAGCCAGGGCTGTCGGGCTAGTGAGTTTTCATGAAGACTGCTGCCCTACTTTCGTTATCAGTTCCTGTCGTCATGTATGGAGTGCAATACGTAACATAGACAGTCTTGTGCATGTTGAATGTTCAGCAACATTGGATTTTTCTTCAATGCTCTTTTGTAATGTCAAATTGGTATCATTTCAGACTATTGTTCATAGAATTTTATTCATGCATGTCAATTTGATTATTTTTTTCATAGAATAAACATATTTGTGAAAAAAATAAAACGAATTATCATTAATGAAATATTCAAATATTTCAATTATTTTCTTCTTCTTGAATGTAGAAAAGACTTGTAATGAAATAATTATTCAGGGTTTTTTATTATTTTATGTCAACATCACTTATTCATTACTAAACATAATGAAATCTGGATAAAAGGATCGTTCTTGTGAAAAATGTTGACTTCTCATTAAGTTTTGAAGTAGGAGGTGAATCAAGAAAAAGTAGGAGGCGTTCGAAGGATGCAAGCATCGAAGGCGCGAGGCCTCTAGGGGGGTCCGGGGGGATGCTCCCCCTGAAAATTTTTGAAATTTAGAAGGCAATTGAGGGAATTTCCCGCCATTTGGACTCTATTAATACCATAAAATCAAGTATATATTTTTGAAATTTACAAGGCAATGGAGGGCATTTCCAGTCATCTAGACAGTAAAAAAATGCTATAGATTTTTTTCTTCAATAGTACTTTTATAACATATGTTGCAAGTTTTGTGAACAATTTTCATCACTAGCATTGTCATGATTTATAATACATGTAGTATATTAAGAGAAATGTTTGGAACTTCCTAGTATACTTGGATCCAGGAAATAGTTGTTTTCTTTCTATCCAAATAGATTGTAAGCTAACTCAATAGCTTTCTGATTCCTACATCATGTATATAGAAAATAAATCTTATGTTTAGTCACCCCCCCCCCCCCCACTTTCGCCCACGGAAGCTTTGAACTATCAGTCATAATGTATTTTTATTGCTCTCCTTGTTGTGAACGATTCTGGATTTTTAAAATAAAAAACATTTTCCTCCCCAATTTTTTTAGAGCATTAAGTTTTGGTATAGATCTTGATTGACGAACGTTCGGTCTACGGATGCAAGATATTAAACGAGTATGTGACGTTTTGAATTCTGCGAGTGGGATCACGCACTCAGCAGTTACTGTCGGCTCACACCTTGTGGATTCATCAATAGACTCAATATTACAATGCATTGTTGATATTGTACGCATAACTATAATTACTAGTACGTTGTTTACATACAGATAAAAAGACCGAGGTAGAAAATTTTACAAACTTGTGTATGGTGTTTACATGAACATGCGAAAGATCAGCCGTGGATTGCCCGTGACACGTGGAGGCACGTGGTCAATAACTATACAATTTTCGTATTTTAAAAAAATCTTACTTACAGGTGTGAAAAGTCAAGATCTGATCGTCCTATTGCACTTCTTAAATATACGTTGCCGTAAAATGACCCGTCACGCCGCGTTGAAATCAATGTTTTCTCACTGTAATAACGGAAATATTTATCGCGTACCTTGTATAGAGACAGCTTTTTAAAGGACAACGTAATTTCATTTAGTACACGTTCAATTTTCCTACTTAAAGAAATTGACATCGAAATACGACACTTTTTTTATGGAAAGTAGGCGGCGATTTTACCCAAAGTAGGAGGCGAAAAATCGCCGGTCGCCTGCTCTTAATGAGAACCCTCTGCTGAACAACAACATTGAACATCATAACTCTAATGGGCTGCCATAGATTATTGACCATGCACTCTCTTGTAACAATGATTTTGCCTCGCCTTGGAAAAAAGTACAAAACTCAGCAATATAATTTTAAACAATATCAGTGATCGGGAAGGCAAACTTGCGCAATTGGACTATCAAAATCAATGGGTTATCTTTCTTCACAGAAAGGCCATTCCAAAAATGATCAATTTTCGAAAAGCTTTGCAAAATACATCAGATGTATGCACATTTTTAGTCATGAAATACCCAATTTTTATTTTACCATTTCCAATGAATAATTTATAGACATGCATATCACAGAAACTTTCTGCTACCTATCCTGTATTTTTTGTGTCCATGTATGGGCAGCTTCATGTTCAGCTTTATGTATTGAGGAAAGGGGTTGACTGCAAATGACATTCCTGTACAATTTTTTTTTTACCTCAAATTAAACCCATTGACTGACCACTTAAAATGACATAATAATTTTACGGACGAACACATACACAAGTACCTTTACGTCGATAAGAAGTAACCTAAGTGGACGTTGGAGATTTATATCTCAGGCGCAGAACGAGGATTAAAAAGAATGTTGGAAAAAATCAATATTGTATCATAATTCGGGTGAAGTTCAGAACCGAGCAGAAGTGACTGGCCATGTACAGTAAGCTGTGATCCACACGTAGACCTACATGTATGTTAGATAGACTTGGAAGCCAAACATGGACATCGTAGAATATTGCGCACCAGGGCGAAGCGAGATGTCGACTTTATGGGCCATTTTTTACCAGAATGGGACTATGTCGCAGGGTGCGTTGCCTTCCAAATCTCCGATATATTATGATATAAAGGAGAGTCTTTTAAAGTTATCTTTGACGACCCGGCGTCGAGCATCGCCATGCGGATTTTTTAAAGATAAAACTTAATGCTGAATAAAACTAACCGCCACTTCTCGTATTGTGTATCGAACCGTCGTCAAGAATCGAGAACCATAGTGAATCATAACAGCCCTATTAAGCTCACTTGGCAACAAGGCTGACTATCATCCGAACAGCTGTGGTTCAACTCCCGCAAACTATTTCATTTGCGACGACAAAAATTCTATATAACAATGCTCTTTTGACTATAGGTGCATGAAGTATTCGGAAGAAGAAGAAGAATAGACTAGACTGAAGTCGTGAAGAGTCTGGACAGTAACCAAACACACAATTTCATAGAAGACACTTTACAACAGTGCTTCTTTTTATTTCTGAAAGTTTGATAACAAGTTCCTTCACTTACAATCTCGTATCGTACATTAGACCTTGACATTTTGTCAAATATAGGACGGTATTCGTCCAAACTTCTACTGTTAATCTGTCAACAAAATGGATGAAGTCGTCCAATACAACGAGAAATCTGATTGGACGCCTGACTTATAGTCTGGACGTATCGATTTACTTCTACTTCATTCGGTTTTGGGTATACTTCTTCTTCTTCATCATCCTAATACTGTGCTGGGTTCTTATACTCTTCCGTACTTTGAATATTCGCCTTTAGAACACTCACTCACGGAACCACATAACCTGGTGGAGGGATAAGATGGACATTTTTAGCGGAGAAAAAATTTAGTAGTTTTAGGATATTTAAGCTTTAGTTAGATTTTATTTTTATGTACTCGCATATAGTCCAAAGTGCTTTAGAGTACTTTCTGGTGTTGGACTAGCGTAGTTGTTAGGAGAAGGTGTAGGTGCTGAGTGTATTTTATCGATTTTATCATCTGACTTTTATTATGGCCCAATGGCGTCATGTCGCCATCTGTTCTGTTCTGTTCTAGGTAGTAAATCCCTCCAGCGTTGGAGAACCTCTTGCGAGTAAAAAGTTTGGGATGGGCCGCAACCACAGACGCATAAAATCCAGTAAAAAGTTTAAGATATATACACTATATACACTTGCACAGGTATGGGGAGTCACTAAAATTTGGATATAAAAAATCCACTGGACGACAGGAGTGGCGATTAAAATTTGTATAACAGTCTAAAAAGTATATTATGAAGTGTGCAATCTACAACCCATATCTCCTTCTCGTAGGTAGAAGTGCAAATAGTTTTTTACGTTCACAGTGTAGCGCATGACAGAGACGTCGTGTGTGTCTATCTATTTCTGCGAGATATTCTGTGTTCTTATTGTGAACCACATCCACTGTAGAGTAAACATCTAGTATAATCCGTAGCTGATCACTGGTACATAACTGAGAGAAATTGATATTTTCACCACAGGCACTTGCGATGTCACAAAGGATCTGGACTCTCACATGTTGGAGTTTTGTACAATGCAATATAAAGTGTTCTAAGGTTTCTGCTGAAGTTTTGCAAAGCAGACATGTTGGATCCACATCTAGATTATTGAATGCCGCTCTTGTTGATTGCAGGGAGTAGGTACCCGTCACTAATTTCGTTTTCACTGGTAGTCGATTCACTTCTCTAGACTGAGTCTGGGTTTCAGTGATACGCAAAAGTGGGTGAATTTTCCCTGGATTGTAGTGACCAACACTCAGATATTCCAGACTGGAGTAAGTTAACGCCTGTTGCTTGATGCGCCTCCCCCAATAAGCATAGACAGCTCTTAATGTAACAGTTTTCCATTGAGATTTCGACACTGGATCCCTAAGGATTTCCATAGGATTCGGGAGTTCATATTTTGTTGTAATGATAGCCAAATTTGAAAACCAACTGCTTCCAGTATGTCCATGAATAGTAAGTTGTCTATATGCTAATCTTTTTTCGATCGAAGAGTCATCTAGAAGCGCAATATTTCCAAAAAGGCTCAAAGCACGGAGATGTATTATCGCTTCAACTGGAACGAGGCCAGATAGGATGAAAGATGCAGGATCAGCAGTGGTTACGGGAATAGAGAGAATCTGCTTTAACACCTTTTTCAAAAACATCTCAAGAGGTCGAATATCATTAGGAGAGGGTAGGTAGATTTCCAGTCCATAGGTTAGAATCGGAATGACATATGTGCGGAAGAGATGAATACATGTTTCAGGATCTAAACCATTTTCCCCATGGAGGCCAGCAGACATAAGGCTGTATAGCGTGCGACGAGCTTTTTGTAGGTTTTCCTGTATAGCAGTAGTAGGTGAATTATCAGGCGTTCTCACTACTCCTACATGTGTCGTTTTATCCACAACTGGCATCTGCTGATCGCCAAGAAAGATAACTGGTGTATCCGTTGTTTTAGAGCGTTTTTTCAAATGAGGGAGTACTACACTCTTCTTTGGTTGCAATTCATATCTCTCCATTTTACTGTAGTCATTTGCAATGCTGCATAACATCTGAAGTTCCTGTGTAGAATCACCAAGAGTTGAGAGATCATCAGCGCAGGTTGGAGCGTTACATATAATGTCTCCTATCTTAGCACCGAAACCGCAGTAGTATAGTCTATCAAGTAGTTGGTTTATGTAGACCTTGTATAAGTCAGCACTAAGGATCCCACCCTGTCTGACTCCCTGCTCTATAATGAATTCATCTGAGGTGTTACCCATCCATTTGACAACACTGCTTGCATGTTCATAAAAGCTGCAGAGAATATTCCATAGTCCACCCCCTATCCCCATGTGATATAACTTCCTAAGAAGGCTGTTGTGATACACCACATCAAAGGCTGTTTTTGCATCTAAATAGGCAGTGAGCGAAGTGCATTTTTTGCCAGTCGTTTCACGGATAAATTCCTCGATGATCAGTGCACAAAATAAGGGAGAAGCCCCACAAGTAAATCCACGTTGCTGAGGATTCTGATGTCGATTGATAAAATTGCGCAGCCTGTCACGCAGTATAAGTTCCAGAATTTTCGCAATGACTGGTAGGACTGTGATTCCCCTGTAGTTTTTTGCATCCAGTTTACTACCCTTGTTTTTATATACGGGGGTAATAGTACCAGCTTTCAAGATATCTGGAACAGACTGATGGTAGAAAATTGCGTTGAAAATATCACACAAAGTCGCAATCAATGCATCTCCTCCAAAGACAATATTCTCGGCAGTGATACCAAAGACATCAGGAGATTTCCCCTTGTTGAGCGATTCAATAGCTCTAGTGACTTCTTCTATTGATGTTTCAGTGACTGGTTCATGTTCATCCTGAAAGATGTCCTTTATCACATCAATATCATAATCTACAATGCATTGGTAGCTATTATCAAAATGTGGGGAAGAAGAAGAAGTGGCTAGAGCCTCAAAGTGTAATTTCCATCCTAAACGTATGTCGTCCCCCCCCGGTGTATGGTACCATGAACCTCAAGCTGTGGAACCACGGCACTCGAGCTACCTCTCTGTTGTTTTACCAGTTTGTGAAATAATTTAGAATCATCTCTCCTAGCAGCCATGATGTCAGATCTTAACTTTGTTTGATGTTTAGCATCCTCCCTCCTCATAAGAGTGCGTAGGACTTTTTTTGCATTCTTTCGGCGCTCCACATCCACAGCAGATAAAGTACCATCATGAGTTCTTAGCTTATATATGTAATGTGCTTCCTTGTTTACACACATGGCTTCCTTAATAGCAGGCGTAATCGAACGCGCTGACGTACGTCTACGCTGGGTAGGTGCTCCACCACTACGGAGTACTGCATTAAGCATCACATCATGTAACAAAGCTATAGAATAGTCTATGGTGCATTTCCTGGATAGATCGAGAGCAAGTTGATTGAGCTCTTCAGTTATAAGAAATGAGTATAAATCTGTATTGACCTTTGACCAATTCACTCGAGATGGTGTACTAATGTTTGTCCTATCCGTGAGAGGATTAGTAGGATTGTCAATCGTCATCTCAATGGTACATTTAACCGGATGATGGTCGGAAGTATTTCCTCCCAGTAAGTCCAATGTTTCAACCTTGCCTATCTTGAGTGTTGGAGTTTCTCTCACAATGAAGTAGTCTATAGAGGAGCAATCTTTTCCATTAGAGTGAATAAATGTTTTTGTTGTAGCGAAGTACTTCATCTTAAATTCATTAATGAAGCGATCCAGATATAGCATACGTCTCGACCTATGATCACAGCAGATGTCCTCATTGAAATCCCCACCTATCAATACATCATGATCTATGTACTTAGTAACCAGCTCAGCCAACTGATCGATACAATCACAGAACTCAGTGAAATTGTCATGATTTCCCTTGCATGGCATGTATACGGATACTACGAGCAAGTTGACAGACTCACGTTTCATAATTATGCATTGAATTCTATTAGATCCATCAGGTATGGGCGTAATAAGATGGTCGACGCTGTTTACCCAGAGGATTCCAACCCCCCCATATACCCTAGGTTTCTGAATCGGTGGAATCGGGTCACTATCATCCACGGCCTTGCCAATCCCTTGTAACTCGTCCCCCAGAGAAGAAAGTAAGTGAAGTTGATAATTGAAAAGCCAATGTTCCTGTAGGAGTATAATTCTGCTATCTCCAGATATTTCGACAATAGCATTTTTACTAGTTATGATATTTTTGCAATTATATGTTGTTATTCCTACGCCATGTTGATGGTCCTGTGTTGTAGGGTCTCTAATACTCTCATCAGGGATGCAATCAGATGGTGTTATTGGTGCGGTCTCCAAGGCCGGGGATTCCCTAAAAAAGACTGCTGATGATAGTATACTGGACGCCCTATAAAGTGTTGAGCCTGTGGCCGAAGGTTCACTTGGCGACTAGGGGTATCCTCTCGTGGGGTCACCGGCATCTTTGTAGGAGCCCGAGTCGGGGCTTTAGACAAATGGCGTGCCTCAGCATAAGACTCATTGTTTGTGGCCTCATAGTAGTCATTATGAGGTATGCGTGCAGGAATATCCTCCATTTGAGACATCGATGTATCTGTAATAATCCGTGATGAGGTATCAGTCATTTGTCGTACATTAGAGGTACCTCTGTATGTGACGTCATTGGGATCGTTATGCGGTATGCTACTAGGAGTTATATTACATCTATCAGACTCGTGACTGGGTCGAATATGGGTCGTGTCGCCATAGTGATGAGATGTCATATTACGATTAACGTCCCTCTGGCGCGGATTTATATGATGTACGTTTCCTGAATTAGTATGTTCGTACATAGAAGATACTTGAGGCTGCAGTAAGTCGTCAAGCTCCCTGTCAATCTTAGTGAGAACAAAGTTTGTTACACGTTCGTGGATCTTATGTACAAGCTCAGCCTGGGGATTAAGGCGTTTCGGTTGTGGTGACGGTTGCCTAGAGTCCGGCTGATGTGATACAAAGGCTGTATCAGAGTCATGGCACTCGTATGCACTTAGCCTACGCTTAAGCAGTCGAAGAGACTTGTCAAGCTCAGTGTTCCTAGCCTCTAGTTTTTCAATATATGTCTCTAGATGAATATGACGCAACTCCTTTTCTTTAAGTGTAGCTTCACGAATGGCGAGCTCTTCCTCTTTTTTACGTAATTTCTCCTCCCTGGAGCGAATATCGACCGATTTCTCTTTCTTTGAGTTAGAGTTTTTCTCACGCGTATTACTAGAGCCTTGAGAGATGCTACTAATCGGCGTACTCAAAGTAGCGACTGTCATACTACTAGGATTTAGCGCAGAGCTACTCGGTCGCAAGTTACTGTCACTAGAGCTGAAGGTAGAATGATGTGATATTATATCCTGTGTCAAGGAGTGTACAGGACGAGACGCTACGTTAGGAGAGCAGGTTGTTGCCAGAGAAGCATCGGACCTCAAATTACCACTGTCTATCAATAGGTTGTCAATAATGGAGGTCTGACAATTATGCGTTACAACAGGGATGCTTAATTGTGTGGGCTCAGCCTTCTTATTAGCGATTCGTCGGGAAGGTTGAGTAGGTAAAGTTCCTATATCATCAAAACCCTGACCTAGACTTGGATCATCATTCTTACGTGAAGTGTTGACCTGAGATGGCTTACCATCATCTAGAGTTTGTAGGTAACTTTGTCACAAGTCCTTTAGTTTAGCGTTCAGGCTAGTGATATCAGAATGTTTTTCCAGCCTTTCCAGAATGCCGGGTAGGTCATCAGTGATAAAGATCTCATAATGTTTTCCATTCACATCGGCACGAGAAGTAGTATGAAATAAATTAATACGGTATAGCAAGTTTGAGTTCTGACCATAAATGCCATACGAGTCTTCCACGATGCTACGGTCGGTGCTATACTTGGGAGTATGCTCGACGATTAAATCAGATTTATCCTCCAAAAATACTTGAAGTTCATGTCTAAATATTTCATACGCTGCGGCAGAGAATGTCAGCACTAAGGTGCCATTTTTTTCAGCAATGTGAAGATCATTAGTACGTTCTGACGCGTCTATCTTCTTTTGGATAGCTTTTTTCCGATTAATAGTATAGCTAGCCAAATTTCCAGAGTTTTTTGATGGGGTGAATGTGACAGGGGCTTTTCTAGCCCTTCCCGACGAGCGAGTCTTGATAATTTGATTATCACTATCAGCCATGACTGGTACGAGGAATTAACAGTTCAAATATGTAGTGTTAACAAAATCCTCGTGTCAAATAACGTAGGCCACTATATGAGAAGTTAACAGTTCAAGTATGTAAAGTTAAAAAAAAAAAAAAAAAAAAAATTTCTCATGTAGATCTAGATACGGAATAAAATGCAGGCCACTGTACGAGGGCTTAACAGTTCAAATATGTAATGTTAACAGATTCCCCGTAGTCATAGCTGGCAAGATTGTAAAACGCTAGATTTGCACACACACACACAAAAAAAAAAAAAAAAAAAAAAAATTATCTGATAAATCTGGTGACGTTAGCTGTGAGGACACAACAGTTCAAATGTGTAATGTTGTCAGATTCCTCATGTCAAAGCAAAAGCACTGTAGTACGCAGACCGCAATAAAGTTTTCTTTTACTCGGCCGTGGTTACTCGGTCAACATCGAGGGTTTAACAGTTCAAATATGTAGTGTTAACAAATTCCTCGAGTGATCGCAGATGAAGTGCAATATGCTGGCTTTAAGAAAGTTCACATTTACTGGAGCAGGGAAGGGGTTATGGGCTGTAGATTGCTAGAAGGTCAATAAAATTTTCTAAAATCCAATATGGCGGAACGGGACAAAATGGCCGAAAATGTTCCACCTCAGGTAAATCAATAAAATGACCCTTCTACATTTAAAAGTTCAGTTCTGCTTTGCTAAAATCGGTAAAACAGGGATAAAAGCAAGTTAATATCACAGTTGATTCCGCTGCCCACAAGTTTCCTTCACCACATTGACATTTTTTTCCTCCACCAAAATTTTCCACCACCCGCTTCACTATCTACATCCGGGCATATTTTTTGAAATTTTAAGCAATCGTCGGGTCCTTGTGTGCCAGCTACCCACCTAGCATGGTTACCTGCCTTTTTAATTGACTGTACATGTGCCAGTGTTGTACTGACTATCCGAAATATTCTTTTAGAACTTCGTGGATTGAACTTCTGATAATTTTGCCGAACAATTGTAATGACACTTGTCCGAGCATCCTCTCGTTCTTCATTACGTCTTCTTGAGAAAAGAAACGAAATTAGCAAATAAGAGATATCTTCTACAACCTCTGTTAAATCTTACGCTTTAGATAAAGGAAAGACACTTGCAAAACTGTTCAATACGAAATGAAAGTATAATGGTAAAAATTTGTAGCAAAGTTTAGCACGTCTGCCTACGAGGGCTTCCGTAGTATACTTGGTACCACAATTAAAGAAAGCTGTATGACCCCCCCCCAGCATTCAATTGTGTTGTAACATTACTAGCGATACCGACTCTACAGGCGCAGTAGTTTCCGTTGTATACCAGTTAGCAAATGAAAGAATCAGATGGCTCAGCTGGCAAACAAACTAAATGTAAATACTGTGACGTTATATCATACAACTTCTTCTCTTCTTGCTAATGGCAGTAAAGTAGGCACTTTAGTAGATTAGATGATTATGCCTGCTATAAAGTTACTTTGTTAGCGACAGTACGAGATACAAGTGAGTGATATGACTTTGAAAGGTGAGCTTCTACGTATTCAGCAATATACTGACTCGTCTAAAAGCTATGATGCGAACTCTGAGACGTGCAACTCATATAACCTGCCGTGCACATATATTAGTAGTGATATAAATTCAAAATTACGTTTTTAAAGGTCTATAACTGCGAATGTATGCGTTAGATTCGCCAGAAAATTTGAATTTATACAAATGAGAATGTATACTTTCATATGAAAGGAAAAGATTTTGCATTCCAAAGTTTTGTAAAATTAATTAATTTTCAGGGACATCGTCCCTTTAACTCATTTGTGTCATTGGAACAGAAAATAAATGACCTTGAAATGACCTTATTACTTACTCAGAAGACAAGTCATCCAATACCTTGTATCGCTGCAGAGAAACAACACGAGACTGATCTGTCAAGTGACATTTCTTCGAAAATATTCCTGCTTGAGGCAAAGATGGAGATTATCCTTGAACGCACAAAATTTCCCTTGCCAGAAGGCAAAATTGGCTTGTTACTGTAAACGTCTTTAAATTGAATAGCATCATTTAAGAACAGATAAATTGGCAACGTGGACCAGACATGCACGTTTCGGATACTTAACCCTCATCAGTGATCCTAAATCTAAACAATGTAATATGCCAAAAAAAGTATGAAAGCTACTATGTCGAAAAAGTTTACCTAAAGACGTAGCAGGATGGGTGGGATATGATATTTTTCCCTGACATAGTCGTCAAAGCACTTTCTATATAGACATAACCTCAGATAGTGCAATGCTTGTTTTTTATTTGTTGTTTTCATTTTCGTGCATGAACATCGACGGCGGGTGCGGCTAGCCTACAGGGGATGCTTACTCCTCCCGGGCACCTGGTCCCACCTCTAGCATGCTAGGGTCCGTCGATGCTCTATCGTGAGTGCTGTTGAGATTATCGTCAATATCTTCTTTAACTCATTTGAATATGCTAAATGAGGATTGAATTCGTAGAAACATGGCCAAAGTAACTATCATTCTAAAACAAAGGAGGGAATCTCCAACAACACCAGGTTGCAACACCCACAGAAAAACCCCAAAACACCCAATGCAAAAACACAGAGCAGACAAGCACAAAAAGAGCCACAAAAGGGACAAGGAACGTCAACGCACAAGACAGAAACATCAAAACACAAAGGACTACACATAAACAAACGAGACCAATGGGCAACCGGTGCCGACTTAGGACGGTCACTTTTCCGACTACCCAGAGGTCTCGAAGAACGTACAATTATGGTGTAAAACAACCTCCTCACTGTCAGTTGACCACACATAAACAAGACCGCAAAACTCAGGGGTCCAAGCAACACAGATGGATATGTAAATGGATATAAAAAGAGGGCGTACGTAACACAATCCGTGCTCTGCCGCCGCGAGCTCATGTATGTTATCACCCGAAGAGTCCAACTGACATTCAGAGAGGACAGGTGGTCGGGGCCCTGTCTTCTCTGAAGAGGTATGGACAGGGCCCGTCATGGAGTCCCGTCGTCACATTCAGAGTGCAATTTCTATGAATGCGCTGTTAAAAGACTGTAGATTAGTCAAGTACCAAGCCTAGTGTCCATCTGGTGACCTTAGGATTATATCCACGGTACAAAAGGCTTTGATGATTCTGACGCATTTTCGATAGTTATTTTGTCTATCTTTGATCATTCTTATCTTGTTAATTATGTCACCATAAAATGCAGGTTGTGAAATATCCAAAGTAGTATACTCTGTTGCCTGTATTGGTCCGAATTTCAAAAGAAGTTGACAATATTTTTTGTAAAATTATGTGCCCTAAAAAGTGAAATTTTGAAAATTAAAATTTTTAGAAAAATCTATCGTTAATTTAATACAAATACAGTATCCCATCAAACTCTGAAGTTACTTTAGATTTATTATGCATAATATGGCTAATATTTGGGTAAAAACTTGTCTTTTCCCCATAGAAATTAATAGAAAACGGAAAAGTCTTTTTTTAACATTGTTCCCCCCCCCCCCCGGAGATACAGAACGCCACTTATACCGGAGTTGTATATCCATGATACAAATTTTCTGGAAAAGTGGGGTTCTGTATCTCTGGGGGGGGGGGGGACACTACCCCAGAGACGAAAAACCAAAAAAGGAAGGGGGTGCATTTGTTAAAGAATCGATCTTTAAGATAATTAAATATGGAAAATTTGACTATTTTTTCCTCCTTAATCCATCAAAAATGTGTTCTAAATACGATCGAATGAAATGTACGACAATTAGGAACGAAATAAGCAGGATCGATGTGGATTTCTCCGCTTATGTGTATTTCGCGTTAAAAAGCTTCTATTATAGCCATTACATACAAAATAAGACCGTATTTTGAGTTCCGGATTTCATTATTTACCGATTAGAGGAAATAGAACTTTCGAAATGTAAGTGTATTTGATATCTTTTAGTTAATATTTATCAATTTCAGGCAAAATATTCTAAAATTTCTACGTTTTTGGTCGATATTATCAGTTTTATTACTCTAGTATACCCTACCTCTTTGGACCTTCATTGTAGAATCTAATGAGTATTTCATCGAAAAGTAAAACATACAAAAAGTCTTCAAATACATTTTATTTCAAAAATGATTATAGTTTGTCTGCATATAAACTGTCATGTGGAAGAAATACGGCACGAAATTTAGGGCTAAAACGGCCCTTATCTTATCAGCTCCTTTCCTGTAGGGTCGATTCAGTAGCATATTCAAATAAAATCGATGTTCAAAATAGCATTGGAGGGATGGTGCTAAGATGTCCCCTTTGCGTCTCTTTCTGTGGATGTCTGCTCTGTGTTTTTTTTTTTGCATTGGGCGTTTTGAAGTTTTGCTGTGGATGCTGCAGCCGAGTATTGTTGGAGATCACCTCCTTTATTCTATATGCCAACAGCAGGGTACTCTGACACTGTAGAAACCTATGGTAACTGCGTGGATCTATTGAAAGTTATCATCTCTAAGTATAGGGACACACATCTCATAATACTTTGTGGAGACATGAATGCGACTGCGTTGGCATCTAGAAACACTCCCTCTGACAAGCTGTTTAAGGGGTTCCTTAAATCTGAAACACTAACCATCTGCTCCTCTGGTGATCATATATGACGTACCAACATGGTAATGGTGCCTCCCAAATCGACTATATTCTTGCTTCCGTGAATATCCCCGTCTCTTCACATTTTTATCGGTGACTGAAGGAAATAAATCTTCACATATCCCTATTCAGTGCTCTTTCGAAATTCAGTGCTCCATACTTAAGGTTCAACGAGCAAAGAAAACACTTTTCCGCTCAAAGTGGGACTCATGTGACCGAAAAATATACACAGAGTATATTTTGGCCAATTATAGTCCGATATCAATCGAAAGCACATCTGACGTCAGCTCTTCTAGAGAAAAGCTTTAGAAGAGTCTTCTTCTAGCTGAATCATGTGCCGCAGAGAATAAACAAATTCGCCTACATGGTCCCAAATGGTAGGTCTCTCATGTCGTTTCCGGTATTCTCAGTGAAAGAAGGCATATCTATGGAAAATGGATCGAATCTGGTAAACCAGTCCCTGATCACCCTCTATCTGTTAAGCTTCTATCATTGAAAAGTAGCCTGCGTAGTGCCAAACGGCGTGAAAGAGCCACCGAGCGCATGGAATTCTATGAGAGCATTATGAAGGCCGAGTCCACATCTAACATTTGTCGTCTTATAAACAGAAACTCAAGAGGCTCTCGCTCAACTGTGGCTCTTGTTGAAAATAAGAATCGTCTGGTTGACATAAAGGAAGAATGCCGTTGCTTTGCCTCTTTCTATGAGGATCTTGCGATTCCCAAGGACTCATCATCATTTGACTCTGACTATAAGACAATGATCTCAGCTGATTTGGATCTTATTATGCAAGTTGTATCCACAACGAATAATCCTGTCCCCTATGTCGGAACAGCAGAAGTCGAACGTGCAATCAGCAAACTTCATACAAAGAAGGTCGCCGACGAATTCGGTCTCATATCTGAACATCTGAAAGTTGCGGGTACTATAAAACTTGAACCGCTAACATAAATTTTCAATGCCATTATTCAGTTGAAGTATATCCCAGATCATTTTAAGTCAGGAATTCTTCATCCCATACACAAGAAAGGATATTATCCCTCCCTTTATACGAACGATAGAGGAATTACTATAACTCCTCTTTTCGACAAAGTGTTCGAGCATGTCATTCTCGAGAAAGTCTTGTCTTCCAACATCTTAATCATCCCTACAATTCGGATTTTCAAAAGTCTTATCCCCTCTGATGGCCTCCTTGGTGCTCACTGAAACGATTGTCGAAGCTGTGGAAAACAATAAACTGCTATATGTAAGCTTCCTAGATACACAGAAGGCATTTGATGTAGTTTTCCATGATTCTATAAAATGCAAATTCTTTCATCAAGGTGTTACTAGTAATCTCCATATCTGGAACATAGTTGATGAACTATACTAATCGCTTACATCTAAAGTGTCTTGGAGTGGTAATATCATCAGGAATTATTAGATTAATTGGTAAATACATATGATACATCGCTAATTTTTGAGTGCTGAATCTTGCTCTAGAACGCAGTTCTACATTTGAACGTTGAACCTTCTTCTCTAATTACGCTACCACTTTTAAACATAAATTTTATTGCAAAATGAAAGGGCTGCTTAATTTATACATGTACTAGTATGTGATATTACTTTACACGTGGATAGCATTGCAATATGTTTTTCAGCTTTTATTTTGGTTATCTTTAGTAGAATATCTGACCCAAAATCTTCAATTGAGATTTAAAATTATCATTGGTCTCTGCTGTGCCTAGATAGAAATTTCACAACCGTTGCGATCCTTGAAAACCCACAGCAATACTTCGCGATCCGTTCTTAACCGAATTAAAATAAATCGTAGACACATCAAACACAAAAGACTACAACATACCAACGTGACCAATGGGCAACCGGTGCCGATGTAGGACGATCATCCGCTACGGCAGTAGCAAATGGTATGGTTATCCTGATCACGTGCGCACAACCATCCAACTTTTCCGGTTACCCAGAAGTCTCGAAGAACGCACAATAGTGGTGTAAAATAACCTCCTCACTGTAAGATGACCGAAAGTGCAAAACTCTGTGGTAAAGCAATACTTACGCTGTTTTATGAAAGAATTCGTTCTAGTCCACTCTAAAAAGAAGGGAGGAGATCTCCAACAAGACCCCGTTGCAGCATCAATAGTAAAACACCAAAACACCCGATGCAAAAACTCAAAAGACGAGTACAGCACGAAACGGAAAAGAGACACACGACATGTAAACATCAAACACAAAAGACTACACATAAACCGACGACACCAATGGGTAACCGGTGCCGACTTTGGACGGCCATCTGTCACGCAAGTAGCAAATGGTGTGGTTATCCTGGATTACGTGCGCACAACCCTCTCACTTCTCCAATTACCCAGAGGTCTCGAAGAAC
The DNA here is from genome assembly GCA_033119305.1 of Pinctada imbricata. Lineage (NCBI taxonomy): Eukaryota > Metazoa > Mollusca > Bivalvia > Pterioida > Pteriidae > Pinctada > Pinctada imbricata. The sequence goes on along the minus strand of VSWD01000006.1, from coordinate 56,498,345 downwards.
GTACAATTGTGGTGTAAAACAACCCCCTCACTGTAAGATGACATCACACAAACAAGACCGCGAAACGCAGAGGCCCCAGAGACACAGATGAATATGTAAATGGATATAAAAAGAGGGCATGCGTAATACAGTCCGTGCTCTGCCGGCTGTAGCGAGCTCATGTATGTAATCACCCGAGGAGTCCGACTGACATTCAGAGAGGACAGGTGGTCGGGGCCCTGTCTTCTCTAAAGAGGTTTGGACAGGGCCCGTCATGGAGTCCCGTCGTCACAGTCAGTCAGAGTGCGAGTCTCAAGGATGCGCTTGTACAAGACTGTAGATTTGTCAAGTACCAAGCCTAGTGTCCGTCTGGTGATATTAGGATCATATCCACGGTATAAAAGGCGTTTGATGATTCTGACGCATTTTCGATGGTTATGCTGCCTACCTTTGATCCTTTTTATTTTGTTTATCATATCACCATAAAAGACAAGTTGTGTAATACCCATAGTAATGTACTCTGTTGCATGTATAGATCCGAATTTTAAAAGAAGTTGACTGTAATTTTTGTAAAATTTCCAGAAAGTCTTAACTAGTTTATGAAAGCGGAAACCTTGACCTAAAAGTTTTTTGGTAATTTGTAAATTTCTACTGTGAAAATCCAAAATATCAGTACATGCTCTAGCGTACCGGATGAGCTGTGATATGTATATGCCGTATGACGGTAATCTTGGAACATCACCGTCAAGCCAAGGGAAATTTACTATGTTGAATCCAAAATCATCCCTTTTGTCATATACACTTGTATGAATCTTTCCGTTTACAATTTTGATATTTAGGTCCAAAAAGGGTGTTTCTGTAGTTGAAAGGTTTGCCTTGTAAAGGGTTAATTCTTGTGGATAAATTTCATTCTTATATAATTCAAAAGCAGGATTGTCAATGGTTAGAATATCATCCAGATACCTAGAAGTGTTATTGAAACATTTCAGCTCATCAAATTTTCTTTGCTTTTGAAGATTTTGGATAAATTCTTTTTCATAAGTGTATAAAAATAAATAAGAACCATCTCCCTTAAAAGCTGGAGAACGAACTGAAGCACGAAGAACAATACGAAGACGTTGGAATCTGTGCACACTCGAAATCGAATATGGAAAGTCATATGCCTATATTTGTCGAACCAAACTCCTACGAATGCGTCCAATTACAGTTATGCTTTTCTCCATTTTGAAATAAACATGTAGTACAGTAAAGTGAGAGCACAAAATATAGGTAAAAACAACCACGTTCACTATTCAGAGTGCGGCTACGACACTTAACGTGTCCAGGCGGCTTAAGGGATGTACTGTCCCTACCGCTGAGTTTAAATACGTTAAGTGTCGTAGCCGCTTGTACCTTTTTAATGCTATACGTACCAACAGGTCTATAAGCATGGAACATACAAAATACAATTCATAAATATAGATCTTATTGCACAATAAATGAAGACAAGACATAGACAACATGCATGCTGAACGTGAGCGAAAATAAGCATTGAGAAGAGAAAATATAAGTAATAAATAAAGAAATGGAATCTCTTAAAGACAACCATACATATATACATGATGGTAAGGTGGAGGAAATTACCTCTCAAATACAAGATACCTTACAGGCTGAAATATTCGGACTTAAGAAATGAGTTATATAAACATGCATGCATATCAGTGCCCTCAAAATGGGATTTTTGATACAATCTGAATATGTGTAATTCTTATGGTTTGAGAGAATAAATCAGATCATGATGTTTATTTGAAATAACTATCTCTCACACTGTTTGTCAAACAAGTTCGGATCAATATGGTTAGATAATGCACAACGAATGATACCCGTTTTCTAGTAATTATTTATGTTTAACTGTATATATATTTATCGACTAATCGCGAGAAAGAAGACAGTCAATTTATAGATTTCACATAACTTGAAATACCTTAAAGTAGTCTAATTTTTTTTCAAACGCGGAAAAATCCCAGTGTATGAATGAGTAAGATGTCTAAATGGAATTTATTAACTTTTGGTGTTGTATTCTGGACTTACTTCTGTAAAGGTAGTATATACATGTATAAAAAAAACTCTGAAATAATCTTTGTATAATATTTCAAAATGCATCAACTTAGCTTCTTGATAAATATTTCGAAAGTAAATAGCATCTAAAGAAAGTAAATTGGCACATTTTATTGGCAATTTCATTTACATTTGAATATAGAATTTTATCTTTGCTGTAATTTTTTGTATTTGTCTTAGGCATGTAGGATTTGTTTTCCATTGCCAAACAAAATTATTTTTCTTTCTTATAGGAATGTTTCTTGATAACAAAGGAACAGAATTCATCATTGGCTTTCCCGAAAACGTTGTACATGGAGAACCACAGATGCCAGAGTTATTGATCACTTCAGATTCCCTGGATGATGTACTGGTCAACATTACGGCCCCCAAATTTACGGACGCTATTATTGACCACCATGAATCAGTATCTTCTGGACTTTCATGTCGTCTAAAGTTACCGAGGAATCTTCGTATAAAGGGTACGGATATTGCTCCCAATAGTGTTTATATCACTGCTGAACAGGAGGTTTCAGTTTTTGCGGTAAATACAGAACGGAATTCTAATGATGCTTTCCTTGCTTTACCAACGGAGGTTTTGGGTAGAGAATATTACGCCATGACTTGGTCACCGCCTCAGAATGCCAGCGAAATTCTGATAATAGGTATTTACGATTCAACTACCGTTAATGTCCATCTCCCAAACATGTCATCTGGTATAGTAATCAAGTGGAAGGGACAAAATTTCGACAGTAATGATGTCATCACTGAAACAATTGACAGATTTGATATTTTTCAAATTCAGGTTAAAGCCGACTTGTCTGGTACTTATATTACATCAGACAAAATAATAGGTGTTTTAAGTGGTAATAAAAGAACTCCCGTAGGAAAGAAGAGTGGAACGAGGGACCACCTTGTGGAAATGCTTCCTTCAGTGAAAACGTTTGGTAACTCGTTTGTAACAATACCGTTCCCGAATCAAACATCCGGAGATATGTTCAAGGTGCTAGCAAGTCAAGACAATACCTTAATCTCGGTACAAAAAGGACACAAAATCTTGAATTTTACCATCAAAAGTGCAGGTGAGACTTACGTTTTTGATGCGCGTCATGACGATTACTGTTATATAAGAAGTAACAAACCTGTCTTACTTGTGCAATTTGTGAAAACAGGAACCAAAAATACGGACCCATCTATGATGATCATACTCCCGTTAAAGTTGTATTCATCCAATTATGCATTTACAACTCCCATTTCGTCATATCCAGGTCGTTCCTATGAAAACTACTTCATGTTTACAATAAAAGAATCAGAAAAAGATGGTCTAAAACTTGATGATTCACATATCAGTACGAATGTAACCCCAATACAAGGGACGGACTACGTAGGTGGTTACGTCAAAGTCACGCATGGTGATCATTATATAGACCACGATTCTACAAACACAACGTATGCCGGGTACCTATATGGTTCTATACAGCATGAGAGCTACGCCGTTCCTGTAGGGATGCGACTGGAACAGATAAATAAGAAGGTAAGTACAGATTGAAAATTACATAGTTTGTAGCAACAACCACGGGTTTTATAAATGAATAATTTTTTTCATCAATATTATTTTTCTTATATGAAAAAAGTATGCTGAGTTCAAATCTGTAATCTGTTTTATTGTATCTTCTATATGTAAAAAGTTATTTGACATTTAACATACCCACCCCGCAACCTATTTAAAACGAAAATGCACAACTTTTATTGGAAAAAACGTCACAACTCATTTTCTTTACAAGGGTGCTGATTATGGACTATATTTTGTTCATTTTAACTTATTTCAGGTATGCTGATTTCAAAAATGACAAGAGTTCTTTTCTATCATTGACCAAATAGCTGTAATTAAGACTTAAAGATGGTTACCCCCTATATTTGCATTGCGAAAATTTTCAAATTATTACTTGATTTGTCATAATACTTCGTTAAAATACATTTATCACATGTATTTACCAATATAACAAAAAAGGAAAACATTTGAAGATAATAGACAAGTTATATTTACAAATCAAAAGCTATCCACATGGTCATGCAAATCAACAGTCGGACAGATATACAGGAGAACCATTGGCGTCATTAATAGTACCATGTTTGAAATAAGCTGTCAAACATGTAGATCTAGCTACCCAATGCAATTATTCTCAGCCCACCCAGTGAACATTAGAAAATAAAACCAAGAATTGTTCTTAAATGTCCATAAGATAATAAGTAAATTGTCAATCTTGAACATGAACCTTATATACATTGTGAGGATTTTGAGAAAAAAAGAAAGAAAATTCTACACATATATAATGTATGGTTTTAATTTGAACAACTTTCACATGCTGAATATTGGTACATATCCTACAAGGAAATATTCCCTATTGTTTCAATATTAGATCTAAGACATTGCTTGAACTGAGCTCTGGGCTCCTCTTCTCACAGTCACAAAGATGTTATTGTGTTCAGTGTAAAAAAATAACAGTGAGAGATAGATGCATAATTTACCTTATTATCCTAAACTGACGAAAGGAGATGTTATAATTTGGTGTGATGAATGTATTTAGATCTATCATTTAAGCCTTCAGCCCTTTCCATTAAAAATTCAGATTAATCACTCCAAATATTTTAAGAATTGTTATATCATGGATTCAATTGGTACAAAACTTGCTAAATTTATCTGTAAATAAACACCTAGTAATCACTGTCCAACCCCCCCCCTTCTACCATACCCCCATTTCCAAGGCTAACCCCACAGACCATTAATGCATGTCACAGTTAATCCAAGGAGGATAACTAATGCCATGAGCAGATAAATCTAAGATAAAAATCCAGGAGATGTACAAAGTCTTTGATAAAGTGAGAAGTGGAAAAGTCAGCATTTACAATTACATGTTTATGTGGTAATATTATTACAGGACCAGGGTATCCCATTCCCTATCTAGGTCAGATTTATCTGTATTAAAATTAGTACTACAGGTATATAGTACACTAATATTGTTGTAAGACCTGTGTTCAATTTGCACAGAGTGACAGAAACATCATCCTGAAAATAGGGTAGTTTTAATGTAAGAAATGAAGTATACCATTGGTACATGTATTTATATCATAACTAATAAAAAATAAATAAACTCCAAGAATGTTACAAAAGTTAATATTTGGAGCTTTAATTATCAATTCATATTTGATTTAGAATGTGGATCCAGTCAGATACATTGGGACTGGGGGTGGGGGGGGGGGGGGAGGGGTCCAGTATATGGTTTTAAGAAAAAAAAATTGATGGGAAAATCATAATTTTTTTGCACATTTCTTGACTTCCCCTTCATCAGACCCCACTAGATCCACGCTTTTATATGTTATACATTTTCTTAACTTTATTCAGAAATAAATTACTCGAAGTAGAAGCTGTTTTCACTTGATTGTACATGCGTAAATTGAAACGTACATGTATATTGTTGTAAACAAAATAGAGTTATCGTTCTTGATACTGACTTGTGATGGAAATCGGCGAAATTTGATGTGAATACGGGTATATACCATGGAAAATCTTTATGAATTATTATTATGGATAAATATGCAATCATTTAATCCCGCTCAGTACCCGGTATACGATCGTTATCACGAATTTTGACAGCTCTGAATATTTCAATTCCTTCCCGCGATATGTAAATGACTTGGAAATCCCCTTATTTATTCATATACCAAAGGGTCAAAGTATCAAGCTTTGATGTCATAGGTTTTTCGGAACAAAAACTGCTAGATTTATCCATAACGGCCCGTAAAAGATACCGAGGCGAGTCGAGACGCTTTTGGCGGACATACTGAATCAATGTCACGTTGCGCCCTCTAGCGAGCGTGGTTGTTGCTATAGTTTGTGAAGCTTACACTGAATTCATCTTAAATATACGGAAGTAAATCACGAAATTGAAAAAAAAACAAAAAAACCAAAAAAAAAAAAAAAACAAAAAAAAAAAAAAAACCCCAGAGTAAGGATATGCTGTCATTAGAAAAAAAGAAATATGTTAGTACACAAGAAATCTTGTTTACAATTTCGATTGTCGGATCACTAGGTCAATTTCATGCGATGATTTCGGAGCATCTGTTGAAATTATACCAGAAAAGCCCGAAAATCGTAAAAACCTCCTCGACGAATCTTCAGGTCCAACCGCAAGCTTTTGTAAGACATCCGCACATTTTCCTTCATATTGAATATCTTGAAATACCATATATTTTAGCGGAGCTGGTGTTGCCATGAGAGCGCTATTTAAAGACAACGCTAACATCTCCATTTCTAATTGCATGTAAAATAAAGGCAACGCAAGCGTAGCATCCCCTCGCAATTGCATGTTCTTTGCAATCATCAAAATGATTTTAAGCTTACGTACGCTGTGACCTTGAACGTTGAACCTTGACATTGAAAAGGGTTCATCATCTAGCTCCCTATGAGAAACATCTGTGGAATATTTTATGTATCTATAGTGATTTCTATGCTTTTTATGATTTATAAGGATTTCAAGCCTGAGTTCACTGTGACCTTGACCTTTGACCCTTGACTTTAAAAATCAAAAGTGTTCATCCTCTCCCCATTGAGAATATTTGTGGAAGGTTTGATGTTTCTTTGATGATTCCTTTGGCTTTTGTGCTGTTCACAAAGTAACCGGATGTGACATTTCTACCGAATTGAAGCGGCGGGTGTTGCATGCAAGCAGGAGATGCTTACTCTTCCTGGGCACCTGGTCTCACTCCCATATCGGGAGTTCGCTTCTTTTCATATGGTGGAGGTTTTTGTTTGTTTGCTTTGGTTCCTGTTTTATCCTGATTTTGTATGCCTTCGGTATCTGATTTTCTGAATTATCGATTTTGTGCTGTGTACGGGGATATGGTCATTATCCATATTTGTCATTTGATGTATCTATGATGATTGCTATGTCATTTATGTTGTTTACAAGAATTTACAGTCCATTGCGACTTTGACCTTTGACCTTGAAAATCGAAAGGGTTCATGTTTTCCCCATGAGGAACATTTGTGGAAGGTTTGATGTTTCTTTGATGATTCCTTTGGCTTTTGTGCTGTTCACAAAAAAATCGGACACATCCTCAAACACGCATGATAGCGATGATATATATATATCCCGGAGGGGATATGAAGGCATGCGCGCTCAACCATGATAACGCTAGTCAATCGCTAAAATGTCAAAATGGTCAAGCGATTTTTGAGCAAGAGGAATTTGATTTTGCAACGTCAAATCGTGTCTAAAAATTGCGTTTCAACTGTTTGGAATCTCGTATCGCGAATTGAAAAAAGGAATAGCTTCTCCTGATAAATATACTTATACCTTGAAAAATAGAAACGCACATCCTATTATTGAAGTTTTTTTTCAATTGAGCATAAAATTATCAATTAAATTACTGATTATTGTTTTCTTTTTTCAATACAATTATAACCGAAGATGAAACACATTTCGGTCATATTGTTTGGTAAAATATCAAGCTGACAATGCTACAATGATGAGTAAAGCGTGTTGTTTTCGGCTCCTACTGCAAGGTCGCAGATTTGGTATAGTGCTTCTGTTGTTTGACAAATTTCGGTAAACGTTTGGTATAACATTGTTATTGATTGTTCTATTGGTATTCATTTTGCATTATAACCGAATTATTACCGATATACCTGAAAACTCGAATACCTTAATGGCAATTTCCGTATATCGGGGCATGCTTTCCAATAAATGATATCGTTATTTTGCAATTTTTGTCCCTGTAGAAAACTTTTTTCAGCCATTCTAACAGTTACAGATTTGTAGCAGAATTGTGCTGCATGTACAATGGAATAATCAAATGAAATACTTTATATCTATATTAGCTTAAGAATCACACCCAAAATTGTTAAAATGCAAAAAAAAAAACCCCAAAGATTTCCTGTCAAGATCTAGGAATTGTTTCTGGAAACTGTGATGGCGATAAAAAGTCAGAATGCTAGCTGCAGTAGTGTTATTTGTGCTTTGCGAAAAAAGGATCGACGAAAAATGTCAAATTAATGATTTTGAAATTTTCAAAAGATCAAGTTTTTGGGACATTTCATCAAATTTAGAATTACTGTTTTATGACGTCATTTGAAGCAATTTATTTGAATTTTGACGAGGAGAAATTTGATAACTATCACCGAAGAAGCAAATTAGAATCTCTGATAGATCGATTTTGGTACGTTTCACAACCCTGCATATTCTCAAAAAGTGCGACATCGTATTTTGATCCAAATTTCTTTATCATGGCGCTGTGTATGATTCGTATGGCGTATACTTGTGTATATGCGATTCATAATTAAAAGAATAAAGCCTGAAACACGAATGCCAACGGTGGCATCGTTCTTAGTATAAACACTGGTGAGCACTGAAGAGTACTGGTAACTGGTGCGTTTCTTTTTTGTCGTGTATATATAAATCAATTGTATATGAAAATTGTTCTTTCAGATAGATAATGTACCGACTGATGCAATCAATGAGAGTTCTTGCTCGATAGAGAATGTAAATACAACAACAAATACATCAGGTAAATAATATATGATGTAGTTACTTCCTTGTATTGAAAAGAGCAATTTCATGCGACATGACTCTGTAACAATATCCGCAGTGATAATGGAAGTGTTCCAAAGGAAGAGAATTTCAAACCTATTTTAATGCGCCAGACACGTGTTTCGGTTAGTAAATCCTCATCAGTGACCCTTCATTAAATGCTGAAGGTATTTTCAGACATTTTATTAGCGCCCTCTAGTTTTATTTCTTTTCAGTAAGTCGAACAAAGAAAGCATCCACACAGAAACCACAATCCACAACAGAAACCTTAGTTTAGTTTAGTTTAAATATATTAATTTTCATTATCAGAAAAGAGATTAGACAAAAGTTATAACAACATTACATATGCCCTTTCCCTAATAAATATATAGTAAATACAATAGAAACATAGTACAAACTTCACACAAAGATTGATCATAGTAAAGAGAAATCACAAAAAGATCACCAATAAACAACCTCAGGAAGATTTCGAAGCTGAAAGTAATACAATTTGATTAAGAGGTTCCAGGTATAGGCTAGAAGGTAACTGAAGTTTCTACACGAATAAGAAGTGGGCTGAGTGTCAGCAAAGCCCCTTCTTATTCATGTAGAAACTCAGGTACAGGTTAGGAGGTAATTTGAAGTTTCTACACGAATAAGAAGTGGCGGAGCGTCAGCAAAGCCCCTTCTTATTCATAGGTTAGAAGGTAATTTAAGTTTCTACATGAATATTACATATCTTATTATCGAAGAAACTTCAAATTACCTTCTAACCGGCTAAGATGGCAACTACGCCGGTAGTGAAGTGGTTAGCGCGTTCTGTAAGCATGCCGCAAAACATGCTGAGGGTATCGAGTTCGATCCACGCTCATGCCACATATTTTTTAAAGTATATACTGTTCAGTTTTGTCGGATGCAGGATCCATGAAGACGGTTCCTTCACAGATTCTTCACAAATAAGACAAGCAATTTTAGAGTTTGTGATTGGCTTAGCTCAAATGTTGCCATCTAATGTTCACATGACGCCCGTACACCACAAAAATTGGATAAAAAATGTTGTTATAAGGATTTTGCATGCGCTTAATTCTAATCGTATTGATTATTCGAATTTATGGTTTTATACAAAGCTTCTTTGTCAAATAAGCAACTCGAGAATCAGAAAGTTCTCCCACAGATCTACTCTATGATTTCTATCGAATATTTCATGTCAGTGTACCTTTTTTTATTATTTCTACATAGTAGATATTGCCTACGGGCGGAAGAAAATGCCATTTTAAGAATTGAAAGTATATTGGCAAGATATTATAATGTTAAGTCTTCATAGTGGAATCATTTGAGAACAGATATTTGTAGCATGCACCAGACGTGCGTTTCGGGTTCTCAAACGATGAATTATGGCCAGAGACAGTGAAGTGTTGTGGTTGTAAACGTGTTCAAAAATATTACGAACTGTTCCGTTTTCTGCTGGCTGAAGCCGGCTATTGTACGACTGTATTGTTCATAGTAGACATTTTTTAAGTACTTCGAACTACGCACTCCGGACTTCGCACTTGAAGGGCCACAAAATTGAAATCAGGAGCAATTAGAAAAGTACAAAATTGTAAAATCTGAAAGAATAGTTGACGAAATGAATGACACTGGACAGCTTTAAATATGTATTTTCACACATGAAAACAGATAAATTCTTCACGCAAAGTATTCTGAGTTCATTGGAATAAAATCAACATTTTGCTTTTCTGACATATTCGCTACTAATGTTAAACGTCTTCAAATTCAATAGCATCATTTAAGAACAGATAAATTGACAGCATGGACCAGACATGCACGTTTCGGGTACTGAACCCTCGTCAGTGTTCCTCAATCTAAGCAATTTAATATGGGCAAAGAATGGGAAAATTATTATGTTCAAAAAGTACCGAAATACGTAGTAGGATGGGTGGGATATGATACTATAGGACCCATGTTTGAGAAATTCCAAGAAATTTGGTAGCTAGGTCCGAAGTCCGCAGTCCGAAGTGCGAAATCCGCGAACATGAAAAGTGTCTAGTAGAACCTTACAATGATAGGAAACAACAGAAGCGAGAGCATTATTCTTGATAATGAAAGCATGACCATCAGTCAAATATGAGATATTTCGGTTTGAATAATTTTGAAAGCGCTCTTTTTATGTTCTGTATAGCTCTTTATATAAAGAACGAATCTTTGTTTAGAATCATTGCTTGTCTGAACGCAGGTTACTGTGAATGTCAGTGCCAGACATATTTTGTCAGCAACAAAAAGCAGAAAGAGATAATGCCTAAACTCAAAGTGAGTAAAAAAGAGACCAGTCGATACCGAGCGTCAAAGATCAGTGTCCAGGATAACAGACCATCAGCTGTGGCTCTAGGAAGTGGCTTGGCCATTTGTCTACTGGTTATACCACTGGCGCTTATAGTCATCTCGGATATACCACTGTTGATCAGACACATGCGGAGTGGCACAACTTCATAATTTAATAGATTTTGAGTGTTTTTTTTCATACATGGATACTTCAATATGAATTCATTTAGTATGGCAATGAAAGCCCATCATAATGAACATATTAAAGTATATATATAAACTATTGTTATCAGTTTGAAAGTTATACGTGTTGATGCAGCATTTCGTAATGATCCCCCATTATATGAAATATTTGCTTTCTGTTACAGATGAAAAAAAAAAAACAAATTTGGAATAAAGGCCTTCAAGCAATTGTTACCGACAAAATTAAATCCTATATTGCAGTTACACATGGTCTCGTAGGGATCATACCATAAATATCTACTTTTGTCAAAACTGTAATGGAAGCGAGTCCATCATATTAAAGAGTTAGAAAACAGATGGTAGCAACAGTTACACATGTCCCTAACTACCAAGATATGATTAATTATAGAATATGTACACTTATAAATAACCGTTTTCTCCTTAGAGAAACACATAGTAGACACTGTTGTCAATATCACAAGAACTTTCTAGAGTCGTTTTGAAAAACGAAAAAGGAAAGAAATAGAACAAAAACGATTATGTAGCATCATATCCCAGCCATCCTACTACGCGTACATATTTGGACATAATAACTTTCACACTCTTTGGCCATATTATATTGTTTACATTGAGGATCACTTACGAGTGTAAAGTACCACAAACGTGAATGTCTGGTCCATGCTTTAAATAGATCTGTTCTTAAATGATGCTATTGAATTTGAAGACGTTTAACATAATGCGGAATAAGTACCGATATTGGGTGGGCAGTGTGCAAATTAGCCATAACTCTGATGGATCTGCGAGCGAATGTTTGTAATTTTCTTTGTTATACTGATATAGATTTATACATATACGTTTGATGTATTTATATTCGCAATATTCAGCTTTGGTTAAACTTTGTCTAAATTGAATAAGAAAAATATATATGACACTTCTTTCACGAACAGCTTTTTAAGATGGCTTATTAGTCCTCTTTCGGCTAGCCGAATGAGACTTACAGTTTCCATCCCGTTTGTCTGTCTGTCTGTCTGTCTGTCTATCTGTCCGGGGTTTTTTCCCGCTGTTGTTGCATATAAAAATTGATTTTTGGTATGTGGATACATCTCAGTGTGATACAGACCAAGTTCGAGTTTAATTTCAGTTGACCTATTTGTACTAGAGTTATTTGAAGCCGGTAGAGACTAAGCAAATTTCATGACATTTTCCCTGTTATTGAATATAATGAAGTGCATTTTTGTAGATGACTACATCTTAGTAAAGTAAAATTAATTTTTTTACGCTGGGCTTTGTTTACCAGCAGTTAAGGATATTACGTAGAATTCTTTTATATTCGTACTTTTCCTACTTGATAAAGGCCAAGTGGCCGAAAAATTTGTGGATATAGAGTGTTCATTGTTATTTATTCATATTAAACTTCCCTACGGAGGACACTACTTCATTTGTTGCTGTATTTATTGAACAATTTTTGACTATATCAAATCATGATACAGATTTGATTGAGATACCCTGGTATTTCTTACAAAAGTAATGACCCTCTGACTTACCAAATTTTATGACATTTTAGTTTTCCAGACCTTTTCTAATACATATATTGAACTGATTTTGTCTGGACATTTATCTCTTGGTATAAGTACAGTTCAAGTCGAATTCATGTTTAATTGAAGCGTTATAGGCAGAGTTTTATGCAATTAAGAGAACTTACATCTCTCGGCGAATCAGAATTTAATTTTTTCCCTTTCAACTTTGTTGCCGCTGCCGTGCGTCCATGTCCGTGTGTTCGTGTGTTTGTTTGTAAGGGAGGATGTATGTGTGTGTGTCCGGATTCTTGTGAAAAGCATAGAAGACAAAGCAATCATTATAGAGAGATACCAAACCTTCCACAAATGTTCCCCATGGGAAGTGGATAAACCTAATTGATTTTCTAAGTTCAAGGGTCAAAGGCCAAGGTCACTGTGGACTTAGGCTTATCCTTGTGAACACCATAGAAAACAAAGCAATGATAATGGAAACATCAAAGCCATCCCAGTGAGGAAAGTATGAATCCTATTTCTTTCAAGGTCAAGGGTCAAAGATCAAGGTCATTGTGGACGTCGGCTAAAATCCTTATGGACAGCATAGAAGACACATCAGTCGTAATAGAAACATCAAACCTTCCAGAAATTAACTCATGGGTAGAGGATGAATCCTATTAATTTTCACGGTCAAGGGTCAAAGATCAAGGTCACTTTGGCATTAGGCTTGAAATCCTTGTAAACAGCATAGAAGACAAAAACAATAAACCATCCACAAATCCTATTAATTTTCAAGGTCAAACTCATTGTAGACGTCGGCTAAAAATCCTTGTGAACAGCATTACAAGACAAAGCAATAATCATAGAAAGATCAAACCATCCACAAATGTTCCCTAAGGGGAGAGCATGAACACTATTGATCTACAAGGTCAAGGGTCAAAGTTCATTGTGAACTTAAGCTTAAAAGCCATGTAAACAGCATAGAAGAAAAAACAATCATCATAAGAACATCAAACCTCCCACAAATTGTTCCTATTGAGAAGAAGATTAATCCTATTGATTTTCAAGGTCATAGGCCAAGGTCACTATAGACTTGATTTTACAAAAAATTTGCTGTTGAAATAGAACATGCAGAGTTGTGAGGGGATGCTACTCTTGTTTTAGCCTTCATTACATCAATTGTTTTAGTTTTCAACATATCTGTTTTTTTTTTCAATCATATATATATCTATATATATCTATTTGATTAAGTGCATATATTGGTTTTAACAGTAGTGTCTCATATGCCTTTTAGGCAGGATGTTATTTGTTATACTGTGTTGTATTTTAGAAAGATGTAGATTTGTACAGATGACATGTGACACTTTAATTAATAAATTACCTACTTACTAACTTACGTAATTATTTATCGTGAAAACGTTGATACATTTGTACAATGAAATAGATCTCGCTAAGTCGTTGCAGTAAAATTCACAGGGGCCAGGTATTATAGCTTTGCCACAAACCGTTTCCTTAGCACAAATTCTTCCCTCTACAAGTATGTATTCAAAACCCCAAGGGCATACTTTCTTTGTACATGATCGGGCCTTTCTCATTTTTTTCTTTCTACAGGCTGAACCCATGGCACAGTCAATACGATTTTTGGTTTTGTTATCTCAAGATGACTGCATAAAACATACCCAAATGGAAAATTCATCCTAAAAGATGCACTGGTCGAATGCAGATCGCTAGAAGTAGAAGCCACGATCGTGTACAAAACACATATAGGAAATGTCCTCCCTTAAGGAATTTAATATAGACTAATAGAGTAAACATAAAAGAAGTACCGATCAGTTATTCAGTCTCAAAGTCAAGAAGGCGAGGCAAAATCATTAGATTTTCCAAAGGAACGGTTGCGAACCTCGGAATGAATAAAATTCCGGAGTGAGACCAGGTGCCCGGGAGAGTCAGCGTCCTCTGATTGCATGCAACACCCCGTCGCAACAGTTCCATTGAAACTAGTCATATTCGGTGATTGTATCGATGTATATATTGGTGTACACATCAGGTAAGTCTTGTTTTGGTGATGATGACAGGCTTTGACAGCCATTCAATCGCAATCCAGAATGTCACTGATCATTCTTGAAAGGGGGATCTGATGCTTTTATTATATCTCCGTAGCGACCGAAGAACTTCCTCAAAATAATTTCAGCCGTTGTGCAATATAACCCTGAACTAGTATCTTATTTGCAATTCGCCTTGCTCTAACGATGAAATCTTTTTATTTAGAACATGGCCTGGTGTACCGTATGAGCTTGGAAACAAAAACGCCATAAGCAGGAGAAGACGGAATGTTTCTACTCTTCGCTGACGGGTGCGGCTAGGCAACAGGGGCTGCCATTCCTCCCGGGCACCTGGTCCCACCTCTAGCTTGCTTGGGGTTCGTCGATGCTCAGTTTGGTGCTCTATTGTGAGTGCTGTTGAGATTATCGTCAGGATCGTCTTTAACCCACTAAAGGGAAGTTAGTTATGTGGAAGCTGAAATCATCATGCTTGTCATACAATGAGGAGTTCAATGGCCGTTTGCGTCGAAAGTTAGAAGTACGAAGTGGATCTGTCGGTTTCGGTTGTTTCCTTGATCTCTAGGTTATGAGGATAGATTTCATTTAGATTTTCCTTAACGTTCGGATTATTGATGGAAAACACGTCATCTATGTATCTGATGGTAAACTTGAACTGAGATGCGACGTGATTTCGCCCATTCAAGAGCAAGGTCTGGATGAAGTAAGTTTTGTATAAATATGAAAATAAGTCCGCAAGCAGTGGGGCGCAATTGGTACCCATTAGGATGCCTACTATTTGCTGGAATACAGTTCCTCCAAACACCACAAAAATGTTGTCAATCAAAAACTCAAGTATCCGGATGATATCGTCTTCTGTATACTTTTTGTTTGAATCAGAGTGTTCCGTCACGAAAAAAGGATCATCCCGCCCTATGACAAGGTAATTTATATCTCATGTTCCCATTATTTGAAAGAAAGGTATTGCGAATAATATTGGTCAGTCTGTATTTGAGCTTTGAGTGTGGAATGGTAGAGTAGAGCGTGGAGAAGTCGAAAGATTTCATGCTGGTAATATGATTGAAATTGGTGGCTTTTAAATTTTCCAAAAAAATCCTTAGAATTCTTTAGGATCAATATCTGATTGATTCCATTTCTGGAACATGTTGGCTCGCAGTATGTTTGAAGACCTTACTTGATGCGGGTTAATATTTTCGTAAGCATAATGGAAAGAGGTTTTATGGAACACCTGGACGAACCGGCAATGAATTGGTGTTTGTAAGGATTTTTGTGCATTTTTTGAATCCAGTAGGTACATGTATAAAGTAGTTTAAGATCACTGACAGAGTCATCAGTATGAATACCGAAGGACCCAAGAACAAATTTGTGGAAAGGATTTGTTTGTGACCAAGCGAAGATACCTCACCCCTGTGGTAAAATTAAATAAGTCGATTAAAAGCTTGGCTACGTCGTGGTAAACACAATTATAGGAAATGGTTAACATCAAAAGTATTTTGTTTGTTCATCGACTGCAACTAAAGTTAAAACAATTCGCTTTACATATTGAGCCAAGCGATAGATGCCTCTTTCGAACGTTTGAGTCAAGTTTGCGATATTTAGAGAACATGAATTAATATAAGTGATATTATATAAGTCCGAATATAAGATTTCGTAAAAGTTTCGAGAGCACTGTCTTTCTATAAACATTTTAGTTAAGTAAGTTTGAAAATATTTTGTCATGATTGAAATGGAATAGGTCACAAATTTACCTTTTTGAAATACTGTATGTGTACTTATTTAAGTATAATTCATATTTAAGCGGAGATAGCATTGCCATGAGAGCGCCAAATATAGGCATGAGAAAATCTTTTCTAGAGACATATGGCAGAAGGCTAGGCATATGCGCTAATTTATGATAGCGCTAATGAATGGCTTTATCCCTTTCTTTGCACCTAGTTCCTACATCGCAGTAGCATAAAATGAGTCTACAAATCAAAACTCGTGTATGTGAGCGGATGTCAAGTGAGCTACTGTTACAAGGTTCTGTCTTGCATCCGTCCGTCCGTCGTAAACTTTACAATTTCTTTTTCTGAATCTCTGAAGGATTTTTACAAGAAAATTAAACAGTTAAGACCATACAATGTTAAACAAACTGAATTTTTTTTCTGAGAAAGGTTACTTTAATAAATGTCAAATTGTGTCTTACATATTAATATTAACGTTTGTCATCTTGCCTTGGCAAATTGAATAAAAATGCTGTTCCTGACGAAGTAAATTAGTTTTTACATAAAGCATTTGTATTTGGAAATAGTCCTTTCTGATGGATATTGCAACGACGGATGCTTATGAAAGTAAATACAACAAAAGATTCATCATGAAAATATATTATGTAGGTTAGTCCTTGTGATGACCGATCGATTCTGTTACAATATCAACAGTAAATAACACAAATAAGGGACTATTATTAAGAAATGAAAAAAATTATAAGCCGGGCTCTATTGTCTCATAATGCCCGAGCGTCCTCAGCCAATAACATTTATCACCGAGCCGCGTCAGCGGCGAGGTGATAAATGTGATTGGCTGAGGACGCGAGGGCATTATGTATAGGATAAAGACCGAGTTGAAGTCTGTATGAAGGTTAGATGTCCAAGGAGAGAGCAGGTTGGTGTTTAAAGACCGAGGCCGAAGGCCGAGGTCTTTAAACACCACCCTGTTCTCTCCGAGGGCATCTAACCTTCATACAGACCTCAACGAGGTCTTTATCCGACTTACAAACCGCCGATTTTCTTCAATTTTCCGAAAAATAAAAATCTTAATATTTAATACACCCTTGCATTTCCAAATGAAATTGACCATGCAAATTATCGGGTGGAAATATGCAACGGTAACGATTATTAGGCCATAGTAGTAAAATAATTTGTGATACATTTCGATAATTTTCTGAAAGGTACCCTGTATTCTATCAAAGAAGAAAATAACAGTGTAACGATGGGTTCTATTTCCATTAAAGTTTTTACATATGTGATAACAATATTGCAAATAGAATTAAGGAAAGATTTTCTAACCAAGTGAGGATCATATTTTTTTTATTTTGTTCATCAAGTTCCTCAATATACATGTATTTGAAAAGCGTTTAGAATAACTGGTCTTCAAGAAACGCCATAGGGATCTAGATTGTTTTGAATAGTCATTTGGGGTTTTTCGGGATAGAAGAATCTATTCTTCTTCTGTTAACATTGCTTATAAAAGGATGTCTTGAGCGGACTTGAAACACAATATTTTCTATACTATGGCTGAATACTCATTATAATCAAAACACCCGCGACTGAAATAATTTTCTTTTCTCCACCCCTCATTGTTTTTTATTGACCTCCACACTTCAATGAACGTTCATAAAACATCGTATATTTAGAATCGTCCGCGGTCTTTATGAAATAAAATGACCGATGAATAACAAAAGAATCACATTTGAAGGTTTGTAAGAGACAATAGAGGCCCGGCTTGTCATTTTTTATTTCTATTCTAATGATGACCAAACTTAGACCTTTCGATTCTTGGTAAAAACCAGTTTCTGCCGGTTTATCTGCTTTCAGAAAATGGGTAGGCGAGGCTTATCGCTATAGGGCCTATATTGAAGAATAGAGCCCGGCTCACGTCTGTTGTCTTAATAGGGAAAAATAATCAAGTCATATTAGAATTCCGGATAATAACAGCTTGACCATGAGTTAGATATTACAATTAGAATGTTTTTTGCTCTTGACCTATGAATTATTATTATTGACAGTGTCCCACATATTTTGTCAGCAACACAAAGCTGAATAAGACGAGACCTAAACTTAAAGTGAGTAAAAATGAAACCATTAGATGTAAAACGTCTTCAAATTCATTAGCATCATTTTAGAGCAGATAAATTTACAGCATGGACCAGACACTGCACGTTTCGGGTATTAAACCTTCGTCAGTGATCGTCAATCTAAAGAATGTATATTGCCAAAATCTGTGAAAATTATGTCCTAAATATACCGAAAGACGTAGCATGATGGCTTGGTTATGATGCTACAGGACCCACGTTTTAGAAATTTTAGACAATTTTGTAAACAGAAATTTTCAAATGCGTTTGAAGAAACGACCAACCGAAATTGATCGAACTTGGCTACATGTGCCCTCGGGGACCTCTGGTCCACCAGCAGTGACACTCACCAAGTGGTACAAATGTTTAATGTCTTCATATTCATTAGCATCATATTTGAGCAGATAAAAACCTCTTTTTCGGTTAAACATCCTGTATATTAATTTCAACAAAACTCAGTGATTGCACCCGTTGTTGCAATATCTATCCATAGAACAATTTTTATGTACAAATGTTTTATAATGAAAATTCGTCTGGAGCAGCAGATTTTTTTTTCTGTACGTCAATGCAAGATGACAAATATTTTAGACACGATTTGGCGATTTTATAAATCAAAGTCACCTTGCTCAGAAAATTAATTTCATTTTGTTTGACATTATGGTTTAAAATCCTATATATTTCTTGTAAGAAAAATCCCTCATTGGTTCTGGAGAAGAAGTTGAAAAGGTGAAAAATTTACGACGGACGGACGGACGGACGGCATACTTTGTTAACTTGAGCTCTGCTCACCTTCACAAGTTCTGATTGACTAACCCATTAAGCGCTAAGTACTGCAATATTCATAATTTTGCGCAACCATAATCAAAAGGAAATATGCGCAATGTGACAAAGATATCCATTAGCGTTATCATGAATTAGCGCACTTGCCTAGCTTTCTGCCTGATGTCTTTAGAGAAGTTCGCATGCCTAGAAGTACAGGTCAAGTTGAATTCATGTTCAGTTGAAGCGTTCTAGGTAAAGTTGCGAGCGAAGATTTATGCCGGTAGGGGACTTATATCGCTTGGTGATCAGAAAATATGATAGACTCGAGTCCATTACATTTTGTTTTACAAAAAAGATCATTTATTAATGCTGTAATACCTACGAGACCATGTGTAACTTTAGATATAGGATTTAATTTTGTCGGTAACAATTCTTTGACAGGCTTCATTCCAGAAAAAAAAATATTTTTATCTAATCGAGAAAGCAAATATAATGGGAGATTGGTTCGAAATGCATCAACACGTATATAACGTTCCAATTTATAACAAAAGTTTATATATATTTAACATTTTAATTATTATGGGATTTCATTAGTTTACATAATGAATTCGAATTGAATGTTCGTTGACGATGTAAAGTATCCATCTGTGAAATATCCGCTCCAAGTCTAATAAATTATGAATTTGTGTGTTTTGGTTCCTGTTTTATCCTGATTTTGTATGCCTTCGGTTTCTGATTTTCTGAATTATCGATTTTGTACTGTGGACAGGGATATGGTCATTATCCATATTTGTCATCAACAGTGATTATTCCAGATGACGACTAAGTGCCAGTGGTATAACCAGTAAACAGATGGCGGCGCCAATTTCAAGAGCATCCGCTGATGGTCTATTATCCTGAACACTAATCTTTGAAGCTCGGTATCCGAGTCTCCGAGGGCACATGTAGCCAAGTTTGATCATTTGAAAATTTCTCTCTTTACAAAATTGTCTCAAATTTCTAAAACCTGGGTCTTGTAGCATCATATCCCAGCCATCTTGCTACATCTTTTGGTGTATTTGGGACATAATTTTCACAGATTTTGGCAATATTACATTGTTTAGATTGAGGATCACTGACGAAGGTTAAATACCCAAAACGTAAATTTATCTGCTCTAAAATGATGCTAATGAATATGAAGACGTTAAACATTAATTTTGTACAACTAGGTGAGTGTCACTGCTGGTGGACCAGGAGTCCCCGAGGGCACATGAAGCCAAGTTCGATCAATTTCGGTTGGTCGTTTCTTCAAACGCATTTGAAAATTTCTTTTGTCAAATTATCTTGAAATCTCAAAAACGTGGGTCGTGTAGCATCATATCCCACTCATCATGCTACGTCTTTCGATACATTTTTGGACATAATGATTTTCACACTCTTTGGCAATATTGCATTGTTTAGATTGAGGACCACTGACGAGGGTTAAGTACTCTAAACGTGCATGTCTGGTCCATGCTGCAAATTTGTCTGTTCTTAAATGATACTATCAAATTTGAAGACTCTTAACATAGTTCAAGGGTCTCCGTTGTTGTGTTGTTCTTAGTAGCATCTTACATTGAGAGGATAATTTTGTTTTCAAAAACAACAATTGTACATCTTCGGTGATCTTTGCATATCCGGCAAAGTGGCAGGTATGTTCTGGATAACAACAGTGTGACCATGAGTTAAATCTGAAACTTATGTCTTATGAAGAAATACTTATAAAGTATACCAGAGAAGAATTAAGTACCAACCGTAGTTCAGGGTGCAGCACCAACAGCAAAACCCCAAAACATCCACCGTTAAAGATGACCTGCAAAGATCCCTCACTCATCTCATTTTTTCTTGTTCACTTGATCAAGTAGATCTAGAATAACACATTCCAATTTTTCATTTGACCAAATTGCGTCCCGTTTAGCAAATAAAGCGGGTGAAAATACGTCCCGTATTAAAATTCAAAAAAGCCTGCCCGGATTACCTCCCGTGGCGATGACGTGATGTACACCCAAGCCCGCATATACTATGCTGTAATCACTGTATATATACACAGCTTAAAAAGAACGATTTATGCGAGTATATATTTCTTTTTTTTTTTAATTCATCAAATATCGAATAGCTTTGCGCTAATTTTTAACATCACATTAACAATCGTTTTGATATAATAAGTTGACGACTGTGCTGTTAGAAGTTTCCTATAGAAAGTGGCTTCACCTGCTTTCAAGATTTGTTACCGGGGCGAAATTTTATGGATTGAATTTTTCGAGCAACCTAAGTAATGTATATATTTTTGAAAAGGTCTTTCCGAGACGGCGATTTTGAAAATGATTTCAATTAAATCGGACTTAAAACAAAAAAGTTATTAGAAAAAAGAACTTTGATGGCCAAGAAAATTAATTGTGTGTAGATTTATTTCTATACGTTTAATTGGAGTATTGTGGTCGTGTTTGGTATCAAATGAATTCGAATGAAATGCTGTAGAGGAAGATGATAAGGAAATGCAAAAATAATGTTGAAACAATCAATTTGTATCTTTACGGCCGAGTCTGTCGGTGCATCAAAGGCTTGGCGATCGTTGCCGAATAACGGTATAAAAGATGTCGGCAAAAAGCGTAATGATGAGTGGAGGCTGTGTGTTCCCAATTCGTCGACTTCAGTGATATCATAATCACCTTGATTGGTGTCAAAGGGGCCATCTAAGGGGCACAGGTAGATTGATAATTAACCAATTAGTATAAAGTTTACCTGTAGTTTACCTGTAAAAGTAAAAGCTAAGATTCTAGAATATTTGATCGTGTGATGTAATGTGTTTGTGTTCAATCTGTAAAGATGTTCTGGTCTTTATATATGAATACACTTTTCAAATATAAATATAGCACCAACACTCGTCGTTCAAAGATATCAAGAGCTGCTTGTTTTTTTTTTTTTTTTTTTTTTTTTATTTTGCTACAACAGAAGAAGAAGAATGATAATGTGAATTATTTTAGTTACACTTATTTCATTTCATAAAAATATGTCATACTTAATTGGAAGCCTTAGATAATTATACGAAAAGATGGTGTAAATCAGAAGGATTCGAACCGCATGCTTTGAATGC
This sequence comes from Pinctada imbricata, assembly GCA_033119305.1. Lineage (NCBI taxonomy): Eukaryota > Metazoa > Mollusca > Bivalvia > Pterioida > Pteriidae > Pinctada > Pinctada imbricata. The sequence continues at coordinate 56,475,945 of VSWD01000006.1, read as the reverse complement.
CTGGAAAAAGCTCATTTTAGATATAACGGATATTCGAATAGATAACTTCCATAAAAACCCTCATCTTTTTCAAAATCCACGTTCCAAATCAGAAAGATATTTCAAATCCAAACTAAGTAAATTACATGAAAAATATGTCTTTGCACCAGCTGATAAAGCAGCCAGCAACACCATTATCATTTGAAAACGTTACTACATATCAACTTTGATTTCGGAACTTTCGTCTACTAATACATATATCAAAAGCAATGAAAGTGCATCTAACATTTTAGGCAACCATAATAGTGAACTGTCTTCATTCAATATCTCTATTTCTAAATTGGATCTCCCAACACTATATTGCATACCGAAACTGCACAAGTCTCCTTACAAATTTCGATTTATTGCTAATTCTAGTAACTGCTCCACTACAATTTTGTGTAGAAATATGACGTCAGCACTTACTGCTATTAAAGAACACATAACTAGATGACACATAACATGACTGGAAAAACCTCATTTTGGACATTACTGACATTCGAATAGACAACTTCCACAAAAATCCTCATCTTTTTGAAAATCCAAGTTCTAGATCTGAAAGATATTTTAAATCCAAATTACGTAATTTACATGAAAAATTTGTCTTCGCTCCTGCAGATAAAGCAGCCAACAACACCATTATCATATGAAAACTTTACTATATATCAACTTTAGTTTCGGAACTTTCGTCTACAAATACTTATATCAAAAGCAATGAAAGTATCCCTAACATTTTGAGCAAACATAGCAGTGAAATTTCTTCATTCAACATCCCTATTTCTAAATTGGATCTTCCTACAATATACTGCATACCAAAACTACACAAATCTCCTTACAAATTTAGATACATTGCTAATTCTAGCAACTGCTCAACTACAAGTTTGTCTAGACATCTGACGTCAGCCCTCACGGCGGTAAAGGAACACGTTGCAAAATATTGTGAAACTGTTCTTAACAGGAATGATGTAAATTTATTTTGGTCTATAAAAAATTCCGGGGATGTGATTGACAAGATAAAATCTAGAAATTTTCAAGCCAATACGATTGCTTCATACGATTTTTCAAATATGTACACCACGCTTCCTCACGACAAGATCAATGATCAATTGTCCAAACTCATTAAATGGTGCTATAATCGAGAGGGGAAACTTTATATTTGTACATCTGAATCAAAGGGTTTCTTTTCCGCTACAGAATACAAATCATACAAATCATGGACATGTAGCGACCTGTGTAGTGCCTTGTCCTTCCTCTTGGACAACATTTATGTAAGATTTGGTGAGAATCTCTACAAGCAGGTTGTAGGGATTCCTATGGGTACAAATTGTGCGCCTCTTGTTGCAGATTTATTTTTATGCACATATGAAAAGGAATTTATTCAAAATCTTCAAAAGCAAAGAAAACATGATGATGTGAAATGCTTCATTAGTACTTCTAGGTACCTTGATGATATTCTTACTATCGATAATCCTGTTTTTGAAAAGTATAAAGATGTTATTTATCCACAAGAATTGACTCTAAACAAGGCAAACTTTACAGACACTGAAACACCATTTTTGGACCTAAATATCAAAATTGTCAATGGAGAAATTCATACAAGTGTATATGACAAACGAGATGATTTTGGATTCAACATAGTAAATTTCCCCTGGCTTGACGGTGATGTCCCTAGATTACCGTCATACGGTATCTATATTTCACAGCTCATCCGGTATGCTAGAGCATGTACTGATGTTTTGGATTTTCATAATAGAAATCTGCAAATTACAAAGAAACTTTTAGGTCAAGGTTTTCGCTTTCACAAACTAGTAAAGACTTTCTGGAAATTTTACAAAAATTATGATCAACTTCTTTTGAAATTCGGACCCATAAAAGCAACGGAGTATATTACTTTAGGTATTTCACAACCTGCATTTTATGGTGACATAATTAACAAAATAAGAAGGATCAAAGGTAGACAGCATATGTATCGAAAATGCGTCAGAGTCATCAAACGCCTTTTATACCGTGGATATGATCCAAATGTCACCAGACGGACACTAAGCTTGGTACTTGACCAATATACAGTCTTGTACGAGCGCATTCTTAAGACTTGCACTCTGACTGACTGTGACGACGGGACTCCATGACGGGCCCTGTCCAAACCTCTTTAGAGAAGACAGGGCCCCGACCACCTGTCCTCTCTGAATGTCAGTCGGACTCCTCGGGTGATTACATACATGAGCTTGCTACAGCCGGCAGAGCACGGACTGTATTACGCATGCCCTCTTTTTATATCCATTTACATATTCATCTGTGTCTCTGGGGCCTCTGCGTTTCGCGGTCTTGTTTGTGTGACGTCATCTTACAGTGAGGAGGTTGTTTTACACCACATTTGTACGTTCTTCGAGACCTCTAGGTAACTGGAGAAGTGAGAGGGTTGTGCGCACGTAATCCAGGATAACCACACCGTCTGCTATTTACTTGGCAGATGGCCGTCCTAAGTCGGCACCGGTTGCCCATTGGTCTCGTTGGTTTATGTGTAGTCTTTTATGTTTCTATGTTGTGAGTTGGTGTTCCTTGTCCCTTTTGCGTCTCTTTCTGTGGGTATCTGTTCTGTGTTTTTTGCATGGGTGTTTTGGGATTTTGCTGTGGGTGCTGCAACCTAGTGTTGTTGGAGATCCCCTCCTTTCTTAGATATTGTGAAACGGTTCTAAACAGGAACGATGTAAATTTATTTTGGTCTATTAAGAATTCAGGGGATGTGATTGAAAAAATGAAATCTGGAAATTTCCAAGCCAATACAATTTCTTCATACGACTTCTCTAATATGTACACCACACTTCCTCATGACAAAATTAATGATCGATTATCTAATCTCATTAAATGGTGTTTTGATCGAGAGCGAAAAACTTACATTTGTACATCTGAATCGAAGGGTTTCTTTTCCTCGACAGAATACAAATCATACAAATCATGGACATGTAGTGACCTGTGTAATGCCTTGTCCTTCCTCTTGGACAATATTTATGTTAGATTTGGTGAGGATCTATACAAGCAGGTTGTAGGAATTCCTATGGGTACTAACTGTGCGCCTCTTGTTGCAGATTTATTTTTATACACTTATGAAAAAGAATTTATCCAAAATCTTCAAAAGCAAAGAAAATTTGATGAGCTGAAATGTTTCAATAATACTTCTAGGTATCTGGATGATATTCTAACCATTGACAATCCTGCTTTTGAATTATATAAGAATGAAATTTATCCACAAGAATTAACCCTTAACAAGGCAAACCTTTCAAATACAGAAACACCCTTTTTGGACCTAAATATCAAAATTGTAAACGGAAAGATTCATACAAGTGTATATGACAAAAGGGATGATTTTTGATTCAACATAGTAAATTTCCCTTGGCTTGACGGTGATGTTCCAAGATTACCGTCATATGGCATTTACATATCACAGCTCATCCGGTACGCTAGAGCATGTACTGATATTTTGGATTTTCACAGTAGAAATTTACAAATTACCAAAAAACTTTTTGGTCAAGGTTTCCGCTTTCATAAACTAGTTAAGACTTTCTGGAAATTTTACAAAAATTACAGTCAACTTCTTTTAAAATTCGGATCTATACATGCAACAGAGTACATTACTATGGGTATTACACAACCTGTCTTTTATGGTGATATGATAAACAAAATAAAAAGGATCAAAGGTAGGCAGCATAACCATCGAAAATGCGTCAGAATCATCAAACGCCTTTTATACCGTGGGTATGATCCTAATGTCACCAGACGGACACTAGGCTTGGTACTTGACCAATCTACAGTCTTGTACAAGCACATCCTTGAGACTTGCACTCTGACTGACTGTGACGACGGGACTCCTTGACGGGCCCTGTCTAAACCTCTTTAGAGAAGACAGGGCCCCGACCACCTGTCCTCTCTGAATGTCAGTCGGACTCCTCGGGTGATTACATACATGAGCTCGCTACAGCCGGCAGAGCACGGACTGTATTACGCATGCCCTCTTTTTATATCCATTTACATATTCATCTGTGTCTATGGGGCCTCTGTGTTTCGCGGTCTTGTTTGTGTGATGTCATCTTACAGTGAGGAGGTTGTTTTACGCCACAATTGTACGTTCTTCGAGACCTCTGGGTAATTGGAGAAGTGAGAGGGTTGTGCGCACGTAATCCAGGATAACCACATCATTTGCTACTTGCGTAACAGATGGCCGTCCAAAGTCGGCACCGGTTACCCATTGGTCTCGTCGGTTTATGTGTAGTCTTTTGTGTTTGATGTTTACATGTCGTGTGTCTCTTTTCCGTCTCGTGCTGTACTCGTCTTTTATGTTTTTGCATCGGGTGTTTTGGTGTTTTACTGTTAATGCTGCAACGGGGTCTTGTTGGAGATCTCCTCCCTTCTCTTTAAATAACGAAATGGTTCCACCGTAGTCAGTGAATGGTTCGGTAAGGTATGTGATGTCCGCCTCATCTCTTTTCACGTCCTCAATTGCGTCCAATGGAATAAATGGTAGTATGGCTGTCCGTCGTACCGATGTCTTTACTGCATTGTTGTCCTGCATGGTAGGGCCGGTTGCCTGGGCTCGTCTCCACATACACTGAATATAGTGGATAAAGCACCCCGTTGTTGTCAACACGGATGTGGATTGTGTATATCTGGTGGAACAGCAGTGGCGGATCCAACGCATTACTTCGATTTCTAGAACGTTTTCTGACAAATTATTTACTGTACAATCTGGAAATTAACGCAGTTGGATACACATCGAGTCTTTGGTATCGAAATATTTAAGTTTACTTTATCAGAAAATTGATTATATATATATGCCGACTGATTACATGCAGTTTACACAGTATCTTCAGGCCAGTTGTTATATATGTATATATATATATTTTTTTTTTCAGTGCTCAGAAGAGGCTCCATTTTCCTCATCACAGCACAAGTTTCTTTATTTCGTTTAATTTAAATACAGATACATGTTTATAATCTTAATACATATGTTATAATACGTAATGATATTTAGAAATGTATAATGTATATATATATATAGATGTATGTACAACAGTTTTCGTTAGTTTTGGTGTGAAATTAGTAGGAAAGAAATGCAAACAGCTTGTTTAATACCGAACAATTTTTATATTCCTTAATTAGTAGCTTTTTGGCAATTTCGCTTTTAAGCATATAGATTGAATTACTACTCAAAGATTTTCTTTCACTCCTATGATATGATTTATAGATGACAAAGCCAACTAACGACAGGACTATATTGACATCATTGTACGATTTATTACCTATTTTGTATCCAAAAACTATATGAAATAGTGTTTTTATCTCTTTTTCAAACTTTATGTGTTGGAAAAAGCGCTTAATTAATGTCCATAATATATCATTTTCCGAACAATCAATAAAATAATGGATGTAATCTTCCTTTTCTTGACATTTTAAGCATAAATCTGTATCTGCTATTTTCCATTTATAAAGAAGATATCCGTTAGGTAAGATATGATGTAAAAGCTTCCATCTATACATTCGCTCCTCGTTTTCTACAATATGATTAGTAATAAATTCGAATGCAGATGTTATGATTTCATTTCTCAAGGAATCAAAGTATTTATTCCAATAACTTAGTACGCTATTGTTTGATATTCTTTTTTCAAGAAGTACTTCGTACAGTGTTTTATTGTTTATATGTTTTATGTTATAAAATTCTTTTCGTCTATACGAATAAACTGTTATTTCTTTATCTCTTGAAGTATAATTGAATTTTCTTTTTTCTCTTTTAAGAATTTCTATCCATTGATTTGGTATTGAACTTTTAATTATTTGAATTTCACTTATCCAATTTGTTTTATTCTTTAATCTGTGAAATATATAATTTTCATTTATTTTCCCTTCTTTGTCAATTAAATCATTTATGGTTATAAATTCTGAATCAATCCAGTGTTTGAAAATCAGTGACTTATTTTCAAAAATAATATATTGGTTTCCCCATATAACTTGGTTTTGTATATTTTCATTTTCATACGGTTCGTCAGACTTTATTGTTTTTATCCAAGACATTAGTAAATATTGATAAAAGTCTGGTATTTTATTTATTTCTGGAATCTTTCTCAAATCTTTTATATTCATTTTAAAGATCAAAAAATCCACCCCAAATTTATTGAAATAAAGTCTTGGTAAGAATGTCCACGACTCATTGTCATCTGAATATATCAGTCTTTTTATCCATTTAACTCTTAGAAGATCTATATGTGTAACAATATCTCTTATGTTTAATCCCCCGTTTTCACTTTTATCTATAAGTACAGATCTTTTTACCTTTTCTCTTTTCGAGTCCCATATAAAATTGTAAATCATTTTTTCAAGCTGTTTGATTTGAGTTACTGAAATTGGTTGTGCACTAGCTATGTAAGTTATTTTTGGAATTACAAAGTTTTGAATAACCACTTTTTTGCCTATCATCGTCAATTTCCTTTTCTTCCAGTTTTTCAACAGTTTATCAATTGATGAAATTTTACTTTCCCAATTCATATTGTAATGAACCTTTGTGTTTCTTCCGAATATGAAGCCAAGCGATTTTACTGAATCAACCCATTTAATACCCATGTACTTGTTGTTTCTATATTTATTACATCCCAAATAAATTCCTTCAGTTTTATCTTTGTTCAAAGTCAAACCCGATAATTTTCCAAATTCATCGACAATTTTAATTGCCTTAGGTAAATCCGAATATTTCAAAAACAAAGTTGTATCATCCGCCAGCTGGGCAATTTTCACATTTTTCCGGCCTATTTTAATACCGTGTATTCTAACGCTTGATCGTAACCTAATTGCTAATAATTCAACCGAAATGACAAAGAGCAGACATGAAAGGGGGCACCCTTGTCTGATTCCACGAGATAGTTTATATGTACTTGTATTCCAATTATTATTTTTCACCGAACCTGTTATATTTGTATACAGAGTTTTCACCCATTTTAAAAATGATTCACCAAAACCGAATTTTTCTAAGCTTTTTAACATGAAATTCCACTCGATGCAATCAAATGCTTTATTAAAATCTAAGAAGAGAACACATGAATCTAAATTAAACTTTTCGGAATAATCAATAATGTCCTGGATTACTCTTATGTTGTATCCTACAAATCTGTTTTTGATATAACCATTTTGGTCCGTATTTATAATATTTGGCATTACTTCCTTCAGTCTACATGCTAATGTATATGCTGCTATTTTGTAGTCTATATTCAACAATGATATCGGTCTCCAATTTCTAAGATTTTTTGGGTCATCTTTTTTATAAATTAACGAAACAACGCCATGTTTTTGTGTATCACTCAATTCTCCATTTACATAACCTTCGTTTAATGAATTAACAACATGTCTTCCTATGTACTTCCAAAATTTCTGATAAAATTCTACTGTTAGCCCATCATACCCAGGACTTTTATTTTTCTTCATTCTGAACACTGAAGTTTCGCATTCATTAAAAGATAACATCCCTTCACATAGTTGTTTATCTTCATCAGATAATTTGTCTTCAATTTCTATGGAATCTAAATACATGTCTATCTTTTTTTCATCTATGTTTTCTGTAGTGTATAAATTACTGTAGAATTTCCTTATTTCTTCACAAATTTCCTGTTGGTTATCAATAACTCTTCCATCATTCAATTTAAGACTTTTTATAGAATTTTTCAATTGCCTCGATTTTTCTAGACCTAAAAAAAATTTAGTATTTTTTTCACCATTTTCAACCCAATTTATACGTGATCTTACCTGGGCACCGGTAGCCTTTTCAGAGTATAATTGATTCAGTGATTGTTCTAGTTGATTAATTTTTATTGTATTTACATTAGCCTCTAATTCTAGTTTAAGCTCTGATTCTAGTTTCTTTATTTCATTTGTGGCAATCTTGCTTTTATTTTTACAAAAATTAATTGTCAATTGTTTAATAGATATTTTTAATGAATCCCAAATTTTCCTTTTGTCTAAAACCCTAAATTCATTGCTTTGTTCTAGTTTTTTCAACATCTGTATCATCTGTTTACAAAAGTCTTCGTTCGCTAAAATTGTATTATTCATTTTCCACAATCCTGGTCCTCTGTCATTTTTATTATCATTTTTAATTTTCAGTGCAACTGCATTATGATCTGTAAACATTATCTGTGCAGGTCTTATATCACAACTTACAACTTCTAATTCTTTGTCAATCAAAAAATAATCAATCCTACTATAGCTACCAATAGTTTTTTTTCTCCATGTAAAGTGTGATTTATTTTGTTTTTTAACCTCCAAATATCATCAAGTTTGAATTGTTTTACCAATTGTTTTAGTCCGTAAGTTGATTTTATAGATGCTACTACTTTATTTTTCGATAATCTATCAATTTTGCTGAGTAACTCATTAAAATCTCCCCCCATGAGTAGACTCCCAGATTTAAAATTTTGGATAAGATCTATTTGCCTTTTAAAAAAAGAGTTTCTGGTTAGTTCATCGTTAGGTGCGTACAAGTTAATTATCGTGTAGTACATATCCTGTAATTCAATATTCAGAAATAACGATCTACCGTCGTTACTACAGTATTGATCTACAATAGATGCATTTAAACTTTTATTTATAATAATTGAAACCCCTCTGCTTTTAGATGTTCCAAAGCTATGAAAACAATTCGCAAAATCACATATTTCATTTTCAATAAGAGGTACAATTTCACTAGTAATATGAGTTTCTTGTAAATAGGCTATATCAAATTTTTGCTGTCTTAGCCACTGACATAGCCTAAATCGCTTTGACCTATCTCGGAGGCCCTGTGCATTCAAGGTCAATAAGCACAAATTCCTCCCCATAAGTAGCTAGATTATTTCATTTTACTCTTTGTTTTCTTTGTTTCAGACTGTTTTTCTATAGAGGGGGGAGTGCGTTGTTTTGAGCTACTTCTCCCTCTGTTAACATTAGGAGTTTCATGTTTTGCTGCTGACTCCCTTACCGATGTGAGAAACCTTTCAATAGATCCCTCATTTTTCTGTTTGCTTTTATTTTCATGGGGCTTTTTATTTTTGTTTTTATTTTTTAGCTCACCTGAGCAAAGCTCAAGTGAGCTATTGTCATAGCGCACCGTCCGGCGTCCGTCGTCTGTCGTCCGTCGTCCGTCGTCTGTCGTCCGTCCGTCGTCCGTCGTAAACTTTTCAACATTTTCAACTTCTTCTCCAGAACCACTGAAAAGATTTTCATGAAACTTGGTAGGAATGAAGTACTCATGGTCCCCTACAAGTGTTGTTGTTTTTCGTCCGGATCCATCAACAGGTGGCGTCACCACAGGCAAAAGTAGGTCACAGGGGGTACCCTCCTTTGACAAACTTCTTCTTCAGAACAGAAGCACGTATCGACAAACCAAAAGCATCAGGATGATCTAGAGAGATGTCTTAAGAAGTGTTGTTATTTTTGGTTCCACTCGGAAGTCAAATTTTTGACGCGTTTTTGACGTCTTTTAGGAATTTGTCAGAAATGCACATTTTTGCACTATTTCTTTAAATAACTCAATAAGTGTATGATTTTACACATTCATTTAGTGCATATTTATCATATTTAAGTTACTAAATGCTTTGATAAGTAATTTATTCTAAAATTTAATTTTTTTGATTTTTTATTAATTTTTTTCTTATGTGAATAGGAAAGGGGGGGGGGGGTTGATTTTCATACATATTCAACTTCTTCTCCAAAACCACTGAACAGATTTTCATGAAACTTGGTAGGAATGAAGTACTCATGGTCCCCTACAAGTGTTGTTGTTTTTCGTCCGGATCCATCAACAGGTGGCGCCACCACAGGCAAAAGTAGGTCACAGGGGGTACCCTCCTTTGACAAACTTCTTCTTCAGAACAGAAGCACGTATCGACAAACCGAAAGAATCAGGATGATCTAGAGAGATGTCTCAAGAAGTGTTGTTATTTTTGGTTCCACTCGGAAGTCAAATTTTTGACGCGTTTTGGATGTCGTTTCGGACTTTGTCAGAATGCACATTTTTGCACTATTTCTTTGAATAACTCAATATGTGTATGATTTTACACATTCATTAACTGCACATTTATCACATTTAAGTTACTAAATGCTTTGATATGTATTTTATACTGAAATTTTAATTTTTTGATTTTTTATGAATTATTTTCTTATGTGAAAAGGAAAGGGGGGGGGGGGTGATTTTCATACATATTCAACTTCTTCTCCAGAACTGCTGAACAGATTTTAATGAGTATTTTTTTCAATCATGAATAGATATGTTTACTGTGAACATGGACCCAAGTATTGTTGGTTCAAGTTCTGGTACCCTGGTAACTTTAGTTTCGTATAAGTTGGTACATGTTCATGTATGCAAGAGTTGTCTTTCTTTAATATTGATATATGTTTTTGAGGTTTAAATTTTTGGATTATCCATTCATTTGAATGTTATATATTTTGAATTATTAAATAAGTATGGAAAAGTAAACTAAATGATTTTAAAAAGATGAATAAGTATTTTCAAATTTATCTTGTGAAGACTTAGATATACAACTTTGAAATTACAATATTGAGAGCAGCTCAAAATATAAATGTAAGAATAGATCAATGTTATCAATAACACAGTGGAAGGAGGGGGAGGGATCCTGTTATTTTGCTTTAGCTTCTGTATAACTATCTCTCTCGGGTTACTTAGATTACTCAAGAAGAAGGAGGGGGGGGGTATGATTTTCATACATATTCAACTTCTTCTCCAGAGCCGCTGAACAGATTTTTGTTAAACTTGGTAGGAATGAAGTAATCATGGTCCCCTACAAGTATTGTTGTTTTTAGCTCACCTGAGCGAAGCTCAAGTGAGTTATTGTCATAGCACGTCGTCCGTCCGTCCGACGTAAACTTTTAACATTTTCGATATCTTTTCTGCAACCGCAGCACAGAATTTCATGAAACTTCACAGAAAGCAAGTACTCAATGCCCTCTATCAAGTTTGTGTTTTTCAAGCCGATCGAACATCCAAGATGGCCGCCACAGGCTCTGATTGGCTGACACATTTTCGACTTCTCTTCTGAAACTGCATCACAGAATTTCATGAAACTTTACAGGAAGCAAGTAATCAATGCCCTCTACCAAGTTTGTGTTTTTCGAGCCGATCGGAAATCCAAGATGGCCGCCACAGGCTCTGATTGGCTGACACATTTTTGACTTCTCCTCCAAAATCGCTGCACAGAATTTCATGAAACTTCACAGGAAGCAAGTACTCAATGCCCTCTACCAAGTTTGTGTTTTTGGAACCGATTGGAAATCCAAGATGGCCGCCACAGGCTCTAATTTGCTGACACATTCTCGACTTCTCCTCTGAAACCACTGCACAGAATTTCATGAAACTTCACAGGAAGCAAGTACTCAATGCCCTCTACCAAGTTTGTGTTTTTCGAGCTGATCGGAAATCCAAGACGGCCCTCACAGGCTCTGATTGGCTGACACATTTTTGACTTCTCTGCACAGAATTTCATGAAACTTCACAGGAAGCAAGTACTCAATGCCCTTTACCAAGTTTGTGTTTTTAGAGCTGATTGGAAATCCAAGATGGCCGCCACAGGCTCTAAATGGCTGACACATTCTCAACTTCTCCTCTGAAACCGCTGCACAGAATTTCATGAAACTTCACGGGAAGCAAGTACTCAATGCCCTCTACCAAACTCGTGTTTTTCGAGCCAATCGGAAATCCAAGGTGGCTGCCACAGGCTCTGATTGGCTGACACATTTTCGACTTCTCTTCTATAACCACTGCACAGAATTTCATGAAACTTCACAGGAAGGAAGTACTCAATGCCCTCTACCAAGTTTGTGTTTTTCGAGCCAATCGGAAATCCAAGATGGCCGCCACAGGCTCTGATTGGCTGACACATTTTCGACTTCTCCTCTCAAACGACTGCATAGAATTTCACAAACCTTCACAGGAAGCAAGTACTGATTGCTCTCTACCAAGTTTGTGTTTTTCGAGCTGATCAGAAATCCAAGATGGCCGCCACAGGCTCTGATTGGCTGACACATTTTCGACTTCTCCTCTGAAACCGCTTCACAGAATTTCATGAAACTTCACAGGAAGCAAGTACTCATACCCTCTATCAAGTTTGCGTTTTTCGAGCCTATACGAAATCCAAGATGGCCGCCACAGGCTCTGATTGGCTGACACATTTTCAACTTCTCCTCTGAAACCGCTTCACAGAATTTCTTGAAACTTCACAGGACGCAAGTACTCATTGCCCTCTACTAAGTTTGTGTTTTTTGAGCCGATTGGAAATCCAAGATGTCCTCTATAGGCTCTATTTGAATGACACATTTTTGACTTATCCTCTTAAATTACTGCACAGAGTGTCACCAAACTTTGCAGGAAGTAACTTGTACACCTTGTCATTCTCAAAGCTTCACTAAAAGCAATTTCCTTCAGGTCTTGACTTTGATTGAAAACATACATACAGTCTCCTCAGGTGAGCGATGTGGCCCCCTTGGGCCTCTTGTTTCTTTACCTTCCTGTCTAAGAGGCTTCTCAATAGTTTTCGTTGACGTTTCCTCGTTTTCACCCTCGGTATTTGTTGAAGCAACCTCCGTGTTGTCTTCTGAGTCCTCGGAACACGAGCTCTCTGCTCGGTCACTGTCATTTGGCGGCTCAGGTACTTCTGTGCGGTCTGTGTAGTTTTTTACCTCGCGCCTTTTCACGTACAACGTACCCTTTGGCTGACCCGGATACCAAACATTCGCCGTGTAACGCCCGACTGGCATCGTACGCGGAAAATCGACGACAAGCTTCTCTGTTATTACGATCCTATTCCCGTTGTCACAGTTTGTCAGCCTATTATGGATTCTCAGCTTCTCACGATAGAGACTCAATACTGTACAACCGCGTATTTCGAAAGCTCGGCGAATCTGGCCATCGTCGGCCGAAAGAGGCACGTTCGAAACCACAATACGGGTCGTTGTTCTGGGATCGAATTTGGGCAGTCTCGGATTTTCAGGATGTATCGGTACGTGCTTATATCGCAAATTTACACCACATGCCAGTAGGGAAACTCGATCTTGCATATTGTCGACGTATAATCGCCAACAGTTTCCCGTACGCTGAATTCCACATATATGATCGACAGATATTACTTCGCCTAGTGCGAAATAAATATCACTATGTGTGAGCCATTGGGACTGTGGAACCTTTTCCCTTCCAAAAATATCCCATTCATTAATAAAAACGGGCTTTGCGTTTCCATATCCAGCTGGGTACTCCTTGCCTCCATCACCATTATTTACCACCGCGCCTGGGTAACTCTTATTTGTTAGTTCACCTGTGTCACCTGTGTCCGTAGACAAAGGATCAGACAATGGTTCTACCTGAGTGATTTGATTACTGTTCTCCATTCTCTCAATGTTAAATGTAAACAATACAAATATCTACAAATAAGAATCAAATTTTCTTCTGAATGTTTTTAAATGTCAATCTTCAACATCTAAATACCTTCTAGTCCAATTTTTGGGTTTGAAAAACTTCTATTTCATATGAAAAATCTGCAGTTTTCTCGGAGCTGAAAATTACCTGTCCGTTCCGTAGTATGGTCAGATAAAAACCCAGTTGTTATATATTGTTGTTGGTTAATAATGTTTACTAACAACCATTTCAGACAAAATTGAGGGGAAAAAATGTGAAGAAATGCGAAAAATTCAAGACATAGAATTTAATGATGTTATCACATTTATCTTGTTTTAACATATATAACATGCAAACTTCATTACTAAATATCAAATGTAACGAAATACTTACGCCAATAAACAGACTATGGAATAAATGTTTGTAATATCTATGCATTTGTTTATGGAAAAATGTTGTAAATTCGGGAGATTTTTTGTTTTACAATCGGGCTTAAGTATTCTGAAAATTTGAATGATTAATTATTATCGAGTAAATACAAATATTGAAAAATCCGTGGTTTTCAGTGGCGGATACATGCAGAGGATGCGGGGGTTGCATCGAGGGGGGAGAGACGCGGGAGGCGGTCCGGGGCCTCCCTCGGGAAATTTTGCAAAAAAAATATGAAAATGGTGCAATCTGAATATTTGAAACCTGTATTAATTAGCTTTACCAAAAGTGCAATAATAAGAAAAGAAAATATGGAGTATCCATGCATAATTTTCACCGATTTTGGACCAGAGATACAATTTACCTTAAGATAAGGGTCGATCTTGGCACTGAACCTCATGCCGTATTTCTTCTGCATGGCGATTCGTATGTAAAAAAAAAAAATACATTCAATAGCTTCGTACAATGTAATTAGCTTTTTACCATGTTTATTGCGGAAAAAGTCGGCGGAGAAATAAAGAGAGCACATAGTCTTGCTGATTTTGTATATTTCATTCGATTATATCTTAGTTCAAAATGGTTTTTGGTGTATAAGCATGATAAGAGATGGACAATAGTCAAACTATTTCATCATGGTCTATACAGATCGATCCTCAAGAAAAACTTGTTATTCTAAATTGATTTTTTTCAAACAAAAGACGACTAGACTAGCGGGCATCATATAACTTCCAGCATATTTTAGCGGTCATTCGAATTTTAACGTCATGCAGATTTTTTTTTTCATTATATGGCATTGGTAACTTTGTTTTTTTCTGAAATTCCATCAAGACGAACATTGCCCAAACGTAAAAGCTCTACTGTCTATTTCCCAACAAATTCACACCTTGTACGGGGGTCAAATATTACGCAATCTATAGGCTTGCCTGTATATGACACGCCTGCGATCACTCTGATTTGAATATACAACCTCTATATATGAACTGACACTTATACCCGGCTAACTAAGGTCATCACTCAATGATAGGTAAAAGTCATACTTGGATAATTCCGAATACGCTGTAAAGTCGTTTTAGAAGACCCCCCCCCCCCCCCCAAGAAGATAGAAATAGATAATTAAATAAAATATAAAAATCAATCAATCAATCAATAAAACGTATGTGGTACCGATTTGTTTTTATCTATCTTCAAGTAAACAAGATATGGGAGTTTCATCCCTCACTGCCTTCAGATAGCCTCTAACACTCGCTTGGGTGCACATGACATCACACAAAGGGGCAGATAATTCAGTCGCGCCGCTTCAACGATTAGACTTTTCAGGTCGATTTACAGGAAAACGGACGGTCGGAAAAATATAATTCTTTTGAAATTTTTTCTCTAGGCTGAATAAGTAAAAAAAAATATAGGTTTTTTAGCATTTAAAAACCTTTAGAGGTGACCTTTAAACACAAAGAAAATACGAACAGCAAGAGACGCAAATGGTACAAATAAGTTAAAGAAGATCGTGACGACAATCTCAACAGCACTCACAACAGAGCACCAAATTTAAATAAGGAACGCCAAATCACAGGGAAACATCAAACACAAATGCAACGAGGTTTCGATACGATGAATTTAAAGCAAATTTCTATCAAACTATCCACGCATGATATTGGAACAGAAGTTCATGTATACATCTTTCACCTCACCTCACCTCACCTATCCTCTTCGTGCCCACTGGCACATAAGGCCCCTCATACATCTATCAGAGAGGTTTTAATATAAAGATGACCTTTATATTTATTATATTTCAAGGCCACCCATTGCATTTCGGAGGTCATTAAACATTAAATGAACAGATATTACGAAAATCCTGATTTTGTCATAAACTGAAGGTGCCAAAAATTCAGAAACCTTGAGATATTGAACTTAAAAGTCATATGCCAAAATTTGATTAATATAACACTAATATCTTATATATTAAATATTTCTTCACATCCATCTTTGAATATTGAATTCTTGATGAGTATTTTGAAAAAAAGGAACGAAATTTGTATTTTCTTGTTTTTTGACAGAAAAATATTTTCCTATGAAATTGTTACAGATCAATAAATTCTAAGATTTTTCTTTTTTATATTCATGAGCTTTCATAATAAATATGATTTGAAAGAAGCTTTGTTTTGGCCCTATATCAATGAGACATCATATCTATATTTTTTGCTATTTCGGAAACTTATCATTCATCGAAAAATACTATCGAATTAAAGGAGGTTAACATCTTAGCACCGTCCCTCAAATGCTATTCTGAACATAAATTTTATTTGGATATGCTACTGAATCGACCCAGCAGGAATTTTGGAGCCGCGGACTTTCTGTAAAGTAAATGCAGAAATCTAAATTCTAAAAATAACGCAAGAGGACGCTAGTGAAATGAATTCGGACCGCTTACGAAAAACACTTTGGCTGGAAGCATCACTGATGAGAATTTAATATTCGATACACGTGTCTGGTTGTTGAAAATTGGTTTGAGATTTTCTTCCAGATCGCGTAGAGTTGGAACCCTTCCGCATTATTATGAAAATATTCAAATAAAAAATCATCAAAATAGGTAACAAAAAATTCAATATGTTCTGCAATATTTGAGTCTCAAAGTAGAAATGACCTTGAACAATTTTATTGTTTTATGTGTATTATTTATCCATGCATACATTTTGACAAGATTAGGCCATTTCTTTGTTATTTTCTATTTTGCGTCCTCGTGCTGGTAGGTTTTGAGCCCATAAACATAAAACAAAACAAAATTAAAATACTAAGATCTTTTGTAAATTAAATGTGTTTTCTACAAAAATTAAAGAAGAGTTGTATAATTTTTGTATTCCATGTAAAAATGTAAAAGTTCTGCAATGACTCATTGTCAATCGATCTTTTGTTGACTACAATATGCCAAGATGATCAAATGAAACAGGTTTCTGTCAGATTTCACACAGTCACAATATAAAATTGCAACTTTGTTTTAAATGCTTGTTTGTTTTTCTTCCTGGCTGGCTGGTAGGTTTCTCAATTTCAAAAGGACGCAAATCAGAATAAAAACAAGAAATGGCCTTATGTGACTTTAAAGAAGAATAAAATAAATTGACCACTTTCCAGTTCCGCGCCACCTAGCGTCGAAGTGCTGAAAACAGGGTGTCATGGCCGTCGAGAAGGGCACAGGCATCTGTCGCTTCGTTTATTGATGTGTGAATTTCGGGCAGATAATTCTCTTCTATCTTGCTAATTATCGATTATATATGCTAAGATAATCGTTTTAATATGTCTTGATATATTTATGACATATAAATGTGATGCTCTTGACAAATTAAAATCATTAATTAGCAAAAATTAGTAATGTAAAACGGGGCAGTTTTGATAGGTTATGGAAGTTATTTGTCGATTATCTCAAAATATGAGACAAGAAATCATTCATTTGATTAATCTCAATGTCAGTTCTTATTACCGACTCCTATATTATACACGTGCATCCCGTATATATACACAACCAGTCAATCGGCGCCTACCTTTGTGGAGTCAGCCATGCGTTCATGCATGCTGACAAAATGTCTGGAATGGTCAGATAAAAAATAATAGTATATAAATATGTTATAATATTTATTTTAGAGCGTTTGTGTGTTTATATAAAATTTATATTCTTTCGACAAAAACTACAAGAAACACGTACCTTTCGACTTATTTTTTTCATTATTATAACTAAGTGGCATTGAGTTTCATATGCAATCCTACATTCCCCTCTCTCCTCAACAGAATTCAATTTTCATCTTTAATCATTATTATCATTTAAAGATGTAAGGAAATTGTTAAGAAAAGAAAGAGAGGCGTGATAAACACCATATATCTCATTTAAAATAAACGTGCCAAATGAAAAGGTGGTCCCGCATTTTTTTCCAAATCTATTTTTTTATTTCGAACTATAACTTAAACAAGGAACTCTTAACATATTTATTTATATACCATGATTATCCATCCGAATTTTAGAAAAAAACAGTGATAGATTCTCCATTATTAGTCGCCTATCGGCAACACCAAAGGGGACTCTTATTTTTTTTTAATTGGTGGGGGGATCTTACGCATTTAAAAAGAAATTCTTACTTCACTATTTTTTTCATTTATTTTTTTTCCCGATTTTTCTACCTTATTTTCATATTGACTCGTTCTTTGTTTGTCTTCTTCTTTCATCCATTTAAGAAACCTTCTTTGATTCCTTGAGATTTTAAATTTTTTTAAGAGAGCTCTTTTAATACGACACATTATTTCTAGCTGAGATCTTTAAATCAAAAATATATTATCAGATGAATTTCTTTTTTGTATCAATTTTAAAAAGGAAGAGAAAAAAAAAAAAGACGACGAAATAAATAAATACAAGATGATGAAAAAGATAATAATTACCGTAAAACTCTTCCGTGTGAACAGGATGCAATGAAAACATGCACTACATGTGTAAGCTGACCGCAGTCCGTGTACATGTAGCAAGTATATAAGTTTACATATTTAAGAAGTTTACATTTAAATGAAATTTTCCCTGTGAATTTAAGGAGATTGAATTCATTATGAAGATATTCTTATTTTCCCTCTCCCTGCATCTTATTTGAAATGGCCGCATGGCGATAATACGCTCTGATGATTTTCATACCTGGTAGGTAATGAATATACGTACCCTGCACGGTTGATTGACATGTGTGTACTTGTCAAAACCACGATTTGTTAATTGGGATGATACTTTTAGAAAATGGATTAGTGCAATGAACGAACAAATACGAAGAAAACCAACCATAATTTGTTTTTCATACCACAGAAAATCTGGTTTTTAATTTACAAATAAATGTTTAAATATGCAGAGAAAAATAATGTATAGCATCTTTTCTTTCAGAAAGGACCTGTAACGATAAGGCGTAAAATCTGCCCAAAAATAATAAAATTTAAAAGCACTTCATTTCTTTAATCAAGTTGGCGAAATACTTTAAAAGATAAAACCCCTTCAAAATCTGAAGAAAATTTTTCATAAAATTGCTCTTATAGAGAGATATTTGAGTATAAATGTGCTTATTTTGTATAGAAATCAATGAAAATCTGAAAAATTTCATAAAATATCGTTCCCCCCTTTGGAACACAACACCACTTATACCTAAGATGTATTTTCATAATACAAATTTTCTGTTAAAGCGGAGTTGTGTTCCAAAGGGGGGAACAATAGTCAATTTACGAAAATGCGATTGGGCGGGTAGGGGTGAAGGAAAGATTTGAAATGAACAGAGAATTAGTAATTGGCATTTGATTCGCTTTCGACATATAATAAAATTCTTTATTAATAGTTTCGAATTTATCAATTTTCAACAAAAAATATTCGTTGTTGTTTACTTTTTCACTATCAAACTCCTTTATTTAAATTTTGGGCATTGATAATTCAACAACCCCTCGCAATAAAAATTAACGTTGACGACTGAAGTACCAGAAAATCTTAGAAAATGCTCAAAACTTCCACGGTAACATTCACAAAGTATTTAGAAAATGTAATTATGGTAAATGTAAATGAAGTATTATTTTATATAGTAAAAAAAAAGCTTATTCAAACTATTTTTATAACGGCGGCGTTGTTAATTGTACAATATAATTGAGAGTGAGTGTTCGATTATATATCTCTGGCCACATGTTTACGGTATGATAAATCCGGTTTATAACATTTGGAGAAAATCATGTTTTAGCACGATATTTCTTATTGAATCTTCTCATTGTAGTTCATTTTAACATTTTGATCAACAAAAGCGACCGATTGTTAGAAAATTTTCGACATTTCACTCGCATGATTTATATCATAAAAAAGACCACCCACCCTCACTTCTACGTGAAAATATAGGTTGTTTCTCATAATTATGTCAATAAAACTGCTATAATTGATTAAAGATACTTGAAATAAAATGATTTCATGTACAGGAAACATTTTAAATAATACTAGTTGAGCTGGTATCGCAAGTAAAATTTGGGCAGATTACGGCTTTTAACGTTACAGGTCCTTATTTATAAATAATTATAAAACTAATTAGTCGGGTATTTTAAAGGACTTCTTTTGCTTATCGATTTTGAAAAAGCTTTTGACTCTTTATCTTGGAATTTTATAAATAAAACTCTGAACTTTTTCAAATTCGGAAATTCAAAAAATGGATAAACCTATTTCATTCAAATATTTCATCTGCAATTATACAGGGCGGGAACCTTTCTTCATTCTTTAGGGTAGAACGCGGCTGTCGTCAAGGTGACCCAATCGCATCATATATCTTCATATTATGTGCTGAAATACTTGCTATGAAAATAAGGAAAAATAAATTAATCAAGGGTATAAAAATTGCTGATAAAGAATATGAAATCTCGCAGTTCGCCGACGACACGACAATTATTTTAGATGGATCAAAATTAAGTTTAAGAAAAAGTATGGATGCATTACAATTTTTCTCAGATCTCTGGTCATAAAATCAATTTATCAAAGACTCAGGTCATATGGATAGGGAGTAAAGCTAACTGCATTGAAAAATTATGTTTGGATTTAAATCTGAATTGGGGGATAACAAGTTTTAAGTTATTAGGAGTTAAAGAAGATCCTGACGATAATCTCAACAGCACAAAATAAAACATCGACGGACCCCTAGCAAGCTAGAGGTGGGACCAGGTGCCCGGGAGGAGTAAGCTTCCCCTGTTGGCTAGCCGCACCCGCCGTCGATGTTTATGAAGCATGGAAATGAAAATATATAAAAGTCATGCACTGTCTTACGCGAGGTCTATATAGAAAGTGCTATGGCGACAATGACAGGGAAGTATATTCAAAACATTTACTGTCAAACCCCTCGCGGGAACTTTTTTACGAGCTCCACACGGCAAAGGGCATAAGTGTGACACAAATTAGTTAAAGAAGATCCTGACGATAATCTCAACCGCACTCACAATAGAGCACAAAATAAAACATCGACCGACCCCTAGCAAGCTAGAGGTGGGACCAGGTGCCCGGGAGGAGTAAGCATCCCCTGTTGGCTAGCCGCACCCGCCGTCGATGTTTATGAAGCATGGAAATGAAAATATATAAAAGTCATGCACTGTCTTACGCGAGGTCTATATAGAAAGTGCTATGGCGACAATGTCAGGGAAGTATATTCAAACACTTACTGTCAAACCCCTCGCTAGAGTTTGATATAAATCTTCAAAACATAACTTCATTAAATTTTAACAAAGTTCTCATTGAAGTTAAAAACATAATAAGCACATGGGAAAAAAGGAACTTAACTCTATTAGGAAAATTGACAGTAATTAAAACTCTACTAATACCCAAGTTCAATCACATTTTCATTTCACTGCCAAACCCTACAGAAAAACAAGTAAATGATTTAGAGAAAATGATGTATGAATATCTTTGGGGAGGGCCTATACACAGAGTAAAAAAGGATGTAATGGAGCAATCATTTCAAATTGGGGGTATAAAAATGATCAACTTACAAAATTTTATAGATTCTTTAAAAATCACTTGGATTCGGAGAATTATAGCTAATGAAAAAGATTGGTATAAAGCTTTCTTTTTCAATATCAAATCAGAAATAAGCTTTGGGTGTGGAGACAATTATGCAAAAAAAATATCTGTGAATACAAATGATCTGTTTTGGAAAGATGTTCTGTCAGCTTGGCATAAACTCTCCAATATAACAGAAATCGACTCTATTGAAAAATTGAATAACAATTTTGAATTTCAGAAAAAAAAATTATATTAGGATACTTTGATGAAAAAGGTCTGAATAACATAATTTTACAGACTAAATATTATATTTATACTATGAGATGCTTAGAAAGATTACCAAGTTTACATGGCCTACTATTATCCTTAAAACACATGTTTAAACTTTTAAAGTATAATGCTGTGAAAAATAATAATTAAATGAGTTCTCAATTAACTGGCAGAACTGGACTTCTGTTTTATTTGATACCCCCATATGACCTGGGTCTTTGAATTGCCCCCCCCCTACCAACTAATGTTTTTGCTTAATTTTCATGTGATTATAAGGGTGGGAGGCAATGCTTACTTTATTTATTTATTTTTTTCTCAACTTAAACATGTCTACTCAATTCAAGCCTCATCCAATATCATATATTTATATATAATACAGACTCTTCATTGCCAACATATACTTACATTTCTTTTTGTATGGTTTTATATCAATTTCACTGTATATTTCTCATTCTAATTCATTCTGTTTGTTTCACGCATTCTGATTGGTTCACAGGATTTCTACAGGCATGTATAACGACGATATTCATGCCGCAAACCGACTCACTTGACTTACTTCAAAATTTATTCCTACGTAAATTTGCACGTTACAAGCTTTAGCGCACTTTTTGTGTATGACGTCATGCTTCCCTTTGTTCTTCGCTACTGTGACGTCATACTGTGACGTAAAACTACAAGGTATGAGCTTGTAAATGGCGTTCTCCACATGTAAACAACAGAGAAAGTAAGCTTGTTATTGATAATACTTTGATTTTTCGCCATTGTAATAAATACGAAGCAGTTGTATTTCATATTTTGCAGCGCAATAATTTCTGTTGGTCGTTGTTAGTCCTCCGTAGCAACGACACCTCTAAAGCGATGCTTGAGACCCTCTGAAGGGTATAAAATGTTAATATGAATTATGGCAAAGCCCTTGAAGCGAAGCGAAGACGGTACATGAAAATTCCGTAAAAAAATCGCATGGGCTGTCTAGTCACTTTTTGCAGTGTTTATACAGGATACGAAACTATGGATTAAAAAAAAAAATGATAGAGCATACGAAACTATGGATTCAAAAATTTTCATGTAGGATACGAAACTAAGGACTCAAAAAGTTTCAGTGCCCTGTTGCACACATATATCCTATTACTTTTCAACCATTTCACTACTTTTCATCCTAGCTTTATATTACACACTGTAAAAACTGAATCTACACCATATAGCTACAAAAATAGGGATCATCTAGAAATATGTTCGTATAAAAACTGACTAAAATGGCGGCGCCCATAAGATAGTGATTCTTGGTTGAAGAAAATTGAATTGTCAGTATATATCTTTTCTTGTTTATTTTCGTTCATTTCTCCACTTGTTTTGTATATATGTGTTACCATTAAAGCTTGCTCAGAGCAAGCGGGCCCTTCGGGCCCGCTTGCTCGCTTCGCTTCGCTAAAATATGTCACATGAATTAGAATAGGGATAAACGTACTGTGTTTTGTGGTTCCGACAGGTATATGTTGGATATACTGTTGGAAACATACGTTATACCGTCGGGGACAAGCCCCGACGGTATAACTGCGTTTCCAACAGTATATCCAACATATACCTGTCGGAACCACAAAACACAGTACGTTTATCCCCTAATTATATTTCTACGATAATTTACACATTTTACCCATATGTATTAAAGCAGTTGGCTCCTGACGATTTTGAATTCACTGCGCAACGCGAACTATCGTATACCGGTCGGAATGACGTAAAATGTAAGAAACATGAACAGAAGGCTTACAAAATAAAAAATTATATATGTTTAATCAAATAACAAAAAAAAAACATAATGATACATAATGAATCAATTTTTGTTGCTGTAAACCCGCTGGCTGCGACAACCTTGTTCAAATAACGTTACGTCACAGTGAGAATTTTTGACGTCACGCGGCAAAAATAACGTTCGTCCTTCCCGCCAAGTGTAAATGAGCTGTTACGCTGCAAGACTTGGATTGCTTCATGATCTATTTTATTTTTCTGTAAGCCCTGTCAATTTAGAAGGTAATTTAAAATTTGATACATATGCTTTTAATGAGTATATTTGGATTTTAAGTGTTAATAAAAACTAGTAAAGATACCCCGAGAGACGCCAAATCATCTAAAACGTAACGAATCTGCACTAGAAAAGAACCCGCGCTAGCGCGGAAAAGATTAACATAAATGCACCATATATGACTCTCGTATGCAGACTGGTACTTGTACAGAGGAATTCTGTTCAGATTTATATGAAATGAATTTAAATAATATGATTTCCATCCAATTACGGACCGTCATCTCAATATGTCAAAATCAAAAACAAACGAATTTACGACTACGCAAGTTCGATCTATTTCATATATTTTTGCATGATAAAGTGATTGAAATCGGTATTCAGTTTCCGGAGTGATTTGAGCGGAAAGTAGCCAATATTTGACAAACCTTTTCCCAGTGACGGATTATACGCCCCCACCCAAACCCTAAGATTTGCAAATCATAGGTATAAAACTATAAATATCTATCGAAAAAAGATGCATACATGTATATGTAAATATTTAAATTACTACCTCTTAGTTCATATAATTGTCAAATGCATCAATTTCCATTCAAATTACAGTCACGAAAATTGGTTCTAAATGGCTGAAATGCAAGAGTTTCGGGGGGGGGGGGCCACCATAGTTCCCCTAACAGGGCTCCGCCTTGGACCTCGGCGGTCCCCAGACCCCTCGCAAATTTTACGCCCCCCCCTTCCCCAACTCAAGAGATGGATCCACCAATGTTTCCTTAGTAACATTTTTGGAAGAATTAAAGTAAAGCTCATGAACTTTTTTAAAACACAATGTGAAAAGTAAATAATCAAACTTCGAAGAAATGAAAAAAGAAAGCACAACAAACTTCGAAGAAATCTTCATTACGCATTCGCGTAACCAATATTTTGAAAAATGAGAGGGAGCTGGGAAACTGTCGAAACTGCAAGTGATTATGATCGTTATTTTTTTTTTTTTTTTATTTATTTATTTATTTATTTTTTTTTGGTTTGTTTGTTTGTTTGGGGTTTTTTTTTTTGGTTCCTTTGTTTTTGTTTTCTGTTTTTTGTTATGAGAGAGGGGCTCCGCAGGAAGTTGAGAGTGAGGGAGAGATCACATAAAAAATATTTATTTTTTTCGTTAATTCGCTCAATTTTTGAATGTGATGTGGTAGAAAAAAATATCTTTTGTTGACGCGTCTCAAGTTCACCTCATTTACACTCTTATCGTGTCTTTTTATCATCTGTACAAGACATCAACAAATCTTCCATCTTCATATAAATTTGCAAATGACAAATTTTATGTTTTATTTTTTGATATTCCTTTTATCTCTAACATCGAATGTGAATGAAACAATAGTGTCGGAATGAAAAAAATTATACTTGTAACAAGTATATATCATCCATTTTCGATCGACTTTTGGTATTCGGTTACCGAAGAAAGTAACTCAGTTCTGTGATCAGAGAGCTCCTTTATATAATACCGTTTGTATATATATATATGTATCCTTTCTCATTTATTCCGAACTTCGTGTTTATACATGTATACTTTTACTAACGACGAAATGAAATGAAAATATACATGTACACGTTTACAAAATAATGTGTTTTAAAAAAGTAAATGATCAATGTAAATGTCCCTGGTCAAGCATTATTATAGATCCACCTGTCATGTTTTGTTGGTGTCAGTATTTGTCAAGAAAAAAAAAATTGTGCAAATGTTCATATCTCGTTCCTTGAATCTATTTAGAGGTACGCAAATATTATTAATTTAATTATTTTCATATAGTGTCTGTATTACGCCTATACAAACGTTATGACGTCATTAACGTGGTGCCCTGTTCAAATATTACGTCGCCAGTTTTGAAATTGAACATCAACAATGCTTTAATTTCGTCAATTGCAAAGTAAGCCAGATACCTAAATAGTTATTTATTAAATCATAAGCAATGACTATAGTAGTAATCTGTCAATCGATGTATTGACAAAAACCGATACACAAACAAAATATAATCCGCTTCGATGATCGGATGCCGATCCGCTGGAGGAGATGGAAGGGGGGGGGGAGGTATTTGAAAATCCTGTGCAGGGTACCTTGTAACGCAAATAGCGTGAAAAAGAGCAGGTTTTGCTAAAGTTTGAGTTTCGTATATAGCTTGAATCAATGACAAAATCGGTATATAACATGCATGACCAGCATTGTTGGTACAGATGCTACGCAGCACTTTGTCAACTTTAAAAGTTGGCACTGATCAACAACAAAAAAAGTAAACGGATGCATTATGTCAAATATACTTTCCTGTCAATTGTTAATTATCAGTCTACCTATGATTAATCTTATGATAAGGATTAAAAGATAGAAAAATATGTAGCAAACATGTCAAAATCGAAAAGAATTACTGAAATCTAGGTAGATAAAGGGGCAGTCAGAGGAAATTCTATCTGTATTTCATGTTTTGGGTGGTAAGCCTAGACTATTTTCATTGCAGTCAATATGCCTTATAAGAAGGAACATAAATAATGAATGTCAGAGCAAATTTAATTCTTATTCATCTTTTTATTATTGGAAAAGGCCAAAACTTTGGTAGAAAAACCTTGAAGTCAGAGGAAACTCTGTCCATATCTTCTCTTTTTGCGAGGCAACCTTATAATTTTTTTTTAAAAATATAATGTACTAAAGACATCAATCATGGGTTAGTTATTACTTTAAAAGTGACATCACTCCTTGTCGCACATATTCTGACAATTATTCACCCTACACGGTATGCTAAAAGCCATATTTTACATTTATGAGATGCTACTTTTAAGGGTCCTTAAGTATAACAAAAATTAAGATTTTCTCCCCTTTTATATTAGTTTGTTTTCTTACCACCCCATGCTTTAAAAAAAGTAAAAAAATAAATTAATAAACAAATTGAGTAATTTTCTGTACAGCTTTAAAATATAGCACCATTCATAGTTATCCGAGTACTGTATTTGACAGTGGATTAAGGTGCCTACTTTGTAAGCTATTTACCTTAAAATACTTCTGACAATCAATACTTAATTTTACATGAGAGCAATGTTCCATTATTACAGTTAAGAAAAATAACAATTTTAAGTTTATGACATCACTCGTAATATGAGAACCCAACGTCCTTAAGGAGGTATGAGTGTGAACCGCGTTTTCAGGGAATCATAGAAATTGAAAATAATTGTCTACATACAAAAGAATACCCCTTCCTTCATCGATTGCAATATCTCATGGAAAAAAGAGTGTAGCCGTT
The DNA here is from genome assembly GCA_033119305.1 of Pinctada imbricata. Lineage (NCBI taxonomy): Eukaryota > Metazoa > Mollusca > Bivalvia > Pterioida > Pteriidae > Pinctada > Pinctada imbricata. Next base: position 56,449,000 of record VSWD01000006.1, on the reverse strand, counting down.
TGTCCCCTATTTACCGATAAAAAGGGAGGTAACTCTGCACATTTTTTTCTAAAACATTGTCCCAACTTTGGACTTTATTTTAAAAATCAACATAACACAGTACGAAGTAAATTTTTATCCATTGACGTAGCAAATGAAGTAAATTTATCTTTTTCGAAAAAAATATGTTTGTTGCCATGGTAACCATGCTGGAGAATGACATTTATTTCATCCCATTTTTGACAGTAAAACTGTATGAAAAGTTTAAAAACATTAATTTTCGAAGTAGATGGCATAATAGAATTTTGATAAAATGTTTCTTTTATCATCTAGCGATACATGCTAAAGATAAAAAGATAATTTATAGAAAAAAGAGTGTAGCCGTTTTAAAGATATTCAGCTTAGAATTCCTCTGACCAAGCCAATGGATATGATAAATCCGTTGTTTATGATTGAAAATGGAAAGTTGTTATATATCTATACATTTTATCTGAGATTTCTAATAATCTGGACTTAAGACTAAAAATTTGAGTCATATTCTGATCAATTTCTTAGTCATTTTCCCCCAACACTTAGCGCTTTTAAGCACCGAAAACGTAACGTGACGTAGCGCACGTCGTGACTCTCACTTAAGGTAATGCTCGGCTAGTACATGTATATTGTTAATCTCAGTGAAGGAGAAAAAATGGATGTTTAAGATTCCTATATGTATGCTTCATCTGTATATCATCTCTCTCAAAATTGATTTTGCGGCATCTACACGTATCTATTTATTCATGTACATGTAGTTTTGACATTCGTACATATTGTACCAGATTTTAAAAAAATGAAGCAACTTTAGTAAAACAACGATACGAAGGATCTCTTAATCTCTTGATAAAGTTTGCTTTGAAATAATTTCACTGTGTACAATCCACGACGGGTACGGTTGTTTCGCTTCATTTTCCGGTTTCACTTTGTAATGTAGGCCTCACACTGTCCCGATTATGATATCCGATGGACACACGAATATGAAATTTTCAATTTCGTGCGAAGTTACTCCCGAATATGGTTAAGATCCGCTCAGCAACCGATGTTTTTACGATGCTAAAAGATGATTGCACGATGCTAAAAGATGACTACACGATTGTATCCGAACCGCTCTCGATGACAACACGACGTGACGAATTTTATCTTAAAACATATCCGAAGGTCATACGAAGGCTTACGATGTATTAACGAAGGCTATTAGATTGCTTCACGACGTCGTATCTTGAATGCGATGCATCGGATTATAACCAGGAATGCATCACGTTTTGGATGTTTAAAAATTCTTGTTAAATCAGTAGCACAGTATCAATGGTTTCTTCCTCCGTCTTTTATTATTTCTGTCTCAGAAAAATACAAAAAATACCCAAAAGTAAGTAACTCAAATATATGTTATCGAATATCTGAATCGCACTGTCTATTTAGCATTGTTAGCAAAGATATATGAATAATGATTCTTATCATGCTCGACCATCTTTGAAAGTTTGATTTTACAAGGCATATCATTACAGTTCTTGTGAAAGTGTGACTACTAGACGGATAAATAGACAACGGGTTCAGTTATCAGTGACCTTTGCGTAGCAGTTGACATGTATTTTTGTCAACAAAAAATCGTCTTAAAATATCACGAATTTCATTTATAAACATCATTGGTGGAAACAAGTGGAAGATGTGATGATTCCATGTAAGAAAGATAAAAATGGGTATATGTCACAACAAGATACTAGTATTACCAGTAATTAACAAAAATACTGAGTCTGTACATGCTCTCTTAGATGCATTTAAAGATGCAATGCATTATCAAGGCACGTCATTTTGCTTTATAATGCATTGATTGTGAACTTGCAAATTTGAAGAAGACAGAAAAGATTTTATTTTGATAAATTTGGATTAACTTAGAAAAATACTTTGAAAATGACTTTGAATATTATGTATTTGAAATGTTTTGTTTAATATTTGTGTCTGTCATCTTTTGTATCGGGATCCCATCTTAACGTCATCGTACTAGAGTACGATGACATTACGATGTCATTTCGATGGAATTACGAGGTTGTCACGAAGTCGTATAACCTTCCTAACTCCATCGGGAGGTTCTTGACACGTTCGCAATGTCTTCGTATGGCAAAATTTCCCCGATGGTCCCGATGGTAATTCGAAGCAGAAACGAAGATGTTACGAATACGCAAGATGCCTTCTCGATGGTCTTACGAAGGGCACGAACCTGTTTCGAATGTGGTCCTTCGGGAGTGCCATCGGGAATTTTTTGGCATGTCAAAGATTTTGACAGCACTCCCGAAGTTGATCCCGAAGTTTGACAAATCAAGCCGGCGGTTATACGATGGCTCAAGATGGCCTTACGAATAGCCCGATGATATTACGATCACACCCGAATTTGAAAAAATCATTTATCGTGTGGCCATCGGCTGCTTAAATCGGGACAGTGTGACGCCAGCATAACGGAGATTTTAATTATTCAGGTCTAAAAATCTCATTTTATATTGGTTTCCCCAAAACATAGGTTGGATTTTTTTGTATGTATGGTACCAGAATAGATGTAAGTTTGTTTTACAACAACATGTCGGTTAAGATCTATTAAATTATTAAAGCAAATCACATAACTTTGACGCAGAATGTGTCCCAAGTCAAATTGAACGTGTGATTGTCCAGTTAATTTTGCATTAATCTCAGTCAAATTGCAAACATTGATATCAAAATGATATTTTTAATATTTAGAAATAACAGCAAAGTCATTGTATTAGCAAATCATTTGTAAAATACTCCAATATTAGCAGCTAAAATGGATATGTGGTTTTTTGACTGTACGTGTTTGTAAAATACGTACTGTACGGTTTATATTTAGTCGTTTTATTTCATGAAAGCGAATTTGCCTTAAATATTCATTTTCTAGAAGAAAAAGCACCACCAGTGACGTATATATATGTATCATATAAGTCGAGAGCAATGTTATTTTCAACAGGTTACTAGTTATCTTCGATTTTCAGTGCAGAGTAACATCCTCTGTACAACAAAATGAAACTATGGTTCAAAGGAGCTGTTTAAGATAAGGTGTGAAATATGTCCTGAAAAGTCGAATTTTCAAAATGCAAAAACTGAGAAATTTTTTCGGTAAAAATAAATAGTAGCTTGGTCCAGATATGAATCTTCTGTCATCTTGGAAAAAATATTCAAAATATGACCGATTTTTGGGTCAAAATAAGCGTTTTTCCCATAGAAATCAAGTTTTTCTAGAACATTGTCCCCCCTCGGTTCAGAATGCCACTTTCACCAAAAGTGTATATCAATAAAACACATTTTCTGGCCAAGTGAGGTTCTGAACCGACGGGGGGGGGATATGTCCCACAGACGAAAAACGAAAAAAAGGGGATTGATGAATATTTTAAAATCAGTCTTTAGAGCTGTAAAATAAATTAAAATTGCATTTTTTCCCTTTAGAATCATGTACAAATCTATTCCGATTGTGCTCCGATCAAATATTTAACCGTTAGGTAGGAAATAAACGAGAATGTTGTCTTATTTCTACACTTAGCGTATTTCGCGCCTGAAAGCTACATATGTGGCTGATAAATACGAAATATAACCGTTTTTCAGTTTCCGGATTGTGGATTTTGCCGATTATATTGATATAATAACCTCAAGGTTAATTTCTCTTATCCAATTTTGATATTAAAAGGCACAGAAGTATAATATAAATCAATTTTATGTAAAGTAATGCTTTTTTTTTTGGTGAAGTTTCGCTCGATATTGTAGGTTTTCTCTCATCAGTACCCCCTACCTCTTCAAATAGTGATTATAACATCTTTCACCAAATCTATTTAAATAAAATTCCTACTTGGAATCTTCTAATACTTTATTTATCAAACCCAACTACTTTTTTCCTGAAATAGAAGGACAGTGCATGAGAAATAATCGAGTGATTTCAGGGCTAAATCAAGCCCTTAATGCTCAGCTCCTTCAACTTATCTTTATAGAAGACAGATAACAGACAGACATGACAGACATTCCAAATTTTGTTTGTCTGGGAGAATACGTATATGGTGCGTATTCTCCCAGACAAACACAATTTGTAAGTGTGATACAAAATCAAATTCGTTATTGGTATATAACACATTTTTTTTTACAAATTGCTATGGCTAAAGTGACACAAAAAAGAAAAAAATTCAAAAAAATGCATGTACAATGACAGATTTACAACAAACAACAATAGGTATACAACAGATTTACAACAAACAACAATAGGTATAGTTACGTAGCGATATGATGCAAATATGACTAAAAGATGCTGTGAGGCCGATTACAAATATTTATATATATACAGTGATATAAATAGATAAACAAAAGTGGTACAACCTCAAGATTTAGTATACAAAGCAATGGAGGAATGGTTATTTTAAAAATAGACTTCTCCTGTACTACCTTATTGGTCATGACACGAATCAAAAACATACGATTTCAAAATGTTAATAAATTCAACAATTTATTCCAAAATAGGAAGGACGCCTCGGCGGCCATATTTGTTGACCGATCGGCACGAAAAACACAAACTTGGTAGAGGACCTTGAGTACTTGCTTCCTGTAAGGTTTCGTGAAATTATGTGCAGCGGTTGCAGAGGAGAAGTCGAAAATGCGTCAGCCAATCAGAGCCCTCGGCGGCCATATTTGATGACCAATCGGCACAAAAAACACAAACTTGGTAAAGGACCTTGAGTACTTGCTTCCTGTAAGGTTTTGTGAAATTCTGTGTTGCGGTTGCAGAGGAGATGTCGAAAATGTAAAAAGTTTACGCCGGACGGACGACGGACGGCGCGCTATGACTATAGCTCACTTGAACCTCGCTCAGGTGAGCTAAAAATGAATGGCTTATATAGAAAGTAATTTACCAAGAGAAAGATAATTTCCTGTAGATTTCATTGGTACTAAATGATATAATATTATACCTTTCCGATACCATTTTCACTCCGAACACGAAAGTGAAAGTGAAAAAAGAGAAATTTTGACATGTCATTCAGATGGACTTTGGTCCGATTTGGACCATTGTTCCAGAAAATTTCTTAACATTAAAATTATTCTGCTTTGAAGGCCATATCTGTCTTAATAATACATGTATATAAAATTTATTTAGGGTTTCGCCGATAAGTTTTTGAGAAATCCACAATACACCATGAAGAACCGAATTTCACAAGTCACCATTCTGAGCCCCTCGCCGGAAATCACCCCTACGTTGCGACTCCTTCCAGTTTGATACTTTTACGCATATCCAAAAATAGAACCCATGAAAATCTTACAAAAATCTTACAGACTCTAATGATACCTTAAAACCTGCCCTCAATTTATTATCATACACTATAGCGATATCAGTCTCTGACACTTTATATATAAAAAAAAATGGCCGGGGCCAAATTAGCTTAGAGGCTATAGGGGTTATACTATTAAAACCATAAAGGCCAAGGGGCCGAAAATTTGTGTATTTGTGTTTTTCAGTGTTTGTGTTTTATTTAAATTTTTTGTTTCATTTTGTTGTACAGAGGATGTTACTCTGCACTGAAAATCGAAGATAACTAGTAACCTGTTGAAAATAACATTGCTCTCGACTTATATACGTCACTGGTGGTGCTATTTCTTCTAGAAAATGAATATTTAAGGCAAATTCGCTTTTATGAAATAAAACGACTAAATATAAACCGTACAGTACATATTATATAAACCGTACAGTACGAATTTTACAAACACGTACAGTCAAAAAACCAGCATATCCATTTTTGCTGCTAATTTTGGAGTATTTTACAAATGATTTGCTATACAAGTGACTTTGCTGTTATTTCTAAATGTTAAAAATATTATTTTGATATCAATATTTGCAATTTGACTGAGATTAATGCAAAATTATCTGGACAATCACACGTTCAATTCGACTTGGGACACATTCTGCGTCAAAATTATGTGTTTTGCTTTAATAATTAAATGGATCTTATCGGACACGTTGTTGTAAAACAAACTTACATCACTCCTGGTACCATACATACAAAAAATTCCAACCGATGTTTTGGGGAAACCAACATAAACTAAGATTTTTAGACCTGAATACTTAAAATCTCCGTTTTCAAAGGGAAACCGGAAAATGAAGCGAAACAACCGTACCCGTAGTGGATTGTACACAGTGAATTTATCTTAAAGTTAGCCTGAGGCACATTTCTAGTTTCATTTTACTAAGTGCTGAGATTAGAAGGGGTGTGTGTCTCGGTATGATAGGAAAGGTAGTAAACGCACACCCTGTCTTCCGCATTGATCTCCTGCACATGTTCTCTTCAATGATTATGAATGTCGTTATGTCATAAAATTGAAACAGAATAATTCCCTTTTCAACAGGGCGTACAATGGAAAGTGTGTTTACGGAGTCCTTCGGATCCATTTATTTTACAACGTACATGTACATGATCTTTGGTCCTTTTGATGATTTGACAGTCGGTCGCCATGCTCACTTATTACATTTGTACAACTACTGATCAATAGGCCTCGCGATATGAATTCTAGCTAAATCATTATAGCACATACCTTTTGTAAATGGAAGAAAGGTACTTTCAAGATATATTAGTTTTACATGTTTTCAATATTTGAGGTAATTGTGTGGTCAGTAATGCCGCGTCGTCAACTTGTACTATAAAATATAATTATTCTTTTGAATTTATTTGTGTCTTTTTTATGCAAGAATAAATTTGAAGTATTAACTTACTCAATTCAATCGCAATCAAATTATTCCGCTCCGTAAAGTTGTCATGGCGTGAAATAATATAAGACGACTTCTAAAGAACAAGCACAAAGCCCTTTCATAATGATTCGCGGAAAAATATTACAACGTCATAGATCAGTACTGACGTCAAATAAACTCCCGTTGATGACGTTAACTAATATGCCAAGGGTAAAACGATGTCGTGATAGAAGCGTATTTTAGATGTAAACAATGATATATATTGCTCGTCATTCGAAATGCATTGCTCTTTAATCTACTGTCCTGTTCACTAATTCCAGAGCACCCTGTTTTCCAGATTTTCTCTAAAATATGATAATGTCATCTTCCAAAAATATATCAGTCTTATAGTACTCCTTCAGTCGTAACAGAAAATACCATTGTTTTGGCTGTACGTCAGTTAAGTAAGAAATAGGACGGAAAATAAAAAGTCTACGGGGATTTTCTATAGTAAAATCGCTGAAAATGTGTGACGTCGGAGGCTTTGACGTCACTGTTTACTATTGTTGACACGGAGAACAATATAGCGGCGGCTTGAAATAAACATGTGAATTTCCGGTAGAAATTTTATTTTTCATATTGCGGTTTGAATGCAGCAGATAGGGTAAGTCGAAGGTAAATTTCCAGTTACGACTAAAGGAGGTCAATTCTCGGAAACAATGATTAATAGGAAAATTATTCAGACGACAGAATAAATTGCCAAAACAGGGTGCTCTGGAATTAATGAACAGGACAGTAGAGGTATATTCAACCATTAGTTCAATAAGTTTTCAGATTTTGTTTTCTTTACGACATCGATACGGTTTACGTTTAATTTCTTCACGCTCATACCCTCTTAAATATCATGATTGTTTTTTTCCTGCTAGGAAATCACATGAAATTTATAAATACATTCTCTTTCTTCCTCTCTTCTCTTTTCCTCTTTCTCTATTCTTGTTTCTTCTATCATAAAAAAACCTGATGAATATGCTTTGTTATTTTGAGAAAATGATTAACTGACATGAGTGTAATTATAATGCATTTCATCAACAAAAAAAAGAAATAAAAAAAAAAAAATAAAGAAAAAAACCAAAAAAAACGTTAAGTGATAAATGAAGCGATTGAGGCGTAATGTCCCTTCTCGACGGTCATGACACCCTGTTTTCAGCACTTCGCTGAATTAAAAAAAAGATAATATGAAAGAGGCAACAGGTCTAATATTGCCATGGCAACGACTGTTAACGACAGAATTTAGGTAAAACTCTTAAAATACCCACTCAATTCTTTGTTCATTTCATTTGTCAATAAACATTGATTTCCTGTGATGAAAATCAATGGTCTCCATTTGGTGCATTTAGTGATATTTTATGCATGGCAACTTGTTGGGAATTTTCTTCAAGAAGGTTTTGAGTTGGAACCCTTCGAGATTATTAAGATTGAAAATGGTTGAAACATACTAAATTGGCCCGAAGTTGATTTTATTTCATGGTATCAAAAGTGCTATAAATAGAAGTACCTCGTTAACATGGCAACCAGAGGCCACATTGGCCGAAAAGAGCTTATTTACATGGTCAGTACTTCATATATAGCCAGTATACAGAAAATCATCAAAATACATGACATGCCGTGCCGCTCGATTTTGATCCTTTCAGAGGATAGCTATTAAGAATGAGTTGGTACAAGACTGTAGATTGGTCCAGTACCAAGCCAAATGTCCGTCTGGTGACAGAAGGATTATATCCACGGTATAAAAGGCGTTTGATGATTCTAACACAATTTCGATGGTACAAATGCAATTCTGTCTACCTTTGATCCTTCTTATTTTATTGATCATGTCACCATAAAATGCAGGTTGCCAAATACCCAAAGTAATATACATGTACTTGTTGCGTGTATAGGTCCGATAAAGGTAATATGGCTTAATTGTGAAAGTCTTCAATTTGCAGGACCAGGTGGTGCTCGGGATGGGTGACCGTCCTCTGGCGGCATGCAAAACCCGCCGCGAATGCCAAATAGAAAGGTGTCAAATCTGGTTATGTCAAATCTGGTAAAAGACGGTAAGTTGTACTCAAGAATGTCCTGAATCATCCTTGATTTGCAAATGCCGAAATATGCAATACGTCCTTTGTAGCGACCATAGAACTTCCTCAGTATAATCTTAAGCCGTTCCCGTAAATAACCTCGATAAAGCAACCCCTAAGCTAAAGTAACCAAGAAAGAGACTTTGACCGATATATATCATCGAAATTAAAGGAGTTTAACATCTTAGCACCATCACTCCAATGCTATTTAGAACATAGATTTTATTTGGATATGCTACTGAATCGACCCTACAGGAAATTTGGAGCCGCGCACTCTCTGTAATGTAAATGTAAAAATCTTATTTAAAAAAAATTAAAGATGGCGCTACTGAAATTATTTTTGGTGGCTCCGCTGAAAGTATCACTGATGAGAATTTAATATTCGATACACGTGTCTGGTGCATGTAAATTGGTTTGGAATTTTCTTCAAGAGGGTAGAGAGTTGGAACCCTTCGACATTATTTGAACCAAACCTACTGTAAACAAGACCATATTACATCCATTCAACCGCCGTATTCGCTAAAGTTAACGGAAGTCTTCCCAGGATATGTACTCGGTGCTATCTTGAAACATTCCCAGGTGATCATGGAAGCGCGTTACGTATCGATGCAAATTAGGTAAAGCAAAGATTGCGGCATATTAAAGTCCAAAGAAGATTGTCCGGAAATTTGCAAATAAGGCAGATAAATTGATGTGTTGCGGTCTTGTGAACAGGAAGTTAAATTCATTTCAAAGTTTCTAATTGATATTATTGAGTTATAATTTCTCGATTACACACGGATATACCTCGTGACACATGTAATACCCCACACCATACTCCCGGTCATTGAGTTGTAGACTAAACATTTTCCGGAGTACCGCTGTATATCCAGGTAATACCCCTATAGGTGAAGTATAACCTAGAAACTGTCAGGCATCAAAAAAACATAATTTTAGTGTATAAATACAAGTGATTTTTGTTTGAAAAGATATTTTCAGATGAATTTTTTTATTCATTTTGTCATTAGAATGCGAGCTGATTCTCTTTTTCGTCTTTTACACATGGAAATTGGAAAATATGTGGACGCATTTGGTCGATTGGAATGCGACTTGATTCCCTTTCTCTTCATATACAACAACGGAAAATGTTTACCACCGAAAAACAACGTTTTAGTGAGGACAGCGGACCTCATGCAGACAAGGGGACATCAGTATAGAACTACCACGACAACAATGCCATATTTCTAGTCATTTCATTCATGGCTAGATTAAGGGGTATGGACAAACTGTTATTCGCCATATTGGATTTTATGTAGTGCGTTATTGAAAATATTTCCTTACACCGAGTCATGGCTCCAATTTCACCTATTTTAACCCCAAGTATTCTCAACCTCAATAGCTACATTTTCCCATATTATCTACGGAAAATTACATTACGATTCTAACATTAGAAACTTTTTAAATTCATGCACCGAACTGCACAGCTGCACCTCAGAAGAATTTATGAATAATACTATAACTTACCTTAAACATTACATTTGAAATGATGCTATTGAACCTTTAACATTACATTTGAAATTATGCTATTGAACCTTAAACATTACGTTTGAAATGATTCTATTGAATTTAAAGACGTTTAACATTGATACTATATCTACAAACATTTGTCCTTCGATTTTGAGTACAAGGCCTCATAATATAATAAATCTCGTGTTAATACAACACAGGGTCTTTTCGAACACGAGTTTTTACAGGTAGCCATTTTCACGTGCCGATCCGCCCCAACATAGGTAGAAAAAAAGTTCCTTCGGTAATTCATTAGAATTTCGACTGTTTGTGATTCATTTATTGATTATTTACATGATATACATTAGAAAAGTGGGATGTCTTATGAATTATTGGTGACAAATTACAAATGAACAACATTCTGGGGATCCGCCCATGGATTCCTTTCTATGTTGATATGGCTACTAGACCCCCGCGTGTAAATTGAAGATTCCCGGTATTTTGAGAAAGTATGGTCAAAATTGGAGGACAAATGTTTGTAGGCATATGATGATAGTAACGTTTAAGATAGGTTGTTGTATTAATCATGTATCCTGCAAACCTGTAGCTGCGCCGTTTGGATCACTAAGTTCAAATGGTTGTCATGTAAAACTATTGATGCAGTTTTTGCTAAAAAAGATGGGAAAATGACGATGTTGAGGCAAAGAAAAGTTAGTATTAAAATGGTTAAAATTGGAGTCTTAATTCTGCAGAACGACAGATTTTCAAGTATGCTGCACGTCAAATCCAATATGGCCGATAAACTTTTGTCCATACCCCTTAATGCATGTATGTAAAGTGAGTTAAAGAAGCACTCACAATAGAGCACCAAATTGAGCATCGACGGACCCCTAGCAGTTTGAAGAAGTTTGAAGCAGTTTTATTGATACACTCTGGCACTGTTAAGTGCAACAAGAGGAACAACATGCATGTATAATGATGACATGACAAAGTGACAACACATGTAAAAAATCTTTCATAACATAGAAATCAATTAAAAGTCAATACATAAATAAACAATTACAAGAAAAAGATTTGTATATAATCGATGTTGAATTAACATTTTCGTTATCTGGATAAAAGTAACATTAAGACAATTGGTAGTATATATGATTACATGTATAAAACAAATACAATTTACATGCATGTACTGCTTTAAAAAAAGCGTTGAATATTAAAGATGAAATTAGAAAGGTAATTTAATACTAGCACTAGCAAGCTAGAGGTGGGACCAGGTGCCCGTGAGGAGTAGGCATCCCCTGTTTGCCAGCCGCACCCGCCGCCGATGTGCACGCGAGAAAATGAAAACAATAAACAAAATAAATGCACTGTCTGAGGCTAAGTCTATATGGAAAGTGGCATGGCGAAATTGTCAGGGAAAATATTCAAAACACTTACTGTTAAAACCCTCAGGTCATATAATAGTATACCTTAGGTGTCCCTAGAATTAGCTTACACAACATTAGAGATGAAACATTTGTAGTTAGTAACAACCATGAGTTTTGGTATAAACATGCAGATGGGTATATTAAAATCAAGCCCTGTAAGATTGAAGTGGTCGATATACTAAAAGAGCACCTATTTTCACCAAGCGATTGCTCAATTTCTAAGTGTGGCAAGGAGAACTGCAAAACTTGTAACATCCTAATAACAGACACTTCATTCTCAAGTAATCTCACAAAACAAACATTTAACACGCATAGTTTTGAAAACCTTAACTGCATGACATCTAATGTTGTGTACGGAATAGAGTGCTCACTTTGTGGATTGATTTATGTGGGCGAGACCAAAGGCCAGCTCCGAAAAAGAATGTCAGGACACCGGTCAAAAATAAATAATAAAGGAAGTCAACTCCTTTACCGACATTTTGACCAGGCGGATCATTCTGTTTTATCTATGAGAGTCAGAATCCTGGAGAAAATATATCACCCCACAAACAATCCCAATTTGAGCACACCTCTCCGTCGCAACAGAGAAGAGTTCTGGATAAAAAATCTTAACACTGCAGCGCCCTATGGGTGCAACGATAACATCAGCACTATAGGAAACTTAACAAGTCCCGGTTGTCAATCGGTAAATGTGACTAGCTTATTCAACAGATCACAAAGAAGACCTCGAAGTCATGGCATTCGAAAATATAATAGGCCTGAGATACATAGTTTCTCCTTCGATGACTTGGTTCCATTTTTGAATGAGCCTCTAGGCCTACATTATATTCGTACCAAATTATACTCTGTTCCTTTACGGAAGTTACACGAAATCTACGATTATACGAAGGATCTTACATATACCGATACACGTTCCCCAGAATACAGACTACAAGGAGTCATCTTGGACATTTCTACTTTTCGTTTATTTCAAGCAGTTAGATCAGATAAATCAGAGGAGAAAACAAACCGCCCTTTCATTAAAGTAAGATTTGCAAACAAAGGTATTGATAACTTGAATCTTTGTCAAATTTTGAATCACAAAACTGTCACAGAAAAAATCCCACCATATTTCAAAAGAAAAGAAACTCCTTGTATTTCCTATAGCTACACACCAACAGTTGCATCTAAAATTTACAATTACAAACGATTCCTGCAGTGTATTGATTTAAGTAATCCCTCACTACATCCACTTCCCTGCGAATGTTCTTCATCGGATTTCAACTACTCTCCTTGTGGACACGTTATTACTGGTGACCTTAGTATAGTCAAGAACGACAAGTTGAGAGAATTGTTAAAAAAGGGTCCCAAATACAGAGAAAGTATGTCCTTTACATGGAACCAAAATGTCAAAATTATCATGGACTCTTGTGAGGAATATGCAAGACGTTGGACAAAGAAAGAGGATGTACAGCTCGACACCCCTTCCGAATGGATAAAATCAATCAGAGGGTTACTTTTATCTAGAATTAACCGATTAAAATCAACTGTGAACACCAGATTCATGTCTATATTTAAAGACCCTGATGTTATCACAGAACTTACCTACCTCCAAGAACAGTATGTCATCACACCAGCGGACAAAGCCTCAAATAATTACACATTTACTTGCAAAAAGTACTATTTCGACAGTCTAGTTAAAGAGTTGGGTTTAAATTCGACACCTGGAAATCCCACTTACACCCCAACAAACCTTTCTGCCTCTGAAATAATAGATAACCACAAATCAGCTCTTGCTTCCTTTGGCTTCGACACTACCAATTTAGATTTAGATTTACCATACTTATACTGCATACCTAAAATGCATAAGAATCCGTACAAACAACGTTTCATCGCTGGTTCCTCAAATTGTTCTACCAAATCTGTATCGATCTTACTCACCAAAGTTTTATCTGAAATCAAATCTGGGCTACAAAAATATTGTTCGACAGTATATTCTCGCAGTGGTATCAACCAGATGTGGATTTTAAAGAATTCGAAGGAACTTTTAGAACATCTGAAATCCACTCATTTTAGTAGAGTCCATTCGATCCAAGCCTTTGATTTTTCGACACTTTACACTACAATTCCACATTCTAAATTGAAAGAAAGACTCGCAAAAATTATAAGTAATGCGTTTACAAGTAAGAACGGTAATCGCAAATACAAATTTATTGTTGTTAACTATGACAAAACCTACTTTGTAAAAGAAAAGTCAGATTCTGAAAATAAGTACACTGAAACAGACATTATTCAGATGTTAAACTTTCTGATCGACAACATTTTTGTGGTGTTTGGAGGAAAGGTCTTCCAGCAAATTGTCGGAATTCCAATGGGGACCAATTGTGCCCCACTCCTTGCCGATATTTTCCTTTACTCGTACGAAGCTGAATTCATTCAATCTTTGGTCTCTGAAGGGAAAAGATACTTAGCTTCTGACTTCAACTTCACTTACAGATACATAGACGATGTGTTGTCCATCAATAATTCTAAATTCGCGGATTACCTGAGCAGTATCTATCCTTCGGAGCTTGAAGTCAAAGAAACTACAGAGACAAATAATTCAGCATCCTATTTGGACATAATGTTGTCCTACGACACTGATGGTCACATGAACACCTCACTCTATGACAAACGTGACGACTTCAATTTCAGCATTACGAACTTTCCTTTTCTGAGTAGCAACATCCCTTCATCGCCTGCTTATGGCGTGTTCATATCTCAGTTGATACGATATGCCAGAGCAAGTACCAAATATACGGATTTTGTTCTGAGAGCTAGGCGTCTTTCAGATAAGCTTCTCAGTCAGGGATATGTTTGTGACCGACTAACATCGTCACTGAGGAAGTTCTACGGTCGATATGGGGAACTCGTCATACACTATAATGTCCCACTATCCAGAATGGTGGATGATATTCTGTCATAGACCATTTGAACCATCCTACCAAAGATTGTACTCTATATCTTTCAAAATGGAAGTAACCGGATGTGACAGTTCTACCGAATTGAAGCGACGGGTGTTGCATGCAAGCAGGAGATGCTTACTCTTCCTGGGCACCTGTTCTCACTCTCATATCGGGAGTTCGCTTCTTTTCATATCGTGGAGGTTTTTGTTTTTGTTTGCTTTGGTTCCTGTCTTATCCTGATTTTTGTATGCCTTCGGTTTCTGATTTTCTGAATTATCGATTTTGTACTGTAGACAGGGATATGGTCATTATCCATATTTGTCATTGGTACGAATATAATGTAGGCCTAGAGGCTCATTCAAAAATGGAACCAAGTCATCGAAGGAGAAACTATGTATATCAGGCCTATTATATTTTCGAATGCCATGACTTCGAGGTCTTCTTTGTGATCTGTTGAATAAGCTAGTCACATTTACCGATTGACAACCGGGACTTGTTAAGTTTCCTATAGTGCTGATGTTATCGTTGCACCCATAGGGCGCTGCAGTGTTAAGATTTTTTATCCAGAACTCTTCTCTGTTGCGACGGAGAGGTGTGCTCAAATTGGGATTGTTTGTGGGGTGATATATTTTCTCCAGGATTCTGACTCTCATAGATAAAACAGAATGATCCGCCTGGTCAAAATGTCGGTAAAGGAGTTGACTTCCTTTATTATTTATTTTTGACCGGTGTCCTGACATTCTTTTTCGGAGCTGGCCTTTGGTCTCGCCCACATAAATCAATCCACAAAGTGAGCACTCTATTCCGTACACAACATTAGATGTCATGCAGTTAAGGTTTTCAAAACTATGCGTGTTAAATGTTTGTTTTGTGAGATTACTTGAGAATGAAGTGTCTGTTATTAGGATGTTACAAGTTTTGCAGTTCTTCATGCCACACTTAGAAATTGAGCAATCGCTTGGTGAAAATAGGTGCTCTTTTAGTATATCGACCACTTCAATCTTACAGGGCTTGATTTTAATATACCCATCTGCATGTTTATACCAAAACTCATGGTTGTTACTAACTACAAATGTTTCATCTCTAATGTTGTGTAAGCTAATTCTAGGGACACCTAAGTTACCTGTTGCGTATGTGTCCGTAGACGCAACAGGTTGGGGCCTTTTTATAGTGGGCGACAGCCCAGCCACTTTGTAGGTCTCTTGAGTTCTATCCATTTAAGCAATAGACTGCTCGACAAGTGCCCTCGGGGACAATTTGTCCACCAGCAGTGACACATGAACAGTGGTAAAAATGACAAATATGGATAATGACCATAATCCTGTCTACAGTACAAAATCGATAATTCAGAAAATCAGAAACCGAAGGCATACAAAATCAGGATAAAACAGGAACCAAAGCAAACAAAAACAAAAACCTCCACCATATGAAAAGAAGCGAACTCCCGATATGAGAGTGAGACCAGGTGCCCAGGAAGAGTAAGCATCTCCTGCTTGCATGCAACACCCGTCGCTTCAATTCGGTAGAACTGTCACATCCGGTTACTTCCATTTTGGAAGATATAGAGTACAATCTTTGGTTGGATGGTTCAAATGGTCTATGACAGAATATCATCCACCATTCTGGATAGTGGGACATCATAGTGTATGACGAGTTCCCCATATCGACCGTAGAACTTCCTCAGTGACGATGTTAGTCGGTCACAAACATATCCCTGACTGAGAAGCTTATCTGAAAGACGCCTAGCTCTCAGAACAAAATCCGTATATTTGGTACTTGCTCTGGCATATCGTATCAACTGAGATATGAACACGCCATAAGCAGGCGATGAAGGGATGTTGCTACTCAGAAAAGGAAAGTTCGTAATGCTGAAATTGAAGTCGTCACGTTTGTCATAGAGTGAGGTGTTCATGTGACCATCAGTGTCGTAGGACAACATTATGTCCAAATAGGATGCTGAATTATTTGTCTCTGTAGTTTCTTTGACTTCAAGCTCCGAAGGATAGATACTGCTCAGGTAATCCGCAAATTTTGGATTATTGATGGACAACACATCGTCTATGTATCTGTAAGTGAAGTTGAAGTCAGAAGCTAAGTATCTTTTCCCTTCAGAGACCAAAGATTGAATGAATTCAGCTTCGTACGAGTAAAGGAAAATGTCGGCAAGGAGTGGGGCACAATTGGTCCCCATTGGAATTCCGACAATTTGCTGGAAGACCTTTCCTCCAAACACCACAAAAATGTTGTCGATCAGAAAGTTTAACATCTGAATAATGTCTGTTTCAGTGTACTTATTTTCAGAATCTGACTTTTCTTTTACAAAGTAGGTTTTGTCATAGTTAACAACAATAAATTTGTATTTGCGATTACCGTTCTTACTTGTAAACGCATTACTTATAATTTTTGCGATTCTTTCTTTCAATTTAGAATGCGGAATTGTAGTGTAAAGTGTCGAAAAATCAAAGGCTTGGATCGAATTGACTCTACTAAAATGAGTGGATTTCAGATGTTCTAAAAGTTCCTTCGAATTCTTTAAAATCCACATCTGGTTGATACCACTGCGAGAATATACTGTCGAACAATATTTTTGTAGCCCAGATTTGATTTCAGATAAAACTTTGGTGAGTAAGATCGATACAGATTTGGTAGAACAATTTGAGGAACCAGCGATGAAACGTTGTTTGTACGGATTCTTATGCATTTTAGGTATGCATTATAAGTATGGTAAATCTAAATCTAAATTGGTAGTGTCGAAGCCAAAGGAAGCAAGAGCTGATTTGTGGTTATCTATTATTTCAGAGGCAGAAAGGTTTGTTGGGGTGTAAGTGGGATTTCCAGGTGTCGAATTTAAACCCAACTCTTTAACTAGACTGTCGAAATAGTACTTTTTGCAAGTAAATGTGTAATTATTTGAGGCTTTGTCCGCTGGTGTGATGACATACTGTTCTTGGAGGTAGGTAAGTTCTGTGATAACATCAGGGTCTTTAAATATAGACATGAATCTGGTGTTCACAGTTGATTTTAATCGGTTAATTATAGATAAAAGAAACCCTCTGATTGATTTTATCCATTCGGAAAGGGTGTCGAGCTGTACATCCTCTTTCTTTGTCCAACGTCTTGCATATTCCTCACAAGAGTCCATGATAATTTTGACATTTTGGTTCCATGTAAAGGACATACTTTCTCTGTATTTGGGACCCTTTTTTAACAATTCTCTCAACTTGTCGTTCTTGACTATACTAAGGTCACCAGTAATAACTTGTCCACAAGGAGAGTAGTTGAAATCCGATGAAGAACATTCGCAGGGAAGTGGATGTAGTGAGGGATTACTTAAATCAATACACTGCAGGAATCGTTTGTAATTGTAAATTTTAGATGCAACTGTTGGTGTGTAGCTATAGGAAATACAAGGAGTTTCTTTTCTTTTGAAATCCCTTTCGTGGGATTGTTTGTTGGGTGATATATTTTCTCCAGGATTCTGACTCTCATAGATAAAACAGAATGATCAAAACAAAATTACTCTGTTCCTTTACGGAAGTTACACGAAATCTACGATTATACGAAGGATCTTACATATACCGATACACGTTCCCCAGAATACAGACTACAAGGAGTCATCTTGGACATTTCTACTTTTCGTTTATTTCAAGCAGTTAGATCAGATAAATCAGAGGAGAAAACAAACCGCCCTTTCATTAAAGTAAGATTTGCAAACAAAGGTATTGATAACTTGAATCTTTGTCAAATTTTGAATCACAAAACTGTCACAGAAAAAATCCCACCATATTTCAAAAGAAAAGAAACTCCTTGTATTTCCTATAGCTACACACCAACAGTTGCATCTAAAATTTACAATTACAAACGATTCCTGCAGTGTATTGATTTAAGTAATCCCTCACTACATCCACTTCCCTGCGAATGTTCTTCATCGGATTTCAACTACTCTCCTTGTGGACACGTTATTACTGGTGAACTTAGTATAGTCAAGAGCGAGAAGTTGAGAGAATTGTTAAAAAAGGGTCCCAAATACAGAGAAAGTATGTCCTTTACATGGAACCAAAATGTCAAAATTATCATGGACTCTTGTGAGGAATATGCAAGACGTTGGGCAAAGAAAGAGGATGTACAGCTTGACACCCTTTCTGAATGGATAAAATCAATCAGAGGGTTACTTTTATCTAGAATTAACCGATTAAAATCAACTGTGAACACCAGATTCGTGTCTATATTTAAAGACCCTGATGTTATCACAGAACTTACCTACCTCCAAGAACAGTATGTCATCACACCAGCGGACAAAGCCTCAAATAATTACACATTTACTTGCAAAAAGTACTATTTCGACAGTCTAGTTAAAGAGTTGGGTTTAAATTCGACACCTGGAAATCCCATTTACACCCAACAAACCTTTCTGCCTCTGAAATAATAAATAACCACAAATCAGCTCTTGCTTCCTTTGGCTTCGACACTACCAATTTAGATTTAGATTTACCATACTTATACTGCATACGCATACCTAAAATGCATAAGAATCCGTACAAACAACGTTTCATCGCTGGTTCCTCAAAATGTTCTACCAAATCTGTATCGATCTTACTCACCAAAGTTTTATCTGAAATCAAATCTGGGCTACAAAAATATTGTTCGACAGTATATTCTCGCAGTGGTATCAACCAGATGTGGATTTTAAAGAATTCGAAGGAACTTTTAGAACATCTGAAATCCACTCATTTTAGTAGAGTCCATTCGATCCAAGCCTTTGATTTTTCGACACTTTACACTACAATTCCACATTCTAAATTGAAAGAAAGACTCGCAAAAATTATAAGTAATGCGTTTACAAGTAAGAACGGTAATCGCAAATACAAATTTATTGTTGTTAACTATGACAAAACCTACTTTGTAAAAGAAAAGTCAGATTCTGAAAATAAGTACACTGAAACAGACATTATTCAGATGTTAAACTTTCTGATCGACAACATTTTTGTGGTGTTTGGAGGAAAGGTCTTCCAGCAAATTGTCGGAATTCCAATGGGGACCAATTGTGCCCCACTCCTTGCCGATATTTTCCTTTACTCGTACGAAGCTGAATTCATTCAATCTTTGGTCTCTGAAGGGAAAAGATACTTAGCTTCTGACTTCAACTTCACTTACAGATACATAGACGATGTGTTGTCCATCAATAATCCAAAATTTGCGGATTACCTGAGCAGTATCTATCCTTCGGAGCTTGAAGTCAAAGAAACTACAGAGACAAATAATTCAGCATCCTATTTGGACATAATGTTGTCCTACGACACTGATGGTCACATGAACACCTCACTCTATGACAAACGTGACGACTTCAATTTCAGCATTACGAACTTTCCTTTTCTGAGTAGAAACATCCCTTCATCGCCTGCTTATGGCGTGTTCATATCTCAGTTGATACGCTATGCCAGAGCAAGTACCAAATATACGGATTTTGTTCTGAGAGCTAGGCGTCTTTCAGATAAGCTTCTCAGTCAGGGATATGTTTGTGACCGACTAACATCGTCACTGAGGAAGTTCTACGGTCGATATGGGGAACTCGTCATACACTATGATGTCCCACTATCCAGAATGGTGGATGATATTCTGTCATAGACCATTTGAACCATCCAACCAAAGATTGTACTCTATATCTTCCAAAATGGAAGTAACCGGATTGACAGTTCTACCGAATTGAAGCGACGGGTGTTGCATGCAAGCAGGAGATGCTTACTCTTCCTGGGCACCTGGTCTCACTCTCATATCGGGAGTTCGCTTCTTTTCATATGGTGGAGATTTTTGTTTTTGTTTGCTTTGGTTCCTGTTTTATCCTGATTTTGTATGCCTTCGGTTTCTGATTTTCTGAATTATCGATTTTGTACTGTAGACAGGGATATGGTCATTATCCATATTTGTCATACACTTATTTCATGGCTCCATGTGGAACAGTCAAACTATTATCCCAGGGTAGTGGAGACGACCTGGAACTGTTACCCGCGGCTCAAATTTTCAAGTTGATCTTATCGCAAAAATTTTGCGATATTCGAATTCAGCGCCCCCGAATATCGTTTATTTTATAGAAATAAACTACGAATATAAGGTTTTTCAAAATATAACGCAAGAATACATTGCAAAACGATCTTAAAATCGATGTTTTATTGCTTCGTCGCTGTTGCTTGTTTGTTTTGCGGGTTGAAATCATGACATCACAATAGCGTAAACAATCGAAACAATACCGTCACGTGATATGTGATACAGATGTCGGTCACATAGTTGTATCTCATGGGCCTTCTCTGTAATAATGTCGAGGGTTCCAACTCTCTACCTTCTTGAAGAAAATTCCAAACCAATTTACATGCACCAGACACGTGTTTCGAATATAAAATTCTCATCAGCGATGCTTTCAGCAGAGCAACCAAAAATAATTTCAGTAGCGCCCTCTTTAATTTTTTGAAGTTAGATTTTTACATTTACATTACAGAGAGTGAGCGGCTCCAATTTCATCTGAACTGAGCAATAGTCATTACAGTGGTACTGACTTATGATTTGAGTTGGTCTTATGTAGCTTTTTAAATCTACGTGTATTTCATGCGTTCTAAATAAGACTTGTAGGGCTTTCTTGGAGGTTAAGTTTAGTCAATATGTTCAAATGAATATTAATACCATCAATCTTAGTATATGATGTTCGTATAATATAACTGCTGCCTGTTTAATTTGCCTTTACGTACTCTTAAGTTCGTTTGCGTTCGTCTTCGTTAAGTTCGTTCTTAAACGAAACATCTCTTATAGCCAGCAAACAGGGACTGTATTTCGTATGCTTCTGTTTTTTATATTCCTTTATATATCCATATGTATGTTTCCTTGGCCTCTTCGTCAAGCTGTCTGTTTGTATGTTCATCTTAAAGTGAAAATGTTACTTGTATTTTACACCACAATTGTGCGTTCTTCAAGACCTCATGGTAATCGGTAAAGGGAGGGTTGTGAACACGTAATCCGGGTAACCACACAGTCTGCGTGGCAGATAACCTTCCTAAGTCGGCACTGGTTGCACATTGGCCTCGTTGGTTTATGTTTGTTCTTCTGTGTTTCAATGTATACATGGTGTGAATAGGAGTTCCTTGTCCCTTTTGCGTCTCTTTCTGTGCGTGTCTGCTCTGTAGTTTTGCTTTGGGTGTTTTTGATTTTTGCCGTGGGTGCTGTTGGAGATCGTCTCCTTTGTTTTAACGTGAAAGGTTCTATAGTAAACGTCACGCATTTTAGTGTTGTGTGTTGTTGGAGATCCCCTCCTTTGTTTGCTATAGTAAATTATCGTAGACATTTTATTTTCCGTCGTATTTTTCAAGTAATGAAATGTGTAAGGAGACTTGTGCAGTTTTGGTATGCATTATATTGTAGGAAGACCCAATTTGAAATAGAGATGTTGAATGAAGAAATTTCAGTGTTATGTTTGATTAAAATATTGGGGACACTTTCTTTTCTTTTGATATTAGAACATGTATTTGAAGACGAAAGTTGATATATAGTAAAGTTTCCAAATAATGGTGTTGTTGACTGCTTTATCCGCAGGAGAGAAATTTCTCATGTAAATTACGTAATTTGGATTTGAAATATCTTTCAGATTTAGAGCTTGGATTTTCAAAAAGATGAGGATTTTGTGAAAGTTACCTATTCGAATGTCAGTAATATCCAATGTGAGGTTTTTTCAGTCATTCAGAGATTCTTCCGATTTACACCATTGTTTGGTATAGTTATCTCAGGCTTCCTTTGGTACTTTGCGACATTTAATCAAATTTATCTTGGATGACATTCTATACTTAGGTCCTTTTTAAGAAGACGACGGAGCTGTCAGTCCTAGATAATTGAAAAGTCACCTGTAATGTTTATATAGGTATTCAAGCGTTGCACATTCTCAAGACGCAGGACTTGATTCAAGTGTTTTAGGATCTGATAGGTTTCTTATACTTGTAATAAATAAGAGAAGGTTCTAAATTGCCAAAATATTGAGGAATAATACTTTGAACGCGATGATCCCGAAAAATATTAGAGATGTTTAGATCAAAACCTTTGTTAATATATGGAATTTTTATGAATCTTCTTTTAGGGTTTTTTTTAACAAGAGAATAAAGGTTATTCTGTGCTAATGTGACAATGATATTAAGTCTGAATCAATTAGAATTTCTTAAGAATGCAAACTCTGCTTCATCCTAGATATATTTCAATTGAACTGCTTGAACTGATGAAAGAGCATGCAGCAGTTCGTGTCTGCCGCCGTTGCGTGCTATGATATGAAGATCGTTGAGGGTACAATGTACTCTAGCTTTTTTTTAAGTTTTTGGTTACGTCTCTTTCTGTGAGACCTATGATTCCGTTTAGTGTTTTGGCGGATTGATAATACATTAATATTTGTGGAGGCCGAGGAAATGTTTCCTTGTCCATAAATTTGATCGTTTAAATCAAGGGGACGCAGTTTGAAGTTTGATGATCCAGGCATGTTCAGGCTTGTCGACGGCGTGTTTTAATTTCAGTTTTACTTTGATTTTTAAGTTTTGGAAAAGACTGTACCGGAGTAATAGGTGTATTTCCGAAATTGAATGCTTATATTTAACGAAGTGATTGTAGTAATTTACAACAATGACCTTTAATTAAGGATTGTCGTTTTTGACGAATAAAAGGCATTGAATGTTCCTGTAACGATAAGACGTAAAATCTGCCCCAAAATATATACCAGACAATCAGATAAATAGCGAAACATTTGGCCCCTCTAAATAACGCCTCCTATTTTTCGTTCTTTTTTTCGCGTAATATTTTGTTATGTTTTCGTTTTGTCGCAACGAACGGGGCAAAAGGTAGATAATTATCAGAATGTCGGGACCAGTAGCCCATGCTTTGTAATGAAGACAAAACAAGAATATTCTATTACACTTGAGCTTCACACGGCAAAGGGCATAAGTGTGACACAAATGAGGCAAAGAAGATCCAATCTCAACTCACAATAAAGCACCGGAGTTGATCGAACTTGGGTACATGTGTACTCGGGACTCCTGTTCCACCAGCAACAGCAGTGACACTCAAAAAGTGGTAAAAATGTTAAACGTCTTCAAATCAAATAGCATCATTTTTAGAAAGAACAGATACTAATAAATTTGCATCATGGACCAGACATGCATATCAAGCTTAGAAATATTTTAGGTGTATGGGTTTCAGCAGTTAGACGTTTTGGTCATACAGTAGCCTGGTATGCAACTGATTTAGTTGAAATTAATGTAGAAAATATAAAAAAAAACTTTGAGATAACCATTGATGTTGTTTTCAGTCAATATGACCGTTAAATCCCTGATTACTAAAATTACTGGAAATGTCTACTCCCAGGTGCAAATAACTGTTAGGGTCATGATTTAAATGTCTTTTTCCATTCCAAATGATGTATTTAATTCACCCTCTACGTCAGTCGGCTCTTTGATTACGCATTAGGAAATTGCTATAAATATAATGACTTGATGAAAGCTATATATCTACTGAATATTCTACAGCTAGTAGTTCAAAGTCATTTTGGCTCTAATCCAATTTGTGGAAGGATGGTTGACTGAAATAGGAACTAAACGATTATTTTTTTCTAAATATGGTTTCATATATGATAAAATTGCTTGTCATCTCTAGTTCTGAATGGAATCATACTTTGTTGTCACTATCAAAAATGCAGCGCATAAAGCAAAGATTGTCTAGCATCGTTATTATTGCACGATAAATAAATGTAAAGTTTATGAGAAATTTGAATAAGCTTAATGCTACTTACTTGAATATTATGTTTAACGCCTTCAAATTATAACATGTATATGTGACATTATTCTTGCGATCTTTGAAAATAATTAAACTTTGCTAATTTTAAATGAAGCAGGACCACTTACAATACATTAAGTACTTGCACTGAACTCTGGAGTTTGTTAAATAAATAAAGATGTCTTTCGTGTTTCTATTGTGCTGTGGTTATTCATCCGATATTGTTTTCTCGTGAGAAAGCTCTGTGTTTTGTAAGCCTTTTGATTGTGATTATGGATTTCTAATTTCGAGGTTTTGCGTTTGACTTTCATTCAATGATAACCTAGCATTGTATGCTGAAATGGTGTCGTTCATTTGTATTGAACGTTGTTTCTTGTCATAGGGCGGGAGGATACTTATTTCGTATAGGGGCACTCTGATTCTAACAAAAGTAAACCGAAGATGATATAATCCGGATGCTTGAGTTTTTGATTGACGAGATGTTTGTGGTCGTTGGAGTGAAAGGCCGGCCATTTGCGATAGTACGATGCCGATGGTACGATGGCAAGATTTCGATAATTCGATTAACTATAGCACGATGTAACGATGGCGATATTTTAATCGCGTTATAATGATCATACTATAGCGAAAATGCGACGGCGAGAGAACAACATTTCGATGGCGACAATGCAACGAAACAACTGCGATGACTACAGTAGTACGATTTTGTGATTCGAGGATAAGATATTGATGACTAGATAATACAAAGCAATAACACAATAACAATAATTCGATTGACGATGATACTCTGACAAATGTTATGATGACAATGCTACCATTAAGATAAAACAATGACGATAATGCGATTTTACAATTGCGGTTGCGATATTTCGATGGAGATAGAACAACATTACAAGCGCGATAATGCGACGATCAGATGTCGATGATACGATGCGATACTAATAATTCTATTGACGATGATACGATTTAATGATTGCGATGTTATGATTGTTATTATACTATTGTGATACGGTGTTACGATTGCGATGACACGGGGTGTAACAATGGCTACGAAACGATCTCTACGATACGATGACAATGAAGCGATTGCCCTCGTAGTACAAAACAAGTAACTCATTCTTACGACATAACTCGTTCCCATGATATCAATTGAGGAAAAAAAATACGAAAAAGAGCAGTGCAAACAATTTATTCATTCCTAGAAATTCAAGTATCCTCTGCTTATTGCGTATGATGTATTTTTAGTGGAAATGTAGGCAAATTCGTTCGAGGGAACTAGCTAGAAATAAATGTCACGATATCATTCGTTTAAATTGAGACTCTTTAAGCTTTTTGAGGGTTAATGACATTTCATAAACGACCATTTCATAAATATTGGTTCATTATGTCTACTTAATGACTACTCCTTTTTTATCTGCCTTTACGAACTCCTAAGTTCGTTTGCGTTTGACATCGTTAAGTATGTTCTTAAATGAAACATCTCTCACCCGAGGAGTCCGGCTGACATTCAGAGAGGACAGGTGGTCGGGGCCCTGTCTTCTCTTAAGAGGTTTGGACAGTGCCCGTCATGGAGTCCTGTCCGTTCGGTTCACTTTCATAGGACGATTTTGCCAACAGTTTAATCAAATGACGTGATTCATGAAGGTGTACGGGTATTATTTAGAGCGAAATGACGTCATTTGATTGCACTGGTGGGCAAATTGTCCTACGAAGAGACAACAGTGAACTGCATGATCATTAGCGTCAAAGGGGGTATTATTGATATGGAGAACAATTTAAAGCGACCGGCTGAAATTAACATGAGAATTTTCGCATACTTTTTAATTTTCGTGTTGCAGCTTCAATGAAGGTGAGTTCATGCACATTTCCTATTACGTCTAATGAAGGTCAACGTAAGTCGACAATGAATAATTGGAAAATTCCTAGGACGGCAGAATTTCCCAAAACATGATGCACTTGATTCATTGAACATAAGTCACATGACAGAAGTGTATACATGAATTGTATCGCTGTGTCCACTTTGCTTGAAGGTCATTTTTGTTTATGTTATGTTTCGCTTGGATGGGGACTGAAGGTTTTGCGAATTTGTATTTCTGAAGAAAATATAACCATAAACGCCATTAATTTTATAATTTGGGCGTAGATCGATGTACTAACAAGAACTAACTTTAAAATTGACCGTTTCATCAATTAATGCAATATAAAGTCTTTCCAAATGAAATATAATCGATATAATAATAATTTCATATCAAGTGCAATTCTTGACATTTTACATATAAAAATGCATATCGACGTATCGTTAGAGCAATAAACTTCATTTCGATTTATAGAGTTAAGTTCCAATGTAAGATATTAGAACGTCACAAATGCAATACAAGTTGGTTTGTCATAGCAGATAGGATGATATGAAAGTATAAAGATGTCTACATGGGAATTGTTTCTTTTTCTTTTTGTAAACAGGACTTACTTCTGTGAAGGTAGTAAATATCTACAAATACCTTTTATAGATATATGTCGAGTAACTTGATGAAGTAGGAAAATATAAATAAATAATCATGAAAAGCCCAAATCTGAATAACAGATATTTTGCTTTCGTCTAATTTGAATAAATTTGTTTTATGTTTTGTGATAATCTTTCTAGGGACAAACCTGGATAACAAAGGAAAAGAATTTATCATTGGCTTTCCTGAAAATGAGAACAAGAGGCCAGCAACGCCAATATTGTTAATAAATACAGAAACCTCCGACGACGTACTAGTCCACATTACAGCTCCCAAATTTACGGGATACTATTATTGATCATTATAAATATGTATCTTATGAAAGATCATGGCGTCTCAGGTTACCGAGGAATCTTCGTATAAATGGTACGGATATTGTTCCCAATGCTTTATATATCACTGCTGAACAGGAAGTTTCAGTTTTTGCTGTAAATCAAGAACAGTATTGTAGTGATGCATTTCTTGCTCTACCGACGGACGTTTTGGGTAGGGAATACTATGCAATGACGTGGTTTCAATCAACACAAATAAAGAATACAAACGAGATCATTATTATAGGTATCAACGATTCAACCATCCTGGATATTCATCTTCCAAACTTATCCAAAAGTATTGAAATTATTTTGAAAGGAAAAATGTATGGCAGTAATGACACCATCGCGGAAACTATAAACAGATTTGATATTTTCCAAATCCAGGCTTTGACAGATTTGTCGGGAACTCATATCACTTCAAACAAAGTAATTGGAGTTGTAAGTGGTAACGTAAGAACTTATGTAGGCGAAAAGCTTGATGGGGGGGATCACCTCGTGGAAATGCTTCCTCCTGTAAATACGTATGGTAAGACGTTTATAACCGTTCCATTCCCAGAGCAATTTTCTGGAAATATGTTAAAGGTGCTAGCAAGTCAAGACAATACCTTTGTTACAATCCAAAAAGGACGAGATATTTCAAATTACACTATCCAAACCGCTGGTGAGACCTACGTCTTTGATTCTGTCTCAAGCCATTACTATTATATAAGAACTAACAAGCCTGTTTTACTGATGCAATTTGTGAAAAATCAGGAGGTTCCAAAAAGAGGAAGAACAGACCCATCTATGATGACTATACCACCGTTCGAATTGTATTCATCCAATTATTCATTTACTACTCCCAAATCCGCAAATACTAAATCCTACGTAAACTACTTCATGTTTACCATAAAAGCAGACGACAAATACGGATTAAGACTGGATGGAACGCCTATAATCACGTCTAATGCGGTCATAGATGGAACAGACTACGTGGGAGGTTACATCAGACTGAAGGACGGAATTCATCACGTATATCACGACTCACCTAGCGCATCGTTTGCCGGGTATCTGTTCGGTGTTGTTAGCTATGAAAGCTATGCTGCTCCTGTTGGAATGCGATTGAAACGTATTAATACGGTAGGTACAATAGATCTAAATCAATATATGCTCCCCTTTGACGGGTCTTACTTTTTATTTTATTAAGCTACTAAAAGAAATTGTTCAAAATTAGCGTCGTTTACAATGCCCGAATAGACGCAAGAAATAAAACAAATAAAAAACTGAACTTTAGATAACAACACTTCTCAATACGTCTTTCTAGATCATTCTTATGTTTTCGGTTTGTCTATTCTGAAGAGGTTTGTCAACCTTCAGAGCCTCCTTATGTCTATTGTTGTTACGCCGGACCAAAATCAGCACTTGTAGAGGACTATTGATACTTTATATTTACCTCACTCCTGACAATTAAGTTAGATGGGGAATCCCGAATATCTCCGGTCACACGGAGACATGTTGCATATTTAATTCCACCTCTGAAAAGTTTAACTGCCGGATAGCGATTGGTTAATAACGGTCACATGAAGACGCGGTACAGCCCCGACCAGTCGAAAGTTTAATTTTCGTAAACGAATTGAAAGCTTTTTGAAAGCTTAGCTTTCAAAATTTCGTCAGCGATTGCTTTCAAAATTTTGAATACTCAAGAGATGACGAAATTTCGTCAGCGATTTTTCGTTAACTAATTTTCGTCAGCGATTCCCTAGCTTTCAAAATTTTTGTCAGCGATAGCTTTCAAAAATTTTGAAAGCTATAGTTAACGAAATTTTTTCAGCGATTAGCTTTCAAAAAATTTGAAAGCTATAGTTAACGAAATTTCGTCAGCTATAGCTTTCAAAATTATTGAAAGCTAATCGCTGACGAAAATTTCGTTAACTATAGCTTTCAATATTTTTGAAAGCTAATCGCTGACGAAATTTTCGTTAACTAGCTTTCAAAATTTTTGAAAGCTTTTCTCGTAAGCTATTTTGTGTCGAGAAAACCAAGATGGCCGAAATCAAAGCAATCATCCTCATAATTTGCTTGATGAAATAGTATTAATTATTATGTTTATTCAGATTAAATTATGAAAATATATATTCCTGGATTAAATTAAATATTGTATCTTGTTTATCTTTATAAGTTTATTTGAAGATTCCCTGTTTCCCAGATCGGTGTGTTCCCCATACACCTACTCGGTTAAAATAAGATTATGTTAACTGGGGGTGAATGGGGCCATCAAAAGGATATGCTTTGCAATAATTAGTTACCTGAATTTACCTGTATTTGTATTACCTGTAAAGGTATTCCATCTTGAAGTGTATATATGAACAACTTCCATTTTATCATAAATCTAAATGTTAATATATTCCAGAAAATTTAAATCTGACCGGCCAAATTCTGACTAAATGAGGGTAATTTATATCCAGTGAAACCCTGGCTTCTCTGTGACTGTCGGAAGCTTTAAAAGATATTTCACAATCGGTGAATTTTTAAAGTGCCCCTCCGATAAAGAGACGGCTTCTTTCATCCTCTTAACTGTGCAGAGGAATTCGCCCGAGGCGTGCTGCAGCCATTGCAAAAACAATATGGCACCTTAGCGTTCATAAAGCTTTCAAAATTTTCGTCCGCGATAGCTTTCAAAATTTTCGTCAGCGATAGCTTTCAAAACTTTTGTCAGCGATAGCTTTCAAAATTTTTGTCAGCGATTGCTTTCAAAATTTTCGTCAGCGATTGCTTTCAAAAATGTCGTCAGCGATTGCTTTCAAATATTTTGAAAGCTCCGAGATGATGGAAATTTGAAAGCTCATAGCTTTCAAATTTTTCGTTAACTAAAATTAGTTAAAGAAATTTTCGTCAGCGATTTTTCGAAAGCTGTATAGAGCTTTCAAAATTTCGTCATCTCAGTAGCTTTCAAAAAATCGCTGACGAATAGTTAACGAAACTTTCGAATTTAACATTCAAAATTTCGTCATCTCGGCGTTAAACTTTCGACTGGTCGGGGCTGTATATCTTATATTGGGTGCCAAGTCTTTCATACCTGACCTCCTTGTGAAGAATGGCCGTAATTCTTGGATGACCGATTTTGGGAACGCTTAGCTTCAGCAAGCAGAAAACTGACTCTTTTCATATGTCCTCTGCTTTTGATGTATTTTTACAAAGTTTTTGTGTTACCTAGATCATCGACAAATTACTGCCTAGTTTGTTATGCTACCTTACAGCAAGAAGGTATTTTCTTTATTCATACAGTACTGTCGACAGCTGTATGTCTAGAAAGACTTGGGTACCCAGGTAAGAAGGTAGATTTTTGCACGCAATCCGGACTGCAACGCCATTAGCCATCATATAGCAGATGGTTGTTTGAAGTAGGCACCGGAAGCACAAAGGTCTGTCTCAGTTTGTATATTATCCCTCGTGTTTCATGTTTTTGTATGTATATTTATTATGTTTATTGGATTTCTCGGTGTAAGTGTTGGAGCATGTTGTTGAGTCGAATGCTGCTTCTTTTTGCATCATCCAAATTGGTCCCGATCTTATTAATGCGGTTTCAATGTGATATATCAGTTCATTAAATATTTTGCCTAAACTTTTTCGCAGGCGAACAAGAAACCAAAAGTGAATACAGGAGTTTCAGGTAATATATTTGTGTACAATTAAGTGGCGTAGCTACCATGATTGTTTTTATGTTCGCTTCATCATTAACATATCTCAACTCATCCAATACGCTAGAGCTTGTCCTAATGTTTTAAATTTTCACGATAGACATTTATACGATACATGAAGAAAGAAAACTGAAGTGTTCCAACTCTTCACCTACTTGAACACATTTTCAAATTATTTTAATGCACCAGGCAATTGTTTCGACTAATAAATCCTCATCAGTGGTGCTGCAACCCTAAGTAATTTTCAGACACAGACAAACTTATTTTAGTAACATCCTCCAGTTTGATTTTGTTTTTTTTTGTTTGCTTAACATATCCAAGAAAAGACTTTCGAAATTCGAACCTATACAAGCAGCAAAGCTTGTTTATCATTTTGGGAATTTTACAATCTGATAATGATAAAATTAGGGGGATCAAGGTTAGGCAGAATTTCCCTCGAAAATGCATCAATATCATCAAACGCCTTTTATCCTGTGGTTATGATCCCTGCTGTCACGGGACAGATACTTGACATGATACCAGATCAATCTACAGCCTTGTATCAGCTTATTTTCAAGAATTGCACTCTGACTGACTCTGACGACAGTACTCCATGATGGGCCATATCCGTTATCCTATTTGTTAGAAAAGAAAGGGCCCCGACCACCTGTTCTCTCTGAATGTCGTTCGGACTCCTCGGGTGATTACAAAAATGAGACATCTGTGTAGCGGAAAAGTGGGAGGATTGTGCGGACGTACTCCAGATAACAACACCATCTGCTGCTCGTGTTAGGTGACGGCCCTAAGTCGGCAACGATTGCCAAATTGGTCTCGGTGGTTTATGTGTTGTCTTTTGTATTTGGTGTTTTGATGTGTCATCAGCCGATTTGCAAGTAAGCTACTTGTTAAAGGTTATATCACACAACGGCTGAAATCATCATTTCGGAAGTTCTTCGGTCGCTATTATAAAAGCATATCAGATCCCCTTTCCAGAATGGTCAGTGACATTCTACATTGTGATTGAATGGTTGTCGTCATCACCAAACAAGACATACTTACCTGATCTGTACATCAAAATGTACATCGAGACAATTACCGAATTTCCATGTAGCAGTTGCGACGGGTGTTGCTTGCAATCAGAAGACGCTGACTCTTCCCGGACACCTGGTCTCACTTCGAAATGTTGTTCATTCCGGGGTTCGCAACCGTTTCGATGGAAATTCTCACGATTTTGCCTTGCCTTCTCGACTTTGAGACTAAATAACTGTTGGATACTTCTTTGATGTTTATTGGTACTTCCATGATAAAAATAAACAGATAACAAAGAGACTTATCAGTCAAGGATTTAGATATCAAAAACTTGTAAAATCTTTTTTTGAAATTTTACAATAACTATTCCGAACTTCTTTCAAAATTTTGGACAACTCCAGCATCAGAGTATGTAACATTGGAAATGTCATTTTCTTCATTTAACTGTGACCTATAAAACAAAATCAGAAGGATCAAAGGCATATCAAACTTCAACAACAAATGTAAGAAAATAGTCGATCGCCAGCTTTACCGATGATATGATCCCAAGTTCATCAAAAGAACACTGGACATGGTACTGGTCTAATCTACAGTTTTGTACCAGTGTCTTTCCCAACGTTGCACAATAGCCAACCGTGACGACGGGACTCCATGACGGGTCTTGTTTAAATCTCGTAAGAGAAAACTGGGCCCAGATTTTCTGTTCTATCTGAAAGTTGGTCAGACTTCTCAGGTGATCGATCATGAACTCGCTTCAGCCAGCAGAGCGCAGACTGTTATACGCATGCCATTCAATTTTTTAGATCCATTTGCATGGAATTTGTGTAACAAGAGGCCGCTGCATTTAGCTGTCTTGTTTGTGATGTCACCTTACAGTGAGAAGTTTTATGTATATACAACTATTGTGCGTCTATGGAGACCTCTGTGTATCCGGATTAGTGGGGATTGTGCGCACGAAATCCGAATAACCACACCATTTCATAATAGCAGATGGCCGTCCAAAATCGGCGCCGGGTGCACATTAGTCTCCTTCCTTTTATGTGTCGTCATTAATGTTTGAGGTTTCTGTACATCTGTTTCGATTTG
Source organism: Pinctada imbricata (assembly GCA_033119305.1). Lineage (NCBI taxonomy): Eukaryota > Metazoa > Mollusca > Bivalvia > Pterioida > Pteriidae > Pinctada > Pinctada imbricata. Next base: position 56,415,963 of record VSWD01000006.1, on the reverse strand, counting down.
TATGATATCCTAGTGAATATTGTTGTGTCTTTTTGCGATTTGTAGTTTTGTCTGATGTCATTTATGTGTCACTTTCTTGTGAGTTTGTTTCGCTGGGTGAGTGCAGGTTGGTCATGCTGGAGATCATTCTCTTTTCTTCTTTCCCCTTTTGTGTCTCTTGTTGTGTATGTCTACTCTGCGTTTTCGCTTTAATGTGTTTCTGTGTTTTGCTGTTGGTGATTGTTGTCTCTTGTTGGAGACAACCTCTTTCCTTCAGCTTGCATATTTTGAAATATTTGTGCATTTCTGATAAAGCTCTTAGTATGAGAATAATATGCAATTAATTCCAAAGAACCCATATTAAGCATGAAAAACATATACTTTATTTTGCATCAGGAATGTCATTTTACTCTATCCCTTGATGAAATCACTTTATTATCCAAGAAATACTTTGCTTTCTGCAATAAGGAAACCAAGCCTTACTTTGTACCTTTTTTATTATTGAATACAGATAATTGTGAGTGCCAGTGCAACAAATCTTTTGTCAGAAATAAAAAGCTGAATGAGACGAGGCCGAAACTCAAAGTGAGTAAAAAAGAGACCAGTCGATACCGAGCGTCAAAGATCAGTGTCAAGGATAACAGACCATCAGCTGTGGCTCTAGGAAGTGGCTTCGCCATTTGTCTCCTGGTTATACCACTGGCGCTTATAGTCATCTCAGATGTACCAATGTTGATAAAGCATATGAGGAGTCGCACAACTTAATACCGTATAATGGAGTGAGGTCTCAAAATGAATATTTGATTTCGTAGGATATTTAGTATTATCTACCTACAATGCAATCCGCAAAATCATTCGACTCTGAAGATAAAACATCCTTCTTGTTTCTATGAAGCTGTATGATTGTCTACGTCTGTTTTTAGCCTAAGATGGTTCTGGGTTTTTTTTTTTTTCAAGTAATTCTCAGCCTTTCGTGATTTTTGGAAACTGATTTCGGTCTTTGTCTTTGTTTTCCATTCACTAATTAAAGAATGCCCTTAGGTGACCATATCCGGAAGAAAGTTACATACTTGTATCTTAGATAAAATTCTAAGTGATGCTTCAAGTCAGCGTAATGATCAAAAGCGCCCTTTTGTCTTATTTTTGAATTTTGCGTATCGATTTTGTAAAAGTTTCGAATATAATTCTCTCACTCATTTCAAATAATGTTGTATTCAATTCTAATATGACTTGATTCTTTTTCCCTATTAAGACAACAGATGCGAGCCGGGCTCTATTCTCCAATATAGGCCCTACAACGATAAGCCACTCCTACCCATTTCTGAAAGCAGATAAACCGGCAGGAACTGATTTTTACCAAGAATCGATTTTGTCGTCTGTGTTTCATTCATGTCTAAATTTGGTCGTCATTAGAATAGAAATAAAAAATAACAAGCCGGGCTTTATTGTCTCATAATGCCCACGCGTCCTCAGCCAATCACACGGCTCGGTAATAATTGTGATTGGCCGAGGACGCTCGGGCATTATGAGACAATAGAGCCCAGATTGTCATTTTTTATTTCTTAATTAAACATCGAAGAAGTACCCATCGGTTTTTCAGCCTCAGAGTCGAGAAGGTACAAATGTAAGGTAAAATCATTACAATTGAAAATGGCTGTTAAAATATGAAAAGGCTGTTCAAACAAATTTCGAACTATTTAAACATATTTCTTCTTTGTTTCTATCAAAATGTAGCCTTTCTTTTTGAATACCTAAGTATGCATGATCAGTTTCTGATATTATCATTTCAAACCAATCATTGCAAATCATTGATTTGTCGCATAAGTTTATCGATAGCAATTATAAATCATCTTACATAATGCAATGTGATGAGATTTGCTCCTCGGGCTTGAACAAGTTTCAATAGAAAGTATTTTTGAAAAATCAGAAGGTTTTATACTATTTCGATAAAAAATTCCTCATTCAAAGTGGAGAGAAATTCTAAAGTCATTGAAATACCTGATCATCTGGTTGTCCTCCATGTTTGAAGATATTTTAGGTTAGAAGAATTAAAAAGATTAACCGGATAAACGGCTAAAGTAACGGTGTTGCTAGTAAACAGGAGATGCTTACACTGCCCGGCCACCTGATCTGAACTCCATTTTTCCTATGAAATTCTAATGATTTTGCCGTACCATCTGGACTCAAAAGACTAAATAGCTTATAGGTGTTTATTTTGCTTCTTTGCAGACTGATTATTTGTTGTCAAAATATTTTCTATGTTTTTTTTTCTTTTGTCGATGTGATGGTCTTCAGAGTTCGATGTTTTTCTATTTGTAATTTAGCAGATTCAAAGAATAATTATTATGTTTATAGACTTTAAGATCTCTTAAATATGGTGTACATATAATTTCTCCAATGAGCGACACCTCCTCTTTTTCTATATTGAATCAGAATCAAGTGTTTGTATCTAATGAGAAGCTGTAGAATGACATATGTTGTTCTAATGAGTTAAAAAAATATCCTGACGATAATATCAACAGCAGCCACAATAGAGCACAAAATTAAGCATCAACGGACCTTAGCAAACTAGAAGTGGGACCAGGTGCCCGGGAGGTGTAAGCATGCACTGTTGGCTAGCCGCATGTTTAAGCATGAAAATGAAAACAACATATAAAATCCATGCACTGTCTGACGTATTGTCCCTGTAGAAATCTCTAAGTATAAACAGTTTCTATATAACTAAGAATTCATTCAAATTAGAGTTTGCTCATGTAGGGGTGCATGTTTTGTTATTTTTCCTTAAAGGTGTAGAGTCGTATTGCTCATTATGTTTTTTTTTGTTTATGTTTTTGTTTTTGTTTATGTTTATGATTTTATTTATGTTAGCACTGGATTCTGGAGATTGTTCATTAGATATTAAAGGTCTATGAAGCTGTCTCCGTCTGTGTTGTTCTATTTTATATTATGTCAAGAATTTTGATTGTGATTCCTGGAATCTTATTTAGAATTTATGTTTGACTTTTATTCACTGATTCACAAACGATATTGGTCAAAGCTAATTCAAGTGATTTGTGGTTGATTACAATAAAACTTTCTTTTATGATAGAAAATTCTTATTATCATAGCAGGGTGACAAACTGAGAAATAACTCAACCGAGGATATAATTTTGAGTGATTGATTGATATTGTCGCTGCAAAAAATACACGGATGACATATTGAAAATATAAAACACTTTTACACCTTGTTATTCACATTTACAAATCTCGATATCGTTGACCACACTATAACATCTGTATCCTAAATGTTCAAAGATATTTCAGACTAGAAGAATTTGTGCATTTTCCTTTTGTTTTTGTTTTTTTTTAAATATTTGTGCAGTGTAAATGAGAAAGGACATGTAAAGATTATAATTCTTTTTTCTCTCGCAACATCCTTGTTTGGTTGCTCCATGTTGTACTTTTTTGAATTTTAGCCAATATGCAACTAGGGAGAGGTGCATATTAGCTCTTTCATCATGACCAGTTGAAGTTTCCCCCAAATTTGGCATTTATTGAAGAATAACAACTAGCTAGCCGTGGTTTGTTGTCCAATAATTCCCCGAGCCGCATGAACCAATTGTATTATACCGAGCCGCAAAGCGTCGAGGTGATAGTTTGATTGGTTCATGCGATGAGGGAAATTACTGGACAACAAATCACAGCTAGCAAGTTGTTATTCTTATTCTAATATAGTTCTGCACGAGTTCTATAGCACGTGCATAGGTAGAGCTTAGCGAACTGGAAGTTTGTTGGAGATATAGGGAGATATCTCAAGTCATGTTATAATTCAAAATAAAATCACAGAATACCATAACAGGAGATATGCAAATAGCTTCAGATTTGATAGAAGAGGTATTACTAGTAATTATAGGGATGTATTCTGGTAAGAAATATCTCCATATTCAATGTACCCTGAAGCCGATACTTTCTTATTTGTGAATAATATAATAACATGCAGTTCTCATAGCAAAGTTGTTTGGCTTCACTATCTTTCTGACAAAAAAGACGAGATATCAACATTTGATGTACATGTTAGATAGCAACATAAACATCAAAGAAGTACCTAACCGTTATTATGATGTACATGAAAGATAGCAACATATGATGCACACGTAAGATAGCAACATATGATGTACATGTACACAAGTGGTGTTCTTGTGTTACAGGCAACACGACAATGTCAACAAAAGCTATGGTTGAATCCGCTCTGTATCTCTTCACTCTGAAAGTTTCAGTTGCAGTCACAACCATTGAATACATACACTACCCACCATGAATAAGTATCCAGGTTGAATAAACATTAGAAATTTCACGAAAAGCTCAATTCAATCCTTTACATTCTGTAGCCGTTTCGTTTTGTAGCTGTAAACGTTTACATGATTTCTAAATGTGTACACGGACTTCTATACATATACTTGAAAGATCGTCTTTAATTAATATCTTTATTACTCTAATAATATAAGTTAAACAAAAACGGTGATCCTGAGCGTAGTCAGGTCAGGCAGCGGCGTCGATCATTTCGGAGATACTTTATTTTAACATACGTATTTAAGTCGGAAGGAAAGCTGTGTAGCAGAGCCGATATCTCTGACAAAATTGACACCCACTCTACCGTACCTTTCTCATTCATTGATGTATATTCCCTGTCACTGCTGTCCCTTTCTCTATGACATATATGCCTTCGAATCCTGAATCCTGTGTCCTCCTTGTTGACACAACCGACGTTTTTGTAACATGTACTGTAGTAATTCGTCTCGGATCCGGATTTCACCCTTTTAGAACTGACTGGCCGGTTGAGTGACCCTGACCTTTCAAGAACGAGAGCTCTCGTGAGTTCCCCCGTGATTCGTCCACTTCAGCGCTAGATACGACGCAGGATAGACCTCCTTCACGCAGGTAAACAATTGTATTGTATATTGATATATTTTATACTTATTGCAGCGGCCCCAACCCCCATGCTGCAATACTAGCGTTGTGAGCTTGTGTCGTTCTTGTGTATTAATGGGCATTTCACGATTTAATTGAACTTTTTCTGTCGCCGCGATGTCGACATCGTGTATGAAGAATTTTTTTCTTCATCAGGTTAAGCGTTTATTTCGGTAGACGGTTGTGTCTGTCTAGGACAGGTCTAGCTGATTAAGGAACTGACGTTTTCTGCAATTTTGAGCATTTTTTCTCAGACAGCTTGTTGACTCGTTTGCACGTGCGAAACGTTGGATACAAATTGTTCGTGCGTTGGGCTAACATACTCCGAGATTTCGAGAATTTGTTTATTTCATTTCAATTTTCTTTTTCAACACCATTATTGTATTTTTGTATTACAATTATTCAAAACAGATGTCAGAATGAAGTAAAATTTTGATTAACTTTGCCAGCGAGAAATATTTACTGAAACTTCAGGTGTAGGTTATGCAACAGCAACGCCAAGTTTGACAATCAGAGAGACAAAAGGAAATAGAGATGATGAAACTTTTGAGACAATTAGACACCTGAATGTCAACCCTGAACTTTTAGGTCTTGTCGAATTCATAAGAAATAGTGACCTTAAAACATACAAGTCTCTCTCAATGAAACAAATTAATCAGATTCAGTACCAATACAATCAAAAGAATCCAAGATTACTGAACACATTTTTGAAGATGTTGGTGGAATGGTAGATCAGAATAACAAACATGCTGAGAAAAAAATTCAGCAATATGGAGAAGGGGATAAAGGTACGGTAGATAAAAACAAAGCTAAAAAAGCTGAACTATCAGTCAGCAAAAACTTAACTGCATTTCAGCCAACACCAATTCCACAGGCAAATCCAGATGTAAAAACCATTTTACAAAATCAAGCAGATTGTTATGACCAGAATGGTTATCTTGGGCTGAATGACAATAGTTTAACTCGCCCTATTCAAAATCAGGCAAACCGTCCACGAAAAACCAATGATAAAGGGGCTGTTTGATCTAGTGTTCATATGCATGTCAAGCCTAATGGCCTGTCAGGGGCGGCATCACATCCATACAGTTTCGAAATATTTTTGTGTGGTTTCAAACAGGTTCTGTTGAAACATTTCTGACAAAAGTCTGTGCAATTGTATAGAATTTAAAAAGTTTTTAAAACGATTTAACAACATTTAGAGCGCTGAACAAAATGAAATGTTTCCAAAAATGTTTTATTGATATTTCTGGATCCATACAAAATCACGTTTCATTCTATAACATTAACCGCAATATTTTTGACATGTTTTTAAAACATGATTCTGTTAACTGAGTTGTCGCCCTGCTTCTGAGGTTGACCGCCATACAGAAGTACAACTGATGTCGGAGTGGTAGACTACCTCCAGCGAGCCCTCAGATCACTCCCCCGTCAAATGAAGAGTTAGAGGAATTCATGGTTATGGACAAGGTCGGAGATAACTCCTCCAGTGATGAAAATCACACTTACAAGACATCACCTGAGGTATTTTGACTCCCATTTTCACCTGGATAGAACCTCACAGAAGCTGTTCGGACGACATCATGGCCACACTGTAGATGATCTATTAGAGGCTACACTTGTTGGGGTGTAACCGTCTACATTGAGTCGAAGTTTTACCCGAAGGAGTGCCTCTAAAGGGAAAATGGAAGCAGATTATAAACAGTCCTCCTCAAGTGGATGCTTTAGGGGAAATTAGACTAGATAGGATTGACCCAGCAAAATTCTGGAGGCGACACGAGGAGACCGTCAGAAAAGTACTTCAGCCTTCCAGTCCGGAGCTGCCTGTCGTTCTCCACCTTCATGGACCAGAGGGAGACAAGATAGGAGCAAATGTGCATGTCAGAACCTTACAAATCATGCGCAAAGCTTGTAAGGAGGAACATAAACTGCACATTCACTGCTTCATTGAGGACTGTGAACTTGTGAGGGAATGGAATGCAGCATTCCCTAATGTCCATTTTCGATGTACTGCGGCAGTCCAGAAGTTCGACAGAGAGCTGATCCAGGCTCTTCAATTAATTCCAATAGAGCGCATCCTGCTGGAAACGGATTCTCCGTACATGCCTCCAGCAGAGAGTTGTGACCAACACCTGTCTTTATTGGGGATATTGCTGGCTTGATTGTTGCCCACCTGGATATGCCTGTGAGGAAGATGTTAATAGAACAATGGGAAACAGCCTTAAACGCTATGGACGATAGATGGATGATGGAGCTGCCACTGGTTGGACAGGTTAAGTCAGTCTAGCCAGTCTCATAAATTGAAAGGACAATGAAATAATTGAACTATTGCTGGTTGGACAGGTTAAGGTATTCGATGTACAATAGGTTTAAACATATTTTATTTCAATAAAACGGAAAGGGATTGGGCAACAAGTTTTACCATCATTATGTAAAGCCCTCTCCCTACAATAGGTCTTATATTCATGCCTGGTAAGGTGCTATAAACTATACATTTTCTGAAAAGTTTTAATACCCACTCTTCAGAAATAATAATTTTGGAGGAAGAAAAAAAAGGGGAATAACTGATGAAGCATTTAAATTGTCTATTTTGTATATATAACATATGCAAAATAACAAAGATGTTCAAGAGTTTTCCCCTTTGATTTTAAAACACCTCAGGGCTTCATTACCTTTCAGAAAATATATAATTTAAAGTACCTTACCAGGCATACATTTTACCATACTTTACAATGGAGATGATTAAAACGCTATATGTAAAATGACTCTATTGTACAATGGATACCTTAAGTCAGTCCAGTCAGTCTCAATTTTCACATTTATGACGATAGCTATGAATAGGTTAAGTCAGTCCATAGCACTACTATTTTCCTGGCAATTTTGTCAACACTTTCCAGTTGTAATGTTTATTGATACAATTTATACATGGCGGCCCCAGCCAGCCGATCAGTTCTAAAGGGTGAAATCAGGATCCGGGACGATCTACTACAGTACTTTTTTTATTGTGAAAAGTTTTCAAAGATGTTTTAAATACTGTAAAAGTTTGCCTTTATAGAGATGTAATGTTTCGAGCTTTGTTTGAATCTCGGAAAGTCTTTTTATTGTCTAGCGAAGCATCAGCATGTCTTATTGAGGTTATGCATTAACTCTAAACAAGCATTTATTTGTCAATGTTGACGACGTCTGCAAATAAACACTTTAGGAAATCACCTTTCACAATACATGCAATAGAAATACAAAGAAGCGTTTAAACGTTTACGTTTCGCTTACAGCCTTCTGTGTACACGTTTAGAAAATTTATTAAACGTTACACCCTTACTGGTCCATGCTGAAAATTTAGTAAATGATACTATTGAATTTGATGACGTTTAACATTTGTATCACTTGGTGATTGTCACTGCTGGTGGACCAGGAGTCCCCGAGGGTACATTTAGCCAAGTTCGATCAACTTGGGTTGATCGTCTCTTGAACGCAATCGAAAATTTCTGTGATGAAAATTTGGGAAATTTCTTCAAATTTCTAAACGTGGGTCCTGCAGCATCACATCCCATCCATTCTGCTACGTATATCGGTAAATTTTTGGCCATGATAATTTTCACACTCTTTGGTAATATTACATTGTTTAGATTGAAGATCACTGACGAGGGTTAAGTACCCGAAACGTGCATGTCTGGTCCATGCTGAAAATTTATCTGTTCTTAAATGATGCTATTGAATTTGTAGGCGTTTAACATTTAAGATTGACGTTTCTTCAACTAAAGGCAATATATAGTAATTCCAAATGAAACATCGATATAATAATGACAGATTTTATATTAAGTGCAATTCTTGACTTTTTACATATGAAATGCATGTCGACGTATCGTTAAAGCAATAAACTTCATTTTGATTTATAGATTATAACTTTCAATGTAAGATACATTGTAGAACGTCATCAATGGATTACGAGTTGGTGTCGTCTCTATTGGTTCATAGCAGATAGGTTGGCATGAAAGTATAAAGATGTCTACCTGGGAATTCTTTCTTTTAAGAAATGAATCTTATATTTTTTCTGTTGATGCAGGTATCACCCGAAAAATTGGACAGAAAACTGCATCAATGCGCGTAGCGCGTTGATGCAAAAGTTTTCTGTCCAATTTTTCGGGTGATACCTGCATCAACAGAAAAAAATATAAGATTCATTTCTTATCATTTAATTATGGAAAACAGACTGTTTTCTTGGATCTAAAACAATCAATCACCGCACTATATTTCGTAAGTCGGAAGGTTTCGCAGTGATACGTCGGCCAAAACAAGTTATGGCAGCCGCCATGATTCAAACAGCGAACGATCGTCTCTCTATATCTTTGGAATAAGGACTAGTGTGAGCAAATTCTACATGCACTGTTAATTTTTGAGTAAGTAGAAAAGAAATGGTACCCTTGAAATGATAAGCAAACATCTACAAATAGTATTTTCAGCAACGAGTTCATTCGTGTTTGAGGGAACCCCCAGTTCTAAAAATAGTGCTATAAATAGACTTCCGTGAAAAATTGTGTTGATCGATGTATCAACAAAATTTCTCAGCCAATCAGAATCTTCGTTTCTTGAAAATGACAATGGAAATTAAATGATTTTCTTTTTGTAAACAGGACTTACTTCTGTAAAGGTAAAATATCTACAAATATCTTCAGAAGATATAAGTCGAGTAACTTGATGAAGTAGAAAAATATAATTTAAGAATCACGAAAAGTCCCAATCTGATTATTAAATATTTTGCTTTCATTTAATTTGAATAAATTTGTTTTATGTTTTGTTATAATATTTCTAGGAACAAACCTGGATAACAAAGGAACAGAATTTATCATTGGCTTTCCAGAAAATGTGAACTATCGGCCAGCAAAGCCAGTATTGTTAATAAATACGGAGTCCTCCGACGACGTACTAGTCCACATTACAGCTCCCAAATTTACGGATACTATTATTGATCATCATAAATATGTATCTTCTGAAAAACCATGGCGTCTCAAGTTACCGAGGAAACTTCGTATAAAGGGTACGGATATTGTTCCCAATGCTTTATATATCACTGCTGAACAGGAGGTTTCAGTGTTTGCTGTAAATCCAGAACAGCATTCTAATGACGCATTTCTTGCGCTACCGACAGACGTTTTGGGTAGGGAATACTACGCAATGACGTGGTTTCAAACAACACAAACAAACAATACAAACGAGATCCTTATTATAGGTATCAACGATTCAACTATCCTGGATATTCATCTTCCAAACTTACCCAAAAATATTGAAATTATATTGAAAGGAAGAACGTATGGCAGCAATGGCATCATGACGGAAACTATAAACAGATATGATATTTTCCAAATCCAGGCTTTGACAGAGTTGTCGGGAACTCATATCACTTCAAACAAAGTAATTGGAGTTGTAAGTGGTAACGTAAGAACTTATGTAGGTGGTAAGCTCGAATTTGGGGATCACCTTGTGGAAATGCTTCCTCCTGTTAATACGTATGGTAAGACGTTTATAACCGTTCCATTCCCAGAACAAATTTCAGGAGATATATTAAAGGTACTAGCAAGTCAAAACAATACCTTAATAACAATTCAAAAAGGTCGAGATATTTCAAATTACACCATCCAAACTGCTGGTGAGACCTACGTCTTTGATTCTCTCCAAAGTCGAAACGTTTACTGTTTTATAAGAAGTAACAAGCCTGTTTTGCTGATGCAATTTGTGAAAAGTCAGGATGTTCCAAATAGAGGGAGAATAGACCCATCTATGATGACTATACCACCGTTCGAATTGTATTCATCTAATTATTCATTTACTACTCCCAAATCCGCAAATACTAAATCCTACGTAAATTACTTCATGTTCACCATAAAAGCAGACGACAAAGACGGACTAAAGCTGGATGGAACTCCTTTAATCACGTCTAATGCGGTCATAGATGGTACAGACTACGTGGGAGGTTACATCAGACTGAAGGACGGAATTCATCACGTATATCACGACTCACCTAGCGCATCGTTTGCCGGGTATCTGTTCGGTGTTGTTACCCATGAAAGCTATGCTGTTCCTGTTGGAATGCGAATGAAACGCATCAATACGGTAGGTACGACAAATCTGAATCAATATATGCTCCCCTTTGACGGGCGTTACTTTTTATTTTATTGAGTTACTAAAGGAAATTGTTCAAAATGAGCATTGTTGACAATGCCCGAATAGACGTAGGAAATAAAACACGTCAAAAATGGAATTGAACTTAAGATAACAACACTTCTTCAAAGGTCTTTCTAGATTATTCTAATGTTTTCGGTTTGTCCATTCTGAAGAAATTTGTCAAAGGAGGGTAACCTTCAGAACCTAATTTTGTCTATGGTTATAACACCTGTTGACGGACCCGGACCAAAATCAGCTCTTGTAGAGGACTATTGGTACTTTATATTTACCCCAACTCTGACAACTAAGATGGGGAATCCCGAATATCGACTGGTTGATACCGGTCACGCGGAGACAGGTTGCATGGAAATCCCGGATAGCGATTGGTTAATAACGGTCACATGAAGACGTGGTATATTTTATACAGGGTGCCTAGCCTTTCATAACAGACCCTTTGTGACGCAACAATACTAACCTTCATGATGAAGTCGTAAAGTAAACAGACAATGACGTCCCAACACTTCATGAAAATTATCAAAATATGTCATCGGTGGGGGTAAACTCGTTACCTAGTTACCGGGGGATGCCTTTAGTTACCTAGTCATCTAGTGTCATGGTATTATTAGTCAGTCGATGCTCAATTTGGTGATCTATTGTGAGTGTTCTTGAGATTATAGTCAGGATCTTCTAATCTCCCTAGTATACGTTATTATTGTTCCAGACAGATAATATGATCTGATAAACCTTGTCTGTAATTTATATTCCCCGAGTCGAGGGTATATCTGACTGGAACCGTAAGAATGTTTGCCATATTGCAAATTGCTTATAAATTGTCATTTCAAACGTAGACAAAAAAGTTTTTATTTGTTGATGGATTGTAAAATTTTCATCACCATACATTTAAAAAAAGATGTATCCGTAAATGTTATTCAAAATGAATAAACCATGAATGAAATTCATTTAAGCAGAAAAATAAAATTAAAGGATCTGAAGGAAGATCGAGAGGAAATTTCAAAACAATAAAAGTTTTTACGGGAAAAGCTCGCTATGACGTCACGAAACAATTAGGTATCCTTGACGTCACAAAATTCCATATTTACGACTGCAGACGGGTAACATAGTCTCATATTAATACAGATAAACAACCAATGGCATTCCTAGAAATTGATTTGCAGTGTGACAAAGTGTTTTACCTCATTTTGGATATTACCGATATTCGATTAGATAACTACGACAAAAATCCTCATCTTTTTGAAAATCCAAGTTCTAAATGTGAAAGATATTTCAAATTCAAGTTACGTAATTTACATGAAAAATATGTCTTCGCGCCTGCAGACAAAGCAGCCAACAACACCATAATCATTTGAAAACGCTACTACATATCAACTTTAGTTTCAGAACTTTCCTCTACTAATACTTTTTTCAAAAGCAATGAAAGTGTACCCAACATTCTAAGCAAAAATAACAGTGAAATTTCTTCGTTTAATATCCCTATTTCTTAATTGGATCTCCTAACAATATACTACATACCAAAACTTCACAAATCTCCTTACAAATTTCGATACATTGCTAATTCCAGCAACTGCACAACTACAATTTTGTCTAGAAATCTGACGTCAGCACTCACGGCTGTAAAGGATCACGTGGCAAAATGCTGTGAAACTGTCATGAACAGGAATGGTGTAAACTTATTTTGGTCTATTAAAAATTCAGAGGGGAAAACTTATATTTGTACATCTGAATCGAAGGGTTTCTTTTCCGCCACTGATTACAAATCATACAAATTATGGACATGTTGTGACCTGTGTATTGCCTTGTCCTTCATTTTTGACAACATTTATGTAAGATTTGGTGAGAAACTCTACAAGCAGGTTTTTGGGATTCCTACGGGTTCTAATTGTGTGCCTCTTGTTGCGGATTTATTTTTATACACGTATGAAAAGGAATTAATCCAAAATCTTCAAAAGCAAAGAAAAATCATGATGTGAAATGTTTCATTGGTACTTCTAGATGATATTCTTACTATCGACAGTCTTATTTTAGAAAAGTATAAAAGTGTTATTTATCTTTAAAAATTGATTCTAAACAAGGCAAACGCTACAAAAATAGAAACACAATTTTTGGACCTAAATATCAAAATTGTTCAATGAGAGATTCATACAAGTGTGTATGACAAAAAAAAAAAGAGGATTTTGGATTCAACATAGTAAATTTCCCCTGGCTTGACGATGAAGTTCCTAGATTACCGTCCTATGGTATCTACATTTCACAGCTCATCCGGTATGCTAGAGCATGTACTGATGTTTTGGATTTTCATAGTACATTTAGAAATTTAAAAATTACGAAGAAACTTTTAGGTCAGAGGTTTTGCTTTCACAAACTAGTAAAGACTTTCTGGAAAATTTACAAAAATTATTGTCAACTTCTTTTGATGTATTAGTATATTAAAGTATATTTCTTTGGGTATTTCACAACCTGCATTTTATGGTGACACGATTAACAAAATTAGGAGGATCAAAGTATCCCTCTGTAAAACACTACTGTATACGTACTGTATAATCTACGGAAGCCCATTGGCTTCACAGAAAAAAAAATGTATTGCGTATATTCGCAATAACATTGCGTATATTCGCAATAACATTGCGTATATTCGCAATAGTATTGCGTATATTCGCAATAGTATTGCGTATATTCGCAATAGTATTGCGAATATTCGCAATAGTATTGCGAATATTCGCAATAAGCATTGCGTATATTCGCAATAATTATTGCGTATATTCGCAATAATTATTGCGAATATACGCAATAAATTGAATGTTCTTCGCGGCTCTAAATGTCTGTTTTAAACGTTGGGGGAGGTGGAGGGTTAAAAAGGGGGGGGGGGGGGTGATAGAACTTTGTTTCTTTCCGATCACCTTGTTTATTCTCTGTTTTTAAAAATCTCCTTTTATCGTCTACTGAAAGTACAATATTCTTTGATACAAAAAGATGTATCAAGGTCAAAATAAGCGTTAAAATGAACATCCGTGATGTTGGGGGTGGGGGATCATATCGTATCATCTTCCATCTATCCTTAAAAGTTTCATCTTCTGGAATATTTTTATGAAAATATATTCGAAAAAAGATCTTATGGATCTCTATTTCAACCCGATTACTTGAATTTAATTCAGGGGTGGATCCTGGGCGGAACAAATATAAGCATTAGAGGCTACGCATCTTTAAAAAGTCTGCAATGATTGAAAAATTAATTATAGCTGAGTGATCAGAACGATGTTTGATTGATTTTTGTTTATTTTGTTATTTTTGTTAGTTTGTACGGCGCCTTTTAAATGCACCCAAAATATTTCTCATATTCTTTTCTCTTTTAGTTAAATCAATACCCCAATTTATTTCAGGCGCAGATCTAGCATTTTACCTCAGAGGGGTTCCAAACTAAAGTCATGAAACTAAGCAGCTCATTATGATTAAATCGGTTTAAAAATCAAGTTGAAAAAGTATGACCTCGTCCCCCTTTCCCTACTTTCATATCCACCATTTACAGGGATTGAGACATTTCTAGTGCCTGAGTATAATTTCGTTTCTTCAGACAGGTTTGGTAGGATACATGTGTGAGGGAAACTTTACAAGTTTTGATTCTTTTTATCGGCCAGCCAGATTTTTTTTACTGAATAAAAGCTTTGTTGTAGAGGGTAATATACGAGGGCTGATTAATATGTTGTGAGCCTCGGTTTACTGGAATGCAGAAAGATTCTGCTGATAGATTATCTCCAAAAGGACAAACAATCAATGGTACATACTATGCTTCACTTCTGACATGTTACGAGAAAATATTAAACTTAAGCGCCGCGGAAAGCTGTGTCGTTCCATCAGGACAATGCTCCTGTTCACAAATATGTCACTGCCATGGATGTCATTCATGATTGTGGCTTTAATTTTATTGAGCATCCACCTTAATATTCACCTGATCTTTGCTCCATCAGACTTTCATCTATTCCCAAAACTGAAAGCAGCTATTTCTTGCACCGACTTTCAGTCCGATGATAACGTCATACTTGCAGTGGCTGCTTTTCTGAAAAGTCAAGATAAGGAGTCTTTAAGTGATATTGAGGCCCTTAAACACCGGCTGCAAAAGTGCAGAACGGGATTTAAATATGTAGAAAAATAATGCAAAATGTCTGATAAAATTCAGATCCATCAATACGAGGAGCACAACATATTAGTCGGCCCTCATACAAGTATTGCAGAATATTTCATTTTCTCAATGTTTGTATCTAATAAAACTCGAATACAGAAAGCGTTTTTGAAGACCTATACCTTTCGCAGAATAATTGAATAGAAAGGGGCATTGGAACTGTCTCTACAAACAAAGGTTCCATCCTATACTTTTATATTCTAAAATCTATTATATTACATAATCAGTAATAGTGGTGATAATTCTATTTCGATGTCTTATTTGGGGTCCAGGGACCGAAGCTTTGGAACTTCTTCATTTCACAGGAGATGTTTCTGTATAAGGGTACAACACTAAATTACATCTTTACGACGATATTGTGATGAAAAACGGCGTTTCGAACTCTGTTGCAAGGGAGCAGCATGTTTCAGATATTGAATCTTCATTGGAGGTACCATTGGCGGATTTAGAGCGGGATGGGGGGGGGGGTGCGGCGCAACCCCCCCCCCCCCTAAAATCGTCAAAGGTATTTTGGGGCTCAAACTATTATGTGTAGACTTAATATCTGGTCCTTTGAAGTCAAATTTTAGCAAATTTTTGCTGGCTCGCGGCCGCTCGCCATCTAACTTTATTTATTTGCAATAAAAATCCGAAGCTATATAAGTATGATATCCATTTCATATTCAGTAGTCGGTGAAATAATGTATCCCCTTCCACACCTCAACTTGATTTTTGACCTTAACGCATTGTTTCTTATAAGTATACCATTTCAGTCAATGTACTCTAGCTAACAGCGTGAACAGCAGGGATGGGATTGGCTTTGGTGTGTAACTCTCTCGCCCCACAAAAAAGTATTGAAGAAGAATTCGCTTCGCTCGCCATATACATCATATTTCATATTAATACAAATGCTTCTTTTCAATTCAAGATTCCGAATGGATAAAATTACATTTCATAATTGTCTTCATCAAACAAAACGGCCATTCATCGTAAAGGGGGGGGGGGGGAGATGATGTGGGTTAGGAACCCGGGCCCCACTAGCACTTCATCCTTGGCCCCTCCTGGGTGGAGGCCTATTGATATATTCCAAGCCCCCTCTAAACTCGCATCGTGTATCCGCCCCTGGGTACTTTAAGTCAAATAATGATTCAAAATTGAAGAAAAAAGTCTCATTTCGATCCTCATGTATGAGGAATCTATATATAATATCGGCGAGCGTAGCAATCCAAATTTTAGTAGAAAAAATATATAATTAATAATTCTTTTTTACATAATTTCGACAACTTTTCAAGAATCAGTACACAGATATTGATTTAAGTTTGAATGAATTCAACAGATTATAATTGCTTTTCCAATAAGTCTCTTGTTGTAAAACGCACATATTTGCATTTGTAATATCTCTCAAGTTATTTCTTTTATTTGATTATTTCATAAGCTTATGACTAGAATTATCTAAATCACACTAACTAGCCGTTTTTCATGTGAGCGAGATGTCCACTCCTCCCTCTTATTATTGTGTTCTGCTAAAGACGATGGGGGCATAAAGTGATACCCATCTCGGTGTGACATGAATGTTGTCCCTAGACATGAAAGTTAAAACTGAAAAACATTGATTTTCATACTGAAAATATGTATGAATCAGCTGTAACGGAGGTGAAAAAGCAAAAAATCACTCCCCAGTTGCAGCTCCAAGTTGCTCACTGTAGATAACGCCAAAAATGATCATCATGATAATTATTATTGGTCACCGTTCTTTGTCCGTTGTCTATTATTCGTCCGTCGTTAGCTTTTTGTTTTTGTTCTCGACTAACCCCCACAACCGCTGCTTAGTATTCCACCAAACCTTACAAGAGGCAAGTACTCAATGTTCTCTATTAATCGACCCGATTGAAATCTAAGATGGCCACCTTGCGATCAATCATTTTTTCACTTTCCCCTTAACTGCTGTACAGAATTTAACCAAACCTCATAGAAAAATATCTTTCCATTGATGACCTCAGTTGAGCAATGTGACCCCTTTGGACCTCTTGTTTTGTTTTAATTCTCTTTTGAAACAAATATCAACATCCTTAAGGAATGAAGTGTACATCGTTTCTAAATTCTGTTAATCTAAGTAATCAAAGATACTTTATTAAAAGCAGTCAGAGTTTTAATTCTAAATGCAGGCAAGCGAAGCAAGTCGGAAATTTTCTGTATTGTATTATTCCATTTTGCAAGGAATAATATCAATGAATGACCTCGATTATAAGGCCATAGTAATCAAATATTTTGTTTTACGTACCTTTTTGAAAAATTACTCAGGAAAAAAAAATGCACACTAACAGGCATTTTTCAGGTAAAAAATCAGTTAATGATATTGAATTCGACAAAATGTCTGTATAATCATTAAATTCTAAATGATAATAGTGATTTTCATAAAAAATAAATAACCATTATATCCATCTCACTTGAAGAAAAAATATTTTTCTTTTATTTTTTTCAGTCTTCCTCTCCAAATTCCTATTATTGTGTATTTGTGTGTTTTCATGCCTGGCGGGAGAGTACCGGGCTTCCACTGTCGCGAATGTAGAGGAGAATGAGCTACGATCAGAGGCGAATGAACAATCGTGTTACATTCTTGTCTGTTCTCATGAAGTATTTCTTGGCGCGATAGGCACACGATAGCACCGCGAATGCAACAGGAATATGCTACGCGTCCGCTACGATAGTGAGGTGAGTGTGATAAGAATAGAGAAGAATGCGACACGAATATTCCACGATAAAAAGACACTGAGGCGAATGAAAGGCGAATGAGAGGCGAATGCAGGGGACTGAGACACGACTTTAACTCGATAGCGCTGCGATGCAGGAGATTGGGACACGACTTTAACCCGATAGCGCTGCGATCATGACAAGAATGTGACATGAACAAAATCAAAATAATTTTACATATCCAGGAGTATCAATACCCTTTGTTGACTTTGACCTCTTTCCAGGTTGTTTTCTCTTGAAAGGAATTGTCAAAAATTTAAAAATATATTGATCCGCACACTTTTACATCAACTTTGAGATAATTATTATTGTCTTTGTCTTGTGTGTATGTAGTACTATCGTGGCAATATCGTGTCACTATCGTGTCAAGATCGTGACTGATTCGCGTTGATTTTTTCATTCGCGTCACATTCTCGGCGCATTCGCATCACATTCGTGTCAGATTCTTTCTTGTCGGGGCTCTATCGTGGCTCATTCTCCTCCACCTTGGGAACAAGAATGTACGCGAATGTGAGGAGAACGCGCTGCGGAATGAAGAGAATGCAAGGCGAATGCGCTGCGCATGTTCCGCGAGTGTGAGGCGAATAAGAATTCAGACGCGAATGTTTTAAACAGTTTGAAGCATTGGCGTCGGTGCCGCGAACAGTGGAGAATGCAGGAGAACATGACACGATAGTGACACGATGAGACGAGAATGCCCGCGATTGAGAGGAGAATGCGCTACGATTAAACAAAATCGCCTTTATAATCGTAGCTCTATCGCCTCTGCATTCGCGAAAGTGGAAACCCGGCTTTAGAAAAAAATTGGGACGTAAAATAGAATACTAAATTACTATGGTCTTATATCAGAAGATTAATTTTTGCAAATACTGAAAATGGTAAACCGTTAAAATAAGGTTTCTCCTAGTGCCTTTTCTTTTCTTTACCAACCATTCTTCCGTGAGAGAGTCGATGAATTATGTCGTATATGAAGACGAACAGAGGAGGCTCTGCTTTCTGAAGATTTCCAAATGGTTCGTATATTTTGGTCCGACCCCCCCCCTTTCCACCAATAGAAACATTGAACACTTTATTGAGTTATTAAGCTTGGATGAGAGTGAGAGAACATAAAACGTGATATATGGTTATGAATTGGACCAAGGAGAGGGGTCAACTTATCCCTCGATCTCCCCTTTCCATTAAATTTGCCGAAACTGCCTTTAAAAATATCATATTTCCTGAAAAATCCTTGGCATGATTCCTCCCTATCCGTTCCCTTTTGCTGATCTTTTTCACCATTTCGGGAAATCTGGATCGGCGCAAGATTAATAAGCATTTTTAATATGCATTAAAATAAAATAAAAGGAACAACTATTTAAGCCACAATTATGTTTAGAAGCAATTGAATGTGTAAAATTATTATTTAGTCCGGACTCCCCCGCCCCCCCCCCCCCCCCACTTTTTCTTTCCAATTTGCAAGAATGGCTGATTTTCTCTGTTTTGCAATATATTAAATTTATTGTATGCATTGTTTTACATTCTTTTCAACACCAATGACTGAACCCCCCCCTCAAGCTGACTTGGGCTACCCTTAAAAAATTCTAGATACGCCCTGTTAACCCCAATCACTGTAGATATGAAATTGCAATTATTGCATATATACGCAATAACTATTGCAAATATTCGCAATATACGCAATAGTTTTGCGAATATTCGCAATAGCATTGCGCATATACGCAATACTATTGCTGATATAAGCAATAGTATTGCGAATATACACAATAGTAATGCGAATATACGCAATAGTATTGCGTATATACGCAATAAATTAATTATTTTTTGTGAAGCCAATGGGCTTCCGTAATAATCATTCACGGTGTATCAACCTTCAATACTGTCGCTGTCAGCTTCATACCGCAAAAGTTTGTCTCAATGAATTTGAATTCCATTTTCCAGCTAATGTTGCCAGCAAACATGCTGTCCAAATCTCGACGGAGAAGACTATAGGCTATGAGCCTTTTTCCTATCCGATGAATGACCGTAATTCTTGGATGAATGATTTTGGGCTCGCTTCAGCAAGCAGAAAACTGACTCTTTTCATATGTCTTCTGTTTTTGATGTATATTTACAAAGTTTTTGTGTTACGTAGGTCACCTACAAATTATTGTCTAGTTTGTTATGTTACCTTACAACAAGAAGGTTTTTTATTCATACAACACTGTCAACAGCTGTATGTCTAGAAAGACTTGCGTATCCAGGTAAGAGGGTAGGTTTTTTCTGCACGCAATCCGGACACTGCAAAAAGAAGCAGCATTAGACACAACAACACGCTCAAACACTCACACCGAGGGATGAAACCCAATAAACAAATAAAACATACATACAAAAACATGAAACACGAGGGATGATATATAAACTGAGGCAGATCTTTGTGCTTCCGGTGCCTACACCATTCGCCATTATATTGCAGATGGTTGTTTGAAGTAGGCACCGGAAGCACAGAGGTCTGTCTCGGTTTATATATCATCCCTCGTGTTTCATGTTTTTGTATGTATGCTTTATTTGTTTATTGGATTTCACGGTGTTAGTGTTTGAGCGTGTTGTTGTATCTAATGCTGCTTCTTTTTGCATCCTCCAAATGGGTTCCGATCTTATCAATGCGATTTCAATGTGATAAATCAGTACTGAAAGAAGCTTTGTTTTGGCCTTTTATCAATGAGACATAAAACATATTTTTTTGCTATTTCGGATACTAGCCATTTCACCGATAAATATCATCGAAATTAAAAGAGTTTAACATCTAAGCACCATCCCTCCAATGCTATTTTGAACAAAGATTTTATTTGGATATGCTACTGAATCGACCCTACAGGAAATTTTGAGCCGCGCGCTCTCTGTAATGTAAATGTAAATATCTAACTTCTTAAGATTAAAGTGGGCGCTACTGAAACTATTTATGGTGGCGCCGCCCAAAGCTTCACTGATGTGAATTTAATATTCGAAGCACGTGTCTGGTGCATGTAAATTGATTTGGAATTTTCTTCAAGAAGGTAGAGAGTTGGAACCCTTCGACATTATTACATCTCCTATATTTTGTTAACGTCTGTAATTCTTATAATGTGTAAAATATCCCTTTCATACATATCTTTCATTGAATATTTTGCCTTAACTTTTTCGCAGGTAAACAAGAAACCAAAAGTGAATACAGGAGTTTCAGGTAATAGATTTGTGTACAATCAAGTGGCGTAGCTACCATGGATGTTTTTATGTTCGCTTCTATAAATTTCTCAACTCATCCGATACATGAAGACAGAAAATTAAAGTGTTCTAACTCTTCACCTACTTGAACATAATTTCAAATTATCTAATGCACCAGGCAATTCTTTCGGATAATAAATCCTCATCAATGGTACCTCAACACAAAGTAATTTTCAGACACACACAAACTTATTTAGTAACACCCTCCAGTTTGATTTTGTTTTTGTTTGCTCAAAAAATCCAAGAAAAGACTTTCTGAAATTCGAACCTATACAAGCAGCAAGGTATATCATTTTCGGAATTCTACAATCTGATAATGGTAAAATTAGGGGGATCAATGATTTTGGGAATCCTACAATCTGATAATGATAAAACTAGGGGGATCAAGGATTTTGGGAATTTTACAATCTGATAATGATAAAATTAGGGGGATCAAGGGTGGACAGAATATCAAACTTCAAACAAATTTGCATCAGAATCATCAAACGCCTTTTATCCTGTGGATATGATCCCTGCTATCAAAAGACAGATACTTGGCATGATGCTTGATCAATCTATAGCCTTGTATTAGCGCATTTTTAAGAATTGCACTCTGGCTGACTCTGACGACGGTACTCCATAATGGACGCTATCCAAACCTCGTTAGAAAAGAAAGGGTCCCGACCACCTGTTTTCTCTGGATGTCGTTCGGACTCCTCGTACATGTACGATTACAAAAATGAGACATCTGTGTAGCGGAAAAGTGGTAGGATTGTGCGGACGTACCACAGATAACAACACCATCTGCTGCATGTTTAGGTGACGGCTATAAGTCGGCAACGATTGCCAAATTGGAACCATGAATTATATTTAGTTTTTTGTTCATGGTTTCACGATTATACCGACAGATAAACGGTTTGAACTTTAACAATGGACCCTATGGGAAAGTAAGAAAAATTCCTTTTTAGAGGTGATAAACTATAACTATAAAAGTTTCTTTTCCCAAAACCACATTAGTTTGATAATCCGAGCAATATTCTGAAGAGAAAAAATAGGGTATACAGGAAAAAGATTACCAGCAATTCTGACCTGAGGGATACTCTACCTTAAGCTCGCTTCAGCCAGCAAAACACAGACTGCTATACGCATGCCATTGAAGATTTAGATCCATTTACATAAAATTTGTTTTACAAGATGCCGTTGTGCGTCGATGGGGACCCCTGTGTATCCGGATAAATGGGAGGGTTTTGCGCACTTAATCCGTATAACCAACCAATTGCTAATAGCAGATGGCCGTCCAAAATCGGCGCCCGGTGCACATTGGTCCCCTTCCTTTTATGTGTTGTCATTATTGTTTGATGTTTCTGTACGTCTGTTTCGACTGTTTTGTATGATGTGCTAGTGAATGTTGTTGTGTCTTTTTCCGATTTTAGTTTTGTCTGATGTAATTTATGTGTCACTCTCTTGTGGGTTTTTCTCGCTGGGTGAGTGCAGGGTGGTCATGCTGGAGATCTTTCCCTTTTCTTCTTTCCCCTTTTACGTCTCTTGTTGTGTATGGCTACTCTGTCTTTCGCTTTGATGTGTTTCTGTGTTTTGCTGTTGGTGATTGTTGTCTCTTATTGGAGACCACCTCTTTCCTTCACCTTGCATATTTTGAAATATTTGTGCATTTCTGATAAAGCTCTGGGTTTGTTTCTTTGTTAAGAGAATAATCTGCAATTGCTTTATTATGTTGATTTCTCAAGAAAAACCCCATCATGCCTTTTAAGAGCACTTCCGTGAAATGGCTGTAGCGACAATTAATTCCTAAGAATCCATATTAAGCATGAAAGCATTAACTTTATTTTGCATCAGGAATGTCATTTTATTCTATCCCTCGATGAGATCAGTTAACTATTCAAGAAATATTATATTTTGCTTTCTTCAATAAAGTAACCAAGCCTTACTTTGTACCATTTTTTCTATTAAATACAGATAATTGTGAATGCCAGTGCACCGCATCTTTTGTCAGCAATAAAAAGATGAATGAGACGAGGCCGAAACTCAAAGTGAGTAAAAAAGAGACCAGTCGATACCGAGCGTCAAAGATCAGTGTCCAGGATAACAGACCATCAGCTGTGGCTCTAGGAGGTGGCTTGGCCATTTGTCTACTGGTTATACCACTGGCGCTTATAGTCATCTCAGATGTACCACTGTTGATCAGACACATTCAGAGTCGCACAACTTAATACCGTATTATGGACTGAAGTCTCAAAATGAATCTTTGATTTCATAGGATATTTAGTGTTATTTACCTACAATGCGTTCCGCAATACCGTTTGACTCTGAAGATTGTCCATTATATATTAGATAAAACATCCTTCTTGTTTCTATGAAGCTGTGTGATTGTCTACGTCTGTTTTTAGGCTAAGATGGTTCTGGTTTTTCTTTCAAGTAATTCGCAGCCTTTCGTAGTTTGTGGAAACTGATTTCGGTCTTTGTGTTTGTTTTCCATTCACTTATTAAAGAGTGGTGCCCTTAGGTGACCATATCTGGAAGAAAGTTATATACTAGTATTTTAGATAAAATTTAATGCACCAGATACATCTTCCAGATACCAAAAGTGATACTTCAAGTCAAAGTGATTAGATCAGCAGCGCCCTTTTGTTTGATTTTTTGAATTTTGCGTATCTATTTTTGTAAAAGTTCGGACTAAACCTGTCTCACTCATTTCAGATAATTTTGTATTCAATTAAACATCGAAGAAGTACCCATCGGTTTTTCAGTCTCAGAGTCGAGAAGGTGAGGTAAAATCATTAGAATTCCCATTGAAAACGGCTGTTAAAATTTGAAAAGGCTGACAGGTTCAAACAAATTTCGAACTATATATACGTATTTCTTCTTTGTTTCTATCAAAATGAAGCCTTTCATTTTGAAAACATAAGTATGCATAATCAGTTTCTGATATTATCATTTAAGATCCATCATTGCAAATCATCGATTTGTCGCAAAAGTTTATCAATAGCAATAATAAATCATCTTACATAATGCAATGTGGTGATATTTATCTTCGAGCTTGAACAAGTTTCAAAAGAAAACAAAGGAGGGGATCTCCAACAACACCAGGTTGTAGCACCCACAGCAAAACCCCAAAACACCCAATGCAAAAACACAAAGCAGACAAGCACAAAGAGACGCGTAAGGGACAAGGAACGTCAACGCACAACACAGAAACATCAAACACAAAGGACTACACATAAACCAACGAGACCAATGGGCAACCGGTGCCGACTAAGGACGGCCATCTGCCACGGAAATAGCATAAGGTACGGTTATCCTGGATAACGCGCGCACAACCCTCCCACTTTTCCGATTACCCAGAGATCTCGAAGAATGTACAATTGTGGTGTAAAACAACCTCCTCACTGTCAGATGACCACACACAAACAAGACCGCAAAACGCAGGGGCCCAAGAAACACAAATGAATATGTAAATGGATATAAAAAGAGGGCATACGTAATACAATCCGTGCTCTGCCGCCGCGAGCTCATGTATGTTATCACCCGAGGAGTCCGACTGACATTCAGAGAGGACAGGTGGTCGGGGCCCTGTCTTCTCTAAAGAGGTTTGGACAGGGCCCGTCATGGAGTCCCGTCGTCACAGTCAGAGTGCAAGTTTTAAGAATGCGCTTGTACAAGACTGTAGATTGGTCAAGTACCAAGCCTAGTGTCCGTCTGGTGACATTAGGATCATACCCACGGTATAAAAGGCGTTTGATGATTCTGACGCATCGGTAGTAAGAATATCATCCAGGTACCTAGAAGTACCGATGAAACATTTCACATCAGCATTTTTTCTTTGTTTTTGAAGATTTTGGATAAATTCCTTTTCATACGTGTATAAAAATAATTCTACAACACGAGGCGCACAATTAGTACCCATTGGAATCCCTACAACCTGCTTGTAGAGTTCCTCACCAAATCTTACATAAATATTGTCCAAAAGGAAGGACAAGGCAATACACAGGTCACCACATGTCCATGATTTGTATGATTTGTAATCTGAAGAAACCCTTCGATTCAGAAGTACAAATATAAGTTTTCCCCTCTCGATCAAAACACCATTTAATGAGTTTGGACAGTCGATCATTTATTTTGTCGTGAAAGTAATTTTGAAAAAATCTGTAGATTGTTTACTCTTTCGATAACAATTCCACATTCAGAGTAAAGAGAAATTCTAAAGTCATTAAAATACCTGAACATCTCGTTGTCCTCCATGTTGGAAGATATTTTAGGCTAGAACCATTAAAAAATCAATCGGATATGCCTTTTTATTCTGTACGGCTAAAGTAACGGGTGTTGCTAGCAAACAGGAGATGCTTACACTCCCCGGACACCTGATCTGATATCCTTTGGAAATTCTAATGATTTTGCATTACCACCTCGACTATGAGACTAAATAACTTATAGTGTTAATTTTTGCTTCTTTGCAGAATGATTGTATTTTAAAATTATTTGTTGTCAAAATATTTTCTGTTTTTTTTGTCGATGTGATGGTCTACAGAGTTCGATGTCTTTCTATTTTGTAATTATAACAGATTCCACGAGTAATTATTATGTTTGGTGTACATATAATTTCTTTATTAAATGTTTTCAAGGTGGTGCCACTCACAATGAATTTTGTTGATTCCTTATATTCTTAATTCTTATACCGCGGCCAATGAGTGACCAACCCCCCCCCCCCCCCCCCGTCTTTTTCAATCTGTAACCAGAAATTGTGGTAGTATCGAATGCAAAGCTATAACAATGACAGATGTTGTTCTAAGTATAAACAGTATCTATATCAGTAAGAATTCATTCAAAATAGAGTTTGTAAGGCACGGTCCATTTGATATGCCGGAGGGGGGGGGGGTTGGGCTTGGGTTTTTTGTCGGAGCAAAATTTTTTTCCGCCCCGGACCGGGGCAAAATTATTTTTTTCTTGCAAAGTTGGAGCAAGGAAATTTTTTTTTACAACAATTGATGTGAATATTAAGAATGTTTGTGTTTTTTCAATAGAAATTCTTTATTTAAGTTTAATATTCACTTCTAAACTGAGAGAGATGAAAGATTTTTACAATATGAGGTATATAATTTTTAGTTAACAAAATGCATATAAGGTCATGTAACATGTAAGAGGGCCTGATGTAAGTTTTTACATGTAGATATGAAAACTAGTGAAAAACTTATCTAAATTCTCCTTCAAAGTTTGTATATAAAATTAGACTCTATGGTGATACATTTATCTATTAACTTAGTTATAAATCATATTGATAATGTATGCATTTTATTTGTTTCAGTCACATGCATTCTTTTGATATTTTCAAATTTGAACTTGCCATTACAGAAAAAAAAAATTAAACAAAATATTTTGCATAAAAAAACAGATGTCTCCCCCTTCCTCTTAGTTACTTTGATCTTAGGCCAAAATGCAAAATGATGTGAAACCTTTGAGTCATGCGCAACATCATACTAAAACATGAAAGTAATTCATTATATTGTTTGAGGTAAAGCCCAAACATGATTGGCTTATACAGTTTCATTATTAGCATATTAAAAGAAATTGACTTTGGTCACATGACCTTGGATATAGGTGATCTGGAACCTACACTCACTGACGAGGGTGAAGTACCCGAAACATGCATGTCTGGTCCATGCTACAATTTTATCTGCTTTTAAATGATGCTATTGAATTTGAAGACGTTTAACATTGTATGGATCATGAGCAACAAAAAACTGAATTAGTGATTGGATACACGGTTCAAAATATAAAGCCTAAAAATTATTAGCATAGACAATTTCAGCCTGGACATGCTAATTAGCATATACAATTTCATTACCAAAGTAAGAAGCTACCTTAACCATGTGACCTTGGGACAATGTGATAAGAAACATTTAGTCCTTAGAAACAACATACTAAAATATGAAAACAATTGTAAGAAGGGTTCAGGAGATATAGCCCAGACAATATTAGTACGTACAATTTCATTCAAAAGAACTAAATGATCTTGACCTTGGGCACATGACCTTGGGTCAAGATGATAAGAAACCCTACAATCCTGAGCAACAGCATACTATAGTATAAGAGTGATCCAGTATACGATTCCACAGATATAGCCCAGACTCAATAGCATTTACAATTTCATTAAAAAATGTAATACTTGACCTTAGTCATATGACCTTGGATCAAGGTGGTGTGAAACCTTTGGGTCATCAGCACCATCATACTAAAATATGACATGATCCGATCACGGTTCAAAATATTAAGCCTGGACATAATAGTAGTATGTGCATGTCTTGTAACGACAAAAGAAATGCACTTGAGTGCATTTCTATTGTATTTATAGTATATTCTTTTGTTGAATTTGACAGCTCAATTGATGGATGGGGTGTAGGTGTCCTTGGTTCAAAAGAGTACGACGCTCGTATTGTTGGTGAGTATAATAGGACATAGAGATCAAAGGAACGGGTGGCTCATTAATTTGAATGGTGTCAATGTTGTATATGTCATGACTATGATGCAAGTATTTTAGAGCGACTGTGAAACCGAGGGTAAAGAGACGACAAAGTGCGTGCCCCCCCCCCCCCCCCGTCCCTTTAACAGGGGAAGGGGAAGGGGTAAGGAATAAAGACGGCGAACGATATAAATTATGCGATCGTGTAGGAATTACTTCATTTGATTTGAAAATGTCGGTTCGAATGGTTGTGCGCTCGACGGAATGTATGGACATTTTTCCTAAAAATAATCCTTACGATTTCCGAATTCAAATCAACAAAGGATTGAAATTTGATGGTGATTGGACAATTGATTTGATAGAAATTGGTATAGATAGCGTGACAAGAAGAGCTCAGAATGAAATATTTATTTATGCGGATATTTGCGACATGTCTTACATAAACCAAAATCAAGCACCACTGCTGCGACGCGTCTATATTACAGACACCGGAAACATGGAGTTTCAAAATCCTTATCCTGTTCCTTTGCGTTGCAAGGATTTTGAATGCATCCATTTTTGGATCTTGGACAAGGACTCAAAGCCGGCCTCTTTTCTCTTAAAAGAAACGACACTTTCACTCGTATTTACAAGACAAGCATAAAAGGATATTCATCTTGGGAGTTATCATCACTTTCAGTCTGAAAACAGAAGCGAACACATCATGCCGTTTGATATTAGAAAACAGTATATATCCGATCCTAAATTATGGGACTTGAAGAATTCAATTCTTGTAAAACGCAAAATGAGAGGTAGAAGAAAAGGAAAGAGACTATGGCACTATGTTAGGATCTATAATGTCAAGAACGATGTGTTGAAGACAAAAAGTGAAATACAGCAGGGTAGTGGGATCTATCCAAAAGCTGTAATGAAACCAGTAAGACCGGAACATGAGCCAGGTGACAAGAACGAAGAGGCTGAAGTAGCCAAATACGACTATGCTATAAGGAAACTGTATCAGAGATTAACACCGGCCGAGGAATTTGCAGAGAGAGCCAAGTCTCAATATGAGCATGTCGTGAAGGAAGGCGGAATTCATATGCCCCTGAAGACATCAAAGGCGACCAAGCCTTTAAAGAGAGGCATCAAACCTTACATAGGAGGACCTCCAGGACGGAGAATTGCTCAAATGTAGAACTATAAAAGCAAATGAAAACAGGAGTGATCCTCATTTAGATTTATGTCATCATGTCGTCTACACCATGTCCAATATGCTTCAGGAAATTTTCTCGTTCAGATGCTATGAGAAGACATCTGAGAACTTCCCATGGAAACACAACACCGTATTCAAGCATCAGTGAGCCAAAATCCAATGATGCGTATCCACCACCACCACCACCACCACCACCACAATCTCAAGAAGAACTTTGTCAGCAGCGGGAGTCATTCAAATTTCAACATCCTTTCACTATGATTGTTGCTGGTCCAACGATGAGTGGGAAAACTACGTGGATGAAGACCCTTTTGTTAAACAAAAGTAACGTCATCTTTCCTCCTCCGGACAGAATCGTATGGATCTACAAACGATGGCAGCCATTGTATGACGAACTCCAACGTCAAATACCAAAGATGCAGTTCATTCAAAATCTTCCTATAGAGATGAACGATGATTCCTTTTTCGATATCAAAGAACGAACTTTCGTCATCATCGACGACATGATGAAAGATGCAACCGAAAACAAAGATGTGTGCGAGATGTTCATCGAGGGAGCTCATCATCGTAATTTGAGTGTAGCATGCATCATGCAAAATTTGTTCAACAAAGGCAAAGGAAATAGAACTATGAATCTCAACACGCAATATTTAGTCGTCTTCAAAAATCCACGTGACCAACTACAAATTACTGCGCTTGCCCGGTTTCCGGGAAACTCTAGGAAACTCCTGGACGTTTATCAGAGAGCGATCGAAGAACCCCACGGATCCCTGCTCATCGATTTCAAACAATCAACTCCAGATTCTCAGCGTCTACTGCCTAACGTCTTGAAAAGAAGATCGGACCAAATGAAAGTTTTGGATTCAAAAAGAGAGTATTTACACAATGAATCCTTAAACGAAACAGATGACATCCATTGCTCTAGCTGCGAAACGGATAGCGAGGAAGATGATAGAATGGAAGAAAGTGATGACGACACTTCTGGATTCGATCTATGGATCAATGAAATATGGCAAAGAAGGGACCCCGAATTTCAGACTAAAGTCGGTGATCTGATCAGTGCTGGAACATTAGAAGATGAAGCCCGAGATCGTGTCAAAAATGATATGATGGAAGCTGACCGGGAACTTTTATTGAACACTTATAGTGACTTTTTAAAGAGATCCTTCTACTTAATGAACTGTACATTACATAAGAAAATTCGTCATAACATACTTTGTCAAGTTAACTTGAATGACATGTCTATAGAGGATGCAATTTCTCATATTTTACATGTATATAAACACGATTTCGATGTCTTTTTCAATGAAAACTTATGAACAAAATAAAATATCAATCATTTCATATAATTGTTTTGTTATTATTTACAAACGTGTGTCTTATTATGCACTGTCAAGTACGGAATGCATACAATCATGTCGTTACACGTATAAATTGCAATACATAATTGTTTACTAATCGTACGTGTTGAAATACGAACCTATTCAGAATTTAAATACCCAGTCTACATATCTTCTAGATCTTATCCAATTGTTTGTCCCTTTAAATCTTTAGAAATGCATCACAAAAGGTGCTTCGCGGTAAATGAACACGTATGGAATTTGAGAGGTTTAAAGTCCTGCGATCAACGAAGCTCAACAAACATGAATACCGGTAGAATATTAACGTCAATTTGATATTACTTTCTACAATATTGATATCAGATGTTAATTATATATACTTACCCCTTCCCCTTCCCCTGTTAAAGGGACGGGGGGGGGGGGGGGGCACGCACTTTGTCGTCTCTTTACCCTCGGTTTCACAGTCGCTCTAAAATACTTGCATCATAGTCATGACATATACAACATTGACACCATTCAAATTAATGAGCCACCCGTTCCTTTGATCTCTATGTCCTATTATACTCACCAACAATACGAGCGTCGTACTCTTTTGAACCAAGGACATCTACACCCCATCCATCAATTGAGCTGTCAAATTCAACAAAAGAATATACTATAAATACAATAGAAATGCACTCAAGTGCATTTCTTTTGTCGTTACAAGACATGCACATACTACTCATAATACATGTAAAAAATACAATTTCATTTAAAATATACTAATTAACCTTGACTTTGGTCACATGACCTTGAGTCAACGTGATGTGAAACCGTTACGTGATAAGCAAAAACATACTAAAACTGGAATGTATGTACAGTTTCATTAAAAATGCACTAAGTGACCTTGACCTTGGTCACATGACCTTGGGTCAAGGTGATGTTAAACCTTTGGGTCATAAGCAACAACATACTAAAATATGAAAGTGATCGGGCAAACGGTTCAGGAGATATAGCCCTGACACGATGTGTGACAGACGGACGGACGGACGACGGAGGCAAAACCAATATGTCTCCTCCCCGTCGGGAGGGGGAGACATAACTAATGCGAGCGAATCGAGCTAAAAAATGTTATAGAAAGTAAAAACTGCGGCGAGCGAAGCGAGCCGAAAAATTTTCAGGAATGATAAGCGAATTCTATGGTTATTCTTCAAATTACTTCTTATTTTATCATTATTATTATTATTTCTTCAGATTACTTGTAAGAGCAAGATTATTTTTTTCTGTCACACCATAAGCAAATTTATTTTATCACCAAAATCCAGAGCAAAATTATTTTTTCGAAAAAAACCCAAGCCCCCCCCTCCCAGAATATCAAATGGACCGTGCCTAAGAGTGATGTTTTGTTAATTTTCCTTAAAAGTGTATAGTCGTTTTGCTCATTATGTTTTTATTTGATAATACAGCGGATAAATCAAATAAGCGTTAAGGCGCCGCCTTTGAAGCGCCACCTACAATCCATTCCGTAGTTACAATGGATTCTGGAGATTGTTCATTAGATATTAAAGGTCTATGAAGCTGTCTCCGTCTGTGTTGTTCTATTTTATATTATGTCAAGAATTTTGATTCCTGGAATCTTATTTAGAATTTATTTTTGACTTTCATTCACTGATTCACTTACGAAATTGGTCAAAGCTAATTCAAGTGATCTGTGTATAGGTTAGAAGGTAATTTGAAGTTTCTACATGGATAAGAAGTGGGTGGAGCGTCAGCGAAGCCCCCTCTAATTCATGTAGAAACTTCAAATTTCCTTCTTACCAATTTAGATGTCAACTATCCCGGTAGCGTAGTGGTTAGCGCGTCCGGCTAGCATGCTACAAAGCATGCTGGTTCCGAGCCGCGCTTGTCCCACATATTTTGTAGGATGCTGAATCCATGACGACCATGATTCTTCACAAAAAAGACGAGCCATTTAAGAGCCTATGATTGGCTAAGCTCAAATGTTGCCATCTTGATTACAATAAAACTCTCTTTTGTGATAGATAATTCTTATTATCATAGCAGGGCGAAATCGAGAAATTACTCAATCAAGGATATATTTTTGAGAGATTGATATTGTCGTGGCAAACTGACCTGACCGGTCATCAGAAGAGTTTACTTCTGACAAGGTGAAATTACACGTAATGAGTATTAACTCTAATTACTAATATATGCAATCCATAGTTTATCTATCCTAAATTTTAAGTGACTCGTCTCATTCGCTTGATTGAAATAGCTCCGCTCGGTCAGCTAACTTTGCTATTACAATAATGTCACTTTTACATCACGTTGTCCACACTTTCAAATCTCGACATCGTTGACCACACGAAAACATCTGTATCCATAATGTTTAAAGATATTTTAAACTGGTAGAATTTATGCATTTCCTTTTTGAATATTTTTGCAACATAAACGAGAAAGTGCATGTAAAGTTTACAATTCATTTTCTCCTCGCAAGATCCTTGTTTGGTTGCTCCATGTTGTATATACGTACCTTTTTCGATTTTTAGCCAATATGCAACTAGGGAGAGGTGCATATTAGCTTTTTTCATCATGACCAGTTGCAATTTCCCCCGAATTTTTATTTACATTGGCATTTATTTTTAAAAGAAAGACCAACTAGCTAGCCGTGGTTTGTTGTCCAGTAGTTCCCAGAGTCGCATGAACCAATGGAATTATCACCGAGCCGCGACGCGGCAATACGATAATGTGATTGGTTCATGCGATGAGGGAAATTACTGGACAACAAATCACAGCTAGCTAGTTGTTATTTCTATTATTATATTGTTCTGCATGAGCTCCATTGCATGTGCATGGGCGGAGCTTAGCGATTGGAAGTTTGTTGGAGATTTTACACCATTCGAGTTCTATAGTACATATTAATATCAAGTCATGTTAGAATTCAAACTAAAATCTTAAAGATACAGTGTCCCTGCAAATAATTTTTAATGAAAACGTAAAATTAATTCCAAATGGTCTAGATTGAGGAAAAAAGAGCCAAAAAAAGTTTTATTTGAAAATATGCAGTAACGACCCTAATATTGTCGATTTTGTAATAATTAAGTCTCCATAGACCTCTATTGTAAAAACTCAGTACATTGTAGGTGGGGTAAGTGGAATGAATTAGAGCTCAAATTCATAATTACGTTTTTAAAGGTCTATAACTGCGAATGCATGCGTTAGATTTGCCTGAAAATTTGCATATATACAAATGAGAATGTATACTTTCATATGAAAAGAAGATTTTGCATTACAAAATTTTGTAAAATTAATTACTTTTCAAGGACACCATAAAATACCATAAGGCACGGTCCATTTGATATTCTGGGGGGGGGGGGGCTTGGGTTTTTTGTGAGAGCAAGATGATTTTTTTTGCCCCGGACCGGGGCAAAATTATTTTTTTCTTGCAAAGTTGGAGCAAGGAATTTTTTTATAACAATTGATGTGAATATTAAGAATGTTTGTGTTTTTTCAGTAGAAATTCTTTATTTTTACTTAAATTATTCCAAACATTATTTTTATGTATACTTGTATTCACCTCTAAACTGAGAGAGATGAAAGATTTTTACAATATGCGATATATAATTTTTGGTAACAAAATGTATATAAGGTCATGTAACATGTAAGAGGGCCTGATGCAAGTTTTTACATGTAGAAACGAAAACTAGTGAAAAACTTGTTTAAATTCTCCTTCAAAGATTGTATATGAAATTAGACACTAAGGTGATTCATGTATGTATTAATAGTACATGCATGTAATAAATTATATTGATAATGTATTTAAGCATTTGAATTGCGTTCAGTCACATGCATTTTTTATATATTTTTCTAATATTAACTTGCCATTACAGAAGAAAACAATGGCGAGCGAAGCGAGCCTAAATTTTTTTCTAGAAAGTAAGAACTGCGGCGAGGAAAGCGAGCCGAAAAATTTTCAGCAAATTTTATGGTTATTCTTCAAATTCAGATTTCTTGTAAGAACAAGATTATTTTTTTCTGTCACACCATAAGAAATTTTTTTTTTCATCAAGATTCAGAGCAAAATTATTTTTTTCGAAAAAAACCCAAGCTCCCCCCCCCCCCAGAATATCAAATGGACCGTGCCTAACAGGAGATATGCAAATAGCTTCAGAGTGCATAGAAGAGGTACTTTATATCAAAATGTAATTAAAGCTTGAACATTACTAGTAATGATAGGGATGTATTCTAGTCAGAAATAGATCCATATTCAATGTACCCTGAAGCCGATAATTTGTGAATAATATAATACCAAGCATATCTCATAGTTAAGTAGTTTAGCTTCACTAGTCTCTTTCTGACCAAAATAGACGAGATAGCAACATATGATGTGCATGCAAGATAGCAACATATCATGAACATGTAAGAAAGCAACATATGATGTACATGTAAGATAGCAACATATGAAGTACATGTAAGATAGCAAAATATGATGTACATGTAAGATAGCAAAATATGATGTACATGTAAAATAGCAACATATGATGCATATGTAAGATAGCAACATATGATGTACATGCAAGGAAGCAACATATGATGTACATGTATACAATTTCATGTGGTGTCCTTGTGTTCAGGCAACACGACAATGTCAACAAAAGCTATGGTTGAATCCGCTCTGTATCTCTTCACTTTGAAAGTTTCAGTTGAATTAAAGAAGATCCTGACGATAATCTCAATAGC
Organism: Pinctada imbricata; assembly: GCA_033119305.1. NCBI lineage: Eukaryota > Metazoa > Mollusca > Bivalvia > Pterioida > Pteriidae > Pinctada > Pinctada imbricata. Next base: position 56,381,020 of record VSWD01000006.1, on the reverse strand, counting down.
ACTCTTAATAGAGCATTATGCTGAAGTCACAACCATTGAATTCATACACTATCCACCATAAATAAGTATCCAGGTATAGTAAACATTAGAAATTTCACGAAAAGCTCAACTCAATCCTTAACATTCTGTACACGAAGCCGTTTCGTTTTGTAGCTGTAAACGTTTACATGATTTCTAAACGTGTACACGGACTTCTACACATATACGTGAAAGATCGTCTTTAATTAATATCTTTATTACTCTAAAAATATAAGTTAATCAAACATGGTGATTCCTTAGCGTAGTCAGGTCAGGCAGCGGCATCGATCATTTCGGAGATACTTCATTTTAACATACGTATTTAAGCCGGAAGAAAAGCTGTGTTGCAGAGCCGATATCTCTGACAAAATTGACACCCACTCTACCGTATCTTTCTCATGCATTGATGTCTATTTCCCTGTCACTTCTGTCCCTTTCTCTATGACATATATGCCTTCGAATCCTGAATCATGTGTCCTCCTTGTTGACACAACCAACGTTTTTGTAACATGCACTGTAGTAGATAGTCTAGGATCCGGATTTCACCCTTTTAGAACTGACTGGCCGGTTGAGTGACCCTGACCTTTCAAGTACGAGAGCTCTAGCGAGATCCCCCGTGATTCGCCCACTTCAGCGCTAGATACGACGCAGGATAGACGCACCTTCACGCAGGTAAATAATTGTATTGTATATTGATATAGGCCTTTCAACAAACGCTAGGTGTCGACTGAGAGTAACGACAACTCGTACCCAAAGTGTAAGAATCGGAACCTTTCGCGCTTCTTCATAAAAAATGTAGCGCAAAAATCACATCAAATCATGAATTTTCTTATTTATTTACCTCTTTTGGGTTGTTGGACAAAGTTGGTAGGATTGAGTATAATATTTTAATTTGTTTCATGTACTGAAGACAATAAAAGGACAGAGAAAGATAGCACAAAATTGCACATCAGATTTTTAGACCGAGTTACAAATGTTCACGTTGTAATACATTGGAAGGGAGAGAACTCTTTAATAATATCTGTAAAATTCGAGACCGTCTAAACTATGAAACGAAGTGAAAAGTAACGAAATGAAACAAAAAACAAAATTACAAATTTTACCATTTAATCATTCGTTTACGATATAACTGTGGTAATTTTTTCCCTTGCACATCCTTAGCCTATGTGCCTCGGAAACTGCGAGTCAAAGATCAGTACGTCTTATACATAGTTTATAATCTGCATTTCAGATCTGTAAAAGACTATCTAATAGCTGACAAGGTTCAATCTAGGCATAGATGTAACCGATTTCGTTAAACTCTGCTTATATAAAGGGGAAAGGGGGGCACATAGGTTTTCATAATCCCGAACTTCTCAGTTTAGAATTAACATCAAAAATAAATAGCAGATATACCTGTATGTGTTAAGATAAATATCATGAGTTAGAAACAAAAATACATGTAATATGTCGATAAGTATGCATAACGAAGACAGCATCAAAAGTAGCTGGAAAAAATTAGAATGAGAGAGAGAGAGAGAGAGAGAGAGAGAGAGAGAGGAGAGAGAGAGAGAGAGAGAGAGAGAGAGAGAGAGAGAGAGCGCACATGCCTATGATTATCCATAACATTGAAAAATTATTTCAATATTACACATTTTTATATAAAAAAAAGTGACGGCAATGACCCCCACCCTATAAAAAAGACGCAGAAATGATATTAATACAGATTTCAGCTTTACTGCTCGTACATGTACAAGAGGAACTGATGTAATCACCCCTCATCCACAATCTCTAAAACAAATCATATCTGCATGATTCAGTTTCAATTGGAGGGCGTTGGCCGCCGGCCGCCTATAGGCGGTGCTTGCAAAGGGTTTAAGGGAGGAGGGATGGACAAGAAGTTTTTAAAGAACACATGAAAAGTGAATAATGTTTGAAAATTGTTTGTGTTATGGATATACATGTATTGGAATTATTTTGTAATTCAAAAATTCGCTAATTAAAGAGGTAGGGTATACACAGCCCGCGTTCTAAATGTTAAAATCTGTGAATATGCCTAATATGCATATGGGGGGAGGGGGCGCCTTCTTCCCCTTTCAATCAAAAGTTATTGATTCGGATAAGGCCAACGGGAACGTTCGCGCATCCGATTCAGATTTTACAATACATTTCTGCATTCTGCTTTCTTTTCTTTTATGTTTTGATTGGATTGATCTCTGCCATATCAATAGTGGGTAAAGGGGGATTTTGAATTTGAAATTTTGATTTTGAATATATGAATATTATGCAATGGAAATCGTAATTGATAAATATTGACAATCTTTTTGTAACGATTGAAAAAAACATTCACTGACCTTCGCTTTCGCTCGCCAGTTTTTAACCACTTAATTGTACATGATCATTTCATAACAATACGGCTTATCGATGTACCCTTTCTCCCTAAAGAGTGATAGAGGGTAGATAAAAAAAAAATTCTGACATTTTTACCCAAGACGCAGCAAAAAAAAAATTGCTCGCTCGTATTCGCTCGCCTACATCACTTAATTTAGCATAAATATAATTCATTTGAAAGTCACATATAAAGGACTCCAGAGGGAGAAATGAGAAACATGTACGTCCCTTCCCCCTTTTTGAAATCCTGGATCCGCCACTGATCCATTTCTAAAGGTGTGAGTACAGGGCTGTGCTCTACATTTTCTTTTTCTCAATATTTGATAATTATACATCGCTATATACATTTTTATGAGTTTTAATTGTATAAACTTATACTCAAAATAAGTCACCTAAAGTCCGCTCGGTACTTGAAAGCTTGGATCAAAAGAGGGATGGGTTGGAGAGGGGGATCAGTCCGAACCCCCCCCCCCCCCCTCCTTTGAATTTACAAAAAAGTTAGATATGTTTTTCTAGCTTATATACAAAATCATAAGTTATGAGGAATCGGCAGAGCCTTCATAGTCTATGGTTTGGCCATCCAATGCAATTTTATCGATTATTAACAGGTTACGCAGATTTGTTCCATTTACTCTCATGCAGTCAAGACAATTATGACTTCAGCACTTCATATGGGTTAATATTAATACATTTGACTACTTAATGACGAAATACATTTTATATGATAAAAGAGTCAGGTTTTGCTTATTCATATATTTATTTGTTTAGGCACAGGGTTTCAGTGCCTCTCCTTTTCTAAAGAAAAAAGACAAAAAAGTTTACTTCTTTATAAACTCCCCTGAAAAGACTTGATTGGTTATATCTTTTTTGCTGTTCAGATTTGGTAACTGCTTTTACATCAGAACAACCTTGAAATAGATGACTACCCTGTACATAGCCGTTTAGTCGTTTGTTTAATCAAGAATATGCGAAGAGCTGGACGCCTGTCATTTTACATTATTTTAGACAATTCAACTTGAAACTTTTTCATACAGATTCGTTCTTTAAATCACGTCACTATGTAATCGATTATTGAGAGCCATAATCAATAATCGGAATCAAGTATCGAGCGATAATCGATTATTTGAGATAATCGGTTGCCACTTTTGGACACCACCATGAATGTGAAAAAAAAACTCGTTTTCCAGTACCTATTTTTGATCAAATTTCATTTTGAGTCATTTACCGCTCTTATCTGATCCAGAATGTTCTGTGACTCTATTTGCATATACGTATACGTGAGTTCATTTTTTTCTTCAGTTTTTTTTTTCTAAACCATGTGTTGGATCGGCTGACCACCCCACCCTCCTCCCTCTAAAAACACTTTTCCTGGAGAAGAAAGAAAAAAAAGTTTCTTAAGGTTCTTACAGCAATGGAAAAAAAGTTATGTAATCAATGTTTCTGACAAATTTTGCTCGGCTTTAAACTATCAAAAAAGAAAACTATCATAAGATGTCAACCAGTAATTGTTCAGTGAAATATGTGATGGGAAAAACCAACCAACCCCCCCCCCCCTTTTTTTCTAGTTATCCCTGCATGTAGCTGTATTATAGATAAAAGAGGTTGTTTTAAAAGTAACAATCATGACGATATGGACATTTCTTTTACATGTCTATAGCAAACAATCCATGCAAAAAGAAAAGGGATTCATCTAGTCACTCATTTTTTTTTCTGTACAACTCAGTTTAGATATCTGAAAATCGTGAAAATTTAATCTTTTTTTATTTTTGTAATTTGTTTTGTTTGCTTTTTTGGACAACTTGTGTAAATTCCGTTTGATTTTGAATTATTCGTAAATTTTGATTATATTAGTTCAATGATCACACGAACCTGAAATTGAATTTTACAGGGCCCTTTCTATGATGTCTGCGTCGTTTACCATTACGTTTTTATTTTTATTCTTTGTCCAAGAGAAAGAAAAATAACAAATTTATTTCGTTTCGTTACTTTTCATTTCGTTTCTTGTGCGTTTCATACTTTAAAGGACCCCGTAAAACTCGGTTACTCAAGATGAGTTCCGGGAATCAAATGTTTGTCAAATTTTACAGTTTGGATTGCCTCCCTTCTTTAGCAGATTTCATTGAAAATTCGGTAATAGAAATTAATTATTTTTCGATAATTAGCTTGTCTTTCTCATTTCAAAGTTCCTTATTGCTATTCAGACACAGATACTGAAGTCGTGAAACACTTTCAAAGGAAAATTATTGGATTTCAAAATTTAGTTGAAAGGCCTAATTGATATATTTTATACTTATTGCTGCGGCCCCAGCCCCCATGCTGCAATACTGGCGTTGCGAGCTAGTGTCGTTCCTGTGTATTAATGGGAATTTCACGATTTAATTAAACTTTTTCTGTCGCCGCGACTTAGAAAATTTTCATGTCGATATGGTGGATGAAGAAATTTTTTTCTTCATCAGGTTAAGCGTTTATTTCGGTAGACGGTTGTGTCTGTCTAGGACAGGTCTGGCTGATTAAAGAACTGACGTTTTCTGCAATTTTGAGAATTTTTTTCTCGGACAGCTTGTTGACTCGTTTGCGTGCGAAACGTTGGATACAAATTGTTCGTGCGTTGGGCTTACATACTCCGAGATTTCGAGAATTTGTTTATTTCATTTCAGTTTTCTTTTTCAACATCATTATTGTATTTTTGTATTACAATTATTCAAAATAGATGTCAGAATGATGCAAAATTTTGATTAACTTTGCCAGCGAGAAAGATTTACTGAAACGTCAGGTGTAGGTTATGCAACAGCAAAGTCAAGAAATAGAGATGATGAAACTTTTGAAACAATTAGACACCTGAGAGTCACCTCTGAACTTTTAGGTCTTGTAGAATTCATAAGAAATAGTGACCCTAAAAACATGTCTCTCTCAATGAAACAAATAAATCAGATTCAGTACCGATACAATAAAAAGAATACAAGATTACTGGACAAATATTGAAAATGTTGGTGAAATAGTAGATCAGAAAAACCAACAGGCTGAGAAAAAAATCAGCAAAATGGAGAAGGGGATAAAGGTACGGTAGATAAAAACAAAGCCCCTCAAGCTGAACTATCTGTCAGCACAAACTTTACTGCATTTCAGCCAACACCAATTCTTCAGGCAAATCCAGATGTAAAAACCATTTTACAAAATCAATCAGATGGTTATGACCAGAATGGTTATCTTGAGCTGAATGACAATAGTTTAACTCGCCCTTTACAAAATCAGGCAAATCGTCCACGAAAAACCAATGAAAAAGGGGTTATTTGATATAGTGATCATATGCATGTCAAGCCTAATGGCCTGTCAGGTGCGGCATCACATCAATACAGTTTCGAAATATTTTTGTGTGGTTTCAAACAGGTTCTGTTGAAACATTTCTGACCAAAGGCTCCGAGAACATTTTAAAAACACTGCAATTGTAGAGAATTTAAAAAGTTTTTAAAACGATTTAACAACATTTAAGAGCGCTGAACAAAATGAAATGTTTCCAAAAATGTTTTATTGATATTTCTGGATCCATACAAAATCATGTTTCATTCTATACATTAACCGCAATATTTTTGACATGTTTTTAAAACATGATTTTGTTAACTGGGTTGTCGCCCTGCTTCTGAGGTTGACCGCCATACAGAAGTACAACTGATGTCGGAGTGGTAGGCTACCTCCAGCGATCCCTCAGATCACTCCCCCGTCAAATGAAGAGTTAGAGGAATTCATGGTTATGGACAAGGTCGGAGATGACTCCTCCAGTGATGAAAATAAGACTTACAAGACATCACCTGAGGCATTTTGACTAACATTTTCACCTGGATAGAACCTCACAGAAGCTGTTCGGACGACATCATGGCCACACTGTAGATGATCTATTAGAGGTTAAACAGTCTAAGCCAGTTGTTGACGCTACACTTGTTGGGGTGTAACCATCTACATTGAGCCGAAGTTTTACCCGAAGGAGTTGCATCTAAAGGGAAAATGGAACCTTGCTTTAGGCGTGCTACCCAAACATGTGGATGAGTTGACCACAGAGAGATTCCTAACACTCCAGCAGCTTATAAACAGTCCTCCTCAAATGGATGCTTTGGGGGAAATTAGACTAGATAGGAGTGACCAAGCAAATTTCTAGGGGCGACAGGACGAGACCGTCAGTAAAGAACTTCAGCCTTCCAGTCCGGAGCTGCCTGTCGTTCTCCACCTTTGTGGACCAAAGGGAGACAAGATAGGAGCAAATGTGCATGTCAGAACCTTACAAATCATGCGCAAAGCTTGTAAGGAGGACAAGAAAAACAAAGGGGAATAACTGATGAAGCATTTAAATTGTCTATTTTGTATATATTACATATGCAAAATAACAAAGATATTCAAGAGTTTTCCCCTTTGATTTTAAAAGACCTCAGGGCTTCATTACCTTTCAGAAAATATATAGTTTAAAGTACCTTACCAGGCATAAATTTTACCATACTTTCAATGGAGATGATTAAAACGCTATATGTAAAATGACTCTACTGTACAATGGATACATTAAGTCAGTCCAGCCAGTCTCAATTTTCACATTTATGACGATAGCTATGAATAGGTTAAGTCAGTCCATAGCACTTCTATTTTCTTGGCAATTCTGTCAACACTTTTCTGGTTGGAGAGGGCCCAGATAAGAAGGAAAAGTACTGTAGTAGATCGTCCCGGATCCGAATTTCACCCTTTTAGAGCCGGTTGAGTGACCCTGACCTTTCAAGTACGAGAGCTCTGGCGAGATCCCCCGTGATATGCCCACTTCAGCGCTAGATACGACTCAGGATAGACTCACCTTTACACACAGGTAAACGATTGTATTGTTTATTGATAAAATTTATACACGGCGGCCCCAGCCAGCCGATCAGTTCTAAAGGGTGAAATCCGGATCCGGGACGATCTACTACAGTACTTTTTTTATTGTGAAAAGTTTTCAAAGACGTTTTAAATACTGTAAAAGTTTGCCGTTTAAGAGATGTAAAGTTTCGAGCTTTGTTTGAATCTCGGAAAGTCTTTTTATTGTCTAGCGAAGCATCAGCATGTCTTATTGAGGTTATGCATTAAATCTAAACAAGCATTTATTTGTCAATGTTGACGACGTCTGCAAATAAACACTTCAGGAAATCACCTTGATGCAATAGAAATATAAAGAAGCGTTTAAACGTTTACGTTTCGCTTACAGCCTTCTGTGTACACGTTTAGACACTTTAGTAAACATTACACCCTTACTGGTCCATGCTGAAAATTTAGTAAATGATACTATTGAATTTGATGACGTTTAACTTTTGTACCTCTTGGTAATTGTCAATGCTTGTGGACCAGGAGTCCCCGAGGGTACATTTAGCCAATTCGATCAATTTGGGTTGATCGTCTCTTGAACGCAATCGAAAATTTCTGTGATGAAAATTTCTTGAAATTTCTAAACGTGGGTCCTGCAGCATCATATTCCATCCATTCTGCAACGTATATCGGTAAATTTTTGGGCATGATAATTTTCACACTCTTTGGTAATATTACATTGTTTAGATTGAATGACAAATATGGATAATGACCATATCCCTGTATACAGCACAAAATCGATAATTCAAAAATCAGAAACCGAAGGCATACAAAATCAGGACAAAACAGGAACCAAAGCAAACAAACAAAAACCTCCACCATATGAAAAGAAGCGAACTCCCGATATGGGAGTGAGACCAGGTGCCCAGGAAGAGTAAGCATCTCCTGCTTGCATGCAACACCCGTCGCTTCAATTCGGTAGAACTGTCACATCCGGTTACTTCCATTTTGGAAGATATAGAGTACAATCTTTGGTTGGATGGTTCAAATGGTCTATGACAGAATATCATCCACCATTCTTGAGAGTGGAACATCATAGTGTATGACGAGTTCCCCATATCGACCGTAGAACTTCCTCAGTGACGATGTTAGTCGGTCACAAACATATCCCTGACTGAGAAGCTTATCTGAAAGACGCCTAGCTCTCAGAACAAAATCCGTATATTTGGTACTTGCTCTGGCATAGCGTATCAACTGAGATATGAACACGCCATAAGCAGGCGATGAAGGGATGTTGCTACTCAGAAAAGGAAAGTTTGTAATGCTGAAATTGAAGTCGTCACGTTTGTCATAAAGTGAGGTGTTCATGTGACCATCAGTGTCGTAGGACAACATTATGTCCAAATAGGATGCTGAATTATTTGTCTCTGTGGTTTCTTTGACTTCAAGCTCCGAAGGATAGATACTGCTCAGGTAATCCGCGAATTTTGGATTATTGATGGACAACACATCGTCTATGTATCTGTAAGTGAAGTTAAAGTCAGAAGCTAAGTATCTTTTCCCTTCAGAGACCAAAGATTGAATGAATTCAGCTTCGTACGAGTAAAGGAAAATGTCGGCAAGGAGTGGGGCACAATTGGTCCCCATTGGAATTCCGACAATTTGCTGGAAGACCTTTCCTCCAAACACCACAAAAATGTTTCCTCCAAACACCACAAAAAAGATCACTGACGAGGGTTAAGTACCCGAAACGTGCATGTCTGGTCCATGCTGAAAATTTATCTGTTCTTAAACGATGCTATTGAATTTGTAGACGTTTAACATTTAAGATTGACGTTTCTTCAACTTAAGGCAATATATAGTCATTCCAAATGAAACATCGATTTAATAATGACTGATTTTATATTAAGTGCAATTCTTGACTTTTTACATATGAAATTCATATCGACGTATCGTTAAAGCAAAAAACTTCATTTTGATTTATAGATTATAAGTTTCAATGTAAGATGCATTGTAGAACGTCATCAATGGAAAACGTGTTGGTGTCGTCTTTGTTTGTTTATCATAGCAGATAGGTTGACATGAAAGTATAAAGATGTCTACATGGGAATTGTTTCTTTTTCTTTTTGTAAACAGGACTTACTTCTGCAAAGGTAGTAAATATCTTCAAAAGATATAAGTCGAGTAACTTGATGAAGTAAAAAATTATAAATTAAGTCATGAAAAGTACCAATATGATTATTAAATATTTTTCTTTCATTTAATTTGAATAAATTTGTTTTATGTTTTGTTATAATATTTCTAGGGACAAACCTGGATAACAAAGGAACAGAATTTATCATTGGCTTTCCAGAAAACTTGAACTATCGGCCAGCAAAGCCAGTATTGTTAATAAATACGGAGTCCTCCGACGACGTACTAGTCCACATTACAGCTCCCAAATTTACGAGTACTATTATTGATCATCATAAATATGTATCTTCTGAAAAATCATGGCGTCTCAAGTTACCGAGGAATCTTCGTATAAATGGTACGGATATTGTTCCCAATGCTTTATATATCACTGCTGAACAGGAAGTTTCAGTTTTTGCTGTAAATCCAGAAGTGTATTCTAATGACGCATTTCTTGCTCTACCGACGGACGTTTTGGGTAGGGAATACTACGCAATGACGTGGTTTCAAACAACACAAACAAAGAATACAAACGAGATCCTCATTATAGGTATCAACGATTCAACCATCCTGGATATTCATCTTCCAAACTTACCCAAAAGTATTGAAATTATTTTGAAAGGAAGAACGTATGGCAGCAATGGCATCATGACGGAAACTATAAACAGATATGATATTTTCCAAATCCAGGCTTTGACAGATTTGTCGGGAACTCATATCACTTCAAACAAAGTAATTGGAGTTGTAAGTGGTAACGTGAAAACTTCTGTAGGTGGTAATCTCAAATTTGGGGATCACCTTGTTGAAATGCTTCCTCCTGTAAATACGTATGGTAAGACGTTTATAACCGTTCCATTCCCAGAACAAATTTCAGGAGAAATATTAAAGGTGCTAGCAAGTCAAGACAATACCTTAATCACAATCCAAAAAGGTCGAGATATTTCAAATTACACCATCCAAACTGCTGGTGAGACCTACGTCTTTGATTCTCTCCAAAGTCGAAACGTTTACTGCTTTATAAGAAGTAACAAGCCTGTCTTGCTGATGCAATTTGTGAAAAGTCAAGATGTTCAAAAAGAAGGGAGAATAGACCCATCTATGATGACTATACCACCATTCGAATTGTTTTCATCTAATTATTCATTTACTACTCCCAAATCCGCAAATACTAAATCCTACGTAAATTACTTCATGTTCACCATAAAAGCAGACAACAAAGACGGACTAAGGCTGGATGGAACGCCTATAATCACGTCTAATGCAGTCATAGAGGGTACAGACTACGTGGGAGGTTACATCAGACTCACGGACGGAATTCATCACGTATATCACGACTCACCTAGCGCATCGTTTGCTGGGTATCTGTTCGGTGTTGTTAGCTATGAAAGCTATGCTGTTCCTGTTGGAATGCGAATGAAACGTATCAATACGGTAGGTACGACAGATCTGAATCAATATGCTCCCCTTTGACGGGCGTTACGTTTTATTTTATTGGGTTACGAAAGGAAATTGTTCAAAATGAGCATTGTTGACAATGCCCGAATAGACGTAGGAAATAAAACACGTAAAAATGGAATGGAACTTTAGATAACAATGTTAAACGTCTTTAAACCAATAGCATCATTTAAAACCTGATAAATTTACAGCATGGACCAGACATGCACGTTTCGGGTACTTGACCCTCGTCAGTGATCCTTAGTCTAAACAATGTAATATGGCCTAAAAGTATGAAAATTATTATGTCCAAAAATGTACCAAAAGACATAGCAGAATGAGTAGGATATGACGCTACAGGACCCACGTTTTACAAATTTCAAGCAATTTTGTAACAGAAAATTTCAAATGCGTTGAAGAGACAGACGATCAACCGAAGTTGATCGAACTTGGCTACATGTAAACACTTCCTCAGACGTCTTTCTAGATTATTCTTATGTTATCGGTTTGTCCATTCTGAAGAAATTTGTCAAAGGAGGGTAACCTTCAGAACCTACTTTTGTCTATGGTTGTAACACCTGTTGACGGACCCGGACCAAAATCAGCACTTGTAGAGGACTATTGGTACTTTATATTTACCCCAACTCTGACAACTTAGATGGGGAATCCCGAATATCGACTGGCTGATACCGGTCACGCGGAGACAGGTTGCATATTTTACCCCACCTCTGCCTGGAAATCCCGGATAGCGATTGGTTAATAACTGTCACATGAAGACGTTGTATATTTTATTCAGGGTGCCTAGCCTTTCATAACAGACCCCTTGTGACGTCACAATGCTTACCTTCATGATGAAGTCGTAAAGTAAACAGACAATGCCGTCCCAACACTTCATGAAAATTATCAAAATATGTCATCAGTGGGGGTAAACTCGTTACCTAGATACAGGGGGATGCTTTTAGTTACCGAGTCATCTAGTGTCATGGTATTATTAGTCCGTCGATGCTCAATTTGGTGCTCTATTGTGAGTGTTCTTGAGATTATAGTCTTCTTTATCTCCCTAGTATACGTTATTACGGTTCCAGACAGGTAATATGGTCTGATAAACTTTGTCTGGAATTTATTTTCCCCGAGCCGAAGGTATATCTGTCTGAAACCGTAAAAATGTTTGCCATACTGCAAATCGCTTATAAGTTGTCATTTCAAACGTCGACAGTAAAGCTTTCATTTGTGGATGGATTGTAAAATTTTCATCACCATAAAAAATGTGTCCGTAAATGGTTTATTCAAAATGAATAAACCATGAATGAAATTCATTTTAGCAGAAAAATAAAATAAAAGGATCTGAAGCGAGAGGAAATTTCAAAACATTTTGAACGTTTTTACGGGACAAATGACGTCAAGAAACAATTAGGTATCCTTGACGTCACAAAATTCCATATCTACGGCTGCAAACGGGTAATATAAACTCATTTTATTACAGACAAACAACCAATGACATTCCTAGAAATTTATTTGCAGTGTGACAAAGTGTTTTACCTCTTTCGAATATTACCGATATTCGAATAGATAACTACCACAAAAATCCTCATCTTTTTGAAAATCCAAGTTCTAAATGTGAAAGATATTTCAAATCCAAGTTACGTAATTTACATGAAAAATATGTCTCCGTGCCTGCAGACAAATCAGCCAAAAACACCATAATCATTTGAAAACGCTACTACATATCAACATTTGTTTCGGAATTTTCCTCTACTAATACTTATATCGAAAGCAATGAAAGTGTTCCCAACATTTTGAGCTAACATAACAGTGAAATTTCTTCATTTAATATCCCTATTTCTAAATTGGATCTCCCAAAAATATACTACCTATATACCTACCAAATTAAAACTTCAAAAATATCCTTACAAATTTCGATACATTGCTAATCCGAGCAACTGCTCAACTACAATTTTGTCTGGAAATCTGACGTCAGCACTCACGGCTGTAAAGGACCACATGGTAAAATACTGTGAAACTGTCATGAACGGGAATGGTGTAAACTTCTTTAAATTTGGTCGATTTAAAATTCAGAGGGGAAAACTTATATTTGTACATCTGAATCGAAGGGTTTCTTTTCCGCCACTGATTACAAATCATAAAAATTATGGACATGTTGTGAACTGTGTATTGCCTTGTCCTTCCTTTTTGACAACATTAATGTAAGATTTGGTGAGAAATTCTACAAGCAGGTCGTTGGGATTCCCACGGGTACTAATTGTGTGCCTCTTGTTGCAGATTTATTTTTTTACACGTATGAAGAGAAATTTATCAAAAATCTTCATAAGCAAAGAAAATTCATGGTGTGAAATGTTTCATTGATACTTCTGGATGATATTCTTACTATCGACAATCTTGTTTTAGAAAAGTATAAAAAAGTTATTTATCTTCAAAAATTGATTCTAAACAAGGCAAACGCTACAAACATAGAAACACCATTTTTGGACCTAAATATCAAAATTGTTCATGGAGAGATTCATACAAGTGTGTATGAAATGTTTCATTGGTACTTCTGGATGATATTCTTACTATCGACAATCTTGTTTTAGAAAAGTATAAAAAAAGTTATTTATCTTCAATAATTGATTCTAAACAAGGCAAACGCTACAAACATAGAAACACCATTTTTGGACCTAAATATCAAAATTGTTCATGGAGAGATTCATACAAGTGTGTATGACAAAAGAGATGATTTTGGATTCAACATAGTAAATTTCCCCTGGCTTGACGGTGAAGTTCCTAGATTACCGTCCTATGGTATCTACATTTCACAGCTCATCCGGTATGCTAGAGCATGTACTGATGTTTTGGATTTTCATAGTAGAAATTTACAAATTACGAAAAAAACTTTTAGGTCAGAGGTTTTGCTTTCACAAACTAGTTAAGACTTTCTGGAAATTAAAAAAAAAATATTGTCAACTTGGGTATTTCACAACCTGCATTTTATGGTGACATGATTAACAAAATAAGGAGGATCAAAGTATCCTTCTGTAAAACACTACTGTATACGTATAATCATTCAAGTGTATCAACCTTCACTACTTTCGCGATCAGCTTCATACCACAAAAGTTTGTCTCAACGAATTTTAATTCCATTTTCCAGCTAATGTTGCCAGCTAACAAGCTGTCCAAATCTCGACGGAGAAGACTAGGCTATGAGCCTTTTTCTATCCGATGAATGACCGTAATTCTTGGATGAATGATTTTGGGCTCGCTTCAGAAAGCAGACAACTGACTCTGTTCATATATCTTCTGTTTTTGATGTATATTTACAAAGTTTTTGTGTTACCTAGGTCACCTTCAAATTATTGTCTAGTTTGTTATGTTACCTTACAGCAAGAAGGTTTTTTTTATTCATACAACACTGTCAACAGCTGTATGTCTAGAAAGACTTGCGTATCCAGGTGAGAGGGTAGGTTTTTGCACGCAATGCGGACTGCGACACCACTCGCAATCATATATCAGGTGGTTGTTTGAAGTAGGCACCGGAAGCACAAAGGTCTGTCTCGGTTTATATATTATCCCTCGCGTTTCATGTTTTTGTATGTATGTTTTATATGTTTATTGGAGTTCCCGGTGTTAGTGTTGGAGCATGTTGTTTAGTCTAATGCTGCTTCTTTTTGCATCGTCCAAATGGGTTCCGATCTTATTAATGCGGTTTCAATATGATATATCAGTACTTACAGCTAATATACTTTGTTAAAGTCTTTAATTCTGATCATGTTTCAAACGGCCCTTTCATGCAGATCTTTCATTGAATATTTTTTCTTAACTTTTTCGCAGGTGAACAAGAAACCAAAAGTGAATACAGGAGTTTCAGGTAATAGATTTGTGTACAATCAAGTGGCGTAGCTACCATGGATGTTTTTTATGTTCGCTTCATCATTTACATATCTCAACTCATCCGATACGCTACAACTTGTCCTATTGTTTTAAATTTTCACAATACAAATTTATACGATACATGAAGAAAAAACTGAAGTGTTCCAACTCTTCACCTACTTGAACACAATTTCAAATTGTTTGAATGCACCAGGCAACTGTTTCGGTTAATAAATCCTCATCAGTGGTACTTCAACCAAAAGTAATTTTCAGACACAAACTTATTTTAGTTACACCCTCCAGTTTGATTTTGGGTTTTTTATCTACTTTGTAAAGAGTGTGCGGCTCAAAATATCCAAGAAAAAACTTTCTGACCTATACAAGCAACAAAGTTTATCATTTTGGGAATTTTACAATCTGATAATGATAAATTTAGGGGGATCAAGGATTTTGGGAATTTTACAATTTGATAATGATAAAATTAGGGGGATCAAGGATTTAGGGAATGTTACAATCTGATTATGATAAAATCAGGGGGATCAAGGGTTTTAGGAATTTTACAATCTGATAATGATAAAATTAGGGGGATCAAGGACTTTGGGAATTTTACAATCTGATAATGATAAAATTATTGACATCAAGGGTATTGGGAATTTTACAATCAGATAATGATAAATTTAGGGGGATCAAGGATTTTGGGAATTTTACAATCTGATAATGATAAAATTATTGGGATCAAGGATTTTGGGAATTTTACAATCTGATAATGATAAAATCAGGGAGATCAAGGGTTTTGGGAATTTTACAATCTGATAATGATAAAATAGGGGGATCAAGGATTTTGGGAATTTTACAATCTGATAATGATAAAATTATTGGGATCAAGGATTTTGGGAATTTTACAATCTGATAATGATAAATTAGGGGGATCAACAATTTTGGGAATTTTACAATCTGATAATGATAAAATTATTTGGATCAATGATTTTAGGAATTTTACAATCTGATAATGATAAAATTAGGGGGATCAAGGGTGGACAGAATTTGCCTCGAAAATGCATTAGAATCTTCAAACGCCTTTTATCCTGTGGATATGATCTCTGCTGTCACAAGACAGAAACTTGTCATGATACCTGATCAATCTACAGCCTTGTATTAGCGTAGAATTGCACTCTGGCTAACTCTGACGACAGTACTCCATGATGGGTCCTATCCGTTATCCTGTTTGTTAGAAAAGAAAGGGTCCCAACCACCTGTCCTCTCTGAATGTCGTTCGGAATCCTCGGGTGATTACAAAAATGAGACATCTGTGTAACGGAAAAGTGGGAGGATTGTATAGACGTACTCCATATAACAACACCATCTGCTGCACGTGTTAGGTGACGGCCCTAAGTCGGCAACGATTGTCAAATTGATCTCGGTGGTTTATGTGATGTCTTTTGTATTTGGTGTTTTGATGTCGTGTCATCATTAGAGCCAGCCAGCAAGTAAGCTACTTGTTCAGGGTTATATCACACATCGGCTGAAATCATCATTGCGGAAGTTCTTCGGTCGCTACGGGGATATTATAAAAGCATATCAGATTCCCCTTTCCAGAAAGATAAGTGACATTCTACATTGTGATTGCATGGTTGTCGTCATCAACAAACAAGACATACTTACCTGATGTGTACATCAAAATGTACATCGAGACACAAAATGAACATCGAGACAATCACCGAATTTTACAGGTTTCCATGGAGCTATTGCGACGGGTGTTGTATGCAATCAGGAGACGCTGACTCTCCCGGGACACCTGGTCTCACTTCGGAATGATGTTCATTCCGGGGTTCGCAACCGTTTCGATGGGAATTCTGACGATTTTGCCTTGCCTTTTCGACTTTGAGACTGAATAACTGTTGGGTACTTCTTTGATGTTTATTGGTACTTCCATGATAAAAATAAACAGATAATAACAAAGAAACTTGTCAGTCAAGAATTTAGATATCATAAACTTGTAAAATCTCTTTTTGAAATTTTACAATAACTATTCTGAACTTCTTTCAAAATTTGGGACAACTCCAGCATCAGAGTATGTACCACTGAGAATTTCATTTACGGTGACCTAGTAAACAAAATCAGAAGATTCAAAGGCAGATCAAACTTCAACCACAAATGTAAGAAAATAGTCGATCGCCTGCTTTACCGAGGATATGATTCCAAGATCATCAAAAGAACACTGGACATGGTACTGGCCCAATCTACAGTTTTGTACAAGTGTCTTTCCCAACGTTGCACACTAGCCAACCGTGACGACGGGACTCCATGACGGGTCTTGTTTAAATTCGTCAGAGAAGACTGGGCCCAGATTTTCTGTTCCTATCTGAAAGTTGGTCAGACTTCTCGGGTGATCGATCATGAGCTTGCTTCAGCCAGCAGATCACAGACTGTTATACGCATGCCATTGAATTTTTTAGATCCATTTGCATGGAATTTGTGTAACAAGAGGCCGCTGCATTTAACTGTCTTGTTTGTGATGTCACCTTACAGTGGGAAGTTTTATGTATATACAACTATTGTGCCTCTATGGAGACCTCTGTGTATCCGGATAAGTGGGGGTTGTGCGCACGTAATCCGGATAACCACACCATTTCCTAATAGCAGATGGCCATCCAAAATCGGCGCCGGTGCACATTAGTCTCCTTCCTTTTATGTGTTGTCAATAATGTTTGAGGTTTCTGTACGTCTGTTTCGATTGTTTTGTATAATGTCATAGTGAATATTGGTGTGTCTTTTTGCGATTTGTAGTTTTGTCTGATGTCATGTATATGTCACTTTCTTGTGGGTTTTTCTCGCTGGGTGAGTGCAGGTTTGTTATGCTGGAGGTCTTTCCCTTTTCTTCTTTCCCCTTTTGCGTCTCTTGTTGTGTATAGCTACTCTGTGTTTTCGCTTTAATGTGTTTCTGTGTTTTGCTGTTGGTGATTGTTGTCTCTTGTTGGAGACCACCTCCTTTCCTACAGCTTGCATATTTTGAAATATTTGTGCATTTCTGATAAAGCTCTGGGTTTGCTTCTTTAGTATGAGAATAATATGCAATTGTTATATTTTGTTGATTTCGCTAGAAAAAAAACCCAACATGCCTTATTAGAGCACTGCCATGAAATGGCTGTAACGACAATTAATTCCCAAGAACCCATGTTAAGCATGAAAAGCATCTACTTTATTTTGCATCAGGAATGTCATTTTACTCAATCCCTTGATGAGATCACTTGATTATTCCAGAAATATTTTGCTTTCTTCAATAAAGAAACCAAGCCTTACTTTGTACCTTTTTTTTTTTATTAAATACAGATACTTGTGAGTGCCAGTGCACCAAATCTTTTGTCAGCGATAAAAAGCTGAATGAGACGAGGCCGAAACTCAAAGTGAGTAAAAAAGAGACCAGTCGATACCGAGCGTCAAAGATCAGTGTCCAGGACAACAGACCATCAGCTGTGGCTCTAGGAAGTGGCTTCGCCATTTGTCTACTGGTTATACCACTGGCGCTTATAGTCATCTCAGATGTACCACTGTTGATAAGCATATGAGGAGTCGCACAACTTAATACCGTATTATGGAGTGAGGTCTCGAAATGAATCTTTGATTTTAAAAGATATTTAGTATTTTTTACCTACAATGCGTTCCGCAATATCATTAGACTTTGCAGATTAAACATCCTTCTTGTTTCTATGAAGCTGTGTAATTGTCGACGTCTATTTTTAGCTTAAGATGGTTCTGGTTTTTTTTCCAAGTAATTCTCAGCCTTTCGTGATTTTTGGAAACTGATTTCGGTCTTTGTGTTTGTTTTCCACTCACTGTTTAAAGAGTGGTGCCCTTAGGTGATCATATCTGGAAGAAAGTTACATACATAGTATCTTAACTAAAATTTAATGCACCAGACAGATGTTCCAGATATTTCAAATGATACTTCAAGTCAAAGTGATAATCAGCAGCGCCCTTTTGTTTGATTTTTGAATTTTGTAAAAGTTTCGAATATACATGTCTCACTCATTTCAAATAATTTTGTATTAAAAATCGAAGAAGTACCCATGGGTTTTTTAATCTCAGAGTCGAGAGGTAAGGTAAAATCATTACAATTTCCATTGGAAAAAGCTGTTAAAATATGAAAATGCCGTTCAAACAAATATCGAGCTATGTATACATAATACTTCTTTGTTTCTATCAAAATGTAGCCTTTCATTTTGAATATATAGGCATGCATGATCAGTGTCTGATATTATCATTTCAAACCCATCATTGCAAATCATCAATTTGTCGCATACGTTTATCGATATAAGAATCATAATGATGACAAATATGGATAATGACCATATCCCTGTATACAGCACAAAATCGATAATTCAGAAAATCAGAAACCGAAGGCATACGAAATCAGGATAAAACAGGAACCAAAGCAAACAAACAAAATGATATGAAAAGAAGCGAATCATCTTACATAATGCAATGTGATGATACTTGCTCCTCGAGCTTGAACAAGCTTCAATAGAAAGTATTTATGAGAAATCAATAGCTTTTTTACTCTTTCGATAACAATTCCACATTCAAAGTGGAGAGAAATTCCCAAGTCATTAAAATACCTGATCATCTCGTTGTCCTCCATGTTGGAAGATATTTTAGGCTAGAACCATTAAAAAAATTAATCGGATATGCCTTTTTATTATGTACTGCTAAGGTAACGGGTGTTACTAGCAAATAGGAGATGCTTACACTCCCCGGACACCTGATCTCAAATCCATTGTTGCTATGGAAATTCTAATGATTTTGCCTTACCATCTCGATTATGAGACGAAATAATTTATAGGTGTTTATTAAGTCTGTGTTAGTATCTAATGAGAAGCTATACAATGACATATGTTGTTCTAAGTATAAACAGTTTCTATATAACTAAGAGTGTAAACATATAACATAGAGTTTGCTCATGTAGGAGTGCAATTTTTTGTTATTTTTCCTTAAACATGTTAAAGGTGTAGAGTCGTATTGCTCATTATGTTTTTTTTTTGTTTATGTTTTTGTTTATGTTTATGTTTTTGTTTATGTTTGCACTGGATTCTGGAGATTGTTCATTAGATATTAAAGGTCTATGAAGCTGTCCCCGTCTGTGTTGTTCTATTTTATATTATGTCAAGAATTTTGATTGTGATTCCTGGAATCTTACTTAGAATTTATGTTTGACTTTTAATTTTTTTATTAACTGATTCACTAGCGAAATTAGTCAAAGCTAATTCAAGTGATTGTGGTTGATTATAATAAAACTTTCTTTTATGATAGAAAATTCTTATTATCATAGCAGGGCGACATACTGAGAAATTACTCAAACAAGGATATATTATTGATTGATTGATTGATATTGTTGCTGCAAAAAAAAAAATACATGGATGACATATTGAAAATATAAAACACTTTTACACCTCGTTATTCACATTAACAAACCTCGATATCGTTGACCACACTATAACATCTGAATCCTTAATGTTTAAAGATATTTCAAACTAGAAGAATTTATGCATTTCCCTTTTGATTTTTGAAATATTTTCGTAATATAAACGAGAAAGGACATGTAAAGTTTATAATTCATTTTTTTCCACGCAACATCCTTGTTTGGTTGCTCCATGTTGTACTTTTTCGTATTTATAGCCAATATGCAACTAGGGAGAAGAGCATATTAGCTCTTTTCATCATGACCAGTTTCCCCCAAATTTGTCTTTACATTGGCATTTATTTAAGAATAACATCTAGCTAGCCGTGGTTTGTTGTCCAGTAATTCCCCGAGTCGCATTAACCAGTTAAATTATCACCGAGCTACAAAGCGGCGAGAGGATAATTTGATTGGTTCGTGCGACGAGGGTAATTACAGGACAACAGCTAGCTAGTTGTTATTCCTATTCTAATATTGTTCTGCACGAGTTCTATAGCACATGCATCGGCGGAGCTTATCGAACTGGAGGTTTGTTGGAGATATAGGGAGATACCTCAAGTCATGTTAGAATTCAAAATAAAATAACAAAATACCATAACAGGAGATATGCAAATAGCTTCAGAGTGTATAGAAGAGGTACTTTATACCAAAATCTAATTGAGGCTTCGTCATTACTAGTAATGATAGGTATGTATTCTGGTAAGAAATAGCTCCATATTCAATGTACCCTGAAGTCGATGATTTTTTATTTGTGAATAATATAATACCAAGCAGTTCCCATAGCAAAGTTGTTTGGCTTCACTGTTCTCTTTCTGACAAAAATAGACGAGATAGGAACATATGATGTACATGTAAGATAGCAACATATGATGTACATGTAAGATAGCAACATATGATGTACATGTAAGATAGCAACATATGGGCAACCTGTGCCGACTTTTGCCACGCAAGTAGCAAATGGTGTGGTTATCCTGAATTACGTGCGCACAACCCTCTCACTTCTCCAATTACCCAGAGGTCTCGGAAGAACGTACAATTGTGGTGTAAAACAACCTCCACAGTATAAGGTGACCTCACAAAAACAAGACCGCAAAACGTAGAGGCCCAAGCAATAGAGATGAATATGTAAATGGATATAAAAAGAGGGCGTGCGTAATACAGTCCGTGCTCTGCCGGCTGTAGCAAGCTCATGTATGTAATCACCCGAGGAGTCCGACTGATATACAGAGAGGGCAGGTGGTCGGGGCCCTGTCTTCTCTAAAGAGGTTTGGACAGGGCCCGTCATGGAGTCCCGTCGTAACAGTCAGTCAGAGTGCAAGTCTCAAGGATGCGTTGGCACAAGACTGTAGATTGGTCAAATACCAAGCCTAGTGTCCGTCTGGTGACATTAGGATCAGATTCACGGTATAAAAGGTGTTTGATGATTCTGACCAATTTTCATGGTTATGCTGCCTACCTTTGATCTTTCTTATTTTGTTTATCATATCACCATTAAAGACAGGTTGCGTTATACCCAAAGTAATGTACTCTATTGCGTGTATAGATCCAAATTCTAAAAGAAGTTGACAGGAATTTCTGTAAAATTTCCAGAAAGTCTTAACTAGTTTATGAAAGCGGAAACCTTGACCTAAAATTGTTTTGGTTATTTGTAAATTTCTACTGTGAAAATCCAAAATATCAGTACATGCTCCAGCGTACCGGATGAGCTGTGATATGTAAATGCCGTATGACGGTAATTTTGGGACATCACCGTCAAGCGAGGGAAAATTTTCTATGTTGAATCCAAAATCATCCCTTTTGTCATATACACTGACTGGTATGAACTTTCCGTTTACAATTTTGATATTAAGGTCCAAAAATGGCGCTTCTGTATTTGTATCATTTGCCTCGTTAAGTGTTAATTCTTGTTGATAAATTTCATTCTTATATAATTCAAAAGCAGGATTGTCAATAGTTAGAATATCATCTAGATACCTAGAAGTATTATTGAAACATTTCAGATCATCAAATTTTCTTTGGTTTTGAAGGTTTTGGATAAATTCTTTTTCATAAGTATATAGAAATAAATGTGCAACAAGAGGCACACAGTTAGTACCTATAGGAATTCCTGCAACCTGCTTGTATAGATCCTCACCAAATCTAACATATATATTGTCCAAGAGGAAGGACAAGGCATTACACGGGTCACTACATGTCCATGATTTGTATAATTTGTAATCTTTCGAGGAAAAGAAACCCTTCGTTTCAGATGTACAAATGTAAGTTTTCCGCTCTCGATCAAAACACCATTTAATGAGATTAGATAATCGATTATTAATTTTGTCATGAGGAAGTGTGGTGAACATATTAGAGAAGTCGTATGAAGAAATCGTATTAGCTTGGAAATATCCAGATTTCATTTTGTCAATCACGTCCCCTGAATTCTTAATAGACCAAAATAAATTTACATCGTACCTGTTTAGAACCGTTTCACAATATCTAATTACGTGTTCTTTAATAGCAGTAAGTGCTAACGTCAGATTTCGAGACAAAATTGTAGTGGAGCAGTTACTAGAATTAGAAATAAATTGAAATTTGAAAGTTTCAGTTGCAGTCACAACCATTGAATACGTACACTACCCACCACGAATAAGTATCCAGGTTGAATAAACATTAGAAATTTCACGTAAATCTCAACTCAATCCTTTACATTCTGTACAAGAAGCCGTTTCGTTTTGTAAACGTTTACATGATTTCTAAACGTGTACATGGACTTCTATACTTATACTTGAAAGATCGTCTTTAATTAATATCTTTATTACTCTAAATATATAAGTTAATCAAACACGGTGGTTCCTTAGCGTAGTCAGGTCAGGGTCAGGCAGCGGCGTCGACCATTTCGGAGGTACTTCATTTTAACATATGTATTTAAGCCGGAAGAAAAGCTGTGTAACAGAGCCGATATCTCTGACAAAATTGACACCCAGTCTACCGTATCTTTCTCATTCATTGATGTCTTTTTCCCTGTCACTGCTGTCTTTTTCTCTATGACATATATGCCTTCGAATCCTGAATCCTGTGTCCTCCTTGTCAACACAACCGACGTGTTTGTAACATGCACTGTAGAAGATTGTCTCGGATCCGGATTTCACCCTTTTAGAACTGACTGGCCGGTTGAGTGACCCTGACCTTTCAAGTACGAGAGCTCTCGCGAGATCCCCCGTGATTCCCCCACTTCAGCGCTAGATACGACTCAGGATAGACGCACCTTTACGCAGGTAAACAATTTTAATGTATATTGATATGTTTTAGACCTATTTTAGCGGCCCCAGCCCCCATGCTGCAATACTGGCGTTGCGAGCTAGTGTCGTTCCTGTGTATTAATGGAAATTTCACGATTTAATTGAATTTTTTTTGTCCCCGCGACTTAGAAAATTTTCATGTCGACATCGTGGATGAAGATTTTTTTCTTCATCAGGTTAAGCGTTTATTTCGGTAGACGGGTATGTCTGTCTAGGACATTTTCTGCAGTTTTGAGCATTTTTTCTCGGACCGCTTGTTGGCTCGTTTGCACGTGCGAAACGTGGGATACAAATCGTTCATTCGTTGGGCTACTATAGTTTGATATTTCGAGAATTTGTTTATCTTATTTCAATTTTGTTTTTCAAAATCATTATTGTATTTTTGTGTTACAATTATTCAAAATAAAGATGTCAGAAGGAAGCAAAATTTTGATTAACTGCCAGTGAGAAAGACTTCACTTCCATGTGTAGGTCAGGCAACATTCAGAGAGACAAAAGGAAATATAGATGATGAAAATTTTGAAACAGTTCGACACCTGAGAGTCACCCCTGAACTTTGAGGTCTTGTAGACTTCAAAAAAATATTGACCTTGAAAACATACTAGTCTCTCAATGAAACAAATAAACCAGAATCAGTACCAATATAATCAAAAGAATCCAAGATTACTCAACAAATTATTGAAGATGTTGGTGAAATAGGAATGAGGAAAAACCAACAAGGTGAAAAAAAAAATTCAGCAAAATGAAGAAGGAGATAAAGGTACGGTAGATAAAAACAAAGCCCCCAAATCTGAACTATCTGTCAGTACAAATTTTACTGCATTTCAGCCAACACCGAGTCCACAGGCAAATGCAGATGTAAAAACCATTTTACAAAATCAATCAGATGGTAATGGCCAGATTGGTTATGTTGGGGTGAATGACGATAGTTTAACTCGCCCTATACAAAATCAGGCAAACCATCCGGAAAAACCAATGCTAAAGGGGCTGTTTTATATGATGATAGTATGCATGTCAAGCCTAAAGGTCTATCAGGTCAGAATGACAGACGGAGGTATGCCGAACCTTTTTAGCCAACTACACCACACAGTATAACTCCGCCCGTCGATTATCCATATAGGGGTATGCACAGCAGACAGGCTTTTCCTGCTAGAGGTTGGACCAGGTGCCCGGGAGGAGTAAGCATCCCCTGTTGGCTAGCCGCATCCGCCGTCGATGTTTAAGCACGAAAATGAAAACAATATATAGAAATCATGCACTGTATGACGTTATGTCTATATAGAAAGACATGTGTATATAGACGTTATGTTATATCCTTTACGTTGGATCCTATTTTTTCTGATTTTGGACGTTATGTCTATATACACATGCAGCATGTACAACAACCAATCGTTACAACAACCAATGCAACTGGAGCAACAAGAAATGTCAGAAATACCGCTAATACAGCAACCTTTGCAACAACAGCAACAAAACCACCACAAGATCCATCAATTCGTCAAAACCGAAATCAAAACAATGAGGTCACAAGGTAGAGATAATAGGAGGGATGGACGACTGGATAGAATTGACCCTTCCGATTGCGGGAAAAAAAGGCAAAACTTCGCGACGTCACAAAGTTTTTACCTCGGACAAACAAGCTTCGAACCTCGGTCAAACATCGAAATTACATTGTTACTTCATAGGATTTCTCAAATTTTTCCCGCGTTCGGAAGGGTCTATTGTCTCCTTGCCAAAGACATTACGGTATAACGGCTCTGAAAATTGGTTGGCATTTAAACAGAAATTTACTCGTTACGCACAAGTCAGACAATGGACCCTAGATGAGTCAAAGGATTACTTGTGTTGGTGTTAAGAAGGAAAAGCAAGTAAGTATCTTGTCACAATTCAGCAGCGTAACAACGATATTGACTACAATGCTGTTCTGCTGAAAATGGACAAACGTTTTGGCGTCAAAGAAATTCCGGAAACAGCAACGGTAAAACTTGCGACTTTAAAGCAAAATTCAATCGAAGGTATCGAAGAGTGGGGTGACAGGGTTTTACAGCTAGCTACCAAAGCTTATCAAAACCTACCTGATGATTTCATGTATCAGCAAGCGATCAAACGCATATGCCATGGATGCCTTGACAGGGAAGCTGGTCAATATACGACCAACTTGGATTTGACATCAATCGAAACCGTCATTGACCGAATAAAGCGGCATCAACACAACCACAATGCAATATATGATCGACAAAAACGAGAGGTAAGAGAATCAGATGTCTGGATGACAAGGCACTTGCTGTCGGAATACCTTCAGCAGTTGTTTGTCAAACATACAAACTCCCAATTAAAGATAGCAGTCCAAACTTTGGTCAGAGCTTTGACATCTTAGAAGAAAAAATGGTAGTCATTATTGAACAATGCAAAGAATTTTGGATAGAGACAAACGACTTGCAGAAAGTCGAAGTCAGAGTCAAGGTCAAATTCAAAACAACTTCTCATAGAACATTCAGATGTATTTTCTTCACATGGATACGACATTGGAAATTTCACAGCCATACAACACAGTATTGACACAAATGAATCAACACCTACCAAACAGAGGCTAAGAAGAACACCAGCCTGTTTTGTGGGGGAAGAAGAGAAGTGCTTAGATAAAATGATAAAAGCAGACGCGATTGAACCTTCAATGTCAGAATGGGCGTCACCACCAGTCCTTATCAGAAAAAGGGAAAACATTTCTCTTTATTTCAAGAAAGTGAAGATGTTTGTTCCATTGTTTTGAAAATCTAAAGATTAACCATCTGCAATCAATTCAAGTAAAATTTTCGGCTAAATCTTTGTTTTATTAATATTTCCAAATTTTTCCCAAAAATGTTAATTTTTCACATGAAAAAAAATCTTAAAATATTCTTATTTTTTCCCATTTTTGTACAATGTATAAAAATAAATTATGCAAACAATGTATTTTAAAAAGCTCAGAAGAGAAAATAATGTGATGAGTTTTTCATGAAATTTCTAATGTTTATACTATATGGATACTTATTTAGGGTGGTTAGTGTAGAAGTACTGGCTTAACAGCTAACATGTTGATGTTAGGACGCGAGGTTAACATGCCTGTAGATTTGATAGTTCCAAAACATGAGGGAGAAAATCCTGATCTGGATCTGTTTGTTCTGAACTTGATTGAACAAATCGATTCTGTTCATGAAGTTGCAAGGGCAAAACTGAAAACATTCCAAAGCATAATGAAAAGACATTATGTCCTAAAAACATTTACCCGTGCCTACAATATAGGTGATGCAGTGTATGTGCTAGATAGAGCTGTTGTGAAAGGTAAATGTAGGAAACTCAGCCAAACTTGGAAAGGCCCAAGGGTTGTAACAAGAAAGCTGTCTGACTATGTTTACGAGATAAAAAAAGGCAGAAGCTAAAAGATGGAGGAATGAGAGGAAGATGCCAACCCAGGAAAATGAATACACCAGTGGTAATGAGAGACAACCCAATGAGGCTTACACCGTGTTTTTGCAGCGTATGTTTGACGAGGGAAAGATCGTACATCCTAAAAGCTTTGTACTGGACCTTGAATTCTTCCTATTCCGCACCCAGACGTTTGTGATTGGCTTGAATGTTTGACGTCTTCAAATTCATCGGCATAATGACAAATATGGATAATGACCATATCCCTGTATACAGCACAAAATCGATAATTCAGAAAATCAGAAACCGAAGGCATACAAAATCAGGACAAAACAGGAACCAAAGCAAACAAACAAAAACCTCCACCACATGAAAAGAAGCGAACTCCCGATATGGGAGTGAGACCAGGTGCCCAGGAAGAGTAAGCATCTCAGCTCAGCCTGATAAAGCTCAGATAAATTTACAGCATGGACCAGACATGCACGTTTTGGGTATTTAACCCTCGTCATTGATCCTCAATCTAAACAATAGTATATGACTAAAATCTGTGAAAATTATGTCCTAGATATACCGAAAGACGTAGCAAGATGGCTGGGATATGATGCTACAGGACCCATGTTTTAGAAATTTGAGAGAATCTTATAGACAGAAATTTAAAAATGCGTTTGAAGAAACGACCAACCGAAATTGATCGAACTTGGCTACATCTCAGTATCGCCTGGCCAGATGTACGAAAGACAAATGGTGGATAGAGGAATAGCTGTTAGAGGCCCAAGCCATATGTGATAATGCTTGGATCGACCATTATATCACTTCACTCACTGGCAAAAGCTTCACAAAAAGAGAAAAGTGCAAACTTTTATCTGGGATCCAGATAATACGGGGATGTGCAGGGACATCGGGTTAGACAAAGACCCATCCATCCAAGTAGTAAGGGATGGTGCCGGTACAGGACAGACATCAGCAGAGGGTGCTATGTCAGATGAGGGTCAGGCTGTAGACTCAGCCATAACTCAGTCTTTTACACCTTATGCTTTTGCTGCCCTTGAGCCAGAATTCACCGAGCATGAAATCACTAACCAGGAAACAACCAAACAGGACACCACAGAAATGAAAAATACCATACGAGATAACAACGAACAGGAAAACAAAGGACAGGAAAACACCTGCTCCTGAGGTTGTCCACCATACAACAGTACAACTGGTGTCGGAGTGGTAGGCTACCTCAAGCGAGCCCTCAGATCACTTCCCGTCAGATGAAGAGTGAAAGGAATTCATGGTAATGGACGAGGTCGGAGATGACTCCTCAAGTGATGAAAATCAGAATAGCAAAACAGCACCTGAGGCGTTGGACTCCCATTTTCACCTGAATAGATTATCACAGATGCTGTTCGGACGATATCATGGCTACACTGTAGAGGATCTATTAAAGGCTAAACATTCCACAAAGCCATTTGTTGACGCTACACTTCGATCCGTGACGAGGATGACGTTTAACATTTGTACCACTTGGTGAATGTCACTGCTGGTGGACCAGGTGTCCCCGAGGGTACATGTATCCAAGTTCGATCAACTTCGGTTGATCGTTTCTTCAACACAATCGAAAATTTCTGTAATGCAAATTTCTTGAAATTTCTAAACGTTGGTCCTGTAGCATTATAACCCATCCATTCTGCTAGGTATATCGGTAAATTTTTGGACATAATAATTTTCACACATGGTAATATAACATTGTTAAGATTGAAGATCACTGACGAGGGTTAAGTACCCGAAACGTGCATGTCTGGTCCACGCTGAAAATTTATCTGTTCTTAAATGTTGCCATTGAGTTTGAAGACGTTTAATATTTAAAATTGACGTTTCTTCAACTTAAGGCAAAATATAGTCATTCCAAATGAAACATCGATATAATAATGACTGAATTTATATTAAGTGAAATTCTTGGCTTTTTACATATGAAATGCATATCGACGTATCGTTAAAGCAATAAACTTCATTTTGATTTATAGATTATAAGTTTCAATGTAAGAAACAATGTAGAACGTCATCAATGGATTACGAGTTGGTGTCGTCTCTATTGGTTTATCATAGCAGATAGGTTGGCATGAAAGTATAAAGATGTCTACCTGGGAATTCTTTCTTTTTTTTGTAAACAGGACTTCCTTCTGTAAAGGTAAAATATCTACAAATATCTTTAGAAGATATAAGTCGAGTAACTTGATGAAGTAGAAAAATATAATTTAAGAATCATGAAAAGTCCCAATCTGATTATTAAATATTTTGCTTTCATCTCATTTGAATAAATTTGTGTTATGTTTTGTTATAATATTTCTAGGGACAAACCTGGATAACAAAGGAACAGAATTTATCATTGGCTTTCCAGAAAATGTGAATTATCGGCCAGCAAAGCCAGTATTGTTAATATATACGGAGTCCTCCGACGACGTACTAGTCCACATTACAGCTCCCAAATTTACGGGTACTATTATTGATCATCATAGATATGTATCTTCTGAAAAATCATGGCGTCTCAAGTTACCGAGGAAACTTCGTATAAAGGGTACGGATATTGTTCCCAATGCTTTATATATCACTGCTGAACAGGAGGTTTCAGTGTTTGCTGTAAATCCAGAACAGCATTCTAATGACGCATTTCTTGCTCTACCGACAGATGTTTTGGGTAGGGAATACTACGCAATGACGTGGTTTCAAACAACACAAACAAAAAATACAAACGAGATCCTTATTATAGGTATCAACGATTCAACTATCCTGGATATTCATCTTCCAAACTTACCCAAAAATATTGAAATTATATTGAAAGGAAGAACGTATGGCAGCAATGGCATCATCACGGAAACTATAAACAGATATGATATTTTCCAAATCCAGGCTTTGACAGAGTTGTCGGGAACTCATATCACTTCGAACAAAGTAATTGGAGTTGTAAGTGGTAACGTAAGAACTTATGTAGGTGGTAAGCTCGAATTTGGGGATCACCTTGTGGAAATGCTTCCTCCTGTTAATACGTATGGTAAGACGTTTATAACCGTTCCATTCCCAGAACAAATTTCAGGAGATATATTAAAGGTACTAGCAAGTCAAAACAATACCTTAATCACAATTCAAAAAGGTCGAGATATTTCAAATTACACCATCCAAACTGCTGGTGAGACCTACGTCTTTGATTCTCTCCAAAGTCGAAAAGTTTACTGTTTTATAAGAAGTAACAAGCCTGTTTTGCTGATGCAATTTGTGAAAAGTCAGGATGTTCCAAATAGAGGGAGAATAGACCCATCTATGATGACTATACCACCGTTCGAATTGTATTCATCTAATTATTCATTTACTACTCCCAAATCCGCAAATACTAAATCCTACGTAAATTACTTCATGTTCACCATAAAAGCAGACGACAAAGACGGACTAAAGCTGGATGGAACTCCTATAATCACGTCTAATGCGGTCATAGATGGTACAGACTACGTGGGAGGTTACATCAGACTGAAGGACGGAATTCATCACGTATATCACGACTCACCTAGCGCATCGTTTGCCGGGTATCTGTTCGGTGTTGTTACCCATGAAAGCTATGCTGTTCCTGTTGGAATGCGAATGAAACGCATCAATACGGTAGGTACGACAAATCTGAATCATTATATGCTCCCCTTTGACGGGCGTTACTTTTTATTTTATTGAGTTACTAAAGGAAATTGTTCAAAATGAGCATTGTTGACAATGCCCGAATAGACGTAGGAAATAAAACACGTCAAAAATGGAATTGAACTTTAGATAACAACACTTCTTCAAACGTCTTTCTAGATTATTCTAATGTTTTCGGTTTGTCCATTCTGAAGAAATTTGTCAAAGGAGGGAAACCTTCAGAACCTAATTTTGTCTATGGTTATAACACCTGTTGACGGACCCGGACCAAAATCAGCTCTTGTAGAGGACTATTGGTACTTTATATTTACCCCAACTCTGACAACTAAGATGGGGAATCCCGAATATCGACTGGTTGATACCGGTCACGCGGAGACAGGTTGCCTGGAAATCCCGGATAGCGATTGGTTAATAACGGTCACATGAAGACGTGGTATATTTTATACAGGGTGCCTAGCCTTTCATAACAGACCCTTTGTGACGCAACAATACTAACCTTCATGATGAAGTCGTAAAGTAAACAGACAATGACGTCCCAACACTTCATGAAAATTATCAAAATACAAAATGTATGTCATCGGTGAGGGTAAACTCGTTACCTAGTTACAAGGGGATGCTAGTCATCTAGTGGTATTATTAGTCCGTCGATGCTCAATTTGGTGCTCTATTGTGAGTGTTCTTGAGATTATAGTCAGGATCTTCTTAATCTCCCTAGTATACATTATCAAGGTTCCAGACAGGTAATATGGTCTGATAAACCTTGTCTGGAATTTATATTCCCCGAGCCGAAGGTATATCTGTCTGGAACCGTAAAAATGTTTGCCATACTGCAAATCGCTTATAAATTGCCATTTCAAACGTCGACAGTAAAGTTTTTATTTGTTGATGGATTTTAAAATTTTCATCACCATAAAAATGTATCCGTAAATGGTTTATTCAAAATGAATAAACCATAAATGAAATTCATTTTAGCAGAAAAATAAAATTAAAGGATCTGAAGCGAGAGGAAATTTCAAAACAATTGAACGTTTTTACGGGAAAAGCTCGCTTCCTTGACGTAACAAAATTCCATATTTACGGCTGCAGACGGGAAACATTGTCTCGTATAATTACAGATAAACAACCAATGACATTCCTAGAAATTTATTTGCAGCGTGACAAAGTGTTTTACTTCATTTTGGATATTACCGATATTCGAATAGATAACTACAACAAAAATCCTCATCTTTTTGAAAATCCAAGTTCTAAATGTGAAAGATATTTCAAATCCAAGTTACGTAATTTACATGAAAAATATGTCTTCGCGCCTGTAGACAAAGCAGCCAACAACACCATAATCATTTGAAAACGCTACTACATATCAACTTTAGTTTCGGAACTTTCTTCTTCTAATACTTATATCGAAAGCAATGAAAGTGTTCACATTTTGAGCAAGCATAACAGTGAAATTTCTTAATTTCTTCATTTCGATACATTGCTTATTCTAGCAACTTTTGTCTAGAAATCTGACGTCAGCACTCACGGCTGTAAAGGACCACGTGGCAAAATACTGTGAAACTGTCATGAACAGGAATGGTGTAAACTTCTTTAAATTTGGTCTATTTAAAATTCAGAGGGGAAAACTTATATTTGTACATCTGAATCGAAGGGTTTCTTTTCCGCCACTGATTACAAATCATACAAATGGACATGTTGAGACCTGTGTATTGCCTTGTGACTGTGGCCCTTCCTTTTTGACAACATTTATGTAAAATTTGGTGAGAAACTCACAAGCAGGTCGTTGGGATTCCTACGGGTACTAATTGTGTGCCTCTTGTTTCAGATTTATTTTTATACATGTCTGAACAGGAATTTATCCAAAATCTTCAAAGGCAAAGAAAAATCATGATGTGAAATGTTTCATTGGTACTTCTGGATGATATTCTTACTATCGACAGTCTTGTTTTAGAAAAGTATAAAAATGTTATTTAACTTCAAGAATTGATTCTAAACAAGGCAAAAGCTACAAACATAGAAACACCATTTTTGGACCTAAATATCAAAATTGTTCATGGAGAGATTCATACTAGTGTGTATGACAAAAGAGATGATTTTGTATTCAACACAGTAAATTTTCCCTGGCTTGACGATGAAGTTCCTGGATTACCGTCCTATGGTATCTACATTTCACAGCACATCCGGTATGCTAGAGCATGTACTGATGTTTTGGATTTTCATAGTAGAAATTTACAAATTACGAAGAAACTTTCAGGTCAGAGGTTTTGCTTTCACAAACTAGTAAAGACTTTCTGGAAATTTTACAAAAATTAATGTCAACTTCTTTTGATCTATTAGTATATTATAGTATATTACTTTGGGTATTTCACAACCTTCATTTTATGATGATTAACAAAATAAGGAGGATCAAAGTATCCCTCTGTAAAACACTACTGTATATGTATAATCATTCACGGTGTATCAACCTTCACTACTTTCGCGGTCAGCCTATCCTGCTACGTCTTTCGGTACGCTTTTTCGACATAGTAACTTTCATACTTTTTGGTATATTACATTGTTTAGATTTGAGGATCACTGACGAGGGTTAAGTACCCGAAACGTGCATGTCTGGTCCATGCTGCCAATTTATCTGTTCTTAAATGATGCTATTCAATTTGAAGACGTTTAACATTTATACCACTTGGTGAGTGTCACTGCTGGTGGACCAGGAGTCCCCGAGGGCACATGTAGCCAAGTTCGATCAATTTCGGTTGATCGTTTCTTCAACGCATTCTAAAATTTCTGTTATCAAAATTTCTTGAAATTTCTAAAACGTGGGTCCTGTAGCATCATATCCCACCTATCCTGCTACGTCTTTCGGTACGCTTTTTCGACATAGTAACTTTCATACTTTTTGGTATATTACA
Organism: Pinctada imbricata; assembly: GCA_033119305.1. Classification (NCBI taxonomy): domain Eukaryota; kingdom Metazoa; phylum Mollusca; class Bivalvia; order Pterioida; family Pteriidae; genus Pinctada; species Pinctada imbricata. The sequence continues at coordinate 56,347,643 of VSWD01000006.1, read as the reverse complement.
TTGTTTAGATTTGAGGATCACTGACGAGGGTTAAGTACCCGAAACGTGCATGTCTGGTCCATGCTGCCAATTTATCTGTTCTTAAATGATGCTATTCAATTTGAAGACGTTTAACATTCATACCGCAAAAGTTTGTCTCAACGAATTTGAATTCCATTTTCCAGCTAATGTTGCCAGCTAACAAGCTGTCCAAATCTCGACAGAGAAGACTAGGCTATGAGCCTTTTTCCTATGCGATGAATGACCGTAATTCTTGGATGAATGATTTTGGACTCGCTTCAGCAAGCAGAAAACTGACTCTTTTCATTTGTCTTTTGTTTTTGATGTATATATAAACCGAGACAGACCTTTGTGCTTCCGGTGCCTACACCATTCGCCATCATATAGCAGATGGTTGTTTGAGGTAGGCACCGGAAGCACAAAAGTCTATCTCGGTTTATATATCATCCCTCGTGTTTCATGTTTTTGTGTGTATGTTTTATTTGTTTATTGGATTTCCTGGTGTTATTGTTTGAGCGTGTTGTTGTGTCTAATGCTGCTTCTTTTTGCATCGTCCAAATGGGTTCCGATCTTATTAATGCGGTTTCAATGTGATAAATCAGTACTTACATCTCCAATATTTTGTTAACGTGTGTAATTCTGATAATGTGTAAAATGTCCCTTTCATACAGATCTTTCATTGAATATTTTGCCTTAACTTTTTCGCAGGTGAACAAGAAACCAAAAGTGAATACAGGAGTTTCAGGTAATAGATTTGTGTACAATCAAGTGGCGTAGCTACCATGGATGTTTTTATGTTCGCTTCTATACATTTCTCAACTCATCCGATTCACGAAGAAAGAAAATTGAAGTGTTCTTACTCTTCACCTACTTGAACACAATTTCAAATTATTTTAATGCATCAGGCAATTGTTTCGGATAATAAATCCTCATCAATGGTACCTCAACACAAAGTAATTTTCAGAAACACACAAACGTATTTAGTAACACCCTCCAGTTTGATTTTGTTTTTTGTTTGCTCAAAATATGCAAGAAAAGACTTTCTGAAATTCGAACCTATACAAGCAGCAAAGTATTTCATTTTGGGAATTTTACAATCTGATAATGGTAAAATTGGGGGGATCAAGGATTTTGGGAATTTAACAATCTGATAATAACAAAATTAGGGGGATCAAGGATTTTGGGAATTTTACAATCTGATAATGGTAAAATTGGGGGGATCAAGGATTTTGGGAATTTAACAATCTGATAATAACAAAATTAGGGGGATCAAGGATTTTGGGAATTTTACAATCTGATAATGATAAAATTAGGGGGATCTAGGGTGGACAGAAATTCCCTTGGAAAATATCCTGTGGATATGATCCCTGCTGTCATAAGACAGATACTTGGCATGATGCCTGATCAATCTACAGTCTTGTATCAGCGCATTTTTAAGAATTGCACTATGGCTGACTCTGACGACGGTACTCCATGATGGGCCCTATCCAAACCTCGTAAGAAAAGAAAGGGCCCTGAACACCTGTTCTCTCTGAATGTCGTTCGGACTCCTCGGACGATTACAAAAATGAGACATCTGTGTAGCGGAAAAGTGGGAGGATTGTGCGGACGCACTCCAGATAACAACACCATCTGCTGCTCGTGTTAGGTGACGGCCCTAAGTCGGCAACGATTGCCAAATTGGTCTCGATGGTTTATGTGTTGTCTTTTGTATTTGGTGTTTTGATGTCGTGTTTGGTACTTCCATGATAAAAATGAACAAATTACAACGAAAGTTATCAGTCAAGGATTTAGATATAATTAGTTTGTAAAATCTTTTAGGAAATGTTACAACTAGTCTGAACTTCTTTCAAAATTGTGGACAACTCCAAATTCAGAATGTATCAATCGGAATTTCAGTTCCTTCTTCTTACGGTGACCTAGTAAACAAAATCAGAAGATTCAAAGGTAGATCATACTTATAATACAAATGTAAGAAAATAGTCGGTCGCCTGCTTTACCGAAGATATGATCCCACGATCATCAAAAGAACACTGGGCATGGTACTGGACCAATGTACAGTTTTGTACCAGTGTCTTTCCCAAGGATGCACACTGGCCAACCGTGTCGACAAGACTCCATTACGGGCCTCGCTTAAGACTGGGCCCTGATTCTCTGTCCTATCTGAGAGTTGGTCAGACTTCTCGGGTGATTGAACTTAAGGTAGAGTATCCCTCAGGTCTCAGATGCTCCTTTTTCCTTAATAACAATTTTAACAATATTTTCATTACCATATATTCAAAGTTTATGTTAAACCTGATATACAAACAAAATATAATTCATGGTTTCATGATTATACCGAGAGCTAAGCGGTTTGAACTTTAACATTTTACCCAATGGGAAAGTAAGAAAAATTCCTTCTTAAAGGTGATACAATGTAACTATTAAAGTTTCTTTTCCCATAACCATATTAGTTTGATAATCCGAGCAATATTCTGAAGAGAAAAAATAGGGTATTCAGGAAAAAGATGACCAGCAATTATGACCTGAGAGCTATATGCATACCATTGAATTTTTAGATCCATTAACATATAATTTGTTTTACAAGATGCCGTTGTGCGTCGATGGAGACCCCTGTGTATCAGGATAAGTGGTAGGGTTGTGCGCACGTAATCCGTATAACCAACCAATTGCTAATAGCAGGTGGCCGTCCAAAATCGGCGCCCGGTGCACATTGGTCCCCTTCCCCTTTATGTGTTGTCATTAATGTTTGATGTTTCTGTACGTCTGTATCGACTGTTATATATGATGTGCTAGTGAATATTGTTGTGTCTTTTTCCGATTTGTAGTTTTGTCTGATGCCATTTATGTGTCATTCTCTTGTGGGTTTGTCTCGCTGGGTGAGTGCAGGGTGGTCATGCTGGAGATCATTCTCTTTTCTTCTTTCCCCTTTTGCATCTCTTGTTGTGTATGGCTACTCTGTGTTTTCACTTTAATGTGGTTCTGTGTTTTGCTGTTAGTATTTTTTGTCTCCTGTTGGAGACCACCTCCTTTCCTTCAGCTTGCATATTTTGAAATATTTGTGCATTTCTGATCAAGCTCTTGTTTTGCTTCTTTAGTAAGAGAATAATATGCATTTGTTATATTATGTTGATTTCCCAAGATAAAAAAACAACATGCCATAAAAGAAAGCTGCCGTGAAACGGCTGTAACGACAGTTAATTCCTAAGAACCCTTCTTAGGCATAAAAGCATTAACTTTATTTTGCATCAGGAATGTCATTTTACTGTATCCCTCGATGATATCACTTTACTATTCAAGAAATATTTTGCTTTCTTCAATTAAGTAATTCAGCCTTACTTCGTACCATTTTTTCTATTAAATACAGATAATTGTGAATGCCAGTGCACCACACCTTATGTCAGAAATAAAAAGCCGAATGAGACGAGGCCGAAACTCAAAGTGAGTAAAGAAGAGACCAGCCGATACCGAGCGTCAAAGATCAGTGTCCAGGATAACAGACCATCAGCTGTGGCTCTAGGAAGTGGCTTCGCCATTTGTCTACTGGTTATACCACTGGCGCTTATAGTCATCTCAGATGTACCACTCTTGATAAAGCATATGCGGAGTCGCACAGCTTAATTCCATATTATGGACTGATGTCTCAAAATGAATCTTTGATTTCATAGGATATTTAGTACTATTTACCTACAATGCATTCCGCAATATTATTGAACTGTTATATATAAGATAAAACATTCTTCTTGTTTCTATGAAGCTGTGTCATTGTCTACGTCTGTTTTTAGCCTAAGATGGTTCTGGGTTTTTTGAAGTAATTCTCAGCCTTTCGTAGTTTGTGGAAACTGATTTCGGTCTTTGTGTTTGTTTTCCATTCACTGATTAAAGAGTGGTGCCCCTAGGTGACCATATCTGGAAGAAAGTTACATACTAGTATCTTAGATAAAATTTAATGCACCAGATACATCTTCCAGATACCTAAAGTGATACTTCAAGTCAAAGTAATTAGATCAGCAGCGCCCTTTTGTTTGATTTTTTTAATTTTGCGTATCTATTTTTTTGTAAAAGTTTGGAATATACCTTTCTCACTCATTTCAGATAATTTTGTATTCAATTAAACATCGAAGAAGTACCCGTCGGTTTTTCAGTCTCAGAATCGAGAAGGTAAGGTAAAATCATTACAATTCCCATTGAAAACGGCTGTTAAAATATGAAAAGGCTGACAGGTTCAAACAAATTTCGAACTATTTATACATAATTCTTCTTTGTTTTCTATCAAAATGTAGCCTTTCATTTTGAATACATAAGTATGCATAATCAGTTTCTGATATTATTATTTCAGATCCATCATTGCAAATCATCGATTTGACGCAAAAATTTATCAAAAGCAATAATAATTCATCTTACATAATGCAATGTGATGATATTTCCTCTTCGAGCTTGAACAAGTTTCAAAAGAAAGAAATTTTGAAAAATCTGTAGATTTTTTACTCTTTCGATAACAATTCCACATTCAAAGTGGAGAGAAATTCTAAAGTCATTAAAATACCTCTCGTTGTCCTCCATGTTGGAAGATATTTTAGGCTAGAACCATTGAAAAAATTAACCGGATTCCACGAGTAATTATTATGTTTGGTGTACATATAATTTCTTCATTAAATAGTTTTCAAGGTGGCGCCACTCACAATGGATTTTGTTGATTCCTCATATTCTTAATTCTTATACCGCGGCCAATGAGTGACCAACCCCCCTCCCGTCTTTTTCAATCTGTAACCAGAAATTGTGTTAGTATCTAATGCAAAGCTACAACAATGACATATGTTGTTCTAAGTATAAACAGTATCTATTATTTTTTTCTTGCAAAGTTGGAGCAAGGAAATTTTTTTACAACTATTGATGTGAATATTAAGAATGTTTGTGTTTTTTCAATAGACATTCTTTATTTCTGTTTAATTTTCACTTCTAAACTGAGAGATGAAAGATGTTTACAATATGAGGTATATAAGTTTTAGTTAACAAAATGCATATAAGGTCATGTAACTTGTAAGTAACAGTAAGTTGACAGTAAGTGTTTTGAATATATTTCCCTGACATTGTCGCCATAGCACTTTCTATATAGACACGACGTAGGACAGTGCATGAATTTTACATATTGTTTTCAGTTTCGTGCTTTAACATCGACGGCGGGTGCGGCTAGCCAACACGGGATGCTTACTCCTCCCGGGCACCTGGTCCCACCTCTAGCTTGCTAGGGGTCCGTCGATGCTTAATTTTGTGCTCTATTGTGAGTGCTGTTGAGATTATCTTCAGGATCTTCTTTAACTCATTTGTAAGAGGGCCTGATGTAAGTTTTTACATGTAGATATGAAAACTAGTGAAAAACTTATCTAAATTCTCCTTCCAAGTTTGTATATGAAATTAAACTCTATGATGATACATGTATCTATTAACTTAGTTATAAATCATATTGATAATGTATGCATTTAAATTGTTTCAGTCGCATGCATTCTTTTGATATTTTCAAATTTGAACTAGCCATTACAGAAAAAAATTAAACAAAATGATTTTCATAAAAAACAGATGTCTCCCCCCTTCCTCTAAGTTACTTTGATCTTAGGCCAAAATGCAAAATGATGTGAAACCTTTGAGTCATGGGCAACATCATACTAAAACATGAAAGTGATTCATTACATTGTTTAAGGTAAAGCCCAAACATGATTGGCATATACAATTTCATTATAAGCATATTTAAAGAAATTGACTTTGGTCACATGACCTTGGATATAGGTGATCTGGAACCTACACTCACTGACGAGGGTTAAGTAACCGAAACATGCATGTCTGGTCCATGCTGCAAACTTATCTGCTTTTGAATGATGCTATTGAATTTGAAGACGTTTAACATTGTATGGATCATGAGCAACAAAAAACTAAATTAGTGATTGGATACACGGTTCAAAATGTAAAGCTTAAAGGCCGAACTCCAATTTGTCGAAATACCGGTGGGTAAGCCATCGAGAGTATCTGGGGCATTGGGCGGTTCTTATCTAACAGCGTCGATAAAAATAGCAAACACCGTGCTATGGCAGAGCGGTGCACGTGTATTATAGCAGACGAATCTTTTACACAAAATTCACGATTTACTTATGAAAGTCTTGAGTCAGAGAACAATATATTAAAAGTATAATTTTATAAAACTCGTAGCCGTCTTATAAATGTTATTTGTATGATTTTATGTCTAGAAAGACAGGTTACACATACATGCATTACCTACATGTACATATGTACATATAGATAACGGAAGCTGGGAATTAGGATTGTACAGGAGAGGCTGCAAAGGGTCATTTCGTCGAGGATATCGCAAAGATGTCGAAATAAAATTATTTTTTTTCCATTTTGTTTTTACATGTTTTTGGAATTGTATATCTACATTTTTCTTAGGAAAAAATGACAAGGAATATTTTACATTTAATGAAATTGTCCGTCCCTAAGTAAACCTCTCGTTTTTGGCGGGTACTTTTGCGCGGATCTGCATAAATTAGAGTAGACAATGGCCGGTGCTATACAGCATGTTTCTCCCAAGAGAAGATCGTGAAAATCTGGTTTAATAAAGTAAAATTACACATTGTGAAAAGTGTATATAGTGGTGTCACTGAACATAAAACGGATCTATTTGACTTTATACCGAGGATATCATCTTTAAAAGATAAATTTTGGGACTTTTCACATATTGCAGCAACGATGTAAGAATGTTTACGAACGGGTGTACAAGTAGCCGGGCCGTGAAAACGACATAGACATTATTCTACTGAGAAAGTTTCTGTAAATAAAAAAATACGAAAATGATTTTTCGCATAAACCCGACAAAGGCATATTGGATATACTTTAGTCACGTTGTCTCTGAAAACTCATGACATACATCATTAATGAGTTTTTGGATTCAATATTTTCATCAAATGGAAAAAAATGTGAAGAAATGAGGTAAGAAAGCGCGCATGCTGCATGCTCAGAATCTAGTATAATCATGATAATAGAAAACGCGCTATCGGTATGACTCAGCATCCGGTATAAACAATAACAGAGTTAGAAACGCCCTCCGCATGTCACTCTTCTGAATTTGAATTGAAAATTTGTCCTGCTTCCATCATTTGGAGTGAAAATACTCAGTTAAATCTCAATATAATATCTACATATTACATACATAAACGATTGAACGTCGTGTTCAGATGCATAACAAATTTCATAGGAAAATTTTGTCTTTTTCATGAGATAATTTGAAATTTTCCTCTGCAATCTGAACGTGTCTAGAAATTTCATATTCGCCACAATTTTCCTGGTTGGCTGCTATTTATACCCCAAGCTCGGCCTTTAAACATTATTAGCATAGACAATTTCAGCCTGGACATGCTTAGCATATACAATTTCATTACCAAAGTAAGAAGCTACCTTAACCATGTGACCTTGGGACAATGTGATAAGAAACATTTAGTCCTTAGAAACAGCATACTAAAATATGAAAACGATTGTAAGAAGGGTTCAGGAGATATAGCCCAGACAATATTAGTACGTACAATTTCATTAAAAAGAACTAAATGATCTTGACCTTGGGCACATGACCTTGGGTCAAGATGATAAGAAACCCTCCAATCCTGAACAACAGCATACTATAGTATAAGAGTGAACCAGTATACGATTCCACAGATATAGCCCAGACTCAATAGCATTCACAATTTCATTAAAAAATGTAATACTTGACATTAGTCATATGACCTTGGATCAAGGTGGTCATCAGCACCATCATACTAAAATATGACGTGATCCGATCACGGTTCAAAAGATTAAGCCTGGACACAATACATGTAACAAATACAATTTCATTTAAAATATACTAATTGACCTTGACTTTGGTCACATGACCTTGAGTCAACGTGATGTGAAACCTTTACGTGATAAGCAACAACATACTAGAATATGACGGTGATCTGATAAATAGTTAAAAGAGATACAGGGATGTACAATTTCATTAAAAGGAAGGGAGGAGATCTCCAACAAGACCCCGTTGCAGCATCAACAGTAAAACACCCGATGCAAAAGCACAAAAGACGAGTACAGCACGAGACGGAAAAGAGACACATGACATGTAAACATCAAACAAAAAGACCAAACATAAACCGACGAGACCAATTGGTAACCGGTGCCGACTTTGGACGGCCATCTGTCACGCAAGTAGCAAATGGTGTGGTTATCCTGGATTACGTGCGAACAACCCTCTCACTTCTCCAATTACCCAGAGGTCTCGAAGAACGTACAATTGTGGTGTAAAACAACCTCCTCACTCCTCACACAAACAAGACCCCGAAACGCAGAGGCCCCATAGACACAGATGAATATGTAAATGGATATAAAAAGAGGGCATATGTAATCACCCGAGGAGTCCGACTAACATTCAGAGAGGACAGGTGGTCGGGGCCCTGTCTTCTCTAAAGAGGTTTGGGCAGGGCCCGTCATGGAGTCCCGTCGTGTGCTTAAAATGTACTTAGTAACTTTGACCTTGATCAAATGACCATCGGTCCAGGTGAAACCTTTTGGTCATGATTAAATACATTCTTAAACTTGAAAGCAATCCAGAATGCGGTGCAAGGGATAAAGACTAAACAAGAATGTATCTACACTTTCATTAAAAATGTAGTAAGTGACCTTGGCCTTGGGTCAAGGTGATGTAAGTCCTTCGGGTCATAAGTAAAAACATACTGAAATATGAAAGTGATCCGGCAAACAGTTCAAGAGATATAGCCCGGACAAGAATGTATAAGAAAGGAGGGGATCTCCAACAACACCAGGTGGCAGCACCCACAGCACAATATCATTAAAAATGCACTAAGTGACCTTGACTTTGGTCACATGACCTTGGCTCAAGGTGATGTGTAACCTACGGGTCATAAGCAACAACATACTTAGATATGAAAGTGATCCAGCAAACGGTTCAAGAGATATAGCTCGTACAAGAATGTATGCATGATTTCATTAAAATGCACTTAGTGACCTTGACCTTGGTCACATGACCTTGGGTCATGGTGATGTGAAACCTTAGGGTCATAAGCAACAACATACTAAAATATGAAAGTTATCCGGCAAACGGTTCAAGGGATATAGCACGGACTGGAATGTTTGTACAATTTCATTAAAAATGCACTAAGTGACCTTGGTCACATGACCTTGGGTCAAGGTGATGTGGAACCTTTGGGTCATAAGCAACAACATACTAAAATATGAAAGTGATCGGGCAAACGGTTCAGGAGATATAGCCCTGACACGATGTGTGACAGACGGACAGACAGACAAACAGACGGACGGACGGACGAAGGAGCCAAAACCAATTTGTCTCCTCCCCGTCGGGGGGGGGGACATAACTATGGCAAGCGAATCGAGCAAAAAAATTATATAGAAAGTAAAAACTGCGGCGAGCGAAGCGAACATTTTCAGGAATTATAAGCGAATTCTATGGTTATTCTTCAAATTCAGATTACTTATAAGAGCAAGATTATTTTTTTTTTATGTCACACCATAAGCAAATTCATTTTTTTCACCAAAATCCAGAGCAAAATTATTTTTTCGAAAAAAAAAACAAGCCCCCCCCCCCCAGAATATCAAATGGACCATGCCTAAGAGTGATTTTTTGTTAATTTTCCTTAAAGGTGTAGAGTCGTATTGCTCATTATGTTTTTATTTGATAATACAGCGGATAAATTAAAAAGCGTTAAGGCGCCGCCTTTGAAGCGCCACCTACAATCCATTCCGTAGTTACAATGGATTCTGGAGATTGTTCATTAGATATTAAAGGTCTATGAAGCTGTCTCCGTCACAGACTCCTAAGATTCCTCCAGATTCCTAAGGAGAAAATTATAACCCATCTAACCGTTCTTTCTCTTCTCTTTATCCTTTTACAAGGCATGACAGCTCCCATGTTTTAATCGAGTCGAAACTTACACTTTACCGTTAGCGGCAAGGATGACAACTCGAACTATCATACTGCGCATGCTAAGAATAGCGTAAAGTGTGGGTTTCGACTCCCTTTCGGGTATTTGGATTAATTGCGGCTAAATGCTAGTCAACTCAATGATAAATAGGTTACAACCGTGAAGAAAAATATCTGTAGAAAATAATGATATGTAGCTTTATGCTGAAATCGTGTTGAAAGTTACGATATTAAGGGGGCAAAGAGAGGGTGGTGGTGTTTAAACATGGATGCTGTCGTGCCTTAAGGAGAGAGTAAAGAAAAAGAGAAACGGGAGTTTAAGATGTAGTTTAAATTATTTCAAGGAATCTGGCGCCTGTGGTCTCCGTCTGTGTTGTTCTATTTTATATTATGTCAAGAATTTTGATTCCTGGAATCTTATTAAGAATTTATTTTTGACTTTCATTCACTGATTCACTTACGAAATTGGTCAAAGCTAATTCAAGTGATCTGTGTATAGGTTAGAAGGTAATTTGAAGTTTCTACATGGATAAGAAATGGGTGGAGCGTCAGCGAAGCCCCTTCTTATTCATGTAGAAACTTCAGATTGCCTTCCTACCAACTTAGATGTCAACTATCCCGGCAGCGTAGTGGTTAGCGCTACATAGCATGCTGGTTTCGAGCCGCGCTTGTCCCGCATATTTTGTAGGATGCTGAATCCATGACGACCATGATTCTTCACAAATAAGTCGAGCCATTTCTTGCCATCTTGATTACAATTAAACTCTTTTTTGTGATAGAAAACTCTTATTATCATAGCAGGGCGACAAACCGAGAAACTACTCAATCAAGGATATATTTTTGAGAGATTGATATTGTCGTGGCAAACTGACCTGACCGGTCATCAGAAGAGTTTACTTCTGACAAGGTGAAATTACACGTAATGAGTATTAACTCTAATTACTAATATATGCAATCCATAGTCTATCTATCCTAAATTTTAAGTGACTCGTCTCATTCGCTTGATTGAAATAGCTCCGCTCGGTCAGCTAACTTTGCTATTACAATAATGTCACTTTTACATCACGTTGTCCACACTTTCAAATCTCGACATCGTTGACCACACGAAAACATCTGTATCCATAATGTTTAAAGATATTTTAAACTGGTAGAATTTATGCATTTCCTTTTTGAATATTTTTGCAACATAAACGAGAAAGTGCATGTAAAGTTTACAATTCATTTTCTCCTCGCAAGATCCTTGTTTGGTTGCTCCATGTTGTATATACGTACCTTTTCGATTTTTAGCCAATATGCAACTAGGGAGAGGTGCATATTAGCTTTTTTCATCATGACCAGTTGCAATTTCCCCCGAATTTGGATTTACATTGGCATTTATTTTTAAAATAAAGACCAACTAGCTAGCCGTGGTTTGTTGTCCAGTAGTTCCCAGAGTCGCATGAACCAATGGAATTATCACCGAGCCGCGAAGCGGCAATGATATAATGTGATTGGTTCATGCGATGAGGGAAATTACTGGACAACAAATCACAGCTAGCTAGTTGTTATTTCTATTATAATATTGTTCTGCATGTGCATAGGCGGAGCTTAGCGATTGGAAGTTTGTTGGAGATTTTACACCAGGCGAGTTCTATAGTACATATAAATATCAAGTCATGTTAGAATTCAAAATAAAATCTTAAAGATACAGTGTCCCTGCAAATAATTTTTAATGAAAAAGTAAAATTAATTCCAAAGGGTCTAGATTGAGGAAAAAAGAGCCATAAAAAGTTTTATTTGAAAATATGCAGTAACGACCCTAATATTGTCGATTTTGTAATAATTAAATCTCCATAGACCTCTATTGTAAAAACTCAGTACATTGTAGGTGGGGTGAGTGGAATGAATTAGAGCTGCGCACCCCAAATTCAAAATTACGTTTTTAAAAGTCTATAACTGCAATGCATGCGTTAGATTTGCCTGAAAATTTGAATTTATACAAATGAGAATGAATACTTTCATATGAAAAGAAGATTTTGCATTACAAAATGTTGTAAAATTAATTACTTTTCAAGGACACCATAAAATACCATAACAGGAGATATGCAAATAGCTTCAGAGTGTATAGAAGAGGTACTTTATACCAAAATGTAATTAAAGCTTGAACATTACTAGTAATGATAGGGATGTATTCTAGTCAGAAATAGATCCATATCCAATGTACCTTAAGCCGATATTTTGTGAATAATGTAATACCAAGCATTTCTCACAGTTAAGTAGTATGGCTTCACTAGTCTCTTTCTGACCAAAATGGACCAGATAGCAACATATGATGTGCATGCAAGATAGCAACATATGATGTACATGTAAGATAGCAACATATGATGTACATGTAGATAGCAACATATGATGTACATGTAAGATAGCAAAATATGATGTACATGTAAGATAGCAAAATATGATGTACATGTAAAATAGCAAAATATGATGCACATGTAAGATAGCAACATATGATGTACATGCAAGGAAGCAACATATGATGTACATGTATACAATTTCATGTGGTGTCCTTGTGTTCAGGCAACACGACAATGTCAACAACAGCTATGGTTGAATCCGCTCTGTATCTCTTCACTCTGAAAGTTTCAGTTGAATTAAAGAAGATCCTGACGATAATCTCAACAGCACTCTTAATAGAGCACTATGTTGAAGTCATTACCATTGAAAACATACACTATCCACCATAAATAAGTATCCAGGTATAATAAACATTAGAAATTTCACGAAAAGCTCAACTCAATCCTTTACATTCTGTACACGAAGCCGTTTCGTTTTGTAGCTGTAAACGTTTACATGATTTCTAAACGTGTACACGGACTTCTATACATATACTTGAAAGATCCTCTTTAATTAATATCTTTATTACTCTAAAAATATAAGTTAATAAAACATGTTGATTCCTTAGCGTAGTCAGGTCAGGCAGCGGCATCGATCATTTCGGAGATACTTCGGAGAAAAGCTGTGTAGCAGAGCCGATATCTATGACAAAATTGACACCCACTCTACCGTATCTTTCTCTTTCATTGATGTCTATTTCCCTGTCACTTCTGTCCCTTTCTCTATGACATATATGCCTTCGAATCCTGAATCATGTGTCCTCCTTGTTGACACAACCGACGTTTTTGTAACATGCACTGTAGTAGATAGTCTAGGATCCGGATTTCACCCTTTTAAAACTGACTGGCCGGTTGAGTGACCCTGACCTTTCAAGTACGATAGCTCTCGCGAGATCCCCCGTGATTCGCCCACTTCAGCGCTAGATACGACGCAGGATAGACGCACCTTCACGCAGGTAAATAATTGTATTGTATATTGATATATTTTATACTTATTGCAGCGGCCCCAGCCCCCATGCTGCAATACTGGCGTTGCGAGCTAGTGTCGTTCCTGTGTATTAAAGGGAATTTCACGATTTAATTAAACTTTTTCTGTCGCCGCGACTAAGAAAATTTTCATGTCGATATGGTGGACGAAGAATTTTTTTTCTTCATCAGGTTAAGCGTTATTTCGGTAGACGGTTGTGTCTGTCTAGGACAGGTCTGGCTGATTAAAGAACTGACGTTTTCTGCAATTTTGAGCATTTTTTCTCGGACAGCTTGTTGACTCGTTTGCGTGCGAAACGTTGGATACAAATTGTTCGTGCGTTGGGCTAACATACTCCGAGATTTCGAGAATTTGTTTATTCCATTTCAATTTTCTTTTTCAACATCATTATTGTATTTTTGTATTACAATTATTCAAAATAGATGTCAGAATGAAGCAAAATTTTGATTAACTTTGCCAGCGAGAAAGATTTACTGAAACGTCAGGTGTAGGTTATGCAACAGCAAAGTCAAGTTTGACAATCAAAGAGACAAAAGGAAATAGAGATGATGAAACTTTTGAAACAATTAGACACCTGAGAGTCACCTCTGAACTTTTAGGTCTTGTAGAATTCAAAAGAAATAGTGACCTTAAAAACAAGTCTCTCTCAATGAAACAAATAAATCAGATTCAGTACCGATACAATAAAAAGAATCCAAGATTACTGAACAAATTATTGAAAATGGTGGAATGGTAGATGAGAATAACAAACAAGCTGAGAAAAAATTCAGCAATATGGCGAAGGGGATAAAGGTACGGTAGATAAAAACAAAGCCAAAAAAGCTGAACTATCTGTCAGCACAAACTTTACTGCATTTCAGCCAACACCAATTCCACAGGCAAATCCAGATGTACAAACCATTTTAAAAAATGAATCAGATGGTTATGACCAGAATGGTTATCTTTGGCTGAATGACAATAGTTTAACTCGCCCTATACAAAATCAGGCGAACCGTCCACGAAAACCCAATGATAAAGGGGTTGTTTGATATAATGATCATATGCATGTCAAGCCTAAAGGCCTGTCAGGTGCGGTATCACATCCATACAGTTTCGAAATATTTTTGTATGGTTTCAAACAGGTTCTGTTGAAACATCTCTGACAAAAGGCTCTGAGAACATTTTAAAAACACTGTGCAATAGACCATTTTCGAGTTACCGATCACGTTCGGATATTATACTCCGCTTCGATGTTTTGTCAAGATGCCCTACTTCCGGTTTACATTTGAGTCTAAAAATAACGTGATCAAGATTAAGAAATAAACTATTTACGCAACCAAATGGCATTGTAGCGTCATAAATGTGCACCATTTACATGATTTTGGGTTGGAAAAATTCAAGCAAAAGGTATCAGTCAAAGGGGATGCTCTATGTAGAAGTTGAATGGGCAGGAAAGGGGGGGGGGGGGGTGTTTTACGAGGAGACATTTATAACAAGAGACTCTGGACACGTGTCCAGCTGTATGTGACTGAACTTATAGTTTGTGACAGTTAGATGGGGATAGGCATTTGACACGACAGGTGTTTAAATGTTTGATTTTGACCTGCACATCTACCCAGTACTCCGGCAACCGGCCAACGGCGTGATGCCCGGTAAAGCTTATGAAGGTGAGGGGGTGGACAGGGTGAAAGGGAGGGGGAGGAAGAAGAAGGGAGGGAGGGGGAGGAAAGGGGCAGGAGGAGGGAAAAAGGAGGGGGAGGTAAGGGAAGGTTGAAAAAGAGGGGAGGGGGAGGTAAGGGAAGGTTGAAAGGAGGGGGAGAGAGGTACCCCCTCCCCGAAGGTGTACCCTGCTGACGATCAAATATCATGATAGTATTGATTTACAAAGTGACATTGTATCTGTGACTCTGTAGTCGGAAAAAGATCACGCAGAATCTAAAAGAATGAAGAATGAAAGAAAAAAAATGTCTGAAATAATTATCTTCTCGGACTCAGGACTGATATATTTTCCTTACTGGCTGATCCCCTCCCCCTTTCCTCCTATCGGCTTTCCCTTCCTCGTTTGTAAAATAATGATCAGGCCATGGGCGTGACTGGGGTAAACTTCGTCCCCCAGAGATTCACGAGAACAACTTTCATTTTAAAGTTTGCAGGCCAGATGTATGTATTGAAATGTATGTTCAAGGATCATGACTAAATAGATACAAGAAAGTCTATCTGTGAATACGGCAAATAAAACGTTTACTTGAACTTTGAGTCTCATAGGATTTACATTTTATTTTGCGTGAAGTTTACACCCGCGCGGGTGTTGAGGCTCTGAACTCCCCTCCACCTCAAGATGTCAGTCATTATTCTATTTCTACGCGCCCAATTTCTCAACAACAGAGCCAGGATGAACCCCATCCTTGGAAAAAATTTTTTTGATCCACGCATTATTTTTTTATCTATATACTATTTGTTTTTTCATTATTCCAAGGTACCGTTTTTTTCAGATTTTTTTTTCAATTTTGAACATCTTTTTTTAATGCCTTCGTCAGGTGTACAGGGACAAATCTTTCGTATCTTTCTTATTTTCTCAAGTTACCAATAGCACACGCTGCCATTTATCAAAATAGTTTTAATCCCCCCCCCCAAAAAAAACCCCCGTTAATACCGATTTTCATACTGAATTGATGCATTCAGAAGAGAAAGCGGCTTATATTACTTAAGAAATACTTAATGTCATCTAAATTTTAGAACCTTTTATTTACTGACAATTTCTTTGGGATATATTTGCACAAAAAGGTAAAGGCGTTAAAGGGGGGGGGGGGGGTTAAATCACAATTATTGTTATGTTTTAAAAAAGAAATTCAGTTGGGTTACCATTTTCTAATTTTTTTATGTAAGACTTTTAAATTTTCCGTTCAAAGAATTTCCTGTTTTTCACTTTTTCAATATTTATTAGAATAATTATCTCTTTATATTATATGATATTACTGAAAAAAAAGTAAAATCCGATGACTTATAATTTACATTGTCATTGATGACGTAAACAAATTAATGGTCAATACAAACAAAAGCAGCGATTATAATAATTTTCATATTCAAAGAAAAGTAGTTTTTTCAATTTTGAGTAGATTAGATCGATTTTACATCGTTGATGTCACAATATGTGACGTTGCTAAGGTAGACCGGAAGTAACCCTACTTGACGTAACTAAGCAGGTGCGTCATAGCAGTGACTAAACTGAAGATTTATAACGGTCATTAGTTGTAACTCGAAAATGGTCTATTGTATAGAATTTTAAAAGTTTTTAAAACGATTTAACAACATTTAAGAGCGCTGAACAAAATGAAATGTTTCCAAAAATGTTTTATCGATATTTCTGGATCCATACAAAATTATGTTTCATTCTATAATATTAACCGCAATATTTTTGACATGTTTTTAAAACATGATTGTGTTAACTGGGTTGTCGCCTTGCTTCTGGGTTTGACAGCCATACAGAAGTACAACTGATGTCGGAGTGGTAGGCTACCTCCAGCGATCCCTCAGATCACTCCCCCGTCAAATGAAGAGTTAGAGGAATTCATGGTTATGGACAAGGTCGGAGATGACTCCTCCAGTGATGAAAATCAGACTTACAAGACATCACCTGAGGCATTTTGACTCACATTTTTACCTGGATAGAACCTCACAGAAGCTGTTCGGACGACATCATGGCCACACTGTAGATGATCTATTAGAGGCTAAACAGTCTAAGCCAGTTGTTGACGCTACACTTGTTGGGGTGAAACCGTCTACATTGAGCCGAAGTTGTACCCGAAGGAGTTGCCTCTAAAAGGAAAATGGAAGCTTGCCTTAGGCGTGCATCCCAAACATGTGGATGAGTTGACCACAGAGAGATTCCTAACACTCCAGCAGCTTATAAACAGTCCTCCTCAAGTGGATGCTTTGGAGGAAATTAGACTAGATAATAGTGACCCAGCAAAATTCTGGAGGCGACAGGACGAGACCGTCGGAAAAGTACTTCAGCGTTCCAGTCCGGAGCTGCCTGTCGTTCTCCACCTTCGTGGACCAGAGGGAGACAAAATAGGAGCAAATGTGCAAGTCAGAATCTTACAAATCATGCGCAAAGCTTGTAAGAAGGAACATAATGTAAACGTCTTCAAATTGAATAGCATCATTTAAGAACAAATAAATTGGCAACGTGGACCAGACATGCACGTTTCGGGTACTTAACCCTCATCAGTGATCCTAAATCCTAAATCTAAACAATGTAATATGCCAAAAAGTATGAAAGTTACTATGTCGAAAAAGGGTACCGAAAGACGTAGCAGGATGGATGGGATATGATGCTACAGGACCCACTTTTTTTTGCACATTCACTGCTTCATGGGGGACTGTGAACTTGTGAGGGAATGGAATGTAGCATTCCCCAATGTCCATTTTGGATGTACTGCAGGCAGTCCAGAAGTTCGACAGAGAGCAGATCCAGGCTCTTCAATTCATTCCAATAGAGCGCATCCTGCTGGAAACGGATTCTCCGTATATGCCTCCAGCAGAGAGTTGTGACAAACACACCTGCCTTTATTGGGAATATTGCTGGCTTGGTTGCTGCCCACCTTGATATGCCAGTGAGGAAGCTGTTGCATAGTGGGAAACAACCTTAAACTCTATGGACGGTAGATGGATGATGGAGCTGCCACTGGTTGGACAGGTTAAATCAGTCTAGCCAGTCTCATAAATTGAAAGGACAATCAAATAATTGAACTACTGCTGGTTGGACAGGTTAAGGTATTTGATGTACAATAGGGCGTTTTTCCATGCCTGGTAAGGTACTATAAACTATATATTTTCTGAAAGGTTATAATGCCCACTGCTCAGAAATAATAATTTTGGGACAAGAAAAACAAAGTGGGAATAACTGATGAACCATTTTAATTGTCTTTTATCTATATATAACATATGCAAAATAACAAAGTTGTTCAAGAGTTTTTCCCCTTTGATTTTAAAAGACCACAGGGCTTCTTTACCTTTCATAACATATACATGTAGTTTAAAGTACCTTACCAGGCATAAATTTTACCATACGTTACAATGGAGATGATTAAAACACTGTGTAAAATGACTCTTTTGTACAATGGATACCTTAAGTCAGTCTAGCCAGTCTCATTTTTCACATTTATGACTATAGCTATGGATAGGTTAAGTCAGTCCATAGCACTTCTATTTTGTTGGTATTTTTGTCAACGCTTTTCAGGTTGGAGAGGCCCAGATAACACGGGGAGTGTAGTAGATCGTCCTGATCAGTTCTAAAAGTGCGAAATCCGGATCCGGGACGATTTACTACAGTACTTTTTAATTGTGAAAAGTTTTCAAAGACGTTTTAAATTCTGCAAAAGTTTGATTTATTAGAGATGTAAAGTTTCGAGCTTTGTATCTCGGAAAGTTGTTTTATTGTCTAGCGAAGAGTCAGCATGTCTTACTGAGGTTATGTATTATATCTAAACAAGCATTTATTTGTCAACTTTGACGACGTCTGCAAATAAACACTTCTGGAAATCACCTTTCACAATACATGCAATTAAAATACAAAGAAGCGTTTAAACATTTACGTTCCGTTTACAGCCTTCCATGTACACGTTTAGGACATTTAGTAAACGTTACACCTTTACTGGTCCATGCTGAAAGTTTATCTGTTTTTAAATTATGCTATTGAATTTGATGACGTTTAAAATTGGTACCACTTGGCGAATGTCACTGCTGGTGGACCAGGGGTCCCCGAGGGTACATGTAGCCAAGTTCGATCAACATCGGTTGGTCGTCTCTTCAACGCAATCGAAAAGTTTTGTAATGAAAATTTCTTGAAATGCTAAACGTGGGTTCTGTAGCATCATATCCCATCCATTCTGCTACGTATATCGGTAAATTTTTGGACATAATAATTTTCACACTCTTTGGTAATTTTACATTGTTTAGATTGAAAATCACTTGTGAGGGTTAAGTACCCGAAACGTGCATGTCTGGTCCATGCTGAAAATTTATCTGTTCTTAAATGATGCTATTGAATTTGAAGACGTTTAACATTTAAAATTGACGTTTCTTCAACTTAAGGCAATATATAGTCATTCCAAATGAAACATCGATATAATAATGACAGATTTTATATTAAGTGCAATTCTTGACTTTTTACATATGAAATGCATATCGACGTATCGTTATAGCAATAAACTTCATTTCGATTCATAGATTATAAGTTTCAATGTAAGATATATTGTAGAACGTCATCAATGGGATAGGAGTTGGAGTCATCTCTATTGGTTTATCATAGCAGATAGGTTGACATGAAAGTATCAAGATGTCTACATGGGAATTATTTCTTTTTCTTTTTGTAAACAGGACTTACTTCTGTAAAGGTAGTAAAAATCTACAAACATCTTCAAAAGATATAAGTCGAGTTACTTGATGAAGTAGAAAAATTTAAATTAAGAATCATGAAAAGTCCCAATCTGATTATTAAATATTTTGCTTTCATTTAATTTGAATAGATTTGTTTTATGTTTTTCTGTGATAATCTTTCTAGGGACAAACCTGGATAACAAAGGAACAGAATTTATCATTGGCTTTCCTGAAAACTTGAACTATCGGCCAGCAACGCCAAAATTGTTAATAAATACCGAGTCCTCCGACGACGTACTAGTCCACATTACAGCTCCCAAATTTACGGGTACTATTATTGATCATTATAAATATGTATCTTCTGAAAAATCATGGCGTCTCATGTTACCGAGGAATTTTGGTATAAATGGTACGGATATTGTTCCCAATGCTTTATATATCACTGCTGAACAGGAAATTTCAATTTTTGCTGTAAATCAAGAAAAGTATTCTAGTGACGCATTCCTTGCTCTACCAACGGACGTTTTGGGTAGGGAATACTACGCAATGACGTGGTTTCAAACAACACAAACAAAGAATAAAAACGAGATCCTTATTATAGGTATCAACGATTCAACTATCCTAGATATTCATCTTCCAAACTTACCGAAAAATATTGAAATTATACTGAAAGGAAGAACGTATAGCAGCAATGGCATCATCGTGGAAACTATAAACAGATTTGATATTTTCCAAATCCAGGCTTTGACAGATTTGTCGGGAACTCATATCACTTCAAATAAAGTAATTGGAGTTGTAAGTGGTAACGTAAGAACTTATGTAGGCGAAAAGCTTAAGTCGGGGGATCACCTCGTGGAAATGCTTCCTCCAGTAAAGACGTATGGTAAAACTTTTATAACCGTTCCATTCCCAGAGCAAACTTCAGGAGATATGTTAAAGGTGCTAGCAAGTCAAAACAATACCTTAATCACAATCCAAAAAGGTCGAGATATTTCAAATTACACTATCCAAACCGCTGGTGAGACCTACGTCTTTGATTCTGTCCAAAGCCATGACTGTTATATAAGAACTAACAAGCCTGTTTTGCTGATGCAATTTGTGAAAAATCAGGATGTTCCAAAAAGAGGAAGAACAGACCCATCTATGATGACTATACCACCGTTCGAATTGTATTCATCCAATTATTCATTTACTACTCCCAAATCCGCAAATACTAAATTCTACGTAAACTACTTCATGTTTACCATAAAAGCAGACGACAAAGACGGATTAAGACTGGATGGAACGCCTATAATCACGTCTAATGCGGTTATAGAGGGTACAGACTACGTGGGAGGTTACGTCCGACTGAAGGACGGAATTCATCACGTATATCACGACTCACCTAGCGCATCGTTTGCCGGGTATCTTTTCGGTGTTGTTAGCTATAAAAGCTATGCTGTTCCTGTTGGAATGCGATTGAAACGTATTAATACGGTAGGTACAACAGATCTAGATCTAAATCAATATATGCTCCCCTTTGACGGGCCTTACTTTTTATTTTATTAAGTTACTAAAAGAAATTGTTAAAAATGAGCGTTGTTGACAATGCCCCAATAGACGTAAGAAATAAAACACGTCAAAAATGGAATGGAACTTTAGATAACAACAATTCTTCAGAAGTCTTTCTAGATTATTCTTATGTTTTCGGTTTGTCCATTCTGAAGAAGTTTGTCAAAGTAGGGTAACCTTCAGAGGCTCCTTTTGTCTATGGTTGTAACACCTGTTGACGGACCCGGACCAAAATCAGCACTTGTAGACGAATATCGGTTCTTTATATTTACCTCACCTTTGACAAGTTAGATGGGGAATCCCGAATATCGATTTGGCTAATACCGGTCACACGGAGACACGTTGCATATCTTAGACCACCTCTGACAAGTTTGTCTGCAGATAGCGATTGGTTAATAACGGTCACATGAAGACTTGATATATCTTATACTGGGTACCAAGCCTTTCATACCAGACCTCCTTGTGACTTGTGACACTTATTTCACGTTGCAGTGTGGAGCAGTTAAAATCGTTCCCCGTGGCCTGATGTTTGTCAAGTGTATTAATTACTTCTTTCCAGCTCTGTCACCTGAAAGAAGCTTTGTTTTGGCCTTTTATCAATGAGACATAAAATATATTTTTTTGCTATTTCGGATACTAGCCATTTCACCGATAAATATCATCGAAATTAAAGGAGTTTAACATCTTAGCACCATCCCTCCAATGCTATTTTGAAAAAAAGATTTTATTTGGATATGCTACTGAATCGACCCTACAGGAAATTTGGAGCCGCGCGCTCTCTGTAATGTAATTGTAAAAATCTAACTTCTAAAGATTAAAGAGGGCGCTACTGAAACTATTTATGGTGGCGCCTCCCAAAGCATCACTGATGAGAATTTAATATTCGAAACACGTGTCTGGTGCATGTAAATTGATTTGGAATTTTCTTCAAGAAGGTAAAGATTTGGAACCCTTCGACATTATTCACAATGCTTACCTTCATAATAAAGTCGTAACGTTAACAGACAATGACGTCCAAACAGTTCACGAAAATTATCAAAATGGGTCATCAGTGGGGGAAAATCCGTTACCTAGTTACAGGGGGATGCTATTGGTTACCTAGTCATCTTGTGGCATGGTATTATTAGTTATACTAGTATACGTTATTACGGTTCCAGACAGGTAATATGGTCTGATAAACCTTGTCTGGAATTTATAATCCCAGAGCCGAAGAAATATCTGTCTGGAAACGTAATATCATTTTTTGCCATAAGCCAAATCACTTATAAATTGTCCTTTCAAGCGTCGACAGTAAAGTTGTAATTTGTTGATGGATTGTAAAATTTTCATCACCATAAAAAATGTCGTACCCGTAACTGTTTTATTCAAAATGAATAAACCATGAATGAAATTTATTTTAGCAGAAAAATAAAATTAAAGGATCTTAAGCGAGAGGAAATTTTTAAACGTTTGAAGTTTTTACTATGACATCAAGAAACAATGAGGTATTCGTGACGTCACAACGTTCCATATTCACGGCTGCAGACGGGTAACATAGTCTCATGATAATACGACTAAACAACTAATGAGATTCCTTCAAATATATTTTCAGTGTGACAGTGTTTACAGGGAGGATACAGAAATATATTGGGTAGGTTAATTGGCCTCGCCCAATATAATTCTATTCATCGACCCAGTATTTTATCCAACCTCTGGAAAATTTCTTGCATTTGATAACGACATCGATTAATCGTATAAAGATGTCATTTATGTTAATACGTGAAACGCTCGGGGACGTGGTGCCCAATATGTCGGAGAAACAGGTAACTCGTTATAGAAGTCATACGTATCAGATAAGAAACTCGCGTCACACAAATCAAAGAAATTTCCTTTACAATCAATTCGTTAAGTACAACCATTCGATTTCCAGGGGCCTAAATACTAATGAAGAAATCGTAAACGAGGATTTTAATACTTCCGAATTGTTAAAAATGGATACAAAAATATTACATTTTCTTAAATATCTCTCTTAATTTTCGTCATATTTCTAAATTTTATTTGCCATTCGCTAATACGTTCTAATCGAACTCTCGCTAGCATACTGTGATGTCCTGTATTGGTGTAATTCAACATAGAAAGCTGCAGAAGTACCGAGTTCAAACTCAAGACAGCGCACGACAGAATGATAATCGAAACATTTCTCAATATTAATACATATTTCATACACGTTACTCATATAATCTTTTTCATTTGTAATCAAGAGAGCGAATCAAATTTCTCCTTTTGTGGATTCTTTTCTTTATCTTCAAATATTTGATACTATTTAAGAAAAGTTAAGACAGGAGGATAATAATGAGAAATGTTATGATAAGGAGATCACCAAAACGAAAGTGGAACCAAAATGAAAGATGCAGTGATGACCTACTTGAGAAATAGGAAGATCACAAAAATGAAAATGGAACCAAAATGAAAGATGCAGCGATGACATACATGAGAAATAGGAAAATTAACCAGATGGAATGTATGTCATCACTGCATCTTTGGGATAATCCTGTTCCTCCGACACTTTTAACTCCTGGAGGCTAAGCGAACAATAACATCACATCATGGAAACATAAAGGACAGCAACATATACATGAATTATTAATATCCCCTCGCAATATAGTTGCAGGGGGATATAGTAACGCCGTCGTTCGTGTGAGGGTGAGTGTGTACGTCACACTTTGTATACTGCCTAAAGGACACACTTTTGATCGGATCTTGACCAAACTTCATCAACTTATTTCTTATGGCAAGAGAAAGAACCCTAATGAATTTCAAGGTCATAGGTCAAAGGTCAATTTCATAGATTGGAAATGGCTTAAACCCTTGTATACAGCCTAGAGGACAGAATTTGGATCGGATCTTGATCAATTTTCATACACCTATTATTCCTGGTGACACAAGAAAGAACCCTATTGATTTTCAATGTCAAATGTCAAGGACACACATTTGAAATGGCTAAAACCCTTGTATACAGCACCGCACAATTTGTATACATCCTAGATGACACAGTTTTGATGGGATCTTTACATAACTTCATACACTTTTATGACTCATTGGAAATGACTAAAATCCTTGCATAAAGCCAAAACGACTCAGTTCAGATAGGATCTTTACAAAACTTCATACACTTATTTCTTATAGCAAGAGGAAGAAACCCTATTGATTTCCAAGGTCATAGGTCAAAGTGAAGGTCACAGATAGGAAATGGCTTAAATCCTTGTATGCAGCATAATGGGTACGGTTTTGAATTTGGATCTTTACCAAACTTTATACACTGATTCCATATGACAAAAGTAAGAACCCTATTTATTTTCAAAGTCAAAAGTCAAGGTCACTGATTAGAAATGGCTTAAATCCGTCCTAGAATACACAGTTTTGATTGGGTCTACACCTATTCCTTTTGGCAAGAGGAAGAAGCCTATTGATTGTCAAGATCAAAATCCTTTAAATCTTTGCAATTATCCTAAAGAGTGCAGTTTTTTTTTCTGATCTTGAACATACAAGTCTTGCTTATGACAGGAGGAGGAACCCTATTGATTTTCAAGGACAAAGGACAATTGTAGTGTAAAATAACCTTCTCAATGTAAGATGATCTTGCAAACAGAAGCAATACGTAAATACCAAAAGCAACACATTGATGGATATGTAAATGTACTGTACTGTATATAGAAACAGAGGGCGTGTGGAATTCATTCCGTGCTCTGTCGGCTGTAGCAAGTTCATGTATGTAAAATTATCATCCGAGGAGTCCGACCGACACAATTAATCAGAAGAGAGCAATTTTTAAGAAAGCGCTTGTACAAGGCTTTAGAATAGTCAAGTACCAAGCCAAATGTCGTTCTGGTGTCACCCTTAACAATTCGGCTTTATTAAGATCCTATCTTACCATTTTGTATTTATTACCATTTTTGCGATCAGATATGTATTTCGATACTAAAGAGACTAATTCCATGACAAAGTTCATCAGTTTTTGTCATACTAAGACGTTCAGCGTCTTTGAAATCATTTAAATTGGCCAAAAATCAACAAATACACCGTCAAAGCAATATTCAGATGCACATTCCCCAAATTTCGGTAATTTCGGTAATGTTTTATCAAAACTGGTATGATCTATGTCCAATATCAAATGTTGTGGAAATACTTTTGGCAATAACTAAGCGAATGATAACTATGTTTAGCTGGAAATATTAAGCGACGTACATATAAGAGAAAGAAAAACGTACGTACCCTCTCATCGAAGCGGATGTTTATAACTTATTTCTCCCACCATAACAATATCGCGTTTAGTATTTAGGCCCCCTGAATTTCGGATAAAACTATTACTCATTATACTTATTATTTCAGTCTTTTTTCCCAAAACTCAAAAATAAAGGAAAACCGAAATTAAAAATTCCGACTTTTAGCTGTACTTGCCTTGATCAACTTCAAACTGCGTTTAAACGATCAAATTTATGGACGAGCAAACATCTCCTCGGCGTCCACTAATATTAATGTATTTTCAATCCGCCCAAACACTAAACGGGAGAATAAGTCGCACGGAAGACGACGAAACCAAAAGCTCAGAAAAAATAGCTAGATTACACCGTATCCTCAATGATCTTCTGATAATTGCACGTAACGGCGGCAGACACGAACTGCTTCATGCTCTCTCTCATCACTTCCAGTAGTTCAATTGAATTTATCTTTGATGAAGCAGAGGTTGCATCCTTAAGAAATACTGATTGATTCAGACTTAATATCATTGTCGTATTCGCACAGAATAACCTTTATCCTGTTGTTAAAAACAGCTCCCCTAAAAGACGGTTAATAAAATTTCCATTTATTAACAAAGGTTTTTGATCTTCTAAACATATGTTATGCTCTTCGGGATCATCGCGTACAAAGTACAATTCCTCAATATTTTGAGAATTTAGAACCTCTTATTTATTACAAGTACATGTATAAGAAACCTATTAGAAATTTCGTATTTAACTAGAATAAAGTAACATCAGATCCTGAAATACTTTAATCAAGTCCTGATTCTCGAGAATATGCAAGGTCCGAATACCTATATAAATCATACTGTTACAAGACAGGAAGTGTAGAATTCCATCCAAGATAGATTTTATTAAATGTCATAAAGCACTAAAGGAAAACTTAGATAACAATACTAAACGATGGTGTAAATCGGAAGGAGTCGAATCGCATTCTCTGAATGACTGGATAAACCTCATATTGGACATTACTGACATTCGAATAGATAACGTTCACAAAAATCCTCATCTCTTTGAATATACAAGGTCTAAATCTGAAAGATATTTCAAATCCAAATTACGTAATTTAAATGAAAAATTTGTCTTCGCTCCTGCAGATAAAGCAGCCAACAACACCATAATTATCGGAAAACGTTACTACATACCAACTTTAGTTTCGGAACTTTCGTCTACAAATATTTATATTAAAAGCTATGAAAGTGTACCTAACATTTTGAGCAAAAATAACAGTGAATTTTCTTCATTCCCTATTTCTAACTAGGATCTTCCTACATGTACTGCATACCAAAACTGCACAAGTCTCCTTACACATTTCGATACATTTCTTATTCTAGCAACTGCTCAACTACAATTTTGTCTAGAAATCTGACGTCAGCACTCATTGCCATAAAGGAACACGTAGCAAAATGATGTGAAACTGTCCTTTAGGTCTATTAAAAATTCAGGGGATGTGATTGACAAAATGAAATCTATAATTTTTTAAGCCAATAGAATTTCTTCATACGACTTCTCAAATATGTACACCACGTTTCCACACGACAAAATTAATGATCAGTAGTCCAAACTCATCAAATGGTGCTTTAATCGAAAGGGTGAAACTTTGTACATCTGAGTCAAATGATTTCTTTTCCGGTACAGAATACAAATCATGGACATGTAGTGACCTGTGTATTGCCTTGTCCTTCCTCTTGGACAACATTTAAGTAAGATTTGGTGAGAATCTCTACAAATAGAAGGAAGGAGATCTCCAACAAGACCCCGTTGTAAACAACAGTAAAACACCAAAACACCCGATGCAAAAACACAAAAGACGAGTACAGCACGAGACGGAAAAGAGACACACTACATGTAAACATCAAACACAAAAGACTACAGATTACAGATCACAATTAATTTTGAATGTTCGTTGACCACGCAAATAGTTGCTGATTATTTCAATCCCTCGTCTTCTTACATTTAATTTCTACGACTCTTTTTACACTAGATGATTCGTTTTTTACGTCAATGAGTCGCAGATGAGTTGAAAAAAATATTCTAGCATGTTGAATGATACTGCATCATCCTAATCGCGGAATGACAGATGTGTTATGAGGCTCTAGAATTGATAGATTGTAGAACATTAGAGTCACAGGTACCCCCTTTCGGGTTTAAAAAGATATTAAAAGTCTACTAAGCGACAGATTTTTGCATGAATCCATTTCTGAGCTTATTTTGATACTATCTAGCAGATATAAAAGTTTCAAGCAAAAAATGGTGGTGCGATTTGAGTATTTAATCGTCATATTAGTACGTTTTACAAAGGAATATATAGGAAAAAATAATTGGGGTCTGATACCTATAAACGCGCGCAGTTATATCACGTGTGTAACTAAATAGAGACCAGACGAGGGGAAAAGGAGAAAATATGATACATGTAGGATGAAAATATCATTTTCATGATACCGCTAGATGCCAATTCGTTGGTTATCAGGGTTGATCTAGCGAAAATAGGGGGGGGGGGGGTTCGGTACGAGCGAACATGTGCTTAAATTGGAAAGGAGGCCGAGGTAAGGACATAGTGTGATTTATTTTTCATTACTGCAACATGCTTGCATTAGCTGTGTGTCATGCTGTTACTTTTACTATAAATATGATCTCATCCAATAGCCAAGCATTGCCTGGCTCCAACCCCCCCCCCCCTCCAAAAAAAAAAAGAAATCGGGGGGGGGTTCCGTTTTTCGATTTCCCATCGTAGTTCGCATGTACAGCTGAACTTTATTTGCTGGAATAATGTTTTTATATGACATCTCATGCGGTCTGCACTAAAAATATTATTGAAATCGCAAAAGAATAACTTTTCTGACGTTTTAAACGATAATTTTTAACTTTTTGTCGATACACTAAGATGGCCTAATGAAAATTTATATAAATTCGAAAACGGTACATATGCAGTTTTTAGCACCATAAATTATGAGAATTCAGCCATTTGAAAGAGTCACATTTCATTTTGTTAACATATCTGTAGAATTGCGGAAATAACAGAAATTTGAAATTAGCGTAATTGAAAATAATTCTTATCAAAAACTTGATTCTGGGACATCAATAGACTACCTGTAAAATGCAACTATTTGAATAATAATGAAAGTATTGAGCTGAAACTTGATAGATAACATCAAAAGATACTAAGGTAGGGTTCTGATGCAAAAGTTTGACTTTCAATTAAAATTTTTGACAGTTTTAGATTACAGATCACAATTAATTTTGAATGTTCGTTGACCACGCAAATAGTTCCTGATTATTTCAATCCCTTGTCTTCTTATATTTAATTTCTACGACTCTTTTTACACTAGATGATTCGTTTTTTACGTCAATGAGTCGCAGATGAGTTGGAAAAAAAATATTCTAGCATGTTGAATGATACTGCATCATCCTAATCGCGGAATGACAGATGTGTTATGAGGCTCTAGAATTGCTAGATTGTAGAACATTAGAGTCACAGGTACCCCCTTTCGGGTTTAAAAAGATATTAAAAGTCTACTAAGCGACAGATTTTTGCATGAATCCATTTCTGAGCTTATTTTGATATTATCTAGCAGATATAAAAGTTTCAAAAATGGTGGTGCGATTTGAGTATTTAATCGTCATATTAGTACGTTTTACAAAGGAATATATAGGAAAAAATAATTGGGGTCTGATACCTACACATAAACCGACGAGACCAAGTAGGTTGTAGGGTACGAAAGCCTATTGAGCTCAAATGGTAGCTGAGAAAATTATTTTTTCGCGTTATAACGCGAAACTTTCGCGTTATATCGCGAAACTTACGCGTTATAACGCGAAACTAACGCGTTATAATGCGAAACTTTCGCGTTATTACGCGAAACTTTCGCGTTATAACGCGAACTTTACGCGTCATATCGCGAAACTTTCGCGTAATATCGCGAAAATAAACGTGCAGAAGCTTTCGCGTTATATCGCGAAACTTTCGCGTTATAACACGAAACTTACTCGTTATTACGCGAACTTTACGCGTTATAACGCGAAACTTACGCGATATATCGCGAAACTTTCGCGTTATAACGCGAAACTTACGCGTTATATCGCGAAACTTACGCGTTATTACGCGAAACTTTCGCGTTATAACGCGAAACTTACGCGTTATTACGCGAACTTTACGCGTTGTAACGCGAACTTTACGCGTTATAACGCGAATTTTACGCGTTATAACGCGAAACTTTTGCGTTATATTGCGAAACCAATAAGCAGGTTATGTACGATGAATATATGTATGAAATATCAATCCCTTCCATTGATAGTATAAAAGTTATCTGCGTTCAATTTTCTCGACTTTAAATGAAATATAGGCCAAAAGTTAATGTCAGACTGAGTGCAATTTAAAAGTATGGTAAACATGGTTAAAGTATTTTGGAGTTATCTGACCTGGTCACTAGAGTATAAAGTATGATTCAGATCATCCACACCAGAATTGCAGTAAGCATGCCATCCTCGGATACATACAAGTTTGGTTGATCTAAGACTCGTGATAAGCTGGATCTGTCCTGTTTTACTTAATATTGTCGATCAAGTGTAAAATATAGGTCAAATTCAGCTTCCCTACCATGCATTGCAGGAAGGATCCTCAGATTCATCATTCACACAAATTTGAATGATCTAGGACTTTTAATAGACTGGAAATTGACCTGTCCAATTTTACTTAAACTGGTTTTTCAGGCATGCAATATAGGTCTAATGCAGCATACGTACCGTACATTACAATATGCATCCTTACTAGAGTAGATGCATCACACATACAAGTTTGGTTGATTTAGGACTTTTAAAAGATATGCTGATAAAGGACATGTCCTGTTTCACTTAACCTGGTTGCTCAAGCGTGAAATAATTAAAAGATATGCTGATAAAGGACATGTCCTGTTTCACTTAACCTGGTTGCTCAAGCGTGAAATATAGGTCCCATTTTCTTGAGTGCGGACACCATTGCCGCAAACCCCCCCCCCTCCCCCTCCCTCTTCTACGTCGAGGTGAATCTTGCTTGGACCATGGAACTCAATATAAGCTTTCGTACCAAAGTGCAATGATGTTCGATTCGTCCCAAAATCTTGTCGCAGTTAAAAATCTTAGTATTTAAAAGTGCTTACTGGGAGACAGCAATGATTGACGTATTAAAATTATATTTCATACTGATTTGTCTGGCAGGGCGTTCGTTCATCACTTTTATATACTTTATATCAGATTCAGATACATATGTATCACATGGAAGGTAGTTGGAAATCAACACATTTAAGGCATTTATTAAACCTTATCGAGAAAACTAAATGTTCTTAAGAATACTAATGTTTCTTCTACTTTCGGTTTATGTTTAAAAATACTTCAATCATCAATCATGTTAGATAAGTTCTTGATTGATACTTTGGTTTTATGTTCAATCTGCATAAAAATAATAAATTGAACCCTTAATTTGAGCAATAATTTGATGGATATTACCTAAACTCTAGCTTGAATATTTCTATTTATTTGACATAAACATTCCTTTCTACTTGTCAGAGAGGATATTCAGCATCAAAGGACAGAAAAAGCTATGATTTCAAATGTCAAAAGAAGACTAAAAATTGGCCAACTTCAGGAGTTCCATGTAATGACCGATCGATACAGGCATTACACTAAATCCCTTAATTTTAGGAATCACGTAAAATCTCTGATTACATTTATTCACTATAATATATACATTTATATTAATAGGATTTCGTGATATTATGTGTATATGTTAAAGTGAATAAGTATAAATAAATAAGGGATTTTACGTACTTCCCAAAATTAAGGGATTTCGTGTAATGCCTATATCGATCATTCATAACATGTAGTTCCTGGAAATGGCAAGACAGTATTTCAAGTAAATCTTGACATTTTCTTCAAAAATCTACTCTTGTTTTCTGATTGAAATTTCGTCGTATATATATATATATATATATGTACATGTATTTCATAATAATCTTATATGTTGTTATTGCTATGAAACTACTCTGGGCTGGGGGTATCCTGAAGCTCCTACAAGGGCTCCGATTTGAAATCTTTTACATACTGCATACATACAAATTTTCGCGTTATAACGCGAAAATTTTCGCGTTATAACGCGAAAGTTTCGCGTAATAACGCGAAAGTTTCGCGTAATAACGCGTAACTTTCGCGTAATAACGCGAAAACTTCGCGTAATAACGCGAAAGTTTCGCGTAATAACGCGTAAGTTTTGCGTAATAACGCGAAAGTTTCGCGTAATAACGCGTAAGTTTCGCGTAATAACGCGAAAAATTCGCGTAATAACGCGAAAGTTTCGCGTAATAACGCGTAAGTTTTGCGTAATAACGCGAAAGTTTCGCGTAATAACGCGAAAGTTTCGCGTAATAACGCGATAGTTTCGCGATATAACGCGAAAGTATCGCGTTATAACGCGTAAGTTTCGCGTTATAACGCGAAAAAATAAATTTCTCAGCTACCACTTGAGCTGAATAGGCTTTCGTAGTAGGGATCCCTATGGGTACATGTACTAATTGAGCACCTCTTGTTGGAGATTTATTTTTATACCTGTATGAAAAAGAACTTATCCGAAATCTTCAAAAACAAAGAAAACATGACGATGTGAAATGTTTCAATGGTACTTCTAGATACCAGGATGATATTCTTACTATCGACAATACTGTTTTTAAAAAGTATAAATTTAAAATGTTATTATCCACAGGAAACGTAACAAACACAGAAACACCATTTTTGGACATGGATATCAAAATTGTTAATGGAGATATTCATACAAGTGTGTATGACAAAAGAGATTACTTTGGATTCAACATAGTAAATTTTCCCTGGCTTAAGTGTGATTTTCCTAGATTACCGTCCTATGGTATCTAAATTTCGCAGCTCATCCGGTATGCCAGAGCATGTACTGATGTTTTGGATTTTCAAAATAGAAATTTACAAATAACCAATAAATTTTAGGCCAAGGTTTTCGCTTTCACAAACTTGTAATGACATTCTGGAAATTTTACAAAAATTATTGTCAACTACTTTTGAATTTCTAACCCATACAAGCAACAGAGTATATGACTTTGGGTATTTCGCAACTTGCATTTTATGGTGACATGATCAACAAAATAAGAAGGACCAAAGGTAGACAGAATTACCATAAAAAATGCGTCAGAATTATCAAACGCCTTTATACCGTGGATATGATTCTAATGTCATCAAACGGACACTAGGCTTGGTACTTGACCAATCTACAGTCTTGTAACAGCGCATCCTTAATACTTGCACTCTGACTGACTGTTACGACGGGACTCCATGGCGGGCCCTGTCCAAACCTCTTCATAGAAGACAGGGCCCCCACCACCTGTCCTCTCTAAATGTCAGTCGTACTCCTCGGGTGATAACATATACATGAGCTCGCTAGAGCCGGCAGAGCACAGATTGTATTACGCATGCCCTCTTTTTATGTCCATTTACACATTCATCTGCGTTGCCTGGGCCCCTGTGTTTTGCGGTCTTGTTTTTGTGTGGTCATCTGACAGTGAGGTGGTTGTTTAACATCACAATTGTACGTTCCTCGAGACCTCTGGGTAATCGGAAAAGTAAGAGGGTTGTGCGCACGTAATCCAGGATAACCAAACCGTCTGCTACTGACGTGGCAGATGGCCGTCCTAAGTCGGCACCGTTTGCCCATTGGTCTCGTAGGTTTGTGTAGTAATTTGTGTTTTATGTATTTCTGTGATTGACGTTCCTTGTACCACTGCGTCTCTTTCTGTGCGTGTCTAATTTGTTTAACAGTTGGTTTTTTTGGAGGTTGGTGTTGGTGCTGCAACTAGGTGTTGTTGGAGATCCCCTCCTTTCATTGGTACTTCTAGGTACCTAAATGACAAACACAGAAATATCATTTATGGACTTGAATATAAAAATTGTAAATTGAGAGATTCATACAAGTGTGTATGACAAGATATGATTTTGGATTCAACATAGTAAATTTTCCCTGGCTTGACGGTGATGTTCCAAGATTACCGTCATACGGTATCTTCATTTCACAGCTCATCCGGTCTGCTAGAGCATGTACTGATGTTTTGAATTTTCATAGCAGAAATTAACAAATTACGAAGAAAGTTATAGGTCAAGGTTTTGGCTTTAACAAACAAGAAAAGACTTTCTTGAAATTTAATTACAAAAAATTATTTTCAAGTTCTTTTGATATATTAGTTTGTCACATTGCAAATAAATTTCTAGGAATTTCTTTGGTTGTTTAGAAGTAATTATTAGACTATGTAACCCGTCTGCATCCTTAAATATAGAGCTTTGTGACGTCACGGACACCTTATTGTTTTTGACATCATAGCGCGTATTTCCCGTAAAAACGTTCAGACGTTTTGAATTTTTCTCTCGCTTCAGATCCTTTCATTTTATTTTTCTGCTAAAATAATATTAATATTCATTTTGAATAAACCATCTACAGTACTTTCCAGCTTATGTTGCCAGCTAACAAGCTGCCCAAATCTCGTCGGAGAAGACCAGGCTCTGAGCCTTTCTCATATCTGAAGAATGACCGTAATTCTTGGATGACTGATTTTGGGCTCCCTTCAGCAAGCAGACAACTGAATCTTTTCATATGCCTTCTGTTTAAATAAATTTATGTATATTTACAAAATGTTTGTGTTACCTTTGTCATCTACAAATAATTGTCTAGTTTGTTATGTTACCTTACAGTAAGAAGGTTTTTTTTTATTTATACAACACTGTCAACAGCTGTATGTCTAGAAAGACTTGCGTATCCAGATAAGAGGGTAGATTTTTGCACGCAATCTGGACTGCAACACTATTCGCCATCATATAGCAGATGGTTGTTTGAAGTAGGCACCGGAAGCACAAAGGTCTGTCTCGGTTTTTATAATATCCCTCGCGTTTCATGTTTTTGTATGTATGTTTTATTTGTTTATTGGATTTCTCGGTGTAAGTGTTGGAGCATGTTGTTGAGTCGAATGCTGCTTCTTTTTGCATCGTCCAAATGGGTTCCGATCTTATAAATGCGGTTTCAATGTGACTTAGTACTTACAGCTCAAATATTTTGTTAGCGTCTGTAATTCTTATCATGTATAAAATGTCCCTTTCATTAAATATTTTGCCTAAACTTTTTCGCAGGTGAACAAGAAACCAAAAGTGAATACAGGATTTTCAGGTAATATATTTGTGTACAATCAAGTGGCGTAGCTACCATGGGTGTTTTTATGTTCGCTTCATCATTAACATATCTCAACTCATCCGATAAGCTAGAACTTGTCCATATGTGTTAAATTTTCAAAATAAAAATTAATATGATACATGAAGAAAAAACTGAAGTGTTCTAACTCTTCACCTTCTTGAACATAATTTCAAATTATTTAAATGCACCAGGCAGTTGATTCGGTTAATCAATCCTCATCAGTGGTACCTCAAATAAAAGTAATTTTCAGACACAGACAAACTGATTTTAGTAACACCCTCCAGTTTGATTTTGGTTTTTTGTATCTACTTTGTAAAGAGTGTGCGGCTCAAAATATCCAAGAGAAGTTTTTTTCCTGAAATTCGGACCTATACAAGCAACAAAGTATATCATTCTGGGAATTTTACAATCTGATAATGATAAAATTAGGGGGATCAAGGGTGCATCAGAATCTTCAAACGCCTTTGATCCTGTGGATATGATCCCTGCTGTCACAAGAGAGATACTTGGCATGGTACCTCTTCAATCTACATCCTTGTATCAGCGTAGAATTACACTCTAACTGACCCTGACGACAGTACTCCATGATATCCAAACCTCGTTAGATATCCAAACCTCGTTAGAAAAAGAAAGGGCCCCGACCACCTGTTCTCTCTTGATGTCGTTCGGACTCCTCGTGCGATCACAAAAATGAGACATCTGTGTAGCGGAAAAGTGGGAGGATTGTGCGGACGTACTCCAGATAACAACACCATCTGCTGCACGTGTTAGGTGATGGCCCTAAGTCGGCAACGATTGACAAATTGATCTCGGTGGTTTATGTGTTGTCTTTTGTATTTGGTGTTTTGATGTCGTGTTTGGTACTTCCATGATAAAAATGAACAAATTACAACGAAAGTTATCAGTCAAAATTTAGATATCATTAACTTGTAAAATCTCTTTGGAAATTTTACAACTATTCTTTCAAAACTTGGGACAACTCCAGATTCAGAATGTATCAATCGGAAATTCATTTCCTTCTTTTTACGGTGACCTAGTAAACAAAATCAGAAGGACCAAAGGCAGATCAAACTTAAAATACAAATGTAAGAAAATAGTTGGTCGCCTGCTTTACCGCGGATATGATCCCACGGTCATCAAAAGAACACTTGGCATGGTACTGGACCAATCTACAATTTTGTACCAGTGACATTCCCAAAGATGCACACTGGCCAATCGTGACGAAGGAACTCCATGACGGGCCTCGTTTAAGACTGGGCCCTGATTCTCTGTCCTATCTGAGAGTTGATCAGACTTCTCGGGTGATTGAACTTAAGCTTGCTTCAGCCAGCAGAGCACAAACTGTGATACGCATGCCATTGAATTTTTAGATCAATTTACATAGAATTTGTTTTACAAGATGCCATTATGCGTCTATAGAGACCTCTGTGCATCCGGATAAGTGAGAGTGTTGTGCGCACCTAGTCCGGATAACCACACCAATTGCTAATAACAGAGGCTGTCCAAAATTGGCGCCGGGTGCAAATTGGTCCCCTTCCTTTTATGTGTTGTCATTATTGTTTGATGTTTCTGTACGTCTGTTTCGACTGTTTTGTATGATGTGCTAGTTACTGTTGTTGTGTCTTTTTCCGATTTGTAGATTTGTCTGATGCCATTTATGTGTCATTCTCTTGTGGGTTTGTCTCGCTGGGTGAGTGCAGGGTGGTCATGCTGGAGATCCTTCTCTTTTCTTATTTCCCCTTTTGCATCTCTTGTTGTGTATGGCCACTCTGTGTTTTCCCTTTAAAGTGGTTCTGTGTTTTGCTGTTAGTAATTTTTGTCTCCTGTTGGAGACCACCTCCTTTTCTTCAGCTTGCATATTTTGAAATATTTGTGCATTTCTGATCAAGCTCTTCTTTTGCTTCTTTAGTAAGAGAATAATATGCATTTGTTATATTATGTTGATTTCCCAAGATAAAAAAACAACATGCCATAAAAGAAAGCTGCCGTGAAATGGCTGTAACGACAGTTAATTCCTAAGAACCCATATTAGGCATAAAAGCATTAACTTTTTTTTGCATCTGGAATGTCATTTTACTGTATCCCTCGATGATATCACTTTACTATTCAAGAAATATTTTGCTTTCTTCAATTAAGTAATAAAGCCTTACTTCGTACCATTTTTTCTATTAAATACAGATAATTGTGAATGCCAGTGCACCACACCTTATGTCAGAAATAAAAAGCTTAATGAGACGAGGCCGAAACTCAAAGTGAGTAAAAAAGAGACCAGCCGATACCGAGCGTCAAAGATCAGTGTCCAGGATAACAGACCATCAGCTGTGGCTCTAGGAAGTGGCTTCGCCATTTGTCTACTGTTTATACCACTGGCGCTTATAGTCATCTCAGATGTACCACTGTTGATAAAGCATATGCGGAGTCGCACAGCTTAATTCCATATTATGGACTGATGTCTCAAAATGAATCTTTGATTTCATAGGATATTTAGTACTATTTACCTACAATGCATTCCGCAATATTATTGGACTGTTATATATAAGATAAAACATCCTTCTTGTTTCTATGAAGCTGTGTGATTGTCTACGTCTGATTTTAGCTTAAGATGATTCTGGGTTTTTTTTTTAAGTAATTCTCAGCCTCTCGTAGTTTGTGGAAACTGATTTCGGTCTTTGTGTTTGTTTTCCATTCACTGATTAAAGAGAGATGCCCCTAGGTGACCATATCTGGAAGAAAGTTACATACTAGTATCTTAGATAAAATTTAATGCACCAGATACATCTTCCAGATACCTAAAGTGATACTTCAAGTCAAAGTAATTAGATCAGCAGCGCCCTTTTGTTTGATTTTTTTAATTTTGCGTATCTATTTTTTGTAAAAGTTTGGGATATACCTGTCTCACTCATTTCAGATAATTTTGTATTCAATTAAACATTGAAGTAGTACCCGTCGGTTTTTCAGTCTCAGAGTCGAGAAGGTAAGGTAAAATCATTACAATTCCCATTGAAAACGGCTGTTAAAATATTAAAAGGCTGACAGGTTCAAACAAATTTCGAACTATTTATACATAATTCTTCTTCGTTTTCTATCAAAATGTAGCCTTTCATTTTGAATACATAAGTATGCATAATCAATTTCTGATATTATCATTTCAGATCCATCATTGCAAATCATCGATTTGACGCAAAAGTTTATCAATAGCAATAATAAATCATCTTACATAATGCAATGTGATGATATTTCCTCTTCGAGCTTGAACAAGTTTCAAAAGAAAGTAATTTTGAAAAATCTGTAGATTTTTTACTCTTTCGATAACAATTCCACATTCAGAGTAAAGAGAAATTCTAAAGTCATTAAAATACCTGATCATCTCGTTGTCTTCCATGTTGGAAGATATTTTAGGCTAGAACCATTGAAAAAATTAACCGGATATGACTTTTTATTCTGTACTGCTAAGGTAACGGGTGTTACCAGCAAACAGGAGATGCTTACACTCCCCGAGCACCTGATCTGATTTCCTTTGGAAATTCTAATGATTTTGCATTACCATCTCGGCTATGAGACTTAATAACTTATAGTGTTTATTTTTGCTTCTTTGCAGAATGATTGTATTTTAAAATTTTTTGTTGTCAAAATATTTTCTATGCTTTTTTGTCGATGTGATGGTCTACAGAGTTCGATGTCTTTCTATTTTGTAATTGCAGATTCCACGAGTAATTATTATGTTTGGTGTACATATAATTTCTTCAATTAATGTTTTTCAAGGTGGAGCCAATCACAATGAATTTTGTTAATTCCTCATATTCTAAATTCTTATACCGCGGCCAATGAGTGAACCCCCCCCCCCCGTCTTTTTCAATCTGTAACCAGAAATTGTGTTAGTATCTAATGCAAAGCTATAACAATGACATATGTTGTTCTAAGTAAAACAGTATCTATATCAGTAAGAATTCATAAAATAGAGTTTGTAAGGCACGGTCCATTTGATATTTTTTTGGGGGGGGGGGGGGAGCTTGGGTTTTTTGTCGGAGCAAAATTTTTTTTCGCCCCGGACCGGGGCAAAATTATTTTTTCCTTGCAAAGTTGGAGCAAGGAAAATTTTTTTATATCAATTGATGTAAATATTAAGAATGCTTGTTCTTTTCAATAGAAATTCTTTATTTCTGTTTAATATTCACTTCTTTACTGAGAGAGATGAAAGATTTTTAAAATATGAGATATATAATTTTTAGTTAACAAAATGCATATAAGATCATGTAACATGTAAGAGGGCCTGATGTAAGTTTTTACATGTAGAAATGAAAACTAGTGAAAAACTTATCTAAATTCTCCTTCCAAGTTTGTAAATAAAATTAGACTCTATGGTGATACATGTATCTATTAACTTAGTAATAAATCATATTGATAATGTATGCAAAAAATTAAAATGTTTTTCATTAAAAAACAGATGTCCCCCCCCCTCCCTCTAAATTACTTTGATCTTAGGCCAAAATGCAAAATGATGTGAAACCTTTGAGTCATGGGCAACATCATACTAAAACATGAACGTGATTCATTACATTGTTTGAGGTAAAGCCCAAACATGATTGGCATATACAATTTCATTATAAACATATTTAAAGTAATTGACTTTGTTCACATGACCTTGGATATAGGTGATCTGGAACCTACACTCACTGACGAGGGTTAAGTACCCGAAACATGCATGTCTGGTCCATGCTGCAAACTTATCTGCTTTTAAATGATGCTATTGAATTTGAAGACGTTTAACATTGTATGGATCATGAGCAACAAAAACTGAATTAGTGATTGGATACACGGTTCAAAATATAAAGCCTAAACATTATTAGCAAAGACAATTTCAGCCTGGACATGCTTAGCATATACAATTTCATTACCAAAGTAAGAAGCTACCTTAACCATGTGACCTTGGGACAATGTGATAAGGAACATTTAGTCCTTAGAAACAACATACTAAACTATGAAAACAATTGTAAGAAGGGTTCAGGAGATATAGCCCAGACAATATTAGTACGTACAATTTCATTAAAAAGAACTAAATGATCTTGACCTTGGGCACATGACCTTGGGTCAAGATGATAAGAAACCCTCCAATCCTGAGCAACAGCATAATTTAGTGTAAGAGTGATCCAGTATACGATTCGACAGATATAAGCCAGACTCAATAGCATTTACAATTTCATTAAAAAATGTAATACTTGACCTTAGTCATATGACCTTGGATCAAGGTGGTGTGAAACCTTTGGGTCATTAGCACCATCATACTAAAATATGACGTGATCCGATCACGGTTCAAAAGATTAAGCCTGGACATAATACATGTAATAAATACAATTTCATTTAAAATATACTAATTGACCTTGACTTTGGTCACATGACCTTGAGTCAACGTGATGTGAAACCTTTACGTGATAAGCAACAACATACTAAAATATGACGGTGATCTGATAAATAGTTAAAAGAGATACAGCCCTAATGGGATAGCATGTACAATTTCATTAAAATGTACTTAGTAACTTTGACCTAGATCAAATGACCATCGGTCTAGGTGAAACCTTTTGATCATGACTAAATACATTCTTAAACTTGAAAGCAATCCAGTATGCGGTCCAAGGGATAAAGCCGAACAAGAATGTATCTACAATATCATTAAAAATGTAGTAAGTGACCTTGGCCTTGCGTCAAGGTGATGTGAAGCCTTCGGGTCATAAGCAAAAACATACTAAAATATGAAAGTGATCCGGCAAACGGTTCAAGAGATATAGCCCGGACAAGAATGTATGCACAATATCATTAAAAATGCACTAAGTGACCTTGACCTTGGTCACATGACCTTTTCAGGAATTTTAAGCGAATTCTATGGTTATTCTTCAAATTCAGATTACTTGTAAGAGCAAGTTATTTTTTTCTGTCACACCATAAGCAAATTTATTTTTTTCATCAAAATGCAGAGCAAAATTATTTTTTTCGAAAAAAAAACCAAGCCTCCCCCCCCCCAGAATATCAAATGGACCGAGCCTAAGAGTGATTTTTTGTTAATTTTCCTTAAAGGTGTAGAGTCGTATTGCTCATGATGTTTTTTTTTATAATTCAGCGGATAAATTAAATAAGCGTTAAGGCGCCGCGTTTGAAGCATTCCGTACTTACAATGGATTTTGGAGATTGTTCATTAGATATTAAAGGTCTATGAAGCTGTCTCCGTCTGTGTTGTTCTATTTTATATTATGTCAAGAATTTTGATTCCTGGGATCTTTTTTAGAATTTATGTTTGACTTTCATTCACTGATTCACTTACGGAATTGGTCAAAGCTAATTCAAGTGATCTGTGTATAGGTTAGAAGGTAATTTGAAGTTTCTACATGGATGAGAAGTGGGTGGAGCGTCAGCGAAGCCCCTTCTTATTCATGTAGAAACTTCAAATTGCCTTCTAACCAACTTAGATGTCAACTATCCCGGTAGCGTAGTGGTTAGCGCGTCCGGTTAGCATGCTACATAGTATGCTGGTTTCGAGCCGCGCTTGTCCCACATATTTTGTAGGATGCTGAATCCATGACGACCATGATTCTTCACAAATAAGACGAGCCATTTCAGAGCCTATGATTGGCTTAGCTCAAATGTTGCCATCTTGATTACAATAAAACTCTCTTTTGTGATAGAAAATTCTTATTATCATAGCAGTGCGACAAACCGAGAAACTACTCAATCAAGGATATATTTTTGAGAGATTGATATTGTCGTGGCAAACTGACCTGACCGGTCATCAGAAGAGTTTACTTCTGACAAGGTGAAATTACACGTAATAAGTATTAACTCTAATTACTAATATATGCAATCAATAGTCTATCTATCCTAAATTTTTTAAAAGTGACTCGTCTCATTCGCTTGATTGAAATAGCTCCGCTCGGTCAGCTAACTTTGCTATTACAATAATGTCACTTTTACATCACGTTGTCCACACTTTCAAATCTCGACATCGTTGACCACACGAAAACATCTGTATCCATAATGTTTAAAGATATTTTAAACTGGTAGAATTTATGCATTTCCTTTTTGAATATTTTTGCAACATAAGCGAGAAAGTGCATGTAAAGTTTACAATTCATTTTCTCCTCGCAAGATCCTTGTTTGGTTGCTCCATGTTGTATATACGTACCTTTTTGGATTTTTAGCCAATATGCAACTAGGGAGAGGTGCATATTAGCTTTTCCCATCATGACCAGTTGCAATTTCCCCCAAATTTGGATTAACATTTGCATTTATTTTTAAAAAGAAAGAACAACTAGCTAGCCATGGTTTGTTGTCCAGTAGTTCCCAGAGTCGCATGAACCAATGGAATTATCACCGAGCCGCGAAGCGGCAATGTTATAATGTAATTGGTTCATGCGATGAGGGAAATTACTGGACAACAAATCACAGCTAGCTAGTTGTTATTTCTATTATAATATTGTTCTGCATGAGCTCCATTGCACGTGCATGGGCGGAGCTTAGCGATTGGAAGTTTGTTGGAGATTTTACACCAGGCGAGTTCTATAGTACATATAAATATCAAGTCATG
Source organism: Pinctada imbricata (assembly GCA_033119305.1). Classification (NCBI taxonomy): domain Eukaryota; kingdom Metazoa; phylum Mollusca; class Bivalvia; order Pterioida; family Pteriidae; genus Pinctada; species Pinctada imbricata. Next base: position 56,305,320 of record VSWD01000006.1, on the reverse strand, counting down.
TTAGAATTCAAAATAAAATCTTAAAGATACAGTGTCCCTGCAAATAATTTTTAATGAAAACGTAAAATTAATTCCAAAGGGTCTAGATTGAGGAAAAAAGAGCCATAAAAAGTTTTATTTGAAAATATGCAGTAACGACCCTAATATTGTCGATTTTGTAATAATTAAATCAACATAGACCTCTATTGTAAAAACTCAGTACATTGTAGGTTGCGTGAGTGGAATGAATTAGAGCTGCGCACCCCAAATTCAAAATTACGTTTTTAAAGGTCTATAACTGCGAATGAATGCGTTAGATTTCCCTGAAAATTTGAATTTATACAAATGAGAATGTATACTTTCATATGAAAAGAAGATTTTGCATTACAGAATTTTGTAAAATTAATTACTTTTCAAGGACACCATAAAATACCATAACAGGAGATATGCAAATAGCTTCAGAGTGTATAGAAGAGGTACTTTATACCAAAATGTAATTAAAGCTTGAACATTACTAGTAATGATAGGGATGTATTTTAGTCAGAAATAGATCCATATTCAATGTACCCTGAAGCCGATAATTTGTGAATAATATAATACCAAGCATTTCTCATAGTTAAGTAGTTTGGCTTCACTAGTCTCTTTCTGACCAAATTAGACGAGATAGCAACATATGATGTGCATGCAAGATAGCAACATATGATGTACATGTAAGATAGCAACATATGATGTACATGTAAGATAGCAAAATATGATGTACATGCAAAATAGCAACATATGATGCACATGTAAGATAGCAACATATGATGTACATGCAAGGAAGCAACATATGATGTACATGTATACAATTTCATGTGGTGTCCTTGTGTTCAGGCAACACGACAATGTCAACAACAGCTATGGTTGAATCCGCTCTGTATCTCTTCACTCTGAAAGTTTCAGTTGAATTAAAGAAGATCCTGACGATAATCTCAACAGCACTCTTAATAGAGCACTATGTTGAAGAAGGGAGGAGATCTCCAACAAGACCCCGCTGCAGCATCAACAGTAAAACACCAAAACACCCGATGCAAAAACACAACAGACGAGTACAGCACGAGACGGAAAAGAGACACACGACATGTAAACATCAAACACAAAAGACTACACATAAACCGACGAGACCAATGGGTAACCGGTGCCGACTTTGGACGGCCATTTGTCACGCAAGTAGCAAATGGTGTGGTTATCCTGGATTACGTGTGCACAACCCTCTCACTTCTCCAATTACCCAGAGGTCTCGAGGAACGTACAATTGTGGTGTAAAACAACCTCCTTACTGTCAGATGACATCACACAAACAAGACCGCGAAACGTAGAGGCCCCAGAGACACAGATGAATATGTAAATGGGTATAAAAAGAGGGCATGCGTAATACAGTCCGTGCTCTGCCGGCTGTAGCGAGCTCATGTATGTAATCACCCGAGGAGTCCGACTGACAATCAGAGAGGACAGGTGGTCGGGGCCCTGTCTTCTCTAAAGAGGTTTGGACAGGGCCCGTCATGGAGTCCCGTCGTCACAGTCAGTCAGAGTGCAAGTCTCAAGGATGCGCTTGTACAAGACTGTAGATTGGTCATGTACCAAGCCTAGTGTCCGTCTCGTGACATTAGAATCATATCCACGGTACAAAAGGCGTTTGATGATTCTGACGCATTTTCGATGGTTATGAAGTCACAACCATTGAATACATATACTTCCCACCATAAATAAGTATCCAGGTATAATAAACATTAGAAATTTCACGAAAAGCTCAACTCAATCCTTTACATTCTGTACACGAAGCCGTTTCGTTTTGTAGCTGTAAACGTTTACATGATTTCTAAACGTGTACACGGACTTCTATACATATACTTGAAAGATCGTCTTTAATTAATATCTTTATTACTCTAAAAATATAAGTTAATAAAACATGGCGATTCCTTAGCGTAGTCAGGTCAGGCAGCGGCGTCGATCATTTCGGAGATACTTCATTTTAACATACGTATTTAAGCCGGACGAAAAGCTGTGTAGCAGAGCCGATATCTCTGACAAAATTGACGCCCACTCTACCGTATCTTTCTCATTCATTGATGTCTATTTCCCTGTCACTTCTGTCCCTTTCTCTATGACATATATGCCTTCGAATCCTGAATCATGTGTCCTCCTTGTTGACACAACCGACGTTTTTGTAACATGCACTGTAGTAGATAGTCTAGGATCCGGATTTCACCCTTTTAGAACTGACTGGCCGGTTGAGTGACCCTGACCTGTCAAGTACGAGAGCTCTCGCGAGATCCCCCGTGGTTCGCCCACTTCAGCGCTAGATACGACGCAGGATAGACGCACCTTCACGCAGGTAAATAATTGTATTGTATATTGATATATTTTATACTAAGTGCAGCGGCCCCAGCCCCCATGCTGCAATAGTGGCGTTGCAAGCTAGTGTCGTTCCTGTGTATTAATGGGAATTTCACGATTTAATTAAACTTTTTCTGTCGCCGCGACTTAGAAAATTTTCATGCCGATATCGTGGATGAAGAATTTTTTTTCTTCATCAGGTTAAGCGTTTATTTCGGTAGACGGTTGTGTCTGTCTTGGACAGGTCTGGCTGATTAAAGAACTGACGTTTTCTGCAATTTTGAGCATTTTTTCTCGGACAGCTTGTTGACTCGTTTGCGTGCAAAACGTTGAATACAAATTGTTCGTGCGTTGAGTCCCCGAGTTCACATGTGGCCAAGTTCGATCAATTTTGGTTGATCGATTCTTCAACGCATTCTAAATTTCTGTTATCAAAATTTCTTGAAATTCTAAAAAGTGGGTCCTGTAGCATCATATCCCACCCACTTCTGCTACGTGTTTCGGTACACTTTTTCGACATAGTAACTTTCATACTTTTTTTGCATATTACATTGTTTAGATTTAGGATCACTGATGAAGGTTAAGTACCCGAAACGTGCATGTCTGGTCCACGTTGCCAATTTTTCTGTTTTTTAAAGAATCTATTCAATTTGAAGACGTTTACATTTGGTGGACCAGGAGTCCCCGAGGGCACATGTAGCCAAGTTCGGTTGATCGATTCTTCAACGCATTCGGTTGATCGATTCTTCAACGCATTCTAAATTTCTGTTATCAAAATTTCTTGAAATTTCTAAAAAGTGGGTCATGTAGCATCATATCCCATCCATTCTGCTACGTCTTTCGGTACACTTTTTCGACATAGTAACTTTCATACTTTTTTGGCATATTACATTGTTTAGATTTAGGATCACTGATGAAGGTTAAGTACCCGAAACGTGCATGTCTGGTCCACGTTGCCAATTTTTCTGTTCTTAAATGATGCTATTCAATTTGAAGACGTTTACATTTATACCACTTGGTGAGTGTCACTGCTGGTGGACCAGGAGTCCGCGAGGGCACATGTAGCCAAGTTCGATCAATTTCGGTTGATCGATTCTTCAACGCATTCTAAATTTCTGTTATCAAAATTTCTTGAAATTTCTAAAAGTGGGTCCTGTAGCATCATATCCCACCCATTCTGCTACGTCTTTCGGTACACTTTTTCGACAAAGTAACTTTCATACTTTTTTTGCATATTACATTGTTTAGATTTAGGATCACTGATGAAGGTTAAGTACCCGAAACGTGCATGTCTGGTCCACGTTGCCAATTTTTCTGTTCTTAAATGATGCTATTCAATTTGAAGACGTTTACATTTATACCACTTGGTGAGTGTCACTGCTGGTGGACCAGGAGTCCCCGAGGGCACATGTAGCCAAGTTCGATCAATTTCGGTTGATCGATTCTTCAACGCATTCTAAATTTCTGTTATCAAAATTTCTTGAAATTTCTAAAAAGTGGGTCCTGTAGCATCATATCCCACCCACTCTGCTACGTCTTTCGGTACACTTTTTCGACATAGTAACTTTCATACTTTTTTGGCATATTACATTGTTTAGATTTAGGATCACTGATGAAGGTTAAGTACCCGAAACGTGCATGTCTGGTCCACGTTGCCAATTTTTCTGTTCTTAAATGATGCTATTCAATTTGAAGACGTTTACATTTATACCACTTGGTGAGTGTCACTGCTGGTGGACCAGGAGTCCGCGAGGGCACATGTAGCCAAGTTCGATCAATTTCGGTTGATCGATTCTTCAACGCATTCTAAATTTCTGTTATCAAAATTTCTTGAAATTTCTAAAAAGTGGGTCCTATAGCATCATATCCCACCCATTCTGTTACGTCTTTCGGTACGCCTTTTCGACATAGTAACTTTCATACTTTTTTGTCATATTACATTGTTTAGATCTAGGATCACTGATGAAGGTTAAGTACCCGAAACGTGCATGTCTGGTCCACGTCCACGTTGCAAATTTTTCTGTTCTTAAATGATACTATTGAAGACGTTTACACATACTCCGAGATTTCGAGAATTTGTTTATATATTTCAATTTTCTTTCTCAACATCATTATTGTATTTTTGTATTACAATTATTCAAAATAGATGTCAGAATGAAGGCAAAATTTTGATTAACTTTGCCAGCGAGATAGATTTACTGAAACTTCAGGTGTAGGTTATGCAACAGCAAAGTCAAGTTTGACAATCAGAGAGACAAAAGGAAATAAAGATGATGAAACTTTTGAAACAATTAGACACCCGAGAGTCACCTCTGAACTTTTAGGTCTTGTAGAATTCATAAGAAATAGTGACCTTAAAAACAAGTCTCTCTCAATGAAACAAATAAATCAGATTCAGTACCGATACAATAAAAATAATACTAGATTACTGAACAAATTATTGAAAATGTTGGTGGAATAGTAGATCAGAAAAACCAACAAGCTGAGAAAAAAATCAGCAAAATGGAGAAGGGGACAAAGGTACGGTAGATAAAAACAAAGCCCCTTAAGCTGAGCTATCTGTCAGCACAAACTTTACTGCATTTCAGCCAACACCAATTCTACAGGCAAATGCAGATGTAAAAACCATTTTAAAAAATCAATCAGATGGTTATGACCAGAATGGTTATCTTGGGCTGAATGACAATAGTTTAACTCGCCCTATACAAAATCAGGCAAACCGTCCACGGAAAACCAATGAAAAAGGGGTTGTTTGATATAGTGATCATATGCATGTCAAGCCTAATGGCCTGTCAGGTGCGGCATCACATCAATACAGTTTCGAAATATTTTTGTGTGGTTTCAAACAGGTTCTGTTGAAACATTTCTGACAAAAGGCTCCGAGAACATTTTAAAAACACTGCAATTGTAGAGAATTTAAAAAGTTTTTAAAACGATTTAACAACATTTAAGAGCGCTGAACAAAATGAAATGTTTCCAAAAATGTTTTATTGATATTTCTGGATCCATACAAAATCACGTTTCATTCTATAACATTAACCGCAATATTTTGCCATGTTTTTAAAACATGATTGTGTTAACTGGGTTGTCGCCCTGCTTCTGAGGTTGACCACCATACAGAAGTACAACTGGTGTCGGAGTGGTAGGCTGCCTCCAGCGATCCCTCAGATCACTGCCCCGTCAAATGAAGAGTTAGAGGAATTCATGGTTATGGACAAGGTCGGAGATGACTCCTCCAGTGATGAAAATCAGACTTACAAGACATCACCTGAGGCATTTTGACTCCCATTTTCACCTGGATAGAACCTCACAGAAGCTGTTCGGACGACATCATGGCCACACTGTAGATGATCTATTAGAGGATAAACAGTCTAAGCCAGTTGTTGACGCTACACTTGTTGGGGTGTAACCGTCTACATTGAGCCGAAGTTTTACCCGAAGGAGTTGCCTCTAAAGGGAAAATGGAAGCTTGCTTTAGGAGTGCATCCCAAACATGTGGATGAGTTGACCACAGAGAGATTCCTAACACTCCAGCAGCATATAAACAGGCCTACTCAATTGGATGCTTTGGGGGAAATTAGACTAGATAGGAGTGACCCAGCAAAATTCTAGAGGCGATGGGACGAGACCGTCAGAAAAGTACTTCCGCCTTCCAGTCCGGAGCTGCCTGTCGTTCTCCACCTTCGTGGACCAGAGGGAGACAAGATAGGAGCATATGTGCATGTTAGAACCTTACAAATCATGCGCAAAGCTTGTAAGGAGGAACATAAACTGCACATTCACTGCTTCATGGGGGACTGTATCTTGTGAGGGAATGGAATGCAGCATTCCCCAATGTCCATTTTGGATGTACTGCGGGAGTCCAGAAGTTCGACAGAGAGCAGATCCAGGCTCTTCAATTTATTCCAATAGAGCGCATCCTGCTGGAAACGGATTCTCCGTACATGCCTCCATCAGAGAGTTGTGACAAACACACCTGTCTTTATTGGGGATATTGCTGGCTTGATTGTTGCCCACCTGGATATGCCAGTGAGGAAGCTGTTAATAGAACAATGGGAAGCAGCCTTAAACTCTATGGACGATAGATGGATGATGGAGCTGCCACTGGTTGGACAGGTAAATTCAGTCTAGCCAGTCTCATAAATTGAAAGGACAATGAAATAATTGAACTATTGCTGGTTGGACAGGTTAAGGTATTCGATGTACAATAGGTCTTATATCCATGCCTGGTAAGGTACTATAAACTATACATTTTCTTATTATAATACCCACTCTTCAGAAATAATAATTTTGGGACAAGAAAAACAAAGGGGAATAACTGATGAAGCATTTAAATTGTCTATTTTGTATATATTACATATGCAAAATAACAAAGATGTTTCCCCTTTGATTTTAAAAGACCTCAGGGCTTTATTACCTTTCAGAAAATATATGACTCTAAATGACTCTATTGTACAATGGATACCTTAAGTCAGTCCAGCCAGTCTCAATTTCACATTTATGACGATAGCTATGAATAGGTTAAGTCAGTCCATAGCACTTCTATTTTCTTGGCAATTTTGTCAACACTTTCCAGGTTGGAGAGGGCCCAGATAAGACAGGAAGAGTGTAGTAGATCGTCCCGGATCCGAATTTCACCCTTTTAGAGCCGGTTGAGTGACCATGACCTTTCAAGTACGGGAGCTCTGGCAAAATCCCCCGTGATATGCCCAATTCAGCGCTAGATACGACTCAGGATAGACGCACCTTTACACACAGGTAAACGATTGTATTGTTTATTGATACAATTTATACATGGCGGCCCCAGCCAGCCGATCAGTTCTAAAGGGTGAAATCCGGATCCTGGACTATCTACTACAGTACTTTTTTTTATTGTGAAAAGTTTTCAAAGACGTTTTAAATACTGTAAAAGTTTGCCTTTATAGAGATGTAAAGTTTCGAGCTTTGTTTGAATCTCGGAAAGCCTTTTTATTGTCTAACGAAGCATCAGCATGTCTTATTGAGGTTATGCATTAAATCTAAACAAGCATTTATTTGTCAATGTTGACGACGTCTGCAAATAAACACTTCAGGAAATCACCTTGATGCAATAGAAATACAAAGAAGCGTTTAAACGTTTACGTTTCGCTTACAGCCTTCTGTGTACACGTTTAGACAATTTAGTAAACGTTACATCCTTAATGGTCCATGCTGAAAATTTAGTAAATGATACTATTGAATTTGATGACGCTTAACATTTGTACCACATTTGTTGATTGTCACTGCTGGTGGACCAGGAGTCCCCGAGGGTACATTTAGCCAAGTTCGATCAACTTGGGTTGATCGTCTCTTGAACGCAATCGAAAATTTCTGTGATGAAAATTTCTTGAAATTTCTAAACGTGGGTCCTGCACCATCATATCCCATCCATTTTGCTACGTATATCGGTAAATTTTTTGGCATAGTACCCGAAACGTGCATGTCTGGTCCATGCTGAAAATTTATCTGTTCTTAAATGATGCTTTTGAATTTGTAGACGTTTACATGTAACATTTAAGATTGACGTTTCTTCAACTTAAGGCAATATATAGTCATTCCAAATGAAACATCGATATAATAATGACTGATTTTATATTAAGTGCAATTCTTGACTTTTTACATATGAAATGCATATCGACGTATCGTTAAAGCAATAAACCTCATTTTGATTTATAGATTATAAGTTTCAATGTAAGATGCATTGTAGAACGTCATCAGTGGAATACGTGTTGGTGTCGTCTTTCTTTGTTTATCGTAGCAGATATGTTGACAAGAAAGTATCAAGATGTCTACATTATTATTACAAATTTTTCTTTTTGTAAACAGGACTTACTTTTGTAAAGGTAGTACACATCTACAAACATCATCAAAAGATATTAGTCGAGTTACTTGATGAAGTAGAAAAATATATATAAAGAATCATGAAAAGTCCCAATCTGATTATTAAATATTTTGCTTTCATTTAATTTGAATAAATTTGTTTTATGTTTTGTGATAATCTTTCTAGGGACAAACCTGGAAAACAAAGGAACAGAATTTATCATTGGCTTTCCTGAAAACTTGAACTATCGGCCAGCAACGCCAAAATTGTTAATAAATACCGAGTCCTCCGACGACGTGCTAGTCCACATTACAGCTCCCAAATTTACGAGTACTATTATTGATCATCATAAATATGTATCTTCTGAAAAATCATGGCGTCTCATGTTACCGAGGAATTTTGGTATAAATGGTACGGATATTGTTCCTAATGCTTTATATATCACTGCCGAACAGGAAATTACAATTTTTGCTGTGAATCAAGAAAAGAATTCTAGTGACGCGTTTCTTGCTCTACCGACGGACGTTTTGGGCAAGGAATACTACGCAATGACGTGGTTTCAATCAACACAAAGAAAGAATACAAACGAGATCCTTATTATAGGTATCATCGATTCAACCATCCTGGATATTCATCTTCCAAACTTACCCAAAAATATTGAAATTATATTGAAAGGAAGAACGTATGGCAGCAATGGCATCATCACGGAAACGATAAACAGATATGATATTTTCCAAATCCAGGCTTTGACAGATTTGTCGGGAACTCATATCACTTCAAACAAAGTAATTGGAGTTGTAAGTGGTAACGTGAAAACGTATGTAGGTGATAAGTATAATACGGGGGATCACCTCGTGGAAATGCTTCCTCCAGTAAATACGTATGGTAAGACGTTTATAACTGTTCAATTCCCAGAGCAAACTTCTGGAGATATGTTAAAGGTGCTAGCAAGTCAAGACAATACCTTTATCACAATTCGAAAAGGACGGGATATCTCAAATTACACTATCCAAACCGCTGGTGAGACCTACGTCTTTGATTCTGTCCCAAGCCATTACTGTTATATAAGAAGTAACAAGCCTGTTTTGCTGATGCAATTTGTGAAAAGTCAGGATGTTCCAAAAAGAGGGAGAACAGATCCATCTATGATGACTATACCACCGTTCGAATTGTATTCATCCAATTATTCATTTACTACTCCCCAGTACGCAAATACTAAATCCTACGTAAATTACTTCATGTTCACCATAAAAGCAGACGACAAAGACGGACTAAGGCTGGATGGAACGCCTATAATAACGTCTAATGCGGTTATAGAGGGTACAGACTACGTGGGAGGTTACATCAGACTGAAGGACGGAATTCATCACGTATATCACGACTCACCTAGCGCATCGTTTGCTGGGTATCTGTTCGGTGCTGTTAGCCATGAAAGCTATGCTGTTCCTGTTGGAATGCGATTTAAACGTATTAATACGGTAGGTTCAACAGCTCTCAATCAATATATCATCTCCTTTGACGGGTTTTAATTTTTATTTTATTGAGTTATTAAAAGAAAGTGTTCAAAATGAGCGTTGTTTACAATGCCCGAATAGACGTAAGAAATAAAACACGTCAACATGGAATTGAACTTTAGATAACAACTTTTCTTCAGACGTCTTTCTAAATTACTTTTATGTTTTCGGTTTGCCCATTCTGAAGAAGTTTGTCAAAGGAGGGTAACCTTCAGAGTCTCTTTTTGTCTATGGTTGTAACACCTGTTGACGGACCCGGACCAAAATCAGCACTTGCAGAGGGCTATTGATACTTTATATTTACTTCACTCCTGACAAGTTAGATAGGGAATCCCGAATATCGATTGGTTAATAACGGTCACACGGAGACGTGGTATATCTTATATTGGGTGCCAAGCCTTTCATACCTGACCTCCTTGTGAAGAATGGCCGTAGTTCTTGGATGACTGATTTTGGGCTCGTTTCATCAAGCAGAAAACAAAGTTTTTGTGTTACCTAGGCCATCTACAAATTACTGTCTAGTTTGTTATGTTACCTTAGAGTAAGAAGGTTTTTTTTTATTCATACAACACTGTCAACAGCTGTATGTCAAGAAAGTCTTGCGTATCCTGGTAAGAAGGTAGGTTTTTGCACGCAATCCGGACTGCATCACCATTTGCCATCATATAGCAGATGGTTGTTTGAAGTAGGCACCGGAAGCACAAAGGTCTGGCTCGGTTTATATAATATCCCTCGCGTTTCATGTTTTTGTATGTATGTTTTATTTGTCTTTTTAATTTCTCGGTGTTAGTGTTAGTGTTAGTGATGGAGCATGTTGTTGAGACTAATGCTGCTTCTTTTTGCATCGTCCAAATGGGTTCCGATCTTATTAATGCGGTTTCAATGTGATATATCAGTACTTACAGCTCCAATATTTTGTTAACGTCTGTAATAATATATATAAAAATGTCCCTTTCATACAGATCTTTCATTGAATATTTTGCCTTAACTCTTTCGCAGATGAACAAGAAACCAAAAGTGAATACAGGAGTTTCAGGTAGTAGATTTCTGTACAATAAATTGGCGTAGCTACCATTGATGTTTTTATGTTCGCTTCAGCATTTACATATTTCAACTCATGTGATACGCTAGAACTTGTCCTATTGTTTTAAATTTTCACAATAGAAATTTATATGATACATTAAGAAAGGAAACTGAAGTGTTCCAACTCTTCACCTACTTGAACACAATTTCAAATTGTTTTAATGCACCAGGCAATTGTTTCGGAGAATAAATCCTCATCAGTGATACCTCAACACAAAGTAATTTTCAGACATACACAAACTTAATTTAGTAACACCCTCCAGTTTGATTTTGGTTTTTTGTATCTAATTTGTAAAAACTGTGCGGCTCAAAATATCCAAGAAAAGATTTTCTGACCTATACAAGCAACAAAGTATATCATTTTGGGAATTTTACAACCTGATAATGATAAAATTAGGGGGATCAAGGGTGGACAGAATTTCCTCGAAAATGCATCAGAATAATCAAACGCCTTTATCCTGTTGATATAATCCCTGCTGTCACAAGACAGATACTTGGCATTATACCTGATCAATCTACAGCCTTGTATCAACGTATTTTTAAGAATTGCACTCTGGCTTACTCTGACGACGGTACTCTATGATGGGCTCTATCCAAATCTCGTTAGAAAAGAAAGGGACCCGACTCCCTGTCTTCTCTGGATGTCGTTCGGACTCCTCGGGTGATTACACCAATGAAACATCTGTGTACCGGAAATGTGGGAGGATTGTGCGGATGTCAGTGAATATATTGTTGTGTCTTTTTGGGATTTGTAGTTTTGTCTGATGCCATTTATGTGTCACTTTCTTGTGGGTTGTTTCGCTGGGTGAGTGCAGAGTGATCATGCTGGAGATCCTTGTGTCTTTTCTTCTTTCCCCTTTTGCGTCTCTTGTTGTGTATGGCTACTCTGTGTTTTCGCTTTAATATGTTTCTGTGTTTTGCTGTTGGTGATTGTTGTCTCTTGCTGGATACCACCTCCTTTCCTTCAGTTTGCATATTTTGAAATATTTGTGCATTTCTGATAAAGTTCTGGGTTTGCTTCTTTAGTATGAGAAAAATATTCAATCGCTATATGATGTTACCCCCCCCCCCCCCCAAAAAAAAAAAAAAACCCGACAGGCATTATAGAACGCTGTCGTGAAATGACTGTAACGACAATTAATAGCAATTCTCTGTAAGGACGAAAAGAATTTCAATAGCACGAGGAAATGACATGTCAAAAATTTTGAAGATTTTTGATATGGAATGTGTATATTATGTCATGAGACAAAAATAAACTTCCGTTTTACAAATAAAGTTTTCGTTGCCATGGAAACCATGTTTGAAATATAACTTTTCAGTACAATGCAAAACGTCTTCAAATTCAATAGCACTATTTAAGAGCAGATAAATTTGCAGTATGGACCAGACATGCACGGTTCGGGTACTTAACCCTCGTCAGTGATCATCAACCTAAACAATGAAATATGGTCAAAGAAGGTGAAAATATTGCATCCAAGAATGTACCAAAAGACGTAGCAGGATATGATGCTACAGGACCCACGTTCTAGAAATTTCATGAAATATTTATATCAGAAATTTTCGAATGTGATGAAGAGACAGACGATCAATCGAAGTAAATCGAACTTTGCTACATGTGCCCTCGGGGAATCCTGGTCCACCAGCAGTGACACTTACCAAGTGATACAAATGTAAAACGTCTTCAAATTCAATAGCATCATTTAAGAGCTGATAAAGGAGAAGGTCCACTAACCGTGATTTACGGCCCTGTATTTAGTGACTTTTTAAAAAGATATAATTTTGAATCATTTTGATGTAAATCTACCTATCAACATCGGTATTTGTCAACGGTAAAAAGTTTGGGAACCTGTGCGTTCCATGACGTCATTTATGACGTCAGAAATTGGTGACGGTACGGTAATATCCGTATTTTTCGTTAATTTTCATACATTCTTTGCAGTTTTTCGCTAACAGCACAGACGGGTACGTTCCTAATTTTTATTTTAGATTAACAATTTTGACATATTCTCAATATAAACGAATTTTCATCTACGTACCTACTTGTGCTCTATATGAAAACCTTTAAAATGTTACGATATTTTACTTTTTACCCTCTGGTTGCAGTAGGGGTCACAGGGGTCTTTTTACCCATCGCTGCGTGTCCTTCTGTAGTTTCGGTGTACAAATTCCTCTAATTTCTTTCTTGGCGAATTTTGACAAGTTTTGTATTGACGAAACCGGGAAAGAAAATTTAAGTTTAACGATTAAACGATAAATTGGGTAAGATATATCAAAAGGTTTTTTTTTTTTTAATTTTCGTACTGTCACAGAAAAAATCCCACCATATTTCAAAAGAAAAGAAACTCCTTGTATTTCCTATAGCTACACACCAACAGTTGCATCTAAAATTTACAATTACAAACGATTCCTGCAGTGTATTGATTTAAGTAATCCCTCACTACATCCACTTCCCTGCAAATGTTCTTCATCGGATTTCAACTACTCTCCTTGTGGACACGTTATTACTGGTGACCTTAGTATAGTCAAGAACGACAAGTTGAGAGAATTGTTAAAAAAGGGTCCCAAATACAGAGAAAGTATGTCCTTTACATGGAACCAAAATGTCAAAATTATTATGGACTCTTGTGAGGAATATGCAAGACGTTGGGCAAAGAAAGAGGATGTACAGCTCGACACCCTTTCCGAATGGATAAAATCAATCAGAGGGTTACTTTTATCTAGAATTAACCGATTAAAATCAACTATGAACACCAGATTCGTGTCTATATTTAAAGACCCTGATGTTATCACAGAACTTACCCACCTCCAAGAACATTATGTCATCACACCAGCGGACAAAGCCTCAAATAATTACACATTTACTTGCAAAAAGTACTATTTCGACAGTCTAGTTAAAGAGTTGGGTTTAAATTCGACACCTGGAAATCCCACTTACACCCCAACAAACCTTTCTGCCTCTGAAATAATAGATAACCACAAATCAGCTCTTGCTTCCTTTGGCTGCGACACTACCAATTTAGATTTAGATTTACCATACTTATACTGCATACCTAAAATGCATAAGAATCCGTACAAACAACGTTTCATCGCTGGTTCCTCAAAATGTTCTACCAAATCTGTATCGATCTTACTCACCAAAGTTTTATCTGAAATCAAATCTGGGCTACAAAAATATTGTTCGACAGTATATTCTCGCAGTGGTATCAACCTGATGTGGATTTTAAAGAATTCGAAGGAACTTTTAGAACATCTGAAATCCACTCATTTTAGTAGAGTCCATTCGATCAAAGCCTTTGATTTTTCGACACTTTACACTACAATTCCACATTCTAAATTGAAAGAAGACTCGCAAAAATTATAAGAAATGCGTTTACAAGTAAGAACGGTAATCGCAAATACAAATTTATTGTTGTTAACTATGACAAAACCTACTTTGTAAAAGAAAAGTCAGATTCTGAAAATAAGTACACTGAAACAGACATTATTCAGATGTTAAACTTTCTGATCGACAACATTTTTGTGGTGTTTGGAGGAAAGGTCTTCCAGCAAATTGTCGGAATTCCAATGGGGACCAATTGTGCCCCACTCCTTGCCGACATTTTCCTTTACTCGTACGAAGCTGAATTCATTCAATCTTTGGTCTCTGAAGGGAAAAGATACTTAGCTTCTGACTTCAACTTCACTTACAGATACATAGACGATGTGTTGTCCATCAATAATCCAAAATTCGCGGACTACCTGAGCAGTATCTATCCTTCAGAGCTTGAAGTCAAAGAAACTACAGAGACAAATAATTCAGCATCCTATTTGGACATAATGTTGTCCTACGACACTGATGGTCACATGAACACCTCACTCTATGACAAACGTGACGACTTCAATTTCAGCATTACGAACTTTCCTTATCTGAGTAGCAACATCCCTTCATCGCCTGCTTATGGCGTGTTCATATCTCAGTTGATACGCTATGCCAGAGCAAGTACCAAATATACGGATTTTGTTCTGAGAGCTAGGCGTCTTTCAGATAAGCTTCTCAGTCAGGGATATGTTTGTGACCGACTAACATCGTCACTGAGGAAGTTCTACGGTCGATATGGGGAACTCGTCATACACTATGATGTCCCACTATCCAGAATGGTGGATGATATTCTGTCATAGACCATTTGAACCATCCAACCAAAGATAGTACTCTATATCTTCCAAAATGGAAGTAACCGGATGTGACAGTTCTACCGAATTGAAGCGACGGGTGTTGCATGCAAGCAGGAGATGCTTACTCTTCCTGGGCACCTGGTCTCACTCTCATATCGGGAGTTCGCTTCTTTTCATATGGTGGAGGTTTTTGTTTTTGTTTGCTTTGGTTCCTGTTTTATCCTGATTTTGTATGCCTTCGGTTTCTGATTTTCTGAATTATCGATTTTGTACTGTAGACAGGGATATGGTCATTATCCATATTTGTCATTTGCAGCGAAATGTTAATAATATCAAAGAAAATGTCTTTATTTGGAGCTTTGAGCGAGTTAATTTTAGTTTCAACCCTGCTTTGTTCAAATATGTATCCATTATATAGAATACTTCATACATTATCGAGAACGAGCGAGTTGAATGACGTTCATTTATTGAACTGGAACGTCAAAATTTTAAACGCCTCCGTTTACGGAATGAATCCTCCCCATGGGGAACTATGTTTTTATCATAAATTACAATAAACACATAAAGTCCAAAAAATGTTGGCCTCTCGGTTTTTAAACACGCCGTTTACGCCGTTTACGCTTTTCTTTCCCTCTGATTTTTATTAATGAACATGGAACTAGAAATGAATATTTTCGTAAAAGCACAATTTTGTGGATGGGATTGGGGGGAGCAAAACTGTTACCAGTAAAGCATGACAGGTCAGTCTATATACTAGCAAGTATTGTTCAAGAACAGGTATGTTGCTTGTTGTATGAATGATCCTTAATTTAGTTTAAACATGTTTTATTTTCCAAAACATGAAAGTGGGTTTGGGCAAAAAATATACCAACATTATAGACACCCTCTCCCTCAGTACGTGAACTTGAACTTAAAGTGACCTTGACCTTCATTGGATGCCGAGTTTCATCATGCTATACAATTCCTGCAAAATTTAAAAGATGCCTTATGTGTATCAAGTTTATTTGTTCTAACGAAATACATGAATATGAAAGTATGACCTACAGACAGACGGACGCCGTGCAAAGTGATCTCTTTATGTCGCTCTTGCGTTTCAGGCGACATGAAAAGGTCGATGAATAATGCTTGACCATTACACAATAATATTACATTGTTGATTTTTTTCAGCACATAATTTTATAAGCTTTAATTTGATTTTATTTCGATGATTTCACAGGTGTGTAAGGAAAACAAA
Organism: Pinctada imbricata; assembly: GCA_033119305.1. Lineage (NCBI taxonomy): Eukaryota > Metazoa > Mollusca > Bivalvia > Pterioida > Pteriidae > Pinctada > Pinctada imbricata. Next base: position 56,289,143 of record VSWD01000006.1, on the reverse strand, counting down.
TGAAAATAAACGAATTATGGGATTAATCTTCCTTGTCCAAAGTCGAACGCTGGTTGGAAAGAGGGGTTTCTCGCTCGACTCGGAGTTACTAGTTTTATTTCATATGTTTTCATCTTTTATTTATCTATTCGTTTATTTGTTTATCTATTTATTTATTTATTTATTGTTTGTGTTTTCGTTTGTTTGTTTCGGGTTTTTTTTTTTTTGTTTCAAGCTGCTATTAAACTTATTTCCTGTTTGCTTTCGTAGAGAATATATCCATGTAGACATGAAATTCAGAATTTAATAGTGAGAAGTGAGGACAGTTAAAGGTCATAATAAATGAAGGATATATACATGTACTTTCCGATCGCAGAGTAACCTACTTCGGTAACCGACAACAAAAAGACGAAATTCAAACTAAATATGCTTGTCACTGACAAATATTATAATTGTTCATACCGACGCTTTAATTTAAAGAAAAACATCCCGTGTTACAGATAAAAACAATAAAGAATATATAAATTCTACAGATTTGTGAAGACGGAGATTTCATGGGCGTAGCCAGGCGTACATTTGTACGCAAAAACGTCCACATTTTTTTTCGCAAAAAAAAGAAGGGAGAAGAGATAAATAGACCCCGCCATTCCCCCAAAAATGTGGGGTCTACTTAAAGGACGTAATAAATAACAAAAGTGATATCAGTGATACAGCCCAATCAATAATGATCGTTTTGAATTTTTTTCTTAATTTTCTCAGGCGTAGAAATTCGCGCTAACAATGTGCGCACGGTCGATTGGGACAGATGTAGGGCTGCTCATAAGCATGCGTGAATTTAAAAAAGAATACAGCATTAATCTTATGTTCATATCGGCATATCGGATATTTTCTCTACGTTTCGTGCTCTTGATCCCTTTTAAATGCGGCTCAAATACGCTCAAGAGCCACCAATTTGCTTCACTTTCACAAAATTTTCTCTGACCGATCCCCTATCCCCCCAACAATGAAAGAGGGAAACTTTCCTCCATATCGTCCATTACTTGGACTTTACAAGTCATCCTCATAAAAAAGAATGTGTCCCTGGGTCCGCTCCTGTCGTTGGCGACTAGGCGTCGACATCGAAAACACCCTAGCTACATGTACGTCCATTTTGTTTTAAGATGGGTGAATTTGAACAACTTAACGAAAAAGATGTATATAAAATAATTCTTATGTGATGGATCTCTATCCCTCTCTCTCAACTTCCTGTGAAGCCCTCTCTGCGAAAAAAAAAAAAAAAACAAATGACGATCACAGTCGCTTATAGCTTGCCCTTTCTCCCCTTTTTTCACAATTTGGTCACGCGAATGCGTAATGAACCTTATCCTCTCCTTTGTCCTAAATTGCATTGTTTTGAATTTTTCAGATAATTATTGCCTTTTTTTTTAATAGTGTAAGAGCAGTCTATACAAAAACATTGATGATATAAGTTCCCGTCCGGACTCTCAGTCCTTCTGCATTGTGTTTATTCATCCCAATAAAAAGTTGCATGAGTTTCTGGATCCGCTCCTGAATTTGATTTGGACATGTAACCTGATCCTATTAAAGTCAGAGAAAATTCTAACTTGCTTATTCTGAAACGTATATAATGACCCCCTCCTCATAAGCTGGAAGCTGGCGAAGAGTCACCACCTACTGTGAGAAAAGCCGTCGCCTTCTTTCTATTGAAAAGGCATTAAAAATGTCAAAACCAAGAATTTTCTTTTTCTATGTATCTTCCTTCAGAGTATCCACCTATACTTTAAAGTTTAAAATTTATCGAGATCCCTGCCCTTTCCCCTACAAAAAAGGTGCATGTGTCAAATGTGTATATATGTTACCGCTTTCCGTAAGAATCTAGAATTCAAAGATGAATAATTTGACGCGACGTCATTTGAGAGCAAAGATACAGTTTCATTGCGATTCAGATGCTTCTTATATATCTCGGATATCTTTTCCCGATTTATTTAACACTGAAATCCAAATATATTCTTTAAAAACATTATATGTATAAACTTTATCCTCTGAATTAATTTGACTTCAACAACACTTTTAGTGTAGAGTTTTAGGTTAAAATCTGTTGTTGTAAACATCATTTTACGCCATGACGTCATGGTGAAAGAAAGCGCATTTTGACGTTTCACACTGCCAACTTTGCCGGGTCATGAAACGCTCACCTTTTGTCAGATTTTCATAAAACTTACATTTTTAGAAACTAGAAATGCTGTTTTATATATACGTAAATTTTCTTCAAAAACGGCAAAAGGGCCGATTTTGATGGTTAGTGGCCCTTCTCCTTTGCAGCATGGACCAGGCATGCACGGTTTAGATACTTAACAATCGTCAGTGACACTCAATCTAAACAATGAAATATGACCAAAGAGTGTTACAATGACAAATATGGAAAATGACCATATCCTTGTATACAGCATAAAATCGATAATTCAGAAAATCAGAAACCGAAGGCATACAAAATCAGGATAAAACAGAAACCAAAGCAAACAAACAAAAATCTCCACCATATGAAAAGAAGCGAACTCCCGATATGGGAGTGAGACCAGGTGCTCAGGAAGAGTAAGCATCATCTGCTTGCATGCAACACCCGCCGCTTCAATTCGGTAGAACTGTCACATCCGGTTACTTCCATTTCGGAAGACATAGAGTACAATCTTTGGTTGGATGGTCGTAATGGTCTATGACAGAATATCATCCACCATTCTGGAGAGTGGGACATCAAAGTGTATGACGAGCTCTCCATATCGACCGTAGAACTTCCTCAGTGACGATGTTAGTCGGTCACAAACATATCCCTGACTGAGAAGCTTATCTGAAAGACGCCTAGCTCTCAGAACAAAATCCGTATATTTGGTACTTGCTCTGGCAAAGCGTATCAACTGAGATATAAACACGCCATAAGCTGGCGATGAAGGGATGTTGCTACTCAGAAAAGGAAAGTTTGTAATGCTGAAATTGAAGTCGTCACGTTTGTCATAGAGTGAGGTGTTCATGTGACCATCAGTGTCGTAGGACAACATTCTGTCCAAATAGGATGCTGAATTATTTGTCTCTGTAGTTTCTTTGACTTCAAGCTCTGAAGGATAGATACTGCTCAGGTAATCCCTGAATTTTTGATTTTTGATGGACAACACATCGTCTATGTATCTGTTAGTGAAGTTGAAGTCAGAAGCTAAGTATCTTTTCCCATCAGAGACCAAAGATTGAATGAATTCAGCTTCGTACGAGTAAAGGAAAATGTCGCCAAGGAATGGGGCAGAATTGGTCCCCATTGGAATTCCGACAATTTGCTTGAAGACCTTTCCTCCAAACACCACAAAAATGTTGTCGATCGCAAAGTTTAACATCTGAATAATATCTGTTTCAGTGTACTTATTTTCAGAATCGGACTTTTCTTTTACAAAGTAGGTTTTGTCATAGTTCACAACAATAAATTTGTATTTGCGATTACCGTTCTTACTTGTAAACGCATTACTTATAATTTTTGGGAGTCTTTCTTTCAATTTAGAATGTGGATTTGTGGTGTAAAGTGTCGAAAAATCAAAGGCTTTGATCGAATGGACTCTACTAAAATGAGAGGATTTCAGATGTTCTAAAAGTTCCTTCGAATTCTTTAAAATCCACATCTGGTTGATACCACTGCAAGAATATACTGTCGAATAATATTTTTGAAGCCCAGATTTGATTTCAGATAAAACTTTGGTGAGTAAGATCGATACAGATTTGGTAGAACATTTTGAGGAACCAGCGATGAAACGTAGTTTGTACGGATTCTTATGCATTTAACTGTCCTGTTCACTAAATCCAGAGCACCCTGTTTTGGCGATTTGTTCTGTTGTCTGAAGAATTTTGTTATAAATTATTGTTTCCGAGCATTGACCATCTTTAGTCGTAACTGGAAATTAACTTCAACTTACCCTATCAGCTGCCTTGAAACCGCAATTTGAAAAATAAAATGTCTACGGGAAAATACCATGTTAATTTCAATCTTGTTCTCCGTGTCAACAATAGTAAACAGTGACGTCAAAGCCTCCGACGTCACACATATTCAGCGATTTTACTATAGAAATTCCCCGTATACTTTTTATTTTCCGTCCTATTTCTAACTTAACTGACGCACAGCCAAAACAATGGTATTTTCTGTTACGACTAAAGGAGTACTATAAGATTGATTTCTGTTTGGAAGATGACATTATCATATTTTAGAGAAATTCGGGAAAACAGGGTGCTCTGGAATTAGTGAGCAAGACAGTAAGTATGCAGTATAAGTATGGTAAATCTAAAATCTAAATTGTTTGTGTGGAAGCCAAAGGAAGCAAGAGCTGATTTGTGGTTGTCTATTATTTCAGAGGCAGAAAGGTTTGTTGGGGTGTAAGTGGGATTTCCAGGTGTCGAATTTAAACCCAACTCTTTAACTAGACTGTCGAAATAGTACTTTTTGCAAGTAAATGTGTAATTATTTGAGGCTTTGTCCGCTGGTGTGATGACATAATGTTCTTGGAGGTAGGTAAGCTCTGTGATAACATCAGGGTCTCTAAATATAGACTCGAATCTGGTGTTCACAGTCGATTTTAATCGGTTAATTCTAGATAAAAGTAACCATCTGATGGATTTTATCCATTCGGAAAGGGTGTCGAGCTGTGCATCCTCTTTCTTTGCCCAACGTCTTGAATATTCCTCACAAGAGTCCATGATAATTTTGAAATTTTGGTTCCATGTAAAGGACATACCTTCTCCGATTTGGGACCCTTTTTTAACAATTCTCTCAACTTGTCGTTATACTAAGGTCACCAGTAATAACGTGTCCACAAGGAGAGTAGTTGAAATACGATGAAGAAGATTCGCAAGGAAGTGGATGTAGTGAGGAATTACTTAAATCAATACACTGCAAGAATCGTTTGTAATTGTAAATTTTAGATGCAACTGTTGGTGTGTAGCTATAGGAAATACAAGGAGTTTCTTTTCTTTTGAAATATGGTTGGATTTTTTCTGTGACAGTTTTGTGATTCAAAATTTGACCAAGATTCAAATTATCAATACCTTTGTATGCAAAACTTACTTTAATTAAAGGACGGTTTGTTTTCTCCTCTGATTTATTTGATCTAACTGCTTGAAATAAACGAAATGTAGAAATGTCCAAGATAAATCCTTGTAGTCTGTATTCTGGGGAACGTGTATCGGTATATGTGAGGTCCTTCGTATATTCGTAGATTTCGTGTAACTTCCGTAATGGAACAGAATATAATTTGGTACGAATATAATGCAGGCCTAGAGGCTCATTCAAAAATGGAACCAAGTCATCGAAGAAGAAACTATCTATCTCAGGCCTATTATATTAACGAATGCCATGACTTCGAGGTCCTCTTTGTGGTCTGTTGAATAAGCTAGTCATATTTACCGATTGGCAACCGGTACTTGTTAAGTTTCCCACGCTGCTGATATTATCGTTGCACCCATAGGGCGCTGCAGTGTTAAGATTTTTTTATCCAGAACTCTTCTCTGTTACGATGGAAAGGTGTGCTTAAATTTGGATTGTTTGTGGGGTGATACATTTTCTCCAGGATTCTGACTCTCATAGATAAAACAGAATGATCGGCCTGGTCAAAATGTCGATAAAAGAGTTGACTTCCTTTTTTAATCATTTTTTGACTTTTATTATTCATATTTAGTATCATTTACCTACAATGCGCTCTGCAATATCATTGGACTTAGAAGATTGTCCATTATCTATTAGATAAAACATCCTTCTTGTTTCTATGAAGCTGTGTGATTGTCTACGTCTGTTTTTAGCCTAAGATGGTTTTGGGGTTTTTTTTCAAGTAATTCTCAGCCTTTCGTGATTTTTGGAATATGATTTCGATCTTTGTGTTTGTTTTCCATTTACTGATTAAAGAGTTCCCTTAGGTGACCATATCTGTAAGAACATTCTAGTATCTTCGATAAAGTTTAATGCATCAGATACATCTTCCAGATACTTAAAATGATATTTCAAGTCAAAGTGATTGTCAACAGCGCCCTTTTGTTTGAATTTTGAATTTTGCGTATCTATTTTGTAAAAGTTTCGAATATAATTGTCTCACCTATTTCAAATAATTTTGTATTCAATCGAAGAAGTACCCATCAGTTTTTCAGTCTCAGAATCGAGAAGGTAAGGTAAAATCATTACAATTCCCATTGAAAAAGGCTGTTAAAATATGAAAAGGCTTTTCAAACATATATCGAACTGTATGTATACATAATTCTTCTTTGTTTCTATCAAAATTTAGCCTTTCACTTTGAATATATAAGTATGCATGATCAGTTTCTGATAATATCGTTTCAAACCCATCATTGCAAATAATCGATTTGTCGCAAAATCTTATCGATAGCAATTATAAATCATCTTACATGACAAATATGGATAATGACCATATCCCTGTCTACAGTACAAAATCGATAATTCAGAAACCGAAGGCATACAAGATCAGGATAAAACAGGAACCAAAGCAAACAGAAACTAAAACCTCCACCATATGAAAAGAAGCGAACTCCCGATATGAGAGTGAGACCAGGTGCCCAGGAAGAGTAAGCATCTCCTGCTTGCATGCAACACCCGTCGCTTCAGTTCGGTAGAACTATCACATCCGGTTACTTCCATTTTGGAAGATAAAGAGTACAATCTTTGGTTGGATGGTTCAAATGGTCTATGACAGAATATCATCCACCATTCTGGATAGTGGGACATCAAAGTGTATGACGAGTTCCCCATATCGACCGTAGAACTTCCTCAGTGACGATGTTAGTCGGTCACAAACATATCCCTGACTGAGAAGCTTATCTGAAAGACGCCTAGCTCTCAGAACAAAATCCGTACATTTGGTACTTGCTCTGGCATAGCGTATCAACTGAGATATGAAAACGCCATAAGCAGGCGATGAAGGGATGTTGCTACTCAGAAAAGGAAAGTTCGTAATGCTGAAATTGAAGTCGTCAAGTTTGTCATAGAGTGAGGTGTTCATGTGACCATCAGTGTCGTAGGACAACATTATGTCCAAATAGGATGCTGAATTATTTGTCTCTGTAGTTTCTTTGACTTCAAGCTCCGAAGGATAGATACTGCTCAGGTAATCCGCGAATTTTGGATTATTGATGGACAACACATCGTCTATGTATAATGCAATGTGATGATATATGCTCCTCGAGTACTTTTGAAAAACTAGAAGAATTTTTACTCTTTCTATAACAATTCCACATTCAAAGTGGAGAGAAAGTCATTTAAATACCTCTCGTTGTCCTCCAGATGGAAGATATTTTAAGTTAGAACCATTTAAAAAATTTAACCGGATATGACTTTCTTTTCTGTTACTAGCAAACAGGAGATGCTTACGCTCCCCGGGCACCTGATCTAACTCCATTGTTCCTATGGAAATTCTAATGGTTTTGCCTTACCATTTTGACTATAAGACTGAATAACTTAAAGGTTTTTATTTTGCTTCTTTGCAGATTGATTGTATTTTAAAATTATTTGTTGTTAATATATTTTCTATGTTTTTTTTTTTTCGATGTGATGGTCTACAGAGTTCGATGTCTTTCTATTTTGTAATTGCAGATTCCACGAGTAATTATTATGTTTATAGGCTTTAGGATCTTTGAAATATGGTGTACATATAATGTCTTCATTTCATGTTTTTCAAGGTGGCGCCACTTACAATGAATTTGTTAATTCCTCAAATACCGCGACCAATGAGCGACACCCCCTCTTTTTCAATATAGAATCAGAATGTCTTAGTATCTAATGAGAAGCTATACAATGACATATGTTGTTCAAAAAAAGAAGGGAGGAGATCTCCAACAAGACCCCGTCAAAGTATTAACAGTTTCTATATAACTAAGTATTAATTCGTATTGCTCATGATGTTTTTTTTTTTGTTTAAGTATTTGTTTATGTTTTTGTTTATGTTTGCACTGGATTCTGGAGATTGTTCATTAGATAAAAAGGTCAATTAAGCTGTCTCCGTCTGTGTTGTTCTATTTTATATTATGTCAAGACTTTTGATTGTGATTCCTGGAATCTTATTTAGAATTTGTGAAATTACTCAACCAAGGATATATTTTTGATTTATTGATTGATTGATATTGTCTCTGCAAAAAAAAAATCCTGGATGATATATTGAAAACATAAAACACTTTTACACCTCGTTATTCACATTTACAAATCTTGATATCGTTGACCACACTTTAACATCTGTATCCTTAATGTTTAAAGATATTTCAAACTAGAAGAATTTATGAATTTCCCTTTTGATTTTTTGAAATATTTTCGTAATATAAACGAGAAAGGACATGTAAAGTTTATTATTCTTTTTTTCCTCGCAACATCCTTGTTTGGTTGCTCCATGTTGTACTTTTTCGAATTTTAGCCAATATGCAACTAGAGAGAGGTGCATATTAGCTCTTTTCATCATGACCAGTTAAAGTTTCCCCCAAATTTGGCTTTACATTAGCATTTATTTTGTCGCACGAACCAATCAAATTATCCCCTCGCTCTCAGAGGCTAGTATCCGAGACTTTCCGAAGTGCAATTTGGAAGGTGTCGGGTCCTAGCCTATACGAAGAAGAGCAAGGTGAAGGTCGACTTGCCTTCGCGTTTCCTTTGACACGGTTCTCGATACGGATGACAGATTACACTCAATAACAGAGAGTTGCACAGGTAAATAACATAGTTGATCATGTACTCAGGAAGAATAGACGTTTCTTGATCGATCGGTACCAAGTTTTCACCAATTGCACAAAATTTGAGCTAGAGATTGATTGAGTGAATCGGGTTATATCGTCATTCGAGTCACCCTGTGCGTTTGTTTATGTATTATAAGTGGAGAGGAGGGGGTATTTATTCTGTACTCTTTGTGTACTGTAACCCGTGTACCATGCTGAGTGGCCTAAGATTTCATTTGATAAAAGATTGTTTTCGTACGAATAAATACTATGCAAGTTACACGTATGAAAATCAATGTAAAATTTGATACTACCTTAATTTGAAATTTCAATAAATTGTCTATTCCCTGAACGGATTATCAGCACTGAAGTTACATTGAAGAAAGGAGGGGATCTCCAACAACACTAGGTTGCAGCACCCACAGCAAAATCCCAAAACACCCATGCAAAAAACACAGAACAGATACCCACAGAAAGAGACGCAAAAGGGACAAGGAACACCAACTCACAACATAGAAACATGAAACACAAAAGACTACACATAAACCAACGAGATTGAATTGCAGAAGCATATTTCAGTAAGTGCAGCAGAGAACACTCGCAAAAGACTGACACAATCACATAGAAAAGATACGCACAGCATAAGACGCAAAAGGGACAAGGAACATGAAAATAAATCATAGACACATCAAACACAAAAGACTACAATATACCAACGTGACCAATGGGCGACCGGTGCCGATTTAGGACGATCATCTGCCACGTTAGTTGCAAATGGTATGGTTATCCAGATTATGTGCACAAAACCCTCCCAATTTTCCGGTTATCCAGAGGTCTCGAAGAACGCATAATAAGAAAAGAGGGGATCTCCAACAACACCTAGTTACAGCACAAACAGAAACCTCCCAAAACACCTACTGTAAAACACAAAGAAGACACGCAGAGAAAGAGACGCAGTGGTACAAGGAACGTCAAATCAAAGAAAAACATAAAGCACAAATGACTACACATAATCCAACGAGACCAATGAGCAAACGGTGCCGACTTAGGACGGCCATCTGCCACGTTAGTAGCAGACGGTGTGTTTATCCTGGATTACGTGCGCACAACCCTCCCACTTTTTCGATTACCCAGAGGTCTCGAAGAACGTACAATGGTGGTGTATACAACCTCCTCACTGTCAGATGACCACACACAAACAAGACCGCAAAACACAGGGACCCAAGCAACACAGATGCTTATGTAAATGGATATAAAAAGAGGATATGCGTAATACAAACTGCGCTCTGTCGGCTGTTGCGGGCTCGTGTATGTTATCACCCGAGGACTGACATTCAGAGAGGACAGGTAGTCGGGGTCCTGTCTTCTCTAAAAAGGTTTGGACAGGGTCCTGTCATGGAGTCCCGTCGTCACAGTCAGGCAGAGTGCAAGAATGCACTGGTACAAGACTGTAGATTGGTCAAGTACCAAGCCCAGTGTCCGTTTGGTGACATTAGGGTCATATCCACGGTATAAAAGGCGTTTAATAATTCTGACTCATTTTTGATGGTAAGTCTGTCTACCTTTGATCCTTCTTATTGTGTTGATCATGTCACCATAAAATGCAGGTTGTGAAATACCCAAAGTAATATACCCTGTTGCTTGTATGTGTCCGAATTTCAAAAGTAGTTGACAATAATTTTTGTAAAATTTCCAGAAAGCCTTTACAAGTTTGTGAAAGCCAAAACCTTGACCTAAGAGTTTCTTGGTTATTTGTAAATTTCTATTATGAAAATGAAAGTCATCAGTACATGCTCTAGCATACCGGATGAGCTGCGAAAAATGGTACAAGCGGCTACGACACTAAACGTGTCCAGACGGCTTAAGGGATGTACTGTCCCTACCGCTGGGTTAAACACGTTTAGTGTCGTAGCCGCTTGTACCTTTTTTGTGCTACCTGTAGTATAGCATAGTAGTATAGTTTTATAGCAAAAGATCAACAGGTCTATATGAGGCATGGAACATACAAAATACAATTCATGAATTTAGATCTTACTACACAATATATAAAGACAAGATAAAGACATTATACATGCTGAACGTGAGCGAAAATAAGCAATATAAGTATAAGTAACAAACAAATGGAATCTCTTAAAGTACAAGTATGAATGAAATAAGCAACCATACATATATACACGATGGTCAAGTGGAGGAAAATACTTCACAATGACAAGATACCATGCAGGCTGAAATATTCGGACTAAAAATGAGTTGTATAAACATTCATGCATATCAGTGCCCTCAAAATGGGATTTCTGATATAATCTGAATACGTATAATTCATATGGTTTGAGAAAATAAATCAGATAATGATGTTTATTTGAAATAATTATCTCTCACACTTTGTCAAACAAGTTCGGATCAATATGGTTAGACAATGCACAACGAATATGAGACCCGTTTTCTAGTTATTATTTATGTTTAACTGTATATAAGTATCGACTAATTGCCATAAAAAAGACAGTCAATTTATAGATTTCACATTACTTGAAATACCTTCAAGTAGTCAATCTTTTTTAAAACGCAAAATAAAAATCCTTGAGTATGAATGAGCAAGATAATTATCTAAATGGAATTTGTTACCTTTAGGTGTTTTATTATGGACTTACTTCTGTAAAGGTAGTATACATACAAACAAAAACCCTGAAACAATCTTTGTATAATATATAAAAATGCATCAACTGATCTTCTTGATCGATATTTAGAAAGTAAATAGCATCTAAAAAAGTAAATTGGCACATTTTATTTGCAATTTAATTTACAGTTAAATATAGAATTTCATCTTTGCTGTTAACTTTGAACTTGTCTTAAGCTTGTAGGATTTGTTTTCCATTCCCAAACAAAATTTTGTTTCTTTGTTATAGGAATGATTCTAGATAACAAAGGAACAGAATTCATCATTGGCTTTCCCGAAAACGTTGTACATGAAGAACCACAGATGCCAGAGTTATTGATCACTTCAGATTCCCTGCATGATGTACTGGTCAACATTACGGCCCCCAGGTTTACGGACACTATTATTGACTACCATGAATCGGTATCCTATGGAATTTCGTGTCGTCTCAAGTTACCAAGAAATCTTAGTATAAATGGTACGAATATTGCTCCAAATGCTGTATATATCACTGCTGAACAGGAGGTTTCAGTTTTTGCGGTTAATACAGAACGGAATTCTAATGATGCTTTCCTTGCTTTACCAACGGACGTTTTGGGTAGAGAATATTACGCCATGACTTGGTCACCGCCTCAGAATGCCAGCGAAATTCTGATAATAGGTATTTACGATTCAACTACCGTTTATGTCCATCTCTCAAACATGTCATCTGGTATAGTAATCAAGTGGAAGGGACAAAATTTCGACCGCAATGACGTCATCACTGAAACAATTGACAGATTCGACATTTTTCAAATTCAGGTAAAAGCCGACTTGTCTGGTACTTATATTACATCAGACAAAATAATATGTGTTTTAAGTGGTAATAAAAGAACTCCCGTAGGAGAGAAGAGTGGAACGAGGGACCACCTTGTGGAAATGCTTCCTCCAATGAAAACGTTTGGTAACTCGTTTGTAACAATACCGTTCCCGAAACAAACATCCGGAGATATGTTCAAGGTGCTAGCAAGTCAAGACAATACCTTAATCTCGGTACAAAAAGATCACAAAATCTTGAATTATACCATCAAAAGTGCTGGTGAGACTTACGTTTTTGATGCACGTCAGGACGATTACTGTTATATAAAAAGTAACAAACCTGTCTTACTGGTGCAATTTGTGAAAACAGGAACCAAAAATGCGGACCCATCTATGATGATCATACTCCCGTTAAATTTGTATTCATCAAATTATGCATTTACAACTCCCACGTCGTCATATCCAGGTCGTTCCTATGATAACTACTTCATGTTTACAATAAAAGAATCAGAAAAAGATGGTCTAAAACTTGATGACTCACATATCAGTACGACTGTAACCCCAATACAAGGGACGGACTACGTAGGTGGTTACGTCAAAGTCACGCATGGTGATCATTATATAGACCACGATTCTACAAACACAACGTATGCCGGGTACCTATATGGTTCTTTAGAGCATGAGAGCTACGCCGTTCCTGTAGGGATGCGACTGGAACAGATTAATAAGAAGGTAGGTACAGATTGAAAATTACATAGTTTGTGAAGCTTACACGGAATTCATCTTGAATATACGGAAGTAAATCACGAAATTAATAAAAATAAATAAAAAACAGTAAGAATATGCTGTCATTTGAAAAAAGAAATATGCTATTACACAAGAAATATTGTTTACAATTTCGATTGTCGGATCACTAGGTCAATTTCATGCGATGATTTCGGAGCGTCAGTTGAAATAATACAAGAAAAGCCCGAAAATCGTAAAAACCTCCTCGACGAATCTTCAGGTCCAACCGCAAGCTTTTGTAAGAGATCCGCACATTTTCCTTCATATTGAATATCTTGAATTACCATATATTTTAGCGGAGCTAGTGTTGCCATGAGAACGCTATTTAAAGACAACGCTAACATCTCCATTTCTAATTGTATGTAAAATAAAGGCAACGCAAGCGTAGCATCCCCTCGCAATTGCATATTCTTTGCAATCATCAAAATGACTTTAAGCTTAAGTACGCTGTGACCTTGAACGTTGAGCCTTGACATTGAAAAGGGTTCATCATCTAGCTCCCTATGAGAAACATCTGTGGAATATTTTATGTATCTATAGTGATTTCTATGCCTTCATTGTTTTATAAGGATTTCAAGCCTGAGTTCACTGTGACCTTGACCTTTGACCCTTGACTTTAAAAATCAGAAGTGTTCATCCTCTCCCCATTGAGAACATTTGTGGAAGGTTTGATGTATCTATGATGATTGCTATGTCTTTTATGTTGTTTACAAGAATTTACAGCCTAAGTCCATTGCGACTTTGACCTTTGACCCTTGACCTTGAAAATCGAAAGGGTTCATGTTTTCCCCATGAGGAACCTTTGTGGAAGGTTTGATGTTTCTTTGATGATTCCTTTGGCTTTTGTGCTGTTCACAAAAAAAATCGGACACACCCTCAAACACGCATGATAGCGATGATATATAGATATATCCCCGAGGGGATACGAAGGCATGCGCGCTCAACCATGATAACTCTAGTCAATCGCTAAAATGTCAAAATGGTCAAGCGATTTTTGAGCAAGAGGAATTTGATTTTGCACGTCAAATCGTGTCTAAAAAATTGCGTTTCAACTGTTTAGAATCTAGTATCGCGAATTGAAAAAAATAGCTTCTGATAAATATACTTATACCTTGAAAAATAGAAACGCACATCCTATAATTAAAGTATTTTTTCAATTGAGCATAAAATTATCAATTAAATTACTGATTATTGTTTTCTTTTTTCAATACAATTATAACCGAAGATGAAACACATTTCGGTCATATTGTTTGGTAAAATATCAAGTTGACAATGCTACAATGCTGAGTAAAGCGTATTGTTTTCGGCTCCTACTGCATGGTCGCAGCTTTGGTATAGTGCTTCTGTTGTTTGACACATTTCGGTAAACATTTGTTATAACATTGGCATTGATTGTTCGATTCGTATTCTTTTTGCATTATAACCGATATACCTGAAAACTCGAATACCTTAATAGCAATTTCCGTATATCGAGGCATGCTTTCCAATAAATGATGTCGTTACTTTGTAATTTTTGTCTCTGTAGAGACCTTTTTTCTTCAGCCATTCTAACATTCACAGATTTGTAGCAGAATTGTGCTGCATGTACAATGGAATAATCAAATGAAATACTAGATTAGCTTAAGAATCACACCCAAAATTGTTAAAAAAAAACAAAAAACAAAAACAAAAAACCCAAAAAACAAAAAACCTAAAGATTTCCTGTCAAGATCTAGGAATTGTTTCTGAAAAATGTGATTGCGGAAAAGGTCAGAATGGTAGCTGCAGTAGTGTTATTTTGTGCTTTGCGAAAAAATGATCGATTAGAAATTTCAATTCAATGATTTTAAAATTTCAATTGATCAAGTGTTTGGGATATTTCATCAAATTTATAATAACTGTTTTATGACGTCATTTGAGGCAATTTATTTGAATTTTGATGAGGCTAGATTTGCTAAATACCACCAAAGAAACAAATCAAAATCCATGGTAGATCGATTTTGGTATGCTTCACAACCCTACTTATTCTAAATGAGTGCGACATTGTATTTTCATCCAAACTTCTTTATTGAAAGATTTTTAAAAATTACCTCAAATTTGATACTATTTCATAGGATGAAGAATACTGGAAACCTGTGCGTTTCTTTTTTTTCTGTCGGGTATATCAATTGTATATGAAAATTGTTCTTTCAGATAGATGATGCACCGACTGATGCAATCAATGAGAGTTCTTGCTCGATAGAGAATGTAAACACAACAACAAATTCATCAGGTAAATAATGTATGATGTAGTTACTTCCTTCTCTTGAAAAGAGCATTTTCATGCGACATGACTCTGTTACAATATCCGCAATAATAATGGAAGTATTCCAACGGAAGAAAGTTTCAATGCGCCAGACACGTGTTTCGGTTAGTAAATCCTCATCAGTGACCCTTAATTAAATGCTGGATGTATTTTCAGACATTTTATTATTTTAAATTTAAATTTAAACTTTATTTATTTTACAACGTTTAACAAACAAGTTACACAACTTATATTAATGTCTCACGTTGGCTCAGATGTTGGCGTGAGGGGGTCCAAGGAGGGACATTTTATTAGCGCCCTCTAGTTTTATTTCTTTTCAGTAAGTCAAACAAAGAAAGCACCCACACAGAGACCACAATCCACAACAGAAACCTTAGTTTAGTTTAGTTGAAATATATTTATTTTCATTATCAGAAAAGAGATTAGGCAAAAGTTATATCAACATTACATAAACCCTTTCCCTAATAAATATATAGTAAATACAATAGAAACATTGTACAACCTTCACACAAAGATTGATCATAGTAAAGAAAAATCACAAAAATGGCACCAATAAACAACCTCAGGAAAATTTTTGAAGCTGAAACAAAAGTATTACACTTTGATTAAGAGGTTCCAGGTATAGGCTAGAAGGTAATTTGAAGTTTCTACACGAATAAGAAGTGGGAGGAGCGTCAGCAAAGCCCCTTCTTATTCATGAAGAAACCCAGGAAAACTCAGGAAAGGGTTAGAAGGTAATTTGAAGTTTCTTCATGAATATTATATATCTTATTCATGAAGAAACTTCAAATTACCTTCTTACCGGCATAGATGGCAACTACCCCAGTAGTGAAGTGGTTAGCGCGTCCGGTTAGCATGCCGCATAACTTGCTGAGGGTATCGATAACAAATATGGATAATGACCATATCCTGCATACAGCTCAAAATCGATAATTCAGAAAATCAGAAACCGAAGGCATACAAAATCAGGACAAAACAGGAACCAAAGCAAACAAACAAAACCTCCACCACATGAAAAGAAGCGAACTCCCGATATGGGAGTGAGATCAGTTCGATCCACGCACATGCCACATGTATATTCTGTTCAGTTTTGTTGGATGCATGTTCCATGAAGATGGTTATTTCACAGATTCTTCACAAATAAGACTAGCAATTTCAGAAAATTTGTGATTGGCTTAGCTCAAATGTTGCTATCTAATGTTCACAAGACGTCCATTCACCACAAAGATTGAAAAGAAAAAATGTTGTTATATTATCAGGTTTTTCCATGCGTACAATTCTACTAGAATTGATTAGATTCCATAGTTTTATACAAAGTTTCTATGACAGATGAGCAGCTCTAGAATCAGAAAGTTCTCCCACAGATCTACCATCTTGTTGCAAGTACTCTATGATTTCTATCGAATATTTCATGTGTACAGTGTTGCAAAACAACAAAACTTATTTTTATTTTAGCACCGTATCAAGGAGAATTTATTTCGGCTATAGTTCCATCTATATGTGGTATGATCAATGTATTTATTTTCATTATGAATTTGTTTTATCTGAGGACAGATAAATTTTAAAGCGGGGGAAGTATGTGGTATGATCAATGTATTTATTTTCATTATGAATTTGTTCGATTTACTAGTATGTCTATCAAATGTCTTTTTCTACTATTCATTTATTTTTCCGTAATTTTGAGTTTACCGCTCTTGTTCTACTGCGCACATGGATTGAGTTGGTACACTTTTCGTACTAAAGTATTTCATTGGTCATTATACTTCTTTTCTATTGGTTGTCTCTATCCAATCACCGCTTACTTTTACTTCTCACTCTTCCTTTGTTCTCTTGATCGCTTAATTTACTTTATGTACATGCAGTATTTACGAAGTCGTTGTTGAAGGCGCCGTTCGAGTTATTGTAAATTAAATATCTTTCCGACTTGCATTATGATTTTGGTCACTGCTTTATATCTTTTGAATAAAGTATGAAAGAGACATATAGCCTTATCATTCCGCTTGGTCACATCATGGCGCTGCGAGAAAAAGAGATATCACAGAGATGTTACAGAAGAAAGCAGTGATCATCATTTATGCAAGGCACCAAGTAACGTAGTTGAAATATTTTACGGCAGAAAGTTTTGTGAACTGTTGTAAGGAGAGAAGTTACATGTTTAAACGTTCTGCAAGAAGTGATATCGTACCCTTACCTGTGATACGGATGGCTACTCACCTGTACCGATAGACTTGATTAATCTTGATTGCCAATCATTACTCCATGTACGCTATACATACCTTGATCGTACTTACCTGTATTTTGAATGACTATCTGAACTTGCATATTTATCTATATACGGATTCCACGATGCCTCTCAAGAAAGATTTAGAGAAACAGATTTTTCAATTACAACAAGAACTTGCTGACGTTCATAGTACTCGTCCTAAAGTATATGAAAATCATACTTATATTGCTAAGGATCGTAAAATTAAAACATTTTCTGGCAGTCCGAAATCAAGTAATGATATGACCGTTGATGACTGGATTGATGACATACGATTGGTATTCTGGGCTAGAAAAGCTACAAATGCCGAGAAAGTTGACATTATATATTCGCATCTTGAAGGTGAAGCAAAAGATGAAATAAAATTCCATACGACATGATCCAGAGGCAATACTCGAATGTTTACAAACTGCATTTGGTGATCCAGATAGTGTAACTGTTTTACAGCAGCGATTCTTTGAGCGTCATCAGAGGGATACAGAAACAATACGTCAATATTCGTACGTTTTACTAGACTTGTTTCAAAAAGTCAGAAAAAAGGATGATAGCGTTTTTCCTAACAAAGAGCGTACATTGTGTGAACAATTTGCAAACAGCCTATCTGATCCATTCATAAGGAAGGAGATGAAACGTTTAGTACGTAGTAATCCTGGCATGGAATTTTTTGATCTCCGAAATGAAGCTATATTACTGAGCGAGGAAGAGGAGAACAGTGTGAGCGTTCGAAAGGTGGATTTAAATGACAAGGCTGGTGAAACGAACAGTATGTGCAGCGAATCACAAAATTTAAAGCCCAAATCCGATGATCATTCAGGTATATCGTCTAACGTGGAACAACTATTAAAAGTCGTTGAAAAGCAACAAAAGCAGATTGATTCACTCACGACAACAATACACTCCACGCTGGAATTACGATCAAGCCCCACGCTGGAATTACGATCAAGCCCCACGCTGGAATAACGATCAAAGGAAATGCTACAAATGTAATCGCACAGGTCATGTTCAGCGGAATTGTCCGAATAATACCGAGGGCACTAATGAAGATTCGGGAAACAAGTAGCCTCTATTGTTACGAGTCCGCCAATAGAAGGAATTTTTAAGGGCTCTGCACAGAGTATGACTGCACTATAACATTGAAAGCTGCGAATGGATTGAATATACCTTATGTCGGTTATGTGGAGCTAGATATACGTTGTGCAGGGAAATTGTTTGAGAAAAGAGGATTCCTGATCGTAAAAGATTCCGTAGACCAATGTACGCGGAAACGCAAAGAAGTAGTTCCTGGAATAATCGGAATGAATATCATCAACGAGTGTAGGAATATTTTATTATCAAGTGACTTACCGTCAAATGGCTTTTTGACAGAGATTTTTAAATCGATTGATAGAGAGGAGAGGAAAGGAAGTCAACTATTGGAGTGGCAAGAGTTAACGGTACTTCGGCAGTACACATTCCAGGGAATACCGTAGTCGTTATTCAGTGCACTGCCCCGCACGTAGATCACGATGTTTTGATCGAGCCGTTAACCAATGTATCGCATTTACATAGACACTTGCAAATCGTGCGCACTTTCGCGCATATTGAAAGAGGATGCGTATTTGTCAGAGTTGCTAATGTTGGTGATGAGGATATATACGTCAAGCCTAGGACACGGATAGGGGTGATCTCAAAATGCGAAGCAGAGCAGAAATCTGATGTCATGTTTGAACATTCATATGTTGGTAGTTCGGAGGAGATATTTATACACATTCCAGGGAATACCGTAGTCGTTATTCAGTGCACTGCCCCGCACGTAGATCACGATGTTTTGATCGAGCCGTTAACCAATGTATCGCATTTACATAGACACTTGCAAATCGTGCGCACTTTCGCGCATATTGAAAGAGGATGCGTATTTGTCAGAGTTGCTAATGTTGGTGATGAGGATATATACGTCAAGCCTAGGACACGGATAGGGGTGATCTCAAAATGCGAAGCAGAGCAGAAATCTGATGTCATGTTTGAACATTCATATGTTGGTAGTTCGGAGGAGATATTTATTAGTCAGCAATGTGAAGTATCCGAAATTAGTACAGGGGTGGATCCAAATTTTCATTTACCCGAGGATGTTTACAGACTGAATTGTACAAAGGAAGAAAAGGATCTTATTACGAACTGTTTCCAGAAACACAGTGATGTTTTCTCCAAAGATGATGATGATATTGGCCATACGAGTACCGTTACACATAGAATTACCCTTACAGATAATCAGCCTATTTCTCAGCCATATCGTCGCATTCCACCGTCGCAATTTAATGAAGTGAAGCTACATATTCGTAAGCTGTTAAACAATAAAATCATCAGAGAAAGTACCAGCCCATTCGCTTCTCCGATCGTTCTAGTACGTAAAAAGGACAATTCGTTGAGGCTATGCGTCGATTATCGTAAATTAAATGCCAAAACTGTCAAGGACAAATTTCCGTTACCTCGTGTCGAAGAAACATTTGACGCATTACATGGGTCCGTTATGTTTTCAACGATGGACTTAACAGCCGGCTATAACCAGATTGAGGTCGCTTGTGATGACAAGGAGAAAACAGCATTTACAACTCCGTTTGGGCATTATGAGTTAAAACAGAATGCCATTTGGGCTCACGAACGCCCCTGCGACATTTCAGAGGTTAATGCAGCATTGTTTTCGAGATGAAGTTTTCAATACCTTACTCGTATTTTTGGATGACATCATTTATTCCAAGACACTGGAGGAGCATATACAACGACTCGATAAAGTATTTACCATTTTGAAAAAGCATGGACTGAAATTAAAGATGCGTAAATGTAGTTTCTTCCATCAATCTGTAAAATATCTTGGTCACGTGGTTAGCAAGGATGGAATTTCCACCGACAATGACAAGATCGAGTGCATTAAAAACTGGAAAATACCGGAAACGAGTAAAGAAGTAAAGTCTTTCCTGGGTTTTGCCGGATATTACCGGAGATTTATACGCAACTTTTCGCAAATTGCGGAGCCATTATTGGAAATTTCGAAAAATAACTTAAAGCACCCGAAAACAAAATTTGGTGACAAATGGACCGAAAAATGTCAAAAATCGTTTGATCAACTGAGAGATGTGTTGACGTCTGCACCGCTACTTGGATATGCAGATTTTACGATTCCGTTTATCGTGGAAACAGACGCGTGTGCGAATGGCCTTGGCGCAGTACTTTCCCAAATACAGAATGGACAAACTGTTGTTATCGCTTATGCCAGTCGTACGTTACGACCAAATGAGAAAGCTGCAAAGAATATGAGTAGTTTGAAACTGGAATTATTAGCATTGAAATGGTGTGTTACGGAGAAGTTCAGAGACTATTTACTCGGTAACAAGTTCACGGTTTTGACTGACAACAATCCACTGAAATATCTACAAACTGCAAAGCTTGGCGCTTATGAACAAAAGTGGGCTGCGTAACTAGCCGATTTTGATTTTGAAATCAAATACAGACCGGGCAAACATAACCGGAATGCAGATGCATTATCTCGTCTACAAAGTGCAACGGATACCGTTAGCTCGTCTGACCGTAGAGATATCATTAGTGAGTGCATCTCAGGTACTCTGATCCCTGATGATTTAAAGATTGCCCAATCAAGCGCTTTATTCATTGAGTCAGCTAGCGTGACGACCGTGAATACACTACCTACATATACTAACAATGAACTACGGGACATGCAGTCAGCGGATCCAGTTATCAGCAAATGTAGAAGTTTCATGACAGATAAAGCGTTGCCAAAACCAAGTTTTATCCGTAAACAGAATAAAAAAGTACAAATTTTGATGAGACAGTTGAAGCATTTAGAGGTTTCTGATGCTGTAATTTACAGAAAGATATGTGATCCGAAACTTGGAGATTTAAAACAACTTTTGCTTCCGGAATGCTTGAAAGAAGCCGTACTACAAAGTTTACATGATGGAAATGGTCATCAAGGCATTGAAAGGACATTCAGTTTAGTCAGAGAAAGATATTATTGGCCGAAAATGTTCGAAGATGTAAAGACTTATTGTAAAAAATGCGAAAGATGTGCAATAGCCAAGACTCCGCCTCCGAAAGTGCATACCAGCATGGGACACTTGTCGGCGACAGAACCGTTAGAATTAATTGCTGTTGATTTTACCGTATTGGAGCGAGCTCAAGGATTAGAGAATGTTTTGGTAATTACCGATGTTTTTACGAAATGGACTATAGCTGTCCCCACGAGAGACCAGACAGCGCAGACTGTAGCCAAAGTTTTGGTTAAAGAGCTTTTCTATAAATTCGGAATTTGTAAACGTTTGCATTCCGACCAAGGGAAATGTTTTGAAGCGGAAATTATACAACAGCTCTGTAAAATTTATAACATCAAAAAGTCGAGGACGACCGCATATCATCCCCAAGGAAACGGTCAATGCGAACGCTTCAATCAGACTTTGCATGACTTACTGCGTTCGTTGTCACCTGCGAGGAAAAGGAAGTGGCCGGAATATATCAAGGAGTTGGTATTTTCCTACAACGTTACACCTCATGCGTCCACAGGATACTCACCGTATTTTCTAATGTACGGACGACAGCCGAATTTACCCGTTGATTTTCTGCTTGGACGGAATTCTGATGAAAATGACGTCGATATCGATATTGATCGATGGGTCGAGTTACACTCGGAAAAGTTAAGTTTTGCATACAAGTGTGCCTTACAGGAATCGCGTAAAAACGAAAAACAGCGCAAGCAATTACATGATTCCGGGAAGTCAGAAAACGAACTTTCGGTTGGAACGAAGGTGTATATCCGAAACAGAGGAATTAAAGGTCGTGACAAAATTCAGGACAAATGGAAATCTGATCCATATATTGTCATCGGTAAACCTTTTAAATCCGTTTACACTGTGAAACCAGAGACAGATGTTGGACCGGTGAAAAATGTTAACAGGTCCGAATTGAAAGAAATTGTCTGAATTATCTTTTCATATTATATTGCATTTGTGCTGTATTTTCAGTATCTATTGTGACATTTAAATGTGATGAATATTGATGTCAATTTATTGATATTACATTTTGATTATTGAACAGTTTATCAAATGTTGTGTACATGTATATTAATTGCATTTTTGAATACATTTTTGATATTTTTGCTAAATTTTCAATATGAATTTATTTTATCTGAGGACAGATAAATTTTAAAGCGGGGGAGTATGTGGTATGATCAATGTATTTATTTTCATTATGAATTTGTTCGATTTACTAGTATGTCTATCAAATGTCTTTTTCTACTATTCATTTATTTTTCCGTAATTTTGAGTTTACCGCTCTTGTTCTACTGCGCACATGGATTGAGTTGGTACACTTTTCGTACTAAAGTATTTCATTGGTCATTATACTTCTTTTCTATTGGTTGTCTCTATCCAATCACCGCTTACTTTTACTTCTCACTCTTCCTTTGTTCTCTTGATCGCTTAATTTACTTTATGTACATGCAGTATTTACGAAGTCGTTGTTGAAGGCGCCGTTCGAGTTATTGTAAATTTAATATCTTTCCGACTTGCATTATGATTTTGGTCACTGCTTTATATCTTTTGAATAAAGTATGAAAGAGACATATAGCCTTATCATTCCGCTTGGTCACATATATGAAATAGATGACCCTTTTTATATTATGAAATAGATTACCCTTTTTTTATTATTTCTCTATAGTAGATATAGTCTACGGGCGGAAGAAAATGCCATTTTAAGAATGGAAAATATATTGGCAAGATATTATAATGTTACGTCTTCAAAATGGAATCATTTGAGAACAGATATTTGTAGCATGCACCAGACATGCACGTTTCGGGTTCTCAAACGATGAATAATGGCCAAAGACAGTGAAATGTTGTGGTTGTAGACGTGTACGTTCCAAAATATCACTCACTGTTCGTTTTCTGCTGGCTGAAGTAGGCTATTGAACGACTATATTGTTCATAGTAGACATTTTCAAGTTGGCGTTCTTCGAACTACGCACTCCGGACTTCGCATTTTAGGGGCCATATCATTGAAATCAGGAGTAATTAGAAAAGTACAAAATTGTAAAACCTGAAAGCATAGTTGACGAAATGACACTGGACAGCTTTAAATGTGTATTTTCACACATGAGAACAGATAAATTCTTCACGCAAAGTATTCTGAGTTCATTGGAATAAAATCAACATTTTGCTTTTGTGACACATTCCCTTCTAATGTTAAACGTCTTCAAATTCATTAGCATCATTTAAGAACAGATGAATTGACAGCATGAACCAGATATGCGCGTTTCGGGTACTTAACCCTCGTCAGTGATCCTCAATCTAAACAATGTGATAAGGCCAAAGAGTGTGAAAATTATTATGTTCAATATGTATCTAAGGACGTAGTAGGATTGGTGGGATATGATGCTACAGGACCCACGTTTTAGAAATTTCAAGAAATTTGGTAACTATGTTCGAAGTCCGAAGTCTGAAGTGCGAAATCCGCGAACATGAAAAGTGTTTAGTAGAACCGAACAATGATAGGAAACAACAAAAGCGGGAGCATTATTCTTGATAATGCCAGCATGACCATCAGTCAAATATGAGATATTACGGTTGGAATAATTTTGAAAGCGCTCTTTTTATGTTCTGTATAGCTCTTTATATAAAGAACTAATCTTTGTTTTGAATCATTGCTTGTCTGAATGCAGGTTACTGTGAATGTCAGTGCCAGACATATTTTGTCAGCAACAAAAAGCAGAAAGAGATAATGCCTAAACTCAAAGTGAGTAAAAAAGAGACCAGTCGATACCGAGCGTCAAAGATCAGTGTCCAGGACAACAGACCATCAGCTGTGGCTCTAGGAAGTGGCTCCGCCATTTGTCTACTGGTTATACCACTGGCGCTTATAGTCATCTCGGATATACCACTGTTGATAAAGCATATGCGGAGTGGCACAACTTCATAATTTAATAGATTTTGAGTGTATTTTTCATACATGGATACTTCACTATGTTGACATCCTCAACGAATATTCAATATGAATTCATTAAGTAAGGCAATGAAAGCCCATCATAATGAACATATTAAATATATATAAACTATTGTTATCAGTTTGAACGTTATACGTATTGATGCATTTCGTAACGATTCCCCATTATATTAAATATTTGCTTTCTCTTACAGATGAAAAAACAAATTTGGAATAAAGGCCTTCTATCCATGCCAGGTAAGGTACTATAAACTATACATTTTCTGAAAAGTTATAATGCCCACTGCTAATAATTTTCGCACTCTTGGTAATATTACATTGTTTAGATTGAAGATCACTGACGAGGGTTAAGTACCCGTGACGTGCATATCTGGTCCATGCTGAAAATTTATCTGTTCTTAATGATGCTATTGAATTTGAAGACGTTCAACATTTAAGATTAACGTTTCTTCAACTTAAGGCAATATATAGTCATTCCAAATGAAACATCGATATAATAATGACAGATTTTATATTAAGTGCAATTCTTGACTTTTAACATATGAAATGCATATGGACGTATCGTTAAAGCAATAAACTTCATTTGGATTTATAGATTATAACTTTCAATGTAAGATACAATGTATAACGTCATCAATGGAATACGAGTTGGTGTCGTCTCTATTGTTTTATCATAGGAGATAGGTTGGCATGAAAGTATAAAGATGTCTACCTGGGAATTCTTTCTTTTTCTTTTTGTAAACAGGACTTACTTCTGTAAAGGTAAAATATCTACAAATATCTTCAGAAGATATAAGTCGAGTAACTTGATGAAGTAGAAAAATATAATTTAAGAATCACGAAAAGTCCCAATCTGATTATTAAATATTTTGCTTTCATACAATTTGAATAAATTTGTTTTATGTTTTGTGATAATCTTTCTAGGGACAAACCTGGATAACAAAGGAACAGAATTTATCATTGGCTTTCCTGAAAACTTGAGCTATCGGCCAGCAACGCCAGTATTGTTAATAAATACGGAGTCCTCCGACGACGTACTAGTCCATATCACAGCTCCCAAATTTACGGGTACTATTATTGATCATCATAAATATGTATCTTCTGAAAAATCATGGCGTCTCAAGTTACTAAGGAAACTTCGTATAAAGGGTACGGATATTGTTCCCAATGCTTTATATATCACTGCTGAACAGGAGGTTTCAGTGTTTGCTGTAAATCCAGAACAGCATTCTAATGACGCATTTCTTGCTCTACCAACGGACGTTTTGGGTAGGGAATACTACGCAATGACGTGGTTTCAATCAACACAAACAAACAATACAAACGAGATCCTTATTATAGGTATCAATGATTCAACTATCCTGGATATTCATCTTCCAAACTTACCCAAAAATATTGAAATTATATTGAAAGGAAGAAAGTATGGCAGCAATGGCATCATCACGGAAACTATAAACAGATATGATATTTTCCAAATCCAGGCTTTGACAGAGTTGTCGGGAACTCATATCACTTCAAACAAAGTAATTGGAGTTGTAAGTGGTAACGTAAGAACTTATGTAGGTGGTAAGCTCGAATTTGGGGATCACCTTGTGGAAATGCTTCCTCCTGTTAATACGTATGGTAAGACGTTTATAACCGTTCCATTCCCAGAACAGATTTCAGGAGATATATAAAAGGTACTAGCAAGTCAAAACAATTCCTTAATCACAATCCAAAAAGGTCGAGATATTTCAAATTACACTATCCAAACTGCTGGTGAGACCTATGTCTTTGATTTTCTCCAAAGTCGAAACGTTCACTGTTTTATAAGAAGTAACAAGCCTGTTTTGCTGATGCAATTTGTGAAAAGTCAGGATGTTCCAAATAGAGGGAGAACAGATCCATCTATGATGACTATACCACCGTTCGAATTGTATTCATCTAATTATTCATTTACTACTCCCAAATCCGCAAATACTAAATCCTACGTAAATTACTTCATGTTCACCATAAAAGCAGACAACAAAGACGGACTAAGGCTGGATGGAACGCCTATAATAACGTCTAATGCGGTCATAGATGGTACAGACTATGTGGGAGGTTACATCAGACTGAAGGACGGAATTCATCACGTATATCACGACTCACCTAGCGCATCGTTTGCCGGTTATCTGTTCGGTGTTGTTACCCATGAAAGCTATGCTGTTCCTGTTGGAATGCGAATGAAACGTATCAATACGGTAGGTACGACAGATCTGAATCAATATATGCTCCCCTTTGACGTGCCTTACTTTTTATTTTATTGAGTTACTAAAGGACATTGTTAAAAATGAGCATTGTTGACAATGCCCGAATAGACATAGGAAATAAAACACGTCAAAAATGGAATGGAACTTTAGATGACATTACTTCTTCAACCGTCTTTCTAGATTATTCTCATGTTTATCGGTTTGTCCATTCTGAAGAAATTTGTCAAAGGAGGGTAACCTTCAGAACCTACTTTTGTCTATGGCTGTAACACCTATTGACGGACCCGGACCGAAATCAGCACTTGCAGAGGACTATTGGTACTTTATATTTACCCCAACTCTGACAACTTAGATGGGGAATCCCGTATATCGACTGGCTGATACCGGTCACGCGGAGACAGGTTGCATATTTTACCCCACCTCTGACAAGTTTGCCTGGAAATCCCGGATAGCGATTGGTTAATGACGGTCACACGAAGACGTGGTATATTTTATACAGGGTGCCTAGCCTTTCATAACAGACCCCTTAATTGTGACGTCACAATGCTAACCTTCAAGTTGAAGTCGAAAAGTAAACAGACAATGACGTCCCAACACTTCATGAAATTATCAAAATATGTCATCGGTTGGGGGGGGGGGGTAAACTCGTTACCTAGTTACAGGGGATGCTTTTAGTTACCTAGTCATCTAGTGTCATGGTATTATTAGTCCGTCGATGCTAAATTTGGTGCTTTATTGTGAGTGTTCTTGAGATTATAGTCAGGATCTTCTTAATCTCCCTAGTATACATTATTACGGTTCCAGACAGGTAATATGGTCTGATAAACCTTGACTGTAATTTATATTCCCCGAGTCGAGGGTATATCTGTCTGGAACCGTAAAAATGTTTGCCATACTGCAATTCGCTTATAAATTGTCATTTCAAACGTCGACAGAAAAGTTTTTAATTGTTGATGGATTGTAAAATTTTCATCACCATAGAAGATGTATCCGTAAATGTTATTCAAAATGAATAAACCATGAATGAAATTCACTTAAGCTGAAAATAAAATTAAAGGATCTGAAGCAAGATTGAGAGGAAATTTCAAAACAATTGAACGTTTTTACGGGAAAAGCTCGCTTTGACGTCACGAAACAATTAGGTATCCTTGACGTCACAAAATTCCATATTTACGACTGCAGACGGGTAACATAGTCTCATATTATTACAGATAAACAACCAATGACATTCCTAGAAATTTATTTGCAGTACTAGTGTGACAAAATGTTTTACCTCATTTTGGATATTACCGATATTCGAACAGATAACTACCACAAAAATCCTCATCTTTTTGAAAATCCAAGTTCTAAGTGTGAAAGATATTTCAAATTCAAGTTACGTAATTTACATGAAAAATATGTCTTCGCGCCTGCAGACAAAGCAGCCAACAACACCATAATCATTTGAAAACGCTACTACATATCAACTTTAGTTTCGGAACTTTCATTTACTAATACTTATATCGAAAGCAATGAAAGTGTTCCCAACATTTTGAGCAAAAATAACATTGAAATTTCTTCATTTAATATCCCTATTTCTAAATTGGATCTCCTAACAATATACTACATACCAACATTTCACAAATCTCCTTACAAATTTCGATACATTGCTAATTCTAGCAACTGCTCAACTACAATTTTGTCTAGAAATCTGACGTCAGCACTCACGGCTGTAAAGGATCACTTGGTAAAATACTGTGAAACTGTCATGAACAGGAATGGTGTAAACTTAGTTTGGTCTATTAAAAATTCAGAGGGGAAAACTTATATTTGTACATCTGAATCGAAGGGTTTCTTTTCCGCCACTGATTACAAATCATACAAATTATGGACACGTTGTGACCTGTGTATATATTGCCTTGTTTTTGACAACATTTATGTGAGATTTGGTGAAAAACTCTACAAGCAGGTCGTTGGGATTCCTACGGGTTCTAATTGTGTGCCTCTTGTTGCGGATTTATTTTTATACACGTATGGAAAGGAATTAATCCAAAATCTTCAAAAGCAAAGAAAAATCATGATGTGAAATGTTCCATTGGTACTTCTGGATGATATTCTTACTATCGACAATCTTAATTTAGAAAAGTATAAAAATGTTATTTATCTTTAAGAATTGATTCTAAACAAGGCAAACGCTACAAACATAGAAACACCATTTTTGGACCTATATCAAAATTGTTCAATAAGAGATTCATACAAGTGTGTATGACAAAAGAGATTATTTTGGATTCAACATAGTAAATTTCCCCTGTCTTGGCGATGAAGTTCCTAGATTACCGTCCTATGGTATCTACATTTCACAGCTCATCCGGTATGCTAGAGCATGTACTGATGTTTTGGACTTTCAAAGTAGAAATTTACAAATTACGAAGAAACTTTTAGGTCAGAGGTTTTGCTTTCACAAACTAGTAAAGACTTTCTGGAAAATTTACAAAAATTATTGTCAACTTCTTTTGATGTATTAGTATATTAAAGTATATTACTTTGGGTATTTCACAACCTGAATTTTATGGTGACATGATTAACAAAATTAGGAGGATCAAAGTATCCCTCTGTAAAACACTACTGTATACGTATAATCATTCACGGTGTATCAACCTTCACTACTTTCGCGGTCAGCTTCATACCGCAAAAGTTTGTCTCAAGGAATTTGAATTCCATTTTCCAGCTAATGTTGCCAGCTAAAAAGCTGTCCAAATCTCGGCGGAGAAGATGAATGATGAATCCGATGAATGACCGTAATTCTTGGATGAATGATTTTGGGCACTCTTCAGCAAGCAGAAAACTGACTCTTTTGATATGTCTTCTTTTTTTATGTATATTTACAAAGTTTTTGTGTTACGTAGGTCACCTACAAATTATTGTCTAGTTTGTTATGTTACCTTACAGCAAGAAGGTTTTTTTTTCATACAACACTGCCAACAGCTGTATGTCTAGAAAGACTTGCGTATCCAGGTTTTTGCACGCAACCCGGACAATGCAAAAAGAAGCAGCATTAGACACAACAACACGCTCAAACACTAACACCGTGAAATCCAATAAACAAATAAAGCATACATACAAAAACATGAAACACGAGGGATGATATATAAACCGAGACAGACCTCTGTGCTTCCGGTGCCTACTTCAAAGAACCATCTGCTATATAATGGCGAATGGTGTAGGCACCGGAAGCACAAAGGTCTGTCTCGGTTTATATATCATCCCTCGTGTTTCATGTTTTTGTATGTGTGTTTTATTTGTTTATTGGGTTTCATCTAGACAGACTTGCGTATCCAGGTAAGAGGGTAGGTTTTTTTTGCACGCAATCCGGACAATGCAAAAAGAAGCAGCATTAGACACAACAACACGCTGGGTTCCGATCTTATCAATGCGATTTCAATGTGATAAATCAGTACTTACATCTCCAATATTTTGTTAACGTCTGTTATTCTGATAATGTGTAAAATGTCCCTTTCATACAGATCTTTCATTTAATATTTTGCCTTTACTTTTTCGCAGGTGAACAAGAAACCAAAAGTGAATACAGGAGTTTCAGTTTGTGTACAATCAAGTGGCGTAGCTACCATGGATGAATTTATGTTCACTTCTATACATTTCTCAACTCATCCGATACACGAAGAAAGAAAATTGAAGTGTTTTAACTCTTCACCTACTTGAACACAATTTCAAATTATTTTAATGCACCAGGCAATTGTTTCGGTTAATAAATCCTCATCACTGATACCTCAACACAAAGTAACACACACACACTTAATTTAGTAACACCCTCCAGTTTGATTTTGTTTTGTTTTTTTTTTTTTTGTTTGCTCAAAATATCCAAGAAAAGACTTTCTGAAATTCGAACCTTTACAAGCAGGAAAGTATATCATTTTGGGAATTTCACAATCTGATAATGGTAAAATAAGGGGGATCAAGGATTTTGGGAATTTAACAATGTGATAATAACAAAATTAGGGGGGTCAAGGATTTTGGAAATTTTACAATCTGATAATAATAAAATTAGGGGGATCTAGGGTGGACAGAAATTCCCTTGGAAAATATCCTGTGGATATGATCCCTGCTGTCACATGACAGGTACTTGGCATGATGCCTGATCAATCTATAGTTTTGTATCAGCGCATTTTTAAGAATTGCATTATGGCTGACACTGACGACGGTACTCCATGATGGATCCTATCCAAACCTCGTAAGAAAAGAAAGGGCCCTGAACACCTGTTCTCTCTGAATGTCGTTCGGACTCCTCGTACGATCACAAAAATGAGACATCTGTGTAGCGGAAAAGTGGGAGGATTGTGCGGACGTACTAAAGGTTACAACACCATCTGCTGCTCGTGTTAGGTGACGGCCCTAAGTCGGCAACGATTGCCAAATTGGTCTCGATGGTTTATGTGTTGTCTTTTGTATTTGGTGTTTTGATGTCGTGTTTGGTACTTCCATGATAAAAATGAACAAATTACAACGAAAGTTATCAGTCAAAGATTTAGATATAATTATTTTGTAAAATCTTTTAGGAAATGTTACAACTAGTCTGAACTTCTTTCAAAATTGTGGACAACTCCAAATTCAGAATGTATCAATCGGAATTTCAGTTCCTTCTTTTTACGGTGACCTAGTAAACAAAATCAGAAGATTCAAAGGCAGATCATACTTAAAATACAAATGTAAGAAAATAGTCGGTCGCCTGCTTTACCGAGGATATGATCCCACGATCATCAAAAGAACACTGGGCATGGTACTGGACCAATCTACAGTTTTGTACCAGTGTCTTTCCCAAGAATGCACACTGTCCAACCGTGACGACAGGACTCCATGACGGGCCTCGCTTAAGACTGGGCCCTGATTCTCTGTCCTATCTGAGAGTTGGTCAGACTTCTCGGGTGATTGAACTTAAGGTAGAGTATCCCTCAGGTCTCAGATGCTCCTATTTCCTTAATAACAATTTTTAACAATATTTTCATTACCATATATTCAAAGTTTATGTTAAACCTGATATACAAACAAAATATAATTCATGGTTTCATGATTATACCGAGAACTTAGCGGTTTGAACTTTAACATTTGACCCAATGGGAAAGTAAGAAAAATTCCTTTTTTAAAGGTGATAAAATGTAAATATTAAAGTTTCTTTTCCCAAAACCATATTAGTTTGATAATCCGAGCAATATTCTGAAGAAAAAAATTAGGGTACCCAGGAAAAAGATGACCAGCAATTCCGACCTGAGAGCTATATGCATACCATTGAATTTTTAGGTCCATTAACATATAATTTGTTTTACAAGATGCCGTTTTGCATCGATGGAGACCCCTGTGTATCCGGATAAGTGGTAGGGTTGTTCGCACGTAATCCGGATAACAAACCAATTGCAAATAGCAGATGGCTGTCCAAACTCGGCGCCGGGTGCACATTGGTCCCCTTCCCCTTTATGTGTTGTCATTAATGTTTGATGTTTCTGTACGTCTTTTTCGACTGTTATGTATCATGTGCTAGTGAATATTGTTGTGTCTTTTTCCGATTTGTAGTTTTGTCTGATGTCATTTATGTGTCACTCTCTTGTGGGTTTGTCTCTCTGGGTGAGTGCAGGGTGGTCATGCTGAAGATCATTCTCTTTTCATCTTTCCCCTTTTGCGTCTCTTGTTGTGTATGGCTACTCCGTGTTTTCGCTTTAATGTGTTTTGCAGTTGGTGATTGTTGTCTCTTGTTAGAGACCACCTCCTTTCCTACAGCTTGCATATTTTGAAATATTTGTGCATTTCTGATAAAGCTCTTTGTTTGTTTCTTTATAAAGAGAATAATATGCAATTGCTATATATTACGTTGATTTCTCAAGAAAAAAACCCACTATGCCTTATAAAAGCACTGCCGTGAAATGGTTGTAACGACAATTAATTCCTAAGAAGCCATATTAAGCATGAAAGCATTAACTTTATTTTGCATCAGGAATATCACTTTACTCTGTCCTTCTATGAGATCACTTTACTATTCAAGAAATATTTTGCATTCTTCATTTAAGTAATTAAGTCTTACTTTGTACCATTTTTTTTATTCAATACAGATAATTGTGAGTGCCAGTGCACCACATCTTTTGTCAGCAATAAAAAGCTGAATGAGACGAGACCGAAACTCAAAGTGAGTAAAAAAGAGACAAGTCGATATCGCGCGTCAAAGATCAGTGTCCAGGATAACAGACCATCAGCTGTGGCTCTAGGAAGTGGCTTCGCCATTTGTCTCCTGGTTATACCACTGGCGCTTATAGTCATCTCAGATGTACCACTGTTGATAAAGCATATGAGGAGTCGCACAGCTTAATTCCATATTATGGACTGATGTCTCAAAATGAATCTTTGATTTCATAGGATATTTAGTACTATTTACCTACAATGCATTCCGCAATATTATTGGACTGTTATATATAAGGTAAAACATCCTTCTTGTTTCTATGAAGCTGTGTAATTGTCTACGTCTGTTTTTAGCTTAAGATGGTTCTGGGGTTTTTTTTTTCAAGTAATTCTCAGCCTTTCGTGATTTTTGGAATCTGAAAAGTGTCCATTGTATATTAGATAAAACATTCTTCTTGTTACATACATAGTATCTTATATAAAATTTAATGGGTTTGTCAGTCTCAGAGTCGAGAGGTAAGGTACAATCATTACAATTTCCATTGGAAAGCTGTTAAAATTTGAAAATGCCGTTCAAACAAATATCGAGCTATGTATACATAATACATGAACAAGCTTCAATAGAAAGTATTTTTGAGAAATCAATAGCTTTTTTACTCTTTTGATAACAATTTCACATTCAAAGTGGAGAGAAATTCCAAAGTCATTAAAATACCTGAACATCTCGTTGTCCTCTATGTTTGAAGATATCTTAGCTATAGGCTAGAACCATTTAAAAAATTAACCGGACATGACTTTCTTTTTTGTACGGCTAAAGTAACGGGTGTTACTAACAAACAGGAGATGCTTACACTCCCCGGGCACCTGATCTCAAATCCATTGTTGCTATGGAAATTCTAATGATTTTGCCTTACCATCTCGATTATGAGACGAAATAATTTATAGGTGTTTATTAAGTCTGTGTTAGTATCTAATGAGAAGCTATACAATGACATATGTTGTTCTAAGTATAAACTATATAACAAAGAATTCATTCAAATTAGAGTTTGCTCATGTAAGAGTGCATTTTTTTTTTGTTATTTTTCCTTAAACATGTTAAAGGTGTAGAGTCGTATTGCTCATTATGGTTTTTTGTTTATGTTTTTGTTTATGTTTATGTTTGCACTGGATTCTGGAGATTGTTCATTAGATATTAAAGGTCTATGAAGCTGTCTCCGTCTGTGTTGTTCTATTTTATATTATGTCAAGAATTTTGATTGTGATTCCTGGAATCTTACTTAGAATTTATGTTTGACTTTTAATTTTTTTATTAACTGATTCACTAGCGAAATTAGTCAAAGCTAATTCAAGTGATTGTGGTTGATTATAATAAAACTTTCTTTTATGATAGAAAATTCTTATTATCATAGCAGGGCGACATACTGAGAAATTACTCAAACAAGGATATATTGTTGATTGATTGATTGATATTGTTGCTGCAAAAAAATACATGGATGACATATTGAAAATATAAAACACTTTTACACCTCATTATTCACATTAACAAATCTCGATATCGTTGACCACACGAAAACATCTGAATCCTAAATGTTTCCAAGCAACATCCTGGTTTGGTTGCTCCATGTTGTACTTTTTCGTATTTATAGCCAATATGCAACTAGGGAGAGGAGCATATTAGCTCTTTTCATCATGACCAGTTGCAGTTTCCCCCAAATTTGTCTTTACATTGGCATTTATTTAAGAATAACATCTAGCTAGCCGTGGTTTGTTGTCCAGTAATTCCCCGAGTCGCATTAACCAATTAAATTATCACCGAGCCACAAAGCGGAGAGAGGATAATTTGATTGGTTCGTGCGACGAGGGTAATTACAGGACAACAAATCACAGCTAGCTATTTGTTATTCCTATTCTAATATTGTTCTGCACGAGTTCTATAGCACGTGCATAGGCGGAACTTATCGAACTGGAAGATTGTTGGAGATATGTTAAAATTCAAAATAAAATAACAAAATACCATAACAGGAGATATGCAAATAGCTTCAGAGTGTATAGAAGAGGTACTTTATACCAAAATCTAATTGAGGCTTCGTCATTACTAGTAATGATAGGGATGTATTCTGGTAAGAAATAGCTCCATATTCAATGTACCCTGAAGTCGATAATTTCTTATTTGTGAATAATATAATACCAAGCTGTTCCCACAGCAAAGTTGTTTGGCTTCACTGTTCTCCTTCTGACAAAAATAGACGAGATAGCAACATATGATGTACATGTAAGATAGCAACATATGATGTACATGTAAGATAGCAATATATAATGTACATGTAAGATAGCAACATATGATGAACACGTAAGATAGCAACATATGATGTACATGTATACAAGTGGTGTTCTTGTGTTACAGGCAACACGACAATGTCAACAAAAGCTATGGTTGAATCCGCTCTGTATCTCTTCACTCTGAAAAAAGGGAGGGGATCTCAAACAAGACCCTGTTGCAGCACCAACAGCATAACAACAAAACATCCGATGCAAAAACACAAAAGACGAGCATAGTATGAGACGGAAAAGAGATATACGAAATGTAAACATCGAACACAAAAGACTACACATAAACCGACGAGACAAATGGGCAACCGGTGCCGACTTTGGACGGCCTTTTGCCACGCAAGTAGCAAATGGTGTGGTTATCCTGGATTACGTGCGCACAACCCTCTCACTTCTCCAATTACCCAGAGGTCTCGAAGAACGTACAATTGTGGTGTAAAACAACTCCACAGTGTAAGGTGACCTCACACAAACAAGACCGCAAAACGTAGAGGCCCAAACAACACAGATGAATATGTAAATGGATATAAAAAGTGGGCGTGCGTAATACAGTCCGTGCTTTGCCGGCTGTAGCAAGCTCATGTATGTAATCACCCGAGGAGTCCGACTGATATACAGAGAGGACTGGTGGTCGGGGCCCTGTCTTCTCTAAAGAGGTTTGGACAGGGCCCGTCATGGACTCAGTAAGAGTGCAAGCCTCAAGAATGCGTTGGTACAAGACTGTATATTGGTCAAATATCAAGCCTAGTGTCCGTCTGGTGACATTAGGATCATATTCACGGTATAAAAGGTGTTTGATGATTCTTACGCATTTTCATTGTTATGCTGCCTACCTTTGATCTTTCTTATTTTGTTCATCACATCACCATAAAAGACAGGTTGTGTAATACCCAAAGTAATGTACTCTGTTGCGTGTATAGATTCAAATTTTAAAAGAAGTTGACAGTAATTTCTGTAAAATTTCCAGAAAGTCTTAACTTGTTTATGAAAGCCTTGACCTAAAATTGTTTTGGTAATTTGTAAATTTCTACTGTGAAAATCCAAAAAATCAGTACATGCTCAAGCGTACCGGATGAGCTGTGATATGTAAATGCCGTATGACGGTAATTTGGAACATCACCGTCAAGCCAGGGAAAATTTTCTATGTTGAATCTAAAACCATCCCTTTTGTCATGTACACTTTTATGAATCTTTCTGTTTATGATATTAAGGTCCAAAAATGGCGTTTCTGTATTTGTATCATTTGCTTCGTTAAGTGTTAATTCATGTTGATAAATTCATTCTTATATAATTCAAAAGCAGGATTGTCAATAGTTAGAATATCATCCAGATACCTGGAAGTACTGTTGCAACATTTCAGATCATCAAATTTTCTTTGGTTTTGAAGGTTTTGGATAAGTTCTTTTTCATAAGTGTATAAAAATAAATATGCAACAAGAGGCACATAGTTAGTACCCATAGGAATTCCTGCAACCTGCTTGTATAGATCCTCACCAAATCTAACATATATATTGTCCAAGAGGAAGGACAAGGCATTACACAGGTCACTACATGTCCATGATTTGTATAATTTGTAGTCTGTCGAGGAAAAGAAACCCTTCGATTCAGATGTACAAATGTAAGTTTTCCGCTCTCGATCAAAACACCATTTAATGAGACTAGATAATCGATCTTTAATTTTTCTTGTCACGAGGAAGTGTGGTGAACATATTAGAGAAGTCGTATGAAGAAATCGTATTGGCTTGGAAATTTCCAGATTTCATTTTGTCATTCACATCCCCTGAATTCTTAATAGACCAAAATAAATTTACATCGTTCCTGTTTAGAACCGTTTCACAATATCTAATTACGTGTTCTTTAATAGCAGTAAGTGCTGACGTCAGATTTCGAGACAAAATTGTAGTGGAGCAGTTACTAAAATTAGCAATAAATCGAAATTTGAAAGTTTCAGTTGCAGTCACAACCATTGAATAAATACACTACCCACCATGAATAAGTATCCAGGTTGAAAAAAACATCAGAAATTTCACGTAAAGCTCAACTCAATCCTTTACATTCTGTACAAGAAGCCGTTTCGTTTTGTAGCTGTGAACGTTTACATGATTTCTAAACGTGTACATGGACTTCTATACTTATACTTGAAAGATCGTCTTTATTACTCTAAATATATAAGTTAATCAAACACGGTGATTCCTTAGCGTAGTCAGGTCAGGAAGCGGCGTCGATAATTTCGGAGGTACTTTATTTTAACATATGTATTTAAGCCGAAAGAAAAGCTGTGTAATAGAGCCGATATCTCTGACAAAATTGACACCCACTCTACCGTATCTTTCTCATTCATTGATGTCTTTTTCCCTGTCACTGCTGTCTTTTTCTCTATGATATATATGACTTCGAATCCTGAATCCTGTGTCCTCCTTGTCGACACAACCGACGTTTTTGTAACATGTACTGTAGTAGATTGTCTCGGATCCGGATTTCACCCTTTTAGAACTGACTGGCCGGTTGAGTGACCCTGACCTTTCAAGTAGGAGAGCTTTCGCGTGATCCCCCGTGATTCGCCCACTTCAGTGCTAGATGCGACTCAGGATAGACGCACCTTTACGCAGGTTAACAATTTTATTGTATATTGATATATTTTATACCTATTGTAGCGGCCCCAGCCCCCATGCTGCAATACTGGCGTTGCGAGCTAGTGTCGTTCCTGTGTATTAATGGAAATTTCACGATTTAATTGAATTTGTTTTTGTCGCCGCGACTTAGAAAATTTTCATGTCGACATCGTGGATGAAGATTTTTTTTCTTCATCAGGTTAAGCGTTTATTTCGGTAGACGGGTTTGTCTGTCTAGGACGTTTTCTGCAATTTTGAGCATTTTTTCTCGGACCGCTTGTTGGCTCGTTTGCACTTGCGAAACGTGGGATACAAATCGTTCATGCGTTGGGCTTTTATAGTTTGAGATTTCGAGGATTTTGTTTATTTTATTTCAGTTTTGTTTTTCAAAATCATTATTGTATTTCTTTGTTACAATTATTCAAAACAAAGATGTCAGAAGGAAGCAAAATTTTGATTAACTTTGCCAGCGAGAAAGACTTCACTTCCATGTGTAGGTCAGGCAACAGCAAAGTCAAATTTGACATTCAGAGAGACAAAAGGAAATATAGATGATGAAACTTTTGAAACAGTTCGACACCTAAGAGTCACCCCTGAGCTTTTAGGTCTTGTAG
Organism: Pinctada imbricata; assembly: GCA_033119305.1. NCBI lineage: Eukaryota > Metazoa > Mollusca > Bivalvia > Pterioida > Pteriidae > Pinctada > Pinctada imbricata. The sequence continues at coordinate 56,250,725 of VSWD01000006.1, read as the reverse complement.
ACTTCAAACATATATTGACCTTGAAAACATACTAGTCTCTCTCAATGAAACAAATAAACCAGATTCAGTTCCAATATAATCAAAAGAATCCAAGATTACTCAACAAATTATTGAAGATGTTGGTGAAATAGGAATCAGGAAAACCATCAAGCTGAGAAAAAAATTCAGAAAAATGAAGAAGGAGATAAAGGTACGGTAGATAAAAACAAAGCCCCCAAATCTGAACTATCTCTCATTACAAATTTTACTGCATTTCAGCCAACACCGAGTCCACAGGCAAATGCAGATGTAAAAACCATTTTACAAAATCAATCAGATGGTAATGGCCAGATTGGTTATATTGGAGTGAATGACGATAGTTTATCTCGCCCTATACAAAATCAGGCAAACCATCCGGAAAAACCAATGCTAAAGGGGCTATTTGATATGATGATAGTATGCATGTCAAGCCTAAAGGTCTATAAGGTAAGGCTCCCCTCCGCCTGTCATTTATATGGTCGGAATGACAGACGGAGGTATGCCGAACCTTTTTAGCCAACTACACCACACAGTATAACTCCGCCTGTCAATTATCCATATAGGGGTATGCACAGCAGACAAGGTTTTCCTGCTAGAGGTTGGGCCAGGTGCCCGGGAGGAGTAAGCATCCCCTGTTGGCTAGCCGCACCCGCCGTCGATGTTTAAGCACGAAAATGAAAACAATATATAGAAATCATGCACTGTATGACGTTATGTCTATATAGAAAGACATGTGTATATAGACGCTATGTCTATATACTACGATGGCCGATATGGGCCTCTGAAAAAGTAACCATGAGTTATGTTTGACTTGCCGGCATTTCTTAGTTGCCGGCATTTCTTACAGACAAAATTAAACCATGAGTTGTGTTTGACATGCCGGCATTTCTTAGTTGCCGGCATTTCTTACAGGCAAATTAAACATTAATGAAAAAGTAGGTGACCTCGTTTTTCTTTGATATGTTGATAATACCTGTCTTCGTCAGCATCATTTTTAGATCCTGCCGCGAGAAATATTCATATTATTCTGGATTTTTTTTTGTAGTAAAACCCCCTCTCCAGGCCATCCCATAAAACGATATATTGTTGATAACCCGGAAAGGAGGCTTTCTTCTACATATTGAATGTTAATTTTTCCGGTGAAAGTAAAAGGGAGTGCAAGGGGGGGTATACATATTCCTGATACGACAACTGACATTTCATCACCCAATGAAATTTGAAAAATAAACATTTAAAAGTTTAATTGAATTGAATAATTAAGATACATGTAAATCTTACAGTATGTAAATACTCAGTTCAGACAAAAGCAAATTCTTTTTTTAATCAAGTTTTAATGGTTTGTGCCCACAGTTTTCTTGTCAGAGTTATCTTTTCCTTGGTTTTCGTCAAGGTCCAAGGACTTTCGATATAATTTTATACATAGATTAAGATTACATCACTTGATCTCTTCTCAACTGTCATTTATGTTTCAAAATTAAGCATTGTGATTTCATGTTTACTGATTGTTTTGTGACATCAAACCGGCCGACATTGAGAGTTGTTTCCTCACATTTACGAGTTCTTTGCATGCTGTCGATCCAGAAATTTTCTATAAAAACATCCCCTCTTCTGTAGATGATTATGGATTAAAAGATGCTGACGTAGACAGGTATTATCAACATATCAAAGAAAAACGAGGTCACCTACTTTTTCATTAATGTTTAATTTGCCTGTAAGAAATGCCGGCAACTAAGAAATGCCGGCATGTCAAACACAACTCATGGTTTAATTTTGCCTGTAAGAAATGCCGGCAACTAAGAAATGCCGGCAAGTCAAACAAAACTCATGGTTTAATTTTGTCTGTAAGAAATGCCGGCAACTAGGAAATGCCGGCAAGTCAAACATAACTCATGGTTACTTTTTCAGAGGCCCATATCGGCCATCGTAATATACACATGCAGCATGTACAACAACCAATCGTTACAACAACCAATGCAACTGGAGCAACAAGAATTGCCAGAAATACCGCTTATACAGCAACCTTTGCAACAACAGCAACAAACCACCACCAGATCCATCAATTCGTCAAAACCGAAATCAAAACAATGAGGTCACAAGGTAGAGATAATAGGAAGGATGGACGACTGGATAGAATTGACCCTTCCGATTGCGGGAAAAAAATGCAAAACTTCGCGACGTCACAATGTTTTTACCTCGGACAAACAAGCTTCGAACCTCGGTCAAACATCGAAATTGCATTGTGAATTCATAGAATTTCTCAAATTTTTCCCGCGTTCGGAAAGGTCTATTGTCTCCTTGCCAAAGACATTACGGTATAACGGCTCTGAAATTTGGTTGGCATTTAAACAGAAATTTACTCTTACGCACAAATGCGTTAAAGAAGATACTGACGATAATCTCAACAGCACTCACAATAGAGCACTAAATTGAGCACCGACGGACCCCTAGCAAGCTAGAGGTGGGACCAGGTGCCCGGGAGGAGTAAACATCTCCTGTTGGCTAGCCGCACCCGCCGTCGATGATCATGCACGAAAATGAAAACATATGAAAAACATGAATTGCACTGTCTGAGGTCATTTCTATGTAGAAAGTGCTATGGCGACCATGTCAGGGAAAGTATTCAAAACACTTACTGTCAAACCCCTCGCGGGGAACTTTTTTACGAGCTCCACACGGCAAAGGGCATAAGTGTGACACAAATGCGTTAAAGAAGATCCTGACGATAATCTCAACAGCACTCACAATAGAGCACCAAATTGAGCACCGACGGACCCCTAGCAAGCTAGAGGTGGGACCAGGTGTCCGGGAGGAGTAAGCATCCCCTGTTGGCCAGCCGCACCCGCCGTCGATGATCATGCACGAAAATGAAAGCATATGAAAAACATGAATTGCACTGTCTGAGGTCATTTCTATGTAGAAAGTGCTATGGCGACCATGTCAGGGAAAGTATTCAAAACACTTACTGTCAAACCCCTCGCGGGGATCTTTTTTACGAGCTCCACACGGCAAAGGGCATAAGTGTGACACAAATGAGTTAAAGAAGATCCTGACGATAATCTCAACAGCACTCACAATAGAGCACAAAATTAAACATCGACGGACTCCTAGCAAGCTAGAGGTGGGACCAGGTGCCCGGGAGGAGTAAGCATCCCCTGTTGGCTAGCCGCACCCGCCGTCGATGTGAATGAAGCATGGAAATGAGAATATATAAACTTCATGCACTGACTGAGGTTATGTCTATATAGAAAGTGCTATGGCGACCCTAGATGAGTCAAAGGATTACTTGTGTTGGTGTTAAGAAGGAAAAGCAAGTACGTATCTTGTCATAATTCAGCAGCGTAACAACGATATTGACTACAACGCTGTTCTGCTGAAAATGGACAAACGTTTTGGCGTCAAAGAAATTCCGGAAACAGCACCGGTAAAACTTGCGACTTTAAAGCAAAATTCAATCGAAGGTATCGAAGAGTGGGGTGACAGGGTTTTACAGCTAGCTACCAAAGCTTATCAACACCTACCTGATGATTTCATGTATCAGCAAGCGATCAAACGCATATGCCATTGATGCCTTGACGGGGAAGCTGGTTAATATGTGGTCAACTTGAATTTGACGTCAATAGAAACCGTCATTGACCGAATAAAGCGGTATCAACACAACCACAATGCAATACATGATCGACAAAAACGAGAGGTAAGAGAATGAGATGTCTGGATGACGAGGCACTTGCTGTCGGAATACCTTCAGCAGTTGTTTGTCAAACACACAAAATTCCAATTAAAGACAGCAGTCCAAACTTTGGTCAGAGGTTTGACATTTTAGTAGAAAAAATGGTAGTCATTATGGAACAATGCAAAGAGTTTTGGATAGAGACAAACGACCTGCAGAAAGTCGAAGTCAGAGTCAAGGTCAAATTCAAAACAACTTCTCATAGAATATTCAGATGTATTTTCTTCATATGGATACGACATTGGAAATTTCACAGCCAAACAACACAGTATTGACACAAATGAATCAACACCTACCAAACAGAGACTAAGAAGAACACCAGCCTGTTTTGTGGGGGAAGAAGAGAAGCGCTTAGATAAAATTATAAAAGCAGACGCGATTGAACCTTCAATGTTAGAATGGGCGTCACCACAAGTCCTTATCAGAAAAAGGGAAAACATTTCTCTTTATTTCAAGAAAGTGAAGATTTTTGATCCATTTTTTTGAAAATCTTCAGATTAACCATCTGCAATCAGTTCAAGTAAAATTTTCGGCTAAATCTTAGTTTTATTAATATTTCCAAATTTTCCCCAAAAATGTTAATTTTTCACATGAAAAAATTCTAAAAATATTCTCATTTTTTCCCATTTTTGTACAATGTATAAATATAAATGATGCAAACAATGTATTTTAAAAAGCTCAGAAGAGAAAATAAGGTGATGAGTTTTTCATGAAATTTCTAATGTTTATACTATCTGGATACTTATTTAGGGTGGTTAGTGTAGAAGTACTGGCTTAACAGCTAACATGTTGATGTTAGGACGCGAGGTTAACATGCCTGTAGATTTGATAGTTCCAAAACATGAGGGAGAAAATCCTGATCTGGATCAGTTTGTTCTGAACTTGATTGAACAAATTGATTTTGTTCATGAAGTTGCAAGGGCAAAACCGAAAACATTCCAAAGCATAATGAAAAGACATTATGTCCTAAAAACATTTACCCGTGCCTACAATATAGGTGCTGCAGTGTATGTGCTAGACAGAGCTATTGTGAAAGGTAAATGTAGGCAACTCAGCCAAACTTGGAAAGGCCCAAGGTTTGTAACAAGAAAGCTGTCTGACTATGTTTACGAGATAAAACTTAGGCAGAAGCTAAAAGATGGAGGAATGAGAGAAAGATGCCAACCCAGGGAAATGAATACACCAGTGGTAATGAGAGACAACCCAGTGAGGCTTACACCGTGTTTTTGCAGCGTATGTTTGACGAGAGAAAGATCGTACATCCTAAAGGCTTTGTAGTGGACCTTGGACTTCTTCCTATTCCACACGCAGACTTTTGTGATGGGCTTGAATGTTAAACGTCTTTAAATTCAATAGCATCATTGAAAACCTGATAAATTTACAGCATGGACCAGACATGCACGTTTCGGGTACTAAACCCTCGTCAGTGATCCTCAGTCTAAACAATGTAATATGGCCAAAAAGTATGAAACGTATTATGTCCAAAATGTACCAAAAGACGTAGCAGAATGGGTGGGATATGATGCTTAACGTTTGAATGTTTAACGTCTTCAAATTCATCGGCATAATTTTAGAGCAGATAAATTTACAGCATGGACCAGACATGCACGTTTTAGGTATTTAACCCTCGTCAGTGATCCTCAATCTAAACAATGGTATATGACTAAAATCTGTGAAAATTATGTCCTAAATATACCGAAAGACGTAGCAAGATGGCTAGGATATGATGCTACAGGACCCAGGTTTTAGAAATTTGAGAGAATTTTAAAGACAGAAATTTTAAAATGCGTTTGAAGAAACGATCAACCGAAATTGATCGAATTTGGCTTCATCTCAGTATCGTCTGGCCAGATGTACGAAGACAAATGGTGGATAGAGGAAAAGCTGTTAGAGGCCCAAGCCATATGTGATAATGCTTTGATCGACCATTATATCCCTTCACTCAGTGGCAAAAGCTTAACAAAAAGAGAAAAGTGCAAACTTCTATCTGGGATCCAGATAATACGGGGATGTGCAGGGACATCGGGTTAGACAAAGACCCATCCATCCAAGTAGTAAGGGACACTCTTTCCGAATGGATAAAATCCATCAGAGGGTTACTTTTATCTAGAATAAACCGATTAAAATCAACTGTGAACACCAGATTCGAGTCTATATTTAAAGACCCTGATGTTATCACAGAGCTCACCTACCTCCAAGAACATTATGTCATCACACCAGCGGACAAAGCCTCAAATAATTAAACATTTACTTGCAAAAATTACTATTTCGACAGTCTAGTTAAAGAGTTGGGTTTAAATTCGACACCTGGAAATCCCCCTTACACCCCTACAAACCTTTCTGCCTCTGAAATAATAGATAACCACAAATCAGCTCTTGCTTCCTTTGGCTTCCAAACTAACAATTTAGATTTAGATTTACCATACTTATACTGCATACCTAAAATGCATAAGAATCCGTACAAACAACGTTTCATCGCTGGTTCCTCAAAATGTTCTACCAAATCTGTATCGATCTTACTCACCAAAGTTTTATCTGAAATCAAATCTGGGCTTCAAAAATATTGTTCGACAATATATTCTCGCAGTGGTATCAACCAGATGTGGATTTTAAAGAATTCGAAGGAACTTTTAGAACATCTGAAATCCACTCATTTTAGTAAAGTTCATTCGATCAAAGCCTTTGATTTTTCGACACTTTACACTACAATTCCACATTCTAAATTGAAAGAAAGACTCGCAAAAATTATAAGTAATGCGTTTACAAGTAAGAACGGTAATCGCAAATACAAATTTATTGTTGTGAACTATGACAAAACCTACTTTGTAAAAGAAAATTCCGATTCTGAAAATAAGTACACTGAAACAGATATTATTCAGATGTTAAATTTTTTGATCGACAACATTTTTGTGGTGTTTGGAGGAAAGGTCTTCCAGCAAATTGTCGGAATTCCTATGGGGACCAATTGTGCCCCACTCCTTGCCGACATTTTTCTTTACTCGTACGAAGCTGAATTCATTCAATCTCTTGTCTCTGAAGGGAAAAGATACTTAGCTTCTGACTTCAACTTCACTTACAGATACATAGACGATGTGTTGTCCATCAATAATCCAAAATTCGCGGATTTCCTGAGCAGTATCTATCCTTCAGAGCTTGAAGTCAAAGAAACTACAGAGACAAATAATTCAGCATCCTATTTGGACATAATGTTGTCCTACGACACTGATGGTCACATGAACACCTCACTCTATGACAAACGTGACGACTTCAATTTCAGCATTACAAACTTTCCTTTTCTGAGTAGCAACATTCCTTCATCGCCTGCTTATGGCGTGTTCATATCTCAGTTGATACGCTATGCCAGAGCAAGTACCAAATATACGGATTTTGTTCTGAGAGCTAGGCGTCTTTCAGATAAGCTTCTCAGTCAGGGATATGCTTGTGACCGACTAACATCGTCACTGAGGAAGTTCTACGGTCGATATGGGGAACTCGTCATACACTATGATGTCCCACTCTCCAGAATGATGGGTGATATTCTGTCGTAGACCATTTGAACCATCCAACCCAAGATTGTACTTTATGTCTTCCGAAATGGAAGTTACCGAATGTGACAGTTCTACCGAATTGAAGCGGCGGGTGTTGCATGCAAGATGCTTACTCTTCCTGGGCACCTGGTCTCACTCTCATATCGGGAGTTCGCTTCTTTTCATATGGTGGAGGTTTTTGTTTGTTTGCTTTTGTTCCTGTTTTATCCTGATTTCGTATGCCTCGGTTTCTGATTTTCTGAATTATCGATTTTGTGCTGTAAACAGGGATATGGTCATTATCCATATTTGTCATGATGCCGGTACAGGACAGACATCAGCAGAGGGTGCTATGTCAGATGAGGGTCAGGATTTAGACTTAGCCATAACTCAGTCTTTTACATCGCATGCTTTTGCTGCCCATGAGCCAGAATCTAGTGAGCATGAAATCACTAACCAGGAAACAACCAAACAGAACACCACAGAAATGAAAAATACCATACGAGACTACAACGAACAGGAAAACAAAGGATAGGAAAACACCTGCTCCTGAGGTTGTCCGCCATACAACAGTACAACTGGTGTCGGAGTAGTAGGCTACCTCCAGTGAGCCCTCAGATCACTCCCCCGTCAGATGAAGAGTGAAAAGAATTCATGGTAATGGACGAGGTCGGAGATGGCTCCTCAAGTGATGAAAATCAGAATAGCAAAACATCACCTGAGGCGTTTGACTCCCATTTTCACCTGAATAGATTATCACAGATGTTGTTCGGACGACATCATGGCTACACTGTAGACGATCTATTAAAGGCTAAACAGTCCAAAAAGCCATTTGTTGACACTACACTTGTTGGGATGTAACCGTCTACAGTGAGCCAAAGTTTTACCCGAAGGAGTTGCCTCTAAAGGAAAAATGGAAGCTCGCTTTATGCGTGCATCCCAAACATGTGGATGAATTGACCATAGAGAGATTCCTAACACTCCAGCAGCTTGTAAACAGTCCTAAAGTGAATGCTTTTGGAATTGGACTAGATAGGAGGCGACAGGCAAGACCTTCGGAAAAGTACTTCAACGTTCCCGCCCGGAGCTGCCTGTCGTTCTCCACATTCATGGACCAGATGGAGACAAGATAAGAACAGATGTGCATGCCGGAGCCTTACAAATCATGCGCATGCGCAAACTGTACATTAACTGCTTTATGGGGGACTGTGAACATGTGAGAGAATGAATGGCAGGATTCCCCAATGTCCATTTTGAATTTACTGCGGCAGTCCAGCAGATCGACAGAGAGCAGATCCATGCTCTTCAATTTATTCCAATAGAGCGCATCCTGCTGGAAACGGATTCTCCGTAAATGCCTCCAGCAGAGAGTTGTGACCAACACATCTTCCTTTATTAGGGATGTTAAATGCTGGCTTGGTTGCTGCCCACCTGGATATGCCAGTGAGGAAGCTGTTACATAGAACAGTGGGAAACAGCCTTAAACTCTATTGACGATAGATGGATGATGGAGCTGCCACTGTTTGGACAGGTTAAGTCAGTCCAGTCAGTCTCATAAATAGAAAGGACAATCAAATAATTGAGCTACTACTGGTTGGACCGGTTAATTCATTCTAGCCAGTCTCAATTTTCATATTTATGACTAAAGCTATGGATAGGTCAAGTCATTCCAAAGTACTACTTTGTTTTGGCATTTTTGTCAACACTTTTCAGGTTGGAGAGGGCCCAGATAAGACACAGAAGAGGAGTGTAGTAGATCGTCCCGGATTCGGATTTTTCCCTGACCGGCCGGTTGAGTGACAATGGCCTTTGAAGTGCGAGAGCTCTCGCGAGATCCCCCGTGATTCGCCCACTTCAGCGCTAGATACAACTCAGGATAGACGCACCTTTACGCAGGTAAACAATTGTGTTGTTTATTGATACATTTTATACATATTGCAGCGGCCCCAGCCGGCCGGTCAGTTCTAAATGGGTGAAATCCGAAACGGGACGATCTACTACAGTATTTTTTAATTGTGAAAAGTTTTCAAAGACATTTTAAACACTGTAAAAGTTTGCTTTTTTAGAGATGTAAAGTTTCGAGCTTTGTTTGAATCTCGGAAAGTTGTTTTATTGTCTAGCGAAGCATCAGCATGTCTAATTGAGGTTATGCATTAAATCTAAACAAGCACAAATTTGATGACGTCTGCAAATAAACACTTCAGGAAATCATCTTTCACGATACATGCAATAGAAATACAAAGAAGCGTTTAAACGTTTACGTTTCGTTTACAGCCTTGCGTGTACACATTAAGGAAATTTAGCAAACGTTACACACTTACTGGTCCATGCTGAAAATTTATCTGTTTTTTTAATGATGCTATTGAATTTGATGACGTTTAACATTTGTACCACTTGGTGAATGTCACTGCTGGTGGACCAGGTGTCCCCGAGGGTACATGTATCCAAGTTCGATCAACTTCGGTTGATCGTTTCTTCAACACAATCGAAAATTTCTGTAATGAAAATTTCTTGAAATTTCTAAACGTTGGTCCTGTAGCATTATATTCCGTCCATTCTGCTAGGTATATCGGTAAATTTTTTGACATAATAATTTTCACACTCTTTGGTAATATAACATTGTTTAGATTGAACATCACTGACGAGGGTTAAGTACCTGAAACGTGCATGTCTGGTCCATGCTGAAAATCTATCTGTTCTTAAATGATGCTATTTGAAGACGTTTAACATTTAAAATTGACGTTTCTTCAACTTAAGGCAATATATAGTCATCCCAAATGAAACATCGATATAATAATGACTGAATTTATATTAAGCGCAATTCTTGGATTTTTACATATGAAATGCATATCAACGTATCGTTAAAGCAATAAACTTCATTTTGATTTATAGATTATAAGATACATTGTAGAACGTCATCCATGGTATACGAGTTGGTGTCGTCTCTATTGATTTATCATAGCAGATAGGTTGGCATGAAAGTATAAAGATGTCTACATGGGAATTGTTTCTTTTTCTTTTTGTAAACAGGACTTACTTTTGTAAAGGTAAAATATCTACAAATATCGTCAAAAGATATAAGTCGAGTAACTTGATGAAGTAGAAAAATATAAATTAAGAATCATGAAAAGTCCCAATCTGATTATTAAATATTTTGCTTTCTTTAAATTTGAATAAATTTGTTTTATGTTTTTGTGATAATCCTTCTAGGGACAAACCTGGATAACAAAGGAACAGAATTTATCATTGGATTTCCTGAAAACGTGAACATTCGGCCAGCGACGCCAGTATTGTTAATAAATACCGAGTCCTCCGACGACGTACTAGTCCACATTACAGCTCCCAAATTTACGGGTACTGTCATTGATCATCATAAATATGTATCTTCTGAAAAATCATGGCGTCTCAAGTTACCGAGGAATCTTTATATAAAGAGTACGAATATTGTTCCCAATGCTTTATATATCACTGCTGAACAGGAAATTTCAATTTTTGCTGTAAATCAAGAAAAGTATTCTAGTGACGCATTTCTTGCTCTACCGACGGACGTTTTGAGTAGGGAATACTACGCAATGACGTGGTTTCAAACAACACAAATAAAGAATAAAAACGAGATCCTTATTATAGGTATCAACGATTCAACTATCCTGGATATTCATCTTCCAAACTTACCCAAAAATATTGAAATTATTTTGAAAGGAAGAACGTATGGGAGCAATAACATCATCACGGAAACTATAAACAGATATGATATTTTCCAAATCCAGGCTTTGACAGATTTGTCAGGAACTCGTATCACTTCAAACAAAGTAATTGGAGTTGTAAGTGGTAACGTGAAAAACGTATATAGGTGATAACCTTAATACGGGGGATCACCTCGTGGAAATGCTTCCTCCAGTAGATACGTATGGTAAGATGTTTATAACTGCTCCATTCCCAGAGCAAACTTCTGGAGATATGTTAAAGGTGCTAGCAAGTCAAGACAATACCTTAATTACAATCCAAAAAGGACGAGATATTTCAAATTACACTATCCAAACCGCTGGTGAGACCTACGTCTTTGATTCTGTCCCAAGCCATTACTGTTATATAAGAAGTAACAAGCCTGTTTTGCTGATGCAATTTGTGAAAAGTCAGGATGTTCCAAAAAGAGGGAGAACAGATCCATCTATGATGACTATACCACCGTTCGAATTGTATTCATCCAATTATTCATTTACTACTCCCCAATACGCAAACACTAAATCCTACGTGAATTACTTCATGTTTACCATAAAAGCAGACGACAAAGACGGACTAAGGCTGGATGGAACGTCTATAATCACGTCTAATGCGGTCATAGAGGGTACAGACTACGTGGGAGGTTACGTCAGACTGAAGGACGGAATTCATCACGTATATCACGACTCACCTAGCGCATCGTTTGCTGGGTATCTGTTCGGTGTTGTTAGCTGTGAAAGCTATGCTGTTCCTGTTGGAATGCGAATGAAACGTATCAATACGGTAGGTACGACAGATCTGAATCAATATATGCTCCCCTTTGACGCGCGTTACTTTTTATTTTATTGAGTTACTAAGGGAAATTGTTCAAAATGAGCATTGTTGACAATGCCCGAATAGACGTAGGAAATAAAATACGTCAAAATGGAATTGAGCTTTTGATAACAACGCTTCTTCAGACGTCTTTCTAGATTATTCTTATGTTTTCGGTTTGTCCATTCTGAAGAAATTTGTCAAAGGAGGGTAACCTTCAGAACCTACTTTTGTCCTATGGTTGTACATTGTAACACCTGTTGACGGACTCGGACCAAAATCAGCACTTATAGAGGACTATTGGTACTTTATATTTACCCCAATTCTGACAACTTAGATGGGGAATCCCGAAAATCGACTGGCTGATACCGGTCACGCGCAGACAGGTTGCATATTTTACCTCACCTCTGATAAGATTGCCTGGAAATCCCGGATAGCGATTGGTTAATAACTGTCACATGAAGACGTGGTATATTTTATACAGGGTGCCTAGCCTTTCATAACAGACCCCTTGTGGCGTCACAATGCTAACCTTTATGATGAAGTCGTAAAGTAAACAGACAATGACGTCCCAACACTTCATGGAAATAATTAAAATATGTCATCGGTTGGGGTAAACTCGTTACCTAGTTACAGGTGGATGTTTTTAGTTACCTAGTCATCTAGTGTCATGGTATTATTAGTCCATCGATGTTCAATTTGGTACTCTATTGTGAGTGTTCTTGAGATTATAGTCAGGATCCTCTTTATCTCTAAGTATACGTTATTACGGTTCCAGACAATTGATATGGTTTGATAAACCTTGTCTGGAATTTATATTCCCCGAGCTAAAGGTGTATCTGTCTGGAACCGTAAAAATGTTTGCCATACTGCAAATCGCTTATGAATTGTCATTTCAAATGTCGACAGTAAAGTTTTTATTTGTTGATGGATTGTAAAATTTTCATCACCATAAAAATGTATCCGTAAATGGTTTATTCAAAATGAATAAACCATGAATGAAAGTCATTTTAGCAGAACAATGAAATTAAAGGATCTGAAGCGAGAAGAAATTTCGTAACAATTGAACGTTTTTACGGGAAAAGCTCGCTATGACGTCACGAAACAATAAGGTATCCTTGACGTCACAAAATTCCATATTTACGACTGCAGACGGGTAACATAGTCTCATATTATTACAGATAAACAACCAATGACATTCCTAGAAATTTATTTGCAGTGTGCCAAAGTGTTTTACCTCATTTTGGATATTACCGATATTCGAATAGATAACTACGACAAAAATCCTCAACTTTTTGAAAATCCAAGTTCTAAATGTGAAAGATATTTCAAATCCAAGTTACGTAATTTACATGAAAAATATGTCTTCACACCTGCAGACAAAGCAGCCAACAACACCATAATCATTTGAAAACGCTACTACATATTAACTTTAGTTTCAGAACTTTCCTCTACTAATACTTATATCGAAAGCAATGAAAGTTTTCCCAACATTTTAAGCAAAAATAACAGTGAAATTTCTTCATTTAATATCCCTATTTCTAAATTGGATCTCCTAACAATATACTACATACCAAAACTTCACAAATCTCCTTACAAATTTCCATACATTGCTAATTCTACAATTTTGTCTAGAAATCTGACGTCAGCACTCACGGCTGTAAAGGATCACGTGGCAAAATGCTGTGAAACTGTCATGAACAGGAATGGTGTAAACTTATTTTCGTCTATTAAAAATTCAGAGGGGAAAACTTATATTTGTACATCTGAATCGAAGGGTTTCTTTTCCGCCACTGATTACAAATCATACAAATTATGGACATGTTGTGACCTGTGTATTGCCTTGTCCTTCATTTTTGACAACATTTATGTAAGATTTGGTGAGAAACTCTACAAGCAGGTTTTTGGGATTCCTACGGGTTCTAATTGTGTGCCTCTTGTTGCGGATTTAGTTTTATACACGTATGAAAAGGAATTAATCCAAAATCTTCAAAAGCAAAGAAAAATCATGATGTGAAATGTTTCATTTGTACTTCTGGATGATATTCTTACTATCGACAATCTTATTTTAGAAAAGTATAAAAGTATTACTTATCTTTAAAAATTGATTCTAAACAAGGCAAACGCTACAAACATAGAAACACCATTTTTGGACCTAAATATCAAAATTGTTAAATGAGAAATTCATACAAGTGTGTATGACAAAAAAGAGGATTTTGGATTCAACATAGTAAATTTCCCCTGGCTTGACGATGAAGTTCCTAGATTACCGTCCTATGGTAAATGTATCTACATTTCACAGCTCATCCGGTATGCTAGAGCATGTACTGATGTTTTGGATTTTCATAGTAGAAATTTACAAATTACGAAAAAACTTTTAGGGATGAGGTTTTGCTTTCACAAACTAGTAAAGACTTTCTGGAAAATTTACAAAAATTATTGTCAACTTCTTTTGATGTATTAGCATATTAAAGTATATTACTTTGGGTATTTCACAACCTGCATTTTATGGTGACACGATTAACAAAATTAGGAGGATCAAAGTATCCCTCTGTAAAACAATACTGTATACGTATAATCATTCACGGTGTATCAACCTTCAATACTTTCGCGGTCAGCTTCATACCGCAAAAGTTTGTCTCAATGAATTTGAATTCCATTTTCCAGCTAATGTTGCCAGCTAACAAGCTGTCCAAATCCCGACGGAGAAGACTATAGGCTATGAGCCTTTTTCCTATCCGATGAATGACCGTAATTCTTGGATGAATGATTTTGGGCTCGCTTCAGCAAGCAGAAAACTGACTCTTTTCATATGTCTTCTGTTTTTGATGTATATTTACAAAGTTTTTGTGTTACGTAGGTCACCTACAAATTATTGTCTAGTTTGTTATGTTACTTTACAACAAGAAATTTTTTTTATTCATACAACACTGTCAACAGCTGTATGTCTAGAAAGACTTGCGTATCCAGGTAAGAGGGTAGGTTTTTTTTGCACGCAATCCGGACAATGCAAAAAGAAGCAGCATTAGACACAACAACACGCTCAAACACAAACACCGTGAAATCCAATAAACAAATAAAGGGATGATATATAAACCGAGACAGGCCTTTGTGCTTCCGGTGCCTACACCATTCGCCATCGTATAGCAGATGGTTGTTTGAAGTAGGCACCGGAAGCACAGAGGTCTGTCTCGGTTTATATATCATCCCTCGTGTTTCATGTTTTTGTATGTATGTTTTATTTGTTTATTGGATTTCACGGTGTTAGTGTTTGAGCGTGTTGTTGTGTCTAATGCTGCTTCTTTTTGCATCGTCAAAATGGGTTCCGATCTTATCAATGCGGTTTCAATGTGATAAATCAGTACTTACATCTCCAATATTTTGTTAACGTCTGTAATTCTGATAATGTAAAATATCCCTTTCATACAGATCTTTCATTGAATATTTTGCCTTAACTTTTTCGCAGGTAAACAAGAAACCAAAAGTGAATACAGGAGTTTCAGGTAATAGATTTGTGTACAATCAAGTGGCGTAGATACCATGGATGTTTTTATGTTCGCTTCTATAAATTTTTCAACTCATCCGATACATGAAGAAAGAAATTATTTTAATGCAACAGACAATTGTTTCGGATAATAAATCTTCATCAGTGGTACCTCAACACAAAGTAATTTTCAGACACACACAAACTTAATTTAGTAATACCCTCCAGTTTGATTTTGTTTTGTTTTTTTTTTTTTTTTTTTTTGTTTGCTCAAAATATCCAAGAAAAGATTTTATGAAATTCGAACCTATACAAGCAGCAAATATATCATTTCGGGAATTTTACAATCTGATAATGATAAAATTAGGGGGATCAAGGATTTTGGGAATTTTACAATCTGATAATGATAAAATTAGGGGGATCAAGGGTGGACAGAATTTCCCTCGAAAATGCATAAGAATCATCAAACGCCTTTTATCCTGTGGATATGATCCCTGCTGTCACAAGACAGATACTTAGCATGATGTCTGATCAATCTACAGCCTTGTATCAGCGCATTTTAAGAATTGCACTCTGGCTGACTCTGACGATGGTACTCCATAATGGGCTCTATCCAAACCTCGTTCGAAAAGAAGGGGCCCCGACCAACTGTTTTCTCTGGATGTCGTTCGGACTCCTCGTACGATCACAAAAATGAAACATCTGTGTAGCGGAAAAGTGGTAGGATTGTGCGGACGTACAACACCATCTGCTGCTCGTGTTAGGTGCCGGCCCTAAGTCGGCAACTATTGCCAAATTTGTCTCGGTGATTTATATGTTGTATTTTGTGTTTTGATGTCGTGTTTGATACTTCCATGACAAAAAAAACGAACAAATTACAACGAAAGGTATCAGTCAAGGATTTAGATATAATAAATTTGTAAAATCTTTTAGGAAATTTATAACTAGTCTGAACTTCTTTCAAAACTTGGGACAACTCCAAATTCAGAATGCATCAATCAGAATTTTATTTCCTTCTTTCCACGGTGACCTAGTGAAAAAATCAGATGATTCAAAGGCAGATCATACTTAAGGCCGATGGGAACTTTCGCGCATCCGGTTCAGATTTTACAATGCGTCGCCGGTTTCCTAAGTAGCAATAACAGGTGGTCGCAGGTACAGAAAATGAGATTATTTTAGACAAATATGGTGATATTTCACAGTCAAAGGGGCATTTTGCCAAATTTGTCTATTTTGCGACATCAAGAAGCCATCTTAAGGCGTATTAATAAACAACAAAATCGTAAGTTCTAAAAAATTCTGTCATTTTTAAAGTTACACGAGGAAATTCGGAGTTGTGTTTGACGGGCTTTTGGTTAAATTCCATTAAAGTTTCTCTCAGCATGTTGGTTGAGGAGATACATCCTGGCTTAGATGATCGGAAATGTATGACAGTCAGAATTTGAGCTGTGCATGGTCCATGTCAAACACTTCAACAGGCTGGGTAACTTGTGAAGGGGTTGGGAAGGGGTTAAGTTAACATGCATGTCAGCTCTTGAACTGTGGGCTGCTCTCAACAGCTCTGTCCTTGACAGGGCCAAGATTTCAATGTGTTAAATTAAAGTGCATGTTGCATATATTGTTCTGGATTTGTTATGAATATTATGATTATTTTCTGTATTTCTGTTGGTGTCCTCATGGTTATAAGCTTATAGTTGTACATTCAAATTATTTGATAAACATGGTTTGAGTATCTTATAGTAACATGTATATGGACTGAATGATCCTATCATTACTGGTAAAGACTGTGTAACTCTGTGTCTATATAAAGACATTCACAAATGTACAGCTGAGTCTGACTTGATTGGCACAATTGGATCCACAGTGAATTTATAGTGAGGCAGTTGGAGACTCTAAGATACAAAGATTGATAGAATCCCTATATGCATGTAAAAAACAACAACAACACCAAAAAATAAATACATAAATAAATAAACAAACTAAGAATTTTGCTAAGCATCTAAATTCTTGAACGTATGTAGTTTATAAATGATTCATATTACGTTCATGCAGTCTTCTGTCATGAATTTTCATGAAACGTATGGAAATTTCATTTTCGTGGCAATGTTCCTATTCAAGAAGACTGTACATTGATTTACTAGTCATACATTATATTTGAGGAAAGGCTTCATCTATTATAGATTTTGAAAAAAACATAACTATAAGAATTAACTTTTCATAATTACACATGAGATTTCAAGAAATTTTGCATGAACATGATTGAAGTAAGTGTTATAACAAAATTATTGATGTTATAAATGAGGGGTATATATATTCAAGATGCAGTCATTCATAATTGGTGAGGGTAGGCTTCTTCTTTACTAAATAAAGAGTTTAGTGACTTTTTATAAACTTAATATATGTTTATTTTTATTTATGAGTTAAAAATAGCATCTTTACAGGTTTGATTCTACAAAATTTTGCATGAAAGTGAACATATTTACTACAAAATTGATGTTTTATATACATGTAAGGGGGTATATGTATTCAAGGTGCATTTACATACAATAAGTGAGGGGGTGGCTTCTATTATTGTGACTTTTTTAAAACTTAATATATCATTCCTATTATTTATGAAATAAAGTTTACATCATAACACATAGATTTGAAAAAATTTTGCATGAAAGTGAAAAATTTTACGACAAAATTGATGCTCAAAATAAGGGGGTATACATATGCAATATACAATTGCACACAAATACTGTGGGAAGGCTTCTTCTAGTAACTATTTCTATAGACCTAAGATATAGTTCTTAATATTTATGCAAGTTAAAGTATGTCTTAACTCCTTAGGTTTTGAGAAATTAGCATGAAAGTGAACATATTTACTAAATAAATTGACGTTTTAAATAAAGGGGTATATGTATTCAAGGTGCAGCCATATACAATAGGTGAGGGGAGGCTTCTTCTATTGCTACTTTTTTGAACTATTATATATTATTCCTATTATTTATGAAATAAAGTATACATCATTACACATAGATTTAAAGAATTTTGCATGAAAGTGAAAATTTTACAACAAAATTGATGTTTGAAATAAGGGGGTATACATATTCAATATACAATGGTACACAAATACTCTGGGTAGGCTTCTTCTAGTTAGTCTTTTTATAGACCTAAGATATAGTTCTTAATATTATGGCAAATAAAAGTATACCTTAACACCTTAGATTTTGAGGAATTGGCAAGAAAGTGAACATATTTACTAAATAAATTGATGTTTTAATTAAGGGGGTATATGTATTCAAGGTGCAGTCATATACAATAGGTGAGGGGAGGCTTCTTCTATTGTTACTTTTTTGAAACATAATATATAATTCCTATTATTAATGAAATAAAGTATACATCAATTCACATAGATTTAAAGAAATTTTGCATGAAAGTGAAAAATTTTACAACAAAATTGATGTTTGAAATAAGGGGGTATACATATTCAATATACAATTGTTCATAAATACTCTGGGTAGGCTTCTTCTAGTAAGTCTTTTTATAGACCTGAGATATAGTTCTTAATATTAATGCAAATAAAAGTATACCTTAACAACTTAGATTTTGAGAAATTGGCAATAAAGTGAAAAATCATTACTTTTTTTCAATGAACGTTATGGTTTAAAAATAGGAAAATTTCATATTATCATGAGAAATTCCTACATTTTTTCTATTAAGAATGTATAATGAATTATTTTCCATAAAACTTGTGTAAAAGAATATGTTTCAGAACATTCATCAATAAATAAGTGTACATGTAATAACTATATTCTGTATTTGTTGAAAATAGCCATTTTGTATTTTCAATGGGTGGCCTTGAACTGTATTTTTTAAGAAAATATGTGGATGATCTCTTAGATTAAGGTTTCAATTGCAAGATATTAAGTTGTTCTTTCAATTTTATCCAAAAAAATACAGGGTAAACAGGCTAATTTCAAAAGTATCCATCGCCCTTAAAATACAAATGTAAGAAAATAGTCGGTCGCCTGCTTTACCGAGGATATGATCCCACGGTCATCAAAAGAACACTGGGCATGGTACTGGACCAATCTACAGTTTTGTACCAATGTCTTTCCCAAGGATGCACACTGGCCAACCGTGACGACGGGACTCCATGACGGGCCTCGCTTAAAACTGGGCCCTGATTCTCTGTCCTATCTGAGAGTTGGTCAGATTTCTCGGGTGATTCAAGTTTCTTTCCCCCAAACCATATTAGTTTGATAATCCGAACAATAAATTGAAGAGAAAAAATAGGGTATCTAGGCAAAAGATTACCAGCAATTCTGACCTGAGGGATACTCTACCTTAAGCTCTCTTTAGCCAGCAGAGCACAGACTGTTGAATTTTTAGATCCATTTACTAATGTGTTTTACAAGATGCCGTTGTGCGTCGATGGAGACCTCTGTGTATCCTGATAAGTAAGAGGGTTGTGCGCACGTAATCCGGATAACCAACCAATTGCTAATAGCAGATGGCCGTCCAAAATCGGCGCTGTGTGCACATTGGTCTCCTTCCTTTTATGTGTTGTCATTAATGTTTAATGTTTCTGTACGTCTGTTTCAACTGTTTTGTATGATGTGCCAGTGAATATTGTTGTGTCTTTTTCCGATTTGTAGTTTTCTGCAATAAAGAAACCAAGTCTTACTTTGTACCATTTTTTTTATTAAATACAGATAATTGTGAATGCCAGTGCACCGCATCTTTTGTCAGCAATAAAAAGCTGAATGAGACGAGGCCGAAACTCAAAGTGAGTAAAAAAGAGACCAGTCGATACCGAGCGTCAAAGATCAGTGTCCATGATAACAGGCCATCAGCTGTGGCTCTAGGAAGTGGCTTCGCCATTTTTCTACTGGTTATACCACTGGCGCTTATAGTCATCTCAGATGTACCACTGTTGATTAAGCATATGAGGAGTCGCACAAGTTAATACCGTATTATGGAGTGATGTCTCAAAATGAATCTTTGATTTCATAAGATATTTAGTATTTTTTACCTACAATGCGTTCCGCAATATCATTAGACTCTGCAAATAAAACATCAGAGAGCCTAAGATGGTTCTGGGTTTTTTTAAAGTAATTCTCTGCCTTTCGTGGTTTTTGGAAACTGATTTCGGTCTTTGTGTTTGTTTTCCATTCACTTATTAAAGAGTGGTGCCCTTATGTGACCATATCTGGAAGAAAGTTATATACTAGTATCTTAGATAAAATTCAAAGTGATACTTCAAGTCAACGTAATTATCAACAGCGCCCTTTTGTTTAATATTTGAATTTTGCGTATCGATTTTGTAAAAGTTTTGAATATAATTCTCTCACTCATTGCAAATAATGTTGTATTCAATTCTAATATGACTTTTTGTGTGTCATTTTTCATTGCAAATAATGTTGTATTCAATTCTAATATGACTTTTTGTGTGTGGTCATCTGACAGTGAGGAGGTTGTTTTACACCACAATTGTACGTTCTTCGAGACCTCTGGGTAATCGGAATAGTGGGAGGGTTGTGCGCACGTAATCCAGGATAACCACACCGTCTGCTACTGACGAGGCAGATGGCCGTCCTAAGTCGGCACCGTTTGCCCATTGGTCTCGTATGTTTATGTGTAGTCATTTGTGTTTTATGTTTTTCTGTGATTTGACGTTCATTGTACTACTGCGTCTCTTTCTGTGCGTGTCATTTTTGTGTTTTACAGTGGGTGTTTTGGGAGGTTGCTGTTGATGCTGCAACTAGGTGTTGTTGGAGATCCCCTCCTTTCTTTTGATTCTTTTTCCCTATTAAGACAACAGACGCGAGCCTGGCTCTTTTCTCCAATATAAGCCACGCCTACCCATTTTCTGAAAGCAGATAAACCGGCAGGAATTGGTTTTTACCAAGAATCGATTTTGTCGTCCGTGTTTCATTCATGTCTAAATTTGGTCATCATTAGAATAGAAATAAAAAATGATCAGCCGGGCTTTATTGCCTCATAATACCCTTGCATCCTCAGCCAATCACACGGCTTGGTAATAATTGTGATTGGCTGAGGACGCTCAGGCAGTATGAGACAATAGAGCCCAGATTGTCATTTTTTATTTCTTAATCAAACATCGAAGAAGTACCCATCGGTTTTCAGTCTCAGAGTCGAGAAGGTACAAATGTAAGGTAAAATCATTACAATTGAAAATGGCTGTTAAAATATGAAAAGGCTGTTCAAACAAATTTCGAACTATTTAAATATAATTCTTCTTTGTTTCTATCAAAATGTAGCCTTTCCTTCTGAATACCTAAGTATGCATGATCAGTTTCTGATATTATCATTTCAAACCCATCATTGCAAATCATTGATTTGTCGCATAAGTTTATCGATAGGAATTATAAATCATCTTACATAATGCAGTGTGATGATATTTGCTCCTCGAGCTTGAACAAGTTTCAAAAGAAAGTAATTTTGAAAAATCTGTAGATTTTTTACTCTTTCGATAACAATTCCACATTCAGAGTGGAGAGAAATTCTAAAGTCATTAAAATACCTGAACATCTCGTTGTCCTCCATGTTTAAAGATATTTTTGGCTAGAACCATTGAAAAAATTAACCGGATATGACTTTCTTTTCTGTACGGCTAAAGTAACGGGTGTTACTAGCAAACAGGAGATGCTTACACTCCCCGGACACCTGATCTGATTTCTTTTGGAAATTCTAATGATTTTGCATTACCATCTCGACTATGAGACTTAATAACTTATAGTGTTTATTTTTGCTTCTTTGCAGAATGATTGTATTTTAAAATTATTTGTTGTCAAAATATTTTCTATGCTTTTTTGTCGATGTGATGGTCTACAGAGTTCGATGTCTTTCTATTTTGTAATTGCAGATTCCACGAGTAATTATTATGGTTGGTGTACATATAATTTCTTCAATTAATGTTTTTCAAGGTGGAGCCACTCACAATGAATTTTGTTAATTCCTCATATTCTAAATTCGTATACCGCGGCCAATGAGTGACCCCCCCCCCCCCCGTCTTTTTCAATCTGTAACCAGAAATTGTGTTCGTATCTAATGCAAATTTATAACAATGACATATGTTGTTCTAAGTGAAACAGTATCTATATCAGTAAGAATTCATAAAATAGAGTTTGTAAGGCACGGTCCATTTGATATTCTGGGGGGGGGCTTGGGTTTTTTGTCGTCGGAGCAAAAATATTTTTCGCCCCGGACCGGGGCAAAATTATTTTTTCCTTGCAAAGTTGGAGCAAGGAAAAAATTTTTTATAACAATTGATGTGAATATTAAGAATGTTTGTTCTTTTCAATAGAAATTCTTTATTTCTGTTTAATATTCACTTCTAAACTGAAAGAGATGAAAGATTTTTACAATATGAGATATATAATTTTTAGTTAACAAAATGCATATCAGATCATGTAACATGTAAGAGGGCCTGATGTAAGTTTTTACATGTAGAAATGAAAACTAGTGAAAAACTTATCTAAATTCTCCTTCCAAGTTTGTATATAAAATTAGACTCTATGGTGATACATGTATCTATTAACTTAGTAATAAATCATATTGATAATGTATGCAAAAAAATTAAAATGTTTTTCATTAAAAAACAGATGTCCCCCCCCTCCCTCTAAGTTACTTTGATCTTAGGCCAAAATGCAAAATGATGTGAAACCTTTGAGACATGAACAACATCATACTAAAACATGAACGTGATTCATTACATTGTTTGAGGTAAAGCCCAAACGTGATTGGCATATACAATTTCATTATAAGCATATTTAAAGAAATTGACTTTGGTCACATGACCTTGGATATAGGTGATCTGGAACCTACACTCACTGACGAGGGTTAAGTACCCGAAACATGCATGTCTGGTCCATGCTGCAAACTTATCTGCTTTTAAATGATGCTATTGAATTTGAAGACGTTTAACATAGTATGGATCATGAGCAACAAAAAACTGAATTAGTGATTGGATACACGGTTCAAAATATAAAGCCTAAACATTATTAGCATAGACAATTTCAGCCTGGACATGCTTAGCATATACAATTTCATTACCAAAGTAAGAAGCTACCTTAACCATGTGACCTTGGGACAATGTGATAAGGAACATTTAGTCCTTAGAAACAACATACTAAACTATGAAAACAATTGTAAGAAGGGTTCAGGAGATATAGCCCAGACAATATTAGTACGTACAATTTCATTAAAAAGAACTAAATGATCTTGACCTTGGGCACATGACCTTGGGTCAAGATGATAAGAAACCCCCCAATCCTGAGCAACAGCATACTTTAGTATAAGAGTGATCCAGTATACGATTCCACATATATAGCCCAGACTCAATAGCATTTACAATTTCATTAAAAAATGTAATACTTGAGCTTAGTCATATGACCTTGGATCAAGGTGGTGTGAAACCTTTGGGTCATCAGCACCATCATACTAAAATATTACGTGATCCGATCGCGGTTCAAAAGATTAAGCCTGGACATAATACATGTAATAAATACAATTTCATTTAAAATATACTAATTGACCTTGACTTTGGTCACATGACCTTGAGTCAACGTGATGTGAAACCTTTACGTGATAAGCAACAACATACTAAAATATGACGGTGATCTGATAAATAGTTAAAAGAGATACAGCCCTAATGGGATAGCATGTACAATTTCATTAAAATGTACTTAGTAACTTTGACCTGATCAAATTACCATCGGTCCAGGTGAAATCTTTTGGTCATGACTAAATACATTCTTAACTTGAAAGCAATCCAGTATGCGGTCCAAGGGATAAAGCCGAAACAAGAATGTATCTACAATATCATTAAAAATGTAGTAAGTGACCTTGGCCTTGGGTCAAGGTGATGTGAAGCCTTCGGGTCATAAGCAAAAACATACTAAAATATGAAAGTGATCCGGCAAACGGTTCAAGAGATATAGCCCGGACAAGAATGTATGCACAATATCATTAAAAATGCACTAAGTGACCTTGACCTTGTTCACATGAACTTTGGTCAAGGTGATGTGAAACCTACGGGTCATAAGCAACAACATACTAAAATATGAAAGTTATCCGGCGAACGGTTCAAGAGATATAGTCCGGACAGGAATGTATGCATAATTTCATTAAAAATGCACAAGTGACCTTGACCTTGGTCACATGACCTTGGGTCATGGTGATGTGAAACCTTCGGGTCATAGGCAACAACATACTAAAATATGAAAGTGATCGGGCAAACGGTTCAGGAGATATAGCCCGGACACGATGTGTGACAGACGGACAGACAGACAAACGGACAGACGGACGGACGGACGACGAAGGCAAAACCAATATGTCTCCTCCCCGTTGGGGGGAGACATAACTATGGCGAGGGAAGCGAGTGAAAATCTTTTTATAGAAAGTAAAAACTGCGGCGAGCGAAGCGAGCGGAAAATTTTTCAGGAATTTTAAGCGAATTCTATGGTTATTCTTCAAATTCAGATTACTTGTAAGAGCAAGTTATTTTTTTCTGTCACACCATAAGCAAATTTATTTTTTTCATCAAAATGCAGAGCAAAATTATTTTTTTCGAAAAAAAACCAAGCCCCCCCCCCCCCCCCCCGAATATCAAATGGACCGAGCCTAGGAGTGATTTTTTTGTTAATTTTCCTTAAAGGTGTAGAGTCGTATTGCTCATGATGTTTGTTTTTTTTTTTTTATAATACAGCGGATAAATTAAATTAGCGTTAAGGCGCCGCGTTTGAAACGCCACCTTCAATCCATTCCGTACTTACAATGGATTCTGGAGATAGTTCATTAGATATTAAAGGTCAATTAAGCTGTCTCCGTCTGTGTTGTTCTATTTTCTATTATGTCAAGAATTTTGATTCCTGGGATCTTTTTTAGAATTTATGTTTGACTTTCATTCACTGATTCACTTACGGAATTGGTCAAAGCTAATTCAAGTGATCTGTGTATAGGTTAGAAGGTAATTTGAAGTTTCTACATGGATAAGAAGTGGGTGGAGCGTCAGCGAAGCCCCTTCTTATTCATGTAGAAACTTCAAATCGCCTTCTAACCAACTTAGATGTTAACTATCCCGGTAGCGTAGTGGTTAGCGCGTCCGGTTAGCATGCTACATAGCATGCTGGTATCGAGCCGCGCTTGTCCCACATATTTTGTAGGATGCTGAATCCATGACGACCATGATTCTTCACAAATAAGACGAGCCATTTCAGAGCCTATGATTGGCTTAGCTCAAATGTTGCCATCTTGATTACAATAAAACTCTCTTTTGTGATAGAAAATTCTTATTATCATAGCAGGGCGACAAACCGAGAAACTACTCAATCAAGGATATATTTTTGAGAGATTCATATTGTCGTGGCAAACTGACCTGACCGGTCATCAGAAGAGTTTACTTCTGACAAGGTGAAATTACACGTAATGAGTATTAACTCTAATTACTTATATATGCAATCCATAGTCTATCTATCCTAAATTTTTTAAAAGTGACTCGTCTCATTCGCTTGATTGAAATAGCTCCGCTCGGTCAGCTAACTTTGCTATTACAATAATGTCACTTTTACATCACGTTGTCCGCACTTTCAAATCTCGACATCGTTGACCACACGAAAACATCTGTATCCATAATGTTTAAAGATATTTTAAACTGGTAGAATTTATGCATTTCCTTTTTGAATATTTTTGCAACATAAGCGAGAAAGTGCATGTAAAGTTTTTTAAGTCATTTTCTCCTCGCAACATCCTTGTTTGGTTGCTCCATGTTGTATACGTACCTTTTTGGATTTTTAGCCAATATGCAACTAGGGAGAGGTGCATATTAGCTTTTTTCATCATGACCAGTTGCAATTTCCCCCAAATTTGGATTTACATTTGCATTTATTTTTAAAAGAAAGAACAATTAGCTAGCCGTGGTTTGTTGTCCAGTAGTTCCCAGAGTCGCATGAACCAATGGAATTATCACCGAGCCGCGAAGCGGCAATGTTATAATGTGATTGGTTCATGCGATGAGGGAAATTACTGGACAACAAATCACAGCTAGCTAGTTGTTATTTCTATTATAATATTGTTCTGCATGAGCTCCATTGCACGTGCATAGGCGGAGCTTAGCGATTGGAAGTTTGTTGGAGATTTTACACCAGGCGAGTTCTATAGTACATATAAATATCAAGTCATGTTAGAATTCAAAATAAAATCTTAAAGATACAGTGTCCCTGCAAATAATTTTTAATGAAAACGTAAAATTAATTCCAAAGGGTCTAGATTGAGGAAAAAAGAGCCATAAAAAGTTTTATTTGAAAATATGCAGTAACGACCCTAATATTGTCGATTTTGTCGAATTAAATCAACATAGACCTCTATTGTAAAAACTCAGTACATTGTAGGTGGCGTGAGTGGAATGAATTAGAGCTGCGCACCCCAAATTCAAAATTACATGTTTAAAGGTCTATAACTGCGAATGCATGCATTAGATTTGCCTAAATATTTGAATTTATACAAATGAGAATGTATACTTTCATATGAAAAGAAGATTTTGCATTATACAAAATTTTGTAAAATTAATTACTTTTCAAGGACACCATAAAATACCATAACAGGAGATATGCAAATGGTCCGTGTACTAAACCACAATTCAATTTTCCATTTTTGAAATGTTAATGAAAAATGGAAAATTGAATCAACTTTTCATTTTTCATTTTCAATTTAGTAAATGAAAAATGGAAAATTGAATCAATTTTCCATTTTTCATTTTAAAATTTCAAATTGAAAAACGAAAATGGAAAATGGACTCAAATACGCTGTATTAAACCACAATTCAATTTTCCATTGCAAAAGTAAAAAACGAAAATGGAAAATTGAACCCATTTTCAATTTTCAATTTTCATTTTGAAAATGAAAAATGAAAAATTGATTCAATTTTTCATTTTTCATTTTAAAAATGAAAATTGAAAATTGAAAATGGGTTCAATTTTCAATTTTCCTTTTTAAACTTTTATTTTCTTAATGAAAAATAGAAAATGGACTGTAATAGGCTGTACTAAACCACAATTTAATTTTCCTTTTCAAAATCCATAATGGAAAATGAAAAATTGAGTCAATTTTCCCATTTTTACAATCCGCGCGCTAATGCAAAAATGAAAAATGAAAAATTGAATCCATTTTCAATTTTTCATTTTTCATTTTCGTTTTAACGACACACGACCTGCACACCCCTATTTCTATAATCCAGAGGTCCAGCGATTAGCCAATCAGAGCGCTCGTTTCAAACGTAAACAAAAGTCTCTATCGGCAGCTTGCCCTTTCTCTCGCTTCGCAAATAAACAGTTGTAGCTGTGGAAATAACATTTTATATGTTTTTAAAATAAATATTATGAAATATGGGTGTGTGTTTTAATTGCCTCCAACCTCTCCTTATAGCCATCCAACTCCACCATACAATTTATTTACAAACATATTGTAAAGTATTGTGCTGAGACTCTACGAAACCATTTTAAAACTTAAATCTCAAAATCAGCGGAGCGACCCGTAATAGTACTGTAGAACAAAATATATCTTCTTTATAAAATATGTTAGTGAAGACACCGTGAAAGTAACATAAAACTAGCCCATATTTCAGACTTTCTGTTGATTTTATTGCGAAGTCCAACGGGTCTGCAACGTGAACACGCTTTAGATAATGTCGTTTTAAAAGTTTCCGTCTGACAGTCAAAAGTTAAATTTAATAATACACATAGTCACTGCTAATTAGATAATTGGATTAACGCAGGGGTAGACGTTGTTTGCACGCGCAGCGTTAGGCACGGTCCATTTGATATTCTGGGGGGGGCTTGGGTTTTTTTCGAAAAAAATAATTTTGCTCTCAATTTTGATGAAAAAAATAAATTTGCTTATGGTGTGACAGAAAAAAATAATCTTGCTCTTACGAATAATCTGAATTTGAAGAATTACCATAAAATTTCGCTAAAATTCTTGAAAATTTTCCGGCTCGCTTCGCTCGCCGCAGTTTTCAAATTGTATCAAAAATTTTTGGCTCGCTTCGCTCGCCATATTTTCTATCAAAACATTATTTACTAAAAGCAAAATTCATATATTTGAAGATATCAAAAGTTATACAGGTATGTGAAATGGAAAAGGGCTTCCTTAAAAGTTTAAATATATTATCAATATTTATGTATTGCTATTACATTGTAAATGTAATACATGTTGCATGTATCCCATAGAGTCTAATTTTATGTTCTTGTAAGCTTGGAACATAACTTTAGTTATTCACCAATTTACAATTCTTAGTAACATTTAAACATTTTTCTAGGTGACCTTTCCCTCAGACCCTCTTATACATGTTATATACATGTACCTTATATAAAATATTGAGAACTGTATTGTATCTTTTATCTCTGTTTGAAAGTGAATTGAATTCTTGCATAAAAATAAACTAATATATTAATATTTAGAGTTATGAGTAAATATAAATAATTTCTATTGATAAAACACAAACATTCTTAATATGCGCATCACTTTGTTAAAAAAAATTCCTTGCTCCAACTTTGCAAGAAAAAAATAATTTTGCCACGGTCCGGGGCGAAATAAATAATCTTGCTCCGACAAAAAACCCAAGCCCCCCCCTGAATATCAAATGGACTATGCCTTACTGACATCAAGCGAGCATTCAGTTTCTCGAGCCGATTTTAAAGGTAATGGTGCTATGCATGGTCAAAATCAAAATAAATCGATTCAATAATCCTTGAATATCTTGGAAAAAATGAACAAATAGACAAAAAAAAAAAATCTGAAATCGTACGCGAAATTTTCGGATTTTTATGACAAAATGGTGTAATCCGAGGCATTTTAAACAATCTTTTTACATTCCCCATATTTTGATTTTTAAATTTAATCGGACTTCAAAGTTTTTTTGTGGTTTAAATATTCTTTCCCTGAAGAATGTTACTTGAATTTTTTTTTCGCCGAAGTTATCCGTTTGTAGGTTTGCCAAACCATGACACGACGTATTCATGGGACAGAGGGTACAGATTTGCTTGACTTTTTTTCATAATCCTCTCGGGGAGGCCCCCGAACTCCTTTCCATTGGGAGGGAAATCATCTTCCATCTATATACCCTACCCACATAGACCCCTCGGGCCTTGCGAGTCATTCCACAAAAAGCGTATAATTATGCAACACCCCCCCCCCCCCCCCCCCAATTTGAGGATTTAGGCCTGCCGGCCCCTGCTAACCGTCCACATCGAAGCTACGCCCCGGCACTGATCAATCAATATAATAGACGGTAAACTAATATTTTAGTGAAAATCCGGCAAAGTGCTAACACCCCCCCCCCCTTTGTTTTTAACCATATATTTTGACATGCAACATGTGCAAGAATATTTGATTATTACTGATTAAAATACAGGTATATATGTATAGAATAAATTTATATAAGAAACAAAATACAATAATATAGTTCCAGGCACGTATACATTGTACATGTATCATGGTATATATACGTCCCTGATAGTACTTGTTAAGAAACTAAATATCATTCAAGAAATATACAATGTCACTACTACAGTAAATCTATCAAGTGGATACCATGTAGAGGTGATTAATGTTTGAAATACATGTGTCATATGGAGGCATGCGCTGTTCAGCAGGCGTAAGAAGATAGAGAACTTTATCATTTATTTTTCCATGAAGTTATCAAAATATCGGAATGAAAATTAGATATCTACTATCTATAGATGCTAGAAATCAACATCTATCCACCACTTAAGTTTCAACAGTACAAGGACGGATTTAGGGGGTGGGTGGTGGTGGGGGGGGGGGCAATCCCCATGGGAACCCCCCACCCCCCATAGGCACCACCCCCTACGGGAACCCCCTAGGTTTTCTTTTTATTTCGGTAACATCAGCAATCGAAAAAAAAAAAAAAAAAAAAAAACAACAACAACAACAACTGCAAACGCATCAGTAGAAATTGCTAAATGTTCAGCAAAATTCACCATTTAGAAATTTTTTTTTTTATATGTATTCAATCATATATCGATACCTTATTTGAGAATTTATTGAGGTTGTAAATCCAATCTTTTTAGGTTCGAAATTTGTTCGTACAAACAATATTTATTGCAAAGTTTTGTAAAGTACATCGCGCAGGTGGTTTTCTGTTCATTTTATGCCCGAAAATTGGTCCTTATTCCAACTAGTTATCATATCTTTCAATTCAATTTCTACATTTTATCGGAAAATTAACAATTATATGCAAATGATTTACAAAACATATAAATGGTACGGGGATAGGAACCTTCACGCTTTTATGCTTATAGAAGGATTTTTTAGTCTTCAAATTTTGTTTAAAACATAGAAATGTACATTTATTAAACATTGGACTTGGAAATTATGTAAAAACAAACAAACCAACAAAAATGAAGGGAACAAATTTTACTCCATATCATACTAATATTCTAATTTTATGTCCATGTAACACTAACTGCGGGGACAAACAAACAATAAGTATTAAAGTACAAATAATCTCTAAAAAAAGGATCGAGATAAACCCAGACTCTCCCTACTAATTGGAACTGGTATTCCTAAAATGGTCCTGATGTTCGAGATAATAAAGAGAAAATATGCTTCAGATTGCACAATTTTATTCTATTTTTTTTTTAATTCCCGTGGAGCTCCCCCCCGGACTTCTACCTCCCGTACCCTCCTATTGGGCATTTCGTGCCTCGGATGGGCCGATGCAACACCCCACTCTCCCGCTTTCCACTCTGGATCAACCCCTGATAGTGTACAACATCGAAAGTATGACAGGATATACAGCGATGGCAGTAGAATAACCTCTCAACAACACAGACGTCAACCGGGTTATGGATGGATAAAAAGGGATTTCTGTATAATTCATAATAGTTAATGTCCATAGTTCTTTTTATGCAAAAAGCACAATTCTGTTAGATTCACTAATTGATCCTTTATATTCCCCTTGACAATGCTTATCGCATTGCCTTGTCATATAGCTTTGTTATAAAAATACGAGAGAGCTGCATAAATTTATGTGTCTAAGATAACATATTTCATAAAATTATTTTAAAACCATATAAAATGTTATTTCCACAACTACAACTGTTTATTTGCGAAGCGAGAGAAAGGGTAAGCTGCCGCCTATAGAGATTTTTTGTTTACGTTTGAAACGAGCGCTCTGATTGGCTAATCGCTGGACCTCTGGATTATAGTGATAGGGGTGTGCAGGTCGTGTGTCGTTAAATCGAAAATGAAAAATGAAAAATTGAAAATGGATTCAATTTTTCATTTTTCATTTTTGCATTAGTGCGCGGAGTGTAAAAATGGAAAATTGACTCAATTTTTCATTTTCCATTACGGATTTTGTAAAGGAAAATTGAATTGTGGTTTAGTACAGCCTATTACAGTCCATTTTCTATTTTTCATTAGGAAAATAAAATTTAAAAAAGGAAAATGGAAAATTGAACCCATTTTCAATTTTCAATTTTCATTTTTAAAATGAAAAATGAAAAATTGAATCAATTTTTCATTTTTCATTTTCAAAATGAAAATTGAAAATTGAAAATGGGTTCAATTTTCCATTTTCGTTTTTTACTGTTGCAATGGAAAATTGAATTGTGGTTTAATGCAGCGTATTTGAGTCCATTTTCCAATTTCGTTTTTCAATTTGAAATTTTGAAATGAAAAATTGAAAATTGGTTCAATTTTCCATTTTTCATTTACTAAATTGAAAATGAAAAATGAAAAATTGATTCAATTTTCCATTTTTCATTAATGTTTCCGAAATGGAAAATTGAATTGTGGTTTAGTACACGGACCAAATAGCTTCAGAGTGTATAGAAGAGGTACTTTATACCAAAATGTAATTAAAGCTTGAACATTACTAGTAATGATAGGGATGTATTTTAGTCAGAAATAGATCCATATTCAATGTACCCTGAAGCCGATAATTTGTGAATAATATAATACCAAGCATTTCTCATAGTTTTAACTTAAAAGTAGTTTGGCTTCACTAGTCTCTTTCAGACCAAAATAGACGAGATAGCAACATATGATGTGCATGCAAGATAGCAACATATGATGTACATGTAAGATAGCAATATATGATTTACATGAAAGATAGCAAAATATGATGTACATGTAAGATAGCAAAATATGATGTACATGCAAAATAGCAAGTACAGCACGAGACGGAAAAGAGACACACGACATGTAATTATCAAACACAAAAGACTACACATAAACCGATGAGACCAATGGGTAACCGGTGCCGACTTTGGACGGCCATTTGTCACGCAAGTAGCAAATGGTGTGGTTATCCTGGATTACGTGTGCACAACCCTCTCACTTCTCCAATTACCCAGAGGTCTCGAAGAACGTACAATTGTGGTGTAAAACAACCTCCTCACTGTAAGATGACATCACACAAACAAGACCGCGAAACGTAAAGGCCCCAGAGACACAGATGAATATGTAAATGGATATAAAAAGAGGGCATGCGTAATACAGTCCGTGCTCTGCCGGCTGTAGCGAGCTCATGTATGTAATCACCCGAGGAGTCCGACTGACATTCAGAGAGGACAGGAGGTCGGGGCCCTGTCTTCTCTAAAGAGGTTTGGACAGGGCCCGTCATGGAGTCCCGTCGTCACAGTCAGTCAGAGTGCAAGTCTCAAGGATGCGCTTGTACAAGACTGTAGATTGGTCAAGTACCAAGCCTAGTGTCCGTCTGGTGACATTAGGATCATATCCACGGTACATAAGGCGTTTGATGATTCTGACGCATTTTCGATGGTTATGAAGTCACAACCATTGAATACATACACTTCCCACCATAAATAAGTATCCAGGTATAATAAACATTAGAAATTTCACGCAAAGCTCAACTCAATCCTTTACATTCTGTACACGAAGCCGTTTCGTTTTGTAGCTGTTAACGTTTACATGATTTCTAAACGTGTACACGGACTTCTATACATATACTTGAAAGATCGTCTTTAATTAATATCTTTATTACTCTAAAAATATAAGTTAATAAAACATGGTGATTCCTTAGCGTAGTCAGGTCAGGCAGCGGCGTCGATCATTTCGGAGATACTTCATTTTAACATACGTATTTAAGCCGGACGAAAAGCTGTGTATCAGAGCCGATATCTCTGACAAAATTGACGCCCACTCTACCGTATCTTTCTCATTCATTGATGTCTATTTCCCTGTCACTTCTGTCCCTTTCTCTATGACATATATGCCTTCGAATCCTGAATCATGTGTCCTCCTTGTTGACGCAACCGACGTTTTTGTAACATGCACTGTAGTAGATAGTCTAGGATCCGGATTTCACCCTTTTAGAACTGACTGGACGGTTGAGTGACCCTGACCTTTCAAGTACGAGAGCTCTCGCGAGATCCCCCGTGATTCGCCCACTTCAGCGCTAGATACGACTCAGGATAGACACACCTTCACGCAGGTAAATAATTGTATTGTATATTGATATATTTTATACTAAGTGCAGCGGCCCAAGCCCCCATGCTGCAATACTGGCGTTGCGAGCTAGTGTCGTTCCTGTGTATTAATGGGAATTTCACGATTTAATTAAACTTTTTCTGTCGCCGCGACTTAGAAAATTTTCATGCCGATATCGTGGATGAAGTTTTTTTCTTCATCAGGTTAAGCGTTTATTTCGGTAGACGGTTGTGTCTGTCTTGGACAGGTCTGGCTGATTAAAGAACTGACGTTTTCTGCAATTTTGAGCATTTTTTCTCGGACAGCTTGTTGACTCGTTTGCGTTCGAAACGTTGGATACAAATTGTTCGTGCGTTGGGCTAACATACTCCGAGATTTCGAGAATTTGTTTATTTCATTTCAGTTTTCTTTTTCAACATCATTTTTGTATTTTTGAACTACAATTATTCAAAATAGATGTCAGAATGAAGCAAAATTTTGATTAACTTTGCCAGCGAGAAAGATTTACTGAAACTTCAGGTGTAGGTTATGCAACAGCAAAGTCAAGTTTGACAATCAGAGAGACAAAAGGAAATAGAGATAATGAAACTTTTGAAACAATTAGGCACCTGAGAGTCACCTCTGAACTTTTAGGTCTTGTAGAATTCATAAGAAATAGTGACCTTAAAAACAAGTTTCTCTCAATGAAACAAATAAATCAGATTCAGTACCGATACAATAAAAAGAATACAAGATTACTGAAGAAATTATTGAAAATGTTGGTGGAATAGTAGATCAGAAAAACCAACAAGCTGAGAAAAAAAAATCAGCAAAATGGAGAAGGGGATAAAGGTACGGTAGATAAAAACAAATCCCCTTAAGCTGAACTATCTGTCAGCACAAACTTTACTGCATTTCAGCCAACACCAATTCTACAGGCAAATGCAGATGTAAAAACCATTTTACAAAATCAATCAGATGGTTATGACCAGAATGGTTATCTTGGGCTGAATGACAATAGTTTAACTCGCCCTATACAAAATCAGGCAAACCGTCCACGAAAAACCAATGAAAAAGGGGTTGTTTGATATAGTGATCATATGCATGTCAAGCCTAATGGCCTGTTAGGTGCGGCATCACATCAATACAGTTTCGAAATATTTTTGTGTGGTTTCAAACAGGTTCTGTTGAAACATTTCTGACAAAAGGCTCCGAGAACATTTTAAAAACACTGCAATTGTAGAGAATTTAAAAAGTTTTTTAAAACGATTTAACAACATTTAAGAGCAAAATGAAATGTTTCCAAAGATGTTTTATTGATATTTCTGGATCCATACAAAATCACGTTTCATTCTATAACATTAACCGCAATATTTTTGACATGTTTTTAAAACATGATTGTGTTAACTGGGTTGTCGCCCTGCTTCTGAGGTTGATCGCCATAGAGAAGTACAACTGATGTCGGAGTGGTAGGCTACCTCCAGCGATCCCTCAGATCACTGCCCCGTCAAATGAAGAGTTAGAGGAATTCATGGTTATAGACAAGGTCGTAGATGACCTCTCCAGTGATGAAAATCAGACTTACAAGACATCACCAGAGGCATTTTTACTCCCATTTTCACCTGGATAGAACCTCACAGAAGCTGTTCGGACGACATCATGGCCACGCCGTAGATGATCTATTAGAGGCTAAACAGTCTAAGCCAGTTGTTGACGCTACACTTGTTGGGGTGTAACCGTCTACATTTAGCCGAAGTTTTACCCGAAGGAGTTGCCTCTAAAGGGAAAATGGAAGCTTGCTTTAGGCGTGCATCCCAAACATGTGGATGAGTTGACCACAGAGAGATTCCTAACACTCCAGCAGCTTATAAAGTCCTCCTCAATTGGATGCTTTGGGGGAAATTAGACTAGATAGAAGTGACCCAGCAAAATTCTAGAGGCGATGGGACGAGACCGTCAGAAAAGTACTTCAGCCTTCCAGTCCGGAGCTGCCTGTCGTTCTCTACCTTCGTGGACCAGAGGTAGACAAGATAGGAGCAAATGTGCATGTCAGAACCTTAAAAATCATGCGCAAAGCTTGTAAGGAGGAACATAAACTGCACATTCACTGCTTCATGGGGGACTGTAACTTGTGAGGGAATGGAATGCAGCATTCCCCAATGTCCATTTTGGATGTACTGCGGCAGTCCAGAAGTTCGACAGAGAGCAGATCCAGGCTCTTCAATTTATTCCAATAGAGCGCATCCTGCTGGAAACGGATTCTCCGTACATGCCTCCATCAGAGAGTTGTGACAAACACACCTGTCTTTATTGGGGATATTGCTGGCTTGATTGTCGCCCACCTGGATATGCCAGTGAGGAAGCTGTTAATAGAACAATGGGAAGCTGCCTTAAACTCTATGGACGATAGATGGATGATGGAGCTGCCACTGGTTGGACAGGTTAATTCAGTCTAGCCAGTCTCATAAATTGAAAGGACAATGAAATAATTGAACTATTGCTGGTTGGACATGTTAAGGTATCGATGTACAATAGGTCTTATATCCATGCCTGGTAAGGTACTATAAACTATACATTTTCTTATTATAATACCCACTCTTCAGAAATAATAATTTTGGGACAAGAAAAACAAAGGGGAATAACTGATGAAGCATTTAAATTGTCTATTTTGTATATATTACATATGCAAAATAACAAAGATGTTTCCCCTTTGATTTTAAAAGACCTCAGGGCTTCATTACCTTTCAGAAAATATATGACTAAAATGAATCTATTGTACAATTGATACCTTAAGTCAGTCCAGTCAGTCTCAATTTCACATTTATGACGATAGCTTTGAATAGGATTAGTCAGTCCATAGCACTTCTATTTTTTTGGCAATTTTGTCAACACTTTCCAGGATGGAGAGGGCCCAGATAAGACGGGAAGAGTGTAGTAGATCGTCCTGGATCCGAATTTCACCCTTTTAGAGCCGGTTGAGTGACCCTGACCTTTCAAGTACGGGAGCTCTGGCGAGATCCCCCGTGATATGCCCACTTCAGCGCTAGATACGACTCAGGATATACGCACCTTTACACACAGGTAAACGAATGTATTGTTTATTGATACAATTTATACATGGCGGCCCCAGCCAGCCGATCAGTTCTAAAGGGTGAAATCCGGATCCGGGACGATCTACTACAGTACTTTTTTTATTGTGAAAAGTTTTCAAAGACGTTTTAAATACTGCAAAAGTTTGCCGTTTTAGAGATGTAAAGTTTCGAGCTTTGTTTGAATCTCGGAAAGTCTTTTTATTGTCTAGCGAAGCAACAGCATGTCTTATTGAGGTTATGCATTAAATATAAACAAGCATTTATTTGTCAATGTTGACGACGTCTGTTAATAAACACTTCATGAAATCACCTTGATGCAATAGAAATACAAATAAGCGTTTAAAAGTTTACGTTTCGCTTACAGCCTTCTGTGTACACGTTTAGACAATTTAGTAAACGTTACATCCTTACTGGTCCATGCTGAAAATTTAGTAAATGATACTATTGAATTTGATGACGTTTAACATTTGTACCACATTTGTTGATTGTCACTGCTGGTGGACCAGGAGTCCCCGAGGGTACATTTAGCCAAGTTCGATCAACTTGGGTTGATCGTCGCTTGAACGCAATCGAAAATTTCTGTGATGAAAATTTCTTGAAATTTCTAAACGTGGGTCCTGCAGCATCATATCCCATCCATTCTGCTACGTATATCAGTAAATTTTTGGGCATGATGATTTTCACACTCTTTGGTTATATTACATTGTTTAGATTGAAGATCACTGACGAGGGTTAAGTAACCGAAACGTGCATGTCTGGTCCATGCTGAAAATTTATATGTTCTTAAATGATGCTATTGAATTTGTAGACGTTTAAAATTTAAGATTGACGTTTCTTCAACTTAAGGCAATATATAGTCATTCCAAATGAAACATCGATATAATAATGACTGATTTTATATTAAGTGCAATTCTTGACTTTTTACATATGAAATGCATATCGACGTATCGTTAAAGCAATAAACCTCATTTTGATTTATAGATTATAAGTTTCAATGTAAGATGCATTGTAGAACGTCATCAGTGGAATACGTGTTGGTGTCGTCTTTCTTTGTTTATCGTAGCAGATATGTTGACATGAAAGTATCAAGATGTCTACATGGGAATTATTTCTTTTTCTTTTTGTAAACAGGACTTACTTTTGTAAAGGTAGTACACATCTACAAACATCTTCAAAAGATATAAGTCGAGTTACTTGATGAAGTAGAAAAATATAAATTAAGAATCATGAAAAGTCCCAATCTGATTATTAAATATTTTGCTTTCATTTAATTTGAATAAATTTGTTTTATGTTTTGTGATAATCTTTCTAGGGACAAACCTGGATAACAAAGGAACAGAATTTATCATTGGCTTTCCTGAAAACTTGAACTATCGGCCAGCAAAGCCAACATTGTTAATAAATACCGAGTCCTCCGACGACGTACTAGTCCACATTACAGCTCCCAAATTTACGGGTTCTATTATTGATCATCATAAATATGTATCTTCTGAAAAATCATGGCGTCTCATGTTACCGAGGAATTTTGGTATAAATGGTACGGATATTGTTCCTAATGCTTTATATATCACTGCTGAACAGGAAATTTCAATTTTTGCTGTGAATCAAGAAAAGAATTCTAGTGACGCGTTTCTTGCTCTACCAACGGACGTTTTGGGTAGGGAATACTACGCAATGACGTGGTTTCAATCAACACAAACAAAGAATAAAAACGAGATCCTTATTATAGGTATCAACGATTCAACCATCCTGGATATTCATCTTCCAAACTTACCCAAAAATATTGAAATTATATTGAAAGGAAGAACGTATGGCAGCAATAACATCATCACGGAAACGATAAATAGATATGATATTTTCCAAATCCAGGCTTTGACAGATTTGTCGGGAACTCATATCACTTCAAACAAAGTAATTGGAGTTGTAAGTGGTAACGTGAAAACGTATGTTGGTGATAAGTATAATACGGGGGATCACCTCGTGGAAATGCTTCCTCCAGTAAATACGTATGGTAAGACGTTTATAACTGTTCCATTCCCAGAGCAAACTTCTGGAGATATGTTAAAGGTGCTAGCAAGTCAAGACAATACCTTTATCACAATTCGAAAAGGACGGGATATCTCAAATTACACTATCCAAACCGCTGGTGAGACCTACGTCTTTGATTCTGTCCCAAGCCATTACTGTTATATAAGAAGTAACAAGCCTGTTTTGCTGATGCAATTTGTGAAAAGTCAGGATGTTCCAAAAAGAGGGAGAACAGACCCATCTATGATGACTATACCACCGTTCGAATTGTATTCATCCAATTATTCATTTACTACTCCCCAGTACGCAAATACTAAATCCTACGTAAATTACTTCATGTTCACCATAAAAGCAGACGACAAAGACGGACTAAGGCTGGATGGAACGCCTATAATCACGTCTAATGCGGTCATAGATGGTACAGACTACGTGGGAGGTTACATCAGACTGAAGGACGGAATTCATCACGTATATCACGACTCACCTAGCGCATCGTTTGCCGGGTATCTGTTCGGTGTTGTTACCCATGAAAGCTATGCTGTTCCTGTTGGAATGCGAATGAAACGTATCAATACGGTAGGTACGACAGATCTGAATCAATATATGCTCCCCTTTGACGGACCTTACTTTTTATTTTATTGAGTTACTAAAGGAAATTGTTAAAAATGAGCATTGTTGACAATGCCCGAATAGACGTAGGAAATGAAACACGTCAAAAATGGAATGGAACTTTAGATGACATTACTTCTTCAAACGTCTTTCTAGATTATTCTCATATTTTCGGTTTGTCCATTCTGAAGAAATTTGTCAAAGGAGGGTAACCTTCAGAACCTACTTTTGTCTATGGTTGTAACGCCTGTTGACGGACCCGGACCAAATTCAGCACTTGTAGAGGACGATTGGTACTTTATATTTACCCCAACTCTGACAACTTAGATGGGGAATCCCGAATATCGACTGGCTGATACCGGTCACGCGGAGACAGGTTGCATATTTTACCCCACCTCTGACAAGTTTGCCTGGAAATCCCGGATAGCGATTGGTTAATGACAGTCACATAAAGACGCAATCTCCTACGCATGCGTCCGATTTCAGTTCCGCTTTTCTTCACTTTGAAATCTACCTCTGCCGTCATCGCCTATTGTTTGTCTGCAAGATTCTTGCAGACTGGAACTGGGGCTTCATATTTGTAAATTAAGTATTGCAAGTATATACCAGCAGGTTTGACTACATTTCTGAGGTATACAGAGTACATGCAATGCTTTTCATTCGATGCAATACGATGCAGTATCAGGGATTCCTTCTCCATTCGTACGTTGCCAACACGATCAGCTGAGCGAGAAGTCCCCAGTAAAAATACAAATTCTAGCTATAAATCGAAACCTACCGTCTTTAGACATGAGTCTTGCAGAAATTTTCCTACATCAAGATAAGATTCGTTTCCTTCATTGCCCATTTACTCGCCCCTAAACACTCAAATATGTGTCTCTGCCTTTGAATCTTTCGCAATGTTTACGTCAGAAGTCCGAATGACGTCACTGTGACGACATACCGTACCTGCGATGCCTCTCGGGTTTTATCATTGCGTGAAATGGCGTAGGAAAATAGCGATGACGGCAAGGTTATATTGCAAGCCTGTACCGCCTATGACCTTGTTGCAAGTTGATAAAGGCGTGGTATATTTTATACAGGGTGCCTGCCTAGCCTTTCATAACAGACCCCTTGTGACGTCACAATGCTAACCTTCATGATGAAGTCGTAAAGTAAACAGACAATGACGTCCCAACACTTCATGAAATGATCAAAATATGTCATCGGTGGGGGTAAACTCGTTACCTAGTTACAGGGGGATGCTTTTAGTTACCTAGTCATCTAGTGTCATGGTATTATTAGTCCGTCGATGCTCAATTTGGTGCTTTATTGTGAGTGTTCTTGAGATTATAGTCAGGATCTTCTTAATCTCCCTAGTATACATTATTACGGTTCCAGACAGGTAATATGTTCTGATCAACCTTGACTGTAATTTATATTTCCCGAGTCGAGGGTATATCTGTCTGGAACCGTAAAAATGTTTGCCATACTGCAAATCGCTTATAAATTGTCATTTCAAACGTCGACAGAAAAGTTTTTATTTGTTGATGGATTGTAAAATTTTCATCACCATAGAAAATTGATCCGTAAATGGTTTATTCCAAATGAATAAAACATGCTTGAAATTCATTTAAGCAGAAAAATGAAATTAAAGGATCTGAAGTGAGAGGAAATTTCAAAACAATTGAACGTTTTTACGGGAAAAGCTCGCTATAACGTCACGAAACAATTAGGTATCCTTGACGTCACAAAATTCCATATTTACGACTGCAGACGGGTAACATAGTCTCATATTATTACAGATAAACAACCAATGACATTCCTAGAAATTTATTTGCAGTGTGACAAAGTGTTTTACCTCATTTTGGATATTACCGATATTCGAATAGATAACTACCACAAAAATCCTCATCTTTTTGAAAATCCAAGTTCTAAATGTGAAAGATATTTCAAATCCAAGTTACGTAATTTACATGAAAAATATGTCTTCGCCATAATCATTTGAAAACGCTACTACATATCAACTTTAGTTTCGGAACTTTCCTCTACTAATACTTATATCGAAAGCAATGAAAGTGTTCCCAACATTTTGAGCAAAAATAACAGTGAAATTTCTTCATTTAATATCCCTGTTTCTAAATTGGATCTCCTAGCAATATAGACCTTTGTGCTTCCGGTGCCTACACCATTCGCCATCGTATAGCAGATGGTTGTTTGAAGTAGGCACCGGAAGCACAGAGGTCTGTCTCGGTTTATATATCATCCCTCGTGTTTCATGTTTTTGTATGTATGTTTTATTTGTTTATTTGATTTCCAGGTGTTAGTCTTTGAGCGTGTTGTTGTGTCTAATGCTGCTTCTTTTTGCATCGTCCAAATGGGTTCCGATCTTATCAATGCGGTTTCAATGTGATAAATCAGTACTTACATCTCCAATATTTTGTTAACGTCTGTAATTCTGATAATGTGTGAAATGTCCCTTTCATACAGATCTTTCATTGAATATTTTGCCTTTACTTTTTCGCAGGTGAACAAGAAACCAAAAGTGAATACAGGAGTTTCAGGTAATTGATTTGTGTGCAATCAAGTGGCGTAGCTACCATGGATGTTTTTATGTTCGCTTCTATACATTTCTCAACTCATCCGATACACGAATAAAGAAAATTGAAGTGTTCTAACTCTTCACCTACTTGAACACTATTTCAAATTATTTTAATGCACCAGGCAATTGTTTCGGTTAATAAATCCTCATCACTGATACCTCAACACAAAGTAGCACACACACACTTGATTTAGTAACACCCTCCAGTTTGATTTTGTTTTTTGTTTGCTCAAAATATCCAAGAAAAGACTTTCTGAAATTCGAACCTATACAAGCAGCAAATATATCATTTTGGGAATTTTACAATCTGATAATGATAAAATTAGGGGAATTAAGGATTTTGGGAATTTTACAATCTGATAATGGTAAAATTAGGGAGATCAAGGATTTTGGGAATTTTACAATCTGATAATGGTAAAATTAGGGGGATCAAGGATTTTGGGAATCCTACAATCTGATAATGATAAAACTAGGGGGATCAAGGATTTGGGGAATTTTACAATCTGATAATGATAAAATTAGGGGGATCAAGGATTCTGGGAATCATACAATCTGATAATGATAAAACTAGGGGGATCAAAGATTTGGGGAATTTTACAATCTGATAATGATAAAATTAGGGGGATCAAGGATTTTGGGAATCCTACAATCTGATAATGATAAAACTAGGGGGATCAAGGATTTTGGGAATTTTACAATCTGATAATGATAAAATTAGGGGGATCAAGGATTTTGGGAATCCTACAATCTGATAATGATAAAATTAGGGGGATCAAGGATTTTGGGATTCCTACAATCTGATAATGATAAAACTAGGGGGATCAAGGATTCTGGGAATTTGACAATCTGATAATGATAAAATTAGGGGGATCAAGGATTTTGGGAATCCTACAATCTGATAATGATAAAACTAGGGGGATCAAGGATTTTGGGAATTTTACAATCTGATAATGATAAAATTAGGGGGATCAAGGATTTTGGGAATCCTACAATCTGATAATGATAAAACTAGGGGGATCAAGGATTTTGGGAATTTTACAATCTGATAATGATAAAATTAGGGGGATCAAGGGTGGACAGAATATCAAACTTCAAACAAATTTGCATCAGAATCATCAAACGCCTTTTATCCTGTGGATATAATCCCTGCTGTCAAAAGACAGATACTTGGCATGATGCCTGATCAATCTATAGCCTTGTATTAGCGCATTTTTAAGAATTGCACTCTGGCTGACTCTGACGACGGTACTCCATTAGAAAACCTCGTTAGAAAAGAAAGGGCCCCGACCACCTGTTTTCTCTGGATGTCGTTCGGACTCCTCGTACGATTACAAAAATGAGACATCTGTGTAGCGGAAAAGTGGTAGGATTGTGCGGACGTACAACACCATCTGCTGCATGTTTAGGTGACGGCCATAAGTCGGCAACGATTGCCAAATTGGAACCATGAATTATATTTAGTTTTTTGTTCATGGTTTCACGATTATACCGACAGCTAAACGGTTTGAACTTTAACATTGGACCCTATGGGAAAGTAAGAAAATTCCTTTTTAATGGTGATAAACTATAACTATAAAAGTTTCTTTTCCCAAAACCACATTAGTTTGATAATCCGA
Source organism: Pinctada imbricata (assembly GCA_033119305.1). Taxonomy (NCBI): domain Eukaryota; kingdom Metazoa; phylum Mollusca; class Bivalvia; order Pterioida; family Pteriidae; genus Pinctada; species Pinctada imbricata. Next base: position 56,207,045 of record VSWD01000006.1, on the reverse strand, counting down.
GCAATATTCTGAAGAGAAAAAATAGGGTATACAGGAAAAAGATTACCAGCAATTCTGACCCGAGGAATACTCTACCTTAAGCTCGCTTCAGCCAGCAAAACACAGACTGCTATACGCATGCCATTGAAGATTTAGATCCATTTACATAGAATTTGTTTTACAAGATGCCGTTGTGCGTCGATGGAGACCCCTTTGTATCCGGATAAATGGGAGGGTTGTGCGCATGTAATCCGTATAACCAACCAATTGCTAATAGCAGATGGCCGTCCAAAGTCGGCATCGGGTGCACATTGGTCTCCTTCCTTTATGTGTTGTCATTAATGTTTGATGTTTCTGTACGTCAGTTTCGATTGTTTTGTATGATGTGCTAGTGAATATTGTTGTGTCTTTTTCCGATTTGTAGTTTTGTCTGATGTCATTTATGTGTCATTCTCTTGTGGGTTTTTCTCGCTGGGTGAATGCAAGGTGGTCATGCTGGAGATCTTTCCCTTTTCTTCTTTCCCCTTTTACGTCTCTTGTTGTGTATGGCTACTCTGTGTTTTCGCTTTAATGTGTTTCTGTGTGTTGCTGTTGGTGATTGTTGTCTCTTATTGGAGACCACCTCCTTTCCTTCACCTTGCATATTTTGAAATATTTGTGCATTTCTGATAAAGCTCTGGGTTTGTTTCTTTATTAAGAGAATAATATGCAATTGCTTTATTATGTTGATTTCTCAAGAAAAACCCCATCATGCCTTTTAAGAGCACTTCCGTGAAATGGCTGTAACGACAATTATTCCTAAGAATCCATATTAAGCATGAAAGCATTAACTTTATTTTGCATCAGGAATGTCATTTTATTCTATCCCTCGATGAGATCAGTTAACTATTCAAGAAATATTATATTTTGCTTTCTTCAATAAAGTAACCAATCCTTACTTTGTACCATTTTTTCTATTAAATACAGATAATTGTGAATGCCAGTGCACCACATCTTTTGTCAGCAATAAAAAGCTGAATGAGACGAGGCCGAAACTCAAAGTGAGTAAAAAAGAGACCAGTCGATACCGAGCTTCAAAGATCAGTGTCCATGATAACAGACCATCAGCTGTGGCTCTAGGAAGTGGCTTCGCCATTTGTCTACTGGTTATACCACTGGCGCTTATAGTCATCTCAGATGTACCACTGTTGATAAGACACATGCGGAGTCGAACAACTTAATACTGTATTATGGAGTGATGTCTCAAAATGAATCTTTGATTTCTAAGGATATTTAGAATTATCCCACCTCTGGGAAATATTTCGAAACACGTATCTGGTGCATGAAAATTAAGTTTGAAGGCTGTTATAATATGAAAAGGCTGTTCAGACAAATATCGAACTACATTGTATATATACATAATTCTTTGTTTCTATCAAAATATAGCCTTTCATTTTGAATATATAAGCATGCATGATCAGTTTCTGATATTATCATTTCAAACCCATCATTGCAAATCATCGATTTGTCACATAAGTTTATCGATAGCTATAATAATTCATCTTACATAATGCAATGTGACGATATTTGCTCCTCGAGTTTGAACAAGTTTCAAAAGAAAGTATTTTTGAAAAATCAGTAAATTTTTACTCTTTCGATAACAATTCCACATTCAAAGTGGAGAGAAATTCCAAAGTCATTAAAATACCCGATAAGATATTTTAAGCTAGAACCATTGAAAAGATTAACCGGATATGACTTTCTTTTCTGTACGGCTAAAGTAACGTGTTACCAGCAAACAGGAGATGCTTAGACTCCCCGGGCACCTGATCTCTATGGAAATTCTAATGATTTTGCCTTCCCATCTCGACTATGAGACTATAACTTAAAGGTGCTTATTTTGCTTCTTTGCAGATGGATTGTATTTTGAAATTATTTGTTTTCAAAATATTTTCTATGTTTTTTGTCGATGTGATGGTGTACAGAGTTCGATGTCTTTCTATTTCGTAATTGCAGATTCCACGAGTAATTATTATGTTTATAGGCTTTAGGATCTTTGAAATATGGTGTACAGATAATTTCTTAATTGACTTTTATTCACTGATTCACTAACGACATTGGTCAAATCAAATTCAAGTGATTTGTGGTTGATTACAATAAAACTTTCTTTTATGATAGAAAATTCTTATTATCATAGCAGGGCGACAAACTGAGAAATTACTCAACCAAGGATACATTTTTGAGTGATTGATATTGTTGCTGCAAAAAGTACATGGATGACATATTGAAAATATAAAACACTTTTGGTGCAGTCTCCACCAAAGTGTTAAATTACGATTTGAAAATGGTGAAAAATAAAGTTTCGCATTTGATAAATATTTATCTTTTTATTGAAGGATACATATCTTATGATCATCGCTGAAGGAACAAAAGTAGTTACAATATAAACTTTTGTCTTTCTTCTGACATTTTACTATGCATAAGAAATCTTTTGAAGTATAATAAACCTTTTTGATTCCGTACATTATTTGAATATTTGACGTCTGAAGAAGGCATAAATATTTCTGTCTTAAAATTCTTCGCCCTCTGTACATTCTATCTACAATAATACAAAGCACGCATCCCTGGTCAACTAGATATTTATTGCTTCTCATGCCAGAGGATATCATATGTGACCCTGCACATTATTATTTTATGTAAATTGCTTAGAAAATCGTTGACAGCATTTTTATGTTGGTATACCAGTGGTAGATTATTTGTTATAAAATTATCAAAATATATGGTCAAAAATATCTCTAATTGATGTAATAAGTAAGCATGTATATGAGTAACCCATTATTTTATGATATTCACGTTAGTTTCTCTAAAATACTACAAATACTATCGAAACAGATACGTTACCATTTGAAACAGATACGTTACTTTCAGTTCTAAAGCCGTATTTGAGTACAGTGCAAAGGTTATCCCCTATGGATATCAATATTGTGAATCTCAATGAGTAATGTGATAATGGTATAAATTATGCCTCTGTATTAAGACATTAATTGATTTTCCGAGAGAAAGGCTGTTTCTCAGGATTTTCCAAAAAAAACACAAAATATGCCCTATAAGGTATGGTTTTGTTTTATTTTCAACTGTTATATGTTTCTTTTGACAAAAGCGAAAATATCAGCGTCAAACAAGTAATATGTAACTTCTATATGGGCCAAAAATGAAATCTAGCTAACGTATCTACCGGTAACGTATCTGTTTAGCTGTATTTTCTGGGTTATTTTATATGTTTCTTCATCCTTATTAAAAGAGCCGACGTTTTGAACCAACATTCACTCCATCTATTCCATTAATAGGGCAAAATCGGTTGAGTTCTCACTGTAGAGCTAGATAGTTGGTAACGTGACATATATGGATAATGACCATATCCCTGTGTACAGCACAAAATCGATAATAAACGTATTTGTTGCTGTCTAAACGTCCAAATGCCGATTTTAAATACACCCGATAAAACAGATAAAATATCGTTTGCTAGAATGGTTGAAGGACTCTGTTTGCTGATAGTATCCATGTATACGCTTTCTTTTCTACTCAAAGATTTAGGTCATTATGTCATTATTGACTGACATTTCTGGCAGCGCGAAGTGTGGTAACGTATCTGATCTCCTTCTAACGGACAATAGAATATTTCTTATTTCAAAAACAACATTTCTCATGCAGGAAAAGTTTTAGTCCTTATGTAAAAGTTAGACTTTGTGAATTCAATTGGGAGCAAAAAGGACACTGGTGATACATTTCTATAATGTATTTTTCTACATCAAAACTGTAGCCTTGTGCACGGGACAAGGCAAATTCACTGACAATTGTCCCTTTGTGAGTCCAAGGAAAAGTACCACGAATGTTATGGTTGTAATTATTATTGTAGTATATTGGAACATTGTGAAAGGTAATCAAAATCGATATTTTTGTTTAGTTTACCATTAAATTATTTCTGTACAGGCTGCGGACTGGCAAATTTAGTTTAACACTTTAACTGAGACTGTACCTTTTACACCTCCTTATTCACACTTACAAATCTCGACATCGTTGACCACACTAAAACATCTGTATTCTTAATGTTTAAAGATATTTCAAACTAGAAGAATTTATGCATTTCCATTTGATTTTTTGAATACTTTTGTAAAATTAAACGAGAAAGGACATGTAAAGTTTACAATTCATTTTCTCCTCGCAACATTCTTTTTTGGTTGCTCCATGTTGTACTTTTTCGTATTTTTAACCAATATGCATCGAAATCACCGATTTGAATAAATGTTCAAAAATTTTCTCGGGTATAGGATACAAAGTCGGAAAGGATGCATTGCTGCCATGTCCATCGTCTGTACGTGAAGTCGTGTACGTGAACAGCAAGCTTCATTGAATCGCGTTCACATAGGATTCTCTTCATCTGAGGGATTAACCGGGAATAACAGTCCTATGCAAGTCATAAAACAAAAATGTTTCTATACCAAATCTTCGATATAACCTTCTATAAAACAGACACTTTTTTACTTGTTCTTTTTTTTTTTTTTTTTTTTCAGTTTTTTTAGTTTTTTTTTTTTTTTTTAACGTCACTAAACAATTACAATTGTTTAACGAGATTTGGACCGGCATCTCCAAGAATTTTTGCAAACAGTTAAAAATGCATGTTTTTCTTCATTTTCAGAATTGAATTGCCAATGAATAAATATACCTTTCTATCTGGACGATGCAGAGCATGGGGCACCCATGATCTCTTGTTTTTCAAGGAAATTTATCATTTACTTATTTTCTTCACCTTGCAAAAATTTAAAACAAACAAGCGTGGATCTAGAGTGATGGTTAGGGGGTTAGATCCCGTCTGGAATTTGCAAATTTGCTGATTTTTTCCTAGCTTTTACGTGAATTTGTGGGTGGAACCCCCCATGGGCTGACCTCTCTGCCCTTTTAAAACTTTTCTTGATCATAATCAGCCCTTTCCTTAGAAAATCCTTAACATGTTGACTTAGAACTGCATGCCGTGCAAAAACAATACTGCATCAGAAAATGTTGAACTTTTAAAAAAATATACTATTAATTATCGTTACTGACACTGACTGAGTCATGCACGTAATCCCTTCTAAATTCAGTTCAAATACGCTTCAGATGCCACCAAATAGCTTCATTTTTACAAAATTCCCCCGAACCCCCAACAATGGGAGGGGGAAAACCCCTGCCAAACCCTCCCCTACTCGGCCCTCGCAAGTGATCCCATCAAAAAATTGTATGTGCCCCCCCCCCCCCCCCCCCCCCCGTGATAGGGATGTATTCTGGTAAGAAATAGATCAATATTCATGTACCCTGAAGCCGATAATTACTTATTTGTGAATCACATCATACCAAGCAGTTCTCATAGTAAAGTGTTTTCGCTTAGATAACAAAATAGACGAGATAGCAACATATGATGTACATGTATAGACGAGATAGCAACATATGGTGTACATGTATAGACGAGATAGCAACATATGATGTACATGTATAGACGAGATAGCAACATATAATGTACATGTGAGATAGCAACATATGAGGTACATGTAAGATAGCAGCGTGTGATGTACATGTAAGATAGCAACATATGATGTACATGTAAGAAAGCAACATATGATGTACATGTATACAATTTCATGTCCTTTAGTTCCAGGCAACATGACAATGTCAACAAAAGATATGGTTGAATCCGTTCTGCACAGTTTCAATCACAACCATTGAATACATACATGTCACAAACAAACATAGGTAATCAGAGATTACGAAGCTCACCTCGTGGCAGCCAAATTCAGTTCAATCATATTTCTAAGTACATGTATATTGGCTTTTAAAGGCAAAATCGTTCAAGTGGAAAAAGTCATTTTATGAAAGTTTGATCAAAGATACATCCAATATGCAAGTTTGGTACATGTAGCACTTATACTTTGCTCAATATTTGCTTTTAAAGGCAAAATCATTTAAGCGGAAAAAGTAGGTCAATGTCATTTTATGAAAGTTTGATCAAAGATACATCCAATATGCAAGTTTGGTACATGTAGCACTTATTCTTTCCTCAATATTGGCTCTTAAAGGCAAAATTATTCAAGCGGAAAAAGTAGGTCAAGGTCATTTTATGAAGTTTGATCAAAGATACATCCAATATGCAAGTTTGGTACATGTAGCACTTATACTTTGCTCAATATTGGCTTTTAATGGCAAAATCATTCAAGCGGAAAAAGTAGGTCAAGGTCATTTTATGAAAGTTTGATCAAAGATACATCCAATATGCAAGTTTGGTACATGTAGCACTTATTCTTTGCTCAATATTGGCTCTTAAGGGCAAAATTATTCAAGCGGAAAAAGTAGGTCAGATGCTGATGCATGGGTCCATCTCGGCATCCAAAGATGAATCACTTGTGCAAGTTTGGTTAATGTAGCATTAGTACTTCGTCAGATACTGAGCTACCCCAAACTTCTTAACCAAGCCATTCTGAGCTACCCCAAACTTTTAAACCAAGTCACTCAAGCGGAAAATGTAGGTCAGATGCAGCATCCGATGCATGGGTTCACCTCAGGCATCCAAAGATGAATCACTTGTGCAAGTTTGGTTACTGTAGGATCAGTACTTTGCCAAATACTGAGCTACCCCAAACTTCTTAACCGGACGCGGACACGGACGCGGACGCGCGGGGGTATAGCATAAGCTCACTCAAGTTCGTCGAGGTGAGCTAAAAATAGGGGACAGCACATGAAACTACCACATCACCACTGGAAACTACGGAAGCGTCCTAATGCCACATTATGATTTTTTTTTTTATCTCCTAATTAGGACATACTATCTCCTCATTAGGAGATACTATCACCTAATTAGGACTTAGCTATCACCTAATTAGGACTAAGCTATCACTATTTCCTAATAAGCACATACTATCTCCTAATTAGGAGACATTATCACCTAATTAGGACTTAGCCATCACCTAATTAGGACTTAGCTATCACCTAATTAGGAGTTACTATCACCTAATTAGGACATACTATTTCCTAATTAGGAGATACTATCAGCTAATTAGGACTTAGCTATCACTTAATTAGGACTTACCTATCACCTAAATAGGAGTTACTATCACCTAATTAGGACAGACTATCTCCTAATTAGGACTTAGCTTTCACCTAATTAGGACTTAGCTATCACCTAATTAGGAGTTACTATCACCTAATTAGGTGATAGTTATTCCTAATTAGGTGATAGTAACTCCTAATTAGGTGATAGTATCACCTAATTAGGAGATAGTTTCTCCTAATTAGGAGATAAAAAAATTTCAGAATGTGGCATTAGGACGCTTCCGTAGGAAACAACGAGAATAATCATACTAAAAATGTTTGGTATCAATGGATAAATCTTGTGACAAGGAATACACATGTGAAATATAAAAGCTGAAAGCTCTATCACTTACCATTCAAAGGTTATGCCCATATTTTAAAGTTTTCGTAAAGTAGATCAAAGATCAAAGTCAAGGTAAATAAATTTATGAATCGCAAGCGATATAAGTCCCCTACCGGCATTAATCCATGTCCTTCAACTCTGCCTTGACCTGTACGTACACGAAAAGATGAATCAAACATCAAAATAAGTTCAATATGTGTATAAGAAAAAGGTCTGGAAAACAGGAAAATTTAATGAAATTTGCTATGAGGCCATACCTTTTGTAAGAACAAATAAATCAAACCCAACTTCAACTTATTCTTTATCATACTATAATGTATCTGCATACCAAAAATCAGCTCAATATCTACAACAACAGGCATGAAAAGATTGGAAACTGAGAAGTTCATAAAATTTGCTAAGTCCAGGGGCCATAACTCCTATAGAAATGAGTCAATCAAACTGAAACACGATCTTGATTTGTATCACACAAAGATATATTCACATACCAAAAATGATTTCAATATCTGCAATACCATGGAAGAAAAGTCCGGAAAAAATTCATGAAATTTGCTAAGTCCAAGGGCCATAACTCTTGTGAAAATAGGTCAATCTGAACCAAACTCGACCTTGATCTGTATAATACTAAGATGTAATCACATACAAAATTATTTCAATATCTACAACAACAGCCGAGAAAAGTCAGGAAAACTGAGAATTTCATGAAATTTGCTAAGTCCAGGGGCCATTAATAGGTCAATCGGTACCAAACTCAAATTTGAGCTTTATAACACTTAAATGTATTCACCTATCAAAAATTATTTCAATATTTGCAATACCTTGGAAGAAAAGTCCGGAAAATTGAGAATTTCATGAAATTTGCTAAGGCCAAGGGCCATAACTCTTGTAAAAATAGATCAATCAGAACCAAACTCGAATTTGATCTGTATCACATTGAGATAAACTCACATACCAAAATGAGTTCAATATATGCAACGACAGCGAAAAAAAGTCTGGAAAACTAAAGAGTGGCGGACAGACGGACGGACAGACGGTCAGACAGATGGACGGACAGACAAACGGGGTGGAAACTATAAGTCCCCTCCGGCGAGCCGGTAGGGGACCAATTACCTGAGTCCTATGAATTTGACTTTTGATCCCAAAATCAATAGGGGTCATCATTGATTCATGGAAAACATTTCTGACAAGTTTCATGATTATAGGAGCAATACATGCTCAAATATGGTCCTGAAACCATTTTCAATTATCAGAGTCCTATGACCTTGACCTTTTGATGCCAAAATCACTAGGGGTCATCCTTGATTAATGGGAAACATTTCTGGAACATTTCATGATCAAAGGTGCAATACAGGCTCAAATATTATCCAGAAACCATTTTCAACCATCAGTGATATGAGCTTGACCTATGACCTCAAAATCAATAGGGGTCATCCTGGATTCATGGAAAGAATTTCTTGCAAGTTTCATGATTATAGGTGCTATATAGTCTCTAATATGGTCAGGAAACCATTTTCAATCATCAGAGTTCTGTGACCTTGACCTTTGGACCCATAACTCAATAGGGGTCATCCTTGATTCATGAGAAATATTTCTGGCTAGTTTCGTGATAATGGGTGCAATACATCCTCTCATATCATCCGGAAACCATTTTCAAACATCGGAGTACTTTGACCTTGACCTTTGACCCCAAAATCAATAGGGGTCATCCTTGACTCATGATGAGTATGTGTATGAAGTTTCATTACACCAACATGTATCATACTTACTGTCCGGAAACCAATTGTTGATGACCGCTCGTCTCACATCAAATTTAGAGCCAAGTTTTGCAACTCAGCTAAATACAAACAAATATAGGGGACAGCACATGAACCTACCACATCACCAATGGAAACAATGAGAATAATCATACTAAAAATGACCAACCAACAAGGCAAAAAAAACCTGTCAACAAGGAAGATCACAAATACACTGTGTAGCATCAGGTGACTTAAGTTGGTGAAACCACGAACACAAAATGGAGGCATACCGCTCGTTTGGAGGAAAGAAAACATGTACTGTGATGATTGTTTTGATTCGATTGTATCTTTTCATAGCCGATATCCTAGTAAAGAATGATATTTTGATGATTCTTTGTTTGTCAATCAAGAAATCATTGTAGCTTTTACAAACATTCTGACGAAAGGAATGTCGTGGTCAAAATATGTTAAACACAATGTTGTGGTGGTTTCCACGCACATACTTACAGCTTTTGTCACAATGTTTGTAAAAACAATGGCGTTTTATTTACTAACGAGTCCACAATTGTAAAAGTATCAGTTTAGACAAGGATATAGGCTATGAAAAGATAGAATCTAATTAAAGCAATTATTGCAGTTCCTGTTTTCTTTCCTCCAACTGAGCATTTTATTTATTCATGGTTTCATCAACTTAAGTCACATGATGCTACACAGTGAAATACTTCTAACCAAGGTTATATGCATGTTTTCGTACACCTTTTTACAGGTCTCAATTGCTGTGATGTCATCAATTAACCTGGGCAGAAAAGTTGCCCAGGTTTTGAATAATGGTTTAGGTGTGTAACTAACTGCAAATCAGAACGGACAGGCGGCAGTTGCGATCTTGCATATCAATACATGAACAACAAAGAAACCTACTTGTTTTTGTTAGTCTCATGTTAAAGATCGTATGTAGTTTTGATATCTGAATATGCCAGTAAGACTTCTAAAAATAAAGAAATTGAAGATGAAACAAAAAGATGCCCAGGTTTTCCAGACCTTTTCCTGTCCACAGTAATCTTCCTGATCACTATTACTCTGTCCATTAAAATTTTCTACCTTAGTTTGCCTGGGAAACACACAATCTGAATTTTACACTGTTTTTGCAAACTGATTGGTATTTTGAAGTTTCATCAACTTCAAAATTTATCTACTAAATTGTGTGAATATTTCTCCTTGTACTGATGCCATTTATAAAACAAACAAGATGTGTAAGAGAAATACTATATATTTTCAAGGTTGATCATTGTAAGTCAGATAAATAAATACAAGAAATATACACAGAAAGAAAGTTAATACACATGCATCTGGTGAAGCCTTTAAACTTCTACATCAAACGGGAATACAACTATCACTGTAAATATCTAATATTATGCTGCCGATACTAAATCAAAGAAAGTAAGGTTACATTGATTTTGATTCATCATTATTGTATTTTGAACATAATAGGCGTTTTTTTTACATATAATTACTTGAATCTATTTTTTTAAATAATAAATTTAATCTGAATGTTCACGACTTTTGCTCGACAACCAAATTAACTTGCTCATAATCTAATGTTCTCTGGTGTAAAATAAATACATCATCATCCTGTAATGATGAAAGAATTGACACAGGACTGTAAGTAAACATTAAGTAAACAACTGTAAGAAAACAATTCCAAAATTGCGACTTTGAATGAAAAATAGCTCGAAAGGATGTTCTATTCTCAAAGTATTTTCTCTATCTTATAATTTTAATGCATAATTTTCATTCTGTTTTTATTACTAAATACTAGGTCTCGTTATAAAATTCGGGTACTGGATTTGCACTTTTTTCCTTTTCATCTTAGGGTAGCATATCATATCACAACCACTCTATGATATGACTCCATGCAAATTTATTACAGCTGTATTTGTTCTTCTAGATAGAATAGAAACAGAAATATTTCCTTTTCATACAAAATAGGTTTCAATTAAAACAAATGAGATATGCCATAATAATAATACATGAACTGCAAAAAGGACCATGGCATTACTGAAAATATAAACAATTTTTTTTCAACATCATTAAAGCTAAAACCAGTTTTTCTGCCTCCGAAAAATATTTGATCAAATGTGAGGCTATTTTCAAAGCTCTCATCGAGTTAAAAATTCTGTAAGTAACTAGATATTTCAGAATGGGAGCTTATTATTGTAACCACAAAGTCATAAAACTTTGAAACAATGAAATTTAAGGTTTAAGCTCTTATGCTTCCATTCATGTTTAAGTTTTCATACCAAATACACAAAAAATGAAACTTTACAAGACAAGAGAAAGGGTATGACCATATTAAGAAATAAAATTCAATAACATGATATCATGTAATTCCATTCAATAAATATGATAATTTATATATGTACAGAAATTAAATAACTTTGTTCAACTTGTATTGGAGTGGTGATGAACTCAAAATGTTATATAATACATGTAAGTACAAATTGAATATGAATTCATTTCATTAAAATAATAGTAAATGTAGAATTCATGCAGTCATTTTGGTTTTCTTCAACAGCTATGATCTTTTGCACCATTTATGAGAATGAACATACATGATGACAAAAGATATAAATGATGTATTGCAAACTATGACAGTACAATTGCACACATCTCTTACAATAGGTAACTATAGAACATTCTCACCAAGTTTTCATACTTTCTCTTTTTCATACTCTTATTTTCATATCTGAACACAAATTTCACCAGCACTCAAGAAACATAAAGAAAATAAAAAATACAAAACTGAATTACAATAATTGTGGCCTTGTCATAAATTTGCAGACAATCTTGCCACTTGCATGCTATGACAAATTTTCAGACAATGTGAAATGTAACGTCAGAAATTATCAATAATGAGGTGATAAAGAAAGGAGTATCAAATGTTGAGGATCTCTACTTGTCCCTCCTTAAGTGGTGGTATCATCAGGAAAAACTCCTTACAGTTTGTGATCCTCCCCCGATCAAACGGATTGTAAAACGATCCCTTGCCGTCCTTCAGGTAGTTATATCGTTTATGGTTTATTCTCTCATTGGCTGTCACATTATACGCTGCGTGGAAAGACTGAAAGAGACATCACACAAGTGTTACCTGCTGGTTAAAGTTACCTACATATAATTTAATGAATGAGTAAATGGGAGAGACAGGCGGTTTGCTGCCAGAAAAACATTAAAATAAGCAAGAGCTTTTGTTTCTCAGTATTTCCCTCTATCTGTGCAAATACTTTATTATACATTTATATAATTAACAAACTCTGGTACACAAATATTTGCCCTAATGAGCTGTACTTAAGTGCTGAACCTACAGTATGAAACATAATTGAGAATCAGTCTTGCCAATGTAATGCATATTCGTGTTTAATTTAAGTCAAAAACCATGTCTTGCAGTTAAGATTATACATGTACTGAAGAAATGAACAATCGATACCCTAAACATGTTTTGAACATAAACAGTCCTGAAATTAATCCACAAACAAAATAGAAATAAATATATTGCACCCATGGGAAAAGCATCCTTGTGGCATAGGAATTTTACTCCACTTAATCTTCATTTTTCTGCATTCCTCGCACCTTACAAGTACAAATATTCTACTTTTAAATCTATACGGGAAAACACATGGTACAATATCTCTATGTAAAATAATCATGAGGACATGCGAATTAAACTTCATCATCAAAGCCATAAGGATTCCTTTTGCCATTGGTGCAATCAATTATCATTGTATGTAAGGAAGGAATGTTGTTCATTTTACAAAATACCATTGTATCTGCTAATAACACATAAATTGACATGAACATACATTCCAAAGCATTGACAAAGAGTAAAATCATTCAGGAAATCTAATCCTGAGATAGTCTCCATTATCATCTCGAGGTAACAGCTTGATGAAAAAGAAATCCAGAGTATTATCTATAATGCCACCATAGAATGGATTGAACAGGTTTCCGTCCTTATCTTTCATATGGGGGTATCTTTTATAACAAGCCCTGTCATTGGTCGTCAAGTTCTGGACAACATTCAGGAACTGAAAATTAAAAAAAAAAGAATAATAAGATGGTTGAATACATGTATTTTACTGAAAAACTTCACAAATACTTAAATACTGAGCAATACTTTAAGATCTACAAATCCTAAAGATGGTTGAAAAATACATGTATCATTCTTATTTATTACCCTCTTTTGTGTTTGTTTGGGGGGAGGTGGGGTGGGAGTTTTAATGATAGCAAATAGCTAAAAAAAAAATCCTTTTTTCATTAACAATTGAAACTCAATTTTGACACTTAGTTATTCGCAAATTAAAATTACAAAAGAGTCATTAAAGATTGCATAATTCAAATTCCAATATTTACATTCCTACTGCGTTTCCCTTATATAAAGGTACCAAACCCACTGCACTGCAATTTTCAATAAACGCAAGAGCCTATCACGTGGCATTAGAACATACGCGGATTTATTTCTCATAAAATGACCATTCTATTTATTAGTTGCTTTAATACATCTTCAAAATTCCATTATAAATTGACGCCGTCTACCCCCAGCAATTAAACGTGTCAAAATCTAAGTCATACCAGACCAAGTTCAAGCACACCTGCACTGTCGTCCACTGAAAGATGCCATAATTGGATGAGCAAATTCGGACATTAGTGGATCAAATTATCAATATTTAGGATGATGATTTGATCCGCTTGTGTAATTTATCAACAGTGAATTCATTTTTGCTTCTTATGGAATTATATATCAGAAATATTTCGAGTATCAGTGAATTTTGTGCCATGTTAAGGTAAGTGAACATGTCGATCAAGTTTTCGTGTATTTGTATCTTTTCGCATGGCTGTACTCAAATTTTGCATTATTCTAATTACTTTCAGAAGAAACAGGGTAATTTTACAGAAGTTTAAATAATGGTACTGGTTGATTTCATAGGTTTAAACAGTTTAACAAACTGTGTTAAAGTGAGTTTTCAAATGTTTTCCTTCCAGTCTCAGGTGATATTTATCCAGTTTTAACCCTCCGCTTGGTCTTAATTTACCCTTCCGATTGCAGGAAAAAATGCAAAATTTCATGATGTCACAATGCTTTTACCATGTGTTTACCTCGGACAAACAAGCTTCGAACCTCGGTCAAACATCGAAATAGCATTGTGACGTCATGAAATTTCTCAAATTTTTTCCGCATTCGGAAGGGTCAATTATGTTGGACAAAAATCGCGCATTTTCACAATTCATTTTTATGCAGTTTTAATCGAAATGTTCAAAATACAACCGAAAACAAAATACAATATCTTATTTTTCTACGATGTTTCCATAGAGAAGATACCACTTCGAAGCTAGCAAAAAACGTCGAACATCCTTTTGCTGTTATGTCAAGTGACATTCTCCCTCCGCAATGAAATTTCAAATGTAAAGAAACGGGATGAAAAAAGGACAGATACAACTTAATTGACACGTAAAATGTAAATATAATCAAATTTATGAAAAGCACTTTGTGATTTACATATTTTGTTTCCCTTCCCTACTGCCAATACACACCGTCAAAACCCAAAAGCTGTAAAACAATCCTTAAATAATAAGAGGATGACACTATTGATTTTAAGGGAGCGGGACAAAAGTTAAGATTACAATAGATTTGTCCATCAAATGTTGTAAACGAGTTGACCTTGAAAATAATAAAACAGTTATTTATTATTGATCAGGGGTCCAATATATTGCCAAGATTATAAAAACTTTCCATCAAATGATAATGAAATGATATACATGTATATTATTGCAGATTCTTACTGCAGACAGGGTTGCCGATTTTCATTTGTTTGTTTTCTTACAAGTAAATTTGAAAATAAGTTTCACAAGTTAAGACAAATTTCAAAGATTTCTGTTTACTTTTATCATGTGCTTATCTTTTCACTCAAAGGTTAGTTCACAGCAAAGAGAAAAGATATCTGTGAAAACTTTAAAAATAAAGTATAAAGAAATTCAATTCAAACATTTGTAATACAGTCTGAAAATTCTTGTCTTAACCCCCCCCCCCTCACATCCCCATTATGCAACAATATAAACAAATAGTCATATAAATGTATTATGAGACTTACCATACAGCCTCCTACAGAAAAAGCCACACCCAGGAAGAAGATGCCGAGGGCACACCCCAGCATGTATGAGTATAGCCAATCCTCATAATAGTTGATATAGTATATCCCCAGTATGACGGACAGACAGCCGTTACTCGTAAACGCTCCTACAAAACCTACAAACGAAACTCTGCAACAAACACAAACCATGTTCTATTAGCAATGATCCTATAAAGAAATATTTTACAGAATTTTTGAAGCATTGTTGGAATTTATGGAATGATGGTCTGTAGATGATTTTTGTGAATATACTTTAAACAAGATTTCATGGAAGTAATTCTTAGAACCAGTATAAAAATCTTTGAGAGATGGTTGAAGTTTTAGTGTTCTAATTTGCTTCAGTGACTTTTATACCAGACCATATTATAAAATCCCATCATTGCCTTCAGAGTGAAAGCTTGTGATGAAAATCACAAAACCCTTCACTATGACATCATTTACATATATGTATGTTGAAGCAGAGGGCATACATAAGACAATCTCTTCACAAAACGCACAAAATAAAACTTTTCTGTTTACGTCAAATATTTCAGTAAGATACCTTTGCATGAGTTGGACCTCTTTCCAAATTTCAACGAATATAAAACTCAAATTTACAATGCCTTATGCTTTCCTCTACTTTCCCATACCACATATCACTTTGACAACGACCTTGACCTTTGTGACTTTGCCTTACCATGATAAGAGCCACTGCGGTGACAGCTACGGTCATTATGGTGGCTTCCACAGAGCCAATAATCACCACCCAATCCCAGCCAAACTCAGACACCAGATGGTAACAAAAGTAGTCTGTTATAAGTATCAGCACTAATACCGAGACCACAAACGAGAAAAACCATGGTCTACAAAGAGAAATTACGAAGAGGATTTTTAATTCTATGCTTGTTTTAATCATGATTTTGTTATCCATAGTAACTAATACTGCAGCATGAAAAGTAACATAGTAATTTTAATACTTGAGGGGCCAAGTACTTGTATAGTTTGTAGCTTTTTAACGGTAAGATTTGTCATCCTCAAATATATCTGCAGAAACTGACAACAACAGTTTGCTATTTGGATGGTTATCATGTGTTGGTCGCAATTCCAAGTGCTTAGTATGGTAGTAATTGAGAACACTAGCAGTTTTCTAGTTGTCAGATCTTTAAAATAAAATAAAAACTATTGAAAACAAAGGATGTTTAAAAGAAGGGCTAAAACTACTACATTTTGTACTTTTTGTCCTTAAAGTAAAATTAAAATCTGTCAAGGTGTAGATACAAAGAGGATAAGTTGAATGTTATATTAATTCATTACATTACCAGACTTGTCAGAATGACAACATAGCTCGCCGGTGGCAACCATATGTAAATTGCAACAACAACAATAAAAAAGGTCTTATCACAAGGAATGCACATGTGAAATATCAAAGCCCTTTCACTAACCATTCAAAAAATATGGCCAAGGTTAAAGTTTTTCAAAAGTAGGTCAATCATCTCCAAGGTCAAGGTCACAAGGTCAAAAATTTTGGTATCCATGGAAAGGTCTTGTCACAAGGAATACACATGTGAAATATCAAAGCCCTATCACTTACCATTCCAAAAATATGGCCAAGGTTAAAGTTTTTCAAAAGTAGGTCAATCATCTCCAAGGTCAAGGTCACAAGGTCAAAAATTTTGGTATCCATGGAAAGGTCTTGTCACAAGGAATACACATGTGAAATATCA
The DNA here is from genome assembly GCA_033119305.1 of Pinctada imbricata. Lineage (NCBI taxonomy): Eukaryota > Metazoa > Mollusca > Bivalvia > Pterioida > Pteriidae > Pinctada > Pinctada imbricata. The sequence continues at coordinate 56,190,010 of VSWD01000006.1, read as the reverse complement.
AAGCCCTATCACTTACCATTCCAAAAATATGACCAAGGTTAAAGTTTTTCAAAAGTAGGTCAATCTCCAAGGTCGAGGTCACAAGGTCAAAAATTTTGGTATCCATGGAAAGGTCTTGTCACAAGGAATACACATGTGAAATATCAAAGCCCTATCACTTACCATTCCAAAAATATGGCCAAGGTTAAAGTTTTTCAAAAGTAGGTCAATCTCCAAGGTCAAGGTCACAAGGTCAAAAATTTTGGTATCCATGGAAAGGTCTTGTCACAAGGAATACACATGTGAAATATCAAAGCCCTATCACTTACCATTCCAAAAATATGGCCAAGGTTAAAGTTTTTCAAAAGTAGGTCAATCTCCAAGGTCAAGGTCACAAGGTCAAAAATTTTGGTATCCATGGAAAGGTCTTGTCACAAGGAATACACATGTGAAATATCAAAGCCCTATCACTTACCATTCCAAAAATATGGCCAAGGTTAAAGTTTTTCAAAAGAAGGTCAATCTCCAAGGTCAAGGTCACAAGGTCAAAAATTTTGGTATCCATGGAAAGGTCTTGTCACAAGGAATGCACATGTGAAATATGAAAGCCCAATCTGTACTGGTTTAAAAGTTATAAGCAAGGTTAAAGTTTTTGTGCACGCGCACGCAGACGCAGACGCAGACGCAGACGCAGACGCAGACGCAGACGCCGACGCCGGGGGTATGACAATAGCTCTCCGGACATTCGTCCCGGCGAGCTAAAAATGTTGAGTTGATGAATTATCAATTCTTTCCTTTGTGAGAAAGGGAAGGATGTATGAGTAATGTTAGTACATCAGACATATTAGAAATATGGAAAAAAAAAAAACAGTGAATCTGACTATCATCTGTTATATGCACTCTGATATATGAATTAACTCATCAATATTCTAAATAATTTTTAGATATGGAGGCATCTATAAGAAGTAGGTTAAGATCAATATTTCAGTTTTGATGGTTGTATTATTTTTAAAGAAAGTAATTTTTGCTAAGAGTATGATATGACAATTTCCGAAGCGCATGACCTTTCAAAATGAGAGCAGTGAATGAAGTCATATCAAAGTACTTTATACATATAATTTGTCAGGGCTCTCACGTCACTTTTTGGGACTGGGGCCTTTGAAATTGGGAAAAATGGTGAAGTTTTTCTCTCAAAAATTGGGAAAAATATCATTGCAAATGAAGAAGAATGCATTGCTTTGGATGATTCCATTACAAACAAGCACTTCATTTGCACTGATCTTTTATCAATTTTCAATTGAAATTGAGCAGTTTTAACTTCTTTTTCAAAATTTTTATGAGGTGTCAAATTGGGAAAAACAGGAAAAATATATGTATTACTATTTTGCATACTTAATTTAGCAAAATATTGGCTCCAAATAAGGTCGATCGAGACCCCTGATTGTACAAATGTTAGTCATGTTAATCATGCCAACTTTTTTTTTTTAAACTTAAAAAATATCATACTTATTTTCACATATATTGTCAAAACATGTGATGTATATAGATTTTCCTGGTCTAAACACTCACTTAAATGTGTACAACTATACAAATAATAAAACACATTTGATACTAATAATCTATTAGTAAAACATGTGTATACACTAATAACTCTTTAAGGAAACAGGGTGTGCATAAAATACAAAATACATATAAAAGTGCATTGTGTTTCTGAAATAAGAAAATCATTCCAAGGAATGCATGTGTCGCCTGCGAAACATAACGACACTTAGGAATCACTTTTATATAGGGTGTGACAGACAGACAAACAGACGGACAACAGACAAAGTGATCCCTAAGTGTCGCTATGCTACGCAGGCAACACAAAAATTGAGTGTGCTGAGCTAAAAGACAGAAGACATGTGGTTAATATTATGAATAGTAGGGTAGGTGTTGTAGATTTTACTAGATAATGTTAGCATGCAGAGTAAGTCCTATAAGTAAGGTTTCTAACATCTCTAGGAAATCCATACATTATATACAAAAGTGAATTAAACAGAAATTAAATTTTAATTGTAAAGTGCAATTAGTATCTAGTACATAGAAAACATGCAAGAATGATAAAACATGTACAGTTCAAGCAAAAGTTAATTATAATTAGTTATACTTTGACGACTGAACACTATGAATGTAGGACATTTACAATTTTTATTATAAGTTTGTTACGTATTTGACAATTATAGATGTAAGATGCATCTTCAAGCCTCACTGAATAACATAGCGATAGAAACAAGCAGCCTAGCCTTATAGCCAGCTCAACAAAGGGGAAATTGGATCTACGCACACCCTTATCCACACCCTTATTTCAGAACTTTCTTTTGCGAGTGCATTATAATAGTTACGCAGGTGCAGGATTCTGAGATAAATGTTGGTAAAGGAAAGCATAGGACTTGTAACCCACAAGATACATTTGTAATTATACTTTAAATTCTAGACATTTCTATTTTAGAAACATTTCACCCCACATCTAAAGGGTTTTATTCAGGTTTATTGAAACCAAAATATCCCACTCATGCAAATACCATATCACATACATGTATATACATAAAATGCATGCAGAGCTTGTAAGAAATGTCTACATGTTACATGTTATAAACTGTCATAAAGAATTAATCTTGCAGAAAACAGAATAATATTTCTTCATGCTTCATTCTTGATGGTCCATGTTGAGAATTAATGAGACATACATTTGACAAAACTTCTAACCAAATAAACATTTTCTTGACCTAAATCCACTCAAACCCAGTAAATATTTCCATTTCACATTACATGTTTGTGTGAATTTTTCTTTGTGAGACCTATTGTAAGACATTTGGGGATTTTCTTTGGTCCAAATAACAGTTATACATGTATTATAGCAAGCTTTTATCTAACCAAACAAATTTTTATCCAATGTAACCGATTCTTTTCTTTTTTTCAATCAGACCTATGAACTTTCTTTTTTCCAATATGGTCATGTGTCTATAATTTACTGGAAGCATTCTGATACATGCTACATTACCATGGTTACCTGGTTATGTTAATTTCAATACAAATTTTGCAGCAACTAGTAATTCCAATATATTCAAGCAACAAAAACTGGTCTAAATATAAGCAGAACAGAAGGACCTACCTATTATAATATCCTACACAGTTGTATATATACGGACAGTGATGATCAAACACCTTAACACATCTATTACAGATCTTGCAGTGTTTAGAACGTAACGGCTTCACAGTCCGACATGTATGGCACAATCTACTAAGTGGATTCTCTCCCTGCTTCCACTCGCTGAACTGAGCAACCTATAAAGTATACATAAAACTAAGAAATCCAAAAAGAACAAATTCACACAATTGATCTGAAAGATCTGTAGGAAGATTGAAATAATGATTGATAAGCGGAGGCCTTAAAACCAAATCAAGGTTTATGGTTTTGTGCCAAGATGTTCAATAAGGGGGCATAATTAAGCTTTTCAGACACCATACATGTATATGTTTAAATTCCCTTTGTATACATGTACATGTACATTACCTGTTTAATAGCTTGATCATACTCTGGTATATTCCTGGGTAGATAGCCAGGGTCGGTAGTACTAGCGTGGAATAAACATATCCACATTACAATGTTACCCAAGAAAAACAGAATGTGAAGTATATGGAGATCATACCACGTGTAAGGCAAACACTGTAAATAGATTAATGTCAAATCAGATATTTTACACATACATGTACATATAGAGAAGTGCAATGCATAACTTATTTTCATAATTGATCTATGGTACAAGCTACAGTTTAGCAGTTCCTCAGTGACTGTACAATAGTAAACCACTCTTCTGCCAATGAAATAATAAGATTGTCAATTCATCAACTCTATCAAAACGTACATTTTTAAGAGAGTGTTCTATGGATGTCTCTTACTTATACAATGTATAATCTGATAGAAAACAATGATTTCAATGTACTCACTTTGAACACATACATGGGATAGCCCCAACAAAGTATATTGATCATGAAAAACAGAATAGCAGCTTTACTGTTCCCTGGTGGTCCAAAAGCTATAGTACTGAAAAATAGAGACAAGTACATGTACATTGAAAATCTTTACCATGAATAAAAGGGAACTGTTGAGTATTCATACGCTTTTCTTAAAATTGATTTTTAAAGTTTATTTCATGAAGATACAAAAGATTGATAGTCATAGACCTTATCCCTATCTGACTGTGTAAGGTGTATGTTGGTCAAGGGTAGCACCTTAATTAATATAAATCTTCGTCAATTTATAGGTAATTTTCATAATTCTAAAGTTATGACGTCTTGAAAGCTGTAGTTTTTAGCAAGTGAGGCAAAAAGTTTTTGGAAAAAATAGATATGTAATCTTTATCTGTGTACCATACATTTGACTTCTTTCATATGAAATATATAATTATCTTTCTATGGATCAGGTCACTGAACCTGCTCCTTCCTTTAAAAGAAAAGTCATCATCTCAAATTTTATATCACTGGATAATTGGAAAATAACACTTACAAGATATCTATTTTTGGCATAATACTACTTTTCCGCCTGGAAACATTTTTGATATAGTCACACACATCCTGATGTCTTCTTCCTGTAGCCAGGGCTAAAGGAGTTTTACCATTCTTGTCAGCTATATCTACTTCTACGCCATCCTGAAAATGAAAATAATATTAAAATGGTAATTCATAAGTTAAATACATTTCTTTAATAGTTTTATTATTTCCGTAGCGTCTGTATAAAACCTATACAAACGTACGGAGCAAAATTTTATCTATAGCTGTATAGACCATGTTGCCTATTATGATGTCACTAACGTCGAGTGCAAATAAGTTTAAATATTACATTGCCAGTTTTGAACTTGAATATCAACAATGCTAAAATGACATCAATTACAAAATAAACTAGATAATTAAATAGTAATTTAACTAAATTATAAGAAATGACTGTTATAATTTTTCTGTCTATCGATGTATAGACAAAAACCAATGCACAAACAAAATATAATCCACTTGGCGGATTATATAGTTTGTGCATCAGTTTTTGTCTATGCATCGATAGACAGGAAAATTATTACAGTCATTTCTTAACAAAATTAACAACTTTTCTGCAATAGCGATAAAATGCATTCAATATAACAAGGATTTTTTTTGCCCCTTTTTCCCAATGAAAAATAGTATCTTTTTTTCCCAATTGTGGCTCTAAATTTCCCAATTTCATATAGATGGAATTAGCACCAAAATTAGTGAAATTTACTGGTTCAAAAGTAGCAAATTTACTCATTATTTGCCATATTGTTGCAAGCATGAGATATTCAATCATATTTTAACGAAAATTATTTGATTAAACATTCAGTTCTGAACTTTTGATCGTATAAATTGTCATTTTACTTTCATATTAGTACTTCCCAAAATATTCCCAAACATTGTTAATTTTCCCAAATGCATGGGCCCCGACCCCATTCCCAAATTACTGAAAAAAATCACTGATGTAGGTATTTAGTATTGTATTTAGGACTTATCACGAAAGTGTGAAGCCTGTTATAGACTCTATGGTGGATAATTAGAGCCTGGCCCATATCTGGTAATTATTTTATCCATTTAGTACTTGAAATAACGATTTCTTGTTTCACTGACAAATATCTAAAACTCATGAAGAGAAATGTTTAGACTAGAGTTATCTCTCTTTGTCCGCAAGCTGAGCTAAATCACAATTTATCTATAATTTATATATATGAAAGAAAATGACTAAATGAGATGTATGAAAAATGTCCTATAATGAACTAATGTGTTTTAATAAATATTTGTTAAATGAACATTTGTGTTCGATGTTTTATGTTCCTTTTATATATAATTTGAAATTCAATCAAAGAAATGAACTTGTAATGACTTTTATTGAGTATAAATCTGATTTTGATCCTACCTGTTCACAGAGCTCCATTACAGCGGTTATGTTACCATTTATACAAGCTAAATGAAGTGGCGTCTGGCCATAGTTATCTGTCTGACGTGGATTAAAACCAGAGTATATAAGCAAGCGCATAAGCTCTGAGTGACCTGCAAAATTTTATGTCATGTTAACATACGTATACTTAAAGGATATGTGGAATTCATTCTACTACATTTTTAGGGTAACAAATTTGAGACTGATATCCAGTTCAACTAGTAGTAAATATATTAAATAATTCAGATTTTAATTTCAGTCTCAATTCCTTGTACATGTTGTACAATCATTTGAAAATGCACTTGTTTAATATATTTGGGCAAGATATGAGGAAAATTTCTACTTAGACAAACATGACTTGTAATGGTGCTGTGCTTTGCAGCGAACGAAGATAGAAAGATGTTCTCAACCATCAATTCTAAATTTTGTACATGAATCGTTTTACAAACCTTTAAATGAAGCCCAGTGTAAAGCATTATCTCCATCTTTATCTACCATCTGTAGCCGAGCACCTTTACCCATAAGGTATCCTGCCATCATCGTGTGCCCGTACTGGGCTGCTACAATTAGCGGTGTACAGCCCTTGTTATCAGTAATGTCTATAGACACTCCATGCTGTAACAATATATCTACAATCCCTATATGACCATTCACACAGGCCCAGTGTATAGGATGGGCAGCGAGTTCATTCTGACTGGGCTCGTCTACAGGGCCTTTGCTGTCCATGATAAACCTGAGAATGGTAGAATTTCCCGCAAGACAAGCCCAATGGGCTGGGGTGTGGCCTTTCTCATCCCGTAGACTAAATACATCAGGTGTATCCTCAGCCGCTGTCTGAACTGGTACCAACATTCTGTTATAATGTAAGAAGACGTACAAGAAAATTATATGATATACAAGTATGTTTTTACTAAATTTTAGTTTTACCGGTAACATTACTAATAACTTCCACTATCATCGAATTCTATTGCAAGTACAGGTTCATGTAAGAACATTGCAGTAACAAATAAATGTATATAAGCAATTGAATAATATTATCATATACTCTAATTTACATAATCGTTTATAAGCTTTCCCATTGGCTAAAACACTGTCACGTGCAACAAGATTAATCGTCGTATTGAACTGCTTCATTAGTTTCTCATCCTCTATCTTTATTTCCATTTCCATATTATTGCGGTGCAATCAATACTATGAAGTAATTATCACTTTGAGATCTTGCATGTCTTTTATATAAAGTTCCTTATACTTAATCTATGTTGAAACTTGTTGTTTTTCAAATGTATCGAAAAAGCTTGATACAGAGACAGTGTCATACCGTGTAATGTACCCTACTGAGAAACATGAAATATGAAACATTGGATTTATGCTTTGATAAAACCTAAAATGCAAAAGATGGTATGGCTGGATTGGGAAACCTCAGTTTTAGTTGATGGATTAGGATACTGTGTTTACCTAAAATGTCTCTGGTATTCATATATTTAAAGGACTCTACCAGTACCAGTGAAATATTACCTGTACTGCCCTACATGTACCCCTTTTATTACCTGTACTACCCTACATGTACTCCCTTTATTACCTGTACTGCCCTACATGTACCCCTTTTATTACCTGTACTGCCCTACATGTACCCCTTTTACATGTATTACCTGTACTGCCCTACATGTACCCCTTATGGTTAAAGAATTACTGTATACATGGAAATCTTTGCTTGGGGTAACTTTGGGAGTAAATCAACAGATTTCGCCAAAATTTCCCCCACGCAAAAATATCACCTCTGCATTCTTACAATGGGAAAGACATTTTTATCGTGAATATTTCCCCCACACGAAACGTTATAATCGCGAAATTTTCCCCCAGCAAAAATAACCACGTTTACAGTATAGCCAATTTTAAGTTATTTTGAAATGTAGGTTAAAGTTCAAGATCAAAAATCATAATCTTGTCATAAGATAGTGATATTTATTCAGGAAAAAGGTAAAAGTTAAAGCATACATGAAAGTCAATCAACAATATTAAGGCCTTGAAACTTGTGAAAATCTTTGGTTGTCATTCGGGCAACCTGCTTTGAATATCAGGTTGCCCGAAACCATTTTTACTTGCCCGAAATCATTGAACTGAAAAACTAAGCTGTCATTCTTTATTTCAGCTAATTTGAACATTTTACATAATTTCCATTTCTTTTTCAATTTCTTTTTCAACAAATTCCTCATTTTAACTCATCAGAGTCTTATTCAGATGCATCTGTTTCTAAGTCTTCCTCTTGCTCTGTCAACACATTCTTTCCTAGCGTAAGCGAAAAAGCTAAATTGATTTGGAGATGTGATCAGGTGACCGGAGACAGTAAGCATCTCCTGATACCCATTAAAACCCGTCTCACTCCCATAATAGGCTATGTGCCAATACAGAAACCAAATAAAACACTGCCAAATATTCCGGGGAAGTTACTCTGTGTAAGAATGGACCTTTTTGTTTTCTTTTTAGGTGGTTCAACACCTTGAATAAATTTCTACATTACTGTAAAAACCTGATTTATCATGCAGGAAATTAACAACCGGATTATAAAATTTGGGCTGATATCGGACCGTCGTACGAAAACTTTAAACCAATCGTGAAGTCTGCTATCTGAAAACTCCTAGTTTTTCTGATTCTGACTTAAAAGCAAAGATGATTTAAACTTTTATTCATTATTTCATCGAGGTAAGCATACATTGAATGTCTGAAAATAGGTTGTCAGTTGGACGAATTGGTCTCAATTCTAGGTCGTCCACAGGGAGTAATAGCACTCGCCCAGTCGCCATTGGCGACCATTTTCACCACTGGGCGACTAAAACTTTGACCAACAGTCGCCCAGATGGCAAGTTACGCCGAGTAGGAGATATCGTAAATGTCGGTTTTCAATTACATAACACTTCTCTCTCTACTCTGTTGAGTGAGAACTTATTCACAACTTACTGACTGCAAGGCCTTGCAAGGTACATGTAGATCTAAATCCGTTTCGCATGACTGGCTACAGTAGGGAGCTCTCAAGTGGCACACAATGGGATTAAAGTGATCATATTACCGGTATGATAAGGTAGTGTTGTAACGATTATCGCCGACATCGGCGACATCATCGCTAATACCCTATGATTTCGATTAATCTATTATGTTTTTAAGAATCGATTATAATCGGAAATATTCAACGTGGAAAAGAATGACATAGTTTTTGGTCGAATTCGGGTATGACAAGTACGAATAAAACGAAAGTAGATCAACGATCGTTTCTATGAGTTGAAGTTCTGGGTGTAGCGTAAATAATTTGAAAAGGATACACTCTCTAAGGCATACAATGGATGGAATTAGGATTCTCATTGAATTTAATAGTAATGACAAGAAAACTTTAACGTCAGATGCGATACGGGCCTGCGATACGTCAATATCTACTCGTCTAGAAAAAAACTTTTTTAGTTTTTACGCCGAACTCATGAGCTTTGTAAGAAGGACAAGGTCAGTGAATTTCACAGTACTGTTACTACGAAGATATTGCTTGATTCCTTGAATGAGCAAAATCTTAAGTTAACTCTTGGGTCGTATGGAACACCCCCCCTCCCATCCCTGCATATGCGGTATAAAGTCGACCATTACTGCTGTGATCTTGACAAAATATTTCATTTACTAGACAGGATTTTATCATTCTGTGGTTAGAGTTCTTTCTAGACATTTTGCAATACATATAAGCATAAGAATTAGTGAAGTTTATTCATTACTTGTCATATTTCTTTCTGTAAAAACAAGAAAGAACTATTACCGATTAAATCGAAATAATCGATTAAAATCCTCTCCGATTATAAACCGATAATCGATTAAGAAATTTTTCCGATTATACAACACTATGATAAGGGGATCGATAGCAGAACATTTTTAAAAGACTCTTTGTATATTAAAAAGAAAAAAGGAAAATAAGACATCAGGCATTTGTTCAACAAAGGATTTACAACTTCATTAGTTTAATAGCAATCTGATTATCAGCAACCATATTTTATCCCACACATTTTCTTCAAACCAAATGGCGATCAAGCGCGAATTCACAGGGTTGGAACCCCCTGGAATTGCCGAAAATTTTCAGGGTGGAGGGAGGAGGGGTAGAACCCCTGGAATTTATATGTCCCCAAATCCTTGTTTTTCAGTTGAGTGGGGAGGGATGGGACCGGACTCCCACTGGAATTTGCCTTAAAAATCTTTATTTTTTCAATTTATACTTTAAAAAATGAATGCACCCTTAAAAAAAGTTGGGCCCCTAATTTTCTAACTGGGCCCCTAAATTTCATTTTCTAGGGGCCCAGCTGGCCCCTAAGTCCTGCAGCCAATTTTACTCCCTGCACCCCACAGGTAAGTAGGTTGTTTTTGACGATTGGATGACCACGAATTTCGAGCCCTGTAAGATCATATAAAATGAAACCAAGAAAAAATATCAGTATAGACAGATTATCGGATGACACAAGCCTGCAATCTGACCAAAAATCATCCTCAGCAAATACTATGAATACCATGACTACATGTATTGTACATTTAAAACGGTCTTTCCCAAAACTCATAAGCCCGATGCTACCAAATTTTTCGCTGGGCTGGTAGAAATTCTTTAAGAAACTATACAAACAACAAGTAAAACCTATCTTCGGGCTATTGGCTGAAAAAAGTTTTATGTTATATCACAGTATTTCAATAAGTAAGTTTTTGGGAAATTGGGAAATTGAAGATTAATTCAAAAGCTGAGCTAAAAATAAATATGAAATAAAGAAAGGACATTGTTCTAAAACAGCATTCATGTGGTCTGTAATGACCTAGCAACAATGTAAACAAAGCTATATTTGTGTAAATATCACCAGCAAAGAAAATATGCTGAAATTTCCATGAAATATATGATAATGGAAACAAAATTTAATGAATTAACGACCATTTTACATGCCAATTGTATGCCAAATCGATCATATGTCTGAAACGGAGATCAGAGTAAACACGGGCTACTAAATTTCGGCAGGTTAAAAATGCATAAAATACCGACCCAGACTTGACAGCACCGAATACGGGATGATCTTTGTTACTGCCATCACAACATGCCCCATCAGGAACATGCTGATTCCCCGTGCACTTCGAGGAATCTCCAGTATTTCCCGTCAGACCAAACATTTCGACATTTCCACAGTGAACGTGCACCTACTCGATTTTATCCAATTTTACGATTTGGATTAGGAAATGGCCAAAACGCAAAACTCGAACCATTTCCATATGAGCGTGTGTCCAAGGTCTCACGTACTAGACTTTTAGGGGGAATAGCAAATTTCACCCATTCCTTTATCTTTTTCATGATTTGTACTTTATGTTTCATTTTTACGTTTTGTTATGCAAAGAGTTTCCGGCGCTGTGAACTCGCCATCCTCAAACATGATTTGGGTATCAAATGTTACGTCTTCAAATTCAATAGCATCATTTAAGATCAGATAAATTTGCAGCACGGATTAGTGATCCTCGATACAAACAATGAAATAAGGCCAAAGACTATGAAAGTTATGTCCAAAAAATACCGAATGACGAGAAAATTTTCTGAACAGAACATCTCACGTAAAATTTCAAAAATTTTCATAACTTTAAAGCTTTAAAAATGTTTTTCAAAAATACAGTGTGCTTGTTTCGGCATAATTTTTTCGGTCATGTTTAGTATTAAGTTCCATGCGCCTACCTTCCAACGATTTTTTATCATTTTTCAGTTAAACAAGCTTCTGAATAAACCATACACAAAATTTGGAGCCGCTCATTTTGGCAAGAGGAAATTAAAAGTTTATATTGTAGATGGCGCTAGAATATTCTCTTTGGCTTTATTCAAATTGTTTGACATTAAGTACTACTGACGAGGATTCAATATCCGAAAAACGTGTCTAGTAGTACTATAAAATTTGTGCTATAGAACATATATCTCAATATTGACAATTCTTATATCATTTCTACATATTGAACATAAATTCAGAAACAGTTTATATGAAGAGGTCAAAAGCTACCAAAATTCCTAAAAATAAGTATTTTTGCGAAACAGGCATAGGAACGTATGTATATCTTTAAAAATTGCATTGACCAGACTGAAAGTTTCAGTGATATTCCAAACAATGTACACATTGCTCGACCAAATAGACTTTCAGCACGAGGTGGGATACTAGTATTTAAAAAAAGCACTGTGCAAAATGGGGAAGTACACATCAAAACACGACTGCTCTAAAGATATTGTATATTTTTTAGAATAAAGTTTTCTTGTGCTTTCTCATTTGCAAATATCTTGAAAAAGACATGGTGAAACCAAAAATTACACCAATGAAATTGAAAGGGTTCAGAGGAAAATGCAAACTGAATTGATTTCTAGGAAATTCGATTTTCATAGGTACTACTGTAGCCATCTACTGTGAATTTCGTTGAGGCTTCCGAGTGCTTGTCTGTGGAGTTGTTTTCATGATTAGTACTGTTTATTTCAATTTAACATATTTGATGAAAATTTGAGTTTCGCTGTTTGTATAAAAAGAAAACAAAATCATCTTTAGAAAAGGAAGTATATTATTTCCATTTCTCCTTCTAGCATATATTTAGGTCACGTAGTTCCTACTATTTATAGAAAAATCTCAAAATAATCTCGATTGTCTACACTTATTTCGTTGCTAACGTTTTTCATGTTATAGGTTTTATTAATTGGAAGAAATTATGAAGAATCGTTGCAATTTTGAGGGATTAAATAATTTTTAAGGTACAGAAAAACTACAGAGTACGAGGGATGATTGATATGTTGTGAGCCACGTATTTAAGGTTTTGAATTTTATTCAGACATTTCGCATTATTTTTTCCAAATACAACCCCCTTCAGTACACTTTCGACACCGGTGTTTAAGGGCCTCGATACCAATTTTAAATAACTCCTTATTATCTTGACTGGTCAGAAAGCCATCCACTGCAAGTATGACGTCATCAGAATGAAAGTGGATGCTAGAAATAGCTGCTTTCAATTTTGGGAGTAGAAGATCAGGTGAATAAGGCGGATGCTCAATAAAATTAAAGCCACCATCATGAATGGCAGCCATGACAGTGACACACTTGTGGACAGGAGCATTGTCCTGATGGAACAACATACCTTTAACTAGTGAGCAATCCGCAGATATTGAGCTTAACATTTTCCCTAACTGTGTCAGAAGTGAAGCAATCGATTCTTTTTGGAGATAATCTATCAACAGAATACCTTCTGCAACCAAGAAAACTGAGGCTCACTACATATCAATCAGCCCTCGTAAGTAGCGATTATGTTTTGAAATCTAAAAACAAATTTAATCTGCAATATATCTTCCCTCAATATAAGTCCTATCAATTTACCATCTAACAGTATGGTCAATTAAGGCTCAAGTTTGAAGTTGTAGAAAAGTATGTCAAACTCCAAGGTCAAGGTCACAAGGTCAAAATTTTTGGTATCCATGGAAAAGTCTTGGCACAAGGAAATGTACATGTGAAATATGAAAGCACTATCACTTACCATTCAAAAGTTATGGATAGTTTTTGTGACTGACAGACAAACGGGGCGGTTTTAAATAATGTCTCCGCGCTTTCGCGAAAGCGGGGGACAAACATGAAATGATCGGTAATAAGACATCATTGATGGGCATAAGCTAGAACATTTTCCCGCAAAGTAGATAAAAAAGTCTTGTTTTTTGTACTATCTCGTTGAATAAAATAAATCAAAGAATAAGGGAAGAAATATGAAAATATGACTTTTTTCGCATTTATATTTAAATCATATTTGCAGCACAAAATTCAATTTTGTTTTCCAATATTCTGATAAGTTGACAGCTCAATTTTTTATGCAAATCGATGTTACGAACTTGGATTCTGTGGACAAGATTGAGAAAAATAATCTAACAGGAGTCTGTTTGTGAGACAAAATCGACCTTGTGAGACAGAATTGAAGCCGTCACATAAGAAAGTCACTATAGTCTTACATAAACATTAAGTTTTTTCATTTCTGTAAAACAAAATTGTCCTTAAATGGTAGACCAAAGTCCCTTTTTTAACGACAGAATTTGATTTTGTAACGACAGAATTGTATTTTATAACGACAGAATTTAATTTTGTACACATATTTCGATTTTGTCGCGTCATTGTGAAACTAGTTTCAATTTTGTCCCTTTTGTATACATGATAGAAATATGATTTTGTCGTAACAGAATTAAGTTTTTCAACTGAGTTTTGTCTATCAAAATTTTGTGTGTAAATAGTATTACATTCACATATCTTACATACAGAAACAACTTTTGTCTACAAAAATGATTTTGTCATGACAAAACTGATTTTGTTCATTTATAGATTATTTTGGGTATCGGAAGTTGGTAACATATTCAGCATTGCAACTTTCAACATTGCAAAAGTAAATGATTTCTGAAGTTAGTTACTTATTCAACATTCGTCTGAATCTGAAGTTGGTTACTTAAAGAAAAATGACGAAATAAAATAGAATAACACTAAATATATCACTGAATTCGATTCTGTATCATATAGAATTCATTTTGGTGTACAAAAATATGTTAGGCATAATTGTTTTTTCATCCAGAATGGCAATGTCCCATTCGGTACCCCGTAGGAGGGGAAGGGGGAGGGGGTTCCAAGTCCAGCCCACTACGCTGTAGTAGTTTTTGCATTTTTTGCAAATTCTGGGTTTGCATCTGCGGGGGGAGGGATCCCCCCTAACCCTCACTATAGATCCGTGATGATCGATGTTGAAACTGCATGCAAAATATCGATAATATTGTGAAATAACAAGACCAAATAAAAAGATGTAATTTTATTTTCCAAATGGCACAGAGTCAAGGACTGGCTTCCAAACATCCGAGGAGTAAGTCTGATTGGAGTTTGATGGAAGGATATGACGGAGATCTATTGGTTGAAAATAATCAAGTTTGTGACTGAAATAAAAAAAATATAACTGTTACAAATACGTACAGCATTAAAAATTAACTTTAAATCCACAATAACGCAATTCGATTAAAAAAAAAATACTGACCACCAGAAAAGAAATGGTTCAGTGTACCTCAATATAACAGGTGTTTCAGCTAGCTGTATGAAATCCACGTATAAAATGTATTTAATGGAAAGGGGGGGGGGGGGTTGTAACTAATAAAAATACTAACAAGTCTGGGTCGGTGTATTTTCCTTTTGGCACTGGATATAGTGACTCATATATTCTGTTGTTTCCTGAACCATGAATTGCATAGGCATTGAATTTGGTGACTCCTGGCGGGAAATATTCCCACGGGATATATGCCACGCCCTTCCAACGGTTACCCGTTATCGTCGCCGTGTAGTTTAATGGGAGAAGTTTCTGAAATATAAAGATATCAATGAAGCATGCATCCTGCATATATGTAAAGATTTGAGAGGAACCGAAAATCGAAGTACATATGTAGATAATATAAAAAAGTCTTCCATTTCTTTTGAGCTATTATGTTGATCGATCTGTTGAGTTTTTCAACAAACATCTTACTTTGAATGCATCTCTCCGTCCTTTCAGTAAGAGTACAAGATGTTGACCGTGTCTATATGTAAGAAAACAAATCCAGTTTAATCAGTGCTTGATCATTCACAATACTTTGCAACACTAAGAACCTCAGTGCATGTATATTATATATATATTGATTTCATTTTCGTGCATGAACATCGACGGCGGGTGCGGCTAGCCAACAGGGGATGCTTACTCCCTCCGGGCACCTGGTCCCACCTCTAGCTTGCTAGGGGGTCCGTCGATGCTCAATTTTGTGCTCTATTGTGAGTGCTGTTGGGATTATCGTCAGGATCTTCTTTAACTAAGCATACGGAGAAGACGTACAGAAGGTGCTCAAGATGCGATAGTAATTTTATCAGAGAAAATATTTTATACATATCTAAATTTTGCCACAAGAACTGCGGTATGTTACAACTCACTTTGATAAAAGTACGCAGTTTGATGAAAAAAAAAAATCAAATTGCAATAAATTTCGAACAAACGCAATGCATTTTGAAATATATTTTGTTCTAACTGCGTTAGATTTTGGACTTGATCAACGCGGTTTGAAACATTTCACAATTGCGTTGAAAATCTGTATATGACAAGTCTGGAAATATTACAAAACAGCGGAGTACTATTTTCGTGTTATATAAATAACTTACGGACTAAGTTCTATTTCGACGTATTGATCTCGATCATTCAGGAAGAACGCCTCTGCAACTGTAAAGGAAATAAATTAATTCCTGTTCCTGGTTTATCAATGAGATACATTTCCGTGTTGTCAGCATTTACAAACGAATGCGACTGAATTTGTCATTCTTCTTTTTTTTCAAATTGAAACATTCAAATATGTTACCATAAATCTTAAGAATGGTACAAAATGTAATCGTATGATTCAAGCACCTTCATAATCCCACAGTCCATCAAATGGTTGTCCTGGGGCACCGCCGGGGTTGGGTGGGTCGTCGAAGAATGGCCCGGTCACAGTGATTTTGAGGTTTCTGGCAGCATGGTCCGGTGGACCTATCGTGATCTGTATGGGGTGGTGGGTGATAGCATCACCGTCCCAAGTCTTGGTGATATAGTATGACTGAGCCTGCAATTTTAATTCAATAAGAATTCGGACGTTTGTTTCAGGTAGAAAAATACTGTTCATTGCATATACTAGTATACCCTCTCACGAGATTTTTCTGAAGGAACCCCTATAATTCTTGTACATTCTTATAGTTATGCTTCATGGATTCATAACTTCAGATGACAATCTCTTAAATTCAACCAAAAAATTCTATATTCAAAAGCCATCTTACAGGCGTCACGATACAGTTGGTGTGTGTACTTTATATATTATGTTTCTATAGTATTTTCATTTCTGACAGACGCATGGACATGCAGACTGTCTTCCATTAAATCTTTATTTCAAGCTGAATGATACTAGATTGTACATAGCACTACCTTATCTTTGATTTTCGTCTCTTACCATACCGACAGAAAGACAGACGGACAGACCACACTTTATATCTCTATACCAGGATACTACCTTGTGTTGCTGGCCTCTGATGATGTTCATCAAGGAAAGGTTAATGTGACTCAAGCCTAGAATAAATTAGGAATATGACAGTCTAGCTGTAATTATGGTAATGACTATCTTTCTTAGACATTCTCGTTACTCATATGCAGACTTCAATCTTAATCATTTTTTTAATGCTAACAATGCAAACAATGCATCGGACTTAGTATAATAAAACACAGTCCTCCCTTTGTGCATGGCGATTATTAGGGATGGGTGCACAAGTCTCCTTCCTTGAAATTGTATAGACAAAACAAAACGTCTAAAGTGTACTTAAGTACAGATACGAGAATCACGAACCAAATATCATGCAATAGTAGGTAAAAGTTACAAATCAATTGGAGCAAACAATAGTACTAGATGTACAGTGATTTGCATGTAACTCTTAAAGGGTCAGCATCTACTGCTTGTACACCAACAATCACTTTAGTAAGGTAGAAATGGTCAAACATGGTGATTTCCAATTCTGTAACATTTCAGCTTAATGGTTTTAAAGTTTTAAATCATGATCACATGACCTCACCATCAGAGCTATACGTTCGACCGAATTGGACATTCGCTGATGCTGGTGGTTAGAGCGAATTACAGATCGAACCTCTTCCGTTCTTTACTTTTTCATCATTATTGAATAAACTTATATTATATATATACACATCAAAAGAGAGGGTCAAGACACTCTTCCTTCTTTATACGGATATAATTGGACAAGTCTGCCTTATCGACATATTGAAATTCTTTAGAAATACTTCCTTGTTGAATGACCATATGCAATTTTCAACCAAATGAACAAACATTCAGTGACCACTTGTCTCATGCGGCCCTTTTCTCCTTCATCCCATAAAGAGTAAAACACGATCGATTCAACCTACTAATTTTTTTGTATATTACATCCGATTTATCGAAAATTATAAGCTGAACCCTCCTTAAGCCCCCGTTCCACTGCAATCCCGCTGTACCTACGTTCATTCCCGATCTCGAAAATTGCCAGGTCGGGAGAGAACGGCTCTTAGTCGTATCTTGGTCTGGTACAGCGTGTGTTGGTCCAAAATCGATCGGTATTAGAGCGGGCACGCTTTAGAGGTCGGGAAAAGTTTCCCGTATTCTTTCAACCGGTTGAAAAAATACGGGAAACTTTCCCGCTCTCTTTTTGGTCGTGAAATAGTCGGCGCTTGGTCGGGATAGTCGGGGATACAGCCTAGGTTAATCGTGTCCTGGTCGGGAAAGAGCGTGGCTTGAGCGTGGTCTGATCGGCATTTAACTTAACCCCGCTCTCTTCACGCATACGATACGCTTTAATTACGCCCTGTTCCCGATCTTTACCCGTCTATTGTACGCTCTTACCACGATCTATCCACTACAGATTCAATGTTTGCTGATCTTGCTAAGACCTTTTCATGACCATCTTGCGACCTATTCACGGTCTATATGAACAAGGTACGACCAAACGACGCTTCAAATAGGATCTGTGCATATTTCATTCATTTTTTTCGCACTGATATTGGTTTGTTCAAAATACTTATTATCAAAATGTCGCAGTGACGATTCTTGGCTATCCAATGCCATTTATTAAGTAAATTTTTTTCTTTAATTTTGATTGCGACACTTTTGGGTAAGGCTTGATCAAAACGAGAAATATAGGCTTCTTCTTGGCCGATAGGATAATTGGATGACAAATGAGATCAGTTTAAGTCAGAATTTATGTTTTGAGCGGGAATGCGTCGGGACAGTCGGTAATAGATCGGGATTGCATCGGGAATAGATCGGGTTTTGGTCGGGAAAAGATCGGAGTTGGATCGGATAGAACGGGACTTGGTCGGCAATATGATCGTGAGTAGAGCGGGTAAAGCGTGAGTAAGTCCGCGATGAAACGTGAATCGGTCATAAATGGATCAGGAATCGGTCGGGAATAGAGCGTGATGTTAAGAAAAAAATGAAGAGGTCGGGAAAGTTTTACCCGCTCTTGTGAAAATTGCGGTCGGGAATGGTCGCAGGTACAGCGGGATTGCAGTGGAACGGTGGCTTTAGAGATACATGTAAGTCGAAATTCAACAATTGCTTTCCTACGCAGTTGCTAATTGTTCCGAATTTAAAAAAAAAGTTTCAAACTTACCTAAGTTCACATTTCCATGTATTGATGTGAAAAAAGAAGCAAGGTAAAACAGACTTGTATACAATAACCACATTGTTTCAAAGATAAGAAATAAAGTTATCTCAGCCCCTTATATCTACTAAGTGGTGGACGTTAAATTTAATACAAGGCCGAAATTTCCGTGGTATCTTCAAACCGTACTGTATACACTGCATTAAAATAAATCATAATGCACTTAATGATATGTATGAATTCATACGTCTCAAATTGTTTATGTTTACTGAGGCGTATTTTGTTTTCCAATTCATCATTATCTTTGTTTATTAGCACAACAATTTCTTGACATCGGGATAAAATACAAACGCAAATTAAATCTCGCCCCCCCCCCCCCCAAAAAAAAACACCGTGTTTTCAATTAAGTTGACTGAGGCCTTTATAAATTTAATGATATTTCTCGTAAATGCCAAGTTCAACCTTGACATTTTTTTATTTTCATTGTTTTATTGCATTTACATATAACATATATGTATTACATAAACATATACCGATCTGATCTTCTGAATCTTCCACTTAGTCCTCAATTCCAACACAATAAGAAAGTACATACAAAGTCTTCTGAAGGAAAAGGCCAACGTTTTCGGAACTGATTTATTTTCCCATCTTTGGTATAAATATATATTTTCAATATTGCGAATACTCTTTTTTTTTCTTTAGCTTCTTGAAATAAACCAGAAATCGCTAAAGGCGGTGGTAAGTGTTTGTATTAGATGACGTATACTTTTTTGTGCAGACAGAAAGCTCAAAAGTAATTTTAGAATACATGCGAAATGAAAAAAAAGAACTATGGCCATGAGGATTCCTATGTGAAATATCAAAGCCCTACCCCTTATAGTTCAAAAGTAGGTCAAAGGTAAATGTCAAGGTCACTTGGTCAAAAGTCATGATATCAAATGAATGATCTGGTCATGAGGAATCGACATGTGGAATATCAAAGCCTGACCCCTTATAGTACATGAAATATAGCCAAGTTAAGTTATTTTTAAAAGTAGGTCGAACTATAACCTCTATAGTTCATGATATATAGCCCAGGTTTAATTTTTTTTAAAGAATGTCAAACTCCAAGGTCAAGGTCACTAGGTCAAACTTTGGTGCTGAGTTTGATTCGTCTCATCATGGTCTATCACCATGTCAAGTTTCAAGTTGCTTCTCCAAGCAGTTTTCTCTCAACAGACTTAAACCCAAAACGTGAACCAAAATGTTGATGCACTGATAAGACGGACTGACGGGGGGGGGGGGATAAAAGTTCTATGCAAAGGGGAAGAATGTATGGCCGGAACAAGTTTTACCCATGTATTGCACTGAAGTATTTATAGCCCAGAGTAGGTTATATCCTAATGTAGTGTACAGTGAATTTGATCTTGGTTCAAGGTCTTGACATACCCTGGGGTCCTAAGCAGCAAATTTGAGAAAAACTGAAATTCAAGCAAAAGAGGAAGTATTATGGCCCAGACAAGGTTACTGAAGGTGTAATTATTTTAGCGGAAACGGAGCAGAATTAGGTAAATTGACATATTAACGTAAACATGATTTAGTGCTTAGCCTCCTTTTCACATTAATCTATAAGAGATTCATGATTTAGCGTATTCTTGAATAAGCGCAGTCCTAGCAGTACTAAGGCTTCTAAAATATGAATCCTGCCAAAATAAGTATACATACAGTATGTTCTTGTAGTGTACTGTGACCTTGATCTTTTATCTTTGTTGAAGGTCATGACACACCTGGAGTCCAACGCAATGCAAATTAAGTTAAAAATTCTGATTAAATTCCATGCAAAGGGGGAGAATGTTATAATGGCCCTAATAAGGTTTTACCCAATCATTGTATTGTGATCTTAAACATGGACCAAGGTCATGAAACATCCTCGAGTAACAATTTTGTGAAATATACTATTAAAATTCATGCAAAAAAATAAAGAAGTTGTGGCCCAGCAAACAAAGTACCCTTGTAGTGTACTGTGACCTTGACCTTTAACCTTTCTAGATCATTCTGATGCTATTTGATCTGGATGAAATACAACTGGTTGTGTCATGACCTTCAACAAATGATGGATGGACAGACAGACACACAGAGACCGGCCTGCAGGCAGATGGAAAGATGAATCCACTATAAACCTGCTCGGCTTTGTTCACAGGGAGAGGTGTATACTTATAACGAATATTGTATAATACATGCTTCTGTCAAGATGATCATTCCTGTATTCCTTGTAGGTAAGCTGATCCTGCACAGCTTATACAGATAACCACAATTCTTTTAATGCGATTCCATGCAATTAAACTGCAATCAACCATTTTTATTTGGATCCAGATACAAATTTTTCACCAACATGTAATATTTTGTGCAACAAATCTTTGTCTTTGGAGAGTTGGAGGGGTTATACACTCTAATCTGGATAAGCACACTGCTCTATCTGTGATGTAATATGTATTTGATGTTCTGCCGTCTTATCTTGCCTCATGGTCTCCTCGGCATCTTACTGGAGTGCAATTTTGTTCTTTTTTTTCTAATTCATGTCAAAACCTATGTAAAAGTTCAGCTCTGTTGAAGATGTGACCTTGAACTTTTAACCAGCAAACTGCATGCACAGCCATGATTATCTTTATTACACTATAATATATAAATAATATAAGCTTAAAATGCATAATGCATCAAAGATGCAAAGTGCCAAGCTGCAAAACTTAAATGGTCTCGACAGATGGGAAACGTCACAGGCACATTTCATGTTGATAGTCATTCATATATAATTCAGAAACCATTTTCAATTACCGGAGTCCTATGAATTTGACCTTGATCCCAAAATCAGTAGGGGTCATCCTTAATTCATGGAAAACATTTCCGACAAGTTTCAATACATGCTCAAATATGGTCCTGAAACCATTTTCAATTATCAGAGTCCTACGACCTTGACCTCTGGATGCCAAAATTACTAGGGTGTCATCCTTGATTCATTGGAAACACTTCCGGAACATTTCATGATCATACCTATGACCTTTTGACCTCAAAATCAATAGGGGTCATCCTTGATTCATGGAAAGCATTTCTGGCAAGTTTCATGATTATAGGTGCTATACAGCTCTATTATAGGCTCTAATATGGTCCTGAAACCATTTTCAATTATCAGAGTCCTACGACCTTGACCTCTGGATGCCAAAATTACTAGGGTGTCATCCTTGATTCATTGGAAACACTTCCGGAACATTTCATGATCATACCTATGACCTTTTGACCCATAAATCAATAGGGGTCATCCTTGATTCATGAGAATATTTCTAGAAAGTTTCATGATCATAGGTGCAATACAGGCTCTAATTAAACAAAATGTTTTTCATAAAAAAAACAGATGTCTCCCCCTCCCTCTAAGTTACTTTGACCTTAGGCCAAAATGCAAAATGATGTGAAACCTTTGAGTCATGGGCAACATCATACTTAAACATGAAAGTAATTCATTACATTGTTTGAGGTAAAGGCCAAACATGATTGGCATATACAATTTCGTTATAAGCATATTTAAAGAAATTGACTTTGGTCACATGACCTTGGATATAGGTGATCTGAAACCTACACTCACTGACGAGGGTTAAGTACCCGAAACATGTATGTCTGGTCCATGCCGCAAACTTATCTGCTTTTAAATGATGCTATTGAATTTGAAGACGTTTAACATTGTATGGATCATGAGCAACAAAAAACTGAATTAGTGATTGGATACACGGTTCAAAATATAAAGCCTAAACATTATTAGCATAGACAAAATCAGCCTGGACATGCTTAGCATATACAATTTCATTACCAAAGTAAGAAGCTACCTTAACCATGTGACGTTGGGACAATGTGATAAGAAACATTTAGTCCTTAGAAACAACATACTAAAATATGAAAACAATTGTAAGAAGGGTTCAGGAGATATAACCCAGACAATATTAGTATGTACAATTTCATTAAAAAGAACTAAATGATCTTGACCTTGGGCACATGACCTTGGGTCAAGATGATAAGAAACTCTCCAATCCTGAGCAACAGCATACTATAGTATAAGAGTGATCCAGTATACGATTCCACAGATATAGCACAGACTCAACACTAGTAATAATAGTAGCATTTACAATTTCATTAAAAAATGTAATACTTGACCTTAGTCATATGACCTTTGATCAAGGAGGTGTGAAACCTTTGGGTCATCAGCACCATCATACTAAAATATGACGTGATCTGATCACGGTTCAAAAGATTAAGCCTGGACATAATACATGTAACAAATACAATTTCATTTAAAATATACTAATTGACCTTGACTTTGGTCACATGACCTTGAGTCAACGTGATGTGAAACCTTTATGTGATAAGCAACAACATACTAATTAAAATATGAAAGTGATCCGGCAAACGGTTCAAGAGATATAGCCCGGACAAGAATATCATAAAAAAATGCACTAAGTGACCTTGACCTTGGTCACAAGACCTTGGGTCAAGGTGATGGGAAACCTACGGGTCATAAGCAACAACATACTTAGATATGAAAGTGATCCAGCTAATGGTTCAAGAGGTATAGCTCGTACAGGAATGTATACATAATTTCATTAAAAATGCACGTAGTGACCTTGGTCACATGACCTTGGGTCATGGTGATGTGAAACCTTTGGGTCATAAGTAACAACATACTAAAATATGAAAGTCATCCGGCAAACGGTTCAAGGGATATAGCACGGACTGGAATGTATTTTTTTAGATTTAGATTAAACATATTTTATTGCGAAAAAGCAAAAGGATTGGACACAAGTTATCCAACTTAGATCGTCCTCTCCGAATGTAACTGGAATGTATGTACAGTTTCATTAAAAATGCACTAAGTGACCTTGACCTTGGTCACATGACCTTGGGTCAAGGTGATGTGAAACCTTCGGGTCATAAGCAACAACATATTAAAACATAGGTAATCACAGATTACGAAGCTCACCTCGTGACAGCAAAATTCAATTCAAACATATTTCTTAGTACATGTATATTGGCTTTTAAAGGCAAAACCACTCAAGCAGAAAAAGTAGGTCAAGGTCATTTTATGAAAGTTTCATCAAAGATACATCCAATATGCAAGTTTGGAACATCTAGCAGTTATACTTTGCTCAATATTGGCTTTATAGAGCAAAATCACTCAAGCGGAAAAAGTAGGTCAAGGTCATTTTATGAAAGATTGATCAAAGATACATCCAATATGCAAGTTTGGTACATGTAGCACTTATACTTTGCTCAATATTGGCTTTTAAAGGCAAAATCACTCAAGCGGAAAAAGTAGGTCGAGGTCATTTTATGAAAGTTTGATCAAAGATACATCTAATATGCAAGTTTGGAACATCTAGCACTTATACTTTGCTCAATATTGGCTTTTAAAGGCAAAATCACTCAAGCGGAAAAAGTAGGTCAAGGTCATTTTATGAAAGATTGATCAAAGCTACATCCAATATGCAAGTTTGGTACATGTATCACTTATACTTTGCTCAATATTGGCTTTTAAAGGCAAAATCACTCAAGCAGAAAAAGTAGGTCGAGGTCATTTTATGAAAGTTTGATCAAAGATACATCTAATATGCAAGTTTGGAACATCTAGCACTTATACTTTGCTCAATATTGGCTTTTAAAGGCAAAATCACTCAAGCGGAAAAGTAGGTCAAGGTCATTTTATGAAAGTTTGATCAAAGATACATCCGATATGCAAGTTTGGTACATGTAGCACTTATACTTTGCTCAATATTGGCTTTTAAAAGCGAAATCACTCAAGTGGAAAAAGTAGGTCAGATGCTGCATCCGATGCATGGGTCCATCTCGGCATCCAAAGATGAATCACTTGTGCAAGTTTGGTTACTGTAGCATAAGTACTTTGTCAGATACTGAGCTACCCCAAACTTCATATCCAAATCACTCAAGCGGAAAATGTAGGTCAGATGCTGCATCCGATGCATGGGTTCACCTCAGCATCCAAAGATGAATCACTTGTACAAGTTTGGTTACTGTAGCATCAGTACTTTGTCAGATACTGAGCTACCCCAAACTTCTTAACCAGGTCACTCAAGCGGAAAATGTAGGTCAGATGCTGCATCCGATGCATGGGTTCACCTCAGCATCCAAAGATGAATCACTTGTGCAAGTTTGGTTACTGTGGCATCAGTACTTTGTCAGATACTGAGCTACCCCAAACTTCTTAACCAAGTCATTCAAGCGGAAAATGTAGGTCAGATGCTGCATTCGATGCATGGGTTCACCTCAGCATCCAAAGATGAATCACTTGTGCAAGTTTGGTTACTGTAGCATCAGTACTTAGTCAGATACTGAGCTACCCCAAACTTCTTAACCAAGTCACTCAAGCGGAAAATGTAGGTCAGATGCTGCATTCGATGCATGGGTTCACCTCAGCATCCAAAGATGAATCACTTGTGCAAGTTTGGTTACTATAGCATTAGTACTTTGTCAGATACTGAGCTACCCCAAACTTCTTAACCGGACGCGGACGCGGACGCGGACGCGTGGGGTTATAGCATAAGCTCACTCAACTTCGTCGAGGTGAGCTAAATATGAAAGTGATCCGGCAAAGGGTTCAAGAGATAAAGCCCGGACAGGAATGTATGCATAATTTCATTAAAAATGCACTAAGTGACCTTGACCTTGGTCACATGACCTTGGGTCAAGGTGATGTGAAACCTTCGGGTCATAAGCAACAACATACTAAAATGTGAAAGTGATCCAGCAAACGGTTCAAGAGATATAGAACGGACAGGAATGTATGCATCATTTCATTAAAAATGCACTAAGTGACCTTGACCTTGGGTCAAGGTGAGGTGAAACCTTCGGGTCATAAGCAACAACATAGTAAAATATGAAAGTGATTGGGCAAACGGTTCAAGAGATATAGCCCGGACAGGAATGTATGCACAATTTCATTAAAAATGCACTAAGTGACCTTGACCTTGGTCACATGACCTTGGGTCAAGGTGATGTGAAACCTTCGGGTCATAAGCAACAACATACTAAAATATGAAAGTGATCCGGCAAACGGTTAAAGAGATATAGCCCGGACAGGAATGTATGCATAATTTCATAAAAAATGCACTAAGTGACCTTGACCTTGGTCACATGACCTTGGGTCAAGGTGATGTGAAACCTTCGGGTCATAAGCAACAACATAGTAAAATATGAAAGTGATTGGGCAAACAGTTCAGGAGATATAGCCCGGACACGATGTGTGACAGACGGACAGACGGACGGACGACGAAGGCAAAACCAATGTCTCCTCCCCGTTGGGGGGGGGGGGGGGGGGGGGGGGGGGGGGGGGGGGGGGGGGGAGAGACATAATATGTAATATGGTCCGGAAACCATTTTCAATCATCTGAGTACTAATTGACCTTAACCTTTTGACCTCAAAATCAATAAGAGTCATCCTTGATTCACGGGAAAGATTTCTGTCAAGTTTCATGATCATAAGTGCAATATACCCTCTTGTATCATCTGGAAACCATTTTCAAACATCAGAGTACTATGACCTTGACCTTTTGATCCCAAAATCAATAGCGGTCATCCTTGACTCATGGTATGTGTATGAAGTTACATTGCACTAGCATGTATCATACTTGACTTATAGTCCGGAAATCAATTGTTGATGCCCGCCCGCCAACTCGAATCAAATTAAGAGCCGAGTTTTGCAACTCTGCTAATAACATGTAGCATCTTTGTGCGAGAATTATTTATACATGTACTCTTAGCAAAAAACCAAGCTGTTGACATTCAATTAAACATTGACCTTGAATCTTTCAAAACTGACCTTCATTTAAACATTGACCTTGAATCTTACAAAACTGACCTTCATTTAAACTTTGTCCTTGAATCTTTCAAAACTGACCTCCATTTAAATATTGACCTTGAATCTTTCAAAACTGACCTTCATTTAAACATTGATCTTGAATCTTTCAAAACCATCAGATATATATATCTTTTTTTCCCCAATATTCTGGATCCCATGTATCAAACTTGAAAGAATGATAGTCTGATGAATTATTCCATCAAAATGCTGCGATGATAATGGACAGACTGGATGACAAGACAGATGGACAGACAGAAAACGTTATTCTCTACATTATGCAGCTATTTCAAATACACCATGTCATCATCACATTACATGGAGTAAGGGCAAATCAGACTGAATAACAGAAGTGAGGACTGACGCATCAGTGTTCATATCATATAATCAGAAAAATCATAAATTAACATACTTATTTACAGCATATTTACAATATATCTATTTACATCATATTTCACTACACATTTACATACTTATTTACATTATATTTCACTACACATTTACAATATACCTATTTACATAATATTTCACTGCATATTTACAATATATCTATTTAAATCATATTTCACCGCATAGTAACATACTCATTTACATCATATTTCATTGCATATTTACATACTTATTTACATCATATCTCACTGCATATTCACATACTTAATTACATCATATCTCACTGCATATTCACATACTTATTTAAATCATCTCACTGCATATTCATATACTTATTTACATCATATCTCACTGCATATTCACATACTTATTTACATCATATCTCACTGCATACTCACACACTCATTTACATCATATTGAATATTTATATACTTAATTGTATCATATTTCACTGCCTTTTTTACATACTTATTTATATTCATTCTTCTTTCTTACAAAACGCAAAATACAATTTTCAAACAGCTTGACGCTGCTTCCAGACACCGCTTATATTCATCCACTTTACAATTCTTGACATAAAATATATATTACACATTTTCACAACATTTATATTTTCCATACATATTTGGTATTACATTTCATATGAGATCACTTTTGTTTATAACACAACAGATTTACATCAGACCCAGGGGAAAACAGAGAGAAAAACCCTTTTTTGGGATAAAAACCTCTGAAACTGGGCAAAATATAAACCATGCTTATATATTTGTTTCATCAAACATTTAACTTTATTTTGTTATGATTAAAAATGTAAAATGAAGAATTATCTTGTATAAGTTTTTACAAAAAACTGAAAATATACTAATTAATTTCCAAATTCTAGAAATTTTGCTTTGAAGTGCATGGTGAATGTACTGCTAGATAATGATCACCCTTGGCCACTTTACAGTAACTAGTACAATACTCTAATCTGATTGGTTATTACCAATGATACCACAGTGCACAACTAAAAGGCCCTTCGGAACGCGGTGAAAATATTATTAAATTTCATGACGTCATTTTAACATACTTATTTACATCAAATTTCACCCGGTCCGCATATTTACAAACTTAATTACATCATATTTTGCTGCATATCAACATATACTTATTTACATCTTATTTCACTGCACAAAAACAATTGCATAATAAATTCAGAATGTTAGTAAAACATTTTATACCCTTACTACATGTTATAGTTTAATATCAAAACTGAAAATTTTATTTTCAAATCATTTTCTTTTTATGGATATACTAATTAAAAGTTTTAACATGATACTTTTTAACTGTAAAATTCTAGTGTTACTGAACAGAAGTGTTGCCTTTGTGCACTAAATTCAACTTTAAGCTTAAATTGACCTTGACAAGGATAACATCAACATAATCTTTCACAGTGTCATGACGACAAAAAGCAAATAGAAGATTGTGACCTTCAATCCAAATTGCACCTAAGAATTGAACGCGGCTATGTAAACATGGTACAGGTCAAGGTAATTTTTCTCTACATAAAATAGAGAATTTCATCTTGAGAAGTCGGTCAAACGGGAAGACATTTAAGACTGTACTGTGATCAAAGCATCCTTCCTTTGAGTGACCCCTTGACCTCAATATAAATTTATCTGCATTGAGATTAGCTGAATGGAAGAGGGAATTTGATTTGTTTATTAATTTGCATCTCATGTATATCAACTCTTATACATGTATTTAATATTGCATTATCAACTTTGACATTTTGTTTCGCGATCTTGTTAATATATAAATTAATTTCTGCGCATGAATCTTGGATTTATAATACACGACATTGTTATACGGAATAATCATCTCATTAAATCAATCAGACTTTGTTGATCTTGTACACATCAGTCTACCATAAGCACATCACACAACCAAAAAAAAAATGCCTGACAATTCAATAAATTTACTTAACCAAAAAAAAAATCATAAACATCCAGTATACCATAGCATAGGCTACCACATGCACAGGTGTGCAAAAAAATATAACCTGATGTTCATAACATCCAGTCTACCATGGCACATTATACAGCAAGCACAATGTGCAAAAAGGGGGGAAATGTAAAAAGAAATAAACAAATATATAATAAGCTGATGATCACTACAAGATCAACGAAGCAGGGAATGATATCAATTGTTTTATTTGCATTGCGATATAATGCGGCACGTTTTGCATCATTTGGGATTTTTCGCGCTATATACTTATTGTCAAAAGTTTATGGATGATAATATATCCTTCTTCCATTAAACCCTCACCACTGATAAATCATTATCTGGTAACATTGAGTCACTCTTGGGAAGAATACTTTGTCTTTGGATCGATGCAGTGTTTATTTAAGTCGGAGCTTATATCCAAAACATTAATGTCTGCTGAAACTGTAAAGCCGGTCTATGAGAAATTCACCAGACTTAATTTTTAAAACTTGTTGATAAGTTTTAGCTACTTGTTTCAATGTACCTTAAATGCTCTGATCATCTCTATGTCTTTAATACAATTAGATATAGATTAATTTACTAAATTGATTATTTAACAGACAGACGGACGGACAGACAATAAGTCAAAGTGACCCAATTAGGTAAAACATCTTATTATATAATAACTTTCAACAAATCAAAACTACATCTAAATTGAATTGGCTCTAATATGACAGTCTATATAATTTTCAAGTTATGAATGTATTATTAAATTTATCTTAATCTAAAATTTTATCGCCTTAGGGGGATTTTTTTCTTGAAATTTTAAGAAATTTATATTTTTATAGTAATATTTTTTTATTATTATCTAATTTTTGTTTTTAGATAATAATATATTCTACTGTCTAACATTTGTTAAATTAATTTGCAAAATGGCATCAAAATGGTTATTTGGTATGAGTTATAATCCTGTGATATATTTTCAAAGTCATTTAGTCCACAAATTAGTTGCAACATGCTCCTTGAAATCTACCACATAGAATGTCACACCTTTGGTCATTGGGTATGAATCACAATACTATGATAATGTAGTCCACAATCTGGTCACTGACTGCTCCATGTATGTGTAGCGTCTCTCGTTGGGTACACATTCTCCATAGTTTTTCTGAAAAACATTAAAAAAAACTGTATAAGAACAAGAAAATCAGCAAAACTGATGGATGCTACCCAAAACACAGAAACTGTAATACTTCAATGCTTTTTTTGTCTCAGTGACCTTGACTTTTCAAAAACAATTATAATTTTTCTCCTATTGTCTGAGTGACCTTGACCTTTCAGAAACAAGTGAAATTTACCTACGTCTGTAAATTATGTTTTTCACATCAATGTTCTTGACCTTAAATCCAAAATGACCTTGATGACCTGCACAATACTTTGTGAAGTTTGATCATTTTTAATCTGCTGAACAGACAAATTTATAAAACAACAAAGATCAGTATAATTATCTGAGGGCCAGTGGCAAGATACACACACACTTTGACCGATGGGACTATTGCAAGTATACATGTATGTATCAGACAGTTACCTCATGACAGCAATGGAGTAACCTCCCCTGTCTGGATTCTGTCATCTCGTCTGGAAATCCACAACCTGGATTCTGTGTAACACTCTCAGTAGATTGTGTATTGTCTTTACGCGAGTACACATCCCCCATTGCCTTTCTGAAATACAATTTAAGGGCATCGTATATAATATGCATGTTTGACAAAAACACAATCAGCCTATAATTCTTCTCCATTTGAATAACTTAAGGGACTCTTGTGTAAGTATAACGTAATGTTAGTATGAGACAGTTACCTTATGACAGCAATGGAGTAGCCTCCCCTGCCTGGATTCTGTCATCTCATCTGGAAATCTCCTTCATCCATGTCCCCGATTCCTGGACTCCACCATGACCTCAACATCCTTGCGTCTAGGCTCCTTGAACTGCCTTGGATACACATCCTCCATTGCCTTTCTGAAATACAAATTCAAGAGCTTTATAAAATGTATGTATGACAAAAAAAATAATCAACCCAATTTTTCTTCTTCAGTCAAGTAACTATATATAATGGGGACTATCATGAAAGTATAATGTAAAGTCAGTATCAGACAGTTACCTTATGACAGCAATGGAGTAGCCTCTCTGCCTGGATTCTGTCATCTCGTCTGGAAATCTCCGTCGATCATCCATCACCCGGATTCCACCATTTTCCCGTCTAGATTCCACCATAGTGTTGACATCCTTACGTCCTTGGTCCCATACTATTGGTAATGTAAATTGTAGAGTATTAAGCCATAGTTCAAATGTATGATTTGAAGATCTGTACTTCGTAAATTTGAGTTTAAGTTTAAGTTTGAACACAATTAAGCTTGGGATCTATTGATTTCGATAAATGATAAAAAAAAAAACGCAATTTAATTACCTCATGTTTATGCCAGTCATAACTTCACCATATCTTGTGTGTTTCCATCATGTCCATGTCTGTATTACCCACATCATCATAGGATCCTCAATTTCTTTGTTACCTTAATTACTTACTTGAACTTTAAAAGTGTATACAAGACCTACCCACACAGCTTTGTGCTTGTTCAGAAGACAGTTCTGTGTGCTTGTTACTTAACCTCACTGTGCTTGCACTCTACCTGGATGTGCACTACAGTCAAATCTCTACCCGATTGTATACCACAAACTTTACTCTGCTTTTAAGTGTGTTCCATGTGACAATCCCTGTACTCCGGTCTGGTGTATGTAGTCTTACCAAACTTTACCATGCACACCTTGTTGTGACGTGTATGCTGACCTTAACTGTGATCAGAGCTCTCTGATTGGTTATGCTGTTTTTACCTGGCAGCCTATGCTGCTGATGTTCAAATGCTTGTTATACCAATGTACTTACTTACAATGCATTATGTACAAAACTATAAAGAACTTTAACAACATTTTAACAAATTTAAAGAATTAACGGAAATAAAAGAGAATTTACAGGTATAATGCAGTCTCGATAACTTTGGAAAATAACAGAAACAAAATAAGGAGCTTTTAACAAATATCACAGATAAAGGAAAATAACAATAACAAAAAATAAAACTTTAGAAATAACAGAAACAATTATTCATCACAGATAAGCTTTAAAAAATAATATCACAGACAAAATATCACAGAAAGGAAAAGTTTAAAATCTTTTAAAGTATCACAGATGCTTAAATATCACAGACGCATAAATATCACAGATATGCAAAGTTTAAAATAAATATCACAGACGTTCAAAGTTTAAAATCAATATCACAGATATAGTCAAAAACATAACAAATAACAAGAAAATGTAACAGCTTCAATATATACAAAAATAACAATAACAGCTGAAAGAAAACTCAAAGATTAATAGCAATAACAATAACAGCTGAAAGAAAGTAAAGATATTAAAGGTTTAACAATAACAGCTGAAAAAAACCCACAAAGATTAACATAAAAAATTAACACATTGACAATTATCTATCACATTGTCGTTAAGTTTAGGTAAGAAAGAGACTGTTGACATGCAGGAATGGGAGTGCATGGATATGGTGAAGGACAGAGAGGTAGGGAATAAGGAAAAGACCAGAACCAACATTACATGACAAGAAGAACGCAATGTAAAGATAATTGTCAAATATGTTAATTATTTTGAATTTTGATGAAACTTGAAGCAGCTGAAGCCTGAAGCAAAGTCATTCGCACAAAGCAGACTTTTTTAAGCTCAAGTGAGCTATTGTCATAGCATTTTTGACATCTCCTCTGCAACCACTGCATGGAATTTAACCAAACCTTACAGGAAGCAAGTACTCAAGGTCCTCTACCAAGTTTGTGTTTTTCATGCCGAACGGTCAACAAATATGGCCACGAAGGGCTCTGATTGGCTGACACATTTTCTACATCTCTGCAACCGCTGCACAGAATTTCATGAAACTTTACAGAAAGAAAGTACTCAAGGTACTCTACCAAGTTTGTGTTTTTTGTGCCGATCGGTCCTCAAATATGGCTGCCGAGGGCTCTGATTAGCTGACACATTTTCGACATCTCCTCTGCAATCACAGCACAGAATTTCATGAAACTTTACAGGAAGGAAGTACTCAAGGTCCTTTACCAAGTTTGTGTTTTTTGTGCTGATCAGTCAACAAATATGGCTGCTGAGGGCTCTGATTGGCTGACACATTTTCGACATCTTCTCTGCAACCGCTGCACAGAATTTCATGAAACTTTACAGGAAGGAAGTACTCAAGGTTCTCTACCAAGTTCGTATTTTTTTTGCCGATCGGTCAACAAATATGGCCTGCCGAGGGCTCTGATTGGCTGACACATTTTCAACATCTTTACTGCAACCACTGCACAGAATTTCATGAAACTTTACAGGAAGGAAGTACTCAAGGTACTCTACCAAGTTTGTGTTTTTCCTGCCAATCAGTCAACAAATATGGCTGCCGAGGGCTCTGATTGGCTGATCCATTTTCGACATCTCCTCTGCAACCGCAGCACAGAATTTCATGAAACTTTACAGGAAGGAAGTACTCAAGGTCCTCTACCAATTTTGTGTTTTTTGTGCCAATCGGTCAACAAATATGGCTGCCAAGGGCTCTGATTGGCTGACACATTTTCGACATCTTTATTGCAACCGCTGCACAGAATTTCATGACACTTTACAGGAAGGAAGTACTCAAGGTCCTCTACCAAGTTTGTGTTTTTCCTGCCAATCATTCAACAAATATGGCTGCCGAGGGCTCTGATTGGCTGACACATTTTCGCCATCTCCTCTGCAACCGCCGCACAGAATTTCATGAAACTTTACAGGAAGAAAGTACTCAAGGTCCTCTACCAAGTTTGTGTTTTTCATGCTGATCGTTCAACAAGTATGGCTGCCGAGGGCTCTGATTGGCTGACACATTTTCGACATCTCCTCTGCAACCAGCGGCATGAATTTAACGAAACCTTACTGGAAGGAAGTACTCAAGGTCCTCTACCAAGTTTGTGTTTTTTGTGTCGATTGGTCAACAAATATGGCCGCCGAGGGCTCTGATTGGCTGACACATTTTCTGCATCTTTACTGCAACCGCTGCACAGAATTTCATGAAACTTTACAGGAAGGAAGTACTCAAGGATCTCTTACCAAGTTTGTGTTTTTTGTGCCGATCAATCAACAAATATGGCCGCTGAGGGCTCTGATTGGCTGACACATTTTCGACATCTCCTCTGCAACCGCAGCACAGAATTTCATGAAACTTTACAGGAAGAAAGTACTCAAGGTCCTCTACCAAGTTTGTTATACATGTAAACTCTACAGGAAGGAAGTACTCAAGGTCCTCTACCAAGTTTGTGTTTTTTGTGCCGATTGGTCAACAAATATGGCCGCCGAGGGCTCTGATTGGCTGACACATTTTCTGCATCTTTACTGCAACCGCTGCACAGAATTTCATGAAACTTTACAGGAAGGAAGTACTCAAGGATCTCTACCAAGTTTGTGTTTTTCGTGCTGAGCGGTCAACAAATATGGCCGCTAAGGGCTCTGATTGGCCGACACATTCTCGACATCTCCTTTGCAACCACTGCACAGAATTTCATGAAACTTTACAGGAAGAAAGTATTCAAAGTACTCTACCAATTTTGTGATTTTCATGCCGATCGTTCAACAAATATGGCTGCCGAAGGCTCTGATTGGCCGACACATTTTCGACGTCTCCTCTGCAACCGCCGCACAGAATTTCATGAAACTTTACAGGAAGAAAGTATTCAAAGTACTCTACCAAGATTGTGTTTTTTGTGCCGATCGTTCAACAAGTATGGCTGCCGAGGACTCTGATTGGCTGATACATTTTCAACATCTCCTGTGCAACCGCACATGCAGCACAGAATTTCATGAAACTTTACAGGAAGAAAATACTCAAGGTACTCTACCAATTTTGTGTTTTTCATGCTGATCGTTCATCAAATATGGCTGCCAAGGGCTCTGATTGGCTGACACATTTTCGACATCTCCTCTGCAACCGCAGCACAGAATTTCATGAAACTTTACAGGAAGAAAGTACTCAAGGTCCTCTACCAAGATTGTGTATTTTGTGCTTATCGGTCAACAAATATGGCCGCCGAGGACTCTGATTGGCTGACACATTTTTTAAATCTCTGCAACCATTGCACAGAATTTCACGAAACCTTGAAGCAAGCAAGTACTCAAGGTCCTCTGCCAAGTTTGTGTTTTTCTTGTCGATAGGTCAACAAATATGGCTGTCAAGGGCTTTGATCTGTAGAAGTATTTTTATGACTTTTAACCCTTTGTCTGCAACTCAGGTGAGCAATGTGGCCCCCTTGGGCCTCTTGTTTATTATAAATTTACTTAACTTGATGAAACTTGTAAACAGTCTAGATACAATGTCAATTTGCTTAAAGCAGACATTGATGTTAATTAACAGAATTTCATTAAACCTGACTGTGTAAACAGTCTAGATGCAATGTCAATAATGCACAAAGCAGACATTGATGTTAATGAACAGAATTCTATAAGTTTTTTTTCAATTTTTAAATTTCTAGAAATATTATAAAACATGACTGATTAAATATCATGTTAAGAACATCGATCTGTACAGATTAAGCTTGAAAATGTGTTGTCTGTGTAATATAAATAATACTATATTACAAGACAGGATCAATGCCATAATCACAAGGCATCTCCTGGGTGAGAGGTTTTGCGGTGAATATACTGATAAGATTATGTATCATTCCTTAACCAGACCCTGGTAAGCTAAAGAGGTCACTTTGAACTTACTTTCTCATGTACCCGTTCGTGGACATTGAGGGTGACGTCCCTGATACAGAGCCGTAGGATCTTTTCCACTCATGTAGTGGCTGTTTAGGATAGGTACCATCTCCAATCAGAAATCCACCAAAAAAGTTTTGACGTCAGTAGTTGTCCAATGCCTTCCATCATCAAGTTGTTGTCCAATGCCTTCCATCTGCAAGTAAACTAAGAAAAACATTTTAGAAAAGTGATGAAAATTATTTTGTCATCATATTCAATAAAGAATAAATGTGTTTGTGAAACACGGACTTACTCTGAAGTTTAAAAGGTCAGTTTTTGTACTTAAGATATACACATGTGAAATATGCAAACCAAATTACCTAACATTCGAAAGTAATGGCCATGGTTCAAGTTTTTGCAAATATGCTCACATTCCTGGATTGAGGTCACAAGGTCAAATGCATTGGTTACAATGTAGGCACAAGTGAAACACCTACCATTCAAAAGTTATGACCAATACCAAGGTCAAGGTCACAAGATATAAAATGTTCGTGCCCATGGAAAGGCCATGTCACAATGAATACACATGTGAAATATGAAAGCCCTATCATTTGCCCTTCAAAAGTTATGGGCAAGGTCAAAGTTAATGTAGACAAAAATACAAAGACAGACAAATGAATAGGTCAAAAACAATATGCCCCCAAATCTCTGATTACAGGGGCATAAAGATTTATTCATAATTTACACAAGAACCATTATTTTCTACTTCTCTGTTGAAGATGGATGCCCATCTTCTTTGATTGTCGAACACAATCTATTGATAGGCTGTTGTCCAACATCCTCCAGGTATGCCCTATGCCTGCATGGGACCCTCAGCAGTGCCATGCAAGAAAAAAGAAAACAATGTTAACATGGTAAACATAACAATGAGTATGCCTAATCAAGTCACTAGGAAAAATCATTAAGGGTCCTGCCACAGGCAAATATGTTGACCTTATTAGCCTTTACATCCTATCCTGACCTTTTTAAGTTTGGCAATAACCTTTGACCATGCTAGTCCAAAATCTTGGGATATGATCCCTACTTTATCATGATTATTCTTATAATCATATGTATGAAATATGAAAAAAGTGTTTTGATTTTGAACGAAGTGATTCTACAAATTATACCTGTACAATACGTACCTTTGACCATTCTGTCCTCTATTAATACTAAATGATATACGACAATGTTACATGTGACCTTGACTTATGACCTTAAATGTATAAAATTTAAAGGCGCATCCTCTGTTTGATCAGAGTAAGATTATTATACTTATTCACAGTTTATGGTGTCAAAACCAAACAATAATCAGCAACTGCAATTTGAAATGTGTCTGACCTTGATATTTGACCTTGCTAAACCTCAGAATCTGACAAACTGTTGCTTTTGTATTCTATACCTGTGTATGAAAGTTGATAGGTACCAGGATATCTATGTTATCAATGTGAGTCTATTTACAATTTTGGTTAGTATTTTTTTTTTTTTTTCTTTGGTTAGTATTTTTTTTTTTTTTTTTTTTGTTTTTTTTTTTTTTTTTTTTTTTTTTTTTTTTTTTTTTTTTTTTTTTTTTGGTTTTTTTTGTTTTTTTTTTTTTTTTTTTTTTTTTTTGTAAAAAGCAATTTTATACAATTTAAAAGAGAATAAAACATCTCAGTTTCATTGGGGTAATGCTAAGTTTTGCTAATGATGCAATATGCAAGTTTTGTACATGTACCACCTATACTTTGCTAACAGTTGGTACTTTAAATCACTCGATCAAGAGGAACAGGGTCATGCATGGCCATGTAATCTAAGTATGCTTAGATGATTATCTAGTTCAAGTTTGATGATAGAGCTACCTCAAACTTCTTATTCAGAATTGTAGGTCGCATATAGGATCTACAGTGCATTGGTTCATCTCAGTATCCAAAGATGAACAATTTGTGCAAATTTGGTCATATTTGTAGCATCAGTACTAAACTTCTTATCAAGACTGTAAAACATTACAGACATGACTACTACCAGTCATTGATTCAAAAGCCTTCCCACCTACCCAAGCCCTTAATGTTGTCTACCATGAACACTGAAATAACGAAATCCCTAACTCCAATGGAGAGCTCCAATGGAGACCAAACTGACACACCTAAATTAATAAAAAAAAATAATAAGAGAAATAGTATGAAACCAACAGGCCAAGATATGTGAAGAGTTAAAGAATCAATGTAAAGCAGATACATCATGTCTGTAATGTTCCACTCTGTCGATCATTTAAACTACAAGAATTATTATTTGTCATGTGCATGCAACAACACTTCCTTTCCCATCCCACTGCACACTACAGGTAGGTCAAAACTAAGGTCAAGAGGTCAAACTGTGGACATAATGGCAATACAAACCATCACCCCTCCCTGGTCCTGAACTTTGAATCTTAATACTCAATAATGAAAACTGAGATGAAAAGCTGAAAAAGAAAAGCTGAAAATGAAAACAAAATCATGACCTTGATTTTTTTACCTCTCTAATGTGCTTTCTTCTGCCATAATTTTTCCGCGCTCACATGGGTCTTTGCACCAAGTGAGGATAAGGGTTGTCCAACCCAACTCAATAAAAGAAGATCGGTAAATTTTCAAAATTATACATCGAAATGAAGCGGGCAAAAATGTCAAATGTTCACGGAAGACTGCGCAGCGACGGAACGGTAAAAACGAATGAAAACACTTTGGAATTGGAGATTGTAGTCGGTAATAAACGGAAAAAACGGTAATAATGGAAACAGGTGAGGTCAACGGAAAAGTGTCCGAGACAAACGACGGAAAAGGGGAAATCTGCGAGCGACCACGAGCGCGGCACGAAAGAGGCGGTCCCATATGGCGCAGATCAAGGTCTGAGTCACATGGTCCTCAATCGCAGGAAAGATACTCTCGGCGAGAGATCCATAGTCAACGGACACACAAGTGGAAAGATGAAGTCCAATACCTATGCAAAGACACATCACAAAAGTCTTTCCACCTAGGTAATGGATTACATCTCCAAGAATCCTCTTGCCTACAACTTTGGAAAGACGTTTCCAAAGGTAAGAGGAAACAAAGGCGGGCAGGACAGAAAGTGGACCTCCAAGGACAGTGGTAGCCAACTGAGTGACAGGACTCCCGACAGGAGAGTACATGTAGCTAAGGAGGCTACCAAAAGAAACCCCCTGGACAGAAGAAAGCTCCCTGGGAAGGATATACTCACTAAATGGCAGGACCGAGAGGATGGTCATGACAACAAGCTCCCAGGCAAAGAGGACCAGTACCGCAGAAATGGATACAACAACAACAGGCTCCATCTCCTGAAAACAGAAAAAAACCCAAATTATTCTTCATGAAAAGTGAATCAAATCTGGGGATATTACTCTAATATTATGTGCAAACATAGGGTAATCAGAGATGACAGCCTCACCTCATCGGTATCATTGTACCATGACCGGTATCTGTACCTATATCGCACAAAGTATTTCCAGATGCATCATCCACGTAAGTTTGGTTCATAAAAAATTGAAAGAAGGCTGGTAATGAAGACTCTAATCTTACCAAGCCTGGTCAATCAAGTGTGAAATATAGGTCAGCTGCGTCATCTGTAGAGTGCATTGCAGTAAGCATCCTCAGATACACCACCCACACAAGTTTTTTTTATTGATCTAGGACTTAAAATAGGCTGGAAATTGACCTTTCCCATTAGACTAACTTATAGTTAATAAGGAATGGACCTGACCCATTTACCTAACCTGCTCACTCAAGCATAAAATGTAGGTCAGATGCAGCCTCCGTACCATGCATTGTTGTAAGCATCCTCAGATGCATCATCCATGCAAGTTTGGTTGGTGTAGGACTTAGAGTAAGGTGGGAATGGACCTGTCCCATTTTACCTAACCTGTTAACTCAAGAATGAAATGTAGGTCAGATGCAGCCTCTGTACCACACATTGTTGCAAGCATCCTCAGATGCATCATCCATGTAAGTTTGGTTGATGTAGGACTTATAGTTTGGCGGGAATGGACCTGTCCCGTTTTGCTTATCCTATAGTGCGGATGCCGACGCCAAGGCGATAGCATAAGCCCCCCTCTACTTCGTCGAGGTGAGATTATTATGTCAAAGATATAGGATAGGATATATTTTATGGCAGGGGTACATGTATAATATTAGTTACTAAGTCGTCAATATAGCTAGTGTAGTGTTTTGATGATAGTTGCCGACATCGGTGCTTAATTGTCTATGAGATATCCAAGTCAACGACATTCAGTTATATTTTTTATGACTCGATTAATCAGAGTAAATACACTTCTTTACAAAATGTTCTCTTCACGCAAAATGACACTAGAAATGTATTAGAATGGGAGATATGACTATGGACACTAGCATATACATGTAGGAGTAAGATATAAATGTAATGGGAATAAGATTTGAAATAAGTCATAAAAGACGTCATACACGTGTCTAAAAGGATCCCGGACCTTAAGACCCCTTTTTTGATCACTCATAAATAGAAGAATCTAATGTCATTTGTATGACTTTTTACATATGATGAAAAAATAAAACACCGCTAAAGACGGTATGGCCGGATTGCAAAGTAAGTTTTTGTCACCAACTGGGTCAAGGTCACTAGGTCAAATATTACAGCATACGTTGAGAGGTCTTGTCAGAGGCAACCTACATGTATAATATAAAGTTTCTACTGCATAAAGTTCCTTAGATTTTGCTTAAACCAGAAACTTTAACCAAAGTCTTTTTCTAGGTCAAAGTCCAGGTCAAGGTCACTAGGTTCAATGCTACGGCATAAATTGAAAGGTCTCATCATGGGCAACCTAAATGTATAATATAAAGTTTCTGCTGCATACAGTTTCTTAGATTTTGTCTCAACCAGAAACTTAAACCAAAATCTTTAACTAGGTCAAAGTCCAAGGTCAAGGTCACTAGGTCCAATGTTACCGCATAAATTGAAAGGTCTCGTCATGGGCAACCTACATGTATAATATAAAGTTTCTACTGCATACAGTTCCTTAAATTTTGCTTAAACCAGAAACTTTAACCAAAATCTTTAACTATGTCAAAGTCCAAGGTAAAGGTCACTAGGTCCAATGTTACGGCATAAATTGAAAGGTCTCATCATGGGCAACCTAAATGTATAATACATGTATAAGGTTTCTACTGCATACAGTTCCTTAGATTTTGCTTAAACCAGCTACTTTAACCAAAATCTTAAACTAGGTCAAAGTCCAAGGTCAAGGTCAATAGGTCCAATGTTACGGCATAAATTGAAAGGTCTCGTCATGGGCAACATACATGTATAACATTAAGTTTCTACTGCATACAGTTCCATAGATTTTGCTTTAACCAGGAACTTTAATCAAAATCTATAACTAGGTCAAAGTCCAAGGTCAAGGTCACTAGGTCTAATGTTACGGTATAAATTGAAAGGTCTTGTCATGGGCAACCTTCATGTAAAGTTTCTACTGCATATAGTTCCTTAGTTTTTGCCTCAACCAGAAACTTTAACCAAAATGTTGATGGCAGACGGACGGACGGACGGACAGATGGACATCGTCAATCTATAGACCGGAATTGCTTTGCAATCCAGCCAATAACCATTCGTGTATTAAATAACATTAAAGTTACGCTTGTATTCAAAGATGTTACTATGTGTGATGTCTGCATGCTTTGTGACAGGGGTATATGGCAAATCCGGATAAATCGCCATTGATTCCGGCCTTGAATATTGTTTTCTCAATACATATGCATGAGAGGGATCGAACAAATTGTCACATGATCACATATTTTGTGAACACGACCAATCGGGTAAAAATCAATACATGCTAATGAATCGATACTGTCGGTTGCGTGATATTAGAGGTGTGGCTTTATGTTAATCTGTGTACTTTTGATGCTACTTTTTTCGTGGGTTTTCTCTGATTTGAACATGAAGGCAAATTGGAATGGCTAATTCCTTCTTAGAGAGAATTTGTCAAATACGTATCTGTCTGTCATTTTTCTGAATTAGCCATTCTGATATGCGTCCATGCCTAATTTTGAAAAAAATCTATCACACTACCTGGGTTTTTTGTGCATAGTTCAACCAAAGCTGGCGAAGGGTGGGTAAATTATAGCTGACTTTTCCAGCGTTTCAGACAATATCTTAACAGAAAGGGGCAAGAAACTTGTTGTTTATACATAGTTCAAACAATTTATAAGGTCAGTGCAATAAATTGTGAAAATTTTGAAAACCAATTTTATAGC
Source organism: Pinctada imbricata (assembly GCA_033119305.1). Classification (NCBI taxonomy): domain Eukaryota; kingdom Metazoa; phylum Mollusca; class Bivalvia; order Pterioida; family Pteriidae; genus Pinctada; species Pinctada imbricata. The sequence continues at coordinate 56,147,504 of VSWD01000006.1, read as the reverse complement.
CTTCCCTTAAGGTCCGGGATCCTTTGTGACAAGATTTTAACAAATAATTCATCCTTCCTGATCACTCAGATGCCATTAGTTTTGTTTTAAGAGTGCTACCCTCACGCTGAAGGGATCCAGTTGAAATGAACACACTTGGTAGGCGACCTTTAATACTTAATACCAAGTTTCATAAGAATTCCCAAGCAGTTTTGGCAAAGAAATTGTAAAAGGGAAAATTTGCAGACTTGTAAACAATGGACGGGCAAACAACCGATTGACAATAGCTCAAGTTTTGCATTTGGCTCAGGTGAGCTAGCGGCTATTTTGGGTAATTTTGGCGCGATGGAAAGTTTGGCTTTGTTGGCAAATGCAATTTAGCCAAATTTAAAAGCGCCAAACTTTCCATTAATAAAAGACAGAGTTTATTCAGCTAGAGATTCGCCAATGTAAATTATATTGCCCATTTGACTTCATGTGTATAATTTCAATTCAAATTAGTCACCTATGTCGACCATGTCGTAATTATATCTACCATTGTTTACCTTCAAACAAACATTTAATTTACAATTAGTTGACATTTAGCCCTGCGTTAATCTAATTATCTAATTAGCAATAAATATCATAGGTACTGTAACTTGTTTTCACATTATGGCCACGCACGCTTTGGAAATACAGGTTCCGTTTATTGCGAAGTAAATACTTGTAGGGTTAGCGGACTTTTGAGTCATGGGTATAAATAGTCAAACATATTAACAAAAAAAAAAAAAAGAAATCGGAAACATGTACTAAACAATCACTGCTTTAACTGTGAACATTGTCTCTTATATTTACCAATAATTGTTATACTGAACATGTTTTTTTTTATAATTTTCTGGTCATTTTCTGCTCATTTATGTCATTTAATGCGGTCAGGAAACATTGATACGCCCATAAATTTGACCATTATTAATTTGGTGGATGTTTTAAATAATCCACCAATTTTAAAAGCGCCAACATTTCCAACACCCAAGGTGGACTGAATTAGCCAAAATTATCTGATATATGGTAAAATATGTAGGTCACAATGTAGGTCAAGATATAACAAGACCGAATAAATGGCCAGATCATTGCTGGCAGAAGTTTGTGTTTTGAAACACTTACAAGTCCAATGAAAGCATGTTTAATAATTATTTATATTATAAGCACTGACACAACACAGTCGTATTGAAAATCATATATCTTCAAGGTCAAGGTCAATTCTCAAGATAAATTTCAGTACCAGATTCCTTTAATCAGGTTCTACCCCCATGCCATATTTGTATATAAGTTAAGTTATTATGTGATACATTTGTATTTTGTATAGAATAAGTACCATGTTGTCTGATTCAAAGTTATAACTTCAAAGTCAAGTATCTAGGTCTAGGTAGTATCATCTAGTTTAATTTATGTGTAATTCATTCATTTTCATTTCATTATTATATGTATTTTTTTTTTGACCTTAAAGTCAACTATTAATAACACCTTGTAAAAATTACAAGATCTGGGCAATGATGGATCTGAAAAATCACTACAGAATATTTTTTTGTTTATCAAAAAAGGAGTTTCACAAAACGGGAATGATACGAAATTTGTAATTGGAATTATCAAACAATAAGCAGGATTGCAACGCGTGTGCAGCATGTCCATTTTGATTTGCATTTACACCACATGGGATCGAAACGTATAATGTTGTGATTCCTTCTTATGTTTTTTTTCATCATTCAAGTGATACTGCACAAAACTGATGAGACGTTGCAGTAGGGCAATGCCTAAAGCCGGGCTTCCACTGTCGCAAATGCAGAGGCGATAGACCTACGATTAGGTGATTTTGTTAAATCGTAGCGCATTCTCATCTCAATCGCGGGCATTCTCAGTCTCATCATGTCACTATTATATCATGTTCTCCTGCATCCTCCTCTGTTAGCAGCACCGACGCGAATGCTTCAAACTGTTTAAAACATTTGCATCTGAATTCATATTCGCCTCACACTTGCGGCACATGCACAGCGCATTCGCCTTGCATTCTCATCCATTCGCAGCACGTTCTCCTCACATTCGTGTGTATTCTTATCCCTAAGGTGGAGGAGAATGAGCCACGATAGAGCCCCAACAAGAAAGAATCTGACACCAATGTGATGTGAATGTGCCGAGATTGTGACTCGAATGAAAATAAAACCTGTGTTTGTGAAACACAAATGCCCCCGTTGGCATCTTTGTCAGTAAAACAGATGAAAAGTAGTATCACATTTGAGGTCAAGGTCAAAAGTTCAAATTAAGTATTCATGGAAAAGTATTGCCACATGGAATTCATATGTGAAAGCCCTATCACTTACCATTCAAAAGTTATGGCTAATGTTTTAATTTTTCGATATAGGTCAAACTCCAAGGTCATTGTCACAAGGTCAATAATTTTTAAATTCATGGAAAGGTCTTGTTACAAGAAATACACTTGTGAAATATGAAAGCCCTATCACTTACCATTAAAAAGTTATGGCCAAGGTTAAAGTTTTTCAAAAGTAGGTCAAACTCCAACGTCAAGGTCACAAGGTAAAAAATTTTGGTATCCATGCAAAGGTCTTGTCACAAGGAATACACATGTGTAATATGAAAGCCCTATCACTTACTATTTAAAAGTTATGCCCAAGGTTAAAGTTTTTCAAAAGTAGGTCAAACTCAAAGGTCATAAATTTTGGTATTTATGGAAAGGTCTTGATACAAGGAATGTACATGTGAAATATGAAAGCCCTATGACTTAAAATTAAAAAGTTATGCCCAAGGTGAAAGTTTTTCAAAAGTAGATCAAACTCCAAGGTAAAGGTCAGAAGATCATAAATTTGTTTCCCATGGAAAGGTCTTGTCAAAAGAAATGCGTATGTGAAATATGAAAGCCCTATCACTTACCATTCAAAAGTTATGTCCAAGGTTAAAGTTTTTCAAAAGTAGGTCAAACTCCAAGGTCAAGGTCACAAGGTAAAAAAATTTGGTATCCATGGACAGGTCTTGTCACAAGGAATGCACATTAGAAATATGAAAGCCAAATCACTTAGCATTCAAAAGTTATGAAAGCCCTATCACTTACCATTTAAAAGTTATGCCCAAGGTTAAAGTTTTTCAAAAGTAGGTCAAACTCCAAGGTCTAGGTCACAAGGTCAAAACTTTTAGTATCCATGGAAAGGTCTTGTCACAAGGAATACACATGTGAAATATGAGAGCCCTGTCACTTACCATTCAAAAGTTATGGCCAAGGTTAAAGTTTTTACGGACAAACAGACAAACAGATACGGGGCATAAAAATCAATGCGAATCAGCCATGATTTTGACATAATATTGCCACGATAGTACTACACACACACACGACAGTGACAATAATATCTCAGAGTTGATGTAAAAGTGTGCGGATCAATATTTTGAAAACTTTGACAATGCCTTTCAAGAGAAATCAACCTGGAAAGAGGTCAAAGTCAACAAAGGGTATTGCTGCTCCTGGATATGTCAAATGATTTTAATTTTGTTCATGTCACATTCTTGTCATGATCGCAGCACCATTGGGTTAAAGTTGTGTCTCAATCTCCTGCATCGCAGCGCTATCAGGTTAAAGTCATGACTCAATCTCCTGCATTCGCCTCTTCTTCGCCTCAGTGTCTTTTATCGTGGAACATTCGTGTCGTATTCTTCTCTATTTTTATCACACTCGCCTCACTATCGTAGCGGACGCGTAGCATATTCTTGTTGCATTCGCGGCGCTATGGTGTGCCTAGCGCGCCAAGAAATACTTCATGAGAACAGACAAGAATGTGACACGATTGTTCATTTGCCTCTGATCATAGCTCATTTTCCTCTACATTTGCGACAGTGGAAGCCCGGCTTAATAAGTAAGTCCATATCGTTTATATCTCTGAAAGTCCATAATTTTTGCAAACACTTTTTAAAAGAGTTTGTCAAAAGGAATGATTTTCTGTCGTGTATACATGCAAAAACTATGAACTTTTCATATACTTGGTCGATATGGATTGATTTATTAGGCATTTTCCTACTGCAATGGCTCATCAGTTTTATAAAGTTAAATTCAGAAAATGAAAAAATACCAAAAACCTCTCTAAGGAATCACAACACCATACCTTTAGATCCCTTGCGGTGATTTAGTCACCAACCTAAACCAATTTGTCCAAAACTTGGGGCAACTTTTCTGCCCAAGTAAATTGATGATGTCATAACAATGGAGAACAATCAAAGAGTGCGATAAAACATTTATTAGATATTTGCCATCTTCTGTATTAAGCCCAGATTCAATTTTGTTAGGACAAAAAGTTTTTTCTTTGTGACATTGTGTCATCATTATGAGGATTATTTTGTCCGAGATTTTTTACCTGTCCATTAAGTAATTACCTGTAACTTTCTGTTGACATTCAATTAAACTGTTAAAGTTAACTTAATGATGGCAGCTACAGGTAAAACTTTGGACGAAAAAGGATCATGTTGAGACAATATCACATAGAAAGAACTTATTAGACAATGGGACGACATCATAGTCATGTTTTAAAATTGCCCTCCATTTCATTTTAAATTTTAATTTTTTTTCCAGGGGAACAGACCCCAAGACCCCCCCCCCCCCCATACAGGTCTTGATGATGCTTCTGTTGCCTCCTACTTTTCCACAGATTACAAAGCTCACCTTTCTGCATCATTTCATCATGGCAACAAGATTCAACTTTAACATTCCCTAAACATATTGGCTTTTATATTTAATAGAAAAAGTAGGTCAATGTCATTTTTGATCAAAGATACACCCAATATGCAAGTTTGGTACATGTAGCACTTATACTTTGCTCAATAATAGCTTTGATATATTCAATAATGATGTTTGGTACATGCAGTACTAATACTTTGCTCAATATTGGCTTTTAAAGATAAAATCCCTCCAGGAGTAAAAGTAGGTTAAGGTCATTTGAGGAAAGTTTGACCAAAGATACATTTGATTTGCAAGTTTTGTACATGCCGCACTTATACTTTGCTCAATATTGGCTTTAAAAGCAAAAATCACTCAAGCAGAAAAAGTAAGTCAGATGCTTAATCTGATGCATGGGTCCATCTCAGCATCCCAAAACAAATCACTTGTGCAAGCATGGTAACGGTAGCATTGATACTTTGCTAGATACTGAGCTACCCCAAACTTCTTAATCAAGTAACTCAAGAGGAAAATATAGGTCAGATGCAGCATCCAATGCATGGTTTCATCTCAGCATCCCAAGATGAGTCACTTGTGCAAGTTTGGTTACTTTGTCAGATACTGAGCTGCCTGAAAATTCTTAATGGACATGGACAGGGACTCACGAAGGTATAGCATTCTTTAAGCTCACTCAACTTCGTCAAGGTGAGCTAAATTTAATGAGAATGGTATTTTAACTGTTATTGATAAGCAAATCCTGAGGGGCAAATTTTGCAGTGTTATTGTTGTCATCTTAACTTTTTGAATCTGTTCTTGTTGTTACTAACAGTTCCCCTGTTGTTCTGAGTGTCACCCTCCATTCACCCATGCGTTATAAATCGTTACGTCATACTGTAACATTATAATGACAGGCTAATATTAGAACATAGTGGATGTTTTGTCGCCTTACATTCACCCATGCATTATAAATCGTTACATCATACTGTAACATTATAATGACAGGCTAATATTAAAACATAGTGGACGTCGTGTCGCCCTACATTCACCCATGCATTATAAATCGTTACGTCATACTGTAACATTATAATGACAGGCTAATATTAGAACATTGTGGATGTTTTGTCGCCTTACATTCACCCATGCATTATAAATCGTTATGTCGTACTGTAACATTATAATGACAGGCTAATATTAGAACATAGTGGACGTCGTGTCACCCTACATTAACCCATACATTATAATCTGTTACGTCATACTGTAACATTATAATGACAGGCTAATATTAGAACATAGTGGACATCGTGTCGCCCTACATTCACCCATACATTATAATCTGTTACATCATACTGTAACATTATAATGATAGGCTACAGAACATAGGCTTTTATTAAATGATCAGGAATTATTGCCTATTTTGCTCATTTCTGATTGGTGGAGACGCTGTTTGATAGATTGTACCTCAGGGTGAGTTTACCGTTAACACTCTAAAGCGGTCCATTCAGAATTGCTGCGTGCGTGACCAGTGTGTGTGTTGATTTTTGAAGTGTTAGATCTTTGACTTCACCTATCATTACAATACAAATGTTAATAAAATCCTGATATTTAAGATGGTAGTCTCAGGGTAAGAGACGTAACTCAAAATCGATCTCGCAAACGTTTGTTGTGTAGCGTGACGTTACCATCGTTTGTTTTCACGACAAGCATCTGCATGACTTAACCATGACAGCATAAAAGGGGAATTTCCCACGCGGTACACGGAGGATACCGTTGCTCTATATATCATCTATTTCATCAGTATGCATTTCATTTCTTTGCGATATTTCCTGAAATTGAGCATTACTTATCGATTAAATATGTTTCCGAGATTTATACATTTCTTTATTCTTTTAATATTTTCAGTATCTACATGAATCCCTTGACATACGGCATGTTTCATTCCGTAAATGTTGTAAGAAGTATGATGTTATCTGATAAATATGACCATGATAACTTCAATTTTATTTGAGCGTAATCAGTGACTAGAGAACATCTTATGAGATACCTTCGATTGATAAGAACCTGTCATCTAGAAGAAAAAAATGTATCGTATTAGAAAAGGGGTAAGTTGTCCGACTCGGCAACCTGGGAAGATTACTTTTTATTTTTAAAAAAATCGGGAAGATAATAAAGTTGTACGAATTTCAAAATGAGAGGTCCAGGAAGGGGTGGGGTCGGTTTTAAACAACTCGACTCCATCTATACCTGCGCATTGGACAGTCCATCCTTTTTTTTTTTTTCAATTTTCCTTTTTTTTCTTTTCTTAAATTTTACCTCTCGTTCGGTTGCTTCCCGTGTTTAATCGGCATATCAACTGAGTCAAATGCACGAATTACGACTTAATTCTGAAAAAATGTTAACTTTTGTTTATTCAAATCATTTTTACAATTTCACGTAAGCATGTTGATAAAATATTCGCCGACAAGACATACAACGCTATGTTTAACCTCGACGTAATGTATCGCGACGTTAAACCAGACTTGTCAGAATGACAACATAGCTCGCCGGTGGCAACCATATGTAAATTGCAACAACTACAATAAAAAAGGTCTTATCACAAGGAATGCACATGTGAAATATCAAAGCCCTATCACTTACCAATCAAAAAATATGGCCACGGTTAAAGTTTTTCAAAAGTAGGTCAATCATCTCCAAGGTCAAGGTCACAAGGTCAAAAATTTTAGTATCCATGGAAACGTCTTGTCACAAGGAATACACATGTGAAATATCAAAGCCCTATCACTTACCATTCAAAAAATATGGCCAAGGTTAAAGTTTTTCAAAAGTAGGTCAATCATCTCCAAGTTCAAGGTCACAAGGTCAAAAATTTTAGTATCCATGGAAACGTCTTGTCACAAGGAATACACATGTGAAATATCAAAGCCCTATCACTTACCATTCAAAAAATATGGCCAAGGTTAAAGTTTTTCAAAAGTAGGTCAATCATCTCCAAGGTCAAGGTCACAAGGTCAAAAATTTTGGTATCCATGGAAACGTCTTGTCACAAGGAATACACATGTGAAATATCAAAGCCCTATCACTTACCATTCAAAAATATGGCCAAGGTTAAAATTTTTCAAAAGTAGGTCAATAATCTCCAAGGACAAGGTCACAAGGTCAAAAATTTTGGTATCCATGGAAACGTCTTGTCACAAGGAATACACATGTGAAATATCAAAGCCCTATCACTTACCATTCAAAAAATATGGCCAAGGTTAAAGTTTTTCAAAAGTAGGTCAATCTCCAAGGTCAAGGTCACAAGGTCAAAAATTTTGGTATCCATGGAAAGGTCTTGTCACAAGGAATGCACATGTGAAATATCAAAGCCCTATCACTTACCATTCAAAAAATATGGCCAAGGTTAAAGTTTTTCAAAAGTAGGTCAATCATCTCCAAGTTCAAGGTCACAAGGTCAAAAATTTTAGTATCCATGGAAACGTCTTGTCACAAGGAATACACATGTGAAATATCAAAGCCCTATCACTTACCATTCAAAAAATATGGCCAAAGTTAAAGTTTTTCAAAAGTAGGTCAATCATCTCCAAGGTCAAGGTCACAAGGTCAAAAATTTTGGTATCCATGGAAACGTCTTGTCACAAGGAATACACATGTGAAATATCAAAGCCCTATCACTTACCATTCAAAAATATGGCCAAGGTTAAAATTTTTCAAAAGTAGGTCAATCATCTCTAAGGTCAAGGTCACAAGGTCAAAAATTTTGGTATCCATGGAAACGTCTTGTCACAAGGAATACACATGTGAAATATCAAAGCCCTATCACTTACCATTCAAAAAATATGGCCAAGGTTAAAGTTTTTCAAAAGTAGGTCAATCTCCAAGGTCAAGGTCACAAGGTCAAAAATTTTGGTATCCATGGAAAGGTCTTGTCACAAGGAATGCACATGTGAAATATGAAAGCCCAATCTGTATTGGTTAAAAAGTTATAAGCAAGGTTAAAGTTTTTGTGCATGCGCACGCAGACGCCAATGCCAACGCAGACACCAGGGGTATGACAATAGCTCTCCGGACATTCGTCCCGGCGAGCTAAAAAAGAATGGGGTAGGGGTAACCCCAATGGTGCTAACTCGGTAAAAATAGGTTCGATTTCCCTGTAATTTCCACAGATTGAAGATAGATAAATAATCTCTTTTCCATTAGTTTTTTATTTAAATTAAATGATACGTTTTTTCATCAGCTATGTAAATGTGACAATTTTCGGAACTTCAGACAGGTACATGTTTATCCTTATTTTCTATAAAAATCGCTTCTAAAATAAGTATGGTCATATTAAAACATTAAATCATTTTACTAAAAAAGAATGATGTTTGTATTAGCTGATAATTAATAAGCTCAAAATGCATCGAAGATGCAAAATGCCGAGTTGCAAAACTGGAATGTAAGTATGAAAATGCAGACTAACATGAAATGTGTATGGTTTGTAACAACATTTTGTGGTCCAAAATGAAAATTTCTGGATCAAGAAATGGTCTTCTCTTTATTCTATATCAGCGTGTATTATATTTTCAAGGATACAGATTTTCCTGTGACCTTGATCTTTGACCTTTTGACCCCAAAATTAATGGCAAGTTTCATGATTATAGGTGCAATACAGGCTCAAAAATAGTCTGGAAACCATTTTCAATTACCTAAGTCCTGTGACCTTGATCTTTGACCCTTTGACCCCTAAATCAAAAGTGGTCATTTTCTATTCACTGGAAACATTTCTGGCAAGTTACATGATTATAGGTGCAATACAGGCTCAAATTCAGTCGGGAAACCATTTTTAATCATCTTAGTCCTGTGACCTTGACCTTTGAACCCCAAAATTGATAGTGGTCATCCTTGATCCATGGGAAACATTTCTGGCAAGCTTCATGATTATAATTGCAATACAGGCTGAAATATGGTCCGGAAACCACTTTCAATCATCGGAGTCCTGTGACCTTGACCTTTGACCTTTTGACCCCAAAATCAATAGGGGTCATTCTTGATTCATGGGAATCATTATTGGCAAGTTTCATGACTTTAGGTGCAATACAGGCTAAAATATGGCCAGGAAACCATTTTCAATCATCAGAGTCCTGTAACCTTGACCTTTGACCTTTTGACCCCAAAATCAAAAGTGGTCATTTTCTATTCACAGGAAACATTTCTGGCAAGTTACATGATTATAGGTGCAACACAGGCTGAAATATGGTCCGAAAACCAATTTCAATTAACAGAATCCTGTGACCTTGACCTTTGACCTTTTGACCCCAAAATCAATAGGCCTCATCCTTGATTCAAGGGAAACATTTCTGGCAAGTTTCATGATTATAGGTGCAATACAGGCTGAAATATGGTCCGGAAACCATTTTCAATCATCTGAGTCCTGTGACCTTGACCTTTGACCTTTTGACCCCAAAATCGATAGGCCTCATCCTTGATTCAAGGGAAACATTTCTGGCAAGTTTCATGATTATAGGTGCAATACAGGCTGAAATATGGTCCGGAAACCATTTTCAATCATCTGAGTCCTGTGACCTTGACCTTTGACCTTTTGACCCCAAAATCAATAGGCCTCATCCTTGACTAATGGTGAGTAAGTGTATGAAGTTTCATTGTTATAGCCTCTTTCGTAGTTGACTTATAGTCCGGAAACCAATTGTTGACGCCCTCCCGCCCGCCCGCCCAGACGCCCGCCCGCCCGCCCGTCTCACATCAAATTAAGAGCCGAGTTTTGCAACTCGGCTAATAAATTTGCAGGCTCATTGAATATCTGCGAACAAATTTCGTGACAAAGTCGCCATTTTCTGCATTGAAAGTGGGACAAAATTTGGAGATTTTGAATTGCGACCCACGCCAAATGATAAGTTCGATTTCTTCCAAACTTAGGCAAAATACGCATGACATCATATTTAATTAATATTACAATTATGAAGAAAATTGAATGTAGGGGGTATGGTGAGACTACCACCTTAAAAGCAGTTATTGAATTGATTTCGGTCTACATGGTCTACTGACATGACTATACAGACCTGGTCAGGCATTGGTTAACTTCGGCCTACCAATACCTGACCAGGTCTGTATAGTCAAGAGTAGACCTCATCAAAAGTCAATAATCATATAGTGGATGTAGTATTACCCTCCATTCACCCATACATTATAAGCTGTTACGTCATACTGTAACATTATAATGACAGGTTAAAGAAGATGACGTCATGACAATTTATTGCTAGTCCAAGTTCAACTCCCAGCTAAGACAATAAGTTCCCAGCAAACCCCATTTAGAAACTTTTTCAATCAATAATTAAGAGTAAATTAATTCACAAGAAGGATAATGCTTTTCTCAATCAATGAAAATAGGAAATAATGCAAATCATTTTGCATAAAGCCTGTTTTTGTGAAACACCAATGCCCCCGGTGGCATCTTTGTTATAAATAACATTTCTGTTAAAAATTTGAAAGGTCAAGGCCAGGGTCACTGGGCTAAAAAATGATGGTATCAATGGAAAAATCTTGTGACAAGGAATATTCATATGAAATATCAAAGCTCTATATATTCAAAGGTTATGCCAAATGTTAAAGTTTTTGTAAAGAAGGTCAAAGGTCAAAGTCAAGAGGTAAAAAATTTTGGTATCAATGGAAAGGGCTTGTCACAAAAAATACACATGTAAAATTTGAAAGTCCTATCACTTACCATTCAAAAGTTATGTCCACTGTTAAAATTTTTGAAAAGTAGGTCAAGGTCATCATCAGAGATTAAAAATTTTGGTATCACTGGAAAGGTCTTGTCACAAGGAATACACATGTGGAATATGAAAGCTGTATGAATCACCTTCCATTCAAAAGTTATTCCAAATGTTACATTTTTTGGACAATTTTACAGACAGATGTCAACAAACAGGCCAAAAACTATATGCACCCAATCTTTGAATCAAAAATGAAACAAATTGGTGGCTTCTGGAGCATATTTGAACTGCATTTAAATATATGGCCTATAATTTTGAACATAAAATTTGTAAATTTCAGCATTTTTGATATAATTTTTTTTGGGGGGGGAGGGGGGAGGAGATCCTCAGCTGAGAGCCTGCATCAGATCCGATAGAAAGGTTTAATTTGAAAGATAGCAATTTCTGAAAGAATATATATATACAGAAAACATACAGTTTTGAGGAATTCTTAGGGGATTCCACCTTTCCCATGTTTCCTTGATTGTCAATCAAAGTTTTTGTAGCTGAATTTATGAACAAATTCAATGGTATATTATGATAAGTTAATTAGTTACATTTTGCCCAAGTCAGGCAAGAAAAATTTTCAGTTGATTATTTCAAGAAGATGGATCACAGATACTCATGTCAATTCTAAAGCAAATTATGAAAATTAATCTCTGAAAATGATTTTATCAGTAATCATACATGCATTATTTACAAAATCTAAACACATAATTTAGTAAAGAAGTTAACAAAGTATCAAGTCACAAGAAATATTCAATCAACTCAAATGTTAAGATAGTCAGGGCCGATTTAGGGGTTTCGTGGCCCTACCCCTTAATTTGCATAAATTGACCAAAAACAAATTATTCCCATTCTAGTGCAATCGTTATTTTCATGAGGAAGGGGTGAAATTTTACCTGTTGTAACTAAAGTAGTGAATATTGAAATTTGACGGTATATGCTATACCTTCATGTCCGATATTAGTCATTAGATTAGGAAACAGTAGCTAAACTTTTATTTATTACCAAATGTTTACTTAAATGCAGTCCTGGTCTGTATTTCAATTTTGAGGAGAAATTTAGTTTTAATAAAGCTATGTTACTGAACCACTTCTCTGTAACTTTTTTGATTTTTTTTTATCAAACGCCTATAGCTTATTAATTACTACCCTGCTGTCAGTTTGGACAAAACAAAGGTATAAAAGTTAATTGTTGCAACATTTGGGCGCACACATTTTCAACATGGGTACTGGGGTATTAGGTGGCTTTGAGTTAAGTTCCCGACAAATAATTTTGCTCTTGATATAGATTTTTAAAATACTGATGCTGTGTGAAAGATGAAGGATACACTTAAGGGGTATGGACAAAAGTTTATCGGCCATATTGGAATTGACGCGAAGCATAATTGAAAATCTGTCGTTCTGCAGAATTAAGACTCCAATCTTAACCATTTTAATACTACGTTTCCTTTACCTCAACATCGCCATTTTCCCATAATTTTAAACAAAAACTGCATCAATATTTTTACATGACAACCATTTGAACTTAGTGCACCGAACTGCGCAGCTACAGGTTTGCAGGATTCATGATTAATACTATAACCTGCCTTAAACGTTACTATCATCATATGTCTACAAACATTTGTCCTCCAATTTTGATCATACTTTCTCAAAATACCGGGTATCTTCATTTTACACGCAAGGGGCTAGTAGCCTTATCAACATAGAAATGAATCCAGGGGCGGATCCCCGGAATGTTGCACATTTGTAATTTGTCACCTATAATTCTCATGACTATCCCACTTTTCTAATATATATCATGTAAATAATTAATAACTGAATCGCAAACAGTCGAAATTCTAGTGAATTACCCCAGGAACTTTGAAATGGTTTATTTTTTCTACCTATGTTGGGGCGGATTGGCACGTGAAAATGGCTACCTGTAAAAACTCGTGTTCGAAAAGACACCGTGTTGTATTAACAAGAGATTTATATGATAATGTGACCTTGTACTCAAAATCGAAGGACAAATGGTTGTAGATATAGTATCAATGTAATGTTTAAGGTAAGTTATAGTATTATTAATATATTCTTCTGAGGTGCAGTTCGGTGCATGAATTTAAAAAGTTTCTAATGTTAAAATCTTAATGTAATTTTCCGTAGCAAATATGGGAAAATGTAGTTATTTGGGTTGAGAATACTTGGGATTAAAATAGTTGAAGATGGAGCCATGACTCGGTGTAAGGAAAGATTTTCAATAACACACTACATAAAATCCAATATGGCGAATAACAGTTTGTCCATACCCCTTAAGTTGTTGGTTTTTTTGTGGGTATGTACTTCGTTTAATTATTCATTTTGGTCAAAAACTGAAAAACAAACAGGAAGAAATTTTTTTTCAGCTGAAACATGACCAGCAGTCATGAAAACCTGCTCTTTATAATATCTCTATTTACCAGTCTGACAGGGGTCACTGATTTCATTACTTTTTAGAAATGACTAATAATCATAATTTATTTCTAGGTTTCTTTGTAAAATATAAGGAATTATCAAGGATTTCATTTTGCAAATGATAGAAATCAGTCATATAAAAATGACTGAAATCCATCTTAAAAAGAGGCTTTATCTATGATTTGCAAATTGTAAGGGGGCATATACCCCCCCCCCCCCCCCTTACAATTTGCGCGGTGTATACGTTGGGGTTGGCGACTGCACGTCATTTTCCAAAAATTGCAGAAATCCGTCTTTTTTTCTACATGCGACGGAATTCAATGATCACTGATACCCCTGTTTGTCTACCTGGACTCTACAGCGATACGTGTTTCCATTCTCTGTGTCGTGCTTTGCAGGAATGCACGTGTTCGATTACCTACTTTCGATTTCTAGCGAATCTTACGTCAACTCGTGGTCAATCTTTTTCGAACGAGTTGATCTCGCGTTCGAGATCCATAAAAGACAAACACCAGTGTGTGTGTGTGTGGGGGGGGGGGGGGGTTCCAAGAAGTATGATCAAACCGATGTAAAGATCATCAGAACTTTTTATTTTATTTCATTTTCAATGGGTCGGCTTCAGGGTATATGCATTTGTGAAATCATCAAGTTATTTTGCGCCGGTGAGATTATGTTTTCTGTTCAATATATGTTTAATACTTGAAAAAAAAAATGTGTGTATATTTACACAATTATATCTATCAATTCTCATGAATTTGCTTATCTAGAAGGGGGAGGGAAAACATTTATCTTTCCCGTTTTACGTAGTCAAAACCATAGGCTATATTCCCTGGTTAGGCTGTCCCGTTCAACCCTCATCCTCCCATATGACAAAATGTTCCAGACCCGCTCATGAAATTCCTTATTGGAAAAGTGAATGCAATTAATTTGAAAGTCTATGAAAAGTAGATTTTTTATTTTATTTTTTCTTTTATTTTAGATTTTTTATTTTATTTTTTTCAAAGGTGTTCAATTGTGGACGCTATTTTAAGTGCTGTTTCGATTGTTGTCAGGATCTTCTTGATCTCAAATAAAACATGTATGAAGATATTTTTAAATATTCGATGATAAATTAACATCCTTGTACGCGTAAAAATGATGGTTGAAAAATGCGGATTTTGCTATTATTACTATTTCCAATTACTACGAAATGAATCACGTGACTCTTATAAATGGCACAATCCATTCCGCATTCGTAAAAAAATGAATGAATGAAGGAAGGAAGGATGGAAGGAAACGTTCACTTTAAAATATCAGCTATGGAACCACAAATTTTCTTTTAAAGTTCAATGTTCCACGTGACAAAAAAAGTTTGGATCCACCAATTAATAAGAGTACATGTGAGTTGCCTCGTGATTTACCGTAGTTAGCTCCATATAATAAAGAGCGATACACCCCGAATGCATGGTTGTCCACCTGACTGATCGCGCGGAGAACATCTCACGCCCTGGCTAACACCTAGTGCGCTCAGACTATTGTTCTCTATACTTGAACACATGAACTTTTAATCATCGACTTCGACGAAGGAATGTAAAAAAAAGTATACAAACGAATTTAAGCCATTAAAATATCTAAGTTTTGAAATTTTGTTGTTACACATAGAACATAGAGATTGTCAAAATTATGATTTTCTTGAAAATAGCACATTTAGAATCAATTTTGCTTTCAAGTGGACGTCGAAAAATATTGAATAAAGCATGCGATACGCAACGTTAAAAGGATTTTTTCATTCAGACAGAGACACTCAGAATTCAGAATCAACTCTAATGGTTATATGAATACAGAACCATACTTAGTAGTTTTCATTATTTCGCTTACCCCCCCCCCCCCCCCCCCCTCCATTCCCCGCCTCCCTCGGTCTCCTTTGAATAACAAGAGCAACGTACGGGAACATCGGCGCA
Source organism: Pinctada imbricata (assembly GCA_033119305.1). Taxonomy (NCBI): domain Eukaryota; kingdom Metazoa; phylum Mollusca; class Bivalvia; order Pterioida; family Pteriidae; genus Pinctada; species Pinctada imbricata. The sequence goes on along the minus strand of VSWD01000006.1, from coordinate 56,131,717 downwards.
ATGTGCGGTACATTCTATAAATCAGCAATAATTTTGGAAGTTGATACGAAATTTATTTCAGAATCAATGTGAAAATAAAAAAGGAAAAAAAAGTGAAAATAAAAAAAGGAAAAAAAAAAACAAACATACAAACAGAGAAATTATTCTTGAATATATAATAAAAAGCTAACTTACGATTGACAGTAGAAATATCTTCTTCTGTAAAGTGATGAAAACAATGGCAATGATAATATCAGTCTAGAGTTTGCAAATCGCAAGTGTATTCTCTGAATTCTAGAATTCAAGTGGAGAGAGTGAAAGACCGCCCCAGATAAGCCAATGAAATTGCAGCAAGAGGTCATCCAGGAGGTCATCCAATGAAACGGCAAATCTAGTTCGGGGACCTGCGTAAAAATGTACATATGAAACACAGAACTCAATGTTCAGTATGATATGAAATACAAAGAAAGCTGGTATTCTTGTAAAATAAACAAAAATATCTGTATGAGGACAACTAGGTTTGCTAGCGGGAAGGGTGGGGGTGGGGTGGGGGGTCCTGAATTTTATTCACAATATTATATATATAATATGTTGTATATTATGATGGTCGATAAGGCCATACCAAATTAATTAAATGTTCTTTGGATTTCTCGCACCATATTTTTCAAAATTCAAAAATAATGTTACAAAAATAAAATGCTCGCCCGCACCACTATTTAAATTTCTGGCTCAAGATTTGTTTAGGGTCGGTTCAGATTCCTGCAAATCTTAGAGCTTCTAGAATTAAGTCTCAGATTTGTGCAAATTTCGAAGAAAATGCTACTTCTTGTGTTTGAAAAATTTTGTTGAGAGCAAATTTTGTTGTCCCATCGAAAAGTTAAGGAGTTGGGGATGTTCGAAAATCTTTTCCGTAGAGCTATGTGCCAGGCTTCCTAGTCATCAGATTTCTATGGGGATTCCTTTTTGAGTACGAAAAACATCAGAAATGTATTACTGGGGTAGTTAACCTATAACAAAAATGAAATTATTTTACTCGCCCGCACCTTAAAAACTGCAATACTTAAAAATATTTATATTATCGCTTGCTCGCACCCTTTTTTCACAAGAAAATCCAAAGTACATTTAATTAATTTGGTATGGTCTAAGTGAAAAAAAAATCAGCAAGGAGTTTAAAAGTTATAGCAATTTAGGCGAATTCTACAAGCATGGAGAGGGTCAGTACAGAATCCACCCACCCCCCTGACATGCGCATGTGAGGAGCAAATTTACTCAAATTCTGAGATCATCCACAAATGACCAAAAATTATACATAAAAAGAAAATAATTTTAAAGTTCTAGATCAGGCGCTTAAAGTGAGTAAGAGAAGATGCATTCGAAAGTGATCTCAAGAGATAAGAGGACTATAAATATAAGTAAGATGATGCACTTAAAGTGAATAAGATCATGTACTTAAAGTCAATGGAATCAGACACCTTAAGTTAGTGAGATCAGGTGCCTGAAGTGGTATCTGGTACCTGAGCAACTTGCAAACAAGGTCACAGATGGCGCAGGCTTGCAATATAATAGATTTCTAAGTGCAGAAAAGCGGAACTGAAATCGGACGCACGCGTAGGAGATTGGTGTCTAAATGAGTGAGATCATGCGATCTGTACACGAGTGAGATCATGCGCTAAAAGTGAGTGAGGTCATACACTTAAAGTGAGTGCAATCAGGCGCCTAAAGTTAGTGAGATCAGATGCCAGTTTTATATCAGGCGCCTGTTCAACGTGAAGAGATCTTAATGCGCTATGAAATTGAGTGATATCACGAGAATTGAAGGTGAGATCATGCGCTAAAAGTGAGATCATTTTCTTCAAGTGAATGAGATCATGCAATTAAGTGAGTGAGATCAGGCGCCAATGGGGTATATATCATGATCTTAAAGTGAGCCAGATCATGTTCTCAAAGTGATCGATGTGAAATCATTCTCCTAAATTTAATGGGATCAGGCGCTTAAAGAGGTGTGAGATCAGGCGCCATAGTAATATCAGGTTCCGGAAGTTAGTGAAGTAATGCGCTCAGAAAGCGCTTAAGGTTACGGTTGCGACTATAGGGAGACAACTCTATTTTCAAATCATGAAATATTTGAACACGACATAGACGATAAAGAAAAGCACCTGAATTTACTTGCTTTAGTTACATGATCTCACTCACTTCCAGAGCGCACGATCTCACTCGCTTCAGGAACCTAAACTGAAATTTTTGCGCCTGATCTTTAGTCGCATGAAATCACTCACTTTAATGTTAGGATTGCGACTGTTAAAAGACTTGAGGTAGAAGAAAGATGGATATATCAACATGTAGAGGAACATCTCAAACTAATGAAAAAAATCAAAATTTGCCTACAGTTACATATGCTAGAGTAGTCAAACCAATATGTAAGTGGCAAAGTGATATCATATCAGGTGTGTGAGTCAGTGGAATCAGGCACCTAAAGAGAGAGAGAGCTTAAGCTCCAACATGAGATCAAGTGTCTGAAGAGAATGAGATCGTACGCTTAGGACGAGAGCGTTTTAATTCGCTTAAAGGGAGTAAGATTGTGCGTCACAGTTAGATCAGGTGCCTGAAGTGAGTGAGATCATGTACCTCGAATGAGTGAGATCATGCGATAAAATGAATGAGATCATGCTCGTTAGTAAGTGACATTCTGTACCTACAGACAATTAAAGCAGGCGTCTGAAGTGATTGAGATCATGCACTTGAACGTGAGTGAGATCATTTACTTACAGTGAGTGAGACCATGTGTTTAAGTAAGTGCAATCATGCACCTTAAGTCAGTGGAATTGTGTACCTAAAGTGATCATGAGTGAGATCAATTGTCAAAGTGATATCTGGTGCCTGCAAGTGAATGAGATCATGCACATAAAATAAGTAAAGATTCAAACGTTTTTTAAAGTAAGTGAGATTAAGTGCCTAAAGTGATGTGAGATGATACAGCTAAAGGCGTCTAACGTGAGTGATCTCAAACAGATGCGCTCTGAATGTGAGTGAGATTATGCGTAGCAGTGAAATCAGGTACCCAAAGTAAGTGAAATAACGCACCTCAAATGAGTGAGATCATGCGAAAAAGGGAATGATGAGATCATGCACGTGAGATTATGCGAGTGAGTGACATTCTGCATCTTTATAAGTCATGTGGAATCAGGTACTTGAGTTGACTGAGATCATGCGCTCTGAAAGTAGTTAGGTCATGCGCTAGATAATCTCATGAAATTTGCTAAGTCCAAGGGTCATAACTCTTGTAGAAACAGATTAATCAAAACCCAAACTCGAACTTGATCTTTATCACGCTAATTTATGTATTCATATACAAAATCTCACTTCAGTATCTGCAATAGAAGCGAAGAAAAGTCTGGAAAACTGAAATTTCATGAAAATTTCTATGTCCAAGGGTCATAACTCTTGATAAAATAGGTCAATTAAAACCAAACTCCAACTTGATCTGTTTCACATTGAGATTATCTACATACCAAAAATGAGTTCAATATATGCAACAGCAGCTATACAAAAGTCCGGAACAGACGGACGGACGGACAGACAGGACACAGACTAATCTCTACGCCACAATACTAACCTTGTGTTGCTGGACTCTGATAACATTAATCAAGGAATGGTTAATGTGACTCAAACCTACGAATAAAGTAGGAAAATGACAGTCTAGCTGTAATTATGGTCATGACTATCTTTTTATTAGAAATCTTTTATACACACACATATATAGACCTTATTTTTTAACATTTATGAGTGCAAATAACCCAAGTGAAAAAAGCCTATGGGAATTCAACTGGAGTATTCAGTGAAGGCTCAACTAATACTCAGTTGAGCCTTAGTTGAGTACTAGTTGAATTTTTACCATGCAAATGAGGGAGCGCTAAACTTTCCTTAAAAGGAAATTTAGTTGAGGTTCAACTTTTTTGTTCTCCACAACTGCCTCATTTGCATACTCAACTAAGGCTCAACCTTTGGATCGCTCAACCAATACTCAGTTGAGCCTTAATGCACCGTCTTTATAAAGAACAATTTGTGCATCGCAACTATCGTATGTAGGGATGGGTGTACAAGTCATCTTCCCATGCACATTCGTTGTTTGAAAATATAAAGACAAAACAAATAATATACAATGTACATAACCATATATCAGAAATAGTGAGCCGAATATCATATAAAACCACGTACAATTACAATTCAAACAAAACAATCGAAAGTCTACATTGAATTATGTAATCCTTAATTTTAAGGGTATAAGGCTCGGGGTCAGCATCCCTGCTTGCATTACCAACAATTGCTTTAGTAAGATAGGAATAGTCAAATATGGTCAGTTCCAGTTATGGAAAAAATTCCATTTCAATCTAATGGTTTGTTTTCGATTGTAATTTACAACTAGAGCTCAGAGTAACGTATATGATTAATCTGGTCATACCCCTTCTTTTCCTCCTTCTTCATACTATAACATTGGTAAGTCAGCCTTATCGACATAATCTGTATAAAGACTTCCTGATTTGAATAACCATATCGTGACAATGTGCGTTAACTCAATCCAATTTTCAACCAAAAAGAACCGTTTAGTGACCACCTGTATAAGGTGGTCCCTCCTCCTTCATCCCTTGGAGGTTCAAACACGACATACTGTATTTACATATGTGTTATACCGAAAATTATAGGTGGGACCCTCCTTAGAGATAAATGGACCTCATTACTTTTGATTTTGCACAATAATTCCTTGACATTGGGATGCAATACAAACGCAAATCTCTTTACCCCCCCCCCCCCCCCCCCCCCAAAAAAAAAAAAACCACATCGTGCTCTCAATTAAGTTTGACTGAGGACGTCATAACTATCACTCAATATGATCTTGACACCTAAACACAATCAAAACTTTATCAAATTCAAGTGGTACTTTTGGGCGTTCGTCTTTAAAGAAATTCATACAGACACACACACCCTATTCTTAAGTTTTCATAATATATCGCATAGATTATCAAAAATCTAAAAATCTAAAGATTAAACTTTAAGAAAAGGTCAGAATGTCAACACTTTTGTTACCAAGGGAAAGGTCTTGTGAAAAGGAATGCACATGTGAAATATGAAAGTCCAATCACTTTCCATTCAAAGGTTATGGTCAAGGTTAAAGTTTCCGAACAGTAGGTCAAACTCAAAGGTCAAGGTCACAACGTTAAAAGTTTTGGTATCCATGGAAAGGTCTTGTCACAAGGAATACACATGTGAAATATAAAAGCCCTATCACTTACCATTCGAAAGTTATGGACAAGGTAAATGTTTTGGTGACTAACTGACAGACAGATAGACAGACGGGACGATTTTAATGTCACCATGCTTTCGCGAAAGCGGGGGACAAACAATTTACATATAATTCACTATATCTTGAGATAATGATATATCTTGCATGAATCCTAAAAAGTCAAATCCATTCCTTTAATTAATTTATAATCTGTACTCAAAAACTCTTTAGTAATATAATGCTATATTATTTACCATGTGCAACTTCAAAGAACTTCGAGAAATAAATGAAGAAAGCAATATTGTCCAATGTGATATTTCAAAATCACATTTTGAACAATACCCACATCAGCAAAGTTAATGATACACCAAATACTTTGTTATTTCTTGCTGAGTTCACCAGATCAACAATGTTGGCATCTGTAGAAAGGTCCTGTCACAATGAATTCACATGTAACATGTATGAAATATCAAAGCCCTATCACTGACCAAAAGCTATGGGGTGTGACACCGGAAGTGTGACACCGGAAGTGTGACACCTGAAGTATGACAGAAAGATGGACGGACAGACAACGGACAAAGTGATTCCTACATGTCGCTATGCAGGTGACACAAAAATCTGGCTTCTTCAATAGTCCTAGGTTCTGCCTAATAAAGTTATTTTCTCATTATATATAACAAAATCTTTGCTTACATTTAAGATCCATTTATTTACATTTTAACAACAATATTTACCAGCAACAAGTTGTAAAATGATGATTGACGAAAAAAAGTTGAACTTCTAGAAGTTAGTTAATGCTAAATGGAGCATCACAAGGTAAATATTCTGAGTCAGTGCAATGACAAATTTTCCCCTTCATTTTGACATACCTATATATAAAAACTGATGAAGAACTGATGTATATTAAACATTTGTTTTAAAAAATGTTTTACAAGTATCTTAACTGCTGTAATTTTTCGCCGCAATACCAATTTGTAACAAAGTACAGTAAAAAGCTCCTAAAAACTTATATGCTACCTTAACATGTCAAAACTTATACAAATATTTCAATTTCCTGTACATACAATGTAAACTATTCTTTAGTTATAACCTTCAACAGACTAAACTAAAATTCTCATTCTGTAACAACTTAGTACATGGTGTTTAAAAATCCTTAACTTTTCATATTATATAAAGTAGAATGTGAAGAATGACTTCTTGCTGCCTCAATGAACCTTTTTTGAATAATATGGTCTGCTTAACAGAGTAAAGCAATATATGTAGTTTGAGACACAGTATATGTGACCTTTCTGCTCTAATCTGTAGACATATACATACAAATACATGGACATGTATATACCAACAAAGCCCTGTCTTTTCTAGCTCTACTTGTTAAGGGCTGTACAAAATAAAAAAAAAATTTCATGTAAAGTATGTACTTATGAATTTCTCTTTATAACAGGAACTTTTGACAGTCTTAGACTTTTCTATGTAAGAAGTAGTGCACAAGAGCTTGACACTATTTTCATTACATGATCTACAGGTATTATATGGATGTGAAATGACTTCCATTCATGTATCAAAATAGATGTATTATTTCCATAACCGATGAAATAGAACACAATGGGAATGTCAGATTGCAATTACAGTGATACAGGGCAGGCCTCTTTCTGTTTTTCTTGCCATGTACACTTCATTATCATACATGTATAACGATTCCATAAAAGAAGAAAATGCTTTCAACCTGAATTCTCCTGACATTTCCATGTGTTTTGTTGAGGCTTTGAGTTAGCAGTTTACATTTGTGGAGAGGTGTTATCCACGGTATACACGGACAGAAAACAAGAGAGCAAACAAAATCAGTCAGATAATATTCTGTACACAACCAGAAATAATGAACCCTTCTTTTGTAGGCCTTATGAAGTTGTGTGGGCCTCAAAATTTCTCTGTTCTCTCATTGTCTTCTTCTAACACACATACATGCAATGTACATGCATGCAGTACTTTACGAGCAGGAATCTGTTATCATATTTTCCCTCTACAATCTGCCCACAACATTTTCAGAAGAAAGCGTTTATATCAAATCCATCGTCCTGATGCCCGCCCTGTATACCTGTCCCTTCATCGTCACTCTCCGACTCCGACACTTGGAGATCTTTGTTTATATCTGTTTCCATGGCAACAGAATTACTGTCATCCTCCATTTTAATTTGTTGCTGAGCCGCTTCGTTGGCCAGAGCACTATGCATGAAAAAGTCTGACGGGTCGAAGCTGTTTTCATCTTCTTCTTGTACTGGCTGTACCTGGTACTGGTAATATTGCTCTGCTCCCCCTGGGTAGTCACCTGTACCGGCCGGGTACTGCCCCGTTCCTTCTGGGTACTGCCCCCCAGCACCCTGGGTATACATCCCCCGATTCTGATCTGCCTCATACTTTATCTGTCCTTCCAGCAATGAGTTATTCATCTTGCCTGTGAAGATTAAATACAGTTTTAAGTACAATCTGAATCATTTAAAAGTATCATTACTTTTCATCACAATGAAAATATTATATAAAACTATTTTATCCTCACACTTAAAGAAAAGTTGTACTAGAATATGGACATCTATTTTATTTCTAGGGAACCAAAGTGCTTAAAATGCTCTGCTAGTTTTGATAATGCTTGTAAGCAGTTCATAAAATCTCTATCTCAAAATCTCAAGCCACCTTTATTTGCATTGAAATTCATTTTTGAGTTTCATCATTATCAAATAGTTCCAGCAGGCTGACACTGCTTAAACTCATTACCTTCCTCAGTATCGGAGTTTTCTGGAGTGATCTGTAGATCCTCAGCCAGGGGATTTTCTTGACCAGCTCCCGATGAATTATACATATCCTGACAAAAAAACATGCAAATTTTACAGAATATCTGGCATAAGAAAGCGACGTCAAATCTCATACACCAAACTCCAAGTTTGTTCAACATTAGGACATAGTGATTCTAAATATATTCTTCAATGATATATACGAGAGTGACATATTTTTCTTACTTCAAGATGACTTGAAGAATTAGAGAGGTTGAGCAAACCCAACTTGTACGTGTATGAGAACTTGTACGTGCATTTATACATTATCTGTTTACACGTTGATGTTATGCAGTTGAGCAGATGTCACAACGCGTACTGGTACGTGTAATTGTATATACGTTTGTGATATAATTTATCTTTTGTTTAAGACTGTGTATTCGTCAAGAACTTGGCATCTAGATTCTAAAGGTAAGGGGCATTCAACAAAGACGGTGAATTAATTTTTCTAATCTAAGTAATCAGATATATACATGTATAACATTAAAATAAAACTTCAAGAATAAAATTTTGGGTCAACTTTGAGGGTTCTTCTTTAAAATATGATACATTTTAATTGCAATTCCTTCTAATATTTAGAAAGTACATATGTTCCCGAATAAATTGAATATAGGTTTTCATAGGTTATCTGCATTCAGTTGCTTATAAAATCTACAAGTAATCATAAACGTGTACTAACTGCTTTACACGTTTTATCAAACGTGTAATGTGTAGCACAGGTGCGTTGAACGTAAAATGTGATGACGTCATAAACAATTTTTTGGCGTACACGTACAAGTTCGGTTTACTCAACTTCTCTACTATCACATTAAGCCCTATGCTGAATAAATATTTAAAGGTGAATCAAGCATTGTACTGGATTCTAACCTCAGACATCTGTGTAGCACTTCTTTGACTATAGTTCAGATCCATAGCGTTATCGTCATCTCCCTCTATATCCACATACTCAGAGTCATACTCCTCTATTCCCATTCCTGACTCGGACTTAAACTGAAATATCAATACATCGTAGGTACAAATAACAAGACAGAGAGCAAATTCTCAGCAATGGTGAGCTACACAAGTGTATGAACATTGCATTAGTTATAAATATTACAGGATTACATACTAAACAGGTAAAAACAAAGTAGGAAATCTGCAACAAACCTGCCTGGATAGTTTTATTTGTATGGCTAATCTTTTGCATTTTTGTCTAATTCTAAGGTCAATTTTTGTTCAAGAATGCAAAACCTGTACTAATTTTGTGTAAAAAAAATTAAAGACTATCTACTATCTACTTCCCATGTGAAGTTTGAAAATAAAATTTTTAATCGGAATCTTGTTTGTTTGTGAGACTTTATTCTATAGTTTCTTGGTGAGACAATATGATGACATACCCTGATTCTACTAGCCCTGTTAACTCCTGCAGACATCATGCTCTCTTCGTTTGTATCCTCAGCTATAGTGATGTTCTCTCTCTGACCTCCAAATGTGTCGTCCATACTCTCATTGTATTCTCCTGTAAAACAGAAAGATCACTGTGAAATATTCATCTTAGGTAGCTATCTCTAAGGAAATAATACAAAAACAAATGAAAAATAATTACAACAGAAACGGCAACCTTGGCGTGTTATTTGCAAGAAATAAAGTTGAAATTATAACATTTGACGTTATTTTAATCAATTACATTGTATTTCATGTGATAAAAAGAATATCAAATAATGTTTCTATTTCAATCAGTATGTATGAAACTTGTTGTATGATTTTAATCCTCTCGCCAAGGCTCAGGGATGTAAAAATCACACAACTCGTTTCAAAAATACTGTATGAAATAGAAACATCATTTGAGATCCTGAGATGAATGTATATTTTCAAGAGAAGTTTATCACAGTAAAAGGTAGCAAATAATATATGCCATAATAGACTATTTTAAAGCTGTAATTCACCAAAGTGATTTTGTAACATTAGTAAAAGAGAAATGGATGTATAGGCATCATCATGGCATAATATGACTTGTCTTTTGAAAGGTATAAAAACAACTGCCTAAAAACAAACAGAAGCTTTTTTGACATAAATGTGCATAACAACAGCCTAACAAATGGAACTTAACCCTTACCTTGAAAGCTACTATCATCAGGGTTGAACGATGTACCAGTAATAACACTGTCTGTTTCGGCTGCCTCAAGAGCTGCTTCCTGAGCCCGGGAAATGTCTGTCTCCAACTGGGTGATATGCTCATCACTCTGTGATAAACACATTAATACAATATGAGTATCATACAAACAGGTATGACCTTTTCAACTGGAACATGCTTGCAAGCATTGCATCAGCAACTCAATTATGAAGACTTTCAATATACAGTATTTTAAATGTTCTCTGAAATTCTAGTATTCTGAGTGGAATTTTCTCTTTAAGTTTTTGTGATTAAATTTGATTAAGAAAGAGAGAAGGTGGATGTGATAAAGATTATTGACAGCATTAACTAATAAATAAATACACAAAAATATGAAATAGATTGATACAAATTTTATAGGTAATCACAGATTACGAAGCTCACCTCGTGGCAGCAAAATTCAATTCAAACATATTTCTAAGTAAATGTATATTGGCTTTTAAAGGCAAAATCATTCAAGCGGAAAAAGTAGGTCAAGGTCATTTTATGAAAGTTTGATCAAAGATACATCCAATATGCAAGTTTGGTACATGTAGCACTTATACTTTGCTCAATATTGGCTTTTAAAGGCAAAATCACTCAAGCGGAAAAAGTAGGTCAAGGTCATTTTATGAAAGTTTGATCAAAGATACATCCAATATGCAAGTTTGGTACATGTAGCACTTATACTTTGCTCAATATTGGCTTTTAAAGGCAAAATCACTCAAGCGGAAAAGGTAGGTCAAGGTCATTTTATGAAAGTTTGATCAATGATACATCCAATATGCAAGTTTGGTACATGTAGCACTTATACTTTGCTCAATATTGGCTTTTAAAGGCAAAATCACTCAAGCCGAAAAAGTAGGTCAAGGTCATTTTTGAAAGTTTGATCAAATATACATCCAATAAACAAGTTTGGTACATGTAGCACTTATACTTTGCTCAATATTGGCTTTTAAAAGCAAAATCACTTAAGTGGAAAAAGTAAGTCAGATGCTGCATCAGATGCATGGGTCCATCTCGGCATCCCATGATGAATCACTTGCACAAGTTTGATTACTGTAGCATCAGTACTTTGTCAGATACTGAGCTACCCCTAAACTTCTTAACCAAGGCACTCTGAGCTACCCCAAACTTCTTAACCAAGTCACTCAAGCGGAAAATGGAGGTCAGATGCAGCATCTGATGCATGGGTTCACCTCAGCATCCAAAGATGAATTACTTGTGCAAGTTTGGTTACTGTAGCATCAGTACTTTGCCAAATACTGAGCTACCCCAAACTTCTTAACCAAGGCACTCTGAGCTACCCCAAACTTCTTAACCAAGTCAATCAAGTGGAAAATGTAGGTCAGATGCAGCATCCGATGCATGGGTTCACCTCAGTATCCAAATATGAATCACTTGTGCAAGTTTGGTTACTGTAGCATCAGTACTTTGCCAAATATTGAGCTACCCCAAACTTCTTAACCGAACGAGGACACGGACGCGGACACAGACGCGGACGCGCAGGGGTATAGCAAAAGCTCACTCAACTTCGTCTAGGTGAGCTAAAAATGACCGACTGCACAAAACATCCACTTATGACAATCCTTAAATATATTCCAATTATGACTGATTTACTTTATATCACAGGCAACTATACCTCTTGTAAGCTGTTTCTACAGATGTCTATCATCTTCTGTACAGTCTTTGTAAAGTTAGAGTCCGGCCCGTTATACTTCTCACAGTTTGTGTATATCAACTCCACATCATCCATGAACTGGACTCGGTTCTGATACTTGTGACTCCGTACATTCTAACATAACAAATGTAATCAATGTCAGTAAAACTCACACAGTTCTGATACTTGTGACTCCGTACATTCTAACATAACAAATGTAATCAATGTCAGTAAAACTCACTCGGTTCTGATACTTGTGACTCCGTACATTCTAACATAACAAATGTAATTAATGTCAGTGACGTCTCAGAGTATACTCAAACAAAGTGTTCCAGTAAAATCTTGTAATAAAAAGATTTTTTTCTAAGCTTCATTCATCTTATTTTTAGATCAGTATGATTTCTTTTTAGAATATACATGTACATGTATTTGCGCCTACATGCATATGTAGTTTGATCAAGAGAATAATAATTCATTAAATTTTCATTTATCTTTAGAAACAAACATTGTGAAGTGAATTATCAATGGCAATTTTTGTACATAGACAGGTCTATTTAATCAAGCTGTATTACTTACATGTATTTCAAAAAATTTAATGCATATTCTACTATATGATAAAGGGGTAGGGCCACGATACCCCTAAATCGGCCCTTGATATTTCTCTTAAAATAAATTTCATGAGGAATACTTGATATCTCCCATGAAAATACACGAATGTTTACCGCTTTTCATGAAAAGAATAATATCATAAAACAATGTGCCATTTAACTGTAATGACCTCATGAAGTGACTTCATTTTGACGTTATTGACAAAATATGGCGAAAATTGCTGGGAATTTTGTCTTTTGTCCTAGAATTCAATGTGGCTGCATGCGTTAACTGAGATAAAATGTTTATGACAAAAGGATATAATGATATAAAATGTTTATGACAAAAGGATATAATGATAATCTTTCACATATAAATTTTCCATCATAGTTAATGCATGCGGCCATTGCTAATTCAATAGAAGTATTGAGTTTTTGCATCAATTTCGCCGAATATGACCTATTTTGGTGTTTTCAAAGGGCTAAAAGATGTTGATAAAAGCAATGTTTACAAAAAGTAGATTCGTGATTCAGTAGAGAATGTTTCAAAATGTCAAATAACAGTTAAAAATTCTATGAAGTACAATGTTCAAAATTTATCAAAATTAGGGCCAATATCGGGCTTCGTGGCCCTACCCCTTTTACAAACATATATTTGTGATAAAGAATCAGTCCATGCTAGTTTTACATTACACTATATGACTTACAGCTTGTAGTGTAGCCAGGTCCATGGGGCTTTTGATGACATCATAGTAATCCTTGACAAACTTCTTACTAACTGGCTGATGGAATGGCCATGACTGTACAGAGAAAATACACATAGCAGTAGGTTTTAACCTTACATGTATATATATACATACATGTGTGTGAAATAAAAGGAATAACCATCATAAAACTGATGAAATGTATTTTAAAATTGTCTACAATAACTGAAATTGGATCATGTCATCACAAAGCTAAAAGTTCCTGCATATTTCTTCCTGAACATAATAAAATAAGTTTACATATGTGCATCTACTTCGCTAGAGATTTATTGAGTACATGTGTCTATCTACATACTTACATTTATATGTACATACGTAAGCAATATCATTTTACAAGTAAATAAACTTAAATTAGCTTACATTTTCCACTGCTTTCATCTGAGCTATAATATTGTCCAGTATAAAGGAGAAGGCCACCTGATCATTGTCGTCCAGAAGTGGATTAATGGCCTTCTCTAATCGCATCAACTTGTCCTCTTTCTGAATAGACGAAACATAATACACATGTACAGTAGGTAAGATGATACTAAGAATTTACATTTAGTTTCTTATGGTAAAACTTGAACTACAAAAATGTTCCTACATCCTAATTAAATATATGACTTGTACAGAAGATACGAGAATCAGTATTAAAATTACAATAAGCTAGGACAAAGACAACATCATTTCCAAGATCAGAAAATTTGCAAACTCACTTTTCAGCAAAAAAAAAATATTGATTCTATTTTCAGCTTTTGCCATAAGAATAAATAAACTGCAATGATTATGCCATCTTTGTTCAAAACCAACCTAATAAAGGAAACTTGGTATATACATGTAGTGTGTTCCCACTTAGCCATATATTTTCTCCCTCCTTGGATTACAACTCTTGGACTTAATCCATCTGTACTATGTTAAAATTGCTATACTTAAACTAATTTTCTGAAGTTTGCACATCGTATACATCAATGTCTTGAAGAGAATTACAAACAACAAGATATTTTTAAAGAATAGTCGGAAGGTTAGTTATGGAATCTTTTCTGAAAATTTTTAATGTCAACATTTTGCATGGTAGAAGTGGATAAAGTCCAAGAGTTGTAATCAATATGGTGGTTAATTTGGAAGTATGACATCATCATGGGAACACACTATATACTATAGGGAATTGAGAACACTTTCTTAAAAGCATAATTATTATATGATTATTACCTCAGCAAATCGTTTTAAACAAAGATCCATCATCTGCTGTGCAGTTAAAGTCAAGGCACTTTTAGGTCCTACAATGATAATTGATTATACAATGTATATGTATGGAATCCTGCTGCAGGCAACTCGTGTAAAATGTAAATTGAATTGGCTTATATTTCCATTGATAATTTTGTGAAAAGAAATAAGTTTTTCTTTGCAATGAAATCCTATGTTATCCCCCACTTGGTTTTCCTTCTAGACCTTTTTCTCATAATTCAATGTTCAAATTTAAATGAAATTGCAAGCTACTCTACATGTAAATGTCAGTATGAACATACCATTATACATTTTACAGTTTTCTACTATCTGGTTGATGTCTATTAAAAACTGTTCTCTCGACTGGTACTTTCTCTGTCTCATATTCTGAAATAACATGATAAAATATACTTCCATGTATGTGAACTTCAAAAACAAAATGTTCAAGAACTTTAATATCAAATCATTGCCAAATGTCCTGGTTGTTTGAAAAATACAATTTCCGTCTTACATGACCAAAGATAATATTACAAAGACTCCATCTTTGTGCAGCTTTGTAGAAATACATGTATATGTGCTCACCTCTCTCATCGTCTGTAGGTCCATAGGAGTTTTAATAACACGGTAATAATCTGGTACTTCCTTCTGATTGACAGGAAACAAGAAAGGAGCAGTCTGAAATTGTACATGTGATGATATATAGTGAATTTGACCAAGAACAAAGACTAAAATAAATAAAATTTTGTTCTGTGCTTGAAAAAAACTTGTAGGAATTTGTTTTGATTCTGATAAAAGAGTTTAACTTTATGATAAATACTGACATTTACATGAGAATGAAAATAAATGACATTTTGAAATAAGGAGGAGTTAACTCACATTTGGCATTTCTCTCATTTCATTAAGAATGAGTTCAAAAATGGTTGACATGGTAACCACAGGGTCAGTCCTTCTTCTGTTAGAAGTTTGCTTAGGTTTCTACAGCAAAAATAAATGATAAAATTATCAAATTACAAGAGTTATTCTTAAAAGAGTTATTCTTGAACAATGAATGAAAAACAGTGATAAAAGAACTCTCATTCAATTTAATCTCAAGATTATTAAAAATCAAAGCCAGAAAAACTTTTTCATGATGATGAACTTAGTAAGATCATTAAACCATATGTGACTTTTTCATACAACTCCCTTTGTACATGTAATTCTATGTGTAACATTCATATACTGACAAATGTAAATAAAAGTTTTCACCTTGAGATAATCACAGTGGATAACTGATCCAAACTTCTTTTTCTTTTCCTGTTTCATGGCTTGTTTTGGGAACTTTAGCACCAAAGACTTCCTCTTCACTTGCTCAGCACTAAAAGGATAGAAGCAGTTTCATTATAGTCTGATTCAAAGTCATGTATGTATCATGACATTTGATGATAGAGAATAATCATCGCAGTAAGAGACTGATCGTGAAAGTAGTGATGACTTATACACAGAGAATGATTCTTTGTATGCAGTACAATATTTAACTAAACATACATGTACATCTAAAAGCTAATGCATTTAGTAAGGAATAATATAATATGCATAAAGGGTTATTCAATCTTTGATATGCATGTATATGTGAAACAAAAAAGGTATCTGAATATAGAAACACAATGTACTACAAATAACATACTGTTCCACCAGATTTTTGGACAGCCTGATCCTGGTTCCCTCTACATTGATGAGATCATCGTTAGCCAACAAGCTCTTTTCTTCTTCTTCTTCCTGTTCCTGCGTCATGGCTACTTGTACAGGGGCGGCAGCGGAGGTTTTGCTATAAACAGGGCAGTCCTTGTTTGTCCTCATATGACCAATCTGACCGCATGCTCCACACTTCAACTAGAAAAGTACAAGGTATAAAGTAAAGCGTATACTAAGCTTGTTAGTCTGCTGTCTATCTACTTGTATATACATTGTAATTTAGGCTGCAGTAAATCATTAAATACACTTCTCCCTCCTTTATACTGCCACCTTTTGTTTTTCTCGAATTTGGCAGCATAACGGGTTTGGCGGTATATCAAGGTTTACTGATAATGTCAATAGAATCGGTGACTGTGTGCATCAGCATATTGAAAATTGAATACCAATAACTGCGTAATACAGCGGTCTGTAAACATTAGTCTGTCAGGATTATAAATGAAATATTTAAATGGCAAAAATACACAAATGTATTTGTGGAACGCCTGTTTAATATCCATACTTAATTTACAACTTCATTTTGTATTTCATAGTCTAAAGATCTCAAGAGCAACTGCTCTACGTTTGACTTAAAATCGTAACTTATGTCTGCGTGATCCACAACTGGCCATTGTCTTTGAATATTACGTACGGCACAGCAGCAATGGCAGTAAAGTCGTCAACATAAATTGATGACATAGAATCGGCAATGACGATGAAGAGAAAGATTCAACTATTTGATTCTCTGTTATTTTCTATTTTTTCCCCTATCACACCGCAGTGAAGCATGCATATTGTCATCTATAAGTGTAAATTTCAGCCGCGCGTTCAAATCTACATGTGAAAATCAAATGCCTTGGAATGATTATCTTACCTGAGACAGTGTTTACTTAAAACAACAATTAATTTGTATTAGAGAACCCCTAATTACCTGGATAATTTACCTTGTTTGGTGGTATAAATTGGGGGATTAACAGTTGTTTGTACCTATATATAAGTGGCAGATGGCGGCATGCAGGTTTGGCGTTATAACAGGGGAGGATTCTTTTCTTCACAAAAGAATTCTTTTCTTCACAAGGGAGAATTCTTTTCTTCACAAAATCATGGCGGTATGCGAGATTGGCGTTATAACGGGGGCGACATCGTGGGGGAGGAGTGTATATGATATAAATCTATCTTTCAAAATATCAACCTTTTGGAAAATAAAATTCAGTGAATTTTTCTAAATCTTATAAACATTACATTTTCAATGCATTTCTATAGTAGTAATACATGTACATGTAGATATTTATGTATTAAACCAAGTATAAAATGTTTATACCTTTGGATTAAATGAAGATTCTTGTTTTTTCTTTTTCTTGGCAGGAGGAGGGGCTAGCTGAGCTCTCTCTTCATTTCTTTTGATTCTCCTGAGACGTTCTTGTAATCTGTAATGTACATGTCATACTTGTATCTATTCTTGTTACATTGTTGCACATTAATAATTTTATCACATGGTATCCCCTACATTTGAGTACATAATGCCACATCATAATTTTTGTGTTATAACACATAATACAACATGTACTTTGCTGCATTGTTATTTGATAAAACTGCTGAAATTGACTTTGACGTTACATAGTAGAAATGGCAATGATTGTGCACTATCAGGAAGGAAATGATTTTCAAATTTCAACATTTGGACATTATTCCTATTAATCATTATGTATATCATGAGATAAAAACAATCTGAACTGATGTTTCTATTTCATACAACATTGATAAAAAAATTTGTGTGATTATAATCCTTTCAACAAGGCTCTGCAAATCACACAACTTGTTTAATAAATACATGTATACCGTATGAAATTGAAAATCATTTGATATTATCTATATAAACAATATGAAGTACTTCTAAATGTGTTCTTAATACTTTATATAAACAACCTGACAATTCCTGATACTAGATTTTAAAGCACTGACCTCCTTTTTTCCCTTCTCATTTCCTCTTTGACTTGTTCATCAATAAGGGCAAATTGTTTACTGCAATATTAGTGAAAAGTAGTCACATACAGTACATAAAATGATTAAGAATACATGTACATGTAGCATATGGTATACAAGTGAAGAGAGCAATGTAGCTTTCATTCAAAATGAATACACATACTTCAAATCTAAATGGATACATATACATGTCCTTCAAATATAAAAAAATTAAATAAACCATTACAGTAGTACTTTAGTTGTACATGTATGTAAACAAATCTTACATGAATGATGTATCTTTTTTCTCTCTGATCCTGATATACGTGTCTATAACAGCAGGTTTTAGTACCGTCTCCGTTCTCGTGTACGTCTTCCCGTTCTCATCCTTAAACTTCCTTGTTATCTTCAGTTTTCTTCCACCCTAAAAAAGCAGCAAGAGAAACCAATGTTTTTGGCAGATCTATCTCCTACTCAAAATGGGCAAAAGTAAGACTGGACGAAATCAAAGCTGTATATACTAGTCAACATTATTCATAAAGTCAAGTCAATTTTGAAATTCATATTCATCAGCATATTTGGTTCTACCCAATAAGAAGTATATGAGAGATATTATTTTCGGCAGTAGTAATTCTATGTACATACCACATGCGTCGATTCCTCGTCCCGTTTGCCTTTACCTTTATCCATCTTATCTTTACCATCCTCCTCCATTAACATTTTATGTAGCTCCTTTCTCTCTTGCTCCTCCTTCTCATGTACCATCTACAACAAATAAACTAAATAAATAAGCAAACGGTATAACACAATAAAACCTGTGTTTGTGAAACATGAATGCCCCCGGTGGCATCTTTGTTGGTATAAGCACTATTTTCTGTTAAGTACATGTATGTGAAAGGTCAAGGTCAGGGTCACTTTGTTAAATTTTTTGGTATCGATGGAAAAATCTTGTGACAAGGAATACACATGTGAAATATCAAAGCCTTAACACTTACCATTTAAAAGTTATGCCCAATGTTAAAGTTTTTGAAAAGCAGGTCAAAGGTCAATGTCAAGGTCATGAGGTCAAAAATTTGGGTATCATTGGAAAGGTCTTGTCACAAGGAATACACATGTGAAATATGAAAGCCCTATTACTTACCATTCAAAAGTTATGCCCAATGTTAAAGTTTTTGAAAAGTAGGTCAAAGGTCAAGGTCACGAGGTCAACAATTTTGGTATCAATGGAACGGTCTTGTCACAAGGAATACACATGTGAAATATGAAAGCCCTATCAGTTTCCATTCAAAAGTTATGCCCAATGTTAAAGTTTTTGAAAAGTAGGTCAAAGGTCAATGCCAAGGTCACGAGGTCAACAATTTTGGTACATTTGTATCAATGGAAAGGTCTTGTCACAAGGAATACACATGTGAAATATCAAAGCCCTATCACTTTCCATTCAAAAGTTATGCCCAATGTTAAAGTTTTTGAAAAGTAGGTCAAAGGTCAAGGTCAAGGTCACGAGGTCAACAATTTTGTTATCAATGGAAAGGTCTTGTCACAAGGAATACACATGTGAAATATCAAAGCCCTATCACTTTCCATTCAAAAGTTATGCCCAATGTTAAAGTTTTTGAAAAGTAGGTCAAAGGTCAAGGTCAAGGTCAAGGTTACGAGGTCAAAAATTTTGGTATCAATGGAAAGGTCTTGTCACAAGGAATACACATGTGAAATATGAAAGCCCTATCACCTCCCATTCAAAAGTTATGTCCAATGTTAAAGTTTTTCGGACAAACAGACAGACAAACAGACAAACAGACGGACAGGCCAAAAACTATATGCCCCCGAATCTTTGATTCCGGGGGCATAAAAATCATGGAAAATAATTAAGATTAGGAAATAATGTAGTTTGTTAAGATTAGGAAATACAAAATTCAACAAATCATCAATTTTCTTTTTTCCAATACATATACACAATCTACTAGAACTTCACAACAAAGGTAGGCGATGTAGAAATTAATCAGTTCCATATTCAAAAGAAAATACATGTACATGTATGAAAAGGAAGATGATTCTTTTTTTAATTATCGAGATAATTATTAAAGATTGGAATTCTCAGTGTAATGATATGGTCATGATGAATCAGTGTTTACAATATTTCTTCATTTGATTAAGATGTGATGGCCTACGAAACTGACAATGATCTGATTAGAGAAAAGTGTTCATGTTTCAAGACATAAATATTTTTCATTGTGTTTTTATCTCCTAACCTATTCCAATCCAAAATGTACCTGAGAAGTTGTCTTTTTGTTGGACAGCATACTTTCCAGATTTTTTCCCATTTCTTCAAAATCTGAGTCTTCACCAGAACTGGAGTCTTCATCTGTAGACAGCACCTCTGAGGATGCTAGTACTCTGCAAATAAAATTTGTCACAAAATTTCAAATTTAAATGATTCATGAAGCATATTATAATAATTCAAAAGATGACTTTGTATAACCTATACTTTTCTTTCGAAGTGAAAAAAAAGATTATAGAATCAATCCCCAGATTAGGTCAGGGACAAAGAATTCTCTCACCCGGACAGAGATACATGTATCTACAGATTTACCCGTTTTGAGACAACTCTGTCTTGCACCCCTGGATGTTTGTCTCAAACCCCCCTATTGTAACGTCATAGACGTTTACGTAGGTTTAGCAGTGTTTGACATCACATAGAGAGACATTTAACGTAAAACAAGCAATGTTTATTTATTAATTATGTAAAAAATATATGGGTGAGAGAAAATAATCAATCACCCCTTTGTACAGGGACAGGGGAATCCCACCCTTGTATCAAAGATTTGCAACCTTCACGACTCGGCAAGCCTCGTCGGGACTGCAAATTTTTGATACTCTGGTGGGATTTCCCTGTCCTTGTATAAAGGGGTGATAGATTCTATTAATCCAACCCGAGTGTCAAGGATTTGCTTGTACCACGATGAAGCTTGCCGAGTCATAGACAAAAGCAAATCCTGGACATGAGGGTTGGATTTCCGTGTCCCTGATAACAATTGGGGATTGATTATTTTTCTCTCACTGTCTAAAAGAGCTCAAATATGAGTTTTAAGTATTCTTTTTTTTAAATACTTTGACCAGCTAATGCAGCAATCATGTACATGTATGATGTCACAATGACATTACATTTAAAAGCACTTCCAGAATGAGCTTATCTCTCCCTGCAGGGTGAGACAACATTTTTCCTGACTCCTAATTTTGCAGACAAATCAGTCTCATGTGAGAGAAAAACTATTGATAAAAGTGTCCTTTATAAATCTACATGTATGTAAAGCAATGATGATCACTAACTTGTTTTGCAGGTCAAATATCCTCTGACATTCCTCTTTGTATCTCTCCTGATGCTCAGCCATAGAGAATCTGTTACCCCTGGCAAACTTACTCATCCCAGCTGTCAATCACAAGAAAGGAGATATAAAATGCTTAACTTCAACATAAATAGGGTTTTTTTTACGAATTAGATGTCAATTTTTTTTTTTCATTTCTCTTAGACAAATGAAGACAAAAAGAGAATGTAAATCATAAGGTTTGAATTATTTTATAAAGTAAGCACTGTACTTACCTTTGCCTTCTTGTCCAGCCTTGGCTTGTTCTGTTGACATTGTCCTTACCACATCTATGACCTCCCAACGTGACAGCTTCCAGATCTAATAATAATTCACAAACTATCAATAACTTTCCTTGTTATGATACGTGATTATCAAAATACTAAATCACCTAAAATTGACATTAAATGGACCATGTCCTTTCTCTTACTGCTTGAAAACATGTAGTACCCATTAAAAGAAAGACTAAAGTCCTAACAGTGAATGAAGAAAACAGTAATTTTGATTTTATGTGAAAACACTTCAAGGTATTCGATGGGTAATGAGAAGTAATTTGGCCATCCATTTATGCAATTCTGAAACCTAAAAGCACAGCATAGTTATAAAGTAAAAATTAACTTAAAATTTTTGACCAATTTGGTTATTGAAAAAATTGGTTACTTTCTGAGTTAAGGGCCCTTGCAGTTTACATTGAACTCTATGGGAAAAAGTTAATATTCCTTAAATTTTTCGACACAATGACAGGGAATCAAATATCGATTGGTAAAAAATGTCTAAAAAATACATTTCATCAAATTTCGCTGAAAATCAAAAGTTCAACAATTAGTTTTTCTGCAATTAATTTTTCTTTATTTTTCATACACGACCCTTTTCAAAATATTTCTTCTTTTGATATCTACTAGGCTAGTGCAAAAGTTTTTTAGATATCATATAACACAGAAATAAATTGAATGATAAATACATCTAATTTCAATGTTTTTGGCATAATTTCCTTCATTACCCATCGAATACCTTAAGATGGATATATATGAATATCGAGGGAAGTGTTCAACTATGAGAGCACTATATGGAAATGAAATTTTATTTTAGTATCACTTGCGTTTTCCTTCTACACCTTTAAATCAACATTTTTCATTTACAAAGTCTGTAAAACCTACACTGGTCAAGTTTGAATGATACAATAGCCATAATATACATGTAGATGCGACGCATAGATTTATGCTTGAATGAATAGTGAATATCTACATGTACCTATATGAAAAGAAATTGCCGTAATATTTAACATACTTGACCCTTGTTGAGTAAAATGACTTGGTGGATTTCTTGGCGTTAAATATTGCTATTTTCCAATGAGTACACCAAAAATGATGTCTTATTAGTTTTTAAAAAGCTAAGTTTTTGAGAAGTGCTTTTCCTTCTGCATGTTCTGTGTTTCCAATTTTCTAATGACTCTATTTTGCTGTTGGCAAATAGAAGGGAAAAATCTGTTTTCTTCATTTGCTGTTAGCACTTTAGCACATTTTAATTGATGCATCAAGTTGACTTAGTGGTACCTTGAATTATTTTATTCACAATTCTTTTAGAACAACTTTCTACTCCTACATTTGTATATTTATCAAGAATTCTCAAGATAAAACCCTACCTCATGATCCGGTACCCCAAACTTCCTGAGCAGCTGCTTGGCGTCCTTCAGACTAAGTTTCCTCAGATCAGCGTCCGTGCCTGTCACAGTTTTCTTCATTGGTGTTTGCTCCTTCCCTTCCTCTTTGGGCTGGGGCTTGTTGGGCACCTTGACGTAGGAGAAGCCTTCCCCACAGCCTGTCGGATCAGCTGGGCCATTCAGATCTAGTAAACATTTACCCTTGGCTGCTGATATGTACGCCCGGGTGGTGTTCCATGGAGCGGTCTTCACCTGAGAAGAGGAGCAAAACATTCATAATAGAAATCTACCTAAAACTTCCATATTCATACATGTTCCACTGAATAACAATAAAATCTGAAGGGGGACAAAAATAACAATTTTTACAACCAAAGACTCTCAAAAACGGAATTCTGCAGGCAAAATTTAAGGTCTCTGGTAATCTGGAAAGCAGTATTACACTTTTAAGCAGAAAAAAAAATCACATCTACACATTTCTAAGACTTTTAAAGTACATTTACTTAAGTACATGTAATTCAAAAGTTTTGACATTCCTACTGAAGATAATGCCTTTTTCTCTGTGCCAAGTTTGATCAGATGTTCAGAGAATTTCTCAATTCTTCAGTCTACATGTAAACTTTGTGAAATTAAAACCCACCTCGTCATCTATCTTCATTTGTGTTTCCTCTTCATTATCATCTTCTGGAGCAAATAATGACTTCTCCCCATATCCAGCATCCTGTATGTAAATGTCGATGCATATACATGTATATTTTAGGATCATTTGGACTTAAATTTTCTGTGCCATATTTACATGTATATTGTTATTTTTAGATTTTGTCGTTTCTAAATGCCTCTTCTCTTACATTTTTAAGGGCTGTGAACATATCTTGATTTATAAAGTTTATCACTTTACATCAGTCAATAGCTCACATGAGCTTATGTTAACATGATGTTTATATACATGTACTGTATAAGTAGAATCATTCGCTGGTACTTTCTTTTGCAAATTTTTGCTTGGACAATGATCCGCTCCTGTTGCTATTGAACTATCATATTTTCAAATAAAAATACAAACACTCAAATACAAAAATTTTTGGCCCCTTGGCCTTTATCAAGTGTAAAAAACGACGATCTATAACAATTCTAAGTAAAATCCATCCTTGCTTCTCTGGCGTTCATTGCAAAAATTTTGAATTGTTATAGATCGTCATTTTTTACACTTGATAAAGGCCAAGGGGCCGAAAATTTGTGTATTTGAGTGTTTGTGTTTTTCTTTGTTATCATCCCTTACCTCTGGAAGAAATATTTCAATCTACTATCATATTTTCATTCACTTGGGACAAACTCTCAAGGTTCAAGGCTCATGTGAAAGTAGCAAGGGTTAATACGCAGCGAATGTTTCTACCTATACAGTACATGTATGTCAGCTTTAAATAATATTGTTTTGTCTAATCACTTGATTCATACCAGTATCACAATTACATGTACATGTATATAAATATATTGTTCTATAATCAGCAAACATTAACTTATGTTATACCCTTGTCAGTATCTCTATATAAAAACCCCATAGGAAAAATGCCTATAAATTCGAATATTTGACCAAGCGGTCAATATTTACATCAATGTTGGCCCTAGGGCAATATTTCAAAAAATATTGACCGATAAACGGTACATCGTTTGTGACGTCACGTCATTGATGACGCTATTAGCTCTACCTATTTTTCCGCGCTCTTTCTCTTGTAGAAGAAAATGAACGTAAACAAGCCGGGCTAATCGGTTCGTTGCTGCAGTATTGATATAAGGTATAACAAAACAATTATTGACTGGAAATTCGGGCAATATATGATTTGTTGGACCTTCAGACAAAATATAGCCCTCGGCCTTCGGCCTCGGGCAATATTTTATCTTCAGGTCCAACAAATCATATATTGCCCTCATTCCCAGTCAATAATTGTATAATGGCTCATGTGACCTGCATGTTTGTCACTTTAAAATTCAGGATAGAACATATCACCACTGTTTTTATGCCTCCCCCTACTTTCCCTCAATCATGAACCTTCCCGACATACATGTATGTTAAATACAACCTACCTTTAACCTTTGTTCCGCTGCTAACATACTGTAGTACCCACAGCATTGTTCTGGTGACACCATGGCCCTCACTTCCTCCTCCGTTGGTAGACGGAAATCTGGCTTCAATACCCACCAGTTCGAATCCATGCCTGTTATATATTATGTATAATCACATTATGTAAGCTCTAAACAGCATATATTACATGTAAATTAAGATCAATATGAAGTTGGGGAAAACAAAATAATGGTGAAGTTTTATATAAATAATGCTTACATTTACATAGCTTAAAACAACTTAAATACTTGTGTGAATATTTCCTTTAATGGCATATTATAAAAAATAAGTGAGCAGTCGGAGATTGACATGATTTTCTTTAAAACAAGAGCCCCAGGGGGCACAACGCTCACCTGATACCCATGCACGCTCTAACTGACATACTGACATTGAATACTGATAGTGCCAGTACCAGGATTTTAGCCCACAACCTTTCTAAAAAGATTTTTGCCGGATGCAGAGAAGTGTTTTTTTTTCAGACAACCTTTAAAGGTACAAAAAAAAAAAAATAGTCACATTTCAAAACAATAACTTTTTTACTGATTTGAAAAAAAAACGGATAAAGTGGTCCAACGTCATATGCCCAGCTAGTATAGTTCAATTATGCAACATCAAAAATAAAATCATATTGTAAAATTCCACATAAATGTGCAGCAGAAAAAGAATAAAACAATGAAATGATTTCACAAATTAAGTTTATTTAAAATCGAACACAAAACCTTTCATTATTGATAGCTAGCATGCCAGAAATTATAAAGCCTGTGTTTGTGAAACGAGAATGCCCCCGGCGGCATCTTTGTTAGTATAAACACCATTTTCTGTTAAGTATGTGAGAGGTCAGGGTCAGCGTAATATTGGTATCAATGGAAAGATCTTGTCACAAGGAATACACATGTACAATATAAAAGCCCTATCACTATAACCATTCAATAGTTATGCCCAATGTTAAAGTTTTTGAGAAGTACGTGAAAGGTCAAGGTTATGGTCATGAGGTCAAAAATTTTGGTAAATACACATGTGAAATATGAAACCTCTATCACCAGCTTCCATTCAAAAGTTATGCCCAATGTTAAAGTTTTTCGGAAAACAGACAGACAAACAGACAGACGGACAGGCCAAAAACTTTATGCTCCCGAATCTTTTATTCCAGGGGCATAAAAAACAAAGATTTTTCGGTTTTGCCTTTATTCACTGAAATCTATGAATTATGCTTTTGAATAGTATTGATTTCATCTCAAATACATGAAACGTACAGTTAAAATCGTTTTGATCCAATATTCATCAATTCAAGTGAGTTGTGCAGAAATTGTGCCAGTTTGTTTTCCAAAAAAGCAGTGTATGTTGTATCAAACCTCATGACCCAGTGAAGCCACTTGAACAAATAATTTTCAGTAAATATGCTGAAATGCGACGCTTCTTGCCTATGCATATTTCAACAGGCGAGAAGGAGCGTCGCATTTCAGCATACGCTGTTCAACAACTCAAGTGGTTTCTCTAAGGTTTCGCAGTTTGAAATAAATTAAAAGGCCCATGAAATTGTTAAGCTTGTCCAACTAGCAGACCTACGACATCGTTATTTACTGTTAACTAATTGTTTTACCTCATCATAGGTCTGTTACACGGACAAGTTGTTAGCGGAGAGAGTTCATGAAATGTATCGGTTGCATTGGATTTGCCGACAAGAAGTTATTTGGTCCGATAAAAACTCATTATGTATCTATTATTTGAACAGATAAAAATTCCCAAATGTCTTAACACAGGATCCTGCCGTTTTATGAGAGAAAATGTTTTATTATTCACAACCTCAGGCCTCTGTGTTCCTCTTAGAAATATTATACATACAAGATGACGAACACAGTGGCTTAAGGTTGTGAATAATAATTTATTTTCTCTATTAAAACAACAGCTTCTGTGGTCCAACATTTCATTGGAAGATTTCAGGAACTCTGAACGGAATTATTTTCAAGAATTTCAGATATCAAATGTCCTATGCATTCTCAAAATCCAGAGGAAGAGATTACTCATTAGACGTTTCTTCAAGAAATCAGTCCGTAAATTACTTCATCTAAGAGAGTCTAAGACAGAGGAAATTCGAGCAAACTTTATACAT
Source organism: Pinctada imbricata (assembly GCA_033119305.1). Taxonomy (NCBI): domain Eukaryota; kingdom Metazoa; phylum Mollusca; class Bivalvia; order Pterioida; family Pteriidae; genus Pinctada; species Pinctada imbricata. The sequence continues at coordinate 56,104,379 of VSWD01000006.1, read as the reverse complement.
GATAACAAGTATATGCAAGTGTTCCAAGTACATGAATGATAACCATTATGAACGTTGTTCATAGCTCAAACCATACTCGCTGCTTTAACATACCTACATGTAATTCCGTCATCAGGAAGAACTCATTCTTCATACGTACAGTCACAGAGTGGAACGAACTGGATAACCATCAAGTGCTGTCAAGGACTGTGGAAGGCTTTAGATCCAGCCTGAAGCGCGATTAAGTAAGTTTATGCGCTCTCTCATTCCGTTGATCACAAGCCAGTATTGGTAATTCAACGTACCCATACAGATACAGATACAGATTATGAAAGTGTTCCAAGTATAAAAATCTATTCTGTTTGCACTGTATCTCCTGAAATATAGTACTGCTTTGCGGTTTGTATTGCAATGAAGCGCCTAGCGGAATACGATGCGCCTTGGGGACGAAGATGCATATCTAGGTCATTGTCCTGTCAAATAGTTCCGATTATTTTCTTATTATTTTCAACAATTGGTCAAATAGTTCCGATTATTTTCTTATTATTTTCAACAATTGGTCAAATAGTTCCGATTATTTTCTTATTATTTTCAACAATTGGTCAAATAGTTCCGATTATTTTCTTATTATTTTCAACAATTGGTCAAATAGTTCCGATTATTTTCTTATTATTTTCAACAATTGGTCAAATAGTTCCGATTATTTTCTTATTATTTTCAACAATTGGTCAAATAGTTCCGATTATTTTCTTATTATTTTCAACAATTGGTCAAATAGTTCCGATTATTTTCTTATTATTTTCAACAATTGGTGGAAAATACACACAATGTTTATCTTGAATTGTCTTCCCGTGATTGTTTACTAGATAGATGAAATAAAATTTTGAATATAGTTTTAAAGTGTGTGAGGCATCTACATGTGTGGAAGAATACGTGTGAAAGGGGGCGGGGAGGTATTGAACCAATCAAATTTGTAACACAAGAAACATGGCGTCTTTGTTTACCATCTACATGTGTGGAAGAATACGTGTGAAAATGGGTCCTCAGATCATAAAATTCGAATAATTCCGGTCCGGAACCAGGTGCATGGCTTTGAAAAAATATTTAAAAAGTTGTGTACTTTTAATCTTTACAGCATTTTTTTTTTGTGATTCAAATAAAATTTCTTCATTCAAAAGTAGTATCAATGTGTATAACCCGGTGCGATTTGAGAATTTCTTTTCTTTTTTGGTAAGAAAACATACATTATACTTATGTACAATCTTAAAAAATATTCCTTAAAAATCCAAAAGTGGATATCTGGACAAAATTCTTTCACTTGTAGGGTACCATGCATGAGTACCTCATACCTACAAATTGTCATGACAATCTGAAGAGTGGTTATAGAAAAGAAGCAGAAAATGTATGAAAATCACCCCCCCCTTCCTTTTTACATAAGAAAAAAATTCATAAAAAATCAAAAAAATAAAATTTAAGCATAAAATACATATCAAAGCATTAAGTAAGTTAAATATGATAAATATGTAGTAAATAAGTGTGTAAAATCATACACTTATTGAGTGATTTAAAGAAAAAGTGCAAAAATGTGCATTTCTGACTAAGTCCGAAAAGACGTCAAAAACGTGTCAAAAATTAGTTGTCGGATTTTAACGAAATGAACAAACTTGAATCATACATCCTTCTAGATCACATAGATACAATTAGTTTTTCAATCCATTCAGTGGAACTGGAGAAGAAGATTTTTGAAGAGGGGTACCCTCCGGGGCCTATTTGACCCCGCCCTGGATCCACCCCTGAAGGGATCGAGCCGAAATGAACAAACTTGGTAGAGGACCTTTAGTACTTCATGCATACCAAGTTTCATCAAAATCCCTTCAGCCGTTCTTGAGAAGAAGTTGAAAATGTTAAAAGTTTACGACGGACGGAGGACGACGGACGCCACACTATGACAATAGCTCACTTGAGCCTTTGGCTCAGGTGAGCTAAAAAGGGAAAAAAAATTTTGTTGGGGTCCCGCCGGGGTTTGAAGCCACTCCCCATGGGTCCATTGGGCATGGAAAACATACATTATTCCTATGTACAATCTTAAAAAATATTCCTTAAAAATCCAAAAGTGGATATCTGGACAAAATTCTTTCACTTGTAGGGTACCATGCATGAGTACCTCATACCTACAAATTGTCATGACAATCTGAAGAGTGGTTATAGAAAAGAAGCAGAAAATGTATGAAAATCACCCCCCCCCCTTCCTTTTTACATAAGAAAAAAATTCATAAAAAATCAAAAAAATAAAATTTAAGCATAAAATACATATCAAAGCATTAAGTAAGTTAAATATGATAAATATGTAGTAAATGAGTGTGTAAAATCATACACTTATTGAGTGATTTAAAGAAAAAGTGCAAAAATGTGCATTTCTGACTAAGTCCGAAAAGACGTCAAAAACGCGTCAAAAATTAGTTGTCGGATTTTAACGAAATGAACAAACTTGAATCATTCATCCTTCTAGATCACATAGATACAATTAGTTTTTCAATCCATTCAGTGGAACTGGAGAAGAAGATTTTTGAAGAGGGGTACCCTCCGGGGCCTATTTGACCCCACCCTGGATCCACCCCTGAAGGGATCGAGCCGAAATGAACAAACTTGGTAGAGGACCTTTAGTACTTCATGCATACCAAGTTTCATCAAAATCCCTTCAGCGTTCTTGAGAAGAAGTTGAAAATGTTAAAAGTTTACGACGGACGGACGGACGGACGACGGACGACGGACGACACACTATGACAATAGCTCACTTGAGCCTTTGGCTCAGGTGAGCTAAAAAAAAAACATCTTTAAGCATTTCCATTACCTGTTCTTTTGAAGTCAGCACAGAGTTTTAGTCTTTTCCTTATACTACTTTCAGAATGTGAGGGGAATGCTTTCTTTATATCATCCATCTTTATTCTCCGTGGGCTGTCTTTACTTTTACCAAATAACCGGTAGATAAACACCTGAAATTAGCAAAACAAAACACTTACATGTACATGTACATCAAGATTCTCAGAGAAAATTGTCATAATCTTTGATGACTAAGTCTTTACGGAAACAATATAGAATCAGTCTTCATTTTAAAAGTCAATATCTATTTTAATCAAGGTATTAATTACATAAGAATTTGTCACCAGCCTTGCATGTGCATCCTTCAGTTAAATTATGCTTCCTCCTGCATATGTTTCGCACAAGGGCATGTCCACAGTGTTAAACCTCTTACCTGATAAAAGCACACATACATGTACATGTGTCGGAAGAAATTGTGAACACATGAATGAGATCATCACTTCTGAGTAAAACAAGAGTGTTATAAAGGTAGCTTTACCTGTAGGAAATCCCTGATGAAGTTGTTTGCCCGTTTAGAGTTAGGTCCGGGTACTTCATATAGAGGAATCTCTTGTCCCACTGTGTATATTGTGTTTATTTCTCTGATGAATAGACTGAAAAGGAACAGCAGTGGTACATGTATGTTTAAGTCTTGATAATAATAAGCTTATTTCTAATAGCATGGTATTCCATAAAATGTACTATACATTTACATGTATTAACAAATGAACCTACATGCAATAATATGCTTTGTCGTCATGAGGTTCCAAAAACTTTGTAATAAAGTAAGTAGAATATTGAAATACACATATAAATGAATACAAACTTTTGTCTGTTTCTGATGATGAGGAAGTCTGAGCTAGGACATTTATGTTCATATATGGGAGCCCTGAACATGTTGTTCTCAAACGCTTGTACTGACTGCCCTGGTGATAGAGTACCCAGGAAGGGAGACGTGTGGGCGTAAGCCAGCTCACCGAACTTATAAGACGGGGGCTGGGCATCTTTACCTGGTTTCTGAAATATATGGTTATTTCATCTTCAATGCATTTCTAATGCTATTGGCTTGCTAACAACAAAAGATTTTACTATGTTCAGAAATGTAGCAAAATACAAATAATTCTAACATACATGTACATGTATATGTAGGCTAAAATAAAATTCCTATGAATATAAAATTCAGGACTTATTGTGTTTCTATAAAAACCTACAAAGAAAACAAGTCTTGCCTGAAAGAATTCAGTATAAAAAGCAATCTTTTTTATTCCTTACAATAGCATAATCTAAGATTATTACATACTTTTACATGAAAATGAGTTACTTCAATATGTTAAAATCAAATCCTTACCCTTTTGTAATAATTTTTTATTTTTGTTGCCATGCCAACTTGCATTAGCAGGGGAGGATACTCCTCTGAGTACTCTGCCAGTACGATATCACCGTCCATCCCTGTCAGGTCATGTGGCGTCCTCATAAAGAACATGTCACCACCTCCAAATGCCAAACGCTCCTGCTCCCTCAGCTGTAATGTTACAAAACATTTTTTTCAAATAAAGCATTTATTATTTTCTCATACAATATCATAAAACAAAGAACCCTAAACCTTGGTCATTCAGATAAAAACCACACAGAAACATAAGGTATTTTACCTTTTATTGGTTATTAATTTTCACTTGCAGCATACAGAGTGAATTCTTGTTTTCACAAGAACTGATATACCGTATATCTGGAATTTTTCGTGTGTGTCTAATTTTCGCTAAGTTCGCGAACATAATCAAATCGCGAAAAATAGACATAGCGAAAAAAAAAAACCACACAAACTAATGCTTCTAAAGAGGTTCAGTTATATGTACAAAATGTAACTGTCCCGAGGTATAAGTGAGTACTCGTCTGATTAAGATAAATATGATTATTATAATTGATGTTAACAGATAACAAGCTTAAGTAGTACTAATTAATCTAATTACCCAGTGCAAACATGGTAAATCAAACAATCGCTGATATGAATGCACATCGGCTTTTATTTCAAACCACCTAACTTGTCGTTCAGTAATTATGACATATAGCGTTTTATCCGTATACATGTATTTCTCACAAGAAACTAAATCTAAACAATGATTTGGGGTTTAAAGGTCTTTTTCGGACCACAAAACAATATGACTACTTACATGGAAAACAAGAATATGACGGCCGTCAAGCGAAAACCACCCTTATCTGTCTATGACGTCAAAAAGAGAAATCGGACTGTAAAGACGTCGTCAATTTCGCGTATTTTTCGCGTTACGTGTTGCGATAACTTTTCAACCACGTGGACGTTAAAGTCATCAATAAATTATAATCTACAGAATGTTATAGCCTATTACTTTTATGACTTTAAATGTACGTTTTGAAATCCTATTCTGAAAATTTAGTGATGAGTTAATTGATATAAAAACAAGGATTTCTTTTCTCATTTTTACCGCAATCAGCGTGACCAACGAACTGGGCCTGTACACGTTTAGGGAAAAAAAAACATTTTCAAAATTCAAAATGCTTCATTTTTTATTGCAAAGAGACGTATGTTTTCACATTTCTTCTTCTTCTTCTTCTTCTTCTTCTTCTTCTTCTTCTTCTTCTTTTTTTTTTTAGTCATAAACAACATCATTTATAAGTCGCGGATCCGAAACGGCCTAGGATATATTTGATCCTCGATTTATGTTGATAAGCAATATGTATACTTAAATACCTAGTTTTCAAAGAAGCATTATAGAGTGGTTTGTTATCAATCTCTAAAGACCAATTTTAAAAAAATTCATCTATCGTTTGCAGAAGGAAAAACAATAGCGTTTTGATTAAAGTGGAGAAGCATGAGAAATAAATGAACCTATAAAGTCTATATGGCAGTACGATTATCATACTTCAAATTGAAATTCTAAACCTTAAAGTCCGTATCATGTCCTCAGAATGGAAAGAGGCATCATCTGCTACAAATAAAGACTACACTAAACGGTTGAAAAAGATTTAGGTTTATAGTATACATTATATAACATTACGAATCTAGGGGGCAGGGGCGTTTAGGATGCTTAAGGAGGTCAGGAATATGTAATAAATATACATATTTTTCTGTTTTTGCATAGATGTATACAGGGTTTTTTTTTCAATCAAAGGCTGAACCCCACACCCTTTTGACGGGTTGGACCCCGAAATAAAATATCTGTCCATGAATTAGCTCTACTAGTATTTGTTTTCATTACACATGTAGAAGGTTTATAAGAGAGAGGGAGAGATTAAATTCATTAACTTTGTATCTATATTACTATAAAACATGTTTTAATTTTTCTAGTGTGCGTGAAAAGTGATGCTACATCAAGTGGCGACCTCTATAATAACGACGTACATATGGATATTAAATTTTGTATCTACAAATCACCACACTCCATGCAATTTGAAATTTTGGAGAAATATGGTATAATATCCGAGAAATTTGAAGAAATACTCGCCGATTTTATCTTGTGTCCGCTTCGGGCGGGGCCGACTCCCCATGTCGCACATGGCAGACTCCCCTAATGTGACGTTGTATACGGTGCAAATTTTAAATTGATAGTCGCCAACTATTCATTGGATTCTCGCAGAGAGAGATTTTTGTAGCTGCGGTGTTATTCTTTTTCCTTTCTATGTTTTTTTTTTTTTTTTCGGTAGGGGGAGGGGGTATATTAATAATTGACATACAACCATACATATATGATTTGGATTTTCTCCGAACTTGTGCACTGCACGACTGAAAATGATAAAACATGCAAATCCGCCTAGCCCCCCCCCCCTAATATGACCATTGAAGATTTGAATAACCCATCAACTAAAAGTGTAACAACCAAATGAGATAAAGCAAAGAACTACTCTCAACAAAATTCTTTTATTTATTCACTCAAAAAAAATAAAAGAATGAATTAGTTTTGAAGTATGAAAATATGAAAAAAATGTAATTATTGCAATCATTAATAAATGGAGAAGAATAACCTTGAAGTTAGGTTATCAAGAAACTTTTGAACTTTTCGTATATGGAGGGAATGAAAAACGTTTTGAGAAAAATCAAGAAATAAACAAAACACTGAAGGTTGTGCATCTTGACGACTACCTCTCTTGAATCTTGGAGCAGTGAATCCATGTGTTAATAAAGGAAGTGACAAATTAAAAGAAAATACAGTTTCACGCGCGGATCTAGGGAATTGTGAGGTCAGACTATCCTGGAATTAGCGGAACTGATTATCCTATTTTTATCAAATTCATTTTTTCAAAATCATACGCTGCTCCCCTGATGGACCCCACCCTTGGGAAAATTTCTAGATCCTATCGTTTTCTGTTGAAATAAACAACAATTCAAAAAAGTAAAGATAAGAAAAATTATCATGACAAGGGTAGAGTCGTTTATGTACAAAACTAATCGAAAATAGAAAGATTCTGATTTTGTTTGATTTGACTTCTCTTACGTGTGCTCGATATCACAGATGTTTTTGTGTGTCGCCTGCGAAGCAAAGCGAAACTTTGGGATCTTTTTTTGCCCGGTGTCCGTCTGTCTGTCACACTTGGATGTCGCATCCTATATAACAGTGATTCCTAATTGTCGCTGTTTGGAATGATTTCTTAGTGCAGTAGGTACATGTACGTGCAATATGTAACAAACGAAAAAAAAAAAAAAAGAAGACATAGAGCAATGAAATTGCTAGTAAGGAAAACAGTACAACTGGAAGGATCTTAACAGCCCCCTCTCCTCCCAAAATTTTGACACTTGTAGACAGATTGAAATTTCTGATAGTGTATATAGATACAATAGGGCTAGCAAAAAATATATCAACAAGTTAAATGAAAAGTGTCTTTGTGCAAACGTGTGATTAGTACATGAATTGACTCCAAAATGTTGACATAAAACATGCAAATCTTTGTATTCATAAAAAATGTTACATTTGATTAATGTTCGATATTGCTTTTATTAAAAGTTGTCTTTTTTTTCGAAAGTTTCGTTTTAAAACAAATTGAAATTGACAACAAAAAAATACAAATATAGGCCGAATATAACTGTTGAGATTACAATTATTTTAAAGTATTAATTTGATAGAATACTGGTAAATGTAAAGATAATGGCGAGGACAATCACTTTTCCCGAAAAATTCATATATACTTAGGAATACGGTATTCCGGCGAATCGTCGCTGTTGAAGCTAAACATCAGCATTTCTGTGTTGTTCAACATTTATTTATGCGAAATAACATTTCCTAATCTTGGTTAGATTGCGGGTATAAAAAAATGTGAATGGATCAACGTATTATAACAAGAGGTTATGATGCGAGATCCAAGTACAATGTATAGATCTACATCAAAGTATTCGATTTCTGATATTGGTGAAATAAACATGCATAGAAGGTCAATATATCATCAACAGAAAATATATGTATTCATTTGATACATCCACATATTTGTACCGGATATACACACTGAAGTATGACGTCGTCGTACCATAACTTTGACGTCGTCAGATTCTTTGCTAAAACGTCGCGTAACGTCATGTCAAAGTTTTCAAATAAGATTTATGACATTTATCCATGCCATATACATACATATCATATATCATTATGTTCAGAATGAAATGTACTATTGTAATTCGTTGAAAAATAAAATTGCCATATTTTTCACTTAAGGGTGGTTTTCGCTTGACGGCCGTCATATTATAAGCAATGGCTATAAAGAAACCGGCATCGTTTATGCTTTGAACGAGTGAACTGTATGATGTACATTCTAGTACATTTGCATTATTGCATACGTAGATACGTAAATCCAGCAGAAAAACGTTCACAATTACGATCGTATTTCATTTCACATTAAATAAATCCTTGTACAAATTTTAATTTTTGGTATTCATAGATTAGCGAAAATTAGACTCAGCAAAAAAAGACACACCTTTTTAGGGTCATTTTCGCGAAATTTACCCGACGCGAAAATTACCTGATATACGGTAATAAGAAACTCACCCTAGCTTTCCTTTTGATGTGTTTGAACAGAGGCTGTACGTAATGTGGTTCATGGGTAGACATAGGACCGTGAGAGTACTTCTTCAGTGGGGGTCTGTGAAAGCTCCTCAGCTTGATTGGTCCCATGTGGGTTGGGAAGAAAGGCTGACGGAGCTCTACTGATGGTGTGGAGTGCTGAGGAGAGAAATTATCAACAAAGACATGATAATCTTTTATTTCAGTATGTAGACATCACCCTCATTGGTTAAAATGTTAACGTGATACCTGTGTTAACAGAAACTGTGAGTATGCCCTTGACAATGTCAATAGTAATGTCATTAGCAACATGAATTCAAAGCTAGAAATTAAAATGTTTCAAAGCATAGAAATAAAATGATAAGGACATGTAATAACTGTTCAACATTTTTTGTTGATCGAGGTATCAACACAGAAAAATTGTGGGAAAACTGATGCATCAAGCACTTTGCAAATAATGCAGTTTTCCCTCAATTTTTTGTGTTGATACCTCGATCAATGAAAAATATTTAAGTTTAACAATGATTCCTTAAATCAAAGGAAAAATAGCATTAAAATGATGACACAATATGACAAATCACATGAACAATTATTCCATTTTAAAAAACTTATAAAAAAACAGGTGATCTTTATACATGTATATTAACTGCTGATAATGGTCATAGTTTTACGAAAACCAACTAAATTTTATTCCAAAATCATTGGTGCATTCCCCAAATAATAAGCATTTTGTACATCCAAATTTTGTTTGAATAGGTTGAATAGGTCTTTAAGGTCTTTGGGTTATCATCTTAAAACTTATATTGAAAGCCTAACTTGCATCAGTAACCTTGGCATTTTGGCTTAAAACTTATTTAACCACGAAAAGTTAACATCTAAAATCCCTAATTCTTATTTGGCTTAATCAAAATTATAATCTGGAAACTGGAACATAGCAAACTCTTACACATGTCTCAGAGCATGGCTGGAGTAAGACATATGGATTTACAATGTATGAAGTAGCATTGAAATGAGCGTTAGGGGGATATCAAAGCTCTGAGACACTGATGGCAAGTTTCGTTTCTTTATTTGTGAATAATATCAATCTATTTTATGGTATTTAAATACTGAATCATTTTCCAAAGATTGATAACAAGGGCTGATTTAATCCAATAGTTTGTACAAACTTTGTCGCAGAGGGGGATTTCTGCTCATTTTATAATTTGTCATTATTTCAAATAGTATATCATATTATTTTCAGAATTTCACTAGAAATTCACAATTATAAACGTGAAAAATGACTTGCAAAACATGTCAAAAACTTACTTACAATACGGGTATCAGAACCTACATTTCTGTATTTAGATAAGGGATTTTTTCATCTTCATCACTTTGTATAAAACACATTTTAAGTTCATTTGAAAATTGGGATTTTCGTAACAATTTGGATGTTGGAATCATGGCCATTATTGTGCAACAATAGGGAATAAAGTCGGACATTTATGAACATACGTCAACATGACTACTATTTAGTACAGACGTTTAATTTTTTTCGCGTCTGTTCCGGTTGAAATTGTTCTAAAAGCTTATGTCTTGTATGTTATTAAGATTCTTTTTAATCGGACCCTATTTAAGGGTTTACATTACTAAGTTCTCCTTTCCAAACTGACTACCAGAGAAGGAGCTGATAATTTAAGTTTGCCTACGGATGTTTTGTAAACCCCCTACTGGATCATGTCATGTGGTATCATTGTTGATAAACCAGCATTCCAAACATATGCACATGAAGGCAGCTATTGTTTACAACACCCTAAACATGCTAAAAAATCATTTTTGATGAGATCTCCAACAATTCTTTAAAAATTCATTATGAAACAAGTGTTAAACAGGGAATGCGAAATATACGCCTTTGTGGTAAAGGTGAATAATGAGGTCAAGGGTCACGACCTGAGACCACACGATAAAAGTTAACATGACTGAGTAAGTAAAACTTTGTATATAGGAAATAATTTAACCAAAGGACAAGTTCAATGCATAGCACAAAAATTCCAAGAGTCTTAGAATTGTAATTGTTGAAATTTGTGTGGATATGTTGAATGTTTTATATCTTATTCACTCAATTCATACATTTTTGGGGCGTAAGTGTGTCACACATCTTAGGTCATGTGATGCCTGCGATTGCTATAGGCTTCGCGAATCAAGACAACCTGTCCCGTCACCCTTATTTATCATGTTGCACACATCCACATTCCCAATGAAGCTATAAATACCTGTATAAGACTAGCTCCTATACCACCTTTTACTGTATTCTCCATCAGTTTGGGGTTATAATACTCATCATTAGACAATGAAGCTATAAATACCTGTATAAGACTAGCTCCTATACCACCTTTTACTGTATTCTCCATCAGTTTGGGGTTATAATACTCATCATTAGACAGTGAAGCTATAAATACCTGTATAAGACTAGCTCCTATACCACCTTTTACTGTATTCTCCATCAGTTTGGGATTATAATACTCATCATTAGACAGGTTAAACGGATCCTTCTTCTGCATATTGGGAGTTTGATCCTGTAAGAAAATATAAAAGTATACATGCAGATACATGTCATTAAATGTAAATCTACTGATATTTTTTTCTTTTCTAAGTTCTGCTAGAGAACAAATTTGTTTACAAATATCTATTAGGTAAATTCTTTCAAAAGTAGCCTCTTATGAAATACATGTACATGTAAATGAAATGGATGTTCTTTAAAAGAAATGAATATATTGTTGTTTTTTTAAGCACCACAGAAATGAAACAACACACAGACAATGACATTCTTTTACTATGCAACACAGAATGTAGAAGAATACATGTATATGTCAGCCGACCCGTGGTCCTAGTGAGGCTCAAACTGACAACCTTTCGGTCACTGGTCCAACACCCTGTCCACTAGACCATGGCACAAACAAGAAATGAATGTTATTGAGATGGTAGTTTTGGGAAATTATATTACCATCAATATTTTTTTATAAATTTTAAGACATCCATCACATAATGTACTTGTATACATACTTAAATGTGTTTGTTCATGTAGTTAAATATTCAAGCATACAGATAAATTCTACACTAACCTCCTCATCTTCCTCCTCTTCCTTTATAATACCAGCTTTACCCAGTAATAGCTTGGACTTCTTAATTTCCTAAACAAATAATTGGTTTGTAAGTCATCAACTCTTGAACATTACATTGAAAATCAAGCAATGAATCAAACATTTCAGTTGGTTATATATATGTAAATCAAACAAATTTCAGGCATTCACATGAGTATAAATAAGGTTATTTTTAACCTTTTCTTTTTTGGCAGGCTCGGTACTTTTCTCATTAGGATCTTTATCCTCGGGTATTTCCAGTATAATATTATCATCGTTAGGATCCAGTGTAAGTATAGAAGGCTGTGGTATGCGATCCATGTTCTGTATAAAATATAACATATTAACTGTAATTTAACAACATGTATGTATTTTATCTTTATTTCGATTTTGGTTTAAATCAAACCATTCCTTATATAAAGATATTTGTTCCTCCCAAAACATTGTGTAAAATCCTATCATTCTCGTCTTGTGATACTGGGTAAGTACATGTATGTTCATTTAATAGTGCTAAAATGACATACTTCACATGTTGTAACAGACACTAACCTGAGCATCCCATATAATATCATCTTCCCATCGTTTGTAGATCAGGTCATGGTTGTCTATAGGGAATATAGAGTACTGTTTCTTGTCCTTTATAGGCTGCTCTGGGCCTTCACCATCTTTGAATTTAAAATAATTTTTTTAAGCATACTGTATATCAACTATAGAAATTGGAAATTCATTTGCATGTAGACACAGAAATCTTACTCGGAAGCTATTCATAAAGATATATTTACATTACTAGTAGATTCCCCATGTTAAACGCCCATTAGGCAACTAGAACTATATTCCAATAACTTGGGTTGCTATTGTGATGTCACGTTCAAGTTTTGCATGTAGGGAGAATTTAACAACGTTAATATACATTTGACGCTGTTAAAGGCAAAATGTGCAATGTGCATGACAATGAAAATGACAGATAATTAGAATAAATGTAAATATAAGTAATGACTGTCTTACTTTTGGTGCTCATAAAGATATAAAATCTTGACAATTTCTAGATACCATAAAGCTGATTTGAAGAAAATAATCATGAAGCTAGACTACCCTTACAAACTTTCTTTGTATTTATAGAACGAGAGGTCACATGACATATTTAGCATAGAAGAATATTCCACTTACCCTGTCCTGGTTTCAACAGAGGTGATATGCCCGGTATTGTCTTAGAGAAACCAGGGTTTAGTATATTCATCTTTGGAGTGAGTCCATGCATACCCTCAGAATGTTTGACTGTAAAAAACATTAGATGATATGATCAGAAACATTGTATACAAGTGGTATTCTAAAACAAGCGACAAATACTTAGAAGTGCATTACGTAGACTTTACTATACAGTATGTGATTCAATTAATATTAAAGGTTAGTTGCCACCACAACAAACACAAAGTGTGCTGAGAAATCTATATGATGTTCTACATGTATGTAAACCAACACCATTAAAATATTATCTACTATTATAGAAGATTTTCATTCTTTCATTATAGATGATTTTCATTCTTTCAAGCTTGTCTGTCAAAAGGTTTGAACCCTGGGGTGAAAATATATCTCGAGTGATTTCATTCATTTTCTTCATGATTCACCACCCAATTATTATTGGCTATAGCATCATGTCTAATTGACAAAACAGAGAATGATTCATACAAATGCATACCTGAAAAAGAATAAACGTTAGCACTGAATATATTGAGCTTTGCACAGCATGCTACCGTGTAATATTCTTGAGATTGGGATAGAAATAAATATGATGTAATGATGGATAATACTAGGCATGGTGATATATCATCTATAGAAGCAAATTGGAGAAAACGGATCGTTGTTCCAGTCTATTTGAGTACATGTACATGTATATAGATAAGAAAATATATACCAAAGTATGAAAATTCTTGGATATTGCAAAGGATGAATATGGATTTAACAATAAAATTATGTTTACTACATTGAAACTCATAAAGAGCTACAATGTATACATGTTTATAAACTTCTAATCATCCATATCATCTCTTTTGGAAGTATAGAGTATAGTGGAACGATGCCTATATAAGCCTTGCTTTTCACTTAGAAGAAGATGGAGAAGAGATTTGGCCTCTATTTTAAAAGTGTTATAATATGAATAGAATGAAATATATGAAGGAATGTACATGAGCATTTGAAAGGAAATGAATGAGCTTTCCAGTAATTTTGCATTCAAATGGGCAGCTTAAGCAGTTTTATTATCTATTTTGTCCTCACAACTTCATGCAGATTAATGCAAATATTCAATTTTTTTATCATAACTGATAAAATCTGCCACTATATACATGTATAATAGCTTCTCCCTTATTTTTTCGTATTGAGACTGATACATTTAACACTGATAATTGTAAGTTTCCTGGAAACTCATTATTTTGATAAATGTTACATACACTTTCATGAGAAATTTGTTATTTGAAATTTTAAAACTAAACATTTTTTTTAAGGATGGATATGACCAAAATAGCTTGTTATTCAAGCTGCACTTTCAAATGATCATACTGTACTAGTACTTATCATGGAAGGAATCAACTTTAATTTTTACGTGAGTTTGCTTATGGCCCTGTCACACCTTCACTTTTTTGGCCAATGCACGAGTAACGACTAAATAAATTTCCAACACGTCGAAGAACGTTGAGGACGCTGGGTGATCGCTGGCTAGTCGTTGTGTGGTCGCTGGGTGATTGCTGGAGGACGTTGGCGTGCGTTGTGGTCGTCGGAAAATTTTGTGCATGCACAAAACCGCCGACGACTGCCCAGCGTCCAATCGTTAGTTGTGAAGTCGTTAGGAGGTCATTGGGAGCTCGCCAGGCACACGCTGGGCATGCGTTCCCGTGCGCTGTGTAGTCGTTGCGATAAAACGTTGCGAGGTCGCCGATAATTCCAACGACCGTGTAACGACAGAGGAGCGCATGTCTAACGCGTACACAGCGACCCTCTGGCGATGGTCTAATGTCCCCAACGTGTGTCCAACGACAGCCTAACATCCTTTGGCGTGTGCATAACGTCTTGACAGCTACCTTAACGACCTGTTCATGTTTAATGTATTTTTATCTCAGCAATAAACCAAGTCTTGCTCTAGTCTAGATCTGAATATCATTTAGACAGTTACAGATAGCTCTTTTGAATCATCAGAATAATATCATGGACGTATTATTATACATGATGAGAAAAAAAATGTAGTAAACGTTGAAGGTACCGGGTGAGAATGTGGATTGCCAGAAGACAAGAGTTTGCTCCAAGATTACCGTCAAAACGGTCATACGGCATTTACATATCACAGCTCATCCGGTACGCTAGAGCATGTACTGATATTTTGGATTTTCACAGTAGAAATTTACAAATTACCAAAAAACTTTTAGGTCAATGTTTCCGCTTTCATAAACTAGTTAAGACTTTCTGGAAATTTACAAAAATTACAGTCAACTTCTTTTAAAATTCTGATCTATACACACACCAGAGTACATTACTTTGGGTATTGCACAACCTGTCTTTTATGGTGATATGATAAACAAAATTAGAAGGATCAAAGGTAGGCAGCATAACCATCGAAAATGCGTAAGAATCATCAAACCCCTTTTATACCGTGGATATGATCCTTATGTCACCAGACAGACACTAGGCTTGGTACTTGACCAATCTACAGTCTTGTACAAGCGTATCCTTGAGACTTGCACTATGACTGACTGTGACGACAGGACTCAATGACGGGCCCTGTCCAAACCTCTTTAGAGAAGACAGGGCCCCAACACCTGTCCTCTCTGAATGTCAGTCGGACTCCTCGGGTGATTACATACATGAGCTTGCTACAGCCGGCAGAGCACGGACTGTATTACGCATGCCCTCTTTTTATATCCATTTACATATTTATCTGTGTTTCTGGGGCCTCTACGTTTCGCGGTCTTGTTTGTGTGAGGTCATCTTACAGTGAGGAGGTTGTTTCACACCACAATTGTACGTTCTTCGAGACCTCTTGGTAATTGGAGAAGTGAGAGGGTTGTGCGCACTTAATCCAGGATAAAAACACCATTTGCTACTTGCGTGACAAATGGCCGTCCAAAGTCGGCACCGGTTGCCCATTGGTCTCGTCGGTTTATGTGTAGTCTTTTGTGTTTGATGTTTTCATGTCGTGTGTCTCTTTTCCGTCTCGTGCTGTACTCGTCTTTTGTGTTTTTGCATCGGGTGTTTTGCTGTTTTGCTGTTGACGCTGCAACGGGGTCTTGTTGGAGATCTCCTCCCTTCTTTGGTATCTACGACCAACTCATGGTCGAACTAAGAACAGAAGATCAAGCATCATTCATTAATTTTCTTCGGATGCCTCCATTGATGTTTGATGAACTTTTGAGGGTTGATGTTTGGGCAATTGTCCTCGTCCCCCCCCCCCTCTTTTTCCTCATCGTAGTGGCATCTTTCCTCTTCAGGGTCTGTTTCAAAATGACTGAGTAAATTGAAAACAAAGAAGTTTTAAAGATATTTTGATTTAATATTGATCAATTACTTGCACGTTGTAGGTTGTTAAAAGGTCGCTGGCAGGTCGCTAGCAAGTCGTTAGACAAACGTTGCAAGGTTGTTGAGCACGCGCTATAGAACGTTAACAGGTAAATTGTTAACTAATTTTATGCGTTGGGAAGTCGCTGAGGTCCTTGGGGGAACGTTCCCCATGCGCTAGAAGGTCGCTACGCGCGCGTTAAGAACGTTGCTCCATAATGAGTTTTTGGACCAAACCCTGACGTTCTTCAGCGTGTTGAAGGTCGTTACGCGTGCATCGGCTAAAAAAGTGAATTAACTTGTGCTAAGTAAAGTGCATTGTTCTTCTGTTACATATTCCCTAAGTTGTCTAATTATGCAGAGAAGCAAAGTATTTATCTTATATTGAAAGTTTTCCGTAAAGATGGTGACAGTGAAATTTCTCAGTCTTGACAGTGTTGTATGGACGGACACTCTATGTTTTATTTCAAGAATGGTGTTGATTTTTTTTCTCAACCTCCAATGCCTTACAAACATAATAAAGATACAACGTAGAGTAAGTTGAAAATAGATTGGTAGATGAAAATCATCTGTACCCAGTGCTCAAAGAGTTTTGTATAGTATAAATGGTGGAAAGAAAATCTTAGTACTCATCAAGGCTACCCAGATTGTAAGAGAATGTGTATAGGGAAGTATCAGCATGTAAAAACGTGTTATTAAAGAATCACTCAGATATATCACAACTATACTTTACCAGGGTCACTTGGAACTGAAATAAATACCATCAAATACTTTTGCTCTTTATGATTTGATACTTATAATTAACAATATAGTAATGAATACATGTATGTCATTAAGTAAAGGAATCACCTATGGTACACTGAAAATTGACTACAATCTTCTTCTGTATCAAATTCCCTTTAAATCTTATATGGACAATAGCATATATTCCCAAGCATTTAAACTTTAAAAACTGGTGACAAAAATTACCGTATAACAAATATGAACCAGAAATTTTCGCGAGATACTAATTTTCGCTATATTCGGAAGTGATTTGGAGTCGCAAAAATCATTCTCGCGAAAAATTGTGTTTAATAAGGTATAAGATGATTTGGTATATCGGTGACATTTTGTTTTTATTTTACATGTGTCATTCTTCACATATCCTGACTAAACATAAAGCAAAGTAGTTCGAGTGAATTCTTATGATACATTTAGAAATAAATGAAACTTTAATAATGGGAGGTGAAAAACAGTGAAGTTATATGTACATATTTTTTTGTCATTTCGGAATCGCGAAAAATTGTACTCGCAAAAAATAAAGATACCCTATTTTACCATGCAATCGCGAAATTTGATACTCGTGAAAAATTCTGGTTATACGGTATCAAGATACAATGAAAAATTTGAAAAGAAAAAAACATGACATCTGACCTAAATATGTTTATGTTGAAAACTACATGTAGGTCCAAAAGAAGGTCATTGTTTAAGTCAACCACATTTGTCAATGAAAAGGTCTAGTCACAAGTTCTACGGTATCAGAATCATCTCTCAGTCTCGGAAATCAATATCCCTAATAATGAAATATTAGTTTTACTATAGCTAAGGTTATTTATATGTATTTACTGTAGGCAAATTGCAAAATCATAAAACATTTAATTTGTTTAATCTGCTAAAAAAAATGTACAACAAAATACAAATAGGTACTTAAAAGATAATGCACATTACATCTAAGCAATATACAATGTAAACATTGAACCTTTTTTCTATAATTTTCACATTGTAACTATATTTTACCTTGTTGGTTAAACATTGAGGCTGTCCTATAGTTGTTGCTAGGTATCCATCCCGCAGACAAGGCTTTCTGCTTCTGTGATTGGAGGATTTTAGACTTCACTGCCTCTCCGTCCCAGATAATATCATCCTCCCAGTTTAACTGTGTGACCATTAGGAATATCTCTGGATTATACTTCATTTCTTCCTCCATTTTCTTGTCCCTTTCTCTCTCCTCTGGCTGTAAATAGTTAGGGAGATAACTACTATCATACATCAATTTTTTTCTATTTGTAATCATACAGCGTAAATTTACTATAAAGATCGTTTTATGATGTGACATTTCAATTGTATACATTAAATTCTCTAATAGAAGGTCAGATGTCACAGTCAAGAGGTAAGATGTAACAGTTTCAGAATCAAAATGCAGTACATACACTTGTGCTGGTTAATGGGTTATGAATTATGGAAGCCATATCCTTTGGACTGCTAAAGAAACTTCAAAACTTGATGGTCAGAGGGATTAATTTGTAGAAGTATAAATAGATTTTATTTTGCCTCGCATTCTGAAGGCTTGATCAACCCGACAAATCTCTGCAGGCTATCAGTAACTAAGAGTGTAAGTTAAGTTACACATATAGGATATACACAAACATGTAAGGCACAATCTAATAGTTACAAATGTACTCATGCAGCAGCTTACAGGTTTGAGTTTGAATCCATAGTCAAAATTTTCTCCGTACTCATCAACCCCATACAGATCATACCAGTACTGGGCTGGGCCATATCTCCAGGGAGGGATTTTACTGCGATTCTCCTCCTCAGGGCCCTTCACTTCAGGACCAGACTCAGACTGCTGTAATATGGGCTTCATCAGGAGAACCTGTTAAGAAACAAATATATGTATAAATCTGCCACATTTAACTTCTATAGAAATTCTATGTAATTTTAGAATTTTAAACTATCATCATTTCTCTCCAATTTCTACAGAAAGTGCTTTTATTTACACAATTTCTTACAATGATTTTTAAGAATTTACTATTAAAATTAGACTGTTCATATTCTTGAATATGTTGAATGATGTCTTTATTATTGCCTTCAAATCATTTTTATGATTCTGAAGTGCATAGATAGGTGAAAGCATTGA
The DNA here is from genome assembly GCA_033119305.1 of Pinctada imbricata. Classification (NCBI taxonomy): domain Eukaryota; kingdom Metazoa; phylum Mollusca; class Bivalvia; order Pterioida; family Pteriidae; genus Pinctada; species Pinctada imbricata. The sequence goes on along the minus strand of VSWD01000006.1, from coordinate 56,084,967 downwards.
ATATGCATGTATCGATCAAGTCTTTGAAACAACTTTTCAGCCACTAGCCTAAAGATAAATTTTACTAGTTTTTTGTATAGTTTCTAAAAGAATTTCTACTAGCCCAGCAAAAACTGTGGTAGCATCTGGCAATGGGCTAGTGAGTTTTGGGAAAGACTAGATCAATTTCTAAATGCATAAATAAATTTTACATAAATTTGAAAATTACATCATAAAGTATCTTAATCCAGTGGAAAATGAGCCTACCTCATCATCTTCCATACACTCTTCAGGGAGAGGTTCTCTACCAAAGTTTAGTGTTATATTACACCCTTCCTCCTCCTCCTCTTCCTCCCCGCTGCTGATCCGAGCCTCAGATGACATGGAGGTGGCCTCTTTCTGCTCCTCCTTGATGGCCTCCTGTTGTTCAGCTTCGGCTATCACTCTCTGTACTGGGGATAAGGCCAGCTTCCTCTCCTCTTCCTGCTTCAGTTTCTCTGTTTCATATAAAAAGGGACAAATTCATGAGTTTTTCCAATTCTTCAATGCATAACTAACAGAGCTAATCAACACAGAATAAAAAATTCTTTAAGGCAAAAAATCTTTTCTAGCTCTCTTTTATTTTTGGGATAATTTTCACAGTAAAATTTGCTTGGAAGGTAACGCATTATTCCTTATATAAGTTACAATAAAATACTCAAAATTTATCCTTCATAATATCACATGGACATGTAGGAACGACATATTTTACTATGATTAATACATTTTCTTATGCAATTAGGGAATGAAGAATCTCGTAAAATCAGGTTGTCTCTGTCCTCATGGGAATATGAGGATTTTACGTTAATGTGATTTTTCAGCATACAGTGTGTACCTTAAATCATAACACATAACCAAGCCATACCTTCAGCTTTAGCATCTTTTTCTTTCTCCTCATCAGTGGGTTTCTTCTTTTTCTTCTTCTTATATATATGATGAATATACTGGGGCTTGAATAATCTTGAAAATCTTAAAACCTGTAAGAACAATAAGATTACGTAATGTTCATACCAAAATACTTTTAAAAATACTAGGATTCAGACATCTACTTTGTTAATTCCCATCTATAGACAATAACGGTAAGTTTTCAGACTTAGATACTCTCGTATTGTTTATTAAACTTTATGATGCAGTAAAATCTAGTACAAAGCTAATTAAGTATGTGTTCATACATATTCATTTAGAAGTAAAGTAATATCTTAATATACAGAATTAATGAATGTTGAAGTTTTTTAATAAATGCTGGTCTCAATAATTTCACCTTTCCATGTTTAAATTCCGGGAACAATGACGTCACATCTACATTTGATAGCTCGGGTGGTAACATAGCTGCTAGAGGGGTATTCATCTTAGATTTGTCCGGGGACGATGTGTCTCCTTTACCCCCGTCCTTCAGATCGTCTGACCTTGAACTACTCGGCTTCGGCAGCCAGGAGGGAGGAGGCATCAACTTAACATCTTTTTCATCATCATCATAATCATCTTCATTGCTGTCTGTTGTAAAAAAAATTTAAAATAAAATTTCTGATGAAAAAGAATTTTACCTACATACTAGATTTAGAAGTACATGTAGTTCAGAGTATTAGTTTTAGTCTTAGAATATGTAAGGACATTCAAATATGCCCATGTTCTGATGTACATGTATGTACATCCTTACTTTTTTACAAAAAGACCCTTCCAGATTATCTGTAGTACTAATTTAAAGCTCATTTCTGGGGCCCAAACAATGTGAATGTACCAGTTCCTTTAATTTAATAAGCTGGGTTTTTTTTTGTAGGACACAATTCTGTAACATTCCAATGACATCACCAAGCTTAAAATTCAGCACCAAAGAAACTATGAAAGGGACCAATGATTCAACTGAAGTTAAAAAAAATTCTAAATTATGATATCTACAATATAAGGTAAATAACAAATCTGACTGTGCTGAACCTGTAATGGAGAGCTCGTCAATATTCAAGTAATGCTTATTACCACATATTTTCTGATGTTAAGTGCAGCTGAAAAACCTTAAGTTTTTTGCAGAACTTTTTTCTCTTGAAATGAGTTCAGATCAGCATCCATATGAATGTTCTGAAGGAATTTTCCTCATTCTTGGATGGTGAAGAAAGCTATAGGGGCAACAAATTTGGTTGAATTATATAGAGAAAATTTTCCCGCCATTTTTTTCCTTCATAATCCTATATAAATTATGAGTTGAATATCTCGCTTCACCATCGCTACCTTGAGAAATGAATATATGTTTGATTTGTACCACATATACACATGTATATCTCAAAACAGAAATAAAAAGTTTTGAAAAAATTTTTGATGTATCACCCCTGCCTGATTCTTACAGGGACCTATACTTAAGAATTCCCCCCTCCCCATTTGTAATTAAGGTTCAAAGTTACACCCTTTCCAAAACACCCCAAAACAGTGTTAAACATCACAGGTTAAGTTTTATTGATTTTATTGGTAGAGAACAATGTAATGTATAGTATTTTAATGAGAAAAGTAAATGTCAACAAGCTTCCAATGGATTTATGACCTTCCAAAGAAGTACGTGTCTATTTTCTCTTGAATTTTCCCCAAATTTGTATCATATCATCAATAGACCCCTGTTATTTTAAACCTGATGCATGAATGTATATGGTTATTCTTTTAATAACGAAAGAAGGTCTAATACAAATAAAAAATAGAAAATACAGCAATGCTGGTACGTCACATTCTATGAAATAGTAAATATCATACCATTTTAGGCTCTATTCTTGACATCATTATTTTTAGAGTCCAACCAGTAAATGACGGGTTTAAGTACTTTGTTAACATGCCAATGAGCGGAAAAATTGCTATCTTAATCTAAGTTAACATATCTTTCAAAAATAAAAATAAATGCAGCAATCATCGCACAAAATTTTAAGTTTGATACAAAATTATGACCTTACCCCCCTCCAGATTTTGTTACAAAATGCTGGCAAGAGATCCCCTCCGTGCTCTATTTGGATTTATATCTCCTGAACTGTTCATCTAAATTACTCCATTTTTCATCCATATATCAATTTGAAATAGAACTGAACAAAAAGTGAATTCTGTAACCCATTTTATAATATTTACCCACTATATCAGTAATATTAACACCTGCAAGAGTTTTAAGCAAATGACGTCACGTGATACATTTGACCATTTAAACGTCAAATCAAGTTGATAAAGAAAAAAAAAAACGGTCCCGAATGAAATGGGGCGATGAAAACAAGATGTTTATCTTATGAATAGAATTATAAATGAATAGAATGTATTCAGACAAATAAATACGCAAAGAAAATTACTAATACTTGAGTGTAAGACTTGTTCAATCACACGTTACATACATGTATAATATACAGGCTTAGTACATGTATGTTGCTATCCATAGTAGTCCGGCAGATTCTGGCCAAAAATGGGCCTAATTGTTCATTTCGTGATAAAAGCATGAAATTTGGTACACACACTCATTAAGACCCATCTTGAAGATTTAGCTATGGTGCCATCTCAATTTCAGTCTAAAAAGGGATATTTTGGGGTAAAAATATTATTTTGACTCAAAAATCACTAAAAATTGGGAAAAGGCTATAACTCATTCATAAATTGATATTTTCCCCCCATTTTTTTCTTATTTTTGTCATTAAGACCTGTTTGAAATAGCATGATATTGAAACATCTTGATTTCAGTGTATAAAATAGTATTTTTGGGTAAAAACATTGTTTTTTGCTCAAAAATCACCGAAAAATGGAAAAAGGCAATAACTCATGAATGAATGTAAATTTTTTAAAAGTTCTTTCATAATATTATCCTGAATTGACCTTTTGGAGAATCAGATATAGTGCGGTCTCAATTTCAATGAGCAAAGACATATTAATTTGTGGTAAAAATGGTGTTTTTGATCAGAAATCTCTAAAAACTGGAAAAAGGCTTTTATTCATTGATTCTTTCATATTTTGTTAATTCTTTCATCAATTTCATACTTACAACAAATCTGAAATAGTAAGCAATGATGTTTCCTTGATTTTAAAGTATAATGGATTATTTTGGGGTGAAAATGCTAAATTTTGCTCAGAAATCATCGAAAAATGGAAAAAGGCAATAACTCATGAATGAATGTAGATTTTTTGGAAGTTCTTTCATAATATTATCATGAAGTGACCTTTTGGAGAATCAGGTATGGTGCGATCTCAATTTCAATGAGCAAAGAGACATTAATTTGGGGAAAAATGGTGTTTTTGATCAGAAATCTCTAAAAATTGGGAAAAGGCTTTTAGTCATTGATTCTTTCATATTTTGTTAATTCTTTCATCATATTTTATCCTTACAACAAATCTGAAATAGTAAGCAATGATGTTTCTTTGATTTTAAAGTATAATGGATTATTTTGGAGTGAAAATGTTAAATTTTGCTCAAAAATCACAGAAAAATGGAAAAAGACAATAACTAATAAATTTGTATATTTTTTTGACAGTAACTCTCATAATTTTATCCTGAAGTACACCTTTGGAGGAATAGCTATAGACTGTCATCTTAATTTCGGTGATCAGAGACACATATTTTGGTAAAAATAGTGTTTTTGGATTCAAAATCTCTAAAAACTGGAAAGGGCTTAAATTTATTGATTCATTCATATTTTCTTCATTTTAGATCATATTTCATCCTTACAACTAATCTGAAATAATTAACAATGATGTTACTTTGACTTCAGAGCATAACGAATATTTTTTTGGTAAAAATGTTGTGTTTTGCTCTAAAATCCCGAGGAAATGGGAAAAGGCTATAATGCCTTAAGTGATGGCCATCTTAACATATGTTTTTTTAACCATTCCTTAAGGAAAAATTTTGGAGAAGTACATTGTACAATTAGTTTCTTAATTTCCGTTTGTAAAGCTACATTGATTTTGTGTAAAATAGGTTTTTTCAGCCTCGAAGTCACTGAAATTAGGAAAAAAAAGCTTTTGTAGTCATATATCAGTAGATGATGTAGCCATCCCAATTTCAGTGTATCAAGGAATGTTTTCGTTAAAAAGTTCAATTTTGTTGTTTGGATTAACACTGGGCTATAACTCATTAAATCATTTATAATATAAAAATTAAAGTATAATTGGGTTTTTTTTTACCATAACCTTAATTTCTGTCTGCAATGAAATATTTGGTCGAATTGGCTACAAAATATATATTTTTGTAAATCAAATCAGGAAAAGTTTCCTATTATTTAATGGCATTTAAGTGATCAAATGGAATGAGCCAGAAGAGATTGCTTTGATTATTTCGATATTTTTTGGGGGGGATGTCTTAATTGTTCTTCAAAAATTGCTGATTTCTGGAAGAATCTTATATTACTATCAAATTCTACATCTTCATTGTAGTCTCATATTCAGGTGTTCTGGGGTATATCATAGTTTGTCCTTGTACGTTAAGATACACAAATGTATTCCTTATTAATTTGAATGATATTTTGGGGCAAAACATTTTATTTATAGAACACAGGAAAGTATAAAAGAAATAATCATTAATTTTTTAAAAATTATTTCCTATTTAGCTGGGGTTTTTTTTCTTACTTATTCATCATGTCTCTTTTGTGAAATATTGTTATATTTTGGGGTAAATACATAAACATAAGGTCATAAAGAAAGCATTTATCTTTCAAACGCTAGCAATACATAACTTCTTTATAAGTTTCATTGCGTTTTCAGTTTAATTTTTTATATTTTTATCCCAAATGTAAAAATACTTTATAAGATTAGAATAAAATGATAAGAACATTAAATAGGAATAAACAATTTGATAGGAAATAAAGATAATAAAAGTGAAAATTTGAAAATGATACTTTCTATAGTAAAATTCTTGTTTCCAGCTATTTCTATATATAAAACATACTTTTTGCCCGAAAATATCATTCAAATTAACAAGATTTATGTAACTCACTATGGCAAACTATGATATACCCCAAAACACTTTTGAATATAATCAGTAATGAAAATGAATATTTTACCCCCAAAATAGCAAAACAATTTCTGGCTCATTTCACCTGATCACTCATAGCTAAGATGTTTCGATTTTGCAGCTTAAAAGAAATATATGATAATAAATCATTTTCTCTAAATAAGTGGTTTTTGCTATAAAATACATGTTTTACCCCAAAATGTTGACTGAAATGAGCTATTATTTTGCATTTTACTTTCATTTGATCAGATCATTTACTTTCTTTATGAAAATTGCTTTAAAATGATATTATTAGATAAGACAATTGATTGAAAGAATTTTTTCAGAAATTTGTTGTTTTTAAACAAAAAACAGGCATTTTGCTCAAAATTAAGTAGCAGATATATCATGTTTGTTTCAAACAATTTAAAAATTCACGGATGAACCTAGTACAAAATTTAAAGTACGTTCCTGCTATCATTTTCAAAATTCCTACAGATTCAATAAAAAAATTCTTCAGAAATAAGCGGTTTTTGTTCATTTAAATTCCCAAAGAACACTTTAATCATGAATGAAAATTTCAGCAAAACATATTTAATCTGAAAAAGTAAGAAAAATCATACTACAAAATAGACTTCCATTATTTATTTTATAATGCATAAAGGTTGTTTAAATTGATATACAAAATCCTAGATTTCTAATCATGCTAATTAAAAACACAGGTTTCTGTAAACAAACGACAATTTTGAGGATTTTGCAAAATATTAAGAATGTAAATATATGTCATTTGAAAGAGGAGACATTGAAAATGTTTTTTAAATCATCATTGAATGGTCATATGCAATGCCAGGTATTGAAAAGCAGGAAAAAAATCTAGATTTCGTCTAATTTCTATGAAATATTGCAAAAATTCGACGTTTTTACCCCAAAACACCGAGAAGAAGTATGATTTGGAACTAAAAACTTATAACATCTGAAAGAGCGCCAAAAGTTATATAATTCATATTTATCAACTTTTAAAATCAACATCCATATAAATCTTGTATATTTTTTCCTATTTTCAGTGATTTTCGACTAAAAAACAAGATCCCCCCAAAGAAAATTATCTGTCTTAGCTACCTTTTATTCGTTGTAATCATACATTTTCAAACACAAAAGTAATATCAGAATATGTTGGTATCTTTTATTCACCTTGGATGATACAAATTACCTCAAATTTGGGGGTCTGGTCCAAAGACTTAAAGCCTTTTTCCGGTTTTTAGAGATTTCAGGGCCAAAAACACTATTTTTACCCAAATTAGTGTGTCTTTGCTAATTGAAATTAAGATGGCACCATAGCTAATTCTCCAAAATGGTACTTCAGGATATTATTATGAAAGAACTTCCAAAAAAACCCATTTATTCACGAGTTATTGCCTTATTCCATTTTCCGGTGATTTCTGAGCAAAAAATCAACATTTTTACCAAAAATAGACCTTAATTCACCGATATCAAGTTGATTCAATACCTTTCTACTTCAAATGGGTTTAACTGATAAAAATAAGGAAAAAATTGGGGAAAAATATCAATTTATCGATGAGTTATATCATTTTCCCAATTTTTAGTGCTTTTTGAGCCAAAAAACCATTTTTACCCCAAAATATCCCTTTTTAGACTAAAACTGGGATGGCACCATAGCTAAATCTTCAAGATGGGTCTTAATGAATATGTGTACCAAATTTCATGCTTTTATCAAAAAGTGAACAATTGATGCAAGAATCTGCCGGACTATAGGTTTTGGATGAGGAGAAAAGCCGGGAAGGGCTAAAATCAGCCTTGTGACAGAATATCTTTTTGAAATGATCTTTTTTAAAAATTCCTATATTTATGAAAAATCATATTTATTTCCGCATGACATCTGTTTTCTTCTAAGAAAGGGTAAACAATATAGCACGAAAAACGTCGTTTTGAACCAGAACGTCGCCTTATAATTGCTCGGCATTTTGAAACCTATTTGTCATAATTATATAGAATCTGGGTTTCAAAACAGAAAACATTTAAAAGGATTTTTTAAAATATTTTTAACAAAAAAAACCCAAAAAAATCAACAAACAAACAAACAAACGTATAATCCATATAGACAATGTAAAATGCAATTAACTGATTTACATCAGTAAAACAATGATGCAACTGAGTTCTTTCTTCGATTAATTTTATAAACGTTCCATACCACCCAACCCCCTTTTTTTTTAATGCTGGTCCACTTGCATATATTTCATTATAGTCGTTAGATGACAAATTCTTTCCTGACGGCAAAATAATTTTAGTGTACAATGTAAGACGATAAAAACAGTATTCCTAGCATTTACGGATATCATATAATTGTAGGTAAGTCAGCATACGTCTTTTTTCATCAAACATGCTGGGATATTCAGCATTATGGCACCCAATGTGGGTCAAGGTCATTCTCAAGTTCAGCGTGACTTGTTCAGAATCAAATATCCTTTAGGCAATTTTAAAATATGTATGTACTTTCAATCCCTATATTAAACGTATACCGGTAATAATAATTCACTGTCGAGGAGAGGGTTCATGTTTCAGGATGTAGGTTAGTCAACATCAAATAATGAGAGTACCCATGCAATTTTGGTGCGTTTTTCGTGACGTCATAGATAACGTGACGTCGATTTTGGAGACGAGAGAGACTCCGAAGTGATATGTTGTTTGGATGGTGTATCCTTGAACCTTAATTCACCCTTCGACATAGATTGAAAACAGCCTTCAATATTTAATTGTCTACATTGTGAGATCATAATAAGACTTTGACTACATTTCAGAATTTTACTAATGAAATTACATCTGTTTTAGAGTTTGTTGAAGGGTAAATTCCGTATAGATTCCCTTCTATACCTGTTATATATTATCATACCTTCTCTATGCATCCTGAATCCAGACATGGCCTCCTTCACTCTGTCTAAGTCCTCCTCCACCAGCTCTGTGATATCAGAGTAATCTACAGCTGTCGGGGACTTGGCAGTAAAATCATCTGACAAATGTAAAGGAAATGTGAAGTGGAATGTTACACAATGACATCAACTTTATCATGACACTGAAATTGTGTAGAGAAAAAGTTTATCATTCTGTGTTAGTGATCTTCCTTGTTTTTGGTTATAAAAAATCTCATGTTTCATGAAGCAATTGTGGAAATGTTAAAAATTTATCAGCTGATCATAACTGCCGGATCATTTCTTAAAGTACAATTTTGGTAGATTACTTTGAATACATTGTACTTGTGTCATGTAATGTTTGAGAAACGGTAGCAGTCTTGCAGAGGAGACTGTCGCAAAATAAAAAGTTTACATCAGACAGAGTACGAGAGCAATGGCAACATCAACAATGGACAGAGAACAAGTCCCTATGACTATGACATTAGGTCCCTAGAGTTTAACCCAGATGACCTACGTAGAAGGACATTATATACTGGTATGTATAATATGTATCGGCTGTGTTTTGACATACCTGTATACTACACATACCTGTTATACTGTCATCTTTGTCACCATGTAGATTGGTTGCTGAATAGAGGGACACTTTATCGGCTGTGTTTTGACATACCTGTATACTACACATACCTGTTATACTGTCATCTTTGTCACCATGTAGATTGGTTGCTGAACAGAGGGACACTTTATCGGCTGTGTTTTGACATACCTGTATACTACACATACCTGTTATACTGTCATCTTTGTCACCATGTAGATTGGTTGCTGAATAGAGGGACACTTTATCGGCTGTGTTTTGACATACCTGTATACTACACATACCTGTTATACTGTCATCTTTGTCACCATGTAGATTGGTTGCTGAATAGAGGGACACTTTATCGGCTGTGTTTTGACATACCTGTATACTACACATACCTGTTATACTGTCATCTTTGTCAAAGTGTAGATCGTTTGTTGAATCCTCCGTTATTTCCTTCACCATAGAACCTATACCACCCATAGAGGTCAGGGAACCAAGATGTCTCTTAGATTCCTACAAATTTTTCAGGGATTTTGTATACATATGCATGTATAGTCAATATGTGTTAACCTTACATACCATAGAGGGGATGAATCCATTGCTTTTCATAATAAATGTATTGTAATTCATTGGTATTCATTTCACATTGAGGCCAGTGTTTCATTGCTTTTAAAACAGCCACATCTCTTTTCCAGAAACATGAAAACAAAAAATCTTTCATACATGCTAAAATTACAAGTAGTTTACATGTACAAATTTACATGTAGCTGTGTGTTTATTTCACTTTCACTTTTATCAATCTAGATATTTAGAAATGTGTTAGAATTAGAATATGATAAATATCATACCTCATCTAGAAAATCCTCCGTGAGAACTCCCTTCTCATCTATGTTACCAAACAGGAATCCCGTCAGAGAAATGGCCCCACCCCCCTCCACTACATCTCCTTCATCCTCACTATCCATGCTGACTAAGTTAGCTTATTGACAATGTAATAAGACCTCTGATCCACTGAAATGTCCCTTCATTCTGGGGGTAGTGGTTGAATGTTGCACATGCTTGGATCATATCTTCAAATAAAATCATTATATAAGTAAATACTGTGTACAATTATTTGTATTAAATGTGTATATCTCTTTCTTAAAAGTATATCTGTCATTTTAGTTACAGCAGTAGTTGTATGTACACACCATAAAATCTATGCGGATTGGCACAATAAAAAACTTCAGTGTACATACATGTAAAATCAAATTCAAGGAATGGTGGCCCCCCGCTTTTTGGCATATGTCTTTAAAGAAATACTTACAGACATCTTCCCCCCTTCTTATTCTTTAAGTTTTCATAATATATCTCATGACTCATGTATTATCAAAATTCTAATATCGAAAGATTTAACTCAAGATTTAACTTAAGAAAAAGTCAAAAGGTCAAAACTTTTGTTACCAAGGGAAAGATCTTGTGAAAAAGAATGCACATGTGAAATATGAAAGTCCTATCATTTACCATCCAAAAGTTATGGTTGAGGTTGATGTTTTTAAATGTGGTTCATCCTCAAAGGACAAGGTCACAAGGTCAGAATGTTGCTAGCAACGGAAAAGTCTTGTCACAAGGAATACACATGTGAAATATGAAAGCCCAATCACTAACCATTCAAAATTTATGGTCAAGGTTAAAGTTTTTGAAAAATAGGTCAAACTCCAAGGTCAAGGTCACAAGGTAAAAAATTTTGGTATCCATGGAAAGGACTTGTCACAAGGAATACACATGTATATGAAAGCCCCATCACTTACCATTCAAAAGTTATGGACAAGGTTTAAGTTTTTGTGACTGATGGACAGACAGACAGACGGACGGACAGACGAACAGGACGGTTTTAATGTCCCCAAACTTTCTGCAAAAGCAGGGGACAACAAGGTTCATGAACATGTTGTAGATAACATATAGTACATTGTATAATACATTTATAAAGACTCAAATTCACTTTTTCACATTAAATCCATTGATTTACATGCAAGCGTTAAATACCAGTGCCTGTACTATTGTGCTCTACCTCAGTGGATACTGGCTGTACAATTCTTGCACATGACAGAACTTTAAACCTCAAAATTCATTACTAACCAAAACATAGATTTCACTATTTTTCATTTGTGATAATGATTCAACACTAAGTCTGGGCTCGTAGCATCGCAGTGTATTTAGCAGAGGTGTCATTCTAATAGTTTTGACAACGCTTAGCTATTCAGGATACAATTTATCTTTAATTGAAAAATTGTATCACATAACATCCTGTTGGCTCATCAAACACAAAAAAGGTTTCAACTATGTGCCCTGCCATAGATCATGAAAATGTGTTAAACATCATGAACGTCACAGCAAAATTAATTTAGAAAACATTCAATCGACATGTATTGATCTAAAATGAGTTTCTGGCTATAAAGTATATAATACACATTGTAATTAAACTTACCAGTATATTATAAATTAAGTCTTTAATTTAAGATAAAATTAGATCCATTAAATGGTGTACATCTTACCAAAAAATTTCAAAGGTAAAGTTGACAAAACAGTGATTTTCAAACTTCTGAAATGAGCTGCTCAGACAGTAATTTGTTTAATCCTCAGATTAAATATTGCCACCATGGAATTATTTTTTACGTGTTTGCCTGAATTAATGCACATTTGACTTTTGGTTTAGCATTTGTGCAAATCTTCCAATATCTGTGCCAATAGTTTTTTTTAATTATTAAGCCAACAGCAATCAGTGGTTTGTGTCATTAACTGCACGGTCGCTGATTTTATTGTAATTTGTATTATTTTGCATCTGCTGTCCATGCAACTCACTGCAGAAATTAAATAAAACTGTGAAATTTTCTTCCCTAATACAATGTACATTTGTACCTGCATTTTTGAAAATAGCTTCTTCCAGCAAATTGTCGGAATTCCAATGGGGACCAATTGTGCCCCACTCCTTGCCGACATTTTCCTTTACTCGTACGAAGCTGAATTCATTCAATCTTTGGTCTCTGAAGGGAAAAGATACTTAGCTTCTGACTTCAACTTCACTTACAGATACATAGACAATGTGTTGTCCATCAATAATCCAAAATTCGCGGATTACCTGAGCAGTATCTATCCTTCGGAGCTTGAAGTCAAAGAAACTACAGAGACAAATAATTCAGCATCATATTTGGACATAATGTTGTCCTACGACACTGATGGTCACATGAACACCTCACTCTATGACAAACGTGACGACTTCAATTTCAGCATTACAAACTTTCCTTTTCTGAGTAGCAACATCCCTTCATCGCCTGCTTATGGCGTGTTCATATCTCAGTTGATACGCTATGCCAGAGCAAGTACCAAATATACGGATTTTGTTCTGAGAGCTAGGCGTCTTTCAGATAAGCTTCTCAGTCAGGGATATGTTTGTGACCGACTAACATCGTCACAGAGGAAGTTCTACGGTCAATATGGGGAACTCGTCATACACTATGATGTCCCACTATCCAGAATGGTGGATGATATTCTGTCATAGACCATTTGAACCATCCAACCAAAGATTGTACTCTATATCTTCCAAAATGGAAGTAACCGGATGTGACAGTTCTACCGAATTGAAGCGACGGGTGTTGCATGCAAGCAGGAGATGCTTACTCTTCCTGGGCACCTGGTCTCACTCTCATATCGGGAGTTAGCTTCTTTTCATATGGTGGAGGTTTTTGTTTTAGTTTGCTTTGGTTCCTGTTTTATCCTGATTTTGTATGCCTTTGGTTTCTGATTTTCTGAATTATCGATTTTGGACTGTAGACAGGGATATGGTCATTATCCATATTTGTCACTTTGATACTAATTACTACATGTAAATATCTTGATTTCTCATAAATTTTTACATTATACGATCATCAATGCCACTATATTTCTACCAGAACCATAAATCAGTTTTGATATGACATTTTCGATGTTAATTTTTCTATGACATTATGCATACCGTAGCCTCCATGTAAAAGATTAGTAGTGTATTTGGCTCGATGGGTTGACCAAGAGTCACGATAATTCTTCACACAAAAATTGCTTGGATGTTTTACATTTTTGTAATGTTATAATCTAATCAAGTACAAGATTCAAGACTGACACATTTTTATCAACAAATTTCTTACTTTTTTCACTTTCTCTTGAATTTTCATGTGTTCAGAAATCAATGTCAACCATCTCTATTCAAACAATGAAATCAAAGTACTGGATGAATTTTGAGTGATTGTCTTTAGATATTGAATCATTTTCAGTGTAAATTACTTTTATTTCTCAGTTGCTTGGTAATATTGTGCAATGAAGCCAAATGTTCGAGCATTGGTACGAATTTTACCAAATATCCATCTTTTTGGTACTCCAATTGAAGAGTACCCCAGACTAAACCACTGATCCCAGTTTAAAAAAAGTTAATCAAAATGGTTTCTTAACTGATTGACAATGTTTTAAATTCAAATTATTGGAATTTTCCCTCAGGTATTCTATAAAGATTAAGAAAAACACATCAAAATGTCTGAACATTCGTGCGTTCAGTCGATACTTTTACCGTTTATTGACCTGTGACTTGGTTGAACATGAACCCAATATAGATTCCAGCTTCTGATTGGCCGTTGATGATGTACATGTAGCATGTATATCTTCATTACATTAAATTGATATTTGTCACATGCATTTTCGTTTTAGATACCGGCGTGTAAAATGGGTTCTCAGGATACCAGAAGTTCAGGTTGATTTAGAACGACAACGTCTGAAGGGACCAGAACGAAATCAAACAATTGAATACAGGGTGAAGCGAACACGAAGAAAACTTTTCATGTACATGTAGGATGAAAGAACAATATTTTAGCTTTCCGTTGATGTACAATGCAGGAAAAATGATAAAAAACTCCACGTCAGTTCAAAAAGATGGACACATTCATGTTAGGGAGGGGTATTGATAGAGTGGGAGGGGACACTAAACAAACCGTGCCTGTACGCGACCCCCTTGTGCGAACAAACAACTCTTCAGTGGGCTGCTGAAACATATATTTTTCCATATAGGATTTGTCCTGTTCACAATCCAGCTCCCAACCGCACAAATAACCGTTAAAAAACTGTTTTGGTCAGGTGTTTAGGACTTTTAGAATCAGTACTTCGAATTTCCTCTGACTTAGTTAATTCGCTTAGAGAACATGTTGTAGGATCATTGTGATACATCTGGTTATGTACTTTTGTAGAATGTTAATGACATTAGACATAGTTTTGAATTATTTCTATCCATTCTAAGAACTTACAAGTGTAGAGCTGCAGCCTAAAAAATCACACGGAAATAAACAAAACTTCTAAACCTCAAACCAATAACAGCGTCAATGATTCCGTTGTTTTTTTTTTTCTAAATTTCTAATCTTTGTTTAGACAAGGACTTATAAACTGTTTATAAGTCCTTGGTTTAGACATTTCTTGTTTAGGGATTTGACATTAAGTGTTTTGAATATTTTCCCTGACATGGTCGCCATAGTACTTTCTATATAGATGAAACTACATACAGTGCATGTATTCCTTATATATTGTTTTCATATTCGTGCATGAACATCGACGGCGGGTGCGGCTAGCCAACAGGATATGCTTAATTCTCCCGGGCACCTGGTCCAATTCTATAGCTTGATAGGGGTCCGTCGATGTTCAATTTGGTGCTCTATTGTGAGTGCTGTTGAGATTATCGTCAGGATCTTCTTTAGCTCATTTGTGTCACACTTATGCCCTTTGCCGTGTGGAGCTTGTAAAAAGTTCCCCGCGAGGGGTTTGACAGTAAGTGTTTTGAATATTTTCCCTGACATGGTCGCCATAGTACTTTCTATATAAATGAAACTACAGACAGTGCATGTATTCCTTATCTATTGTTTTCATATTCGTGCATGAACATCGACGGCGGGTGCGGCTAGCCAACAGGGGATGCTTACTTCTCCCGGGCACCTGGTCCAACCTCTATAGCTTGCTAGGGGTCCGTCGATGTTCAATTTGGTGCTCTATTGTGAGCGCTGTTGAGATTATCGTCAGGATCTTCTTTAGCTCAATTGTTTTCATACTGTTTTGCGTCCTTTTGAAATTGAGAAAGCTACCAGCAAGCCAGGGAGAAATAAAACAAAGTTTCAATTTCAATTTCATATTGTATGGCTATTTGAAATATGACAGAAACGAATCAAGACAAAGCCTTTTTGTGCGAGCGGAGAGAAAATAAATATGATTAAATCCAAAAAAAGGAGATAATTCTTTTTTTTTTTTTTTTATTTTCTTGCGTTTTATTTTTAGACTGTGACGGTTTTAATCTATATCTTACAGATATTTATGATGGCAGTATCCAGCATCTCCGCAGCAACTCTGTGGGACGAAAGTTTTTGAAAGCATAGTTGTACATTCTCATTCACTGGTTCAGCACATATTTTCTAAATAAAGTAAATGTATATGCGTTACCATAAGGGCGAGCAAGCTCGCTATTAAATAATTGCTACTTAATTTTTGTAAAATATACATTTAATTTGCAAAAGATCTAATTATTTTAATTTTGTTTTGTGACTTAGGGCTATCTAAAAAGCTACAAGCATGAGGAAACAAAACAGAAAATAACAAAGAAATGGCCTAATCCCAGCTATAAGGTGAAGTTCAACCTGAGAAATAAAAATAAGCATTATGTCAAAATCCATGTCATGTAGATTCTGACCCCCATTAGGCCCCATTTCTAAGTAAGATCCTTAATTCGTGCCATCAGATTTCTGTAATGGTTAATAGATGATTTCCACATTACCGTAGTTGATATTTATGACGTCATATTTAGAAATAACGTCAAAAGTAGTGATGTCGGGTCTTGGCATGTCTAAGATGCAAGCCTAGCAGTAATGTGAATAAGGTCTATTTGATATATTTATTTTAAAAAAGATGCTTTCGTGGTGTAATATCTTTTGATGATTCGAATTAACACATCCTCGGACTCATCATTCACATGAAAGTCAAAATCAATGTCAAATTTAAAGCCGGTCTTGTGAAATTCACAAAATATTTGTTATTATATAAAGGGAATCGGGTAGACGTTTCGCCGGTCCACACGTACATAATTGAGCTCAGATTTTAAGATAAAGGAATTTTCTTACATCATGGATTCTTTGGGATAAAATTGCTATTCCCAGAATGGGTCTTTTCATGCCATAAAAGGAATGATGCACAAAATTGTGAACATATTTTTTTTTATATATTTATCTTATTATTATTATTTTTTTGTAAATAGCTATAGGGAATAAAAATTATTTGACTCTCTTCATTTTCATTTGAATTAGCTAAATCTTCCCTTTTTCTTTAAATTCATTTTATTTTCATAGTACATCGAAGGAGGAAATAATTATTCGGATAACTTGAATAGAAAAATAGATAAATAATTGATTTTTTTTTTTATCCAAATAGTATGAATAACCTCTCAATTAATATTTCTTATGTCTTTATTAATGAATTTTTGATTTAAAAAATTGAACATGGTCATTCTAGGAAATACTCTTTTCATAATCATTCATTCAATTGAATAATTAGCACTGTCAGGCTGTTCGTGTTATCATTATAGTAAGGCGAGCAATATAGGTTTGGCTCTATCTGCCACAGGTAATTATGAACTAATTATCCAGCATGTCATCTGGCGGCACCATTAATGAAGTTGAGCATTTCTTGTGCATGTAGGATATACTCTTAAGCAAATTATCGAGAAAATGTATAAATGCACATGGCTGTATTGATACATTCTATATATCGGCTAATGTTCGCAAGAAAGTGGCTGAAAATAACTTTTTCAGATATCGATTTTTGTGTGCCTTATGCTTGCCTCTGAAAATAACGACCGCTCCCTGATTTTAATAATTCATATGCTAAATATAAGGACAATATCTCTGTTAATCCCTTGATCCGTGTTATTTGCAGTGGACAGATTTAAATATTTAAACAAAGAGCATGACACCGAGTACATTTAAGACGGTGTAGAATAAAGATATGAGATATCAAATCAAACGACTTCGAGATAGTATGAGATTAGTGGAGCGAGCCTTGTGAAATCTGCCTCTGTTTATAAAACCGCCATGTCGAGTTTATTTTCTTGCTTTGGAAAGAAAGGTGCATCTAAGAAGACCGGTAAAGAGCCAAAAGATAAAAAGGTAAGTTATTTTATTGCGGGTTGTCTTGACCGAACGATGTACAGTTTCGAATTTTGGTATATGTCTGAAGCGTCACCTTAATATAATTTTAGATGTACGGCGCGCTATAAGTGTCATGCCAAAAATATCTCAAATGCTATAAAATAGGGTCAGTGCGTACATTCCGAATAAAAAGAAGTTATAACAACTAGCTCATTCAGAAGACAGATGTACACATTGAATGTATATTCATGTATCTAAACCCGGAAGGAAAAATTATTTCTTCTCTAGTATTAGATTTATTATTTACATGATTTATATACATGAAGGCGATCACTCAAGAAGTAGAAGTAGAAGAAGTTAAGAGGAAGATAAATTTGTCAAGTCTTGGATGTTTCTTCAGGCTAGCAATAAGTAGAAGCTAACGTATGAATGTCGGTCATCGGCAGATCCAGATTTTTTTTTCCAAAAAAAAAGAGGGGGGGGGGGAGGGGGTGTCATCTCCATCAAGGTAGCCTAATACCTATGATTGGAAACAACCCCCTTAAAAACCAACGTTAAAACCAGTGGAACATCTAACAGCTATCAAATTCAAGGTCTCGGACATCTTGGCTAAAATTTAACAAGGTTGATCATAATTTGAACAGAAAACATTGATAAATCTATCCATGGCATACATTTTCTTTTGAAACCAACTACACAATATTAACCTGCAGATTTCATATAACTTGCATTATTGTTTAGAAATGGCAACTCGGCAATCACACGCGGATCTAGAGGGGATCGGAGGGTCAGGTACCCCCTAGAAATTTGCAGTCATGTTATAACCTCTCCCCTTTAGAATTTGCGCACGTTTTGGAGCCCCTGGAAAATTTGTTAGGTCTGCCCTTGCAGCATGACAACTGACTTTTCGACCAATTTACCTGAGATATTCTTTCTACCCTGAGATAATTCTTGGCTTTGGTCATGTTATTCAATCCAAAAAATATATCAACAGATATTAATTTTGGTTGTATCTGCAGCACTTCTATGTTTATATTGGCGGTACATATGTATTGCATACCAGAATGCATCAATAAAGACTTACTCTACTTGTGTAATACATCCATTACTATCTATTAGTTCTCATTCAGGACATGATGTATATGATGTAAGCATCACAATACCAGATTGCTAGCATAGAGATTCAATATTTCAATTATGTCATCGGAAGATGAAAATGAAGTATAAAAGTAGAATAAAACTCTAAAATATCGTGTTAAAATATGCATAATTGTATATGAAAAGTAAGGCTTGATCAGTTCATAATTGACATCAAATCATGGATATGAATACTGAGAGAAGCATGTTCATTGAAGGGCACAGTTGTGTCAACGTGAAAAATGAAATACATTATCTCTGACCTTCTAATACTCGCAGAATGAATGAATCACATTTGAATCGGTTTAATTTTTAATAAGGAATTCCTAGGTAATTAAAGTGCACTTCGGATTTCATACCAGAAGTGTATTAATTGACAAAAGAAATCGATTTCAACTTTTGAAACGTGCAAAAAGGGAGCGGTTATTAATTCAAATGATCATTCAATAGCGGATAGATTTGCTGAGTTTAAAATTTGATTCGATGGAGAGGCTGTCAGGATCATCTTATGAACTAGTGTATTTATAAACAAAATGATCTGTTTTCCGCAAAGAACAAATTGACATGTGAAATAATATCGTCGGAAACCCACGATTGCTCTCGTGAGCTCGCGTGAGTTTCCGACGATGTTGATCCATCGTATAAAATAAGAACTTGTCTTTTGGGATAATCTTTTTCAGAACTGAAAATATTCAGTTTGCACAAACTGAATAAAGATTTTCTATAAATAAAGTATTATTATCATAATTGTTAATTATTATAAAATCCCGCAAGTTGTTCTACTTAGCATCGACGTGATATACGTGCTTGAAACAAAGTATACGTTCAAGTTGGTGATGCGCAACCTCTCTAAATGTCACGAATCTATAGCTTCATGCATTTCGGAGTTTGATTTGCGCATTGTATTCATATAGAGTATATGTCATAAACCTGTGAATAGATGTGTATAAAGTCACCACAAAACTCAATAAAAACATATGTATCTTTTGCAGAATAAGAGAAGAAGTAAATCAAGTGAAAATGAGAACGCCGAGGAACTATTGCCAAAACAAGAAGAGCAAATCCCTGTGACACAGAACACAGAAACTGTCGGCGTCATATCTATACCGGATATAATAGAGGAACATGGTACGAAAGAACCACAAAGCCCGTTGATAAAAGAGTTAGAAGAAAAATTACTGGAAAGGAAAGAAAAAGGCAAAGATGACACACTGTCTGAACCAGACAAACCGGAAGTGGATAAACAAGCAGACGATATACAAGAAGCTGATGGGAAAGAAGACAAAGAAAGTGCTCATGAAGAACCCGTGAAAGAGGCAGGCTCTGGAGGAAGGTGTACAAGACAACAGGAACTGAAAATTCAGAGGAAAGCCAGGAAGAGATAACTGGAAGAGAAGAGACCAATCGTTCTGTGAAAGAAGAGAAGATTGAGATAAAGGAACATGTTGTACAGCATGTCATGACGTCACAACTATCATCGTCGTCGTACAAGTCAGATTATAGCATTGACACAGAATTAGAACAAATGAAAAAGGATTTTGAATACACGAAAGAGGAGAACGTGAAGCTGAGGGATTTCATATCCAAACTGGAGCGAGAGGCCACGAAAGATGTCAAAGATATGAGAGATCAAATAGAAAATTTACAGACTAAAATCAATGAACTGGAAAGAACCAATAGCGTGCTGAAGGAGAAAGAAGTCAAGTTGTGTGTAGAAATGGAAAACTTGAAGGAAGAGAAACATAGTACGAAGACACAAAACGATGGAGAGGTGAGGATGGTTCATGCTATAAAAGATAGAGAGAACATTTTGTCTGCTTTTGAACAGCTGAGTAAGATGTGCATGTTCCTGGAACCTAGACTTGATAAGATAGAAAATCTTCATCTGAATCATAACAACAACAAGACGAAAGATGCCGTGGAAGAGCTGGGAAAAGTTCAAGAGGATCACTCCAATATCAAGGAAAACAGTGAATGAAATGGTGAAAAGCGTTCAACAACTTGAGTGTCGTGTAATAAGACTTGAGATAGATAAAGACAATTTGGAAGAAAATGATAAGGGAAGGAAAGAAATAGATGAGTTTGAAAGACGCCTTAAGGATATGGAAAAGGAGAATGTGAGGTTAAATGGAGAGGTGCTGCAGATGAAAAATTCGATAGAGAAGAAATCAAACACAATTGACAGACTGGAAAGGGAAAAGGGAAGCATGTCGAGTCAAGTTTATGCCTTCATGTCAGATTTGGAGAAGTACAAATGCAAAGTCGACGATCTACAAGTATCAATAAAAGAGAAAGATACAGAGCTGGAGAATGTCATCCGAACACGTGAAATGGCTCAGGAAGAGATGAAGATGCAGTCCATTAAGATGCAGACGATGGTAGCTGAACTCAAAAGCAAAGACGAGCAATGTAGTAAAACAGAGGCCAAGCTCAAAGAACTTAATTCTAAACACACTGAGGTCGTCAAGAGGTTAGTACACGATCTTTGTGTTCCATTGTAGTTAGAATTACTGTGTAGGCATATATTTTATTTAAAGGACAAAATTAATCATTCGTAGAAATATACAAAAAATAAATGATAAATACATCGTAATTGGATGTTATGACAACAGTGATACACGTTTTGCACAGCACAGCACAATAAAAATAAGTAATAGTTTTAAAGGTTATGACTATCGATTCAAATTGATGAAACGATCCATGACGTCTACTTCTTTACTAGTTTCTTCTTGGAACCACTGCATGCGTTAACTCAAAGGTAAACTAATTTTGCTTTATCTCTTTCTCTGCTGTAGGTTACAAGAGAATCCACAACAGAAACAGAACGGTAGCAGCAGTAAAGCTGTGTTGGTGATGGAGGTACAGAATGACTGCTCTGGTATCATGAGGATATCTGAGAGGTTCCAGAGAGAACTGTACGAGGGTCAGTGGAAAGAGGCGTTTGATAAGCTGACCAACACTTGTAGAAGGGATGAGAAGAAAGCACTACAAATCCTCATGGACTTCTGTACTGTAAGTACTTACCATGTGTCAATGCACTTGTTAACCAATCATTGTCCTTAACGTTTGAAAACTTTTTTTTTTTTGCACGAAAGTGTTTGGACACTCACAACCTTCAGGAACCAGGGAATTGGTTGAGATTTTGAACATTTTCGGTTTTCGTTTCTAAATACTAGAAAGTACTTTACGGAAGAATTACGAAGAAGAAGAAACTTTTCATACGATCTTGTCTAGCTTTAGTTTCTCTATCCTTTCGAAAATACGGAAAACGTAGTGAAGCAGTTTTAATACTCTAAGGAAACTCAATGAATGGTTACTTTTTTCAATTGTATAATTCTTGACCACAAGTTGTTCCCTCTTCACAGGAGGCGTACCTTCACTGCCGTCGGATTGCCCGTCAACAACTGGACACTGTGTGTTCCCTCCTGCAGAACCCCTCAGCTACCCACCACAGGGGCAGTATCTCACGGCGCGCAGGAAGCGCTGTAAGTACTAGTATACTCAACTGCTTACAGGTAAGCTCTCTAATTCTCTCTGTCTTTCCATCTCCTAGGATTCAACAAAGTCTTTAAAAGCTTGTGTGAGTTCCATGTTGTGCACATGCAATGTTTATTAAAATTTTGTTCTCTTCGATTTTCAGAAACATGTTCCGACTGATCGTCTGCCAGAACCGTTACGTCATCACTTGTTGAATTTCCGGAAGACGCCATCTAAGGAATTTGTTGATAATGTCTATGAAGTAAGTTTGGTTTCTTTTTAGTTTGATTTTGGCACTGTAAGTTCATTTCCTAAACACACTCTCTAAACTAACCGACAAACGAAAAATGCCCTTTGATATAATGACATATTTTTCTATATATTTCAGGATTTCTTGAACCAGCTGGACTTCCAGAAATCGCGACATCTCCGAAGTTTCCATATGAAGGAAGTGAACGAGATTACACCATATATAAACAAATGCCTGGAGATAAGCTGGGAGATGGTAGTACAGGATCCACCCATGTATCTACAGTTCAAGGTCAGACACGGGACAGAAATAGATACGGAGAAGTTCTCATTCTACTCTCGTCCTGGTCACGTGGTCGATTACTTGGTATGGCCTGCGTTGTTGCGTGAAGAGAACGGAGCTATCCTTCAGAAAGGTGTTGTTCAGGCAGTTTCACCGAAACCATAAGGTTATATTGTCATGCGTGCTTGATCATGTTGATCTACAATTGTTAAGGAAAATCTTTGTTGCACAATGGTCTAAACTGGGCGTTAGAAATGTTGTATGAAAAGGTCTCTGCGCTAGCGACCGACGGGATACTAGTATATGTTTTGTCTTATTGGCTTTCTTTGACATGTTTTCATGAATATCAAAATCATAAAGTCACTGTATATCAATTTGTGATGTACTGGTATGTATGTAAATGGTAGAGTATGTATATATCTGGAGTGTCTATTGCACTCGCTCATTCAGAGTAAACGCTGTAAAGATGACGCTCGCGTGTAAAATGACGCCATGACTTGCTAAGCCTAATGTATTGAGATGTACATACACAGCCAAATTGTTGTAATGATGTCGTAATCGTATTGACAAATATTTCATGTTTTGAATCATTCCATTGGGACCAACATTGTATTATAAGCATACTAGTATTTCAGGGCGCTCATAAACTCCTTAGAAAAAAGAAAACTGAGTACATGCACCGCCATTCTACATCCATTTAATGATGTAGTGAAAAAAATCAAGTCATACATTCTTTGTCCCACATCTAATTTCCCATCCCAATAGCAATGAGAGTACACGAGGGTTCTGTCTCATTGATGCTATATATATATTCGCTTATATAACTCAAGGGATTGTGCAATTTCATGATTTTAACAGTATTTTGATACACATTTTTATCATCATTTTATATAGGAAAACATTCACAATGTCCATTTATTTTTACTGACCCATCTTGTTAAGAATCTAGTGAAATCAAAAACATGTTTATGTATAGTATTTATTCAAGGTTTTATGAATTTACTGCCATTCAAAGTCAATGTATATTTACAATGCCATGTTGTACGGTGACGATCTCCATTTCTTTGTTGTAAAATATTCGGTTGTTGTGATTCTTTTTGTGAAATAAAAGAATAAAATTGAATTAATTGTCTTTATCTAATATTTCTTAATCTTACAAGTTTGCATAATTCTGCACACACACTCGAAAACAAGCGACGAGAGAAAATGCAACTTCGAAAAGAAGAAGACTGTGCTCCGGGAGACCAACCACTTCTGCAGACAAACATGTACATGTTTTTGATAGTGAATCCTCATAGGTGGTACCACTACCCAAATTATTCAGAAAAATCAGTAGTATCCCTCGTTAGGCTTCTAAATTTCAAGTAAAGTAATAACTTAAAGAAGAAACGCATCAAAATTGAACACAGGGTTTAAGATAAGATGGCGACTGAACACCGTACATCAAATTATGGAAGCGTCTTATTGCCATAACATGAAAGATATCGAACATTTTCAGTGAAAGAATCATTAAATAGAAAATGAAACATTAAACACTGAATAGAAAGTCAATTTAGTCATGCCAAGCTCACTTTGGTCTTTAGTTTATAGTGAATTTCCCGCATAAAATCAGATTTTGAATACAAAATCATATGAATCGCATTTGGCATTATTGTATAAAGATAACTTTGCGAATATCTAATTTCGACATTTTTAAGACTGAAATATTTATATAAATTTATTTTCGCTTGCGCAAATACATGTATTACCGATAATGAAAATATTTAATTCGCGAAAATAATTATGGCGTTAATCAATAGTTCACGAAAACAGCGAAATCAGCACGAAATTTTCTAGATTCTGTAATCTGTGATTTTGTCATTATTTAGAGACAAATAAGTGCCAGTTAAATAGATATTTGGTAAAACAATGTCAATAACATGTACACATACAAATAAAATCTGTGTTGAAAATTTTACATTATTTTGAAAGCATTTTCTTTTGAGACAATTTTGCGAATTCTTATTTTTGCAAATTAAAAAAAAGTGTATAGGATAATACATTTTAAGATTACATTTTGAGGTACATTACACACAGACAAAAATATTGTCAAGAATTAGGCATGCAGAGGTAAAGTGGACGTCAGTATATAGCGCCATATTATGACGTCATAGAAAGAAGTTGCTATTTGGGTTGTCCCATGGAAAATGTCTCTGAAAAGAAATCGACGAAAATACAGATGAATCAGGAGGAGAAACACCAAGAGGAAACTAGAAGAGACGCTTTATTAAGTTATTCTGTTCGCCGAGGATTTCGTAGCCGATTCATATCTTTGGTCGTAGAGCAAATTCGTAGATTTCAGGCTAGAACATTTGAAGAATCACATTCTTACGCTGAAACAAAACAGGAGCAATTCAAGAGACCCTCCACGTCTGTGACTTTGTATCTTAAACTGTATGCAGGTCAAATTAATAGCATTCTTATATTTTTCCACGATTTAATCACTTCAGAGGAACTCCGGACTATGGCGTCATACTGGCACGGTTTGTAATTTGTATAAAGTTACGCTTTGATGAAATTTTTATAAAAGAATAGATTTCGTATCTTTTGTTACTGCTAGATCTATAGTATACTACCCTCTTCCGTTGCATCAAAGCCCGCATGGGATACTGTGCTGGAACAACAGATACAGATCAAAGTGATGAAAAATGTCAATGTTTTATTTAGAAGAAAGAAACGATTTGCGAAAAGAATGACTTAAAATACAATATCGCACAAGATACCTGACGCATTCATTCGAAAGAAAAAAAGGAGACAAAAAAAAGGAGACAAAAAAAAAAACCAGCATCTAGATGTAATTTACGAATGGCCATTCAAGCAAATACATTTTTTGTAAATAAATAGTATTCTATGTTGCCGCTCATGAATGCTCAATTGACTACAGCGGAGCGCAAACACGCACGACACACGACGAAAAAGAAAACAGTTGTAGTGGATGAGACAAAAAATAAATTCTTATAATCATAATTGATAAATAATTAAAAAAGAATGCATCATGTACATTTATAAAGAGGACCGATAAACACAACAAACCAATTCAATATTAACACAAAGAACAAAGGAGACCGCTGTATAACCAGAGCCGACTTTGGACGGCCATCAGCTGCAATGATAGAAAATGGAGTGGTATTTAAAAGTATGGTTATCCGGAATATGAACACACAACCCTCCAACTTATCTGTATACAGAGACATTTCTTGACAGTCGATGTATTTACAAAAAAACAACCCTCTCACTGATAGTTGGTATCACAACAATATACAATGCAGGAAACAACTCAGAAGAATTAGACATATTTAAACAAGTCGTGCTCTGCTGGATGAAGCGAGCTCATGTACAATTAGTCAAAAGTTCAGCCAGCGTTCAGATAGTACAAAAGTGAATCTGATCATTTCCCAATCTTCTTTGATGGGATTTGGTGCCTCTCATAAAGTAAAATTATATTTTTTAGAAAATCGCATCAAATAAACAAGGTCGTTGTGGACGACGCGATACACCTCAACCAATGGAATTCCAAGGATTTATCTTGTGATGCACTAACGGTGTATGATATATATGTCTGTACGACCAAACTATGCTCATACTTAGATGGGCACAGTAGATTTCAATGTTAATTTTAGCGTGACGTCATCAACGCAATCTAAAACTATTTTCTTTCATTGTGAACATAGCCCCTTCACACTTTCACGGATCGAGCCACGACTCCGCTGCGACTCCAAAGAAGATCTATCCTTGGCGAGTCGTGACGCAAAATGTTCAATGAACCATGAACCTACTACTCCAGTACGGATTGCTACGGGTTGATACGAATCGAGTACGGATAGCTAAGGATAGATATCGTCCCGACATTACTGCGGATTGCTACTATACAAGTACGGATTGCTATGACATGCGTACGGATACTACGGATTGCTAAGGATTACCACGGCTCGAGTACGGATAGCCACGATTCGCGCAAGGATAGCTACGGCTTCAGTACGGATTGGTAGGGCTGGTTTGAATTTCCTATGTGGTTTTAAACCATCATTATTTAATAAAACACCCAATATTTTCAAGTTGAAACGGTCTTACTTGTTTTTATACTTTTCTTTATATCATTACCTGAAAATGAATAGTTGAAGTAATAACTCGTATACTGACCGAGAAACGCACAGAATACTGGTATAGACTTGAAGTTTATATAAGACACAATCCTTGGCCTTCCATAGCCTCCCATTTTCGAATCCGTGGCTATCCGTAGCATTCCGTAGGTGAGTCGTAGCAATCCGTAGGAGAGTCGTAGCAATCCGTATGAGAGTCCTATGGCTATTTTTATCACAACAATGATCCCGGATTGCTACGGATGTGCTACGGTTTGCTAAGACTCCCCTACGGGTTGCTAAGACTCCCCTACGAGTCCGCTTTGACAAATTTATCCGTAGCGGAGTCATAGAAAATTTTGAACATGTTCAACATTTTTCTGTCTCATCCCGGATAGCTACGGATTGCCAAGGATAATTCCGACTTGTGCCGGATCGAGTTACGGATTGCTACTGATAGCTACGGATGTAATTTTTTCTCTCGATCCGTAGCTATCCGTGGCCCGATCCGTGAAGAGGGCTTAAGTCGTAGGTACATATATCATACACCGTTAGTCATGAGAGTTCGATATCTATCCCCCTATATAAATAAATCGCAAAATTTGCTGACAGAGTTGAAGTGAGCTTCGCGGATGCAGTAGTCATCCCTGACTCCAATTAACTATCTTTAATGAAAATTATATCTTGGTATACATGTATCATTTTTGATAAAGTATTGTAATTTTTTCAGAAATCATCAGTAAGTGCAGAGATCTTGAAACTGAGCTCTCCCGCTACAGCAAAAGCATTCTACAATCTGACCTAGAATCAGCCAATCAGAATGTAAAGCTCACTGAAGAGGAACTTAAACAACTGCTAGATTTCATAAACAATTTTCCTGTAAGGCCAGATTTTGCATTTATGTTGTTGAATTTGTTTTATTCATCAATGGATACACACTATATTAGTATAATATTATATACATATATATAAACTGGTCAAAATTTCTAACCGAACACTTCTTTTTTAAATCTTGATAATTTTGTGAATAATAAGTTTTTATTAGTGAAACGCATACAACATATTTTTGTTATACTTTCACTTAAATTTTTTTTCGAAATTTGTTGAATAATAAGGTAACTTTACTAGAGCGTGACGAATTTGACGATAATGAATATTTTTCGTAAAGAGAACAAAATCCCGAATAAAATATGGTTTTTTCTTCAAAAATACATAAACATACACCCTCCATGCTGGAAAAAGCGAATGTCCAAAACAGAATGCGCCTGCTGAGGGACCCGAGTCTCTCTTTGATGCCGTAGTGATGTTTATTTCTTGTCAAGGTGTAATTATATTGATTTCTTTTCCATTTTTTGAATTGATCAACGTAAAGAAACGATTAAAATTGATAATTTTTTACGATTTGAAACTACTCTAGAAAGCCAGAAATTAAAACAAAAGTTTAAATTAATGCGCAAATTCAGCGAGCATTAATTGCGAGCGGAAGTGCTGATTCTGTGAATGTTTTTGTCATATCGATAACTCAGATTATCAGGAATTACAAAGTAACAACAAAAAAAAAAAAAGAAGAGAAAACAAACTAAAAAACAAAAACGAAAAACAACAACAAACAAGCAAAACAAAACAAAAACCAAAAAAAAACAAAACAAAAACAAAAACAACCCCCCCCCCCCAAAAAAAAAACCAACAAAAAAAAAAAAAACAAACAAACAAACAACAACAACACACACACAATCAATTTTTGAAAAGCACAAGATCTGTCAAGAATTCTCTATGACCAGCAGAATTCTATTTCAATGGAATGCTAATATTATGGAGTAAATTAACTCAGGTGTTCGATCAGAAATTTTGACTAGTATACGTGTAGGACTGTTTCCAAACAGAATGCGAATGCTGATTAATTCGGCTACCTTTGATTTTTTTAATGCAGGTATATGTAAAAAAAAATGCAGCGTCTCCTCACGCGACATGCACTCTAACTTCCAAGCAATATGTACAGGCTACATAGATAATGTCAGCTTTCTCAAGAGTCTCACCAATTTTCTTGAAAACTGATTTTTCAGTGCTTGGTTCTCTAAATGCTTTATTTTGTACTAGGTATTTTCAGGTATACATGCGTCATGAGACATTGCACATGGTTTCGCATTTGCATTTTTTATGACGTCATACCAAAACAGCGAATCAAACAATATTAAAAATATTTGTTCTCAATTTTTCTTCGAAATTTCTGAAAAGTGGGTCCTGTAGCGTCATATCCCAACCATCCTGCTACGTCTTTCGATATTTTTTGGACACAATTTTCACAATCTTTGGCCATATTTCATTGTTTGGGTTGAGGATCACTGACGAGGGTTAAGTACCTGAAACATGCATATCTGGTCCAAGCTGTCAATTATCTGTTCTTAAATGATGCCATAAATTTGAAGATGTGTTACATTTGACGTACAATTTATGTATGCCATGACAAACCGCCAACAGGTCTCCGAAATCATAGATTCAATAACATTCAAAATGAAACATCAATTTTGCTTCTTCATAAACCCTTTTGGAATGTAAATACGTTGTTTTGTTCTATTTATAGGCTATGCTTTTCTCTCAAGGCGATTCACAGCAATCTATTATAGACACTGTGAACAAGATACAGGAGAAGATCCAGGACATATTGGGTCACAGTAAAAAGACAGGGGTTCTCCAGGCTGAGCTCCTCTTTGTAGGAGATATGAAGAACATCTTGAATACCGTCCAGAGTCTCTCACAAACAGCCGTGGAGGAACAAGGGTGAGATATATTTTCCTTTTTTTTTTTTTACTACCACCGGGTACAACGCAGCATTACGGGGGCTTGTTGTGCTGCGACGCGATGGCTTGTGCTGAAGCGATGAAAAGCAGACCGAGCTGTTCTTCAGACTCTATAACTCCAGAAGTAAGATATACCTATGCTTTTAAAACTGATCCTGCGGACTCCGCAAATATCAAGGAATGTTTCCATGTGTTTAATTTCGTTTCACAGTCGTTTGTTCTCTCAAACACTTCAACCCTATTTCGCGAGTTGGACGATCCAAATAGGGAAATAATAAATTTCAATAGGATTTTAATGACTTAAAATAGGATTTCACACATATGTTCATACCTGGAGACATAGATAATGGTACGTAATATATTTCTAGTTTGAATGCTTTCAGGTGGTAATACAGCGTAATAAATGAAATATTCTACATTTTCTGATATTGTGTATGGGGGCTTGTTTTCATGTTGCGTATGGGTGTATGTTCATACTACATTTTGGCTGATACGTTTGAAACAATTGCACGTATACCAATAAACATTATCAGTATAGACTATAAAGTCTAATCCATTTTTATGTGTTTATCATGTCTGAGAGAGTGTACATGTACATATATCATATACAATGTCTTCTGGTCCATTTTTATTAATATAATTGTGTATCATCAAATATATACGTTATCCTTCTTCATCTTTGGTACTTGTACTTCATTTAAATAATTCCATAAATAATGTTTGACGGGATTTGAATGCAGCATATCTAATTAGGAAAATTATACATGTTTCTTGTGCTAAATTGAAATATAACCTTATCAACCAAAATATAGTATGAACTGCGACAGAACATACACCCATTCACAACATGGAAAAAAGCCCCCATACACAACATCAGAAAATGTAGAATATTTCATTTATTACGCTGTATTACCACCTGAAAACATTCAAAATAGAAATATATGACCATTATCCATGTCTCCAGGTATGAACATGTGCGTAAAATCCTATTATAAGACAGTAATGTCCTATTGAAATTATTTCCCTATTTGGATCGTCCAATTCGCCAAATAGTGTTGAAGTGTTTGAGAGAACAAACGACTGTGAAACGAAATTAACGTAGCTCGCGGGGAAGCTTTCATCACAATCAAATGTGTACGCAGGTTTCACCCTCGAATTTTTTTATGTGCACATCTACGCTATGACGTCATAAACCTTACTTGATCGTAACGTCACGTTACGTTGCGCGACATATATAGCTAGGGCGCAAATAATGGCTTTTTTTAAAAAATATTTTCTAGTAAGCGTAGCGAGCCGAAATGTTTAAACATAAACTTTACATTGTGTCTAAATTCAGTCAATGTATTTAGACACGCTTGCACTGAGAACCAGAAACTTCGAGGGATGTTTGGTTATATTTTGACTATTTCTAGGGAATGATATATATATGAATGCAATTTTTTCTTCAAATATTACGTTTGAAATTAATGTTCTTTCATCCATCCTCCTCCATCATTATCTAATTTCTTTATTATACCATATAGACGGACGGAGAAGGCTTTACTTTTTTATTGTTTTTATTCACCACAACTTGTATGCTGGCATAAAAATGCACATATCTTCTATAGATAATGATAACATAATATTGCATATACATGTAAGACATTGCATAAAATATACAAGGTTAAACGGTATTGTATATAATTTGGTTTCATCTCAGGATTATACAAGAGTATAATTATCCTTAATATTTCTATCGTGATAAAAAATGATTGAAATTCAAAAGCTGTCGTGATTAGTTTTCAAAAATCAAATTTAAACTTTCCCATCTGCTTTTAATTCGTTTTCTCTTTTGTTCTGACATAAGGTACAATGAATATAATTCCAAATTTCTATAGGATCTGGTGAAGGCTTTACTTTTGATCAGTCTTTTTCTCGCTCTCCTTCTTGCTTGTTTCTCAGTGTGCACAATCGGGGAAAGCGGGGTAGGGGGGGGGGGGGGTTGTCCGACAGAAAAGGAGGAGGGGCTGCCTTATAAAATAAAATTAATCTTCTCAATACTTTTTAAATTATATGCAAAGCGGTGATTTACTTTAAGAATTTAGGAATACATAGTGTCTGAAAGTTCGATTATGACGTAAGACAAAGATTTGTATATATATCAGAAAGCAGAGCGAACCGGAATTGTTTTGTAAGGGTACGACCAATTTGATCCTGAGGGGGGAGGGGGGGGGGCTGGCAAATTTTTTCGGGTCAGATTATTTATTTTCAACGCAGGGCCGGCCGGAATATTTATTTTCCAGTAACTAAAGATCATAATATTTATTTTTAACCTGTAACAATCCTGACAAGCCAAAAAAAAAAAAAAAAAAAAAAAAAAAAATAATAATAATAATAAAAAAAAAAAAGGTCATACTTAGGAGTCAAGGTCAGTGTTAAAAATTTGCCAAAGAGACTACATATGTGCAAGTTGTTTGTTTGTTTGGATTTTCATTTTATTTATTTATTCATTTATTTTTTATTTTATTTATTTATTTTTTGTTATCGGAAAAAAAGATACCGTACTGCCTTCTTGAGGAATTCCTGAACTCGGAGAAATGGAAATTTCCTTTTAATAATATATAGAACGACAATCGAGGCGGCTGAACGTAATGATAGAAAACGAGCATGAAATGAAAATCACAATGTATATCTTATATGGACCGCCCCTCCCCAACCCTTTTCCGATATTATAAAGTATATGTACATATAAACAAGAGGGAATTTTTTGTATACCCCGCCAAAAGATATCGGATTAAATAGTAATGAGCATGTCCGTCCGTCTGTTCCGTATGATGTTTTCAAATATTTGAAGAAAAAAATGTCATGCACGGAGAATTTTATTTTTACATTAAGATATAAGGTCTAGTTCGAATACAGCCCATGTAATTGTTGATTAATTATCTTAAAAAAAAAGGTTTCTAAATGTTTTAAAGAAGACCGTTACAGAGAATCAAATATTCCGCATACTCCTTGACGTCATGTTGACATATACGATCTGAACACGCTGTGACTTTGACGTTGCGAGTAAAATTGACGCCGAAGCCACGCAAAACAAATTTTCAATCTTAAATTGCAAAAAATCTGCCGAGAAGACCGATCCATGTTTTTATATATTCGAATTCAGCTCATTCTCTACTTTTACGTGTAAGAAGGGCTTTAAGGACCTCCACAACTTAATGAAGAAAATGATAATGAAGCAAGCCGTGTTTTGCCTTTTGAATGAGTGCGGACTTTTGAATAATAAGTTGCAAAATAATCCGTAGAAATACAATACTCAACATGGCAACAATATTTTTTATCTCCCTTTTCACCCTCCTTGGTCAATTTTCTAGATTAAAATTATTTTAGTTCAGAAAATGCATATTTTCGAATAAGAACGTCAATGCCGTCTTTGAGGCTTAAAATCTCGAAAAACTTCGTGATATAGTTACATGAAAATTATATCAAGGATTGATCAAATCTTATATTTTATGTAGACAAATTTTCAGGCTATGTCTTCTCGCAAAATTTTCCGTGCCGTAACGCCGCGATGTACCTTAAGCACATGGGAACTTTCCTTGGTATTTGCTGAGTTCCGTAGGATCAGTTTTAGGAGCCTAGGTATCTTGTTAGCTGATGTACAGCTCGGTCTGTTTTTCATCGCCTCAGCACAAGCCCCCGGGTCGCAGCACAACAAGCCCCCGTAATGCTGCGTTGTACTCGGTGACTACTACTAC
Organism: Pinctada imbricata; assembly: GCA_033119305.1. Lineage (NCBI taxonomy): Eukaryota > Metazoa > Mollusca > Bivalvia > Pterioida > Pteriidae > Pinctada > Pinctada imbricata. The sequence continues at coordinate 56,051,540 of VSWD01000006.1, read as the reverse complement.
TACTACTACTACCCGTTACTTCATTCAACATACACACAATGAATTATTTCTTTCGTCTGATATTTTAAAGAAGCATTGCGATAGGAAGAATGACTAAATAAAAGATTTTTTACTTCATAAAATATGTATGCATGTACCAAATACTAGTAGAAGATATGAAGAAACTATTTTTTAGAAACATTCCAAACATTTCTCATGATTGAAAATATTGAACAGATTCAATACACTACCAATCGAAAGACCCACGTTATCCACAGAGGTTAACCATGTAATTCAAGATACTTTTCATGAAAGTGTTGATGAAAATGAGGTTCTCGATACTGGAACGCATAGATCTAAGGATTCAAATAAATTAAAAGACGGAGAAAATACTTACTATGAGGTAAATAAAAGCAAAAGAAGCACAATCGTCAATACATTAAACCCAGATTTGATACAAGAATCCAAGAGGAGTACCGATCCAAGTTCAAGAGAAAACAGATACAACGTTAACAAACCTGCACCTCTTACAACACATGGGCAAGTTGAAAATTCTTTGAAGATTTTTTCTTGTGAGCAAAAAGAAGAAAAGGACTCGCGATCAGAAGCCTCAAAACGTTTACCGAAAAATGAACTTAATTCGGTAATTCTTACAGAAAAAAATCCCAGGTAGGGAGCGAAAAGTCTAACGGAGAATTTCTACAAAATACCCATGGCAATGAAAGGTCTTTGCTCAAGGAAGATGGCTTTGAACTCCACTCATCAGCAGTTGATGTGAAGGAGTCTTTACGGAATGAAGCTTATAGTACAGTCACTGACCACAGGCAGAAAGATTATGTCGAAAATCAAGCCATGAAAACTCCTTCGTTATATGATGAAATTGTAGAAGCAGGAGAGGTAGACTTTGTTAAGCCTGGGAAAAGAAAGTCAGAGGTTGGGGATACATTTGCCTACGATGATAATGATGTAGATGCAACCACGGTGGAAAGAGTGACACCGAGAAGGGAGATTAGAGATAATGAAATGAGCAAAAAGAAAGAAGTGGACAGAGAGCTTGAATTTAGGCGCTTACGCGAGAATACAATCGAAAATTGCAAGGGAGAATCATTTAAAGACGAGTCTCTGACAGAAACGAATTTTAGCAAAGAGGAATGTTCTGAGATACCTTGTTACAGTAACAGCCGTAGCAGCGAATCAGAGGTTGAACTTGCCGAACTCAATACACAGTTGTACTCAAAAGATGGCATCCCAGAGGATTATTGGGACAGGGTGAGGATGGAACACACCCCAGAAAAATATTCTGATATAGAAGGTGATCGTGAAATATCTAGTTATAGTAACAGTCTTGAATGTACATCAGAAGTGGATCTTTCCGAACTCTATACACAGTATTACTCGAAAGATGATATTCCTGAGGATTATTGGGACAGAGTGATAAAGGAAGACATCCTGCAGGAATATTCTGACAAAGCAGATAGTAAAGAGATATCTAGTTACAGTAACAGCCTAAGTGGCACATCGGATGTCAATCTTACCAAACTTAATACACAGTATTACTCAAAGGATGACATTCCAGAGGACTATTGGGACAGAGTCAAAGAGGAACATACCGTAGAGGACTACCCTGACAAGTCAGATGAAAATGAGATAGCTAGTTACAGTAACAGTCTAGAAAGTACATCAGAAGTGGATATCGCAGAACTTAATACACAGTATTACTCAAAAGATGACATTCCAGAGGACTATTGGAATAGAGTCAAAGAGGGACCTATCATAGAGGACTATCCTGACAAGTTAGATGAAAATGAGATAGCTAGTTACAGTAACAGTCTAGAAAGTACATCAGAAGTGGATATCGCAGAACTTAATACACAGTATTACTCAAAGGATGACATTCCAGAGGACTATTGGGACAGAGTCAAAGAGGGACCTATCCTAGAGGACTACCCTGACAAGTCAGATGAAAATGAGATAGCTAATTACAGTAACAGTCTAGAAAGTACATCAGAAGTGGATATCGCAGAACTTTATACAAAGTATTACTCAAAAGATGACATTCCAGAGGACTATTGGGACAGAGTCAAAGAGGGACCTATCATAGAGGACTATCCTGACAAGTTAGATGAAAATGAGATAGCTAGTTACAGTAACAGTCTAGAAAGTACATCAGAAGTGGATATCGCAGAACTTATTACACAGTATTACTCAAAGGATGACATTCCAGAGGACTATTGGGACAGAGTCAAAGAGGGACCTATCCTAGAGGACTATCCTGACAAGTTAGATGAAAATGAGATAGCTAGTTACAGTAATAGTCTAGAAAGTACATCAGAAGTGGATATCACAGAACTTAATACACAGTATTACTCAAAAGATGACATCCCGGAGGAATATTGGGACAGAGTAAATGAGGAACCTATCCTAGAAGATTATCCTCACAGAACAGATGATAATGAGATCATTAGTTACAGTAACAGTCTTGAAAGCACATCAGAAAAGGATATCACAGAACTTAATACACAGTATTACTCAAAAGATGACATCCCGGAGGACTATTGGGACAGAGTAAAAGAGGAACATATCCTAGAGGACTACCCAGACAAGTCAGATGATAATGAGATCATTAGTTACAGTAACAGTCTAGAAAGTACATCAGAAGTGGATATCGCAGAACTTAATACACAGTATTACTCTAAAGATGACATCCCGGAGGACTATTGGGACAGGAAGATGCTGGCTTTGGATATAGGCTATTTGAATGATCTTGACGAATGCTATGTCGATGTCGATTTGAACGAACTGAATACACAGTTTTACTCGAAGGACGATATACCAGAAGAATATTGTGATAGAGTTAAAAGTCCAGCAGAAGTTTGTAATTCAAGCGACCTTGATGATTTTTCAGAGGTTGACATGGACGAGTTGAATCATCAGTTTTACTCAGTTTGTGATATACCTGATGAGTACTGTGACAGAGCGCAACCATCTGAAGACTTTTACTCAAACGATCTTGATGACAACCCGAATGTCAGTCTGAGTGAGCTCAACACACAGTACTACTCGAAACATGGCATTCCAGAAGAGTTCTGCGACAGAGTGCAGAATGATTTAATGTATAGCAACGATCTTGATGAGAAACCGGAAGATACTCTGAACGACTTCAACACAAAGTTTTACTCCAGTTACGATATTCCTGAAGATGCTTGTGACAGGGACTCGGATTTGTTGAACGTCATTCTTGATTTAAAATTTGAGTACCCATCCAAAAGACTCGAAACACAACACTTATCAACAACTGAAATCATGAAAGAAGATGCCGGCGGTACTCTGGTATTAAATGCCGCTTCAAGTAAAGAGACCCAAAACATCTTGCACAGAGAAACTTTAGAGGACGCATCCGAGAGAATGAAGTATAGAAAGGAAAGAGACGATAAAGATGACGAGGCTGAGAGGTGCATTGATGTCTTAGTTAATCCAGATGTAGAGGATATAGCTGCTGTATATGACAATGAGATCAATGATGAAGATACCGACGATCTTTCAATATTGAATGAGTTGTACTATTCCAAAGATGACATTCCTGAGGATTACGAAGATAGAAGAGAAATTCAAAAACAAAAACAGCAATCATCATTGGAGTTTGCAAAGAGTGTGATAGAACAGATAAAATCGTCGTCTGATGGTAAGATAGTCAACGACTCAACAGCCCCTTTCAAGTCTCTAGTTGATCTCTACTCGTCTGTGGTTGAAATAAAAAATATTTTGCGAACTAAAGGAAGGGATGTTGGTAGAGGAAATAATTACTACAAGGAGATGAACGTTACAGAAAAACAAGATGTGAATGTTGAAGATTTACCTAATCTGTCCATAAAATCAAGTTCAGTCTGCGAAAGTAAAGTTATTGATGAACTAGATGTAAAGGAAGGCAATTCAAAAGCTGAGTGTCCAGTTGATTCTTCATCTGCAGAGTCTATTGAAGATAAAGGATTTCATCTGAGCGAAAACACAAGTTGCAGTTCCTCCAAGTCAAACTTCTTTCCTGTAGACTCGGATATATTCTTCAGTGCGATCACTCTTCGCAAATCTGTGTCGTCTGCGACGTCCTCTGATAGCACTTCCGGGAATTACATGGTGCGTGCTTCATCTGAGTTTTGCTTTGACAATGATGAGTATTATGTAGCACCGGAACACAAGTTAGAATGGGATGAAACAAAGAAATATGAAGGAATAACAGCACATCTTATTGGGAAGTCAAACATGCAGTCGTTTATTATTTCACCACATAACTCCAAAAGTGTGAGGCACATTTCTAACAGCTTGCACAGAATCAGTCCTCGTTTATCAGTATCAGACTCTTGCTTGAGCAGGAAGTCTCAAGAGAGTGTCGAAACACAAACTTGTAAAGGAAATTCGCCAGATGGTTTTACAATGAGCAGATGTAAAAGGATTAGTATAGGTCTACTGACAATTATTCTGTTCATGTGGGCCTTCGTATTTTTCCTGACTTTGTTTGGAATGTGTTTTGAATGGCCCCCAAGATACTGCATGGATCTACACAAAATGATACATCTCCGACACATAGGCCCACCTGTAATTTGACTTTGATTTTGTTTGTTTCAACAAAGTAAAACGATATAAGTGTAACTAATTTTTTATTAGAGTCTGAGCCTATTAGATGTCTTACTGAACTGTGTCCTAGACAGGATACATGATTTCATAAATCATTCTTGCATTGTGTTTTCAGTCATTGAAACTTGACTTTTATCATTCAACTGTTTATAATAAGTTTATATTACTTTCTTTTGGTGTGAAATTGCGTAACTAATCACTCTCAAGCTACAAAACAAAGTAGGGGATCTCCAACAACACCAGGTTGCAGCACCCAAAGCAAAACCCCAAAACACCCAATGCAAAAACACAGAGCAGACAAGCACAAAAAGACATAAAAGGGACAAGGAACCTCAACGCACAACACAGAAACATCAAACACAAAGGACTACACATAAACCAACGAGACCAATGGGCAACCGGTGCCTACTTAGGACGGCCATCTGCCACGGAAATAGCAGAATGCGTGGTTATCCTGGATTACGTGCGCTTTTCCGATTACCCAGAGGTCTCGAAGAACGTACAATTGTGGTGTAAAACAACCTCCTCACTGTCAGATGACCACACACAAACAAGACAGCAAAACGCAGGGGCCAAAGCAACACAGATGAATATGTATATGGATATAAAAAGAGGGCATACGTAATACAATCCGTGCTCTGCAGCCGCAAGCTCATGTATGTTATCACCCGTGGAGTCCGACTGACATTCAGAGAGGACAGGTGGTCGGTGCCTTCTCTAAAGAGGTTTGGACAGGGCCCGTCATGTTGTCCCGTCGTCACAGTCAGTCAGCGTGCAAGTTTTAAGAACGCGCTGGTAAAAGACTTTAAATTGGCCAAGCACCAAGCCTAGTGTCCGTCTGGTGACATTAGGATCATATCCACGGTATAAAAGGCGTTTGATGATTCTGACGCATTTTCGATAGTTATGTTGTCTATATTTGATCCTTCTTATGTTGTTAATTATGTTACCATAAAATGCAAGTTGTGAAATACCAAATGTAATATACTCTGTTACCTGTATTGGTCCGAATTTCAAAAGAAATTGGCAGTTATTTTTGTAAAATTTCCAGAAAGTCTTTACTAGTTTGTGAAATCGAAAACCTTGTCCTAAAAGTTTCTTGGTAATTTGTAAATTTCTACTATGAAAATCCAAAACATCAGTGCATGCTCTAGCATACCGGATGAGCTGTGAAATGTAGATACCATAGGTCGGTAATCTAGGAACATCACCGTCAAGCCAGGGGAAATTTACTATGTTAAATCCAAAATCATATCTTTTGTCATACACACTTGTATGAATCTCTCCATTAACAATTTTGATATTTAGGTCCAAAAATGGTGTTTCTGTGTTTGTAGCGTTTACCTTGTTTAGAATCAATTCTTGTGGAAAAATAACTTTTTTTTATACTTTTCAAAAACAGGATTGTTGATAGTAAGAATATTATCCAGGTACCTAGAAGTACCAATGAAACATTTCACATAATCATGTTTTCTTTGTTTTTGAAGATTTTGGATAAATCCCTTATCATACGTGTATAAAAATAAATCTGCAACAAGAGACGCACAATTATTACCCATAAGAATCCCTACAACCTGCTTGTAGAGTTGTTTTAAATGATGCTATTGAATTTAAAGACGTTTAACATTTGAACTACTCGGTGAGTATCACTGCTGGTGGACCAAGAGTCCCAAAGGGCACATGTAGCCAAGTTCGATCAACTTTGGTTGATCGTCTGTCTCTTCAACGCATTTGAAATTTTCTGTTACAAAATTTCTTGAAATTTCTAAAACGTGGGTCCTGTAGCATCATATCCCACCCATTCTGCTACGTCTTTAGGTACATTTTTGGACATAATAATTTTCATACTTTTTGGCCATATTACATTATTTAGACTGAGGATCACTGACGAGGGTTTAGTACCCGAAACGTGCATGTCTGGTCCATGCTGTAAATTTATCAGGTTTTAAAAGATGCTATGGAATTTAAAGACGTTTAACATTTGAACTACTTGGTGAGTGTCACTGCTGGTGGACCAAGAGTCCCCGAGGGCACATGTAGCCAAGTTCGATCAACTTTGGTTGATCGTCTGTCTCTTCAACGCATTTGAAAATTTCTGTTACAAAATTTCTTGAAATTTCTAAAACGTGGGTCCTGTAGCATCATATCCGTCCCATTCTGCTACGTCTTTAGGTAATAATAATTTTCATACTTTTTAGCCATATTACATTATTTAGACTGAGGATCACTGACGAGGGTTTAGTACCCGAAACGTGCATGTCTGATCCATGCTGTAAATTTATCAGGGTTTAAATGATGCTATTGAATTTAAAGACGTTTAATATTCTCACCAAATCGTACATAAATATTGTCCAAAAGGAAGGACAAGGCAATACACATGTCGATGATTTGTAGGATTTGTAATCTGTGGCGGAAAAGAAACCCTTCGATTCAGATGTACAAATATAAGTTTTCCCCTTTCGATCAAAACACCATTTAATGAGTTTGGACAGTCGATCATTTATTTTGTCGTGAGGAAGCGTGGTGTACATATAAGAAAAGTCGTATGAAGAAATCGTATTTCCTTCAAAATTTCTTGATTTCGTTTTGTCAATCACATCCCCTTAATTTTTAATAGACCAAAAGAAGTTAACACCATTCCTGTTCATGACAGTTTCACAGTATTTGGCCACATTTTCCTTTATAGCCGTGAGTGCTGACGTCAGATTCTAGACAAAATTGTAGTTGAGCAGTTGCTAGAATAAGCAATGTATCGAAACTTGTAAGGAGACTTGTGTAAGTTTTGGTATGCAGTATAGTGTAGAAATAGGAATGTTGAATGAAGACATTTCACTGTTATGTTTGCTCAAAATATTTGGAACGCTCTCATTGCTTTCGATATAAATGAGTTAAAGAAGATCCTGACGATAATCTCAACAGCACTCACAATAGAGCACCAAATTGAGCATCGATGGACCCCTAGCAAGCTAGAGGTGGGACCAGGTGCCCGGGAGGAGTAAGCATCCCCTGTTGGCTAGCCGCACCCGCCGTCGATGATCATGCTTAACAATGAAAACATATAAAAACATGAACTGCACTGACTGAGGCCATTTCTATGTAGAAAGTGCTATGGCGACCATGTCAGGGAAAGAATTCAAAACACTTACTGTCAAACCCCTCGCGGGGAACTTTTTTACGAGCTCCACACGGCAAAGGGCATAAGTGTGACACAAATGAGTTAAAGAAGATCCTGACGATAATCTCAACAGCACTCACAATATAAGTAGTCACAAAATAAATATAAGTATAAGTAGAGGTAAGTTCCGAAACTAAAGTTGATATGTAGTAGCGTTTTCAAATAATTATGGTGTTGTTGGCTGCTTTGTCTGCAGGCGCGAAGACATATTTTTCATGTAAATTACGTAACTTGGATTTGAAATATCTTTCAGATTTAGAACTTGTATTTTCAAAAAGATGAGGATTCTTGTGGTAGTTATCTATTCAAATATTGGTAATATCCAAAATGAGGTTTTTCCAGTCATTCAGAGCATGCAAATCAAAAAACAGTTTTCCAGATCCCTTCCATTACCGAGGGACAGTAGTTGACTTTTCCCCAAGTTGCCATAAAATAACTGTTTATTACCCAATTAATTACATAACATCAATTTCACACTACAACGGAGAACAGTTCGTCACGTGACCGGGCAACAGTTTGAGCTGTTGCACGGTAAAAGGAACTGTTAGACTCTTGCATTGGATTATCGGAAATCATCGTGAAACATAAATACGTTAAACTTTGTAATTATGTAGTAGAAATACATTGTGAAAACGTTTGCAATAGAAGCAATCGAGAATAAACAAAATACCGATATTTCAAACACCCGATTGACTTTTTTTATGTAAAAGAATGAGAAAAAGGACTTACACACACATGAAAGTACATAAGATAAAGAAAGGAGGGGATCTAGGGGAATCTCCAAAAGGACTTCATTGCAGAATCCATGGCAAAACACCGATTTTAACGCAATGTCGAATTTCATTGGTTGCTTGTTCCTTAGTTACGGCTGTAAACGAGAACATACTAGGCTTTAACGTTGCTTACGTCACATCTCTCTTCATATTCACAAAAATAATGATGCATATGAATGGGAATTAGATACTGACATTATGTTTGCGGACGGTGAATGCTGATATTACGGTGAAAACATACGTTTTCTGGCTCTGCTGACGCAAGAAAAACTCAGTTTGCGACCGTAAAATAAATAAAAATAAGCATTTACCGTCCGCTAACATAATGTCGGAAGCTAGTTATTAGTACCCTACCGGCAACGCCGAAGGGGACTCTTAGTTTCCTCTCGGTCTGTCTGTCCGTCTGTCCGATTATCAGTTTTCCGGATTTTTTCTGCAACGGATGGATATATTCTGATGAAATTTAATACACAGCTTGGTCTTGGATAGTTTCAGAGCAAGTTCGACTTTCGTCACGCTTGACCTATATTTCGAGGAGTTATGCCCCTAGATGATGCAACAAAAAGAAATATTCAGGTGAAATTTGATACTAAGCTTTGGCAATATATATCATTGTTTAGAGTGAGGATCTCTGACGAGGGTTATGCACCCGAAACGTGATTGTCTGGTCCATGCTGTAAATTTATCTGTTCATAAATAATTTGCTATCGAATTTGAAGACGTTTAACATTGTTTGTTTTGCGGGCTGAAATCATGACATCACAATAGCGTATACAATCGAAACAATAGCGTCACGTGATATGAGATTTAAGAAATGAATCTTATATTTTTTCTGTTGATGCAGGTATCATCCGAAAAATTGGACAGAAAACTGCATCAATGCGCGTAGCGCGTTGATGCAAAAGTTTTCAGTCCAATTTTTCGGGTGATACCTGCATCAACAGAAAAAATATAAGATTCATTTCTTATCATTTAATTTTGAAAAACTGACTATTTTCTTGGATCTAAAAACAATCAATCACCGCACTATATTTCGTGAGTCGGAAGGTTTCGCAGTGATAAGTCTGCCAAAACAAGTTATGGCAGCCGCCATGATTCAAACAGCGAACGATCGTCTCTCTATATCTTTGGAATAAGGACTAGTTTGAGCAAATTCTACATGCACTGTTAATTTTTGAGTGAGTAGAAAAGAAATGGTTCCCTTGAAATGATAAGCAAACATCTACAAATTGTATTTTCAGCAACGAGTTCATTCGTGTTTGAGGGAACCCCCAGTTCTAAAAATAGTTCTATAAATAGACTTCCGTGAAAAATTGTGTTGATCGATGTATCAACAAAATTTCTCAGCCAATCAGAATCTTCGTTTCTTGAAAATGACAATGGAAATTAAATGATAGAGCTGTCACGTCATATGTGATACAGATGTTACTCACATGACTGTATCTCATGGGCACTCTCTGTAAAACATACGCAGGTATGAGAGAAAGGAGGAGATCTCCAACTCGGTTGCAGCACCCACAGCAAAACCCCAAAACACCAAATGCAAAAACTCAGAGCAGAACCTATAGAAAGAGATGCAAAACAAAAGGGACAAGGATCAACAACTCACACCATAGAAACATGAAACACTAAAGAATACACATAAACCAACGAGACCAATGGGCAACTAGTGCCGACTTTGGACGGCCATCTGCCACGCAAGAAGCAGACAGTGTGGTTATTAGGATTACGTGCGCACCTTTCCCACTTTTCCGATTACCAAGAGGTCTCGAAGAACGCACAAAATTGTGGCGTAAAATAACCTACTCACTGTAAGTTGAACATACAAAAAGGCAGCATGACGCAGGGACCCAAGAAACACACAGATGGATATGTAAATGGATATAAAAAACAGCCCCCAGTTTCACAAAAATTCTTACGAAAATTTTAAGGAATTTCGTAACTTTCGTCCTTTAATAAAAGGTTCAAAATGTTTTCTAGTTTGATTGTATCATGTCATCAAATATCATTTCTACATACTAAATATAAATTAAAAAAAACTTATCAATTTTAAGTAAGTTAGTAGAAGCTGAGCAATCAAAAGTACGAAAATTCCGGAAATTGTTCGTAAATATTTTTGTGAGCCAGGCTGCAGAAGGCAAACGAAATACAGTCCGTGCTCTGTCGGATATAGCGAGCATTCATGCATGTGATCACACTAGGAGACCGACTGATATTCAGAGAGGACAGGTGGTCGGGACCCTGTCTTCTCTAATGAGGTTTGGACAGGACTTGTCATGGTGTCCAATCGCCACAGTCAGTCTGTATGGTGACGGTATAAAAGGAGTCTGATGATTCTAACAGTTTCGAAAGTAATTCTGTCTACCTTTGATCCTTTCTATTTAGTTTATTATGTCACCATAAAATGCAGGTTGTGAAAAACCCTAAGTAATATACTCTATATTTTTTTGGATCCGAATTTCAAAAGAAGTTGACAATATTTTTGTCAAACTTCCAGAAAGTTTGTGAAAGCGAAAACCTTGACCTAACAGTTTCTTGGTAATTTGGAAATGTCTTCTATGAAAATCCAAAACATCAGTATTACTGTACATGCTCTAGCGTACCGGATGATCTGCGAAATATAGTAATCTAGGAACATCACAGTCAAACCAGTGAAAATTTACTATGTTGAATCCAAAATTATCTCTTTTGTCATACACACTTGTATAAATCTCTCCATGAACAATTTTGATATTTAGTCACAAAAATGGTGTTTCTGTGTTAGTAACGTTTGTCTTGTTTAAATTCCAGAAGACGTGTCGCATTTCCTACACATATTTGATTATATTAGTAAACAAAATATGACATGCTTGAAATCATCTTCCAATCATGTGGTCATGTGGTTACTAGGTGACCTTAATATCGTCGGTAACAATAAACTTAGACACCTTCTCAGTAAAGGTCCAAAATACCGGGAACCCCTTTCTTTGACATGGCGGGAAAACTTTGAAATAATTATGGATGCATGTGAGGAGTACGCCAGACGGTGGGCATAAAAGGAGGACGTGGAACTAAACACTCTTCAAAGAATAGGGCGTCTTCGGCACTCAGTTGATAAATGATACGAGTCAATATTTCATGACCCTGTTGTTGCCAAAGAACTTTCTGACCTCCATAAAAAATATGTCATTGTTCATGCTGACAAAGCGGCAAACAATTTTACTTTCGTTTGCAAGAAGTCAACTATTTCAAATGTCTCAGAGAGGAACTAGGATTACATTCAGCACCTGGAAATCCAACATACACACTAACAAACGTATCTGTATTTGAAATACTTGACAACCACAAATTTGTTCTTGAGTCCTTCGGTATTCAAACTGATAACTATGATTTTGAACTACCTTATAGATATCTACTGGATTCCCAAACCGATTCATTGCCTGTTCGTCAAGGTGCTCTACAAAACCTCTTTCCATTTTGCTTACGAAAATATTCAAACATACTGCGAGACAACCTATTTAATATTCCAGAAATGGAATCAATCAGATGTGGATCCTACAGAATTCTAAGGAACTTTTGGAAAATTTAAAAAATCATATTACCAGCATTAAATCTTTCGAATTCTCCACGCTCTACACTACCATTCCACACCAAAAGCTACAAAATAGACTTGCCTATTATTCGCAAAACCTTTCTTTCAAAAATGGGAACAGGAGATACAAATACCTTGTCATAGGGCAAGAGGAAAATTATTTCGTGAATCACCGAGTTTGACAAGTTTTCCATGGAGCTGTTGCGACGGTTGTTCCATGCAATCAGGAGACGCTGAATCTCCCCGGGCACCTTGTCTCACTTCGGAATGTTTTTATTCCAAGGTTCTCAACCGTTCCTTTGGAAATTCTAATGATTTTGCCTTGCCTTCTCGACTTTGAGACTGAATAACAGATTGGTTCTTCTTTAATGTTTATTATTATAGTTAACTCTTGTGGATAAATAGCATTTTAGTACCTAGAAGTACCAATGAAACATGTAGAATCATTTTGGATAATTTCTTTTTCATATGTGTATAGAAATAATTCTGCAGGCTCACAATTAGTAACTCTTTATAAAACCTAAATGTTACTTAAAACAACGTTTTGCGTATTATCCCTACTTTTTACAGTTCATAAAGTATAATGACATCATTGTGATACAATTAATGAACACGATGATTATATTTGTAAGTTTTGTTGTATTTCTGTTTCTTCTGGTCACGAATGTTTTAATGAGTTAAAGAAGATCCTGACGATAATCGCAACATCACTCACAATAGAGCACAAAATTAAGCATCGACGGTCCCCTTGCAAGCTAGAGGTGGGACCAGGTGCCCGGGAGGAGTAAGCATCCCCTGTTGGCTAGCCGCACCCGCTGTCGATGTTTAAGCACGCAAATGAAAACTATATAAAATACATGCACTGTCTGACGTTATGTCTATATAGAAAGTGCTATGGCGACAAAGTTAGGGAAATATATTCAAAACACAGTCAAACCCCTCCTTTTTAAGCAAACTTGTAGAGTAGTGTTCTTGTAGGTTCTTTATACTGTCATATATACAAATAAATCACTGCACGAGGCTTCATGTATATGGGATTAGTACATATTCTGACATTTATTTTCAAACTGAGATCAATATTGTGATAGAAAGTGTCACACAAAATAACTTAGAAAATATTTTTCTTTGTGATATTAGACATGCCCATTTTTCGTTCAGTTCAATAAGTTCAGAATTTATATTTTTAATTGATTAATTCATTTATAAAGGTCGCACAAATTGTTTCTATTAATAGAAGGTAATAATTCAGAAAGATGATCAATTGTTTAAATGCATTTATTTTCAAATAATGAAATTCAAATAAAACGGAAAGATCAAATATCTGGATTTAATGTTGGTCAGTAGAAGCGACTTTTGCAAGTTAAGCGTCAAAACAAACATCAATAGAGAACGAGTTAAAGAGTTCTCAGATCACTTGGTTTTATTTTTCAATAAACTGAACAGCCATTCAAATAGTCTACTGATTAATTCAATCAAAGAGGGGCACTCCGAGACTGAATCATACAATGAAGATGTACCTTTAAATGGTTAAATGTATATTTTTGTTATTAGTTTGATATTTATTTATATACACCTGCTGGAAGTGGTCTTTCTTATATTTTATAACAAGTAATTAATTTAAGACTTTTCTGAAGCGACTGTAAAACAGTGCATTGAGAAGAAGAGATTAATAGCAAAGATACTTTGACGAAAAAGTGAGTATGAAACCATTGTTTCTGTATTTTTACCTTTCGAATGCAGCAATGTTAAATAAGGAACATACTCTATTTTTGTATTGTTTTCATACTTTGATTACATGTTTGAAAAAGAATAATCGGTGCCACTTTCCCGAAAAAAAGTTTTATGAATAAAAAAGCTAATTTATTTCATTTCATTTTTTCTCTGTTTACTTATAACCAAAGAGTTTCATATCACATGACATCCTTTATATTCGATTGCATAACGCCATTTAATAAAAAAAAATTATTTTGATATTTTCATTGGCTACTATAAAGTCTCAGAGTCGATAAGGACGCGAAAGAGACAAAAACACAAGGTTTGAACGGATTATTCCCGCACGAAATCAGTGTATTTTAGCGCACTTTTGAAGCTTTATCCGTACACAGGTCCAGTGCGGTTATCGTGTGGCAAGATTAACGTCTCCCTCCCTAGGTGTTTACAAAATTTTGATATTTTCCCGATTTCTACATAAAATTGTTAAAAATAGAAGATTCACCAGGTTTTACCATCCCCATGAATTTATTTTCTAGATACGCGTATGGTATTTAGAGGATCCAAAATGAATTTCGATTTCATAAATCAGCATACAGTATTTTGTGTCATTTAAATTCCCAAACCTTTGCAAGAGGATTATAACATAATAAACATCGCTGTAGATGGAAACAACGTGTTTCAACATCATTCCGAGAGAATAACGCGCCAATGTCACCGTTTCCCTTATGACCTTAAAATCGCTCTTCTACCTTTTGTCTATAGGCAATGATTCGAATTGTTATAATACGGAAGTGCTCCAACTCTTTATCTTCTTAAAGAAAATTTCAAACCAATTAGTTCACCAGACAAGCGTTTGGTAAAGTAAATATTCATCAGTTATCTTACTGTGTCATAACACAAAAATTTTGAAATGATATTAGGAAATCGAATTGACCCTTCAACATACTCTAACAAATCATGTCATTTCAATCATAAAATCTGTTATGCCGTAAAATTCTTATTGTGACGCCACAATGCAAACAATAGTCCATTTTCAGATCTTGTAATAGAACTCAAAATGTCCGAGTCAACGTCTTTTGGTGTAATTTTCTATAATGACGTCACTGTTAAAAGACGCAATTCCATGGTTGCATTACAATAATAAAGAGTGCAAAAGTTCCCATCTCGGACATTTTCATTATTTTGTCGGCCATTTTAAAATGAGTTTCGGTAAGAGGTCGAAAAGATAAACTCTTCCGGGATTAAGGTTAGAGGCTATATAAACTTATTACTGATACCAAAGTATTTCTCCATTCCGCAATAATTTTACAAAGTCTTATTTCTGATGATACTTTATTTTAACCTGAGAACGAAACGTTATATAGAACATAGGAGGCTAAATCAATTAATATAAAGATTGACCTTTAATTAAAACGGTTACACTGGCACATTTCCGGGGAAAAAAAACATCGAAAGAAAGCAGAAATCTTATTTTCATGAACATCAGACAAAACGAAACACACAACGTGCCAACATCGAACAGTCTAAAAACAATCCAAATAACAACATGAACATGAACATGAATGACAATGCAAAAATCGGGGAAGACCAATGCGGATCCGGTACCGACTTTGGACAATCATCTGCTATAATCATAGAACCCAATGAAAGAGAATCGGGACTTCTCAGAACTGTTCGAATTATGCGGAAATTCGAATTAACCGAGTTTGAGTAATCGAGAGTAAACTGTAATAACAAATGGTGTACATTTTTGCTGTGATCAGGTGATCAAAACTGCTGCAAGAGAACAACCGTCTAGAAAACTGATCAGAATTAGAAAAACTATCACTCGAAAAATATGCAGCCTATCTTTGAAAGCTTCTTACGTTTCTTACGTATCGCAGTATTTTCGTTATTGTTTGCACCGTGTATTTTGATAATACTATTAGTTACACGGTTAGTTAGTGACCTGATACGGAAAAATACATGGTGTGAAAAGAAAACCCGTTTCGGGCGAGGCGAAAGCCGAGCCCTATACGGGTTTTCTTTTCACACCATGTATTTTTCCGTATCAGGTCACTAACTAACCGTGTAACGAATTTATCACGTCGAAGACCTCTAACTGTATGTGTGGGGGTCTCTGTATCATACAGTTCACTCAAATGTTTTCCCTTTAAGCGTATCAATCATTGAAAACAATTGTTATTGTTATTTTTTTTAAAATTGTTTAAAAGGAATCTACCTACGAATTATCTTTAAGTCTTATTTTCGTCAATTTCTGTTGATGAAGTCTGCCCAAATCTCTTGGTCGCCGCCATCTTGTTTTGCTACGTCGGCATGATACGACGTCACGTTGACGTCATAATACACTACTCGCCCGATACGGATCTACAAGCCTGATACGGCTTTTTTCACGGCGTCATGTGACCATGATCTGACCAATCAGATTCCAACATTTTTGTCTGAGGCGTGATAAATGTAAGTTTCCTGTGAAAAATATATCTTTTGCATATTCCTTGCGATAAATGTTACATGTGTAAAAAGCTATTTTTTTGTATTTCAGAAAAGACTAACTGAAATATGACATCGATATCAATAACTATATTACTGATAACCATTGGTGTATTGACTGAAATGCCTAGAAGTCAGACCATGAACATTTCATTACAAATGTCCAAACAAGGGATGAATGATCAAAAGAAAACACACGAAAAATGTACAATATCGCCATCTGATTCGATGTTTGCAAAGTTTTTGGATGATCCAGGAGTTATTCTTTCGGAATTTTACTTTGAGATGCAGAACTATTCCAGCAATCCATTGCACAGGGATGTCACTGAGAATTATAAGCCTTGGAGGTGGTATCGAACACGAAGTCAACATGGCAAGACGCTCTTAATGCTATCATTTAACTATAATGTGCTTTCCATGTCGGTTCTCACTATAGGAGTTGATCACCATGACGTCACGCTGTTGGATTCGCCATTCGGATGCTTCGCCAACGTGACAGCTAAAGAGAGAGCATCACTGATTCGAGACCTCGTTCTGGATTCATTCAGACAGGAAGAAAAGTCACAAACACAGATCGAATTCGAACAACATTCAGATCGGGTTGTGTTCGTTTGTAACGAAATAGTGCGAAACAACAACGGGTATGCCGAATTCGTGAACTTGTGTTGTCACCAAGAGGGTGATGGAGATATAAGGTGTACCGACACAGTACCAGATTCTTGGATTGGACTCCTGTACCTCGGTATAACGGCTGTTAAGGTCTTCGTCTTCTTCTGCTCTCCTCTACTTATACCGACCAAGATCTACAGTGCATCATATGCTGCATCGGAGTACGTTATCAATCTGGCCAAAGCTTTGAAGATGAAGTTATTCATATCAAGAAATCCCAACCCCTCGGTACATTACCACAACCGCTTGACCCCTCATGACATCAAACACTGGCATGGATTCCAAGAAAAATTTGAGGAATTTCCAACGGATGAAATAGTGCCTGTTAAAGTGAAAGAATTGCGAATCAAAGTAAAGGGGAAGAGGGTTATCCCCGATAATGATCCTCCAACAGGCGTATTCCGAACGATCTATGACAACCTTGTGAGATGCAAGATAAAACGACTGTCGCCATTTTCAGAGTGTTGTGATCGTAGTGTGTATGCCTCGTGGGAAGAACGAATCAATCATAGATGTACATGGACAATGTGTTCCAAGGCCTTCGTTAAGATTATTCTGCTGCTCATCGTCCCCTTGCCTTACTACGCCCGAATAGCAATCTACTACAGATTCGAACAAGACGAAGTTCTCCAACGTAAGAAAACAGCCGATGATCTGGATCTGAAAATTGGTTACGACTTCCGTCGTTCAAATATTATCCAATACCTTTCGCCGATTCATCCTCTCTTTGTTACTATATACGTTTTCTACATACTGACGGCAATTGTAACCGGTTTTTCTGGTCGATCAGGGCGGGAAAAATACAAACGTATTTCCCTCCAAGCTCTACAAGATATGAATAAGCTGTCGCGCACTAAAGTGGTGCAAGTTCTACTTCGAATAGCTATTTGGCCTTTCAAGAGATATGGACTACTGGCGATGCTCCTTATACCATTGTATGCCCTGGTTGCCTGTCCTATCTGCTCTTTGCTTTGTGCTCTTTACTGCCTACCAACAATTTACCTTTCTTACCGATTACTTTATCATTCCTTCGTTAAAACTGGAAGAAAGTCTTCACAACCAATGCACCACAGTAAAAGCACGGAGACAGTTGATCTAATGATGAAGACGTGGAAAGAAATGGACGCAAAAGTCCATAAAAGGTTTTCTATTGCATTCTTCGCGAAGGAAGATTTTGAAAAGTCTCTTAAAGGAAGGAAAGGGAAACTGCATTACGTAAAGCAAATTTTCTCCAAGATCTTTGCTGGTTTTACATGTCTGGCTTGTCTTTATGCACTGGTCCTGCTGTTTGTCGAGGCTGTGGGACTGCTGGTTGAAGTATTAGCGTTTACCATGATGGGTGTCATCGTTAACGCTGGTACGACTTTGCGTTACGTATCGATGGCGTTACTTGTTATCGTTTACATGCACGATTGCTACAGCAATGTATACAAAAACTACCTGATGTTCAATACGACTATCACAGAAAACGTCATGGATAATGTTGAGGATTTGAAGAAAGTTGCCAGCTTGCCATCCAATTTACAGGAAAATGCTGCCTTTCAAGTAAAGCCAGTGGAAGTACTGGACGAAATACCGACGACAATGTGTGTGAAGAAAAAAGAAACTAGATGGCAAATAGGTCACCTTGTCCTGTTTCTGGACTCTTCGGACACACCTAGAATTCCTCTAAAACTTTTTCAAAAACTTTGTGAGGTAACTGTCCACGGGGCCCCAGGGCCTGTTTATATCAATCTACTTCGTGCAACCGGAAAATTTTGTATCATTGTTGTTTTTCTCTTCTTTGTTATCATCGTCGTTATGGCTTTTGGAAATGTTCACCAAATATCTTCCACTAATCAGACGCTGGCTACGTTAGCTGGTGGTTTTGTCCCTATGCTGCTGAAGAACGTTCTTCCAAGAAGGTCTACAAAGCTAAATTTGAAAACATTGACCTTCAAAGGTCAAATGGAGGAGATAATTTGCGATTTCAAACAAACATGGCCTCTCTGCGATTTCATCTGCGTAAGAGATGACGGAAAAGATGACGAAGAAGAGGAGTCCAAAGGAGAAGGAGATGGAAAAGACGAAGAGGACGAAAAGAAAGACGAAGGGAGCGAGAAAGGAAAGAATAATTGCGATATCTCGAAGCTGGAAATGTATATGAAAAATCGCAAAAAGTCAAAGCAGAATCCCGAGGATCCCATGGAACAAGATCAGAGTTTATCTAGGAACGGAAGCGCCACGTCAATTGATGCCAAAGCCAAAGTCAGATTTCAGGAGCCCGTAGCGGAGGAGGAGGAGGAGTTTGTGGATCTATTTTTATATCTTAGTGACACGGACAAGGGTAACATGCGAAAACATATTTGGAACATAGGTGGTTCTAATGACAGTATCCCGTCATTTACAATGATTCCACTTGGTAGTGACGATGAGTCTGTTTGATTAACATTCCTTATTATTATATTGATTCATTTTAAAACACAATATATAATTGCATTATTTTCTTTAAAGAGACAAAACATAATTCATCTATTTGTATACTATTTCGTTCTTTCTCCCTTAATTTTCATTGTGTTAAAAAAAAACCTGTTTTTATTTGAATGTTTAATCGTTGATAGTTGACATATGAGACAGAGAAGTACCTGACGATAATCCCAACAGCACTCACAATAGAGCAACAAATTGATCGTCGACGGACACCTATCAAGCTAGAGGTGGGACCAGGTGCCCGGCAGGAGTAAAGGGTCCGCTCACCAGTTTCTCTTACCTGGTCACGCGGCGCAGAAATATTGTGCAATCATACATAATTTGACTTTATCTCATTTCATTTCTATATATTTCACATTATTATACTATATATCAATCTGTTCGTTATATCTACAGCTTTTACAGGATACTAGTCTTATAAATATCACACTTGTTTGCTAAAAAAAGGTTTAGAAAATTGGCCTTAAATTCATGGTTTTTGCCATTTTTCTGTGTATTGTATCTGGTCTCCTGGAAAAATTTCAGAAATTATGCTTATATTTCCTTAAAACTATTATCTCATCTCCATTCTAGCCAAATTTTAAAAATTTCCAACACATGTTACTCAAAAAATGTGTAAAAACCCAGAACTTCATATTTTCCCTTATGAAGTCTTGTCAAACAGGGAAAATCCGGTACGCCTTTTAAAATATCTATATTTAGACTAAATAAGTCATGTGACCCAAAAACTTTATTGCTCTTACACAAGACAGGCAGACTCTACAATATGCATCTTACCATTATAGACTATTTTCATAATGGTCTCCTTAACCCACCTTTCAAAACCACTCAGTTTCCCCTATTTCAGCTTTTCCACCTGGACATTCTGGGTTCACACTAAAAACCGTTGAGCGGACCCAAACATCCCCTGTTTGGCTAGCCGCACCCGCCGTCGATGTTCACGCAAGAAACTGAAAACAATATTTACAAAACATGCACTGTCTGAGGTTATGATTATATAGAAAGTACTATCCCGACAGTGTCAGGGAAAGACATTTAGAACACTTCCTGTCAAACAACTTTCATTGAAAATCTTTACACTAAGCTTTTTGCATTTTAAAAAATAGAACTAAAGGTAATTGCTTCCAGAAAATTTTATAACAGCGACATCTTGAAAAATGAATAGGGTGAATTATTTGTTACGGGCATTGCATGCAAGCAGGAGATGCTGACTCTTCCTGGGCACGGGTCTCCCTCCCATATTGGGATAATACGGAAGTGTTCCAACCCTATACCTTCATGACGAAAATTACAAACCAATTTTTTGGCACCAGACACATGTTTCGAAGATTAAATTCTCATCAGTGAACCAGCGGAACCGTCAAAATTCATTTCAGAAGCGCCCTCTTGTTCTAATTCTTAAATTCAATTTTGTACATTTACTTTACAGAGAGTGCGCGGCTCCGAATTTCCTTAAGGTCGATTCAGTAGCATAACCTAATAAAATATATGGTCAAAATAACATTGGACGGATGGTGCTAAGATGTTAACTTCTTAAATTTCGATGATATTTTAATGGAATGACAAGTTTCCGAAATAGCATATATGATGTCAAATCAATAAAGGGCCAAAACGAAGATTCTTTCAGGCGACAGAACTGGAAAGACGTAATTAATACACTTCTTAACATCAAGTCACGGGGAACGATTTTAACTGCTCCACACTGCAACAAGAAATAAGTGCTTATTATAATGGGAGTTCGATTCGTTTAATGTGGTTGAGGATTTTGTTTGTTTGCTTTGGTTCCTGTTTTATCCTGAAATTTTATGCCATAAATATGAAGGAAAGCAGACTAATGACCATCAAATCAGTGAATGAAAGTCAAAACAAACCTGGAATCAGATTCCGTGAGATAAGAAAATAGGACAAACAGACAGAGACAATAACACAGCTTCATAAAAAACACGAAGGCCGACCTAATCTAATGAACAATCTCTAGTGTCCAGTGCAAGAACGGAATGCAGTAATTATAGGCGCATTACTTGTAAACCATCACATGAATCATGGTACATGTATATGCAAGTTATAGTATCCAAGAAAGTAGGACCAAAATGGAGGCCTAAAGTTTATGTATCGTGTCTTGTCATATACATACCCTGCATCAAATTCCTGATTTGAACCAAGGAATTGTCATTTTAATTAAAAGGAAGCTTTTCCTTTTCAGTAGTAAATTCACAAAGCAATCTCGCTATGAGGATAATCGAAAAAGAAACCCAGTAAATACAAACTACTTAACGAGTTCATAGGTAAATGTCGTTGACAAGATAAATCCTGGATATATTTTGATTAATTACATGAGTAAGGAGGATACCCCAGTCGTGAGGACGTTATGTACAGTGTTCACAGCGGAACACACACGTCTTAAGACGAGAAAAAGGGAGCAATGAAAATAATCGCATCACTTCACTGATTATAGAGGACACCAAATACGAAATTCATTGTAGATGGCGCCGCAGAAAATAATAAGTTTTGCGCTACACAATATCAAAGTGGTTCAAATGAATACAAATAAAAACAAAAACACTGAGGACTCGGGATTATCACTTTATAAACATAGCAACAAAAAAAAGTAAAACAGCTAATACATCATTGAACAATTAGAGACAACGAAAATACCCCACGATGTAAGGCTAAGAAACTACACGAAGTCTTTTTCACTGAAATATGAAAGACAACACACATGCTCTGCATATGATCAATCACCCGAGAAGTCTGATCAACTTTCAAATTGGACAAAGGATCAATGTCCAGTCTACCCTAGTGAGATTTGGACAGTATCCGGGCCGTCATAGAGTCCAATTGTCCCGTTTTTTTTAGTGCACAGTGTACATAGATGACAAATAGCAACACAAAAGCAGTCCAATGACATATAATACCTAACTTAAAGAGTTTATAATTTTGGTAAATGGATTTAATGTCTTATGGGGGGTCGCCATACACAACTGTTCAGAGTCTGTGAGTGATGATGTTGACATTTTGTTCTTGGAGAGTGCATCCTCTAGGACACAATTCGTTCACTGGATTGGC
Source organism: Pinctada imbricata (assembly GCA_033119305.1). NCBI lineage: Eukaryota > Metazoa > Mollusca > Bivalvia > Pterioida > Pteriidae > Pinctada > Pinctada imbricata. The sequence continues at coordinate 56,029,006 of VSWD01000006.1, read as the reverse complement.
GTTGTGATTATCCTGGTTACCCATTGGTACCTTCACAATTCTTTGAAGTATTATTGAGTAGATACATTGAAAGGAAATGTTCGTTATATTCTAATGTAGAATAGTTTTTTTTTCGATTCTTACAGAATAGAGGGTACATGTAACATTTCGAAAGAAGATTGGCAAACATATTTTGGAACGCAGTTCGCAGTTCACCATTCGCCATTGAATGGCGAACTGCATTCTAGAATGTAGTTCACCATTCGATATTGACAACTAGTGCAACCGACATAACTTCATCCCCTTATACATGTAGCAATCCCCTGATTAGGGTACTGAAATTTTCAGGGATTCATGCCTAGGCATAGACTCATACACACTATATATATAAAGGTGAGGGTACATGGCATTGTTACCGGGAAATGAGACCAAGAACTTTGCCAATATTTATGAAATTCTGTAAAAAACTCAAATAATTCTAAGTCCAAAATTTTATAGTAATCCCCTGGTTAGGATACTGAAGTTTTCAGGGATTCATGTCTACGCATAGACTCATACACGCTATAAATTTGGTGAGGGTGTATGGACTTGTTACCGAGAAATGAGACCGAAAACTTTGCCAATATTTATGAAATTCTGAAAAAAAATCATGTACCCTCACCAGATTTATTTATGCATGAATCCCCGAAAACTTCAGTATCCTATCCAGGGGTAAAAGTTTGGACTTAGAATTATTTGAGAGTTTTTCAGAATTGTGTAAATATTGGCAAAGTTCTTGGTCTCATTCCTCGGTAACGAGGCCATATACCCTTACCAAATTATAGTGTGAATGTGTTTATACCTATGCATGAATCCCTGAAAATTTCAGCATCCTATCCAGGTGATTACTATAAAGATTTGAGCTATTAACAATTGTATGTTTTATTACCAACTGTATGTTTTCAAGTATTATCATGATGTGAATTTTTCATGATTGCAAACTATCGGTATTCTTTGTAATTTTCATCAATCATTAGAGAAGACAGGGTCCCGACCACCCGTCCTCTCTGATTCTCAGTCGTGTACCTCGGGTGATAACATGCATGAGATTGTTACAGCCGGTGGAGCGCGAACTTTTTTTCGTAAGCCTTCTGTTTTTTATATCCATTTACATATCTATATCTGTGTGTTTCTTGGGCCCTGCATCATGTTGTCTGTTTGTATGGTCATCTTACAGTGAGTGGGTTATTTTACACTGGACACAATTGTGCGTTCTTAGAGACCTCTTGGTAATCGGAAAAGTGGTTGGGTTGTGCGCACGTAATCCGGATAAGGACAACATTTGCTACTTTCGTAGCAGGTGGCCGTTCTAAGTCGGCACCGGTTACCCATTGGTCTCGTTGGTTTAGGTGTAGTTTTTTTTTTTTGTCTTTAATGTTTTTATGTCGTATTCCTCTTTTTTTTGGCTCTTTTTGTGCTCGTCTTCTCTGTGTTTTCGCATCCGGTGTTTTTGTGTTTTGCAGTTGGAGATTCCCTCCCTTCTTTTGTATCTGTACTTTAATGATTGTATTTTCTCTATTGATGAAAACAATTCGATGTCATCGATTTAGTATTGAAAGAGATCCGTGTTAACAAAACCAGTAGTAAGTCATGTCTGCTCGTACATTTTAACGCGATGTCTACCAATGTGACAACATTGTAAAACATATTTCAGTCTTTCGTCAGATACCCAAATATCGTTAATAAGATGTCATTGTGCTCTTTGCTTTTGAAACTGATTTTTTTTTCTTCTATGAGAAGAAATTGTGTAAAAAATATTGACCCAGTAAAGGGTGGAACTTGGTACGACAGTACATGTACTAGTATAAACCCATTGTTGATTATTTTTATTCTTATGTTTTATTTTACAGTTTGTTGCTTTTAATGTTGAATATGCTCCTTTATTCACGAATTCACAAAGAATATTTGGTTTCAATAAAAGTTTTTAAATACTTATCATTTCTTATCAGATTTCTTCAGAAAATTAAATTCAGTTTCAAACCATACTATTATCTGACCTAATCCCTTTGTCAGAAGATTGATGTCATTTCTATTGCTCACCTGGTGTTACCTTTACATGAAAGTCTGCCGACCCACTTAAGTCTCCTCCAAAAAGTAGAAATTAAATTGCTTTTTGAAGCCTATATCAGCAAAGAGGAGATTATACTCAGTAAATGGTCAGTAACACAGCGATGTGCGTCAACTGGGTAACATTCATCCAGAGCAAAAAGTAGAACAGAAGTTGGGAAAAATCTTCACTAAAATATTCTTTTCTTTTTCACCTTATCTTGTATAACTATCATCATTATGCATATATCAACCAGTCATGGTTGTTTTGATTAATTACAGATGCATATAGAAAACGCACAAAATATTTTGTGTAAAAGTCATAGGAAAGTATGTAAAATATCAAAATAGATTCAATAATCAAATATTTCAGGGAGAGGCATCACTTTACATGAAAGTGTTTATGTTGATGTTTATGAAGACGTATCTAATGTCAAATGTAACCAATCATCGAATCTCCACACGAAAATAGGATAACAATGCTCTATATGCAAAGTGAAATTATGAAAAAGAATAGGAAAATAGACATTGTTCTGAGTGCGAAAAAGGAAAATGAAAGGATATCGGTGCAATGTTTTTTGTTTATGATTTTCATGCAAGGTGTCATAAATCTGAAAGCATTTTGCGTAAGACAATTAAAATTTTAAATAATCATAAATAATGAAAATATGCAGAGAATGCATTTTGTAACATTGTAAAAAATATAAATTAAGTATCCAAATAATTTTATTCAACTCTAATGAGACAATGATTTATTTTGTTGTAATTATTCATGCAGATGAAGGAAGCCACAGAATCTTTATAAATAACGGCAGTGACAGTCCGATCTCCGTATAATTTATGGTGTGATCTGTTATTTTGACATCTTTTTGATTTATTCAATTCATTCATTACAATTCGCTCACTTTCTCTTTTTTCTTTCTGATTTGTTCAATTCAATCATCACAATTCGCTCGCTTTCTTTTTTCTTTTTGATTTGTTCAATTCATTCATTACAATTCGCTCACTTTAATTGCTAAATTTATTCACATACAATGAAATTGCTGAAGGAGTCGTGAAAATGTTATTGAATATGGGGAGCTTAGGTTTACGTTATGTAATGTAATTTGAAGAATTTACATTTAATTTCATGTATAGAATGAGTCTGACGAGAAAGCTTATAGAAAGCTGATAGAATTTAAAGTAAACTATCCAATTACTTGGAATGGGAAATGTTGATGGACCCTTGGGACATTGTGAGGGCGTTTTGAAGCCGCGACCTTCGCAATGTACATGTACATGTATCCTTTATGATGCGGTGGTCTTCTTTTACATTGTAGGTGTGTCATGATCTCTCTACTAAAATTTGTAGTGAAGTTTGTACGAATTTATTTCGAGACAAAATAAACTAAAGGAAAAGGGTTTACGTGTTTCTAAATGGAAACAACCCAAATCGTTCTTAAAAGAAGTATGTTTGCCTTTACAATGGCTGCATGACTGTCTGGATGTTGCTCTTTGCACAAAGATGCGTTGATCTTTTTAGAGGTGTCCTGATCTCTCTGCTAAAGTCTTACTTGAGAATAGAGAACTAGATAAACTATTCAAAAACCATAAGATATCAATGTAAAAGGAAAAAGGCATGCACAGGTATTCAAATAAAAAGATGCATATGAAGTTGGCATAGAAATACAAATGTAACAAGGTCGAACAAAACCAAAGTATTTTGGTCTTTATGATGCATACATGATCATCCTAATTTATGGGGATTCTCTATGATAAAAATGTCATGTTCCGTCGAAGAAATTAGATAACAGACTTGAATAAAAATGGACTGTGTGACAATTAGGACATTTAATGTTATTTATGTTAGGAGTTTTCGAAATAAAATCACACTTTTCCTTAAACTGATTGACAGAACAACACCTAGATAACAATAAAACTATCTTCTGTGATGAAGTCATTTGTAATGTTGGACATTTGATGGGAATATTCATTGCTCGTTCTTAGAATATAATAAATTGAATAAAATTGATTTGAAAAATCGTTTCGTAGTCCTGAATCATTTGTGAGACATGAAACAAATATGTTGATGAAAGATGTAAGTTTTATTGCCTATATAATGTGTCTGTCTACACGAAAATCAAACAAAACTGTCATTTGAATCGCAAATGAACACGTGGGTTAAAATAACCGGTTTTATACTCATTGGAACATTTTTTTTTCAAAATTGATAATTTTTGTCGACACCTCTGATAGGAAGGGATTTATTGACTTGATGAGTTAATCAATGGATGCTAAAAAATGAATAAACAGATCAAAGTGAGTGGATGAAAAAAAAAAAAAAAAACAGTTACCAGAAAAGGCGAAAAAGAGACAAATATATGCCTTGATGAAAACTTTTAAATTGGAATAGATAAAACGAATAAATATTGCATAAATATAAGAAGAAAATGAAGGCAATATCCTAGAAATAATATACAATATTAATAATTAAAAAAAACACACACACCAAAAATTGATGTTTCAAAAGTTTAAATCGAAAGGGGTGAAAGTGGAATATATTCATAAAGGTGAATAAGGTTACAAATATGCTAATGTGTGGGAGAGATATTTGTTAAATATTCAAATATTTGTTTGCTCGCCACTTCAGGCCTCGCTTGGCCAATACGTACTTTTTGAAATAAGATAACAGATTATTTCTCCTCTGAAGTAGAAGACAAACTATGAGTTATCATGACGGATGACTGTCGTAACGCTGTCACGTAAGACACTTGTTCTCGTTAGCGATACGACTTAATCTCTCAGGTAGAATCAATATGGGGATGTCTGCAAAGTAAACTTTCTAAAGACAGGTCAAACAAGTTTGAGAATAATAATTGTATAAGAATTGCTTTAGTATTTATAATTTTCATACAAGGATTAAAAGATATTAAAGTCATGTTCATTTTGATAGAAAATAATGATTTTTAAAGATATATAGCGTTGTTGCATATTGACATACTATGATAATGGAACTCCGTGACGTGTCCTCAATAGTAAGTGCTACCTAAATGATAATATTTTTTTCGAAAAAAAAAATTATGTGTAGCTAGCGTTCTTTGAGCTTTTTCGCATTGTTGCATCTGTAACAAGCATTGTTTTTTCACAATCGATGATCAGTAAATAATCGAATGGCACATTATAATTATTTATATAACGAGATGTGGTAAAATTCTTTTCCAAATCGAGAAAGATGAAATTTCCGAGAACTATCGGAAAACTTGCGATGAATGATTAACATCCTCTAAATAACATACATTTTTCTTAATTCATGACGCACCTATCTATTTTTTACAGATCAAAGATTTAGAACTGCCCTATTCAGCTTTACAAAGATGTCAAGAACTTTTTAAGATGTCAAGATATTTGCATTTCGCTTCACTGACGCAGAAAATACATTGCTTACAAAGAATATATTTTTATGAACGTTTTTTGTCATTGTGCATCGCTTGGAAGGGGCGGTGGAATTAGTTTTGCATTAAAACGAGCGATTAAATGAAAGGTATGAGTTATCTCCCCAAAACTCAAAAAAAAAAAAAAAAAAAAAAAAAAAAAAAATCAGGAGCCAAGTGACTTCTTAACTTATTTTCACAGTCAAGTGCACCATGCAATACCGGTGTTCTTTGGGAATAAGCGAAGCATCTATAATCAAACAACAAAGAAAGTACCAGTGTCACGAGAACCTTGTTATGACTTTTCTTCCTACGTTATCTCATATTCAATAAATCACTAAATATCTTTACCTTTATAGTGAACTACAATAGTATTTTAGGTTCAAACTTTGGTCATGGAACAAGGTGGATTTTGTGCCTCGGAAAAAGGTGTTTCTCATCCATGACAGTGCCAGCAGAAAGTGAAATTTAGTCAGGTTAGTAGCATCAGAGTTCCAGAAACGTATCCAGGAGATTTAAAAAAAAATCCATTTTTAATGTTTTGTTTAAGACGTAGGTTTCCAATGCTGCACTGTAGGAAAATAAGATTTATTGATAAATTTTCGTGAAGAAAAGGGTTGGGGATTTCTTTCTTTCGCAGATCCTTAACTATGGAATTTTCATGAATTTCTTTAGGTTAAAAGGACATGTTTTGTATTTTGAAAATATTTCTAGAAGGGTGCTTTTCAAGTGCATTCGCTACTGATAAATATTCTATTGTCATTTGATTATCCGTTACCAGTCATAAAATGAAGTGCATTCTCATAAAAAAACCCCTTTTATTCTGTATTTCCAGTTCATTCATTCATGTTCCTCTTCAAAAATGTGGTAAATGTGGGCAATTTTACTATTAATCTCGACCTTAACATCTCAAAAAGAAATTTACATATTCATTTAAATCGCAGCATCTACGGAGGGCAGGCCAGGTACAAATTGATAAACTTGTTACCTTGTAGAAAAAAGATCTATTGAGAGATTTGCATCGCATCAAGAAGTTGTCACAAGGAAAATTTTGGAAATCTTGCAAATTAAGCAACGTAAGAATTTGTGGGGTGTCACGTTATAGAGGATCAATACCCGTCACTGTTTACATCATTTTGGGATTTTAAAAACATCAAGGGATCTACTTAATCTGGGGTTTTCATTGTGACAAGTGTAAGTGAGGTGGGTGTTATTTTTCTGATATTCGTTTTCTAAATTAACTGTAGGCTTTTGGACTTTGTACATGCTGGTCGATATTTTTGAAGTCAGGTTGACATGGTTTAAAGGAAAAAATGTTGCATCGCAACTAACTAGAGCATTTCGGTAAGAATTTAAAATAATTTTTCAGATAGTTACACTTATTTACTATATATGTATCTTTTTATATCTAAATTATTTCCTTTGGGGAAAAAGCAACAACAGATTTCATAATAGAAAAAATTCTTTGTCGTATTATTAAATTCATCGAAAAACAATAAAAATCGGAAATAGGGCGATTGATTGATCACTTTTGATTATTGAGAGGTATTTCAGTGTCAAATAATAATAAAGAGTAGAAAGATTCCTTTGATAACAGAAAAGGTACGCACGTACATGTACCAGTATCGATCAATAAATGATTGTAAATACATAAATTTAGTTATGAATTTTAAAAACATTCTTCATTTATATTCTAGAATAAGATATACATATTTCTCTTGCTGTAAAATTGAGTTGTATATAATTGAACCTAGGATTAAATGTATGGAATAAATATGCAGCTTGTTATAAGAAGATTTATGATAATTATGAAATACCTTAAAGATAAGTATAAGAGGATGCAAAAATTATTGATAAATCTGTTACAATACCAGGGTTGATAAAAGTTCAATGCAGGACACAAGGAGGGTGAGTGGGAGGGCGAGGTCCCCCAGGCCACTCTAAGGTAATCGTCTCTAAGTAAATACAAAAAGAGCTATGACAAAATGCTAACAACGGATAAACAGTTGATAATAACCATAATGCATTGAAAAGTAAAAACAAAACTACACTTCTCTGTGCGCACGTTTCCTGTCATAGATTTACAAACTGACAGGTCGTCCAAAAACGGTAAAATTGAAAACCGCAATATCTTTTTTCAGTTATCTTTTTGTCTCATATCTTTATGTATATTAATGATTTATTGTAAATCGAAAATATTCAAAATTGTCATGAATTGGTTATATATTTATAAGTGCGTCGTACAATATTCATATTATGAATTTTAAATGTAATTAAGCTTCGATCGGGAGCACTTTGTGGCTATTTAAAAAATCATCAAAAAAGCGCCAGTTAGCACGTCGTGCTAAATAGTTTCTAGACTAGTATGTGATAATTTAGTTGAAATATGTTTTTGATATACTTGTATGAATGGAAGACATTAGAGATAAAACTTACGTAAAAACATAACCATTTATACAAAATAAATTTTGTGATGTATTTACCTGTAGCAAATAAATGTGTTTGGATTGTTTGAAGTATCAGAAGTCGCAATATCTGAATGTAAAATCACAAATGACATTTCAATTACAACATCGACAGGTCCGATTTATATTGTGAAATGGATTCGAGGTTTACCTGGCAACACCTTGATAGGTGTATAAATATCTATATAATGTACGTTACGTCAGTTACTTAAATAAAAAAATATATATATTTGGATGGAAAACGTACATTTGCTGTCAATGACATCGATAATGCTGATTTATGTGATATAAGGTACAGAACGTGAAATATTTGCAAGTCTGATTTCATAACATTGTCGAGGAAATTCTCCATAAATTTGATATATTTATGCACTTTGCAGGTGACACAGTACAGATATGGAGACAGTAACTTTCCACTTGATTGTTCTATTTGGACTTTTTACTTTTGGAACATCTTCCGCACCTCCTCCTAACGTCACAAAGCCAACATACATAAAAACCAAACCTATACCGGGAATCAAGTGTTCTATTCTGCCGCGGGATGCAGCCTTCGCCAGGTTTATAGATGATCCCGGAATCATTCTTGCAGAGTTTTACTTCCACCTTCATAATTACACCTTCAACCCGTTGTATGGTGACATCAGTGAGAATTATAAGCCGTGGCGCTGGTACCGTACACGGAGTCAACATGGCCGAACGCTACTCATGTTGTCATTCAACTACAATGTGTTGTCTATGTCCATCTTGACGATAGGCGTGGACCATCACGTGGTAGAAATAGTGGACACGCCCTTCGGTTGCTTTGGCAACATCACTGTCAAAGACAGAGTTCAGCTGATCAGAAATCTCATTCTGGATTCCTTTAAGCAGCAGCAAAAGTCAAAGTCTCAAATCGAGTATGAATCACATGTGGAGCGGACCGTGTTTGTGTGTAATGAGATAATTAGGAATAGAGATGGATATGCGAGGTTCTTGAATCGGTGTTGTCATCAAGAGTCTGACGGTAAAATAACATGTACTGATCAGGTGGAGGACAGTTGGATAGGATTACTATATGCCTGTATAACCCTTGTTAAGGTATTCGTCTTCTTCTTCTCACCGCTTCTGATTCCAACCAAGCTATACAGCGCATCTTATGTTGCCTCGGAATACGTAGTGAACCTTGCTACAGCCATCAAAATGAAACTGTTCATTACAAAGAGCACCGAGACCTCAATCAGATACAAGAAGCGATTAACACCGGACGACATAACAGAGTGGAGGAGGTTCAGAGAGAAATTAGATACATTTCCCTTGGATGAAATCATACCTGTTCAGGTTCAAGAACTTCGAATTAAAGTGAAAGGAAAGAGAATCATTCCGGATAATGACCCTCCGACGGGCGTCTTCCGCACCATTTACGACAATCTGATACGATGCAAGATAAAACGTTTGGATCCATTCACCGAATGTTGTGATCGCAGCGTGTATGCGTCAATGGAGCCACGAATAAACCATAAATGTACATGGCACATGTGTGTCCAATCATTCGTTAAAATTCTCCTCTTATTTCTCATCCCTCTGCCGTATTATATAAGAATAGTCATTTACTACAAGTTCGAACAAGAAGAAGTTGACCATCGTGAGTTCTTCGCAAAAAGTCTAAAGCTGAAAACTGGATATGATTTCTACAGGTCTAATGTCATTCAGTACCTATCCCCGACACATCCCGTATTTATCACTGTATACTCACTGTATTTCTTTTCTGGATTCCTCATCGGTTTCGTCGACGAATCAGTAAAAGAGAAGTTAAAAGCATTGCGCTCGACTCATTGCAGGACATGGACAATGTGTCGCGTACCAGCGTCTTACAGGTGCTCCTCAGAATTGGTCTGTGGCCATTCAGGAGATACGGACTCTTGGCCATGATTCTGATTCCTCTCTACGCAATGGTCGCCGGACCAATATGTTCTCTGTTATTTGCTCTTTATTGCGTACCGACTGTGTATCTCTCATATCGACTCTTGTACCATTCCAGTATAAAGATAAATGTTGCCAAACCTTCATTTGAGCAAGCTAGACCTATGAGTAAGCATAGGGAGAAGGTAGTCAAAATGAAGAAGACTTTAAAGAAAATAGACAGAAACGTCCATCGACGTTACTCCTCTTTCTGCGTTCAGGAAGAGTCTTATTTCCCTTTCACATGGGGATATGGAAAGTTGTACGCTGCTAGAAGGTTCGTAATCCGTGCGGCAGTTGGCATGTTTTGTATTGCGTGTCTGTATGCCTTAGTGTTACTGTTTGTGGAAGCTATAGGACTTTTAGTGGAAGTTCTGACATTCACAATGATGGGGATCATTGTAAACGCAGGGAGCACACTTCGTTATGTTTCTATGGCACTTTTAGTGTTAGTGTACATGCACGATTGTTACAGTAACGTGTACGAGAGTTACCTCACATTTAACAAGACTGTTTGTGAGGATGTCATGGACAGGGTAGAAGATCTCAAGAAAGTCGCCAGTCTTCCTTCTAGTATGCAGGAAAACGCCGCATTCCAGGTCAAACCTGTGGAAGCTGTCGATGAAATACCAACAGCAATCTCCTTTAACAAAAAGGACCCCCAATGGCGGATAGGCCATCTCCTTTTGTTTCTAGACTCTTGTGACACACCAAGAATACCGTTGAAACTGTTCCAGCAAGTCTGCGAGGTACGGGTGCACGGCGCGCCCGGACCGGTGTACATCAATCTTTTGCGGGCTACAGGTAAATTCTTGATAATAGTCGTCTTCCTATTCTTTGTCATGATCGTTGTCATGGCATTTGGAAATGTGCACCAAATTTCCTCAACCAATCAGACTCTAGCTACTTTGGCGGGAGGTTTCGTTCCCATGCTTCTGAAGAACGTATTGCCGCGGAGATCGGTGAAGCTGAACTTGAAGACTTTGAGTTTCAAAGGTCAAATTGACGAGATTATCTCTGACTTCAAACAAAACTGGCCTCTTTGTGATTTGATATGTGAAGAGGAAAAAGAGGGGTCAGAGGAAGGTGGGGATACTAAATCTGAGGATGACCTAGATACCGAAAAGGGGTCAAAAGAGAACCTTGTCGATGATGACGACAAGAAAGACGAGGGGAACGAGAAAAGTAAAAACGATAAAGAGAAGGAAAAGGAGAAAGAGAAACCAGAGAAAAATATCGAAATATACATGAAAGGTAATAGAGAAAAGAAAATGTCTACCGATAAAACAGACAATCACAAAGAGAAAAATGGCGGTCTGATGGCCGTGAATCCGGAGACAATGAAGCTATTACCGCGGTTTTCCATTGTAGAAGATAATTTGGTGGATCTTTTTATAGACTTAAGTGAGGCGGAAAATGACACACCATGGCACATTTCAGGATCTAACGAGTCCATTCCGTCTTTGTCAATGTTACCCGAAGATTCCGATATACCTCACTACCAACGCACCAGTATTCCAGAGATAAGAGTCACCTCAAATTAATATAATATATTTATACATGTATGCACGATGCCGCCTGTGAAAGCATTTGACAGACATGCACAGAGTTGCACCAAGTTGAAGTCCTGATTCATGAACTGGCCAAGTCATCTGTAGACACGGGCTTGTAACGGTTTGCCAGTTGGGTGTTACACGTACTTCGTTGCGCTCTTTGGAAAACATGATTTTAAAAATGATGATTGAGCAGTGTCAGAAAATGCCTGGTGTATGCCATGTTTGCTTTGAGATTGTGTAAATCACTTTTGTCTGACACATGGGTACAGAGAGGTACTGTACACATGATCTTTTATGTATAATAAAAATGATGTAAAACAAAATTTTAACGAAGATTAATTTTTTACGCACTTCAGGAGTGATGTCAATGGTTCACTTTTTGTGATAATACAAAAAAAAACCCCAAAACAAAACAAAACAAAAAACCAAAAAAAAAAAAAAAAAAAAACAAAAAAAAACAAAAAAAAACGGTAGTAAACAGTGCAAATCACCCAGAGTTTTGCACTGAAAGTAAATAATATCTCCAACATGAAGATATCGCTGTGATTACGGAGGAGCACACACGCATGATTCATGATGAATCCAGAAGGTGGGTTGGGTACGAAAAACCACTACGTCAACAAGTAGTTCACGTTTCAATGAAAGTTCAGTCTTCGTCGATATAATAAGGTCAACAGGCATAAAAAACATCTGTTATCTAATAACAATGTCCGTAATATATCTGACGGAGCCAGACAAAATTTCGGTCTCGAAATAATTCATCTCTGAAATTTCGATTGAAAATTCAATAAATAACACGAATGAAAGGTAATCTTGCGGGGTCAAACCCATTTTCTAAAGTATCAGTTACTAATTTCGAAATGTCCTATATAATCTTGTTTGCGGAGAAATTGAATTTAACCACAACGGCTCGAACTTGGTGAAAAAATTATTTATGAAAAATAATGTATTCATAAGTACATTTGTAAGGGACTTTGTTTACCTAAGAGCGGAGAATCTCGTATAAAAATTGAATGGTTTTTATTGCGATTTATGAATGTAAGGTTAGATACGCCTGAGTATTTGATCTACTTTTTTTTTGGTATTTTCGCCCTTTAGGTAGATTGTGCCAATGGTCTGAAATCGGGTAAACATTTAACTGATAACCCCTTAAATTGCACATCGAGTAAAACAAATACAGGTTTGAAAGATAATTTTTATGATACATGTAAAAACATATTCGATCACCACGTGAAAATTTGAATGTTCCGATTTCCCATAGGGTGCAGTAATGATGATATAGATACCTCTATAGATTGTAGGGTGTTTTTGAAAAGTCCTATAAAATGCTAAAAGATTATCAGGACGAAAATTCCATACGCACGACATACCTAAAAGGAAGAGGAATTTCTGTGAGTTTGAGATGTTTGAAACGGTACCCTACACATTTTTGTACAATTGAAGGAAAAGCGACAGTGAATGTTTTTTGTTATGAAAACTTCATTGTCAGCTATTAAAAATACTTGCCGTTGACGCTGTGAGCAATACATCACACAGCACGTATGACCTTCTTTATGTGCTTACAGACACGAAGTAGAGTTGTATGTTAAGCTACCCGTAAAGGTCTTATTTTGATGCAGAACATTGAATCTTTTTAGCGAATAAAGAAAGTCCTCCTTAGGGAATTTTAGTCTGTTTTTAAACTGATATTTTTTTTTCTTTCAATAGCTAACGTAAAATTGTATGCATATATATAGTTACTCGTGAAATGAACCTTTTTAGTATGCAGCAAGTTTCAATTTTACTGTTTCTCATGTCACTGTTATGATTCGTCACAACAGAGGAAAAATATTAAAATGTTACCATGTAGTACTCATCAAGGTAGATCTACATGCCAAGTGTCTGTACTTACTATCATTATAAAGAACATATTTCAACCAAACTGTAATAACCAAAAATCTAATAAAACATTTGATCTCGAGGAGAAAGGCAAAGTCAAGAGTAACCATAGTTACTCGGAAGATCTCACCAAGGTCTATATACATGATTAATTTAACGTTCGTACCATTTACCCCTTTACATAACCAATGCTAACTCAAAACACTAAGGTAAATCAAGGTTAGCCTTGAAAGGTCAAGGTCACCATTTTATTTTAGTAGTACTCGGGAAAGTTGTATAAACTCTGTACCACTAGTACAGAAGGAATGTAAAATGTGAACCAAAATATTGATGTGCAGACAGACATCCCCAACCTAAAAAGCTCTTGCAAACTAGCTGAAAATGTGCAAATATGAATACAAATTCTTAACCAAAGGGTCAATATTCCATTTTAAAACAATTGAATTGCATTCTTTTTCATACAAATCTACATATTGTGACCTCACTTTGTCTCAAGTTTCATTACAATCCATGCATGTATCATACAAGTGATGTTATGACATGGTGTTGTCTAAATGACAATGACAGTTTAAGAATATTAATCCTCCTTCCTACATAGAAGATTTTGTATGATCATCAATCATAGAATATGTAACATTTAATAATGTTCCCATTGTTTGACAGAATCTACTCTGGTGCTCAAGAATACAGGCACATGTCTTAAAGTTTGGCCCTATATTTTCACCCCAACCTACAGGCCCTGAATCTCGATGAAACTGACATATTAAAAAAATGTAGCTATTAATGTGAAGGTGAGACTGAGACTACAACCAAGCAATTGTAGGTAATATCCAAATTAGACAGTAAGCAAAACTTCTACTTGAATTTGACAAACATCTGAAGGTACCATAAAATTGATAGCCCGTAAAGTTAGCATTACTCTTGGTGACATGAGAAGGGATTGGTATCTTTCCTTGATAGTTGTTATCAAAGTATGATCAATAAAGGCAACACAAGCAGAGCATCCATTCGCAATTGCATGTTCTATATCACTGAGCAAAACGAGTTGAAGCCTAAGTCCACAGTGACCTTGACCTTCGTCCCAAGACCTTGAAAATCAATAGGGTTCATTCTCTCCCTATAGAAAACGTTTGTGGAGGTTTGAAGTTTCTATGATGATTGCTTTGTCTTCTACATTATTATCAAGGATATTAAGCCTAAGTCAACGGTGACCTTGATGGTCATGACCTTTGACCTTGAAAACCAATATGGTTCATCCTTTCCCCATGGGGAACATTTGTGGAAGGTTTGATGTTTCTAAGATGATTGCTTTGTCTTCTATGCTGTTCACAGGATTTTAAGCCCCAAGTCCACAGTGACCTTTGACCTTGAAAATCCTCTCCCCATGGGGAACATTTGAGGAAGGTTTGATGTGTCTATGACTGCTTTGTCTTCTTTGCTCCTCACAAGGATTTTAATCCCGAGTCCACAGTGACCTTGACCTTGAAAATCGATAGGGTTCATCCTCCCCCTATGGGGTACATTTGTGGCAGGTTTGGTGTTTCTATTATCATTACTTTGTCTTCTATGCTGTTCATAATGACTTTAAGCCATAGTCCACTGTGACCTTGACCTTTGACTCTGAAAATCTATAGGTTTCATCCTCTCCCCATGGGGAAGATTTATAGAAGGTTTTATGCTTCTATAATCATTACTTTGTCTTCTATGCAGTTCACAAGAATCTGGACAAACACACACACACGGCAGCGATACTATATCCCCTCTGCAACAGAGTTACAAGGGGATAACAACTCTTCTTATGGAATTTAACGATGAGAATGAATTATACAAAACACAATATAAAAAGTTGCTGTTGCAAGCAATGAATAATTTCAGGTCAAGCTCCAACATTCACCAGCGTGCTGAATGTATTTATATACATGTATATACATGTACATGACATAATTTTCATATTACCTTTGGATGAGTACTAAAGAGAAAATAACATCTGAATAAATACAAATTTTATTTGTAATTTGAATCAGCTGCAACACAGATGTACAGTTCTTTATTCATTAACATGTTATTTGTTCTGAATAAACATCATTAACAGAAACAACATTATCTTAAAAAATTCTTAAACTAAAGTGCTCAAGGAACATGTCATCTGCATCCAAAAGTGCTCAAGGAACATGTCATCTGCATCCAAAAGTGCTCAAGGAACATGTCATCTGCATCCAATAGTGCTCAAGGAACATGTCATCTGCATCCAAAAGTGCTCAAGGAACATGTCATCTGCATCCAAAAGTGCTCAAGGAACATGTCATCTGCATCCAAAAGTGCTCAAGGAACATGTCATCTGCATCCAAAAGTGCTCAAGGAACATGTCATCTGCATCCAAAAGTGCTCAAGAAACATGTCATCTGCATCCAAAAGTATGGGTAAATATACTGTGCATGTACTTATTTCAGCACATCAAAACTTCAGGGGAAAAAGGACAACCCTGGGCACATTGACATATTAGCGTAATCAAAAATGAGAGCACTTTACACAATCTACTACAGATTTGGCACACTCTAAACCACACTAACTCTGCTAAAATATGAATACTGCTAAAATAAGTACATGTACAGTATTGGCATGACAGAGTACAATATCTATCTACAACTGATGGCTTAATTGACAGACTAAGACAGACATAACTTACAGACAGACTGACTTAAATGACAGACAGATAGATTTAACTGAAAGACAGACTAACAAAATGACATAGAAATAATTAAACAAAGTGACCCCTAAAGACAACTGCTTTGCAGGCGATACAATAAAATGGGAATGAAATAATCAGATGTAACGCACATGATTCTAACGTTATGTACATGGAGCGGCAAATATGTCACTACAATTATGTCACAGCTGTATAATACATGTACGAGTGAGTTAAATATGTAAATCTCTATTAACTAGATAGTAAATATTGTATGGTGCCATGAACCACAGCCTATAAACCAAAACAATTATAATAGATGCATTTAAAACAATTGATGCCAGTATATCAATTAAACGTACCTATATCCTTAAGAAGTTATGCTACAGATTTAAACAAAATTGTATATGGAATTTTTAGAAATGCAGACTTATTATTCATTAAGTTTGAGAGTTTCTTAGAAACTAAATAAACATGATGAAAAAGTCATTGTAGTTTGGGCGATTAAAACGTAGTAAAATTTGTGTACACAACACTATAACAGCATGAGAAATTACTACATTAAATTAAATGTTTTGAACAATAGTACCTTTCTTTACATATGAAACAACACAGAGCACAGAAGATTCCCTTTCTTACTCATCAAATATGAGGAAATAAAGGGTTGAGATTTTGAAGTAGTCCTAAGTGCAAAGTTTCATTAGATAAGTAAATTTGGAAAAAAAATTGGGAAAAAATCCTGGAAATGTGTAAGTAATACTATAAAATATGACTGACTCGTAATACCCTACCAATGATATTTACTTTATACATAAATTTGTCTAGCATCATGTCAGGGCTAAAAATAGAGTCAAAGTTCAGAGTGACATTAATCCACCTGTGTTCTCCTTAAGGCTTCCAATCTTTATATAGTCTATAACTCCAGCATTGCTCTCAGGCCTTGGACATTTTTTGTGTAGAACTATTATGCATTTCCCTGTTTACATCTAAAAAAATAAAAGAAGAAAATTTCGCTAAAATAAAATATCTTCGAGTATGAAAGTTTGTACGAAAAGACAACATGAATGTTTAGTATGATACTATCTTATAGTTATACAATGAACTGGATGTAAATACTTAAATTCGTATACATGTAAGTTGACTGATGGTGAGCTCCTGAACAACTATCAGAAACTACATGTATATGTCTTGTTAGATTAGAGTGCTACCTGCTTAATATAAACTTTCTAAATAAGACCAGTTCTTTGGTGCATGACCTTATATTGTTGTAGAGTATTATAGGCTTAAAGTATAAGAACATCCCTGCTTCAAAGCCCACAACGTATCATTCATACCTCATATATTGTGTCTACTAAGCTCATAAAAGTCAAATATCTATTCATAATACTGGACTGATCAACTGACAGCTGTATATCAAAGACACATAATTAGAGCAAAGAAGTTTTTGTACTCAAGTATTCCTGAAATAACGATTAGTAATGACCTACATTTTGTTCGCCAGGTGGCTTGCCGAACTTTCCCGCCATTTTGTTGATAAGAGCTTGGACTTTAGGATTGTTCTGGTACTTCATCATATTCTGTGGATTTGCACTAATGTCCTGGAATGCTGCAGCTACTTCTGGGTCCTACAATACAAATACATGTACCTTAGATTTGATTCCATTTGCAAATTGAAATATGATTTCCGAGATCCATTTTTGTTTATCTTTCTACATGTACAGTGATCCGGAAGGCAAACTACTTGGACTTCAATGGGCAATTCTCAAAAATTATGGGCCATCTTTCCTCACAAGAGGGCCATTCCAAAAATGATCAAGCTTTTTATAATACACCAGATGTTAGCACATTTTTTTAGTTGTGAAATTCCCAATTTTACCATTTCCAATGAATTACCGGTATTTACAATACATTTTTTTTTGTATATATCACAGAACAGCCAAGACCAAAGTTTCAGCCACCTATTTTCAGCTTTGTTGATACATTTATTAGGGAAGGGGGGTGGGGGTGATTGCAATTGAGAGGGTTAGGGTTAACCCTAACCCTAACCCTGACATTTATTTTATTACTTCAGTTTGTACCCATTGACTGACCACTTAAAATGACATGATAATTTCATGGACGAACACATACACAAGTACCTTTATGTAGATAAGATAGGTAAGTAGATATTGGAGATATAAATCTCAGGTGCAGAACAAGGATAAAAAAAGAATTAATATTGTATCAAAATAGCAAAGAACCTTTTGGGTGAGCGAAGCAATTGTCGGTGAACAGAAGAATTTTGTGCTTCTGACTGGCCATGTACAGTAAGCTGTGATCCACAAGTTACTCACTACTGCTACTGGTGTAGATCTACTTTACAACGTAAATACGAGTACAGAACTTTTAGATAGATTTAAAAAAAGTTTCTACTGCATACAGTTCCATAGATTTTGCTTAAACCAGGAACTTTGACCAAAATCTTTAAGTAGGTCAAAGTCCAAGGTCAAGGTCACAAGGTCAAATGTTACGGCATAAATTGAAAGGTCTTGTGATGGGCAAGCTTCATGTATAATATAAAGTTTCTACTGCATATAGTTCCTTAGATTTTGCCTCAACCAGAAACTTTAACCAAAATGTTGACGGCAGATGGACAGACAGACGGACGGACGGATGGACAGACGGATATCGTCAATCTATAGACCGGAATTGCTTTGCAATCCGGCCAAAAATGGACTCCGTAGAATAATGCGCACCAGGGCGCGTGGCCTTCCCAATCTCTGAAAGTATGTGTCAATCTATCTATGGATAAAGCAGTCAATGCAATGTATCTTATTTACCAACGAGTAGATCTGAGGATCTAATGATCAGTCAAATATTCCACTATTGTGAAAACACACAATACACTATTTTTTATGATACAACCTTCTATGATGCTTATCTAAATCATACTACAAATAGACATTGCAGAAAAACAAAAACTTACTGAGAAAGCTTGTACTATTTCTGGATCATTCAATAGACCTGCCAAATCAGGCATTCCTCCTGCCCCTGCCCCTCCTGGCATACCACCTGGCATTCCCCCTGGCATTCCACCTGGCATTCCTCCTGGCATACCACCTGGCATTCCCCCTGAAAAATTGGGAATGTGAGCATGAAATACATGTAGTACATTTGCTCTACCTAAAAGATATCTTGAACATGTAACTAGACTTTGTGTGTGCCTCTGACCCTAAATATTTGATGTTGACATTGGGAGATGACCTTGATCCTCTTTGGGTGTTGGGTCTCATAATTGTTACTTCCCCTCAGCAAGATTTTTTAGTTTTCCTTTGGAAGCCAATAACATATATTTAAAGGCAAAAATGAATATGCAGTATACTTTAAATGTGGAAATCTATGCGTGGAGGTAATTTTTGAGTATCTCACAAATCAAGGGACTTCGTGAAAATTTCCCAGGTATAAAATAAAGGTAACATTGTGACTTCATGAAAGCCTAGTATAAAAGGCCAGGCTCTAAGTATAAGATATATACATTGTATGTATCTTCATGCGACTGTTAGGCCATGTAAAATTAATGATATATTTCTCAGATAACTGGATCTAAAAAAGTAGCAAAGTATGTAGGGTTTCCATTTTTGTTTTTGTCATCAAGAGTATTCTTATTACTTATGTATGGCAACATAAATAAATCTTATACTCAGTCTCCCCCCCCCCCCCATTCCCTCCTTTTTCTTCATAAAAAAACTATCTGTGCTAGTCTTGACAGGTGTTGTTGCTTGCATCTTGTTTAAATCCAGTTCAAATCAAATCCTTATGTTTCTATTGGTGTATGCACGCTATACGACCCCTCCTTTCTTGGTGCATATACATGTATCTTCGAAGTCTTGTCTAGATGAAGCTGAATCAAATTGCATTTATAAATCGAATGAAGTGTTCAGAACAAATTGGTAGGCAATAACCACTGTCTGATGAATTATGTACATGCAAAGATTTAATTACATTTCTCTTATGGTCGTCGTCGGTCCGAGCTTACTTTTTACAGCGTGAACGTCATCATCAATAGTTTGGGAAATATAACAATGAATACTTGATATTGTTTGGCATAAATATTTACAACAATAAAGAAAAGTATACAAACTTTCAATACTACATGTAGATGTACATGTGTGTATCAAACACTCGGATAGCCCTTGGCCATAGAAGTGTCAGCGACACGTGGTCAGTTTATATTCATACAATTCTTTTTTAAATTAACTGATTTACAAGGCTCCTGAATAAAGTCGTCTTACAATTGCAGATTACCCGTAATCATAAATATCGAACGTAGTGATTATACATGTATCATTTATCGGGTACCGCTTTGAGTCCTGGGCAATTTTATAGGACAACTTATTTCCTTTTACATGTTCAATGAAATAAATGGATATTTCGTTTTTAATAAACGAGTGAAGATGAGACACGGCAGATATATTTTCTGAAGTTGCAATAGAAACATCATGTCGGCGGCAAATTGTAGCATGTGGCAATGTCTTAGAAACAAACATTTAATTTTACATGGCTTTAATAGGTTGGGAAAAGTATCTTGAAAAAGATAAACTTTTACCTGGGAATCCTGGGAGGCCGCCGGGGAATCCCCCGGGAAACCCTCCTGCTCCTGGACTACTACTGCCGGGATTCTGAAAATATAAAAATTCATATGCAATTACTTTGGTAGATTCTTTTTTTTCATACCCACATATATGTTACAGAGCAGGCCCATGAGGTACGGCTATGTGAACTGCATTTGTATCACATATCATGTAACAGCTGTATCACATATCATGATGTCATTATTCGATTGTTAATGTTACTGTTATGTTATGAAATCAGCCCACAAAACAAACAAACTAGCAGCGACATGGCAATAAAACATCTTGTAGAATAAACCATTTTCGGGGGCACCAAATTTCGAATATCGCAATATTTTGACGATTAGATCAACTTGACATTTTTCAAATTTCGTCTTTTCTATTTCAATTTTGACTTTGACCTTTAGGTATGAGGAGATCAAAGCACTGAAGGTACTGAGAGCGAATAGCTAAATATCAGAATATGTATCATTTATGCTGTATGTCAACAAACTTTCCTTCGTAGACAAGTTTATGCAAGTATAGAATAATACTGAAATGCAAATCTATATCTCGCCCTCTCTTAACTTCATATCAGGGACGGACGTATGTAAACATGCCTTATCAGATGTTCAATTTTCGGTCCAATAGAAAAAGGACAGGGAATTGGATCAGTACAGCTATTTAGAATTAGTTAGTATCAGGTACATGTACATCGTATACGACCCGTAATGCTTTGGCCCCTCCCTCGTCAATGAAATAAACGCGTATCCACGAATGTACATTGTTCTATTTATCGTGTTTACACGTTTATATTCCTGTCCATTTTTAAAAGCAGATAGTGTTCATCTCACTATATAACCATGCGCTTCTACATAACAAAACAGCTTGATTCTAATTACATCATTTATACATAGAAGCAGCATCGGCCCTTCACTATCTCCAGCAGAAGAAGATTGAAAGATTTAATACGTCACGATGCTGAAAACCCTGTGATTTGATTGGTTTGTGCTTCAAATTATACATGTACGGAATCGGGGCTCTCTAGCGTGAAAAAAATCAAGTGATCACTTAGAGCTATTCGCTCAAAAAACCCTCATTCATAGTCTTCTTCGGAAAATACATTGGTTGCAACCTCAGGGTAAGCCTCAGGTTTTACATGATTTTGAGACCCCTCAGGTGGAATTGATGCATCTTTTGTAAAAAACCACGAGAGAGTCTTATCATAAATTAAACATTAAATTGCACAATAAGAAAAGGTACACATTACCTAACTTCTTTGATTTTACAATGCAGACAGAAAACAGCTGAATGCTTCATGTGTATTTACAAAGTAAGTAAGGAGAAAATTTACTGTTTGTAAGCATCAATATACAGTAAGAATACTCACACTTGCTAGCCTCTGAACAAGTACTCTGCTGAGTAATATAGGGAAAAGTATTTCAGCAATACTTTAGTAGATAGGAAATGCAAAAGCTTTAAACCTTTACTAACTTACTGATTTTTGTCTTTCATATTCCTCCTTTGCTTTCCTCACTCTTTCTTTTCTGGCTTTTAATTCTTTCTCCTCAGCTTTTCTCTCATACTTTCTTTTGTGCTCCATAATTTTCTTGGCCTACAATAGAACATTTGCCTAAAAATGCTATTGATGTGAAAATCTATATGTGCATAAGCAGTCAAGAATATTTACTATAAAAGAAGAATTTATTTATTTCATAGAATAAAATGACATGAAAAATTTTACTATCAATGAACTGAACACTATCGGAGGCTTACTATCGATTAATTACATGTATCTGAACCATCGAAATTTAAACAATCTTGTTCAAAACCAGTGAAATAGCACTCATGTTTCATAGAATAAAATGAGAATTTGAATAATATCACTCCATCACTTTACATTATCATATTACGAAAACAAGTTAAAAGTCATATTTGTAAAACATTAATGCCCCCCTACCCCTTCTGTGATTAAAGTCTGTCACAACTTTATACTTGCATTGATACAACCTATGGGGGTATAAAGTAACAGTTTCATTTCAATATGTAACTCCACTCAAGAGATATTGAACAGAAACCCTGAAGTTTTGGTATTTTTCAAAGTGCAAGGGGCATAACTCTGTCCAAATTTTTTTGATCGGACCTAAATATGAACTTGACCTAGATTTCATTTGATGTGTCTGTATACAAAATTTCATTTTTATATGTAACTCCACTCAAGAGATATTGAACGGAAACCCTGAAATTTTGGTATTTTTCGAAGTGCAAGGGGCATAACTCTGTCCAAATTTTGTTGATTGGACCCAAATAAGAACTTGACCTAGATTGTCATTTGATGTATCCATATACAAAATTTCATTTCAATATGTAACTCCACTCAAGAGATATTGAACGGAAACCCTGAAATTTTGGTATTTTTCGAAGTGCAAGGGGCATAACTCTGTCAAAATTTGTTGATTGGACCCAAATAAGAACTTGACCTAGATTTTCATTTGATGTATCCGTATACAAAATTTCATTTCAATATGTAACTCCACTCAAGAGATATTGAACGGAAACCCTGAAATTTTGGTATTTTTCGAATTGCAAGGGGCATAACTCTGTCAAAATTTTTTCGATCTGACCTTTATACGAACTTGACCTGGATTTTCATTTGATGTGTCTGTATACAAAATTTCATTACAATATGTAACTCCATTCAAGAGATATTGAACGGAAACCCTGAAATTTTGGTATTTTTCGAAATGCAAGGGGCATAACTCTGTCAAAATTTTGTTGATCGGACCCAAATATGAGCTTGACCTAGATTTTCATTTGATGTGTCTGTATACAAAATTTCATTTCAATATGTAACTCCATTCAAGAGATATTGAACGGAAACCCTGAAATTTTGGTATTTTTCGAAATGCAAGGGGCATAACTCTGTCAAAATTTTGTTGATCGGACCCAAATATGAACTTGACCTAGATTTTTGTTTGATGTGTCTGTATACAAAATTTCATTTCAATATGTGAATCCATTCCAGAGATATTGAACGGAAACTGATGTCGCGGACCGACCGACAGACCGACCGACCGACCGACCAACCGACAGCGGCAAACCTATATGTCCCCTCTTCTTCGAAGGGGGGCATAATAACATTCCTTTTTTGTTACTGAAATTAGATGGGGCTTTCTTGATACATGTATGCAAACAAAAAGGTTATTTTTGAATAGGTTTAAAACCATTTAATAACATTTGACATGGTAGAGTACAAATCAGAACTTACATTAGGTGTAACATCATGTAGCCACTCATTCGCTAGGTCATCAAAGTCCAGTCTACATGCCATTGTAAGATCATGATACGAGTCTTCCCAGTTTCCTAACATTCTGTTTTAATATAAAGATTGCATATAATAGTGAAACAAGGACGGGGTATTTTGAAAATCATAATCCAAGAAATGAACTTAGACTAGACTGTTCAAGAAAATTTCTTGACGTAATACTTTTAGTACAAAATAGTTCTTCAACTCAATAAATGCTCTTCATTCATTCATTTCAGCAAAAAAGAAACACTACTGTTCAAAAGCAGATATTTTGCCTGATGCATGCTTCACTGTAAATTTGTGACCTTAATTTTGATGGTGTGTAGAGTATCATCACCCCTGCAAGTTTAATGATGTCTGAAAAGCAGATCAAGCCAAGGTGAACAAATAAATAGACAAAAAGAACCCTTTTTTCTGCCCTTGCATTGAAAATACACAAAACTTATTACTTAGTACAGTATATTTAATTAACATCTGAAAATGCAGACTTACTGATTTGCTCTACCTCTCCATTTATATGGCTGGGCGGAATCAGGATTTAACTTAATGGCTTTTGTACAATCATGTATAGCTTTACTTGGCTTCTTTAACTTTATAAATACACTGAAAATATTCAATAACATAAATGAAAAGACTTGCATGTATAAATGAAATGACTGACTTGAATATTATCATAAGTCAAATGTGATTCATCAAAATTCATTCTTTTATACAGGCAAAGACTTTACTGCAGATGATCATGATTTCTACAGAATTCAGTCATAAAATTTAACGACCTTTAAAAGAATTCAAAATATATTACTTTTCATTAAAACAGACAAATGATGAACAACAAGTATGATATGCTCTTAGATAAATCTTATGTAGATATGCTAATCTATTCTTCATACAAGCCAAATTTAATCATCTTAGTTCAAAGAATGAAACTTGTAGTGAAATTCCATAACTTTTAAGCCCTAATGTTAAGTTGTATGTCCTCAGTGATCAATTCTACGACTTTTAATGAACTGTACAAACTATTAGCTTATTAAGTAAATGTACCATTAGCTTATCCCAATACTACAGCTTACACACTTTGTAATTGGTTATGACAAAATGCTATAACCATACTGCACCTTTAATTATAAAACAATTCACCTTGCACATTTTATGATTGAACATTATTCCTTGCACGTTTTATAATATAAAACTACACATGTACCTTGCATGTTTTGTTTCATAACACTTTACCTTGCACATTTTATCTTATAACACTTTACCTTGCATATTTTATTTTATAACACTATACCTTGCACGTTTTATAACATAACACTATACCTTTAACATTTCATTGAATAACACTATACAAATGTACCTTGCACGTTTTATAACATAACAGTTTATTGAATAACACTCTACCTTGCACGTTTTGCGTAGAGTAAAGCTGAGTGTGGATTAATTTTAATGGCCTCTGTAAATAGCTTGATGGCGTCATCATGATTACCTTCAAAACAAATACAATTCATACACTACATGTACATGCTATTTGTAAAACTGTATTTGGTCCTAACTAAAACAAGAACAGCACACCATCACATGACAAACACTTTTGATATATTTTTCAATCACTTAATTATCAAGTTACTTTTCTATATGATGAAATACAAATGTATGCGACAAATTTTCTGAACACGGATACATATACATAATTTTCTCACCTATGTCAAATATATTTCAATACATGCAATACATGTATACACATAATTCATTTGTCATATTATTTACAATTTACTTGAAGCTGCAATACAAAGCTACATGTAAAAATAAAAACACAAAACAAACCAAACAGCAGTGTATTCTGCTGCACACAGCGTACCTTCAGACATGGCTGACATTGCCTCGTTTCTTTTCTCATCAGCTGAGTCCATCATCTCCTCTGTCACTTCCTTGCTTTCATCTCCATCTTCCGGCATTTCACTGTCATTATCAGTAATAATACCTGACTGATCTAGCTGGGACTCTATAAAATACAATACAGACAAATAATAGTGAAAGATAACCATACACGAATACTTTATATATATTTTTTTCTAATTACATGTATGTACAACAGTGCCTAAAATGAAACAATATACATGTACCTGTACATCTACCATGACATTCTATTTAGAGCTGCAACCTTGACCTGATAGTGATAATGACTACAATTACCTGTGACCTTGACCCCTGACCTTGAGAATTAACAGGATTCTTCCTCCTAAAATGATGATCTGAAGACCTTTAGTTGATGGTTTAGCCTGTATTCTTCCCAAAATGGTTAAAGCATGTGCGGCTGTAACCAAAATTCTTCCTTTGTCATGGTGATTCTTTGCGGTAAGTTTGAAGATACAATGAATAATGACTTCATTCATATTCAACCAACAGATTGCAGAACAGATGGTCTATGATGAACCATTCATCCAAGTAAAACTTATCATTACCATGACACATGCTGTTCTCGCATACTATAACAAGGATCCCATCTAAATACCAAGGTTGGCAAACTTACCAGAATCTTAGTTATTGATTAAAAAATCCATTCCAACATACACATGCATTTCTGTTTCATAACTTTATGTGAGAATTCCAACATCATAGTTGAGTACTTTATTCATTTTGATTTTTTTTTATTGGTTTGCCATTACTGTTTTTTAAGAAACCACTTTTTTATACAACAGGTTAAAAGTAGTCTGTCTTTGTTAAGATCTAGATTATTCTGAGACTCTCCTTACTCTATTTTGAACAATTCTGAGTCACCTAAGTTGTACCGTAAATTTCAATCTCCAGAACTTACCTATATCACTTTCTTCACTCTCAGGTTCGGGTTCTGGTTCGGGTTCGGGCTCAGGTTCAGGTTTACTTTCGGCCTGTGGCTCTGGTTTCTAGGTGAGATAACATTTATTTCATTTGATATCAAATAATGCCCATTTACAAATATCTTAATGATAACATTGTAAAAAAGTGAATTTCTACGACAAATTGATAAACACAATTTGAATTGTTTGGTATGATAATTGCTTAATTTTCCTTCAAAATTAATTACTGTAAATTGCTTTATTTTCGTCAGTACCAATTTTCGTCAATTCTTTTAAAATGACCAATTCGTCCAGTACGTAAATTTGTCATCCAAGGGTCCCTAAAATGTAAATTCGTCTGCTCAAATGAAAACTTAACATTTAGATCTGCTGTCAAATAGTCAAATCTGTCGTATGTGTTTGTTTTCATTGTTTGTTTAACAATAATCGGTAAACATACGATTAGACATGTATATCACCTACCATGTTGTGAAAACATATTATTTAGTAATTAGAAGTACATTATGTGCGACCTTGTGTTCATATTCAGTTTTCATTGATTTGTCATTTGCGTGTCATAATAACAGTATTTAACAATATCTTAAAAGTCGGAACCTTCTGCTTCTTCCCCTTCATCCGCAGTGCTCCCGGTTTATATTTAAGTTTACCAAGAGACTGATTCATTTTTTCCTTACTACAATTTACTTTTTCTCAGGAGTATTTATATTCGTCAGTACGTAATTTCGTCAAGGAAGGCACTGACGAAAATGACGAATATTGGTATCTGACGAATAAAAACCAATTTACAGTACTCATGTTCCTACTACATTCTCTTACAATTGTTTACATGTATATCAAAGTTAGTTTATATGGTCTGAACATTTGTACATATCTTACCACTATAAAATCTTAGCCAAAACTTTATAGTGCACCTTCTAAACTATTTTAGAGAAAATAAAAATTTCTCTTACAAAGGCTCAACAGTAATAGTTTACATGTATATCTTAGTTCCCATGTCCCTTTGTACATATCTAACCACTATTAAATCTTAGCCCAAACTTAATATTACACCTTCTTTGCTTGTTTAGAGAAAATACAACCAGTGTGAGCTTGTTACTAAGTGTCATCTATATTAATACCTCTTCTGGCTTCTGCTCAGGCTCTTTTTTTGGCTCTGGTGCTGGGGGAATTTTTCCTCCCATACTGTGGATAAGAATAACAATATATATATAAATTTCCGTTAGGTGAACAATTGAATGAGGTTGGAATGAAAAATATCAGATATTAGTATAAAAATATGGACTTTGGGTGAGGTTAATACTAGGCTGGGTATTGGTAGAACATTTTTGATCCAATAGGATGGGATAAGACACATTATATACAGTGGAAAGGCGATACACAATATATTGGTTTTTGAAAACATTTTTGACAGTTGTTCAGAGAAAGACTTTCCTATTAGAATAAGAAGTCATACAGATTTCGTTTTAATGTCATTTTTACATCATTTTAAACTCTGATATTGATTTATATGTAACTTCCATATTCAATGCTTTGGCAAGCTTCATGTTGACAGGTGCAATACACACTCAGATATGTCCTTGGGACCATTTTTAAGAATCAAAGTCCAATAACCTTGACTTTGACCTTTTGATTCCAAAATCAATAGGGTACATCCCTGACCCACTGTGAACATTCCTGGCAGGTTTCAAATTATGCACAATACACACAAATTTATGATCCAGAAACCTTTGCAATTATGAAATTCCTATGACCTTGACTATTGGATCCAAAAATCAATAGGGAGCATTCTTGACCGATTGGAAACATTCCTGTTTAGTTTCGAGTGATAAGGTGCAATACACACTCAGTTGTAATCCAGAAACCCTTTTCAAATAACCAAAGTCACATAACCTTGATCCCAAATCTTTGACAAATGTTGAATATTCCAGGTAAGTTGCAATACACAGTCAATTTTCAATATTTAAGGCCTATGACCTTGACCTTTGACCTCAAAATGATTAGGTACATTCTTGACTAATGGCAAGTGTATGAAGTTTCATTGCAACAGCACTTTACATAATTTTTCTCTCATACCCGCGTATGTGTTACAGAGTAGGCCCATGAAATACAGCTATGTGAGCTACTTCTGTATCACATATCACGTGACAGCTATATCACATATCACGTGACGCTATTGTTTCGATTGTTTACGTTATTGTGACGTCATGATTTCAGCCCGCAAAACAAACAAGCTAGCGGCGACGTCGCAATAAAACATCGATTTTAAAAACATTTTTCAATGTACTCTTGCGTTTTATTTTGAAAAGCCTAATATTCGTAGTTTATTCTTATAGAATAAACCCTTTTCGGGGGTGCTGAATTCGAATATCGCAAAATTTTCGCGAATAGATCAACTTGACATTTTAAAAATTTCGTCCCTTTTCTTTCAGTTTTGTTTTGACCCTTAGATATGAGAGAAAAATACTCTTTCATGTTCTTCTATGAAAGATACATCGTTTCCACCCTCGGGGTCTCAAAATTTTGCAAAACCCTCGGCAAGCCTCGGGTTTTACTTGATTTTGAGACCCCTCGGGTGGAACCGATGTATCTTTCATAGAAGACCATGAAAGAGTCTTATAATAACGTTATCATATGGTCCAGAAACCAATTGTTGATGCCTACCTACCCATATTACATAAAATGAAGAGTTTTGCAACTCAGATAAAAAATTTACTGATATAATGGATATTCTTGGGAAAAAGTATGTTGTATAAATGAAAGGCACTTAATTAAAAAATATTTATTTCTGAAGATTATTGAGTATTTTCTGGCAAAACATATACTACCTTTCAATCCAATCAGCAAAGAATTTTAGCTCATTCATGTGTAATACAGCTGGATCTTTCTTACATAGCTTTACAAACTCCTTCAGGAGACCAAGCTGAGCCATGACTTCAGCCATTGTGACGGCACTCTAATCTGTGGAAATAATACAAAAATCAAAATATTGCTACATTATGAAACTGTAAAGACAATACAAAGAATGTGCTAATAAAGTACATATAAGCCCAACCAAATATTAGCAATTAAAGGGCAGATATAGGCCAATTGACAGACTTGTGTAATCATCAAATGTGTAATCATGACCTAGCACATTTACCGGGCATACTTCATTTTCATCATAATCTATATAAAATATTCAATCATCAAAGCTCTCTGACCTTGACTTTTGGAGTCCAAAATCAATAGGGGTATCTTTGACTCACAGTTAGTAGGTGTTTGAAATTCATTGCAATAGCAATTAAGATATTGGACTTATAATCGTGGAACCAATTTTTGTGGATCACCCATCTCTGATTGCAAACAAGGCATAGGCAGTACTGACTTGCAAGTTGCAATATTTACATATGAACTGTGTTTCCCTTATATGTAAGTATAAACAGAGCTCTTGCTTTGCATTTTCCACTGTAGGTAAATGTGATAAGTATAAGATGTCACATGAAAAGTAAAGTGGTCCAGTGTTGGCAACCATATGAATACATAAATATAAGAATTATTTTTCAGTTTTTTTACTTTGCGTTGGTGTATGCAGGCAGTTGGTCATGGAATAAATTCTGAGTAGCATTGCAGCACTTTGTGCTGCACAGAATTTATTCAATGACCAACTGCCTGCATACACCAATGCAAAGCAAAAACTGAAAAACAATCCCTAAATATAACCTTGCCATCATTACTATTTTATGATGCAATATTGCATTGAAGCAAAGACATTGCCTGTGCATTAATTACAGGAATGGAAATTAGCGGTGGTCCATTCTCCCAAGGCAACAAAGTATACTATCAGGCGAATTGTTTTATGTCCTAAATCGCCCCTTTGGCCAGTAAATGCTTATGTACAAACATTTGTCTGACAGCGTCAATTTCCTACTCTCAATTAGGCAAAAAAAAAATGTTTGTTTCCTATTATCTGAGTGACCATCAATAATTTTTTTGGCCAAATGCCCCAAACTGCCTTGACAGAATCGACATTCCTAAAAATTTCTTAAAGTTATACATCCCAGACTCGTCTTTGTACGAGTCCCATGGCCTTTTAATTTCCTTTCAGATGAGCCGTGATCAATTATGTACGCCTCTTTTTATAAATTACTACAGTGAGTAGTAGTTTACACCTGGCCAATAGGTAGATTTAATCCGTTTCACATGAGTGACTGAATGTTGAGAGCTATAAAGGATTAAAAGGATTGTCGTCTCATGTTACCTGTATGATATATTATAACTGGACATTTAAGTTTGAAGAAGTGAGAAGAGCAGACAATTTTTTTCAGATAAAGACTATTTATAGTATATATGTCTTCTGCAACCCGGACAAGCGTGGATTTCTTTGGGGGGGGGGAACCAAAACCCCAAAACTCTTCATTTCTAGTTTTAATCAATTTTATTTAAAAAAATCCCCCCCATATAAAAAATCATACAAGGTCCGTTTATCTTGCATTTATATCGCTTTACACTTCTTCGCCGTCCTTCGTGGCTGCATACATGTTGAACCATAAGCAATTCATGGGAACGCCTCCGAGCTAGTCTTTCTTTGCCAGACTTGCTAGTTCAAAATGGTCCGATGGTCAGATGTGTTTTGCATACACTGTAAATGCATGGTAAATGGACCTTCTATTATGTTTTATTGATTTTTGCTAAATTACATTTCTTTGCATGAAGTCTATGCGATTGTGAACACCCAACCTATTTTAAAAAGTGCTGATTTTATTGATTGAATCAGGCTGTGGTCATTTTCGTTTCACAACTTCAGTCAAGATAAGGAAAGTGTGAAGCACAGGAGTCTGACACACTATTCATCGATCCCCCGTGGGCCAAACAACCCCTCGAGAGTCAAACACCTATAAAGCAAGAGAAGGATACCGATGCATTTTTCATTCAAAAGTCGCTATTAAAGTTCTGACACTGATTTAAACAATAAAAATTCTGCATTCACAAATGACACCCTGATTTTCTAAAAGTTCCATCTTTTTTCTCAAAGCTGACACCAATGAATTCTCCTTATATTCTTGTAGCGAAGCAAGCAAGCTTTAATGGTAACACAGCGAAGATTAATCTACAATTTGATCTAAGTGGGTCCTATGTACCAGATGAAATTTGAAAAATAGGTCTCGAGCCAAAACAATGGATCCCAGCAGAATTTTAAGGGTCCCAAGTACTATAAACCATCTTTTTTTGCAGCGTCTTAAATTCGCTAATACAAGTGATATGAATGGTTTGTGGCGTTTGTTGTCCGCGAGATTGTTATGTTCCAGAAAAAAAATTATTAGAAATAAAATGTCTATCTCAAAAACTTCATTCTAATAGTCAAATTTGCAGAATTAAGTAGTTTATTGTGTATTTAGTTGCTTTACTTACGCAAGGGAGGCTTTGTGTATAGTAAAACATTAAATCTAAATTTATATGGTGTACGATGACGGTACTTACTACACTAAGTGTGAATTAAACGATTTGAATTGATTGATTCATATTATCCTACAAAGTTTAACATGGAGGAGTTTTTCATATATATGTTGTATATATAACATGTACATCTGAATCCAAATGTTAAGAAGTTAGACTCGCATCGGACCGCATGAAACTTTCATATGGAAAAATTTTTCTCATACTATACTACGGACATGATGAACCTTCTGTAATGTTTAAAAGAGCGGACAAAACACGAGACATAAAACATGATATACGGCTGATACACTTCCAGTTTCTCAGCTTTGAAAGTTTTATGTAAACCATGAAGTAAAGGGGACGCTTTATACGAAAAGTTGTTGAAAAGTCCTGGGCAATTCTTAATGCGTCAGATATGCAGGACGCAGAGTTGGGTTAATCCCTGATACATAAACAGGGATTTTTTTAGGAGTTCTCCAGGGCCGAAATTTGGCCCCATTCCCAATGCTGAACCGCAGGCATTTTATCCAATTTCTGAGTTTAAAATTCCCAATTTGAAAAAAAAAAAAATTAAATTCCAATAAACAAAGTGTAAAATCCTTTGAAATTACTGAAAATATATTTGTAATTATATCTGTCTTGTGATGTACACTATCTGAAATATAATATTCTTGGTACTACATTATCTATGTCTATCTTCATTAGTAGCAAATGTCAGAAGATCTTTTTGCTTGTTTTCTCAATTCATTTGTATAATTTTTTTCCCAATTTTAACCAAATGTCGATAATTACCACATTGCTCGTTCATGCAATGAGATGCCAAACTAACTTATTCTGTGACTTTTCTTATACAAGAGTCAAGACCGCTAGCTAACAAGAAAAACGCAAGTGTTGGGCAATACTTACCTATACAGAGTTACATTACAATTCTTGCCAGATTGATAACATTTCTAGGGCTTTGCCATAATTCATATTATTAATTGACCCCCCGGAATTAATGAATAGTGTGTCAGACACCCGTGGTGTGAAGCGATCTACACATTCGTGTGCCACGGAGACCATCACTGACATGCCTATGCATTAAGCATAACTGCGGTCCAGTTGTTTTGGACGGCAAGATGAGTACTTTTCCCGCAATATGACGTCAAGGACAATAAATTTTTAACTGTGATGTAACAAGAGTTGGTACTTACGTCCACAAAATGGTAGTAACGCAGTTATGTGAACAGGTTGGGGAAAACTTCAAATGGAGCTATTATATCTTGATCGGGCTATAATAGCTAGATCAAGCTATTGCCTACTTATATTTTTCAGTACAAAATTAAACTAAAATGAGAATTTTTGAAAAATGTATACTGATTCCATTTGTAATCGATATATATTAAAACTTTTAACAAGAAACCTATATTCAAATAAGGACCGATGATGAGCAACAAGATTCTAAAAATATGAAAACTTTGAGGTTCTTAATCTCCTTATCTCTTGACATTTCTACTGGGGTTTCTATATAAAAATTGTAGTATTATATCAGTACTAGTGCGACTTATAAACAAAATTTTAAGACAATAAATTTTTCATTTTTTTCTTAAGAAAAAAATAGTTTTATGATAGCTACATGGAGCTATTATAGCCCAATCGAACTATTATAGCTCGATCTGAAGTATTCCCCAACCTGGTGAAAAAGGCTTTTTGCATGTAATAAGCGAGAAACAGTGCATTTTGTTGTAAAAAACTCAAACAAGTGGATCCAACGGGTCCTGCCAGGTCAAGAATTTCGGTGCGAAAAAAAATCGTCAATTCATCCTTTTTTTTGACAAATTCCAGTCTCTTCAACCAAAAGATAAGTCATCCAGTCCTCCTGTCCCTCAAAAATCCCCTCTAGCCCTGGTTTCACCTCTGTGTGCATGACCAGAGGAAAATCGGAAGAGAAGAAGAGGTGAAACCAGGCTTAGAGGGGATCTTTTAGGGGCAGGAGGACTGGGTGAATTATTTTTTGGTTGAATTTGTCAAAAAAAAAAGGACAACTTGCCAAAATTTTTTTCGCACCGAAATTCTCAAGTTTTGCCTATGCATAGCAGTCAGACCGAAGACGAAAAAACAGATAACACCGTCGTATGTCTGCAAGTCGGACTACTCTATTAGGGAAACAAATCAGCCCATTGTTAACTGTTCATCATAAAGTGAAAGTAGAGATGTACAGACAAGTTCGGGGATGTGACCACAAATAAGAAATGACAATGCATGCAAAACCTTTACCTGCAATCGACTACAAAAATTGAATTATAACAAAGCTATTTATCTTCAGTGTTGTGCGCCTTTCTGACGTCTTTTCTCTGTACAAAAACGATTAACTTTAGCATGCACGCCGAAGGTTCGAGAACGTCCTTGACCTTCCCAAATCGTAAATCGCTTATATCAAAAATAAATGTTTGACCGAATTATTTTCCAGTCATCCGAGTACAATCTATAAATTTGATTTACATCGAACAATGACAAAATAGAATTCAAAATTATACATGAACATAGTTAAGTGAAATGCAAAATATTTACAAAATCACTGGATTTTTTTGTAATGTTATAAGCGACAAGCCATGTTAGCCAGAGTTTTCTCCAATAAATGGACCATTCTGAATAGTAAATATTTCCATAAACTAACTCTGTCACTTGATAATAAAAGTCAGAACAAACAATTCATGTGATAATGATTATGTGGATTAATTATGCCAAATGATAGAATTAGATGACACAAAATGATTTTTTTTTTGGGGGGGGGGGGGGGGGAGGGGAGCACAGGTCATTTTTTGTGTACCAAGGGTTTCGTCGCATTCCGCCAGGTGCTTCATTGCAAAGTACCTTGGATTCAGGGGTCCCCAGTTTTGACAGGATTTCTTTTGGTGGCCTTATTAATTTATGTTGTGTCATTCTCTATCTATGTTGGCGTGATGTCACACAAAGGTTCAATAGATCACCTTCTTCATATTTATACTGGTAGACTTGCATTTTTGACACTCTAAGACCTGACATCACTACTTTTTACGCTATTTCTAATTGTGACATTATAAATCAGATATGACGTTTCAGTTAAAAGTTCCATCAAATCTTGTGATGTCAGGTCTTAAAATTATACTATTAATAATTATATTAATAATTAATTATTAATTAATAATAATTAATAATAATATAATTATATTATTAATAATAATATAATAATTATATTATTAATTATACTATTAATAATTATATTATTAATCTTGTGATGTCAGGTCTTAGGATGTGTAAAATACAAGTCAACTGCGATAATGTGAAATTACTGTCTATGAGAGATAAGCGCAGAGAAGGGGGCTGTGTTTTGTTCATAAATATACCTATAGCCAAAATCGTGTAACTCTCCAACACTCCGAAGAGTCTCCCGTTCACCACTTCTATCTCAACCTAAATACATGTTCACGACAATTGACACATCTTCTTCTTCCACAAAAAGTGAAGGGCCGCTACTGCGGCACTCTCTCACTGTGACATCACCAGATAGCCAGATGAATGATTTATTTACCAACCTCTATTGTATTTTTGTCCGGATAAGGCCTTAATCAGTCGTATTACTGCTGAAAAGTTTCAATTCTGGTCGATTTCTACAGCCATGCTCAGTCCTTATTGATTTTAGTGATGTCATGCGAGAAGTATGACGTATGGCATCATAGGAAATGGCTGTGATCACTTGATAGTGTATCATGTGACTTATGCTATTCTCGCTCAAGCACAATTGGACAATTTTAAATAGAACAGAGGAGCAGACCATTTTATCAGATAAGACTGACTATTTTAGAAAGTGGGAAAATAGTCCATTTTCAAAAATAATTTGATTTTATATGCACAGACACCAGACATCGCATCATTTGGCAAAAAATTGAATTGTGACGTCATATTTGATCGCACTGCCTTGATGGGTTGTTATGTTTTCTATTTTGACGTCACAATGAAAGTATTAGTAGAAACTTCAAAATACCTTCTAATTGGCTTAGATGGCAACTACCCTGGTGGCGTAGTGGATAGCACACCCGATTAGCATGCTGGTGAGGACGCTGAAGGCCTCGAATTAGCGCCCCACTCACGCCACATATTTTTGAAGTATATATTGTTCAGCTTTTGTAGGATGCAAGATCCATGAAGACGGTTTCTGCACAGATTTGACTTAACAAAATAAGACAAGCAATTTGAGAGCCTGTGATTGGCCTAGCTCAAATGTTGCCTTCTAAATATTTCTTGAAATACGCATATTAAAAAGACATTGTTGTTCAGGTTTTTTTTTTATTTTGGGGAAGGTGCCTGTGCCTGTCCCATTTGGGAAAATTTACGACATTTTGCTGAAATTGGGAAAATTTCATACAAATTCTCACCAAAGTATAACCCTAAAGTATCATTTATTAACACTTATAATCCATTGATTCGCTTGAACTGAACAAGGGATGAATAAAAGACTTTAAAAAATGCACTTCGAAATAGGAATTTTTGTGCTGACCTCCAGGTTTTGAGTTGTATTTTCTCAGGTGATTTTTTCACAATTCCTCTTTGGGAATTTCAGGGTGATTTTTTGGGAAAAATAGAGGAAATTTGGCATTGGGAAGGGGCCGAAATTCGGCCCCAAAACAAAGAAAAAAAACCCCTGTTGTTTGAACAATTTATAATTGTTAATGGAACAATTTATAATTGTTAAGGCCGTCCTTAAAAATATGTAGATTTGCGGTAACGCGACTCACCATTTTGGAGGTGAGTAGGTAGGTAGGGGAATTTTTTTTTTTTTTAACAAATTTAAAAGACGTGTAGGGGAATTTTTTTTTGTTTGTTTTAATATATGCAATAAACATGAATTTAAGGAATAGACAGATTATTACCTTTAATATTTACATGAAGAGATTTATACAAGCAGTTGCTTGGCCATATTGTAACGCTACAGCCCTGGCAACAGATACTGGACAAAGCGATGGAAAATTGAAAAACCTTGTTTAGTATCTAGCCTACTCATATAAACATTTTTTGAAAGTCTTGTCTACTTTTTCCGGTATTTTGTCCGACACGTCCTCTGTAACAACATCATACACATCAAACCACGTGTCGTTCGGACTAAACTGTCTAATGGCATTGTCGACAACAGTTTGCTTTCCCTTGCTCCCTTTCAAGTTAACAGTGACCGAAAGTGTAACGCGACTGGCACTGCACGCTGCCATCTTTATGCAGCTCTGGAGAAATCCCTCCGTAACTAGAGCACCTCGGTCCACTCCGAAGCGTCTACGCTGCATTGTCATTGGTCAGTTTGGAGAGTAAAAGAAACCCGGTTTCAAAACGATTGAAAAGAAAAAGTCGGATCGGGAATACCGCTGTCTCATTGGTCAGTTTTTATATGGGTAAAAAAAACACGGTAGAAAACGGATGAAAAAAAAAATTCGGATCAAAAACGGACGAAAAAATTTTTCGAGTCGGTACGATTTTGGTGAGTCGGTCGCATTACCGCAAATCTACATAATTTTAAAGACGGCCTAATTGAACAATTTATAATTGATATAATGGTAATTATTATTATAGTACGGACTCTCTAATTTTTGCAGGGATTGCAGACATTCAACCATGCAGTTGTTGCCTGTTCAGAAGAAGTGGAAAGAAGATTTCAAAGTTATGGACAAGGAAATTTGGCCAACCTGCAGCATCCACGCATCCCCACATACTCATAGAGGGGGAGGTAACTCCTGGTGTTACGAAAGATGAGTACAGAAAACGGAGACAGCTTCTACTGCAGTGTGCTGTACAGAATTATCAGGGACCAAGTCGTGTGAAGGACCACCTGATTGTAATCCCCTCAGCTACCAGAGTCTACATGTCTGATATGATTATGTACCCATTCAGGCAAAATACTGAGTTTCATTACTTTAGTGGATTTTTAGAAAGTGACAGTGCATTATTGATAATGAGTAAACATACTGGGGATGGATTAAGGGCAGAATCAGTTCTCTTTGTGCCCAAGCGTACTCCGAACAATGAAAATTGGGAAGTTCGGAAGTCAGGTGCAGAAGGAGCTCATGAAATAACGGGTGTAGAAGAAGCATATAACATATGTGAATTAGACTTGTTTTTAGAACGATATTGCACACAGAAATCTGACTTCGTTGTTTGGTGTGATCAGGATAAAATACCTACGAACAAAACCCTTGGCCCTGTGGTCAAGGATATGATGACACAGAACAATGTAAAACTAGCTCCTATGTCTATAAATGTTCTAATGCATGCAATTAGAGCGATAAAGTCTCCGGCAGAAATTGGTCTGATGAAGAAATCTGTGGAGATAGCTTCGGAGGCCATGACAGAGATCATCAAATCATCCTATCCTGGAGTATGTATTCTGAAACATTTGAAGTAGTACCAAACAATTTGATGTACATGTACAAATGTAGTACCAGTATCAATTATTATGAGGGAACTTTAGTTAAACACTTTCCATATACAAAGACAACAATTATATATTATGTCTCTACCAAACTGTATGATTTTGGACTTGTCTTTAGACCATGACATACTTTTTAAAAAGCTTTAATACCATTTAAAACCGTGGATTGGCTCTACTACTGTTTGGTAGTTTTCAATAAACATATATTTGCTAATGATTTTATTTTGAGAGTGAGAAATGACAATATCATGATTTCTTTTTTGTAATTTTAAACAGGTAAAGGAGTCCTACTTATATGCCAAAATGGAGTTTGAGTGTAGAATCAGAGATGCTCAATTTTTAGCCTACATTCCTGTAGTGGCTGGTAGGTCTTTACCATCAATATCCAAAATGAAACACGGGTAACAGTTTTTTAGCTCACCTCGACGAAGTTGAGTGAGCTTATGCTATAACCCCACGCGTCCGCGTCCGTGTCCGCGTCCGCGTCCGGTTAAGAAGTTTGGGGTAGCTCAGTATCTGACAAAGTCCTATTGCTACAGTAACCAAACTTGCACAAGTGATTCATCTTTGGATGCTGAGGTGAACCCATGCATCGGATGCAAAACATCTGACCTACATTTTCCGCTTGAGTGACTTGGTTAAAAAGTTTGGGGTAGCTCAGTATCTGACAAAGTACTGATGCTACAGTAACCAAACTTGCACAAGTGATTCATCTTTGGATGCTGAGGTGAACCCATGCAACGGATGCAGCATCTGACCTACATTTTCCGCTTGATTGACTTGGTTAAGAAGTTTGGGGTAGCTCAGTATCTGACAAAGTGCTGATGCTACAGTTACCAAACCGGCACAAGTGATTCATCTTTGGATACTGAGGTGAACCCATGCATCGTATGCAGCATCTGACCTACATTTTCCGCTTGAGTGACTTGGTTAAGAAGTTTGGGGTAGCTCAGTATCTGACAAAGTACTGATGCTACAGTAACCAAACTTGCACAAGTGATTCATCTTTGGATGCTGAGGTGAACCCATGCATCGGATGCAGCATCTGACCTACATTTTCCGCTTGAGTGATTTGGATAAGAAGTTTGGGGTAGCTCAGTATCTGACAAAGTACTAATGCTACAGTAACCAAACTTGCACAAGTGATTCATCTTTGGATGCCGAGATGGACCCATGCATCGGATGCAGCATCTGACCTACTTTTTCCACTTGAGTGATTTTGCTTTTAAAA
The DNA here is from genome assembly GCA_033119305.1 of Pinctada imbricata. Classification (NCBI taxonomy): domain Eukaryota; kingdom Metazoa; phylum Mollusca; class Bivalvia; order Pterioida; family Pteriidae; genus Pinctada; species Pinctada imbricata. The sequence continues at coordinate 55,989,200 of VSWD01000006.1, read as the reverse complement.
GCCAATATTGAGCAAAGTATAAGTGCTACATGTACCAAACTTGCATATTGGATGTATCTTTGATCAAACTTTCATAAAATGACCTTGACCTACTTTTTCCGCTTGAGTGATTTTGCCTTTAAAAGCCAATATTGAGCAAAGTATAAGTGCTAGATGTTCCAAACTTGCATATTAGATGTATCTTTGATCAAACTTTCATAAAATGACCTCGACCTACTTTTTCCGCTTGTTTTGCCTTTAAAAGCCAATATTGAGCAAAGTATAAGTGATACATGTACCAAACTTGCATATTGGATGTATCTTTGATCAATCTTTCATAAAATGACCTTGACCTACTTTTTCCGCTTGAGTGATTTTGCTCTATAAAGCCAATATTGAGCAAAGTATAACTGCTACATGTACCAAACTTGCATATTGGATGTATCTTTGATCAAACTTTCATAAAATGACCTTGACCTACTTTTTCGGCTTGAGTGGTTTTGCCTTTAAAAGCCAATATACATATACTAAGAAATATGTTTGAATTGACATTTGCTGTCACGAGGTGAGCTTCGTAATTTGTGATTACCTATGTTTTGTAATTAAATATTAATCTTTTCCTTACCAATTTGTTTTTAGATTTTGAAAATTCAACCCACTGGCTCTTTCAGGAATACTTAATTTCTTTTCTTAATGTATTTCTTATCCTAAATATTAGTTCTGTATGACATGAAGGTTACTAGAATTAATGAAGACATGTTTTACTTCAGGTGGTAACCGAGCCAACATAATCCATTACACCAGTAACAACCAAATCGTGAATGATGGAGAACTAGTGCTGATGGACGCAGGTTGTGAATACAATGGTTATACCAGTGACCTCACTCGTACCTGGCCAGTATCTGGTAAATTTATGCTAAGCTTGATCATATATCACCGTTTCACTTGCAGCATATTGACATCTGTTTTTTATTTCAATTTCAAATTAATGGATTTAACTTTATTTATTGTATACACAGTCTTAACAAAAGCTTGAATTTCCAGTCTAAAGACAAATTCTACTAGCCAATTATTAAAGGACCAGAGCCACGAACGGCAAAATCGGCCTAATTTGCCACAACGTTCATCTTTTATATTTTGATAATACCATATTTCAGCACTTCAGAAATGGTCAACTTTGTGATTTACGGCCTTGCTGAAGCAAAATATTTTAATGTGAATTGAGGGTATGGTATATTGCTTGCGACGTCATTTGACGTCATTTTTACATATGCCGTCGCAAAATGTCAAGACAAGTACCATGAATTACTAAGTATTAGAAATGATAAGAGATATTTCTACATTGAGAAAATGTGTGAAATATTAATTTAAAGAAAACATATTTTAAAAATTTCTATAAATACAATATGTGTACAATTTATTATGTGCAATCCGTGTTTGTTTTGCCTTTACTCGAAATCACAGGCTGAAAATGTTCGTCCTGGAACTACAGTATGCATGTCTTCAATGTAATACTTTTACTTTTTGTATTCGTTTAAATCGCGTAAGATGTAAGCTGCATCGATCCACAAGAAATTGATGTCATTATTTATGATTTTATGAAAAAAAAAATCAAAGAAAGACTTCATGTTTACCATCTTCATGAATCACGGATCCGATAAGTTCAAACTGTCCTAGAAGAGTGTTAGGCTGTATCAGATCAGACAAAGGAATACCATGTATGCTTCTTCATTTTTTCCTAAAATTTCTGGAATACCGTTAAATTACAAGATTTTCTCGTCATAAAGTTGTCAGAACATCTCCAATCAAAAGTGAATACCCCTATACAACATCAAAACATGGTTCTATATCTGCTGCAGATCTAGATAATTAAAGCATCCACTTAATTTTGCCGTAGATACACCACTGTCAGCGATGTATGAAGATGAACATTGATGTGACTCAATTTGACATCTATAAGTACTTCAAATTTGTTCCTATAAACTAGTTGGCTCAAATTACACGTATCAGTTTTTAATCCAATTTCGCGGTAAGTTGCTGGACTAGTCAGAGAAAATACATCGGCTAAATTGAAAACCCCTTCCGTACACTTCGGTGCATATGAGTCAATGACTCAATATAAATAAGTACAGCTAAAACTCGAGTTGAAAAATGAGAAAAATAATGTCTTAATTCATTGCATGATTTTCCTTCTAAAATCAATGTCTAATACCCATTTGCAGAGGTTGTGGCGGATACAGGAATTAGGGGGCGGGATATTTCTAACATAAAAGCGAAGGGTCCCATTCGGGTCAATGGTAGCGGACTTTGAACATGGAGAAGAACGATGGTTGCATTTTGGAAAATATTTTTTATTTTAAATTTATTTACTTTTCATGCTCCCGTTCTTATCATGACATATATAATTATTGAATTATTGATTAGAGAAATACGTGTGACTCTGCTCACATGTATGTGCTAGTACTAGTATAAGTGTTGGGCAATCGGAAGTTAAATCATAATTGATAAGCGGAAATAATCGGATGGGCATAACCCATTATTATTATAATCGGAAAATTCAAAACATTTCTTTTTTCATTTTGCAACCAACAATGAATTGAAATAAACACCAAATCATTATTTCTTTGAATGAAATTGTTCTATTGAGTAAAGCACTTTCGATCACAACTACTATGAATACCCTATCAGTTCGTTCAAGCTTCTTTTTCTTGAATACCATGCAACAGAAAATGTCATACACTAGAATGTACTTTGAAGTACAAGGAAAGTAATAATAGTATAAAAGGGAAATACACGAATTTATCAAAACCAAGATACTAAATCGGACAATCCGGTAATCAGCGATGTCGGCGACAATCGCGTTTGATTTTCAACATCGATTAGTAATGTTCATCGCTGGCCATTCAACGACCGACAATTGATCGTCAGCGATAATCGTTCCATAACTAAACTTAAATCCGTTGCCATGACTCCCATTCTGATACATTTTTAGTGTCATTTTGTGTGAAGAGAGAACATTTTTCAAAGAAGTGTAGACCTATTTACTCCGATTAATCGATTCTCAGAGATAGAATCGATAGTCGGCGAGTTGGATATTTTAGAGACGATAGCGACGATGGTTGCGACTATCGTTACAATAATACAGCGTGTGAACAAGATAGAGATCAAGGTATGGAATACGGATACAAATACATGTACACGTAATGATTCGCGCTTAGAGGAATGAAAATTTAGGTCATTACACGAATAAGAAAACCACTGATCCAAATCTGCCAGAACAGTATCATGAATGTGACAAAAGGATGTCATAGATGCACAACATTATCAATTTCTGGATCGATGGACTGTAGCAAAGGTGATTAATGTTCGAATGTTATGAATTGCAGCGTTCGCTTACTTTTTAAGAATCAATTTTCTTTCACATTTTTGCAATACCGGATGATTGGCGAATCTAAAGGGAGGGATGAGGCCAGGGCGAGAAGGGGAGCATGTTCTAGACACTCCCCTTTTTGCGGTCAACATTTCTTAATGACGTGATTTTTGTTTTCAGAACTTGATGATAAAGCTTTTATAACAGTACGGTGTCCTTGAAAATTATTTAATTTTACAAAATTTTTAAATGCAAAATTTTTCTTTTCATATGAAAGTTTACGTTCTCATTAGTATAAATTCAAATTTTCAGGCGAATCTAACGCATACATTCACTGCTATAGCCGTTTAAAAACGTCATTTTTAATTTGGGGTGCGCAGCTCTAATTCATTTCGCTGGCGCCACCTACAATGTATTGTGTTTTTATAATAGAGGTATATGGAGATTTAATTTTACAAATTCGACAATATTATGGTCGTTACTGCATATTTTCAAATAAAACTTTTTATGTCTCTTTTTTTCTGAACCCAGACCCGTTGGAATAAATTTTACGTTTTCATTAAAATTTATTTTCAGGGAAATAATATCTTTGAATAAATTATTATACCACGGTCTCCTATCCCCTGTTATCCATTATATTGGGCGCTGGACTTTATATTACATCAAAATAAACGGACAGAGAATTGATCCAGCATAGTCTGAACCTCAATCAAAATTCGCTGGTTTGATATCGTTCGTCAATCATCTATTTCAAATTAATCATTTGATTTCAAGTTTTCCATCTTTTTTTTTTTTTTGGCCGGATTGCAAAGCAATTCCGGTCTATAGATTGACGATGTCCGTCTGTCCGTCTGTCCGTCTGTCCGTCTGCCGTCTGCCGTCAACATTTTGGTTAAAGTTTCTGGTTGAGGCAAAATCTAAGGAACTATATGCAGTAGAAACTTTATATTATACATGAAGGTTGCCCATGACAAGACCTTTCAATTTATGCCGTTACATTTGACCTAGTGACCTTGACCTTGGACTTTGACCTAGTTAAAGATTTTGGTTAAAGTTTCTGGTTGAAGCAAAATCTAAGGAACTGTATGCAGTAGAAACCTTATATTATACATTTAGGTTGCCCATGATGAGACCTTTCAATTTATGCCGTAACATTGGACCTAGTGACCTTGACCTTGGACTTTGACCTAGTTAAAGATTTTGGTTAAAGTTTCTGGTTTAAGCAAAATCTAAGGAACTGTATGCAGTAGAAACCTTATATTATACATTTAGGTTGCCCATGATGAGACCTTTCAATTTATGCCGTAACATTGGACCTAGTGACTTTGACCTTGGACTTTGACCTAGTTAAAGATTTTGGTTAAAGTTTCTGGTTTAAGCAAAATCTAAGGAACTGTATGCAGTAGAAACTTTATATTATACATTTAGGTTGCCCATGATAAGACCTTTCAATTTATGCAGTAACATTTGACCCAGTGCCCTGGCCTTGAACTTTGACCTAGTTAAATATTTTGGTTAAAGTTCTTGGTTTAAGCAAAATCTAAGGAACTGTATGCAGTAGAAACCTTATATTATACATTTAGGTTGCCCATGACGAGACCTTCCAATTTATGCCATTACATTGGACCTAGTGACCTTGACCTTGGACTTTGACCTAGTTAAAGACTTTGGTTAAAGTTCCTGGTTTAAGCAAAATCTAAGGAACTGTATACAGTAGAAACTTTATATTATACATGTAGGTTGCCTCTGACAAGACCTCTCAATGTATGCTGTAATATTTGACTTAGTGACCTTGACCCAGTTGGTGACAAAAACTTACTTTGCAATCCGGCCATACCGTCTTTAGCGGTGTTTTATTTTTTTTGTCTTCAAAAATCCCCACCTCCTCTTTAAAAGAATTAGATCATAAATATTTCTTCTTGGGCGTCGATCTATTTTGCTTCTTTATGCTGCATTCATATTACGTCTTTCTTTTATGTTTCGAGTTCTCATTATTTCAATCACGTTTTCTACCCCTCTTCCAATTTCTCTATCGTATAGGATAATTGTAGAAAGCCGATGCATTTTTTTGTTTACATATTTTATTCCCGTATTAGGAACATTTTAGGAAATAACAATACATATATATAACAAACAAATAAACCGAAACCCCCAAAATCCCACATACATTATATATGCCTTCTTTAAAAGAATTATTCTCTTATTTTTCCTCGTAGCATCACGTGTATACATGTCAATATATACAGGGAAGACATAGAGTGGTTCAAAAGATTTAAGTATAACGAAAATATGTATCGTAACTACTCAAGTGCACAACATGACATTTCAGGAAATTCATAAACGTCAATTTTGATGACGTCATTGGTATAAATGACGTCACAAATATTATCTACTGTGGAGCAGTTTTCTGAAGAATTGGAATAGTTTGAAATAGGTGTAAAAGTAATCAACCGCCAAATTTATAAAATTTTAAATAATTTTAAAAGCTTTCAGATTATCTACTACCTATCTTGAAATACAACTTCTCATTTTCATCGTCTGGGAAGTCTTTTTCATGACGTTCTAACCATCTTTGAGGAACAATTTGTCAAGAAATGTGCCAACAGAGAACTCATAAAAGTTTAATTTTCGACAACGACCGGACCTTCTACCAAAAAAATTTTCATCGAAATAATCACAGGTATAATCAAAGAATATTTAGATATAATTATTTTTTTGGTAGAATGTCCGGTCCTATGCGAAATTATCGATCAAATTTCATGATATCTCACAAAAATACCGGAAATGCCAATCCTGGCTTGGTTTTGGGCTCTATATCTTCTTAAGACATGTCCGGAATCTCACAACTTCGCACGTTTTCGAAAGACAAAATGTTCTCCTTTCCTTTTGTTGATAATTTAGAAACATTGTCTGTGTTTGAAAATATACGAAAACTTTAGGCCGATATCGCCGTTCGTGGCTCTGGTCCTTTACTAGCCAGGCAAAGTTTTAGTTGCCTGTTGAGTTTTCATGTTTTCACCTTATATATAAAACAAATTGGCAAATGAACTAACAAATTCATTAACATGAATTACAGTTAGTATGTCTATGGACTATTAAAATGTCAGCAAAGTGATACACACATTTTATTTGTACTTTAGGAAAGTTTTCCCCAGCCCAGAGGAGACTGTATGACATAGTACTGAGGGTACAGAGAGAGTGTATTAAGGCATCTACTGTACACAACTCACTCCAGGATCTGTATAACTTGATGCTGAGCTTACTTGGGTGTGAACTGCAGCAGATAGGATTTGTTGACCAACACCTGGATAAAGATGCTCTGAAAAGGGTAGGACTAAGTTTGGTATTGATCAAAGGTTGCTGGATGTCTTTGTTTATTTGAATGAAAAAATAATCTGAAAACCTGATAAATAAAAAAATTGATAAATAGAAAAAACAAATGTTTTTGTGAAACATGAATAACCCCGTTGGCATCTTTGTCAGTATAACTGCTGAAATGTCAAAAGTTGTTCACATTTTGAGGTCAAGGTCACAATGTCAAATTTTGATAAGTGACAGATTTGAATGCATTGAGATGGAAATTGTCTACTTTTTGTCCCCCTCTTTCGCGAAACTTTGGGGACATTAAACCCGGTTTGTCTGTCTGTCTGTCCATCCGTCTGTCTGTCTGTCTGTCAGTCACTAAAAACAGCTATGTCTATAACTTTTGAATGGTAAGTGATAGGGCTTTAGTAATTCACATGTGTATCCCTTGTGACAAGACTTTTCCATGGATACCAAAATTTTTGACCTTGTGACCTTGGGCTTGGAGTTTGACCTATTTTCAGAAACTTAACCTTGACCATAACTTCTGAAAGGAAAGTGATAGGGCTTTCATATTTATCATATGTATTCCTTTTGACAAGACCTTTCCATAAATATCAAAATTTTTGACCTTGTGACCTTGACCTTGAAGTTGGACCTATTTTTCAAAAACTTTAACCTTTACATTAACTTTTGAATGGTAAGTGATGGGGCTTTGATATGTATTCCGTGTGACAAGACTTTTCCAAGGATATCAAAGTTTTAGACCTGGTGACATTGACCTTGGAGTTTGACCTACTTTTCAAAACTTTTAACCTTTACCATAACTTTTGAATGGTAAATGATAGGGCTTCAATATTTCACATGTGTATTCCTTGTGAGAAGACCTTTTCATTTGTAACAACAATCTGACCTTGTGACCTTGTCCTTGGAGGTTGACCCACAATTAAAAATCTTCCACCTGGACCATAACTTTTGGATGGTAATTTAACTGATAAGATTTTTATATTTCACATGTGCATTCCTTTTCACAAACCCTTTCCGCAGGTAACAAAAGTTTGGACCTTTTGACTTTTCCTTAGAGTTTAATCTTTTGATATTTAGAATTTTGATAATACAGTGAAACCTGTCTAAACCGATACCTGTCTAATCTGATAACCTGTCTATTCCGATAGAATTTTTTGGTCCCAAAGAATTTCCTATCTTTTCCTATATAAAATAACCTGTGTAAACCGAACACTGCCTACTCCGAATACCAACATACATTTTTGGTCCCAATGACATTTTGTAGATGTATGATGTATTTTACACTGTCTAATCCGATATGTTAAAACAACACCTACCATGGTCAACCCATGTTTTGATTAATTATCATCCAAAGCTGATCAATTAAATTTATAGCTCATTTGACTCCATTTCTTTATTGGTAACCTGCCCAAGCCATGGCCAGAGTCTTAATTGTTTGTATTAGAATGAGTTTAGTTTGTATGTAAACCAAGTACAAATATGAAAATTCCATGGCCAATTCCATCGGACTTGAAATCTTTTTCATGGAATATATACATGTATTTCCAAATCTAACTTATTAGCAAAGAGAGGATAATTTTATGAGAAATAAGAGTTTAAACAGTTCATGGTAAACAAGAAAGCATTACTGTTTCAAAGTTTTATGATGAATTTTTCTCTAGGAATATAAAGACAACTTATTAAAATTATCAGGATGTCTTAATTCTATTAAACCTGTGTAATCCGATAACTTGTCTATATGCCGATATCGGTTTAGACAGGTTTCACTGTACATGAGATATGTTATGAAAACTTAAGAATAGGAGGGGGGGGGGTCTGTAGGCATTTCTTTACAATTTTCCACTGCAGATAATGCGCAAGGATCTTTGCAACCTTTGGACGAAATATTTCATCCACGTTGCATTTCAATGAGGTCATTGCACACTATCAGTAAAAAGGGACCCATGATAATTTATTTCTTGTTTTGAAGTACATTTGTATCTCGTAAGTTCTCTATTTCATTGACAGGCAGCTACCAAATTCTGTGCACACCACGTAGGGCATTACTTGGGCATGGATGTACATGATACACCTAAAGCCTCCAGACAACAAAAGCTTCAACCAGGCATGATCATCACCATAGAACCTGGTATGGAGTAAGATCTATTTATAATGTATCCTCAAATGGGATGGGAAGATAGGAATCACCCTGTTTGTCCATTCAAAGAAAATCTGAAAATACAAAGTTTTTATAGGAATTTCATTACATCATAATGCATTTATGTCAGATACTGTCACAAATTAGAACTTCATTGTAACTCTGTACATCTAAGAGACAAAAAGGGATATGGCTTTCATACCACATGTCATGTTTTTTTTTATACAAAGACATTTCTCATGTTGGTTTTTACATTAGCTTCTGATTTTTAGCCCACCTCAACGAAGTTGAGATGAGCTTATGCTATACCCCCAGTGTCTGCGTCCCTGTCCATGTCTGTGTCTGGTTAAAGTTTTTGGGGTAACTCAGTATCTGACAAAGTACTGATGCTACAGTGACCAAACTTGCCCAAGTGATTCATATTGAGATGCTAAGGTGAACCCATGCATCAGATGCAGCATCTGACCTACTTTTCCGCCTGAGTGATTTTACCTTTAAAAGCCAATATTGGGCAAAGTATAAGTGCTACATATACCAAACTTGCATATTGGATGTATCTTTGATCAAACTTTCATAAAATGACCTCAACCTACTTTTTCTGCTTGAGTGAGTTTGCCTTTAAAAGCCAATATTGAGCAGAGTACATGTACAAGTGCTACATGTACCAATCTTGCATAGTAGATGTATCTTTGATCAAGCTTTCATAAAATGTCATTTATTTCTCTCTATCTTTGTTTTTGTTTGTCTGTTTGCGTGAGTGCTGTGTGTATGTGATGTATCGTAGAATTTTTATACACCTGAGAAACAATGGGTCATATATAGCATTCTTTATACTATGTGTTGTTACATGTTATGTGTTATTCTTAAGGAATAGATAAGTTAACAATATTGTCTGCAAATTGCAGGGGGTTAGGAGATAATAACAAAAGAAAAGATGTCTTTGACTTTTTGAGAAAGAAAAATAGATCAATATACTGTATACAAGATACGCATTTTACTGAAAATATTTTACCTATTGTTAGAAGTCAGTGGGGGTACGACTGTTATTTTAGTTTTGGCACAAGTAATTCAAGAGGAGTAGGCATACTCTTCAATAATAATTTTGAATATAAGATACTAGAAAGAAAAGTTGATAATCAAGGAAATTTTATAATTTTGAATATCGAAATTTGCAACCATTTTACTATTACATTAGCTAACATATATGGGCCAAACCAAGACAAACCTGATTTTTATCAACAACTAAACCAAAACATAACTGAAATGCAAAGAGACTTTATTATAATTTGTGGCGATATGAATTTAGTTTTAGACTACCCGAATGACTGCTATAATTACCGAAATAGAAATAACCCGAAAGCCGCAGAAGCCCTCTCAAATTTAAAAGAACTACATTCATTGGTTGATCCTTGGAAAATTTTATACCCTGATTCGAAAGGTTATACTTGGTTTTGTAAAAATCCTATTAAAAAAGCTAGGCTTGATTTCTTTCTCATTTCTGATGCTCTCATGTCTTTGATAAACAGCTCCAAAAATATACCTGGTTATAAATCTGATCACTCAGCGGTAGCTATCGATATTAAACTTCATGAATTTAAGAAAGGTAAAGGTTTTTGGAAGTTCAACAATTCATTATTACACGATAAAATATACATTGAAAAAGTTAAAGAAATAATCTTGAACACAAAATTACAATATGCGCTTCCTGTTTATAACTTAGATAATTTACATGAATTTGATGAACAGACTTTACAATTCACTATAAATGATCAATTGTTTTTTGAAATGTTATTGATGAACATTAGAAGCATGACAATCTCTTATTCCTCCTTCATAAAGAAAAATAAACTTGAAAGAAAACATAAGATTGAACAAGAGCTCCTTGAACTGAATGCGACCTATCAGAATGATGGAAATGATATTGATATAAATAACAGAATACATATACTAAATGAAGAATTGGAAGGTATTAGAGAAGAAGAATTAAAAGGTTTAATAATAAGAGCACGAACACGATGGATAGAAAGTGGAGAAAAACCCACGAAATATTTTTGCGCCCTTGAAAAAAGAAATTATGTTAATAAAAATATTGCAACAATTACTGACGGACAAGGACACAACATTACTGAACAAAATCTTATATTGGAAAATATTAAGCAGTATTATCAAAACTTGTACACCAATAAAGATGAGTTTTTAGAAGATTCTGATTTAGAAATATTAATGGATGGCATTATTACCGAAAAAGTAAAAGATAAAGATAAGAATATGCTAGATAATGATATTACATTACAAGAAATTGGAATAGCAGTACGTAACTTAAAAAATGAAAAATCTCCAGGTCCCAGTGGGTATACAGCCGAGTTCTATAAATTCTTCTGGCCTGACATAAAATATTTCTTGTTTAGATCACTTATATTAGGTATTGAAAGTGGGAATCTCTCTTCTTCACAAAAACTAGGTGTCATTTCTTTATTACCTAAGGGAGATAAGCCCCGCAACTTTCTGAAAAATTGGAGACCTATTTCTCTATTAAATATCTCCTACAAAATTTTATCAAGTTGTTTAGCTAATAGATTAAAACAAGTTTTAAGTTACATGATTCATGAAAACCAATCTGGCTTTATCAAAGGTAGATATATAGGAGAAAATATTCGTCAACTCTATGATATAATGCAATGTTTAGAGGAAACTAACTCTTCAGGCCTCCTTCTTCTCGTGGACTTTGAAAAAGCTTTTGATTCTGTCTCTTGGAAATTCATTGATAATGTTCTTAAATACTTTAACTTTGGAGATAAATTTAGAAATTACATTAATTGCTTAAACAATGACTTTAAATTGTGTGTTATACAACATGGAACCTTCTCTAACTTCTTCAGTATAGGTCGTGGATGCCGGCAAGGCGACCCAATTTCTCCCTACATTTTCATTTTATGTGTTGAAATATTAGGACTTCTCATACGAAACAGTAAAAACATAAAAGGTATTAAAATTCTAAATGCTGAAATAAAATCCTCCAATATGCTGATGACACAGCTCTATTACTAGATGGTTCAGATAATTCTCTCCGAAAAGCTCTATCTCTACTTACTCAATTCTCAAAATTCTCAGGTCTTAAACCGAATATTGAAAAAACAAAATGTATCTGGCTAGGGTCCAAAAAACATAGTAAAGATATTTTATGTAATGATTATTCGTTAATTTGGACAGATGAGGAATTCACATTTCTTGGAATAATTTTTTCAACCAATATGAATAAAATTCCAGAACTTAATTACCACAAAAAACTTAAAGATATAAAAAATCTTATTGGTCAGTGGTCAAAAAGAATGTTGAGTCCCTTGGGTAAAATAACAGTAATTAAGACACTCATGTTACCCAAGTTAACACACCTTCTTATATCCTTACCCAACCCAGATCCAGATATTATTGATGAAATAGATAAATTATTTTTCTCTTTCCTATGGAAACAAAAACCTGATAAAATCTCAAGGAAACAAATTATTCAAAATTACAAAAATGGTGGTCTTAATATGATTCATTTAAAATCATTTATGAAATCTATGAAAATAACCTGGATAAAAAGATTACTAATTAGTGATTCATCTTGGACCCTACTTTTTGAAAACATAACTAAAACTAAAAAAGATCAATTTTTCATATTTGGTTCAGACTTTATAAAAAATATTGCAAAACGTATAAACAATAGATTTTGGAAAGACACTCTTTTGTGCTATGTTGAATTTAAAGAAACAATCAAAAATCATGAAACTAATGAAGAAATTATGCACAATGAACTATGGTTTAACAATGATATAAAAATAGATAATAAGTCAATATTCTATGAATCATGGTTCAAAAAAGGTATCAGATATATTCATGATTTTATTGATGAAACTAGTTCACTTATTAGTTATGAACATTTTTGTCAAAAATTTGACTTTACTCCATCTTTTACACAGTTTTACGGAATAAGACAAAGCATTACTAAAAGATGGCCATTGCTCTTCAAAAGTGAAGTTTCATCTTTCAAATTGTGCTTTCCGATCATCCCTTTATTTATCAGAACAATATTAAGAAATAAGAACAGTAAACTTTCAGTGTATGATGTCTTCATTTTTAATCTAAAATATAAACAGAATTATAAAGAAAAATGGAAATCATCTCTAGATTTAGATATTGATGACAATGATTGGAAACTCATTAATTTGAATGTTATTAAAATTACACACGATACAACTCTGAGGTGGCTACAATACAGAATAATCCATAGATGTATCGGAACAAATGATATGTTATTCAAATTCAATATGTTAAGTTCAAATTTATGCACTTTCTGTAATGAAAATCCAGAAACAATTTTACATCTTTTCTGCAACTGCAAACATGTCGAAAATTTTTGGAAAGACTTAGAAATATGGCTTTTTCAAAACTGTAATATTCAAATAACTTTCACCAATAATGACATTTGTCTCATGAAAAAAATGCAAAAAAACCAACAGTTGGTAAATCTTGTAATAACCTTGGCAAAAAAACATATATATAAACAAAAAATGAATAAGAGTATCCCAATTATCAGAGTTTTTTTGATAGAGCTTAAGTCATATTACTTCATTGAAAAATCAATATATTTTCACAAAAAGAAATACTTAATTTTTAAGAGTAGATGGAACTTGTTGTCACACATATTTGATAACAATGAGTAATTTGTGGTATAAATGTGTGTATGAAAGATGTACCTGTATTTGTCCTCTCTCTCATTCTCTCTCTCTCTCTCGCTCTCTCTCTCTCTTCTTCCTCTTCTTCTCCTTTCATTAAAAACCATTCTACTCATACATTACGATATTATAGTATGTAAATTGTATGTAGAATGAAAAAAAAATAATAAATGATAAAAAAAAAAAAAAATAAAATGGCCTTGACCTACTTTTTCCGCTTGAGTGATTTTAGATGTATCTTTGATCAAAATTTCATGAAATGACCTTGACCTACTTTTTTCCACTTGTATGATTTTGCCTTTAAAAGCCAATATTGAGCAAGTGTAAGTGCTACGTGTATCAAACTTGCATAGTGGATGTATCTTTGATCAAACTTTCATAAAATGACCTTGACCTACTTTTTTTCCGCTTTAGTGATTTTATTTTTTAAAGCCAATATACATATTGAAATATTTAAAAAATGTTTGAATTGAATTTTGCTGCCGCGAGGTGAGCTTCGTAATTTGTGATTACCTATGTTTTAATATTTACTTGATGAAAGGTATAGATAGCAAATTTATATAACACACCAAAGGCTTTTTGTTTTCACACACATTCACCGTAACAAGTAACAAATGAATTGCTGTTTTTAATTTTGCTTTGTTCAGAAAAATTATTTTTTTTATTACATTTCAGGTTTATACATATCAGAGGATAACCTAAATGTGCCAGAGGAATACCGAGGAAATGGTATACGTATTGAGGACAATGTCCTCATTACAGACAAGGAACCGGTTGTATTGTCCTCCATGCTGCCTAAAGACCCTGATGAGATCGAGGCTTTAATGGCTCGTAGTTAGAGTTAGTCCATCTTGGATTCTGTGTACCAAGTTGTTTACATTTGAGTCCATAAGTTCATAATGCCTACACAAACAAAAATGGCACCCACAAATTCATACCTGTCAACTCTCCCTCTTTTGGAGGGAGACTCCCTCTTTTTGACCTCATCTCCCTCTTTGGCATTTCTCCCTTGGCCCAATCACCCTTTTTCTCCCACTTTTGGCATATTTACCAAAGGAAATCACTCTAAATAGCGACATTAAGAGCATTTCTTGAGAAATTGCATGACAAAATGTGAGAAAAGATGTATAGAAAGCAATTAAGTATTGAAACACATTTCATAGTTTATAAATGGTTTTTCGTTGAAATGCCAGCACAATGAAATTATTTGAAAATTGGTCGTGCAAAAAATGGGTTCACGTGCAATCTCCCTCTTTTTAAAGTGTCAAGGAGGGAGATCTCCCTCTTTTTAAGATTTCAAAGTTGACAGGTATGCAAATTCAAGTAAATTGTTGTTCAGAATATATTCTCAGGTGGTACATATTTTAAAGGTGAACAGATCATGAGATTTCTCATTATCAGGTTGTCTCAGAGATGGCATTGTCATATGTGTGATTTAGATTTTTTGAGCGGAAATGGATTTTAATAACTATATACTCTGTGTCTTTCATTGTTGCAGTTTGAAGACTGTAATAAAATGGTATGGACAATTGGAGTCTTTTTTTCTTTTTTATTTAAACAGTTCAACAATTTTATTGAAAATGGTATGCACAAAAAAAAAATTCTCAGAATTACTATGTTGTCATTGGTTCTCAAACGAAAATAGATTGACATCTATGTAATAGGTTCACTTCAATATAACCATTGATCATGAAGGAGGTAGATACTGCACATGTCACTGGTAGTATGTGAATATTTGTGGTTCAACATCTTCAAATATTCATAGACATTGTTTTGGAGGTTGGAATATCGATGTGTCTGTTATGCCTTGAGTTGCATTCATTATATCCATGTTGTAAACGGTCCCTGAACCTGGATTAACACTTCCCACATAGAAACTAGCATGGATCGGTAAACATGTACCTGAAATAGGTATGTATTACTGTGTTTACAAACAGCATTTAGACATATTGAAAATCAAAATGAAACATTTTGAATAAAGTATTTAAGAAGAGGGTTTATTATACCCCTGCATACAAAGTTTAGGGGGTATATAGCAAACACCCTATCCATCTGTCACTCTGTTTGTCATCCGATTAATAATATCATAAAGCAGATATCTATAAGTGATAGGGCTTTTATATTCCATGCATACATTCACCATAACAAGTACTACATTCTGATACCAAGACATTTAATTAAACCCAGTGACCTTGATCTTTGACCTTAAAAACATTTATTTGGTCAAATGATAAAGATTTCTAAATATTTCATGCACTTATTAGCCATAAAATGTACTGCATGTTGATACTAAGACAACTGAACTACTGATCTTGACCTTGACCTCTCACCTTACGAGGATATTTTGGGAAAGAAGGTCTGAAAGCAAATTTTTTCTTCAAGTATAAGTGATGGGACTCTCAAATTTCATATTCATATTCAACTTTTACAATTGTACTAAGTATTGAATTTTCATTCCAAAGCATTTGACCTTGCCACAAATGGATCTGATTCGAAAGAAAAAAATGCTGTTGGGGTATGTTTTGTGTTTCACATTCATCAAAGTGAGAATTTAGCAGTAATTAGTCTAGATCTGATACTGTATATACTAAGGGGACATATTAAAGAGACAACATATTGTACAAACCTTGTTGACCAATAAGTAGAGTGGCTAGTGTATTGGCATTTAGTGAACCAAACTTGAATCTGTACGTCTCTATTTTATTGACATTGCTCTCGATAAAACCAGTGTCAATCACCTCGGCGTCATCTATAAAGTACAATTAAAGTTCATGTTATCACTTAAGATATGGATATTTTTAGTCTTGGACATTTTACAATCAAGATAGTAAGCGGCAAAGTCTTGCAGATTTCAAACTGAAGAAAAAGTGGAACTGAAATCTGACATATTCAAAGGAGATAGATTCTTGTAGATTATTTGATTTAAAAATACATGTATACACAAATTTTTAAATACCATCTCTTATCATACTTTGATAAAGGAATTTGGAGATTGTTGAGTGAAAAAAGCTATTGCAATTCATGTTCATTGTATTCAAACGTTAACTATAATGTAGACCACAATGTACAGCATTTCGCCTACATGTAGACAAACGCTTGTATGACTAAACAATATAGATATTTTAATGTTAAACGTCTTCAAATTCAATAGTATCGTTTAGGAACAGATAATTTTGCAGCATGGACCAGACTTGCACGTTTTGGGTATTTAACCCTCGTCAGTGATCCTCAATCTGAACAATGTATTATGGCCAGAGTGTGAAAGTTGTGTTATGAAGGCTAGAGTTGAAAACGGCGAACTGAAAATCGTTAATCTAAGAACATTGAAAACCAGAAAAATGGAAAACAAATGAACAAGAGGAACATTTTATGATGAGAAACTCATTAGTTTCTGGAACGTGTTTATTAGATGTTTATTCAGACAGTCTCAGTGACTTAATGATAAATAAAAATGAAGTGTCCCAACTCTGCTACTTCTGGACATAAATTCGGTGCACCAAAAATACATGTATCTGATAATTTATCTCCATCAGCGGTACTTCAAGCAAGAATGATACAAAGTAGACAAAACATAAACACCCCATCAACGGTTTACTATTAAGTGTGGTGCACTCTAGTTTAATTTTTAATTTGAAGGAGATCCTGCAATATACACAGCTTAGACGTCAAATGTAACCCTCATAAGAATTGAGAACATTGAGTTAAATGAAGATTGTTCATGTTTGATATATTCCACCAAACTTGATCAAATGAATGTTAGATGGGTTTATGGAAAGGGTTAATATTTTTACCTGGAACACATTGTTTAATCATTTTTGAATCCAGGTTAGATTTGTCACAATGGCTTCCCGACACTTGGAACTGCATATTCTGCAAAGAAGAGAAAAGAGAAAAAGATCTCTTATATACATTTACATTCAGCAACAAAAAACATGAAGACATTTTACAGATGTATTTTTATAATTCAGTCTTTTTCTTCATTCTTTTCTCAAAACATTCAGAATGAATGAAGATTTCTCACTTTTCAACTATAGGTACTGTATACAAATAGTAAATATGTTTCAATGTTAAGTATGAGGACATAGAACAACGCCGAAAGCAGCAAGTACAGGCATAAAGATTTCAATAAAAAACAGGCACCAAGCTAGACAATGACGTCGACAACACTAAAACCATAATGGAAAAAAACAGGAGGGAGCTTGATGTGTATTGTCACAACTCAGAATGCAATAATAACATAAAATGTAATAAACTGGATTTATTACATTTTAGGTTATTAGATTTTAGGTTGACCATCCAATAATAATGTAATAAATTTTCAAGACAACCGTAGACATTAAACGTGAGATCTGTTCATCTGCCCTTAGGTTACTCTGTGTACAAGGCTATGTAACTCTCTATTTCTTCTTTATGGATGATGTTCACTAAATATGTTGATATTCATTAGATTTCAGTGTGCCGCTAAGAATTAATTTGGATGATGAACCTAAAATGTAATAGCCTAAATGTAATAAAATTACATTTTGAAATGCAACAGTACATCCGTTGCCGAGTTTGGACGACCATCTGCCTTATAGATAAAAAATTATCCGGATTACGTATGTTCTTAATGTAACAATGAAATAAAAAATATTGCCGAATTTACATGTACGTAATTGACGTAATTTGCATGAAATACGTCGCACTTTCATAAAATATTAAACGAATATCAAACGAACTTGACAATGTTTCGGCTTTACCTTGTTGTAATCATTCAAAATGATCGATTCAAAAGGTTTGGGTCCAGGTACTAGTGGGGTGAGTTCGAATCCGCTGAGCTTCATGTAAGTACGCCTATTGGTGTAATCGTACGCCACGATCCCCGAGGCATTATAATACGTGTACAAAGTCTCCGGCGACCGCTGCTTCTGAAGTTTGGAATCCTGGTCTATGAAAACTTGTGCCCAATCAAAATAAGGCACGGTCCATTTGATATTCTGGGGGGGGCTTGGGTTTTTTTCGAAAAAAATAATTTTGCTCTGAATTTTGATGAAAAAAATAAATTTGCATATGGTGTGACAGAAAAAAATAATCTTGCTCTTACAAGTAATCTGAATTTGAAGAATAACCATAAAATTCGCTGAAAATTCCTGAAAATTTTTCGGCTCGCTTCGCTCGCCGCAGTTTTTACCTTCTATAAAAATTTTTTGGCTCGCTTCGCTCGCCATGCTTTTCTTCTGTAATGGCAAGTTCACATTTGAAAAAATCAAAAGTATATGCATGTGACTGAAAACAATTGAAATGCTTAAATACATTATCAATATCAATATAATTTATTACTATTTATAGATGCATGTATCTCTATAGTGTCTAATTTTTTTTATAAAAGCTTGGAAGGAGAATTTAAATAAGTTTTTAACTAGTTTTCATTTCTACATGTAAAAACTTGCATCAGGTCCTCTTACATGTTACATGACCTTATATACATTTTGTATACTGAAAATTGTATATCACATATTGTAAAAATATTTTATCTCTCTCAATTTTGAAGTGAATACAAGTTTTACATAAAAATTGAGTAATGTTTAAAGTAATTTAAGTGAAAATAAAGAATTTCTATTGAAAAAACACAAACATTCTGAATATTATTCACATCAATTGTTATAAAAAAAAATTTCCTTGCTCCAACTTTGCAAGAAAAAAATAATTTCGCCCCGGTCCGGGGCTAAAAAAATAATCTTGCTCCGACAAAAAACCCAAGCCCCCCCCTGAATATCAAATGGACCGTGCCTAAACGGAGCTTTCCCATTGGTCAGGTGCGCAACATTTAGAGGCTTCTAATTCCCTGAAAGACAACAGGCCAACAAGTAGAATGAGTATGTTACATGATATTGTTACTGTTGTCATGATAAAGATTGTTGACGAATGATAAACGGATGCAGTGTAGCTAAGTATGATATAGAGATAATGCAGCCTTTATTTGGACAGGTCATACATGTATATCTTACAAACTCTGATAGTTTCACACCTGAACAGATATATATACATTTAGCAGTTTGACCTAGTCTGAAGTGCGAATAAGAATTCAGACGCGAATGTTTTAAACAGTTTAAAGTATTCGCGTCGGTGCCGCGATCAGAGGAGAACATGACACGATAATGACACGATGAGACGAGAAATTGCCCGCGATTGAGAGGAGAATGCGCTAGCTACGATTTAACAAAATCACCTAATCGTAGCTCTATCGCCTCTGCATTCGCGACAGTGGAAGCCCGGCTTAAACACATACACGGAATAGATATACATATGTTATCATTGTGCATAATCACTGATTATTCAATTGAACATAATATTAGATGTGAAGTTCCTCCATTGAAGATGATTCACAGATTTTGGCCATATTACATTGTTTAGATTGAGGATCACTGACGAGGGTTGAGTTCCCGAAACGTGCATGTCTGATCCATGCTGTAAATTTATCTGCTCTAAAATGGTGCTAATGAATTTGAAGACGTTAAACATTTGAACCACTTGGTGAGTGTCACTGCTGGTGGACCAGGAGTCCCCGAGGGCACATGTAGCCAAGTTCGATCAATTTCGGTTGGTCGTTTCCTCAAGCGCATTTGAACATTTCTGTTTACAAAATTATCTCAAATTTCTAAAACCTGTGTCCTGTAGCATCATATCCCAGCCATCTTGCTATGTCTTTCGGTATATTGAGGACATATTTTTCACAAATTTTGGGCATATTACATTATTTAGATTGAGGATCACTGACGAGGGTTGAGTACCCAAAACGTGCATGTCTGGTCCATGCTGTAAATTTATCTGCTCTAAAATGATGCTAATGAATTTGGAGACGTTAAACAATTGTAATGATTTTAAAATTGATTGGTTTACTAAATAAAGATTTTATAATAGCATTTGTCAGTCCGATTCTGTACATACTTAAAGGATTTGTTATAGAGACAACACAATGTCTGTATCACGGACAAACCTCGAGGATGGAGAAGTAGAGTGGCTAGCGTATTGACATGTAGAGAACCAAACGTAAATCTGTACGTCCCTATCTTATTGTCACTGCTCTTAATCAAACCAGAGTCCCTCACCTCGGCGTCATCTACAAAATCAATTATAAACCTCGTTAGAACTTGTCTTGTTTGAAGAGGCCAAATTGGATGTTCTTATTGAAATTGGAATTCACCGATTACTCAACTTTAAGTGCAGTTTTTATTTTCATAAATACATTTTTTTTCAACCAAATGTGAATGTTATCCTATTCAGAAATGTTATTTCTAGACTACAACTCCTGAAAATTTCGAAGCTCTAAGTCAAACAGAAGCCGATGAACAACGATTTGTTTACTCGACAGTTTACTGGTCTGCGAGGTTTTACGTGTATCATGGTCAAATTTTGCACATAGGGGAATCGAATACAACAATTATCCATCAAGAATTTCAAAAGAAAGTGTTCTTACCCGACAACAGCTTGTATGTCACCTCCTGGCACGAGTTATTAACCAAATATCGTATAAAATATTTTTTTAACATGGCGCCATCTATAATGCGGTAAATATAACTCTTGCCAGGAGGTGACATCACAAGCTGGTGTCAAATATCTATTGTATTTGATTTTCCTGTGTACAGAAATTAACCACGATGCAGGTATTGTAACAGTTTCGCCGATCCTCTCAGACCATGGACACAAAAAACGCTGTATCTCGGCTTCTATTTGAAGACTAGCCAGTGTTGGTTAAAAAAGTATTTATAAAAATATAAACTGCACTTAAAGTTGAGTAATCGGCTAATTCCGGTCTTTGAACTTGTTTTCCTTTCTTTTTAATACACATTATTAATAAATTGGCTAATAAATTAATGAGTTTGCACCATTTGAATGTACGTTAGCGCTAGGAAACTTCAAATTGACACAATCTGGCTTTGCACATTTATCCGAAAGCCTTGACGACGTCAGCATGACTGTATAATGACCTATAACTGTATTTAAGAAAGACCTAGTGAAATCTTTCCAACCACCCTGCAATATTATACAATTATGGACTTTTTACGAGGATGGTGTGATATTTTCTGAATTTGAAAATATTGACCGAGGCGACAGCCGAGGTCAATATTTTCAAATTCAGAAAAAATCCCACCATATTCACCGAGTGAAAAGTCCACAATTGTTTTATTATATAGTGGACTTAATCAGTATTTACAAAGGTACCTTTTCGAAATGGCTGACATCGACTTTTCTTTGAAAATGTTTCAAGACGTATTAATATCAGCATTTTCTGTCGCTGAATTATCCTGAACATAATGGAATTCATTCAATGAGTCAAATGAAGAATATTTCAGAGTCAAAATCCGTAGATCATTAATAGGCTCAAAATTCAAGAATTTGAGCTCAACTTCAGGGTCCTTGCTGCTGTTAACGAAATGACGTTCATGACGTCACAGATACAAATTTCGCGCGTTTTCGATATTTCATTGAAAACCGGAAGCAAGAGTTTTCGCGGTAGTGATATTTAATGAAATTGCCCATCATAGGTCAATATGATGAGACAATGACTCGTCACGTGACAGTTCTCAGCCAATGAGAGTGGGAATATAAACAGACTATATAATAAAACACTATAATATATCCCCCCCCCCCCCAAAAAAAATATGATATATTCTCGCAATCTCTGATCTAGAGGGATGATTATCGGTACATGTATATGTGGGAAGTGATTTCGTTATATGCTGCTATACCCAATAATTGACTAATTTTCCGATTCTCGAACATATAAGAAAAAAAAAAGCACATGTATAAGAGAAGGGAGAGGATCTCCAACCAGACCCTTTTACTGCACCAACAGAAAAACATCCGATGCTAAAATACAAAGACGAGCACACTAAGAGTCTCACTCACAAGTCAAACATGCCACTTAACAAAAAATCTTCACACTAAAGGACAACAACTACCAAGAGCAGTGCGAGGATCGAATGGCAAAATGAGCAAGACTCGCAAACATCACGTAGTCGAAATAAATTTATTTACTATATTTACTTGATATGGTAATCCTTATTCTTTCTTTGTAACGTCATCTTACTTAAACGAAAATTACACCAGCTAACAGTCACAGCCTGTACTTTGCAGACAAAACATGGACATCAACAGGTGAAGTTATTCGGGTTGCATGATCGCAACACTCTAACTCTGCGTGTTTTCATTTAGCTGTCTTTTCGTAAATCCACCAAATGCTAAGTAAGATGATAAATACAATCACTGAATACGAGGGGCATTAAAGTTATCAACGCTGCTGCCACGATAAGGCTTCATAGTAAATCTCTTTTCATTTACAAATTTACCTTATTAAAGGTCTCCGCAAGAGAATTGATTTTTGGATTGTAATTGCTTTCGTTCCCAGTTGCTGGAAGAATTCAAAATATTACTTGAACCAGCGCCAAAATCCGAAACAAATCTTGGCTTTGAACAAAAAGTGAAATTGAAACACAAGTCGTTTATAAGAAATATTCTGGTTTGTTTTATTTTGGAAATTTACTTTCTCCGCTAAAATGTTCACAAGATCTTTAATTTTTGGTAGTCTTATCCTTCTGGCTTTTTCTGCCAGTACTTCTAAAGATAAATGTATGTCAATGCACTTATTCCAAACCACGTACGATGCTGTGAAAGAGAAAATCCAGGAAATGAACACGTTAGCAGAACGTCTGAAAGAAAAACTGGACCAGTCAATTGACGACACATGCGATAGCTTGGCAAATCAAGGTACAATTACATCATTATTGTATTTCATAATTAGAGATAGACAAGTTTTCGGAAATAACATGCTAATATTTGGCATAGAAAATTAAAGAAATTGCACATTAATTTTTTTAAAATCTTGAATTGCAATATTCCAAAACGCCTTGTCTGGTCTGGAATCACAAAACGCCACGTCTGACAGAATCACAAAACGCCATGTCTGGTCCATGTTGTAAATTTATCAGGTCTTAAATGATGCTATTGAATTTGAAGAAGTTTAACATTCTATATGATGGATATGATCCAATTGTCACTAGACGGACACTAGCCTTAGTACTTGACCAATCTACAGTCGTGCACTAGCGCATTCTTAAGACTTGAACTCTGACTGACTGTGACGACGGGACTCCATGACGGCCCTTGTCCAAACCTCTTTAGAGAAAAGAGGGCCCCGACCATCTGTCCTCTCTGAATGTCAGTCGGACTCCTCGGATGACATAATGAATGAGCTCACTACAGCCTGCAGAGCAGGGACTGTATTACGTAGGCCCCCTTTTTATATCCATTTATATATTAATCTGTGTTGCTTGGGCCCCTGAGTGTTGTCATCTAACAGTGACGAAGTTATTTTACATTACAATTGTGCGTTCTTCGAGATCTTCTAGTAACCGGAAATGTGGGAAGTTGTGCTCATGTAATCCGGATAACCACACCATTTGCTAATCGCGTAGCAGAAGGCTGTCCTAAGTCGGCACTGGTTACCCATTGGTCTCGTTGGTCTATGTGTAGTCTTTTGTGTTAAATGTTCCTATGCATGTCCCCTCCCTTCCTTACCAAATAAATGAACGAATAAGGAAATGAAAAAAATGAACATATAAATAAATAGATGAATGAATAAATATATAGATAAATAAAAACGAAAGAGGGGCGTTTCACGGCAGAGCTTAAAAATGAATTATACTATTGCTTTTCGAGTAGAATTTTTCGCGAAAATTTATTGGACTTCGTTGTAGTAATCTAAGAAAATGATCAACAATCCTTCAGATATCCTTGGAATTGCATTTCATTATACTTTCTTTCTCAAATTAAATCCAATTATGTGTAGAATAAAGTCTAGGTTTCTCTCTATATCACTTGAACTTTGGATGCCATATTCTCGTAATCGAATCAATATATGTTTGTTTGTCATTACCCATGGATTTTGTGTTATTGAAAATTATGCTACTTGCAGGTATGTATTTAATTAAAAATGGGCTTATTTACGTTAAAGCAAAATTCTTTTGAATTATAGCAACTGGCGTTCTGGACAGCCTAATAATGTAGGTGACGATCAAGACTGTGTCCTTCTCCAGTACCCCATGACCGGCCTCCAGTGGTCTGACGTCAGCTGCTCGGAGAAACACTCGTTTATCTGTGAAGCTTCGTACACTCACGTGAAAGGACATTCTCCCGTAGGAAATCCATTCGGATAAATGAGAGAAATTATCATGAACTTTCCAGCCATTTCTCAACAACAGAACATTTTCTAATCATGAATATGAGCATATGTATAATTGTACTTCAGTTCAATAAATGTTGAATACATATGATGATAAATTAAGGTACAAATTCTGTTTATAATGTATAGTTATCGATAAAACTCGCTGATTGATGCTGCACTACTAATAAATTATTTGCAAAAGTACCTTTTACTTGTTCTTGATGGGATTGATTTGTTCGCACATCCGTAAAAATGCGCACAGTGTGTATCCATGGGAGTGCAATCAGTCTGTTCTAAGCAATATGTTGACTTGACATTGTCGGATGAAGAAATTTTCCCCATATATATTATTTAAGATTGAACTGTTCATCATGGATATATCAGAAAACAACATCAAACGTATTGAAAAACAATTAAGCTTAAATCACTTTTTTCAACGGTCAATTGCTTTTTTTTATCAAAACTTGATATAACAGTTAACAGAAATAAGCAACAAGCATTTTGTCACTATCAATTTTATCAGATATCAATTTCTACTTTATTTTTACTTAAAAAAAAAAAGAAATAGAATTCATGAATTTCCACAAATTGTATACAAATAGCAATATTCCTTACTGATATAAATTCATCAACACTAGAAAAAATTAAATGAATAAATAGATTACATATAATCATTTTGAATATATAATATAGATATAATACAATCATAAAATTCAATGCATCAGATATATTTTTACGAGCATTTATTCTAATATTAATGTATCACTGTCGATTGAATTCATAGGCCGAATACTTATAACTGGTGAAAAATTAAATAGATGAAAATTCACTACAATGTAGATATTATATATGCTTTACGATTTTGAGCTCATTAAAATATTACAGTCAAGTATCTGCTCAAATGAGCTAAATCTATTTAAATTAATGAGAAAAGAGAAACAACACAATTCAGTTCTCCCTATTATATAAACAAACTTCTGTCGTTTCCGCTAGTTGCTGAAACGAACGAGTCAGAAATTGTGTCAACGGTCAATTGCTCTACTGGCAATGTGTGAATGATGGACAATGTTGAGACAAGGGCAAACATAGCCCATGTGTTTCGACAGGAAAAAATTGTAGATAGAGAAGAAAGAAGGCGATCTCGGACAAGATCCACAACAAAACATTTACACGTACACAGTAAGAGACAGAAAAGGAACAAGGCACACCAAACATAGACCGAGAACAGGCCAAAATTTTATTCTTGGGTTGGTATTTTGGCCTGAGACAAGGGCATTTGAAAAGTGGTAGAATTTACAATAATACAATTTTTTCAAAAACTGCTCATATTTTGATTTTTTTCTATTGGTTGTGTCATTATTTACCTTTGTTCGTTTGATTTTGCGATTTTCAAGTCCATTAAGTAAGATTCCTCTCAATTTTCTGTGATTCAAAATACTCCCCTTCTTCAACTTTTCGGCATGTTTCGTACTGACGTCTTTCAGTCCAAATTCAAAACCATACATTCACAGAAATACAAGCAATTGTAATCAATATTGTCATTTATTTGGGTAAATTATAAAAGTATTCAATACTTGTATCAGTATTTTTCATCCCAATATGAGATTGATATGCATAATTCTGATTATGTGAGCAAAACTATGAAAGAATTCAGAGCGCAAAAGTCATCAACACGAGACAACTTGAAATAATAATAAACAAATTGGAAAGTGAAAGTAAAGTTGTACACAGTAAAGTGACTAGAAATCTTACTTAAAGGAATTAAATGATGATAAAGGAAATGTAAAAAAGCAACTTATTACATAACTAACCGAAAAATTCAAGGTATGAGCAAATTGTGAGAAAAAATTGTATAATTGTAAATTCTACCACTTTTCAAATGCCCTTGTCTCAGGCCAAAATACCAACCCAAGAATAAAATGTTGGCCTGTTCTCGGTCTAACCAAACACGGCATCATAGCACAAAAACAAAAGACTACACATAAGCCAACGATACCAATAGACAATCGGTTCCGATTTAGGACGACCATATGCTACGTTACTAAGCAAGTGTTTATCCGTATTACTTGCGCACAACCCTCCCAGAGGTCTTGAAGAACGCACAATTACATAAAATAACCTCCTCATTGTAAGATGACCACATAGACAAAACACAAGGGCCCGAGCGACACACAATTAGACATGTAAATGGATATAAAAACAAAGGATTTTCGAAATACAGTCCCTGCTCTGTCGTTTAAGTGTACACATGCATGTTATCACCCGGGGAGTTCGACCGACATTCAGAAATGACAACTGGTCGTGGCTCTATCTTCTTTAAAGAAGTTTGGATAGTGTCCGTCATGGAGTCCCATTTCACATCAGTCATAGGGACAAGTGCGCTTCTGACATTTTGGCAATTAGGATGAACCAAGCCATTCGTTTTGATGATTCAGCTTTCACAAGAAAGAAAAATCAGTTGGTGACATCAGTATTTGTATAATAGAAACAAGAGATAATCTTTTAAAGCTAGGCTTCTTACAGTCCAATCGATTTTGGATCATGATCTTTTTAATTTAAGTAATATCTCTATATCCCCTTAATCGCATCTAAATATTCCCAAGGTCGTTTGGTGTAAAGAAAGTAAATAAGAATATCGAAACGCATTTTCAGTAAAGTCAGAAAAGATGGCGTGTGTATCACATATCGTTGGTGGTCTTCTTTTTCTAGCCCTTTCTGTTAATGCGGCCACCCCAACAGACAAATGTATGTCTATGCACTTATTCCAAGCCACCTACGACACCATGCGAGAAAAGGCTGAAGAAATGAACAATTTGGTCAAACAAATGAAAAGTAACCTTGATCAGTCATTGGAGCAAGAGTGTGGGCACCTAGGAAATCAAGGTAAGTGAAAACATGAAATGCAAAATGTTTGAAATTCTGCGTATGTTTTGAATATGATTTCGAATCAAACCACGATACTTTTGTTCATGCTGTTCTTTTGACATTATCATATTATGATTTCGCGTCGGAATTATTTCGCAAATATGATATTAACATTTTTGGCATATGGGTTCTTGTCACAGATGACTTCTTTTTCAGATGAACAGTAAGAATTTGAGAAAATAGCCACTCCTAGAACCCACTCGTAACATTCTTGGAACTCGTGTCATCATAGACATGCGGTGCCCCTTTTGATCAATGATCTTTTTAAGGAATACATCTTATTTCCTTTAACTTACTCTTCAAGCTTTTCTTTGAATTGTTTTCTTTCTCAGATTTTGTTTTTACGTGCTCAATAAAAATTATCATCAGAAATTAGAAGGCTCTTGACAAAAATATTATCTTATTGATACATAACAATTCAAATATAATTCATAATTTGAATAGATATATACGTATTTATTAGTGTTGTCCTTAACCAATTTCCAACATGTGGTTGAAAACCATTAAACATGAACAATTAATAAAGTACACCATGTACAATTCACTTTCAAAACTTTTAGTGTTTTTCAGATCTAATCTTCCATTTTCATATATGTTTCACGTCTTAAATTGAATAGCATCATTTAAGAACAGATAAATCGGCAGCATGGACCAGACATGCACGTTTCGGTAACTTAACCCTCGTCAGTGATCCTCAAATCTAAACAACGTAATATACCAAAAAAGTGTGAAAGTTACTATGTCGAAAAAGCGTACCGAAAGACGTAGCAGGATGGGTGGGATATGATGCCGCAGGACCCACTTTTTAGAAATTTCAAGAAATTTTTATAACAGAAATTTTAGAATGCGTTGAAGAAACGATCTACCGAAATTGATCAAACTTGGCTACATGTGCCCTCGGGGACTCCTGGTCCACCAGCAGTGACACTCACCAAGTGGTATAAACGTTAAACGTCTTCAAATTGAATATCGAAATCCTGAGTTAATATAATTATCAAAGATCAGTGTTTTGCCATAATAGAAAATATTCTTAATTCTCCTGATAATTTCTTTTTATATTCGAAGTCATGTTTTTGCTTCGAACATCACTTAAATTGAAATAATTGATCTTACGTCTTCTGATATTTAGCGGATGCTCCTACCATTATTATTTGAGGGTGTATATATATGTATTTCTTCTGTTACTTTGTTCTACCATTTTCTTGCATTATAGCCATATCATACCCGTTTGGTCTAAAGTACTGCGACTTCGAGACAGGAATGTGTGGGTATACTCAGAGTAGTCAGGATCGTGGGGATTGGGTACGTCAAAACTCATATCCGGATCACACTACTGGCACGACATTAGGTAAGAATTCAAATTCTTGTAAATCTACAACATGTTCATTTCATTTCATAAGTCAATAAGTCGAGAACCTTTTTGGGTTTTGATATACTTCATGTGTATCTTTTTGAATCCTGCTTTAGTAAGCATCTTCTATAACTTGTACCATCTACGTCCTTCCAGATGTTAAAGTCTGGTTCGTTATACGAGGCGACCGATAGGTATTTTTTGTAAAAGCATTTTGAAGTAATAGTATTTTATGCGTTATTTTTTTTTCATTTCAAATTGTAGGTTATTCTATGAGGAGCTACCGCTCCAGCGCTTCTTACTATTCACGTCTAGTTTCCCCAGAGTTCCAACCAGCGTC
This sequence comes from Pinctada imbricata, assembly GCA_033119305.1. Lineage (NCBI taxonomy): Eukaryota > Metazoa > Mollusca > Bivalvia > Pterioida > Pteriidae > Pinctada > Pinctada imbricata. The sequence continues at coordinate 55,959,847 of VSWD01000006.1, read as the reverse complement.
AGCGTATTGCGTCAGATTTTTCTATCGAAATCCATCAACATCTAACTATACCGGCAATTTTAGTGTTTATATCGAAGTAAGTGCTACTTATTTTACGTTATCTGGCAATATTCTAGATACGCCATCCTCAAAATGTCAAACTGATTGGGTTATTTGCGAAGAAACCCGTCTCCGTGGTTACCAAGGTTCTTTAATTATGTAAAGCTGAAAAATACATTGCGAACGTTTTGCCCCCTTCTTATTCATATAGAAACGTCAAATGAGTTAAAGATGATCCTGACAATAATCTCAACAGCACTCACAATAGAGCACAAAATTGAGCATCGACGGACACCCCTAGCAAGCTAGAGATGGGACAAGGTGCCTGGGATGAGTAAGCATTCCCTGTTGGCTAGCCGCACCCGCCGTCGATTTTCATGCACGAAAAAATACCTTCTTACCTATACTTCGTAAGGACTCCATATTTTCTATGGAACGAATTTATTCTTATATCTAACATTTTATCTATATCCCGTTGATGTATCTCAAGCACATGATAATTTAAACATTTTTGATTGTTTTAGGGGGGGGGGGGTCAATTTAGACATCTATACATACATATTTATTTTGCTCTGTTAAATATATGTATTAACCTTTAAGGAGGGATCTGGTCTCGGATATCCAGTTTGGCAACGATCCATGGTTTCACCAAATTGAACATTGGGAGAATTCAGTCCGGATCCAGAGTACCTACGCAAACCATTCAAGGTTTAAACTTTTAATTCATCTTTATAGATCTACTTAAAAATGAGTATTTCAAAGGGTTCTTCAAAACTAAAGGAATAGTTTTCAAAACGTATAGGCAGTAATCACATCAATCTTTACATAAACAATAATATATTGTGGGTTTTCTTGTAGATTGTGTTTGAAGATCGGATCGGTTATTACGTCTTGATTGATGATATTATGGTGTACAACGCACCATGCAACACTGTAGGTTAGTTCTTAAGTGTAGGTTCAGGTATGAATCATGCAGGGGTGATGTATTAAAATGTATTCATTTCTTTTTGAGACACATACTTATGTGGTACAAATCAACGTATGAAATTCATCTCTCAATATAGCGATGGCGAAGCCAGATATCCACCTCATCATAGGGAAAAATGGCGGGAAAATTTCTCTTTACAATTCAACTAAATTAAGTGCCCTTATAACTTTTTTCACCATTCAAGTATGTAGAAAATTCCTTTGGTATACATATTTGGGGTTTATCTGAGAGCATTTCGAAAGAGAAAATTTTTGCAAAAATTTGAAGGTATATCTCCTGGCTGATTCTAACGCGGACCAACATCAGTCATCAAGAATACAGAAAACAAAGTATAATGTCATCTAAAATAAACCTATAGAAGAATACGAACATCATTGATGTGTTTGCATGTTGACACCAGATATCATATTTATAGGTATAAAGGCTCCACTTTGTCCATCAAATTCCTTCAAGAGAACTGACGGAAATACGACAAAATGCTACACCCTTCATCCTGAAAAACTGACGTGGAAGGATGCTATCAAGAGGTGTAAGAAGTCCTGGCCATTGGCGTCACTTGTGTCAATTACATCAGCCGCGGAAAGCATGTTCCTTACCAGTCTGATTGTGAAAAACACCGGTATAATTTTGCCTTCTGATTCAAGATCTATTTTTATACTCAATGTTACACGTCTTCAAATTAATACTTAATGTCTTACTTCCTTAAAACATTTGATACACTGATTGATATACAAATTTGAGTATACCTGATGAAGTTTGAATAATTTCCGGCGTAATTTGAAGAAATCATAGCGATTTTCAAAATTGTGGATTTCGGGAGTTTTATCCATTAGCCAACCACGACGTCATTTCGGCGTTATCGGGGAAAAATGGCGTCACAAACGATCTCATTCAAAATGCAATTAAAACAGTAATACAAAACGTATCGCATTGAAACTTTACATGTATAAAATAGAAAAATCAATTTTTATCTTAGTGTATTCGTTGATAAATTTACATAACAAGGAAGCGGGTGTCACTTCATTGAAAATAGACGAATTTTGAAGAAAAAATTGGAAAATAAAAAAGCTTTGTAAAATTTTTATCCCAAATTTAATTTTTCTCATTTAATCATGAAATCATCTCTGGACATTGTTGATCATTCCTTAAGTTTTTGACAATGATTGATCCACATGATTCATAAAAATCACTTATAAACTAAAGTCAATTGGCTCGAAATTGCAATTTTTTGAGCGCCTGTGTCATCTTTTATCCAAGTATCCTGCCTTTGTTTATAACACAATTCAGCTGAACTTTTCCTTATGTGAGAGCAATACATTTATGAATATATTGGAACTTAATTCAAAATTAATTTCCAATAGCTTTAAGAGAACCGGAATTACACAATTAATATTATGACGTCATCAAGAAATTCACGGATACGTTGAAAAATGCATATTTCAAAGTCTTATAATTTTTTTCCTGTGGATAGAATCAAATGTTACTTTGTATGATGAAGGACAGACAAGAAATGAATAATTTCAGAAATTTTGAGAAATATTGAATTTGGCGTCAAAGTGTTCAATACCTCCTTAACCTCGTCTGTGATCCTCATTCTAAACAATGAAAATTGGCCAAAGTCTATGAAAGTTATGTCAAAAAAATACCGAAGCAACGTTTTATATAAAGGTGTTTTATACATATTCCTCCGATTTTCTCAGAATACAAGTATGATATACTTGAGATGGAAATTGTGTTTCGTAGCAGATAATTGTCAAAAGCATGGTCTAGAGTATGCATTGGTCATTTCTAGTTATGTTTTGTCCTGTACATTAGTGTACATACTTGGTTTGCTGAACTGCTAGAGTAGTGTGATTTCTGTTGGTGCTTAGCGTCTTTGAATACTGTCTAGACTGGTTGACGTGAATGAGAGTTTCTTTGTGGAAAATGCGTAGGGAAGAAAGAAGGGGATCTCCAACAAGACTATAGCAATAATATGGAAGTGTTCCAGCTCTATAACTTCCCGAATGAAATTTCAAATCCAATCTATTTATGCACCAGACACATGTTTCGGACATTAAATCCTCATCAGTGATGGTTCCATCAAAAGTGATTTGTAGACACAGCCAAAATGCATTTTTGTAGCATCCACTAGTTATATTTTTTTTAATTAAATTTATAAAATTTCCAGAGAGGGCGCGGCCCCAAATTTAATATACGATCGATTCAGTAGCATATCCAAATAAAATCTATGTTCAAAACAGCATTATAGGGAAGGTGCTTAGATGTTAACCTTATTTTATTTCGATAATATTTTTGAATGAAATGACAAAATTTCGAAAAAGGAAAATGATATTTATGACGTCAAATTGATTAAGTGCCAAAACAAAGCTTATTTTAGGCGACACAGCTGGGAGGAGGCAATTAATACACTTAAAACATCCATGTCATGGGTAAATTTAACTGCTCCACACTGCATTAGGAAATAAATGTTTATTTTAATAAAACGGAAGTGTCCCAACTCTTAACCTTCCCAACGAAAATTCAAACCAATTTATTATGCACCGAAAAAACCCGAATTTGAAACACAGAGTAAACATAGACAGCAAGAGGTGCAAAAGGGACAAGGGACAAAAAATACGACATCAAAACACAGAGCAGACATACACAGCAAGAAGTGCAAAAGGGACAAGTTACACCAAATACGACATCAAAACACGGAGTAGACATACTCAGCAAGAGGTGCAAAAGGGACAAGGGACTCCAAATACGACATCAAAACAGAGTAGACATACACAGCAAGAGGTGCAAAAGGGACAAGGGACACAAAATACGACATCAAAACACGGAGTAGACATACACAGCAAGAGGTGCAAAAGGGACAAGGGACACCAAATATGACATCAAAACAAAGAGTAGACATACACAGCAAGAGGTGCAAAAGGGACAAGGGACACAAAATACGACATCAAACACAGAGTAGACATACACAGCAAGAGGTGCAAAAGGGACAAGGGACACAAAATACGACATCAAAACACGGAGTAGACATACACAGCAAGAGGTGCAAAAGGGACAAGGGACACCAAATACGACATCAAAACACGGAGTAGACATACACAGCAAGAGGTGCAAAAGGGACAAGGGACACCAAATACGACATCAAAACACGGAGTAGACATACACAGCAAGAGGTGCAAAAGGGACAAGGGACACAAAATACGACATAAAACACGGAGTAGACATACACAGCAAGAGATGCAAAAGGGACAAGGGACACCAAATACGACATCAAAACACGGAGTAGACATACACAGCAAGAGGTGTAAAAGGAACAAGGGACACAAAATACGACATCAAAACACGGAGTAGACATACACAGCAAGAGGTGCAAAAGGGACAAGGGACACAAAATACGACATAAAAACACGGAGTAGACACACACAACAAGAGGTGCAAAAGGAACAAGGGACACCAAATACGACATCAAAACACGGAGTAGACATACACAGCAAGAGGTGCAAAAGGAACAAGGGACACCAAATACGACATCAAAACCACCACACACGAAAAACAACACTTAACCAACGAGGGCAATGGGCGGCGCCGACTTAGGACTCGCATCAAAAGAGCAAATGGTGTGGTTATCCGGATTACGTGCACATAACATTTTCACGTTTACGGTTACCCACATATCTCGAAGAACGCACAATTGTTGTGCATAGTAACTTCCTCATTGTAAAATGATCACACAAATAAGCGCATACATTTCATGCGACCCTCTCCTCATTTTGGATAATTGAAGTATGTTTTGTGAAATTTACGTTACTTTCGGTCCAAAATGTTCCCTTGTCCTCATCTTTTTGGAAAGAAAACATTTTGAACACTTCACCTCAATCAGGTGTCAATTTGAAATCTTTAAAAAAGTTTATGAAATCATCGATACCTACATTTATCAATAATTTGTTTCAAAATACATTGTTCAAAAACGTATTTCATGATGTCTAAGATAGGTTTGATAGTCGTTTTATAGGGAGTGTTTTCGACTGTATAGTTTCACCCGTTTGCCTATTCATATGTTTGTTATGTGTGGTGTCCGTTATTTGTTTCTTGAATGAGCGTGTTCCGCTGTAAGCAATGCAATCTACTCTTGGCGGAGATTTCCTCTTATTCTTACATGAATTGTTTTTGAAATGCATTTCCGTTAGCTTTATGAACTTGGTCTACATATGTGTTTTCTTTTACTACTTATATTTGTGAAATAAAACACCGATTAAGAGTTCATAGCACAATGAGCACAATGATCTAACAATGATTACAAAACATCTCTTTTAATTCATTATTGAAACAGAATAATCTCATTCAGTGAAATACATTATACATGTCCTTCTACGAGAAAATAAGCTGATATATTTGTATACGGACAGTTTCAATTGAATCCGAACATAGGTGCGGTATTTCCAGTGTTATTTCTTGAAATGGGAGCTTTATTTGAACAGATATATATCCTTTTTATTTGACTAAAACAATGTTTGATATAAACCAAGCCATAATGTGTATTTTGAATGTAGAGATGAGACAAGCAGCTGCTTTGGGCATATGGACCAGTGGTAACGATATCATGAAGGAGGGCAGCTACACTTGGGCGGGTACGAACGGGGATCCAACGCCTTTCACTTACAGGTATGTCGAATGCCATTACATGTGAACAAGATTGAATAATACTTCTGTTTTGCTGTCAATACTTCGAGTGTTTCAAGAATATTTTTTCTGTCCTTTTAGTTTTGCAATGACTGTTAAGAAGCCTTTTTTAACTTGTAGGGAAAAGATCTAAAACATGTCAAGTATGTAGCAAAATAGACGCCAAGCAAAAGCAAGAGTTTTGCAATGACTGTTAAGAAGTCTTTCTTAAAATGTAGGGAAAAGATATAAAACATGTCAAGTACGCAGCAAAAATAGACGCCAAGCAAAAGTCGATTTTCAAGAAGTTGAATCATCACATACATGCAATTCTGAAACAAATTTTAGATAGCAAAGAGAGGAGGGGATCTCCAACAACACTCGGTTGAAGTACCATCAGCAAAACCCCAAAACACCCACTGTAAAAACACAAAGCAGACACGAACAGAAAGAGACGGAAATGGTACAATGAACGCCAAATCACATGGAAACATCAAATATCAATGACTACACATAAACCAACGAGACCAGTGAATACGAAAAAAAAAAAAAATCCAATAATAAAGGCAAAACTATTCGGAGACATATTACGCAATTTTCAATGAAAAACGAATTATTAAAGAAACGGTATATAATGATACAGAGAGACAAACTTTGACGAAAGTAAAAGGATGTGGTATTTCTGCCAAATTGAAGCGACTGGTGTTGCATGCAAGCAGAGATGCTGACTCTTCCTTGGCAACTTGTCTCACTCCGATATTGGGAGTTCGAGTTTTTTTTCGTGTGATGGAGGTTCTTGTTTGTTTGCTTAAGTTCCTGTTTTATCCTGATTTTATATGCCTTCGGTTTATTGTTTTCTGAATTATCGATTTTGTGCTGTATACAGGGATATGGTCATTATCCATATTTGTCACACAACACTTTCACTTTTCCGGTTACCCACATATCTCGTAGAACGCATAATTGTTGTGCATAGTAACTTCCTCATTGTAAAATGATCACACAAATAAGCGATTTTTGTACAGATTATTGGGATATGGTAATTGTCCATACATGTATTTGTCATACATACAACAATGTAAAGGCAATAACAAAAAAAAAATCCAAAGACTAATGCCACACTTGAATGGGACAGATCAACAATAATTTGATTTGGCCATGACCTAAATAAGGGAAAAAGAAATACGAAACGTACCAGATATCCTGTAAATCTCATCGTCGGAAACCCACAGCCTATTGCCCTACGCTTAAAGGCCGTGGGCGCAATTGTAAGGGAATTCTCGTTTTAATGCGTCATACGGTTATATAAAGTAACCAAGGAAATAGTCTGTTTAAATAGTATCAGCTCTTTTGTGTTAGAGGGATTTCATAACGCTCGCTCTGATTGGCATAAATTTCCTGCTAGAATCGTTTCGGAATACGAGGGTTTCCCTAAAGACTGTCCTACGGTATCTTACTTAGTAGAACGGAGAAGATGCCTTGGGTTTCCGACGTTGGTAAATCTATAAATATCATTTTCATTGATCAAATACTAAAGTGCACATTTTTCTTTGAAACCAATGGTAGTAATTGGCATCCTGGTCAACCTAACAATATTGGAGGAGTACAAGATTGTGTGGCCATACAGTATCCAACCCAAGATTTCCAATGGGGAGACGAGAACTGTGGAGATGCCCACGCCTTTATATGTGAGGCTGAATATATGAGCAGTCCTACCCTTTCTGGGCATACTCCAAATATCGGTGTTAGTGCCATTGGATAACATCGACAGAAGTCAGATACAATGTTGTACAAATGCGAAAATTCGAAAATCTTGAATCAGTGCATATTTTGAAAGAGTTTATGATGAATTCTTTGAAATGTCAATGATGTATTGTATTTAAAACTTTAATAAAGAAAACTGCAAATTTGGATGATCCAACATATACGCCAATTTACCTCCTAAATCTAAACTACCCTCTCCGAAGCATACACATAACATATCGAATGCTTTTGTTATCTTAAAAATGGGGTGTTCTTATTTGTTTTTATATCTTTTACAGTTTGTTGATGTGGTTATTTAAGACTTTGGTCTTACATGTCCACTATGAACACTGCAACGCTGTCCTATAGAACAATTTCTTCAGATTTTAGGGAATATTGATTGAGCACAGATCACATTTATCAGTTTCAGAGTAGTGATTTATATCTTTTTAACAGGAGTTCTGATGTTTATATATTGAAAAAGATATAATGAAACTAATAATTAAACATTTGAAAGTGAAAAGGTTTAGATGAAAAAGCAAACTGAATTAATTTTAATAACAAAAAGATTAATTAAAACTGAGGAAAGTCGTTTTCGTAGCGCCATCTACAATAAATTCCGTTAAGCAAATGTGTTATTTCATCTAAGTGCTTGTTTATGCAGTTGTTTTCATGGTTTCTACTGTTTATTTCATATTTTTATGCAAACATAAAAAGTAAATAAAAAAAATCATCTGAATGGCGATATTTCCATTTCTCTTCCTAGCATTTATTTGGGTCACGTGGTTCTTTCTATTTATAGAAACATCTCAAAAGATTGAAGATGCTTATATCTTATTATTCTATATTTTACCTACAGTCATTTCGTTGTTGACGTTTTTCATGTTATAATAATGTCGAAGGGTTCCAACTCTCTACCTTCTTGAAGAAAATTTCAAACCAATTTACATGCACCAGACACGTATTTCGAATATTAAATTCTCATCAGTGATGCTTTCAGCGGAGCCACCAAAATAATTCCAGTAGCGCCCTCTTTTATTTTTTGAAATTAGATTTTTACATTTACATTACAGAGAGCGCGTGGCTCCAAATTTCCTGTAGGGTCGATTCAGTAGCATATTCAAATAAAATCTATGTTCAAATAGCATTGGAGGGATGGTGCTAAGATGTTAATGTAAACGTCTTCATATTGAATAGCATCATTTAAGAACAGATAAATTGGCAATATGGACCAGACATGCACGTTTCGGGTACTTAACCCTCGTCAGTGATCCTCAAATCTAAACAATGTAATATGCCAAAAAGTATGAAAGTTACTATGTCGAAAAAGCGTACCGAAAGACGTAGCAGAATGGGTGGGATATGATGCAACAGGACCCACGTTTAGAAATTTCAAGAAATTTTGATAACAGAAATTTTAGAATGCGTTGAAGAAACGATCAACCGAAATTGATCGAACTTGGCTACATGTGCCCTCGGGGACTCCTGGTCCACCAGCAGTGACACTCACCAAGTGGTATAAATGTAAACGTCTTCATGTTAAACTCCTTTAATTTCGATGATATTTAACGGTAAAATGGTTAGTTTCCGAAATAGCAAAAGAATATATATGATGTCACATTGATAAAAGGCCAAAACAAAGCTTCTTTCAGGTGACAGAGCTGGAAAGAAGTAATTAATACACTTGACAAACATCAGGCCACGGGGAACGATTTTAACTGCTCCACACTGCAACGTGAAATAACTGTCTATATTAATAATGGCGAAGGGTTCCAACTCTCTACCTTCTTGAAGAAAATTCTAAACCAATTTACATGCACCAGACACGTGTTTCGAATATTAAATTCTCATCAGTGATGCTTTCAGCGGAGCCACCAAAAATAATTTTAGTAGCGCCCTCTTTAATTTTTTGAAGTTAGATTTTTACATTTACATTACAGAGAGCGCGTTAAAAGTTTCATTAATTGGACGAAAATACGACGGAAAAATTATGAAGAGACTGACTGCTTCAGACATGATATAAGCACTGATTCAGTGTTGAGGAATTAATTTTTAATTTAATTAAAAATAGAGCATAAGACATCATTGCTGGGCAGAGGTTAGGGATAGCGCTGCTGGAATGAAGTTTGGTGGCTCCTCTAGGGGCCTCACTGGTGGGGTTTAATATTCGAAACACGTGTCTGGTGCAGGATAAATTGGTTTGGAGTTTTCTTCATGAGGTATAGAGTTGGAACACTTCCGTATTATAAAATTTCCCCGCAAAATAGATAAGTCTATATCATTTGCAAGAGGCTTACAATACGCTCAATATCTCATTGAGATGAAAAAAATAATTACAATATATCAAATAATAAGACAAGAAATGTGGAAATATGACTTTTTCTCATTTCATACACTTTAAATTGAAAAAATAGAGCGCGAGACGGATTCGAACCAGCAACTTAAACCTTCATGGTGCAAGAGTCAGCGCCTAAGACCACTCGGCCAAAACGCTAATTATTACTGAATCTATTGCATTGAATTAAATAATAAATGAAATCGTGTCCAAGATATTGAAATTATGTGTATATGAATTATTTCATATTTTCTTTATCTTTTGATATTTCACAAACTTTTGCAATATGATTGTAGTGAGAAAAAGAAGATTCTGACGACAATCTCAACAGCACTCACAATAAAGCACCAAATTGAGCATCGGCGGACCCCTAGCAAGGTAGAGGTGAGACCAGGTGCCCAGGCGGAGTCAGCATCCCCTGTTTGGCTAGCCGCACCCGCCGTCGATGTTCATGCACGAAAAAAATGAAGCGATATCTAAAACATGCCCTTTTGACGTTATGTCTATTTAGAAAGTGCTATTTCGACCAAGTCAGGGAAAATATTTAAAACACTTATTGTCAGGCCCCTCGCGGGAAACTTTATTAAGAGCTCCACACGGCAAAGGGCATAAGTGTGACTTAAATGAGATAAAGAAGATCCTGACGACAATCTCAACAGCACTCACACAACAGAGCACAAAAGTTAGCATCGACGGACCTCCAGAAAGCTAGAGGTGGGACCAGGTGCCCGGGAGGAGTAAGCATCCCCTGTGTGGCTAGCCGCACCCGCCGTCGATGTTCATGCACGAAAAAAATCTAATCAAAGATTTGAAGGTCCTGAGAGATACTTCTTTTCAAAATTTATCGTCAGCAGATAAATGTTGAATCATTTTGTTGTTTAGGTATTAAAATGATGATGATTTTTTTTTACATAGGACTTGAAGCTTAATAATAAGAATAAATTCTTCATTTCTATGTGCTCAATGTGTTTTATGAACAGCACAAACTGTTTATATTTACTAGAAGTGGTATACTTTAAATTACAATTTCTTCTCATGACTTAAACCTGGAGCAGTGTCTTTAATTAATTAACCCGTTTCAGCGTTTGGTTCTATAGAAACTATAAAGACCATGCATGCATGTCTAAATTACTGACAGTCTAACATATATTTGATAAAAGAGTGGTTGCATGTATTAGTAGTTACAGTGTAATTATTGCTGGTAATTTCCAAAAATTCTCAATTCAATTCCCAGAATTTCCTATTTCTTTCAACAAGATCGTGCTTTGTTTCTACTTTCGCTTCTCTTCGTTTCGTCTTAATATAAGGTAGACAACTCTTATCAGAAGTAATATATTATTACGCCACCAACGTGCAGTGAAAACAAGAAAAGCATCGTTAATTTTTTGTGATGCATTTACTTTATATGAAATCGATTTTTTTCAAGAAGGACAATATCCTTGTTCTTGCATTTTGCATGTGTCAGACAGCAAATTCTAAAATTAGAAAAAGGTAGGTTGCAAAGCGGCGGTGTCTCAATTGAAGCAGTTACCGTAACAGTAAGACACTGAAAGGAAGTATCTTAAAAACATGCACTGTTGAGGTTATGTCTATATTGAAAGTGTTATGGTGTTGGTATCGGATAAAGAATTATTATGAATATGGTCATTCTAGGAGTTATCTTCCCTTAATAGATAATATTTTGAAAATCAATTGCGAAAGATCTTAACGGTAAACTTTTTTCAGTGATAAGTAACATTTTAAAAGAAATTTTCCATTTATTCGTATTTAATGCCCCATTATTTTCTTTGAATAAATGGATGAAAAAGTTTTTCCATAGAGTTACTCTTACAGGATCCAACGTTTTTGTCAAAAATAAATTTGTGAAAAATTTCTATAAATTTTTACATCATAACTATAATCATAAGTTTAGAACTCCAAACTCAATAAACTGTCCTGTTCACTAATTCAAGAGTACCCTGTTTTCACGGTTTTCTCTAAAATATGACACTGTCATCTTCCAAAAAGATATCAATTTTGTAGTACTCCTTTAGTCGTAACAGAAAATACCATTGTTTTGGCTGTACGTCAATTAAGTTAGTAATAGGACGGAAAATAAAAAATCTACGGGGATTTTCTATAGTAACATCGCTGCAAATGCGTGACGTCGGAGAACAATATGGTAGCGGCTTGAAATTAACATGGAAATTTCCCGTAGACATTTTATTTTTCATATTACGATTTGAAGGCACCTGATAGGGTAAGTTGAGGTTAATTTCCAGTTACGACTAAAGGAGGTCAATTCTCGGAAACTATTATTAATTGGAAAATTCGTCAGATGACAGAATAAATCACCAAAACAGGGTGTTCTGGACTTAGTGAACAAGACAGTAATCAACCCTCGTTATACATCTGATGCCTTAAAATATTCTTTAGCTTTGTTTACAACAAACGCACTTATCATTTTTATTGTTTGAATATATGGCTCTATTCTACAGTTGACGGCTCCTATAAAGAAGAAGTATGTTTAGTGTTATGTTTTCATCAGATAACGAGAAGCAGCTTCATGACGTACATGATTCAATGGTATTTTTGAAGCTTAATTTTCTCGATAGATCACAACCACAGGGATTTATCACGCTAATACCGGTTGCTGTATTTACTATATATATATATATATATATGTGTGTGTTAAAGGGATTTAACTCGGCGTTTAACGAAAAATCGACAAGTCATCTTTAAGTCTTCAGAAATAGGCTAATCAATGTCAAAACCTATTTTCTGTGCTATATTTCGATAGATTAATTCATACTGAATCTTCATACGAAATTTGAAATCAGTACCTCCCTTACGAGCCGAGGTATGCCCAATACCGCTCTCTTATGAGCGCCGCATTTCTAGGTCGGACAAAAAGGTGTCCGGTGATAATCAAGCAGTATAGACAAACTTTGGTTACTGCTTGATCGTTTAAACGTCCGAACACTTCAAAGACATACAACTGCATGACTATCTACTATTCACATGCTTTTTACCATCTCAAAAATCGCTGGTATATGAAAGTCCCTCATATAGCTACCTCTTTGCATGCACGTATATGTCTTTCATAACTCTGCACATGTTGAATTTAATCTCGCTTAAATCCGACGCTTTTCTTATTTCAAAGTCGTCAAAAAAGACTTTATTTGAAATTCTACTAAGCATATATGGGGCTATTTCATGCAATGTTGTGTATCTGAGATGTTCGCATCATTGAATGGTCAAGCGGTGCCTCAAGTTGATCACTGATGCCTGATTATCACCGGACACCTTTTTGTCCTACCTAGAAATGCGGCACTTATAAGAGAGCGGTATTGGGCATATCTCGGCTCGTAAGGGAGGTACTGATTTCAAATTTCGTACGAAGATTCAGTATGAATTAATCTATCGAAATATACCACAGAAAATAGGTTTTGACATTTATTAGCCTATTTCTGAAGACATAAAGATGACTTGTCGATTTTTCGTTAAAAGTCGAGTTAGATCCCTCTAACACATATAATACAGCAACCGGTATTAGCGTGATAAATCCCTGTGATCACAACTTATATCGGGATTTTCAGCATATAAATAGAAATGCAACCATATACTGTACAACAAATGTACCGATCCGTTTGGATTCTTTTGGGCATTGCAATTCTAACACAGATTTACACAGACTATCCCTAGACTGGCATTGCGTGTCTAGATATAAATATCTTCGCGACGCGTTAGCATAGTAAGAGCAGGCAACTCCAGTCTAAGACTATCCCATACGTATCACTCGCTACCCTCTCCCCGACATAGAGCCCGATATGCCATGGAAGGGCCTGTGTCGTTCCTCCTCCTTGGGGGGGGGGCGGCAAGAAAAAATAAAAAAGAAAAAGAAATAAATAAGAAAATAGAAAAAAAAATATCATACACTTCTATTTGAAAAACAAAGAGCTCGAGACGGATTCGAACCAGCAACTTTATTCTTTATTATGCAATGGTCAGCACCTTAGACCACTCGGCCACTTAGCGCTAATGATGTGCGAATCTTAGATTTAAGATATTAGATGTATAATGATCAAACTCGTGTCCAATATATCTATATTGAAATGATTTATATGAATTATTGAATATTTTACTGAGGGGTATCTCCCTCATTGCATAGCTCTGTCCTTAGCTGGGGTTTCGGCATATTTTTTTCGGTCATGTTTAGAATTAAGCTCCATGCGCCTACCCTCCAACGATTTTGGCCATATTTTTCACTTAAATACGCTTCTAAATCAACCCTTCACAAAATTTGGAGCCGCTCATTTTGGCAAGAGGAAATTAAAACTTTGTATTGTAGATGGCGCCAGGAAACTTCGCTTCGTACATGTATAATTTGAAGCACGAACCAATCCAATCACAGGGTTTTCAGCATCATGCCGTATTAAATTTTCCAATCTTCTTCTGCCGGAGAAAGTGAAGGGCCGATGCTGCTTCTATGTATAAACGATGTAACTCTGTATACTTCAGAATCAAGCTATTTTGTTACGTAGAAGCCCATGTTTATATATGTTTATATAGTGAGCTTATAAACAAGTAAACACGAAAAAAAGAACAATGTAAATGCGTGGATACGTGTTTATTTCATTGATGAGGGAGGGGCCAAAGCATTACGGGTCGTTGACGAGGAAGGTATAATTATGTATACGATGTACCTGATGCTAATCGGAGATACGTTTCATAACTAATTATAAGTAACTGTACTGATCCAATCCCCTGTCCTTTTTATGTTGGACTGAAAATTGAACATCTGAACAGGCATGTATACATACGTAAGTTCCTGATGTGAAGTAAGAGAGAGAGAGTGAGAGAGAGGGCCGGGGGATACAACTATATTGATCGTAAACTATTTTTACGGGAAAGAAGTCTTATTGTTGTTTACCGTTTTAGAAAATCCGACGTTAAAAAAAAATTAAGAAAAATTATTCGTTCATTATTACGTACACCATTTCATTTTTTAGAAACTTTGCAAAAAAAGCCGTGGAAAAAATATTAATACATACAGATAATCAAAAACTTTCCGACTCGCGCCGCTCGCCGCTTCGTAAAATAAAACTGTTTCTACAGAATACTGAATTTAGACACTATTAATTCTTTATTCGTTTATTTTTTCAGCTTGTTACCCTCGCCAGTTTTCATATCATTTTCAGAAAGTAAATGTAAAACACAAAGATATTTAGAATCATTTTCGTTGTATGCACCGTCCCGTCCCGATTTCGATCCAAGTCGAAAAAATGGAGAAAATACGTACATTTTGTATTTGTTGTTTATATATCAAAAAGATCTTTCTCAAATAAATCCTTCTAACGAGCAAACTTTTAATTAGTAGATAATAATTACGACTTCCCCACGTCATGCGTAGACTTTTAAAATTAACATAATAAACGTCGCCATATTATAGGCATTGATACATTCCATACAACGAGATTACGTATAGAGTTTAATATCAATTCTCTGTTAGGACCAAAATATTTTGGAAACAGCATGTCATGGATTTTCATGATTTTCTCTATAAATGGTATGTATAATGCCCTAAATACAAAAATTACAATTTTTTGAAAATAAATATTCCGGTTGCCATGGAAACGAGGTATGTCTATTTATAGCACTAAAAAGATGGTCTAATAAGTCATCTTTGGTTATTATGTTGCCATGGAAACCATTGTCAGAGTTAATTGGTATTAACAACTTATAATCTTTAAATCCTCAATTTTTAGAAAAAATAACAAATTTTTGACATTTCTTTCAATTAGCCGGATCCTATCAAATCAAAATCAGTCAAAAATTGCCATAAAATAAGGTCAAAATCAAGGCCTATTTTTGTCCAATTTTTACCATTTTTAAGCAAAAATAACACAAAATGTCAGGCTGATAACCCCATCACTGTTGTCAGAACAAAATAGATTTCATGTGACAAATATAATCACTGAAAAAAATAAGTGGGACCACGTTTTGTTTTCCTACATTTTGAGGTCAAAAATGGTTGCCATGGCAACTTTTCATTTGACACATGATGACTATATCTTTTCAAATTGATTTTTAGCATGGTTTAAATAACTTATATTGCTTAAGCTTTGTGTAGGGACAACAGAAGAAATTATTCTTTATTTTAGCATTTCCAAAATTTGTCAAGGTCATTGACTCTAAGTTCAAGGTCAATTCAAAATATAGGTTCCAATTTCAATAAAATTTGCATTTTTGTTGTTATTTATTGTTACTAAATTAAATCTTGACTGTCATATATTTGTATCAAAAATACTTCTCTCTAAAATTAGGACCGATAGATGGAAAAACATTACAATTTTTAGTTCAGAACATTTCTCCTAAAACAATAAGCCCCAGACGAAATTCATGATAATCTCACATTTTTTTTATATGTATGTATGAAATACTAGCTAAAAATCAAGGATGTCATTGATTTTGAGATTTTTGCAACTTATAATAAATAGGGGATATATCCAAAATCACTATGTATGTGTTTTTTTTACTCAATACCACATGATTTTTGTGTAACTGCCTCTCATATTTTTGAAAAATCACAGAATTTTGCCAAATTTTGTGAATTGCATTCAAGATGACCTTGACATTAGGTCCTGTGTCTTTGAAAAAATTTAAGGTAATTTTTTAAATCAATAATGCTCTTTTATATGCACTGATAAAAAATGCTTAAAATTATATAACAGACAGCTGAAAATTTACCAGTAAATTACTCTATGTGTAATAGCACTGAACAGAATGTCACCGTGGTAACCATTTTTTATACCCATTTGAATAAAATTGTGAAGAGGTCCCACTCAAATTTTAACATTTTCTTAAAGATCGAGGATTAAACTTTAAAGATAATTGGCAGAAGAAATTAAGTTAGCCTGACATTTCTGATTATTTGCCC
This sequence comes from Pinctada imbricata, assembly GCA_033119305.1. Taxonomy (NCBI): domain Eukaryota; kingdom Metazoa; phylum Mollusca; class Bivalvia; order Pterioida; family Pteriidae; genus Pinctada; species Pinctada imbricata. Next base: position 55,943,164 of record VSWD01000006.1, on the reverse strand, counting down.
TTAAATTTGAGCAAAATCATGTTAAATTAGGAGCTTTCTCGGTCTTAAAAAGGGCCTCTTCAAAACAGGTTTTTGCCTACATTTTGAGCATATTGACAAAGAGAATAGCGAGCAGAAACATACTTCTTGTGTAATATTTATACTATTAAAAATATAAAGAGAAAAATTAAGGAAATTTCAGTTGACTACAAAAGCTGTTACCATGGAAACGAGCCTTGTGAAAATGCCATGTTACAAGTATTCTACTGATGCATAAATTTTCAAACATGGTTTCCATGGCAACGAAAACTTAATTTGTAAAAAGAAAGTTCATTTTTGTCTCAGTACATCATATACACCTTCCACACCAAAAATCTCCAAAATTGGAGACATGCTGTTTCCACGTGCTATTGAAATTATTTTGGTCCTTACAGAGAACTGCTATTTAAAAGATTTAAGATTAGAAATGAAAAAGAATGTACCAAGGACGTACAAACTTAATGAAAATATAGACCTTGAATGCATTTTAATATTTTTTCTCAGAAATTGAACGTAAGACACTACCAGTACAAGATTCTCTCTCTCTCTCTCTCTCTCTCTCTCTCTCTCTCTCTCTCTCTCGTCTGTTTTCATTTTATGTCAAACCAGGTCTGTAAATATTTCTACATAGGAGTCCACGAAAACCTCTAGCTGGGTAAACTCCTTTAATCAATTGACCGATACATTTCTGTATGAAATAAAAAACTCTAATAACACGGAGAAACCAAAAGAAACCAAAACAGAAGCTTTTATAAATAAAATGCAATTAATTTTTTCATTCGATCTTTTAAAGAATTCAAGGATTATTTTTTTCATTTGATCTTTATAAAATTCAATTAATATTAATGGAAGATATTTGTTGGAGATTGTCTCAGATTGCTCGACAACCAACTCCCCTCTTCCACTATACTTACCTTCCCTACCCCCTTAGTCAACTCTCTTGGTCGGCCACTAGTATTGGTGCTTTTGAATATGATAATTCGAGGACGGTCATCTTTTAATTCTAATGACAAAATTATGGATTAGCATTTCAGTATTATTCTATACTTGTTGCAAGTTGCATAAAGTCTACAAAGGAAAGTTTGATGACATACAGCATAAATGATACAATGTCATATTGTAATATTTCGCTATTCGCTCTCAGTACCTTCAGTGCTTTGATTTACTCTTTGGCATGAAGTACTACGGACGAAGATTCAAATATCCGAAACACGTGTCTAATACAATAAAATAGTTACTATAGAACATATATTCAATATTGACAATTATTTATCTTTACATATTTAACAAACTTTGCAATGGGGGGGGGGGGGGTAAGTATGAGATAATGGCTGATTATGAATAGGGCAGGTTAAGATTCATCTCCCCTCGATAGATAAAAGAAAATCAAAGCGAGTGATTTAAATTGTGAACAGGAGATACTTCAGTGTAAATTGATAAATATCATTTTTTTTCTTAGAAATATACCTACACAAAATTTGGAGCCGCTCATTTTGGCAAAAGGAAATTAAAGCTCTGTATTGTAGGTGGCGCCAGGAAAATTCACTTTGGCTGTATATAAACTGTTTAGCATGAAGTACTAGTGACGAGGATTAAATTGTCCGGAACACGTGTCTAGTACAACAAAATTGGTACTATAGAACATATATTTCGATATTGACAATTCTATCCGTATTTGAGCCCCTATCATTTTCTAATGACTGAAAAACTAGTTTTTCCACAGAGTAAGAGTGTGTTGCATACCAGTAATCATACCTTAATAAAACACAAACTTATTAAGACAAATATGTCCCTTAACAAAAACCTTTCACACTAAAGGACAAGCACAACGAGCAGTGCGAAGATCAGATGATTAAATGAGCAAGACTCGCAAACATAACGTCAGAAAAAAAAGCTTTATTTACTATATTTACATGCCCATCCTTTTTGTCCTTGTTCTTTCTTTGTAACGTAATCAAATGAAAACGAAAATTACAATAGCTAACAGTTTGTAGATGTCAAATGGTGAAGGTATTGGGATTGCATGATCGAACACTCTTAGTTTACGCTTTACAAAGAGTACGTTGGACTTTAGCATGATCGAACACTCTAAGTTTACGTTTTACAAAGAGTACGTAGGACACTATCACGATGTTTAGTTTTCGATTAGCTGTCTTTTCAAAAACCCATCAAATGCTAATATGCCAAATAAAAGAATAAATATAATCCTTGATTACGAAGGAAATTTAAGTTATCAGCACTGCTGTCAAGATAGGACTGGATAGTAAATCTCTTAACATAAAATAATTGTGAAAGAATTGACTGTCTCCATAAGAGAATTGATTTTTTGATAGTAAATGTTTTTGTTCCCAGTTGCTTGAAGAATTCACAATATCACTTGAAACAGCACCAAAATCCCAAACAAGTCTTGGGTTTGAACAAAAAGGGAAACAGGAATTGTTATAAAATATTTCGTACGTTTTTATTTTCGAGGTTCACTTTCTCCGATAAAATGTTGATAACATCTTTAATTTTGGGGAATCTTATCCTTCTGGCTTTTTCTGCCAGTACTCCTAAAGATAAATGTATGTCAATGCATGTTTTCCAAACCACGTACAATGCTGTGAAGGAGAAAATCCAGGAAATGAACACGTTAGCAGAACGTCTGAAAGAAAAACTGGACCAGTCAATTGACGACACATGTGAGAGTTTGGCAAATCAAGGTACAATTAGTTCATTATTGCTATTCATAATTTTCAATATTGAAATGTAAATTATGTTATGAAATTTCAGTGCACCATAAAGCGCATTTAAACAAGTTATGTATCATCAGTGATGCTCGAGGCCGAAAAAGAGGAAACCCAAATAATGTGAAATAATGAAGAACATATGTCTAAACATGACATAAGATTTCTGCCTAAGAACATGTTAAGATGAAGTCAAGGTTTCGAAAATTAAAATATTGATCAACATATCTGGTATGGAAGAATTGACAGGTACTGAACTTTTATATTGTTTTACATGTAAAACTCATAAAATGCGGTGCTTGTCTTCGCATTGCTTCTCTGAGATTGAGAATTTATAATTGGATAAAAATATCATCATACTTCTAGAATTTTGTGACATTTTCTTTCAGTGACGTCTCATCCGTACAATCTAACATACTGTGATTTTGAGGAGGGATATGAGAGGTGTGGCTATACCCAGGGGACAGGGGATTATGGTAGTTGGAAGTTAGATAAATCTTACTACGAAGACCATACTATTGGCATTAAATCTGGTACGATGGTATTTTCTCTTTCCCTTTTTTTTTATATAGATCTATATCGATTTCATTGCAAATCTTTTTCAGATACACAGTACATGTACATATGTTTTGTATTAAGTGAATTTGAATTTTCATTTCACTAAATTGAACTATACTTTAACCGAGAAATTCTCTTCTGCAATGCAAATCCAGGTTTAATTGTCAGGTTTTATTTCTTCCTTTCGAATCATACGGTAAATGGACACCAATGTTTTCTATTAAGATATCTTTACATTGACAAGGTGAATTATGATTTAAGAGATCCCTCTGATTTTAATATTTACCTTAATTAGATTAGTCACTCAAAAGAGAATATACGGGTACATCAAATGCGCGAATAACTATTGAAAAACGATATTGCCGATAGTCCATTCATAATTTCTTCTTTAATGAATTGACCCTACATTTTGAAAATCAATATATGAGCACAACACTTTGATCTTCGAAATTACAAACGATGACGTTTGATTAAATATTGTAGGTCAACTTTTACAAAGTTCCACTACCTCAAATCGCTATGCCACTCGGATGGTTTCCCCGGAGTTCCAACCTACAGTAGCGTATTGCATCCGATTCTTCTATAAGACACCATACACAAGAAATTACACTGGAAACTTCAGTATTTATCTCCAGGTAAAAAAACTTCACGAGGAGTAATTTCATATTCTTTATGATGATCAAAACGTCAGCTGCTTGCATGGTGATGAAGTTTATCTTTGATTTTCTTGTTCATTTTGTCGCAAAGGAGTATATATATGGTTAGTAAAGTGACCCCCTAAAATCGACTTCCTCAAAATTAAGTTTTGTTGCCATTTTAGAGAGTTTATCTATATTTTGAGAAATTTAATGATAAAAAGTACTCCTCGATTTCTAAGACATACCTTTTGCATAAATATCATCAAAACCGGTGACTTTGTCAATTTTTCCTGAAATATAGAATAATTCTTGATTATTTTCATTGTGATAACTTGAGCGGATTGTGAACAACTTTTTCCTTTTGCATGCATTTAGAGATGTGCAAAGGTAACAAAATATCAAAATATAAAAGTTTCCAGACGCCTGCTCGACACTAACTTGTAGGATGTTTGTGAAAATGAGCCCCAAAATTGCGTTTTTCCAAAGATTTGGCAATATATATCATATTTGAAGCCCAAATTCAAGGAAATTGATAAAGGAAATGGACGATTATGTATCATTTCATAATCAGCCTACAGTGTAGAATATATATTGGTACATATTCATGAGTTAAGATTTTGCCCTGAAAGGGAATCTCTTTACTACAAAAACCATATATAGTCCTTTCCACAATGTACTTTGAATCCAAATGTAGGAGGGTGCTGATCTAGGCGTTCCAGTATGGCAGAAGAGTATTGTTACATCAAATTGGACACTGGGAGAATTCAGTCCTGATCCAGAATACCTACACAAGCCATTCAAGGTAAATACATACTTTTATTATGATAAGTTCATTAATTATAAATCTCAAAATGAATACTCCTTAGAAAATATTTTGGTATTGAGTATTGAACTTCAACAAGTGTTCTAGACATTAAGCAAAGATTCAGATTTCCTATTGTAACTATAGATATCAACTGATAACAATAAGGGTTGAAATTATTGTATATTTTTATTGTTTCCATGAAGATGTTTTGTGATTTGTAGTTTTGTATGATATCATTTATGTATCACTTTCTTGTGGGTTTGTTTCGCTGGGTTAGTGCAAGGTGGTCATGCTGGAGATCATTCCCTTTCCTTGCGAATGCATTATACAAGTTTTGATGTCATTTCGCCCAAAGGATGTCTTTTTACACATTTTCAGATCGTGTTTGAAGACAAAGGGAACCATTATATTTTGATTGATGATATCATGGTGTATAACGTCGGCTGTAATAGTCCAGGTATTATATTTAGCCACGGAAACGACCAACGACACTTTGCTACTTGCATGGTAATTGAGTGTTAGATCTGCATCAACAAACAATTTCCATTCAAATGACGAAGTGCTGTTGGCCGTTTGTGCGGCTGGGTATCATAATATTTAAGATATAATGAAGTATAATGCCAGATATTTCATGACTTTTTATAAATGATCTACATGATATCTCTACAGTAATGATACGTAGAATCATTCTCTGTGTATTAACTTTCGATACTACATGTAGTAAAGCTTCGTCGATCAGCCTCGTACGGCGAACGTTTGTCTCAGTGAATTGAAAGAACAGATCCGCGAATCACTGTCCCCGCAAAAAAGTTTTAATTTTTCAAAACCGCGAAAGAAAGTATCAGAGTAATATTATACGCTTAGGGAGCAACCATTTGATTTTTATTGGAGGGGGGGGGGAGGATGACTTTTGCGAGCCGAAAAATTTTAAGAGCCGGGCAAATTTTTCAGCCATATTAAACATCAAACACAGAATGAGTTCATCTCTTGCCAGCAGATCACTTCAATTTAATTTCTTGAATGGCATATGATACCTATAATCTATTCACTTAAATGATATTCAACGGAGACAGGCTATATGGTGCTAAAGACTTTCGAAGGTCGGTAGAGAGGGGGGATGAGCAATTTCGTGATCCGGAAAATGTTTTGGCCGGCCTTTCGGGCCGGAAATTTTTTCCCCTTAAATTTCGATCCGGAATTTTTTTTTTGCAAAGTCTTCCTGCCCCCCCCCCCCAAAAAAAACTCAAATGGTTGCTCCCTTACAGTATGATGGTGTAAAACGTATTTTTTTTAAATACCAAAAGATTGTTATGTAACCAAACACTGACAGTTTGGATAAAAAGTTACCGAATTATTGTTCATACAGGTGTCCGTTCTCCAATATGTTCAACAAATTCGTACAAAAGAACAGACGGACAGACGACGACTTGCTATACTCTTCATCTGGAACCACTGACGTGGAGAGACGCCATCTTAAGATGCAAGGAGTTTTGGCCCCTAGCTTCACTCGTTTCCATAGAGACAGCAGCTGAAGATTTGTTTATCAGGAACATAGTTGCCAACGGCACAGGTACATTTCGCGCAATTTTTCGTCCGTGATATATCATGCTGATTAATGGCATATAGTTTAAAATTAACATACAACCCAGTTTTGTCTGTGTCACTATCTTTTTTATCTCATTTGGAACAACATTTACCTGACACGTCACTTGTAAAATACTGAAACGGCCTATTATTATTTGTGTTATTCAGACTTGGCAGCGGCAGCAGATTTCGGACTATGGACACGTGGAAATGACATTGACAAAGAGGGAAACTTTGTATGGGCAGAGAATCATGGGCAGCCAAAGGCGTTCTCCTACAGGTCAGATAACGTTATTGATAATTTTCGGGCAAAGTGTAAGTGTTACACGTAAACATATTCAAATTCAAATGATTTAAATCCCCCTTCTCTACCAAATAAATAAATAGAAAAAGAGGTGTGTGTCATTATGCAAAGCTTTATAAAAAGTAACAAACTATTGTGCATTTCACCGTACATAGGCTATAAGAATTAAGGACTTCATTGAATAGAATTTCGATATACTTTTCTTCTCAAGTGATTTCCAAATAATGTATACTTTTGTAGCATTGTCCTAAATCAGCACACATGATATAATCTAGGTTTCTCTCCATACTACAAAATCTTGGATGCCAGTTTCTCTAAAACGAAATAAGTATTCATGTATGTATGTTTGTTATTCCTCTTGATTTTTTGTTTTTGTTTCATGGAAGTGTTGTGTAATATACAGGTATACAACAAAATTGGTAATATAGAACATATATTACAATATTGACAATTTCATTCAAATCTTATGGGCTTATTTACGTTAATTCTTTTCAATCATAGCAACTGGCGCTCTGGGCAGCCTAACAATATAGGTGACGATCAAGACTGTGTCCTTCTCCAATACCCCCTTACTGGACTCAAGTGGTCTGACGCGAACTGCTCGGAGAAACACTCATTCATCTGTGAAGCTGCATACAGTCACGTGACAGGACATTCTTCCATAGGCAATCCTTTCGGATAAATGAAAAAAATCATTATGGACACTCCAGCTCTATGTTAACAAGGGAACAATATTTTTAGAACCATGACAATGAGCATTTGTTTAATCGAACTTCTGTCTATTGTAATAGTCCCCTTAATATTGAATACATATGATGAGAAATACCAGTAATGGTGCCAATTCTGTTTATAATATAAGTTGTAAATAAAAATACTTATGCTGTATTTCTAATAAATCAATTGCAAATTGTTAATTTTATTTCAGATAGGATTGGTTTGTATCTACATCCTTACAAATACGTACAGTGTGTATCCATGGGTGTTCACACAGTCTGTTCTAAGCAATATATCGGGCCATTGCCTAATGAATTTTCAACATATATTTTAAGATTGAACTGTTTTATAAAAAAAGTAGACTTTCTGGGTTTAAACACAATGGGTATATAAGAAAACTATTCAAAAGCATTAAAGATCTAAACAAAAAACTTACAGAGACACAAATAAACAAACGAGCCAAAAAGATTTCGTGTCTGCTGACACCTTCTTACTGGCTTCTGTGAGGGGAGGGAAAAATAAATAAAAGTAAACTTAATACTAAGTTAGCCCATAATTTCAGAGATGTTCACTTCAGTTGAAATATTGCTTCGACTAGAAAATACAAACGTTTGCAGACAGGTGCACTTTCTTTATCCACCAGAGTTAACATTGAATAAAGCAAACACAAATGATAATGCTACACCATTTTTGGATCTAGATATCAAAATCATTGACGGAGAAATTCAGACAAAGATATACGACAAAAGAGAAGACTTTGCCTTCAACATAGTTAATTTACTTTGGCTTGATGGCGATGTTCCAAGATTGCCATCGCACGGCATTTCTCTGCTCATCCGATACGCTAGAGCTTACTCCCATATTTCGGACTTCCATTATGAAAATAAACCAATTACAAAGAAACTTATCAGTCAAGGATTTAGAAATCATGAACTTGTAAAATCTTTTGGGTAATTTTACAATAACTATTCTGAACTATGGGACAATTCCAGCATCAGAGTTGGGAATTTCATTTCCTTCATTATACAGTGACCTTATTAACAAACATCAGAAGGATCAAAGGCAGATCTAACTTCAACCACAAATGTAAGAAAATTATCGGTCGCCTGCTTTACCGAGGATATGATCCAAAGGTCATCAAAGGAACAATGGGCATGGTACTGGACCAATCTACAGTTTTGTAACAGTGTCTTTCCCAACGTTGTACACTGGCCAACCGTGATGACGGGACTCCATGACGGGCCTTGTTTAAATTTCAGAGTAGACTGGGTCCTGATTTTCTGTCCTATCTGAAAGTTAGCAGAGCATGGATAGTATGACGTACGCCCTCTTTTTATTTCCATTTATATATTCATCTGTGTTGCTTGGGACCCTGCGTTTTGCGGTCTTGTTTGTGTGTGGTCATCTGACAGTGAGGAGGTTGTTTTACACCACAATTGTACGTTCTTCGAGACATCTGGGTAATCGGAAAAGTGGGAGGGTTGTGCGCACGTAATCCAGGATAACCATACCTTCTGCTATTTTCGTGGCAGATGGCCTTCCTAAGTCGGCACCGGTTGCCCATTGGTCTAGTTGGTTTATGTGTAGTCCTTTGTGTTTGATGTTTCTGTGTTGTGCGTTGACGTTCCTTGTCCCTTACACGTCTCTTTCTGTGCTTGTCTGCTTTGTGTTTTTGCATTGGGTGATTTTGGGTTTTGCTGTGGGTGCTACAACCTAGTGTTGTTGGAGATCCCCTCCTTTGTTTAGTAAGCAGAGCACAGACTGTAATACTCATGCCATAGTATGTTTTAGATCCATTTAAGGTTAGGGTTGCGACTACAGGGAGATAACTCTATTTTCATATCACATAATATTTGAAACAAACATAAACGATACATGGTATAAGCTCAAATTGTTACATTATTTTAGAAAAAAAAAATAATGCACCTTGAAACTTTCATTGATGAATGGATATTTTTGGGAAAAATGCATATTTTTCAATGAAAAATCGCCGAAAATAGGAAACAAATTGTCATTTTCGCACGAGTTCTGCTAACAATGATTCAAACATCAGAATATTTACTATCCATTATACTCTTTAAAAGTGAGATAATTAGAAATTCGAACTTCAAAATAAACTCTATGTTTTGGGGTCAAAAAGTTGATTTTTTGCATAAATTATTGTGCTATTTATAGAAACAGTCATTTTGCTCAAAAACTAATTCGGATACATATTGATTTGACTGCTTTAGGAGAAAGCAATCCCATAGAGATATATGTAGAAAAAAATTGTAAAGCTGGCGACCTTCTAGGTATTAATTAAAATAACGAGGTGTTGCCATGGCAACCAGCAACATAGTTTTTATAAGAAAATACTCTCCTTAGAACTGGTTATTTATCAAAATTTCACAAAATAGCCTTTGATTCATCCACAAGCTATAAGAATCTTGAAAATTAAGGATATATATGAATTTTTGAAATTTCATGCATTTCAGAGGTATGTAAAGTTATGATGTGGTATTCTCTAAAATAACAAAAATGTTGAAATAGGCTAAAAAAAATGGTCATTTATAGCCAACAAAGGAGGGGATCTCCAACAACACCAGGTTGCAGCATCCACAGCAAAACCCCAAAACACCCAATGCAAAAACACAAAGCAGACAAGCACAGAAAGAGACGCGTAAGGGACAAGGAACGTCAACGCACAACACAGAAACATCAAACACAAAGGACTACACATAAACCAACTAGACCAATGGGCAACCGGTGCCGACTTAGGACGGCCATCTGCCACGGAAATAGCAGAAAGTATGGTTATCCTGGATTACGTGCGCACAACCCTCCCACTTTTCCGATTACCCAGAGGTCTCGAAGAACACACAATTGTGGTGTAAAACAACCTCCTCACTGTCAGATGACCACACACAAACAAGACCGCAAAACGCAGGGGCCCAAGCAACACAGATGAATATGTAAATGGATATAAAAAGTGGGCGTACTTAATACAATCCGTGCTCTGCCGCCGCGAGGTCATGTATGATATCACCCGAGGAGTCCGACTGACATTCAGAGAGGACAGGTGGTCGGGGCCCTGTCTTCTCTAAAGAGGTTTGGACAGGGCCCGTCATGGAGTCCCGTCGTCACAGTCAGTCAGAGTGCAAGTTTTAAGAATGCGCTTGTACAAGACTGTAGATTGGTCAAGTACCAAGCCTAGTGTCCGTCTGGTGACAGTAGACATTTTTCATCGTGACGAACTTCGCACTTCGAACTTCGTACTTCCCACTTCGAACATTGAAGAAAAAGTGGCGTAGCTGCCGTTCGCGTATAAATTCATAAGCGGAGTCATCTACATTTTGATAAGTATAATCAATGGAATGGTATATTGGACTTCCTGTCGGCTAGAGCGCTTTTTTCGGCAACCAACTTATGAAATTAAAGTGCGAAGTTCGAAGTGCGAAGTGCGAAGTTCGTCACGGTGAAAAAAGTCTAATAGGATCATACCCACGAGAAAACGAGACGGGCAAATTTTGATTTTTTGGTCTCAATAGTTGGAGGATATGTTCCTCTACATATGAACCTATCCATCTTTCTTCTACCTCATTTCTATTAAAGGTCGCCACCCTGACCTTAAATAGAATTTGTGTAACAAGAGGAGCATATTTTTTAAAACGAAATCTATGACAAAAATAGCATTGGAGGGATGACGCTTAGATGTTATCACCTCGAATTTCGATGATATTTATTGATGAATTAAGATGTTTCCTAAATGACAAAATAATAAAAAATGATGTCAAATTGGTAAGGTATCTCTCAGGCGGTAGAGTTGGAAAGAATTTATTATAACACTTTAAACATCCAGTGACTGGGATCAACTTTCACTGTTCAAAACTGCAAAAGGAAATAAGAGCTTATTATGATAATACGGAAGTGTTCCAATTCTTTATCTTCTTGTAGAAAATTTTAAACCAATCTTAATGCACCAGATACGTGTTTCGGTAAGTAAATCCTCATCAGTGGTACTGATTAAATGTCAAAGTAATTTTCTGACACAGCCAAATGTATTTCAATAGAGTCCTCGGGTTTTATTATTTGAATTTAAGTGTGTGTATTTACGCTGCAGAGAGTTACACTTCTAACAGACGGCGGCAAAAGCATAACATTATTTAAGCATGAAGAACAACATTACCCTTATGAATAAGCCCCACAGATAAAAGTGAAAACGAAATCCATTATAGGTGCCATGCTATGCAGATACAAATTCAAATTGGTTCATATCAATTCAAATAAAGAATTAAATTATGTCGTACTTTGGAGATGGTATCGAAAGAAGGACAACATAAATTTCAACATATATCCTGACTGCCTTGTTGTATTCCATCAAACAAATACAACTGTTCATCTGTATAAGAATTAAAAATATTCAAATCTTGCAGGGCTTGCCAAAACTTGAAATAGAGAATAGACACAATGAACACTGATAACTCTTATTGTCTTTCGTCTTTTGATGATGTGGTATTATGTTTGTACCTATTTCGTCGTCATGCTTGAGAGTGTGTTCTGTTGTTGTCACTATTGGTGATGTCCTCCTTATCTTTGTTTTGTTTTATAATTTTGAGATTTTAAGATTCTGATTTTGGCTATTTGTTTGACTTTCACTTCCTGATTTAAGTTCGTGCAATGTGATGCGGAAAGTTAAAATTCAAAACTTGATTGTGTTCTTATTCACAAATGAAAACAACGTACAAATTTCTAAACAAGACCATTTAAATACAGACAGACAGACCAACAGACGGGACAAAATACCTGTTATCTCCTCTCAAATCTTCTATAAAAAAGCATAACAAAATCGCACAGAAAGAAAATATCAGCTGTTGACAACAGTATTTGTATAAGAGAAAGATGAGATAATCTTTTAAGCTAGGATTCTTACAGTCCAATCGATTTCGGATCATGATTGTGTCATTTAAGCAATATGTTTTTATCCCCTAAATCAGACCAAAATATCCCCAACAGTCCTTTGGTGTAGAGAAAGTACGGAAAATTCTCAAACGCATTTTACATTCAGAAAAAAATGGCGTTTGTATCACATATCTTTGTTGGTCTTCTTCTTGTAGCCCTTTCTGCTAATGCAGCCACCCCAACAGACAAATGTATGTCCATGCACTTATTCCAAGCTACGTACGACACCATGCGAGAAAAGGCTGAAGAAATGAACAATATGGTCAAACAACTGAAAAGTAATCTTGACCAGTCATTGGAGCAGGAGTGTGGGTACCTAGGAAATCAAGGTAACGCAAAAAAATATTTTTTGCTGATTTTTATTGAGTATCAAGCAGAAAGACAAACAAAGCGATTTAGTGATTTAATGTGCAGACAAAAATGACATCATATCCTGCTTTCCCCTAAAACATTTCAAATTTTGTTTGATAACTGTTGAATACTTGATAAATATGGTATCCAAATATAAGTTGATTACATTTTGTCTGTGTCTCCTATAATTTATTATTCTGATGATGACTCTATTTAACGAATAGCGTATTTTTGCTAAAAGCGAGCAATGTACATGTCTTTTTTGTGTCTTCGTCATGTACAAAATGTATACATATTTTGATGTTCAATAGATTTTTTCTTATTATCTAGCCATAGCATACCCGTTTGACTTGAAGTACTGTGATTTTGAAAACGAGACAGGAATGTGTGGGTACACACAGAGTAGACAGGACAAGGGGGACTGGATACGTCAAAACCGATACCCAGATCATACAACTGGCACGACATTAGGTAAGAAAATTAAATTTTCCTGAACTTAGACAGTGTATACTTGTAATAACTATCAAACAATTGCAATTGCAATGCTAAATAAGCGTACTGCAAAGTTTTGCCTCACATCAATGATGGTTTCTGTATATGTCTTGTAGACGTTTGTTTTTCATTAAAATTGAACTGAAGGTTTTCTGTCTGCCCATTCACAAACAGACGTTCCCTATAACTAAACATTAGAATAACCGGGCGTAATGTCATTTATATATTGCTATCGTAGCGATATCATTACAAACGCACAGTTAGATATCTGCTGATATCCGAAAATATCATCGAAAAAGAAGGTTAACATCTGAGCACTATCCCTCCAATGATATTATGAACATAGATTTTATTTGGATATGCTACTGAATCTAACCTGGATATACTACTGAATCACTGAATCTACCTTACAGGAGGTTTGGGGCCGCGCGCTCTCTGCAAATGAGTTAAAGAAGATCCAGACGATAATCTGAACCACAAGTTGCGCGAATTTGATTTTAAAAGAATATAACCAGAGGGCGATATTAGAATGAAATCTGGCTGTGTCTCATCAGGATTTAATATACGATGCGTGTGTCTGGTTTGAGATTTTCTCCGGAAAGATATAGAGTTGGAACATTTCCGTATGATTTTACTATTAATAGCAATTCAACAATTTCGGCACGCACGGTCTCCGATTTTTAAGAAATTTCACACAGAAGTAGGGACCAATGAAAAAGGGTAAATTTTACCAAAATTTTGTTTCTAGGTCATCTGGTTACCATGGCAACGGCCTTTAAAGTTGAGAAATTGGCCAAATTGAGCTACTTTGAAGCTCTCTAATTTTGTCTATATACAACATTAATTGAAGACTTTTCGTGCATCCTTAAGATTAGGACATAAAATTTTAGATAAGTTCACTTGTAGTGTCTGATATTGTAAAAAAGTCTGGTTACAACATAATTAGCTTATTTTAATATATTCATTTCAAAATGCTGTTTGTATTTTCTAATTTTCCTTCTCTCTTGATGGATATATGATAAGGAAATGGAATTTATTTTGTAAAATGAGCAAATCAAAGATAAAACCACTTGTTGCTATGTACATAAGTTACCTTGGCAATGACTAATTTTGCAACTTCAGAGTTATTTAAAGAAATTTTGCATCATGATGAACAAATAAAAATTGTTGGAATATATCCAACAGAAAGAACTCTTTCAAAAACCATGAAAAAGTTATTTGGAACATATGTTACCATGGCAACCGTTTTTTTTATTATTATTTTTATAAAACAGTAATGTTTAATCCAAGGAAGTTCAAATTCAACATTAATAAAGATCAAGTAAGCCTCTATCTAAATACAAGAAAAAACTTGTAAACAATTAATGGTTGCTATAGTAATTTGGCCAGACAATCTAAATATTAGCATTTTTTGCTGTTTTTCTAAGCCTTTTCCTCAAAAACCGAAACAAGCTTACACAACTTTTTTTTACATATATGATAAAGCTAAGTCTAAACTTTAATTTAGATTTAAAATTTTTCAGATTACTTAACTTTGAATGCCTGTATCCAAGGACTTAAAGTTGGCCTATGTGCAATTTCACACAATTGTTCCCATAGCAACGGGCTATTTCCTGAATATTTAAAAAAAATTTCCTTCATGTAATGAAAGATCTTCTTGAATACATTCATTAACTATCATCACTGTGAATCAAAATTCACTGATCTAGTAAAAAAAAGTATCTAGTAAACATTGTCTAAAATTGCTTTCATTTTCGCGATTTGAGTTCATGTTGCCATATCAACGAACACAAACTTTGTTCCAATGTGAATGCTTATGTTTTATTTGCATAAACAATTAAAAAATGTAGGTTATTTATCATTGAATTTTGAAAAAAAAATGCCAAAAACACTATTTTGATAGGGTACCTGTGTTGTTGCTATGGAAACATATAGATAAGACCATAAACCCAACAGTATTATTACATAACTTGAAAGAGCAATGATAGGGTACTGATAATTAATCAGTGTTTGTTTTAGATTATGCTGCATAAATGAAGTATGTAACTTCAAAAATGCCTAAAGTGTATTTTTTCAATATTCAAGGTCCGTTTCCATGGCAACCTGATATGATATTAAGAAAAAATTTAACAATTTTTTACTTTTGGGTCAGACCCAACCTGATGTATAAATTTTATCAAAATCGGAGACATGCCGTGCCATGCGTCCTTCATAAAAGTACAAATGCTTACAGGGAATACCTATTAATACGGAAGTGTTCAAACTCTATACCTTTCCAAAGGACATTTCAAACCAATTTATTATGCACCAGACACGTGTTTCGGATATTGATTTTAGACACAGCCAAAATTCATTTTAGTAGCGCCCTCTGGATATATAGATATATAGTATAAATTAAATTTGTGCAACTTGCAGAGAGTGTGCGGATCCAAATTTCATGTAGGGTCGATGAAGTAGCATATCAAAATAAAATAAATGTTCAAAGTAGCATTGGGGGGAGGGGGTTTAAGGTGTTAACCTTCTTTAATTTCGATGATATTTTCGAATGAAACAATAAGTTTCGAAATAGCAAAATAATATTTATGAAATCATATTGACAAAGTGCCAAAACAAGCTTCTTTCATGCGACAGAGCTGGAAAGAAGTATTTAATACATGTGACAAACATCCATCTCTATGGGAACGAGTTTAACTGCTCAACACTGCATCAGAAAATAAATGTTCGTATTAATCATACGGAATTCGAAATGTTCCTACACTATGAAATTTCAACCCATTTATTATGCACTACGTGATTTTATATTTTATTTATAGAAATACTGTATGTATAGATTTAAAATTTCAGTATTGTTAACTTCAGGGTATTCCATGAGGAGCTATTATACAACCGCCTCTTACTATTCCAAACTGGTTTCTCCCGAATTTCAGCCTGCCTCTGCGTACTGTGTTAGATTCTTCTATAGAAATGCTTATACAAGAAATTATACTGGCAACTTTAGTGTTTATATACAGGTAATGATTTCAATTCCAAAATTTTAAAAGAAATAATTATATATACTTTATATTTTCCTAGATCTGACTTTCTGCTTGTTTCAGTATCATAGTGTTGGCTTTTCTGTGCATGTTTTATGTAGATGGAGGGCATTTCCTTAGAAATAAGGAGACAAGTCAGCTTAGGAAGTTTACTCTATTAACGATAGTGTCCATTCTTTGATATTTGCTGAATATCATACGACTGTCTACTGCGTCACATCTTAGTTTCCTTGTTCTCTCCATTAATTTGTGTAGTTGTCTTTTGTACATAACGGTTCTATGTTGGTATGTGATTGTTGAAACGTGGATTAATCAATTTGTGTTACTTTCTTTATCGTTCAGGAGGGATCTGGACTTGGCAATCCAGTGTGGCAAAAGTCATTGGTTTCACCAGAATGGACCTTAGGGGAATTCAGCCCGGACCCAGAGTACCTACGCAAACCATTCAAGGTAAAGTCCTCTCGAAAACTTCATATGCTGTTATCATTTAAAGGTAGTTGTTATAAGTCTAAGAGAATTTGTTTGCAAAACTCAATCACTCTGGAATAATTTCATAAAGAATATTTTTAAGAGAACAAGGAATCGATAAAACACATTCAATTAGTGATATATCAATGACTGATTCATGATTCAAAGTGCTATAATAATATTAATGTGGATTCATTTTGTAGCTTGTATTTGAAGATCGGATCGGTTACTATGTCTTAATTGATGACATTATGGTGTACAACGCACCTTGTGACACTGTAGGTTGGTATTATACATGTATACCTGTACACTCGTTCCCCGTGACTTGATGTTTGAAGTGTATTTATTACTTCTTTCCAGCTCTATCCTCTTAAAGAAGCTTTATGGCCCTGTTTCAATTTGACATCATATATATTATTTTACTATTTCGGAAATTTGGCATTTCATTTATATATTACATCGAAATTAAACGATATAAACATCTGAGCACTATCCCTCCAATGCTATTTTGGTCATCGATTTTTTAACTCAGCTCCTGAATTGACCCTACAAAAAAGTTGGAATCACCACTCTCTACAAAGTTATTGCAACATTTTAGATTAAAAAAAAACAAAGGACGCTACTAAAATTTTGGATGTGTCTGAAAATCACTTTGGCAGAAAGCATCATTGATGAGGATTTACTATCTGAAACACGTGTCTGGTACATTTAAATTGGTTTGAATTTTTTCCTCATGAAGGTAAAGAGTTGGAACACTTCTGTATTATGTATATATATAGTTTCAAGTCTATCTAGAAATCAAATACCAGGACATTCTTGTATGTATAAAAACGAAATGTGCTGCCGAACAACAGTTTTTCTAGATTCGGTGTACAAGCCAATGTGTCTGATTAAGGATCCGCATCCTTGGAACTTTTAAGCCAAATAAATCAAAATAAAAACGTTTAGTAAACGGTCTCCATGTTAATTTCAAAATTTCATGAATATGAAATCGATTGTTAAATCAATTTTAATACGCGTTCCATGAAGAGAGAAACGAAACAAATGATTTTTTCCTGCCTGTAAGGATGGGGTCTGATGTTTATTTCACTGGATGAATGCAGGGTGGTCATGCTGGAGATTTTTCCTTAACCAGTATAATGCTATTTCGCAAAATAATTTCTAAGTATTAATGAGTTAAAGAAGATCCTGACGAAAATCTCAGTATTAATGTTAATTTCAACAGAATTTGATAAGTCTAAGACAAAAACTATCTCAAACGGGAAGTACCTTTGGTCAAAAAGGACCGAAAAGGACTTGGAGGGCAAGCGAATTAAAAGTTAAAATTGATATATCGTGTATGCATTGCAGGTATTCGAGCTCCATTTTGTCCATCAAACTCATTTAAGAGAACTGTAGGGAATACAACAAAATGCTACACCCTCCATCCTGAAAAACTAACGTGGACGGACGCTATCGGAAAATGTAAGAAGTCCTGGCCATTGGCATCACTGGTATCAATTACATCAGCTGCGGAAAGCGTGTTTCTAACCAATCTGATAGGAAATAACACGGGTATACTTCTCTCTTATAATTCAAGATTCATTTGTTATTTTACTCATAATTTGATTTAAAAAATACAAAAGAGCGTTCACCATCACATTCTTCCGAAGTACCCGGATTACAGGTATGGATAATAGATGACAATTCTGTTTCCTTTTGCTTCCAATGAAGCAGATGGTCGTCTGAAGTAAGCTTTGTATATACATTGTATCTTTTCTTTTTACGTGTTGCTCTATGGTTTTTGTTTCAATAAAACAACCATCTTTACTTGGTTTGTGGTCTTACTATGAATGTACGTTCTTTGTTTACAGTGTGTGTCTGACAGTGTTTCTGCATCTGTCATTCAGTTTCTTTCTTCCGCTGCAGTAACTACAACGTGGTCTCGTTGGAAATCTCATCCTCTTATTACTTTCACATGACATATTTTGATTGCATTGCCATCAAATCTGTGTGTTTGTTTTGATAAAACAAAACAAGCAGTATGCTCTAAATTTATTGTAGAAATGAGACAGGCAGCTGCTTTTGGAATATGGACCCGCGGAAATGACATAGTTAAAGAGGGCAGCTACGTGTGGGCGGGAACACACGGGAACCCAACGCCTATCACTTACAGGTATGTAGAAGATCATATATCACGGGAGAAGAAGGTTGGATAATACTAATGAGTTAAAGAAGATCCTGACGATAATCTCATCAGCACTCGCAATAGAGCACAAAATTGAGCATCAACGGACCCCTAGCAAGCTAGAGGTGGGATCAGGTGCCCGAGAGAAGTAAGCAACCCCTGTTGGCTAGCCGCTCCCGCCGTCGATGTTCATGCACGATAATGAAAACAATATATAAAGTGCATGCACTGTCTGAGGTTATGCCTATACAGAAAGTGTTATGGCGACAATGTCATGGAAAAATATTCCAAACACTTACTGTTAAACCCCTCGCGGGGAACTTTGCTTTATGTATCAATTCATTGACTGTTTAACCGGTAAAATGTCTGTATTCTGAGTGTGCAGTGACTATTTAAATCCGAACTTGCCTGTTTAAAATTGTCAGTAGAATATAGCTTACAGGAAAATATTGACAAAAGTGCTCTGCATAATACCATGTAATTTGTTAATAAATTTTTTTAAGTTTATCACAAACATAACCCCATGTCAACGCCCACATTAAAAATTGGCAAACTATCTCCAACAAGACAGCGATGAAGTGATCACAGCAAATCATACTCATACACAACTGCAACAGGACATCGAGCAAATAAATCGTATCATTTGTAGACTCCTTACTTCAATAGATTTAAATAAAAACCATTTTGGTCTAGCAATCACCGAAAACACCAAGCCGCTAAAACAGAAAGACAGGACATACTTCAAGTACATAAATGTCAGTTTCTAATGAAGAAGCTAAAATATCAGGGGACCACATTACCAAATGATCACTAACATTGAGAAATTATCAAAGAAATGCACAACTCGTGCGTTTTGTTACAGAGAGACTAAATTTGAAAGTGGAACACGCACCAGCATTGTGCAGGTAATTAAAAAAGCCAAGATTCGAATCACCTAAATGGGAAAGAAGGGAGGAGATCTCCAACAAACCCTGTTGCAGCATCAACAGCAAAACACCAATACACCCGATGCAAAAACACTAAAAACGAGCATAGTATGAGACGAAAAAGAGACATACGATATGTAAACATCAAACACAAAAGACTACATATAAACCGACGAATCCAATGGGCAACCGGTGCCGACTTTGGACAGCCATTTGCCACGCGAGTAGCAAATGGTGTGGTTATCCTGGATTACATGCGCAGAACCCTCTCACTTCTCCAATTACCCAAAGGTCTCGAAGAACGTACAATTGTGGTGTAAAACAACCTCCTCACTGTAAGATGACCTCACACAAACAAGACCGCAAAACGTAGAGGCCCCAGCAACACAGATGGATATGTAAATGAATATAAAAAGAGCGCGTGCGTAATATGAGATGAACACACATTTAAACTGACCGTAGTCAAGATTTGGAAAATAAATATTTCGCTTGAAGAAATATAGTATAGTAACAGATAGCCTGTAAATCTACAAATATCATTTTCATTGATCAAATACTAAACTACAAACTTTTCTTTGAAACCAATGGTAGTAATTGGCATCCTGGTCAACCCAACAATATCGGAGGAGTACAAGATTGTGTGACCATACAGTATCCAACCCAAGATTTCCAATGGGGAGACGAGAACTGTGGAGATGCCCACGCCTTTATATGTGAGGCCGAATACATCAGTAGTCCTACACCTGCTGGGCATACTCCAAATATCGGTGTCAGTGCCATTGGATAACATCGACAGAAGTCAGAGACAATGCTGTACTAAAAGGCAATCCGAAAATCTTGAATCAGTGCATGTTCTAAGAAAGTTTATAATGCAAACGTTGAAATGTAAATGATGTAGTGTGCCCAAAATAAAGAAAATTGCAAATTTACTTCTTTTAGTATGTATGACAAATATGGATAATGACCATATCCCTGTTAAAAGCACAAAATCGATAATTCAGAAAATCATAAACCGAAGGCATACAAAATCAGGATAAAACAGGAACCAAAGCAAAAACAAAAACCTCCACCTTATGGAAAGAAGCGACCTCCCGATGTGGGAGTGAGACCAGGTGCCCAGGAAGAGTAAGCATCTCCTGCTTGCATGCAACACCCGCCGCTTCAATTCGGTAGAACTGTCACATTTGGTTCCTTTCATTTCGGAAGACATAGAGTACAATCTTTGGTTGGATGGTTCAAATGGTCTATGACAGAATATCATCCACCATTCTGGAGAGTGGGACATCATAGTGTATGACGAGTTCCTCATATCGACCGTAGAACTTCTTCAGTGACGATATTAGTCGGTCACAAACATATCCCTGACTGAGAACTTTATCTGAAAGATGCCTAGCTCTCAGAACAAAATCCGTACATTTGGTACTTGCTCTGGCATAGCGTATCAGCTGAGATATGAACAAACCATAAGCAGGCGATGAAGGGATGTTGCTACTCAGAAAACGAAAGTTTGTAATTCTTCGATTTACATATTCATCTGTGTGATGCCTAGACCTCTGCGTTTTGCCGTCTTATTAAATTCTGTGGTCATCTTTCAGTTAGAAGATTATTATACACAACTATTAGGCGTTTTTCGAGACTTTTGGGTAATCGAAAAAGTGGAGGATTGTGCACAAGTTATCCGGATAACTACTCCATTTGATATTAACATGGCATATTGCCGTCCCTAGTCGGCATCGATTGCCAATTGGTCTTGTTGGTTTATGTATAGTCTTTTTTGTTTGATATTTTGATGTATGTTGTTGCATGTCCCTTTTGCGTCATTTGCTGTGTATGTCCAAAGTATTTTCGTTTGGGGTGTTTTGTTATATTGATGCAGGTGCTGCAGCCAAGTCCTGTTGTCTTGCTGGAGATCCCCTCCTTTCTTTTATCCAAAAGAGGAAATTAAAACTCTGTATTGTAGATAGCGCCAGGAAAATTCACTTGGCTTTATTTAAACTGTTTGGCATGAAGTACTACTGACGAAACACGTGTCTAGTACAACAAAATTGGTACTATAGAATATATATTTCAATATTGACAATATTTTCCAATTCACTACCTAATCCCCTCCTTTGTTTCCTAAATTTCAGCCAACCTTACCTTACCATTAACAATACAAAGTATTAGGAGAGCGAGGGCTTGCATCATTTTAAAGATAAAACAAATTCGATAACTAATTATAAAGTAGAGGTCTGTTGACAACACAAGATTCTTCAGTTATTGTTCATGAACTCGCTTAAGCAGAGCACGAACTGGTCAGTGATGGCGGATTTAGCGTCACTTTAGTTTATTTTACAGCATCTATTGCCTCGCTTTAGCATACTTGTAATAAAATGGGAACGCAAACTGCACAAAAATCATGCAACATGTTCAACTGAATTCAAGGGGAACCCCATCCTATATAGAAATTCGATGATATTTTAAAATCAAATTTTGTTGTGGAGTTTCCGTTGGTCAAGGTTTATATTCTTTATTTTCAGTACAGTCACGTACTTGCTTCAGTTGCCCGAGGTCGTGGGTTCGAAACCCGCCTATTATTTTTTTTTCAAATGGCTTTGTTTTTATTGATCAAAATATTCATTTAATTTCTTGGTTATTTCATAGATACATGGTTAGAGTGAAAGGTAGTCCATACTTATTTAAAGCTTTTATGGCATCGCTAAATCAAACTTGTAATAAAACGAGGACGCTAGCGCGCATAACATGTACGATAAATGCACTTGCTGTGTGTTGCATACCCGTAACAAAACACAAATTAAGACATTTATTCTCTATTTGAAAAATAAGAAATTTTGAAACTTTGAAAAGTTTTCGACATTTAGAAAATCATCTTCGTTTAAATTGTGAACTCAGTTCCGAACCTTTTTTTTTTATATGTATCACTTAATAAAAGTAAAACATTAAATCAGAATCAGATCAGTGCTTTCGGGGACTCCTTGTCCACCAGCAATGTTCAAAGTTTGCAAATGAGCATGGCGGGTTCGAAAAGAGCCATCTACAGTGCATTCCGTATTTGCACTGGACTTTTGAGATTGTTCATCAGATAAAATTTTCTCTCACTTTGGACTTGGATATCCATGGAAACGCTCGGAAAAGATATCCTTGTCTTACCCCTTTTGGGTAAGATAACATTTTCACGTGCCTTTTGACTGTAACGTCAATTGTGACGTCATACCTGATTGCTGTTAGCCGATCAAAATATGAAAAAGAATACATAAAATCTCAGTTTTGAGCGCTTTTTAGACAGTTGGAGAAATACTTCTTATTAGTCATTCGTGTTTCCATGGAGGTTTGTCACTGTTTCCGTCTGTTTGTTTGATTTTTCTTTTCTCGTGGGAAGGTTCTGTTTTATATTTTATAAGAATTGTAAGACTTTTGATTGTGATTTTTGGAATCTGAAAGAAAAATATTTGGGGGTCAAAACTGAAATTTAAGGTATTCAGATGATTTTAAAGAGCAAAAAATAAGTGATGAAATGGAAAAAATGAAGAAAGAAGAAAAAAATTTGGCGTGCCGATGCTGGCGCTTGAACCCACAACCCTTGGGCCCATGTGCACAGTTAACATATCTATTCACATTTTATAAAGTTCATAAAAATTCCGAAAAAAAAGAAGGTTATGGCATGTTATGAATATCACAGCAAATAGTAACTTAAATATGACAAACATGCACTAAATGAGGGCACAAAACCACACATTTATAGAGACAGTCTACGAAACGGTTCAAAAATGAGCATTGTCAATGTTGAAATATATGTTCTATAGTACCAATTTTGTTGTACTAAACGCGTGTTTCGGATATTTCTGACATAGTCCGAAAAGATGTCATAAAGACGTCAATATTTTGACTTCGGGCTGAAAAAAAAACCCAACACTTGTTACGAGATCCTTCAAGATCATCCAGATGCTTTTGGTTTGTCGATATGCGCTTCTATTCTGAAGAAGTTCGTCATTGGAAGGAACCCCCCCCAAGACCTACTTTTGCATGTGGTGACGGAACCGGACGAAAAACATCAACACTTGTGGGGGGCCATGAGTACTTCATTCCTACAAATAACAAATATGGACAATGACCATATCCCCATATACAGCACAAAATCGATAATACAGAAAATCGAAGGCATACAAAATCAGGACAAAACAGAAACCAAAGCAAACAAACAAAAACCTTCATCACATGAAAAGAAGCGAACTCCCGAAATGGGAGTGACACCAGGTGCCCAGGAAGAGTGAGCATCTCCTGCTTGCATGCAAAACCGTCGCTTCAATTCGGTAGAATTGTCATATCCGGTTACTTCCATTTTGGAGGATATAAAGTATCATCTTGGTTTGACAGTACAAATGTTCTATGACAGAATACCATCAACCATTCGGGAGAGTGGGACATCATAGTGTAAGACGAGTTCCCCATATCGACCGTAGAGCTTCCTCAGTGACGATGTTAGTCGGTCACAAACATATTCCTGACTGAGGAGCTTATCTGAAAGATAAGAACGAAAGAACGAAATCCGTATATTTGGTACTTGCTCTGGCATAGCGTATCAGCTGAGATATGAACACGCCATAAGCAGGTGATGAAGGGATGTTGGTACTCAGAAAAGGAAAGTTTATCATGCTGAAATTAAAGTCGTCACGTTTGTCATAGAGTGAGGTGTTCATGTGACCATCAGTGTCGTAGGACAACATTATGTCCAAATCGGATGCTGAATTATTTGTCTCTGTAGTTTCATTGACTTCAAGCTTCAAAGGATAGATACTGCTGAGGTAACCCGCAAATATTGGATTATTGATGGACAACACATCGTCTATGTATCTGTAAGTATAGTTAAAGTCAGAAGCTAAGTATCGTTTCCCTTCAGAGACCAACGATTGAATGAATTCAGCTTCGTACGAGTAAAGAAAAATGTCGTCAAGGAGTGGGGCTAATTGGTCCCCATTGGAATTCGATAATTTGCTGGAAGACCTTTCCTCCAAACACCACAAAAATGTTGTCGATCAGAAAGTTTAACATCTGAATAATATCTGTTTCAGCGTACTTATTTTCAGAATCGGACTTTTCTTTTACAAAGTAGGTTTTGTCATAGTTAACAACAGTAAATTTGTATTTGCGATTGCCGTTCTTACTTGTAAACGCATTTCTTATAATTTTTGCGAGTCTTTCTTTCAATTCAGAATGTGGAATTGTAGTGTAAAGTGTCGAAAAATCAAAGGCTTTGATCGAATGGACTCTACTGAAATGAGTGGATTTCAGATGTTCTAAAAGCTCCTTCGAATTCTTTATATATGCATAACCAATGTAATTCCCTGAAATGTTACCATTGAAAGGAACGTGCTGCAATTCGTGTATTAACACTCGTGACGTCACAATGCATAAGATCTAAAGGAATATGCCGCGACGGCTGTTCTTACCTGCAAACTGAACCCGCGGTTAGATGAATTTTAACGTCACCGTTTTACCTAGGAAAAGAAAGTTCAGAAAACAAGAAAAAAAAACCAAGACAACTATGGTGCATCTAACGCGCATTACATGTACGATAAATGCACTTGCTGTTTGTTGCATACCCGTAACAAAACACATATTAAGACACTTATTCTCTATAAAATCCACATCTGGTTAATATCACTGCGAGAATATATTGTCGAACAATATTTTTGAAGCTCAGATTTGATTTCAGATAAAACTTTGGTGAGTAAGATCGATACAGATTTGGTAGAACATTTTGAGGAACCAGCGATGAAACGTTGTTTGTACGGATTCTTATGCATTTTAGGTTTGCAGTATAAGTATGGTAAATCTAAATCAAAATTGTTAGTGTCGAAGCCAAAGGAAGCAAGAGCTGATTTGTGGTTATCTATTATTTCAGAGGCAGAAAGGTTTATTGGGGTGTAAGTTGGATTTCCAGGTGTCGAATTTAAACCCAACTCTTTAACAAGACTGTCGAAATAGTACTTTTTGTAGGTAAATGTGTAATTATTTGAGGCTTTGTCTGCTGGTGTGATGCCATAATCTTCTTGGAGGTAGGTAAGTTCTGTGATAACATCAGGGTCTTTAAAGATAGACTCAAATCTGGTGTTCACAGTTGATTTTAATCGGTAAATTCTAGATAAAAGTAACCCTCTGATGGATTTTATCCATTCGGAAAGGGTGTCGAGCTGTACATCCTCTTTCTTTGCACGACGTCTCGCTTATTCCTCACAAGAGTCCATGAAAATTTGACATTTTGGTTCCATGTAAAGGACATACTTTATCACTGACGAGGGTTAAGTACCCGAAACGTGCATGTCTGGTCCATATTGCCAATTCATCTGTTCTTAAATGATGCTATTTAATTTGAAGACGTTTACATTTATACCACTTGGTAAGTGTCACTGCTGGTGGACCAGGAGTCCACGAGGGCACATGTAGCCAAGTTTGATCAATTACGGTTGATCGTTTCTTCAACGCATTCTAAATTTCTGTTATAAACATTTCTTGAAATTTCTAAAACGTGGGTCCTGTAGCATCATATCCCACCCATCCTGCTACGTCTTTCGGTACGCTTTTTCGACATAGTAACTTTCATACTTTTTGGCATATTACATTGTTTAGATTTGAGGATCACTGACGAGGGTTAAGTACCCGAAACGTGCTTGTCTGGTCCATGTTGCCAATTCATCTGTTCTTAAATGATGCTATTCAATTTGAAGACGTTTACATTTCTCTGTATTTGGGACCCTTTTTTAACATTTCTCTCAACTTGTCGTTCTTGGCTATACTAAGGTGTTGAAATGAAAGTCGTCGCTTATGTCATAGAATGAGGTGTTCATGTGACCATCAGTGCCGTAGGACAACATTATGTCCAGATAGGATGCTGAATTATTGTCTCTGTAGTTTGTTCGACTTCAAACTCTGAAGGATAGAATCTGCTGAGGTAATCCGCGAATTTTGGGTCATTGATGGACAGCACATCGTCTATGTATCTGTAAGAGAAGTTAAAGTTAAAAGCTACGTATCTTTTCCCTTCAGAGACCAAAGATTGAATGAATTCAGCTTCGTACGAGTAAAGAAAAATGTCGGCAAGGAGTGGGGCACAATTGGTTCCAATTGAAATTCTGACAATTTGCCTCCAAACACCACAAAAATGTTGTCGATCAGGAAGTTTAACATCTAAATAATATCTGCTATAGTGTACTTATCTTTAGAATCGGACTTTTCTTTAACAAAATAGGATTTGTCATTATTAACATCAATAAATTTATATTTGCGATTCCCGTTCTTGCTTGTAAACGCATTACTTATAATTATTCCAAGTCCTACTTTCAATTTATAATGTAGGATTGATGCGTAAAGTGTCGAAAAATCTAAGGCTTTGATCGAATGGACTCTATTGAAAAGAGTGGATTTCAGATGTTCTAAAAGTCAGAAAAGAGCATAATTTGTATATTTCGAGGATAACATGTTTGTAATTCTTTATTTGCAGGTATAAATTGAATAATAAAATAATGGCATATTTCATACAATTGTATGATAATATAATGCCATTTTCATACAATTTTACGACAATATAATGGTACAATTCATACTATTGTATGATAATATAATTGCACATTTCATACAATTGTATGATAATATTATTGCACATTTCATACAATTGTATGATAATATAATTGCACAGTTCATAAAATTGTATGAAAATATTATTGCACATTTCATACAATTGTATGATAATATAATTGCACATTTCATACAATTGTATGATAATATAATTGCACATTTCATACAATTGTATGATTATTTAATGGCACATTTCATACAATTTATGCCTGCGATAGGATCGCCAAATACATGGAAACATTAAACAATAAAGACTACACATAAACCACAGAGTCCAATGGGCGATCGGTGCCGACGAAGGACGCCCATCTTTCTCTCCAGTAGAAAATTGTGTTGTTATCCGGATTCCATGCATACAACCCTCCCACTTTTCCAGTTACCCAGAGGTCCCGAAGAACGCACAATTGTAGTGATAAACAACCTCCTCACTGTAAGGTGACTACACAAACAAGACAACAAAAATCAAGGGACCAAGCAACACAGAGATGGATACGTGAATGTATATAAAGGCAGAGGGATTACGAAATACAGCGCATGCTCTGCCGGCTCTAATGAGTATCCGTGGAGTCCGACCGACGAGAACAGATGGTAAAGTCCCTGTCTCTTCTAACGATGTTTGAACAGGGCCCATTATGGAGTCCTTTTGTTACCTCCAGTCTGAGTGGAGTGGAATCATTTAGAATGTTCTAGTACAAGGCTATAGATTTGTCAAGTCGGTCTGGTGAAAATAGGATCATATCTAAGATGTAAAAGGCGTTTGATGATTATGATGCATTTTCGATGTTAGTTCTATTTACCTTTGAGCCTTCTTATTTTGTGAAATACCAAAAGAAATATAATTTGTTGCTTGTAAAGGTCTAAATTTTGAAAGAAGCAGGCAGCATTTAGTCATAATTAGTTTAAGAAAGCGGAAATCTTGACCTAAAACTGTCTCGGTAATTTGTAAATTTCTTTAATGAAACCATCGTGTGTTACGCAGAAATATTTTAAATTAACATGGGCGCGAAACCTCAACCAAAATCCATTTTATATTGATAGAAAGATAAATTGCATAGCTATCTTTAAGTATAGAAATTATTTTGGTTAAGGTTTCGCGCCCTACCTTTTCAATGATTTGTACCTAAATTTGCTTTATTTCTTGCCCTTTTTATCCTTTTACGAATTCTTGTTGTATTTGTAGCCGTATATTTTAGTGCAATGTTTAAAAATCGAAATGTTTATTTGTGTTTAACGTCTTCAAATTTACAAGCATTATTTAAGAGCAGATAAATTTACAGCATGGACCAGACATGCACGTTTCAGGTATTTGATCTTCAATTTAAACAATGTTTTGTGGCCAAAATCTGTGAAAATTATGTCCTAAATATACCGAATGAAGTAGCAAAATGGCTGGGATATGATGCTACAGGACCCAGGATTTAGAAATTTGAGATAATTTTGTAAACAGAAATTTTCAAATGCGTTTGAAGAGACGACCAACCGAAATTTGATATTTCAAACAACTAGACATTTGACATTATTGATATTGAATATAATCGAAATCTGAACCACTAGAAAAATAGGGCCGATTTTCTAGTTCACAAAACCTTCTCCTTTATTGATGTTATCATTCTATTTTTCTTAGTAAATTCAAGCATCGAATTTTGTTGAAAATCCAGCACACAATAAGGTTATAGAATCCGTAAATGAATATTACTGGTCATATCTAAAAGAAACTGGCTCATGCAGTTAAGGAGGAATGAAATAAGCTAAATAACTGTAATTGAATCATAAATAATTTAGATCTTTATCTAATTTCACTTTGTCAAACATAAAATTCAAATACCACAATCCAGTTGAATCTACAAAAATTTTTTCTTTAATGATAAGCCAAAAACGCTCTTGCATGCTTTTAAGGATTTATTTTGGGTTACTAAAATGGATTTGATATTTTCTAAAAATTATTGAATATGGCAAATTACTGTTAAAACATCTATTTTCCTATTAAAGTCAAATGCTACATCATGGTTGCTGGTCGTGAGATTGAAATAATCACATAAGCATTGCTTGACGAGGGATACAATTTTCTAATAATGGATCAATGATTACTACACAACATATAAATATTTGAGGTTGTCAGCAGTTTCCATTCCCCCAATCATATTGTATCCAGTGTTGTCGTAAAGATGCAGGCGATCGTGTGCGTGGCTATCCTGTTGCTGGTGTTCGATGTCGCTATGGCCTGCCAACCAATGCGCATCCACTACCAATCCACCTACTGTGGTTCAGACGTAGGTGAGGCTATAATTAATCTAATTTTAAAAATTTATTCATTTCATTAAACAGAAGCATGATCGGGAAAGGGGTAGGGGCAAAATCTGCCGTTTTTGACCCCATTTTTTGCTATTTTCAAAATTTTTTTTTTTTTACTGCTTTTTATCTTTCTAATAATGGTAGAGATATTGCTGTTTATTGAAAGTGAATCGAAAATAGATATCATCGATTAATTTAATATGAGTATTATTTACCGCCAAAATTGCCCACTTCTACCAAAATTAGTTGTAAAATGAAACATGTAACAACCAGAATTCAACATTATAGTTAATAGTATATAAAGAGGAAGCGCATGTAACAAAGTTATACTTTCCATGTGCATTCGGAATATAAAAAGAAATGTCCCATATCAATTTGAACCAGTTACATGCCCTTGTTCTGGGACCTACAACTAAATGTATGTTAGTCCCTTGTTGAAAATCTGAATTTCTAATGTGATGACATAGAGCTCAATTTCAATCATTTTACCCTAAAAGGTGAGGTTTTCTAGAAATCACATAAAATTTGTCCTTAATGTTTTAGAAGAACAACTATGAATAAGAAAATAGAACCTTTTTAGAAATTTAGGTTTTGGCCAACACAAATTGTCACATTTGCAATTACCCCTTTAACTGATTCAAGAACAAGCGCAAATGCACTAAAGATCTGATAAGATAAGGCGTAAATCCCGCCCTGAACTGTCAAATTTCGAAAATGGAAATTCTTTTTTTTTTTTACAAAAACTTAATACATTTGTTGGATACCATCAGAATCTGATGATGTGATATAATATCTGTTATGCATAATATAGCTTATATTTAGTTTATAATTACGTATCTTTTTCCCATAGAAATCAATATAGAGAAGAAAAGATCTTTTAGAGTAATGCAACCCCCCGGTGATCTTAAATGCCACTTATTCTGGATGTGGATATGTAGAATATACATTTTATGGTAAAGTGGGATTCTGTATCTCGGGAGGTGGGACACAACCTCAGAGACGAAAAACCAAGAAATAAGGGAGGTGCAATTAATTTCAATTGATCTTTTAAACAATAAAATGTGACAAGTTTGACTAGTTCCCCTTTTTTCGCGTAACATCATATCACACCCATCATCCTACGTCTTTTGGTACAGGTTTTTGACATAATAACCATCACACTCTTTAGCCATATTACATTGTTTAGATTGACGATCGCTGACGAGGGTGAATTAAATACCCGTTATGTGCATGTCTGGTCTATTCTGTAAATTTATCTTTTCTTAATTGATGCTATTGAATTTTAAGATATTTAATATTTACAGCACTTGGTGAGTGTCACTGCTGGTGGACCAGGAGTCCTCGAGGGCACATGAAGCCAAGTTCGATCGTTTCTTCGTCCAAAATATACCGAAAGTTATTATGTCCAAAATATACCGAAAGACGTAGCAGGACGGATAGAATAAGATGCTACAAGACCCATTCTTTAGAAATTTCAAAATTCAAATTTCTAAAGAATGGGTCTTGTAGCATCATATCCTATCCGTCCTGCTACGTCTTTCGGTATATTTTGGACATAATAACTTTCACACTCTTTGGCCATATTGCATTGGGCGGAAAACTTTTGCATCAACGCGCTACGCGCATTGATTCAGTTTCCGTCCAATTTTTCGGGCAATACCTACATTAACAGAAAAAGATTCATTTCTTAAATGAAATATACAAACTTAAGAGATGAGCAAATAAGCAATGAGCATGAAACTGTTATGAAAATCCTTACCAGTGGATTTTTTCAGTTGTGACGAAAATTTGAAACGCCAAATATCGGCATGCCGTAGACTGATTTTTTTTTTCATTTCAAAAAAGAACGTTGGAATTGAGTTGTCAATATGAAATATATGTGAATGATGTATCAAAAATATTTAAGAGAATCATCATTGTGCAAAAACCAATTATTATGATAGTTTTTCATAACTTGTTTTTTTTAATCTGACTTCGGGTTTTGTGTTTGACTTTCATTAATTGATTTATTTCAGCTGCCATTGTTCTGGTTACCTCCGAGGTTCCACAAGGAAGATCATCTACCGATTTGGTTTATCATGCAACCATTATTGATGTTTTTAAGGTACATTATTTAATCTAACAAAGTACGATTATGGACTTTTTGCGAAATGAAGATAGGGTAATATTTTCTTAATTTGAAGCGACACATAGTAAACTTTTAAAATAAGTATTAATCAGTGGTATATTTTCTCAGATGACTGACGTCGGCTTGTCTTAAGGAGGCTCAATAATTATTTTTTAATCAGGAAAAATTGATTTTTTTTTCATATTCCTTTTGAATAAAAGAATTTGTCATCGAGAAATATGTAAAACATAATAACTTCTGACAAATACTTCTTATAACTTTTTTTAGGTTTTCAGTTTGGTTTGGAGTACACAAAATGTACTTTTCCGGATCAGTTTTAGCTATTTCACTCCTTGAAAACATCATCTATAAAGAAATAGACATGTTTGATGATATTATAGTAAAAGTGATTACTAGAATGGTTTCAAATTGGAATTATCATCAATACATTATGTATTTATATATCAAAATTCATTGTTTTGCGACGAATCTCGGACTTGGTTTAAACATGTATAGTCAGAGGTCCATTGGTCAATCAAATGAACGATCATATAAAATCTTAATTACAAATATGAATCATCACAAAATCAATGTTAAATGAACAGAATAATTGTTTTTGCCCTGACAAAAAAATTAATGGATTTTTAGCCACAATGAAATAATATTTCAAGAATTGTATAAGCATTATTTGATGCTGAATTATTCCTAACATGAAATTCATTCGTCGTTCCAACTAAAGAGGATTTCAAAGTCAAAATTCCTTGTAATTTTTAGATCGAATGCAAATTAAGGGACTTTATAGCTCATGATCATCGTCCATGATCGTGTATATAAAATGACCTTAATGACTTCACAGATATACTCTTCGCGCGTTTCCGATATTTCATTGACCGCAGGTCAATATGATGAGACAAATACTTGTAATATGTACAGTCCCAGCGCTAATGATATTTGGAAATAAAAAATAGACTATATAATAAATCTGGTTATTTCTTGAAAATTATCATGCTGATTTTATCAAAGAAATTATACGTACTAAAGAAAGGAGGGGATCGCCAACCAGGCCCGTTTGCAACAACCACAGCAAAGCATCAAAAGCTTGTTTTATTGTTGTGTGTGTTGGTTGTTTGATGGACAGACAAACACAGCAAGAGACGCAAAAGAGACATACAAAAAAGACAACAAAAGACTACACATAAACCAAAAAGACCAATGGGCAGTCGGTGCCGACTTAGGACGGTCAATTCATTCATCGCATTCAAACTCTTTCCTTTGTCAATTTTAAGATATTATCCATATTTAAAGTTTAACATGGTCTCGCAGGGATCCATATGCCGATAGCGAAGTTTTATCATTAAAGGTTATCCTATACTACCATTTGCACATTTAAATGGTATACTTGCGTTATCCGGATATTCATACCATTTGCTACTAACGTAGGAGATGGCCGTACTAATTCGGCAATTGATTGCCCATTTGTCTCGTTGGTTTATGTGTGGTATTTTCTCTTTGGTATTTTAATGTCTTATTTGCTTTTCCTTGTCTCTTTTCTGTCGCTTGCTGTGTGTGTCTTCTCTGTGTTTTCGCTAGGGGTGTTTTGATCTTTTGCTGTTGATGCTGCAACTGCAGCCGGAACGCCAATCCTAACTTGGAAGCATTGTTTCTAAAAGGGGCGGATAACTCTTGACACACAAAGTAGCAGAATAAGAATAAATTGGGCTAAACGACCTTAATTGTATATCTTAAATTTTAAATATTATTATACAATAATTCACTACAAATAACTGAAATTCCTCTAAAAGGGAATTTTGATATTTTTCAGCCCTGCTAAAGATCCATCGAAAATTGTGCATACACCGTTGTTTTTAAAAGCTAACACAAATGCTCCCCTTTGCATTTCTGGTCAAAATTCAATAATAATCCTTTCAACAGAATCCAAATTATGACATCTAAATAGAATTTTAGTCAATAAGTACTCTATAAATAGCAATAAACACGCTATTACAAGGACTAGATTTTAATTGAAATTCATCATTACGGACTTAGAATACACAAAAGTCAACATTTCATTGATTGTTTGGTACCTTGTAGATGATTTTGTGTCATGTTTCATTTTGGCAAATCTAACCACTTATTATCAGCGCCGACTTGGGTACATGTATACCGTGTACTCTCTGTTTACAAGCGAGTTTCCATACGTTGATATGGAAGATGGACGCCCGAACAGGATATCGAAATTTGAAAGGTGACACAAACCCCTTAGGGCAAAGATCGGCATACTATTTTTGGTTTTGGTGACTTCACTGATACATAAAGTTTACATTCAGATTGTTCCCAATCATTCCCAACCGGGATTTTATCTATATTTCACAGCTTATCCGGTATGCTTTAGCATGTACTGATGTTTTGGATTTTCATAGTAGAAATTTACAAATTACCAAGAAACTTTTAGAACAAGGTTTTCGCTTTCACAAACTTGTAAAGAATTTTTGGAAATTTTACAAAAATTATTGTCAACTTCTTCTGAAATTCGGACCAATACAGGCAACAGAGTATATTACTTTGTTTAGATTAAGGATCACTGATGAGGGTTATGTACCCGAAACGTGCATGTCTGGTCCACGTTGCCAATTTATCTGTTCTTAAATGATGCTATTCAATTTGAAGACGTTTACATTTATACCACTTGGTGAGTGTCACTGCTGGTGGACCAGGTGTCCCCGAGGGCATATGTAGCCAAGTTCGATCAATTTCGGTTGATCGTTTCTTCAACGCATTCTAAATTTCTGTTATCAAAATTTCTTGAAATTTCTAAAAAGTGGGTCCTATAGCATCATATCCCACCCATCTGCTACGTCTTTCGGTACACTTTTTTCGACATAGTAATTTTCATACTTTTTTGGCATATTACATTGTTTAGATTAAGGATCACTGATGAGGGTTATTAAATGATGCTATTCAATTTGAAGACGTTTACATTTGGGTATTTCACAACCTGCATTTTATAATGACATTATTAACAAGATAAGAAGGATCAAAGGTAGACAACATCACTATCGAAAATGCGTCAGAATCATTAAACGCCTTTTATACCGTGGATATGATCCTAATGTCACCAGACGGACACTAGGCTTGGTACTTGACCAATCTACAGTCTTGTACAAGCGCATTCTTAAAACTTGCACTCTGACTGACTGTGACGACGGGACTCCATGACGGGCCCTGTCCAAACCTCTTTAGAGAAGACAGGGCCGACCACCTGTCCACTCCGAATGTCAGTCGGACTCCTCGGGTGATAACATACATGAGCTCGCGGCGGCAGAGCACAGATTGTATTACGTACGCCCTCTTTTTATATCCATTTACCTATTCATCTGTGTTTTTTGGGCCCCTGCGTTTTGCGATCTTGTTTGTGTGTGGTCATCTGACAGTGAGGAGGTTGTTTTACACCACAATTGTACGTTCTTCGAGACCTCTGGGTAATCGGAAAAGTGGGAGGGTTGTGCGCACGTAATCCAGAATAACCACACCTTCTGCTATTTCCGTGGCAGATGGCCGTCCTAAGTCGGCACCGGTTGCTCATTGGTCTCGTTGGTTTATGTGTAGTCCTTTGTGTTTTATGTTTCTGTGTTGTGCGTTGACATTCCTTGTCCCTTATGCGTCTCTTTCTGTGCTATTATGGTTTGTGTTTTTGCATTGAGTGTTTTGGGGGTTTTGCTGTGGGTGCTGCAACCTGGTGTTGTTGGAGATCCCCTCCTTTGTTTTAAAAGAAAATAAGCAATAAAATGCAGATAAACAGATCGCTGGCGAAAAACTGCCCTTATAGTAGAGCGACCAATTTAAAAAAAGAAGCTTAGTTTTCGAGTTTAATCAACACACCTAACACAGGCCTGAATTTGGTCTGAACGTTTTGTTGAATACCCCTGCTTTCAAATAGAGCTGTCGTAAAGAATATGCCACGGTCAGATTTTGTTTAAATTGGGTAAAAAGCGATAAAATCGTGAAAAATTAAAACGAAATATTTATCGTTTATATCCTTGGTATTCCTATATTTTGTTCTTTTTTGTATAGGAAGTCGTTGCAATCAATGCATTAGATATGTACACATGTTATACAATTGTTTTGGAGGAAGAATATTTTCTCATCTCTCTAAAAATTGCAGTTTTATGCAAATTTCTGTGAAATATGAAGAATCCGTGTTAATATTTTCTCTCAAGCACAGAGATTACATTTTTGTCTCGAAACATATCGACAAATAAATGTTTATTATTTCCAATGCCTTTTTATTGATCATTTTTCTAAGGGGCCATAAATAAATGTAAAAACCTAAAGCGTATATACTTTTGATTTAAGCGTCAATTCACAAATAAGTTTCCGTAGATGAAGATTCGGTCGACCACGTGTTACAGTTCTATCAAATCGTACCTATCAACCGGTATACATACATATTTTTGATAAAAGTTAAATGCAGAAAGTGGAATTACATCATACTGTTAAAAAAATTAATGAAAAATACTTCTTTTTAATATGTCGTGGTAAGAACGTGTATGGAAACCCATTCTTGACAAGTTGAAATAAAAATACGTGAATTGAAGAAAAATGCATTAAGTTTATATAAAATTATGAAAAGTATCTTTTGATGTCTATTTTATTACCACAGAGATGTGAATATACATGTCAAGTGCATTGGTCAGAGTTTGGGCTCTTCGTTATCTGTGTTTTAAACATTACGATATGCCTTGGGTAAACGTTGTGCAAATTTATCCCTTTTAGCATCCACACTTACTCTTCGTTCAGATTTGTAACTGTTTCAAAATCAAGTGGATGCTTTTCAAGATATACTGAGTCAGAGAACCCCTGATGTCTCCGTGAGATCCAATGGAAAGTCCTCAAGGATCACCGGGGGGGGGGGGCTTTAATTCATAATGCTGTTCATAAGCACAAACACCTCATTGTCATATCTAATATTGGTAATTTAAAAGGGCAGTTCCTACATTGATAAGGACTACATACGTCTACAATACAAAGGCTAGACAACAGTCTAAATTCGCCGCAACAGGAGCCTAGAATGTTGGCGCGTCAATGGCCGTATTTCCCAAAGAGCTCCGAATAAAGAAATAAAATAGAAAAAGTGTGAAATGTATGACGCAAAGAATAGTCGGCGAGTTGTGTCCAAGAAGAAACTATTCCAACAGCAAAGCATCGATCTTCAACGATGGATATTAAAGAGTCCAAGATGCGATACAACATAGTAAAATCTAACTTTTATAACGACGAGACTGATATAATGACAGCTCAGCGTGAGACCTCAGAGAATAGAGCACCCTTTATTGTGTGGTCAATTCTATTTTGGTATTGCTAAAGATTTGCTTTTCGGTTGGAAGTTTTATGTGAGCGTCTTTAATTCTTTTAAATGTGGCTGTTTGATGTTCACTATTTGTTTGTATCTTTTCCGTCTCATTTATATAGAAACAATTGCAGAGAAATTTTAAAAAATTGTCCATTATAGACAAGGATGGAGCATGAAAAACAATAAACAGACAGTAAAAAAACAAACTCAACAAAAACATACAATATCGTATAATGGTCATCACCGATATACCAATCAGAAACTAGAGAACCAAAACTAGAAATCAGAGGCTATCCCCCATTATCATCTATTGTCGTAGCAAACTAACCTGACCGGGAGGAGCTAATTCAATCAAGCAATTGAGACGAATTGATACAATTTTAGGGTAGATAGATTATGAATTGCACATCGTAATAAGAGTAAGTACTCATTACCTGTAATTTTATATGGCTTTTAGAACGATGCCTTTAAGCAACGTTTTAGCGACAACTGTTGTCACAAGGTCAAACAGAGAAAGAAAATGCCACGATTGCCTTGAATGTGATGGGGTCGTATAGACAACTACGCTACTTACTGAAACTAAAATGCATTGCATAATTTTGTTGATTATAAAATATTTGTTATACCTAATTATTTCTAAACTTCGGCTGATAAAATGCGTCCATATCACAATGCTTGAAATAACCAAAACATAGTACAGTAAAAAAAAATATTTTTCAAAATTATTGATGTAAATTTGTAGTCTTCTTTGAAATAAAGTGATACTTTTCATTCATTATTCATTATTATATGTTCAAATTTAATTTAGCCGTTATTATTTAGTTTTACTCCGTATTATCGAGAAAACATCTCCTAGTTTATATTGCAGTGAATCGCTTATAAAAAAGTTGGGGGTTGGGCACTTTATTTGCCTGGTACTCTTAAGTTTTTCAATCGATCTCTATCAGACTTTCCTAAAAACACATTCACATATCAAAATATTGTTTCTGTATGTTAATATTTATCTTCGAATTAACATTCTCAATATTGAAGTTAAAGTATTGAAAATTTCAATTTTACCAATTTATCTTAGAATTTGTGCTTATTCATCCATGAAGTTGAAATTAGAAAAATCAATTTGATCCAAAAATTTTCTTTTGACTTCAATTAGCATATTGACATTGATTTCGGTCAGTTTGACTTTTCATTTATGAAAGGATGATAATTTTTGTTAAAATATCTATGATTTTGAATTTTACTTATTTTCCGATTTTCTCTGAATTTACAGTAATTCTGACCATACGAATTTTTTACGACAGGTGAAATCTGATGTCCCATGTTATATTCTTTCGTTTAATATAAAAATTAGCCCTGTGTTAGGTGGGTTGATTAAAATTTCAAATTTAGCGACTTGGTTGCTCCACTATTAACAACGCCCGATTTATTTCAAAATGCCACAAAATTTACCTGATTAAGTGTTATGACTTGAAACGTTATCTCTATCGCCATCAAAATCACTTGTGCCATTCTTGTTTACACATGCAGCACAGTCAGTATGACGCGTTTTTGATTACGTGGTACAATGTCGTCATATTCAAAACATTTGTCACGTGACTTCGTTTTTATCAGGCTTGTAAATCCGTATCGGGCGAGTAGTTTATTACGACGTCGTGAATTGTACGGGTTTTCTTTTCACACTATGTATTTTTCCGTATCAGGTCACTAACTAACCGTGTAACTAATATTATTAGTCCAGTCATATTATTTAAAAAATGGGCTGAAATCGATGTGATTGCAAAAGAATTTTTAAATGTCTAAACACGTACAAAACACATATTAAAAGTCCTCACTCGATACGTTTCGGAAAGTGCAGTATTATGACCCCCACATCCTTCTTTTAAGTCAAAATGCAAAAAGATCAAATGTGGCAAATTCAATTGATCAGATAACCATGAGAAAGATTTAGTTTTAGCCTTAAATTATTTTATAACATTTTTAGTAACTATATAAGGCATTCAATAAAATTCAAGCTCGTAGATGTAGGCAAAACAGAAAACGGACCAATCAAAAACGGTAAAAATGGCAATTTTCTGTTAGCAAAACCGCTTCATTCACGATTTTGGGATCAAAATAAACAATGTAAAGCTTTATATTCTGTTAATTGAACGTTTTTACTACATATTTTCATACTTAATCAAAATAATGGAAATAATATCTATGATGTCAGGGTTATTTTTCTCGGAATTCGGTCACGACCATAATTTTTAACAAATCATTACATAAGAATGAATATTTTGTCAGTTTGATCTAGAAAAATCTTTAAGATGAAATGGGTAAAAATAGATTTTTCATTTGATTTTATAATTATGCTAAGTAATGTAGGAAAAATAAAGTATGAAATTAAATCAGAATGATATTTTGACTTAAAGTGAGAAATTTGACTAAGTCCTGGCTTTTTAAACATGTCTTTGAGGAGAATTTTTTTATTTCAAGACTGTGCATGGTCATGTTATTTTTTTTAGTTCTTTATACCCACTAAAAAATCTTCAAAGAAAGTCCTCAAACATTTTCCAATTTTAGAAAATTGTGGAGAATTTAAGTCAGTTCCCCAAGCTCCCATTATGAAAATTGAACAATGTTCGATTTTTAAAATACAATACTCTGGTAGAAATATGAAATTCTAGCTTCAGAAACCTTCTTCCACAACCGCATATCTTGCATCATTTAAAGCTTATCGGCCAACATACTTTCTAAATATTAGGAATTTTAACCTAAAAACGCTTGGACAATTCTCCAAAAAGATCAAAATTGTCTACTTTAGTTCCAGAGTTTGACAAAGGCAGCAGTCAAAACAGTTTAAAATTACATTCATTTAATCTATATAACACCAACTTATCAACAAAACAACTTAAATTCAATCGATCTTCGACAAACAGCGTGAAAATAAGCTTTACTTTTTCTTGCTAGAATTTGAGGAATGCACGAACAAATGATGCAACCAACTGGTTTTGAGGACGATTTTAAAAAAAGATTCATCGTGACAAACAAGTTTGTGCATAATCATTTAATACGCTAGAAATGTTCTTATACTTTTATGACAAGGAGGTGATGTTTTAATTCGTTTCCATGTAATCTTATTCTGAAAATGGAGGAAATACTCAGTTTATCAAATCTCGACACAAATTTTGGCAATTTAAAACAATAAGAATGTTCAATTATATTCGTTATCATCCTAAATTCGGCTTCAGTATACAATTAATGACTGGGAATGAGGGCAATATATGATTTGTTGGACCCGAAGAAAAAATGTTGCCCGAGGCCGAAGGTCGAAAGCTATATTTTGTCTGAAGGTCCAACAAATCATGTATTGTCCTATTTCCCATTCAATAATTGTTTTGTTATACCTTACTTCAACACTGCAGCTACGAACCGATTGGCCCAGCATGTTTACGTTCATTTTCGTCTATAAGCGAAAGAGAGCGGAAAAATTGGTAGAGTTTATAATGTCATCAATGATGACGTCATAAATGATGTGACGTATCGGTCAATAATTTTTGAACTATTGCCCTAGGGCCAATATCGATGTAACTATTGACTGCTTGGTCAAATATTCGAATTTATAGGCATCTTTCCTATGGGGATTTTATATAGACATACCTTTAAGGGTATAACAATAGATAATATCATAGCCAGTATTTCCAAGGAAGAAAAATAGTATGCTACCAAAAGTGACAATGCCTCTAAATTGCGCAAAAAACCGTATTTTGGTCAGGCCAAAAATCATATTTCCACCAAGAGAATTTGAGAGGACTTTTGATATGTTGTTCCAAGTGTCCCAACGTACAGCATAACACTAAAAACATTTCTTTTGCAATAAGTTCGATTTCAAATCGTAATATGACTGGACTATATGTAATATTTGTTTTTAAAGGGTGATCAACTAACGGCAGGATTGAATGTTACTGTAAAAACACCCGGTTTGGGAAACTCATGTGGACCTAGGATCCTACGTAAAGGAGTCATCTATCTAATAATGGGTAAGTAGTTCTGCAATTGCTACATTCTTTACAAAGTATACCAGAGAAGAGTTTATAGATCGTAGTTCAGGAGTTAAGTCAAGGGGAATATGACACAAATGTGTGAGGTTCCATTAAAAAGGCTAGACAA
Source organism: Pinctada imbricata (assembly GCA_033119305.1). Taxonomy (NCBI): domain Eukaryota; kingdom Metazoa; phylum Mollusca; class Bivalvia; order Pterioida; family Pteriidae; genus Pinctada; species Pinctada imbricata. The sequence continues at coordinate 55,901,916 of VSWD01000006.1, read as the reverse complement.
GGTGGCCTGGAGGAGTAAGCGTCCTCTGACTCCATACAACACCCGCCGCAAATGCCAAATAAAAACGTGTCAAATCCGGTAATGTCCAAAAAGGTAAAAAGAAAGGTCAATTGGAAAGTCGTGCTCGAGTAATGTAATTCTTTGTCGGGGTCCAGCCCGACTTATCTTCTTCGGTGCTAAGTCGGAGAGAGGTTGGGGTAAATCGGAACTAAGTCGGGTCTAGTCGGAGGTTAAGTCGCAGAAGATTGGAGATAAGTCGGGGTAAATCTGGAACAAACATTGCTCCCGGCTTAACTCCGATTCACCCCGAGTTCGCCCTGACTGACCAAGACTTTACGCCGACAAACGCCGACTTCAATAAAGACTTTGCCCGGACATGCCGACCTTATAGCGATTGTCCCCCGACTTACTACCGACGTAGCCGACTTTTCAAAACCAAATCACCCTAATTATTTAGTTTAAGTATCACCATGACATAAATGGTGTATGTAAATTGGTTTGGAATTTTCTCCAAGAAGGTAGAGAGTTGGAACCCTTCGACATTATAAACATATTATTTGTAAAATGACATGTGAAAGAGATGTATGCCCTCTACGTATATATGATTATTTATGACGTAGGTTGAGGTCAAGTTGGCATAGGTCAGAGTAAAGTCGACATAGGTCGGAAGACAGATCGTTATAAATCGAGGCATAATCTGCACACGTCGGGTATAATCGGAGCAGATCTTTGCTATGACGGTGCAAGTCGGAGGTCAGTCGGCTTGAAATCGTCACTAGTCGGCTCTATGTCGGGGCAAAGTAGTCGGAGTGACAAATCAGATACACTTCAACACCTCCCCGATTTTTGCAAAATCTCAAGTCGGTGCGAGTCGCGGAGCCAAGTTGGGACAGAGTGACCTGGGCTTTCGAATGATCGAAAACAGACAAATTCTACTGACCGTAATAACACATTTATATTATCGTGTTCCTGATCCTGATTTTGTGTAACATATGCATATATCATTCAATCATTTACTATTTAACGTCATTTGATTAATCAATATTTCCTTATTTTGAACTTGAAACAAATCTTAAATGTATTAATTTTTACATTATTTATCAGGTGGTCTAGGAGAAAAAAATACAATACATACTCGTGTATTCAATGGCGCTCTGCAAATCTCTGACATTAACACAGAAGAAACATTTCGAAGGAGAATGGCGCTGTATAAATCCGTCGGATGTAGTTGTGACGTAAGTGAATTCAGATAAAAAATGCAGTTTTCTGAGTGCTCATATGGTTTCAAAAATACTTTTATTTGGGTAATATGAAATGAATGTTCTTCGGATTTTGCATTCGAAATGACAGGAAGTGGTGATTTAATAGGATAAATAAATAAGAGTCATTTTGACTTGGAAAGTGTGTAAGCAAAAGTTTTTTTTAATGCGAAGGTAGTATTGTACAGAAGGTTATTCGAAAATTCCTGTTATCAACATTTCTTAAAATTTCTGAAACGTGGGTCCTGTAGCATCATATTCCATCCATCCTGCTACGTCTTTCGGTACATTTTTCGACATAATATCTTGCACACTCTTTGGCCATATTACATTGTTTAGATTGAGGATCACTGACGAGTGTTAAGTACCCGCAACGTGCATGTCTGGTCCATGCTGCAAATTCATCTGCTCTTATATGATGCTATTGAATTTGAAGACGTTTAAAATTGTTTAGATTGGGATTTTCCCTTATTTTATATTGTCCAATTTCTGAATGAAAGCCTAGTTAGCCTATTTCACAAAACACAAAGATAACATCGAAGTCATGACATTCGGAAATTTATAATAAGCCTTAGATACATAGTTCTTCCTTTGATGAGTTGTTTCCATTTGTGAATGAGCCTCTAGGCCTACACCACATTCGTGCCAAATTGTACTCTGTTCCTTTACGGAAATTACACGAAATCTACGAAAATACCAAGGACCTAATGTTTACCGATAAATATTCCCCGGAATACAGACTACAAGGTGTCATCATGGACATTTCTTCTTTTCATCTCTTTCAAGCAGTAAGATCAGACAAATCAGAAGAGAAAGCAAACCGCCCTTTCATTAAAGTAAGATTTGCGAACAAAGGAATTTATAAATTAAATCTTGGCCAAATTTTGAATCACAAAATTCTCACAGAAAAGATCCCAACATATTTCAAAAGAAAAGAAACTACTTGTATTTCCTATAGCTACATACCAACTGTTGCATCTAAAATTACAATTACAAACAATTCCTTGCATTTCCTGCAGTGTATTTATTAAAGTAACCCCTTTCCATTTCCTTAAGATTGTTCTTCGCCGGATTTCAACTACTCTACTTGTCGACACGTTGTCACTGGTGACCTCAGTATAATTAAGAAATTGTCCCAAATACAGAAAAATGGTCCCAAATAAAGAGAAAGTAAATTATTACATGGAACCAAAATGTCAAATATATCATGGACTAGTGTGAGGAATATGCAAGAAATTGGGCAAAGAGAGAGGATGCGCAACTCGATTCCCTTTCCGAATGGATAAAATACATCAGAGGGTTACTTTTATCTAAAATTCACAACATACAAGCAACTGTGACCACCAGATTCGAGTCTATCTTTAATGGCCCTGATGAGCTCACCTACCTCCAAGAGCATTACAACAGCATATGTTATCACATTACATTGACTTGCAAAAAGCACTAGTATTTCGATAACCTTTTTAAAGAGTTGGGTTTGAATTCGACACCTGGAAGTCCTTCTTTAACTCATTACACTCCAAAAACCTTTCTGTCTCAAAAATAATAGATGACCAAAAATCAAGTCTCGCTTCCTTTGGCTTTGACACATTTTTTTAGATTTACCATACTGATATGTATGTACGGATTTTTATGCATTGTATACCAAAATGCATAAAAATCCGTACAAACAACGTCTCATCGTTGGTTCCTCAAAAGGTTCTATCAAATCTGTATCGATCTTACTCACCAAAGTTTTATCTGAAATCAAATTTGGACTTCAAAAATATTGTTCGACAGTATATTCTCGTAGCGGTATCAACCAGATAAGGATTTTTCGAAGGAACTTTTAGAACATCAGAAATCCACTCATTTTAGTAAAGTCCATTCGATCAAAGCCTTTGATTTTTCGACACTTTACACAACAATACCACATTCTAAATTGAAAGAAAGACTCGCAAAGGTTATACGCAGTGCGTTTACAAGCAAAAACGGTAATCGCAAATATAAATTTATTGTTGTTAAGGTATTCAACCCCTGATGCATTTTCAATAATAAATACCAGAGATAAGAATTTCCAATCTCTTCAAAAAGAATGCTATTAATACATATTATTCTAGCTAAAATTAGGGATAACACTTCTCATATCATGATCTACTCTGTCACCCCGAAGATTCACGACTATGAAATCATCGGCATTTGTCGGGAAATTATGAAAATGTGCATAACTTTTAACCGGAAGTACTCTATTAGGGTGCGGGATCCTTAACTACGGCAAAACCTACATTGAAATGTGTATTGTGATATGGTCATTGCCTATATTTGTCATTGTAAAAGGAAAGTCCGATTCAGAAAATAAGTACACTGAAACAGATATTATTCAGATGTTAAACTTCCTGATTGACAACATTTGTGGAGTTCATAGGAAAGTTTGATTATTTCGCAGGTGAAGTCTGTGCCTGCTTGGAGTTGGCCGTCTAGGAGAAATCCGTCTAAAGAGTGTGAACCACGGCATGAAAGTCATTGGGAAGATGGTGCATGCCAGAGACAGAATGGACAGTGTACATGGACAACCAACGTTCTTCCAACTCCACTAACACTGATATAAAGATTGGCCAAAAACCCTGGAGCTTGTAAAAAGTTTTTAGCATTATACTTTATGCAATTTCTGATCATACGATTGCAAAAAAATAAACTGATTCTTATCTAGGTCTGACGTAATTAATTCTTTAATCTTTTAATCTACCACGTGACCACATTCTTTATCCTTTTGACTTTCTCTATAGCATACTTGTAGACACGATGCTATAGAAATCATGTCACTGTGTACGCATAATGTGAGCAATTTTACGTCGTGCTTGTAACTTGCATACATAAGAAAATTTGGGATGTGCAAAAATGTATTCGTGTTTTAATAATTACTAATTGTTGGGTATCCCTCCATCCGGAAACCATAACTGTATAACTTATTTCAGGGATTCGCTGCTTAGAATTATCTTTTGATTACCATACCGCGGCCTGTGAACGAAACTCTCCCTTATCATGCTTATTTTAGATAATAAAAAAAATACATGGAGAAAAATTAAGATCATTTTTAGTGCTATTGATTTTGATACTATAACTTGCATTATATATATATACTTATTATACCATAATTCATGTGGTATTTGAGTATGTTTTTACTGCACTAATTAGCACTGTACCGATTTTTAAAGCGCAACCTACCATACATTCCGTACTTACACTGGACTCTGTTCATTCAATTAAAAGATGTCCTGCGTGCTTATATGAGGCTAGCTGTATTAAAGTCTCCGTCTGTTTGTTATATTATTATTTTTAAGTAAGTGTAAGCATTTTGATTGTGAACTTTGGAATATAGGAATCTGATTTCGGTTCTTGTGTTTGATTGTGGATCTTCTATCAAGAATCAGTGGCTAGAGAGACATCTGAAAGCATTATTTCAGCTTCATATCAAAATTTGTCGACAATGGTCACCTTAACACTTCAGTACCCAAAATTACGGCTCCGTCTGTCTTTCCCTTTGCTGAGTTTTAACTTTCTTATATCAATTAATACGCTATTCCCTTGAAAATTCAAACTTAAAGTACAGCGTTCTGAGGACAATGAATTTTAACCAAGGGCATATCTGTGAACGACTAACTAAAAAATATATTTGAATGATTGAGAAGACTACATTGTATAAAACACTTAATATAATTACCAACCATGTTTATTTATCTGAACCTATGCATTTTGATTTGTCAATCTCAGTTTGGTCAACCCTTTATCAAGAGGATCATTCTACAAATAAATCCCAAATACTGTAGAGATAACAAATTATGATTGATTTTCATCCAAACGAGAACATTTCTTAAATAGTCATAGTTCGGAAGATAAATAAATTATTTACGAAAAAGAAAGAATTTGACAATTTTTTTTTCTTTTTATGACAAAAGCCCCTGCAACGTTGACCGAACGACCAAACACCATATGTCCCGGGTATAAAGAAATAGTATAAAGTATAATGCAAAATCTTGTATTTCTTTCATTTAGTTTTTTTTTTTGTGATGTATCAGATAATTGAACTGAAACAGTTGAATATACATATGATGTGGAATCATGCCATCAACACAAAGATAAATTGAGACATGCTGAATTATCAAAAATGCATGTCCTTCGTTTTAATGTCATTACCGAAACGAAAAAAATGTCAAGAATTAATTGAAGGAAAGATAACTCGCATCTGTATTTTGTCTTATAAAGTTTTATTTCCGCTATTTTTGCCTTGGTGATATGGAGGGCTGCAAATGGAATGGGCAATCAAATATCAAGAAGAGTCAATAAGGGAGGTTTTAAAGAAGATGCTGATGTACGTAAGGAATTAATAGCAGTTCTCTGTAAGGACCAAAATAATTTCAATAGCACGTGGAAACAGCATGTCTCCAATTTTGAAGATTTTTGGTGTGGAAGGTGTATATGATGTACTGAGACAAAAATAAACTTTCTTTTCACAAATTTAGTTTTCGTTGCCATGGAAACCATGTTTGAACTTTTACGCATCAGTAGAATACTTGTAACATGACATTTTCACAAGGCTCGTTTCCATGGTAACAGCTATTGTAGTCAACTGAAATTTCCTTAATGTTTCTCTTTATATCTTTAATAGTATAAATATTACACAAGAAGTATGTTTCTGCCCGCTACTCTTTTTGTCAATATGCTCAAAATGTAGGCAAAAACCTGTTTTGAAGAGGCCCTTTTTAAGACCGAAAAAGCTCCTAATTTCACATGATATTGCTCAAATTTAAGGGCAAATAATCTGAAATGTCAGGCTAACTTGATTTCTACTGCCAATTATCTTTAAAGTTTAATCCTCGATCTTTAAGAAAATGATAAAATTTGAGTGGGACCTCGTCACAATTTTATTCAAAAGGGTATAAAAAATGGTTACCATGGTGACATTCTGTTCAGTGCTATTACACATAGAGTAATTTACTGGTAACTTTTCAGCTGTCCGTTAAGTATTTTTAAGCATTTTTTATCAGTGCATATAAAAGAGCATTATTGATTAAAAAAATCACCTTAAAATTTTTCAAGGTCACAGGACCCAATGTCAAGGTCATCTTAAATGTAATTCACAAAATTTGGCAAAATTCTGTGATTTTTCAAAAATATGAGAGGCAGTTACTCAAGAATTATGTGGTATTGAGTAAAACAAACACATACATAGTGATTTTGGATATATCCCCTATTTATTGACCAAAGTTGCAAAAATCTCAAAATCAATGACATCCTTGAATTTTAGCTAGTATTTCATACATACGTATAAAAAAAATGTGAGATTATCATGATTTTTGTCTGGGGCGTATTTTTTTAGGAGAAATGTTCTGAACAAAAAATTGTAATGTTTTTCCATCTATCGGTCCTAATTTTAGAAAGAAGTATTTTTGTTACAAATATATGACAGTCAAGCCTAAATTTAGTAACAACAAATAACAACAAAAATGCAAATTTTATTGAAATTGGAACCTGTAATTTGAATTGACCTTGAACTTAGAGTCAATGACCTTGACAAATTTTGGAAGTGCTCAAATAAAGAATTATTTCTTCTGTTGTCCCTTCATAAAGCTTAAGCAATATAAGTTATTTAAACTATGCTAAAAATCAATTTGAAAAGATATAGTCATCATGTGTCAAATGAAAAGTTGCCATGGCAACCATTTTTGACCTCAAAATGTAGGAAAACAAAACATGGTCCCACTTATTTTTTTCAGTAATTATATTTGTCACATGAAATCTATTTTGTTCTGACAACAGTGATGGTGTTATCAGCCTGACATTTTGTGTTATTTTTGCTTAAAAATGGTAAAAATTGGACAAAAATAGGCCTAGATTTTGACCTTATTTTACGGCAATTTTTGACTGATTTTGATTTGATGGGATCCAGCTAATTGAAAGAAATGTCAAAAATTTGTTATTTCTTTTAAGAATAGAGGTTTTAAAGATTATAAGTTGTTAATACCAATTAACTCTGACAATGGTTTCCATGGCAACATAATAACCAAAGATGACTTATTTGACCATTTTTTTAGTGCTATAAATAGACAGACCTCGTTTCCATGGCAACCGGAATATTTATTTTCAAAAAATTGTTATTTTTTGTATTCAGTGCATTATACATACCATTTATAGAGAAAATCATGAAAATCCATGACATGCTGTCTCCGAAATATTTTGGTCCTTACAGAGAATTGATATTAAACTTTACAACGCCCTCTATATTGCGAGATAAGTAGGCCGTTGTCATTACCGATACGAAAATGCACCAAATTGTAATGTGAAGCGACGAGGGAGCCCGAATAAGGGGTCTGAAGTCAGCGCACTTAACCGCATTCCCGATAAAGCTAGCCTGCCGGGGTGGCAGTTCAAGTGGCTGATACTCCTAAGCTCACTATTCGTCACAAAACGTTCATTTTCTTGTACGATTTTAATATGTTTGGTCGCTGGAACATGGTATTGTTTGCGTGGTACATGTAATCTTACAGTGAGGAATTTATTCAATACTACTATTGTGCGGTCTTTGAGATATCTATAATTGTCCCTCGAATTGTAAAAAAATCACTTTTCAAAAGTACAAATAATCAACAAAATGACAGATTTCTATTGAAACTGCGCTTTTGTTGTCGTTCTGAACATTTCACTTCATAAAATGAGAAAACAGATTTCTGACATCCATCCTTTGTTCACAAAAATAGAATAAAAATTATTTGACATCTATTTGTCCATAATACAGTACAATATAAAACGAACATTCCATTAAAAAGTCAGATGTTACACCACGATTGATGATACTAAGTTTAAATAATCACATAATCACATTCAGATGATAGACAAATTTGTCACATAATTGGACAATGACTTATTTCACATTATAAAAAAGATAGCGATTTCAGCAGCTTTCATTCCTCGAGACAAACAATAAAGTTGTATCCAGAAGTGTTTTGAAATATGATAGCGATTGTAGTCATTACGTTAGTGGGCCTTTTCGATATCGCTTTGGCATGCCAGCCAGTTCGAATCCACTACCAATCGACGTACTGTCGTTCAAATGTTGGTAAGTAAATTGTTTTTTTTTCCATAAAACCCAATGCCGGAAAAAAATATGTGTTTTTTCATATGCAATAACTTTTTGGAATAAATATTGTGCAAAATCTATTGAATTCCATCAAATTCAGTATGTCATACTGTTTCAGCTGCCATCATCAAGATTGATTCGAGAGATTCTGAAAGGGTTTTCGCTGCTGAGCTTGTTTATCGTGGAACCGTCATGGGTGTATTAAAGGTGAAATATCATTTAGTCATTGATTCATTCATATTGCTTACATTTTCAGATCATATTTCATCCTTACAGCTAATCTGAAATAATGAGCAATGTTCTAGGGTATATCATAGTTGGTCCTTGTACGTTATATAAATTTAAGATATTCCTTGTTAATTTGAATGATATTTTGGGGAAAAAACATGTTTTATAGAAAGAAACAGCTAAAAACAGGAAACTTAAAGACGATTTCATTTTTGTGCGAATAGCACATAGCGATTGCCTGATTTCTTCACTCATGGGAGCCCCGTCTACTGAGTATGTATAAACGATGTTACTCTGTTTACATGTACCTTGGGACTGCGTCAGCGTCATGATCGGTATAAAGTCTGATCACTGTCTGAATCAATGAATTATATCTATATGAATCGAGCTGTCGTGTTATGTATATGCATGACCTAATGAAAAATTGCATCTGTATGTACTGAGATGAACACAGGCTGGGTGTTGAAAACCCCTTTCCATTACCAGGTGATTATCTGTTTTAGTGGACAATATATAAATGAATCGGTGCAATCGATAAAGATATTAAGTTGAATCATTGAAACGTAAAACTAACTTCAAATAGGCTTATTTTGCCCCGCTTCATAAAATAAAATCTGTATACTACGGAAAATTAGGAACTTCCATCATGAAATATGATATTAACAATTATGAAAAATAAAAGATTAAAATATTCCCGTTTAGGATGTATCGTGTTTTTATATACTAAAAATGAAGTTAATTTTCCTTCAAATTCTTAGCACACACCTAACATTGAACATGAAAAGTTAAAGAGAGAGTGGGGATCAAATTAGAAAATAAGATTCGTCTTCTTTCCTTGTATATGGAATCATAAATCGATAGTCATATTGGATAGTTGTATTTCTTAGGGGGGAGGGGTAGATTTAATGTGATGTTATTTAATTTTCATGTTCACTGTCAGACATCATCTTTCAATTCATTACAACAACATTATGCATTTGCATTTTAGTTCTGTCTTTATACGTCCATAAACTGGCCTACGAAGGTGTTCAGGAACAAATATAACTTTGAAAACACAATATTTTGTCATACATTATAAGTGATATTATTCTGGCTATTCGCACTCAGTACCTTCAGTGCTTTGATTTAATTTTTTTATTTCCTTATTAACTGTTTCTCTAACGATCCTCACATATTTGTAGTTTGGGGGGAAAATATTGTCTCCTGTAACCGCAGTACATGCACATAAGGCTTCATATAAATAGCCATTGAAACTAAAAAAAAAAAAAAAGAAAATATCTTTGAAAACGTGTGTCAGATACTTGTTTTAAATATGTAAAAATCATCATTGTCATATGAATGATTTCAGATGGAGTATAGGGTTATTAATTTTAAGTTTCTTTTATGTTCAATATAATGAATATATACTAACTACTTTTCAAGGGTGATCAACTGAGGGAAGGATTGAATGTTACAGTTAAGACAGCGGGACCCGCAAATTCCTGCGGACCTACGATCCTAGGTGTAGGAAATACATATATGATACTTGGTGAGTTTCTGTAAACTCTGTAATTTTGTGTGAGTTTTTGTTATCTTGTACGTTCGTAAACTGTTGATATTGTAATATTGTCAATGCAAGTTTGTCTTGATCTTGGAAATATTTTATAAAAGTCTTCAGTTATAATTATACATGTATACTCTGAAAAAATATTATGAGATGATCAAAACAATTCGAAGTTGCATTATTCACAACGGGATGCACATATAAGACGAAGATATTATATATCATTGTGAAACATTTTATAAAGTTTTGTCAGATTTTCCAAAATAAGTCTTTTTTCTCTTTATGTACCTCGATTTAAAGCTAAGATTAAAAATGTAAATCTTGACCATAGGTAATCAAGGAGGAGAGAATACCATCGGGGTACCTGTATTCAATGGTGCCAGGGCAATCCCGGACAAAGCTACAGAGAGGAAGTTACGGAGGAGGATAGCCTTGTATGAAGCCAGCAGATGTCTGTGTAACGTAAGTTTCCGTTGTAAATTGCTCAACATCGAGGAACATGAGCATGGACCACTGATATAGATTATTTTACATTCCGAAACACGTATCTGGTGCATTATAATGTGCCTGAAACACGTGTCTGGTTCATTATACATTTTGTAATGTGCCTGAAACACGTGTCTGGTGCATTATAATGTGCCTGAAACACATGTCTGGTGTATTTTAATGTGCATGAAACACGTGTCTGGTGCATTATAATTTGCCTGAAACACGTGTCTGGTGCATTATAATGTGCCTGAAACACGAGTCTGGTGCATTATAATGTGCCTTAAACACGTGTCTGTGCATTATAATGTGCCTGAAACACATGTCATGGTGCATTATAATGTGCCTAAAACACGTGTCTGGTGCATTATAATGTGCCTAGGACACGTTTTTGGTTCATTATAATATGCATTAAACACATGTCTGTGCATTATAATGTGCCTGAAACACATGTCATGGTGCATTATAATATGCATGAAACAAGTGTCTGGTGCATTATAATTTGCCTGAAACACGTGTCTGATTCATTATAATGTGCCTAAAACACGTGTCTGGTGCATTATAATGTGCATGAAACAAGTGTCTGGTGCATTATAATTTGCCTGAAACACGTGTCTGGTTCATTATAATGTGCCTAAAACACGTGTCTGGTGCATTATAATGTGCCTGAGACACGTGTCTGGTTCACTATAATGTGCCTAAAACACGTGTCTGGTGCATTATAATGTGCCTGAGACACGTGTCTGGTGCATTATAATGTGCATGAAACAAGTGTCTGGTGCATTATAATTTGCCTGAAACACGTGTCTGTTTCATTACAATGTGCCTAAAACACGTGTCTGGTTCATTATAATGTGCCTAAAACACGTGTCTGGTGCATTATAATTTGCCTGAAACACGTGTCTGGTTCATTATAATGTGCCTAAAACACGTGTCTGGTGCATTATTATGTGCCTAAAACACATGTCTGGTGCATTATAATGTGCCTGAGACACGTGTCTGGTGCATTATAATGTGCATGAAACAAGTGTCTGGTGCATTATAATTTGCCTGAAACACGTGTCTGTTTCATTACAATGTGCCTAAAACACGTGTCTCGTGCATTATAATGTGCCTGAAACACGTGTCTGGTACATTATAATGTGCCTGAAACACTTGTCTGGTGCATTATAATGTGCCTGAAATGTTATTTAATGTAACATATTGGACAACCTCCATCTTTTTGAAATTCGATGTTGTCGTAATATTGTTTGTTTGGAAACGTATAATTTTTCTTGTTGTTGTTGTTGTTTTGTTTTTTTTGGCTTGTAATTTTGGTACTTGTTTATATATTGAAGTGGCCAATATGGATCATCTCCTTAAAGGTCCTGTCACACTACAGCGTTCTAGACAGAGTGTGGTATCGTATGAAAAATTTTGCCACACTGCCAAACGGCAGGGGTTTGAAGAAACCTCTCTCTGAGCGTTTGCCTAACGCGCGACCAACGTATACAAAAACGACTTTGCGTCAAGCGTTTGCTTTGCGTGTGTGAAACGTGTTTATAAATTATGCATAACGTATGACAGCGTGTATCCAGCGACGTATGTGGAACGTGTGCCCAACGATCGCACAACTGGTATACAGAATGTCTAGCTATTTCTTTGTGCTGGATGGTTAACATTCAACTTCACAAAGAAACACCATAGGAGAAGAACAAAAATTAGATGTCTAATCTGTCTTTCAGTCATTCAATCATAGAAGTTATTTGGTCGTTACTCGATTGTTCCGTACACGCCGCCAAGATCAACAGGCGGTGTCGTTACTTTATTAACACATTGCGCTAACGCTAGACGATCGTCAAACTGATTTTACCAGCGTCTTCCGAACGTGTATGAACTAGTAAGTAACGTTCATGTAACGTGTGATAGCGTATGCACAACGACTCCATTGCATTTGCGTAACGATCATGGAGCGCGTAACTATATTGTAATATATAAAGTCGGTAAACTCCGTAGGACAAAATTTGTCGAAGCCTCTAGCGTTCGACAGCGAGAGCGTTCTCGCAACGTCCTCATAACGCCCTCGGGGCGTGTACGACGATATCATCTAGCGTTTTGGTCAGCGAACTCAGACGCTGACACATGCTGCTGTCATAAGCTGTAGTGTGACAGGACCATAAGAGGATGACGGTGAATGATCATATTTTGTAGGTGCGCACCTTTTTTTATGGCAGACGAAGGCCAGGTATGACAGCGAAGCCTTATGAATGTGTGGAGCCGATGCCATGGAATAGATGTATCTGGCAAGAAGGCGCATGTCACTCAAAGAATGGGGTTTGTACATGGGTCAGTAACTGTAGATCACCCCGAGGACCACCACAATAGAACGTACATCAAAAAATCTCAGCTTTCAACTTGTAAACTTAGGATAATATTTCAATTTGTCTTCATTTACTTTTATAATGGATCCTTCTTAGCGATGTCTTTCTGATTCATTAAACTTCAACATAAACCTTTACATTAATATTGTCTTTTTCTACGATGGAGCTATGACTATATAGAATTTATGTGTGGCAGTTATCATGCATGAATTGGGCAAATGTTGGATTTTTCTATTCACATCAAGATTTGCCGGCAAATGATGCCATGCGCTGATGAGATACATGCATCAGAATGCCGACTGTAATCAATGAAAGGAAGACATTTTGTCCCCAGGTATGCCGATTAAAGACTTGATTACCCTACATTCGAAGAAAGTTTTGCATGTTGATATAAAAATCAGTTTTCAATGACAATCAGTGAATGAAAGTCAAACACAAAAGCCAAAACCAGATTCCAAATACCACAATCAAAAGGCGCACGAACATTGAAAAATACAAAACATAACTTCCCAACGCGAAAAGAAAATAGGACAAACAGACGGAGACAATGACATAAGCTTCACAGAAACACGACGGACAAATTATCTAATGAACAATTTCCAGAATCCAGTGCAAGTGAGGAATGCATTGTAGGTGGCACTGTCAAAACACGCCGTAGTTATTATTTAAATATATTGCATGAATCATGTCTAATGCAAGTATAATATCCAAGTATGTAGGATCAAAGAGGAAGCCCAAAGCCCATTCCAAATTCTGCCTTAGTGTTACATGTACCCACAGTTTCGCTGATTGGCCAAAAATAATTGTTAGTAGCGCCACCCTGAAAATACATCTAGCTGTACAACATAATTGATATATGCAGTTCCATTGATCCTTAAGCCCACCAAACATGATAATACCTTGTGGAATCTTAATCTCAAACATGGTAATACCTTGTGGAATCTTAATCTCAAACATGATTATACCATGTGGAATCTTAATCTCAAACATGATAATATCTTGTGGAATCTTAATCTCAAACATGATAATACCTTATGGAATCTTAATCTCAAACATGATAATACCTTGTGGAATCTTAATCTCAAACGTGATAATATCTTGTGGAATCTTAATCTCAAACATGATATACCTTGTGGAATCTTATTCTCAAACGTGATAATATCTTGTGGAATCTTAATCTAAAACATGATAATACCTTATGGAATCTTAATCTCAAACATGATAATACCTTGTGGAATCTTTATACCAAACATGATACTACCTTGTTGAATCTTAATCTCAAACATGATAATACCTTATGGAATCTTAATCTCAAACATGATACTACCTTGTGGAATCTTGATCTCAAACATGATAATACCTTGTGGAATCTTAATCTCAAACATGGTAATACCTTGTGGAATCTTAATCTCAAACATGATAATACCTTATGGAATCTTAATCTCAAACATGATAATACCTTGTGGAATCTTAATCTCAAACGTGATAATACCTTGTTGAATCTTAATCTCAAACATGATAATTCCTTGTGGAATCTTGATCTCAAACATGATAATACCTTGTGAAATCTTAATCTCAAACCTGATAATACCTTGTGGAATCTTAATCTCAAACGTGATAATACCTTGTGGAATCTTAATCTCAAACCTGATAATACCTTGTGGAATCTTAATCTCAAACATGATAATACCTTGTGGAATCTTAATCTCAAACATGATAATACCTTGTGGAATCTTAGTCTCAAACATGATAATACCTTGTGGAATCTTAATACCAAACATGATACTACCTTGTTGAATCTTAATCTCAAATATGATAATATCTTATGGGATCTTACTCTCAAACATGATAATATATTGTGGAATCTTAATCTCAAACCTGATAATACCTTGTGGAATCTTAATGTCAAACCTGATAATACCTTGTGGAATCTTAATCTCAAACCTGATAATACCTTGTGGAATCTTAATCTCAAACCTGATAATACCTTGTGGAATCTTAATCTCAAATATGATAATATCTTATGGAATCTTACTCTCAAACATGATAATATATTGTGGAATCTTAATCTCAAACATGATAATACCTTGTGGAATCTTAATCTCAAACCTGATAATACCTTGTGGAATCTTAATCTCAAACGTGATAATACCTTGTGGAATCTTAATCTCAAACCTGATAATACCTTGTGGAATCTTAATCTCAAACCTGATACAACCTTGTGGAATCTTAATCTCAAATATGATAATATCTTATGGGATCTTACTCTCAAACATGATAATATCTTGTGGAATCTTACTCTCAAACATGATAATACCGGTTCCTTGTGGAATCTTAATCTCAAACATGATAATACCTTGTGGAATCTTAATCTCAAATATAATAATATCTTATGGGATCTTACTCTCAAACATGATAATATCTTGTGGAATCTTACTCTCAAACATGATAATACCGGTTCCTTGTGGAATCTTAATCTCAAACATGATAATACCTTGTGGAATCTTACTCTCAAACATGATAATACCGGTTCCTTGTGGAATCTTAATCTCAAACATGATAATACATTGTGGAATCTTAATCTCAAATATGATAATATCTTATGGGATCTTAATCTCAAACATGATAATATCTTGTGGAATCTAATTCTCAAACATGATAATATAGGTTCCTTGTGGAATTTTAATCTCAAACACTTATTTCACGTTGCAGTGTGGAGCAGGTAAAATCGTTCCCCGTGGCCTGATGTTTGTCAAGTGTATTAATTACTTCTTTCAAGCTCTGTCACCTGAAAGAAGCTTTGTTTTAGCCTTTTATCAATGTGACATCATATATATTTTTTGCTATTTCGGAAACTAGCCATTTCACCGATAAATATCATCGAAATTAAAGGAGTTTAACATCTTAGCACTATCCCTCCAATGCTATTTTGAACATAGATTTTATTTGGATATGCTACTGAATCTTAATTGACCCTACAGGAAATTTGGAGCCGCGCACTCTCTGTAATGTAAATGTAAAAATCTAACTTCAAAAAATTAAAGAGGGTGCTACTGAAATTATTTCTGGTGGCTCCGCTGAAAGCATCACTGATGAGAATTTAATATTCGAAACACGTGTCTGGTGCATGTAAATTGGTTTGGAATGTTCTTAAAGAAGTAAGAGAGTTGAAACCCCTCGACATTACTGATTATACCTTGTGGAATCTTGATCTCAAACATGACAAAATGTTATGGAATCTTACTCTCAAACATGATAATACCGGTTCCTTGTGGAATCTTAATGTCATGTGGAATCTTAATCCCAAACCTCATAATACCTTGTGAAATCTTAAACAAGATAATACCTCGTGGAGTCTTAATCTGAAACATGATACTACCTTGTGGAGTCTTTAAAATCTGAAACATGATACTACCTTGTGGAGTCTTAATCTCAAACATGATAATACCTTGTGGAATTTTAATCTCAAACATGATAATACCTTGTGGAATCTTAATCTCTAACGTGATAATACCTTATGGAATCTTAATCTCAAACATGATAATACCGGTTCCTAGTGGAATCTTAATCTCAAACATGATAATACCTTGTGGAGTCTTAATCTCAAACATGATATATCTTGTGGAATCTTATTCTCAAACATGAAAATACCTTAACATGATAATACATTGTGGAGTCTTAATCTCAAATATGATAATACCCTGTGGAATCTTAATCTCAAACATGATAATACCTTGTGGAATCTTAATCTGAAACATAATAATACCTTGTGGAATCTTAATCTCAGACATGATAATACCTTGTGGAATCTTAATCTCAAACATGATAATACAGGTTCCTTGTGGAATCTTTATCTCAAACATGATAATACCTTTTGGAATCTTAATACGAAACATATAACTACATTGTGGAACCTTGGCTCAAACATGATAATACCTTGTGGAATCTTAATCTCAAACATGATAATACCTTGTGGAATCTTAATTTCAAATATGATAATACCGGTTCCTAGTGGAATCTTAATACCAAACATGATACTACCTTGTGGAATCTTAATCTCAAACATGATAATACCTTGTGGAATCTTAATCTCAAACATGATAATACCTTGTGGAATCTTAATTTCAAATATGATAATACCGGTTCCTAGTGGAATCTTAATACCAAACATGATACTACCTTGTGGAATCTTAATCTCAAACATGATAATACCGGTTCCTTGTGGAATCTTAATCTCAAACATGATATACCTTGTGGAATCTTAATCTCAAACATGATAATACCTTGTGGAATCTTAATCTCAAACATGATAATACCTTGTGGAATCTTAATCTCAAACATGATAATACCTTGTGGAATCTTAATCTCAAACATGATAATACCTTGTGGAATCTTAATTTCAAATATGATAATACCGGTTCCTAGTGGAATCTTAATCTCAAACATGATAATACCTTGTGGAATCTTAATCTCAAACATGATAATACCTTGTGGAATCTTAATCTCAAACGTGATAATACCTTATGGAATCTTAATCTCAAACATGATAATACCTTGTGGAGTCTTAATCTCAAACATGATATATCTTGTGGAATCTTATTCTCAAACATGAAAATACCTTAACATGATAATACATTGTGGAGTCTTAATCTCAAATATGATAATACCTTGTGGAATCTTAATCTCAAACATGATAATACCTTGTGGAATCTTAATCTCAAATATGATAATACAAGTTCCTAGTGGAATCTTAATCTCAAACATGATAATACCTTGTGGAATCTTAATCTCAAACATGATAATACCTTGTGGAATCTTAATCTCAAACATGATAATACCTTGTGGAATCTTAATCTCAAACATGATGTACCTTGTGGAATCTTATTCTCAAACATGAAAATACCTTAACATGATAATACATTGTGGAGTCTTAATCTCAAATATGATAATACCTTGTGGAATCTTAATCTCAAACATGATAATACCTTGTGGAATCTTAATCTCAAACATGATTATACCTTGTGGAATCTTAATCTCAAACATTATAATACCTTGTGGAATCTTAATCTCAAACATGATAATACCTTGTGGAATCTTAATCTCAAACATGATAATACAGGTTCCTTGTGGAATCTTAATCTCAAACATGATAATACCTTTTGGAATCTTAATACGAAACATATAACTACATTGTGGAATCTTGGTCTCAAACATGATAATACCTTGTGGAATCTTAATCTCAAACATGATAATACCTTGTGGAATCTTAATCTCAAATATGATAATACAAGTTCCTAGTGGAATCTTAATCTCAAACATGATAATACCTTGTGGAATCTTAATCTCAAACATGATAATACCTTGTGGAATCTTAATCTCAAACATGATAATACCTTGTGGAATTTTAATCTCAAACGTGATAATACCTTATGGAATCTTAATCTCAAACATGATAATACCGGTTCCTAGTGGAATCTGAATCTCAAACATGATAATACCTTGTGGAATCTTAATCTCAAACATGATATACCTTGTGGAATCTTATTCTCAAACACGAAAATACCTTGTGGAATCTTAATCTCAAATATGATAATACAGGTTCCTATCGGAATCTTAATCTCAAACATGATAATACCTTGTGGAATCTTAATCTCAAACATGATAATTCCTTTTGGAATCTTAATCTCAAACATGATTATACCATGTGGAATCTTAATACCAAACATGATACTACCTTGTGGAATCTTGATCTAAAACGTGATAATACCTTGTGGAATCTTAATCTCAAACATGATAATACCTTGTGGAATCTTAATCTCAAACATGATAATTCCTTGTGGAATCTTAATCTCAAACATGATAATACCTTGTGGAATCTTAATCTCAAACATGATAATTCCTTGTGGAATCTTAATCTCAAACATGATAATACCTTGTGGAATCTTAATCTCAAACATGATAATACCTTGTGGAATCTTAATCTCAAACATGATAATTCCTTGTGGAATCTTAATCTCAAACATGATTATACCATGTGGAATCTTAATACCAAACATGATACTACCTTGTGGAATCTTGATCTAAAACATGATACTACCTTGTGGAATCTTGATCTAAAACATGATAATACCTTGTGGAATCTTGATCTTAAACGTGATAATACCTTGTGGAATCTTGATCTCAAACATGATAATACCTTGTGGAATCTTAATCTCAAACATGATAATACCTTGTTGAATCTTGATCTCAAACATGATAATATATTGTGGAATCTTACTCTCAAACATGATAATACCTTGTGGAATCTTAATCTCAAACATGATAATACCTTGTGGAATCTTGATCTCAAACGTGATAATACCTTGTGGAATCTTGATCTCAAACATGATAATACCTCGTGGAATCTTAATATCAAATATGATAATACCTTGTGGAATCTTAATCTCAAACATGATAATACCTTATGGAATCTTAATCTCAAACATGATTATACCATGTGGAATCTTAGTCTCAAACATGATAATACCTTGTGGAATCTTGATCTCAAACATGATAATACATTGTGGAATCTTAATCTCAAACATGATAATACCGGTTCCTTGTGGAATCTTAATCTCAAACATGATAATACCTTATGGAATCTTAATCTCAAACATGATAATACCTTATGGAATCTTAATCTCAAACATGATAATACCTTGTGGAATCTTAATCTCAAACATGATAATACCTTGTGGAATCTTAGTCTCAAACATGATAATACCTTGTGGAATCTTAATCTCAAACATGATAATACCTTGTGGAATCTTAGTCTCAAACATGATAATACCTTGTGGAATCTTGATCTCAAACATGATAATACATTGTGGAATCTTAATCTCAAACATGATAATACCGGTTCCTTGTGGAATCTTAATCTCAAACATGATAATACCTTGTGGAATCTTGTTCTCTAAACCGAAGCACATATCGACAAACCGAAAGCGTCTGAATGATCTAGAGGGATATTTAAAGAAGTGTTGCTGTATTCGGTTTCAGCCCGAAGTCAAATTTTTGACGCGGATATGACATCTTTTCGGACCATGTCAGAAATGCTCATGTTTTAACTGTTTCTTTGACTAACTCTATAAAAGTTGTGTGGTTTTGTGCCCTCCTTTAGTGCATTTTTTTTTTTTTTTTTTTTTTTTTTTTTTTTTTGAAGTTTTTAAAAAATGATTTATGTGCATACACCGGTAGATCCAATGTTGTTTGTTAAAATTCTGGCACTGACACCATCATAATGCAATGTCTGTAGGTTAAGAGTGTACATGGGTATCAAGTAAGCGTTGTGCCCCCTAGGGCTCTTGTTATTATGTGGATGATGATTTGTTTGTACTTTTAAAAGTTATAGAGTATGCAGTGTTTTACATCATATTTTTAAACAAGTTACAGGCCGCATTATCATGGAAACAGCTGTCTGTGGCATATAGCATTATAAAAGTTGCATGAAAAAAAAAAAACGCGTGCTGACGTTCGCTGATCTTATTTGAATAAATGTAATAATAAACTTTTTTATGGACATGCAAGTAAATTACTTAGAAGTTCGTAATTTGAAAAGCTCAAGACTTTTGATTAAAAATATATATACACTGACGTCAAGTGTGGTGAAATTAACGGAATGAAATACCTGAAGGATGAATGAATCAAGATAATGTGTTTAATGGGTGTTATATTGAAGTTATTTATAAAAAAAAAAGTATAAATCATGAAAAACCTAAATAATTATGCATCTACACGAAGTAACAGGTCACAGATGAAACTTTGTACAAAGTCATCAGAATTATCAATTTTTAGAATTGTCCACATTCCCATTCACAAACAGCCTCGTAGTAAAAATATCAAGAAAACGTTTCCGAAAAAGGAACAATTAATATGGGTTTTTTTCAGTATTTGAGATTTATCTTTATTACCTTACCAAGTCAAATTCAAATAACATTTTATCAATATTTTGAGTTGGCAGTGCCGTTGAATTGTAACTTTAGTAGTGATCCATTTCTCTTATTCTATAGCTTTGACGAAGATACCACGTGATCTTTCTATACATCTATTTCAGGTCATTGCCACAAAAACAGTCTGATTAATATGCTTCCAATACGTAGCATTTTCAATTAATTAAGTTTTAATGTTTATGCCAAAGGGCACTCCACCTATACATATCCAGATACACATCTGTTACTATAGTACTATAGTAGTCATGTCAACGGACAACTGGACAATGATTCTACTAAAGGTCACATATGGTACATCTGAACTCTAGTTTTCTATAACACATAGTCTAGATATTATGTACTTTTGTGACAATATTTAATGAATAAATAATGAAAAATCTAAATGTGTGATTAACTGTTTATTATCGGGGTGGCATGTTTGCATTTTCAATCCAGTCATTCTATCTTGTTGAACACCCTAAGATAGCAATACTAATTAACGGGATTGTACTTTTGTATAACATTTTTAACACGATTAGGATTTCAACATAGATCTGAAAATTCGTGGAGGCCCAATTTAACAACTCGTTTATCCTGATTTTGTCGGAATTCTTCTACATCAAATCCTGAATTCTCTCCGCGGAACGAACATTTTTTTTTCTATATTTAGCTCACCTGAGTGAAGCTCAATATCATAGCATGCCGTCCGGCGTCCGTCCGTCTGTCGTCCGTCCGTCGTAAACTTTTAACATTTTCTCCAGAAGGGCATAAGGGATTTTGATGAAACTTGGTTGTTATGAAGTACTAACAGTCCCCTACAAGTGTTGTTGTTTTTCGTCCGGATCTGTCAATAGGTGGCGCCACCACAGGCAAAAAGTAGGGTTATATTTGAGTTACTAAATGTTTTGATATGCATTTTATGCTAATTTTTTTATGAATTTTTATCTTATGGTTAAAGGGGAGGGGGGGAGGTGTTGATTTTCATACATTTTCAGCTCCTTTTCCATAATCACTCTTCACTGCGATTTTCAAGAAACTTAGTAGTTATGATGTACTCATGATGCCTTAGTGTTGTTGTTTTTCAATGGGATCCGTCAAAAGTTTGCGCATTCACAGGCAAAAGTAGGTCACCCTTCTTTGACAAAGTTTTTCAGAACCAAAGCAAACTGACAGTATCAGGATGATCTAGAGCGACGTCTTAAGAAGAGTTATTTTTGGTTCCACTCCGAAGTCAAGTTTTTTTTTTTCTTTTGACAAACTTCTTCTTCTTTTTTTTTTTTTTTTGATATGCTTAATTAATGTAGTTTTCAAGAAAGCGATCGTGACTCTCTTGGACCTACTGTTTACGGAAGGAGGGTGTAAACATAATGGATGATGATTGTAAAATATATTGATGACACAATGGAAAAGTTTATGTTGGCGTTTAAGGTTCGATTTTTATGAGATACAGGTATGATGATTTCTAGATACAAGGAATAAATATGATTAATTTTCATTTTGTGGGCAGAATTTTTAATGGGCGTACGCTAAGTTCACCCACTTAGACTTAGATCTATAGAAGTACAAGCCTAGTCGTGTAGCGTTAACGGTGGCGATGGACGTCACACTAACGTCCTGTTCAGTGGTTGGTACGCTTTGATCCAAAAATAGAAACGTTGTTTTTACCTTGTAAATGTTGACAGGCCGGTACATATTTATGTTATGTCTAGGTGTGCATACGGTCACGATGTGTGTTTTCCCGCAAATATTTGTGGTCCCGGACTCTTCATTGCGCAAGGCCGGCCGTCATCGCTTGTTCCATTGGTCAATTGCTTGTCTTGTCAATTTCAACATCATTAAGCACGTCATAAAAATGATAAATAAATACAACTGATGTTACCATGTAAATCAGTATTGATCTGACGACCAGTTGAAATCCATACATAAATACCTGAATTCTCTTTGACGAGAACACTTCAGTTGGCAGTAACTTTGTGTTGAGGACCTTAACGGAATAACTATACATTCATAATGTTCTTTCTTGTATCAGCCATTGCTGTGATCAGCACGTGTCTAGCCTGTCAGCCTATGAATATACATTATCAAACTTCTTTCTGCTCTTCTGAAGTTGGTAAGTATTCTATTACGCACAATTCATTCAAATTTTATCAGGTATATTGTACAACTTGGCAGTCAGAAAGTAAAATTATTACATGAAATATGAACATCACTGTCTAAGAGAAAGCCCCATATTTGTGCATTAAAAAAACAAAAAGATTTCTGTGAAACGCATTGGTCATCGGATTTTTCCACACAAATTTTTTTTTCATGAAATCAAATTGACATTTAACTAGAAATAGTAAAAAAAAGATGAATGTTTTTCCTTTTCTTTTTAATAAATGAGAAAAAAAAGTATTTTGAGTACTAGTACTATATGTTTTCAAATGTCTTACTAAAGTCTAACGTTAATGCGCATAAAAGTTTTTATAAGAAAAAGGACTATGCATATTTGTCAATTCTATGGTTCTGCTTGCAAACCATATGAAATATTAAAACTTGTACTTGTCTATTCTAACAATATATACCCGTCTTCATTACAGCTGCCATCGTCCAAGTTGACTCTGAACAGATATCAGCTGAGGAATTTGTACCTAATCTCTCGTACACAACGACAGTTTATGACATTAGAAAGGTAAATATGATTTATATTAGCTTGATATTTGGGAAAACTACATCTAATTCATATACTTATTGTTTCAATGAATCAGATCGAAAGAGGTGAATCTCTACAAATATTCTACAGGTTAAACGCGTACATGCATGTTTGATCAGTGTGATGTACATTAATGACCATAATGTTAAAGTGTGATCAAGTAAAGGAGACGAATATTAAAATGTTGCCGTTTTAGCGTATTTCATTTCATGTATTTGAAATTTCAGGGACCTTGGATGCCTCCCCTTACAAAAGTTACCGTCCAGACTCCCGGACCAGCTAACTCATGTGGACCTACGCGCCTAAAAGTAGGGCATGTGTACATGATTCTTGGTAAGAAAATATACTTTAAATGTCCGTAGATAAACTTCTTCCAAAACCCTTTTCCTTGAGAACAAATATTCTGTTATACATGTAATATTAAATAAAGATAACTATAGTCAACAATGAATCATGGAACCATCAACACTCAGCAGAAAACATACATTAAATTCTTCTCGTAAAGTCGCTTCTCCTTTGGCGCCGTATTTGACGTCATTGATGTTACAGCGTACAGAGACAAATAATTTGCATACATCTCAGGACATTCCAAATTTTTCATGATTAAAAAAAGAGTCATTTTAATTATGTTCTGTTTTTATTTGTCTTGTAGGAAGTAAGAAAGCCGGTAATATTATCAATGCAAACATATTCAACGGAGCCAAACAGATCTCATCTTTACCGGAATACTATGCCATACAGCAAAAACTGAACTCATACGATTGCAGGTGCAGGGTAAGTACTACATGTACTTTAATTCAACTTGGGATTTTTTTTTCAACTTTCTCATGTCTGCTTCATTTCAAGATCAGTTTTGTCTTGTTAGGCCTTAACTTTTGACCAGATATACATGCAGGAACATTGTGTATTTTTTAGATGAAGAATATTTCTTGAATTCTTAATTATTATTATAATAAAAACATGAATAATTGAAAAAAAAAGTTCTAGCCGTGAAAACATTTACCGCATCGCTTGGTTACCGTTATCAGGAAGAATGATTTTTAAAGATATTAAAATTCTGTCTAACAGGTAAAATCAAGTATGTCATGGAGACCAATGACCCAATCGTCACCAAAGGAACCAAATGAGTGCATTGCAACATCCCAGTTTGGCTGCAGGTGGACCGATGGCGCATGTGAAGTGCGCAATGGCGAATGCACATACGTAAATAATTGTCCCCCAGGAGCTGAGTAACAGTCTAATACGGTGGTCTTCTCTACAATTGCTAATTTGAATATAAACTTTTAATTAAAGAATATTATTATTATGTCTTTATTCTTTCGATATTTATTTTATTTTTCAATCATTTATTACTGCCTTTATAATTACTGATGATATGATATTGTTATGACATTGTTATTCATTATAATTATAATAAATCTTTGTTGACTATACATCAAGTTTCCTTTGTTCGGTGTAATCGTGCTAAGTACCACATACATGTATACATGTCCACTGTATGTAAAACTGGTAACAGATTTGTGAACTTTGCCAACAGGAAGCAGCCTTTTGGACCAAAATAAAAAAAGAGATAATTTTCATATGTACAGCATTCATATAGGTCATACACGTAGAAGGTAAGGTTCAGATCCGCGTTCTTGTTAGAAATGCTATTAATTGACAGTTTTAAATTCTAAAAAATACTACAGTATTACTAGTTGTTATCTTGGCAGACTTTCGCGAGATATTAGCTGGTTTTTAAAAATATTTTGAGTATCTCAGATGTCACCCTATTACATATGCATTGGCGAACGCAGTTGTCTTTATTTTACAAATGCTGTCAATCTTTTAAAACCGCCTCGTTTGGTTCTCGTGTTTTTGTTTTTGTTTATTTGTTTTTGGGAGTTTCTTTTGTTTGTTTGTTTGTTGTTTTTTTTGTTTTTTTTTTTTTTTCGTCTTTTTGTCCCTGTAACAGGAGAGGAAAAGATGTGGCTGGTCAAGGAATCGAACCCAGACCTTCTGCTTTGAAACATGTATATAACCATGAGTGACCCTCTTACCAACTGAGCTATCCGGGCGCTATACCCGTTCCTGCCACATCCCATCATCGTGCGTGTATTTCCCGTCGTGACCTCTGCAACGTCGTGACTGTTACTGGTATCCAAATAACCAACTAAGGACAATAATACCATGAAACACATAAACATTTACGTACAAAGTGTCGCACCTGGACTGGGAGACCGTGCGTGCTTGAAAAGTGTTACCAGCCCGTGACCTCAAGAAGAAATTATGGAATCTCCAACCAGACTCGGTTGCAGGACTCACAGCAAAGCACCAAAACACCCGATGCGACAAGCGGAGCAAGAGCCGTAAAAGAGGCATAGAAACATGAAACGCATAAGACTACCCATAAACCAACGAGACCAATGGGTAATCGGTGACAAACTAGGACGAACATTTGCCATGATAGAAGCACAAGCAACACCTCAACATTTTTAAAGGGATTTGGAGATGATCTCCGGCATGACCATCTGGCACTGATCACATTGTAACATACTTACAAAATTGGACATAAGATAAATCTTCAACAAACAACAGGGTACAACAAACAACAGGGTACAACAAAACAAGAACACACAAACCCAGTGAAACAGCAAACCTTTTCTCTTACATGTACAGAGTCTATACCAACCAATGATAACTTATTACAGAGAAGCTATGGATCAGCTCTGAATATCTCCACTGCCGGTTTGTTTTTCGTACACAAATATCTTCAACCTCAATAAATAATCTGTACTTATAATCATTCAATTTTTTCCACAAAAATTCAACAGGAAATTTTGGATAAGCGGTACGCCTTCTGTTAAAAAAATCAGTTGCACTTTAAAAGTTCATAAGAATGTATGATGTGACTCAAACGCTTGATTAGATGTCACTGGTAGAGTATAAATGTCGGAATGAGCCGAGGAATTTGATATCTTTATATAATCATGGACAGTAGCTATAACATCGTCTATCAACGCCAAGTACATTGATTGATGAGGACAGAGGTAAAATATGACATACGGTCACTCATGGTTATATACATGTATCAATTTATTAGTATCATAATCGAATCTATTTGTGGGAAAAGAACACAGATATACTTTATTATAATTACAAATGTAAGAATTATTTTAGTTCCATAATTCCCATTGCAGAAAGATATAAAGACAGACCAATAATTCAACTTCAAATTGCGATGATGGCAAACCGTATACCTCACAGTAGGACAAGGATAGCAAACTCTTTATTTTCAGAATATTGCATCTTTTTCATGCACTAACAAATCAGTTAGTACTCGAAGAGCAACCCCAAATTCTCTGACTTCTGGGGTTGGCTTACACATTTTATCGACTCTCAACATTCAGTGGCAGATTAAAAGATTTATAACATATATTATTATTTTTCTATTATCATTTGTTCATTTCTCTAAAAGCGCGTCACGTGATTTTCTGTAAAAACTCGTATATTAAATGCACTATTAATGGTAACTTAAAGTAGAAGGACGGCCGTTTCCTTTTTAATAACATATTTGCGCCTGTTTCATCTGAGTTATTCGATGTAAATTTTAGATTTCTTCCATTCTTTCTTCCTTTGATTAGATAGATGAAATATTGAAAGTAAATTCTCATCAGTGATACTTCCACCCTACTGTCCGCGCGGATCACTTCAGAAACTGAATAAACGCGATTTTGACTACTTTATTATGCAAAAATTTAAATGAAGTTGATACCATTCAATAGATCTCGCTTAGTCGTAAATTTTGGTATATGTTATATGATAATGAGTACACCCGATCAAACTATTTTGACAAAACAAGTTTTAGATGGGCCATTTCCCATGGTAATTTTTCCCGTGACGTCGTGACGCTCTCCATAGGCTCATTGTTAAACTCGGCAACGTCACGCTGAAATTTTTAACATTGAAAACGTCCTATCTAAAACTTATTTTGTCTGTATAATATGATTGCATAAACCCTCGACCATGTAACATATACCAAAATTTACGACTATGCGAAATCTATTCAATGATATAGATTTTATTTTAATTGTTGCATGACAAAGTTATCAAAATATCGTTTATCCAGTTTCCGAAGTGAGCCGCGCGGACAGTAAGTGATTTTCAGAAGCAGTCAAAATTCATTTCAGTCGCTTCGTCTGGTTTTATTTTTTTATTTAAATTCTTGCATTTACTTAACAGACAGCTCCAAATGTCCTGCAAGGTTGATTCAGTAGCACATCCAAATAAAATCTATGTTCAAAATAGCATTGCAAGGAAGGTGCTAAGATGTTAACCTCTTTTAATTTCTATGATATTGTTTGGATGAAATGACAATGAAATCCACACTGCAAAAGGAAAAAAGTGTTAAGTTTTCCGTGCACAAATTTAAATTCAAAAAAATAAAACCAGAGGGCGTTACTGAAATGAATTTTGGTTGTGTCTGAAAAACACTTTGGCTGAAAGCATCATTTATAATAATTTTACAATCCGAAACACGTGTCTGGTACATTAAAATTGGTTTAGAATTATCGTCAAGAAGGTAAAGGGTTGGAACATTTCCGTATTATTGAAATACACATATGGTGCACTGAACTATTACGATAGAACATATAATATAATAATTTCAACCACTAGCTATAGGTTTGTATCTCTGCTGGTGTACTGTTAGTCTCCGAGGATACCATTCGCCTAGTTCCACTGTGAACCTACTGACTTGAAATATATCTGTAAAACCGATACTAAACTTGATAAATCATTCTAAGAATAATTGGCTAGCGTTGTCCCTAGCTGGCTCTTTGACTACTACATATTGGGTCATGTTTAGAATTTCATACTTTCGCTTTCAATATAATCCACTATTTGGATTTCCTCTCTTTCGGTCCTCGAACATCACTGATGATACACTGCTTGATTGAAATGCGCATATGGTGCACTAAATTATTTAAAATAGAACATGTTAAATTTTTTATATTTATTTGATAATTTCATTTCTAAGCCGCATTTTTTCAAATAGAAGTTATTAGTAAATAACACTTCTTTGGCAGATTTTACCGAGACCTTGAGTTCAACGAAGAGGGGTTTGGTTACTATATCGAGTGGTCCAAACGTGAATCAGATCTGCTTTGTTCTAAAAAACTTAAAAGATGCACGCATATTCCGGATAATCAAGCCATTATATACTAACGAGGCGGATGTTGGCGCTAAGTCGACATAGGTTACCAATAGGTCTCCTTTATGTAGTCTCTTGTGTTTATCTTTTTGATGTCGAATATGTTGTTCCCGTTTCGGTCTCTTATCTTTTTGTGCTTGTCTTCTCTGTGTTTTCACTAAATTTATGTGACATTTCGAGTGGAGTACTGCCTCTTGATCAGAATGTGTAATCAGTGCACTACGTCTGTAAGACTATGCCATTCGATAAGAAAGTTGGTGTTTCACAGAAATGTTCAAATATTAGAAGTGAAACTGAACATACGTACGAAAAGATGAAATGATCATATTTGGCAAATTCAACGGGGGGAGGATAATTCTTGAACGCCCGACCCCATCTTGATCTACGAATTTCTAGTGTAACCATCTTTTGTATTTCGACTAAAATGTCATTTAGTTTGATTATTTCTAAGATGGAGGCTCTGTAATACCATAGCCCTTTGAAAGTCCTCTCTCTAAGTTTCCCTGCTTTTCCTTGGCATTTCCTTGTACTTAAGTCAGACAATCACTTAATGAAAGTAACAAGTAAAAAAATTACAACCAATTGGTTTACGAAATCTAGTACAATTACATAAAACATAACTTTCTTTCGAGGAAAGAAAAAGTGGACAAATAGACGGAGACAATAACACAATACCACAGAAACTATCAAATACAGAGTCCAGTGTCATAAAGGACTATATTGTAGGTGGCGCCGTTGAATACGCGATGTATAAATTAGTTTAGATTACATTTATATATAATTCTCTATAACATCACATGAACCATGTTAAAACACAATGTAAGCAATGCATGCTGTCCTTAAAGGAGATATTTTCCCAGCTTTATTGATACGTGTACTGGACAAAAATCAGTATCTTCTTATCTCCTTTTTAGATTAAAATATCTGTTGACACCGATAAAAAATACAAAAAATAGATGGAAATAAATGATCGAGTCGCTGGAATCACGACGAATCCATCCACGTAGCAACATGTGTTTCTTTTGATTTTTTAACGTCTTACTATTTAAGATGAATCCAAAGGCTTGATTAAATTATATAATAACATCGTTACCTTAGACTGGGCTACCATGTTGACGCTTGTGCCTTTTGTGGCTGTTATTGGTTTTACTTGGGGATGCACCCCTATCATTGTCCATCCCCAAACAACGTACTGCGGCTCTAATGTCGGTAAGTGAAATGTAACCTCCTCGCGTTATCTCTTTGTAATTCAATTTTCTCAGTTTTATCAGATATTCTTTTTTCTTTGGTTTGAACAATGTTAAACGTCTTCAAATTCAATTGCATCATTTAAGAACAGATAAATTTGCAGCATGGACCAGACATGCACGTTTCAGGTACTTAACCCTCGTCAGTGATCCTCATTCTAAACAATATAATATGACCAAAGAGTGTGAACGTTTGAACCACAGACGAACATTGTACGAAGATGACATATTTGGGGTTTTTTTTTCACAAAAATAAGAACATAATATATGAGAGACCTAATAATCAAGATATACATGTGTATAGATACACGGATGATTATATCAAATTATTGCCCGAGCATCACTGATGAAACATTCAAAATCGTTGAAATTTTCAACCATACATATAGGATCTCAAATGAATTTTCATTTTATAAGATGTATTATGAAGGCGAAGGGATATAAAACGCACAACTCGTTTCATAATACATCGTATGAAATGAAAATTCATTTGAGATTCTTTTTATCACATGATATTGCCTAAATATGTGTATTTCTAACGTGAAATCGACGTTTCTGAGAATAAGAGGCGAACCACGACGTGACCTACAGGTCGTCTGATTCGCCATGAGAAGTAGTTCCCCATCGTATAGATATTAGTAGGATGACCAAGTGTCAAAAAGAGCTCTAGTTTTCGACTTTAATTGACAATCAAGGTACATGGCTAGAAATCATCTCAAATTTATTCTTAAAGATTCCTCTTTAAAATGTAATGTGTCGTAAGAAAAAACTCGGGTGCGAAAGTTGCGTTTTAGGGCAAAAACCGTCCAATCAAGCAGAAAAACACAAAAAATAGGAAAAAGCCTACCATTCTTTTGGGAATAAATGTAGAAATTAAGAAAAAATGTTGAAGTATCGTGATTGGAATTATCTTTCAATTTTAGTAACACTCAATTTCAATATCAGAACAGAAGCAAGTATTTTTAGACAAAAACATTCATTCTTTGGCAAATTTAGAGAAAAAGTCAGATTAATTTTCTTATATATTTCGCTCTGTGGTCCGACATGTAGCAACTGAAGTATCATCCATAATTTTACAAACAGCCTCCATCCCTGCCCTTCCAAAAGGCAATTATACTTCTTTAATTAACTTTTTAAAAATTATCAAAATGAGTGATTAAATATCGACACCTCCGATTAAAAAGGGAGAGACCAAGTACCAAAGTGAATGTGTTCTAGTAAGAAAATTTGATTTACATTCGAGGTACATAGACATTTGATGTATGAAATCAAAGCCTAGATATTCTCCTTCAATATGTAATATGTTGAAAGATAATTAACAGGTGCAAAAGTGGTGTTTTGGGGCAAAATTTCCTATATTGGCAAGAAAAACTATGAAAACGGGAAAAACGTCTACAATTTTTGGGGAATACATGTAAATAAAAAGGAATAAATTAATGTAAATGTGATGTAATCGGAAGTATCTTTCTTTTACATTAACATTCAAAGTCAATTTCGATACAGAATGCGTATTTTCAGGTCCAAAAGTTTATTCTTCTGCAAAATGTGAGGAGAAAAAAAGTTGGATGGTACCCATTAGGTTCAGCTCCTTAATTCTCTCATGCAAAGCAACTTAATATAATTGAAATAATTACAATGCCTACTTTCAACAGACATGGTTTTTTTCATTTTCTTTTTAAAAAATTCAAACTTGGAATTTTTTCAAAATTGAAACCTTGTTCGTTGATGTGGAGAATTATTATAATTTTCTCGAAGTTAAAATATTAACCTTTTATTTCGGATAATTAAGGGAAGGAATTTACTTTTTGGTTAAAATTGATTATAATGCCATGTATATTAATTGAAATTGTTAAATTTTGCGTTTTCGTGGAAAAATCTAATTTTTTCATAAAAACATCAAAAAGCAGTAAGATAAATCTAATAAACTATTAAAATCGAATAGATTTTGCATTTCAGTCGAAGAAACTTTATAAAATAATGAAAAAAAAGTCGTATATGATAAGTTTAAAACTAATTCCGAATATGCATTTTTTTCTGTAATCAAAATTGCTAATTATTTCAGTCCTTAATATTTATAATTTTATTCTGTTGGAAACAAGTTCAGAATATCGACTATTTTAATAAGTTTAAAGGGTTGTGTAGGACTATTAATACAAGGATAGGAAAAATTCTACATATTTTTTTCTATCAATATTATAGATTTTCAAAGTGTGAATGATAGAAGTTTATAACAAAATTATCGAAAACCAACATTACATAGGTATAAAGAAAATGTCGACATCATTAAAAAAAAAGAATGAAAAATTTTCAGTAGAGTGATACCAGGTGCATAGAAAGAGTAAACATGTCATGCTTGTTTTCTTTAATTTGTAAACGATTCACAACTAGGTTTAATCTGAATACAGAGATGTCAGTAAGAGATATCGGTATAAAAAGTCTTCGAACAAGTTTCGCAATTTGTACTCAAGAGTCGGTTTAAATGAGATGAAAGTCATCGATACAAATGTTAAACTTCTTCAAATTCAATAGCATCATTAAAGAACAGATAAATTTGCAGCATTGACCAGACATGCACGTTTCGGGTACTTAACCGCCCGTGATCCTCAATCTAAACAATGTAATATGGCCAAAAAGTATGAACGTTACGTCCAAAAATATACCAAAAGACGTAGCAGGATGGATGGGATATGATGCTAAAGGACGCAGGTTTTAAAAATTTCAACAGGTTTTTGATCATAGGAATTTCGAATGCGTTGAAGAAACTGTTATTCAAGTCGGCTGCCCATGGGTCTCGTTGGTTTATGTGTTGTCTTTTATGTTCGATGTTTGATGTCTCGTTTGCTGTTCCTTGTCTCTTGCTGTATGTGTCTTCTCTGTGTTTTCTCTTGGGGTGTTTGGTGTGTTGCTGTTGATGCTGCAACCGAGTTTTGTTGGAGATCCCCTCCTTTCTTAAAGTAATATGTGTAAGTATAGTTATTTATAGATTTTTAAAAATCTTGTCTCTTTTAACAAATTACCGGTAAAAAAAAAAGTCCAGCTTGAAAACAGACGGCCTGGATCTCCGCTTAGATACAAACAAACCTTCCTAGCCCGATAGAAACTATTATGTCCTAGCCCGATAGAAACTACTATGTCCGGTATTTTTCCGTCCCATTCTGTGCGTGTCTGCTTTGTGTTTTTGCAGTGCGTGTTTTGGGGTTTTGCTGTTGATGCTGCAACCGAGTGTTTTTGGAGATCCCCTCCTTTCTTCTAAAAACGTAGTTACTCCAACGGTCCTAGCGAAAGTCAGTATTCAAAATTCTCAAAATGTACGACAGATTTTAAAATGAAAAACTTAAAAAATGAAATAATGACATCGAAGCATCTACCTTTGAATTATAAACCAAAAATCGGTTCTATCGAGCAATTAGGAATAAACCTCTCCAGATTTGCGAATTTTGTATGATTTCTTCATCACTGCAAAACCTTCTAACAAATCAAACTATTGCTGTGAAAAAAAGCAAATTTTTAGGCAATATCAAAATCAATCGAATATTCCGTTTTATAAAGTATATTAATCTGAAGACAACCGCAAGTGATAACATCCTTACTTCTATTGATACTTTTACCACTTGATGGTACGAGACACTCTTTTGACCAAAATATAAGGTAATTTCAATCACTTTTTGTAATACAAGGCGCCTATTTCACCACAAATATGTGGAATTATATAGAAAAAATTAATTCCGATACAAGCTGAAAGATTTTTGAATGTTTTACAAAAATACCAAGAATTTTGTTATTTTGGTATAAAAAAAGTGTTTTCCCCAAATTTGAAATGAACAAATATAAATGTATTTATGTTATATATTGACAAAATACTAAAATCAAAGACATTTATGAAGACTGGAACATGCAACAACTCACTGTTGAAGCGCTTGATAGGTATGAATGAATCGCCGATTTCAAAAAGCTGGTTTGAATAAAAAGTTTCAAATTTGGCATATTTCGCAAAGAAATATAAAACAAAAATTGTATTAACAGAAAGTGCATACCTTTTATTTATTCTTTAGATCATAAAATTATCATTAAGGGGTTGCATAATAATGTGGGGAGACGACTACGTCTGAAACTTACTTTCAATTTTATCAAATTTTCGTGAAAAATCAAATTTATTGGCCCAAAACACAAATATCTACTTAGAGAAGAATATTGATTTATATAAAATTAGAAAAAGCAATTCAAACACTACATTTTCATATATTCTAATCTTCCAAATTTTAAGACATAAATATTTTGTAGATGTTTTCCCGTTTCCAGTGATTTTCCTTTACAAAAATCATGTTTCCCCCCAAAACACCAATTTCGCACCTAATTCAATTCTTACGACACCTTACATATGAAAGACAATGCTTTAAACTTTTATTACATGTATTTATTAGCCATGTACCTTGAATGTCAATTAAAATTAATTTTTAATACCCTTGGTCACCGTAATAATATACTGTAAACGACTTTTTATTCGCGAGGACTTTATTTTCGCGTAATTTCGCGTGCTTGATTGAACGCGAAAATAAAGTCCTCGCTTATAAAAAGTCCGTCCAAAAGATAAAAAGTAGATCAAATTTGAAAAAATTCAAAAGGATTTTTCCCCCTTTCCATTAGAATTAATTACCCGAATTAGACAACGGACAAACAGACGCATGGATGATAGGGATGTTTGAATTAAAACATAGCAATTAATTCCCCACATAAACAATATACTAAAGAACTGTAAAATATTTAAAAGAAAATAAACATGGCGCATTTCTTTATATTTTCAATAATCCCGTTTTCAATAAATTTCAATAAGAGACGAAAAAGTAAACAAATGACGTGTTGATAAGATTAACTAGAACGCAAAAATATGACGATACGAAACGTCTAATTTCAGTTTATTTGAAGTAAGCATTTCAGCAATTAATATGGGATGATAAGGAAATTAAATATATATATTTACAGAAAAAAGAAACATATTAGAAAAATTCAGACAACGAGCTCGCGAAATTAAAGTCACGCGAATTAATCTGTCGTCGAGTTGTCGCGAAAATAAGGTCACGCGAATATAAAGTCGTTTACTTATTCTGTGCGTAAGAGAAAACTATTTCAAATTTATTTAGTATTTCAATGCAATTATTAATTCTACAACAATTTTAATTATTGATATTGAGTCCGCGTCTGAATTTAATAACTGACCGATATTTGAAAAGTCACACTTGTCAAATTTTATGTGATTAGGTTCCAGTATTCAAGCAGAGCGATATGTAACGTGTTATAATATCATATATTTATGAAATGGCTTTATGAAACTGTATAACAGGTGTATCATGTGATAAATTTCAATATTAATGTTATATCTTTACAGATTCCGACTAAACATTATTCTTTGTCGACAGATACAAAAATGTATAGACAGATACTATAATAACAATATACAATTATGGACTTTTTACGAGGTGAATATGGTGTGATATTTTCTGAATTTGAAAATATTGACCGAGGCGACAGCCGACACACCATATTCACCGAGAGAAAAGTCCACAATTGTTTTATTATATAGTGGACTTAATTAGTATTTATAAATGTACCGTTTCGAAATGGCTGACATCGACTTTTCTTTGAAAATGTTTCAAGACGTGTTAATATCAGCATTTTCTGTCGCTGAATTATCCTGAACGTAATAGAATTCATTCAATGAGTCAACTGAAGAATATTTCAGAGTCAAAATCCGTAGATAGGCTCCAAATTCAAGAAATTGAGCTCAGCTTCAGGGTCCTGGCTGCTGTTAACGAAATGACGTTAATGACGTCACAGATATAAATTTCGCGCGTTTTCGATATTTCATGGTAAACCGGAAGAAAGAGTTTTCGCGGTAGTGATATTTAATGAAATCGCCCCTCACAGGTCAATATGATGAGACAATGACTCGTCACGTGACAGTTCTTAGCCAATGAGAGTGGGAATTTAAACAGACTATATAATAACAACCGATATTGTATAAGTAAAAGAAAATGTATTAAATATTGAGATGGAATGAATCGAAATATAAGATACCCGTGGGTAGGGGTAAGGTTACTGTCCGAGCGGCTCACTTTGGAAACTGGATAAACGCAATTTTGACTATTTCATCATGTAAACCTTTAAATAAAATTGATATCATTCAGTAGATCTCGCTTAGTCGTAAATTTTGGTATAAGTTATATGAGAATCAGTGCACGCAATCAAAATGAATAGACAAAACAAATTTTAGATGGGCTATTTCCCATGCTAATTTTTCCCGTGACGTCGTGACGCTCTCCATAGGCTCAATGTTAACGTAGCTTGCGGGGAAGCTTTCATCACAATCAAATGTGTACGCAGGTTTCACCCTCGAATTTTTTTATGTGCACATCTACGCTATGACGTCATAAACCTTACTAGATCGTAACGTCACGCTATGTTGCGCAACATTTATCGATAGGGCGCAAATTATGGCATAATTTTTTTTCAATACTTATTTACACAAAATACAATGAATATAATTCCAAATTTCTATAGGATCTGATGAAGGCTTTACTTTTGATCACTCTTTCTCTCGCTCTCCTTGTTGCTTGTTTCTGTGCACAATTGGCGTGCCGTAACGCCGCAATGTACCTTAAAAAAATATTTATATTTTCTAGTAAGCGTAGCGAGCCGAAATTTTTAAACATAAACTTTACATTGTGTCTAAATTCAGTCAATGTATTTAGACACGCTTGCAATGAGAACCGGAGACTTTGAGGGATGTTTGGTTATATTTTGACTATTTCTAGAGAATGATATATGAATGCAATTTTTTCTTAAAATTAATGTTCTTTCAAATAAAAACACAAACACTCAGATACACAAATTTTCGGCCCCTTGGCCTTTATCAAGTGTAAAAAACGACGATCTATAACAATTCTAAGTAAAATCCATCCTTGCTTCTCTGGCGTTCATTGCAAAAAAATCAATGTGTGTTTTTATTTGTTATCATCCCTTCCCTCTGGAAGAAATATTTGAATCTACTGTAATGTTCTTTCATCCATCCTCCTCCATTCTTATCTAATTTCTTTATTGTACCATATAGACGGACGGAGAAGGCATTACTTTTTTATTGTTTTTATTCACCACAACTTGTATGCTGACATAAAAAAATGCACATATCTTCTATAGATAATGATAACATAATATTGCATATACATGAAGACATTGCATGAAATATACAAGGTTAAACGGTATTGTATATAATTTGGTTTCATCTCAGGATTATACAAGAGTATAATTATCCTTAATATTTCTATCATGATGAAAAATTATTGAAATTCAAAAGCTGTCGTGATTAGTTTTCAAAAATCAAATTTAAAGTTTCCCATCTGCTTTTAATTCGTTTACTCTTTTGTTCTGACACAAGGTACAATGAATATAATTCTAAATTTCTATAGGATCTGGTGAAGGTTTTACTTTTGATCAGTCTTTTTCTCGCTCTCCTTCTTCTTTGTTTCTCAATGTGCACAATCGGGGAAAGCGGGGGGGGGGGTTGTCTGACAGCTGCCTTATAAAATAAAATTAATCTTCTCAATACTTTTTAAATTATAGGCAAAGCGGTGATTTACTTTAAGAATTTAGGAATCCATAGTGTCTGAAAGTTCAATTAGGGAGCAACCATTTGATTTTTATGGGGGGGGGGGGAGGAAGACTTTGCAAAAAAAAATTTCCGGATCGAAATTTTAGGGAAAAAAATTTTCCGGCCCAAAGGGCCGGTGAAAATTTTTTTCTGGATCATGAAATTGCCCCTCACCCCTCTCTTCCGACCTTTCCACTGCCCAGTAAACACTTTTTTGTGTATCATAAACAAAGTATAAAAAAATGAACAAACTTTACGCAATTTGGAGTGAATAAATCAAATTCAAAAGTCATTAGCACCATATAGCCCGTTTCCGTTGAGTATCATTTTAGTAAACAGATTATAGGCACCATATGCCATTCAAGAAATAAAAATGAAGTGATCTGCTGGCAAGAGATGAACTCATTGTGTGTTTGATGTTTAGTATGGCCTAAAAATCACACTGAATTATTTAAACTTTAGGGTCATTTTCAACATTGGAGAATTACAAAAAAAAAAAAACCGGCCCACAGGGCCGGCGAAAAAAAATTTCCGGCTCTTAAAATGGCCGAAAAAAATTTTCCGGCTGGCAAAAGTCTTCCTGCCCCCCCCCCCCCCCCCCCCATAAAAATAAAATGGTTGCTCCCTTATGACGTAAGAGACAAAGATTTGTATATATATCAGAAAGCAGAGCGAACCGGAATTGTTTTTTAAGGGGACGACCAATTTGATCCTGAGGGGGGGGGGGGGGCTGGCAAATTTTTTTCGGGTCAGATTATTTATTTTCAACGCAGGGCCGGCCGGAATATTTATTTTCCAGTAACTAAAGATCAGAATATTTATTTTTAACCTGTAACAATCCTGACAAGCAAAAAAATAAAAGGT
Source organism: Pinctada imbricata (assembly GCA_033119305.1). Taxonomy (NCBI): domain Eukaryota; kingdom Metazoa; phylum Mollusca; class Bivalvia; order Pterioida; family Pteriidae; genus Pinctada; species Pinctada imbricata. The sequence continues at coordinate 55,863,323 of VSWD01000006.1, read as the reverse complement.
CATACTTAGGAGTCAAGGTCAGTGTTAAAAATTTACCAAAGAGACTACATATGTGCAAGTTATTTGTTTGTTTGTTTGGATTTTCATTTTATTTATGTATTCATTTATTTATATATTTATTTTTCTGTTATCGGAAAAAAAGATACCGTACTGCCTTCTTGAGGAATTTCTGAACTCGAACAATGTATTATATGGACCGCCCCTCCCCAACCCTTTTCCGATATTATAAAGTATATGTACATATAAACAAGAGGGAATTTTTTGTATACCCCGCCAAAAGATATCGGATTAAATAGTAATGTGCATGTCCGTCCGTCTGTTCCGTATGATGTTTTCAAATATTTGAAGAATAAAATGTCATGTACGGAGAATTTTATTTTTACATTAAGATATAAGGTCTAGTTCGAATACAGTCCATGTAATTGTTGATTAACTATCTTTTAAAAAAAAGGGTTTCTGGATGTTCTAAAGAGGACCGTTACAGAGAATCAAATATTCCGCATACTCCTTGACGTCATGTTGACATATGCGATCTGAACACGCTGTGACTTTGACGTTGCGAGTAAAATTGACGCCGAAGCCACGAAAAACAAATTTTCAATCTTAAATTGCAAAAAATCTGCCGAGAAGACCTATCCATGTTTTTATATATTCGAATTCAGCTCATTCTCTACTTTTACATGTAAGAAGGGCTTTAAGGCCCTCCACAACTTAATGGAGAAAATGATAATGAAACAAGCCGTGTTTTGCCTTTTGAATGAGTGCGGATTTTTGAATAATAAGTTGCAAAATGGCGATAAAAATTGCAAATTTCCCCTTAGAGACACAATAATCCGTAGAAATACAATACTCAACATGGCAACAATATTTTTGATCTCCTTTTTCACCCTCCTTGGTCAATTTTCTAGATTAAAATTATTTTAGTTCAGAAAATGCATATTTTCGAATTAGAACGTCAATGCCGTCTTTGAGGCTTAAAATCTCGAAAAACTTCGTGAAATAGTTACATGAAAGTTATATCAAAGATTGATCAAATCTTATATTTCATGTAGACAAATTTTCAGGCTATGTCTTCTCGCAAAATTTTCCGTGCCGTAACGCCGCGATGTACCTTAAACTCGGCGATGTCAGGCTGAAATTTAACACAGAAAACGTCCCATCTAAAATTTATATTGTCTGTAGAATTTGATTGCATAAACCCTCGACCATGTAACATATACCAAAATTTACGACTAAGCGAGACAAAATTACCAAAATCGCGTTTATCCACTTTCCGAAGTGAGCCGCGCGGACAGTAGGTTTAGGATTAGATGAATGTTAATAAATATTTTTAATATTTTCAGTTGCCAAGATAAAGATCGAGTCTCTGACTAACGGATATTATGCCTTGGGTAGGACAAGGACGACTGACTCGTACTTCATCTATAACGGGATCATCTTAGATGTAATTAAGGTATTTGTGTTTTTCCCAATTTATTTTTAACTTTTTCGATATCGATGCTTCTTTTCATTACAATTATTTCGCTATGTCTTTAAAATTGATTACTGAATCGCTTGGTGGGAGAAAAGAGGTTATTACAGATTGTTAATTTATTTAGGGCACCGGATTGATGTCTACTCAAGGTAACAAGACGGGAGAGAGCAACAATATGAAGCATGTCCAGGTGTTAACAGCTGCAGAATCAAGCATGTGTGGGCCAATTACGCTTACAGTCGGAGAGACGTATTTGATTTCTGGTACATATAATCCCTAAAATTTGATGATTTTTTTTTCTAAAACTAAGGGGTATCTTCCTAATGGCATAGCTCTGTCCTTAGCAGGTCTCTGGCAGTAATTGTAGGTTAAGATGATGCTTTTGCTTTACTTAATTTCATATTATTTGGATTTCCTCTTTTTCGACCTCAAGCATCACTGATGAGAGATAACTTGTTGAAATGCTAATATGGTGCATTGAAATTTTATAATATATCATATATTTTGATAGTTTTTCTTTTCCTTCGGTTTAAGATATTTCATTTCAATGAAATGAAATGATGTTTAAAAAAAAAGCACAAACGCTCAAGTACACATATTTTCAACAACAACAATGCATATGTGGACAAGTAAAATCCATCCTTTGCTTATTACGGGAGTTAATTGAGTTTGTTCAATGGGTTGACGTTTATTTTTGGATTCAAAGTAATTTTCCCTGGCTTGACGGTGATGTTCCCAGATTACCGTCATACGGTATCTACATTTCGCAGCTCATCCCGTATGCTAGAGCATGTACTGATGTTTTGGATTTTCATAGTAGAATTTTACAAATGACCAAGAAACTTTTAGGTCAAGGTATTTGCTTTCACAGACTAGTAAAGCCTTTCTGGACATTTTACAAAAGTCATTAATTCTAATTCATTCTGCTTGTTTCACGCAATCTGATTGGTCCACAGCATTTCAACAAGCACGTACAACAACAATTTACATGCCGCAAGCCGATTTACTTGACATACTTTAAAATGTATTCCTACGAAGACCTGCAGGTTATATGCTTTTGCGCAATTTGTACTTATGATGTCATCATTCTCTGTGATCTTTAGATCAAATGACGTCATCATGTGACGTATAGCTATAGATATGGGCTTGTAAACAGCGTTGTACACGTATAAACAAGTTCTTTTAAAATGTTCTTTTAAAGTTCTCCATGCTTATTACTGTTCAAAATTTGATTTCTCGCCATTGAGTTAAACATGGAGCAATTTATGCATTTTAGATTTTGTAGCGCAGTAACTTCTGTTGGTCGTTGTTAGTCCTCCTTAGCAACAACACTTCTAAAGTGACAGACGAGGCTCTCTGAGGGGTATACAGAGTTAAAATATGTTACATAAATTAGAATAGGGATAAACGTACTTTGTTTTGTGGTTCCGATATGTATATATTGGATATACTGTTGGAAATACACATACCGTCGGGGCAAGCCTCGAAGGTTTAACTGCGTTTGCAACAGTCCAACATATACATGTCAGTACGTTTATCCCCTGATTGTGACCTTCTTTTGAAATTCTAACCCATACATGCAACAGAGTATATTTCTTTGGGTATTTCACAATATGCATTTTATGGTGAAATAATTAACAACATAAGAACGATCAAAGGTAGACAAAATTACCATCGAAATTGTGTTAGAATCGTTCAACGCCTTTTATACCGTGGATATGGTACTTCTATCACCAGACGGACACTTAGCTTGGTACTGGACCTATCTACAGCCTTGTACCAGCGCATTCTTAAGAATTGCACTCTGATTGACTTTGACGACAGTAATCCATGACGTTCCCTGAACAAACCTCTATAGAGAAGACAGGTCCCTAAATTTCAATCGGACCCCTCGGGTAATCACATGCATGAGCTCGCTACAGCCGGCAGAGCACGGATTGTATTTCGTATGCCTGTTTTACATCCATTTACATATCAATATGTGTGTTTCTTGGGGCCCCTGCGTCAAGTTGTCTGTTTGTATGTTCATTTTGCAGTGAGGAGGTTTTTATACCGTAATTGCGCGTTCCTCGAGACCTCTGGGTAATCGGAAAAGTGGGAGAGTTGTGCGCACGTAATCCCGATAACCACACCGTATGCTACTTGCGTGGCAGATGGCCGTCCTAAGTCGGCATTGGTTTCCCATTGTTCTCGTTGGTTACGTTCTCTTTTGTATTTCATGATTCTTTGGTGTGAGTTGGTGTTCCTTGTCCCTTTTGCGTCTCTTTCTGTGAGTGTGATTTTGCATTGGGAGTGTTGTTTTGCTGTCGGTGCTGCAACCGAGTGTTGCTGGAGATTTCCTCCTTTCTTAAATGTTTACAGACATTCATTGATAAAGTTATCTATAAAAAACAGAAATACTGTTGATTCACAATTGCAACCATCATCAAATCGTTTTCAAAACCGATTATACATGAATGTTAAACATACCTGTATCTTACAAAGTATATAATTATTTGAATACAATTCGATTCAATATTCCATAGGGAGATTTGTTATATATATATATATATACTATACATGTATATGAATAGTGAGAAACACTCAGCATATCCATTTCCAATCGACATAGAAGTATTCAGTCATCCATGCTTCAATGGAGTGTTCGTTTAGAGAATGACAAATATGGATAATGACCATATCCCTATATACAGCACAAAATCTATAATTCAGAAAATCATAAACCGAAGGCATACAAAATCAGGGTAAAACAGGAACCAAAGCAAACAAAGACCTCCACCACATGAAAAGAAGTGAACTCCCGCACGCTATGAAAGGCCTTTGATAAATGATATGAAGTCCTGAAATCTGCATAAATAAACAAGAAGAATTACTCAGAGTATCTGGACATACTTAGAGTTTCATTTTATTTATTTGTTTTGTGTGTTTTTCGTTGTTGATTACATCTTGCGGGTGTGTTATGCTGAGGTCAGTTTACGGTCAGTCTTGATGGATATCTCTTCTGTGTTCGTTTCAAAGATCAAACATAGCAGACGATCTAGTTATGGCATACTTTAAGAAGACAAAAATGAAATTTATGTCATAATGAAATTCCTCGATTACCTTTTTTCTTAACAAGAGAAAGCGTCTCTTTTTATCTCAAGAAGGGATAGGAACTCCAACCAGACTCTGTTGAAGTACAAACAGCAAAACTCCCGATGCGAAAACACAAAGACGAGCACAGCAAGGGTCAAAGACGAGACATACGACATAGAAACATCAAAGACAAAAGGCTACACTTAAACCAACGAGACCAATGGGGTAACCGGTGACGACATAGGACGTCCATTTGCTACGCAAAGAGCAAATGGTGTGGTTTTCCGGATTACGTGTGCACACCTCTTCAACTTTTCCAGTTACCAAAAGGTCTCGAAGAAAGCACAATTGTAGAATTGTAGTTTAAAAAACAACCTCCTCACTGTTAGATAACCACACAAACAAGACAGATCAATATGTAGATGGATATAAAAAGGGGGAGGGGCGGGGGGCATACATAATGCATTCCGTGCTCTGCTGGCTATAGCGAGCACATGCATGTATACAATCACCCGAGGAATCCGACTGATATTCAGAGAAGACAGGTGGTCAGGGCCCTCTAAATAGGTTTGGACAGGCCACGTCATGGAGTTCCGTCGTCACAGTCAATCAGACTACAAATATTAAAAATGCACTGGTACAAGACTGAAGATTGGTCAAGTACCAAGCCATGTGTCCGTCTGGTGACATTAGGATCATATCCACGGTATAAGAGACCTTTGATGATTCTGACGCATATTCGATGGTTATGCTGTCTACCTTTGATCCTTCTAATTTTGTTTATCATTTCACAATAAAATGCAGGTTGTGTTACACCCAAAGTAATATACCATGTTGCTGGTACAGATCCGAATTTCAAATAAAGCTGACTGTAATTTTTGTAATTTTTTAAGGTGATTCCCGGGATGAGGGATCGGTGGTGGCATCTGTTTATAACGGTGCTATACAGTTGACCAATAAGGAGCAATATGATGAGCTGCGTAGGCAGATGGATTTGTATAAACTACTAGGATGTGATTGTGAGGTGAGAACAAATAAATGTGATAATTGGATATGATTAATAAACATTAGGGTCCTTCACACTTTAAAAGAAAGGAGGGGATCTCCAATAACACTCGGTTGCAGCATCCACAGCAAAACTCCAACTCACACCATGGAAACATGAAACACAAAAGTCCACACATAATCCAACAAGACCAACTCACACTGTAGAAACAAGAAACAACAAACAGAATGTTTAAGTTGACTGTGTTATTTATTGTGGAAATATTTTCTAATGATATTTTGTCAGTAGCAGATTCCACAAGAAATTATTATGCTTGACAGCCTTTGGCATTTTTCACTTCGTCTTTTTTCAAGTGAAATTTATTTTTATAATGACGAAACTTTCAGGTTGTTTTCTCTTTAGTTACCATTTTAATATATTAATCAAAATTTTCCAAATAACAACTGGGACAGTTATAAAAATCAAAATATCGCTCATCGATTACAATGACGTCAACAAATCAAAACGACAATGAACATACCTTTATAACAAAAATTATTGCAAGGGTGACGGGATGGGGGCCGGGGAATTATGCGGGCGGGGACTCGGGAGGAAAGGGCCAGGGGAGGGACTGGGAAGATGATCGGAGAGGAGTCTGGAAGGGGGCTAGAAAGGACAAGGGCAGTTAGATGGGGGATAGGTGGGCCGGGGTAGGGGACTGGGGATGGTGGTTCGTAAGGGAGATGAGATTTGGGGAAGGGGGTTGGGAGGAAGGGAAGTTGGGAAGGGTGTAGGGGTAGAGGACCGAGAAGGGGATGGGCTGGGGTTTGAAAGGGGGACCCGGAAAGAAAGGGACTGGGAAGGGTGGTTCAGGGGTAGTTGGGGAGGGGGAAATGTCACCAAAAAGGGGTGAAAGGGTGTCAGGGAGATTTCCGTCAAATGAATGCTGATTTTTGGTAGAATGTAGAATCAGTTCTCTCATACCAATTTTAAGGAGTGGGGAACTTTTAAACTGGGAAACATAGAATCCTTCAGTAAGAAGAACAGTAGCTTCTTTGCACGGATCGTTCTGTTGTCGAATATCACTATCACGGACTGTATTTCGTACGCCTCACCTTTTTATACGCCCGTCTTAAGACGTATTATGTTATGGCGCTGTCCGTGAGTCCGTGCATGCGTCCGTCCATCCGTTCGAGATCATGTTTTCCGGACTATTTTCTGAAGCTTTTCAAGATATTGCCATGAAACTTCACACATTACTTCGTATTAAGTGGCGTAAGATCCAGTTCGAGTTTCGGAAAATGTTACCTATTTTTAGCAGAGTTATGGCCCTTGTACATAGAAATTTTCAACAATTTTACAGTTTTCCGGACTTTTCTTCGCAGCCTTTGAAGCTATTGAATTGAAACTTGATACATGTATATGCCTTTGTAAGAAGTAATTACAAATCCAGTTCGAGATTCGAAAGAATTGACCAATTTTTAGCAGAGTTTTGGCCCTTGAACATAGAAATTTTCAACAACTTTACAGTTTTCCGGACTTTTTTCACAGCCTTTGCAGCTACAAATGTATTGAATTCAAACTTGGTATACATCGTCATAATAATGAATTACAGATCCAGTTTTAGTAAGTGTTTAATTGACTTTTTTGCAGAGTTATGCATGGACCTTGAACTTAGAATGGCTCTCAGCCCTAGAACCTTCAAATCTACCATGTGGGTTGGATTTAGCAAGTCAAAGAGCCTTATATTTGTGTAAGGTTAGGGATCAATTTCATTTTGTGGCTGAAATTAAAAGGGTGTGTTATGGAAATTTTCATTTTGACAATTTAGTTGAATACTATGCAGGATTCAAACTTGTTCTGTCATACTTCTCACCAGTTATCTCTCTCTTTTTTGTCTCTTAATCATGTTAATTGAAAAATGTGTAAAGGTCAAGTCACTTTGAGTCTAAAACTGACATAAATGCATTCAGAATATTATTATGAGAAATTAATACCCCGACGGGCTTATCTCGCAGCGTTGGCGTTGTTATTTTAATATAATTATATATTTGTTAAATATCCGAAACGTGCATTTCAGGTCCATGCTGTAAATTTATCTGCTTTTTAATTATGCTTATGACTTTGAAGACATTTAACATTTGTACCACTTGGTGAGTGTCACTGCTGCGAGGGTACATGTAGCCAACTTCGATCAATCGTGGTTGGTCGTTTCTTCAAACGCATTTCAAAATTTCTGTTAACAAAAGGGGTAGGGCCACGAGACCCCTAAATCGGCCCTCGATTTTTCTCTAGAAATAAATTTCAAGAGAAATACTTGATATTTCTCGTGTAAATACACGGATGTTCGCCGCTTTTAATAAAAATGAAAATATCACCAAACAAAGTGTCATTTAACTGTAATGACGGCATTAAGGTTCATGGTTACACCCTTTCCAAAACACCCCCAAAACAGTATTAAACATCACAGGTTAAGTTTTATTGATTTTATTGGTAGAGAACAATGTAATGTATAGTATTTTAATGAACAAAGTATATGTCATCGAGCTTCTAATTGATTTATGATCTTCCAAAGAAGTACATGTCCAATTTTTCTTTAATTTTCCCAAAATTTGCATCATATCATCAATAGACCCCTGTTATTTTAAACCTGATGCATGAATGTATATGGTCATTCTTTTAATAACGAAAGAAGGTCTAAAACAAATAAAAAATAGAAAATACATCAATGCTGGTAAGTCAAATTCTATGAAATAGTAAATATCATACCATTTTAGGCTCTGTTCTTGACGTCATTATTTTTAGAGTCCAACCAGTAAATGACGGGTTTAAGTACTTTGTTAACATGCCAATGAGCGGAAAAATTGCTATCTTAATCTAAGTTAACATATCTTTCAACAATAAAAATAAAAGTAGCAATCATCGCACAAAATTTTAAGTTTGATACAAAATTATGACCTAACCCCCCTCCAGATTTTGTTACAAAATGCTGGCAAGATTTCCCCTCTGTGCTCTATTTGGATTTATATCTCCTGAACCGTTCATCTAAATTACTCCATTTATCAGCCATATATCAATTGGAAATAGAACTGATCAAAATGTGAATTCTGAAACCCATTTTATAATATTTACCCATTATATCAGTAATATTAACGCCTGCAACAGTTTTAAGCAAAATGACGTCACGTGATGCATTTGGTCATTTGAACGTCAAATCAAGTTGATAAAGAAATAAAAACGGTCCAGAATGAAATGGGGCGATGAAAACAAGATGTTTATCTTATGAATATAAATATAAAGAAATAGAATGAATTCAGATAAAAGAATACGCAAAGAAAATTATAAATACTTGAATGTAAGTGCAATCACACGTTTTATATAATATACAGGCTTAGTACATCGTATGTTGCTATCCATTGGTTTTGGATGAGGAGAAAAGCCGGTAAGGGCTAAAATCGGCCTTGTGACAGAGTATCTTTTTGAAATAGTTTTTTTTAATTCCTATATTTATGAAAAATCATATTTATTTCCGCATGACATCTGTTTTCTTTTAAGAAAGGGTAAACAATAGCACGAACAACGTCGTTTTGAACCAGGACGTCGCCCTATAATTGCTCGGCGTTTTGAAACCTATTTGTTAGAATCTGTATTTCAAAACAGAAAACATTTAAAAGGATTTTTTTAAATATTTTTAACAAAAAATAAAATCCATATAGACAATGTAAAATGCAATTAACTGACTTATAACAGTAAAACAATGCTGCAACTGATTTCTATCTTCGATTAATATTATAAACGTTCCATAACCCCCCCCCCCCCCTCCCCCTTTCTACTTTTTTTTTTACTGTTCCTTGCATTTACGTATTTATGGAGATCATATAATGTAGGTAAGTCGGCATTCGCATTTTTTTCATCAAACATGCTAGGATATTTAGCATCATGGCATCCGACGCGGGTCAAGGTCATCCTCAAGGTCAGAGTGACTTGTTCAGGATCAAATATCCTATAGGTAATCAGTGGCGGATCCAGCGCCCCCTATGCCGGGGGTCAAGGAGCGAATTTTGCCGATTTTTACTGAAAATTGGCAAAAATATTCCTGTTTTTTGGAAAATTTGGGGTCATTACCGGGGGGGGGCGGGCGCCCCCTCTGCACCCACCTGAATCCGCCACTGGTAATTTTAAAATATGTATGTACTTTCTATTCCTATATTAAACGTATACCGGTAATAATAATTAACTGCCGGACAGAGGGTTAAATTTAGGCAATAATCCTGAAATCATTGATTTATAACAGGTCCATGAATATTCGCATTGTAAGAAAAGGAGAAGAACAAATAATGTTAAAAGGGGAACTTCTTCAAAAGGAGGATTCTCTTTGAGAAGGTTTGACTTATAGTACTATGTCTTTTGTCATGAAAGGTCTTCTGTTCGATAAATTCAAAATATAATTATTACGGTTCGCTTATAATAAATGGCGAATCTTACACATAGCGGAGAGAAATTGCTACGTAGCAGCCATACCCCCCCCCCTTTGCCCTTATCGTGATGCTTGCTGTTCTAAATATCACTACTCCTAGATATATAGACATAGAAAAGTCCATTCATTTGTTTTACCCAAATCCCGCATGTAAACTAAGGAGTTGTTTCCTAATAAAATTAAATGTACAATTTTGTGAGATGTTGCCCATTTAAACCCCGCGTGTAAAAAAAAAGGCATCACACACATTTTAATTAGATTAATTTGCTATTTTAACCCAGGTTTAAATCAAATGGTTGTTTACAAATAAAACAAGCATAAAATTATTCTTTCGTGATTTTCTCGTAGAGATGACGGCGAGCGGCAGAATGCGCTGTAAGCCTTTTCTCTGAATGAACATACCCATCAAAGAATTGTTTTAATCAAGATTCAAAGGAAAATGATAGAAGTCCCAATCTTATCAAAATACAGCAGTTTCATTTAGCACAATCCCTAAAATACTAGTTCATTTTTCAGGACGTAGGTGAATCAGCGTCAAATAATAAGAGTGCCGATGCAATTTTGGCGCGTTTTTTCGTGACGTCATAGATAACGTGACGTCGATTTTGGCGACGAGAGAGACTCCGAAGTGATTTGTTGTTCGGATGGTGTATCCTTGAACCTTAAGTGACGTCATTTTGACGTTATTGACAAAATATGGCGAAAATTGCTGGGTATTTTGTCTTTTATGGAAGAATTCAATGTGGCCACATGCGTTAAGTGAGATAACACGTTAATGACACACGGATATAATGATAATCTTTCACATATAATTTTTTCATTTTAGTTAATGCATGCGGCCGTTGCTAATTTATTAGAAATATGTAGTCTTTGCATCAATTTCGCGTTTTGGTGTTTTCAAAGGGCTAAAAGCTATTGATAAACGCAATGTTTACAAAAGATAAATTCGTGATTGAGTAGAGGACAATTCAAAATGTCAAATCACAGTTTAAAATTCTATGAATTACAGTGTTTAAGAAATGACTGTAATAATTTTTCTGTCTATCGATGTATAGACAAACTATATAATCCGCGAAGCATGTCTGGTCCATGCTATAATTTAATTTGTAATAATTTAATTAAATCACTATCTAATCAGTTAGTTTATTTTGCAATTGAAGTCATTTTAGCGTTGTTGATTTTCAAGTTCAAAACTGGCGACGTGATATTTGAACAGGCCTAACGTAGCGGCGCTCGCTGTTAGGACGTCATAATCGATGACATTGTCTATACAGGTATAGATAAAATCTCGCGCCGTACGTTTGTATAGGCGTTATACAGACATTACGGGAATAGTTAAATTATTCAAAAATAGAGCCAATATCGGGCTCGGACGAGTACAGCACGAGACGGAAAAGAGACACACGACATGTAAACATCAAACACAAAAGACTACACATAAACCGACAACAAAAGTGCCCCTTTTACTTGACTGATGGGAAAGTATTAGAAAGCCCCAATCAAGTATATGATATGCTACTTAAGAGTGAACTTGGTTTTCTGGTGAGCGATAGTGGCCCTTTTTGGCCTGTTGTTTTTAATTATCGAAGCCATACCGCACAATGGATACAAGCAAAATTTTACTTTTAATTCGTATTTATTCATTTATTTGAAACCATCCCTTATGATTTAGATGCTTTATTTCAGGTGGATGCGAGCGGAGTTATATATGTAGGGTACAGGGAGGGACAAGAAAATCGTTGTTCTGTCATGACGATACCAGGGTGCCATTCAGACACTGGTGGGTGTGTGAGATTGGGTGGTCGTTGTACCTACATGCAGATATGTGGAAACGTACAAGATGAAAAAGATATACAGATAAAGATGTCTGATGACGTTTTGATTCCCCCCGTATGAAAATAAAAATATTAAAAAAATTTGTTCTATGTTCCATTTGTCATTTCATCTAATAACAATATTTACTTAACATCATGGCGTATACGACTATATATAGAATCAAATCTATAGTATCTAGAAATTCTTATTTTCTTGTTATATACATGTATGTGTCAATGCGTAATCCTTCCTTTCTATTGCAATATAGATAAGTAGAAGGTATAGCTAATGTCATATGATCAGCGTAATGTAGTATATAACTTGTATTAAATGAGTTCAAACCAATGACGGGCACTGTCCAAATCATCAGATACACAAAGACTCTAATTACCTGATAGAATTACTATCATTTAGAATGACCTTGCCTAGATAGCCAAGCAACGGTTGTGTTTGAATGTCATATGTTTATATATGGACTTGTTTATCAGGGTCACTGCCTTTTATTTCCTTGTTTGTAAGATCAATTTAAAATGTTTATCAAACAAACGCACTGGTCTCAACCCATCATATACGTATTTTTCATTTTTTAATGATTGAGTATGAGAAAAGTCGTATTTTCATAATCAAGGATTCCAACTATTCCGTAGGAATCCTTTCTGTTATTGCAATGTCTTTTCTTTATTCTTATTACTATTTTTCTCATTAGGTCTTCCGACTTCCGTCGGAAGACCTATTGTTTTCGTAACCGTGGAAAATTGGATCAGCGATTTCTCAAGAACCCTGTAAGCTAGGACAATGAAAGTTCTCCAACGTTACGTTTGGAGTCAAAGCTAGATTGGTCTTTTTTATTTTTGGTCTCTGTTATTTTTTTTATCATGTTTTTTAGTAGATTCAAATATTTGACGGGAGCGTCGAATTACTCAAAAGGACCGAAAATTTCATGTTTTGCTATTTGTAAGCTTAAATATCTCGTATTTTGCTATCTACAATTTCCATTCTTTTTGAAAGTCGACAGCCATGCAAGATATGAAATGCTAGATGCACACTGTAACGATTTATTACGATGACGTCCTTCACCGTCCTTCATATTTCCAAATTCAGAAGTTCATAGGAGGAAGACACTTTTTTGCTTATAATAGTAAACAAAAATTAAGCTTATGAAGTTTCCTAAAAATTTCAATATTATTATTTTTTATCCATATATCTGTCTTATTTAGTCTTTCTGATTTTTCCTATCTCTTACTGTTGAAAAGATATGAGCATCGAAATTTTGAGTTGGGTATTTCGATACACCTTCACGCCAACAGATCGGGCGCACACTAAAATTGGTAGTCCGAGTCCGACTCGAGAAAAGCAGTGTTAAGATTTTCACGGCAATGATGAATATTATGCATTTCATAAATACATTTCGATATACACAATTTGATTTTAAAACAGTTGATTAATTTAGAAGAGATCAGCTACAAACCAGAATTTACACACAAAAAGTGGTAGTTTGATTCCGATTTCTAACCTACAAACCTGTTTCTAAACTTCAATAACTATATTTTGAACATCAAGTTTAATTTCTAATTCTAGCAAACGTTCGAACATAATTTTCGGTTGGTTTATTTACAAATTGATGAACAATTTCTCCAACATTCTTCCCTCCCCTCGTTTTTCGAAAACAGTTCTGTTTATATTGAACGATGTCGCCATGATGGAAATTCAAAATAAACTTTGAAAAAAGGGAAGGGGGGGTCCAAATTTGAACCTGCACAGCGAGAACCTCATGGTATATATATATATATATTGAACGTAACTTGTTATTACCATTTCTCTTCTCAAGAAAATTGGTTCTACAGCTACGAGCTCGCCTTTTTTATGGGGGAAGGGGGCAGGAAGAATTAGCCAAAAAAAAATCCTGTCTCTGAAAAATGCTGAAAAAATATTCCGGCCCAAAGGGCCGGCAATTTTTTTCCCCGGACCATGCAAAAGTAAGGATACATTGCATGATATGGAAATTTTTGCTGGCCCTTTGTGCCAGACAATTTAAAGTCAAAAAATTAATTAATATAAATACAAACTGTTCACATAGCTGTATCTACCAGAGACCTAATACGCATAGGCACAAAAATCTAGAAAAGGTTCTATTTAAACATCATACAATCTGTCTGAAATTCGCTAATTGCAAAGAGACATCTGAAGGAACGGTTATTAACTCGTACTCTGTAACAGCGGGGAGTTTAACTTACACAGAAATTCACAACATTTGACAATTTGTTTAAATCCGGCCCGAAGAACCGGCGAAAATTTTTCTCCGACTCTGGTAATGGCTGAAAAAATGGCCTGCTCAGAAAATTGCTGAAAAAATTTTACTGGCTGGCAATAGAATTCCTGCCCCCCCCCCCCCCCCCCCCAAAAAAAATCAAATGGTTGCTCACCAACAATTATCGGTTTGAAAATTTAATGTTACTGCTATTTGAAAACTTAAGTATATAATATAAATACATGTGTTGTGACGTCCTTCATATTTCCAAACCAAAAATTGTATAGGAGGAAGACACTCTTGTTGCAACCGCAACAAGAAACCTTTCTAGTTATTATTATTCTTCACACCTCATCTCTTCTTCGTTTTACAAAAAAGTCTTTCATTCAAGAAAGGTACCATATAAAAACGCAAAAATTTTTGCGTAGATGTAAAAGAGGTATAGATTGCTTAATATCCTTTTTGAATAAAAATGAAAAGGAAGCAGTAAGATCAGGGAAGGTCGTTTATGTTAGTGTTTGATACCGTCATATACCCCTAGTTGTGTTTGTTCGTTCTCGGTGTTAATATCATCAGTTAATTAAGTCATGCACTAAAGCCGAAACCTTATTCCAAATACGGAGACAACGACACAAGCCCCACTGAAATACGAAGGACAAACAGACGGAGACAACGACACCAGCCCCACTGAAATACGAAGGACAAACAGACGGAGACAACGACACCAGCCCCACTGAAATACGAAGGACAAACAGACGGAGACAACGACACCAGCCCCACTGAAATACGAAGGACAAACAGACGGAGACAACGACACAAGCCCCACTGAAATACGAAGGACAAACAGACGGAGACAACGACACCAGCCCCACTGAAATACGAAGGACAAACAGACGGAGACAACGACACCAGCCCCACTGAAATACGAAGGACAAACAGACGGAGACAACGACACCAGCCCCACTGAAATACGAAGGACAAACAGACGGAGACAACGACACCAGCCCCACTGAAATACGAAGGACAAACAGACGGAGACAACGACACCAGCCCCACTGAAATACGAAGGACAAACAGACGGAGACAACGACACCAGCCCCACTGAAATACGAAGGACAAACAGACGGAGACAACGACACAAGCCCCACTGAAATACGAAGGACAAACAGACGGAGACAACGACACCAGCCCCACTGAAATACGAAGGACAAACAGACGGAGACAACGACACCAGCACCACTGAAATACGAAGGACAAACAGACGGAGACAACGACACCAGCCCCACTGAAATACGAAGGACAAACAGACGGAGACAACGACACCAGCCCCATGGAAACACGAAGGACAAACAGACGGAGACAACGACACCAGCCCCACTGAAATACGAAGGACAAACAGACGGAGACAACGACACCAGCCCCATGGAAACACGAAGGACAAACAGACGGAGACAACGACACCAGCCCCACTGAAATACGAAGGACAAACAGACGGAGACAACGACACAAGCCCCACTGAAATACGAAGGACAAACAGACGGAGACAACGACACCAGCCCCACTGAAATACGAAGGACAAACAGACGGAGACAACGACACAAGCCCCACTGAAATACGAAGGACAAACAGACGGAGACAACGACACCAGCCCCACTGAAATACGAAGGACAAACAGACGGAGACAACGACACAAGCCCCACTGAAATACGAAGGACAAACAGACGGAGACAACGACACCAGCCCCCACTGAAATACGAAGGACAAACAGACGGAGACAACGACACCAGCCCCACTGAAATACGAAGGACAAACAGACGGAGACAACGACACCAGCCCCACTGAAATACGAAGGACAAACAGACGGAGACAACGACACCAGCCCCACTGAAATACGAAGGACAAACAGACGGAGACAACGACACCAGCCCACTGAAATACGAAGGACAAACAGACGGAGACAACGACACCAGCCCCACTGAAATACGAAGGACAAACAGACGGAGACAACGACACCAGCCCCACTGAATACGAAGGACAACAGACGGAGACAACGACACCAGCCCCACTGAAATACGAAGGACAAACAGACGGAGACAACGACACAAGCCCCACTGAAATACGAAGGACAAACAGACGGAGACAACGACACCAGCCCCACTGAAATACGAAGGACAAACAGACGGAGACAACGACACCAGCACCACTGAAATACGAAGGACAAACAGACGGAGACAACGACACCAGCCCCACTGAAATACGAAGGGACAAACAGACGGAGACAACGACAACCAGCCCCACTGGAATACGAAGGACAAACAGACGGAGACAACGACACCAGCCCCACTGAAATACGAAGGGCAAACAGACGGAGACAACGACACCAGCCCCATGGAAACACGAAGGACAAACAGACGGAGACAACGACACCAGCCCCACTGAAATACGAAGGACAAACAGACGGAGACAACGACACCAGCCCCACTGAAATACGAAGGACAAACAGACGGAGACAACGACACCAGCCCCACTGAAATACGAAGGACAAACAGACGGAGACAACGACACAAGCCCCACTGAAATACGAAGGACAAACAGACGGAGACAACGACACCAGCCCCACTGAAATACGAAGGACAAACAGACGGAGACAACGACACCAGCCCCACTGAAATACGAAGGACAAACAGACGGAGACAACGACACCAGCCCCACTGAAATACGAAGGACAAACAGACGGAGACAACGACACCAGCCCCACTGAAATACGAAGGACAAACAGACGGAGACAACGACACCAGCCCCACTGAAATACGAAGGACAAACAGACGGAGACAACGACACCAGCCCCATGGAAACACGAAGGACAAACAGACGGAGACAACGACACAAGCCCCACTGAAATACGAAGGACAAACAGACGGAGACAACGACACCAGCCCCATGGAAACACGAAGGACAAACAGACGGAGACAACGACACCAGCCCCACAGAAATACGAAGGACAACTTATCTAATGAACCATCTCCAGTGCAAGTGCTGAAGGCATTGTTGATTGTAGAATACTTCGAAGGTGGCGCTGTTAAAACGCGGCATGCTAATTACTATGTATTAATTATTAAATGCTAATCATTTCCATATATCGCATTAATGGTTTAACATGTTGCGTGTGGGCAGGGGGTGCTGCCTCTTCCTGGGCACCTGGTCTCACTCCCATTATTGGAGTTCGCTTCTTTTCATATGGTGGAGATTTTCTTTGTTTTTTGGTTCCTGTTTTGTCCTGATTTTATGTGCCTTCGGTTTGTACTATGTATTGGAATATGGTTATTACCGGCAGTCATGACTGCCGGTATACTGTAATCAATCGTGACATACTTGCACGGATAAAATAACTCTTGGCAATATGATTGGTGGACAACTACTAAATATGCAAATATTCGTCAAGGTTATTCTGAATATGTGCATAAGATGCTTCCATCAAGTCCGCTGAAGAGTCTAGATGACTTGACAAATGAAAGTCATATCGTATCAGTGCATTTTCTTCCGAAAGATGCATCGAAAAGTCTTTGTACCGATACGTCCTACAAAAAGTCACAGATCCTCGGAAATTTCCGTAGCTTGAATCGAAAATAAAAACGAAAAAGCCCGGAAATGTGCGATTGGTCAAACAAGAATAAAAATCGTTTATAAATTCCATTTTTCCCTTACTAGAAATTTACAACATTTAATGTCAGCTCACTGCCGGCAAGCTTTTTGTAAAAGCTAATACTTGTTATCCATATTTGTCATCCAAGCAGGAGGACCAAACAGGAAGCCCATCCCATCTTCTGTCTCAGTGTTACCCATCGTTTCGCTGCTTGGTCAAGGAATGACTAAAAGTATTAGTAATAATACGGAAGTGTTCCAACTCTATACCTTCTTGAAGGAAATTTCAATCGAATTTTACTGTGAAGCATCACTTGACTTACGTTGATGAAAACACGAATAAATAAAAAGCTCATTTGGAGGAAAAAAAACATAAATGCAATAATTGCTTTGATTAAATTATATATTTTCAGAGCCTATATCCTTGTCTAAACTGATACTTTTACAATCATGGACTCATTAGTAATCAATACATACATTGCGACAAAAGCTGAATATATATGCGTGGAAACCACCACAACATTGAGTTTAACGTATTTCGACATCGACATCCCTTTTGTCAGTATATTTGTAAAAACTACAGTGATTTCTTTATTGACAAACAAAGAATCATCAAAATATCATTTTTTACAAGGACATCGGCTATGAAAAGATAAGATTGAATCAAAACAATCGTCACAATACCTGTTTTCTTTCCTCCAAACGAGCGGTATGCCTCCATTTAGTGTTAGTGGTTTCGCCAACTTAAATCACGTGATGCTACACAGTGCTTTATTATGCACCAGACACGTGTTTCCGATATTAAATCCTCATCATTGATACTTCAAGCCAAAGTGATTTTTAGACTCGGCAAAAATTGATATCAGTTGCGCCCTCTGGATATATATGTGCATTTACTTTGCAGAGATTGCGGGGCTCCAAATTTTCCTGTTCAAAACAGCATTGGAGGAATAGTGCCAAGATATTTGTCTTTGACCGTTCTCATACCATCATATTTTTTTTTTTATGTCTGTATGTTGATATTGGTGTTTGAAAATTAACGTCCCTAGCTGTGGTTGTCTGTTCTTATTGTTTCCACACCATTTGTCTGTATGTGGTATGTTAGTGTTTGTACCTCAATGTTTCTTTTTTTTTTGGTCCATTTTTTTATAATTTACTATATTGTTTGTGTATGTTATACTTGTGTTTGAACCCTCATGTCGCTAGTTCTGTTAGTTTGTTGTCAATGTTTTCTTTAAATAAAATATTGTCATAAAAAAGGGATATCGACAGAATAGTAAATCTAGGTTCATCAAGGTGAGTTAAAGAATAACACAGAATCGCAATTATATCTGCTGTCCATGGAAAATCAACGGAAAACAAAGGTTTCAAGCACCATCAATTTTGTAAAATATCCTCAGATCATCCATGAACATTATGTCCATATGCATGAATACGAAAACAATAAAATACTATTTTTATCTTCCCTTGTTGATGAATATTAGTGATTAACTTTTAAGATTACAGATATACTCCAACGAACGATAAATAAATCATAAATGTCCAATGCAAACGATGTCCAAATTGACCAAATTGAATAAACAAACAAATAAAATGTAGTTTTATCAGATTTATCTCAAATATATATGTCTAACTCTTTCAGAAAATGAAAACATACCTATTGCTCTGTTCAAATACTAACAATGCTGTCTTACCTGATATTCCTGGCATCCATTGCCGTATCTTTGGCTTGTATGCCAATACGTGTTCATTATCAGACGTCGTTCTGCAACGCCAAAGTCGGTAAGTTTGGATTCCTGAAATCTGTTTCTTGTTCACGATGCATACATTATATTATGATTCAAGTCTATTATTTTGAATTACGTCATTTTTATAATATTATAGGTAAAAATATGGAGGTGAAACAAAATTTAATATGAACCTATGAAGAGTTAATCAAATTCTAGAGATTTGTGGATCTGGAAGTAATTCCAAAGAACTATCTGATATCAGTTATATGCCTCAGAGAGACATTCAGTTTCAGGCATTAGCTTCAATGTTCGAGGATTCAAATTGATCATGATTATAGCTTTATTTTTTAATTTCCATTCTAGCTGCTGTCATTAATGTAACATCCGTAGTAGCAACTTCCAAGGAACATACGCGTTTTCTCCATTATGAAGGAACATTGATTGAAGTGTTCAAGGTAAGTAAAAGGTTGTTTGTTTGTTGTGTCCTTTCCTATTTGATGATGATATCAAATTTTACTCCTTAATGTTAATTATTTTTATGTCTATATCTTATTTGTACAGACATCAAAAACGAATCTTTTAATTCTTATTATATATTCGATCGCATTTCCTGCTGTGACTTCATAACGAAAATAACGGCTGTTAACATACTGAGTCCCCGAGGGCACATGTAACCAAGTTCGATCAATTTCGATATTGCTGTGATCAAAATTTCTTGAAATTTCTAAAACGTGGGTCCTGAAGCACCATATCCCAATCATCCTGTTACGTCTTTTGGTACATTTTTGGACATAATGACTTTCACACTCTTTGGTCATATTACATTGTATAGATTAAGGACGAGGTTTAATTACCCGAAACGTGCATGTCTGGTCCATGCTGCAAATTAATCTGTTCTTAAATGATGGTATTGAATTTAAAGACGTTTAATATCTGCATGACAAAAATGATAATGATAACGTTAATGTTAATGTTAATGAAGGTCCTTCAGTGAATGAAAGTCAATATAAAACCGAAAATTAGATTCAAAATATCATTATAAATGGGCATAAAAGATCATGTTAAATACAAAAACAAACAAACCAACTAAATATTCTGCATAGCTTTTATAATCTCAATTAGAGATGAGAACAGGTGCCCGGGAGGGTAAGCATCTCCTGTTTGCTAACAACAACCGTCACATCAGCTATTCAGATACTGATTCAAACTGGTGAACCTAAAATATTTTTCAACATGTTAAAAAAATTATTGTATCGTCCTAAAAAAAGTTCGAAGTCCATCTTCTCGTTAGTAAGGCCATTTGTATTTTTATATTAAAGACATGTCATATTTGTTTTTATTTTTTTCCGCATAACTTACCATGACAGGGGCTGAACCTGACTGTTGGATCAGGGATATTACTAAGAAGTGTAGGGAGATTCTTCTCTTGCAGACCCACAAATCTTCAACCTGGAACCGCATACGTGATACTAGGTTAGTATATTGTTGTAATTGATATATTTATAACTTATATATTAACATTACTAGGAGATTCCCCATGTTTAAAGCACCCATTAGGCAACTAGATAGTAGATATTGTGACGTCACGTTAAAGTTGCAACGTTAAAATGCATTTGACGCTGTTACAGGCAAATGTGCGATGTGTATGTAAAAATGACCGATAGTTAGAATAGATGTAAATATAAATGATGACTGTCTTACATTTGGTGTGCATGGGTGTATGTATAATTATAGCTCAACACGCGTTAATTTTCGAGAATCGCACGGAATTTGCACGCAAGCAGCTAGAATTATACACCCATGAACACTAAAAGTAAGACAGTCATTTCTTAATTATTCTTGGAGATTCAACGTGACAATTTTCATAATTCATCGCCTTTATTTCAATACGGAAGTGTTTTAATTCTTTAATTTCTTGAAGAATTAATATTTCAAACCTATGTTTATGCACCAGACACGTGTTTCGGAGGGTGAATCCTCATCAGTGGTACTTATCAAATGCCGAAGTGATTTCCGATGCAACTGAATGTATTTCAGTAGCGCACTCTGTTTTTGTTTTTGGTTTTTTTTTTTTTTTTGGTTTTTTTTTTAATTTAAATTTGTGTATAATTTATTATGCACGACTCCAAATTATGTTTCAAGTTACACGTTTAACAGATCATCATTAGACATCATTACAGGATACCGCGTTTTACCACTAAAATCAAAGGACATCATTTGTCAGAATTTTTGTCGGATTTTGTGGACGGGTTAAATGATTGTCATCTTTTCATGAGATGTCCCATTTCTTTCAGTGCTATCTTTACTGCGTTGTGTGTGTATGGTTTTTTTGTGTGTGTTCTCTTTTGCATGATTGATTGGTATAATGGTTTTCGTTGTGTTCGCGGTAGTCATTCAACGTCTTTTTGCACATTCTAACCTTATTCTAGGGTCTATTCAAGAAGAAGGTATTATCGAAGTAACCCTTTACAATGGTGCAGTGATCATAACAGATAAAGATGAAGAAAATGCAGTCAGGACGCGTATATATTCATATGATTGCCGATGTAAGGTAATTATTCAAATATCTTTACTTCGACTATAGAAAGAATAGGCAAAAGAGGAGGATAGTGGAAGAGAAAAAAAACTTCTGTCCGAGAATCAATTACTACGCAATATTGTTCAATTTGTGAATCACCGTGGCGTATCACGTGATGTGCATATAATCTCTTACATGGGATTCCCTTCGATTAAACAAGGTAAATTTTACGCCTATCATATGTGCATCATTGTTATAAATATGATAGTAATCTTTTCTGGTCAAGAATAAAGGAATATTTAGAGAACACTTAAACAGAAACAATTCTATTTTGTTTACATGTTATGATATGGTGCACGTAAATAAACAAAACTTTCTGTTCAAGTGTTCTTTGGACATACCTTGACCAGAATAGATAACCATCATATAATTTATAACGATGATCGTATGATAGGCCTAAAATTAATTCATATAATGTAGATTTGGACAGCATATACCTTTTTAACCGAAGGGGATTCCATTTTCATATCACGTGATACGCTATAGTGGTGAATGCTACATGCTAAAAAAGCATCGTGTTTATACTTGCGAGCCTCAATTTCTCTGCAGCATTTTAATTAATATATAAAACGAAGGAAAATCTTCTTCTAGTGAAGTTATATGTTGTCACATTATGTGTGATTTACAATTTTGCACAAAAAAGAAACTAAATGCAGATTGAGATATGCAAAAAATGTATTAATCCAACGGTTTGCATAGATCAATTGTATACCTGGAAGGAGTAAGAACGTCCTACATGCTTACATGTATAACATAAAAATATATACCATGTAAAAATCGAAACAAGTAAGTAAATATAATGTTCATCAAATATCTGATAGAAACAATTTTCAATTTACTTCCATGTAGGTCCAAAATGTTATTCCATGGCTGCCTAGTAGATTCCTAACGCCGCAACCAAATGAATGCAGTGTACCTTCAGTTTATGGTTGTGTTTGGAAAGAAGGTGTATGTGTTTACGTGAATGGTGGATGTTCATACCAACATAGCTGCTATGCTTAGCCTGTATAGAAATGTATGATTTAAGTGGACAAACCAACTGATACTGAATTTGCTAAATTTTATCATGCACAATTATTATAAATATTGCTTTCAGTCTTGTCAGCATAAATGTTTTCGTTAAGTAAAATCACTCGCAGTATCATACAGTCAATAGATGTTAAATTTACTTATTGTCAAATGTTAAACGTCTTCAAATTAAAAAGCATCATTTAAGAACATATGGTATACACTAAATTCAAAAAGTAGATTAGAACGATTACATGTCGAAGCTGCTCGTATTGTTAACGGAGCAACAAAATTAGCAAACAATTCATCGTTTTTAAATGAAGCGGGTTGGGAAATTCTAAAGACATGTTGATCAAATCACAAACTTATCAAATTCCATAGTATGTACCACTGATCTACTCCATTATATCTCACTGACCTTGTTCCCCGACAGACTTACGACGTAAATGGACATGACACACAAAAAAAAACATAACTTGTATCCAATACACTGTAGAACTCAAAAATATCAAACTTCGTTCTCACTCTCCACGGTCTCCTCCTGGAACAATATACCCCTCGAAATACGTAATAATCCATTAGTTAGTCACGTTAAACACTTTCTTAACGACTCCAATTATCATGCACCTTCTTACTTCTTCTTCTCCGGCTCTCGACGGTCAAATCTATCATAGTCAACGGAACGGAAAGTAGTTCCCTTCAAGTCCCACTCTTTACGCGAAATATTGTCAACAACGCGACATGTGCTTGTGGAGCACTGGAAACTACAAAAGTGTCCACTTTTTAATTCCATTCGCATATCAACAATTGAAACATTGCCACGTAAAACTCTAGAACTTCTTTTGTATGGTGATGCCATGTCACCGAACCATTTTAACTCCCATATTTTTTCCACAGTTCAAGATTTTCTTGTAAAAAGCAAACGATTGGAATCACCACTTAAATATTCACAGTCTTAGATAAGGATGCATCTCTCATCCTCTCTCTACCCTCTTTTCTCACTATTTATCGCATTGTTAGAATAAAAAACAGCACTTTTATTGTCACTATCTAATTACCTCTTACTTCCTCATTATATATGCCCCCCCCCCCCCCACGGGAAGGAGACATATTGGTTTTGCCCTCGTCGACCGTCTGTCCGTCTGTCTGTATGTCCGTCTGTTACACGTCGTGTCCGGGCTATATCTCATGAACCGTTTGCCCGGTCGTTTTCATATTTAAGTATGTTGTTCCTTGTGACCCGAAGATTTCACGTCACCTTGAACCAAGGTAAAGGTCACTTTGTGCATTTTTAATGAAATTATGCATACCTTTCTATTGCTATATCTCTTGAACCGTTTATCGGATCACTTTCATGTTTTAGTATGTTTTTGTTTATGACTTAAAAGTTTCATATCACCTTGGTCAAAGGTCATGTGACCAAGGTCAATGTCACTTAGTACGTTTTAATGAAATTTTACATTCTTGTCAGGGCTATAATATCTCTTGAACCGTTTACTAGATCACTTTCATATTTTAGTATGTCGTTGCTTATGACCCAAAGGTTTCACTTCATCTTGACCCAAGGTCATGTGACCAAGGTCAAGGTCACTTAGTACATTTTTAATGAAATCGTTCATGCTATCATGTCTAGGCTTTCTCTTTTGAATGTTTACATGATCACTTTGATACATGTATTTTAGTATGATGACGATGTTGATGACCCTTAGTTTTCACACTGGTCACCTTGATCCAAGGTCATATGATATTACATTTTTAAATAAAATAGTACATGTTATTATGTCTGGGCTATATCTTTTGAATCGTATACTGGATCATTTTGATATTTTAGTATGTTGTTGTTCATGATCGAGAGTTTCTTACCACTTTGACCCAAGGTCACGTGTTCAAGATCATTTAGTTATATTTAATGAAACTGTACATACTAATTCTGCTTGGGCTATATCTCATGAACCGTTTTTACAATTGTTTTTATATTTCAGTATGTTGTTTCTCAGGACTATAAGAATGTTTCTTATCACATTGTCCCAAGGTCACATGACCAAGGTCACTTGTCACTTGTCCAGGCTGAAATTGTATATGCTCATCATTTTGAATTGTGTATCCAATCACTAATTCAGTTTGTTGTTGCTCATAATCCATAGGTTTCAGATAACCTATATCCAAGGTCATGTGACCAAGGTCACCCAGTATGCTTATAATGAAATTGTATATGTTAATCATGTTCAGGCTATACCTCTTAAAAACAATATAATTAATCACTTTTACATTTTAGTATGATGTTGCCCATGACTCAAAGGTTTGAATTTCACATAATCTTGGCCCAAGGTCAAAGTAACTTTTTTCTGAAAAACATTTTTTTATATTTCACCTTTACACTTACTGCCTTCTTTTTCCTCACCATCACTAACGATACACTCCTTTTCTCGTGCATGGAATATACATCGGAATTTGAGCTCAAAAGAAATGGATTTAATATACTTATAGTATATTTACTTGTACCCAAATTCTATTAATATGTCTAATTGAATATTGAGTTGTAATTTTCTTTGAGTAAATACAGTTTAAACTAAAAGATTCACCGGTGAGACTACGTTGTAACAACCTTACTGACACATACAGAGAATGGAGCAGGTAAAACACAACATAATAATGATAATACTGGTCTAACAAAAAGAAGATACACGAAAACAAGAGACCAATTTAATCAAAATGACATTGTCACCCTCTGTCAAATTCCAAAATTCTCAGTTGACGAATGGAGAACATCGGAATTTGTTAATACGATTCAGATCGCTGCGCTAAGGAAATATTATTAGCTGAGATTAGGATGGCTAGGATGAGTTTTGCGTGGTCTCTTTGATTTCTTTCACTTCTCACCATAAAGATACATTTCCTGAAAATGAAATAATGTTACAAAATTTTAAAATGCAAAATCTGGGTTTATTTTTCATATGGTAGTTTACGTTCTCATTTGTATAAATTCATTTTCAGGCGAATCTAAGTAAACGCATACATTCTTAGCGATAGGCGTTAGAAAACATCATTTTTAAATTTGGGTGCGCAGCTCTAATTCATTCCACTGGTGCCACCTACAATGTATTGAGTTTTTACAATAGAGGTATATGGAGATTCAATTCGACAATATTATATTATATTTTCAAATAAACCTTTTAATGGCTCCTTTTTTCTTCAATCCAAACCCTTCGGTATAAATTTTACGTTTTAAACAAAATTTATTTTCACGGACACTGCATCTTTAAATAAACATAAATTCCTTGTTAAAAGTAATCGATATTACTAATATTAGGCTAATAGAAAAATTGCCGTCTATAGATGCTGTACGATAGGGATTCCAGGTTGATTTTCGGGTTGTCAGATAAAAATCTGATACTGTATCTGGACAATATATGCGATATTAGATTTGCAAGAAAGAATGAGAAACTGGTGCAGAATTAGGAAACAAGAAAGACCGATACTTTTAATATTCCCCTTTGTTGATCCCTCCCATCACCAATCGAACTTTTCCCCTATACTATGGAGGGGAATTAGGGTCACAATGCCATTTGACTTGCTTGCATGCTTCATGCTTTGTTGCTTGATTCAATGTTTGATTATTCCATGTTCATTTGTCTTGCTTTCATTTCGAATTGACTTTATTGCATTTGTCTTTCTTCTTTATGCAATGTTGCTTCCGTGTATTTTACATTTGTCCTTCGTCAATGCATAATTGTCGTTCTACCATGCGTTATGACATCTTTCAATGTGCCATCTTTCTTTCGTCCTAATGCCATTTTTGATACCAGGTGGCGCCCCGTTTGTGTCCGTTCCTTGAAATTAACTTTGAGACGTCCCCCGTTGCAGTACTTGGAAAAATGAGTTATAAATAGCGGAAAAAAGCAAAAGCCGATTGAAATATTTGAACAACAACAAAAAAAGAAATCATTAAATATTTGGACCTTTTCTTTTTGTTTGTTTGGTTTTTTTTTTATTCATACAGTAATAGCCATTTGGAGATTTCAAAGTTCTAGAAAGCTTTACATATAATTGGCTTCGTGGCTCAGCGGTAAGCGTCCCGGTGTTATAGAGTAGACTTTCCCCCCGGGTAGATCTTCCCCCCGGAAAATTGGCTCTAGAGTAGAATTTCCCCCCTGGGGGGGGGGAATCCTGCTCTAGAGCAAGCTTTCCCCCTTCAGGTTTTTGGGGTAGAGTTTAAGGGGGAAAGTCTACTCTAGAGTAAAATTTCCCCACAAGTATTCCGAATCTTTTAATTCGTAACTGGTTCTTAAAGGGGGGAAGATCTACGCGCGAAATCATCGTAAAAAGTGTTATGTAACGTGTTACATATTGTGTAGAATATGAAATGGCTTTATGTAACCGCATAACGGGTGTATCATGTGATAAATGTCAATTTGGCATCCATAATTAAGAAATTATTTGCCAGACACGATTCGAACAGACGGGCGGACAGAGGGACAAATAAGGCAATTCCTATATAACCAAAACTTTGTTTGCGGGGGTAATTTATAAATATAGTCTCAATCAGAGTTATCATCTTCTGTAAAGACTGTTAGTTTGCGAAAGGAGCCCTTCTCAAAAGAACGTCAAGAAAACGTTAAATAGAAGGGGGAAATTCTACTCTGGGGGGAAAGTATACTCTACAACTAGTTGTAGAGCAGAATTTCCCCCCGGAAAAATGGCTTTATAACAGATCTTCCCCCGGGAAATTCTACTCTAGAGTAGACTTTCCCCCCGGGGGAAAGTCTACTCTGGAGTAGGCTTTCCGGGGGAAGATCTACTCTAGAGCCAATTTTCCGGGAGGAAGATCTACCCCGGGGGAAAGTCTGCTCTATAACACCGGACTACAATTGCATTTTGTTTTTCCGCATGGGTTCGAATCCCATCGGCTACATATTTTTTTCTGAACTGTGAGTGGGAAAGTATATAGAAGTCAGGTTTTTTCTGAGATATCGTGGGAAAGGCGGTATTTCATATCGAAAAATTCTAGATTAATTGAAATTGTCGCGCGTCCTACACTGATCGAACCTAGAGATCAACATCCCCTGCCCCATTGATTCAGTCAATAATGCAGTTTCTAGTCTCCTTTCATAATTTTGACCTTAAAAATTTACCCTTTGACATTTCTGTTTGCCAAAATTACTCCAAGATGTTGTCAAGGACAAGCGGAGCGAAGGAGAAGGGGGGGGGGGGGGGGGGGGGGGGGCTCGCCAGTTCTTTATACTAGACTTTCTGAATAATTTAGCTATTCTGATCCATCCTTTATACATATTACTTTATCAATGTACATGAAGACATTTAACTCAATCTAGATAGAATATTATCACATGTAATGATAGAGGATATAGTAAGTATTTTCTAATAGGTCAATATTTTGCTAAAATGATTCCTGGCTCGCTACCGATCGTCAGACATTTATTCATGTACTTAAATTTAGAATTGCACCAGAAATGTTAAAATTTGTGCATACAGAACATGAAACCCTCATAATTTTTTTTAAATCTCTTCCCCTCCCCCCCCCCCCCCTCCTTTTTTCATTTATTTATTTATTTATTTTTATTTTTATTTTTTTTTTTTGCTTGTTAGAAATTTTGGGATGTTGTGCCCCTTCACTTTTTCAGGCAGAGCTACGCCGTTGGTCCAGGACTTCACCTGCTCAGGAACATGACACAAAAACAGTTCAGCGTCATTCACAGCCTTTTTCAACAATGGCCAAAATTTAGACCTTTATTGTGTCCCTATACTCCGTGTTAGGAGCGCAAGGAAGGTATAATTTTTATTATATTGCACTATGGCAAACTTGTCAGATTCTTCTTGTTCATAGGCGGATCCAGCGCCCCCTTTGCCGGGGGTCAAGGGGCGAATTTTGCCGATTTTATTGATGTACCTGTTTTTGCCGGGAAAATATTCGGTCTGTGCAGGAGCATCCCTAAATCCGCCACTGTTGTTCGACCCAAGATCAAGGTTAAGATTGAAATCCAAGCGTTTGATTCTTGCAAGGATTGACCTTGAACATTGACCTTCATAAGTCAATACTTCAATGTCAATTATTATAGAAGTTGTATCTTTTTATGCAAGAATCACCCGATTTATGGTACAGAAACGACATTGACGGGCATATAAAAGGCAAGTAATTAAAATTATGACTTTTCATAGATGACTTGCAAGCGACGATAGTGAGCCAACGAAGCGTTTGCAACGTTTTGTAATAAGAATGATTTTTTATTTCAACTGAATAATGATAATGTACAGTTGCCCGCCATGTTTTTTTTTTTCCAAAACAATGACCCCCCAAAGAAAAACTGAAAAAAAAATTGCATAAAAACATTTTATTTTTATAAGTACCCCCAGTTTTTCTCTACATCCTCTACTTAGCAAATTGACAACATGGACAAGTTACATTATACTTAAAATTGACAAAAGGAAAAAAAAATGTATCCTCGTCCGGGATTCGAACCCACTCGGAAAGGTGCAAAATAATATGAAGTGGCACGTGTGATAACCATTACGCCACAGAGGTTCTTCAAATTTCACGTGCATTTTACAGTAACTGTAAAAACTTACAAAAAACTTATGCATACAAAATCAAATATTTACTAATTACTTCAAAATGTTTTTCAAATATTCATACAGCCAATCTACTATTGTCTTCTCGTGCGAAAATATAATTACTTTTCGAACGATACTGTAGTAGAATTTAAAAGAAATTTCTAACGACAGGGGATGTTTCAAAGTTCATTTCAAGGAACGGGTACATGCGGTCGCGCGAAGCGCCATCTGGTATCAAAATTGAAGTTAGCATTGACGAAGCAATAATAGCATTAAGACGAAAGGATAATGGCAGAAAGAAGGATGTCATAACGCATGGTATAATGACAGTTATGCATTGACGAAGGACAAATGTAAAACACAGGGAAGCAAAATTGCACAAAGAAGAAAGATAAAGTCAATTTGAAATGAAAGCAAGACAAATGAACATGGAATAATCAAACATTGAATGAAGCAACAAAGCATGAGGCATGTAAGCAAGACAAATAGCATTGTGACCCTAATCCCCCTCCATACTATACATGTAAGTGGTATTTGGTTTAACGTCATTTTGTTTCGATTGAGAACGCTTAGATAATATTTTCGTCAAGGTATGCAGGGTTTAATGCTAAAACATTTCTAAAACCTATGCAACCACTAGTAACTCCCTCTCTCTCTGCTAGACTATGCTCGTTTCGATTGAGAAACAATTTTCGGTTTGTGTATGTTGTGTGAACACAATCCATCTTGCACTTAAGGATATAGGCCGTATCAATATACCTCGCAGGGATTCAAGACGGAAGAAGTTCCAGATGAACACAATCCGGATAACCACACCATTTACAGATGACCATCGAAGGTCGGTTATGATTACATCTAATAGATGTGTTTGTTTTCATGAAAGAAAGAAGAAGATGTCCAACAACACACGGTTGCAACACCCACTGCAAATCGCCAAAAACACCCCTTACATGTACAAAAAACACAGAGTAGACATGCTCAGCGAGAGACACAAAAGGGACATAGAACACGTTTCATGGCGTTTTGTTCGAAGGTCCTTTTTGGTGTGAATGCAGTTTCCCTTTCTCTCCGATTGTCTGTTTGTGTAGTTGATTTGAGAGGTATCCGTTGTCTTGCTAGAGATGTTTATCCTTATATCTAAGGATGATTTTCAGGAAATTATTCCATGTCCTATTTGTTTGGGAATCCAATGCACGGTGTCCTGCTGATGTTTCGTGTATTTCGTCAACTCTTTTCAGACAAATTTTAGTCCTGTTTTCAATTCGAAGATAAAATAAATGAATGTTCTTTAATTACTTGTTTTGTCGACAATTGATTGTCGTTTCATGATTTACAACCATATATTGAAGATAAGACAACTGATGATATAACAAAAACGTAATATTATAGGACAAATAGAAGTACAATTTTTTCCGATACTTGGCATCAATCATTTAAAAATGAATCTTATATTTTTTCTGTTGATGCAGGTATCACCCGAAAAATTGGACAGAAAACTGCATCAATGCGCGGAGCGTTTGACTTGTATATTTCCTCCATCATATCCCGTAGAGAGATAAATCTCAAGAATCTGAAAGCTCTAGATCTCTATAATGACACGTACAGAGCAAACGTCTCTAGGTCGGGGAAGGGTCTACAGACAGAAAAGTATCTAGGGTGGTGACGCTTCCGTAGAGAGAAATGTTTTTAGGGTGTTTGACTTGTATATCTCTTTTATCAGATCCCGTAGAGAGATAAATCTTAAGATTCTTGAAGCTCTAGATGTCCTCTATAAGAAAATTTACAGAGCAAGTGCCTCTAGGCTGGAGAAGCGTCCGTAGAGAGAAAAGTCTCTAGGGTGGTGACGCTTCCGTAGAGAGAAATGTTTCTAGGGTGTTTGACTTGTATATCTCCTCTATCAGATCCCGTAGAGAGATAAATCTCAAGAATCTGGAAGCTCTACAGCCCCGACAGGTCGAAAGTTTAACGCCGAGATGACGAAATTTTGAAAGCTAAATTCGAAAGTTTCGTTAACTATTCGTCAGCAATTTTTTGAAAGCTACTGAGATGACGAAATTTTGAAAGCTCTAAAAAGCTTTCGAAAAATCGCTGACGAAAATTTCGTTAACTAATCTTAGTTAATGAAAAATTTGAAAGCTATAAGCTTTCAAATTTTCGTCATCTCGGAGCTTCCAAAATATTTGAAAGCAATCGCTGACGAAATTTTGAAAGCAATCGCTGACGAAAGTTTTGAAAGCTATCGCTGACGAAAATTTTGAAAGCTATCGCTGACGAAAATTTTGAAAGCTTTTTGAACGCTCGCGTGCCATATTGTTTTTGCAATGGCTGCAGCACGCCCCGGGCGAATTCTTCTGCACGGTTTAGAGGATGAAAGAAGCCGTCTCTTTATCGGTGTGGCACTTTAAAAATTCACCGTTTGTGAAATATCTTTCAATGCTTCCGACAGTCACAGTGAAGCCAGGGTTTCACTGGATATAAATTCCCCTCATTTAGTCAGAATTTGGCCGGTCAGATGTAACTTTTCTGGTATATATATACATTTAGATTTAAGATGAAATGGAAGTTGTTCATATATACACTTAAAGATGGAATACCTTTACAGTTAATACAAATACGGGTAAATTCAGGTAACTAATTAGTGCAAAGCATACCCTTTTGATTGCCCCATTCACCCCCGATTAAATATATCTATCCCCGACGCAGTTCGAGATAGATTCTGTTATTTCGGGCCGACAACATTGCGTGGCTTTTTTGATTTATTCCCCTTTGCACGTAAGTAAAATATGAGCTATCTACCTGACCTAAACGCACTAGGCGACCTCTTACAAGAGGGCACGCCCACTACGTCACCAATCTTGACGTCATATGATTTTCGCGCCACACTTTTCAGGTTCGTCTGCAAGGTAAGGTAACGAATTTATTTGCTCGTGAATTGTTTCAGTTTTTAGTCTGTAATCTTCACCAAATTATTAGTTATTCAATCAAAATGTTATACCCTCCCACCCTCCCGTTGTCACAATTACTTTTAAGATATAAGAATTTTCAAGTTGGGACCTGGTTCTGCTGTTTGTTTTAATTTATATTGCAGGTTATGTCAAGATCTTGACTTTAAGCAGTCCTCTACTGCTGTGAAGATATGACAACGGACTTTCCCTGGTGCGGCTGATGGTCACCCCGTACATCTACGCAACCCCGGTTCCTCATGCTGTTCCTGCTTTCTCGACCTGTTCTCGGATCCGATCCTCCTTTATTCCCGGACAAGATATTCCTGTATTCTCGGACATGCTGATTCTGTTCCATCTAGACTTCTAGTCGTCCCTACTATTAACACTACACCAATGCTGCTGGCCTACGAAATTGGTACTCCCGACATTCCTGTATGTTATTACTTATACTAGACTGTCCGATCCAAGCCGAACTTCGCTGTGATTTCCAAGATATAGGCAGCTTTTTGCACTTGCGCTATAAGGCACATTACTGGCTAACGTGAACTATAATGCCAATGCGCTTTGGCGCGGTTGCGCTTTGGCGCGGTTTTCCGGTCAATCGCATTGCGCCATCTATAAATAGGGGACTTACGCCTTATGCCCGTATTTACAATTTCGGCATCTGGCATTTAACGATTTAAACTCTGAACAAATTTACATTGGCCGCGGTTTTTCCGGGCTGATTTGAAATGTCTGCATTTGTCAGCATTTGAAACGTCTGCATTTGTCTGATTTGAAACGTCTGCATTTGTCAGCATTTGAAAACGTCTGCATTTGTCTGTATTTGAAATTTGTCATTAATTGTCAGCCGCGCCCAAAATAAGCCACAAGAAATAAATTAACAAAAAAATATTCATTTGTTCGTCTGCATTTGCCTGCATTATAATGTATTACCAATATTTATGGTATATCATTCATGTTCGGAGAAATCGAAAAGTTCGATCGAACCCACATTGTTGTTGTTGTAGATATAACTGATGATGATGATGGTGATGATGATGATGATGATAATGATGATGTCGATAATGATAATGATGATGTCGATAATGACGATGATAATGATTATGATGATGATGTCAGATGATGATGATGATGATGATGATGATGATGATGATGATGATGATGATGATGATGATGAAATTCATCATTTATTGATCTTTGTGATCTTATCAAGAGGTCCCGAAATAACATAATGTTATTTTAACCAGGTAGATGTATTGGGGACACACCGATCTAAGAAACACGGAATCTTCAAATAAACTTATGAAAATAAACAAGATACAATACGTAATTTAATCCAGGAATATATATTTTCATAATTTAATCTGAATAAACATCATAATAAATACTATTTCATCAAGCAAATTATGAAGATGATTGCTTTGATTTCGGCCATCTTGGTTTTCTCGATACAAAATAGCTTACGAGAAAAGCTTTCAAAAATTTTGAAAGCTAGTTAACGAAATTTTCGTCAGCGATTAGCTTTCAAAAATTTTGAAAGCTATAGCTGACGAAATTTCCTTAACTATAGATTTCTATTTTTTTGAAAGCTAATCGCAGACGAAATTTCGTTAACTATAGCTTTCAAAATTTTTGAAAGCCATCGCTGACGAAATTTTGAAAGCAATCGCTGACGAAAATTTTGAAAGCAATCGCTGACGAAAGTTTTGAAAGCTATCGCTGACGAAAATTTTGAAAGCTATCGCTGACGAAAATTTTGAAAGCTTTTTGAACGCTCGGGTGCCATATTGTTTTTGCAATGGCTGCAGCACGCCCCGGGCGAATTCCTCTGCACAGTTTAGAGGATGGAAGAAGCCGTCTCTTTATCGGTGTTGCACTTTAAAAATTCACCGTTTGTGAAATAACTTTCAATGCTTCCGACAGTCACAGTGAAGCCAGGGTTTCACTGGATATAAATTCCGCTCATTTAGTCAGAATTTGGCCGGTCAGATGTAAATTTTCTGGTATATATATATACATTTAGATTTAAGATGAAATGGAAGTTGTTTATATTATACACTTAAAGATGGAATACCTTTACAGTTAATACAAATACAGGTAAATTCAGGTAACTTATTAGTGCAAAGCATACCCTTTTGATTGCCCCATTCACCCCCGATTAACATAATGTTATTTTAACCAGGTAGATGTATTGGGGACACACCGATCTGAGAAACACGGAATCTTCAAATAAACTTGTAAAAATAAACAAGATACAATATGTAATTTAATCCAGGAATATATATTTTCATAATTTAGTCTGAATAAACATCATAATAAACACTATTTCATCAAGCAAATTATGAAGATGATTGCTTTGATTTCGGCCATCTTGGTTTTCTCGATACAAAATAGCTTACAAGAAAAGCTTTCAAAAATTTTGAAAGCTAGTTAACGAAATTTTCGTCAGCGATTAGCTTTCAAAAATTTTGAAAGCTATAGTTAACGAAATTTTCGTCAGCGATTAGCTTTCAAAAATTTTGAAAACTAGGGAATCGCTGACGAAAATTAGTTAACGAAAAATCGCTGATGAAATTTCGTCATTTCTTGAGTATTCAAAATTTTGAAAACAATCGCTGACGAAATTTTGAAAGCGAAGCTTTAAAAAAGCTTTCAATTCGTTTACAAATTCATGAGATTTATCTCTCTACGGGATCTAATGGAGGAGATATACAAGTCAAACAACCTAGAAACATTTCTCTACCGAAGCGTCACCACCCTAGAGACTTTTCTCTCTACGGACGCTGCCCCAGCCTAGACACGCTTGCTCTGTACTTTCTCTTCAAGAAGAGATCTAAAGCTTCAAGATTCTTGAGATTTATCCTCTACGGGATCTGATGGAGAAGATATAGAAGTCCAAAACCCTAGAAACATTTCTTTCCACGGAAACGTAACCACCCTAGAGACTTTTCTCTCTACGGATGCTTCCCCAGCCTAGATACGCTTGAGAGAACATACAGAGCAAGCGTCTCTAGGTAGGGGAAGCGTACATAGAGAGTAAAGTCTCTATGGTAGTGAAGCTTCCGTGGAGAAAATGTTTTTTAGGGGTTTGACTTGTATATTTCCTCCATCAGATCCCGTAGAGAAATAAAATTCAAGAATCTTGAAGCTCTAGATCTCTTCTTTAAGAAAAAGTACAGAGCAAGCGTCTCTAGGCTGGGGAAGCGTACATAGAGAAAAAAGTCTCTAGGGTGGTAACTCTTCCGTTGAAAGAAATGTTTCTAGGGTGTTTGACTTGTATATTTCCTCGATCAGATCCCGTAGAGAGATAAATCTGATGAATTTTGAAGCTCTAGATTTCTTCTATGAGAGAACATACAGAGCAAGCGTCTCTAGGCTGGGGAAGCGTCCGTAGGAAGAAAAGTCTTTAGGGTGTTGACTGCTTCCGTAGCGAGAAATGTTTCTAGGGTGTTTGACTTGTATATCTCCTCCATCAGATCCCGTAGAGAGATAAATCTCAAGAATCTTGAAGCTATAGATCTCCTTTATAATAAAACGCACAGAGCAAGCGTTTCTAGGCTGAGGAAGCGTCCGTAGAGAGAAAAGTATCTAGGGTGGTGACGCTTCCGTAGAGAGAAATATTTCTGAGGTGTTGGACTTGTATATATCCTCCATCAGATCCCGTAGAGAGATAAATCTCAAGAATCTTGAAGCTCTAGATCTCCTCGATAACAAAACGTACAGAGCAAGCGTCTCTAGGCTGGGGAAGCGTCCGTAGAGAGAAAAGTCTCTAGGGTGGTGACGCTTCCGTAGAGAAATGTTTCTAGGTTGTTTGACTTGTATATCTCCTCCATTAGATCCCGTAGAGAGATAAATCTCATGAATCTTTACGCTTTAGATCTCCTCTATAAGAGAACGTAACGAGCAAGTGTCTCTAGGCTGGGGAAGCGTCCGTAGAGAAAAAAGTCTCTAGGGTAGTGACGCTTACGTAGAGAGAAATGTTTCTAGGGTGTTGGACTTGTATATCCCCTCCATCAGATCCCGTAGAGAGATATCTAGATCTCCTCTATAACAAAACGTACAGAGCAAGCGTCTCTAGGCTTGGGAAGCGTCCGTAGAGACAAAAGTATCTAGGGTGGTGACGCTTCTGTAGAGAGAAATGTTTCTGGGGTGTTTGACTTGTGTATCTCCTTCATCAGATCCCGTAGAGAAATAAATCTCAAGAATCTTGAAGCTCTAGATCTCTTCTATGAGACAACGTACAGAGCAAGCGTCTCTAGGCTGGGGAAGCGTCCGTAGATAGAAAAGTCTCTAGGGTAGTGACGCTTCCGTGGAGAGAAATGTTTTTAGGTTCTTTGACCTGTATATCTCCTACATCAGATCCCGTAGAGAGATAAATCTCAAGATACTTGAAGCTCTAGATATCTTCTATAAGAGAAGGTACAGAGCAAACGTCTCTAGGCTGGGGAAGCGTCCGTAGAGAGAAAAGTCTCTAGGGTGGTGACGCTTCCAAAGAGAGAAATGTTTCTGGGGTGTTTGACTTGTAAATTTTCTCCATTAGATCCCGTAGAGAGATAAATATCATGAATCTTGAAGCTCTAGATCTCTTCTATGAGAGAACATACAGAGCAAGCGTCTCTAGGCTGGGGAAGCGTCCGTAGGAAGAAAAGTCTTGACTGAAAAAGGCTATAATAGAAAAGTTCCTACGGTTATCATGCGATTCGTTTTTCGGATTTTGAAATATCGGCGATTGAAACTGTTATTTCGTCGTGATATGCTTACAAATTTTCTGATGCATTGCGAGTCAATAACACTTCCGGTATCATTGATATACCGGGTAAGGATTTTTGTGTTGCAACATTTCCTGCGAATGCGATATTTAATTTTTTCCTGTGCTATGCCATTTTTCTTGAAAAGTTAGTCTATAAAAAGATATTTGGTTAATGGAAGCTCATTTTACGCACCACTAACGAGAGTTATGAGCAAGCATCCATTTTATGGAAAATTCGTTAAGTTTCATTTGCTTATTATCGCTTTTGTAATTAATGCATTCCGTTTCATTTATGTTTTTCTTATCAAATTTGGTACAAACAATTCTTTAAAAGTGGTTTGATTGTAATTTTCCGATAAAATACGCGAAATTCATGAAAAGCGTTCAAAATTCAAATTTCGTCACGGTCTGTTTCCGTTGAAAGAAATTTCATTTTTCTTGATTTTAAAGTAAAGAGTGAAATGTTGTATATCAAATCAAATTATCGTTAAAATAATTTAAATTCCACATTAACGAAAATCCATACCCGTAGAATGGAAAGTTAGAAATTTTGACAAGTATATATCTCCTCCATTAGATCCCGTAGAGAGATAAATCTCATGAATCTTTACGCTTTAGATCTCCTCTATAAGAGAACGTAACGAGCAAGTGTCTCTAGGCTGGGGAAGCGTCCGTAGAGAAAAAAGTCTCTAGGGTAGTGACGCTTACGTAGAGAGAAATGTTTCTAGGGTGTTAGACTTGTATATCCCCTCCATCAGATCCCGTAGAGAGATATCTAGATCTCCTCTATAACAAAACGTACAGAGCAAGCGTCTCTAGGCTTGGGAAGCGTCCGTAAAGAAAAAAATATCTAGGGTGGTGACGCTTCTGTAGAGAGAAATGTTTCTGGGGTGTTTGACTTGTGTATCTCCTTCATCAGATCCCGTAGAGAGATAAATCTCAAGAATCTTGAAGCTCTAGATCTCTTCTATGAGACAACGTACAGAGCAAGCGTCTCTAGGCTGGGGAAGCGTCCGTAGATAGAAAAGTCTCTAGGGTAGTGACGCTTCCGTGGAGAGAAATGTTTTTAGGTTCTTTGACCTGTATATCTCCTACATCAGATCCCGTAGAGAGATAAATCTCAAGATACTTGAAGCTCTAGATATCTTCTATAAGAGAAGGTACAGAGCAAACGTCTCTAGGCTGGGGAAGCGTCCGTAGAGAGAAAAGTCTCTAGGGTGGTGACGCTTCCAAAGAGAGAAATGTTTCTGGGGTGTTTGACTTGTAAATTTTCTCCATTAGATCCCGTAGAGAGATAAATCTCATGAAACATGAAGCTCTAGATATCTTCTGTAAGAGAATGTACAGAGCAAACGTCTCTAGGCTGGGGAAGCGTCCGTAGGAAGAAAAGTCTCTAGGATGGTGACTGCTTCCGTAGCGAGAAATGTTTCTAGGGTGTTTGACTTGTATATCTCCTCCATCAGATCCCGTAGAGAGATAAATCTCAAGAATCTTGAAGCTCTAGATCTCCTCTATAATAAAACGCACAGAGCAAGCGTTTCTAGGCTGAGGAAGCGTCCGTAGAGAGAAAAGTCTCTAGGGTGGTGACGCTTCCGTAGAGAGAAATATTTCTGAGGTGTTGGACTTGTATATATCCTCCATCAGATCCCGTAGAGAGATAAATCTCAAGAATCTTGAAGCTCTAGATCTCCTCGATAACAAAACGTACAGAGCAAGCGTCTCTAGGCTGGGGAAGCGTCCGTAGAGAGAAAAGTCTCTAGGGTGGTGACGCTTCCGTAGAGAAATGTTTCTAGGTTGTTTGACTTGTATATCTCCTCCATTAGATCCCGTAGAGAGATAAATCTCATGAATCTTTACGCTTTAGATCTCCTCTATAAGAGAACGTAACGAGCAAGTGTCTCTAGGCTTGGGAAGCGTCCGTAGAGAAAAAAGTCTCTAGGGTAGTGACGCTTACGTAGAGAGAAATGTTTCTAGGGTGTTGGACTTGTATATCCCCTCCATCAGATCCCGTAGAGAGATATCTAGATCTCCTCTATAACAAAACGTACAGAGCAAGCGTCTCTGACTAGGGAAGCGTCCATAGAGAAAAAACTCTCCAGGGTGGTGACGCTTCCGTAGAGAGAAATGTTTCTGGGGTGTTTGACTTGTATATTTCCTCAATCAGATCCCGTAGAGAGATAATTTTCATGAATCTTGAAGCTATATTTCCTCCATCAGATCCCGTAGAGAGATAAATCTCATGAATCTTGAAGCTATAGGTCTCTTCTATGAGAGAACATACAGAGCAAGCGTCTCTAGGCTGGGGAAGCGTCCGTAGGTAGAAAAGTTTACAGGGTGGTGACGCTTCCGTGGAAAAAATGTTTTTAGGGTGTTTGATTTGTATATCTCCTCCATCAGATCAAGTAGAGTGATAAATCTCAAGAATCTTGAAGCTCTAGATCTCTTCTATGAGAGAACGTACAGAGCAAGCGTCTCTAGGCTGGGGAAGCGTCCGTAGAGAGAAAAGTCTCTAGGGTGGTGACGCTTCCGTAGAGAAATGTTTCTAGGTTGTTTGACTTGTATATCTCCTCCATTAGATCCCGTAGAGAGATAAATCTCATGAATCTTTACGCTTTAGATCTCCTCTATAAGAGAACGTAACGAGCAAGTGTCTCTAGGCTTGGGAAGCGTCCGTAGAGAAAAAAGTCTCTAGGGTAGTGACGCTTACGTAGAGAGAAATGTTTCTAGGGTGTTGGACTTGTATATCCCCTCCATCAGATCCCGTAGAGAGATATCTAGATCTCCTCTATAACAAAACGTACAGAGCAAGCGTCTCTGACTAGGGAAGCGTCCATAGAGAAAAAACTCTCCAGGGTGGTGACGCTTCCGTAGAGAGAAATGTTTCTGGGGTGTTTGACTTGTATATTTCCTCAATCAGATCCCGTAGAGAGATAATTTTCATGAATCTTGAAGCTATATTTCCTCCATCAGATCCCGTAGAGAGATAAATCTCATGAATCTTGAAGCTATAGGTCTCCTGAATATGAGAACTTACAGAGCATGCGTCTCTAATTCTCTTCTATGAGGAACGTACTGAACAAGCGTCTCTAGGCTGGGGAAGCGTCCGTAGGTAGAAAAGTCTCTAGGGTGGTGACGCTTTCGTAGAAAGAAATGTTTCTTGGATGTTTGACTTGCATATCTCCTCCATCAGATCCCGTAGAGAGATAAATCTCATGAATCTTGAAGCTCTAGATCTCCTCCATAACAAAACGTACAGAGCAAGCGTCTCTAGGCTTGGGAAGCGTCCGTAGAGAAAAAAAGTCTCTAGGGTAGTGACGCTTCCGCGGAGAGAAATGTTTTTAGGTTCTTTGACCTGAGAAAAAAAGTCTCTACGGTGGTGACGCTTCCGTAGAGAGAAATGTTTCTCTGGTGTTTGACTTGTATATCTCCTACATCAGATCCCGTAGAGCGATAAATCTCAAGAATCTTGAAGCTCTAGATCTCCTCTATAAGAGAACATACAGAGCAAGCGTTTATAGGCTGGGGAAGCGTCCGTAGAGAGAAAAGTCTCTAGGGTGGTGACGCTTCCGTAGAGAGCAATGTTTCTGGGGTGTTTGACTTGTATATTTCCTCCTTCACATCCCGTAGAGAGATAAATCTCATGAATCTTGAAGCTCTAGATCTCTTCTATGAGGGAACATACAGAGCAAGCGTCTCTAGGCTGGGGAAACGTCCGTAGGTAGAAAAGTATCTAGGGTGGTGAGTCTTCCGTGGAGAGAAATGTTTTTAGGATGTTTGACTTGTATATCTCCTCCATCAGATCCCGTAGAGAGATAAATCTTAAGATTCTTGAAGCTCTAGATGTCCTCTATAAGAAAATGTACAGAGCAAGTGCCTCTAGGCTGGAGAAGCGTCCGTAGAGAGAAAAGTCTCTAGGGTGGTGACGCTTCCGTAGAGAGAAATGTTTCTAGGGTGTTTGACTTGTATATCTCCTCCATCAGATCCCGTAAAGAGATAAATCTCAAGAGTATTGAAGCTCTAGATCTCTTCTATGATAGAACATACAGAGCAAGCGTCTCTAGGCTGGGGAAGCGTCCGTAGATAGAATAGCCTCTAGGGTGGTGACGCTTCCGTGGAGAGAAGTGTTTTAGGGTGTTTGACTTGTATATCTCCTCCATCAGATCCCGTAAAGAGATAAATCTTAAGAATATTGAAGCCCTAGATGTCATCTATAGGAAAATGTACAGAGCAAGTGCCTCTATGCTGCAGAAGCGTTCCTAGAGAGAAAAGTCTCTAGGGTTGTTACGCTTCCGTAGAGAGAAATGTTTCTAGGGTGTTCGACTTGTATATTTCCTCCATCAGATCCAGAAGAGAGATAAATCTCAAGAATCTTGAAGCTCTTGATCTCCTCTATAAGAAAACGAAACGAGCAAGCATCTCTAGGCTCATGAATCTTGAAGCCCTAGATCTCTTCTATGAGAGAACGTACACAGCAAGCGTCTCTAGGCTGGGGAAGCGTCCGTAGGTAGGAAAGTCTCTAGGGTGGTGACTCTTCCAGGGAGAGGAATGTTTTTAGGGTGTTTGACTTATATATCTCCTCCATCAGATCCTGTAGAGAGATAAATCTCATGAATCTTGACGCTCTTGATCTCCTCTATAACAAAACGTACAGAGCAAGCGTCTCTAGCCTTGGGAAGCGTCCGTAGAGAAAAAAAGTCTCTAAGGTGGTGACACTTCCGTAGAGAGAAATGTTTCTAGGGTGTTTGACTTGTATATCTCCTCCATCAGATCTTGTAGAGAGATAAATCTCAAGAATCTTGAAGCTTTAGATCTCCTCTGTAAGAGAAGGTACAGAGCACGCGTCTATGGGCTGGGGAAGCGTCCGTAGAGAGAAAAGTCTCTAGGGTGGTGACGCGTCCGTAGAGAGAAATGTTTCTGGGGTTTTTTACTTGTATATTTCCTCCATCACATCCCGTAGAGAGATAAATCTCATGAATCTTGAAGCTCTAGATCTCTTCTATGAGGGAACATACAGAGCAAGCGTCTCTAATCTGGAGAAACGTCCGTAGGTAGAAAAGTATCTAGGAAGATGAAGCTTCCGTGGAGAGAAATGTTTTTAGGATGTTTGACTTGTATATCTCCTCCATCAGATCCCGTAGAGAGATAAATCTTAAGATTCTTGAAGCTCTAGATGTCCTTTATAAGAAAATGTACAGAGCAAGTGCCTCTAGGATGGAGAAGCGTCCGTACAGAGAAAAGTCTCTAGGGTGGTGGCGCTTCCGTAGAGAGAAATGTTTCTAGGGGGTTCGACTTGTATATCTCCTCCATCAGATCCCATAGAGAGATAAAACTAATGAATCTTGAAGCTATTGATCTCCTATATAAGAGAACGTACAGAGCAAGCGTATTTAGGCTGCAGAAGCGTCCGTAGAGAGAAAAGCCTCTAGGGTGGTGACGCTTCAATAGAGAGAAATGTTTCTGGGGTGTTTGAGTTGTATATTTCCTCCATCAGATCCCGTAGAGAGATAAATCTCATGAATATTGAAGCTTAAGATCTCTTCTATTAGAGAACGTACAGAACAAGCGTCTCTAGGCTAGGGAAGCGTCCCTAGGTAGAAAAGTCTCTAGGGTGGTGACGCTTCCATGGAGAGAAATGTTTTTAGGGTGTTTTATTTGTATATCTCCTCCATCAGATCAAGTAGAGAGATAAATTTCAAGAATCTTGAAGCTCTAGATCACCTCTATAAGAGAACGTACAGAGCAAGCGTTTATAGGCTGGGGAAGCGTCAGTAGAGAGAAAAGTCTCTAGGGTGGTGACGCTTCCGTAGAGAGAAATATTTCTTGGGTCTTTGACTTGTATATCTCCTTCATCAGATCCCGTAGAGAGATAAATCTCAAAAATCTTGAAGCTCTGGATCTCTTCTATGAGAGAACGTACAGAGCAAGCGTCTCTAGGCTAGGGAAGAGACCGTAGGTAGAAAAGTCTCTAGGGTTGTGACGCTTCCGTGGAGAGAAATGTTTTTAGGTTCTTTGACCTGTATATCTCCTACATCAGATCCCATAGAGAGATAAATCTCATGAAACTTGAAGCTCTAGATATCTTCTATAAGAGAATGTACAGAGCAAACGTCTCTAGCCTGGGGAAGCGTCTGTAGAGAGAAAAGTCTCTAGGGTGGTGACGCTTCCGTAGAGAGAAATGTTTTAGGGTGTTTGACTTGTATATCTCCTCCATCAGATCCCGAAGAGAGATAAATCTCAAGAATCTTGAAGCTCTAGATCTCCTCTATAAGAGAACGTACAGAGCAAGCGTTTTTAGGCTGGGAAAGCGTCAGTAGAGAGAAAAGTATCCAAGGTGATGACGCTTCCGTAGAGAGAAATGTTTCTGGGATGTTTTACTTGAATATTTCCTCCATCGCATCCCGTAGAGAGATAAATCTCATGAATCTTGAAGCTCTAGATCTCTTCCCTAAGGGAACATACAGAGCAAGCGTCTGTAGGCTAGGAAAACGTCCTTAGGTAGAAAAGTATCTAGGGTGGTGACGCTTCCGTGGAGAGAAATGTTTTTAGGATGTTTGACTCGTATATCTCCTCAATCAGATCCCGTAGAGAGATAAATCTTAAGATTCTTGAAGCTCTAGATGTCCTCTATAAGAAAATGTACAGAGCAAGTGCCTCTAGGCTGGAGAAGCGTCCGTAGAGAGAAAAGTCTCTAGGGTTGTGACGTTTCCATAGAGAGAAATGATTCTAGGGTGTTTGACTTGTATATCTCCTCCATCAGATCCTGTAGAGAGATAAATCTCA
Organism: Pinctada imbricata; assembly: GCA_033119305.1. Taxonomy (NCBI): domain Eukaryota; kingdom Metazoa; phylum Mollusca; class Bivalvia; order Pterioida; family Pteriidae; genus Pinctada; species Pinctada imbricata. Next base: position 55,819,246 of record VSWD01000006.1, on the reverse strand, counting down.
TGAATCTTGAAGCTGTAGATCTCCTCTATAAGAGAACGTAACGAGCAAGCGTCTCTAGGCTCGGGAAGCATCCGTAGAGAGAAAAGTCTCTAGGGTTGTGACGTTTCCATAGAGAGATATGATTCTAGGGTGTGGGACTTGTATTTCTCCTCCATCAGATCCAGTAGAGAGATAAATCTCCAGAATCTTGAAGCTCTAGATCTCCTCTATAACAAAACGTACAGAGCAAGCGTCTCTATGCTTGGGAAGCGTCCGTAGAGATAAAAAGTCTCTAGGGTGGTGACACTTCCGTAGAGAGAAATGTTTCTAGGGTGTTTGACTTGTATATCTCCTCCATCAGATCCCATAGAGAGATAAATCTCAAGAATCTTGAAGCTCTAGATCTCCTCTATAACCAATCGTACAGAGCAAGCGTCTCTAGGCTTGGGAAGCGTCCGTAGAGAAAAAAGTCTCTAGGGTGGTGACACTTCCGTAGAGAGAAATGTTTCTGGGGTGTTTGACTTGTATATCTCCTCCATCAGATCCCGTAGAGAGATAAATCTCAAGAATCTTGAAGCTCTAGATCTCCTCTATAAGAGAACGTACAGAGCAAGCGTCTCTAGGCTAGAGAAGCGTCCGTAGAGAGAAAAGTCTCTAGGGTGGTGAAGCTTCCGTAGAGAGAAATGTTTCTGGGGTTTTTGACTTGTATATTTCCTCCATCACATCCCGTAGAGAGATAAATCTCATGAATCTTGAAGCTCTAGATCTCTTCTATGAGGGAACATACAGAGCAAGCGTCTCTAGGCTAGAGAAACGTCCGTAGGTAGAAAAGTATCTAGGGTGGTGAAGCTTCCGTTGAGAGAAATGTTTTTAGGATGTTTGACTTGTATATCTCCTCCATCAGATCCCGTAGAGAGATAAATCTTAAGATTCTTGAAGCTCTAGATGTCCTCTATAAGAAAATGTACAGAGCAAGTGCCTCTAGGCTGGAGAAGCGTCCGTAGAGAGAAAAGTCTCTAGGGTGGTGACGATTCCGTAGAGAGAAATGTTTCTAGGGTGTTTGACTTGTATATCTCCTCCATCAGATCCCATAGAGAGATAAATCTTAAGATTCTTGAAGCTCTAGATGTCCTCTATAAGAAAATGTACAGAGCAAGTGCTTCTAGGCTGGAGAAGCGTCCGTAGAGAGAAAAGTCTCTAGGGTTGTGACGTTTCCATAGAGAGAAATGATTCTAGGGTGTTGGACTTGTATATCTCCTCCATCAGATCCAGTAGAGAGATAAATCTCAAGAATCTTGAAGCTCTAGATCTCCTCTATAACAAAACGTACAGAGCAAGCGTCTCTATGCTTGGGAAGCGTCCGTAGAGATAAAAAGTCTCTAGGGTGGTGACACTTCCGTAGAGAGAAATGTTTCTAGGGTGTTTGACTTGTATATCTCCTCCATCAGATCCCATAGAGAGATAAATCTCAAGAATCTTGAAGCTCTAGATCTCCTCTATAACCAATCGTACAGAGCAAGCGTCTCTAGGCTTGGGAAGCGTCCGTAGAGAAAAAAGTCTCTAGGGTGGTGACACTTCCGTAGAGAGAAATGTTTCTGGGGAGTTTGACTTGTATATCTCCTCCATCAGATCCCGTAGAGAGATAAATCTAAAGAATCTTGAAGCTCTAGATCTCCTCTATAAGAGAACGTACAGAGCAAGCGTCTCTAGGCTAGAGAAGCGTCCGTAGAGAGAAAAGTCTCTAGGGTGGTGAAGCTTCCGTAGAGAGAAATGTTTCTGGGGTTTTTGACTTGTATATTTTCTCCATTAGATCCCGTAGAGAGATAAATCTCATGAATCTTGAAGCTCTGGATCTCTTCTATGAGAGAACGTACAAAACAAGCGTCTCTAGGCTGGGGAAGCGTCCGTAGAGAAAAAAGTCTCTAGGGTGGTGACGCTTCCGTAGAGAGAAATGTTTTAGGGTGTTTGACTTGTATATATCCTCCATCAGATCCCGAAGAGAGATGAATCTCAAGAATCTTGAAGCTCTAGATCTCCTCTATAAGAGAACGTGCAGAGCAAGCGTTTATAGGCTGGGGAAGCGTCCGTAGAGAGAAAAGTCTCTAGGGTGATGACGCTTCCGTAGAGAGAAATGTTTCTGGGGTGTTTGACTTGTATATTTCCTCCATCACATCCCGTAGAGAACTAAATCTCATGAATCTTGAAGCTCTTGATCTCTTCCATAAGGGAACATACAGAGCAAGCGTCTCTAGGCTGGGGAAACGTCCGTAGGTAGAAAAGTATCTAGGGTGGTGACGCTTCCATGGAGAGAAATGTTTTTAGGATGTTTGACTCGTATATCTCTTCCATCAGATCCCGTAGAGAGATAAATCTTAAGATTCTTGAAGCTCTAGATGTCCTCTATAAGAAAATGTACAGAGCAAGTGCCTCTAGGCTGGAGAAGCGTCCGTAGAGAAATGTCTCTAGGGTGGTGACGCTTCCGTAGAGAGAAATGTTTCTAGGGTGTTTGACTCGTATATCTCCTCCATCAGATCCAGTAGAGAGATAAATCTCAAGAGTTTTGAAGCTCTAGATCTCTTCTATGATAGAACGTACAGAGCAAGCGTCTCTAGGATGGGGAAGCGTCCGTAGGTAGAATAGCCTCTAGGGTGGTGACGCTTCTGTGGAGAGAATTGTTTTAGGATGTTTGACTTGTATATCTTCTCCATCAGATCCCGTAGAGAGATAAATCTTAAGAATATTGAAGCTCTTGATGTCATCTATAAGAAAATGTACAGAGCAAGTGCCTCTAGGCTGCAGAAACGTCCGTAGAGAGAAAAGTCTCTTGGGTGGTTACGCTTCCGTAGAGACGAATGTTTCTAGCGTGTTCGACTTGTATATTTCCTCCATCAGATCCAGTAGAGAGATAAATCTCAAGAATCTTTAAGCTCTAGATCTCCTCTATAAGAAAACGAAACGAGCAAGCATCTCTAGGCTCATGAATCTTGAAGCCCTAGATCTCTTCTATGAGAGAACGTACACAGCAAGCTTCTCTAGGCTGGGGAAGCGTCCGTAGGTAGGAAAGTCTCTAGGGTGGTGACACTTTCGTGGAGAGAAATGTTTAGGGTGTTTGACTTATATATCTCCTCCATCAGATCCCGTAAAGAGATAAATCTCAAGAACCTTGAAGCTCTAAATCTCCTCTATATGAGAACGTACAGAGCAAGCGTCTCTAGGCTTGGGAAGCGTCCGAAGAGAGAAAAGTCTTAAGTGTGGTGACGTTTCCGTAGAGAGAAATGTTTCTGGGGAGTTTAACTTGTATATTTCCTCCATCAGATCCCATAGAGAGATAAATCTCATGAATCTTTATGCTCTAGATCTCTTCTATGAGAGATTGCACAGTACAAGCGTCTCTAGGCTGGGGAAGCAGCAATAGAGAAAAAAGTCTCTAGAGTGGTGCCGCTTCCGTAAAGAGAAATGTTTCTAGGGTGTTTGACTTGTATATCTCCTCCATCAGATCCTGTAGAGAGATAAATCTCATGAATCTTGAAGCTGTAGATCTCCTCTATAACAGAACGTAACGAGCAAGCGTCTCTAGGCTCGGGAAGCGTCCGTAGAGAGAAAAGTCTCTAGGGTTGTGACGTTTCCATAGAGAGAAATGATTCTAGAGTGTTGGACTTGTATATCTCCTCCATCAGATCCTGTAGAGAGATAAATCTCATGAATCTTGAAGCTCTAGATCTCCTCTATAAGAGAACGTAACGAGCAAGCGTCTCTAGGCTCGGGAAGCATCCGTAGAGAGAAAAGTCTCTAGGGTTGTGACGTTTCCATAGAGAGAAATGATTCTAGGGTGTTGGACTTGTATATCTCCTCCATCAGATCCAGTAGAGAGATAAATCTCAAGAATCTTGAAGCTCTAGATCTCCTCTATAACAAAACGTACAGGGCAAGCGTCTCTAGGTTTGGGAAGCGTCCGTAGAGAAAAAAGTCTCTAGGGTGGTGACACTTCCGTAGAGAGAAATGTTTCTGGGGTGTTTGACTTGTATATCTCCTCCATCAGATCCCGTAGAGAGATAAATCTCAAGAATCTTGAAGCTCTAGATCTCCTCTGTAAGAGAACGCACAGAGCAAGCGTCTCTAGGCTTGGGAATCGTCCGTAGAGAGAAAAGTCTCTAGGGTGGTGAAGCTTCCGTAGAGAGAAATGTTTCTGGGGTTTTTGACTTGTATATTTCCTCCATCACATCCCGTAGAGAGATAAATCTCATGAATCTTGAAGCTCTAGATCTCTTCTATGAGGGAACATACAGAGCAAGCGTCTCTAGGCTGGAGAAACGTCCGTAGGTAGAAAAGTATCTAGGGTGGTGAAGCTTCCGTTGAGAGAAATGTTTTTAGGATGTTTGACTTGTATATCTCCTCCATCAGATCCCGTAGAGAGATAACTCTTAAGATTCTTGAAGCTCTAGATGTCCTCTATAAGAAAATGTACAGAGCAAGTGCCTCTAGGCTGGAGAAGCGTCCGTAGAGAGAAAAGTCTCTAGGGTGGTGGCGCTTCCGTAGAGAGAAATGTTTCTAGGGTGTTTGACTTGTATATCTCCTCCATCAGATCCCATAGAGAGATAAATCTCAAGAGTCTTCAAGCACTAGATCTCCTCTAGAACAAAACGTACATACCAAGCGTCTCTTACTTGGAAAGCGTCCGTAGAGAAAAAGTCTCTAGGGTGGTGACGCTTCCGTAGAGAGAAATGTTTCTGGGGTGTTTGACTTGTATATTTCCTCTATCAGATCCCGTAGAGAGATAAATCTCATGAATCTTGAAGCTATAGATCTCCTCTATAAGAGGACGTACAGAGCAAGCGTATTTAGACTGCGGAAGCGTCCTTAGAGAGAAAAGTCTCTAGGGTGGTGACGCTTCAATAGAGAGAAATGTTTCTGGGGTGTTTGAGTTGTATATTTCCTCCATCAGGTCCCGTTGAGAGATAAATCTCATGAATCTTGAAGCTTAAGATCTCTTCTATTAGAGAACGTACAGAACAAGCGTCTCTACGCTGGGGAAGCGTCCTTAGGTAGAAATGTCTCTAGGGTGGTGACGCTTCCATGGAGAGAAATGTTTTTAGGGTGTTTGATTTGTATATATCCTCCATCAGATCAAGTAGAGAGATAAATCTCAAGAATCTTGAAGCTCTAGATCTCCTGTATATGAGAACGTACAGAGCAAGCGTCTCTAGACTGGGAAAGCGTCCGTAGAGAGAAAAGTTTCTAGGGTGGTGACGCTTCCATAGAGAGAAATGTTTCTGGGGTGTTTGACTTGTATATTTTCTCCATTAGATCCCGTAGAGAGATAAATCTCATGAATCTTGAAGCTCTGGATCTCTTCTATGAGAGAACGTACAGAACAAGCGTCTCTAGGCTGGGGAAGCGTCCGTAGAGAAAAAAGTCTCTAGGGTGGTGACACTTCCGTAGAGAGAAATGTTTTAGGGTGTTTGACTTGTATATCTCCTCCATCAGATCCCGAAGAGAGATAAATCTCAAGAATCTTGAAGCTCTAGATCTCCTCTATAAGAGAACGTACAGAGCAAGCGTTTATAGGCTGGGGAAGCGTCCGTAGGGAGAAAAGTCTCTAGGGTGATGACGCTTCCGTAGAGAGAAATGTTTCTGGGGTGTTTGACTTGTATATTTCCTCCATCACATCCCGTAGAGAACTAAATCTCATGAATCTTGAAGCTCTAGATCTCTTCCATAAGGGAACATACAGAGCAAGCGTCTCTAGGCTGGGGAAACGTCCGTAGGTAGAAAAGGATCTAGGGTGGTGACGCTTCCATGGAGAGAAATGTTTTTAGGATATTTGACTCGTATATCTCCTCCATCAGATCCCGTAGAGAGATAAATCTTAAGATTCTTGAAGCTCTAGATGTCCTCTATAAGAAAATGTACAGAGCAAGTGCCTCTAGGCTGGAGAAGCGTCCGTAGAGAGAAAAGTCTCTAGGGTGGTGACGCTTCCGTAGAGAGAAATGTTTCTAGGGTGTTTGACTTGTATATCTCCTATATCAGATCCAGTAGAGAGATAAATCTCAAGAGTTTTGAAGCTCTAGATCTCTTCTATGATAGAACGTACAGAGCAAGCGTCTCTAGGATGGGGAAGCGTCCGTAGGTAGAATAGCCTCTAGGGTGGTGACGCTTCTGTGGAGAGAAGTGCTTTAGGGTGTTTGACTTGTATATTTCCTCCATCAGATCCCATAGAGAGATAAATCTCATGAATCTTGATGCTCTAGATCTCTTCTATGAGAGAACGTACAGTACAAGCGTCTCTAGGCTGGGGAAGCGTCCGTAGGTAGAATAGCCTCTAGGGTGGTGACGCTTCTGTGGAGAGAAGTGCTTTAGGGTGTTTGACTTGCATATCTCCTCCATCAGATCCCGTAGAGAGATAAATCTCAAGAATCTTGAAGCTCTAGATCTCTTCTATAACAAAACGTACAGAGCAAGCGTCTCTAGGCTTGGGAAGCGTCCGTAGAGAAAAAAAAATATCTAGGATGGTGACGCTTCCGTAGAGAGAAATGTTTCTACGGTGTTTGAATTGTATATCTCCTCCATCAGATCCCGTAGAGAGATAAATCTCATGAATCTCGAACCTCTAGATCTCTTCTATGATAGAACGTACAGAGCAAGCGTCTCTAGGCTGGGAAGCGTCCGTAGGTAGAATAGCCTCTAGGGTGGTGACGCTTCCGTGGAGAGAAGTGTTTTAGGGTGTTTGACTTGTATATCTCCTCCATCAGACCCCGTAGAGAGATAAATCTTAAGAATACTGAAGCTCTAGATGTGATCTACTCTACGGACGCTTCCCAAGCCTAGAGACGCTTCCTCTGTACGTTCTCTTATGGAGGAGATCTAGAGCTTCAAGATTCTTGAGATTAATCTTTCTACGGCATCTGATGGAGGTGACATAAAAGTCAAACCCCCAGAAACTTTTCTCCATACGGAAGTGTCACCACCCTAGAGACTTTTCTCTCTAAGGACCCTTACCATGCCCAGAGACGCTTGCTCCGTACGTTCTCTTATAAAGGATATCTAGAGCTTCAAGATTCTTGACATTAATCTCTCTACGTGATCTGATGGAGGGGACATAAAAGTCAAACACACTAGGAACTTTTCTCTCTACGGAAGCGTCACCACCCTAGAGCTATGTCTCTCTGCAGACCCTTCAAAAGCCTAGAGACGTTTGCATTGTACGTTCTCTTATAAAGGGAGATCTAGAGCCTCAAGATTCTCGAGATTTATACCTACGGAATCTGATGGAGGAGACATAAAAGTAAAGGATCTTTTCTGTATACGGAAGTGTCACCACCCTAGAGACTTTTCTCTCTGCAGACCCTTCCCAAGCCTAGAGACGCTTGCTCTATATGTTCTCTTATAGAAAAGATCTGGATCTTCAAGATTCTTGAGATTTATCTCTCTACCGGATCTGATAGAGGAGACATAAAAGTCAAACACTCTAGAAACTTTTCTCTATACGGAAGTGTCACCACCCTAAAGACTTTTTTCTCTACGGACGCTTCCCAAGCCTAGAGACGCTTCCTCTGTACGTTCTCTTATAGAGGAGATCTAGAGCATCAAGATTTTTGAGATTAATCTCTGTTTGGGATCTGATGGAGGAGACATAAAAGTCAAACACACTAGAGACTTTTCTCCATACGGAAGTGTCACCACCCTAGAGATTTTTCTCTCTACGGACCCTTCCCATGCCTAGAGACGCTTCCTTTGTACGTTCTCTTATAGAGGAGATCTAGAGCTTCAAGATTCTTTAGATTAATCTCTCTACGGGATCTGATGGAGGAAACATAAAAGTCAAACACCCTAGGAACTTTTCTCTTTACGGAAGCGTCACCACCCTAGATACTTTTCTCTCTGCAGACCCTTCCCAAGCATAGAGAGGCTTGCTCTGTATGTTCTCTTATGGAAAAGATCTGGACCTTCAAGATTCTCGAGATTTATCTCTCTACCGGATCTGATGGAGGAGACATAAAAGTCAAAAACCATAGGAACTTTTCTCCATACGGAAGTGACACCACCCTAAAGAATTTTCTCTCTACAGACGCCTCCCCAGCCTAATGACGCTTCCTCTGTACGTTCTCTTATAGAGGATATCTTGAGCTTCAAGATTCTTGAGATTAATCTCTCTACGGGATCTGATGGTGGAGACATAAAAGTCAAACACCCTAGGATCTTTTGTCTAGACGGAAGAGTCACCACCCTAGAGACTTTTCTCTCTGCAGACCATTCCAAAGCCTAGAGACGCTTGCTCTGTATGTTCTCTTATAGAAAAAGATTCTCGAGATTTATCTCTCTACGGGATCTGATGGAGGAGACATAAAAGTCAAACACCCTAGAAATTTTCTTCATACCGAAGTGTCACCACCCTAGAGACTTTTCTCGCTACGGACCCTTCCCATGCCTAGAGACGCTTGCTCTGTACGTTCTCTTTCTTATAGAGGATATAAGGAGCTTCAAGAATCTTGAGATTAATCTCTCTTCGGGATCTGATGGAGGAGTCATAAAAGTCAAACACCCTAGGAACTTTTCTCTTTACGGAAGCGTCACCACCCTAGATACTTTTCTCTCTGCAGACCCTTCCCCAGCCTATAAACGCTTGGTCTGTACTTTCTCTTATAGAAGAGATCTAGAGCTTCAAGATTCCGGAGATTTATCTCTCTACAGGATAAGATGGAGGAGATATACAAGTCAAAAACCCTAGAAACTTTTTTCCATACGGAAGTGTCACCACCCTAGAGACTTTTCTCTCTACGGCCGCTTTCCAAGCCTAGAGACGCTTGCTCTGTACCTTCTCTTATAGAAAAGATCTAGAGCATCAAGATTCGAGAGATTTAACTCTCTACGGGATATGATGCAGGAAACATAAAAGTCAAACACTCTAGGAACTTTTCTCTATACGGAAGTGTTACCACCGTAGAGACTTTTCTCTCTACGGACGCTTCCCAAGCCTAGATACGCTTCCTCTGTACGTTCTTTTATAGAGGAGATCTACAGCTTCAAGATTCTTCAGATTTATCTCTCTACGGGATCTGATGGAGGATACATCAAATCCAAACACCCTAGAAACTTTTCTCCATAAGGAAGTGTCACCATCCTAGAAACTTTTCTCTCTACGGACGCTTCCCATGCCTAGAGACGCTTGCTCCGTACGTTTTCTTATAGAGGAGATCTAGAGCATCAAGATTCTTGAGATTAATCTCTCTACGGGATCTGATGGAGGAGACATAATGTCAAACACCCTAGAAACTTTTCTCTATACGGAAGTGTCACCACCCTAGAGACTTTTCTCTCTCCGGACGCTTCACATACCTAGAGACGCTTGCTCGATGCCTTTTCTTATAGAGGAGTTCTAAACCTTCAAGATTCTTGAGATTGATCTCTCTTCGGGATATGATTGAGGAGACATAAAAGTCAAACACCCTAGGATCTTTTCTCTATATGGAAGCGTCACCACCCTAGAGACTTTTCTCTCTGTAGATCCTTCCCCAGCCTGAAACGCTTGCTCTGTACGTTCTCTTATAGAAGAGATCTAAAGCTTCTAGATTCTTGATATTTATTTCTCAACGGGATATGATGGAGGAGATATACAAGTCAAACACCCTAGAAACTTTTCTCTAGACGGAAGTGTCACCACCCTAGAGACTTTTCTCTCAACGGACGCTTCCCAAGCCTAGAGACGCTTGCTCTGTACGTTCTCTTATAGAGGAGATCTAAAGCTTCAAGATTCTTGAGATAAATCTCTCTACGGGATCTGATGGAGCAGACATAAAAGTCAAACACCCTAGAAACTTTTCTCCTTACGGAAGCGTCACCACCCTAGATATTTTTCTCTCTGCAAACCCTTCCCATGCCTAGAGACGCTTACTCTTTATGTTCTCTTATAAAGGATATCAAGAGCTTAAAGATTCTTGAGATAAATCTCTCTACGGGATCTAAGAGGAGACATAAAATTCAAACACCCTAGGAACTTTTCTCTCTACGGAAGCGTCATCACCCTAGATACTTTTCTTCTGCAAGCCCTTCCCAAGCATAAAAACGCTTCCCCCTTACGTTCTCTTATAGAGGAGATCTAGAAATTCAAGATTCTTGAGATTTAACTCTCTACGGGATATGATGCAGGAAACATAAAAGTCAAACACTCTAGGAACTTTTCTCTATACGGAAGTGTTACCACCGTAGAGACTTTTCTCTCTACGGACGCTTCCCAAGCCTAGATACGCTTCCTCTGTACGTTCTTTTATAGAGGAGATCTACAGCTTCAAGATTCTTCAGATTTATCTCTCTACGGGATCTGATGGAGGATACATCAAAGTCAAACACCCTAGAAACTTTTCTCCATACGGAAGTGTCACCATCCTAGAAACTTTTCTCTCTACGGACGCTTCCCATGCCTAGAGACGCTTGCTCCGTACGTTTTCTTATAGAGGAGATCTAGAGCATCAAGATTCTTGAGATTAATCTCTCTACGGGATCTGATGGAGGAGACATAATGTCAAACACCCTAGAAACTTTTCTCTATACGGAAGTGTCACCACCCTAGAGACTTTTCTCTCTCCGGACGCTTCACATACCTAGAGACGCTTGCTCGATACCTTTTCTTATAGAGGAGTTCTAAACCTTCAAGATTCTTGAGATTGATCTCTCTTCGGGATATGATTGAGGAGACATAAAAGTCAAACACCCTAGGATCTTTTCTCTATATGGAAGCGTCACCACCCTAGAGACTTTTCTCTCTGTAGATCCTTCCCCAGCCTGAAACGCTTGCTCTGTACGTTCTCTTATAGAAGAGATCTAAAGCTTCTAGATTCTTGATATTTATTTCTCAACGGGATATGATGGAGGAGATATACAAGTCAAACACCCTAGAAACTTTTCTCTAGACGGAAGTGTCACCACCCTAGAGACTTTTCTCTCAACGGACGCTTCCCAAGCCTAGAGACGCTTGCTCTGTACGTTCTCTTATAGAGGAGATCTAAAGCTTCAAGATTCTTGAGATAAATCTCTCTACGGGATCTGATGGAGCAGACATAAAAGTCAAACACCCTAGAAACTTTTCTCCTTACGGAAGCGTCACCACCCTAGATATTTTTCTCTCTGCAAACCCTTCCCATGCCTAGAGACGCTTACTCTTTACGTTCTCTTATAAAGGATATCAAGAGCTTAAAGATTCTTGAGATAAATCTCTCTATGGGATCTAAGAGGAGACATAAAATTCAAACACCCTAGGAACTTTTCTCTCTACGGAAGCGTCATCACCCTAGATACTTTTCTTCTGCAAGCCCTTCCCAAGCATAAAAACGCTTCCCCCTTACGTTCTCTTATAGAGGAGATCTAGAAATTCAAGATTCTTGAGATTAATCTCTCTTCGGGATCTGATGGAGGAGACATAAAAGTCAAACACCCTATGAACCTTTCTCTGCACGGAAGCGTCACCACCCTAGAGACTCTTCTCTCTGCAGACCCTTCCCTAGCCTATAGACACTTGCTCTGTACGTTCTCGTATAGAGGAGATCTAGAGCTTCAAGACTCTTGAGATTAATCTCTCTACGGTATCTGATGGAGGATACATTAAAGTCAAACACCCTAGGAACTTTTCCCTATACAGAACCTTCACCACCCTAGATACTTTTCTCTCTAAGGACGCTTCCCATGCCTTGAAACGCTAGCTCTGTACGTTATCTTATAGAGGAGATCTAGAGCTTCAAGATTGTTGAGATTAATCTATGTACGGAATCTGATGGCGGAGATATAAAAGTCAAACACCCTAGAAACTTTTTTCTATACGGAAGTGTAACCACCCTAGATACTTTTCTCTCTATGGACGCTTTCCAAGCCTAGAGACGCTTGCTCTGTACGTTCTCTTATAGAGGAGATCAAGAGTCTTGAAATTAATCTCTCTTTGGGATCTGATGGAGGAGACATAAAAGTCAAACACACTAGGCACAGCCTAGAGACGCTTGCTCTGTACGTTCTCTTATAAAGGGAGATCTAGAGCATCAAGATTCTCGAGATTTATCTCTCTACGGGAACTTATGGAGGAGACATAAAAGTCAAACACCCTAGGATCTTTTCTCTATATGGAAGCGTCACCACCCTAGAGACTTTTCTCTCTGTTGATCCTTCCCCAGCCTAGAAACGCTTGCTCTGTACGTTCTCTTATAGAAGAGATCTAAAGCTTCTAGATTCTTGATATTTGTTTCTCAACGGGATATCATGGAGGAGATATACCAGTCAAACACCCTAGAAACTTTTATCTAGACGGAAGTGTCACCACCCTAGAGACTTTTCTCTCAACGGACGCTTCCCAAGCCTAGAGACGCTTGCTCTGTACGATCTCTTATAGAGAAGATCTAAAGCTTCAAGATTCTTGAGATAAATCTCTCTACGGGATCTGATGGAGCAGACATAAAAGTCAAACACCCTAGGACCTTTTCTCCTTACGGAGGCGTCACCACCCTAGACATTTTTCTCTCTGCAAACCCTTCCCATGCCTAGAGACGCTTACTCTTTACGTTCTCGTATAAAGGATATCTAGAGCTTCAAGATTCTTGAGATAAATCTCTCTACGGGATCTGATGGAGGAGACATAAAAGTCAAACACCCTACGAACTTTTCTCTATATGGAAGCGTCACCATCCTAGAGACTTTACTCTCTGTAGATCCTTCCCCAGCCTAGAAACGCTTGCTCTGTACGTTCTCTTATAGAAGAGATCTAAAGCTTCTAGATTCTTGATATTTATTTCTCAACGGGATATGATGGAGGAGATATACAAGTCAAACACCCTAGAAACTTTTCTCTAGACGGAAGTGTCACCACCCTAGAGACTTTTCTCTCAACGGACGCTTTCCAAGCCTAGAGACGCCTGCTCTGTACGTTCTCTTATAGAGGATATCTAGAGCTTCAAGATTCTTGAGATAAATCTCTCTAAGGGATCTGATGGAGAACACATAAAATTCAAACACCCTAGGAACTTTTTTTCTTTACGGAAGCGTCACCACCCTAGATACTTTTCTCTCTGCAGACCCTTCCCAAGCCTATAGACGCTTGCTCTCTACGTTCTCTTATAAAGGATATCTAGAGCTTCAAGATTCTTGAGATTAATCTCTCTACGGGATCTGATGGAGAAGACATAAAAGTCAAACACCCTAGAAACTTTTCTCTATACGGACGTGTCACCACCCTAGAGACTTTTTTCTCACTCACTTACCTCATGAGACAAAAGAAAGAACGTAGACGTAGAAGTTTGAGATTTCCTTGTCTCACACTCCACGTGATTCCTATTATGACGTCATAGAAAGTAACGTCACGCCATCGTTAGATTTGTGTAGGTTTTGGTATCGATTTGAAAAAACATTAAAGTGATGATAAATGAGGTGAGTGAGAAAAATAATCAATCACGACGTTACGACTGAGACAGGGGAATCTGATCCTCGTGTAAAAGATTTGCTACATCCATGACTCGGCAAGCCTCGTCGTGGATTGCAAATCTTTTACATTCGGATGAGATTCCCCTGTCTCAGTCTCAACGTCGTGATAGATTCTATTACTCTCTACTGACGCTTCACTTTCCTAGAGACGCTTGCTCGATACCTTCTCTTATAGAGGATATCTAGAGCTTCAAGATTCTTGAGATTAATCTCTCTACGGGATCTGATGGAGGAAACATAAAAGTCAAACAATCTAGGAACCTTTCTCTCCACGGAAGCGTCACCACCCTAGAGACTTTTCTCTCTGCACACCCTTCCCCAGCCTAGAGACGCTTGCTCTGTACGTTCCCTTATAGAGGAGATCTTGAGCTTCAAGATTCTTGATAATAATGTATCTTCGGGATCTAAGAAGAGACATAAAATTCAAACACCCTAGAAACTTTTCTCTCTACGGAAGCGTCACCACCCTAGATAATTTTCTCTCTGCAAGCCCTTCCGAAGCATAAAACGCTTCCCCCTTACGTTCTCTTATAGAGGAGATCTAGAAATTCAAGATTCTTGAGATTAATCTCTCTTCGGGATCTTTTCTCTGCACGGAAGCGTCACCACCCTAGAGACTCTTCTCTCTGCAGACCCTTCCCTAGCCTATAGACACTAGCTCTGTACGTTCTCGTATAGAGGAGATCTAGAGCTTCAAGACTCTTGAGATTAATCTCTCTACGGGATCTGATGAAGGATACATTAATGTCAAACACCCTAGGAACTTTTCCCTATACAGAAGCTTCACCACACTAGAGACTTTTCTCTCTAAGGACGCTTCCCATGCCTTGAAACGCTAGCTCTGTACGTTATCTTATAGAGGAGATCTAGAGCTTCAAGATTGTTGAGATTAATCTATGTACGGAATCTAATGGCGGAGATATAAACGTCAAACACCCTAGAAACTTTTTTTCTATACGGAAGTGTCACCACCCTAGATACTTTTCTCTCTACGGACGCTTCCCAAGCCTAGAGACGCTTGCTCTGTACGTTCTCTTATAGAGGAGATCTAGAGCTTCAAGAGTCTTGAAATTAATCTCTCTTTGGGATCTGATGGAGGAGACATAAAAGTCAAACACACTAGGCACTTTTCTCTCTAAGGAAGCGTCACCACCCTAGAGCTATTTCTCTCTGCAGACCCTTCAAAAGCCTAGAGACGCTTGCTCTATACGTTCTCTTATAAAGGGAGATCTAGAGGATCAAGATTCTCGAGATTTATCTCTCTACGGGATCTGATGGAGGAGACATAAAAGTCAAACACCCTAGGATCTTTTCTCTATATGGAACATGCGGAAGCGTCACCATCCTAGAGACTTTTCTCTCTGCAGACCCTTCCCAAGCCTAGAGACGCTTGTTCTGTATGTTCTGTTATAGAAGAGATATAGAGCTTCAAGATTCTCGAGATTTATCTCTCTACCGGATATGATGGCGGAGACATAAAAGTCAAACACCCTAGAAACTTTTCTCTATACGGAAGTGCCACCACCCTAGAGACTTTTCTCTCTGCAGACCCTTCCCCAGCCTAGAGACGCTTGCTCTGTACGTTCCCTTATAGAGGAGATCCTGAGCTTCAAAATTCATGTTATTAATTTCTCTTCGGGATCTGATGGAGGAGATATTAAAGTCAAACACCTTAGGAACTTTTCTCTCTATTGAAGCGTCACCACCCTAGAGACTTTTCTCTCTACGGACGCTTCCCATGCCTAGAGACGCTTGCTCTGTACGTTCTCTTATAGAGGATATCTAGAGCTTCAAGATTCTTGAGATTAATCTCTCTACGGGATCTGATGGAGGAGACAAAAAAGTCAAACACCCTAGGAACTTTTCTCTGCACGGAAGCGTCACCACCCTAGAGACTCGTCTCTCTGCAGACCCTTCCCTAGCCTATAGACACTTGCTCTGTACGTTCTCGTATAGAGAAGATCTAGAGCTTCAAGACTCTTGAGATTAATCTCTCTACGGGATCTGATGGAGGATATATAAAAGTCAAACACCCTAAAAACTTTTCCCTATACAGAAGCTTCACCATCCTAGAGACTTTTCTCTCTAAGGACGCTTCCCATGCCTAGAAACGCTAGCTCTGTACGTTATCTTATAGAGGAGATCTAGAGCTTCAAGATTGTTGAGATTAATCTATGTACGGAATCTGATGGCGGAGATATAAAAGTCAAACACCCTAGAAACTTTTTTCTATACGGAAGTGTCACCACCCTAGATACTTTTCTCTCTACGGACGCTTCCCAAGCCTAAAGACGCTTGCTCTGTACGTTCTCTTATAGAAGAGATCTAGAGCTTCAAGAGTCTTGAAATTAATCTCTCTTTGGGATCTGATGGAGGAGACATAAAAGTCAAACACACTAGGCACTTTTCTCTCTGCAGACCCTTCAAAAGCCTAGAGACGCTTGCTCTGTACGTTCTCTTATAAAGGGAGATCTAGAGCATCAAGATTCTCGAGATTTATCTCTCTACGGGAACTTATGGAGGAGATATAAAAGTCAAACACCCTAGGATCTTTTCTCTATATGGAAGCGTCACCACCCTAGAGACTTTTCTCTCTGTAGATCCTTCCCCAGCCTAGAAACGCTTGCTCTGTACGTTCTCTTATAGAAGAGATCTAAAGCTTCTAGATTCTTGATATTTGTTTCTCAATGGGATATCATGGAGGAGATATACAAGTCAAACACCCTAGAAACTTTTATCTAGACGGAAGTGTCACCACCCTAGAGACTTTTCTCTCAACAAACGCTTCCCAAGCCTAGAGACGCTTGCTCTGTACGATCTCTTATAGAGAAGATCTAAAGCTTCAAGATTCTTCAGATAAATCTCTCTACGGGATCTGATGGAGCAGACATAAAAGTCAAACACCCTAGGAACTTTTCTCCTTACGGAAGCGTCACCACCCTAGATATTTTTCTCTCTGCAAACTTTTCCCATGCCTAGAGACGCTTACTCTTTACGTTCTCTTATAAAGGATATCTAGAGCTTCAAGATTCTTGAGATAAATCTCTCTACGGGATCTGATGGAGGAGACATAAAAGTCAAACACCCTAGGAACTTTTCTCTATATGGAAGCGTCACCATCCTAGAGACTTTACTCTCTGTAGATCCTTCCCCAGCCTAGAAACGCTTGCTCTGTACGTTCTCTTATAGAAGAGATCTAAAGCTTCTAGATTCTTGATATTTATTTCTCAACGGGATATGATGGAGGAGATATACAAGTCAAATGAGTTAAAGAAGATCCTGACGATAATCTCAACAGCACTCACAATAGAGCACAAATTAAACATCGACGGACCCCTAGCAAGATAGAGGTAGGACCAGGTGCCCGGGAGGAGTAAGCATCCCCTGTTGGCTAGCCGCACCCTAGAAACTTTTCCCTAGACGGAAGTGCCACCACCCTAGAGACATTTCTCTCAACGGACGCTTTCCAAGCCTAGAGACGCCTGCTCTGTACGTTCTCTTATAGAGGATATCTAGAGCTTCAAGATTCTTGAGATAAATCTCTCTAAGGGATCTGATGGAGAACACATAAAATTCAAACACCCTAGGAACTTTTTTCTTTACGGAAGCGTCACCACCCTAGATACTTTTCTCTCTGCAGACCCTTCCCAAGCCTAGAGACCCTTGCTCTCTACGTTCTCTTATAAAGGGAGATCTAGAGCATCAAGATTCTCGAGATTTATCTCTCTACGGGATCTGATGGAGGAGACATAAAAGTCAAACACCCTAGGATCTTTCCTCTATACGGACGTGTCACCACCCTAGAGACTTTTCTCTCTACTGACGCTTCACTTTCCTAGAGACGCTTGCTCGATACCTTCTCTTATAAAGGAGATCTAGAGCTTCAAGATTCTTGAGATTAATCTCTCTACGGGATCTGATGGAGGAAACATAAAAGTCAAACAATCTAGGAACCTTTCTCTCCACGGAAGCGTCACCACCCTAGAGACTTTTCTCTCTGCAGACCCTTCCCCAGCCTAGAGACGCTTGCTCTGTACGTTCCCTTATAGAGGAGATCTTGAGCTTCAAGATTCTTTATAATAATGTATCTTCGGGATCTAAGAAGAGACATAAAATTCAAACACCCTAGAAACTTTACTCTCTACGGAAGCGTCACCACCCTAGATACTTTTCTCTCTGCAAGCCCTTCCGAAGCATAAAACGCTTCCCCCTTACGTTCTCTTATAGAGGAGATCTAGAAATTCAAGATTCTTGAGATTAATCTCTCTTCGGGATCTTTTCTCAGCACGGAAGCGTCACCACCCTAGAGACTCTTCTTTCTGCAGACCCTTCCCTAGCCTATAGACACTAGCTCTGTACGTTCGCGTATAGAGGAGATCTAGAGCTTCAAGACTCTTGAGATTAATCTCTCTACGGGATCTGATGGAGGATACATTAATGTCAAACACCCTAGGAACTTTTCCCTATACAGAAGCTTCACCACCCTAGAGACTTTTCTCTCTAAGGACGCTTCCCATGCCTTGAAACGCTAGCTCTGTACGTTATCTTATAGAGGAGATCTAGAGCTTCAAGATTGTTGAGATTAATCTATGTACGGAATCTGATGGCGGAGATATAAAAGTCAAACACCCTAGAAACTTTTTTCTATACGGAAGTGTCACCACCCTAGATACTTTTCTCTCTACGGACGCTTCCCAAGCCTAGAGACGCTTGCTCTGTACGTTTTCTTATAGAGGAGATCTAGAGCTTCAAGAGTCTTGAAATTAATCTCTCTTTGGGATCTGATGGAGGAGACATAAAAGTCAAACACACTAGGCACTTTTCTCTCTGCAGACCCTTCAAAAGCCTAGAGACGCTTGCTCTGTACGTTCTCTTATAAAGGGAGATCTAGAGCATCAAGATTCTCGAGATTTATCTCTCTACGGGAACTTATGGAGGAGATATAAAAGTCAAACACCCTAGGATCTTTTCTCTATATGGAAGCGTCACCACCCTAGAGACTTTTCTCTCTGTAGATCCTTCCCCAGCCTAGAAACGCTTGCTCTGTACGTTCTCTTATAGAAGAGATCTAAAGCTTCTAGATTCTTGATATTTGTTTCTCAATGGGATATCATGGAGGAGATATACAAGTCAAACACCCTAGAAACTTTTATCTAGACGGAAGTGTCACCACCCTAGAGACTTTTCTCTCAACAAACGCTTCCCAAGCCTAGAGACGCTTGCTCTGTACGATCTCTTATAGAGAAGATCTAAAGCTTCAAGATTCTTCAGATAAATCTCTCTACGGGATCTGATGGAGCAGACATAAAAGTCAAACACCCTAGGAACTTTTCTCCTTACGGAAGCGTCACCACCCTAGATATTTTTCTCTCTGCAAACTTTTCCCATGCCTAGAGACGCTTACTCTTTACGTTCTCTTATAAAGGATATCTAGAGCTTCAAGATTCTTGAGATAAATCTCTCTACGGGATCTGATGGAGGAGACATAAAAGTCAAACACCCTAGGAACTTTTCTCTATATGGAAGCGTCACCATCCTAGAGACTTTACTCTCTGTAGATCCTTCCCCAGCCTAGAAACGCTTGCTCTGTACGTTCTCTTATAGAAGAGATCTAAAGCTTCTAGATTCTTGATATTTATTTCTCAACGGGATATGATGGAGGAGATATACAAGTCAAATGAGTTAAAGAAGATCCTGACGATAATCTCAACAGCACTCACAATAGAGCACAAATTAAACATCGACGGACCCCTAGCAAGATAGAGGTAGGACCAGGTGCCCGGGAGGAGTAAGCATCCCCTGTTGGCTAGCCGCACCCTAGAAACTTTTCCCTAGACGGAAGTGCCACCACCCTAGAGACATTTCTCTCAACGGACGCTTTCCAAGCCTAGAGACGCCTGCTCTGTACGTTCTCTTATAGAGGATATCTAGAGCTTCAAGATTCTTGAGATAAATCTCTCTAAGGGATCTGATGGAGAACACATAAAATTCAAACACCCTAGGAACTTTTTTCTTTACGGAAGCGTCACCACCCTAGATACTTTTCTCTCTGCAGACCCTTCCCAAGCCTAGAGACCCTTGCTCTCTACGTTCTCTTATAAAGGGAGATCTAGAGCATCAAGATTCTCGAGATTTATCTCTCTACGGGATCTGATGGAGGAGACATAAAAGTCAAACACCCTAGGATCTTTCCTCTATACGGACGTGTCACCACCCTAGAGACTTTTCTCTCTACTGACGCTTCACTTTCCTAGAGACGCTTGCTCGATACCTTCTCTTATAAAGGAGATCTAGAGCTTCAAGATTCTTGAGATTAATCTCTCTACGGGATCTGATGGAGGAAACATAAAAGTCAAACAATCTAGGAACCTTTCTCTCCACGGAAGCGTCACCACCCTAGAGACTTTTCTCTCTGCAGACCCTTCCCCAGCCTAGAGACGCTTGCTCTGTACGTTCCCTTATAGAGGAGATCTTGAGCTTCAAGATTCTTTATAATAATGTATCTTCGGGATCTAAGAAGAGACATAAAATTCAAACACCCTAGAAACTTTACTCTCTACGGAAGCGTCACCACCCTAGATACTTTTCTCTCTGCAAGCCCTTCCGAAGCATAAAACGCTTCCCCCTTACGTTCTCTTATAGAGGAGATCTAGAAATTCAAGATTCTTGAGATTAATCTCTCTTCGGGATCTTTTCTCAGCACGGAAGCGTCACCACCCTAGAGACTCTTCTTTCTGCAGACCCTTCCCTAGCCTATAGACACTAGCTCTGTACGTTCGCGTATAGAGGAGATCTAGAGCTTCAAGACTCTTGAGATTAATCTCTCTACGGGATCTGATGGAGGATACATTAATGTCAAACACCCTAGGAACTTTTCCCTATACAGAAGCTTCACCACCCTAGAGACTTTTCTCTCTAAGGACGCTTCCCATGCCTTGAAACGCTAGCTCTGTACGTTATCTTATAGAGGAGATCTAGAGCTTCAAGATTGTTGAGATTAATCTATGTACGGAATCTGATGGCGGAGATATAAAAGTCAAACACCCTAGAAACTTTTTTCTATACGGAAGTGTCACCACCCTAGATACTTTTCTCTCTACGGACGCTTCCCAAGCCTAGAGACGCTTGCTCTGTACGTTTTCTTATAGAGGAGATCTAGAGCTTCAAGAGTCTTGAAATTAATCTCTCTTTGGGATCTGATGGAGGAGACATAAAAGTCAAACACACTAGGCACTTTTCTCTCTAAGGAAGCGTCACCACCCTAGAGCTATTTCTCTCTGCAGACCCTTCAAAAGCCTAGAGACGCTTGCTCTGTACGTTCTCTTATAAAGGGAGATCTAGAGCATCAAGATTCTCGAGATTTATCTCTCTACGGGATCTGATGGAGGAGACATAAAAGTCAAACACCCTAGGATCTTTTCTCTATATGGAACATGCGGAAGCGTCACCATCCTAGAGACTTTTCTCTCTGCAGACCCTTCCCAAGCCTAGAGACGCTTGTTCTGTATGTTCTCTTATAGAAAGATATAGAGCTTCAAGATTCTCGAGATTTATCTCTCTACCGGATATGATGGCGGAGACATAAAAGTCAAACACCCTAGAAACTTTTCTCTATACGGAAGTGCCACCACCCTAGAGACTTTTCTCTCTGCAGACCCTTCCCCAGCCTAGAAACGCTTGCTCTGTACGTTCCCTTATAGAGGAGATCCTGAGCTTCAAGATTCATGTTATTAATTTCTCTTCGGGATCTGATGGAGGAGATATAAAAGTCAAACACCTTAGGAACTTTTCTCTCTATTGAAGCGTCACCACCCTAGATACTTTTCTCTCTACGGACGCTTCCCATGCCTAGAGACGCTTGCTCTGTACGTTCTCTTATAGAGGATATCTAGAGCTTCAAGATTCTTGAGATTAATCTCTCTACGGGATCTGATGGAGGAGACAAAAAAGTCAAACACCCTAGGAATTTTTCTCTGCACGGAAGCGTCACCACCCTAGAGACTCGTCTCTCTGCAGACCCTTCCCTAGCCTATAGACACTTGCTCTGTACGTTCTCGTATAGAGAAGATCTAGAGCTTCAAGACTCTTGAGATTAATCTCTCTTCGGGATCTGATGGAGGATATATAAAAGACAAACACCCTAGGAACTTTTCCCTATACAGAAGCTTCACCATCCTAGAGACTTTTCTCTCTAAGGACGCTTCCAATGCCTTGAAACGCTAGCTCTGTACGTTATCTTATAGAGGAGATCTAGAGCTTCAAGATTGTTGAGATTAATCTATGTACGGAATCTGATGGCGGAGATATAAAAGTCAAACACCCTAGAAACTTTTTTCTATACGGAAGTGTCACCACCCTAGATACTTTTCTCTCTACGGACGCTTCCCAAGCCTAGAGACGCTTGCTCTGTACGTTCTCTTATAGAAGAGATCTAGAGCTTCAAGAGTCTTGAAATTAATCTCTCTTTGGGATCTGATGGAGGAGACATAAAAGTCAAACACACTAGGCACTTTTCTCTCTGCAGACCCTTCAAAAGCCTAGAGACGCTTGCTCTGTACGTTCTCTTATAAAGGGAGATCTAGAGCATCAAGATTCTCGAGATTTATCTCTCTACGGGATCTGATGGAGGAGACATAAAAGTCAAACACCCTAGGATCTTTTCTCTATATGGAAGCGTCACCACCCTAGAGACTTTTCTCTCTGTAGATCCTTCCCCAGCCTAGAAACGCTTGCTCTGTACGTTCTCTTATAGAAGAGATCTAAAGCTTCTAGATTCTTGATATTTGTTTCTCAATGGGATATCATGGAGGAGATATACAAGTCAAACACCCTAGAAACTTTTATCTAGACGGAAGTGTCACCACCCTAGAGACTTTTCTCTCAACAAACGCTTCCCAAGCCTAGAGACGCTTGCTCTGTACGATCTCTTATAGAGAAGATCTAAAGCTTCAAGATTCTTCAGATAAATCTCTCTACGGGATCTGATGGAGCAGACATAAAAGTCAAACACCCTAGGAACTTTTCTCCTTACGGAAGCGTCACCACCCTAGATATTTTTCTCTCTGCAAACTTTTCCCATGCCTAGAGACGCTTACTCTTTACGTTCTCTTATAAAGGATATCTAGAGCTTCAAGATTCTTGAGATAAATCTCTCTACGGGATCTGATGGAGGAGACATAAAAGTCAAACACCCTAGGAACTTTTCTCTATATGGAAGCGTCACCATCCTAGAGACTTTACTCTCTGTAGATCCTTCCCCAGCCTAGAAACGCTTGCTCTGTACGTTCTCTTATAGAAGAGATCTAAAGCTTCTAGATTCTTGATATTTATTTCTCAACGGGATATGATGGAGGAGATATACAAGTCAAATGAGTTAAAGAAGATCCTGACGATAATCTCAACAGCACTCACAATAGAGCACAAATTAAACATCGACGGACCCCTAGCAAGATAGAGGTAGGACCAGGTGCCCGGGAGGAGTAAGCATCCCCTGTTGGCTAGCCGCACCCTAGAAACTTTTCCCTAGACGGAAGTGCCACCACCCTAGAGACATTTCTCTCAACGGACGCTTTCCAAGCCTAGAGACGCCTGCTCTGTACGTTCTCTTATAGAGGATATCTAGAGCTTCAAGATTCTTGAGATAAATCTCTCTAAGGGATCTGATGGAGAACACATAAAATTCAAACACCCTAGGAACTTTTTTCTTTACGGAAGCGTCACCACCCTAGATACTTTTCTCTCTGCAGACCCTTCCCAAGCCTAGAGACCCTTGCTCTCTACGTTCTCTTATAAAGGGAGATCTAGAGCATCAAGATTCTCGAGATTTATCTCTCTACGGGATCTGATGGAGGAGACATAAAAGTCAAACACCCTAGGATCTTTCCTCTATACGGACGTGTCACCACCCTAGAGACTTTTCTCTCTACTGACGCTTCACTTTCCTAGAGACGCTTGCTCGATACCTTCTCTTATAAAGGAGATCTAGAGCTTCAAGATTCTTGAGATTAATCTCTCTACGGGATCTGATGGAGGAAACATAAAAGTCAAACAATCTAGGAACCTTTCTCTCCACGGAAGCGTCACCACCCTAGAGACTTTTCTCTCTGCAGACCCTTCCCCAGCCTAGAGACGCTTGCTCTGTACGTTCCCTTATAGAGGAGATCTTGAGCTTCAAGATTCTTTATAATAATGTATCTTCGGGATCTAAGAAGAGACATAAAATTCAAACACCCTAGAAACTTTACTCTCTACGGAAGCGTCACCACCCTAGATACTTTTCTCTCTGCAAGCCCTTCCGAAGCATAAAACGCTTCCCCCTTACGTTCTCTTATAGAGGAGATCTAGAAATTCAAGATTCTTGAGATTAATCTCTCTTCGGGATCTTTTCTCAGCACGGAAGCGTCACCACCCTAGAGACTCTTCTTTCTGCAGACCCTTCCCTAGCCTATAGACACTAGCTCTGTACGTTCGCGTATAGAGGAGATCTAGAGCTTCAAGACTCTTGAGATTAATCTCTCTACGGGATCTGATGGAGGATACATTAATGTCAAACACCCTAGGAACTTTTCCCTATACAGAAGCTTCACCACCCTAGAGACTTTTCTCTCTAAGGACGCTTCCCATGCCTTGAAACGCTAGCTCTGTACGTTATCTTATAGAGGAGATCTAGAGCTTCAAGATTGTTGAGATTAATCTATGTACGGAATCTGATGGCGGAGATATAAAAGTCAAACACCCTAGAAACTTTTTTCTATACGGAAGTGTCACCACCCTAGATACTTTTCTCTCTACGGACGCTTCCCAAGCCTAGAGACGCTTGCTCTGTACGTTTTCTTATAGAGGAGATCTAGAGCTTCAAGAGTCTTGAAATTAATCTCTCTTTGGGATCTGATGGAGGAGACATAAAAGTCAAACACACTAGGCACTTTTCTCTCTAAGGAAGCGTCACCACCCTAGAGCTATTTCTCTCTGCAGACCCTTCAAAAGCCTAGAGACGCTTGCTCTGTACGTTCTCTTATAAAGGGAGATCTAGAGCATCAAGATTCTCGAGATTTATCTCTCTACGGGATCTGATGGAGGAGACATAAAAGTCAAACACCCTAGGATCTTTTCTCTATATGGAACATGCGGAAGCGTCACCATCCTAGAGACTTTTCTCTCTGCAGACCCTTCCCAAGCCTAGAGACGCTTGTTCTGTATGTTCTCTTATAGAAAAGATATAGAGCTTCAAGATTCTCGAGATTTATCTCTCTACCGGATATGATGGCGGAGACATAAAAGTCAAACACCCTAGAAACTTTTCTCTATACGGAAGTGCCACCACCCTAGAGACTTTTCTCTCTGCAGACCCTTCCCCAGCCTAGAAACGCTTGCTCTGTACGTTCCCTTATAGAGGAGATCCTGAGCTTCAAGATTCATGTTATTAATTTCTCTTCGGGATCTGATGGAGGAGATATAAAAGTCAAACACCTTAGGAACTTTTCTCTCTATTGAAGCGTCACCACCCTAGATACTTTTCTCTCTACGGACGCTTCCCATGCCTAGAGACGCTTGCTCTGTACGTTCTCTTATAGAGGATATCTAGAGCTTCAAGATTCTTGAGATTAATCTCTCTACGGGATCTGATGGAGGAGACAAAAAAGTCAAACACCCTAGGAATTTTTCTCTGCACGGAAGCGTCACCACCCTAGAGACTCGTCTCTCTGCAGACCCTTCCCTAGCCTATAGACACTTGCTCTGTACGTTCTCGTATAGAGAAGATCTAGAGCTTCAAGACTCTTGAGATTAATCTCTCTTCGGGATCTGATGGAGGATATATAAAAGACAAACACCCTAGGAACTTTTCCCTATACAGAAGCTTCACCATCCTAGAGACTTTTCTCTCTAAGGACGCTTCCAATGCCTTGAAACGCTAGCTCTGTACGTTATCTTATAGAGGAGATCTAGAGCTTCAAGATTGTTGAGATTAATCTATGTACGGAATCTGATGGCGGAGATATAAAAGTCAAACACCCTAGAAACTTTTTTCTATACGGAAGTGTCACCACCCTAGATACTTTTCTCTCTACGGACGCTTCCCAAGCCTAGAGACGCTTGCTCTGTACGTTCTCTTATAGAAGAGATCTAGAGCTTCAAGAGTCTTGAAATTAATCTCTCTTTGGGATCTGATGGAGGAGACATAAAAGTCAAACACACTAGGCACTTTTCTCTCTGCAGACCCTTCAAAAGCCTAGAGACGCTTGCTCTGTACGTTCTCTTATAAAGGGAGATCTAGAGCATCAAGATTCTCGAGATTTATCTCTCTACGGGATCTGATGGAGGAGACATAAAAGTCAAACACCCTAGGATCTTTTCTCTATATGGAAGCGTCACCACCCTAGAGACTTTTCTCTCTGTAGATCCTTCCCCAGCCTAGAAACGCTTGCTCTGTACGTTCTCTTATAGAAGAGATCTAAAGCTTCTAGATTCTTGATATTTATTTCTCAACGGGATATCATGGAGGAGATATACAAGTCAAACACCCTAGAAACTTTTATCTATACGGAAGTGTCACCACCCTAGAGACTTTTCTCTCAACGGACGCTTCCCAAGCCTAGAGACGCTTGCTCTGTACGATCTCTTATAGAGAAGATCTAAAGCTTCAAGATTCTTGAGATAAATCTCTCTACGGGATCTGATGGAGCAGACATAAAAATCAAACACCCTAGGAACTTTTCTCCTTACGGAAGCGTCACCACCCTAGATACTTTTCTCTCTACGGACGCTTCCCAAGCCTAGAGACGCTTGCTCTGTACGTTTTCTTATAGAGGAGATCTAGAGCTTCAAGAGTCTTGAAATTAATCTCTCTTTGGGATCTGATGGAGGAGACATAAAAGTCAAACACACTAGGCACTTTTCTCTCTAAGGAAGCGTCACCACCCTAGAGCTATTTCTCTCTGCAGACCCTTCAAAAGCCTAGAGACGCTTGCTCTGTACGTTCTCTTATAAAGGGAGATCTAGAGCATCAAGATTCTCGAGATTTATCTCTCTACGGGATCTGATGGAGGAGACATAAAAGTCAAACACCCTAGGATCTTTTCTCTATATGGAACATGCGGAAGCGTCACCATCCTAGAGACTTTTCTCTCTGCAGACCCTTCCCAAGCCTAGAGACGCTTGTTCTGTATGTTCTCTTATAGAAAAGATATAGAGCTTCAAGATTCTCGAGATTTATCTCTCTACCGGATATGATGGCGGAGACATAAAAGTCAAACACCCTAGAAACTTTTCTCTATACGGAAGTGCCACCACCCTAGAGACTTTTCTCTCTGCAGACCCTTCCCCAGCCTAGAAACGCTTGCTCTGTACGTTCCCTTATAGAGGAGATCCTGAGCTTCAAGATTCATGTTATTAATTTCTCTTCGGGATCTGATGGAGGAGATATAAAAGTCAAACACCTTAGGAACTTTTCTCTCTATTGAAGCGTCACCACCCTAGATACTTTTCTCTCTACGGACGCTTCCCATGCCTAGAGACGCTTGCTCTGTACGTTCTCTTATAGAGGATATCTAGAGCTTCAAGATTCTTGAGATTAATCTCTCTACGGGATCTGATGGAGGAGACAAAAAAGTCAAACACCCTAGGAATTTTTCTCTGCACGGAAGCGTCACCACCCTAGAGACTCGTCTCTCTGCAGACCCTTCCCTAGCCTATAGACACTTGCTCTGTACGTTCTCGTATAGAGAAGATCTAGAGCTTCAAGACTCTTGAGATTAATCTCTCTTCGGGATCTGATGGAGGATATATAAAAGACAAACACCCTAGGAACTTTTCCCTATACAGAAGCTTCACCATCCTAGAGACTTTTCTCTCTAAGGACGCTTCCAATGCCTTGAAACGCTAGCTCTGTACGTTATCTTATAGAGGAGATCTAGAGCTTCAAGATTGTTGAGATTAATCTATGTACGGAATCTGATGGCGGAGATATAAAAGTCAAACACCCTAGAAACTTTTTTCTATACGGAAGTGTCACCACCCTAGATACTTTTCTCTCTACGGACGCTTCCCAAGCCTAGAGACGCTTGCTCTGTACGTTCTCTTATAGAAGAGATCTAGAGCTTCAAGAGTCTTGAAATTAATCTCTCTTTGGGATCTGATGGAGGAGACATAAAAGTCAAACACACTAGGCACTTTTCTCTCTGCAGACCCTTCAAAAGCCTAGAGACGCTTGCTCTGTACGTTCTCTTATAAAGGGAGATCTAGAGCATCAAGATTCTCGAGATTTATCTCTCTACGGGAACTTATGGAGGAGACATAAAAGTCAAACACCCTAGGATCTTTTCTCTATATGGAAGCGTCACCACCCTAGAGACTTTTCTCTCTGTAGATCCTTCCCCAGCCTAGAAACGCTTGCTCTGTACGTTCTCTTATAGAAGAGATCTAAAGCTTCTAGATTCTTGATATTTATTTCTCAACGGGATATCATGGAGGAGATATACAAGTCAAACACCCTAGAAACTTTTATCTATACGGAAGTGTCACCACCTTAGAGACTTTTCTCTCAACGGACGCTTCCCAAGCCTAGAGACGCTTGCTCTGTACGATCTCTTATAGAGAAGATCTAAAGCTTCAAGATTCTTGAGATAAATCTCTCTACGGGATCTGATGGAGCAGACATAAAAATCAAACACCCTAGGAACTTTTCTCCTTACGGAAGCGTCACCACCCTAGATATTTTTCTCTCTGCAAACCCTTCCCATGCCTAGAGACGCTTACTCTTTACGTTCTCTTATAAAGGATATCTAGAGCTTCAAGATTCTTGAGATAAATCTCTCTACGGGATCTGATGGAGGAGACATAAAAGTCAAACACCCTAGGAACTTTTCTCTATATGGAAGCGTCACCATCCTAGAGACTTTACTCTCTGTAGATCCTTCCCCAGCCTAGAAACGCTTGCTCTGTACGTTCTCTTATAGAAGAGATCTAAAGCTTCTAGATTCTTGATATTTATTTCTCAACGGGATATGATGGAGGAGATATACAAGTCAAATGAGTTAAAGAAGATCCTGACGATAATCTCAACAGCACTCACAATAGAGCACAAATTAAACATCGACGGACCCCTAGCAAGATAGAGGTAGGACCAGGTGCCCGGGAGGAGTAAGCATCCCCTGTTGGCTAGCCGCACCCTAGAAACTTTTCCCTAGACGGAAGTGCCACCACCCTAGAGACATTTCTCTCAACGGACGCTTTCCAAGCCTAGAGACGCCTGCTCTGTACGTTCTCTTATAGAGGATATCTAGAGCTTCAAGATTCTTGAGATAAATCTCTCTAAGGGATCTGATGGAGAACACATAAAATTCAAACACCCTAGGAACTTTTTTCTTTACGGAAGCGTCACCACCCTAGATACTTTTCTATCTGCAGACCCTTCCCAAGCCTAGAGACCCTTGCTCTCTACGTTCTCTTATAAAGGGAGATCTAGAGCATCAAGATTCTCGAGATTTATCTCTCTACGGGATCTGATGGAGGAGACATAAAAGTCAAACACCCTAGGATCTTTTCTCTATACGGACGTGTCACCACCCTAGAGACTTTTCTCTCTACTGACGCTTCACTTTCCTAGAGACGCTTGCTCGATACCTTCTCTTATAAAGGAGATCTAGAGCTTCAAGATTCTTGAGATTAATCTCTCTACGGGATCTGATGGAGGAAACATAAAAGTCAAACAATCTAGGAACCTTTCTCTCCACGGAAGCGTCACTACCCTAGAGACTTTTCTCTCTGCAGACCCTTCCCCAGCCTAGAGACGCTTGCTCTGTACGTTCCCTTATAGAGGAGATCTTGAGCTTCAAGATTCTTTATAATAATGTATCTTCGGGATCTAAGAAGAGACATAAAATTCAAACACCCTAGAAACTTTTCTCTCTACGGAAGCGTCACCACCCTAGATACTTTTCTCTCTGCAAGCCCTTCCGAAGCATAAAACGCTTCCCCCTTACGTTCTCTTATAGAGGAGATCTAGAAATTCAAGATTCTTGAGATTAATCTCTCTTCGGGATCTTTTCTCAGCACGGAAGCGTCACCACCCTAGAGACTCTTCTCTCTGCAGACCCTTCCCTAGCCTATAGACACTAGCTCTGTACGTTCGCGTATAGAGGAGATCTAGAGCTTCAAGACTCTTGAGATTAATCTCTCTACGGGATCTGATGGAGGATACATTAATGTCAAACACCCTAGGAACTTTTCCCTATACAGAAGCTTCACCACCCTAGAGACTTTTCTCTCTAAGGACGCTTCCCATGCCTTGAAACGCTAGCTCTGTACGTTATCTTATAGAGGAGATCTAGAGCTTCAAGATTGTTGAGATTAATCTATGTACGGAATCTGATGGCGGAGATATAAAAGTCAAACACCCTAGAAACTTTTTTCTATACGGAAGTGTCACCACCCTAGATACTTTTCTCTCTACGGACGCTTCCCGAGCCTAGAGACGCTTGCTCTGTACGTTCTCTTATAGAGGAGATCTAGAGCTTCAAGAGTCTTGAAATTAATCTCTCTTTGGGATCTGATGGAGGAGACATAAAAGTCAAACACACTAGGCACTTTTCTCTCTAAGGAAGCGTCACCACCCTAGAGCTATTTCTCTCTGCAGACCCTTCAAAAGCCTAGAGACGCTTGCTCTGTACGTTCTCTTATAAAGGGAGATCTAGAGCATCAAGATTCTCGAGATTTATCTCTCTACGGGATCTGATGGAGGAGACATAAAAGTCAAACACCCTAGGATCTTTTCTCTATATGGAACATGCGGAAGCGTCACCATCCTAGAGACTTTTCTCTCTGCAGACCCTTCCCAAGCCTAGAGACGCTTGTTCTGTATGTTCTCTTATAGAAAAGATATAGAGCTTCAAGATTCTCGAGATTTATCTCTCTACCGGATATGATGGCGGAGACATAAAAGTCAAACACCCTAGAAACTTTTCTCTATACGGAAGTGCCACCACCCTAGAGACTTTTCTCTCTGCAGACCCTTCCCCAGCCTAGAAACGCTTGCTCTGTACGTTCCCTTATAGAGGAGATCCTGAGCTTCAAGATTCATGTTATTAATTTCTCTTCGGGATCTGATGGAGGAGATATAAAAGTCAAACACCTTAGGAACTTTTCTCTCTATTGAAGCGTCACCACCCTAGAGACTTTTCTCTCTACGGACGCTTCCCATGCCTAGAGACGCTTGCTCTGTACGTTCTCTTATAGAGGATATCTAGAGCTTCAAGATTCTTGAGATTAATCTCTCTACGGGATCTGATGGAGGAGACAAAAAAGTCAAACACCCTAGGAATTTTTCTCTGCACGGAAGCGTCACCACCCTAGAGACTCGTCTCTCTGCAGACCCTTCCCTAGCCTATAGACACTTGCTCTGTACGTTCTCGTATAGAGAAGATCTAGAGCTTCAAGACTCTTGAGATTAATCTCTCTACGGGATCTGATGGAGGATATATAAAAGACAAACGCCCTAGGAACTTTTCCCTATACAGAAGCTTCACCATCCTAGAGACTTTTCTCTCTAAGGACGCTTCCAATGCCTTGAAACGCTAGCTCTGTACGTTATCTTATAGAGGAGATCTAGAGCTTCAAGATTGTTGAGATTAATCTATGTACGGAATCTGATGGCGGAGATATAAAAGTCAAACACCCTAGAAACTTTTTTCTATACGGAAGTGTCACCACCCTAGATACTTTTCTCTCTACGGACGCTTCCCAAGCCTAGAGACGCTTGCTCTGTACGTTCTCTTATAGAAGAGATCTAGAGCTTCAAGAGTCTTGAAATTAATCTCTCTTTGGGATCTGATGGAGGAGACATAAAAGTCAAACACACTAGGCACTTTTCTCTCTGCAGACCCTTCAA
The DNA here is from genome assembly GCA_033119305.1 of Pinctada imbricata. NCBI lineage: Eukaryota > Metazoa > Mollusca > Bivalvia > Pterioida > Pteriidae > Pinctada > Pinctada imbricata. Next base: position 55,787,931 of record VSWD01000006.1, on the reverse strand, counting down.
AAGCCTAGAGACGCTTGCTCTGTACGTTCTCTTATAAAGGGAGATCTAGAGCATCAAGATTCTCAAGATTTATCTCTCTACGGGAACTTATGGAGGAGACATAAAAGTCAAACACCCTAGGATCTTTTCTCTATATGGAAGCGTCACCACCCTAGAGACTTTTCTCTCTGTAGATCCTTCCCCAGCCTAGAAACGCTTGCTCTGTACGTTCTCTTATAGAAGAAATCTAAAGCTTCTAGATTCTTGATATTTATTTCTCAACGGGATATCATGGAGGAGATATACAAGTCAAACACCCTAGAAACTTTTATCTATACGGAAGTGTCACCACCCTAGAGACTTTTCTCTCAACGGACGCTTCCCAAGCCTAGAGACGCTTGCTCTGTACGATCTCTTATAGAGAAGATCTAAAGCTTCAAGATTCTTGAGATAAATCTCTCTACGGGATCTGATGGAGCAGACATAAAAGTCAAACACCCTAGGAACTTTTCTCCTTACGGAAGCGTCACCACCCTAGATATTTTTCTCTCTGCAAACCCTTCCCATGCCTAGAGACGCTTACTCTTTACGTTCTCTTATAAAGGATATCTAGAGCTTCAAGATTCTTGAGATAAATCTCTCTACGGGATCTGATGGAGGAGACATGAAAGTCAAACACCCTAGGAACTTTTCTCTATATGGAAGCGTCACCATCCTAGAGACTTTACTCTCTGTAGATCCTTCCCCAGCCTAGAAACGCTTGCTCTGTACGTTCTCTTATAGAAGAGATCTAAAGCTTCTAGATTCTTGATATTTATTTCTCAACGGGATATGATGGAGGAGATATACAAGTCAAACACCCTAGAAACTTTTCTCTAGACGGAAGTGTCACCACCCTAGAGACATTTCTCTCAACGGACGCTTTCCAAGCCTAGAGACGCCTGCTCTGTACGTTCTCTTATAGAGGATATCTAGAGCTTCAAGATTCTTGAGATAAATCTCTCTAAGGGATCTGATGGAGAACACATAAAATTCAAACACCCTAGGAACTTTTTTCTTTACGGAAGCGTCACCACCCTAGATACTTTTCTCTCTGCAGACCCTTCCCAAGCCTAGAGACGCTTGCTCTCTACGTTCTCTTATAAAGGATATCTAGAGCTTCAAGATTCTTGAGATTAATCTCTCTACGGGATCTGATGGACAAGACATAAAAGTCAAACACCCTAGAAACTTTTCTCTATACGGACGTGTCACCACCCTAGAGACTTTTCTCTCTACTGACGCTTCACTTTCCTAGAGACGCTTGCTCGATACCTTCTCTTATAGAGGATATTTAGAGCTTCAAGATTCTTGAGATTAATCTCTCTACGGGATCTGATGGAGGAGACAAAAAAGTCAAACACCCTAGGAACTTTTCTCTGCACGGAAGCGTCACCACCCTAGAGACTCGTCTCTCTGCAGACCCTTCCTCAGCCTATAAACGCTTGGATTGTACTTTCTCTTATAGAGGAGATCTAGACCTTCAAGATTCTTGTAATTTATCTCTCTACGGGATCGGATAGAGGAGACACAAACACCCTAGAAACTTTACTCTTTACGGAAGTGTCACCATCCTAAAGACCTTTCTCTCTACGGACGCTTCTCATGCCTAGAAACGCTTGCTTGACACCTTCGCTTAAAGAGGAGATCTAGAGCTTCATGACTTTTGAGATTAATCTCTCTACGGAATCTGATTCAGGAGATATAAAAGTCAAACCCCCTAGGATCTTTTCTCTATACGGAAGTGTAGATGCCTAATAACGCTTGCTCTGTACGTTATCTTATAGAGGAGATCTAGAGCTTTAAGATTGTTAAGATTAATCTGTCTTCGGGATCTGATGGAGGAGACATAAAAGTCAAACACCCTAGAAATTTTTCTCTATACGGAAGTGTCACCACCTTAGAGACTTTTGTCTTTACGGACGCTTCTCAAGCCTAGAGACTCTTCCTCTGTACATTATCGTATAGAGGAGATCTAGAGCTTCAAGATTCTTGAGACAAATTTCTCTACGGGATCTGATGGAGGAGACATAAAAGTCAAACAACCTAGGAACTTTTCTCTTTACGGAAGCGTCACTACCCTAGAGACTTTTCTCTCTGCAGACGATTCACAAGCCTAGAATCGATAGCTCTTTACTTTCTCTTATAGAAGAGATCTAGAGCTTAAAGATTCTTGAGATTAATCTCTCTACGGAATCTGATAGAGGAGACATAAAAGTCAAACACTCTAGGAACTTTTCTCTTTACGGAAGCGTCACCACCCTAGATACTTTTCTCTCTGCAGACCCTTCCCCAGTCTAGAAACGCTTGCTCTGTACGTTCTCTTATAGAAGAGATATAGAGCTTCAAGATTCTTGAGATTTATCTCTCTACGGGATATGATGTAGGAGATATACAAGTCAAACACCCTAGAATATTTTCTCCATACGCAAGTGTCACCACCCTAGAGCCTTTTCTCTCTACGGACCCTTCCCAAATCTAGAGACGCTTGCTCTGTACGTTCTCTTGTAGAAAAGATCTAGAGCTTCAAAATTCTTGAAATAAATCTCCCTACGGGATCTGATGGTGGAGACATAAAAGTCAAACACCCTAGGAATTTTTCTCTCTACGGAAGCGTCACCACCCTAGAGACTTCTCTCTCTGCAGACCATTCCCTAGCCTAGAGACGCTTGCTCTGTACGTTCTCTTATAGACGAGATATAGAGCTTCAAGATTCTTGAGATTTATCTCTCAACGGGATATGATGGAGGAGATATACAAGTCAAACAACCTAGAAACTTTTTTCTCTACGGACGCTTGCCCTTCCTAGAGACGCTTGCTCTGTACATTCTCTTATAGAGGAGATCTAGAGCTTCAAGATTCTAGAGATTTATTTCTCGCATATTGGAAAGGCTGATTCCCCTTTTCAGCGGTGCTGGAGAATTCGATCCGGCACCTCTGATCCGGCACTGTTGATTGTTCCTTTATGACGTCACAGACAAACTGACGTACGTTATTTCACGTGCACATACATTCAGCATGCCTTTCACTCATTCTGATGCGTGAACAAGAGGACATTGAAGGTTTCAATGTGCACTCGTGGCGGCAAAATTCAATTAAAAAATATTTCTAAGTACATGTAAATTTGTTTTTAAAGGCAAAATCATTCGAGAGAAAAAAGTAGGTCAAGGTCATTTCATGAAAGCGAAATCAAAGGTACATCTAATATGCAAGTTTGGTACATGTAGCACTTATACTTTGCTCAATATTGGCTTTTAAAGGCATATTCACTCAAGCAAAAAAGTAGGTCAAGGTCATTTTATGAAAGATTGATGAAAGATACATCCAAAATGCAAGTTTTGTACATGTACCATTTATAGTTTGCTCAATATTGGCTTTTTAAAGGCAAAATCATTCAAGAGGAAAAAGTATGTCAAGGTCATTTCATGTAAGCGAAATCAAAGGTACAATTAATATGCAAGTTTGGTACATGTAGAACTTATATTTTGCTCAACATTGGCTTTTAAAGGCAAAATCACTCAAGCGAAAAAGTAGGTCAAGCTCATTTTATGAAAGATTGATGAAAGATACATCCAAAATGCAAGTTTTGTACATGTACCATTTATAGTTTGCTCAATATTGGCTTTTTAAAGGCAAAATCATTCAAGCGGAAAAAGTAGGTCAAGGTCATTTTATGATAGTTTGATCAAAGATTCATCCAATATACAAGTTTGGTACATGTAGCACTTAAACTTTGCTCAATATTGGCTTTTAGAGGCAAAATCATTCAAGCAGAATAAGTACGTCAAGGTCATTTTATGAAAGTTTGATCAAAGATACATCAAATATGCAAGTTTGGTACATGTAACACTTATTCTTAGCTCAATTTTGGCATGGGTTCATCTCAGCATCCCATGATGAATCACTTGTGCAAGTGTGGTTACTGTAGCATAAGTTCTTTGTCAGATACTGAGCTACCCCAAACTTCTTAACCAAGTCCCATTGAGCTACCCCAAACTTCTTAACCAAGTCACTCAAGCAAAAAACGTAGGTCAGATGCAGCATCTGATGCACGGATCACCTCAGCATCCCAAGATGAATCACTAACAATGTGCAAGTTTGGTTACTGTAGCATCAGTACTTTGCAAAATACTGAGCAACCCCAAACTTCTAAACTGGACACGGACACGGATTCGCGGGGGTATAGCATAAGCTCACTCAACTTCGTCGAGATGAGCTAAAAATGTTTTATTTCATCTTTTTGTTACATTTGAATAATTATGTATATTTATTATATAAACAACAAAGCTTATAAATTAAAAAGCTTAGAAATGAATTGTAGAGAGGTAAAAATAAGTGCAAGTACATGTGCACATTATAGAGAAAAAAATATGTTGATGATTTATATACATGTAACAAATTAACTTTTTTTTTTCATGGCACAATACAGGCCCCCTTACCAAAATATCAGGCCTCTGGCAAACAATTGCTGCAAACTTGCCACAAGTTTGCAGCAAGCTTGCGGCAACTATTTGCTGCAAGCTTGCCGCAAGCTCAGAATTCGTATGCAAATTAGTTTTCTGGCAAACAAATTGCGGCAACTTTGCGGCAAACTGTAGAACCTTATTTGGATTGAGGCATTTGTTTTGTGGCAAACTTGCGGCAAGTTTGCAGCAAACTTGCCGCAAACTAATCGTCATGTACACACACTCTTAGTAACACACTCTTAACACACTGTAGACTTGAATATGTGTATATTATAAGTACAGTAAAAGATTTGAAACACATTAAATTTAAAGTTGCTTTATATCTAAGTTCATTTAAGACTATTAAGTAAAAAATTATGTGCAATATTTTTTTTTCATTTATGCTACAAAAAAGAAGAAATAAAGCCTGTGTTTGTGAAACACGAATGCCCCCGGTGGCATCTTTGTTAGTATGAACACTATTTTCTGTTAAGTACATGTATGTGAGGTCACTGGGTTAAAAGGTCAAAGGTCAAGGTCACGAGGTCAAAAATTTTGGTATCAATGGAAAGGTCTTGTCACAAGGAATACACATGTGAAATATGAAAGCCCTATCATTTCCCATTCAAAAGCTATGCCCAAATGTTAAAGTTTTTTAAAAGTAGGTCAAAGGTCAAGGTCAAGGTCATGAGGTCAAAAATTTTGGTATCAATGGAAAGGTCTTGTCACAAGGAATACACATATGAAAAATGAAAGCCCTATCACTTCCCATTCAAAAGTTATGTCCAATGTTAAAGTTTTTGAAAAGTAGGTCAAAGGTCGAGGTCAAGGTCACGAGGTTAAGAATTTTGGTATCAATGGAAAGGTCTTGTCACAAGGAATACACATGTGAAATATGAAAGTACTATCACTTCCCATTCAAAAGCTATGCCCAAATGTTAAAGTTTTTTAAAAGTAGGTCAAAGGTCAAGGTCAAGGTCATGAGGTCAAAAATTTTGGTATCAATGGAAAGGTCTTGTCACAAGGAATACACATATGAAAAATGAAAGCCCTATCACTTCCCATTCAAAAGTTATGTCCAATGTTAAAGTTTTTGAAAAGTAGGTCAAAGGTCGAGGTCAAGGTCACGAGGTTAAGAATTTTGGTATCAATGGAAAGGTCTTGTCACAAGGAATACACATGTGAAATATGAAAGTACTATCACTTCCCATTCAAAAGCTATGCCCAAATGTTAAAGTTTTTTAAAAGTAGGTCAAAGGTCAAGGTCAAGGTCATGAGGTCAAAAATTTTGGTATCAATGGAAAGGTCTTGTCACAAGGAATACACATATGAAAAATGAAAGCCCTATCACTTCCCATTCAAAAGTTATGTCCAATGTTAAAGTTTTTGAAAAGTAGGTCAAAGGTCGAGGTCAAGGTCACGAGGTTAAGAATTTTGGTATCAATGGAAAGGTCTTGTCACAAGGAATACACATGTGAAATATGAAAGTACTATCACTTCCCATTCAAAAGCTATGCCCAAATGTTAAAGTTTTTTAAAAGTAGGTCAAAGGTCAAGGTCAAGGTCATGAGGTCAAAAATTTTGGTATCAATGGAAAGGTCTTGTCACAAGGAATACACATATGAAAAATGAAAGCCCTATCACTTCCCATTCAAAAGTTATGTCCAATGTTAAAGTTTTTGAAAAGTAGGTCAAAGGTCGAGGTCAAGGTCACGAGGTTAAGAATTTTGGTATCAATGGAAAGGTCTTGTCACAAGGAATACACATGTGAAATATGAAAGTACTATCACTTCCCATTCAAAAGTTATGTCCAATGTTAAAGTTTTTGAAAAGTAGGTCAAATGTCAAGGTCAAGGTCACGAGGTCAAAAATTTTGGTATCAATGGAAAGGTCTTGTCACAAGAAATACACATGTGAAATATGAAAGCCCTATCACTTCCCATTCAAAAGTTATGCCCAATGTTAAAGTTTTTGAAAAGTAGGTCAAAGGTCAAGGTCAAGGTCACGAGGTCAAAAATTTTGGTATCAATGGAAAGGTCTTGTCACAAGAAAAACACATGTGAAATATGAAAGCCCTATCACTTCCCATTCAAAAGTTATGCCCAATGTTAAAGTTTTTGAAAAGTAGGTCAAAGGTCAAGGTCAAGGTCACGAGGTCAAAAATTTTGGTATCAATGAAAAGGTCTTGTCACAAGAAATACACATGTGAAATATGAAAGCCCTATCACTTCCCATTCAAAAGTTATGCCCAATGTTAAAGTTTTTGAAAAGTAGGTCAAAGGTCAAGGTCAAGGTCACGAGGTCAAAAATTTTGGTATCAATGGAAAGGTCTTGTCACAAGGAATACACATGTGAAATATGAAAGCCCTATCACTCCCCATTCAAAAGTTATGCCCAATGTTAAAGTTTTTGAAAAGTAGGTCAAAGGTCAAGGTCAAGGTCACGAGGTCAAAAATTTTGGTATCAATGGAAAGGTCTTGTCACAAGAAAAACACATGTGAAATATGAAAGCCCTATCACTTCCCATTCAAAAGTTATGCCCAATGTTAAAGTTTTTGAAAAGTAGGTCAAAGGTCAAGGTCAAGGTCACAAGGTCAAAAATTTTGGTATCAATGGAAAGGTCTTGTCACAAGGAATACACATGTGAAATATGAAAGCCCTATCACTTCCCATTCAAAAGTTATGTCCAATGTTAAAGTTTTTCGGACAAACAGACAGACAAACAGACAAACAGATAAACAGACAAACAGACAAACAGACGGACAGGCCAAAAACTATATGCCCCCGAATCTTTGATTCCGGGGGCATAAGGCCAAAAACTATATGCCCCCGAATCTTTGATTCTGGGGGCATAAAAAAGAAAAAGAAGAAAATATATATTAATGCATATAAATGCATGCATGTTTGACATTAATCAAAAATTAACAGTCTTATTTCTAAAACTAACTGAGCAGAAGATTAAACTACCATAATGAATATGATAATTGAAGTGAATCATTCAAATGATCCCTACATGCATGTTGGTCAGAAAAAAATCAGTATAATAAATGCTGTTCTATTTATTTTAATATCCCAAAATGGATATAGAATTCATACTTATTATATTCAATAATGATAATGGAAAAAGATAACTTACTTTTGGACATTAAACCTTGATTCCAACACATTTAAGCCTATCATTCCTATCTCTTTCTCTCCAATTTGGAGCCAAATTTGAATCTTTTTACCCAGGATGCATTAGCTTAGTCATCCTACTAAGCAATTCAAGTTGTGGCAAACTTCTGGCGAACAGTGCAAGCATTGGGTAGATAGCACATAAAAATCCAAAGTAAATTTTCTGGTAAACTTCTGGCAAACACTATGAGGAGAAATATACAAGAGTTTGGTTTCTGGCAACTTTCTTGCAAACTTTCACAGTTCTGGCAACTTTCTTGCAAACAAATTTTTGTTCGCCAGAAGATTGCCACTAGCGGCAATTTGCTGCAAACAACTTTTTCACTTTTCTGGCAAACTATATTGTTTGCTGCAAATTTGCCGCAAGCTTGCAGCAAGTTTGCTGCTGCAAACATTTCATTTTGGTAAGGGGGTGCATTAATCTCAGAATTGTACCATATTATGTTACAAGAAGGATAAGTGAAGAAATGTTTGTTTCGATTGAAAAATGTTGCACATAATTGTTAAATATGAAATCCTGGTCATATTACCACTCGAAAAGAATGGCATTTTAGATTTAAACATGCTATATCAAACCCATATGAATGTAACATTTATGGTGTTCTCTAAATCATGTATCTAGCAATTACATTTTCATGCCACTTGTTTTCCTGGAGATTCACTTTATGCACTGTCGTCAACATGTGTTATAATGAAACAAATTATAATAAAGTGTAGTAAACAACTGCCATTATAAGGTCTTTGATACATACATCAACTAGTTATATGAACGATCTACATTAAGATATTAGATGTTTTATGAGAAAAAGCGTGCAAAACCAGTTGTTGCTCATGTAACAGCATAACAGAAGTATTCCTTGCTTTTTTTACATTTTTATCTAATAATTGCCTAAATCCAACTTGGCATAGAAGTTTCGTTGCCGCAACTTTGTCCAACATCGGCTAATTTCGTCTGACATCGGAAATATACATTTTTTTAATTCAGAAAGTAAAATGTACACATAATTCCTCAATAGATTTCTAGCAGTGTCCATGCAATATGCACTCACAAAATGACAAAAATGTTCGAAGTGCAATGTGAATATATGCTGCTGTTAATGTGTATTTACACTATTTAATTGATTCACATTTTGAATAGAGTGGATTTACATTGTTCATCGGAAGCCAGTCTAGTGGCATGCCTGTCTTCAGAGCCAGGATAAGAGCCAATGCCTCCTTCCGTAATACCAGCTCAAAATACTTCAAAGCTTATAATTCTGTAATATAAAATTAAGAAGTAAATGACTTATGAATAGAAACTAAAATGGCTAATATTGTTCAGAGTATATAATAGATCTAAACGTCAGAAATGACATTCCAAAATTTAATGTGATTCAGTGTAAATTATGAAAAAAGAGAGTAATACTATAAAATAAATAGCTTATTACTTCCAAATGTACCATCATAAACAATTCATAATGTCAAAATAATTATATTGTATAGAATAAAGGCAATGCAACCGTTGGCATCCCCTCCCAATTTTGCATGTTCTATATCACTGAGCAAAATGCTTTTAAGCCTAAGTCCACAGTGACCTTGACCTTTGACCTTGAAAATCAAAAATCAAAATAGACCTCGCACAAACAATTTATTCTTTGAACGTGTCATGATCGTAGCATGAACGCAGTAGGGACTTCGAGAACGTAGTAATAACGCCATACGATCGCAACACAGACGCCTTCGTCGTAGTGTGAACTTGGGGCCGATCGTAGTGCGAATTTGACTAAACGTATTAAAGACTGGAAGGACGCGGTACTAACGTGTTACGGATGCTAAAGGTCGTATTGCGCACGTATTGGAGTCGTCAATTATTCTTTCGGAGAGCCCTTCCGGGTGAAAAATGCCATGTTCTTACTACGTTCATGAAAAATTTCAAGGACTTCAAGGACGTAGTAAGAACGTCTCGAGAAAACGTGTAGGTGTGACAGAGGCTTAAGAGATGTTCTAAGAATATGTCATGCACCAGCACCTTAATATTGGATACGAAATGAAAATAACAATGTGTCCATTTAAAAATAAAATAGACATTGACTGAACATAATTGCTCTGAAATAGTAGATGATCATATAACAGTGAGACATGGAGAATAAACATTAAAATGTATCAAGATAAATCACTCCATACATGTCAAGTAATAATTTTACCCATAAGTTTATTTTGCAGAGTCGGACACAAATGAAATTTTCTGAGTTTGCCACGTCACTCAAATTTTCTTCAAGACAGAAGTTATTGCGATGGTATAGCTTTTTGCATGAACTGCTCTGAATCTGAAATTGAAGCCTGCCGTGACGGTACAATTAATGAAGACTTGAATTTAAAGTAGAAGAATTTGATGCATTAATATACAGACTTGAAAACATTGTCTAAACCGATACCTGTCTAATCCGATAACCTGTCTATTCCGATAGAATTTTTTGGTCCCAAAGAATTTTCTATGATACTTTTCCTATATAAAATAACCTGTGTAAACCAAACACTGCCTACTCCGAATACCGATATGAATTTCTGGTCCCATTGACATTCTATACATGTTTTTACACTGTATAAACCGATATGTTAAAACAACACCTACCTTGACCAACCCATGTTTTGATCAATTATCTCCCAAACTGATCAATTAAAACTATAGCTGAATGGATCAGTAATTAGCCTGCCCAAGCCAATTGGCAAGTGTCTTAATTGTTTATTTCATAATAAGTTTATTTTGTATGTAAACTTATCCTCAAGTAATTAATACCAACATTATATGTGTATATAGAAAATAATTTCAGATCCTCCATTTATTCAATGCTAGGAGGAATATCCGCTACACTTAGTAACTAAATTATAATATTTTATTTACCTAGTATAAGATAAATATTACCTCCCCTAAATGGTGAGAATGATCAGATTCCTCTGGTAAGGAAATGTAATATTTTATTTCCTTCTCAACATCCTTGCCATTGCAGAAAGCTAGCTTTAGGTTTTTGCTTTGAATTTTACGGCCTCTAAGATCTTTTACATTTTCCACCTACAGGTATGACAAAGAAATATGTTTGAAGAAAACATACACGCGTCTCTAGTACAATAGAATTGGTACAGTACTATAGAACATATATATTTCGATATTGACAATTCTATACAAATAGGTACGAAAGCTTATTAGTGCCATTTTTTGGAAAGAAAAAAATTAAAAAGTCGTTCTAACGAGTTAATAAGTCGTTCAAACAAGATAAAAACTCATTCAAACAAGTCGTTCTAACAAGTTAAAAACTTGTTTAAATGACTTATAAAACTCTGTCCCTTTTTATGTAACAATTAGTCCAAGTAAAGCAATTTTTATGTTGTCAAGCAATGTGGCTCTATAGAGTGTCAAGCTATCACAGTCCAAGGGAGGGGGGGGGGGGGGGGTTACACACCAATTCAATTCGCTGTAAGGGTATATTCTTATATTCAGTACATGCATATATCAGGAAAAGACCCGTCAAACAGTCAAAAAGTAAAGCTGAGACGTTATCATAAATCTAGATCAAATATGCAAGTATATAGACATCAATCAGATCTAGTTTTGATCTTGTATAAATCAGGTCATTTCGCGTTTCTTAAGTCGTTTAAACAAGATAAAAAGTCGTTTGAATGAGTTCTTATCTTGTTTGAACGAGTTTCTTAAGTCATTTAAACAAGTTAAAAAGTCTCCTTTAGTAAAGGAGACAAAACAAATGTTTCAAATTACAGGCCAATTTCTTTATTGAGTCAATGCCTTGGAAAAACTTTTGAAAAATGTACGTATTTTTAAACACTTGTATAACTTTCTTTTGGAACACAAAATTATTACTTCATTACAATCAGGTTTTACCCACGGTGATTCATCTGTATACCAGTTAATTGATTTTAATTTTTATAATACATTTACTCAAGTAAAAACTTCGAGCAAATAAGAAACTCAACACTCCTAAGCCTGAATATTAATCTGAATATTGAAACGCTTTTGAAAGGATATCCCCTTTATAGTGATGAACAAAATGAGCAGATAATTTTAGCAGTCCACAACTTCATCAAAATGAGTAAACGATTTGACTAAACTATAACCATAACATAACACAACTAACACAAAATTTAATTAATATTTTGAATAACATCATTACTAAACATGACTCTTAGTTAATATTTATATACATCTTCATCTTTATATATTTCATTTTCATATATATATATTTTTTTCTTCTCTTTTCTCTCTTCTCTTTCTACATCAACCCTCTTCCTTATCTTTTCATCCTCTTCTATCTCTAGCTACAATTATTTATCAGGTTAATATAGTATTGAAAAATGTCCACTTCATAAATGTTTTCTATTCTTGTAATTATTGAACTGGAGGAGAGAGTTGTATTCATAAGGTATCTCCTTGTTACTCAATCCTCAAATTCTTTCTTCATTGTAATAATTATTTTGTGTAAATTGATTGAATAAATACTGTTTAAACCAAGTTAAAAAGTCGTTTGAACAAGTTTTTTTAACGAGTTTTTATCTTGGTTGAACGACTTTTTATCTTGTTTGAACGAGTTTCTTAAGTCGTTTAAACAAGTTAAAAAGTCGTTTGAACGAGTTTTTATCTTGTTTGAACGACTTTTTATCTAGTTTGAACGAGTTTCTTAAGTCGTTTAAACAAGTTAAAAAGTCGTTTGAACGATTTTTTATCTTGTTTGAACAACTTTTTATCTGGTTTGAACTAGTTTCTTAAGTTGTTTTAACAAGTTAAAAAGTTGTTTGAACGAGTTTTTATCTTGTTTGAACGACTTTCTATCTTGTTTGAACAAGTTTCTTAAGTCGTTTAAACAAGTTAAAAAGTGTTTCTATCTTGTGTGAACAAGTTTTTATCTTGTTTGAACGAGTTTTTATCTTGATTAAACGAGTTTTTATCTTGTTTGAACAAGTTACATAAGTTGTTTGAACAAGTTGCGTAAGTCGTTTAAACGAGTTTTAAAAAGTCATTTGAACGACTTTTTATCTTATTTGAACGACTTTTTTACTTGTTTGAACGACTTTTTATTTTGTTAGAATGACTTTTTATCTCGTTTGAATGACTTTTTATCTCGTTTGAACGAGTTATTAACTTGTTTGAACGAGTTTTTATCTTGTTTGAACGATTTTTTAATTTTTTTCTTTCTCAAAAATGGCACTAAAAGCTTAGCTTTCGTAGATAGGTCACTTTGTCAAAATATTTGTATAATAAAACACCGCTAAAGACGGTATGGCCGGATTGCAAAGTAAGTTTTTGTCACCAACTGGGTCAAGGTCACTAAGTCAAATATTACAGCATACATTGAGAGGTCTTGTCAGAGGCAAACTACATGTATAATATAAAGTTTCTACTGTATACAGTTCCTTAAATTTTGCTTAAACCAGGAACTTTAACCAAAGTCTTTAACTAGGTCAAAGTCCAAGGTCAAGGTCACTAGGTCCAATGTTACGGCATAAATTGAAAGGTCTCGTCATGGGCAACCTAAATGTATAATAAAAGGTTTCTACTGCATACACTTCCTTAGATTTTGCTTAAACCAGATACTTTAACCAAAATCTTAAACTAGGTCAAAGTCCAAGGTCAAGGTCACTAGGTCCAATGTTGCGGCATAAATTGAAAGGTCTCATCATGGGCAACCTAAATGTATAATATAAGGTTTCTACTGCATACAGTTCCTTAGATTTTGCTTAAACCAGAAACTTTAACCAAAATCTTTAACTAGGTCAAAGTCCAAGGTCAAGGTCACTAGGTCCAATGTTGCGGCATAAATTGAAAGGTCTTGTCATGGGAAACCTATATGTATAATATAAGGTTTCTACTGCATACAGTTCCTTAGATTTTGCTTAAACCAGGAACTTTAACCAAAATCTTTAACTAGGTCAAAGTCCAAGGTCAAGGTCACTAGGTCAAACGTTATGGCATAAATTGAAAGGTCTTGTCATGGGAAACCTATATGTATAATATAAGGTTTCTACTGCATACAGTTCCTTAGATTTTGCTTAAACCAGGAACTTTAACCAAAATCTTTAACTAGGTCAAAGTCCAAGGTCAAGGTCACTAGGTCAAACGTTACAGCATAAATTGAAAGGTCTTGTCATGGGCAACCTTCATGTATAATATAAAGTTTCTACTGCATATAGTTCCTTAGATTTTGCCTCAACCAGAAACTTTAACCAAAATGTTGACGGCAGACAGACAGACGGACGGACGGACGGACAGACGGACGGACGGACATCGTCAATCTATAGACCGGAATTGCTTTGCAATCCGGCCAACAAAAATGTAGAACATGATAAGATGAATTATGTAAGTGTGAAATATTAAAGCCCTATCACTTAAATAATACTAATAATTAGATAAGTCTACTTTAAAAACTTAAATCTTAACCAAATACTTGTTTAACTGTAGGTCAAAGTTCAAGGTCAAGAGTATCAAAATATGGTATTTATTACAGTGACATGAATGTATGTATGAAATATAGATGATCATTGATGATTCTGTAAATTTGGAACTTCGCGTGGGAGTTCGCGTGGGAGTATAATTTTCATGTTTTTCGTGAATCAATGGATTTTGCAAAAGATTTGAAAATAATCCTGCTGCATTCTTACATATGGAAGATACATTTATAATGTGAATAATACCCCAAGCGTAACGTCTTGATGCGTAACCATTGCGAATTTTTTCCCCAGCGAAAATAACAACGTTTATAAATAGACTTAACTTTATGTACAAAAGTATATCGAATAATTAAGGTACTTATTTTATACACTTTGAAGTTAAGTTTCTATTCCATTTTTTAGATAGAAGAATGTAGAAAAATTCTTAGAAAAGCAAATTTCCATTAACTTTTAGGACCCCTGAAAAGGTACATACAATTCCTATTATTATATTAACTTTAGTTTCTTTGTGAAGTAGATGAATTATATATCATGTAGTTTTTCATTTAGGGTTTAAACTGAACTTGATAATTATATCTACCATACTGCTTATTTCATTCTCACATAAACATTACTTGAAACTGAATGTTTGATAATTGTTGCTTAAATATACCAATACCTTGTATTCTGGGAAAAAACAGACGGCTCTTGCACGAATAGCAGCTTTGCACCCATTTCTCTTAGTTGCACGGATCTGTCTCTTCCTTTTCCTTCTGTCATAAATGTAATTTTCCTTTGAAATGAAATAGAAAAAATAAGAAAACATAAAACATCATCTTTGATAACTTTTAACATGAATAATGTATACAAAAAATTTAGATCTTTACAATCAGTTAAATGCTAACCAATGAAGGTAACTCTTTATAGTAAATTTAAATTTACTTTTTCATATTTTTGCTTTAATTTTTTTATGTAATTATTTCCTGTTCTCTTAATATATATAGTATCTTAGAATAGGTAAGAAGGTAAATTAAAGTTTCTACATGAATAAGAAGTGGGTGGAGCATCAGCAAAGCCCCTTATCATTCATGTAGAAACTTCAAATTACCTTATAACCGACCTAGATGGCAAATACCCCGGTAGCGTAGTGGTAGCGCGCCCGGTGAACATGCCGAATAGCATGTTGAATGTCTTGAGATGAATCCTTGCTCATGCTACTTATTTTAAAGTATAAACTGTTCAGCTTTTGTAAGATGCAGGATCCATGAAGAACATGAAGACGGTTTCTTCACAGATTCTTTACAAATAAGACAAGCAATTTCAGAGGCTGTGATTGGCTTAATAGCTCAAATGTAATTGCCATCTAATTATAAAATGGAAGCAAAAAGGACAAGCATTTAATTACTTCAATCAGGTATTTCATCTTACTGATATACAAAATTGATCTCTTTATCATGTGATAAAAGTCTCATACATATACTTTTATGTCAATGTATGCTTGATTAATATAGATAAAAAATTTGAAAAAAAAATAATGCTGCTAAATGTAACTTAGCTTTATTTCGTGGTACTTTATCTGGAATCTTATAATCATTAATACACATTCTTTTACAAATTTAGTTACCATTTTACGGTTAGAAAATCAAAAGCAAGTACTCTGGAAGTATATTGATTCGATCATTAGTACCTTTACCTTGTTTGCAGTTTTACCATGTCCGTACTTAGGCCCAGTGTGGCACTCCTTCACGAGACGACCAAGAAAAATAAACGGATATCCTCTAAAAGGAACCAGAGGGCCTTCCTGATGGGGCATACTATCTAAGCTCCATAGTATTTTATGGCCAGTGAGGGACTTTATTTCTTAAAAAGAAATTTATAAGAATTATTTGGCAATTCATGCAGCACATACCAAAAATGCACTGAAAATTACTTTCATTGGGGCCTCCAACAATTACAATGTATTGCACATTAGACACTGAGATCTCTGTGTACCTCAGTTTACAAGGGATAAGTTAAGGACTTATTGTAAGGCTATGAAAAATTAATCAAATGTTTCTTAGATAATTGGATCTAAAAAATGTGGCAAGGTAGGTAGGGTTTTTTTTATTTTAGTTACATCAATAAACTTTTAATACTAGATGTATTAACCTGATGCAAATAGCCTGTGGCCGTTGAAGTGTTGAGCGACACGTGGTCAGTAGTTCTTTACATAATTTATACAACTCTATTTAAATGAATTGATTTACAAGGCACGTGAATAAAGTCATATTACAATTAATTGAAGATTACCTATGACCGTAAATAGAAGGAACACACTGTGATAATACGTGCATGTATTTTTAGAATATTTATCGGATACCCATTTTGAGTTTGACAATGGGGTAGGGGCAAAATTGGCCATTTTTGGCCCCATTTTTAGCTATTTTCAAAAATTGTTTTCTTTCTGTTTTTTATCTTTCAAATAAGGGTGGATATAATATTGTTAATTTAAATTGAATCAAAAATAGATATTATCAATTAATATGAGTGTTATTTCCCGCCAAAATTGCCCTCTACTACTGAAATTAGTGGTAAAATGATAACCAGAATTCAACATTTTAGTTTATAGAATATAGAGCAAGCGCATGTAACAAAGTTAAACTTTCCATGTACATTCAGAATGTAAAAAGGAATGACCCATATGAGTTTGAACCTGTTACATGCCCTTGCTCTGGGGCTTACAACTGTAGTTATAATGTTTGTCCCTTGTTGAAAATCTGAATTTCTAATGTGAGGACATAGAGCTCAATGTTCAATCATTTTGCCCTAAAAGGTAAGGTTTTTGAGAAATC
The DNA here is from genome assembly GCA_033119305.1 of Pinctada imbricata. NCBI lineage: Eukaryota > Metazoa > Mollusca > Bivalvia > Pterioida > Pteriidae > Pinctada > Pinctada imbricata. The sequence goes on along the minus strand of VSWD01000006.1, from coordinate 55,771,049 downwards.
ACATAAAATTTGTTCTTCATTGTTTAAAAGAAGCATAATGAATAAGAAAATAGAACATTTTTAGAAATTTTTATTGGGGTCAAAAATGGTCATCTTAATTTCCTTTTACATGTTGAATGAAAATAAAACGGTTATTAAAGGAGCAGGTTCTGTAGCGCACAGCTTTGTCTGAGAAACACAGATTTGATTTTACATGGCCTAAATGAGACTAATTGACATGATGCATATACTAAAACTCCTATGTATGACCTTGACCTTTGACATTCTTATCTCCAATTTAAGCGTAGATTTCATCCTCAAACTACAGTGCCCTATGCATTAAATATGAAAGATCTTCCAAATCATTGAATGAAAGTCAATCAAACAAAAAATGAAATCAGATTCCAAAATCGAAATCCTTACAAATTCTTGAAAAATTTAAAACAAAACTTAACCCGTAGGAAAAAATTCAGGCGTACTGAAGGTTTAAGTTTTTTAAATGTAGTTAAAATTCCAAGGTCAAGGTCACAAGGTCAAACCTTTTGGTATCCATGGAAAGGTCTTGTCACAAGAAATACACATGTGAAATATGAAAGCCCTATCACTTACAATGTATTCAAAAGTTATACAAAAATGTAGGCAATATTAAAGTTTTTGAAAAGTAGGTAAAATTCCTAGGTCAAGGTGACCAGGACAAATTGTTGGTATCCATGGAAAGGTCTTGTCACAACGAATACACATGTGAGATATAAAAGCCCCATCACTTTCCATTCAAAAGTTATGGTCAAAGTTAAAGTTTTCTGACAAAGTATATGTCAAACTCCAAGGTCAAGATCACAAGTTCACACATGTGAAATATGAAAGCCCTATCACTTACCATTCAAAAGTTATGGTCAAAATTGAAATTTTGGAAAGTAAATAAAATTCCAAGGTCAAGATCACAAGGTCAAGCCTTTTGGTATCCATGGAAAGGTCTTGTCACAATTTAATTAATTTAAATTTTATTGATTTAATTTGCATTAAATCAATAAAGGAATACACATGTGAAATATGAAAGCATGGTCAAGATTAAACTTTCTGAAAAGTAGGTAAAACTCCAAGGTCAAGGTCACAAGGTCAAAATGTTTTGGTATCAATGGAAAGATCTTGTCACAAAGAACACACATGTGAAATATGAAAGCCCTAAGCTATCACTCACAATGTACCATTCAAAAGTAATGGTCAAGGTCACAAGGTCAAATTGTTGGTACATGTATCCATGGAATCCATGGAAAGGTCTTGTCACAAGGAATACACATATCTAAAAGTTATGGTCAAAGGTAAAGTTTTCTGAAAAGTAGATCAAACTCTAAGGTAGATCACAAGGTCACATAAAATTGAAAGCCATATCACCTACAATGTGCTATTCAGAAGTTATGATCAAGCTTAAAGTTTTTGAAATGTGGGTAAAATTCCAAGGTCAAGGTCACAAGGTCAAAAATTTTTGTATCCTTGACAAGGTCTTGTCACAAGTAGAGCTGAAATGAATATTGGAACATTTGTGAATGAATAGTTTTCACATTTAGTAATCCACAATACACCATGGAGAAGCGAATTTCACAAGTCCCCATTCTGAGCCAAATCTGTCTAAATATTTTTATAGTTATTTAGGGATTCGCCAATTCGTTTTTGAGAAATCCACAATACACCACGGAGATTAGCAAATTTCACAAGTCCCCATTCTGAGCCCCTCGCCGGATTTACACTCTGAAAACGAAATTTGTAAAAGTGAAAATATAGAAATTTTGACGTGTCATTCAGATGGACTTTGGTCCCATTTTGACCATTGTTCCAGAAAAATTTTTAATATGAAAATTATGCTGATTGGAAGCCCAAATCTGTCTAAATAATATATGAAAGTTATTTTGGAATTTGTCGATTTGTTTTTGAGAAATCCACAATACACCACGGAGAAGCGAATTTCACAAGTCCCCATTCTAAGCTCCTCGCCGGAAATCACCTCTACGTTGTGACCCCTTCCATTTTGATTTTTATATGCATATCTAAAAATAGAACCCATGAAAATCTTACAAAAATCTTACAGAATCTATATGATACCTAAGTAAATCTTGCCTTTATTTGAATTATCATACACACTATAGCGAATATGTCAGTCTCTGACTCTTTATATAAAGAAAATTGACCGGGGCCAAATTAGCTTCCAGGCTATATGATTTATGCTATTAAAACCTACCCTCCCAGACATAGGACCCTTTGCCGAATCTGGGATTCGAACCCGGAATCTTAGAGAGAAGCAAGCGCGCTACCACTGTGCTATCCCGGCCGGGTAAAATTTTCATGCAACAAAGACTACACATTTTTATGACTGAGGACAGAAGGGGGGGCATCCTGCCTCTAAATCAGGTTTGATTAGAATGTTACTGTAATAGTTACTATTGCTAGAAATTCCATCCTTTGATTCTCAAAGACCACTCTTTGACATTACCTTGATTACCTTAATGGTGTCGAGATCTATGTTAGGCTTTGCCTCTCGGATCCATTTGATACATTTGAAACATTTCTGACCGCTTCCGGTTCATAACAATTTGGATTGAATTTCAAACAAGAGGCCCAAGGGGGCCACATCGCTCACCTGAGGATACTGAATGTATGTTTTCAATCAAAGTCAGTATAAGAACTGAAGAAAATGACTTTTAGTGAAGCTTTGAGAAGGATAATGTGTACTTACTTCCTGTAAAGTTTGGTGACATTCCAGGGGTTTTGTTTTTTTGCCCCTTTTTGGGGCTGTTATTCGGCCCCATTCCCAATGAAAAATAGTATCTTTTTTTCCCAATTGTGGCTCTAAAATTTCCCAATCACATACAGATGGAAACATCACCAAAATTAGTGAAAAGTAATGGTTCAAAAGTGCTAAGCAAATCTACTAATCATTTGCCATATTGTTGTAAGCATAAGAAATTAAATCATATTTGAAACAAAATTATTTTATCAAATATTCAATTCTGAACTTTTGATTGTATAAACTGTCATTTTACTTTTAGATTGGTACTTCCCAAAATATTCCCAAACGTCGTAATTTTTCCCAATTGCACGGGCCCCGACCCCATTCCCAAATTACTGAAAAAAAATCACTGCATTCTGTGAAGTAGTTTAAGAGGATAAGTCAAACATAGGTAATCACAGATTACGAAGCTCACCTCGTGACAGCAAAATTCAATTCAAACATATTTCTTAGTACATGTATATTGGCTTTTAAAGGCAAAACCACTCAAGCAGAAAAAGTAGGTCAAGGTCATTTTATGAAAGTTTGATCAAAGATACATCCAATATGCAAGTTTGGTACATGTAGTAGTTATACTTTGCTCAATATTGGCTTTATAGAGCAAAATCACTCAAGCGGAAAAAGTAGGTCAAGGTCATTTTATGAAAGATTGATCAAAGATACATCCAATATGCAAGTTTGGTACATGTATCACTTATACTTTGCTCAATATTGGCTTTTAAAGGCAAAATCACTCAAGCGGAAAAAGTAGGTCGAGGTCATTTTATGAAAGTTTGATCAAAGATACATCTAATATGCAAGTTTGGAACATCTAGCACTTATACTTTGCTCAATATTGGCTTTTAAAGGCAAAATCACTCAAGCGGAAAAAGTAGGTCAAGGTCATTTTATGAAAGTTTGATCAAAGATACATCCAATATGCAAGTTTGGTACATGTATCACTTATACTTTGCTCAATATTGGCTTTTAAAGGCAAAATCACTCAAGCGGAAAAAGTAGGTCGAGGTCATTTTATGAAAGTTTGATCAAAGATACATCTAATATGCAAGTTTGGAACATCTAGCACTTATACTTTGCTCAATATTGGCTTTTAAAGGCAAAATCACTCAAGCGGAAAAAGTAGGTCAAGGTCATTTTATGAAAGTTTAATCAAAGATACATCCAATATGCAAGTTTGGTACATGTAGCACTTATACTCTGCTCAATATTGGCTTTTAAAAGCGAAATCACTCAAGTGGAAAAAGTAGGTCAGATGCTGCATCCGATGCATGGGTCCATCTCGGCATCCAAAGATGAATCACTTGTGCAAGTTTGGTTACTGTAGCATTAGTACTTTGTCAGATACTGAGCTACCCCAAACTTCTTAACCAAGTCACTCAAGCGGAAAATGTAGGTCAGATGCTGCATCCGATGCATGCATGGGTTCACCTCAGCATCCAAAGATGAAACACTTGTGCAAGTTTGGTTACTGTAGCATTAGTACTTTGTCAGATACTGAGCTACCCCAAACTTCTTAACCGGACGCGGACGCAGACACGGACGCGGACACGGACGCGTGGGGTTATAGCATAAGCTCACTCAACTTTGTCGAGGTGAGCTAAAAATGTGTCATCCAATTAGAGCCTATGGAGGACATCTTGGGTTTCTGATTGGCTCGAAAAACACAAACTTAGAGGGCAATGAGTACTTGCTTCCTGTGAAGTTTCAAGAAATTCTGTGCAGCGCTTTCAGAGGAGCAGTCAAAAAAGTGTAAGCCAATCAGAGCTTGTGGCAGCCATCTTGGATTTCCCATAAGCTCGAAAAACACAAACTTGGTAGAGAGCATTGAGTATTTGCGTCCTGTGAAGTTTCCAGAAATTCTGTGTAACGGTTTCAAAGGAGAAGTCGAAATTGTGTCAGCCAATCAGAGCCTGTGGCGGCCATCTTGGATTTCCAATCGCCTCGAAAAACACAAACTTGGTAGAGGGCATTGAGTACTTGCTTCCTGTGTAGTTTCATGAAATTCTGTGCAGCGGTTTCAGAGGAGAAGTCCAAAATGTGTCAGCCAATCAGAGCCTGTGGTGGCCATCTTGGATTTCCGATCGGCTCAAGAAACACAAACTTGGTAGAGGACATTGAGTGCTTGCTTTGAGGTCACGTATACGGCCAATTTTGGGGCTTTCAATGGGTGTATATGTACATTCATAGCTTCAAAACTAACGATTAAAAAATTGATGAAACTTTGCATGTAGAAAAAGTATGTTTCAATTATCAACATTTTTAATTTTTAGGAAAATTAAATGATTATGGATCAAATTTAAGGCAGGCTGTCCTGGACCTCCTTAAGTTTTTTATTTCTAAAAAATTGATGCAAGATTTGATAATTACGGCTTAAATAGGTAGGGGGTCACTAAACAATGTCTGAAAATGTCAAATTACAAACGAAAATATACAAAAAATGCACATATTACATAAATTTGAAGTGTATTATGTTTTAATCCCCTACTATTTTAAAAATGAAAAAGAAAATACCATTGAAACCAGTATGTCAATGTTATCGGTAAAATATGCAATCTTCAGACTGAAAACCGTTATATTTTGTACTAAACAGCCACATTGTTAGCTTAATTCAGGCGTGAAATACACATTGTGTAGAAATAGACATCTTTGTATCGCTAATATTTCATTCGAGTATTTGTATATTTCATCGGAATCAACTCAGAATAGATTATTCCATTGTATAACAAGAAGAAATGGGTAATTTTTATCTATATCTAACCGCTGTTAAGTCAAATTCTTAAAAAATAGCCCATCCCCCCTTTTTTCGTTTTTCGTCTGTGGGACATTGTTCCACCCGGAGTTACAGAACCACACTTGGTCAGAAAATTGGTATTAATAATATACACCTTTGGTAAAAGTGGCATTTTGTAACTCAGGTTTGAACAATGTTGTAGAAAACTTTTCCATTGATTTCTATAGGAAAAATGCACATTTTAACCCAAATATTGGTATTGTTATTGATAATTTATTTAATCAGACATTAGATTCAGATATGCATTTAGTTAATTGATATTTCTACTGAAAATTTTCTTCAAATTTCCCATTTTGAAATTTCCACTTTTCAGGGCAGATTGTTACAGCTCCTTTTGAACAGTTGTTGAATGATTACCTTCACTCTTTAATCGAAAAGACCCTGAATTTTTAGACCTTGTGGACGAAAATCTTATTGCTCCTTTCAATTCTTCCTCTGTTACATGATTCTTTAAGTTTTTGTAATTGTCTACTACCACAGTGCGGGGCATGTTTAATTTATTTACACGATACACAGATTCTTCTTCTATAATAATGTTTAATCCGGCTCGGTGTAAGGTTTTTAATTTTCTTGCGCTGATTAATACGGGGGACATTCTAAGATAGAGTTATCTGGCGTTCTCTGTGTACAGTTTTTGATACGTCCCAATTGTACATATTTCGTGATCTTGACGCATCTTTTCATTTTTCGCAATATCACTATCATATTGCTATAAAATCTTTGAAGAGTTATTCGAACCGTTGTTCGGAAAAGTGTAATATTTTGGAAATTTATTATCCGGATTTATATACGGGAGAATGAGCAATGATGGGTATTCCTAATGTCAATACATCATTAGAACATACTATGTTGTTCCTTATCTAAACAACTGTATTTGTTTTTGATAGTGTAACGTGAAATGTATATGATATGCCTGAAAGGTTATGACCAAGCTTAAAGTTTCGGTAAAAAAAATGTGAAAAGAGAACATACTAGATGGCTACTGTTGCAAGCAACAGACGGATTCCTCCTTTATTAGACCTTCCTCGGAACTGATGTGTTCAAATCCGAATAAACAAGATGAAAAAAGAATAGTTGCTTTAGTACCTCATTCACTTCAGAAAATGAGTCAAAAGAGCTTATGTTGAACTTGGGACTCTTATCTATTTATCGACAAAAAAGAAGAAAAAGATAATAAATACCTTTCAAGTTAAGGAAGGCTTTAAACTCTTAAACTTCTAGATCTATTCTATCCATTTTGAATCCTTTTAAATTACTATCCCAAAAAGAATTGCACAATGAAATAGCAATGAGAAAATTTCTATAAATAGAGAATGACAACAGCATGAAAGAAGAGACAAGTTATGCTACTAAGATAAAAAAAGGAAACAGAGAACAAGAATAAAAGAGTTATCTATCTTACTATGTAAAGTTCAAATAAGAAGTACTACTTGTGTGAAGAATGAATATTTGAGAACAACATCCTATCAATCCTACAAGAGTAAATGTTTGTTATGACCTTGAAAAAGTTTATTTGACCTTGAATCAAGGTCATGGATGAAAGATAAGCATTTTAGTTTATTCTCATCAAGATTTCTTTTCATCTATTCAAAGCTCAATATTTTACCAACAAAAGTCTGTTGTGACCTTGAAATCGAACAAATGACCTTGGGTCAAGGTCAAGGTGAAAGGACTTGATGCAAGGAATATTTGCGTCAAGTTTTAACTCTCAATGTCAAATGGTCTTTGTTCTATAGAAAAAAAATTGTTGTGACCTTGAGAATGAGAATTTTACCTTGGGTCAAGGTCAAGGTGAAAGGGCTTGGATCAATGATTGTATTTATGAAGTTTGAACTGTCAAAGGTCAAATAGTCTTTGTTCTATAGGCAAAAGTTTGTTGTGACCTTGAGAATGATAATTTGACCTTGAAACTAGGTCATCATCAATGACTACCTATAAGTAATCTACCATCCAAGTTTCAACTCAAAATCTCAAAAACTGTAGAAATTGGCACTGTGCCAATTTAAAGTTCCATTTTCAACTCAAAATAGCGCGAAAGCCGTAAATATTTTATCGAGCATGTAAGCGTATAAAAGTTTGCAAATTTCCCAAAAAACAATATAAAACAAATTTCGTTAAAATCGCACGGTTAGTTTAGGAGTTATAAGGTTTTAAAGATTTTACCTTTGATGACCTCTAGCAGGGGCATATGTGAACTTTTCGACAAGAAAAAAAGTTTAAATTTAGATCTTCATATGCTCTTTCACATGGTACTTTCCGTTTTTTCATATGATGCTGTACTTTTTTGTAAAGTGACCGGAACGGTTTGTGGGTAAGAATAATAATAATAATAAGAATAATAAGAATAAAGAAAAGACAATACAATAACAGAAAGGATTCCGACGGAAATCGGAATCCTTAATAAATAGGGGTAAAAATGTCTATGCTTTAGCACTTTAAGCTTTCATATACAGTGGATACATATTAAGTATTCTATAAGTATTTCGAGGAATGATAAATTTAGGTAGAGGATAAATTACATTGTACACATTATAAAAGAACATCTAATTTCTAAATATTGAGTGTGTCTTTGTTTTCACTGCACTACGCTGAAAACGATGACTTTCGGGAAACGTCGTACACTCCGGTTTTATTACCCATTCTCTGTACTAGAGGTGAGAAGATAGGCTTTTTAGACAAAGAAAGACGAGCGAACAGGTTTTTTTCTCGCTGTATTTGAAAGAAGGACATCATCCCAATAGAACTTCATACACACAAACACTCTCCCATATTTTAATGGTGACAGTCATTCTCGATTTTGTGACTTCATTTGACTTTGTGAAATGTTCAAAAATAAAGTCCATCCAGTAAAAAAAATATATTCTTCTTCAAAAAGTATTATGATAGAAATTTCTAAATTCATTGATTTTTCACAATTATATGTATTGTTTCAAAATAATCATAAAGATTACAAGAGAGCTTTACCATATTCCTCAACAACTGCGAGGAAGTATAGCGACAGGGATTTTTCAAAATGGGGTAGTAAAATCGAGAATGACTGGTGAACCCCTAATCGTGGTGATAGTCAGAGATGGTCAGGCACCGATCCAAGGAGTTACGTGGTACCCGCTTTTATATATTAATGAACACTTTCCGGCCGAGGTTAACGATCAACGTCGGGAGCTTATCCAGGTGATGAAGGAGGAGCTCAGGAAGGGCAAGACGTGTCGTCTCGTGTACAACAAGTTGTATATAGACAATGTGCTGTACAGGCCGGGTGTTCGAGCTTCGGGCTCTCATTCCCGTAACCAGGATGCATAGGAAGGCGTGAATCGCGGTGCTATCCGTAAATTTCTAGACCCTGATTTATGTAACACTCTTTTAAATTTTGATGTTAAATTTTTGTCTGAATGTTGGCAAGTTGATGATAAGTTAGAATTGAACCCTACTTTGTCCACTTACTCATATCTATCACCCCCCCCCCGGCCCACCAGAAAGGCAAATTAAAGGAGGTGGCGTTATTGTTTTGTATAAACATGCTATTGTTAGTAATTTTGAATTTATTAAAAATGTTGCTGACAGTATTTTGTGGTTTAAAATGGCAAATCTCAGGGTAAAGATATTTACTTGTGCTTTTCCTACGTACCTTTTAAATAAGAAATATGACTTCTTTTGTTGCTTTTTTAAAAGTATGTAATCCATAACAACCATGCAGCGACTTATATGTAAAGATAGTTTTGCAATATTCATGTAGATTTTAGCGTGTAACAAGTATTCATTGAAATGGCCAATTCATGTTTCAATTTAAAAGTTATGAATCAGCCATACAAGTAATTAGAAACAAAAATACTTACGATAATAAAATTAAAAAATTTGTCGTTACTTTCAAGTCGATATATTTTTTAAATCCATATTCAATATCTAAATCCTATGCCATATTTTGAATATTTCAGTAGTTAGAGAAAGATAATTAAAACTATTCGAATATTGTGATTTATATGACTGAGATATGATGAATTGAAAATAACGACAAATCCTGAAATTAATCGTAAGTATTTTTGTGAAAATGGCTGCTGATGTGTACATCACCGAATTTGACAAGTTTCCAAGGAGCTGTTGCGTGCAATCGGGAGACGCTTACTCTACCCGGGCTGGCACCTGGTCTCACTTCGGAATATTATTCATTCCGAGGTTCGCAACCGTTTTTATGGAAATTTTAAAGATTTTGCCCTGCCTTCTCGACTTTGAGATTGAATGGCTGATAGGTGCTTCTTTAATGTTAATGTTTATCTAATGTGATAAATTATTTTGAAATGTTAAACGTCTTCAAATTCATTAGCATCATTTGAAGGCAGATTAATTAACAGCGTGGACCAGACATGCACGTTTCGGGTATTTAACCCTCGTCAGTGATCCTCAATCCAAAGAATGAAATATGGCCAAAATATGTGTTATTTATGTCCAAATATACCGAAAGACGTAGCAAGATGGCTGGGATATGATGCTACAGGACCCAGATTTCAGAAATTTGTGAAAATTTTGTAAACAGAAATTTTCGAATGCGTTTGAAGAAACTAAGGAGTGGCATAGCTCTGTCCTCAGCAGGCCCTTTGACATACAATTTTGGGCTATGTTTAGTTTGCTGCTCGTATATTCACTATTTGAATCTTCTCCCTTTTTGCATCGAGTATCACTGATAATACACTGTTTGTTGAGATGCGCATATGCTGCGTATAGTTTGATATGATAGAACATATATAATGGTACAAATGTACTATAGTAACTCAGTAATCTAGATTTTGGGAGGCTCATTGCTGTTGTACCAATATCAAATGATATAAGCTTTATTTACTATATACAAATGTATAATGTTGGAAATGAAATTATTGCATATTTTTCCGTTAGCAAATATCACACTTTTTACTATGGTTTTGAACATAGAAAAAAGTCATGCGCATCAAAAAAAGAAATAGAATCAAATAATGCAAACTAAGAGCGAGTGTCTTATCAAATGGTCTTGTCAAATCTCCTATATTTATCACAGTATGGACATGAAGAATGATGCTTAAACAAGAGGCTTAACACATCGTGTCTCTTTGTTTCCTCCCTTGCATAGTACTCCACAATATCTCCTATAGTAATCCCCAGCGCCACCATATCCTCCAATAGTGACATGAAGTGACCATTGTTAGGATTCCCTTTGGTATGATACCTGCAAAAATATCGAAATTAAAGGAGGTTAACATCTTAGCACCATCCCTCCAATGCTATTTTGAACTTAGATTTTATTTGGATATGCTACTGAATCGGATCCTACAGGAAATTTGGAGCCGCACACTCTCTGTAAAGTACAATGTAAATGCACAAATTTAAATTAAAAAAAATAAAGCCAGAGGGCGTTGCTGAATGACTGGCTGCTTCTGAAAATCACTTTGGCTGGAAGCATCACTGTCGAAACACGTGTCTGGTACATAATAGCTAAGCGAAGTGAGCAAGCTTTAATGGTAACACATATGTACTAAACAAGAGGAAAATAACTAAAACCTTATAGTTTAAGCAAAATTATCCAAATCATTGATCACATTATGCATGGTTATCATGGTGATAAATGGCTATAGATGGTCTGTTTAATTACTATTTTCCTAAACTGACTCGCATAGCCCAAGAAGGAAAAGCATGTATTTATAGAGCGGATTCAAGTCTCATAGCAGGAGACTTTACTTTGGAGGGTTTTGTGAGCCCAGGTCACATTAAGAAAACAGTCGATGGGAATTTCAATCATACGTTGCCTAGATTGACGGTTTAGAACAGTGTATCCTATATTCATTGTCATATATTCTCCTGCTTATGGTGTTTTTGTTTCTCAGCTGATACGGTAAGCCAGGGCATGTTCATAATATGAAGATCTCATCGTTAAGAGCCAGACGACTTGCTATAATAAGCTACTTGTTCAGGGTTATAACACATCGGCTGAAATCATCATTAAGAAAGTTCTTCGTTCACTACGGGGATATAATAAAAGCGTATCAGATCCCCTTTTCCAGAAAAATCAGTGCCACTCTGGATTGCGATTGAATTGTTGTCATCGTCACCAAACAAGAAATACCTGATATGCACATCAATATGTACATCGAGGCAATCGCCGAATTTGACAAGTTTTCATGGAGCTATTGCGACGGGCAATGCATGCAATTAGGAGACGCTGACTCTCCCCGGCCACCTGGTCTCACTTCTGAATGTTATTCAATCCGAGGTTCTTAACCGTTCCGATTGAAATTCTAATGATTTTGCCTTGCCTTCTCGACTTTGAGACTTAATTGATAGGTACTTCTTTGATGTGTATTGCAATTATAGATCATAGATGCTGGAATAAACATCAAAGAAGTACCTATCAGTTATTAAGTCTCAAAGCCGAGAAGGCTAGGCAAAATCATTATAGAATGTCCATTGGAACGGCTGCGAACCTCGGAATAAATAACGTTTATAACTGGAAGGTATACATTTAAAACACTTACATTTAAATTTAAAAGTTTTAAAATAATACAGGAATTGTTCCAACTTTTTACCTTCTTGAAGAAAATTTTAATTTAAAACCAATTTTGATGCACCTGACACGTGTTTTTGTTAGTAAAATCCTCATTAGTGATGCTTCCAGCCAAAGTGATTTTCAGACACAGTCAAAATTTATTTCAGTAGCGCCCTCTGGTTTTATATTTTGAATTTAAGTTATATTTATGCAATTTCTTTGCAGGGAGTGCGCGGCTCCAAATTTCCTGTAGGGTCGATTCAGCAGCGAAGTTAAGTAAAATCGAAACCAAACTAGCATTTGAGGGATGGTGCTCAGATGTTAACCTCCTTTAATTTCGAAGACATTTTTGGATGAAATGACAAGTTTCCGAAATAGCAAAATGATACATATGATGAAGAGTTGATAAAGGTCCAAAACAAAGCTTCTTTCATGCGACAGAGCTGGAAAGAAGTAATTAAAAAAGAAAGGAGGGGATCTCCAACAACACTAGGTTGCAGCACCCACAGCAAAATCCCAAAACACCCATGCAAAAAACACAGAACAGATACCCACAGAAAGAGACGCAAAAGGGACAAGGAACACCAACTCACAACATAGAAACATAAAAGACTACACATAAACCAACGAGACCAATGGGCAACCGGTGCCGACTTAGGACGGCCATCTGCCAAGTAAATAGCAGACGGTGTGGTTATCCTGGATTACGTGCGCACAACCCTCTCACTTCTCCAGTTACCTAGAGGTCTCGAAGAACGTACAAATGTGGTGTAAAACAACCTCCTCACTGTAAGATGACGTCACACAAACAAGACCGCGAAACGCAGAGGCCCCAGAGACACAGATGAATATGTAAATGGATATAAAAAGAGGGCATGCGTAATACAGTCCGTGCTCTGCCGGCTGTAGCGAGCTCATGTATGTAATCACCCGAGGAGTCCGACTGACATTCAGAGAGGACAGGTGGTCGGGGCCCTGTCTTCTCTAAAGAGGTTTGGACAGGGCCCGTCATGGAGTCCCGTCGTCACAGTCAGTCAGAGTGCAAGTCTTAAGAATGCGCTCGTACAAGACTGTATATTGGTCAAGTACCAAGCTTAGTGTCCGTCTGGTGACATAAGGATCATATCCACGGTATAAAAGGCGTTTGATGACTCTGACGCATTTTCGATACGTATGCTGTCTACCTTTGATCCTTCTTATTTTGTTAATTATGTCACCATAAAATGCAGGTTGTGAAATACCTAAAGTAATATACTCCGTTGCTTTTATGGGTCCGAATTTCAAAAGAAGTTGATCATAATTTTTGTAAAATTTCCAGAAAGTCTTTACTAGTTTGTGAAAGCGAAAACCTTGACCTAAAAGTTTCTTTGTAATTTGTAGATTTCTATTATGAAAATCCAAAACATCAGTACATGCTCTAGCATACCGGATGAGCTGTGAAATGTAGATACCGTAAGACGGTAATCTAGGGACATCACCGTCAAGCCAGGGGAAATTTACTATGTTGAAGCCAAAATCATCTCGTTTGTCATATACACTTGTATGAATTTCTCCATTGACAATTTTGATATTTAGTACCAAAAATGGTGTTTCAGTGTCTGTAAAGTTTGCCTTGTTTAGAGTCAATTCTTGTGGATAAATAACATCTTTATACTTTTCAAAAACAGGATTATCGATAGTAAGAATATCATCCAGGTACCTAGAAGTACTAATGAAGCATTTCACATCATCATGTTTTCTTTGCTTTTGAAGATTTTGAATAAATTCCTTTTCATATGTGTATAAAAATAAATCTGCAACAAGAGGCGCACAATTTGTACCCATAGGAATCCCTACAACCTGCTTGTAGAGATTCTCACCAAATCTTACATAAATGTTGTCCAAGAGGAAGGACAAGGCACTACACAGGTCGCTACATGTCCATGATTTGTATGATTTGTATTCTGTAGCGGAAAAGAAACCCTTTGATTCAGATGTACAAATATAAATTTTCCCCTCTCGATTATAGCACCATTTAATGAGTTTGGACAATTGATCATTGATCTTGTCGTGAGGAAGCGTGGTGTACATATTTGAAAAATCGTATGAAGCAATCGTATTGGCTTGAAAATTTCTAGATTTTATCTTGTCAATCACATCCCCGGAATTTTTTATAGACCAAAATAAATTTACATCATTCCTGTTAAGAACAGTTTCACAATATTTTGCAACGTGTTCCTTTACCGCCGTTAGGGCTGACGTCAGATGTCTAGACAAACTTGTAGTTGAGCAGTTGCTAGAATTAGCAATGTATCTAAATTTGTAAGGAGATTTGTGCAGTTTTGGTATGCAGTATATTGTAGGAAGATCCAATTTAGAAATAGGGATGTTGAATGAAGAAATTTCACTGCTATGTTTGCTCAAAATGTTAGGGACACTTTCATTGCTTTTGATATAAGTATTTGTAGACGAAAGTTCCGAAACTAAAGTTGATATATAGTAAAGTTTTCATATGATTATGGTGTTGTTGGCTGCTTTATCTGCAGGAGCGAAGACAAATTTTTCATGTAAATTACGTAATTTGGATTTAAAATATCTTTCAGATCTAGAACTTGGATTTTCAAAAAGATGAGGATTTCTGTGGAAGTTGTCTATTCGAATGTCAGTAATGTCCAGAATGAGGTTTTTCCAGTCATTCAGAGAATGCGATTCGACTCCTTCCGATTTACACCATCGTTTGGTATAGTTATCTAAGGCTTCCTTAAGTACTTCGCGACATTTAATAAAATCTATCTTGGACGGGATTCTATACTTAGGTCCTTTTTTGAGAAGACCACGGAGCTGCCTGTCTTGGATAATTGAAAAGTCACCTGTAATAATATGACCAGCTGGTTTATATAGATATTCAGATGTTGCACATTCTCAAGAAGTAGGACATGATTCAAGTATTTTAGGATCTGATGTAACTTTGTTGTAGTTAAAAACGAAATTTCGAATAGGTCTTTTATATTTGTAACAAATAAGAGGAGGTTCTAAATTTTCAAAATATTGAGGAATAGCACTTTGTACACGATGATCCCGAAAAATATTAGAGATGTTAAGAAGATCGAATCCTTTGTTAATAAATGGAATTTTTAAGAATCGTTTTTTTTTGGGGGGGGGAAGTTTTTAACAACTGGATAAAGTTTATTCTGTGCGAATGCAACAATGATATTAAGTCTGAATCAATCCGTATTTCTTAAGAATGCAACCAGTGCTTCATCCAAGATAGATTTCAGTTGAACTGCTGGAACTGATGAGAGAGCATGAAGCAGTTCATGTCTGCCGCCGTTGCGAGCAATGATCAGAAGATCGTTGAGGGTACGGTGTAATCTAGATCTTATTCTGAGTTTTCGGTTTCGTCGTCTTCCGTGAGACCTATGCTTCCGTTTAGTGTTTGGGCGGATTGAAAATACATTAATATTAGTTGACGTCGAGGAAATATTTCCTTGTCCATAAATTTGATCGTTTAGACCAAGGGGGTACGCAGTTTGGAGTTTTGTGATCCAGGCAAGTTCAGCTTGTAGTCGGCGTTTTTTAATTTCCGTTTTACTAAGATTTTTAAGTTTAGAAAAAGACTGAACCGGTGTAATAGTTATATCCGAAATGGAATGATTGTATTTAACGAAGTGATTATAAAGGAAATTTCTTTGTTTTTTGTGATGTGAGTTTCTTATCTGATACGAATGACTTCTTAAACGAGATTTTAAGGCCTGACCTGTTTCTCCAACATATTGGGCGCCACATCCCCTAGCGTTTCATGTTATAACATAAATGACATCTTGGTACGATCAATCGATGTCGTTTTCAATCTCAATTTTAAAAGTCTGCCCGTTAACACTTGATTTAATTGTGGAATTGCAATTGATGAGCGGACACATACCGCATCTTTTCCCTTTGCACGTAGAAACTTAGAACATCAAGCAATGGGGAACGAGTTTAACTGCTCCACACTGCAGCAAGACATAAGTGTTAATAATAATATTACGGAAATATTTAAGCTCTTTACCTTCTTGAAGAAAATTTTAAACCAATTTTAATGCAACAGACACATGTTTCGGATAGAAAAATCCTCATCTGTTATGCTTCCAGCCAAAGTTCATTTCAGTAGCGCCCTCTGGTTTTATTTTTATTTGATTTCTTTGCAAAGAGTGCGTGGCTACAAAAACAATTTACTTACGCCGTAGCAATAATTTTGCTATTATCATATTTCAATTTATCTTTAGCAAAGCCTTTCCAGGTCAGCGATGGCTTTAGATTATTCGGATCGACCATATGTCCAAGCTGTGTTAATACTTCTGTTGCCCTAGACGATTCTTCCATAAAGTTCTGAATCGTAAGGTTGCACCCTGTCTTCTCTGTAGCACATGCAACTGATTCTGAAAAGAAAGTTTCTTCAATATTTAAAAGAAAGGGGGTCAGTTGCAACACACACAGAAAAACACCAAAACACCCCTATGCGAATACATATTGTAGACAAGCAAAACAAGAGACGCAAAAAGGACAAGGATCACCAAACACTAGAAAGAAAGATTTAGCATAAAAGACTGCCCATAAGCCAACGAGACCCTTAGGCAATCGGTACCGACTTAGGATAGCCATATGCCATGCCAGTAGCAATGGTGTTTTTATCCAGATTACGGGCGAACAACCCTCACACTTTTCCGCTTACCTAGAGGTATCGAAGAGCTCATAATTGTAGTGTAAAATAACCTCCTCCCTGTTATGAGATAAAGAAAATCCTGACGACAATCTATACAGCACTCACAATAGAGCACCAATTTGAGCATCGACGGACCCCCTAGCAATCTAGAGGTGGGACCAGGTGCCTGGGAGGAGTAAGATTACAATACAATCAAGACAGCAAAATGTAGGAGTCACAGCGACAAACAGAAGTATATGTAAAATTATATAACCATCATTTACTTATTATCCATCTGAATTTCTAATCAATTGAAAAAGAAAAAAAAAAATACGCATACGATCTGGATACTGTTGACTGGAATTATACGTCGTGTTTCACTGCCTAAAATGACAAGTATGGATAATGACCATATCCCTGTATACAGCACAAAATCGATAATTCAGAAAATCAGAAACCGAAGGCATACAAAATCAGGATAAAACAGGAACCAAAGCAAACAAACAAAAACCTCCACCATATGAAAAGAAGCGAACTCCCGATATGGGAGTGAGACCAGGTGCCCAGCAAGAGTAAGCATCTCCTGCTTGCATGCAACACCCGCCGCTTCAATTCGGTAGAACTGTCACATCCGGTAACTTCCATTTTGGAAGACATAGAGTAAACTTATTGCTAAAGTTTATTTCACCTCCGATTGCCTTGTTCAATCTCACCTGCAGCTGGTTGTGCCATGTTTGCTGTTTCTCCCAATCCGTGCTCAGTAAAAGAGTGATATATTGCGACAGCATTGTCAGATTGGTCCTTTCTTTCTTTTAATGGTAATTTGCTCAGAATGAGCTCAGTATCATCTGGATTCATAAAATATTGCTCTTGAGATTCAAAGAGAATTGGTTTTTCCATATAGCTGTTATGTTCAGTTGATTCTTCGTAATTGAGCAGATCTTGATAGTTCAGAGGTGATGCTGATCTTATTCCAATGCTGGAAGAGACATAATTAGATGTGTGTTCCTCAAGTCCAGTGTTTTGGCAATTCAGAGACTGTTCATAATACATGGGGAGTTGAATTTTAAATCCCACGATGATTTTGAAATGTATCGCAATTCTGATCCAATTGTTGCATCTGTTTATGACAGAAATGAAAAAAGTACCACGAATTTCATAACTGGTAAATGGTAGGATACATCGTTAATTCAAGACTAATTAAAAGAAAATAATTGTAGACATGAGTGAATGAAATATATGGAGAATATTTCCAGAAAGACCATCTTGCACCGACCTCAGCGGACCGTACCTGAAGGATTGAAACGTTTTAACCATGGACAGAGCAACTCCGAAACACAGCAGGTTACAATATTGTACAACGACGCCCATACAAATTTCAAAACAAACATAAATGAAAATGAAACAATAATGACAAGTCATTAATCGAGGGAGACCAATGTGCACCAGATGACATTTTGGAATGCCATACTCTATACTCTGTATTATAGCGAATTGTGTAGGTGTAGTTATCCGGATCCTTCTACTTCTCCGGATATACATATAGATCAGCTATTGTTTGAACAAACCGTCTCGTACTAACTTAAGGTGGCATCACAAATAAACCATAGTGTAATCAAAGATTTCAAAGCTCAACTCATGGCAGCATTTTATCATGGCAGCAAACAGAAAGTAGTCAAAGATTACATAGTTTTGAATTTGAAAATTCAAATTCCTACTGAGAACAAAACAACTACCACAGAAAAAAATAGGGGAGTAGAATAGAAGGGAGGAGATCTCCAACAAGACCCCGTTGCAGCATCAACGGCAAAACACCAAAACACCCGATGCAAAAACACAAAAGACGAGTACAGCACGAGACGGAAAAGAGGCACACGACATGTAAACATCAAACACAAAAGACTACACATAAACCGACGAGACCAATGGGCAACCGGTGCCGATTTGGACGGCCATTTGTCATGCAAGTAGCAAATGGTGTGGTTATCCTAGAATATTTCACTTGTTGAACCAAATTCTACATGAATGGGTGTACTCTATATTGATGCCCAAATCTCCCTAACATATTCACTCAAGTAGAAAATATAGGTCATTACCTAAATTTGAATGCAGTTTTCTGGTCTACTCAAAAAGACGCATCATCTGCGCAAGTTTGGCCTTCCTAGCACCTATAATAGAGAAATAAAACATTGATACCCTAATTTTCCTTACATGTGCACTCAAGCGGAAAATGTAGGTCATGACCTACATTTGAATGTAGATTCTTAACATACTAGTGCGGACGCCGACGCAGACGACAGGGTGATAGCATAAGCTCCCTCTCACTTCGTGAGGTGAGCTAAACAGTATCGGAGAATAGTTAGTCCTCAGTTGACCGAAGAAAGTCCTACAAAGGATCAGAGTCTCGTCTTCTCTTGCTAGTAACATTTGAACAGAAAGAAATTACATGTATATGTAATTTAAAAGGTCACCCATGTATCTAGCAAAAGTGAGCCGGAGTGAAATCAGATGCCTGTGTATAGTGCAAGTTAGCTAACAACATTTGTGACTATGCTCAATAGATGTTAAATGAGGAACTTCCAAAAATGGAAATATAATCTCATAGTTCACAGCTGATACAGTTGAAACAAGTAATGTCTTTTGTCATTCTTAATAACGTGACGTCGTAATGTGAAGTTTCTCGGTGACATTTTCAGACATCTGCTTTGCTAAGTATGTATGATATTTTCTAAAATCATTTTGCCATCAAAAAACCTTAATTAGAAGTATAGATGATGAAAGACACGAAAAATCTTGAAAATTTTTGTGAAATGAAAATGTTTTGACACGATTTGGTTCTCGTATATTTGGAATTTTAATCAACATGTAAATGTATATCATTTTCAATCAAACGGAGTGATCTACTATCGTTTTGATAATGACTACATAAGGTATCAAAACTACTTTTGAATTAGCTAACGAACAGTCGCTCAATCAAACCTCAGCTCAAATATTATTCTTACCTATTTTAAAAGAAGATTTTATACACGACTTGTATCAAGTGTATTTTTCTTCCTTGTTGACTTATACGAGTTGGAAGACAAAGTGCCAGAAATAGGAGTACATGCAATTCAAATTACATTTAAAGTGCTTTTGTGATGTCATATGTATGGAGAGCCGTATTAACATGTATTCATTTTTAAAATTAGTGATAAGTGATCTCACTAATATAAATAGAGATAATACTTACTTCCATACTTATTGAAAAAATGGTGATATTACTAATTTCAATAGTGATTTCACTAATCAAATTAGAGATATCGGTAATAAATTTAGTGATATCACTATTTTAAATAGATATATCACTTATTTGAATTAGTCATGTGTAATTAAATTACTGATATCTCTTTATTTCCAAATAGCGATGTCACTATTTCAATTATACTAAGTGATATCATTAATTATTAGAATAACAGATATTACTAGATCGAAATGATATCACTAATTCTATTTCTGTTTTCGATTCAAGGCCTTTGACTGTCTTGGGAAGATGTTATTTGAATTATTGTCCAGAATTAGAGAAACACATGTATCTCTAATTCGAATTAGAGATATCTCTAATTTTGAAAAAAAAAATTATTGATTTCACTCATCACTAATTTTATGAGGATATCACTATTTTAATTAGTGATATCAATAATTTATTTAGAAATATCAATATTAAAATTAGTGATATCACTAATTCCAATGAAATAGTGATATCACTAATTAAATGAATATATGTTAAAACTGCTGCCCATGCATATGCACCATGATCACTCAAGCATGCAATGGTTTGGTGGAGTTGGACCATGGGTTCCGTGTTTTTGTTTGATTCCGCTCCTTGATCGAGTATATTTTCAAAGAGTTTTAGATTAAGTATCGCAAATATCAGAAAAAC
Organism: Pinctada imbricata; assembly: GCA_033119305.1. Classification (NCBI taxonomy): domain Eukaryota; kingdom Metazoa; phylum Mollusca; class Bivalvia; order Pterioida; family Pteriidae; genus Pinctada; species Pinctada imbricata. The sequence goes on along the minus strand of VSWD01000006.1, from coordinate 55,750,413 downwards.
ATTATGCTTAAGGGCTCATGATGTTGTAATAGTTTTGTATGTAAAGCACACCTGTTCCCTTTACAGTTTTACCACCCAACAGTGATATTTGATGCCGAGACATAGATTCACCATTAAATCTAAGCACTGTGACCTTTATGTTTTGACTTTGATCCTAAGCAAAATTCTTTTGAATATTCAAATGTGTGCAGACAACTTAAAGATATGGCCTTGAGAAACTTTGAACTACCATGGACATAATGATCCTAACCTCTGACTTAAGTTCATGACACATCTTAAGAATTCGAATCTGCTGAGTTGATACATGTAAAAACAAAATTTATCATCCGCCTGCAAAGTCACTTTGACTAGTGAACTTAATTACAGTCATAATGTACAAGTTTCTCCTTGGCAACATTATAATCAAGTTGAAATTCATTTGGTTCTGGTATTCTTTAGTTATATTCTTGACAAGTGGATATGATCTGACAAACATAACGATGCCATACCGATATGTTCTGTGAAACAATGAGTACATATAAAACACATAATTGGTATTGATGACCATGGTTTTAGAATGCCTTCAAGTATTTCTGGAGTCATAGAACATTATCAATGCCCCATCCTTGAGTAATCAAGTAACGAAGACAGCTTTGATGTTTAAATGTATCTTTTATTCCATCCTTGCACATTCATACATGTAATGGTTATTACATAGACATAATGGCAATGAGTAATTTTCATTCTTAATTTGTCTTTGACACTGAATGTGCAGACTTGGACACAATAATGTGATTATGACATTATGACAAAAAACAGACAATTAAGTAATATTTTATCCTTCATATAAAGTTCAATGTTGAAGCCTACTTCCTTCATTTTTTATTTTATAATCATTGCAGACCCAAATACATGAATATTATGACAACACAATGAAACACTCGCTAAAAAAGTTATAAACTATGAAATTAAGATGTCCATAACACAGACAGGAAATTGGTATTTTGAAATTTATGTGGGACTTTTTAAGACCCTGTAGACTGACTTTTAGTCATTAAGAAACATTCAACCAGACAATGAATAAGGACAACATTCACTCCTTAAAACAATCTTAAACTCTTTATTAAAAAAGAAAGCCCATTCATCACATACTTATTACATACATTACATAATACTGTGTAGACCCATCAGGAGTAGATCCATCCATCATCTTGACTAAATCCAACAAATACTTAAAATCTTATGATTTATAACTTTTATTACTTATTTGAAGATTTCTAACAAAATGATCATTTGCTAACTATTGCATCCATTTATCATATAGCACCTGGTACATGTAACTCAACACTCAAAGGGTTTCTTTTTTTACATTTCCTGTCACTCCCTCCAGTTTCACATATCAATTTATCAAATATTTTTAGACTGTACTTTTTTCCTTATCTTAAGTTGAGCTAGCATTTAAATGATTAATACATGTACATCTAACTTAATGTAACCTTTGTAATATTCCTATCATAAATTAAGAATGGTTGATATTCTAAATATTCTGAACAAAAAAAAATTGTACATTGCTATTTTGTTTTCTAAATCTTTTATTCAATGGAACAAACATGCCAGCCTCATAATATATTTCTGGTGAAAATGTATGAGATCAGGGGGGAAGAACTACTGAGATTAAACAAAGGTGATCCAAGATCTTAATTTTTGAAACCTCTTGTTGTATAAAGGCTGACTTAACGTGCCTAGAAAAAATATCATATATGAATAAATGAATTTATCAAAATATGACAAAATCTTGATTCCTTGATTTTGAAGTGTGTACACTGAAATTTGTAAAATATTTTATCCGAAAATGTGCATTTCAATCATAAAGTGTGATTGCTCTGTTCAATACTACATTTTTAAATAAAAATTAATCTAAAATCTAATTCAATTTTATCTAAAAACTTACAGAAAAATCTAAAACATTCTTGTGATGGAATGTGTGATTATACATCCAACAACACCAGCTTCACAGATAAATGGAAACAATTTAACTTAAAGAAATATAAATCTATATCAGACTCTATGTACATACAATGTAAACAATTTAAGCACAGGATAAAACAAATGTGGAGCGACTTTAGCATAAGATCTTATTGTGTTGCTCAATCCGATACATGTCCAATTTTGCATGTTTCATACTTATTGCATGATTCAACAGAAATTATTCTAGTTAAACTCAATAATTATGCTGTAAAAACTAGAATCTCAAATTTGGAAATAACCCTAGTATATATGTACATGTATATACATGCATATCAATTCATATAGAAAAGTTCCATGTACATTTGTAAATAAAAGATCATGCTTAAGACTTGCTCGGTTTATTGCATGAGGGTTGGACTAAAGAAACAGATGTATAATCCCTGTTAATCAAGTCAAGCCAGCATTAAATACAGTTTTCCCTATTCTGAAGTCAATTTTTTTTTACAAATGTGTCTAATTTTTCATAGCACTCATTTTTTTCTATGTATTTAATTTAGTCAAGTATTTTAAAGTGCAAACAGTAAAAAGAAGGTAGTAGTACAGCAGAATTGATGAGGTAGACGTTATAATATGTCTTAGACTCTAAATCTTGTTACCTCCACTTAGTGAGGTAGGGTTCATCCAACAGCTAAGCCTACAACTTATGCATGAAATATAAAAAAAATTTGTACACAGTTTGTTCTCTATGTAAACAGCAGTGCTACAGCTAGTAAGTACATCCTGAAATTGGAAGAAAGAATATATACATGTAAATATCTATTGTGTAAAAATATTTTCTTTAGATTCAGACATATTGGAAAATGATATATATCAAATCCTATTCCAAAATATTAATTAATAAAACACCGCTAAAGACGGTATGGCCGGATTGCAAAGTAAGTTTTTGTCACCAACTGGGTCAAGGTCACAAAGTCAAATATTACAGCATACATTGAGAGGTCTTGTCAGAGGCAACCTACATGTATAATATAAAGTTTCTACTGTATACAGTTCCTTAGGTTTTGCTTAAACCAGGAACTTTAACCAAAGTCTTTAACAAGGTCAAAGTCCAAGGTCACTAGGTCCAATGTTATGGCATAAATTGAAAGGTCTCGTCATGGGCAACCTAAATGTATAATATAAGGTTGCTACTGCATACACTTCCTTAGATTTTGCTTAAACCAAGAACTTTAACCAAAATCTTTAACTAGGTCAAAGTCCAAGGTCAAGGTCACTGGGTCCAATGTTACGGCATAAATTGAAAGGTCTCATCATCGGCAACCTACATGTATAATATAAGGTTTCTACTGCATACAGTTCCTTAGATTTTGCTTAAACCAGAAACTTTAACCAGAATCTTTAACTAGGTCAAAGTCCAATGTCAAGGTCACTAGGTCCAATGTTATGGCATAAATTGAAAGGTCTCATCATGGGCAACCTAAATGTATAATATAAGGTTTCTACTGTATACAGTTCCTTAGATTTTGCTTAAACCAGAAACTTTAACCAAAATCTTAAACTAGGTCAAAGTCCAATGTCAAGGTCACTAGGTCCAATGTTACGGCATAAATTGAAAGGTCTCATCATGGGCAACCTACATGTATAATATAAGGTTTCTACTGCATACAGTTCCTTAGATTTTGCTTAAACCAGGAACTTTAACCAAAATCTTTAACTAGGTCAAAGTCCAAGGTCAAGGTCACTAGGTCAAATGTTACGGCATAAATTGAAAGGTCTCATAATGGGCAACCTAAATGTATAATATAAGGTTTCTACTGCATACAATTCCTTAGACTTTGCTTAAACCAGGAACTTTAACCAAAATCTTTAACTAGGTCAAAGTCCAAGGTCAAGGTCACTAGGTCAAATGTTACAGCATAAATTGAAAGGTCTTGTCATGGGCAACCTTCATGTATAATATAAAGTTTCTACTGCATATAGTTCCTTAGATTTTGCCTCAACCAGAAACTTTAACCAAAATGTTGACGGCACATGGACGGACGGACAGACGGACGGACAGACGGACATTGTCAATCTATAGACCGGAATTGCTTTGCAATCCGGCCAAAAAGCTTTATTACTATGAAATCCCAATAACAATAGAAAAATAAAGATTTTCTACTTAATTGAGATTGGAACATCCCTTTTTGAAATTAAAATTCAATTATACAACATCCAGCTTTGACAAATATTTACCTTCAAAATCTTTACATGGAAGATGTAAATAGAAAAAGAACAAAATATTGCTGCCTTTTTTGGTGTCATTCATAAACAAAGGCTGTTTTACATGATTTCATCATGATTCAATACAAACATGGCACAATTCTGTAAATATTACATGTAACTACAGCGTTTTACATGAGCAAAACACACAATAAAAAATACTTGTAGAAGGTATAAAGTATGGTCTATTAAAAAATTGTATGCATTGAGAACTTTGGATTTCTATCAGTAAATGCATCAAACACAATTGACCCTTCTTAATACGGGAAAAATTTGAGAAATTCCATGACGTCACAATGCAATTTCTATGTTAGACCGAGGTTCGAAGCTTGTTTGTCTGAGGTAAAAGCATTGTGACTTCATGACATTTTGCATTCTTTTCCCCCAATCGGAAGGGTCAATTAGCAAATTATACTGCAATACCAACAACAATAATGTGTTATGAAGTTGACACTTTGGACTCATGATTTAACTCTGAAGCTGATACCACTTTATAAAATGATGATACATATCAATTGAAATAACGGAAAACCTTGCATTATCTTCTTCTAAATTTGATGTAATACATTGGTAAACAAGCTCTAACTTTAATCAATATATTAGGATTTCATCTTTGATTTTCTAGTATATCCAAAAAATTGTTTCATTATTTGTTGTAAACTTTCTATTTATTATATATGATGTTGTTTTCTTTTCTCCAAGTTTCATGAAAATAAAAGCATTTATTCAATTTCTATTGGTCCCTGACACCCTATTTAAGTTTTTAGCTAAATAACGTATTCACAGGATATATCATATCCATACCTACACTAAACAAGTTAAATGTAAATTTTTAAGATAGATGTCAATATAACTGATAGAAATGATCTATTCTATACTTCATACAACTTAGGCCATTTCTTATTTCTATTCTGTTTTGCGTCCTTTTGAAATTGAAAAACCTACCAGCCAGCAAGGGAGAAAAACAAACAAGCACATAAAACAAAGTTGCAATTTCATAATGTGTGAAGTACTATAAGTACCATGTGAAATCAGACAGAAATTTGTTTCATTTGAATATTAACAGATTTTAGACAACAAAAGAATGAAGGTCTTGAATCATTGAAGTACTTTAACATGTTTACATGTAATATAAGTAATTACACAATTTCTCTTTTGTGTAAAGTACATTACTTTTGCAAAGATTTTATCAACTTAATTTTGTTTTGTTTTATGACTATGGGCTCAAAACCTACCAGTACGAGGACACAAAACAGAAAATAACAAAGAAATAGCCTTATTCTCTTAACAAAAGAAAATAATTTTTGTGAATAAACATCAGTGTTATATAATGTTACAACACATAAATAGACATGCCTTTTTAAACACTTTCAAAACTCATGGTAAGAGGCAGCAATGGTGGCACAAGCTGGATCAAAATAAGCCTTTAAAAGTAGTAACATATGAAAATACTAAAGCATTTTCAGCATACATGCTGTAGAAAAATATCACAGATCATATTGGAAAGGATTTCTTTTTTAAGAGTTAATATTCCAAATAAAGAAACCTTCTTTGCATACAATAGTTCCTACTTCCATTGCATGGGAAGATACATGGCTCTCAACAGCAAATATAAAATTACGAATCCTCCAGAGAATAAGGCCTAAGCTCACGCAGCAAGATACGCCCGTTGGGAATTTTTTCACAACACCAAAATATCCAAGTCCCAAAACCTCACAAGGACAAATTGGATGAACCTGAAAATCGAAAGGCAGCTTCTTCTTCAAAGTCTGATCATCAAAATATCATGTAAATCCGCTGACGCATATTCAAGTTATTGCGTTCCATGTGTCTATATTTGGCCCTTAGCTTAACATGTATGAGCATATACCCCCTCCCCCCCCTCCCATTATACATAATATCTCGGTTATGCGACAAAAAAATTAAAAACCCGTTTTATATGTTAACGGACAACCTTTCTACTTGAATTATACAAAATTTCAAAACATTTTGACCAGAAATAGATTTTTAAAGAATTTTTAACTATTTTAGTATATTTTCATTGTATTTAAAATATCTAAGTCCTATAACTCTGTAACGACAAATCAGATGAACCTGAAAATCGTAAGGTGGCTTCTTCTTCAAAGTCTGATCATAATGTACAAATATCATGTAAATCTGTTGATGCATATTCAAGTTATTGCGTTTCCATGCGCTTATATTTTGCCCTTCGCCTTACATGTATGTATGTATGACTGTGCATATAACCCCCCCCCCCCCCCCTCCGACTACACATAATATCTCGGTTATGCCACCAAAAAATTAAAAACCTGTTACATATGTCATAGAACATCCTTTCTACCTTATGAATACAAAATTTCAAAACATTTCAACCAGAAATTGATTTTTAAATAATTTTTAACAATTTTTGTATATTTTCACTGTATTTTAAAATATCTTAGTCCCATAACTCTGTAACGACAAATCGGATGAACCTAAAAATCGAAAGGCGGCTTCCTCACCACAGTCCAATCATAATGTATAAATATGGTGAAAATCCGTTGACGCATATTCAAGTTATTGCATTCCATGCGCCTATATTTTGCCCTTAGCTTAACATGTATGTGCATATAACACCCCTCCCCCCCCCCCTTCCCATTACACACAATATCTCGATTATGCAACAAAAAAAAAAAACCCGTTACATATGTCAAAGAACATCCTTTCTACTTGAAGTATGCAAAATTTCAAAACATTTTGACCAGAAATAGATTTTTAAATAATTTTTAACTATTTTAGTATATTTTTACTGCATTTTAAAAATCTAAGTCCTATAACTCAGTAACGACAAATCAGATGAACTTGAAAATCGAAAGGCGGTTTCCTCTTTACAGTCCAATCATAATGTATGAATATGGTGAAAATCTGTTGACGCATATCAAAGTTAATGCGTTCCATGCGCCTATATTTTGCCCTTAGCTTAACATGTACATATGTGCATATAACCCCCCCCCCCCTTCCCATTACATAATATCTCGGTTATGGCACCAAAAAATTAAAAACCCAATACATATTTTAAAGAACATCCTTTCTACTTTATGTATACAAAATTTCAAACATTTCGACCAGAAATAGATTTTTAAATAATTTTTAAGTATTTTAGTATATTTTCACGGTATTTTAAAAATCTAAGTCCCATAACTCTGTAACGACAAATCAGATGAACCTGAAAATCAAAAGGCGGCTTCCTCTCCACAGTCCAATCATAATGTATGAATTTCATGAAAATCCGATGACGCATATTCAAGTTATTGCATTCCATAGGTGGACGGACAGACGGACGGACTTCGCCATACCATAATACGACCTGTCAAATGACGGGCATATAAAAAGTCTTCTGACTTCTAATGAGTTGAGTACATGTAGAGGTTATGTCTCAACCCAGTTTAAGGAACCGCTACATGTTATATCAAGCATTAATTTATGCAACCATCATATGGCTCAGGAAGATGACGTTGTTAAGTCCCAACCTGTAAAAGAAGGATACATGTACATGTAAGTCACAAAATGAAATATACTTTTGAAATTGCAATCACTTTTCTACAATTTTGGGTGAGGAAGATAAATTTCCTAATGATACAGATTATATCGGCCTTGAGCAGCATTTCGCTGATTGTCTGAGCCACATCAAGGATAAGTCAATGTTTAAATTAGATCTGAACGAGATTATCAAATAAAATTTGCCTTCTTTATTCTAGTTCTTTAATAAACTTCCATGGAATGGACATTTAGGAATTTTTATTGGTCCAAAAATAGATGTAAAGTGGGTTTTTATCTGACCAAACAGTTTTCTATCTGCAAATACGATAAAAAAGATACTTTTCTGAAACTCTGGTACTTACTCATCCGTTCAAATCCTTTTTACAAATTTCCTAAATCTATCACAGAATGGACAAGACTTGTGATTATCAAGTATCAGATGTAGAACATCCTCCCTCCTGGACTCTTCCTTTGAATAATACTCCACTATGTCTCCTATTGTAAGGCCAAAGGCCTTCATTTCTTCGAGTAACGACATGAAGTGGCCGTTGTTTTTATCTCCCTTGGTATGATACCTTCACAGAAGAATTGACAGACAATGTCATACAAACAATAAACAGTGAGTATAGAAACATACTCTCTTCAGGTTCTAAAGAGTACAATTTTTTTGTAAGAAAATGCAGCGAAGATGCAAGTGTAAATTCAAAATTGCTCAAAAAGCAAACTTAAACTGCCCTAAAGGGACAAATTATACCATTTGAAAATTAGAAATAACAACCCTTTTAAATGAATAATTCTGATGCTTTAAGCTTTTTACTGAGGATGAAGTTTGTCAAAGAAAGGTATTCCAGCAATATACTATTCTTAAGGTGGTGCAATTTGCTGACAAATCTTGATAAAAAAACAAAGTGGACAATAAGTACTTAATACCAACCAAGTTTTCCTTAAAATTTATTCAGCTATTCTTGAGACGTTGAAATTTTGAAAAATTGACAACAGACGATGGCTCAAATTAGTTTAAAAGCTAAAAGATAACCCAATACATAAATCATACTCACTCTGTGGCATTAATCTTATAATCATCATAATTCAGCTTGGCCTTAGCAAATCCCTTCCATGTTTTAGCTGGGTTCAGATTATCTGGGTCCAGTTTATAACCAAGCTTTGTAAAAAGATCCGATGCACTGTTACATGTGTGCATAAAGCTTTCTACTGTCACAGTGCATCTAATTTCAACACCATCAACATGATCTTGTACTGAAAAATATATAATAAAAGTATTTTCATTTCTATTAACAACATCTTGGAATTTTTAAAGGAGTTCTTAGTACTAAATCATGCATTATTTCACATAATTATAAAAGTCAAGAAATACTACAACATTTTAGAATTCAGAGAACTTCTGCATTTATACATTATTATTTCATTAAGAAGATCATAGGACAGTAAACAATACCTGGTAGGGCCATATTTGGCTTTTCTCTCGTTCCTTCCTGATGAAATGAAAGATAAAGCAATCCAGGAAAGTCATGATTTTTCTTGTTATCTTCTCCTGCATCATTTTCATATTTTATCATAAAACTGTTTCCAGAGTCTTTTGTGGTGTTATAATTCCCATATGTTATTAAGTCAGTATCATGAGTTACATTAGTACTGTTTTCATTATGACTGAACAGTACGGAGTCCATCTGACGATCATCTTCAGAATCACTAAGTGAAGACATAGGTACAGCAGGAGGCAGGTCAAGTTCCTCATTATCATACAAAGCTGATCTTGCATCGGCAAATTTATTAGTATCAAAAGAACGAAGGTTAAGAGCTGGAACTAAGTCATTTAACTTTTCCTTTGACCCACTGAGAACGTGGGTTTGGCCTCGCAAAGCCTCATGATTAATATTTCCTCTGTTAATGTCATTTTCAGGAATTCCACGAGAAGAGAAGCTCCTGCTGTCATGAACATCTGCAATGCATGTCAACTTTTGGTCTGGACTATCAGCATTATTGTTCAATGTTAACACATTGTTTACCACACAATTAGGTGTTTCATTAACTTTACTCTGAGTCTGATGTGCATTATTCACAATATTTACTTCCATAGAATCAACGTTAACAACTTCCAAAATATCTGATATAAATCCAGGATATGTTCCCTTTTCTGCGGTACAGCTATCAAGCAAAGGCTCTTGCTCTTTATTTGTCTCCTTACTGTAGGGGATTCTATCTTCCTCCGGAATTCCAAGTAGGTTGTCTGAGACCTCACTGCTCACAGATGTTTTGGACAAATTAGTTGACTTGGTTCTGGGATTACATGTAGTGTGATCAGAACTTACAGTATACTGAGACATTTCATGACTATCACAAGAATTTCTAGATCCAGTTGTGTCAGATTGGACTGAAAAACAAGCAAAGCAAATATACATGTACATGTATATAGTTATTTTCATTAAGGAGAAAAACAAAAGGTCAAAATGACCTATATTGCTAATCTGAGAACCCTACTGAAACAGTTTGAAATTTTCAAATCTGCCAATTAAGAGGCCAGTGGAAATCTGACAGTGATATGGTATTCAGCTTCTGATACACTTTCAATAAAGGCAACGCAAGTGTAGCATTCCCTCATAAGTGCATGTTCTATTCTATCAGCAAAATGATGTAAGCCGGTGCGGGCTTACAAGCCATACTTCGTACTTCGCGTTGTGTGATTAATAAATGTTCTGTTCTTTGTTGTTGACAGAAAACATCGTTGGAATTTTCACAAAGTTTATTTCACGAAACATTGTTTAACAGAATCCATAGCATGCGAGAAAGTAATCTAACAATTGAAACATAGGTAATCACAGATTACGAAGCTCACCTCGTGACAGCAAAATTCAATTCAAACATATTTCTTAGTACATGTATATTGGCTTTTAAAGGCAAAACCACTCAAGCAGAAAAAGTAGGTCAAGGTCATCTTATGAAAGTTTGATCAAAGATACATCCAATATGCAAGTTTGGTACATGTAGCAGTTAAACTTTGCTCAATATTGGCTTTATAGAGCAAAATCACTCAAGCGGAAAAAGTAGGTCAAGGTCATTTTATGAAAGATTGATCAAAGATACATCCAATATGCAAGTTTGGTACATGTATCACTTATACTTTGCTCAATATTGGCTTTTAAAGGCAAAATCACTCAAGCGGAAAAAGTAGGTCGAGGTCATTTTATGAAAGTTTGATCAAAGATACATCCAATATGCAAGTTTGGTACATGTAGCAGTTATACTTTGCTCAATATTGGCTTTATAGAGCAAAATCACTCAAGCGGAAAAAGTAGGTCAAGGTCATTTTATGAAAGATTGATCAAAGATACATCCAATATGCAAGTTTGGTACATGTATCACTTATACTTTGCTCAATATTGGCTTTTAAAGGCAAAATCACTCAAGCGGAAAAAGTAGGTCGAGGTCATTTTATGAAAGTTTGATCAAAGATACATCTAATATGCAAGTTTGGAATATCAAGCACTTATACTTTGCTCAATATTGGCTTTTAAAGGCAAAATCACTCAAGCGGAAAAAGTAGGTCAAGGTCATTTTATGAAAGTTTGATCAAAGATACATCCAATATGCAAGTTTGGTACATGTAGCACTTATACTTTGCTCAATATTGGCTTTTAAAAGCGAAATTACTCAAGTGGAAAAAGTAGGTCAGATGCTGCATCCGATGCATGGGTCCATCTCGGCATCCAAAGATGAATCACTTGTGCAAGTTTGGTTACTGTAGCATCAGTACTTTGTCAGATACTGAGCTACCCCAAACTTCTTAACCAACTCACTCAAGCGGAAATTGTAGGTCAGATGCTGCATCCGATGCATGGGTTCACCTCAGCATCCAAAGATGAATCACTTGTGCAAGTTTGGTTACTGTAGCATCAGTACTTTGTCAGATACTGAGCTACCCCAAACTTCTTAACCAAGTCACTCAAGCGGAAAATGTAGGTCAGATGCTGCATCTGATGCATGGGTTCACCTCAGCATCCAAAGATGAATCACTTGTGCCAGTTTGGTTACTGTAGCATTAGTACTTTGTCAGATACTGAGCTACCCCAAACTTCTTAACCAAGTCACTCAAGCGGAAAATGTAGGTCAGATGCTGCATCTGATGCATGGGTTCACCTCAGCATCCAAAGATGAATCACTTGTGCCAGTTTGGTTACTGTAGCATTAGTACTTTGTCAGATACTGAGCTACCCCAAACTTCTTAACCAAGTCACTCAAGCGGAAAATGTAGGTCAGATGCTGCATCTGATGCATGGGTTCACCTCAGCATCCAAAGATGAATCACTTGTGCCAGTTTGGTTACTGTAGCATTAGTACTTTGTCAGATACTGAGCTACCCCAAACTTCTTAACCGGACGCGGACACGGACGCGGACACGGACGCGGACGCGGACGCGGACGCGTGGGGTTATAGCATAAGCTCACTCAACTTCGTCGAGGTGAGCTAAAAATGACAAATTGTATTTAAACAAGGGAGGGGAATTGCACAATATGATGGACATATTTCTAGATCATTTCGTGTTCATCCCTCAAAGATAAGGTTGTCTACAACTCTTCAAAAGCATCTGAAATTATGAGGGATTGTACGTAAATAAACTCAATATGCTGGTACTTCACGTGTAGATTTCTCCAACAAATAGATAAAACCAATTTGTAATTAAGTTCTTATCAATCTCTGGACTTTCCAAGTATTGAAAAATCAATATTACAATTAAACATGTTAAAGTTGATGAAATATTTCCATTAAAAATCTTAAGATAAACTTATTAATCGATATTTCTTAAATCTGTTTCTAATCTCGCTTCAAAATTAACTTTATGTGAATTAATATCAACATCATCCCTCTTTCATGTAAGGGAATTAATTAACTTTCGTGTTCTGATAAATGCATCGATTCAGTTCAGAGGTATTCCTCTTTCTACAGTGTGCAAATTCCCCAACATAAAACAATAATTCACCATAAATATTGTGGGGGAGAGGCCATATGGTTACAATACTCTCCCACTTAAGAAAATAACCAAGATATTCATTATCAAAATCATTAATTCGATTCAAATATATTCAACTTTATAACTGACGTTTTAGTAACTTTTTTTTCTTTATTTGGATCTATGCTTGGTTATTTTCTAAACGCATGGCCTTGACACCACAATATAGATAATTGCATCATCTTATGTGACACCCAGTCAATCATGATCAAGTAAATAAATATAAATGACATGCAGATTAAAGTCCTCATCTCGAGTTCATCACAGTCTTTATCAAGTGACCCAATGTTCATCATCATAATAAACTCATTATTGTTCATTCAAAATGTCCTTGACATAATTATCAAAACATAAATTCATTCAAGGCCAATACATCAAATAATAGTATGATATATCAATGTTCAATGTACATCATGCAAAAATCAAAATTCATGAACATAATATATTCAAGTATTATCATAAATATACGCATAATACATTATAAAATTCACATTTACTCTGCTTTTTTCACTGAAATAACACTACACATGATTTGTACACTTCTTTGTCTTCTTATTGTTCTTCTTAGGATCGATCCTTAAGGTCTTATTGTTCCTTTCCGTCTTACAGTCCTCCTTCGTGTTCTGTGTAACCTCCGTCGAGTTAAACGAATACATGGACCTCGATTTCATCACGGAAGGAATTCTGCACCAATTGGATTTACCATCGTATCATCAGATGTTTGTCTATAATCTCCCGAGGACTAAGTCGTCTTCACGTCTTCGGCATCATCTCCAACGAAATTGCATCTCATGGTTTCTTCTAAGCAATCATTTCTTCTTCATTGATCTACCTCAGACGCATCTTGGTATTAGTGACGTTACCAAGATCTTCCCGTAATCCGGATGACGCCATGCACCCAGAAAAGCGACGGGGTAAAAACTTTCTCGTTATAAAGCGTCAAATAAGGTAGTTCATTAATTGCAAATTGTCCTTTGCATTGGATTCTGCACGGATCGCACATCCCTATGGCAGATTTCACTCTACCATAATCTTCGAATGTCTCTCCGTTTGCTATCGTGACGGGCTGGTTTAACATCCGGCCACACGGGTAACATCGTGCACAGAGGTTCCTGACGTCACTGCTTCGGGCTTCGTCTTTTGGCTTCCGTCTTCTGTCTATTGGATTAACCTGTATACTTTTATTTGTCTCTCTATTAACAACAGGCTGCTCCGTTATAATAGCTGCTATTCAAAATTCAAGGATATTCTGCATAACTACACTGTTTATCAAGCATTTTCCATCGTCATTTCTCCAAGTGATACCAGCATCTATTGTTTATTGCTATAACATATCTGCACGTCAAACTAAATTGTTCTTGGTAGTTATGACACCGGGTTTTCTCTGTACCCCTTGATTGACCAAAATTTTGAATTTACAAAAATAATTTAGAAGCCTGTTCCAAAACTCAAAAAATTTCCAAAATTATATCTCTCTCTTTTTTGTAATAATTCATTCATTTAACTTGTATTCATATATATAAATACTCAGCAGGCAATGTCATCAATTTTGATTCAATCAAAAATTTAACTGATATGCACTTTTCATTGTTGTTATACATCGTCTGTATTCATGTCGTTTGTCGTTTAAGTATCAACAAATCATTTGTCAGCTGATGATAGGACCTGCATCATGAGACGACCGTCAATGAAATTCCAACACTGCCAAAAGGGCAACAAGGGTCAATATCATTAACGCGTTGACATAAAATAGTGTGAAGCGAGAACTGAAATACGAACACCAGAATGAAAGCTACATAAACAACCATGCATAAACAAACAATGTCATGCAAACTAAGAGTATACGTATATTTACAAGGTCCTTGCAATTCTCATTTTCTTGATTCCTTTATCTTTTCAAATTAACAAGAGACTTTTGCTTTTCACCTTTTCCCTCCCTTTCTTTCATAAAAAGAATCTTCTTTTTTATAACCGACTTCAAAATGCCAGCACAATGCATACATAAGATTATGAATACTACGATGTTCATCATATAATCCGAAAAAAAAAATCCGTGCCTCCCCCAGAGCACAAAGTATATCAAATGACAGGGTTGTAAATTCAACAAACCCGAACGAACCTTCAGCGTTCCCAGAAACATCGCTGGTGTCATTTCTTGGCGTTTCATCGCCATAACGCAAGACATTTTCCTCTTCGTAAAAACCTAGAAGATGAACTATACAGATCACATCGAAGTATCCTATTAAATGTAATGTACCATCATTTTGAAAAATCCGGAAAACGGCTCGAAGAATTTTTTATCACCCTATACGTACGCTTTACGCCTTATCTTCGGTGTTCTACCCAACTTCCTGGGTCCGAATCCCATCTCAGAGACTATATTGCATGAAAACTAATCGAGCCACAAACTCTACCAAAATTAAAACTGTAAGCGTCTTGACCATTTATACCTGTTAACCGGAACGTCAGCTTGTCATTGTAAGTCATTGGTACGAAAGTAAAATTCTCAAAGAAGAAATTAAGCTCATCTTACTATACTATGGAAAAAATAGAAAAATGTAATTACATGGTCAATCAATTCACGGGTACGTTGAGAAAAGATATCGTGTCCTACCTGCCATCGTCCCTGTTTTTAGCATAAAGTTAATCTTGTAGTCATAATGATCCATCACTTGTAACCTCTACGAATCTCTTTTCCTGGTTCCAAAGTATCAAGGCCAAACGGCACCAGAATATTTATGTAAGCCGGTGCGGGCTTACAAGCCATACTTCGTACTTCGCGTTGTGTGATTAATAAATGTTCTGTTCTTTGTTGTTGACAGAAAACATCGTTGGAATTTTCACAAAGTTTATTTCACGAAACATTGTTTAACAGAATCCATAGCATGAGAGAAAGTAATCTAACAATTGAAAAATGACAAATTGTATTTAAACAAGGGAGGGAAATTGCACAATATGATGGACATATTTCTAGATCATTTCGTGTTCATCCCTCAAAGATAAGGTTGTCTACAACTCTTCAAAAGCATCTGAAATTATGAGGGATTGTACGTAAATAAACTCAATATGCTGGTACTTCACGTGTAGATTTCTCCAACAAATAGATAAAACCAATTTGTAATTAAGTTCTTATCAATCTCTGGACTTTCCAAGTATTGAAAAATCAATATTACAATTAAACATGTTAAAGTTGATGAAATATTTCCATTAAAAATCTTAAGATAAACTTATTAATCGATATTTCTTAAATCTGTTTCTAATCTCGCTTCAAAATTAACTTTATGTGAATTAATATCAACATCATCCCTCTTTCATGTAAGGGAATTAATTAACTTTCGTGTTCTGATAAATGCATCGATTCAGTTCAGAGGTATTCCTCTTTCTACAGTGTGCAAATTCCCCAACATAAAACAATAATTCACCATAAATATTGTGGGGGAGAGGCCATATGGTTACAATGAATTCAAAATAAATACATTATTGACCGCGACCTCTGACCTTGAAAATCAATTTGGATCATCCTCTCCCTACAGGAAATATATGAGGAAAGTTTGGTGATCTTATGATTTTTGCTTTGTCTTCAATGCATTTCACAAGCAATTTGATCCTAAGTCCACAGTGACCTTGACCTTGAAAATCATTAGGGTTCATCCTCTCTCCATTTGGATTATTTGAGGAAGGTTTGATGTTTCTATGAAGATAACTTAGTCTTCTAGGCTATTCTAAAGGATTTTGAGCCTAAGTCTACAAGATTGGCGAGTACTTCTTCAAATTTCTCGGATATTATACAATATTTCTCCTAAATTCAAATTGCATAGAGTGTGGTAAACAAAAAAAATTTAAGACACATTTTTAGCCGTTTATTGTCCAATAATTCCTTAAGTCACATAAACCAATCAAATTAACACCAAGCCGCAAAGCAGCTAGCTAGTTCTGCACAAACAATGGGCGGAACTTAGCAGGCTGGAAGTTTTTTGGAGATTTTATACCACGCGAGTTCTATCTCACTCTATGCAATTTGAATTTTGAAGAAATATGGTACAAGATCCCAGAAATGTGAAGGAATACTCACTGATCTTGTCGTGTGTCCACTTCGGACCAACTCCCCGTGCCACACGAGGCAGACTCCTCTAATGTGATGTTGTATATGGTGTATAACCCCCCTAAACTTCGTTTGTGAGGGTATAATAAGTAAATAAGAAGAGGACAAGTTTATTTATATAATTCAACCATTATCTAAATGCCTGCTCAACAGTAAGAAGAGATACTCTACATCATGTTAAGGAAATGGTTGTATAATTTTGGCGGGGAATTTTTACATTGATTAGGCCATGTTAAATTAATTCTATGTTTCTCAGATAATTGGGTCTTAAAAAGTGGCAAGGTAGGTAGGGTTTTTATTTTTTGTTTTTTTTTTCCATCAAGAGTGCTCTTATTATTCATGAAAGGCAAAGAAGTCGTCTGTCCTGTTTACACCCCCCCCCATTATTCATGTAAGGCAAAAAATCTTATGCTCCAACCCCCCAACCCCCCAACCCCCAAAAAAAATTATGACTTTCTCCTGTAAAAAAACGTTAATTTTTTTTAAGGTAAAATAACCTATTCCTTCTGAGATCGGGGAGACGCAGCTCATCTGTCTGAATGGAAGAAGCTAATCGATTCAAAATTTGATATACGAAGTATGACACTTATTTGCTCACATCTTGTTTAAACCCAGTTCAAATTAAATACGACCCCTCACTTCCTCGGATGGATCCGTTCATATGGTAAATAAAAATTTGGCTGATAGCGTATATCTTCGGAAGTCAAGTCTGGATGAAGCAGAATCTTTAGAAATCGAATGAAGTGTTCGGCATTAACCACCGTCTCATAAAATAATGTACACGGCCCGGGTACAAAATACATTCTTTTATTCATAGATTTAAGGATTTAACTACGTTTCTCTTGCGTTCGTCGGCGGTCGTTGTTTATACTTTTTACAACGTGAACGTCATTATTAATAGATTCGGAAGTATTACAATGGACACTTGCTATTGTTCGGCATATGTATTTACATATGCTGTGGAGATCAATAAAGAAAACTATACGAACGTTTTAATACATGTAATAACACGCCAATAGCCAGCCGTCTTAATCACAGGCACCAGATTCCTAAAAAAAATCAAAACCCCATCTTTAACGCCCTCTTCTCTTCTCGAAAGGAAAAGAGAAGAGAAGAGGGCGTTAAAGATGGGGTTTTGATTTTTTTTTTTTTTTTTAGGAATCTGGTGCCTGTGGTCTAAATGTCCGCGACATGTGTCGGTACGTTGATAGTATATCCTATACAATTCCCTTTAAACGACGCGTGGATAAAGTCTTTACCCGTAACGTAAATACGGAACGCGCCGTGACTTATACGGGCTTTTAAAAGTATTTATTCATCGGGTACTAAACATGTTCAATGAAATAAATGGATATTTCGTTTTTAATCGACGATCGAGGATGAGACACGGTGGATATTTTTTCCGAAGTTGCAATAAAAACGTCTCGTCGGCGGCAAATTATAGCGCGCGGCGGTGTCTGAGAAACATAGATTTTATTTTACATGGCCATACATTTCTATTTTCATATTAAGGGGGGTTTGAACACCAAGATGGTGGCGGCATTATTTGCTTTCTCGCTTCCTAGGAAAAGTACAGTCTTAACTCCCAAACATTTGATACTCTGATTGATATACGCATTTGAGTATCCTGATGAAGTTTGAATAATTTCTGGCGTCATTTGAAGAAATTATTGCGATTTTCGAAATTTAGGACTTTAGGAGTTTTATCCATGAGCATACCACGATGTCATTTCGACTTTATTGGGAAAAATGGTGCCATAAACCCTCGCATTCAAAATGCAATAAATACATTATTACTAAACGTATTGCATTTAAACTTAGCATGTATAAAATGGAAAATTAAATCTTCATCGCAGTGTATTCGTCGACAAATTTGCGTAACAGGAAAGCGGATGTCACTTCATTGAAAATTGACAATTTTGGAAGTAAAAATTGGAAAATATAAAGTTGGAAAATATAAAGCCTTGTAATATTTTAATCCTGAATTCAATTTTTACCATTTAATCATGAAATCATCTCTGGACATTCTTGATAATTTTGGTAGTTTTTGACTAAGATTCATCCACAGGAATCCTAATAATTAACTAGTAACTACAGTCAATTGGCTCGAAATTGTAATCTTTTTGCGACAGTGTCATCTTGTATTCAAGTATCCTGCCTGTGTTTAAAGCACAATTCATTTTATCCTTTCCATATGTAAGTGCAATATATTTATGAATATTTTGGAAGTAAAATCAAAAGTAATTTCCAATAGCTTTACGAGAACTGGAATGACACTTTCAATATTATGACGTCATCAAGAAATTCACGAAAACATGAGCATTGATTAATGCATATTTCAAAGTCTTGTAGAAAATTTTCCTGTAGATAGAATCAAATGTAAGTTTGTATAGTCAAGGACAAACAAGAATTATATAATTTCAGAAATTTTTAGAAAAATTGAATTTGGCGTCCAAGTGTTCAATACCTCCCTAATTGGCAAGAAAACATAAAACTTTGTGAACGTTAAGCATGTTTATCTTAGAAACTAAGTAAGTTGACACCTCTCTTTAAAAACAGATATCCTCAGACCTTCACTGTCAGTTAATTACAGGTTTCCCTGTATATAATACGAGTATTCAACAAACAATTGTACATGTGCACCTACCATCATACAGTGAACATAATCATGCTTACTTTCTATTTTCCAAAATCCAGCCTTCATTTTTTTGCAGAAACATAAAATCACAAACACACCACCAACAACAGCCACTAGCAATACAGTTATAACAACCGGTACTGAAATATATAAAAAAAAATTCATGTACGTTGTATACACTATACCAATGGGTAATTTTGGACGCTGGAAAGTTTGACAAATCGATTCTCATAAAACAAAATTTGGTGCTTTTGAAGTTTGCAGAATTCCATATTGGTCCATCAATACAAGAATACAGTGCAAAACATGTATTTATTGAATTTGAAAATACAAACTATAACCTACTAGTAGGCTGTTACCTCAATAAAGGTTAGGTAACTTGCAGATTAAGCCACATCAAATATTTTCAAAATTGTTTGCATCAATTTCTACTATAAATACATGCATCTGCAAAAGGAAATTTGAAAGTGGCATATCCTTTCCTGAAATTAAGATTCTCTTAAAAACTTTGGTTGATTTATTGAATCAAAGTGGTTGATTGAATAATTATTGAGAAATAGCAGTGATTCAGAAGTAGTTATGTAAGTAGAAGCTTACTTATGAAGTCCCCTCTAGCTTCCTCTGAACCTGAAAATAAAGATTTTAATGCAATGATTGGTTACAGAGTCTAAAGTCTAAGGACCAAAAATCAGTGTCTGCAAATATTGATTTACAATTTTTGAATTTTCTAACATAAAACTTTTTTTGAATAGAAAATATTTCTGCAGTGAAATGTTTGGTATATGATTGCTTCATACAGAAAAATAACCATTCTGAGGAATGATAAATATCATGAATTCAACTAATGATTCAGGTGATATCAATCCTAAACTATTTTTTCAGGTCAAGCTGATTCTCAGAACTTTTAAATTTTGAAATTGTAATATTATGGAATTACAAATTCATCAACTAACATTTAATATGGATTCTATGTAACAAGAGGCCCAAGGGGGCCACATCGCTCACCTGAGTTGCAGACAAAGGGTTTAAAGTCACAAAAATACTCCTACAGATCAAAGCCCTTGACAGCCATATTTGTTGACCTATCGACAAGAAAAACACAAGCTTAGCAGAGGACCTTGAGTACTTGCTTGCTGCAAGGTTTCGTATAATTCTGTGCAATGGTTGCAGAGGAGATTTCAAAATGTGTCAGCCAATCAGAGCCCTCGGCGGCCATATTTGTTGACTGATCAGCACAAAATACACAATCTTGGTAGAGGACCTTGAGTACTTTCTTCCTGTAAAGTTTCATGAAATTCTGTGCAGTGGTTTTTTTGCAGAGAAGATGTTGAAAATGTGTTAGCCAATCAGAGCCCTCGGCAGCAATATTTGTTGACCGATCGGCACGAAAAACACAAACTTGGCAGAGGACCTTGAGTACTTCCTTCCTGTAAAGTTTCATGAAATTCTGAGCAGCGGTTGCAGAGGAGATGTCGAAAATGTGTCAGCCAATCAGAGCCCTCAGCAGCCATATTTGTTGAACAATCGGCACGAAAAATACAAACTTGGTAGAGGACCTTGAGTACTTCCTTCATGTAAAGTTTCATGAAATTCTGTGCAGTGGTTAAAGAGAAGATGTCGAAAATGTGTTGGCCAATCAGAGCCCTCGGCAGCCATATTTGTTGAATGATCAGCACGAAAAACACAAACTTGGTAGAGGACCTTGAGTACTTCTTTCCTGTAAAGTTTCATGAAATTCTGTGCAGCGGTTGCAGAGGATGTGTCAAAAATGTGTCAGCCAATCAGAGCCCTCGGCGGCCATATTTGTTGACCGATTGGCACAAAAAACACAAACTTGGTAGAGGACCTTGAGTACTTCCTTCCTGTAAAGTTTCATGAAATTCTGAGCAGCGGTTGCAGAGGAGATGTCGAAAATGTGTCAGCCAATCAGAGCCTTCGGCGGCCATATTTGTTGACTGATCGGCACAAAAAACACAAACTTGGTAGAAGACCTTGAGTACTTCCTTCCTGTAAAGTTTCATGAAATTCTGTGCAGTGGTTAAAGAGGAGATGTCGAAAATGTGTCAGCCAATCAGAGCCCTCGGCGGCCATATTTGTTGAATGATCGGCAAGAAAAACACAAACTTGGTAGAGGACCTTGAGTACTTCCTTCCTGTAAAGTTTCATGAAATTCTGTGCAGCAGTTGCAGAGGAGATGTCGAAAATGTGTCAGCCAATCAGAGCCCTCGGCGGCCATATTTGTTGACCGATCGGCACGAAAAAACAAAAACTTGGTAGAGGACCTTGAGTACTTCTTTCCTGTAAAGTTTCATGAAATTCTGTGCAGCGGTTGCAGAGGAGATGTCGAAAATGTGTCAGCCAATCAGAGCCCATGGCGGCCATATTTGTTGACCGATCGGCAGAAAATACAAAAACTTGGTAGAGGACCTTGAGTACTTCCTTCCTGTAAAGTTTCATGAAATTCTGAGCAGCGGTTGCAGAGGAGATGTCGAAAATGTGTCAGCCAATCAGAGCCCTCGGTGGCCATATTTGTTGACTGATCGGCACAAAAAACACAAACTTGGTAGAGGACCTTGAGAACTTCCTTCCTGTAAAGTTTCATGAAATTCTGTGCAGCAGTTGCAGAGGAGATGTCGAAAATGTGTCAGCCAATCAGAGCCCTCGGCGGCCATATTTGTTGACCGATCGGCACGAAAAACAAAAACTTGGTAGAGGACATTGAGTACTTCCTTCCTGTAAAGTTTCATGAAATTCTGTGCAGTGGTTAAAGAGGAGATGTCGAAAATGTGTCAGCCAATCAGACCCCTCGACGGCCAAATTTGTTGAATGATCGGCACGAAAAACACAAACTTGGTAGAGGACCTAGAGTACTTCCTTCATGTAAAGTTTCATGAAATTCTGAGCAGCGGTTGCAGAGGAGATGTCGAAAATGTGTCAGCCAATCAGAGCCCTGGGCGGCCATATTTGTTGACCGATCGGCACGAAAAACACAAACTTGGTAGAGGACCTTGAGTACTTCCTTCCTGTAAAGTTTCATGAAATTCTGTGCAGCGGTTGCAGAGGAGATGTCGAAAATGTGTCAGCCAATCAGAGCCCTCGGCGGCCATATTTGTTGACCGATCGGCACAAAATACACAAACTTGGTAGAGGACTTTGAGTAATTCCTTCCTGTAAAGTTTCATGAAATTCTGTGCAGTGGTTAAAGAGGAGATGTCGAAAATGTGTCAGCCAATCAGAGCCCTCGGCGGCCATATTTGTTGAATGATCTGCACGAAAAACACAAACTTGGTAGAGGACCTTGAGTACTTCCTTCCTGTAAAGTTTCATGAAATTCTGAGCAGCGGTTGCAGAGGAGATGTCGAAAATGTGTCAGCCAATCAGAGCCCTCGGCGGCCATATTTGTTGACTGATCGGCACAAAAAACACAAACTTGGTAGAGGACCTTGAGTACTTCCTTCCTGTAAAGTTTCATGAAATTCTGTGCAGCAGTTGCAGAGGAGATGTCGAAAATATGTCAGCCAATCAGAGCCCTCGGCGGCCATATTTGTTGACCGATCGGCACGAAAAACAAAAACTTGGTAGAGGACCTTGAGTACTTCCTTCATGTAAAGTTTCATGAAATTCTGTGCAGTGGTTAAAGGGGAGATGTCGAAAATGTGTCAGCCAATCAGAGCCCTCGGCGGCCATATTTGTTGAATGATCGGCACGAAAAACACAAACTTGGTAGAGGACCTTGAGTACTTCCTTCATGTAAAGTTTCATGAAATTCTGTGCAGCGGTTGAAGAGGAGATGTCGAAAATGTGTCAGCCAATCAGACCCCTTGGCGGCCATATTTGTAGACCGATCCGCACGAAAAACACAAACTTGGTAGAGGACCTTGAGTACTTCCTTCCTGTAAAGTTTCATGAAATTCTGTGCAGCGGTTGCAGAGGAGATGTCGAAAATGTGTCAGCCAATCAGAGCCCTCGGCGGCCATATTTGTTGACCGATCGGCACAAAATACACAAACTTGGTAGAAGACCTTGAGTACTTCCTTCCTGTAAAAGTTTCATGAAATTCTGAGCAGCGGTTGCAGAGGAGATGTCGAAAATGTGTCAGCCAATCAGAGCCCTCGGCGGCCATATTTGTAGACTGATCGGCCTAAAAAAACACAAACTTGGTAGAGGACCTTGAGTACTTCCTTCCTGTAAAGTTTCATGAAATTCTGTGCAGCGGTTGCAGAGGAGATGTCGAAAATGTGTCAGCCAATCAGAGCCCTCGGCGGCCATAATTGTTGACCAATCGGCACAAAAAACACAAACTTGGTAGAGGGCATTGAGTACTTGCTTCCTATGAAGTTTCGAGAAATTCTGTGCAGCGGTTGCAGAGGAGATGTTGAAAATGTGAAAAGTTTACGCCGGACGGACGGACGGACGACGACGGACGGACGGACGACGGACGGCGCGCTATGACAATAGCTCACTTGAGCTTCGCTCAGGTGAGCTAAAAACCTAAAAAATCAGACATGTTTGGCCACGACATGTCTCAGATTTTGGATATCTTTTGCGTAAAGGTAAATATGATGTCCTCAGAACGAATTGACCTTCCATTTTTTTCTCCGACGTTCCGTTGCCATGGTAACCAAGGTTTTGTATAAAAACACCTTTAAACAAGGCACTTTATGCATCCCATTACCATGGAAACAAATGTTGAATGTATATATAATTTTCCGAAAAGATTATTTAAATCCTCTTAAGTTGATACAATTTGATTTTTCGATGCCCCTTCGTTCTGTTTGTCATGTAAATTTGCTTCAATTTCAAGAAAAAATTGCTTACTAAAAATGAGCCATTTTCGGCCAATTTAGGCCTTATTTGACCTATATTTTACTTACTTTTGACAACAGTAATAATGCAATTGCACAAGATTTGAAATACAGTTGACTATTTCCTGAAGAGTATTATCCTAGGACTTCATGGGAATCGAAGGAAATTTATCTAGAAGTGAGATTTTTCTGTTTACATGCCTTTGAAATAGGTTACCATGACAACATTTGGTACGAAGGTGCACATACCTGTCATAAGTAAAAAGCTAATTTCTACAGATGTATGCCTGTTATTGTTACAAAACTTGGTATGTAGATGTATTAAAGACCATTTGATGCTATCATGACCTTGAGAAAATGTCAAGGTCATTTGCTCAATTTTCAAGGTCATTTAAAAATATATGCTATTTTCAGGCCAAATTTTGTGGTTTTCCACTAAAAAGAGACAAGATTAACAGTAAACAGTATGGAACCTTGGCAAAACAATCAATTATCGGTAAAAGTATGATATATGTATTATTTGTTGGGATGAGTATCACATTTATCAGAGTCCAATGAAGACCCCAAAAAATGTCACATATTTTACGAGAAAATTTTAGAAAATCGCAATTTTATGCTCTTTTGAAAGTATGTCATACATAGAAGTGAAATACAATTCAACAAAATTGTGATGAATTCTACTTCTTTTGATCGGTTGTTCAACTGTAAAGATTTAAAATCAAAATATCTAATGAAATAAGTTAGAGAAATCAATCTAAATTTATTGGAAATCCTGATTTTTGTCTTAATTTTAGTCTAAATTTAGAAATGACCTTGAGATTTGGACAGATGACCTTGAAATGATTTGAAGGTCAATTGATGATGATAAATATAATTTGTATACTGGTATGCTATTTCATAATCATAGGACTCAAACATGAGGAAACACAATGTTTTTAAATATGCGGTATATGGTAATAAGCTATAGCAACAGATTTTGATTGGCATTCATGACAAAATGGTGAGTTTCACCATAGATTTTATTTCTTGATTTTTTCCAGCTATAGACATTTATTTTGGCAAGGTGATGTTAAATACCTATAACACTCACTGAATAATGGTTTTCAACCTTCAAAATAATCACAAGAGCCCCAGGGGGCACAACGCTCACCTGATACCCATACACACTCTAATTGACATACTGACATTGAATACTGATAGTGACAGTACCAGGATTTTAGCCCACAACCTTTCTAAAAAGATTTTTGCCGGATGCAGAGAAGTTTTTTTTCAGACAACCTTTAAAAGTACAAAAAAGAAAAAATAGTCACATTTCAAAACAATAACTTTTTTACTGATTTGAAAAGACGGATAAAGTGGTCCAAGGCCATATGCCCAGCTAGTATAGTTTAATTATGCAACATCAAAAATAAAATCATATTGTAAAATTCCATATTTATGTGCAGCAGAAAAAGAATAAAAGAATGAAATGATTTCATAAATTAAGTTTATTTACAATTGCACACAAAACCTTTCATTATTGATAGCTAGCATGCCAGAAATCATAAAGCCTGTGTTTGTGATACGAGAATGCCCCGGCGGCATCTTTGTTAGCATAAACGCCATTTTCTGTTAAGTATGTGAGAGGTCAGGGTCAACGTAATATTGGTATCAATGGAAAGATCTTGTCACAAGGAATACACATGTAAAAATTGAAACCTCTATCACTAACCATTCAAAAGTTATGCCCAATGTTAAAGTTTTTGAGAAGTATGTCAAAGGTCAAGGTTATGGTCACAAGGTCAAAAATTTTGGTTTCAATGGAAAGGTATTGTCACAAGGAATACACATGTGAAATATGAAACCTCTATCACAGGGGAATCCCCTTCGGGTACACGACAAAACATGGCCGCTTTTGAAATCTTGTTCCCGACTTTAAAAATAAAATTCTAAATAAGTAAAAAGAATTTAAATAATTGAATCATATCACATAAAAGGTCAATCAATAAGACATTGAAGCATGTGTCACTTGTTGAATTATCAGCTGTAATTGTGGATGAAAGGTCGATCTAAAAATGATTAATCATACAAAGAAGGTTTTTTTCCTGTAGTTGCACCTGTAACATTGGGCATGGAAAACATACATTATACCTATGTACAATCTTAAAAAATATTCCTTAAAAATCCAAAAGTGGATATCTTGACGAAATTCTTTCACTTTTAGGGTACCATGCATGAGTACCTGATACCTACAAATTGTCATGACAATCTGAAGAGTGGTTATAGAAAAGAAGCAGAAAATGTATGAAAATCACCCCCCCCCCTTCCTTTTTACATAAGAAAAAAATTCATAAAAATCAACAAAATAAAATTTAAGCATAAAATACATATCAAAGCATTAAGTAAGTTAAAAATATGATTAATATGTAGTAAATGAGTGTGTAAAATCATACACTTATTGAGTTATTTAAAGAAATAGTGCAAAAATGTGCATTTCTGACTAAGTCCGAAAAGACGTCAAAAATTTGACTTCGAAGTGGAACTAAAAATAACAACACTTCTTAAGACATCTCTCTAGATCATCCTGATGCTTTCGGTTTGTCGATACATGCTTCGGTTTTGAAGGAGAAGTTTGTCAAAGGAGGGTACCCCCGTGACCTACTTTTGGCTGTGGTGGCGCCACCTGTTGACAGATCCGGACGAAAACAACAACACTTGTAGGGGACCATAAGTACTTCATACCTACCAAGTTTCATCAAAATCCCTTCAGCTGTTCTGGAGAAGAAGTTTAAAAATGTGAAAAGTTTACGAAGACGGACGACGATGATGACGCCGACGGACAACGGAGGACAGACGCAACACTATGACAAAAGCTCACTTGAGCCTATGGCTCAGGTGAGCTAAAAAGGGAAAAAAAATTTTGTTGGGGTCCTGCCGGGGTTTGAAGCTACTCCCCATGGGTCCATTGGGCATGGAAAACATACATTATACCTATATATGTACAATCTTAAAAAATATTCCTTAAAAATCCAAAAGTGGATATCTTGACAAAATTCTTTCACTTGTAGGGTACCATGCATGAGTACCTGATACCTACAAATTGTCATGACAATCTGAAGAGTGGTTATAGAAAAGAAGCAGAAAATGTATGAAAATCACCCCCCCCCCCTTCCTTTTTACATAAGAAAAAAATTCATAAAAAATCAACAAAATAAAATTTAAGCATAAAATACATATCAAAGCATTAAGTAAGTTAAATATGATAAATATGTAGTAAATGAGTGTGTAAAATCATACACTTATTGAGTTATTTAAAGAAATAGTGCAAAAATGTGCATTTCTGACTAAGTCCGAAAAGACGTCAAAAACGCGTCAAAAATTTGACTTCGATGTGGAACCAAAAATAACAACACTTCTTAAGACATCTCTCTAGATCATCCTGATGCTTTCGGTTTGTCGATACATGCTTCGGTTCTGAAGAAGAAGTTTGTCAAAGGAGGGTACCCCCCGTGACCTACTTTTGGCTGTGGTGGCGCCACCTGTTGACAGATCCTGACGAAAAACAACAACACTTGTAGGGGACCATGAGTACTTCATACCTACCAAGTTTCATAAAAATCCCTTCAGCCGTTCTGGAGAAGAAGTTTAAAATGTGAAAAGTTTACGACGACGGACGACGACGGACGACGACGACGACGGACGACGGACACCACACTATGACAATAGCTCTTATAGACCTTATTTTTGCTAAATTTTCACATAATTTGACTGAATATCAACAACTACCTGATAACCCCCTCCCCCGAAAAAGTTATTCTTGTCAGAGTTAAACTTACAAAGAAAAGTTTTTGTGTTCATAAAGTAAATTTTGACCATGGTTTCCATGGCAACAGAATGCCAAAATATGTCTTATCTCTCATATTTATGGGGGTGTCAAATAGAGTGACCCCGTTACCATGGCAACCGTTGTTCAAATATAACAATATGGTTTGTTTTCATTGTTTTTACATTAAGAATGATAATTACAGAAAGTTTCATCAAAATCCATGACATGCCGTGGCCAGCTGTTTTAGGTTTTTACAGGGAATCCATATTAATATGACTGTTCTGACAATCAATCAATAGAAAATTTATAAACAAGACACCCAAGGGGGCCACATCGCTCACCTGAGTTGCAGACAAAAGAATGATAGTGAACAATTTGGTGGAGGAGTCCTATACCTTTGCATTTTTTTCGGACAAAAGAGAGTCAATGACCCTCTTTGGAAAATGAAAAAGAGGGTCATAACACACGAAACAAAATCGGGACCTTTTCCTCATATCATTATGAATAAAATTTGACCTCAAAATAGATGCAGGACAATAAAGTCCAATTTTATTGTTATACATGTAGAGCACTATTTAGATTAAAATACTGCATTGTAGCATATGTGTAAGATTTAAGGGCATATTAATCAAGGCCTACAGGTTCCTAGTTGCATTTGCTTTTATACCCTTATGAGGATTCTGTGTAAAGTAAATTCTACATCATAGGTCTTCTGTTCCTTTTCATCTGTATAAATCTCCATGTTAACAATCGTTCTTATGAGCCTAAGCCAAGATTGTTAAAACAACATGGAAGTGGCTAATTACTCCCCATATCATTAAACAAACAACCCAATTTACCTGCAACTGAAAAGTGACCAGCGATCACAGCTTGAAATTTAAAGTCCAATTTAAAAGACAGAACCAAATCAGTATTGCGTGATTCCCAGCAGGTCTGCAACGAAAAATCGGGTGAAAGACATGACCTGAGCGGGTGATAAAAATTGTCTGGTCATGGAATAAAAAATTGGGACTGACCCACCTTAATCGGGTGAGTTAACAGGTATGTGGAGGACCTTGACATTTGCCAATAAGAGCCCTTGAAGGCCATGTTTGTTGACCGATTAGCATGACACAACACAAACTTGGTGGAGGACCTGGAGTTCTTGCTTCCTGTAAGGTTTTGTGAAATTCTATGCAGTGGTTACAGAGGAGAAGTTGAGAATGTGTTAGCCAATCAGAGCCCTCAGCAGCCATATTTCTTGACTGATCAGCACAAAAAAACACAAACTTGGTAGAGGACCTTGAGTTCTTGCTTTCTGTAAGGTTTCATGAAATTCTGTGTAGCTGTTGCAGAGGAGAAGTAAAAAAATAGTTGCCAGAGTCACCTAATGCTCGACTGCATAGCATATCTCTCATGACAGTCAATTTATTTAAACTCCCTTTCTCAGGCAACAACATATATCAAGTCACATAAAAAATTCAAAGTTATAAATTAAAATTAGTTTATGGTGAACCAATGACAGAGGATACACTATGACAAAAGGTCACTTGCGCTTTGCTCATATGAGCTGAAAAAAGCCCACGCTCTTTGAGATGCAGAACACTGCATATATATAGGAAAATCCTAAACGAAACCATGAATCATCAGACATGGAAAGTTATGCTATCAAGTTCTAAATACATACCTTGTATGTTGAAATAGTTGCATGTTTTTTTCTTGGTAATATGGCAGTTACTGCCCAAGATGCATCCAATATGCAAGTCTGGTGCATGTAGCACTTATAGTTAGCTCAATATTGCCAATTTAAAGCAAAATCACTGAAGCGGAAAAAGTAGGTCAAGGTCATATTTCAATAGTCTAACCCAAGATGCATCCAATATGCAAGTCTGGTGCATGTAGCACTTATACTTTTCTCAATATTGGCTTTTAAAGGTAAAATAATTCAAGCGGAAAAAGTAGGTCAAGGTCATTTTATGAAAGTTTGATCAAAGATACATCCAATATGCAAGTTTGGTACATGTAGCACTTATACTTTGCTCAATATTGGCTTTTAAAGGTAAAATCATTCAAGCGGAAAAAAGTAGGTCAAGGTCATTTTATGAAAGTTTGATCAAAGATACATCCAATATGCAAGTTTGGTACATGTAGCACTTATACTTTGCTAATATTGGCTTTTAAAGGCAAAATCATTCAAGCGGAAAAAAGTAGGTCAAGGTCATTTTTTGAAAGTTTGATCAAAGATACATCAAATATGTAAGTTTGGTACATGTAGCACTTATACTTTGCTCAATATTGGCTTTTAAAGACTTTATTGCTATCTTAACATTTACCTTATCATCTCAACATTTGCCTTATCATTTGAAATAATTTTAAAAATCCCAACCCCAGGGGCTATATCCTCATCTGGATATATTAAATGATGTATAATTAAACATTTGCAACAAAAAAAACAACAGAATATGAATATAGGAAAGGTAAATGTGTAATCTTAACATTTACCTTATCATCTAGTTTGGACGACGCCGACGCAGACACCGGGGGTATTGCAATAGCTCTTTTGCACTAAAGTGCAGTCGAGCTAAAAAGCGTCAGCAAATCTGAGCCCTCAGCGACCGTATTTGTTGCCTTGAGCTATGCATTGGTGAGCTAAAAAGCATTGTGGATTTATTCAGATTTATCATCTGTACAAAGTATAATATAAAAAAGATCCTGATGTTTATTATTGTGCTTGAAAATAGTATGCACTTGTATTTCTGGCTGGAAATTGTCACTTCAATGGGCATTTTTAAAGAAAGCAGTTTATTTTCATAGGAAATTAAATGTGGTGGAATTTCATACGGTCAATAGGTGTGAAGCAATACGCAAAAAGAGTATCGCGATATATTGCAACATTTCATACGAAAGAGTATCACGATATATTGCGACATTTCATACGCATTATTGCAATATATTGCTTTTTTTCATTTTGGTCATTTTTTATGTAAAATCATATTCGTCTGTATATGTTTGTCTACATATTGTTTATATTTTTTGACTGAATCTCACATTGTTATTTTCTTTAAAGAAACACACACAGGTAATTGAATCCTTTTGATTGCTCTTGTTATAATTCATTTCAATTGTGACTGATGTTGACCATGGATATCTTGATTTCAATTACTGTATAAGTAGAATCATTCGCTGGTATTTTCTTTTGCAGTTTTCGAAGAGTAAACCATTTCGCGTGTACAATGATTCGCGGATCCGCCCCTCATCAATGTACATTTTTTAAACAACCAACAATACATTTATTTTTCATTTGACACGGTGCGAAGGGCTGTAGTTGTAATAATCGCTAGATATGGAAGTCCATGAAATTGCATCATTCCTTAACTTAACTCTCCGCGCCGGTCTGTTGAAAAGGACGAGGGCTTTCACGGACAATTCCCTTGTTTAAAATTTCAATATCTATGAATGGTCTACATGTAGTTACAATCGCACGGAAATGTATACTAGAAAGTTGATACGTACGTTGTGCGATATTCAACGCTATTTGCACTAGTCTGTCGACCGGGAAAGAAGATAAAGATCTACGGATAAAGAAAAGAAGCGGTAATGGCAAAATATTCTAACCATGTTACGGTAATAACATTTTTACGTATATCATTCGGGCTTAATAGTTTCAAAACTCACGGTCGTTTGTACATACCGTAATCTTTTATACATGTTGTGTACATCGTACCGTACATGAATGTACAAACTGGTAATTGTTTAATTACAATACAGGTTCTATTTAACTATTAAACATAAATTTCTAATATTGTCAGAAAGATAATACGACACATTCATTAGGCATCAGAGAGACATCGTAATTATTAAAAAGAAACATTTTTTACCGATGGACGTAACGTTTGTACACGCAGAAGAAACCTGCGAAAGAAAATGCCAGCGTTTTATCTAGTGGTATATGTTTTTGACAAAGAATATTACATTTATTACGCGTAAACATGACAACGTTTTATGATTATAATCATTTACAGATAATTCGGCTTTGAATGATGTTTTTTGGCATTTTGATTCACTGAGACAAACTTTCGCGGTACGAGAATGACCGCGAAAGTAGCGAAGGTTAATACACAGCGAATGATTCTACGTATACAGTACTGCAAACGTGGTTACTTTCACGGGGGGAAAATTTCATGAATATAACATCAAGGTGTTACGCGAGGGGGAAATATAAAAATGTCTTTCCCATTGAAAGAATGCTGTGGGGATATTTTTGTGTGGAGGAACTTTTCGTCAATTCCATTGGTTTGCGAAAATTTCCACATTTACGGTAAGCTGAATTCAACAATTTATTCCTATAATCTTTATATAAAGTCCTGGTCACACTGCACACCACGTCCAAATCTGCTGGACGTGGTCGAAAGTGGAAATTTTTGCCCTGGCTGTACTTTGTACAAGGTATGACCTTCTGTGGTTGTGCTCTGACTGTGACAGACCCATAAACTTTTGCGTCTTCCCAAGTTTAAATCACTGTTGGAACACAGATGGTCATGTTTGTTTCAAGTGTGTTGCACATCTTTACCATGTGTGTTGTCTGTGATTGTCAGCGGAATAAAATTTTTAACAGCAAAAAGCTCGTTTCTGTGTCCAATAGCTTTCAGATTTTCGCCCACTCTTGACAGGTCTATTAATCGGCTGTAGCTGGTATTAAGCTCAACCTCAACGCCAATAACAACGTCTGCTTCATGGGAGAGCATTTTGGCCTTGATTAAGCCGTAAAGCGCAGTGTGACCAGTAGTGACCAGGCCATGAGGGTGCCATATATTGCAATTCACATTTCGTATCCTGATACCATTTTATTAAAAATATTGCAATATATTGATACACCCATAATGGTCACATGACGCAATGAGTTGTAATAGTAGTATTCAAGGG
This sequence comes from Pinctada imbricata, assembly GCA_033119305.1. Lineage (NCBI taxonomy): Eukaryota > Metazoa > Mollusca > Bivalvia > Pterioida > Pteriidae > Pinctada > Pinctada imbricata. The sequence continues at coordinate 55,717,407 of VSWD01000006.1, read as the reverse complement.
ATCACATACTTTTCGCGTGTGTCAAAGGAGCTGTTAAGATAAGGAGTAAAATCTGCCTTGAAAAGTCGTAATTCAAACTATAAAATATGAGGAATTTTTTCCGGTAGAAATGACAAGCAACTTGGTCCACATATGAATCTGCCGTCAGATTGGATAATTTATTTAAAATCAGACCGATATTTGGGTCAAAATAAGCGTTTTTTACACAGAAATCAATGGAAAACGGAAAAGTTTTATACAACATTGTCCACCCCTCCCCCCACTTTCACCAAAGGTGTATATCAATTAGACACATTTTCTCGCCAAGTGGGGTTCTGAAGCAAGGGGGGAGGGAACAATGTCCCACAGGCAAAAAATGAAAAGAGGAGGATGGATGACTATTTCTAAATTTGTCTATAGAGCAATTAAGTAGGTTATAATTGACATCTTTTTCTTTTTATATCATGGAGAAATCTATTCAGAGTGTGTTCCAATCAAATATTTAACCGTTTGGAAGAAAATATATGAGACAGTTGTCTATTTCTACACCATGTGTATTTCATGCCAGAAAGCTACATAAGTGGCAGAGAAGAACGAAATAAAACTGTTTTTCAGTTTCCAGATTGCAGAATTTGCTGATTATATTGATATAATAACCTAAAAATTAATTTCTCTCATCCAATTTTGACATGAAAAGGTACAGAATCATAATAAACATAAAAAAATGTGTTAAATCAAAGGACTGAAGGTCCTGAACGATACTTCTATTCATAATTTATAGTCAGCAGATGAATGTTGAATAATTTTATTGTTTATCTAATGATGAATTGATGATGATCTTTTATACAAAGGATGCATATGCATGTGAAGCAAATAATTTTCATTTCTATGAGCTCATCGTGTTCTATAAACAGCATAATTTATAAACTGTTTATATTTACTATAAGTGGTATACTTTACATTACATTTTATTCTGACGACTTAAACCCGGAGAAGTGTCTTAAAATTAACCCATTTGAAAACTAGAAAGACGTTAAGACCATGCATGCATGTTTAATATAGAAACTAGAAAGACGTTAAGACCATGCATGCATGTTTAAAATTACTTACAATCTACAATATATCTGATATAAGAGGGGTTACATGTAGTTCCGTTGTAACTTTAAGTTTATTATCACTGGTAATTTCCAAAAATTCTCATTTTAATTACCAGAATTTCCTATTTCTTTAAACAAGATTATGCTTCGTTTCTACTTTCGTTATATACATCATGTACATAGGGAAGACAACTCTTACATTGTATAAGTTAAAAGAAGTAACATATTACTACGCCACCGGCAAGCAGTGAAAGCAAGAAATGAATAGTTGATTTTTTTTATGCATTTCTTAAAGAAACTATACAAAAAACTCAGTTAAAGTTATCTTCGGGCTAGTGGCTGAAAAAAAGTTTTCGGAAAGACTTGAAATAATCGAGTGATTACAGGGCTAAATCATGCCCTTTTCTTAACAGCTCCTTTCATGATTTAAATGGTAAATGTTGTGGGTTTTTTTTTTTCGCGAGTACAAATTTTCACAATATGAAAAGATTTGATCAGTGTAAAAGCAAAATAGGCATTCCATAGATTTCGTGTCATTCTTCAATTGATTTATCATGTATCAACATGTATAATAATCAATGTTAATCAATGTCAAGGTCACTGCTAATACCATATCATTAGGCAGTATGCTACTCACTTTTAGTAACATCAACTCTAGGAGGACATATTTCTGTAGCTTTGCCTACTGTAGAGAATGTGTAAGGCTGTATGAAGAAGCAGACATCTGAATCCGGACGTAATCCACATATCTCCATCTGTAAGCCTGTCGTCTGTTTCCAGCCACCTTGGTATGTAATATTGTATCCCCTCACGATTCCTGAGGTGTTGGTTGCTGGACTCCATCTCAGATAGACACAGGTTTTGTTTGGACGAGTTGCGTTGACACTGACAGGAGCTTCAGGTACTGTCAAAAATACAACTTATAGAATTAGGGTTAGTTGTTGCTACATTTTATATTGTTTTTAAATAAATGTCCACTGGTCCTTAAAGTTTTTAGATTTACATGTACCTCAATCCCTTTGACTTCTTCATAAGAAGTTGGATCACCCTAAAAAACATTTATTATTAAAAAAAAAAACCCGACATGTCATATATTCTATTAAGGCATACATCCAAACAACAGCTGATTCAGCGTAGTCCACCCCTGTGAATTCTCTTAGAATAATTCACAGTATCTTCTCTTTGAGAAGTTAATTTTGCTTCACAGCATCATTGCCTTCACAAATTCCATGCTGAAACGACGGGCTCGCTTCTCAAAAGCAGAGGACCAATGAAATTACACATCACAAAAGTATTTGTAAACAATCACAACTCGTCAATCATCGTCATATATATGCACAACCATTGTAATTCCCTGAGATGAAACTATTGAAAGGAACATGCTTGTATTTTGCATGAAAACGCTCGTGACGTCACAATGCACAAGATCTTAAGAAACATGCCGCGATGTCTGTTCCAACCTGCAAACTGTACCCGCGGTGACATGAAAATTAACGTCACCTTGTTACCTAGAAAAACGCGATTTCAGAAAACAAGAATGAAACAGAAATACATAAATATTGAATAAATGTCATAATTTGTGTTTTGTTACGGGTATGCAACACACAGCAAGTGCATTTTTGTATGAAATGCGCTAATGCGCATTACATGTACGATAAATGCACTTGCTGTGTGTTGCATACCCGTAACAAAACACAAATTAAGACACTTATTCTCTATCATAAAACGGTATATTTCCCACTTGTTATTTCAAAGTATAACCCATGTTTTATTGCTAAAGTTGTGAAGGTGATAACCCCCACAAGATTACCTTCACATACAAAAGATGAACTCACAGTAGATAAAGTTTTATATGTAATAACTAGTTTAAAAAATCTCTAAAGTTTTAGCTATAATAAATAATCAATTACTTGAATAATAAGTCTATATTATATAACTCACTGAAAGAAGGTGTTTTGACAGTTTGTAATGGAGCAGGGATTTCTGCTCCACTTTCTAGTATCATAACCACAGATATATTATGATATCTATCACAGGTCAGATTGTGAACGTGAAACAAGTTCTGATTCCATGGTAACATCCTGCTGTATGTTGAGAATGGATCAGTGACTACTACCCTGTAATACTTTACATTCTTAGTTTCATCTAATGGTGCCACTATAATATTTAGAGTGTTAGGAGAAGTAACTTTCACTGTCACATTTGGTGGTCTCAGGTTGTCATCTACAAAGAAAAGAATCTCCGATTACGGGGGCATATAAAATTATTGATCAAAGGATCAATGATATTTCACATGTAAGCAATGTATAAAAAGTTTTAAGGGGAAAAACTCAACATAAAATTGAGAAACATGACCAATATTTGAACTTGGCCTGTGTTTCTCCAAGAAATCAATATATTCACTGCGACAGTTTTCACAAAAATGTCAGGGAACCACAAAATATCGATTTTTTCCCCAAGTTTCAAGGAGAAGAACTCTGCAAAAAATTGAAGGACATGACCCATACTCAATAGTGCCCTGTATTTCTTGGTGTTAAAGCTATGTTCAAGTAATGACTTGAATAACTACAACTGTTTTCCTTTAAATGTGCGGAAATAACAAAATACTGAATTTTTCTTAGTTTCAAGGGGCATAACTCTGCACAATATTGTGTGACATGACCAATATTTGAACTTGATCTGTATTTCTTGGTGTAAAAGCTATATCCAAGAAATAAATTGATTATCCGTAAAGGCATCCCTTTAAATGTCCAAAAACCACAGGTGGGACGGACGCAAGCTCGCACGCACGCACGGACATGTGCATCACTATACACCACCAATATTTTATGGAAGGGGTATAAAAATATTTCTGAATTTTCTATAAAAGACAAATAAAGAGAAAGTTATTCTTTTTCCTTTCAATTTAAAACCCAACTGTGAGTGGCACTTTAAGTAATTCATGTACATGTAGTTTTAAAGGCAAGTAACATACATACTATAGTATGAAGACTTTTTTAAAAATCTTTTACAGTTCAATTAGAGAGGAAATGGTAACAGTTACTAAGAAATAACATTTTGTCAAATAATTTTCTTCACAGATACATGTATGTGTTATGAATATGATCTACAAACTTTTCTGGTCTTTGTCCACACATCTTGGTGTCTGTAACCCCTCCCACAGCAAACTCTCGTTACATCGTACGTAGAAGTCTCTCTCCAGCACTTTTCCGTTGATACATTTTGGCACACATGAAGTATACGGCCCAACATTGTTTACACGAGTCCCACCTTGACATTTCCAATAACCGTCATACACATCAGACCCATCATTACGGCGGAAGCTGGTGTTACTGAGAGATTCACAAACTAAGGAAAAGACAGTATAAATGTCTATAGAAGCTGGTGTTACTGAGAGATTCACAAACTAAGGAAAAGACTGAATAAATGTCTATAGAAGCTGGTGTTACTGAGAGATTCACAAACTAAGGAAAAGACGGAATAAATGTCTATATAAGCTGGTGTTACTGAGAGATTCACAAACTAAGCAAAAGATGGAATAAATGTCTATAGAAGCTGGTGTTACTGAGAGATTCACAAACTAAGCAAAAGACGGAATAAATGTCTATAGAAGCTGGTGTTACTGAGAGATTCACAAACTAAGGAAAAGACGGAATAAATGTCTATAGAAGCTGGTGTTACTGAGAGATTCACAAACTAAGGAAAAGACGGAATAAATGTCTATAGAAGATGGTGTTACTGAGAGATTCACAAACTAAGGAAAAGATGGAATAAATGTCTATAGAAGATGGTGTTACTTGAGATTCACAAACTAAGGAAAAGATGAAATAAATGTCTATAGAAGCTGGTGTTACTGGAGATTCACAAACTAAGGAAAAGATGGAATAAATGTCTATAGAAGCTGGTGTTACTGAGATTCACAAACTAAGGAAAAGACGGAATAAATGTCTATAGAAGCTGGTGTTACTGAGAGATCACAAACTAAGGAAAAGATGGAATAAATGTCTATAGAAGCTGGTGTTACTGGAGATTCACAAACTAAGGAAAAGATGGAATAAATGTCTATAGAAGCTGGTGTTACTGGAGATTCACAAACTAAGGAAAAGATGGAATAAATGTCTATAGAAGCTGGTGTTACTGAGATTCACAAACTAAGGAAAAGACGGAATAAATGTCTATAGAAGCTGGTGTTACTGAGAGATCACAAACTAAGGAAAAGATGGAATAAATGTCTATAGAAGCTGGTGTTACTGGAGATTCACAAACTAAGGAAAAGATGGAATAAATGTCTATAGAAGCTGGTGTTACTGGAGATTCACAAACTAAGGAAAAGATGGAATAAATGTCTATAGAAGCTGGTGTTACTGGAGATTCACAAACTAAGGAAAAGATGGAATAAATGTCTATAGAAGCTGGTGTTACTGGAGATTCATAAACTAAGGAAAAGATGGAATAAATGTCTATAGAAGCTGGTGTTACTGGAGATTCACAAACTAAGCAAAAGATGGAATAAATGTCTATAGAAGCTGGTGTTACTGAGAGATCACAAACTAAGGAAAAGATGGAATAAATGTCTATAGAAGCTGGTGTTACTGGAGATTCACAAACTAAGGAAAAGATGGAATAAATGTCTATAGAAGCTGGTGTTACTGGAGATTCACAAACTAAGGAAAAGATGAAATAAATGTCTATAGAAGCTGGTGATACTGGAGATTCACAAACTAAGGAAAAGATGGAATAAATGTCTATAGAAGCTGGTGTTACTGGAGATTCACAAACTAAGGAAAAGATGGAATAAATGTCTATAGAAGCTGGTGTTACTGGAGATTCACAAACTAAGGAAAAGATGAAATAAATGTCTATAGAAGCTGGTGTTACTGGAGATTCACAAACTAAGGAAAAGATGAAATAAATGTCTATAGAAGCTGGTGTTACTGGAGATTCACAAACTAAGGAAAAGATGGAATAAATGTCTATAGAAGCTGGTGTTACTGGAGATTCACAAACTAAGGAAAAGATGGAATAAATGTCTATAGAAGCTGGTGTTACTGGAGATTCACAAAATAAGGAAAAGATGGAATAAATGTCTTTAGAAGCTGGTGTTACTGGAGATTCACAAACTAAGGAAAAGATGGAATAAACATATATAAAGCTACATGTAGATTCAGTTTCCTGAGTATTTTGGACTTAGATTGATGATGAAATTATCCTTTATCCTTTTGACAGTAGTTTAGAAAGCTTTAGAAGTTATCCCCATTACAATGATCAGTAACTGGTGAGATAGATATGTGTTAAGGTGGTGGTTCATTTACCTCTCGTTGTCTACTTCAAATACCTAAAAATTAAATTTGAAGTTTTCTTTGGGACAAAGCTCTGTACCAGAACAGCAGTAACACAATCTAAGTGGAGAGGTTTAATTACTCCTAGCACAACATCTTGAAAAATAATTTGAAATATCCTTGAAAAACTACCTGGTTTAGTTCCACATACTGGATTTGGAAAGAGAATCGCACGCACTCGTTTCCCAGACCTATCTATGTCGTCATGATAAACATTTTTATGGCATAAATTTTCCTGTGGGCATACGTCTTTTCTTTTTATTTCCACATCATCTCCAAAATAGCAATACAATGGTTTGTTCTTTAATGCGTTACGTCTGAAGATACTGAAATAAACAAGTAGATACTGAAATAAACAAGTCATTTCATATAAACATGTGCATGTAATATGCAAAAATACCAGCTTACATGTACAATGTACATGAAACAAATACTTTATTGGACTTTATGATACATGACTATGACATCATCCCATTGTCTAATCAGTTCTTTCTTTGTGATATTGCCTCAATATGATCCTTTTTCGTCCAAAATTTGATCTGTAACTGTCCATTAAGTTACCTTTAACTGTCCATTATTTTAATAACGGACATTTAAACTTAAAGGTAAATTAAAGGACAGTCACAGGTAAATCCAGGTCAAAAGAATCCACATTATGATGACAAAATATCACACCAGAAACAACAGTATATCCCAACAAAAATATATTTCCGGGCTTCTTTGATCATTCTATTTTGAAAAACAACTTCCTTTAATAAATAAATGAATCTGCATTGATAATCCAGATCCATTGAAGCGCAGATATCGTAATTTTCTAGGATGATATTACATGATCGTAGGTCGGTAAAATGTCTTAAAAATGAAATATAGAAAAATAAAATACATGTACATGTTAAATAAAGTGAATGAAACTACAAAATGTTGAAATCTGTCAAAATCCAAGACGTCAAACATCCGTTCTCTCTCAGTGTCTGTAACGTTATGAAAATTAGTAAAACAGTATATAGACAAAAAACAAAACAAAACAAACAATCCACATGAGTATATATCCAAAACATATAACAATGAAATGTTATCCTACTTTTGAAAGTGTTTTAGATAAGAATAAAATCGAGTTCCAAATGAAAAAGACATTTACAGTACATCACAGACGCCACTGCATCAAAATGAATGATTTTCTCAACATCTCAGTAATTGACCTTGACATGAAAGTGTCCATTGTTAGACAAAAGAATTCAATCGATTGACTGACCAGGAATTTAAGCTACATGCATCTGATCATCAACCGTTGACCAATGATACAGTTCTTGATTTTGAGGTGTCCGCATTTCTGCAAGAGGATCTCCATGTGACTGTCCATTATTAAAACAAAAGATATCATGTTTTAAGTGGGAGAAAAGCCTAAAACTATCCATTATGTCAGAGAAAGAACTGATCTCCGCCCTGACAGGCCTCGATCATTACTTTCTCTGACATAATGGATAGTTTAAGGCTTTTCTCCCTTACTTAACTTGAAAAATCTTAATAACTTGTTTTCAATTTTTAGTGTATCAAATTGGAGACCCACAGCTCCTTATAGCTGCCTGGTTTATGCTATATGTAATTTCACTTCACCAATCCATAATTTATATTTGGAGGCATCAGAAAACATATTAACATTAATCATACTAACAGAAATGTCTTGTTATATGTACATTCAGGAAAGAACATTTCGTAAGTAAATATCTGAATATGATATAAACAATGTTTATGAATATATTAGAATTTGTATGTGGTACATTTATTCATTTCAACCCCATATTAGATGGCACACATAGATTTTATCCCGCCTCTGGCAAATTTCTTGCAATCTGATTGGTCAAGAAGAACCAAATATTATGTTGTATTATTTTACTAACAGGATATTATTTTAATATCCTGCTTCTACTAAGACGCTTTATGCTTTTGACGTTACCAAAATGCTTTAAAATATGTTGACGTAACATACACAAACCAAAAACCATCAGCAGGATAAATTCGTTATACAGTGTTTTACAGAGGAGACACAAAAATATATTTGCCTCGCCCAATACAACTTTTTTCATTGACCCAATATATTTCTGTATCCCCCCTGTAAAACACTGTATAACTAATAATATATGTATCAACAATATCTTTTCATAGACAGATATACTTACTATCTGCAGCTTTCTTCTGGTTTGCACTCAAACTGCTCGAGTTCTGGTTTTAGTCCCTACATTGAGAAAAATATGTCTTGATAGCAACAGATTGCAATTTTGTAAAGTTTAAAATTAAACACTTTTCAAGAGTCTTGCAGTAAATTCTTACAAGAGAAAGATAAGACCAAAATTTCCACATGCTATTCTAAATCTACATCATTTACATCTGCATGTACAAGTAGCTGGTAGGGGTATATTCAATGATTAAGTATACTGCATTCTAACTATGTGTGTAGATATTAAATTTAATAGAGTAATTAACTGCTACAATTACCAATAACCATACAGGCACACACATGAAATACCAATTAGTTTCAAACTGTTAAAACTTTTTGTTCAATGTACATGAGCATTGAATGCTATAATAATAACTCTGCTTCATGCCAACCAGGCCCATTTTGGTCAATAGAGCATCTTGTATAAAAACTTTTGTGTAAAAGACAGAGAAAACGGCTCCGAAGAATTTTGTTGAAGCTTTAAATTCTAGAAATGATTATTAACAAAGATAACCTGAGAGCTTGAAAAATTTTATCAGTATACGGTATGCTGGTACTGTATGTACCGGTAGCTAAGGTATCCTTTATACAAATAAATATCAAGTGTATTATATAGTTAGAATCATGGCATATTTATACATGTACCTAAATATACCTGATACAACATAGAACATAGGGTAATCAAAGATAACATAGCTCACCTATACACTGGTTTTTGTCAAAAACCAGATTAAAGTTTTTGAAAAGTAGGTCAAAGTCCAAGGTCAAGGTCAAAGGTCATGGTCTCAAATGAAAGGTCTCATCACAAGGTATCTACATGTGAAATATCAAAGCCCTACCCAGCCAGCTCGGCCCTTATAGTTCAAGAGATATAGCCCAGGTTAAAGTTTTGTCTACGGACGACGACAACGACGATGCCGAGGGTATGGCATTAGCTCTCCAGACTTTTTCGTCCCGGCGAGCTAAAAATGGTTTCTATCATCAGATGTCAACATGCAGACCATCGCTCAAGCCACGGGAATTACCGAGACAATGCAGAAGTTAACCGATATAAATTTATCACTATTTAAATGGACGAGACGTCTGGGAGATCTCCATTTGTACATTGGATACATTAAGTTGATCACAGAGGGCCAATATTGGCCTTTTTAATTATTAAGGTATACATTGTACACTTATATTCTGCTTTTAATATATCAACTTACCCAAGACTGCCCTACTACCCACGCCATAAGCACCATAGCTAGGTACCCCTTAACGTAGAATGCCATACTTCTGGAACTTCTAAAATTCATATGTAGTCTTCAAGTGTTCTATACATGAAATAGGTTCAATAATTGTTTGAGTATTACAGTATTTCTATTAAACGAGCACCAAATGGGGTTGAGTGGCATTAGCAGGAATGCATATCTTCCATCTTTTTCTTCTGCTTGCTACATCTTTTTCAAGTTCTACATCTTTCATCATTACAGAATTCTATAAGGAAACATATTTTCCATGCTGCCTTTTATGTATTTAGCTGCCATTACTGACATATAAAGTCAAAATGAGATTTCAGTCATACTGCAACACCCTTTCCTAATATCTCCACCATCAAATGATAAATTGCAGAATAGCGTTCAATTTGGTAAATGTCACATACTTATAACAGGTATGACAGCAATTTTGACCTATTCACAGACAAAATCCCAAAGCTTTTAGGCTTCAAAGGCACATTGTTTGATCCTGAATCTTGAAATACTGTAATCATTCACAGCTTGATTCATGTTAAATATTACAGATTCAAGTTCCTCCAAGCAGATCCATATATCCTTTACCAGTATAGAATCCCTGAGTAAGGTAAAACTTATTAATAATCACTTGTTTCTCTAAGTCAAAGAAATTTCAATCAAAAATGATATCATCTTTGAATACTTTGATTCTGGTTCAATAAATTCAGATCTCTGGCCTTAATCTCCAGAGTTATCTCTCCTTCCTCTCCCTAAGACTATAAATTGACAAGTTTGATAGAAGAGGTTGCACTGGCCTGTCGTGAAATGTGGTGATATGTTGAAAAGCTGTAGAATATTTTGTAACTATTCCCTCAGTTTGACTGCATGGTAGAAATACAAAGTATCATCTTCCTCATCATCCTCGTCCAAACTGAAGACTTCAGATTCTGAACTGTCAGTACCCCTTTGATATCCATACCTGAAATGATGAAAAATCATTTGATCTTCTGTTCATCAATATCAATTAAGAAACATTTCTGTGAAATATTATTGAAATCCATCAATAGGGGAAGGAGTTATCCCCTGGACAATGTTTAACTAATGGTTCCTGTTGTGATCTTGACACAACCTTAGGTCCTAAGGAACATTTCTGTGAAATACTAGTATCATTGAAATACATTCACAGGGGAAGGAGTTATGCTCTGGTCAAGGTTTAACTAATCGTGACATTGACCTTTCAACTGGAGAGGAGTTACAAATGTATGCTCTGGACAAGGTTTTACTAATGGTGTCTATTGTGACCTTGACCTTTGATCTTGCTTCAGGTCATGACACACCCTTAGGTCCTAAGGGACATTCATATGAAATATTATTAAAATCCATCCAAAGGGGGAGGAGCTCTGCTCTCGACAAGGTTTTACTGGTGGTGTCTATTGTGACCTTAGACTCTAGACATTGGTTCAAGGTCATGACAAACCCATAGGTCCTAAGAAACATTTCAGTGAAATATTATTGAAATCCAACCACAGGAGAAGGAGTTATGTCCTGGCCAAGGTTTTACTTATGGTGTCTATTGTAATCTTGGCCTTTGACTTCCACACCCATGATGTCCTAATGAATATTTCTGTGAAAAATTATTGAAATCAATCCATAGGGGAAGGAGTTATGCTCTGGAAAAGGTTTAACTAATGGTGTCTATTGTGACCTTTACCTTTAAACTATGATAATGTTTAAGGTCATGACATAACCTTAGGTCCTAAGATATATTCATGTGAAATATCATTGAAAGTCATCCAACATTGGGATGAGTTATGCTCTGATCAAGGTCTACTGATGGTGACTATTGTGACCTTGACCTTTGACCTTGGTTCAGGTCATGAAACACCCTTAGTTCCTAAGAAGAACATTCCTGTGAAATATTATTGGAATCCATCCACATGCTCTGGACAAGCTTGATTGTGATGGGCTTAGTAACAAACAGAAATTTATGAGATATTTGGAGAAAAGGAATTGGACCTATACTGAATCCAGAGATCAGTTATGTTTCAGTCTTGAAGGTAAGGCTAGCTAGTTTAAGGCGACCTTACTTTCACAAAGGCTGGATCCAGGATTCATTGAGCTGATGGACAAACTGGAAAAACGGTTTGGCGGAGTACAACTTCCGGAAAGACTGGTCAGATAGAGTGTTACAACTTGCCATTCGGGCATTTCCTGACCTGCCTGACAACTACATGTACAAACACGCAATTAAGCGTTGTCGTCATGGAGGCTTAGATCAGGAAGCTGGACAGCATGTTGTAAACCTCAATCTTGAGTCGGCTGATTTGGTAGTAGATAGAATCAAAAGCTACCAATTAAAAATCACAAAAGTATATATGGCCAGTCAGACTCTGAGTGAAAAAGGCGAGAATAGAAGCCCTACATCTTTCTCCGAATCAAGTGAAGATGAAAAAAATTATATCCATATCTGACAACTCAAGCAATCTCAAAGCAAAGAGAGCAAAAGTCTTCATCGACACTCTTTTGATCATGGACGTAATTAATGTCGGATATCTCTTGACAGTTGACAATCCTGATAGAGGTTGCCGCTATAATTGCAGCGCCCCTCAGTCACCGCCCTCCAGAGTTGACGGGAACTTACTCTGATCAACGGAAGGGCCCCACATGAATTTTGGGACCATAGACTGTCATTTATGGGAGAAGAAAATGGAGGTATGCATTTGACTGGAATGAAACTTGGTAATTTTATGATCTCATTCTGTTAGTTTTGAAACCTCCATAATATTGTCAGGATAATGGAGAATACGAGCAATCAGGATGGAATATATACTGGCATCTCATTGGGAGAGACTATTTTTGTGTTCCATTCCTTAGGTTCCCAGTACCCTCAAGATGTATATAGCTGTAAATTATGTTTTTTGTGTTGTACTACTATTGTTCTGGCTTGAGTTACAAACCAGAATTGTTGTAAATGTGTTGTGTTTTGTCGTGATAATGGTTTGAGAGGGGGGAGTTATGTAGTGATTTTGGAGTTAACTATTGACGAAGCCAAACCGTCTTGAGCGTTTCCCACGGAAAACCTAGATACCTTTATCAAGCTTCATTGTTAGACAAAATCAATCTTGATTAGCATGATTAGGGCCTACAGCTCGTACTACTGGAGCAGTCACACCTTTCTAAATGTTTATTCTTTGTATGCTGTTATATTTATGATGCATTGCATGTACCTGTTCGATGCCTTCCATCCAACTAGATTACAACAGTTGGCAAGTCCGAATCTAATTTTTCTATACAACCACTATTTGTTCCAAGTTTCTCGTCCTAATTTATTATTATTGAGAAGACGACAAACAAAGTTATCATGAATAAACCTTCAAAATCGTTCCGTTACTGCTTTGACACTAGTGCTGTATATTGATATTGGAATATCGAAGAGTATCGGTACTCTGAAATTTTCAATACGTATCGATACACAAATGCTGAGTATATTCTTTGGTGGACAAATAGAGACTTCCCAAACCTGCCATTGTCATTTTTTATTCCTTTTTTTATTTTTGAAATAATGGAAAACATCCAAATTTTGTTGTTTATTTTTGTTCTGTTTTATAAAGTTTTCATTAATGATTAAAACATAAAAAACTCCATTTATTAATTCATTATTAATATGACTTATTTGAGAAAAATGTTAAGATTCGTATTGTATTGAAAATATTGAGTATTGAAGCAAAATGTATTGTATTGTTTTGTACTGAAAAAAATTATTTCAATATACAGCACTATTTGACACCATGCATGGTTCACCGCGGTTCTCAATTCACCACAGTTCTTGATGACGGTTCGATACAGGATATGAGAGGAGCCCCTACATAATCGTTATTTTGCGGTTGGTTTTCGGCATTAAGTATAACTTTAAAAATGTTATGATCGCTGAGCGATATAGTCCCCTACCGGCGGCATATAATTATGTCCTGCAACTCTGGCTATGAATTACTCTTCAATTAAACATATACATGTATGAGTTTAAATTAAACTTACTGTCTGTGCAGCTCAGTTCTGAGGTTTTATCTGCTTTATCGATTCGAAAAAGAGGTCAAGTGTGACGAAAGTTGAACTTGTTCTGTAACTATCCAAGACTAAGCTGAGTATCAAATTTCACCTGAATATCTCTGTTTGTTGCAGAAAAAAGTCTGGAAAACTGACAAAAACTGAATTTTCCAAGTCATAAAGGGGCATAACTCCTCGAAAAATAGGTCAAGCGTGACATAAGTCGATCTTGCTCTGTAACTATCCAAGACCAAGCTGTGTATCAAATTTCATCTGAATATCTACTTCCGTTGCAGAAAAAAAGTACAGAAAACTGACAAAAACTTAATTTTCCAAGTTATAGAGGGGCATAACTCCTTGTAAAATAGATCAAGCCTGACAAAATTCAAACTTGCTCTGTAACTATCCAAGACCAAGCTGTGTATCAAATTTCATCTGAATATCTCCATTCGTTGCAGGAAAAAGTCCGGAAAACAGACAAAAACAGAATTTTCCAAGTCATCAAGGGGCATAACTCCTTGAAAAATGGGTCAAACGTGATGAAGGTTAAACTTGCTCTGTAACTATCCAAGACAAAGCTGTGTATTAATTTTCATCTGAATATTTCCATTCGTTGCAAAAAAAAGTCCGGAAAACTGACAAAAACTGGATTTTCCAAGTCATCAAGGGGCATAACTCCTCGAAAAATGGGTCAAGCGTGACGAAAGTCGAACTTGCTCTGTAACTATCCAAGACCAAGCTGTGTATCAAATTTCATCTGAATATCTCTATCCATTGCAGAAAAAAGTCCGGAAAACTGATATTCGGACAGACGGACAGAGGGACAGACGGACGGACAGATGGACGGACAGACAGACAGACAGACCGAGAGGAAACTAAGAGTCCCCTTCGGCGTTGCCGGTAGGGGACTAAAAAATTAACAAGGCGATGCTCATCAAAGATAATTAAAAGACGATCCTTATAATTTTCTAGTCAACAGGTCAATACAATTTACTCTCAAGCAAGTTGTTGTAAACTATTACTGTCCGCGCGGCTCACTTTGGAAACTGAATAAACGCGATTTTGACTACCTTATGATGCAAAAACTTTAATGAAGTTGATATCATTCAATAGATCTCGCTTAGTTGTAAATTTTGGTGTATGTTATATGATAGTGAGTACACCCAATCAAACAATACAGACAAAACAAGTTTAAGATGGGCCATTTCCCATGCTAATTTTCCCATGATGTCATGACGCTCGCCATAGGCTCAATGATAAAATCGGCAACGTCACGCTAAAATTTAGGCAGTGGCTCCGGATACGAACGTTTGTATCTTTAGACCCATGTCTCGGCGTACGAACATGTTTCTAATTGGTCTGTAACTGTCACGTGACCAATAGATTGCAAGATTCAAGTGTTAAACGTCTTTCAATTCAAAGCTACATCGGTCAAATTTTCTAAGTTTTGGTGACGACTTTTTAATACACTGTACAAAAATTTCTAAGTTTTGGTGACACGTTTTTATCACGATTTTTTCTAAGTTTTGGTGACGACTTTTTATAAAGATTTTTTCTAAGTTTTGGTGACCACTTTTTATCAAAATTTTTTCTAAGTTTTGGTGACGATTTTTCTGGTCAAGTCGTCACCTGGCCCCGCCGTCACCAAAATTGATTTTCCCTCAAATTAAAAACTCAACTCAAATCCTTGAGGAAAACTCAACTGAGGGCCCCTCAACTGAGTTTTCCACTCAAATCGTCGTCACCACTCATTTTGATGATCCACTCAGTTGAGGGAGATTTTTCACACTCAACTCAAAGTTGAGGGTAAAACTTTCGAAGTGCGATTTCGCGGGGTTTTTAATCCAACGTCAAAATAATACAAAAATGTATATAACTATTTTTAATTAATCATGTTATTAAAGTTTTACTATCCGCTGTAAATAATATGAAGTTTTTCGCGCGTTATAGTTTGTATAAATTATTGCAATTCTTTTAAAAATGTCTGTTTCCGATACATTAACAAGGAAAATGCAACTACATGCATATCTATTACAGGGCTGCAAAAATTAAAAAAAAAAAAACCTGGATAACTTATAAAACAATGAAATTTACAAAATACAAGTGAGATATATCTTTTCAAATATGGATCAATATGTCAACTTAAAAAAAAAAAAACTCGGTCCGTAGCTCATCACTGTAAGCATGCTCTGTGTCAAGGCTTGTCGCATGAAATGTACAAATATAACATTTATCTAAAAAGATTACGGAGATAATATATCATCATTAGTGTATTTTCCTAAAAGAAGGTCACACATGTACTCCAAGGTCAAGGCCATGAGGTCAACTTCTCAAATGAACACTCTTACCATATGCCAAACACATATGAAATATGTCCGTTATGGTTCAGACGTAAATCATGATCAATGTTGACGATTTGGAAGGACAAACGAACAAATAAGCAGACAAGACAAAAACATTACTAGTATGGCCATGATCTTTAAATTTGTTATGTGGTTATAAACAAGTCGAGAATTTAGACGAGATATTTTTTTAAATCTTTCTTTATAACTATGCATGTATCATATATAATTTGAGTCATTGTTGTAGGTTTTACATCGAATATTGAATGAAATGTCATCAAACCGCCTATATAATTCCCTTAATCTAAACTTGTCTGATCAAACAAACAAAAATCTAAACTCCCCCATGTACTAAGCATCTGAGAACGACCTCTTCTAATTAACATGTATGTACATATGTACATTAATGTATGTACACCATGTAATTTTCATGGACAAATTTAGAATTTTTCTAGAAGAGTCAAGACCGACGAGGGAGGGGAGGGAATGTAGCATTTGATTTTGAAAGGAATTGTACGTAAAAACGGGGAAAATAAGGATGATTTTGCAATTCCGAGGAGGGGTCCTTAACACACCCCTCTCTATAAATCCGCGCTTAGTTTTTGTATATCTTTCTATTTTATTAAAATTACGATCTTACTTGTAATCGATTGAAATGTAAAATTATATTTTTTATTTATGAAATTAGACTTAAATATGTTTGTTACAGTGATAAGTACCAAAAATAGTAATAAAACATTTCGTAAAATATGCCAAGGGTCCTTATTTTTGCATCCAAATTTATCATCCTAATTTTCTTTTCTTGTTTTACTTTTTTAGCTCACCTGAGCCAAAGGCTCAAGTGAGCTATTGTCATAGTGTTGCGTCTGGCGTCCGTCGTCCGGCGTCCGGCGTCTGTCGTCGTCGTCGTCGTCGTCGTCGTCGTCGTCGTCGTCGTAAACTTTTCACATTTTAAACTTCTTCTCCAGAACGGCTGAAGGGATTTTGATGAAACTTGGTAGGTGTGAAGTACTCATGGTCCCCTACAAGTGTTGTTGTTTTTCGTCCGGATCTGTCAACAGGTGGCGCCACCACAGCAAAAAGTAGGTCACGGGGGGTACCCTCCTTTGACAAACTTCTTCTTCAGAACCGAAGCATGTATCGACAAACCGAAAGCATCAGGATGATCTAGAGAGATGTCTTAAGAAGTGTTGTTATTTTTGGTTCCACTTCGAAGTCAAATTTTTGACGCGTTTTTGACGTCTTTTCGGACTTAGTCAGAAATGCACATTTTTGCACTATTTCTTTAAATAACTCAATAAGTGTATGATTTTACACACTCATTTACTACATATTTATCATATTTAACTTACTTAATGCTTTGATATGCATTTTATGCTTAAATTTTATTTTTTTGATTTTTTATGAATTTTTTTCTTATGTAAAAAGGAAGGGGGGGGTGATTTTCATACATTTTCTGCTTCTTTTCTATAACCACTCTTCAGATTGTCATGACATTTTGTAGATATGAGGTACTCATGCATGGTACCCTACAAGTGAAAGAATTTTGTCAAGATATCCACTTTTAGATTTTTAAGGAATATTTTTGGCCTAGGTCATCTTTGGCACGTATAAAAACGAAAGAAAAAAGGGGGTCATGCATACCTTTTCTGCAAAATTCACTTGTTTAATGACCCCTCCTTCCGAATTGAAAATTTGCTAATTCTTATATATTTTCAAATCGATCTATTGATTACATATAAGGCAAAATCATGTTCAAAACTCAATTTCTACAAACAGCAGGGAATCATACATTGATTTTATGTGCTATTTTTAAATTTTCAATAGTTATGTCCAATGAGGTGACACCTTTTATTCAGCCCGGTTCACCAGTCAAAAGGGAAGGGATTCCCTGCTAAAATGATTAACTGTAGTTACACCTTCGACGTATATCAAGAGGGATCGCCGACTCTAAAAATAGCACAATATGTTCACGTGTCCGCAGCGCCCCCACCGGGAGGCATAGAAAGTACTTTCACTTTCAATATACGTACCGAAACAACGAAGCGCCGTGAAGGTAAGTCAGCGATTTTTCACATAAATTAGATTAGTAACGCCGGTTATGTTAAAACAAATACATGATGGTATAGTTCTTGAAGTAATCAATTCTTAGGTTTAAATTATTTTGATGTATAAACATGTTTTCGAGTTGGATCTAGGCCTATGGCTATGCATTCATATACGTAGTGTGACATGTTACTTGCTGCATGCTGATTTGGTTAAATGTCCCATAGAAATTCAATATTAGGACTATAAGTAATATTTCGATCTGAGCGACTACTGCATACAAATGAAGTAGTTCGCAGGAGACAGACTAGGGGAATCGTACCCCGGCCGTCCGGTTGATAGTCAGACTCGTTGACGAGTGAGCTAAAGGGACATCCCAATAGCTCAGTCTTAGAACTTGTACTGAACTATTGGTACCTGCTACTACCGGAACCACTACATCCTTCCCCCTTTTCCGTTGAGGGCCGTGGATGTACCCCGCTGTGTGGCCACTCTCCAACCCCTGGCAGGGTTCTGCGACCTCTCCTGCAGATCGAGCTGGCCCGTTCACCTCGTCGCCAATGAAGTAGTTCGCAGGAGACGGACTCGGGGAATCAAACCCAGTCTTAGAACTTGTACTGAACTATTGGTACCTGCTACTACCGGAACCACTACACAAAGATATCTCTGCAAATGCGGGGGGGGGGGGGGTATGAGTTGTTTGCATTAATAGTCAGAAAATTTGATTTGGAGGGGGTTGCAAGGGAAAAAGTTATTGCAGTGGTAAGTCAAGTCTTAAAGATTCAAGTGTATGAAAATATTCCATTTTAATTCATCTTCAAAAAAAAAAATATTGTAAAAGTCCTAGTGAGTGTCTTTGGAAATAAGCTTTGTAAAAGCTTAAATGGGCTATCCTTGGATATAATCAAAGTTATTTGGTGAAATAGTTCAAATTTTATTATTGAATATAGATTTATTGTCTCTATAAGAACAGAGAGATCTGAACTAAAATTTACATTTCTAATGTCACTTATTATTTTATACTTACTTGGTTTTGTGTATTTCTTGTGACAATACCTTTCCATTGATACCAAAATTTTGACGTCGTGACCATAACCTTGACCTTTGACGTACTTTTCAAAAACTTAAACATTGCGCATAACTTTTGATTGGTTAGTGATAGGGCTTTCATATTTTACATGTGTAGACCTTGTGACAAGATATTTCCATAGATACCAATATTACGCTGACCCTGACCTCTCACATACTTAACAGAAAATGGCGTTTATACTAACAAAGATGCCGCCGGGGGCATTCTCGTTTCACAAACACAGCCTGTCAGGCTTTATAATTTCTGGCATGCTAGCTATCAATAATGAAAGGTATGGTCGTTCAGTTTTAAATAAACTTAATTTATGAAATCATTTCATTGTTTTATTCTTTTTCTGCTGCGCATTAAAGTGGGATTTTACAATATGATTTCATTTTTGATGTTGCATAATTGAACTATACTAGTTGGGCATATGACTTAAAAAAAGTTATTGTTTTGAAATGTGACTATTTTTTCTTGTTTGTACTTTTAAAGGTTGTCTGAAAAAAAAAAACTTCTCTGCATCCGGCAAAAATGTTTTTAGAAAGGTTGTGAGCTAAAATCCCGGTACTGGCACTATCAGTATTCAATAGCAGTATGTCAATTAGAGCGTGCATGGGTATCAGGTGAGCGTTGTGCCCCCTGGGGCTCTTCTTTTTTTTAACACTTTCGACATTTTCGGCAACCGCTGCACGGAATTTCACGAAACCTTAGATAAAGCAAGAACTCAAGGTCCTCTACCAAGTTTGTGTTTTTCGTGCTGATTGGTCAACAAATATGGCCGACGAGGGCTCTGATTGGCTGACACCATTTCGACATCTCCTCTGCAACCGCTCCAAGGAATTTTATAAAACCATACAGGAAGCAAGTAGTCAAAGTCCTCTACCAAGTTTATGGGTTTTTTGTGGCGATTGGTCAACAAATATGGTCGCCGAGGGCTCTGATTGGATGACACATTTTGGAATTCTCCTTTGCAACCGCTGCACAGAATTTCATGAAACATTACAGGAAGCAAGTACTCAAGGTCCTCTACCAAGTTTGTGGGTTTTTTTTTTTATGCCGGCCTTTCATAAAATACGGCCCAGGGCTCTGATTGGATGACACATTTTCGACATCTCCTCTGAAACTGCGACACAGAATTTAACGAAACCTTTCCGGAAGCAAGTACTCAAGGTCCTCTTCCAAATTGTCCACTATCATTCTTTTGTGTGCAACTCAGGTGAGCGATGTGGCCCCCTTGGGCCTCTTGTTTTATTTTGGTATTTTCTCCTTCTATACAATATCAAAATAATATTCACTGCAAATATTCTAGGGTAAATCGATGACGAGAGGCAACACTGCATTAATAGATATTTAAATTACTCTGTTATATGGCTGAACTGTATGTACATCGTGAAGTTTCAATTTGGGAGTAATTCTCAGAATTTTCGGAAAACGGCCTTTTTGGGAATGCGAATGATCCTGATAATCCGCCACAAAATGACCTTGAAAAATCCCAGTTTGGCAACAGAAATATTTCCTTTCCAAAGCAGAGTTCTTCTTTTGAATACTTTTATGCCTAAAATTAGTTTTCATTGAAGATTACATGTATATACCTTTTTGGATAAGCTCTGTGTCTGATTAGTACTAGGACGGCTCACCTTTTTTCTTTTTTTCTTCTCCTTTTTTTTTTTTTTTTTTTTTTGGAGCGCCAAATTTTCCACATTAATATTATTTCAAGTTAATTTATTTTTTGGTACACATAATTCTACAAAATTATATACATAGCCCTCCCTTTCTTCTCCTGGATTGTTTTTTTTTGGGGGGGGTTGTGTAATAAACAAGACTATTTTTAAAGGTGCGTTGTCCCTGAAAATTAATTAATTTTACAAAATTTAATAATGCAAAATCTTCCTTTTCATATGAATGTATACATTCTCATTTGTATAAATTGAAATTTTCAGGCGAATCTAACGTATACATAGTATTTAGGGTGCGCAGCTCTAATTCATTCCACTAGTGCCACCTACAATGTATTGAATTTTTTCAATAGAGGTAAACTGAAATCAACTTTTACAAATTCGACAATATCATGGTCGTTATTGTATACTTTCAAATAAAACTTTTTATGGCTCCTTATTTCCTCTATCAAGACCCTTCGGAATAATTTTTACGTTTTTAAATAATAAAATTTATTTTCAAGTACACTGTATCTTTAAAAAGCTGCACATGTAGAATTTCGCTGTTTTTCACGACTACAACGAAGTACGAAATGTTAGCGTTAGAGGTATCTATTCGCGCTACTAATGACAACGAAGAAAGTTAAAAGTAGAGGCGCGGCGACTTGATGAAGTAAATAAAGCATTTCAGCCAGAGTTATTTTGTATATTTTAACATAGAGTTGTATAAAATAGCTCTGGTTGTCCTTTCTTATCATCTTACAAGGAATTCAAGTTTTGGTATGTACTTGAGGGAGAAGCTGAGGGAGCTAAGAAGCTCCCTCAAGTATTTGAGTTTTTTCCTCAAATATCAGCCAAATTTTAGTGGTGACGGTGACTTGAGTGAGAAAATGGGGATTTAAGGGAAAAACTCAGATTTGAGGGTGAGGGAGGAGTTGAGGGAGGTTGGTGACGGCGGGGCCTGGTTACGACTTGACTAGACAACTCGTCACCAAAATGGTCAGGTTACGAGTTGTTTTTTTTTTTTTGGTTACGAGTTGGTTTAAACAGTATTTATTCAATTTACATAAAATAATTATTACAATGAAGAAAGAATTTGAGGATTGAGTAACAAGGAGATACCTTATGAATACAACTCTCTCCTCCAGTTCAATAAATTACAAGAATAGAAAACATTTATGAAGTGGACATTTTTCAATACTATATAAACCTGATAATAACTGTAGCTAGAGATAGAAGAGGATGAAAAGATAAGGAAGAGTTGATGTAGAAAGAGAAGAGAGAAAAGAAAAAAATATATATATATATATATAAATGTATAAGAAAATGAAGTATATAAAGATGAAGATGTATATAAATATAGAGTCATGTTTAGTATTGATGTTACCCAAAATGTTGATTATATTTTGTGTTAGTTGTGTTATGTTATGGTAATAGTTTAGTCAAATCGTTTACTCATTTTGATGAAGTTGTGGACCGCTAAAATTATCTGCTCATTTAGTTCATCACTATAAAGGGGACATCCTTTCAAAAGCGTTTCAATATTCAGATTAATGTTCAGACTTAATAGTGTTGAGTTTCTTATTTGCTCGAAGTTTTTACATTTTAAAAGATAATGTTCTGCAGTTTCAGTCAATCCACATGTACATTTATCATTATCTGAAATATGGTTATTGAATAAATCTGCATTTAGAGAGCTGCAACCGAGGCGAAGTCTTGTATGTAGAATTTGAAGCTTTCTTTCACCAATATAAAAATGTTCAGGTACTTTACCATGGTTACTCTTTAACTTATTCTTGAAAATATTAAGTGAAGTACTGTTCTTGATATTTTCTGTCAATGAATTCCATTCTGAAGATGTCTTTGGTATGAAAGAATTTTGATACAAATTTGTTCTAGAGTGTGGAATATGCAGATGTGATCCTGAGCGTAAAGTCCTATTACTAATTTCTTGAACAGTAGGTGGAATTAAAGTGTATAAGTATGGTGGAGTAATTTTATTGGTCATTTTGAAGAATGTAGTTAATCTATGTTTGTAACGTCTATATGCCAAAGTCTCCCATTTAGTTTCTTCAAGTATTTTTTGTTTTGAACATGATTTGGTTGCTCCAGTTACTATTCTACCTGCTTCTATCTGTACTTTTTCAATTTCTTCTTTCTCATAATCAAAACAATTATCCCATATCACATCCGCATACTCCAACACTGGCCTAATATAAGAGAAATACAGAGTTTGAAGTGATCTTCTGTCAAGCTGGAATTTAAGGGAGCGCAAAATATTTATACGTTTCCAAGCCCTAGATGTAATTTCTGAAATGTGCTCATGCCAGGTACATTTACTGTTTAAAGTAAGGCCTAAATGCTTATGGGTATTAACTCTGCTAATAGGGATATTATTCATGCTTAATGGAGGGTGTTGGGGAGATTTTGTCTTTCGAGATATAATGAGTTCTTCTGTTTTTTGAGGATTAAATTTAACTAACCAATCTTTAGCCCAGATATGAATTTTTTGTAGATCATGATTTAGAATTTCTGCTGCAGTGTTGGGGTCTTCTACTATGATATAAAGAGAGGTATCATCAGCAAAAAGTTTTATACTAGATCCTATGTCGTCAACTATGTCATTTATATAAATAATAAATAGAAGGGGTCCTAAGATTGATCCTTGTGGAACTCCAGCCTCGACAGAAGATACACCAGACAGACTTCCCTCGATTGCAACTCTCTGTTTTCGATTATCAAGGTAACTTTTGAACCAGGATAGTAAAGAACCTGAGAGTCCGATCCGCCTTAATTTGAACAAGAGACCTCTGTGCCACACTCTGTCAAAAGCCTTGCTTATATCACAGAAAACTGCACGAATTTCTTTCCCATCATCAACTGCTTGAGCAAATGTATTATAAAGATCAATTAACTGGTATACAGATGAATCACCGTGGGTAAAACCTGATTGTAATGAAGTAATAATTTTGTGTTCCAAAAGAAAGTTATACAAATGTTTAAAAATACATTTTTCAAAAGTTTTTCCAAGGCAACTCAATAAGGAAATTGGCCTGTAATTTGAAACATTTGTTTTGTCTCCTTTTTTGAAGACTGGGATAACATTTGCCAGTTTCCAATTTTCAGGGAAGTAAGACATATTTAAAGAATGGTTAAATAACTTCATAAGGTGAGGGGAAAGTATTTCAGCTCCTTCTTTAAGTAATTTGGGATTTAGCATATCAGGACCGCAGGCCTTATTAGTATTCAGATTTTTTAAAACATCTAAAACATCTTGAATAGAGATTGTGATAGAATCAAGACATGACAGAGGTGGCACAAAGGGAGGGAGAGAGGCACCATGATCATCAAGATTGCTCTGTTCACAAAAGTAGTCATTTAATACATTTGCCTTATCAATTGGAGAACTGTAATACTTATCATCTTTTACAAGAAAGGATAAAATCTCATTTTTTTTAGTACTTATAAATGCTTTAACTAATTTCCACCAGTTTTTTGGACTTACATTATCCCTATTCAAGTTAGATGCTACATTATCAAAATAATTTTGTTTTGACGATTTCAGTAAAGATATTACATGATTCCTAGAATTTCTAAAATTTAACCAACTACTAGGTGAATTAGTTTGTTTGGCCACTTTGTGTAATTTTTTTCTTTCTCTTATCGCCTTTCTTATTTCATTATGGATCCAGGGTTGGTCACGGGGTCTGATTGTTACATATTTATTAGGTATAGATTGTTCACCTGCTTTAATGATATTATTTGTAATCTTATTTACTTGGTCATCAATATTTAAATCATCTAGTTCCCAATTACATTCTCTTAGTTTGCTCCTGTATAAATCATAATTGGCTTTTTTATAATCCCATACTTTCCTTTTGTAACAATTACTTCTTAATTTCATAAAACTTGTAGAGAAATAGACGGTATGGTGATCACTACAGAAAGGCTCTATTACTCCTTTACCTGTACATTCTAGGGGATCAGTTATGAAGATCAGATCAATCAGACTTCTAGTGTTTTCTGTTATACGAGTGGGAGAATCAACAATTTGGTTTAAATTGTATAAATTCATAAGATTTTTGACATTTTTACATTTATTTGGGTCCATTAGATTTTCATTAAAATCTCCTAAAAGAATAAGATTAGTACATGATTCAAGAGCTTGATCAATAGAATATTCAACTAAATCCCAGTCTGTGAATCTAGGATGTAAGTAGAAACATCCTATTAAGACCTTTTTATTATTTATGTGTACTTCAGCCCATACAGCTTCAACATTTCTAACAACTAGATCAGTTCTTTCACAAAATGGTATAGATTGTTTAAAGTACATGGCAACCCCTCCCCCTTGCCTATCTCTATCAAGACGGATCGGATCCTGGTAGTCGGGTACCGTAATTTTATTTCAGGAGTGCTAATTGACTGGTCAAGCCAGGTCTCACTTACTGTCAGAATATCAAATTGACCTAACTCGACTGCAACATGCTCCAGTTTGTTTTTTAAGCTCTGTACATTTAAGTGACATATTGAAAGATTATGGTCAGATGGTCCTGGATTTGTTTCAACATCACCAGACAAAACAAGAAGCATAATTATACATAATGGTATCTTAAGCACATATGATATATCCCTAATGATTTTGTTGTGGTAAATTAGAATACTAGGAAGAAAAGTAATTAAGTTTGGTAACTTTGGCAGTAAAGCATGGATTGCATTTTTCATGTATTGCTCATGAAATAGTAGACACAAACTCATCAGAAAGAGGATCAACATGATAACAGGTCCAAACTCTTGGATGATACTTATTGTTTTTCCATAATACAGAAGGATATACCCTGAACAGTGGAGTCCCACCCTCGCTCTGTACGTGCACAAATCAACATTCATTTGTAGGTATTTAAGACAACAATTCCATACAGACAAAACAAGGGTGGAAATGAGCAGACAATAAGAGGTGCGGCATGTTTACATAAGAGGTTCCTGATTGTTTGAAAGTCAGCTGAAGAAGATATAGAAATAGCGAGAAGTTCAAAACATGTATGTACAAAAATGAAAGTAGAAATCATGAATCTTGTTTCAATAGAAACTAGAAGAAAAAATAACAAGTTGGCATTGTGTACATGATAAGGGAATGGATGTACAAACTCTTAATATCAAGGGTTATTTGATTGATAATTTGAAAATAGTATCTAAACTCACAGTTAGTCTGTCTTTAACACGACATACACAGGTAGTATCATACTTCGTGCCATTTTCATGATTTTGTATGCAAATTTACGTAGCTTACCAAAAATGGTCGATAATACACGAAGTGTATTTCTATTTGAAGAAAAATAAATTGAAATACTGATACAAAGACAAAATATTTTATATCAATCGTATTTTGTCAAATAAGGATAGTTCAAGATAATAAATATACAAATTTTTACAAACGAGTTGTCTTGTTACACGTTGTCTTGGTTACGAAGTGTCCTGATACCATTGAAATATATATGCAGTAGCTCACTACGATTTGTGTTCGTACGCCCAGACAAAGGTCTAAAGATACGAACGTTCGTATCCAGAGCCACTGCCTAAAATTTAACATTGAAAACGCCCTATCTAAAACTTATTTTGTATGTATAATATGATTGGATAAACCCTCGACCATGTAACATATATATCAAAATTTACGACTAAGCGAGATCTATTCAATGATATAGATTTTATTTTATGTATGACAAAGTTATCAAAATTTCGTTTATCCAGTTTCCGAAGTGAGCCGCGCGGACAGTAAGTTTAGTTATGAGCTTAGCATATCGTGACAGCCCCAGTAGTACTCTCAGATAGCAAAATTCAACAATATTAAGAATACTTATGTATCGCAATAAACAAAGTACCGTGCTGCAAACAGGCAAAACAAAGCTGTTCATGCAAATTGCAGGAAGTGTTTGGTTAGACTGGCAACCGTTCTTGGTTTTCTCCGTTGGACAGCGGTGCACACTAAAAGTGGTAGTCCGAGTCCGAGTCGGGAAAAGCCGAGTTGAGATTTTTAATTTCAAACTGGATGGATGGATTTTGATAAAATTTTCAGGAAATATCCATTTTATACATAAGAATCGATGTATATTATTAGATTTTGAAAAAGTTGTAAATCTTGGAAGAAATCAGCTATATATACCTATTTTTACCACACTAAAAGTGGTAGTCCGAGTCCGAGTTGAGAAATCAAAAAATCATAGATAATTCATGAATGGACGGATGGATTTTGTTCACACTTTCAGAATTTGTTAAAGTGGATATTGGAATGCTGAGAAACCTCATTTTCCCAGGTCTATGGATTATACTTTATTTTAGAACTAAAATAAGTAAAAGCCGAGTCCGAGTCAAAGACAAAAAACTGAGTTGAGATTTTAAATTAAGATTTCTCGGCAACGGGTAGTTAGATTATGATGAAAATTTCACTAAATATCCAGTGTATACATGCAAATCGATGTATATCATTTGATTTTGAAATATTTGCTTATCTTGGAAGTATTTATCTATAAACCGAGTGGTAGTCCCAGTCCAAGCTGAGAAATAAAAAATCTCAGATACTATTATCCATGCATGGACATGATGGATGGACGATTTTATTTTCCAAATTTTCAGAATTTGTTGTAAATTCAAATAAGAATGATCAGACACATCGTTTTCCTAGATTATTTACAATATTTTTGTTTTTGAAAAAAAAGCAAAAGCCGAGTCCGAGTCAAAACGAAAATCCGAGTCCGGGCGGAAATATTTATCTTATACAAATAAATCTATATATGTACATGTTTTGTATCTATTTTGTTTTAAAATGATTAATCATCTTATAGATAATCAGCATAAACAGATATTCACCTATGAATATAAATGACAATATTTATAGTAGTTGTTATTTATATTTGAATGGCCTCCTTTCCTCCCCTTCAGCCATCCTTCACACTGGCATAGGACAAGGGGGGGTGGGGGGGGGGGGGGGGTGGGGTGGGGTGGGGGGGGGGGGGGGGCAGGGGGGGGGGGGGGGGCACGTGCCCCCCACTTTTGAAAGTGGGGGGGGGGCATAAGTATGTTTGTGCCCCCCCCCCCCCACTTTTTGACGTAATTTTTGGTCATACAGATATAAAAAAACTGCAAAATACCTTTAACTCAAAATATATAGAATATCATTACATGTATATGTTAATGATAGAGGACACAGACAGTATTTTCTGATTAGTCAATATTTTGCTTAAAAAAATTCCTGGCTCGCTACCGCTCGCCAGCCATTTATTCATGTACTTAAAATTTAGAATTGCACCAGAAATGTTAAAATTTGTGCATACAGAACATGAAAACCCAATATTTATTTTTTTTAATCTCTTCCTCCCATCCTCCCCCCCCCCTTTTTTTTTTTTTTTTTTTTTTTTTTTTGCTTGTTAGAAATTTTGGGATGTTGTGCCCCTCCACTTTTTCAAGCAGAGCTATGCCATTGCTTCAGTTCTCCACCAATTTATTTAAAACACTTCATTGATTGTGCTGGGATGCCGATGGAATACTTAAAGCAATACCTATGTGCTTCAAATTACGCATGTGTACTCATGTTTAAAAGGAACGAATAATAATTCAAAAGTTGCACATTGGTGTAGAACCCCCCCCCCCCCCCAAATCCATTGCTTTTGATGTTTACTTACTCATGTTTAATAGGAGGAAATAGCTATCTATATCTTTGGAATTATTCAATTATCCAATAATAATTAATCCCAAAGTTTTAGAAGCTTTAGAAAATCAGACAAACAACCCCTTTCCACAGATAGAATTATTTGATAGATATTGGAATCAGTCTTTGCGTGACATAATTAATGTAAGATGCTCGTTGAACAATTTTGTATAAAATCCGGGGGGGGGGGGTCTTTTGGGGGGGTGTCGTTTGTTTGTTTGTTTAAATTTCGATAGACATTAGTTCATTCATCTTTGTTGGTTTAAGGACCATTTTAAGCGATTTGACATTTCTTTTTTTCCCTTAGATTTTCATTTAAACGGTTTCAATGAAATTAAACTTGGCTTAAAATCCAATTATTCATGTCGATTTGAATTTATAAAAAACATATTTCCTGAAAATTTCATCAAATTTAATGCATTTGTTGCCGAGAAATCTGCACATAAAATCTCAACTCGGCTTTTCGTTTTTGACTCCTTACTATACTTAAAAACACAAAATAAACCTATGAATTTGGAAAAAGAAGAGTTCCGAGCATTCCAATATCCATTTCCAACAAATTCTGAAAAATTGAACAAAATCCATACGCCGATTCATGAATATAATCTGCGTTTTTGATTTCAACTCGGACTCGGACTACCACTTTTAGTGTGCTAAAAATCGGTTTATTGCTAATTACTTACAAAATAATCAATCATTTTACAATCAAATAAAATGCATCGATTCTTAGGTATAATAGGGATATTTCCTGAATATTTAATCAAAATCTATCCATCTGTTGCCGAGAAATTTGAAATTAAAAATCTCAACTCGGCTTTTCCCGACTCGGACTCGGACCCGGACTACCACTTTTAGTGTGCACCCGAAACGGCCCTCGTTTGACGCCATTGAACGAGTTTTTGTTACCTTTACCTGCTGAAGTAAAGATCTGGATGGTGCTTTATCAGATAGTTTGGATATGTTTCTTGCTTTCATCTGTGAGATATTTTAATAATCCCTCTCAAACAATCACATTGTGACAAGTCAAAAATTCTTAACTCAAATTTCTACTTTCGTTTTCAGCTGTTCAGCTATCCACCTATGCTCTTACACTGTCCGCGCGGCTCACTAAACGCGATTTTGACTTTTTCATCGTGAAGAACTTTGAATAGAATTGATACAATTCAGTAGATCTTGCTTAGTCGTAAATTTTGGTATAAGTTATAATATATATTAGGTATATAATTGTTATAATATACATTATATTGGCAAAGTGATGTTGGGAAAATCGATGTCTAGAATTTTTCGATTTTGTTTCATTCCTGGAGAAAATTGTAATATTAACACAGAGGCATGAGGGGGTGAATAATAATTTATTTTCTCTATTTATAAAACGACAGGTTCCTGTGATATGATAGTCAGTGCACGCAATCAAAATTAATAGGCAAAACAAATTTTAGAATAGCCATTTTCCGTGACGTCATGACGCTCTCTGTAGGCTCAATGTTAAACTCGGCGACGTCACGCTGAAATTTAACATTAAAAATGCCCCACCTAAAATTATATTGTCTGTATAATTTGATTGCATAAACCCTTAACATATACCAAAATTTAGGACTTATAAGCGAGATCTATTCAATGATATAGATTTTATCTTATTTTTTTGCATGACAAAGATATCAAAATCACGTTTATCCAGTTTCCGAAGTGAGCCACGCGGACAGTAGCTTTTTGATTTCAAAAATGGTCAAAATGGGACCAAAGTCCATTTGAATGACATGTCAAAAATTCTCTATTTTCACTTTCATTATAAAAATGGTATCGGAACTTAAGGTATATATCATTTAGTTCCAATGACATCTACATAAAATGATCTTTCTATACTTTCTATATAAGCCATTTACTTCTAAGTCAGTAAATGTTGTCAGCTTTTGGGTGTAGAACACTTAGTTTTTGAGTTCAAACTTTTATGCTATTGTAATAGGAACAGTAGAAGCCAAATCGAAAAGCTAAGTGCAAAATGAGGGAAGAGAGGTGACACCCCCCCCCTTTATAGAGCAATTAATGTACATGTACATGTAATTTAAAAGCAATTCTAGTGCACTTTATTTGATTACGAAAATTCTAATTCAGTTAGAATATGATTTTGTTTAATCATTTTGATATCAAGATTACTTTGTCACATTAACAGGATAATAACACATCAACACAACAGAAGAAAATACCTAACAAACTGGTTATAATAATTAATACTAAGAAAATGTAATCTGCTTTAAACTGAATCAAAAACCGAAAAACTGAGGTTCATAATTCAAAATGAACCGAAAAATTTATGTACCGTTACAGCCCTACTGTTGATGATGGAAAGTAAATTACTTTTGCAACATGATGGGTCAATCTATGGTCTCGTTGTGCACTTGATATTTTGTTTGAGCCCCTGACCTCCAGCCTCACTGTCTTAGAAAATGGGCGTGATCATTTCTTCCTATATAACACAATGGAATCTTCTGGTCACCATTTCTAAAAAGTATTAATGATAGAAAGATAATTCTTTTTGCATGATGATGGGTCTATGGCGTAGTTGTGCAACTGATATTTTGTTCGATTTCGATGTCACTTTTTTGGGGATTTCCCTAATCGCACTGTCGTCAACTTTTGTTACATCTGAATGTCAACTTTTGTTACATTGATGTCAACTTTAATGTTACATTGATGTCAACTTTTGTTACATTGATGTCAACTTTTGTTACATAGATGTAACAAATTGTAATGTGATGGAAAAGGTACCTGCGCACTATCCATTCTTTAGTTATGGATTGACTACCTTTAATACATTTTAAAAGAAAAGTTCATATAAAAGCTTTCCTACATTTGATTAAACTAGTGCTGACTGATGATTTTGTACAAACATTCTTTTCTGAAAAGGGAATTTAAATTTTTAATTCAAATGAATTGTCAAATTATTGTAATTATATATAATTGATCTTACATAA
This sequence comes from Pinctada imbricata, assembly GCA_033119305.1. NCBI lineage: Eukaryota > Metazoa > Mollusca > Bivalvia > Pterioida > Pteriidae > Pinctada > Pinctada imbricata. Next base: position 55,685,730 of record VSWD01000006.1, on the reverse strand, counting down.
AAACTGTTAACATTTTAAATAAATCATCCACTTTCATATTTTTCTTTCAGTCAATATGCCGGGTGCCTGCAGATTTTAAACCACAATTCGAACAGTATGAAGTAGACTCTGCAAGAAATGAGTCTGGGAGGTAGTAAGTATCCTTTTTAAAGATGGACCTATTACAACATTTATCTTATTTTCATTAACTGACCCTTCCGATTGCGGGAAAAAAATGCAAAATATTGTGACATCACAATGTTTTACCTCGGACAAACAAGCTTTGAACCTCGGTCAAACATCAAATTGTGACGTCATGGAATTTCTCAATTTTTTACCACATTTGGAAGGGTCAATTATTTCAGAAAATGGTTATGAAACTTTTCAATTCTTTTGTTATAAAAACTTAGAGGGAGCAAAAATGTCTCTTTTTTCTCAAAGTTTTAATCCAATGTTTAAGCTATTAAACCTCTATAGGTTGACACCTCATAATAAGGCTCAGTGCCATAACTCTTGTAAAAAGGATGCCCCTAAAACTACATGTACATGATGTAAGGCAAATACTCCATGCTGCAATGAAACAAAAAGGGAATACAAATTACAATGCTCCTAGGGTCATAGATGTAATTAAAAATATTTGTTTAAGTGAAGTCAGAGGTCAAGGTCAGCATGTTGATGTTAGTGAAGTCAGAGGTCAAGGCTGCTTGATGATAGTAGTTAAGTCAGAGGTCAAGGCTGCTTAATGATATTAGTCAAGTCAGAGGTCAAGGCCTGCTTGATGATATTAGTCAAGTCAGGTCAAGGCCTGCTTGATGATAGTAGTCAAGTCAGATGTCAAGGCCTGCTCGATGATAGTAGTCAAGTCAGAGGTCAAGGCCTGCTTGATGATAGTAGTCAAGTCAGAGGTCAAGGTTGGGAAGTTGAATGTTGTCAAGTTAGAGGTCAAGACCAACTTGTTGATTGTAGTCAAGTGATTGGTCAACGATCAAGTCAAGCTTGTTGGTAATAGAGAAGTCAGCACGATAATTGTTGTCAAGTCAGAATTCAATTTAAGACATACATGTTTGTACGTTTTGAATATGCTTTTGAAGTGAAAAGCAAGTGAAAAATGGTTGATTAAGAAAAATGAATAACAATGGAATATCATTTTCTGTATATACGAGAATGTATTTTCCTAGGACATATTTTCAAATCTCTGGATATACAATAGATTTTTATGCCGATGTTATCAAAGAAAAAAGAACATATATGAGGAGCAAAGATAAATTGAAAGATTTTTTCAATTTTTTTTTCAGCCTGGCCCAAACTCACGCAGATGTAAAGTATATCTGTCACTATCCGGGGCCTGGTGACAAACTGGAGGATCTAATACCATATGAATCTCCTCAGTGTATGAAACAGAATAAGGATGCCTTAAACAAAGAGGAGAAAGCAAACAAAAAGTACCCGTATTATTTTTATAATATAGGAATCGCTGTAGGTGAGTGCGTTAGGGACTTCTTTTAATCACAGACAAATAACACTTATAGAGTTATTCAAAAAGGGACAGTTAAAAAACGTGAATATCACCAAGGCCTGATGACAATTGTTAATCCCCCTATTTTATTTATACAAATGTAAGAAATACAGACTCTGTAAGTGACAAAGAGAAGACTCAAGGTGCTGGTATTTCAAGAATTTAACATACTAGGATCTGGTTAGAATGGCTTGTTTTGTAACTTCGACAGTGTTTTTGAAGCATTGTTAGAGATTATAACATATGATCTGATATAGTTATATCTTCAGTAACTAAAATTGATTGTACTGTAAGAAATGGTTCATGTATTGGTATTAAAGCAAGTATAGATTATTACTATAAAATATTACTTTTAATACATTCTATGTAGGTTGTATAGCACCAAGGGGTTTAGGAAACCTATCAGATGGAGAATGGATTTGTCAAGGTGATACTAAGAAGTATATAGCTGTGGGTATAGTACCTGTGTACCACTCATGTTGGCCGGTATGTAACGAGAACTACACGTTATCAGTACCACTGAGGGACTTCAGGTGTACAGAGAAACAGACCTGGGATGCTGATGCTACTGGGATTATTTGTCGCAAGAATGACACAGACCATAGTAGTGAGTATTTGACAAGTTCCTGTTTGAATGGAAAATGAATGAAACTTTATGGATTCTCTAACGTATCATGCGATGGACAGAAGGATTTATATATATGTGTGTGTGTTTGAAGATTTTCAAGTGTTTAAAGAAAATGATCTAAAGTTATTTTTCAGAATCTTAAAGTTTTATTTAAACATGTTTAATGTATTATATATTCTTTTCTCCTCCAGGTACCCCAACCCCAAAGAATGAATTGTTAGACAGTAAGTAAGATCAATTTTGTAGGTAGGATTATCTTTCCATGTGTTGCAAATTAATATCTCAACATGTATCTTTAATCTAAATGTAGTTCAGAAATATTCTTATTGTGAACATTTTGTCTGTATTTAAAAACTCTCTGCACTCAAGAACTGTATCCATCTATTGACAAATTGTGTTAATGATTCACAGGAGGTGTTTGAAAAAGGTGAAAAAATTGAAATTTTAAAATACAATGTTTAAGATTTTCTTCTTGTAAAAATTTACAACTACATTGGTTTACATCTGAATGTGCTTTTAGGCTAGATGAATAAGTTATGAAAAAAGATACATGTACATGAATATACATTTATTTGTTTGACAAAACCAGCATTTTCCCTACAGAAGTCAATATACAACAGAAAAGAATTTCTACAGCATTGTCACATTTCATACTTTAAAGTTTAAACTTTCCACATTGTTCCAATGGACATTTCTTCAAAGCAGAATTATAGTAGTGCATTCAAAAGATATGCATAATTTGAGATTCTATCTATATATAATTTCCAAATAAATTTGTTTACACCAATCTATGCATTTTGATTGGTTAATATGATCGTCAGAAAAATGGCGAAATACACTTCATACCCCAATGAACACAATAAAATACCGGAAGAGCCGGAACTACTTCCATCAAAATCATTTAGTATGTTGCTAAGATCGGCTTTCGAATGATAATTATGCATAGAAAAAAAAATGTTATTAATAGTAGCCCTTATATACAAATACGATATCAGAATCAATGAAAATTTTATGACAATTTCGATGATGTACCGGTATACGTGGTTTTTACAGCGTTGTTCGGTTGCTATGCTCCTGTTTTTGAAGTTTCTTAGACCATTTCCTGTCCTTAAAATTTCATGAAAGACAGACAAATCAGTAAATGACGAGAAAAACAGAAAACTTCAGCTATTTTCTTCAAAATTACATTCCCGTCGTAACAGTAGAAAGTACCTGCGTTTGAATATTCCAATGACTGACAACTGTCAACGACAACGTGCAATAGTTTTGACTGAGAACTTCAAAAGGACCGAAGATCACTGTTTCAAATGATTTCTATGAGGTACAATCGTTCTGAACCTATGAAGTATTGAAACTAGAAACTTTTCTAATGATATATTTTCGGCGAGATGAAGAATTTAGGAGAAAATATTGACAGCGAATAGAAAATTAAGAGATCAAAAGACGGTGACCTACCTCGTCCTCGATCAGGATACAGTATCGTCATGAATTTTCACAATTAACTTGTCACTTATGAAATAACTAAATCCTAGGAAGGTATTCTGATACCAATAGATCATAATCATGCCGTTTTCTGCAAGGATTAGATCTATAAGTACAGAGAATCTGTCTGTATAAACTCCCAGCTCCTGCGTGTACAATCCAAACACATAACTGCCATGTCGGCGACCTTGAACTTGAACTACAGAACGCGTCATCAAAATGTTACGTCATATCATCGGATGATGTAATGGATTGGTAAAATGGGGCTCCAGATGGGGAACGAATATTTTTGACACATTTGCTGCCTTTAACTAGCAACGTATTCATTATATCTATTTCGTCTGGGAACTAGTTCGCCTACGGGCCCTACAGAGTTGATATTTTCATACGCAATGTTTTAAATTACTAATTTCTTGGGTATATTTGTGAAATTTTGGATAAATTTGGGTTTGGAAATTATAAGAATTGACTGTTCAATTTTGACAGTTTATTGGAGTATGAAGTTTGGTTTGTCGCATCACAAATTTTGCGTAAAACCGCTTCGCTACGCTACGCGGTTTTACACAATTTGTGATGCGACAAACCAAACTTCATACTCCAATAAACTGTCAAAATTGAACAGTCAATTCTTATGTAAAGAGTTCTGCAAATTTTGAAGAGATTCTGGCTACATGTTTTTACCTTTTGACTTTTGATTTTGCTAAAGTGTAAAAGAATGAACCACAAAGGGAGATAATTCTATTCCCAAAACTTTTTTCAGAACTCATTGTACAAGGCTTTGTACTTCAAAACTACATACCTTATATAATGTCATCATCAAAAGTGAAATGGTGAAGGCTTCTGTAACAGTTGTAACTGTTTATCTACATGTATTTATTAGAGGACATCTATTTATTCACAGAGAATATGTATTGCATCAGCATGTATACTGTCAGAATGCTTGGTAGCAGAATATTTCCTTTATTTTCAGATGAAATGCACATTGTCTTTGTTGCTTGTGGATGTGTAGTCATCCTGATTGTCATCGGTTTCGTGAGCTATAAATTACTCAAAATTTGCCGAACGAAAACAGATTATTCTCAAAATAGTAACGGTAAGAATTATACATGTACATTTATTTTTAAACAAATCACTAAAATCTTGAATACAATTACATGTACATATGAAATTTCTTTTGTGATTGTTATTTCACTGTAATTAAAAAAAAAATCCGTGAATATTCATGGAATAAATGTACATGTACTTGTCACTTTTTAACCTTAATTTAAGTCAGTGAATGAATATCTGTAGCTTGGTCATTGACTACAGATAAAGTCCCAAGTCGCTATATTTTTTGGGGAAAAATCAGTCGCAAAACTGTGCAATTTTTTGTTGTTAGCTAATTTGTATTCATTCATGGCAACAAGTTTATGGAGTAGGCGAGCTGATATATCGCAATTACATGTATGATGGTTGCATTAGAGCAGTTGCATTTAGTTTACTTTACCACTACTTTTACCTCACCTCAAGCTTCAGTGGTCACTGCGGTTAGGGGTTACATAATCTTGGTCTCGAGTATTGACTACTACAGTTAACTTTTAAAGCTGACTTACCCTGACGTTTTACGGGTACATTTCATATCTTGGACATAAAACTTAGGGGTACATTTTATGTAAATTTCCCCTTTTCGGACGAAGAAACATTAAGCATTGTAATTTTTGCTACATAAATAAATGATCTTTCCGTCTGCATGTCAGTCCGTCTGATGATTATACTTTCACATTTAAATGGTAAAAAAGTGACAGGTCAGCTTTAAAAGGTAACTGTAGTTGGATCGCCTCAGGACAGGATTGTGTATTGAACAATGTAAAGCCATGGCTGTGAAATATTCTGTTTAACGTGTGCGGACTGGTACCTTTCGAGACAAAATACCAGATAAAAAGCATACACTCACAATTAATTCGAGATTGCCAAAGGTATCCTGTCTAACTGAAAAAAAAGGTTCCACTACGGCTTTATTTCTCGAAATGAAAAACAGCTCGAATTGATCTATTTAAACCCCGACTTAGCTATAATAGCTCACACTCGCGTCTCCCCTGACTTGTGCAGTGGATATGTGCCTTAAATAAAATTTCAGAATAATACATGTCATTGACAACAATACAAAAATTGTATGTTTGTGTGTTGGAGGGTGTCTTTCTTTGAAACATCAGGATGGAAAACGAATTTTAAATACCACGGCCTAATCCCTAACCACAGTGACCACTGAAGCGTAGAGGTGAGGTAAAAGTAGTGGTAAAGTAAGAAGTAAAATAAATGCAACTGCTCTATTTATTTTACTTTACCACTACTTTTACCACAACTCTACGCTTCAGTGGTCACTGTGATTGGTCACTGTGATTAGGGATAAGGTAGTGGTATTTAATATTCGTTTTCCACCCTGGTGTTTAAAAAAAAAGGCACCCTCCAGCTAGGCAAAAACAAACAAACATACAATTTGGTGTATTGTTGTCAATAAGATGTATTATTCTGACATGGTATTTAAGACACATATCCCCTGCACAGGTCAGGGGACGAAAATGTGAGCTTTTAACGCTATGGCGGGGTTTAAATAGATCCATTTGAGCAGTATTTCGATTCGAGTAATAAAGCCCTAGTTTTTAGCTCTACTGGTCTCAGACCAGTCGAGCTTATGCAATCACCCTTCGTCCGGCGTCCGGCCGTCTGTCCGTCTGTCCGTCTGTCTGTCTGTCCGTAAACAATTCTTGTCCGGACAACTCCTCTGAAACTGTTAGAGATAGAAACTTAATTCTTTTTGTATTTTACTTGGTCCATGGTCTAGTTGTGCACCTGACATTTAGTTTCAGTCCCTGACTCCCAGGGTCTTAGAAAATGGGCGTGGTCATTAAATTCTATGTAATTTTGTCCGGACAGCTCTTCTATCATTATAAATGATAGAGACATAATTCTTTTTGCAATATGATGGGTCTGTGGTCTAGTTGTGCACCTGATATTTTGTTTGAGCCAATGACCCCCAGGGTCTTAGAAAAGGGTGTGGCCATTTTCTTGTATATTATTCCATATAATCTTATGCTTACAGCGCTGACACTATAAATAATGGAGACTAAATTCTTTATGCAATATGATGGGTCTGTAATCTCGTTGTTCACCTGATATTTTGTTTGAGTCTCTGACCCCAAGGGTCTTAGAAAATGGGTGTGGTTGTTTTCTCTCTATTAAACTACATGTGATCTCATGGTAGGTAATTTCCCAGAATTTATGGAAAATAATTAATTGTTTTATTCCAAAATATTATTGGTTTGCAGTTTAGATGTCATTACAGTATTTCACTTGAGTCCCTGTTCCCTAGGATTATGGAAAATGGGTATATGGCTATTTTCTCTTACCCTATCTACATGCATTTAGAGTACATAAATGACAGAAACTATAAATAAACAAAGATATTGCCATTTTACAATATTATCATAGATGAGTCTGTAATTTAGTTTTTCTCATATTTTATTTGGGACCTGACCCAGGTTTTTATCTTCAATTCTATAGAAACGCTAGGAGATAGTTTCGGAATTTCCTCTGATCTTCTTCTTCTTCTTCCTTGGTATGACCCTCCGCTTATCGGAGCACTCCCCAGAGGGGATCACATATTATTAAACGTGACATTATATATCAAGACAATATTTCAAATTCCTCTCATTACTCCTCAACACTCACAAGTCACCACTCGTTTACCATGCTCTGTACAAGGTACCTTCCACTATGTATGCAAGTGTATGCAGTGTATGCGGGGAAGGTGTGATTTATGTACTACAGTGGGTGGTCCGTACTTCCAACGGCCTTTAACGTGCCATCACACGAGGCAATCTCCTCAGCCGCAGCTGCCGAGGGGCCACTCAGACCGTTTTAGTTCCCTCCGAGTCTGAGAACAGGTGGGGGCGAGATGATAAATCACCTCTGAGAAAGTCCGCCCTCAACGGGATTCGAACCTGGGATCTTCAGATTGAAAATCCGGCGCTCAACTGACTGAGCTAATAATAATAATAATAATATAATAATAAATACTTTATTTAGAGAAGGTAACCTGATAAGTAGGGCTGGGACGATTCAGGTATCCTTCGATTCGGTTCGGTTTCGAATCACAAGGCCTCAGTTCGGTTATTTTCGATTCGGTTCATTTGAATGAGAAAAAATACAAAATGGTGTGTGAAATGAATGAATTTAACAAAAATTAAACTAAAAATGGACTTCATCAAACTACCACTTCAGTCTAACCTTATACAGTGTCAATTTACATATATCTGAAGAATGTGTGGGTATATATACCGTGATATAAAACAATAATCAGTTTTTACATCCCAAATTATAGTTGCTGTATGTGCTCCAACGCGCAGTACGTACTATGAGAAATCAAATATAAATACAAAGTTCAACACCTTATTTTTCAACAACCAAGTATTGACAGGTCTCATAGGACTTTTACAATAAATATTCAAGTGGACATAGCTTTCCTTACATGATATTTGGCGACTAAACTCCCCGTTTATTCTTGTTGCTGCTTGTACAAAACTTTCTCTGATCTGAGTTCACGGAAAGCGAAAGCAGATCTACTTTACTTTCACTTTCTTTTTCATGGGAGCCCTGCAAGTTCTATAAAGTGCAGGTAAATCGGCGCGAGCATACTTTCTGGCTTTCTTTAATGTAATTTCTAAGCTATTTCAAATATTTTCTGGTCACTATTTTGCATCAGTTTACTTTAATAAATTACGTCTGAACCGAATCGAAATCTGCTTTTCTACGTCGGTGCATCGAACCGACAATGCTATTTTCGAAGCACCGAAATTTTCGGTGCACCGCCCAGCCCTACTGATAAGCAATTTAGCTTTTCTTCCCCAGGGCCTTCTAGACATCATTTTACAACAAATAAGGATCATTATAGAGCTCTCTCTCACATACACACCCTCACACACAGATACATAATGATAAACATATTCTCATTTTACAACATATGCTCTTTCTCTCTCTCTGTCTGTCTCTGTCTCTCTCTCTCTAATACATATGATAAAAATTTGAATATAATTTGTAGAAAGTTAATGTCAAAATCCTGAAAATGAAAGGTACAGTAAACAAATCGGTATCAAAATATATCTACAAATTCTCTCTCTCTCTCTCTCTCTCTCTCTCTCTCTCTCTCTCTCTCTCTCTCTCTCTCTCTCTCTCAATCATTCTCTTTATGCACTTTCTCTCCTGCATGATTATAATTTTATTATACTAATAAATGAACCAAGACCTGAAAGAGAAACATGGAGGAGAAAAAAAAAAGTATAAAAACATATCCACAAATTTTCTCTCTCTCTCTCAGTCATTCTCTTTATGCACTTTCTCTCCTGCATAATTATAATTTTATCATACTAATAAGTGAACCAAGACCTGAAAGAGAAACATGGAAAAAAAAACAAAAAAAACAAACAAAAAAACAAAAAAAACAAAAAAACAAAAAAAAAAACATATCCACAAATTCTCTCTCTCTCACTCTCTCTCTCTCTCTCTCTCTCTCTCTCTCTCTCTCTCAATCATTCTCTTTATGCACTTTCTCTCCTGCATAATTATAATTTTATTATACTAATAAATGAACCAAGACCTGAAAGAGAAACATGGAGGAAAAAAAAAAAGTATAAAAACATATCCACAAATTTTCTCTCTCTCTCTCTCAGTCATTCTCTTTATGCACTTTCTCTCCTGCATAATTATAATTTTATTATACTAATAAGTGAACCAAGACCTGAAAGAGAAACATGGGGAAAAAAAAAAAATCCACAAAATTCTCTCTCTCTCTCTATCTGAATCTTTCTCTTCTCTATGCACTTTCTCTCCTTACATCCTGCATATTTATAAATTCCATTACATTAGTTGTCTCAAAGCCTAAAAAAAGTATAAAAACATGTTTCAACACAAATTCTCTCTCTCAGAATCTTTCTCTTTACGCCCTTTCTCTCTTTGCTTCTTGTATATTTATAAATTTCATTACATTTGTTATCTCAAAACCTGAAAGAGAAACATTGAGAAAAAAACAAAACAAAACAAAACAAAAACAAAACCATAACTCTCTGACTCTTAAAATCTATTTACGCATTACCTCTCTACATCCTGCATAATAATGAATGAGTGTCTTAAAACCTGGAAAATCTCTCTCTCTTCTCTCCCTCTCTCTCTCTCTCTCTCTCTCATACACATCATATATGATAAGAGAAAAGATATTACATTTGATCACTTTATACTTGATTGTATCTAGTTTTATCACAGTTTATATGTGTCTGCGTGAACTTCTGAAAAAGAAAAGTGCTCACATCAATTCATCTACTCACATATTTTCCCTTTTAGAAATGATTAGGGATACTATATTCCTCTTGAATTGATTTATGTTATTTGATTCTCGTATGTTTACCGGAAGCGCATTCCATAATCTTGGTCCGCTGTACTGGAGTGACTTCTCAAAAATTTTTGTTTTATGGCGTTTTATAAACATATCGTTATTTGACGATGATCTGGAGCTGTAGTTTTCATTATTATTGAAAGAAAAGAGTTCGTTTATGTAGGTAGGAGTGAGATTTTTGGTGGTTTTGTACAAGACAATATATTTGTCTTGGAGCTATGCGCCCCACAATCAAATCAACATCAAAATCTTTTCTATAGTGTTTATACAGTGCAAGAAAGATATCAAATAATCAAAATGCATGTATTTCTCACTTATTTTTTATTTGTTTAACATGTTTAAGGTGTAAGATTTTTGGTGAGAGTAGTGAGAATTTTTGTTGCAAGAGTATAGAATGTCCTAAGTGATCAAAGACTTGAGCTGTGCTTTCTGTTAAATGGGAACACCAGAATCACAAAGATTGATAATTTTATCAAATAAAATAGCAATAGTGCATCCTTCACATTGCCAAATGAAAGGAATAGTGTGCTTGTGTAAGTTTTTTTTCTAGGGGGGGGGGGGAGGTAACTCTTACATCTTTCTTTCTTTCTTAGAAATTCCTCCACTGCTTGGAGTACCACCCCCAATGGGATGTAAAACTGTATGGTTTGATAAAATTTTCATATTGTTTACATTAAAGCAAGTGACACATGTTTTAATAGTAGATAATATAACAGGAGATGCCTTATAGGCATATCTACTATGTGTTAATCAAATTGAAAAAAAAATTAAAATAAAATACTAAAACAATCCAATTGTAGAAGCCGACTCATACAAAAATATTTCAACCCAGGAAAACTTCTACCAAAATCTTCCTTTATTGCCAATTTTTACAATATTATCATAGATGAGTCTGAAATTTAGTTTTTCTCATATTTTATTTGGGACCTGACCCAGGATTTTATCTTCAATTCTATAGAAACGCTAGGGGATAGTTTCGGAATTTCCTCTGATCAGTCAATCAACTTGAAAATCTTTTCTATTATGTTTATACAGTGCAAGAAAGATAACAAACAATCAAAATGCATGTATCTTACTTATTTTTCAATTGTTTAAGGTGTAAGATTTTTGGAGAGAGTAGTGAGACTTTTTGTTGCAAGGGTAGAATGTCCTATTAGTGATCACGGACTTGAGTTGTGCTTTCTGATAAATGGAAACACCAGAATCACAAAGATTGATCATTTTATCAAATAAAATAGCAATAATGCATCCTTCACATTGCCAAATGAAAGGTGCTTGTGTAAGTTTTTTTTGCAAAATTCCAAATTTAGTATTAATTATAGAAGTTAAATTTGTAACAGGAGTCTCAGGGAGAGATGTGACTGGACCGGGAATCGAGTCCGAGATCTTCTGCTATCAGGGCAGACGCTCTTACCAGCTGAGCTATCTGGGCACGATGCCCGTTCCTGCCACACTCCTTTTCACCAATTTTTCAGGTTTCCATGCACTGGAAACCTCACACAAAACTCCACTTCTCCTTGAGTCATTTAGGCACGGTCCATTTGATATTCTGGGGGGGGGGGGGGCTTTGGTTTCTTTCGAAAAAAATAATTTTGCTCTGAATTTTGATGAAAAAAATAAATTTGCTTATGGTGTGACAGAAAAAAAATAATCTTGCTCTTACAAGTAATCTGCATTTGAAGAATAACCATAAAATTCGCTTAAAATTCCCGAAAATTTTTCGGCTCGCTTCGCTCGCCGCAGTTTTTAATTTCTATAAAAAATTTTTGGCTCGCTTCGCTCGCCATAGTTTTTTTCTGCAATGGCAAGTTCATATTTGAAACTATCAAAAGAATGCATGTGACTGAATATGAACTTTATTACTATTACATTAATATATACATGTATAATATGACACCATAGTGTCTAATTTTATATACCGGTACAAGCTTGGAAGGAGAATTTAAGTAAGTTTTTCAATATAGTTTTCATTTCTACATGTTAAAACTTGCATCAGCCCTCTTACATGTTACATGACCTTATTTACATTTTGTTTACTGAAAATTATATATCGTATATTGTAAAAATCTTTCATCTCTTTCAGTTTAGAAGTGAATACAAGTTTTACAGAAAAATAAAGTAATGTTTGGAGTAATTTAAGTAAAAATAAAGAAATTCTGTAGTAGGAGAGGAAAAGATGTGACCGGACCGTGAATCGAACCCGAGACCTTCTGCTATCTGGGCAGATGCTCTAATTACCAACTGAGCTATCTGGGTACGATACCTGTTCCTGCCATAAATTACTGGTAATAAACAAATGTTTCGATCAGGCCTTTTTGTCAAAATGGACCTCGAATCATTTTGTCCTTTTACAATTTGACCAATCAAAAACATCATTTCAACCTCATGCAGATTTTAAAATATTTATGGGACATCCTTATTCTGAACTTGGATATATGGTAAAAATGTTTTCTATAGAGGATCAAATATTTCATACCGGTATGTAAAAATATTTTGTATTTGATAATTAGCTTCTGTCTACATTAATACCACATTCACCCTAAAAGTTCATGTTCTTCGTTCAATATTCTTTTTACATTGTTTTACATTTACTAGAAAAATTGCCTAAAACCTTTTTTTTTAGGTTTTAGAACAAAATGGCCGATACTTTTTTCACTCGGTAGGCCACATGTCCTATTATATTTAATTTCAATCTGAAACTGTCTGATTACTTGATCTTAGTATTTTCACTGGTCAGTATAAGAAAGAAGGAAATATCTTTTTAGTCTGTATCCTATGCAATACTATTTCAGCTCAAATGAGAGATTATTTATGCCTTTAGTCTTAATTTTATCAAAGGGCATATAGTGGTAGGTCTGTCTGTTCATCTGTTTGTCTATCCATCCAACTGTCAGTATATCATTCCATTCAACTAAATTCTGATGAAAGGGTATAAGATAATAGAGCTGTCATATATTGCATGTCTATGTATCTTGAGAACACTCATCTTTTGGAGCCAAATTTTTAACCTTTGACCCCATCCCTGACCTTTGACCCACATTTTTCGAAAAATAAAAACATCTGTTATTTTAGTTTTGATACATATGGTATGTTATATATACACGTTTTTAGAAATTCTCTCACATTCTAGAGAAATCTAAGGCACGGTCCATTTGATATTCTTGGGGGGGGGGGGGAGACTGAATTTTGATGAAAAAAATTAATTAGAAATTGATGGATATGCATTGGCATGTGGTTGTTGGTTCTCATAAAAATATATACATTTATCCTGCCTCTGGCAAATTTCTTGCAATCTGATTGGTCGATAAAAACCAAATATTAAGTTGTATTATTTTACTAACAGGATATTATTTTGATATCCTGCTTCTACTAAGAAGCTTTATGCTTTTGACGTCACCAAAATGCTTTAAAATATGTTGACGTAACATACACAAACCAAAAGCGATTCAGTGGGATAAATTCGTTATACAGTGTTTTACAGGGGGGATACAGAAATATATTGGGTTGATAAAAAAAAGTGGTATTAAGCGATGTGAAGCCCAGCATTCATTCTCTTGAGTGTATATGTACAAATCAACCAGGAGAGCTTCAGTCTCATCAGAGACTTCTGGTTCGGTTAGCCTGGATACCTTTGTTTATCTCGAATTGTGTGCGAGTTTATGCTTTTTTATCTGTTATTTTCTCTCAAAAGGTACCAGCCCGCACACGTTAAACAGAATATTTCACAGCCATGGCTTTACATTGTTCAATACACAATCCTGTCCTGAGGCGATCCAACTACAGTTACCTTTTAAAGCTGACCTGTCTCTTTTTTACCATTTAAATGTGAAAGTATAATCATCAGACGGATGGACATGCAGACGGAAAGATCATTTATTTATGTAGCAAAAATTGCAATGCTTAATTTTTCTTTGTCTGAAAAGAGGAAATTTACATAAAATGTACCCGTAAGTTTTATGTCCAAGATATGAAATGTACCCGTAAAACGTCAGGGAAGGTCAGCTTTAAAAGTTAACTGTAGTAGTCAATACTCGAGAACAAGATTATGTAACCCCTAACCGCAGTGACCACTGAGGCGTAGAGTTGTGGTAAAAGTAGTGGTAAAGTAAAATAAATGCAACTGCTCTACTGATAACGCACTGACCAAGTGATCCCAAAAATGTTGCCCACGTTTTTGCAAGAAGACATCGCGAACTTATAAGTTAATTGGGACCATGACTGTCATGCATATGGTTATAATGGACGTCCGGTCGACAGATAAAGATATAGAAATAGACACGCATTTCAAAGAAATGTACTGTGAATAAAAAACATCGCATTATAAATAGTTTCCTCTTTTTATAGACGTTGGTCCATGAACAATGAATATCGAACAGTTTACTGAACATGCTGAATATTGCCGTTATAATAGGTTTGCGTATCTACGTAGTGTCCGTGCCGTGGAAAGAAGAAATCTTGCTTCCTTAATTTATTTTAGCAGTGTATACAGGTGATCTAATTAAGAAACAAAATGCTATGGATAATAAAAACAGAAAGAGTCCGACCGGAAAAACAACTTGCCCCGCGGGCTAGCTGAATTCAGAAATTACTTTCCCGACCGCTTTTTGATACGGCACGGGCAATCGAACAACCGCTTATGTTCAACCCTGTTTTGGACATTTCTGATTGCCCATTCCATTTGTAGCTTCCTATATAGGGCTGTCTCGGCTAACCGCAAATTCGATTCGGATCGTACTTTACGGATTTCGGATCGGTTCTTTTTTTTTGTTATATCTAGTAATCAGTAGTTTATCAATTTTGTTTGATACACAGACTGTGATTGGGTACTTGTTGTATTTCACCCAATGGAATGGGTTGTTTCACTTCTTGATTGTAAACATGCACCTGTTTGTTTGACAGGTGGAATCTAAGAAGTCTTCTTAGTGTTCAAGCTTGGCAGGTTTTCTACTGTTCCTACTTGTTCCTACTATTTTTTCCTACTTTTTTAATTTGATCCTATTTTTTCCTACTTTTTCTTCAAAACCTCCTACTATTCCTTCTTTTTCATCTCAAAAGTAAAAAATTACTTGCTTCACTTGTCATTGACATCTGATTCAAAGTTTTGAAAAAAATTTGTGCTTGCTTCGCTCACCCATTCTGTATATTTTACATGAAAAATCAATCTGTCCTTATTTCTCTCTGTCATTTCCTCAAAGATGAACATTACCAGTCTACAATCATTGCTTACTATGATTTGTGTGTCATACTTACTGAAAATTGTCGCTAAAAGTGATGGAAAATTTTCTACTTTTCCCCTATTAGTTCCTACTTTTTCCTATTTTTCTCCTACTTTTTGTTTTCATTGACTTCTTCTACTTTTTTCCTACTTTTTCATCAAGGTAGAGTAGAAAGCCTGGTTTGGTTATTTTGTTGAATGTTGATAAAATCTCAAAGAAAAATGCTTTCAAAGCAAAAAATGAAAAAAAATTATTTGTTGATTTGTTTTTCTTTACATTATTTCACTATTTTATGGAATTAAACAACACAAACTCAAACCGAACCAAAAAACCGAGAACCACTGTTCATTTTCCTGAACCGAACCAACTAAAGGCTGAACCGTGACAGCCCTACCCCTATATCACCAAGGCAAATATGGCGGCAATAAAACTTAATGATAAGATAAAATAAGGGTGCAAGTTATCTTTCCTTCAATCAATTATTGACATTTTTTTATACGTTTGGGTAATGACATGAAAACGGAGGACATACATTATGGATATTTGAGCATGTCTAAATTTATCTTTGTAATGCTAGCATGAGTCCACATCATATGTATATTCAACTCACAGTCTACAAAAACTATATGAAACAAATCTTAGATTTGACATTAATTGTGTAATTACATAATGTATTTCTTATAGCCTTCCTCCAGGACATGTGGTTTTTGGTCATCTGGTCAACTTTGCAGGGATTTTTGTCATAAACAGAACAAAATTGTCAAATTCTTTCTTTTTTGTAAATAATTTATAAATCTTCTGATTGAATAAGTAAGCTTTCACTTTGAAAAAGAGCCATTTGAAAAAAAAATCAGTTTGACTAAGTCTTTGAATAGCTTAATATGGTGATAATATATTTCTCTACCCAATCCTCAATAATGATGATTTTGGCTTCAGTAGGTCTGTCATTTGACAAACTTAGGTTATTGTACCATAAATGTGATGTGTTGACTTCAAGAAGAGTATTAGTTGAATTATTATTTTATTTTATTTTATTTGCAGATTCCTCGAGACAGCAATTACTTGATCCAGATTCTTTACATGTAAAGGTTGGTACAGGAAGTGAACAGAATATTTCTGAAGATGAAGTAAATAAACATATTGAAATGAGGAAAATACGGAAGGATAAACTCAGAGAATCCACAAGTAATGATTCTGGATGCCCCCAGGAGGATTTGGTATCTTTTGAGGAGGACATTAACAATCGGGGTGATTGTAAGGCAGAGATAGTGGATGGTATGGAAATAGATTACTTTATTGCTAACTACACATATACATGAAAATGCAAAGATGGAGAAAAACTAATTTTCATCCTTCCACCTCTTCACAAGCATAGATGTACATGTATATGATGGTTATCCAAACAATACTTTTTAATCTCCCTTGAATAAAATATTCAGCCTTAGACTTTTAAGCTGACAGCGTACAAATTACTGAGGAATTCCTATTCTCCCACATTCACAGATTTGTCCCAATGAAAAGTGTAAAATGACAAATGGATCATCAACAGGGGGATGGATGGATGATAAGCTACACATGCAAATGTTTACTACATGTATGTTGTCATAAAAGAATGATGCGTGTCGTCACTTCCGTCTGAACCAAAAGATGGCAAAAAAATGTAAAAAAAAAAAAAGGTGTGATCATGGACAAAGAAATCCAACTCTTGTGTCTGTGATTTGCTTTTGTCCCTGCCTTGGCAATTAAGCCTCATTATGGTACATGTAAATTGTGGGCATTCGGGTTGGATTTCCTAAGTCAATGCTAACACCTGGTGATAGATTCTATTAATCTTGCACTGAATTGCATTATCCAGTTCATATAAGACTTCTGACAGAATATGTTTGCAATGTTTTATTTACTTATATTTATTGCCACAGTTTCAGTCTGTAAGAATCTTGCAGATATACCAATTGACAAAGATGACATTGGTAGATTTCAAAGTGAAGATCAAATGCATTGACAAGAGAATGAAAGATTTTAATCTCTCTTTGCTAAAACTTTATGACTGGGCAAAATTTCTGATTTGGAAAGACAGGGCTTCCATATCTTGCACACCAAAGGTCATGTGATCAGTTCACTTTAAAATACTTTGGTAATGAAATTGTATATGCTAATCATGTTTCTCATGTATCATGTACACCCAATCACTTTCATATGTTACTTTGTTGTGTATGACTCAAAAGATTTCTCATCACTTTGAATCAAGGTCATGACATGTGACCAAAGTCAAAAGTGTGCATTGCAGGTGAAATGAAATAATGCACCAGAGTGAGGTGGATATGGATATTTCAAGCTTTTCAATCATTGACAACATTTATTTCTTTGTTGTCAATTCGTGAATTTATAATGTCTTAAACATAGTTAGATCTAAAATACCAAAATGTTCATCAATTATTTTATTGAATAAATTTTAGTCCCTCTGAAATGTTTTACAATTATTTTGCAGAAAACTTTGACGCAAATGAGCAGGAGCCGAAATATGAATGTAATCTGAAAATATCAGAGGTTGAAATCACTTTGTTCACAGAACTTGGTTATTTATTGGACCCTACAGAAGAACTTATTGAACAGAAAACATGGATAGGGTTTGCTAGAAATGTATTAAGAATCAAAGATGAGGAGATCAAGTCAAGAATGTAAGTACATATGATGTTGTATAAAATTTGGGGGGTAATATAGGAAACACCATGTCCGTCTGTCCGGTTTAATAGGTTCTATCATGATCTACTGAGTGAGACATAAAGATTTACACGATTGACAGAAATTTCGTCACGAGTGTAAATTTTTATGTCTCACTCAGTAGAAAGTGAAAGAATCTATTTGTTCTTGCATGAAAGATAAGAAAAAATTGAATTCAAACAACATTTCATGCCATCTAACGCCATGTTTTCTGACGACGTTACTGTGACGTCACAATAAGATTTTCTTTTATCATTGGTCAATTGGAGCCTTTGAGACAACTTATGTGTCTCACATAGGCTGTCTTACTGGGTACGAGCAAATCTGAAGAAGAAAAGAAGTTCTTAAAGGTGATATCTCTTCAAGTATAAGGGATAGGGATTTTTGTATTTCATACATACACCATAATATAAAAGACATGTGACAACTAGCATCTAATGGTACGGAATGAATAAGGGCGAGGTAAAAATTCTCGCAGTGCGTGTTCGATTTAACTCGTGATATTATTTAGCCAATGAAATGAATGCTTTAAAAATAGTTATATCAAAAACTTGTTTAACTTGTATTACTAGACAAACGTGTATAAATATATCTATGGAGAGGTTTCCGGATATAATTTTAAATGGCGTTTACAGTTATAAAAATAGATCGAGAAGAGTTAAGCACATCCAAAAATAGAATAATGTTAGACATATCGATGAATAGAAAACATTAAAGATAATAAAATGTCACACTACCACAATATCATGGACTTTATTGATCATTTCTTGAGTTGCAACAGTGACTGGCCTTCCAGGACGGGGGTCATCCTCAAGACTCTGTCTGCTGCGCTTAAATTTTGCCATCCACCTTTTCACTGTAGCATATGAAGAGGCATCTTTCCTTAGCGTTGTTACCATATCATTACGGGTATCCTTAGGTGTTAAACCTTTTTTATGCATACGTGTATATTGGCTCACTGCCCCTTCACTGATTTTGTCCATATTGCAAAAGCAACTTGTCTTGTTTACTTTATAGTGCTACCTTGTCGATTTAAATTGATGAAATGAGGCCAGTCCTTGGGTACATGACCTTATATACATGTAGTCAGAGAAAAGCAGGATTTAAAAAAAACATCCCTGTGTATCTCCGTAATAAAAGGCTCAAAATATATTAATCAGCCCTCGTAAAAGGGGTAGGACTTTAATTAATATTTCACATGTAGATTCCTCATGACCAAACCTTTCATTTGGGACTATGACCTTCGACCTAAAGTCCTAGACCTTTGAGCTTGACCTACTTTAAAACAAACTTTAACCTAGGCTATATCTCATGAACTATAAGGGGTAGGGCTTTGATATTTCACATGTATATTTCTCATGACTGAACCTTTCTTTTAGGACCTAGTGACCTCGACCTTGGAGTTTACCTTCTTTTTAAAAACTTAAACATTGACTATGTCTCATGAACTATAAGGAGTAGGGCTTTGATATTTAAAATGAAGATTCCTCATGACCTGACCTTTCATTTGGGACCTTGGAGTCTGAGCTTAACCTGGCCATATCTTATTATTACACAAAAATTGTCATTTTACTATCAAACACCTACACAGCAAGCGATGCTGTCTTCTGACTTGTCTTATTTTTTTTTTCAGTCATCATTATAGAGGAGACCATAATAATGGATATTTCACCAATATGCGTGATGGCATGACAGCAAACGGCTTATTCATTGGTGACATTGTGAAATACTACTCTAGGGAAGAAAATCTACGCAAGGATGTGTTAAAAAAGATTTCAGAATCTCATAAAGGGTGTGAATTTTGTATGAAGTACTTTAAACATCATAACGTCTATATACATGTATAACCATGACAGTTATTATGTTGAAGTGCCATAACAAGTCATTGTAATACTAATATTAGTGATAATTTCTTTTAGTTACTGATAGACATTTTTCATGTTCGCGGACTTCGGACACCGCACTTGGAGGGGACTATGTCACAAACGTAAATTGTTAATGTTATCCCCATGAACCTAGAATATTTTATGTGAGAGTTTATTTAATTTTATGTATGAATATATACATTTAAAGCTCTCAAGCATAATTCTGTTTATTGTATGTTTATATTTTACGTTTTTGAATGCACATATTTTCTTTCATATGACCCCTAAAGTGCAAAATCTGGAGTGCGAAGTACTTTAACTTGAAAAATGTCCAATAGTCCCTAACAACTTAAACTTGAGTGGAAGATATAGGTATCCTTTTTAATAATCTGTCAGTGAGCCTATCCACCTTTCTGTTTCTTCTTTCATGTACATTTTGTATCCACCTATCTGGCTATCCACTTTTATCTCTGTTCGTCTGTCTGTTGTTTGTCTATTGCCTGCTTTGATGAGTCATTTGTTATTGTTTCTTATCATACTTAATTATGAGGTTTGATATGATGAGTTGTACTTCTAAGATTGACATTATAGTGGATTTATTGTGCTATGCAGATATCAGAAATTCAAATTTGACAAATAGAAGCTGTATAGCTTTAGTTTACTGAAAAAGAATTGCCTTATAAAGATTTGGTATTAGTTGTCAATCACAATTACGTTAAAAGAAATCCTTCATATTGAAGAATTTCATCATTTTATCACAGGCATTGTTTGTTACATGTAACAGTCAAAGTTTTACATTAGTTTGTAGTTGACCTCCTTTTTCAGGAGTTTTACCGTTTACAATGGTCAACTTTTAAATAGTTTCATTTTGCTATGATGCTTTGTTGTAATTATAATATACATGTATATCAAAATGAATACTTTTAAAAGAAAAGATTTTCTCCTTTTATCAAATGTTTTCAAAAGAGTGGTCTGATTTGGACTTTTGTTGCTTTAAAGTAACGCCTCTGATACAGTACATGTATACGCAGAATTTTCTATACTGCTCTTACTTTCACTATTTTTGCAAGTGATTTGAAAACTAAAACACTGAAAAATTCTATTCATATGGTCTTATTCAGGTGGCCAAAGACTCTAGAAAACAGAGAAAATGCTGAGTAAAAGTCCCCTGCTGTGAAAAGTTAGAAAATTTGAAAATCGGGGAAATATCAGGAAATTTTGAAATATTTAAAAAAAAAAGTCTCTACTTATGGATGATCATGATGATACTAAAGCAGATCCTCTTAAGAAAAAAAATTGATTCTCTTTGCTCACCACTTTATTTATTTAGTTCTTATATGAATAGCATTGTTTATTTCATATTGAAGTAAATTTTGATATAAGAGTACATATAAACAAATACAATACTATTGGGTAAAGTACAGAAGAAACCTACAAAGTTATATACATGTAAATGTCTGTCCCAAGCTGCGTACTGTATAGAAACAATACATACATTACATTAGTAGATTCCTATATGAAAAGTCCCTCATTATATGTTACTGACAACAAATATATCTTTAAGATAAGCAATACATTTGTACTACATTTGTCCAAATTTGCTACATTTTTCCGAACATGCACAACAGTTAAATTAGCAAATGAATTTTATTTATCACTATAATAGACAAAAAATTGAGTTTCTATTCTGGTAAAGAAGTTCATGTGAGCTTAACAAAAATTACAGAATTGTAGTGCATTTTGTTTGGCAAAACTTGATTTGAATGAGGGCAAATCATTGAATTTTCAGATAATCCATGAAATTCTGTGACCACCCTGTTGATCATCCATCCTCTATGTAAGCTATTACATGTATTTTTGCATAATGCAATGAATATTTGTTGTATACAATTTGTGCAATTACTTTTTGGATGTATGTGTTTATATTTTTATAGTATGTATACCCGGTAATCATGGTGATAATTGACTGAGAAAGTCACGGCTGTGAATGTGGACTTGGATTGTGATTGATTTTATTTAGAGGGTCTGTTGATACCTCAAAATAAATTCTTTTAGGATTATCAGATGCACATTGTTGTATACAGTAATGCTATTGATATAAAAATGGTTTGTTAATTGTAACAAGTTTTTTTTTATATTGTTTACTTAAGGAATGGAGTGGATTTATTAAATTTTCTATCTTCAGAAAATTAATAATCTATCTCAGAACTGAATAAATTTTTGTGTCACCTGCGAAGCATAGCAACACTTATTTTATTAGAAATGTGAAAATTGACTTTTATTTCAATGTTTAAAAAATATGTATGCCATGTCCTGTATCTTACATCATTCTGAAGAAAAACTTTTCTATTTGGTCACTCATTATACTCTTCACTCTTTGTTAATGTTTGCCAAAAGACACAGTATACTTCTGTCTGTCACACTTTGGGTGTCACAGCCCATAATTTGATTGATATTCCACATCTGTATTCCTTGTGACAAGACCTTTCTACAAAAACCATAATTTTTTACCTAGATATTTGGCCTACTTCAAAAAATGTTTAAAAGCTTGGATATTTCTTTTGATTGGTAAGAAATAATGATTTGATATTTCACATGTATATTTCTTGTGACAAGACTGTTCTTCACATACCATAATGTTTGACTTGCTGAACTTGACCTAGATATTTGGCCTACTTTCCAAATAAGGTCTTTATCTTTTCATTAGTAAGTGATAGGGGTTTGATACGTCACATGTGTATTCCTTGTAACAAGAACTTGCTAAACATACCATAATTTTTGACTAAGTAACCTTGACCTAGGTATTTGACCTATTTTTCAAAGAAATTAAGACTGATTTAATTTTTTTGATTTGTAAATGATCTTATGATGAGACCTCTGTGTTGTTACCAAAATTTTTCAGGTACTAGTGACCTTGACCTAGATGATTGACCCTCTTCTGAAAATTGTAGGTTGACCATATCCACTGTGGCATATCACGTGATAAGCAAATGATATGTTCCATGGGAATGGTCTTTGATTAAATCAAGTAAATACTGTCTAAATCTACTTTATATGAATTTATTTTAGGCCTATCATATGATCATTATTATCAATTATGTGATGGTAATCTATTCTGGTCAAGAATAGACGTATATTTGGAGAACACTTATTCAGAAAATTTTGTATCTGTCCGTGCACCATATCGTAACATGTGGTGAGGATTGAAAAAATTTTGTTTAAGTTTTCTCCGAATACACGTCTATTCTTGACCAGAATAGATTACCATCATATATTTGATGATAATGGCCATATGATAGGCCTAAAGTAAAATCATATAAAGTAGATTTAGATGGTATTTACTTGGTTTAATCAAAGGGGATTCCCGTGGAACATATCACTTGCCTATCACGTGATATGACACAGTGATATCTTTTAATCGGTAAGTAAGAGGTCTGATATTTCACATGTAAATTTCATCTGTCAAGACTTTCCTTCTGATGCCAATGATTTTGAACTAGGTGACCTTGACCTACATATTTGATCCACTTTTTCAAGATAAGCCGCTTTACAGGCGACACAAGCATTCCTTGGATAATTGCTATTTTTCAGTGAAATTATGTTGGTTTACAATACATGTAAGTATCTTCCAACCTTAATATTTGCTTACAATCCTGGACGTTTCTTTTAACATGCATTGTAGTACCATTTGTACATTTTTATTTCCTATCTGATATTTTATTTGCTCAATATTATATCATTGTATTCTCTTATCTTTCCTCAGTATACTATTAGTTATACAGTGTTTGAGAGGATGATGGAGATATTTATTAGGTTTATGAAAAAAGTTGTTCGCTCAATACAACTGGACCTCTAAATTTCTATAGACTGTCAGCAATTCAACCATTGCCGTATAAATCAATTCGCATGTAACAGGAATCGTAAAACGTCAATTTTCTGTAACAAAAATCAGAGATTTTGGTCCTTGAGAAATAGAACAGTTATTAGGTTTGCCTACTGACCGTCCACAGAGATTTGTCAGGGTTGATCAAGCCCATAGAAGGCTCGGCTTTGCCTCGCCTTCTATGGGCTTGGTCAACCCCACAAATCTCTGTACAGTATATTGTTATGCTACATGTATGTTGTTTTGGGAAGATTATATCTAATTATATATATGTCTTTTGTGCATCATACATGTATTTACACTGAACTAAATGGAAAAATAGCAGCTTTTACACATTACACAAGGAGTGGATGGTTTAATGATTTTCAGATTTCTCCTCATTTAATGTTTTCTGAATCGAAAATACCTGGTATAAAAGTAAGGCAATTCAATTATTTACATTGAATGTTATACAATTATTTATTTAGGTTGTTGTAGAATTAAAATTCATAAGAAAAAAGATTTTAAAAAAATGGATTTTGAGATGGTTTTGAAGTTTTGAATTCAAGTAATTAAAATAAGATACAGTCTAATCTCGATAAGCCGAACTTCAAGGAGCCATAAGAAATAGTTCGACTTATCAGGAGTTTGACTTATTGAGTACATGTACTTAATCAGCAATAAAATTTTCAAAAGACTTATTTCCCTTTCTCTTATGCTATCAGGCCCATCATCAGCGTCCGCACTACAGGTTAAGCAAAACGGGACACTTAGTCCAAATTCCAGCCAAACTACAAGTCCTACATCAATCAAACTTGCATGGATGATGCATCTGAGGATGCTTACAACAATGCATGGTATGGAGGCTGCATCTGACTTACATTTCATGCTTTAGTGAGCAGGTTAGGTAAAATGGGACAGGTCCATTCCCGTCTTACTATAAGTCCTACATCAACCAAACTTGTGTGGATGATGCATCTCAGGATGTTTAATGCAATGAATGGTACAGATGCTGCATCTGACCCACATTCCATGCTTGAGCAATCAGGTTAAGTAAAATGGGACAGGTCCATTTCCGACCTATTTCAGTCCTAGATCAATCTTGTGTGGGTGATGTATCCGAGGATGCTTACTGCAATGCACTGTACAGATGCTGCATCTGACCTATATTTCACGCTTGATTGACCAGGTATGGTAAAATAAGAATCATTTCCAGCCTTCTTTGAATTTTTTATCAACAAAACTTATGTGGATGATGCATCTGGAAGTACTTTGTGCAATGTAGGTAAAGATGCTGGTCATGGGACAATGATGCCGTGGAGATGAGCGCTGTCATCTCTGATGACCTTATGTTTGTTTTAGAATTGAAATTAATTACAGAAGAACATTTTACAAACTGCAGAAGTCAAACATTCTTTTTAATTTATCAAGATCAGTGTTCAAAGATCAAGGTCACAGCAATATTATATATTTAAAAGTTTTTAATTACTTGGTTATTGGGTAAAATTACCAGCAAACAGGATCATTTCTAGCAGGAGTACAAAGTTATTCATTGCTAACCTTTAATGCAAGGAGTAAAAGCGCACTGTGATAAAATCATTTTATGTACATATATATCTCCCCTAGTATAAACTGATTTGTTATCCTATACAGACATTTATATATAAAAAAATCTGTTCTCTGGATTTCCGCATATGTCTATGATCTTGTTACAGGATTTTATTTAAATGTTAAAGGCATTTTGTATTGCTGGGGCTAGTATACCATTTATGAATAGTTGTTCTTAAATTTTTTAGTTGTTATGCTCTTAATTTTACATATGATTTTCCTAATTTTGTAGGTAATTTACCATGTATGAAGAGTTGTTTCTGTATTATTTAAGTTTTTGAGTTTTTTATGCTCTTAACTTGATGTATCATTTTCCTCATTTTGTATGTTCAACATTGTTTGATATTATTGAACTTTCTAATGAAGAGGTTTTGTATGTGTAGGTTTTTTACTTCATTCATTAAATGACATGTTTTTAATCATCCAATAGTCTTCAACTTTATAGTTTAGTAATAAATTCTCTTACCAAAATCTGACTAGTCTGGTATTATATTTTTCCCTCGTTGCAGATTACACAAATCAAGCTGTTTAGATTACAGATGTGAAAGGAAAGTAAAATGGAATTGTCAACTAAAACATTTCTTAACTCAAAATCTAGACAATCAGGACCTTCATTGCTTACAATTGGAAAAAATAGAGTATTTCTAGCTATACTGGTCTCAGACCAGTTGAGCTTATGTGATACCCAGGTGTCTGTCCGTCCGCTTATGGAACGCAATTACTTGAACATGCGTCAACAGATTTTCATATTTTCATACTCTGTGAGAAGACTATGGAGATGAAGCCACCTTTCTATTTTCAGGTTCATCCGATTTGGCGTTACAGAGTTATAGGGATTAGATTTTTTCATTCTGTGAAAAGTTTTGAAAATTTGTATACTGCAAGTAGAAAGGATGTTCTTTCATATATGTAACAGGTTTTTCATTCTTTGGTTGCGTAATTGAGAAATTAATGTGTATCGGGAGGGGGAATATGCATTACATGAAGTGCAGAGTAAAGGCGCATGGAACGCAATAACTTGGAATATGCGTCAATGGATTTTCATGATTTTTATATAATTTGATCAGACTGTGGAATGTAAGCCGCCTTTCAATTTTCTGGTTCATCAAGATGATTTGTTGTTACAGAGTTATGGGACTTAGATTTTTTATATACTGTGAAAATATACAAAAATAGTTTTTTAGAATTAAAAAAAAATCCATATTCTGGTTCATCAAAGATGATTTGTTGTCACAGAGTTATGGGACTTAGATTCTTTAAATAATGTGAAAATATACAAATTAAAATAGTTTTTAAAAAATCCAAAAAAATGTATATTTGAGTGAAATATTTTAAAACTTTGTATACTTCAAGAAGAAAGGATGTTCTTTCATATATGTAATGGGTTTTTCATTATTTGTCGTGTAATTGAGAAAATTTATATACAGTAAAACAAGAGCTCCATGGGACACAACGCTCACCTGATGTTACCATGCGCACTCTTACCACACTGACAAATTGCATAATGATAATATTTGAAGTTGTATTTGTACTTTAACAGGGCAGATCCAAATTTTTGTGTTCAAATGAAAGTATCTCTAGGTACCATCAGGATGTTTAGCAATTGATGTAAGAAAGACAACTCTTGCATATTTAGGAAAATAAATTCCCTATCACTTTTTTGTACTTAAAAAGAAAAAAAAATTGAGAAAAATAAAATTGAAAGGAAAAAACAATTAAAAAGAGTTTAGAATAATAAATGTGTCAAATAGGCAGTAAATGAGTGCACAAAATCACACACTAATAGAGTGAAAAGAAAAAGTTCAAAGTCAGAAAACATGTCAAAACGTGTCAAAAGATTGGAACCAAAAGTAATACCACTTCTTAAGACATCCCTTTAGATCATTCTGATACTTTCGGTTTGTCGATACATGCTTCAGTTCTGAAGAAAAAGTTTGTTAAAGGAGGTTACCCCATGTGACCTACTTTTGCCAGTGTTGGTGCCACCTATTGACGGATCCGGACATAAACCAATAACACTTGTAGGGAACCAGTAGTACTTCATTTCTACCAAGTTTCATCAAAATCCCTTTCCTGGTTCTGGAGAAGAAGTCCAATATGTATGAAAATAACCCCCCCCCCCCCTATTTTCCTTTTTTGCGTAAGATAAAAATTCATGAAATTTTTTTATTTTTCACTCGAAGTTAATACCAAACCACTGAACAATTAAAATATGATAAATATGCAGTAAATGAGTGCACAAAATCACACATTAATAGAGTTATTTAAAGAAAAAGTTTAAAAATGAGCATTTCTGACAAAGTCTGAAAGAAACGTGTCAAAAATTTGACTTTGGAGTGAACCCAAAAATATCAACACATCTTTAGACGTTTCTCTAGATCATCCTGATGTTTTTGATTTGTCAATACGTGCTTCCATACTGAAGAAGAAGTTTGTCAAAGGAAGGAGAGTAAAAAATGTGATAAGTTTACGACAGACGGACCTCGGACACCACACTATGACAATACATTAAGCTCACTTGAGCTTTGCCTAGGTGAGCTACAAAAGTGAAAAAAAAAAGAAGAAAAAATTTTTGTTCGTACCACCAGGATTTCAACCAAATACCCTGGAGTCCATTGGGCATGCAAAACATACCATATAACATTTTTTTTTAAAAAATCAATAAAAATCTAAAAGTTGATATTTTGACAAAATTTTTTCACAGTTACATTTCTGGGTCCATACATACCTATGTACAATCTTGAAAAAAATCCTTAAAAATCCAAAAGTGCATATTTTGACAAAATTCTTTCACGGTTGCATTTCTTTCCAGAAATGTCAAAAAGTATATAAGCAATTTCAGGGGAGAAGTTGGAAATGCTAAAAATGACCATCCCCCTTCCTTTTTTGCAGTTAAAAAAAATCATAAAAAATTGAAAAAAAAAATGTTCATCAAAATTCTTTCAAATAAGCATTCCTCTAGTTTATCATGGCTAAAATGAACTAAATTGGGGCAGCAAATTTAGCCAAGAGAGAAAAGAATAAAGAAATCTCGATTTTGCATTAAAATAACTAGCATAAAAAAAAATGCGTTACAAATTAGTTATCAGATTTTAACGAAATGAACAAAGTGAAACAATTCATCCTTCCTAATTACTCAGATGCCATTAGTTCTTCAATCCATGTAGTGGGGTACCCTCTGGGGCCTATTTGACACTGCCCTGGATCCACACCTGAAGGGATCTAGCCAAAATGAAGAGCTTGGTAGAGGACCTTTAGAACTCATGCATACTAAGTTTTATCAAAATTCTCCAAGTGGTTCAAGAGAAGAAGTAGAAAATGTGAAAAGTTAACGGACAGACGGACGCAGGACAAACTGGTATGACAATAGCTCACTTTGAGCCCTCGGCTCAGGTGAGCTAAAAAGTATGCATGTTAAGCCAAATGCAAAGTAAAGGCGCATGGAACACAATATGACTAGAAATATCTAAGCCATGCCTTTTATAAGATATCGCCCAGGTAACAGTTTTTCAAAAGTTGGTCAAACTTCAAGGTCAAGGTCACTAGGTCAAAATTAAGTAAGGATCTCAAATTAAAGGCCGAACTCCAATTTGTTGAATTACCGGTGGGTAAGCCATCGAGAGTATCTGGGGCATTGGGCGGTTCTTATCTTGCAGCGTCGATAAAAATAGCAAACAGCGTGCTGCGGCAGAGCGGTGCACGTGTAATTACAGCAGACGAATCTTTTACACAAAATTCACGATTTACTGATGAAAGTCTTGAGTCATTGTACAATATATTAAAAGTATTATTTTATAAAATCGTAGCCGTCTTCTAAATGTCATTTGTATGATTTTATGTGTAGAAAGACAGGTTTTGATCAGTTTTACACATACATGCATGACCTACATGTACATATCTATAATGGAAGCTTGAAATTAGGATTGTGCAGGAGAGGCTGCAAAGGGTCATTTCGTCGAGAATATCACAAAGATGTCGAAATAAATTTCATATTCTTCCATTTGGTTTTAACATGTTTTGGAATTGTATATCTACACTTTCCTTTGAAAAAAATTACAAGGAATATTATAACATTTAATAAATCTGTCCGTCCCTAAGTAAACCTCTCGTTTTTGGCGGGTACTTTTGCGCGGATCTGCATAAATTAGAGTAGACAATGGCCGGCGCTATACAGCATGTTTCTCCCAAGAGAAGATCGTGAAAATCTGGTTTTATGAAGTAAAATAACACATTGTGAAAAGTGTATATAGTGGTGTAACTGAACATAAAACGGATCTATTTGACTACATACCGAGGATATCATCTAAATTAAAA
Source organism: Pinctada imbricata (assembly GCA_033119305.1). NCBI lineage: Eukaryota > Metazoa > Mollusca > Bivalvia > Pterioida > Pteriidae > Pinctada > Pinctada imbricata. The sequence continues at coordinate 55,656,115 of VSWD01000006.1, read as the reverse complement.
GATAAAACTTGGGACTTTCCACATATTGCAGCAACGGTATAAGATTGTTTACGAACGGGGGTACAAGTAGCCGTGAAAACGACAGAGAAATTATTTTACTGAGAAAGTACGTGTATTAATATATTTTTCTGCAAATAAAAAAATACGAAAATGATTTTGACAAAGGCACTTTGGATAAACTTTAGTCACGTTGTCTCTGAAAACTCATAACATACATTATTAATGAGTTTTTGGATTCAATATTTTCATCAAATGGAAAAAATGTGAAGAAATGAGGTAAGAATTGTTTACGTGTGTAAGCGCGCATGCTGCATGTTCAGAATCTAGTATTAAAACGTGCTATCGGTATGACTCAGCATCCGGTATAAACAATAACACAGTTAGAAACGCCTACCGCATGTCACTCTTCTGAATTTGAATTGAAAATTTGTCCTGCTTCCATCATTTGGAGTGAAAAAACTCAGTTAAATCTCAATATAATTTCTACATATTACATACATAAACGATTGAACATCGTGTTCAGATGCATAACAAATTTCATATGAAAATTGTGTCCTTTTCATGAGATAATTTAAAATTGTCCTCTGCAATCTGAACGTGTCTAGAAATTTCATATTCGCCACCATTTTCCTGGTTGGCTGCTATTTATACCCCAAGCTCGGCCTTTAAAGATCTGTTCATAAAGCACCTATATGTGCAATATCAAAGCCCAACCTTTTCTTTTATTCTTTAAAAATAGGTCAAGGTCAAGGTCACTAGGTCAAATGGTATGGTATCAAATGAAAGCTCTGGTCACGAGGAAACTTGTAAAATAATAAAGCTCTATCACTTGCAGTTTAACAATAGGTCAAAGGTCAAGGTCACTTGGTCAATAGTCATGTTATCAAAAGAAATATCTCACCATGAGGAATCAATATGTTTTAAATATCAAAGCTCTACCTCTTATATTTTAAAAATAGGTCAAAGGTCAAGGTCACTAGGTAAAAGTCATGGTATCATATGAAAGCAACAGTCATGAGGAATTTCACATTTCATATGAAATATCAAAGCCAATCCCTTATACTACATAAGATATAGCCCAGGGTAAATTCTTTTTAAAGTAGGTCAAACATTGAGGTCAAGGTCACTAGGTCAAAAGTCAATGTTTCAAATGAAAGGTCTGGTCATGTATACTACATAAGATATAGCCCAGGTAATAGTTATAACCCGCTTTCGCGAAAGCGAGGGGACTTTAAAACCGGTTCGTCCGTCCGTCAGTCACAAAAACTTTAACCTGGTGCACAACTTTTGATTGGTAAATGTTAGGGCTTTGATATTTCACATGTGAATTCCTTGTAACAAGACCTTTCCATGGATACCAAATTTTTGACCTTGTGACCTTGACCTTGGACTTTGACCTACTTATTCAAAACTTTAACCTTGACAGTAACTTTTGAATGGAAAGTGATAGGGCTTTCATATTAAACATGTGTATTCCTTGTGACAAGACCTTTCCATGGATACCAAAATTTTTGACCTTGTGACCTTGACCTTGGAGTTTGACCTACTTTTCAAAAAACTTTAACCTTGACCATAGCTTTTTAATGGAAAGTGATAGGGCTTTGATATTTCACATGAGTATTCCTTGTGAAAAGATCTTTCCATGGATACCAAAAGTTTTGACCTTGTGACCTTGACCTTGGAGTTTGACATACTTTTCACAAAACTTTCACCTTGATCATAACTTACGAACGGAAAGTGATGGGGCTTTCACATGTGTATTCCTTGTGACAAGACCTTTCTGTTGGTAACAACATTCAGACCTTGTGACCTTGCCCTTGGAGGTTGACCCACATTTAAAAACTTCAAAATTGACCATAAGTTTTGGATGATGATTTAAATGATAGGACTCTAATGTTTCACATATGCATACCTTTTCATAACCCCCCTTTGGTAACAAAACAAAAGTTTTGACCCTTTGGCCTTTTCTTGGGAGTTTAATCTTTCATATTTAGAATGTTGATAATGTATGAGATATATTATGAAAACTTAAGAATGGGGGGGGGGGGGGGGTGTCTGTAAGCATTTCTTATAAGACAAACACCCAAAAGCGGGGGACCACAATTCCTTGAATTTGATTTTTAAATTTATTTTTAAAAACATGTCAAACTCCAATGTCAAGGTCACTAGGCCAATAGTCAAGGTCTCCAATGAAAGGCCTGGTCATAACAATATTGCGTGTAAAATATCAAAGTCCTACCCTTTACAGTACATAAGATAAAACCCAGGTTAAAGTTTTTTTTAAGTAGATCAAACTTTAAGGTCAAGGTCACTAGGTCAAAAGTCAATGTCTCAAATGAAAGGTCTGGTCATGATTTGATATGATTCCCAGATTATGTTTTTTTTAAAGTAGGTCAAACTTCAAAGTTAAGGTCACTGATGTCAAAAGTCAAGGTCCAAAATGAAAGATCTTGCCATGAGGTATCCACATGTAGAATATCAAAGCCCTACCCTTTATTCTTCACGAGATATTAGCCTAGGTAAAAGTTTTGTCCATGCAACCGCCGACGCCGATGATCAGGATATGAAATTAGCTCCTGGACTTTCCTCATGACTCGCATAAAATGTAAGAAGTTAACTATGGAGGACAAATCAGATGATCTACAAATACCTCTGTTGATCGCAATATCACAGAAGGTCAAGAATTGCTGGAGCAATGACCTTGAAACACCAATTTCAACACATACAAAGTTTAACCTTGACCTTTTGACCACAACATTATAATGAATCCTGCCTCAATTTCCACTTTCTATTGAAAAACACATCCTATTTGAGAATTTCATCTGCATAGTTCAAGATTCATTTGAGTAATGGCAGGGAAAACAAACTGTGTCAGACAAACAAAGCATTTTCAGCTTTGTTATGTAAACCATGCTTTTGTTGAGATTACTAGTATTGGCTTCCTGGTACATATTAGCTGGTTATGCACATGTAATCCAGATAACCACACCTCTTTTATTGCAGCTCCATATAATTGAACTGCAAGCAACCATCTCTATATGGCTCTAGATACTAAATTTTCACTTAAGATGCTTAATTTTGTGTCATCAATCTTTGTCTTTGGCAAGTGAAAGAGGTTGAGCACTGTAACCTGGACAACTACACCACTTTATCTGTGTTGTATTTTGATATTTTAGAGTCTTAGAGTTTGAGCATCTTACTCTTTGGTCTCCTCATCATTCACTGTTCGAAGATGGAGTGCAATTTTTTCTTTCAGTCGAAACCAGCGTCAATTGTCAGCATTTTTTAAGATCCTAAAAACCTTGACCTTTCAACCTGTACCGTAGATCTATGCAGATCGATCATTGTTTATTTATATTGTATGAATTATCTGTATGACACTCCTCCTGATATTGCACTGTGGTGTCTTTAATTGTGCGAGATTTACAACTCTAGTGATAAATCAAGCTGGTGACCTTCATTTAAAAAAAAGACCTTGAATCTTTCATAAATTTCTTTTTTCCAATATTTTGGATATGACATAAGATTGATAGTCTGATGAATTATTCTATCAATTCCTAATGATGATAATAGACAGACTGGTTGACATTAAGACAGACAGACAGGCAGGAAACATAATTCTCTGCAATATGCAGTTATTTTACATTCTACGTGCCATCACCATCTTGATGGAGTATGGAATTATAAAATATAGAAAGAAGCATGTCAAAATTTATATAATATATTTACAAAATTTATATATTTACATATTTTAATCATATTTCACTGCACTATAAACATTCACAACGATTATATATTTACATACTTATTTAAATCAATATTTCACTGCACAATAAATATACTGAACATAATAGATACAGAATGTAAGTAAAACATATGCCACCGCTACATGTACATGTACTGTTCAAGATTCTGATACTGACGTTTAGCTAAGCTAATACCAATGACGGGATCTCTAATCAATGACCTCTTCTTAATTTGATAAATGATCAAGAGTAAAATGGACATAAAGTGCATTAGGTTATAATCCAAGACTACTTTTAATTCTTATTAATATTACTGAGCAGTGACCTTGAACGACTGGTCGTACATTCATTGACCTTGACATTTTGGCCCCAGATCAACAGACATCTATCTACTGGGTTTCGAGACACTAAATAAATCTTCAATCATTTTGAAATATCCAGAAACTGATGATATCTGACAGTCGTCTATTTCAGAATATGTGACCTTGTCCTTTTGTCTCCAATACCAATACGGACCTTCTCTGCATGTCTGTATATTTCAGAATATGTGACCTTGTCCTTTAATCTCCAATACCAATATGGACCTTCTCTGCATGTCTGTAGGTTTAGATAAGATTGTTTACATGATTTTCAAGGTGACATTCGAAACTAAATGTGAAAATTGGGTGACAGATGACAGACAAAGCAAATACTTGTACTATGTTCATTGACTGACAGACTGGAGGTCAGTATAAAAATATAAAACAGTAAAGTCAAATATATTTTCAACTCCTGATCATTAACATGGAAAATATTACAAGAAGTTCATATTCATAACACAAAAATAGGTTTAAACAAGAAAAAAAAACCCTCATACAACGTATCTTCAATAATATATGGGTATCCAAAAAAAATTTATTTAACATATTTTCAATGTGAATCAATGATTTTCCCTTTCAACATATCTAATACATTACAGTTACAGTGATTTGATCTTTTCCAACAATTTTTTTTTTGTATTCTTTTATAGGATTTTGTGTTATGAAATTTCCTATAAAATATGAAAGCATCATTATTGACTGTACACTGAGTACATTGACCAAGGTTTTTCTCATTTATCAAAATGTTTTTTCTACAATTTACTCTATAATTTATTCTTTCGAAAGTTAAAGTCCAAAAAATGTTCTTTCCAAAGACATGTAAGTTATAGCAGTTTTGGCATGATATATATATAACAACGAAATCTAATGTATCAGAACATAAGTGTTGCCTTTTTGTACTTATTTCATCTTTTGACCTTGACAAAGACCTTTAATCAACATGATCTAATTCATTGTCATGACGACAGAAAGTAAATAGATGATTGTGACCTTCATCCCCAATCGCACTTAATAATTGAATGCATGTATGTTAGCGTGGTGCCTTTCCACACTATATTCAGCTTAATTCTGACCTTGAAAAGGACATGTACATCAACATTCTCATTGTCATGACGACATAAAGTAAAAAGAAGATTGTGACCTTCAGTGCTAATCGCACCTTAGAATTGAACACACTTATGTAAACATGGCAAAGGTCATGGTAATTTTTTTCTCTACATATAAAAGTGAATTTGATCTTAATATTAAGCTGGTCAAACAGGAAGTCATTTCAGGCTATACTATGATCGTAGCATCCTTCCTTTGAGTGACCCCTTGATGTTAATTTCAGATTATGTCTGCATTGTGATAAGCTAAACGGAAGAGGGAATCTAGCTAATGTTTAATTTGAGTCTCATGTATATCAACTCTAATTGCATTTTAACATATTGTTCCGGAATCTTGTTGTATGAACTAATTTCTGCGTGTGAATGATGGAATACCTCATGTAATTACGACATTGTAATATAAAATAATTATCTAATATTAATTATCTGATTTCATTTATACGACTTGTTGATCTTGTACACATCAGTCTACCATAAGCCACGCCACACAACCAAAAAAAATTGCCTGACAAAATAAATTACTTCACCAAAAAAAAAATCATGACCTGATGTACGTAAAACATACAGTCTACCATAGTATAGCCTACCACATGCACAGATGTGCAAAAAAATATAACCTGATGTTCATAACATCCAGTCTACTATGGTACATTATACAGCAAGCACAATGTGCAAAAAAGGGGAGTTATATGAAAGAAATAAACAAATAAATAAAAGCTGATGCCACTACTAGATCAACAAAGCATGGAATCAGGACCTCATGCAAATATCAATTATCATTATCAAAATGCTATTGCGGCGCGTTCTGCGTGATTTAGGATTATTCAATATCTTATTGTTAAAAGTTTCAAACGCGCACGGACCATATATTCCTTCTTCCATTGACAATTTGTAATATGGAATAATTATCTAATTACATTTATCTTCTGACTTTGTTGATCTTGTACACATCAGTCTACCATAAGCACACCAGACAACAAAAAAATTACCTGACAAAATAAATAATTCACTTAACCAAAAAAAAAAAAAGAAAAAAAAAATCATGACCTGATGTACGTTAAACATACAGTCTACAATAGTATAGCCTACCACATGCACAGATGTGCAAAAAAATTTAACCTGATGTTCATAACATCCAGTCTACCATGACACATTATACAGCAAGCACAATGTGCAAAAAAGGGGAATGAGAAAAAATAAACAAATAAATAAAAGCTGATACCACTGCAAGATCAACAAAGCATGGAATTACGGCTTCATGACAATATCAATTGTCATTCATTTTTTTCATCAGAATGCTATTGCGGCGCGTTCTGCGTGATTTAGGATTATTCAATATCTATCAATTTACTTGTTAAAAGTATCAAACAGGCCATATATTCCTTCTTCCATTGAACCCTCACCACTGACAAATTGTTTTAACATCACATAGAGTCACTCTGGGAAAAATAATCAGAGCAAAGTACAGCATGTTGTCTTTGCTTTACACAATGCAAAGTCTTAATAATAATTATATCCAAAACATGAATATGTGTTGATGCCGTGAAGTTGGTTTCACAGACAGACCAGACTATAACCTTCAAATTTTTGACCTGTGACTAGTTTCATTATGTTGTCGACTTGTTTTCATTCCAGTGTTATTAAGTGCATTTAAATATAGATAACAAAACTTATAAATTAACAGACGGACAGACAGACAGACAATAAGACAAAGTGACCCCAGGGAAAAGGTCCTGTATTTTTTAACAGTCAGGGGTACTGAACGTATCAAAGTTATCGTTAACAATTTCTTAGATAAGTTATTATTTGCTTTTAAGACAGAATTAGCTCCTATTTGTGTATTAAGGTCAATTTCATTACTAGAGACTTATCATTTTAATTTGTAACGTATTTGCATTATTAATAACAAGGGGAGGAAAAGGTTATTGTTCTGGCGTCCAAAAATTGTTATTGTTACTCAGTCTGTTTTGTAAATCTTATTCCAAGTGATTTAATCAGAAAGATAATGTAAATGAGCTTTACATTTTGATTGTAAATTCAAGGGATGAGAAGTAAAGTTTTGTTGTTATCTAGTACTTTCTAATGTGTTATTTTCAGCATTTTTATGCTGTCTTTCCTTTTATTATAATAAATGATTTAAAAGCAACAATTTTTCTCATTGATTAAACGAATGATGTTTGAGGAACATTTTCAAGCAATAGAATTTACTGTGCATCGACAAAAACTCACTGCGCAAATGGTTTGAAGTACATGGGAATTGACCTTAAATAACGCATAGTCGTTATCAAAAACCCCAAAACATCTTCAAACAATATATGATTTGATTTTTATCCAAAATAACTGGAATGCATTAGTTTTTAAGTGATAACATCTGAAAGGTTATACCCCTGACTGTTAAAAAATCTACTTTGTAAAATTCACATTTAAACTGAATTAGCACTAGACACACTCTATCTAAATTTTCAAGTTATGAATGTGAATTGATTTCAATTTCAAATTTCATCATTCATTGGGAGATTTCAAGAAATTCTACCAAATTATCAAATTTATGTTTTACCTTTATAGTACATTTTACTAATTGCTCACAGTTATAATTGTTTAATAAATAAAGTATTTGAATTTGAATCTGATCTTGGCTAATTTCTGTGTTTTGTTTTAAAAGAGCATGACCCCAAGAAAAAAACTAAATAAAACAACTTTTATAATTATAAATATGAAAATTTTACTTCAATGTGATGAAACTCTGTAAGTCCAAATAAATCAATTTGCTGGTTTTTATGCTCCATAAGAATTCTCACATAAAATGCCCGATCCTGAGATAAGTCACTAAGGTATTTGGGAATGACTATTAATCCTGCGATAAGTTACTATGGTATTTTGGTATGACTCACAATCCTGCGATATTTCAGTCATTCAGTTCGCAATTTAGTCACCATATGCTCCATGAAAAGATCCATATAGAATGTCACATCTTCTGTCATTGGGTATGAATCACAATCCTATGATAATTAAGTGATAAAGTCCACAGCTTGGTCACTGACTGCTCTTTGTATCGTCAACAGTAGATCGTGCATCATTTTTCAGTAGACAGCTCCATGTATCATCTTCAGTAAACTGCATGTGAAGCGTCTCTCGTTGGATACGCGTTCTCCATTGCCTTTCTGAAATACAAATAAAAAACGTTATATAATTTGTAAGATTTAGTTTAAATAAACTGATGGAATCGCTCCCCAAATCGCAGCAATGTTGATACTTAATGTTGTATTATCTGAGTGACCTTGACCTTTTAGAAACAACTATAAATGACCTATGTCTGTCACATCAATGCCCTTGACCTTTAGCCTCAAAACCTTGAAGTCCTGTGTCAGAACACCCACCCTTGTGTAAGAGTTTTTGAAGTTTGAAAAAAATCTCTTTTACACATAAATGGACACAACAACAGACTAATGTATGTACCTTATGGATACAACGACAACAGACTAATGTATGTATCTTAGTTTATGTATCAGACAGTTACCTCATGACAGCAATGGAGTGGCCTCCCCTGTCTGGATTCTATCATCTCGTCTGGAAATGTCCATCATCCACACCTGGATCCTGTATACCAATCTCAGTAGATTGTGTATCATCTTTTCTTGGGTACACATCCCCCATTGTCAACTTTCTGAAATGAAATTTCAAGAGCTTAATAAAATGAATATCATGACAAAACAACCCAATCAACTCCATTTTCCTTCTTAAGTCACACATCGAATGGGACTATAATGAAAATATAATGTAAAGTCAGTATCAGACAGTTACCTCATGACAGCAATGGAGACTAGCCTCCCCTGCCTGGATTCTGTCATCTCGTCTGGAAATCTCCTTCATCCATAACCTGGATCCTGAATATCACCCTCAGTAGATTGTGTATCATCTTTTCTTCAGTACACATCCCCCATTGCCTTTCTGAAATATAATTCAAGGGTTTAATAAAATGAATATATGACAAAATAACACAATCGATCAACTCCATTTTCCTTAATTCTTTTAAAGTCACAAATCAAAATGGGACTATAAATTTTGTAAGTATGATGCAAAGTCAGTATCAGACAGTTACCTAAATTATATGACAGCAATGGAGTAGCCTCCCCTGCCTGGATTCTGTCATCTCTTTTGGAAATCTCCGTTATCCATCATCCAGATTCCATCATCTTCCCATCTAGGTTCCACCATTGTGTTGACATCTTCCTGTCTAGGTTCCACCATTGCGTCGACATCTTCCCGTCTAGGTTCCACCATTGTGTTGACATCTTCCCGTCTAGGTTCCACCATTGTGTTGACATCTTCCCGTCTAGGTTCCACCATTGTGTTGATATCTTCCCGTCTAGGTCCACCATTGCGTTGACATCTTCCCATCTAGATTCCACCATTGTGTTGACATCTTCCCGTCTAGGTTCCACCATTGTGTTGACATCTTCCCGTCTAGGTTCCACCATTGCGTTGACATCTTCCCATCTAGGTTCCACCATTGCGTTGACATCATCCCTTCCAGGTTCCATCATTGTGTTGACATCTTTTCCTCAAGGTTGTGTCCCTCTTCTGGCAATTGTAATTGTAATGTTTTAAGCATAGTTACAATTGAACTTCCTTATTCAAAATTGACATTTCAATTTTCTGCAGTTAAATTTTCTATTATCAGATTGTATAATTGTCATTTATTTCCTCAGAAAAAATTATGCTTGGAGTCCAATAATTTTAGTGTGGAGAAATGTATGATGAAAAATACATTATATTAATTACCTCATCTCTGTGCAAGTCGTAACTTCACCATATCACATGTGTTCTACATTGTCCACGTATATCTCCAACATCATCATAGGATCCTCACTCGTATTGGCTGGCACCTTTTAAACTGTTGTTACCTTAATTACTTACTTGTACACAAAACCTTGTGCTTGTTTGGAAGACAGCTCCCATGTGCTTAGAGTGTGTATTACATTACCTTACCAACGGATTACAATGCATACCTTAATTGTTTTTAGAGCCCTTTGATTGGTTGTGGTGTTTTTACCTGGCAGTTCATGCTAGTGGTTGTATGTGAGTTTATCATGGCATGATCTGTACTCAGCTCTGCTATAGGTAAGCTGGCTAGGATACAGCTCTCTGCCTTGTGTTGTCTTAATTTAAGTATTAATTTATGTTCAAATGTGTGTTATGCCATGTACTATTTACAATGCATTACTTATATACATTTAAACTTATGAATTTAACAAAGATTTAACAAATTCAAAATTAACAACCAAAAAATACAAATAAGAATAATTAGATGGTCATTTAAAGAATTCACAATTAACAACAAAAGAGATACTTTTTGAAAATAACAGAAACAAAATAAGGCTAGTTTAAGAAATTTCACTGGTAAAGGAAAATAACAATAACAAAAGATAAAACTTCAGAAATAACAGAAACAATTATCAAATCATCACAGATAAGCTTCAAAAATTAATATATCACAGGCAGGTGAATGTTAAAATGAATATCACAGACAAATCACAGATATGCAAAGTTTAAAACCAATATCACAGACATATTAATATCACAGATACTCAAATATCACAGATATGTTAAAAACAAAACAAACAAAAAACAAAAAAAAAGCTTAAATATGTACAGCAAAAGTAACAATAACAGCTGAAAGAAAGCAAAGGTATTAATGGTATAACAATAACAGCTGAAAGAAAACAAAGATATTAATGGTATAACAATAACAGCTGAAAGATAACCCAAAGATTAACGGTTTAACAATAACAGCTGAAAGATAACCCAAAGATTAACAGTTTAACAATAACAGCTGAAAGATAACCCAAAGAGTAACAGTTTAACAATAACAGCTGAAAGAAAGCAAAGGTATTAATGGTATAACAATAACAGCTGAAAGAAAACAAAGGTATTAATGGTATAACAATAACAGCTGAAAGATAACTCAAAGATTAACATTATAACAATAACAGCTGAAAGAAAAAAAGATTAACAGTAAAAATTAACACTTTGACAAATATATCTATCACACTGCTGTTAAGGTCAGAAAGAGCAGTTAACATGCAGGAATGGGAGTGCATGGATATGGTAAAGGACAGGAAGGTAGGAGACAAGTACCAGCACCGAGATTACATGATAAAGAGTGCAATGTAAAGATACTTGTCAAATATGTTCATTATTTGGAATTTTGATGAAACTTAACATCTTTAAATCCTGATTTAAGGTCATTTCAACGGAGCAGTCATTGAACAGAATTTTGTCATACCTGACTGTGTAAAGAGTCTAATGCAACATCAGTTTGCACAGCATATGTTTCTGTAAATGAACAGAATTAGGTCAAACCTGACTGTGTAAACAGGCAAATGCAACACCAATTTGCACAGCATAACTTTTGCTGTTAATGAACAGAATTTGGTCAAACCTGACTGTGTAAACAATTATGTTTGTGGACATTGAGAACAACGTCCCTGATACATTTGTACAGACCTTTGCCACTCGTGTAGTTGTTGTTTAGCATAGGTACCATCTTCCATCAGAAATCCATCAAAAAGTTTTGATGTCAGTAGTTGTCCAATCCCTTCCATCATCAAGTTGTTCTCATCTGAAAAACTAAGAAAAACATTTAAGAAAAGTGAAGAAAACCATTTTGCAAAAAAAAAAAAAAAAAGACACATGTGTTTGTGAAACATGGTCATACTATAAGGTCAAGGTTTAAAGGCCAATTTATGTATTAATGAATAGGTTTTGTTCCAAGGGATGCATATGTGCAATATGAAAGCCCACTCACCTACCATTCGTAAGTTTTTCCCAACTCCAAGGTCAAGGTCACAAGAAAACATTTTGGGGCCCATAGAAAGGTCATGTTACAAGGAATACACATGTGAAATATGAAAGTCTGATCACATAACATAAAAAAATTATGGTGAAGGTGATGTTTTTTTTTCAAATAAGGTCAAACTCCAAGGTCAAGGTCAAAAGGTAAAATAATCTGGTATCAATTTTTGGTACATTTTTTACCAACTCCAAGGTCAAGGTCATAAGGTAAAAACTTTGGTATCCATGGACAGGTATTCCCACAAGAAATACAAATGCGAAATATAAGAGCCTTATCACATTCAAAAGTTAAAGCAAAGGGTTAAAGTATTTTTGCAACAAACAAGCATAGAAACAGACAAATAGACAGGACAAAAACTATATGCCCCTGATTCCCAGATTACAGTGGCATAAATTTCATTCATAATTTCCACAAGAACCGATTTCTACTTCTCTGTTAAAGACTGAGCGCCCTCTATTGATAGGCTCTTGTCCAACATCCTCCAGGTATGCCCTATGCCTGCATGGGACCCTCAGCAGTGCCATGCAAGAGAAAAGAAAACAATGTTAACATGGTAAACATAACAAAGAATATGCCTTATCAAGTCATTAGGCAAAATCATAAAGGGCCCCGCAACAGGAAAATTATTAGTCTTTACATTCTAAGTTTTAAAGATTGGCGTGACCTTTGACCAAAAATCTTGGGATAAGATCTCTATTTCATCATGATTATTCTTATAATTATACAAATGAAATATGAAAATAGCGTTTTGATTTAAGTGATTCTACAAATTATGCCTGTTTAAGACTGACCTTTGACCTTTCTTTAGTTGTCCTGTTTCAGTTTCAATGAAATATGAAAAATGATACGTGTGACCTTGACTTATGAACTTAAATGCTTAAAACTTAGAGGTGCAGCCTGTTTTTATCAAAGTAAGATTATTATATTACACAGTTTATGGCATCAGAACCAAAAGCTAATTAGCAATTGCAAAATAAATATGTCTGACCTTGACATTTGACCTTGTTAAACTTCAAAATCTAACAATAGTTTGCACTCATACTTTAAATGCTTGTACCTGTATATCAAAGTTCAGAAGTACTAGGGTTTTATGTTATCAATGTAAGGATGGAACAAAATTGTTGACAGAGTAAACACTATTCCTTATAGAACCCACATACTGTTGCGTGTTCATAAATGAGTCTAGACTATATACAAATGTTGTTAGTATTTTTTTTTCAGGGTTAGTTTTTTTTTTTTTTTTTTGATTTTTTTTTTTTTTTTTTTTTTGTTTTTTTTTTGTTTTTTTTTTTTTTTTTTTTTTTTGATTTTTTTTTTTGATTTTTTTTTTTTTTTTTTGATTTTTTTGTAAAAGCATGTTTGTACAATTTAAAAGAGTATAAAACATCTCAGTTTCATTGGGATAAAGCACAGCTAGACTATAGGCAATGAATCAAAAATCCTTCGAACTTCAAAATCAGCTTTGATGTTCATTATTCAAAATTTTAAAATAACATGCATAGTTATTCCAGTGAGAAAAAATTAGGTCAGTTTTTGAAAGCTTGACTGATTGAGTATTATGCAAGTTTTGTACAAGTACCACATTTCTACTTTGCTCACAGTTGATACTTTAAATCCCTCAAATGGAAAATAAGGTCATGGTCAATCTAAGCATCATTAGATGATTATCTGGTACAAGTTTGATGATAGAGCTAACTCAAACCTCTTACTACAGTAACATAACTAGGTCAAATGCTAAGGTTAATCTCAGTTAATCCCAAAGATAACAAATCACTTGTGCAAGTTTGATGAAATGTTTAGCATCAGTACATACAATATTTGATACTTTGTATCAAGACATAATTGTACAACATTACAGACATGATGACTGCTAATCATTGATACAAGCCTCTCTCACGTACCCTAGCCCTTAATGTTGTCTACCATGAACACTGAAATAATGAAATCCCTAACTCCAATAGAGAGCTCCAATGGAGTCCAAACTGACACACCTAGATTAATTTAAAAAAAATGATAATAAGAGAGATAGCATGAAACCAACAAGCCAAGATAAGTAAGGAGTTAAAGAATCAATTTAAAGCAGATACATCATGTCTGTAATGTTCCACTGTCAGTTCAACCACAAGACTAATTCTCATTTAAAGTCCTGTTGTCATATGTAATTCCTTTTTCATTCCAGTGTCTTCACACTGCAACATTTAGGTCAAAACTAAGGTCAAGAGGTCAAACATTGGAAATCCCTTACCCCCACCCTGGTTTTGGACCGTAATACTCAACAATGAAAACTGAGAAGAATAGCTGGAAAAAAAAAAGCTGAAAAAGAAAAAAATTAATATGCTCTTCATGGCCATGACTTTTATTACTTTTTTTAATGTCATTTTCTTCTGCCATTTTTTGGCTAACATGTGTCTTGGCACCAAGTGAAGATAAGAGTTGTCCCACATCATCGGGAGAAGAGTCTTCTCTTGGTGATGTTGGCATGTGGTGATCACCTCAAGGAAATTCTAATATGTTCAAACTCAGGGGAGCTGCACATCACGAGAATCAAAGAGAAAGGATGGTAAATCATCAAAGAATTCTAACACGTCAAATGACACGACAGCAATGAACGGAAATAAAGAACGTGGAAATAAAGAACGCGAAAATAAAACACACAAAAACAACAAACGCGAAATGAATTGGACAATAAAACATCGAACGCGAAAACAACAAACACGAAAAATGAATGTGACAATAAAACATCGAACGCGAAAACAACAAACACGAAAAATGAATGTGACAATAAAACATCGAACACGAAAACAACAAACACGAAAAATGAATGTGACAATAAAACATCGAACGCGAAAACAACAAACACAAAAAATGAATGTGACAATAAAATATCGAACGCGAAAACAACAAACACGAAAAATGAATGTGACAATAAAACATCGAACGCGAAAACAACAAACACGAAAAATGAATGTGACTACAAACACAAAAACAACAACAGACACGATAATGGATGTGTCAACAATTTACGATATTGCTGTTATTGAACAGAATTTAGTCAAACCTGACTGTGTAAACAGACTTTTAATGGAACATCAATTCGCACAAAGCAGATGTTCTTGAAAATGAAAAGAATTAGGTCAAAACCTGACTGTGAAAATAGTCCAATGCAACATCATTTTGCACAAAGCAATTTAAGGATGTGGCACAGCAGCGGATGTGGCAACTGCAACCAGTGCAGCTACAGCGACTGACGCGGCTACAGCCACCAACGCGGCAACAGCATCATTTTGCACAAAGCAGATGTTGTTGTTAATGAACAGAATTTAGTAAAACCTGACTGTATAAACAGTCTAATGCAACATCAATTTGCACAAAGCAGATGTTGCTATCAATGAACAGAATTTGGTCAAACCTGACTGTGTAAACAGTCGAATGCAACATCAATTTGCACAAAGCAGATGTTGCTAACCAGAAGTCTCTGACGAGACTGTAGCTCTCCTGGTTGTTTTGTTTTTTATTTACTCATTGACAAGTGAATAAGATACATACACATAAATATCAATTTCCATTTTTTAAGACCATAGGGAGCAATCATTCTAACAAATTAAAAGTAGCACAACAAAACACTGCAACTAGAATATATCACTCATATAATTCATAATATCCAAGATAAAGTATTTAAAAAAAGAATGCCACACCCATTTTCCAAGATCCCAAGGGGGCGGAGGGGGGCCAGGGACTGCTAGCTCACATGAACTATCAATGACATAACAAAACTGACAGATCCATCTTACTGCATTAAGAATAACAACAACTCTCATTCATTAATAGCTTTGAAAGGTTGCGAGCACAATTATATAGGAAAAATGGCCACACCTATTTTCTAAGACCCTGGGGGTCAGGGGCTCAAACAAAATATTAGATGCACAACAAAAACACAAACCAATCATATTGCAAAAAGAATAGAGCCTCAATCATTTATAGTGTCAGAGGAGTTGCGAGCGCAAGATTACATAGAGTTATATACTAGGAGAAAATGACCACACCCATTTCCTACGACCCTGGGGCTCAAACAAAATATTAGTGCACAACAAAACCAGTGACAGACCAATCATATTGCAAAAAGAATTACGTTTCTATTATTTATAGTGTCAGAGGAGTTGCGAGCACAGGATTACATAGACTTAAATAGGAGAAAATGACCACACCCATTTTTTAAGACCCTGGGGGTCAGGGGCTCAAACAAAATATCAGGTGCAAAACTAGACCACAGACCCATCATATTGCAAAAAGAATGAAGTCTCTATCATTCATAGTGTCAGAGAAGTTGCGAGCTCAAGATTACATAGAGTTATATAGGAAAATGACCACACCCATTTTCTTAGACCCTGGGGGTCAGGGGCTCAAACAAAATATCAGGTGCACAACTACACCATGGACCCATTATATTGCAAAAAGAATGAAGTATCTATCATTTATAGTGTCAGAGGAATTGGAACACTAGATTTACATAGAGTTATATAGGAGAAAATGACCACACCCATTTTCTAAGACCCTGGGGGTCAGGGGTTCAAACAAAATATTAGGTGCACACCTAGACTACAGACCCAGCATATTGCAAAAAGAATGAAGTCTCTATCATTTATAGTGTAAAAGGAGTTGCGAGCACAAGATTACATAGAGTTATATAGGAGAAAATAACCACACCCATTTTCTAAGACCCTGGGGGTCAGGGGCTCAAACAAAATGTCAGGTGCACATCTAGACTACAGACCCAGCATATTGCAAAAAGAATGAAGTCTCTATCATTTATAGTGTCAGAGGAGTTGCGAGCACAAGATTACATAGTTATATAGGAGAAAATGACCACACCCATTTTCTAAGACCCAGGGGGTCAGGGGCTCAAACAAAATGTCAGGTGCACATCTAGACTACAGACCCAGCGTATTGCAAAAAGAATGAAGTCTCTATCATTTATAGTGTCAGAGGAGTTGCGAGCACAAGATTACATAGAGTTATATAGGAGAAAATGACCACACCCATTTTCCAATACCCTGGGGGTCAGGGGCTCAAACAAAATGTCAGGTGCACAACTAGACCAGAGTTCCATCATATTGCAAAAAGTATCAAGTCTCTATCATTTATAGTGTCAGAGGAGTTGCGAGCACAAGATTTCATAGATTTTCATGACCACACCCATTTTCTAAGACCCTGGGGGTCAGGGGCTGAAACCAAATATCAGGTGCACAACTATACCACAGTCCCATCATATTGCAAAAAGAATCAAGTCTCTATCATTTATAGTGTCAGAGAAGTTGCGAGCACAAGATTTCATGACCACGCCCATTTTCTAAGACCCTGGGGGTCAGGGGCTGAAACCAAATGTCAGGTGCACAACTAGACCACATACCAAGTAAGATGCAAAAAGAATTAGCTTTCTGTCTCCTATGGTTTCAGAGGAGTTGCGAGCACAAGAATTGTTTACGGACGGACGGACGGACAGACGGACAGACGGACAGACGGACGGACGCCGGACGACGGGGTATCGCATAAGCTCGACTGGTCAGAGACCAGTAGAGCTAAAAATGAACAGAATTAGGTCAAACCTGACTGTGTAAACAGTCTAATGCAATTTAAGGGTGTGGCACAGCGACCAGCGCAGCTACAGCGACCAACGCGGCTACAGCCAACGACGCGGCAGCAGCATCGGACGCGGCCGACGCGGCAACAGACGCAGCAACAACGTCCGACGGCGCAACAGACACAGCAACAGCGACTCACGCAGCAACAACGACCGATGTGGCAACAGCATCGGACGTGGCAACTGCGGAAGACGCAGCAACAGCGCTCGTCGCGGCAACAACATCGGACGTGGCAACTGCGGCCGGCGCGGTAACGGACGCGGCAACGGACGCGACAACAGCGAAGGACGCGGCAACTGCGACGAATGCGGTAACAGCGACTGAGGCGACAGCATCGGACGCTGCAACAGCATTGGACGCGGCAACTGCGGCCGACGCGGCAACAGACGCGGCATCTGCAACGGACGCGGCAACTGCGACGGACGCGGCAACTGCGACGGACGCGGCAACTGCGACAACTGACGCGGCAACTGCGACCGATGCGGAAACATCGGACGCGGCAACAGCATCGGATGTGGCAACTGCGGCAGATGCGACAACAGCGACGGAAGCGGCAACAGCGACGGACGCGAAGGAGGCGGCAGCAGCGAAATCCCCTGAACATGAGGCAAAGCAACAGAAGAAAACTCTCCTGATACCCTATACTTACTAAAGGATATGACAGAGAGAATGGCCAGCATAGCAAGGGTCCAAGCAAAGATAACCACGATGGCAGGCATGGACTCAGCAACAACAACAAGATCCATCTCCTGAAAATAGAAAAAAAACATAAATTATTCTTCATGAAATGTGACTCAAGTCTGGGAATATTACTCTAATTTGTGTCACTATGTCCCAATGCAGGCTTATAAAAATATGCACTTGTTATTTTATGATGTGGGTATTATATAGTTACCAAGTCATCTAGTGACCTGGTATGGTATGATACTAGGTCATTAGGTTTTATACCAGGTGAGGCCAAGCTGAGTCCACTATAAAAACTAGTGACCTGGTATCGTTAGTTACCTAGTCATCTGGTGACCTGGTATGGGATGATACCAGGTCACTAGGTTTTATACCAGACCTATTTTGATTATTTCCATAGAGTGATTGGACGTCATTGTCTGTTTACGCTACGGCCTCAACATAAAGGATAACATTGTGATGTCACAAGGGGTCTGGTATAAAAGGCTAGGTACCTGGTATAAGATATACCACGTCTTCACGTGACTTTTATTAGCCAATGGCTATCCAGGATTTCCAGGCAAACTTGTCAGAGGTGGGTTACAATCCTGTGTGAATCACTAGATACTAGGAAAGGAACTGATTGCCAATTTTGATATTATTCATTAACCTTCTGAGTGTCATTGTTGATAATACAACTTTCATGGTATCAGGACAGTGAAATTGTCTGTTGCTTATGATGTCACATGTGATGTCACAAGGGGTCTGGTATAAAAGGCTAGGTACCTGGTATAAGATATACCACATCTTCACGTGAATTTTATTAGCCAATGGCTATCCAGGATTTCCAGGCAAACTTGTCAGAGGTGGGTTACAATCCTGTGTGAATCACTAGATACTAGGAAAGGAACTGATTGTCAATTTTGATATTATTCATTAACCTTCTGAGTGTCATTGTTGATAATACAACTTTCATGGTATCAGGACAGTGAAATTGTCTGTTGCTTATGATGTGAAATGGAATACTAAAGTACTAATAGGTTCTTAAGATAACAGAAATTTCCCTTTTATTTGTAAACGGCAAAAAATTATTACTAGATTTAAATGGTAATGCAGAAGGAAAAGCACTATTCAAAAACCTAGCTTTTTTAACCATATAAGACATCATTTTTGGTGTACTCATAGGAAAAGAGCAACATTTTACGCTCAGAAATTATCTAAGTCATTTTTCTAAACAAGGGTCGAGTATATTAAATAAAACAACAATACCTATTCATACAGGTAGATATTCACTTATCATTCTGGCATAAATCTATGTGCACAACTATGATTATAGCTTTTGCATTAGTCAAACTTGACCAGTGTAGGTTTAATGACTTAGTGCATGAAAAAGATGATTTACTATGCTATTTTCATATGTGTAGAGGGCAAATGCAAAAATTTCATTTTCAAACAGTGCTCTAAAAGTTGAATATTTCTCTCGATATTCATACTTGTCTATCTCAAAGCATTTTCACGTAAAATCAAAATTTCTGTTTTCTTAACTGGCTGTTAGTACTTTAGTTTACATTATAAAGATGTATTGTTTCTGTTGTAAGTGTTCTCACCTACGTATATCACCGCGTGCGATTGAAACGTATGGTGTTGTGATTCCTTTCGGAGAATTTTTTTGTTTTCTCATCATTTAAGTGATACTGCACAAAATTGATGAGACGTTGCAGTAGGGCAATGCATAATAAGTAAGTCCATATTGTTTATACATCTGAAAAGTCTGTAGTTTTTGAAAACACAAAAATTCGTCAGAAGGAATGATTTTCTGCTGTCGACAAACTATTGAAGGACGATATGGATTCATATATTAGGTATTGCCCTACTGCAACAACTCATCAGTTTTGTAAAGTTTAATGTAGAAAATGAAAAAAATACCTAAAGACTATGTAAGGAATCACAACACCATACGTTTCGATCCCACGCAGTGTATGTATCAAAGAAAACAATGAAATTATTTTTGTTTCTGCTATCTATCATCAAGAAGTTATGTGAGTAAGAACAAAAAATGTCAATCCAAATGTAGTTCAAGATAAAACATCCCTAAAGACAGTTACAGTATATATATATCATAATATATAATTAACGACCGGATTGCTGGCAGCAGATTGTGCTGTGAAACACTACGTCTATTGAATGTAACAGAGAGCAATATTAATTCAACATCAAACAGGTACATTCACTGAGTTCTAGCTTCAATATTTTGCCCATCTCACACATTATTTCTATTTGGTTATTTTTGTGTGTGAGAGGGCTTCAATTCCACCCCATAGATCACTAATGTGCAAGTTAATTGTGCATCACAATTGCATGTTCCCAGCTGACAACAAGATAATTTTGATTATATATTCATTTCATTATCAACTGAAATCTGCTTTCATATCAATACAATTCCCTGTATAAGTCACGCTATCCAATGATAAACATATGAGTCATTTTGAAAATTGTGCCAGCTGCCAATTTCAGCTGGATCATGGGAATATTCATTTTCTTTCATGATGTATCATTCCTTATTTGGAACTCGTAGCAAGTAAGTTTTACTATGGAATGTACTAAAATTTCCAAATAAGGAATGATGTGTCATAAAAGAAAGCGTATGTTTCCACGATCTAGAGAAAAACAGTACCTGGAACGATTTTCAAAACAACTCATCATGCTCATGCTCACCACGTTTAATCCCAAGGTTAAGTTTGATTAAAACAAATGTTTTTTTTTTCAGAAAACAAGAGATCCAAGAGGTCCACAATTGTTCATTTGAAAACTACACTTACTAAGCATATCAAACAGGAAGAAATTTGTAAAAGGAAAAAATAGCAATCCAAGGAATGCTTGTGTCGCCTGCGAAGCGGTTTGATTATTATTCTAGAAAGTGGATCAAAATTATTGGTATCAGTAGAAAAGTCTTGTCATATGAAATTCATTTGAAATATCAGACCTCTTAATTACAAATTAAAAGATATGGTCATTCTCAAATTTTCAGAAAAGAGTGTCAATCATCTAAGTCAAGGTCACTACGTAAAAATTGGTAACAAAAAGGTCTCATCATAAGAAATATTAAAGACCTATCACCTACCAATTAAAAGATATATACAACCTTAGAAAAGAAGGTCAAATAGCTAGGTCATGGTCAAAAGGTAAAAAATTATGGTATGTTTAGAATGGCATTGTTACAAGGAAAATACATGAGAAATATCAAAGCCCTATCACCTACCAATCAAAAGATATAGCCAATATTACTTTTCTTGAAAAATAGGTCAAATATCTAGATCAAGGTCAAAAGGTCAAATTTTATGGTCTGTGTAGAAAGGTCTTGTCACAAGGAATGCACATGTGAAATACCAAAGCCTTATCACTTACAAATCAAAAGATATATCCATTCTTAATTTTTTGGAAAAGTAGGTCAAATATGTAGGTCAAGGTCTAAAGGTAAAAAATCATGGTATGTGTAGAATGGCATTGTTACAAGGAAAATACATGTGAAATATCAAAGTCCTATCACCTACCAATCAAAAGATATAGCCAATATTTCTTTTCTTGAAAAGTAGGTCAAATATCGAGATCGAGGTCAAAAGGTCAAATTTTATGGTCTGTATAGAAAGGTCTTGTCACAAGGAATACACATGTGAAATATCAAAGCCCTATCACTTACCAATAAAAAGATATATCTATTCTTATCTTTTTTTCGAAAGTAGGTCAAATATCTAGGTCAAGGTCACAAGGTCAAAAATTATGGTATGTGTTGAAAGGTCTTGCCACAAGGATAGCACATGTGAAATATCAAAGCCCTATCACCTACCAATCAAGAGATATATCCATTCTTAATTTTTTTGAAAAATAGGTCAAATATGTAGGTCAAGGTCACTAGGTCAAAAATTATGGTATGTGTAGGAAGGTCTTGTCACAAGGAATACACATGTGAAATATCAAAGCCCTATCACTTACCAATCAAAAGTTATGGGCTGTGACACCCAAAGTGTGACAGACAGACAGACTGACAGACGGACGGACGGACAGACGGACAACGGACAAAGTGATCCCTAAGTGTCGCTATGCTTCGCAGGCGACACAAAAACTTGACTTCAGAGTGGAACAAAAATTAACAACACTTCTCAAGACATCTCTCTAGATCATCCTGATGCTTTTGGTTTGTCGAAATGTGCTGACCGTTCTGAAGAAGTTTGTCAAAGAAGGGTACCTCCCATGACCTACTTTTGCCTGTGATGGCACCATATGTTGATGGATCCGTGAGAAAAACAACAACACTTGTAGGGAACCATTAATACATGTACTTCATTCCTACTGAGTTTCATGAAAATCTGTTCAGCAGTTCTGGAGAAGAAGTTGAATGTGTATGAAAATTACTCCCCCCCCCCCCTTTCCTTTTTACTTAAGAAAAAAAATTCATACAAAATCAAAAAATTAAAATTTTCGTATAAAATACATATCGAAGCATTAAGTCACTTAAATATGATAAATATGCAGTAAATTTGTGAGTAAAATCATACACTTATAGAGTTATTTAAAGAAATAAAGCAAGAAATGTGCATTTCTGACAAAGTCCGAAAAGACGTCAAAAATTTGACTTCGGAGTGGAACTAAAAATAACAGCACTTCTTAAGACATCTCTCTAGATCATCCTTATGCTTTTGGTTTGTCAATACGTGCTTTCGTTCTGAAGAAGCTTGTCAAAGGAGGGTATCTCCCGTGACCTACTTTTGCCTTTGGTGGCACCACCTGTTGAAAGATCAGGAGGAAAAACAAAAACACTTGTAGGGGACAATAAGTACTTCATTCCTACCAAGTTTCATAGAAATCCCTTCAGTGGTTCTGGAGAAGTCGAAAATGTTGATTAAGTTCACGAGGGATGCCGGATGGTGCGCTATAATTATGGCTCACTTGAGCTTCGCTCAGGTGCTCAAAAACAGATGTCTCCCCCTGCCTCTAAATTACTTTGACCTTGGGCCAAGGTTATGTGAAACCCTTGAGTCATGAGCAATATCATAAAAGTAATTTATTATATACATGTAGATTGAAAGATATAGCCGAAACATGATTAGCATATAAAATTTCATTATAAGCATATTAAATTACCTTGACCTTGATCAAATGACCTTGGATATTTGAAACCTCTGGATCATGAGCAAAAACAAACTGAAATATTAGTGATTGGATCCATGTTTTAAAAGATATAGCCTGGGCATGATTGGTAATTTCACATGACCTTGGGTCAAGGTGATGTGAAACCTTTGGATCATAAATAACAACGTACCGAAATATGAAAGTGAACCAGTACTTTACAGTTCAAGAAATATTGCCCAATCAGGAAAACATGTACAGTTGCATTAAAAATGTATTAAGTGACCTTCAACCCTGGTCACATGGCCTTGGGTCAAAGTGATGTGAAACTTGTGGATTTTGTGGATTATAAGCAACAACATACTAAAATATGAAAGTGATTGGGCAAATGGTTCAGGAGATATAGCCCGGACAGGAATGTATGTACAATTTCATTAAAAATGTAATCAGTGACCTTGACCTTGGGACAAAGTGATGTGAAACCTTCGGGTCATAAGCAACAACATACTAAAATATGAAAGTGATTGGGCAAACAGTTCAAGAGATCGAGCCCGGACAGGAATGTATTCCTAATTTCATTAAAAATGCACTTTACCTTGGTCACATGACCTTGTTTCAAGATGATGTGAAACGTTCGGGTCATAAGCAACAACATACTAAAATATGAAAGTTATCGGGCAAACGGTTCAGGAAATATAGCCCGGACACGATGTGTGACAGACGGACAGACAGGCAAAACCAATATGTCTCGGGGAGACATAATTAAGAGCTTTTAACATAGGGTAATCAAAGATTACATAGCTCGCCTATACAGGTTTTTGTCAGAAACCAGATTAAAGTTTTTGAAAAGTAGGTCAAAGTCCAAGGTCAAGGTCACTAGGTCAAAGGTCATGGTCTCAAATGAAAGGTCTTGTCACAAGGTATCTACATGGGAAATATCAAAGCCATAACCCTTATAGTTCAAGAGATATAGCCCAGGTTAAAGTTTTGTCTATGGACGACGACAACAACGACGACGACACCGAGGGTATGGCATTAGCTCTCCGGACTTTTTCGCCCCGGCAAGCTAAAAATGATAAATATTTCTGTTAACATTTTGTGAACGTATTTGTAAATTTGTACAAACAGGGAAAGGCGTTGAAATTTGGGCCCGATCACAGAAAGTAATTTGTTTAATGCTATAATAGGCAAAGTTATAGACACACACCTTGAAAACATCACCTTGAAAAAAAAAAAAGAAAAGTTATAGACAGACTGAGTCTGATCATCAAGCCTGTAGAAAAAACTTTCATTTCCAAATATCTGTTAAGAAAAAATTCCAACATTAGCCTATTTTGCTGTGTACTGTTAGTGTCAACTAATTGTAAAATCTTTTTTCCATCTGTTCTTCACTCTTGTGCTATTGACCTTCATCACCCATGCAATATTATACAAATATGGACTGGGTATGAGTTCAATACAGTAAATCTGGAAATTTTTGCGTCGATTTATTTTTGCGGTTTTTAGTAAAAAGCCTGTAGATTTATTTTTGTGATTCTAATTTTTGCGAATCCATCGAGATCAAAAACTTAAATTATAGCATATGGTACTTTGCTTATTTGCTGTACAACATTGCTGCATGTTTTAATCGAAAGTAATAAAACAAAACATGGCCGGACAGAAATTCCTATCTTATTGTCTTTATTGGCAGTATGTTTTCCGCTTCGGAGCAGATAACCTTTATCCAATATGTATGCGCAGATGATTTCAGTAATGACAGCCTTAATCAGAGAATGTTTACATGCATTATGAAGTAATTAAATCCCTCAGTGCAAACAAAGATCGACTTCAATTGTCTATTGGATAATTTTTCACACCTTTTCAGCAATCGGCGTATTTCACATGTTCATTTCACATGTTCATGTGTACCTATGAATTGTTATACGCAATGCATAGACAAACATTCGTGATACCCATTTATTTCTGTTTAGTTTCAGTTGCTCTTATTTTTAGATCAAGTGATTCTTGTCACTGAATGAGATGATATACCCCCCACCCCCCTCCAAAGACCGAATGTCAAAACAGTAATTAATAAAAGCCTGTAGATTTATTTTTAAAGGTGCGCGTACGTATCTGTTAAATTGATGTATCGGAAGCATAATTTTGTTCAAGTGGATTTATTTTTAAGAAAAATATTTTTGCAAATCCATTATACCCACAAAATTGCTCAAAATTAATCAACAGCAAAAATAACCAGATTTACGGTTTGAAAAAATATTTCACAGCTACGACATATTATATTGACCCAGGCCGAACGCCAAGGTCAATATACTGTGTTGTAGCAGTGCAATATTTTTGCATATTGAACTCATACCAAGTCCATCTTTGTTATATAATCACAATCCTTCTGTTGTAATCTAAATCTTACTAGAGGTCTATGTTACTATCCAAACTATAATCACTTAAAATATTTTACCACAAGATCTGCAGGTCTATGTTTTTTATGTGCAAAAAAAAAAATCAAAAATAAAGCCTGTGTTTGTGAAACACGAATGCCCCCGGTGGCATCTTTGTTAGTATGAACACTATTTTCTGTTAAGTACATGTATGTGAGGTCACTGGGTTAAAAGGTCAAAGGTCAAGGTCACGAGGTCAAAAATTTTGGTATCAATGGAAAGGGCTTGTCACAAGGAATACACATATGAAATGTGAAAGCCCTATCACTTACCATTCAAAAGTTATGCCAAATGATAAAGTTTTTGAAAAGTAGGTCAAAGGTAAAGGTCAAGGTCACGAGGTCAAAAATTTTGGTATCAATGGAAAGGTCTTGTCACAAGGAATACACATGTGAAATATGAAAGCCCTATCACTTCCCATTCAAAAGTTATGCCCAATGTTAAAGTTTTTGAAAAGTAGGTCAAAGGTCAAGGTCAAGGTCACGAGGTCAAAAATTTTGGTATCAATGGAAAGGTCTTGTCACAAGGAATACACATGTGAAATATGAAAGCCCTATCACTTCCCATTCAAAAGTTATGTCCAATGTTAAAGTTTTTGAAAAGTAGGTCAAAGGTCAAGGTCAAGGTCACGAGGTCAAAATTTTTGGTATCAATGGAAAGGTCTTGTCAGAAGGAATACACATGTGAAATATGAAAGCCCTATCACTTCCCATTCAAAAGTTATGCCCAATGTTAAAGTTTTTGAAAAGTAGGTCAAAGGTCAAGGTCAAGGTCACGAGGTCAAAAATTTTGGTATCAATGGAAAGGTCTTGTCACAAGGAATACACATGTGAAATATGAAAGCCCTATCACTTCCCATTCAAAAGTTATGCCCAATGTTAAAGTTTTTGAAAAGTAGGTCAAAGGTCAAGGTCAAGGTCACGAGGTCAAAAATTTTGGTATCAATGGAAAGGTCTTGTCACAAGGAATACACATGTGAAATATGAAAGCCCTATCACTTCCCATTCAAAAGTTATGCCCAATGTTAAAGTTTTTCGGACAAACAGACAGACAAACAGACAAACAGACAAACAGACGGACAGGCCAAAAACTATATGCCCCCGAATCTTTGATTCCGGGGGCATAAAAAAATCATGGAACCATAATCACTCCGTATTTTAAAAAGACTTCATATCACAAAAGAAAACTTTCTTCTCGTAACATCGCTTCTCATTTGATGCCGTATTTGACGTCATTGATGTTTAACGACGTCATTGATCTTATGACGTCAATGACACATCAAAGTAAACCTGTTGCACCAATTTGGTTCATCAAACATCTTTAAAATGTTTTAAGATTAATTATCACATGATACACCCGTTGTGCAGTTTCATAAAGCCATGTCATAAATATATGATATTATAACACATTACATATCGCTCTGCTTGAATGCGATGGTCAAGTTTGGAACCTAATCACATAAATTGACAAATGTAACCTTTCAAATATCGGTCAACTGTTAAATTCAGACCTGGAGTCAATATCAATGATTAAAATTGTTGTTATTGAATTAATTCTTGCATTAAAATAATATTCAAAATTGAAATACTTTTCTCTTACGAACAGAATATCTATACCATAGGGACTCTACTTCCCATGGCATAGCAGACGACTTCTAGATCACGGCGTGGTTCGCCTCTTTAGCTCTCGGAAACATTGATTTCAAGTTAGAAATACACATTTTTAGGCAATATCATGTGATAAAAAGAATCTCAAATGAATTTTCATTTCATACGATGTATTATGAAACTCGTTGTCCGTTTTTAATCACATGATACACCCTTTATTCAGTTACATAAAGCCATGTCATAAATAAATGTTATGATAACACGTTATATATCACTTTGGGAGCATGGTTATTGGATGAAGCCCTCCAGATTCTCTGTGACTTCAAAATAAAAATTGCAACGTTGGCGCGTTATTTTAAGAAATGAAGTCGAAATTACAACATTTTAACGTTATTTTGATCAATTACATTGTATTTCATGTGATAAAAAGAATCTCAAATAATGTTTCTATTTCATACGGTATTTATGAAACTCGTTGTCCGTTATAATAATAACACACAACTCGTTTCATAATACATCGTATGAAATGAAAATTCATTTGAGATCCTATATTCATCGGAATCATTACCCAATTGTAAGTAATTAATTCATTTTCTCCCGCTTCTAGATGTAGAAACGAAAGCGAGGCGCACAGCTGTGCAATATCGGAAAATACGAAACCGCTAGCTAGCAATATAATTGGTTGATACAAACCACTTATATAATATAATCTAATATTTCTTTCTTTTTGCACATAAAAACATTATATAGAGATGCAGATTATAATTATAAAAATTTAATTATTAAAATATTTTAAGTGATTGTTATAATAAGTTTGGACAGTAATACAGACCTCAAGTAAGATTTAGCCAAGGGTATGGCATTAGCTCTCCAGACTTTTCGTCCCAGCAAGCTAACAAAGATGGACTGGGTATGAGTTCAATATGCAAAAATATTGCACGGCTAAGACACAGTATATTGACCTCGGCCTTCAACCTTGAACTCATACCCAGTCCATATTTGTATATAATACGTCATACTGTAATATTATAATGACAGGTCATAGAAAATTGTGGACATCGTGTCACCCTCCATCATCCATACATTATATTATAATCTGTTATTGTCACCCTCCATCATCCATACATTATATTATAATCTGTTATGTCATACTGTAACATTATAATGACAGGCCATAGAACATTGTGGATGTCATGTCGCCCTCCATCACCCATACATTATAATCTGTTACGTCATACTGTAACATTATAATGACAGGCTATAGAACATAGTGGACGTCCTGTCGCCCTCCATCACCTATACATTATAATCTGTATGTCATACTGTAACATTATAATGACAGGCTACATATAAATGGACGCTATTAGACTCTACATCACCCATACATTATAATCTGTTACATTATACTGTAACATTATAATGACGGGCTAAAGAACACAGCTGCAGCCATGATAATATATATTATCCCACCTCTGGCAAATTTCTTGCAATCTGATTGGTCAAAAGAACCGAATATTATGTTGTATTATGTTACTGACAGGATATTATTATAATATCCTGCTTCTACAAAGACGCTTTACGCTTTTGACGTCACCAAGATGCTTTAAAATATGTTGACGTAACATACACAAGCCAAAAGCCATTGGTGGGATTTCGCCTCGCCCAATACAACTTTTTTTATCGACCCATTATATTTCTGTATCCCCCCTGTAAAACACTGTATAACTAATAATACTGGTTGAGGTGAAGTTCCTGGCTTAAATTAGTTCCCTGCAATTTAACACCCTTACATAAAAGCTTTTTCAATGAGATTATTTAGATTAAATTCACAAGAAGGATTTCATATACGTTATTTTCAGAGCATGAAAAAAAAAACATGTTTGTGAAACATAAATGCCCATCTTTGACAGTAAAACAGCCATAATGTATTTCATACTGGGAGGTCAAGGTCTCAATGTCAAATACCTGGTATAAATGGGAAGGTCTGATCACAAGGAAAATGATGTGAAATATGAAAGCCCTATCACTTATAATACCATATAAAACTTATGACCAAGGTTTAAAATTTCCAGAAGTAGGTCAATTTTTAAGGTCAAAGTCACAAGGTCAAATATATTGGTATTTCTGAAAAGGTCTTGTCACAAGATATACACATGTGTTATATGAATGTGCTATCACTTACCACTCAAAATTAATTACCAAGGTTAAAGATATCCAAAAGTAGGTCGTTCTTCAAGGTCAAAATCACAAGGTCAAATATTTGGTATCATTGGAAAAGCCTTGTCAAAAAATGATAATAGTCGTTTGTGAAATATGAAAGCCCCATTACAACCATTCAAAAGTTTTGACCATGCAAGGTTAATAATTTTCAAAAGTAGGTCAATCTTCAAGATCAAAGCCACAAGGTCAAATATTTTGGGATGTTTTGAAAATACTTGTCACAATAGCTTTTCAGGTACAAATGTATACACGTGAAATATGAAAGCCCTATCACTTACCATACAAAAGTTATAGCCATTAGGTTAAAGTTTTTGCATACAAATAGACAGACAGACAAACAGGCAAGCAAAATACTATAAAAAATGAGAATCTCGGATTATGGGGACTTAAAAAAAACTTGTGTACAAGGTGTACAAACTCCAAGGTCAAGGTCAAAGTCAAATTTTGGTACTCATGGAAAGTTCTTGTCACAAGGAATACACATGTGAAATATCTAAGTCCTGGGTATCATATATGTATACCATTCAAAAGTTACTGCCAAGGTTAAAGTTTTTTAAATTAGTAGGTCAAACTCAAAAAAGGTCAAGGTCACAAGGTAAAGAATTATGGTATTCATGGAAATTAGGTCTTGTCACAAGGAATACACAAGTGAAATAATAAAGCCTTATCACTTACCATTCAAAAGTTATGGCCGCGTTTTTGCAGGCAAACACAGACAAACCAACGGACATGCCAAAACTATATGCCCTGGGATCTCCAATTACAGAGGCATAAAAATTTGAACCACGATCTATTCATATAAAAACTTAAGGCCACTAGTCATTTGCTAATGAGTAAATATGATACACCAACATGGAATTTTGATGATAATTTTCAGGTTGGGGAGGAACTGTTTATTTCATGAGTACTTCTATGGGGACAATCAACAATTATTAATTTCCTAACTATACTGGTGACTTTGTTGTCAAGAAAATATTTCTCACCTCTCATAACTAATAATTTGGCATACTAATAGCAGCGATAATTGTTCCGTATGTTTAAAATTTAATGGGACAATTTTTCTTATTCACTGCGCCATATAAACGTTTTTTTCAATGATGCATCCAAATTACATTTTAGAATTTACATTTTAGAAACTTTCAATATCTGGTTATTTTATAATGATTTTGGGATGAGTTGAACAAACATATATGTATACATGTATAAGACATGAAATGGCTTGGAACTCTTCAAAATTCCTTGTAAAAAGTTGGGAATTGAAACGAGGGGTAAATATTTCACACAAAACTCAATTACATGGTTTTGCTGTTGGACCTATCAAATCTTTATGGCAATACCAGTTGTCATAAAACAACAGAAATTACCGATGAATGTACACCTAAATACGCAAAGAAGGTTTTATCAGGATCAGGAAAATTGGCCACCATTTTCGTGTATACATGTAGGCTATTGTGATTTTTTCATATTTAGATACGTCCTAAAATATGATGAAAAAAGATCATTCAAAAGTTCACATCATAATGTTGACCTGCAGACCAACTGGGTTACAATTATGAGGAGTATATTAACATTTTACATGTAGTGACATTTTTTTTTAAACTTTTTTCCATTAACGTCTTGTTAAGCCCAGTGCATTTATACATGATATGAAAGTAGAAACCTTAATTGCTCCCTTAATTTTTTTAAGCAGTGTATATTTTCTTATGACCTGTAAAGGGGTATCATACAGGATATTAACCCTATATTTCTATATGTACTGGTTGAGCAGATATTTCCTGAACTGAAGGTATTTCCGAACGATTCGCTAGTTCGGTTACTTGGAGTTACTTTTTCACAATTTTGGTGATACAGACAGTCTAGCTATTCAGAAAAATAACCTACATGCTAAAGGAAATCTCAAAATAACTTTATTTCATATATGCTAAGCATTTGTTTCTCCTGCTGTCTGTAACTTTCGTCTGTTTTGAAGCCGGGGAAAGTGACATCATTGAGTTAAGAACATATCTTGACCTGCATGGTTTCGGAGTCATCTATTTTCCAAAAATCTATTCTTGTCTACTGATTAAGATAAAAACCTGCACTGAGAGGGGCCCAGAGCAGGATATTCACGAAAAAGTATATGAATTTCATATTTTAGAATACCAAAATCATTGGAAATAAGTAACTGAAATAAACAGACCTCATCATAGTTAAGAAAGTCGCTTTAGAAATAAATTTGGTAAAAGTGAAATGATATATGTTGACATAGAATTCTTCAATAAGGATAAAAGGATAAAATAAAGTTTTGAAACATTTTATCCATATTTGACCCCAGGAGAGACTAAAAATGCAAATCGTTCGGAAATACCTTTAGTAACTTGCATAAAATGGACGTTTAAGGGGGGTATTAAAATACCTTCAAATCAGCATTTGTAGGTCGATTTTCAAAATTATTTTCACGTAGGCATTTGTATAGAGGGTGGAGCATTATTTGTTCCGAGTTTCATGGCGATTGGACATAAGAAGCTGAGTTATTGGCGAAGAACCGCAAAAATCGTTCCGGAATTGTCTGCTCGACCAGTAACTGTGATACTGGCTCTACATAAAATTTCTCTTCCTGGACATAGTGAGACGTTATGTGCCTCCATCATCTCGTATTGTCCGCGACGTGCTTTGGAATACACGTGTTCGATAACCTACTTTCGCTTTGCATACTTTTAGGTCAACTCGTGGGCAATCTTTTTCGTACTATATATATTCATATATCAGCCGTGCATTTTCATGATTTTGGTTTTTTTTTTTTTTAAGCAAGGACTGCCGATGTTTTATCTATTAGTTTAAAAAAAATTAAAAAATTAGCCCTTTATTTATCATACAGGGAAGGAAACTCACTGTATATATATATATACGATAAAATATCAAAGGGTTAATTTTTATAGATAAAACATCGGCAGCCTGTCCTTGATTGACACATTTAGATCAGTTAGATAAGAAATGTGCGTATCTATGAAAAAGGGGGGGGGGGCATTTTTCGTTCCCGTTTTACGTACAGTAATTAGTACATATTTAATTTACAAAAATGATAGGCTATTATCCCTGGTTAGGCGGGTGTCCCGCGCACGAAATTCAAATTGGTCATGTGAATAAAACAAATTTCTTTCTAATTCTTTGAAAATAGATACAACATGGCATTTTTTCAAATAAATCGTACAGTGAAGATGTTTTCAACCCTTGTACGTGTATGGTTATCAACTTATCGGCCAATACATGATCAATTTGAAAAAAAAAATCATCTTTGCCAATCACATCTAGATAATTTTTTTTTTCTGTTGACTTCATTCATTCATAATGTATGATTCATTCATTCAGAATGAATGAATGAAAGAAGGAAGGAAACGAACGAACGAACGAACGAATAAATTACTTAATGGGTGAAAATAAACCAAGTTTAATTTGACATGGGCAGAAATTTTACAACATCCTTAAAATGTATTTATAAGCTCTTTAAAAAAACTATTCAAATACCAGTAATGAATGTATGAATGAATGAATGAACATGCGTGATTGCGTGTTGCTTCGTGATTTACCGTAGTTGGCTGATTATTGAAAAGTAAAAAATACGATGCATTCCGAATGGTTGTCCACCTGACTGATCGCGCGGAGAACATCTCACGCCGTGGCTAACACTTAGTGCGCTCAGGCTATTGTTCTTACTTTCTTTCAAGAATGTATGAACTTTTAATCATCGACCTTGACAAAGGAATGTTCAATATGAATACAAATGAATTAAGCCGTAACATAACTCAGTTTTGAAATTCTGTAGTTACACATATCCAAAACCATAAAATTTCAAAAATACGAACCTCTTGAAATCACCACTGACACTTACAGTACAGCACAAATTATTTAGGATATTTTTTTTTTTCAAGAGGAACTTTGCAAATAAAAAGTTGAAGAATCATTCGATACGCAATATGAAGAGTTTTTTCAGAGACGCTCTTAATTCAGAATGAATAAAATCTAAATGAATTTTACAATGGATATGAATATGGAACCAGTAGAACCATACATGGGAATTTTCACGCACTCGCCATTCTCTCCCCCCCCCCCCCAACCCTCCGCCTCTATTATAATTGGTCTCCTTTGAACAACAAGAACACCAGGGCAATGTGAGGTACATTTAGCAAATCAGCAATAATTTTACCGCTCTGATTGGAAGTTGGTACGAGCTTCACTCGTGAATCAATGCGGAAATAAAAGAGAACAAATAAAAAATGATAACAAAAAAAAGAAAGTAAATAGTGAAAAATCAATTAAAAATGTAATGAAAAGCTAACTTACGATCGTCTGTGACAATATCTTCTTCTGTAAATATGAAGAGATCAAATCAATGGCAGTGATAATAACAGAGTATGCAAAATGCGTCTAAGGTCTTTGAATTCTAGAATTCAAGTGGGGAGAGAAAAAGACCGCTCGTGATAAGCCAATGAAATTGCAACAAGAGGTCATTCAAGAGGTCATCCAATGAAATTTTAGGGACCTGTGTAAAAATGTACATATGAAACACTGACCGTATCGTTACAAGTTGGCATGACATTCTTGTAGAATAACAACAATATCTGTATGAGGACGAATATACCCTATAGTATAGGGTGGGTGTGAGGGGAAGGGGGGATCTGAATTTTACGTCAGAGAAGGTACAAGAAAATAAATACTACATGAGAGACATATAAAAAATTAAGACGATCAATTGGTGAATAAGAAATCAACTAAGATCCAAAAAGTTATGAATTGTGAGGAAAAAAAATTCCGGAGGCAAGGGCGTAGGAGAGAGGGGGGGGGCAGCGGGGGCACATACCCCGTCTAAAAAGTGTGGGGGGCCACAACCATGAATTGTGCCCCCACCCCCTCACTTTTCAATCACAATATTTTATGATGCATTTACATTGTTTAAAACAGCAACATCTAGAACCATAAATCTACAATTTTTCTGTCAATTTTCAAATTTTTTCTTTGGCTCGCTGTCACTCGCCAGCTCTTTATCATAAACTTTCTGAATAATTTAGCTATTCTGATCCATCCTATATATATCCTTATTACTTTATCAATGGGGATGTTGTGGCCCTCCACTTTTTCGAGCAGAGCTATACGCCGTTGGTGGGAGGGATGTCAATCCAGCAAGCATGGGGAATCCTAACCTGTATGATTTTATCAACGTTATCAGAATATCAATGTTCAGTGGCGGATCCAGCTTTTGAGTTAGAGGGGGCGTAAAAATGGCGAGTGGTCTGCGGGACCGCCTAGATCGCCAGCGGGTCCAGGGCAGAGCCTGGTGGGGGAACTGGGGGCGAAGCCGCCCCCCCCCCCGCCGCCACTGACATGTACCATTTTTCTAGTAGGACAGGGCGTCCCAACCAATGACACCCCGGATATCCAGGCATGACTCATTGAAGAGCAAACACTGAAGTAATCACCATCTGAAAATAGGAAACTCAAAAAAAAAAAAAAAAAAGGAGTGGGATCAGGTGCTTTATAGTTACAAGTTTATTCAACATCGCGATATAGAATGAAAAACTTAGAGATTGGTAAAAAAAAAAAAAAAAGATTCAATGATAAAGAAAGGAAATTGATTACACTTGGTCAGATTATAAAGATTATGGTGAGATCTTTGAAATGCTATTGCAGTTATGAACCGACCTCGGCTGCGTCATACATGTAACCCCCATTTACACAATGTCCCCGGCGACCACGGAGGCCACGTTTGAAGCCACCGTGGATGAAACGTGGTGACCGTGAGACAACGTAGGGGAACGGGATCGACAAACGTTACTAGCCGTGATTGCCGGGGCTGACGGAACAAATGTTTAAACTATCAACGGTGCAGATAGCCTACTTTTGAAACCGTAGCAAAATTGGTCGAATGGCAACGAAACGTGACAGAACGTTACAGACCGTACACAACTCGGACAGTGTCCGTAGAGGAACGGGAAGTAAAAGAATGACTCGACAATTTACGATCCTAGAGAAGTTGAGTTACGGTCTGTCACGTTTATGTCCCGTTTAGCTGCGACTGTTTAGGGTAGATACACGTTTTATCCAGATGTGCCACGATTTCTCACGGCGAGCTAAGGAGCGTGTTAGCCGTTCCTTCATGTTAAACACATGTTTAGGCCATAAAGTGAGTGAGATCATGCGCATAAAGTGAATGAGTTCAGAAGTCTGAAGGGAGTGAGATCAATCGCCAAATGTGAGCGAGATCATTCGCTTAAAGCGAAAGAGATCATGCGCCTAAAGTGAGTGAGATCATGTGCCTATTATCAACGTGAGTGAGATCATGCGCCTAAATAGGGTTAAATCGGGCACCAGAAGTGAGTGAGATCAGTCGCCCAAAGTGATTGAGATTGGGCTCTGGAGAGAGAGAGAGAGAGAGAGAGAGAGAGAGAGAGAGAGAGAGAGAGAGAGAGAGAGAGAGAGAGAGAGAGAGAGAGAGATCATGCGCCTAAAGTGAATGAGTTCAGACGCCTGAAGGGAGTGAGATCATTCGCCAAATGTGAGTGAGATCATGCGCCTAAAATGAGTGAGATCATGCGCCTCAAGTGAGTGAGATCAGGCGCCTAAAGTATGTAAAATCAGGCGCGTGTGTGAGATCAACGAGTAAAATATCCAAATTGGAGTTTTGATAAATTCAAAATGTAAGAATTTGCATTTTCTGTTTAAACTTTGAAGGAGGTCTCCTAGATCTGACGGGTTACTATGGGTGTCTGGTCATCGAACATTGAAATATTTGATATGCAAGAATATCACAGCCTTAAGGTCAAGTTCAAATCATTTATAGAAAAAAAAACTAGGCAAAGCAAAGCGTAGCATCTCCTCGCACCGTATGATAATAATTTATGTGCTTTCTAGTCTATAAACAAGGAAAATCAATAACGTTTAAAAATTTATCCTCTATTCATAAGCAATAATTATATGAAGTTGCGTTAAGATCCAATTAAAACTGCACCCTCTAGGCTCCAATCATAACTGCACCTCCAAGCTGTATACAAGGATTTTGACCTTTTTAAATCTGTGACCTCGACCTTTGACCTATGACCTTGAAAACCAATATGGTTATTCCTCTTGTCTAAAGCAATCAGTGTACGAAGTTTGGTAAAGATTCAATCATAACTGCACCTCTAGGTTGTATACAAGGATTTTGACCTTTTTTAATATGTGACCTTGACCTTTGACATATGACCTTGAAAATCAAAATATGGTTGTTCTTCATGTCAGAAGCAATCATTGTAATAATACTGTGAAGTCTTGAACAAATCAAAGCTGCACCATCTAGGCTGTATACAATGATTTTGGTTAAGTTCAAATCAAAACTGCACTTAAAGGCTGTATACAAGGATTTTGATCTTTTTTATCTCCTCGCAGAGGGTTGGATTTTCTCATCCCACATGACAAACATATGCTTGATAGTTTTTCTCCAATTTCTAGGGGCCTTTCTTGTAATTCTATGAATTCATGAAATTGTCAACTTTATCGAATTCGAAAAATAAAGGAATATTCGTTTTCAGCGCCCTCGACAATGTTTTATTCTAAAAGAATAAATCGTACCCTAGGTTTACACTATGTTCCCGGCGACCACGGCAGTCACGGCGGCCAAAAACGTAGCACACCGTATGATTTTTGGCAGTTTTTATCTTGGTATTCAAGTTCTGTTAGGTCTCGTTACGTTTTCGCACGGTCTATCAAGGTATCCTTGACACGCCGCGGCTCCTGAATCCCGGAGACCTAATGGCGCACTACGTTTCAACCTACGGCTTGTTACGGACGTTTGTACGTTTCCTCACGACCTGTCACGTTCTGATAAGGTCTGTCACGGTTTGTTACGATCCAATCAAGTTGGCCACGACTACCAAGTTCTGTCAAGGCCCACTACGATTAACCGGGAACAGGAGACTCAAAAAGCTGCATAAAAGGGTTTGGTTTGTTATACTTCTTGTGTGACCGTGCGTGCCGTGCCAGGCCGTAGTAGAACTTGAAATAAACCGTAACAAGCCGGGACGTACCGTGACGAAACGGCTAACACTTCCTTAGCTCGCCGTATGAAACCGTAGCTCACCTTGATAAAACGTGCATCTGCCCTAAAGCAGCCGCAGCTAAACGTGGCAGACCGTAACTCAACTTCGCTAGGATCGTAATTTGTTGAGTCATACTTTTGCTTCCCGTTCCGCTACGGACACTGTCCCAAGTTTTGTCACGGTCTGTAACGTTCTGTCACGTTGCGTTGCGTTCGACCCGTTTTGCTACGGTGTCTAAAGTAGGCCATCTGCACCGTGGGCTGCCGTGACAAATGTTTTGACAGTTAAAACATTTGCCCCGTCAGCCCCGGCGACCACGGCTAGTTACGATTGTCGATCCCGTTCCCCTACGTTGTCTCACGGTCACCACGTTTCGTCCACGGTGGCTTGAAACTTGGCCGCCGTGGCCGCCGGGAACATAGTGTAAACGGGGGGGGGGGTAGTCCTTAAAAGAATGAGAATGTAGAAAAAGGAGTTTTGAGGAGGAATTGAACACCAAGATGGCGGCTGCATTATTTGTTTTCTCACATCCTAGGAAAATTACAATCTTAACTTCCTTAAAACATTTGTTACGCTGAATGATATATAAATTTTAGTATCCAGATGAAGTTTGAATAATTTCCGACGAAATTATGGTGATTTACAAAATTGTGGAATTTTGGAGGTTTATCCATGACCAAACTAAGGTGTAATTTCGACGTTATCGGGAAAATTGCCGTCAAAATGCAATAAAAATATTAATACCAAACGTATCGTTTTGAAACTTTGGATGAATAAAATAAAAAAAATTAATCTTTCTCACAGTGTATTTGTTGACAAATTTACATTGCAGGAAAGCGGATGTCACTTCATTGACAATGGACGATTTTGGAAGAAAAAATGGAAAATATAAAGCTTTGTAAAATTTAATCCTAAATTCATTTTTTCTCATTT
This sequence comes from Pinctada imbricata, assembly GCA_033119305.1. Lineage (NCBI taxonomy): Eukaryota > Metazoa > Mollusca > Bivalvia > Pterioida > Pteriidae > Pinctada > Pinctada imbricata. The sequence goes on along the minus strand of VSWD01000006.1, from coordinate 55,617,379 downwards.
TATCATTAAATCATCTCTGGGCATTGTTGATCATTTTGTTAGTTTTTGACAAAGATTCATCCACAGGATTCCTAATAATTAACGATCAACTACAGTCAATTGGCTCAAAATTGCATTTTTTTTGGCGACAGTGTCATCTTTTATTCATGTATCCTGCCTTTGTTTAAATCACAATTCATCTTATCTTTTCCATTTGTAAGTGCAAAACATTTATAAAGATTTTTGAAGTTAAATTAAAATCAATTTCGCAATGCAATACGAGAACCGGAATGGCACTCCTAATATTATGACGTCATGAAGAAATTCACGGATACGTTGAAAAATGCATATTTCAAAGTCTCATAGAAAATTTTCCTGTGGATAGAATCAAATAAGTTTGAATTTTCAAGGACGGACAAGAAATAAATAATATCAGAAATTTTGAGAAAAATTGAATTTGGCGTCCAAGTGTTCAATACCTCGGCCTATAGATATGGCCGACGTCAAAAGTCACGCGAAGGCACGTGGGATACAGTGACCCTACATGACGCGTCGCTATGGGCAAACTCTATCCCACATGGGGGCAAATGGGAGAATATACTGTACATGTAATAACCTATTATTTGTTGGCGTATGTTTCAGAAAATACATGTAATAATGATGTTTTTATGCTTCAAGAAATCCAATTGTTTACTTTGTTGTATGCCGACGACACGGTTCTTTTTTCCAAAAGTGTTTCTGGGTTACAATCATTGTTGGATAGTCTTCACAGATATTGTACTGAATTTGGCATTGATGTTAATATCGATAAGACTAAGATTGTTATTTTTAGAAAAAGTCCAAGAAACCCTGATGTAACTTTTGTATATAACGGTACGAAATTAGAAAATGTAAATAGTTTTGTGTATTTGGGTGTTTTGTTGAATTATAATGGTAGATGGAAAGAAACTATTAAGAGATTAAGTGAACAAAGTGCTAAAGCGATGTATGGTTTGATTAATGTTTTTAGAGAAAAGTTGTTACCTATTAAGGAAATATTTCATGTTTTTGATAGCGTTGTCAGACCAATTTTGTTATATGGTTCAGAAATATGGGGTTTGAATAATAGTTTAGAAATGATTGAACGGATCCATATGAAATTTTGTAAACATATACTTGGTGTTAGACGTTCAGCAACCAATAATGCAGTTTTAGGTGAATTAGGGAGAACAACATATAAGATACAAGCACAAATTAGAGTTATAAAATATTGGTTAAAACTTTTGAACAACAGAAATTCTTTACAGTACCATATGTATTCATTGTTACGACAAGACGTAGAGAGAGGTCGTATTGTAAATAATTGGGCTTATGAAGTCAAGAAATTATTGTTTGACATTGGTTATGGTAATTATTGGAATGACCAAGATTGTATTAGAATCTGTTTTCAATCAGTTAAGCAGCGTCTTCTTGATATTTTTGTTCAAAATTGGAAATCGGATATTGAAAGTTCTCCTAAATTACACGTTTTTTCACAGATTAAGGATGATTTTGTATGTTCTTCTTACTTAAATAATATTCAAAATAAAAGATTACGGAGTATACTTACAAAAATTAGAATTAGTGCACATGATCTTAATATAGAAAGAGGAAGGTACTTTAATATACCTAGAGAAAATAGAAAATGTAACTGTTGTAATCAAAATGTCATTGAAAATGAATATCATTTTTTGCTTACATGTCCTAGTTATTACGATATAAGAAGAAATTTTTTACCAAAATATTATTGTCATTGGCCAAACAAGTCCAAATTAAAGTCATTGTTAAACATCTCTTCTAAAGCAAAACAATTGAAATTGATACGATTCATTGATACAGCCTTAAAACATAGAACGTCATTGTTAAATATTTCTGTATAACTTATATATATATATATATAAGCCCTATGGCTACCCATTGTAACTATATATATTCCATCGTAAAATTGTATATGCATTTGTCTTTTTTATATGTATCAGGCTATGAACATGTTTGTTTGATGCCAATAAATCTGAGTTGAGTTGAGTTGAGTTACTATGGATCCAGGAATTATGTTTCTCATAATGCGCTAACGCCTTAATCGGTTTAATAAGAATTCTAATGCATTCCGTTTGTAACGCGCATTCTGATTGGCTGAGCATTTAAAAAACTGCAAGGGGATTCACGTTTCACTGCAGTTTTTGCTATGACGTCATGCGTTGCTATAGCGACGTCGTTAAAAGCAGAAGTTTTCTAGCTTCGTACTGACCAAAGCATTAGAATAGGGTTACCATACTGATGTTTTACAAAAACTGACAGGGTATCGGCGAATCCCCTGTCAGAAATATCCGTTTTATCGCTAGCGCCTCGCGGTAAAACTCTATTTCTGACAGGGGATTCGCCGATACCCTGTCAGTTTTTGTAAAACACACGCATGGTAACCCCTAATTAGAATGTAAAAAAAAGAGTTTTAAAACGACGTTTTTTGTTGAAAGGTCGCTGCTTTAGGTGCAAAAATTATGACGTCACAATGGATGATAATGACGTCACAATATGGATACGGCCGACGTCAAAAGTCACGCGAGGGCATGTGGGATACAGTGAACTTACATGACGCTTCGCAAACTCTATCCCACACGGGGGCAAATGGGAGAAAAGCCCATTCCTGAAGAGTTTTTAGCTGTAACGTCATTGTGACGTCATACATGATTGCTGTGTTTGTTTTTCATTATATGAAAAACAATAAATAAAAACCTCATCTTTTAGGTATTTTATTTTGACAGTAAGTGTTTTGAATATTTTTCCCTGACATGGTCGCCATAGCACTTTCTATATAGACGTTACCTCAGACAGTGCATGCATTTTATATATTGTTTCCATTTTCGAGTATGAACATCGACAGCGGGTGCGGCTAGCCAACAGGGGATGCTAACTCCTCCCGGGCACCTGATCCCATCTCTAGCTTGCTAGGGGTCTGTCGATGCTCAATTTGGTACTCTATTGTGAGTCCTGTTGAGATTATCGTCAGGATCTTCTTTAACTCATTTAGACAGTGAGAGAAAAATAATAAATCTTCAGATGTGATCAGGGACACGGATATCCAAGTTGTGAACCCTCGTGTCCAGGATTTGCTTTTGTCGACGACCCCAAAAACCAAAAAGCCCTAACGATCCAAAAAAAGAAAAGAGAAAAACCCAAACAAAGAAATAAAACAAAACAAAACAAAAACAAAACAAAATAAATACCGTATAACCAGAAATTTTCGCGAGTGTCAAATTTCGCGTTTTTATGACAAAATAGGGTGTCTTTGTTTTTGCGAGTACAATTTTTCGCGATCTCTAAATTACAAACAAATATGTTCAATTATTGCAGTTTCCATAAGTTCTATCATCGGAATACACTCAATTCACTCCTCATTACGTTTAATCAGGAAAAGTGAAGAATGACACATGTACAATATGAACAAATATAAAGGATATAACAATTTATGATATACCTTATCAAATACAATTTTTTGCGGGAATAAATTTTCGCGATTCAAAATCACTCGCGAATATAGCGAAAATTAGTATCTCGCGAAAATTTCTTGTTATACAGTAAATAAAAAAAAAAACCACCATCCACCGAATCAGACAGATGATGTTGTCAAGATAAGAAATTAGTGGAAATGCGAAGTGAAACATTACGGTTGCAAATTATTTTCAATGATCAATGAACAAAGAGACAACATCAGAGCTCCAAATCCATAATGATATATTAATAATCAGGCAAGTATCATTATCTTCTTTACATCTAATTTGCTTTAAGATATATTAAGCTAATAATTTTGACCAAAATAACGTTCCAGAACCACGTGCTTTAAATCTACATCTATAGAATAGTTGTGCAGATTTGTTTTCCAAAATTTTCTTTAAACGATGCTTCAAACATATTATTCTGTATGGGTACCAAAGGTAGTCAGAAAATCACTTTGCTTAGTACCACTGATGATGATTTACTATCCGAAACACGTGTCCGGTGCATTAGAATTTGTTTGAAATATTGTTCAAGAAAGTAACGAGTCGAAACACGTCAGTTTTCTTATCATCTACACTAACAAGTTCCCCGCGATTGATGTTTCAAGCGTAAAAATTACTTTCTTTCCAACTCAGTCGCCTGAAATAAGCTTTGTATTGGTCATTTGTTAAATTGGTCCAAGGATACTTAAGATTGCAGCACCAGTAATATTCAAACCTTTGGCTTATATAATAAACTTAAGCATCGCCACTTGTACTTTTCCTGATAAATTAAAATGAAGGAGGCTAAAATAACTCCAATCTACAAAAAAGGTGACAAATCAATCCCCGGAAACTATCGCCCAATCTCTATTTTACCTACGCTTTCTAAAATATTTGAAAAACATTTAGCATCACAAATACGAAATTATCTTAATGAATTTGATCTACTCATGAAGGAGCAATCGGGTTTTCGTGAACATCACTCCTGTATGTCTGCCTTAACCAAAATGACTGAAAGTTGGCTTTCAGAAATGGACAAGGGAAATCTGACAGGCACCGTTTATTTAGACTTCAGTAAGGCATTTGACCTAGTTAATCATGAAATCTTACTTAAAAAGCTACAACTCTATCAATTCGATAATTCATCCTTACACCTACTTCGGTCCTATCTCGAAAACCGTAGTCAAGAGGTGAGATTGGGAAAATGCATTTCAAACAAAACTGAATTAATAGCTGGTGTCCCACAGGGATCAGTCTTAGGACCGCTTTTATTCATTCTATTCATAAATGACATGCCCTTAATTGTTAAGCATTCCGTCATAGATATATTTGCTGACGACGCAACCTTACAAAATTCATCAAACAAGATCGATAAAATCGGCGAAAATCTTCAAACAGATATCAACTGCATTCAAACCTGGTGCAAACAGAACGATATGGTTTTGAACGAAACTAAAACAAAAGGTATGGTGATTGGAACGAAACAACGTATCTCTAAGAGCGACCAAGACTTAGCCATAAAAATAAACGATAAAAATATTCAAAATTCAGAATGTGAAAAACTCTTAGGGGTCTTAATTGATCAAAATTTAGACTTTGACCAACACATTGACTATGTTTGTAAAAATACATCTTCCAAAATTGCACTCCTAAACAGAATTAAGAAGTTTTTACCCCTACAAACGAGGAAACTCTATTATAACGCTTATATCTTGCCAGTAATGGACTACTGCCTAACAATTTGGGGATCTGCACCAAAATTCCAGTTAGAAAGACTACATAAGTTACAAAAACGTGCTGCCAGGACTATATTAGAAGTGCCACCTGAAACACCATCTTTGCCACTCTTTGAGCAGTTGGGTTGGCTAAACATATATGAAAGGCTTGAATATAACAAATATATTATCTTGTATAAATCTACTAAAAATCTTGTTCCTGGCTACTTAAAAGACCTATTTACATTCAATTCAACTGACAATTACAACTCTAGATCAGCAACAAATAATGACATGTATATAAAACGGCACAAAACTAAAATTTTTGAAAAATCACTTCAATACAGTGGTCCCCGATTGTGGAATTCACTTCCGGTAAGTATACGTGAAACAAATAACATACATCAATTTAAGAGGAAAATAATATCCCTGCTAAATTCCAAGAGAGAAACTGTATGAGAGTGCTATATATATATATATATATTATATATATTTCATTTCAGGAAATGCTAAACAATACACAAGGCAACGAAACTATAGACTATAGACATTATATATGTAGATAATGATGAATAATAATGTTGTGTACATGCATGTATGTTAGGGAGGGTGATGGTGAGTGTGTATGTGTGTGTGTGTGAGGGAGGGAGAGGGTGTGGGTATGTGAAAGAAATATTTTCTTTTCAGGAATACATATTTTTCTTGCAGGTTTTGTGACTCATCTGCTATATCTTCTTTTCAGGCTTAGTGACTCATACGATATATATCTTCTTTTCAGGTTTTGTGACTCATACAATGCATATCTTCTTTCCAGGTTTTGTGACTCATACAATGCATATCTTCTTTTCAGGTTTTGTGACTCATACAATGCGTATCTTCTTTTCAGCTTTTGTGACTTTTTCTCTTTTCATCATTGTATTTATTTATAAATTGGGGGGGGGGTGTCTTCATTTATGTGTTTTGTTATATTTTTCTTTTCTTGTTTACTAAGAGAGAGAGAGAGAGAGAGAGAGAGAGAGAGAGATTACTTTTCTCGCTGCTTATACCTGTTTGTAGAGTAGAGTAATAGAGTTTGGAAGTTGATGTTAGGCTTTAAATTATGTTTATGTATAGGGTGTACTTGTATGTGTGAGTATGCATGAGGATGAGAGAGCTAGAAACTGAGACACAACTAGAGAGGAAGAATAACATTAATGATGCTGTGTTGAGTTTTATGTTTTTACTGAGTGTCAAAAAGAGAGAAGGCGAGCAAGTGGGAGTGGTAGTGTGATTATATGTTTTGATTGTGAAAAATAGAGAGCGAGCAATTAGAGAAAAGAGGAGTGTTGTAGTGTGGTTGTGATTTGTTGTTATTGTGTAAATGAGAGAGAATAGTATACTGTCTGTATTCAATGATATTTTGGAAGGCCCCGGGGAAGAAAAGCTCTTGCTTATCGGGCTACCTTCACTAAATAAAGTATTTATTATTATTATTATTATTATTATTATTAATCATGTACTTCTTTGCTTGTTTGGAATGTTAAAAGTTGGAAATTTGTCATTTTTTTCTCACTACCTCGGGAAAGGCTTGTTTCAGGTATTGATAAAATTTTGTACTCAGGGGTCCGCTTATCGGTTTTTAGAGTGAATCTACTAGTATCTAATGTCCAGGGTGGAAAAGCTGAAATAGGGGAGACTGAGTGGTATTGAAAGGTGGGTTGAGAAAACCATTATGAAGGTATTCTATAAAAGTAAAATGCATATTGTAGAATATGCCTGCCTTGTGCAACAGCATTCAACTTTTTTAGGTCACGTGACTTATTTAGTCTAAATATATATATTTTTAAAAGGCGTACCGGATTTTTTTATAGAATTTTTTCATTGATAAACAGAACCATAAAAATTAACCAGAACCATGAGGTAGTGGTTATTATCATTCATGAAGCATAAACACTTCTAACCATGGAAATGTGGTACTTGTGCATGATACTAAAACATCCCACATCACCATACAATTAGACACTATCCCACTGTATTTTAATCTGTTTATGTTATTATTGACATGGTTGTGTTTGTAATTTTTCAAGTGTATTTTATTAGGTTTAATATGATTATGTTATTTATTAATTTAAGGAATCATTGTACATGTAATATTACTTTGGTTGATCGAGGTATCAACACCTAAAATTGAGGGAATACTGCATTGCCAAAGACGTTGCTTATGACTTTGCTAAGCGCGTACTTCCGGTTTTGGTTGATGCAGGTGTCAACACAATTTTTCGGGCAATCAGAATCTCCGTTTCTTAAGAACGACAATGGAAATTATATGGTATGGTTGTGTTTTTACCTGAATATGATGTGATTTGTTGTGATTCTGTTATATTAGTGTTTGACATTAAGTACAAGTGACGAGGATTTAATATCCGTGTCCAGTGTCTAGTACAATAAATTTCAATACTGACAATGACTATGAATAGTTTGTCATACGTAACAATTGTGAGTTTATCGAGACCTCTGAGTTACCAAAATAAAAAAAAACTAAAAAAAAACAAAAAAAAAAACCAACAACAACAACAACAAAAAAAAACCAAAAAAAAACCAAAAAAAAAAAAAACAACAACAACAACAACAAAAAAAAAAAAAAAAAAAAAAAAAAAAAAAAAAAAATGGGAGGGTTGCATTATGTGCACGTAATCCTGATAATGATACCATTTGCTACTAACAATGCAGATCCGTCTAAGTCAGCACCAATTTCCCTTTGTCTCGTTTGTTATTTGTGGTCTTTAGTGTTTGATGTTTGATGTCGTACATGTATATAGTGTGTCGTATGTAGTCTCCGATTAGTGTCTCTTGTTGTGTGTGTCAACTGTGTTTTTGCTTGTTCCTTTTGCGTCTCTTTCTGTGGGTGTCTGTTCTGTGTTTTTTGCATTGGGTGTTTTAGGGTTTTGCTGTGGGTGCTGCAACCTAGTGTTGTTGGAGATCCCCTCCTTTCTTTGCTTGTGGCCTTTGGATGTTTTGCTGTGGGTGCTGCTGTAACCGGGTTTTGTTGGAGATCCCCTGTTTTATGTATGATGTCCTTTATTTGTTGCAATCATGTCATTTTGTTCAACTGTGTGGTGAGTGAAAGTGGTCTTGCTAGGGTATCTTCAATGTCCTTTATGTAGAAAACGTTGAATAAATGGACCCTAAATATTTGTAACAGGTTTCAATAATAATCCTGAAGATCTCTCTATGATGAGTGATGAAACAAATATCGACCGAGGCCATAGATCATCATATCGACCGAATAATCTGTGCTATAATTGTTTTATCATAAACATGAAGACTGGAAAAGAAAATGGTAATTATGATATTCTGCTCCCCTAAAGCACAGCTCACTTTCTCATTTCTTTTTTTCAGATCTAGTAAAATTGTTTACCCTTCAATTTATAAATTCCCCATAACAACCATCTGAATAACATTCATTTCTTATATTTACATTCCTCATTTGTCGTTTTTATCAGTAAAAATAGGCCTTTCAAGTTTGAATTTCCCGCTGTCTTTGAGAGCGTTACTAGGAAGGCGTAACTACAAAGGAAGCGGCTAACTGTGTCAAGAAGTAGTTCCATAATACGAGACGTAATTTCACTGATAAGTTTTCAGAAATTTCGCATTACATTTTCAAGAAAATGTTTTCTTAATAAACGAGTCTTACGATGTAAACTATTTCCTCATTGGTCTCCAATCGTCAATTGCTTCGCGTGCATGCATATCGAAGGTGTTATGTGATTCGGTTTCAAAAATGGTTCGCCAGGTGATCGTAGTTTACAGGCGCCAGTCTCTCAAAAGTTTAACATACAAGGTAAGTGGCTGAATTCCGTGGTGACGAAATCTTGTCGTTGAGTTAAAAGTGCCTTCAAATGTTATCCAGATTCTAAGGCAGATACGAGGAGACGAGAGACGTAAACATCGACAGTTTCACTTGACTTTGTCCCAGATTCCGTCACACGCACATGCATTCGCGGCACTCGTGCACAGGAGCTCAAAGAAAGTTTATTACAACTTCTTACATGAGTTAAACGCAGGATTAAATGTAACATCTTTGAGTACATTGTTACAGGCGTTTACAGTTTATATCTGCACAGCATTGAATCAAATGTGGTTGTTTTGAAATTGAGATTTGTAATGATCCGTTTGATTTGTTGTTTAAAGGACTGTTTTGACCTGGTCTGTGCAGTTAGAATATTCAGCGTCTTAGAATAAAACTTCTCTGCAGGGCTCATGCATAGCTAAAAAAAAAGTTCGCCGTTCAGATTTTTCATAACGCAGACAAAGAAAATTTATTTTCGATTTATGTTGTATTTCGATTTAGGAACAAGACCAAAATGAATACTGCATTACAGCTTTTGACTACTATTTGGTATTTCTTTGAAAAATCTTTGTATTACACTTTATTTTATCAATCATCAATGATCAGTTTAAAATTTTGATGCCTTAGCAACCGACATGGGGGCTGCCATTTTGTTTATAAATACGACTTTTTGTATTACAACGCAAGCCATTTGATTTGTCCAGCAGATGTAATATAAATTTTGCAGTTGGTAATTTATGGGCAAATATCAACCATCTGCTTAGCATTGCAGCCTATAGGGAGTAAAATTCAGAATGTAAATATAATTTTATCAGCTGCATTGCAATACCGGTATATTGCGATATTGTTTCTTCTCATGTTCATCATTTTTGTGTAAAATCAGGTTCCTTTTTGTATGTTTGTCCACTCTGTGCATATTTCATCATAATTCATTTCAATTGTAAGCAATGTGGACCATGCTAAACTGACAAAAATCAAAGCGATTTAATGATTTATTCATATAATCTATAAGGGTGCTATATATTACAATACACATTCGCGATACGATACGACTTTATCAATGATCGCAATATATATCGATATAATGTTACATCTTTAGCGTCTACGTCATTCCCATTCACTTGTGCAAAGTCAATATTCAATGGCTTATAAAATATCTTGATACATGTACATTGTATGAATGTTATTCATGATGTTCCAGATGTAATTTCCCTGAGTTGTAACATTCCTTCGTCCCCTGCCCATGGTTCCAATATACAGTTTTAGTTTCGTATTCGAAGAAATGGCCAGGGACGATTTTTTTTATTTCTAAGTGTTGAGACTTGAATTTTTTGTAGTAGGCACAGTTAATGAAAAAAACTTGGAATTTTGGGGTTTATATGAGTTTGGAAGGATGTGAAGAAGAGAACTGGACATCAATTTTAGCCATTGGTCACATTTAGAACCCTCCCCCCTTATTTGTTTGGTCACCGCTGTAGACGTGTTTAATACATAGGTAGTGCGTGGTCATTGTCCATGACGTTCTATTTATAACTCGCTATAGGTACTTAGTGTAGACCGGGTCGAGATAGCCTACGTGGCACATGTGTTATTTCAGTATGTATAGTTAATGCCGGTATATTCCTGTGTGGAAGTTTATAATAGAAATTCCTGTGTGGAAGTGTAATGGAAAGTCCTGTGTGGATATGAAAGTCCCTTCTGGAAACCCAATATGAAGTGTTTTACAATATAAACTTTTTATTGAACGTCTACAACGGTGAGTTTCACATATTATTACTATGTTTACTTTTGCATTGTTTGTGTTTCTTTGATCACTTAATGATTGAATATATATATTGTGAAAATGCCAATATTTGAGATTTCTGCACTTTTTTATTAAGTAGAATACGATTTACATGTATTAATTAGATAAGTTAATATGTGATATTCGAACACTCTATTTTTGTAAGTTTTAATGAAATTAACAGTCAAATCAAATATGGATAGGTATTTAGTATTTAAATCAATATTGTTTTAGGTGACCAAAATGTGATGTCTATTCCTGTGATGTTTATTCCTGTGATGTCTGGACACTTTCGAACTATGGAGGCCCATCCAGTATCATGAACAATTAAGTTAGGACACTATCCTTTATAAGGAGGCCCATAGAAGACGACGATTACAGAAATGTTTGTGTTCATTTGCATTTGTACTTGGTCATTGATTTGTACTGCAATGTAAAGCAAGATGTACTAGTTTAGGTTTTGTTTATACATGTATTATTTGTACTCCGGAGTGTGTGTGTGTATGTACCTTTGTATTTTCCTTTTTCGTGTTTTTCTTTCGTTTTCTTGTAAATAAATTAATTAGATTTAACTCAATATTTTGTTGGTCTTTGACAGTTGATGGTATTCAAGGATTCTCATACATTCTAAAAATACATTGTGACATTAGCCATTGGTCCATATAGTAAACAGCGATAGGAGACAAAGGCGAAGAGAGTACCGCGCGTCCTGGGCTCCTGATGCCGGTAGTGCCGGGGGGGGGGGGGGGGGGTTTCGCACTCTTTCGGATATATCTGAAAATCCAGATGTTGAAAATTCAAATAATTTTTGTGTCGCCTGCGAAGCATAGCGACACTTAGGGATCACTTTGTCCGTTGTCCGTCTGTCCGTCTGTCTGTCTGTCTGTCACACTTTGGGTGTCACAGCCCATAACTTTTGATTGGTAAGTGATAGGGCTTTGATATTTCACATGTGTATTCCTTGTGACAAGACCTTCCTACACATACCATAATTTTTGACCTAGTGACCTTGACCTACATATTTGACCTACTTTTCAAAAAAATTAAGAATTGATATATCTTTTGATTGGTAGGTGATAGGGCTTTGATATTTCACATGTGCAATTCTTGTAGCAAGACCTTTCAACACATACCATAATTTTTGACCTTGTGACCTTGACCTAGATATTTGACCTACTTTTGAAAAAAAGATAAGATTTGCTATATCTTTTGATTGGTAAGTGATAGGGCTTTGATATTTCACATGTGTATTCCTTGTGACAAGACCTTTCTACACAGACCATAAAATTTGACCTTTTGACCTTGATCTACATATTTGACCTACTTTTCAAGAAAAGTAATATTGGCTATACCTTTTATTGGTAGGTGATAGGGCTTTGATATTTCACATGTATTTACCTTGTAACAATGCCATTCTAAACATACCATAATTTTTTTCATTTTGACCTTGACCTAGCTATTTGACCTTCTTTTCTAAGGTTGTATATATCTTTTAATTGGTAGGTGATAGGTCTTTAATATTTCTTATGATGAGACCTTTTTGTTACCAATTTTTACGCAGTGACTTTGACCTAGATGATTGACACTCTTTTCTGAAAATTTGAGAATGACCATATCTTTTAGTTTGTAATTAAGAGGTCTGATATTTCAAATGAATTTCATATGACAAGACTTTTCTACTGATACCAATAATTTTGATCCACTTTCTAGAATAATAATCAAACCGCTTCGCAGGCGACACAAGCATTCCTTGGATTGCTATTTTTCATGATAAAAGCTACTGATGTTCTCTTTCAATTCAGTATTAAATGATGTAGATAATGTTTTGAGAACAATGCTGTATTGACCTCTCTACTTGGGCTACTGCATCCATTGAACGCAAGCGCTCGACTGCCATTTTCACATCGTTCGATACTGATTAACGATTAAACGGTAAATCTGGATGCAATGATTTTCACATGTATTGTAGGTCTAGATGTATTGATTGTACTTAGGTCTGGTTGATAAAGTTATGTAGACTACTTTAAAAGTCTAATGACTTCAACTTTAGCATGATGCGCATACATTTTGCGCTTTCGGAACAGTGCGCGAAAACTGTATATTGGAACCCATGGTGTATTCATATCGCGATTGATATGCTATTCCAGATCAAGCTCAAACTACAATGACTTCGTTCTGAGGGCAAGGAGAACTTAACCAAGGGTAGATTTACATTAGTGAACGACTGACATTGTCACTGTAAAACGGTATATGGACGATGTAATGAACATGTAAAACATTATAACCATGTTTGAAGATATATTAGTTGAGAACAAAATGTTAAACGTCTTCAGATTCAATAGCACCATTTAAGACAAGATAAATTTGCAGCATGGACCAGACATGCACGTTTCGGTTATTTAACCCTCGTCAGTGATCATCAGTCTAAAAAATGTAATATGGCCAAAAAAGTGTGAAAATTATTATGTCCAAAAATTTACCGAAAGACGTAGAATAATGGATGGGATATGATGCTACAGGACCCACGTTTTAGAAATTTCAAGAAATTTTGTAACAGAAAAATTTCAGATGCGTTGAAGAGACAGACGATCAACTGAAGTTGATCGAACTTGGCTACATGTGTCCTCGGGGATTCCTGGACCACCAGCAGTGACTCTCACCAAGTAGTTCAAATGTTAAACGTCTTCAGATTCAAATGTTAAACGTCTTCAAACACGGAATTTGACAATTTACCGGATACTAAAGAAGGGAGGGGATCTAGTATGACATTCTTCTCTGCAGGATCTAAGTGACGGGTAATGATAACATACAAGAGATGCTTACTCTCCCCGGGCACCTAATCTTATCTTCATCAGGGCTTCATTTCTACTTCTTTACAGAATGCTAAAGTTTACTGTATTACTTCAATCTATATCGCGAAAAGGGTTTTAGCTGCAAACTATATATTGACGTTGTTTTTACGCAGTTCTTCCGCCATTCATACGTAATAGACCTTCATATTACCGTTAGACTTGCATTTTAGACACACCAAGACCCGACATCACTACTTTTGAAGTTGTTTCTAATTGTGACGTCATAATTCAGATTAACGACATCACAGTTAAAAGTTACGTCAAATGTTGTCATGTCGGGTCTCAATCTCCCATGCAGAGTTACCTTCCTTGATGAATCTCAATTTGAAAGAGAGTGGTCGGGTCTTCGGATGTGTAAAATACAAGTCAACTGCGGTAATATCAAAATCGTCTATTCTCATGCTTACTCAATGCATACGAGATTCTTACGCAAAGTTGGCGATTTTCACGACCGTTCCACATATGTCTGCGTATGTTTAAGGAACCTTTCACGCATACATTGCAGATGTATCACTTATATATTGCGTGTACCGCTAAGAAACATAATTTTTCCGTGAAAATGCATGTTGTACATGTAGCCAAGTTCCATCAACTTCGGTTGATCGTGTCTTCAACGCATTCGAAAATTTCTGTTATCAAAATTTCTTGAAATTTCTAAAACGTGGGTCCTGTAGCATCATATCCCACCCATCATGTTACGTCTTTCGGTACATTTTTGGATATAATAACTTTCACACTCTTTGATCTTATTACATTTTTTAGATTGAGGAACACGGACGATGTTTAAGTATCCGAAGCGTGCAAGTCTGGTCCATGCCGCAAATTTGATGCTATTGAATTTGAAGACGTTTAATGGTTAACGTCTTCAAATTCATTTGCATCATTTTAGAGCAGATAAATTTACAGCATGGACCAGACATGCACGTTTCGGTATTTAACCCTCGTCAGTGATCCAGGTTCCTCAATCTAAACAATGTAGTGTGACCAAAATCTGTGAAAATTATGTCCTAAATATACCGATGGGCGTAGCAAGGTGGTTGAGATATGATGTTACAAGGCCCAGGTTTTAGAAATTTGAGAAAATTTAGTAAACAGAAATTTTCAAATGCGTTTGAAGAAACGACCAATTGAAATTGATCGTACTTGGCTACATGTGCCCTCGGGGACTCCTGGTGCACCAGCAGTGACACTCACCAAGTGGTACAAATGTTTAACGTCTTCAAATTCATTAGCATCATTTTAGAGCAGATAAATTTACAGCATGGACCAGACATGCACGTTTCGGGTATTTAACCATCGTAAGTGATCCTTAATTTAATCAATGTAGTATGGCCAAAATCTGTGAAAATTATGTCCTAAATATACCGAAAGGCGTAGCAAGATGGCTGGGATATGATGCTATATGACCCATGTTTTAGAAATTTGAGAAAATTTAGTAAACAGAAATTTTCAAATGTGTTTGAAGAAACGACCAAGCGAAATTGATCGAACTTGGCTACATGTGCCCTCGGGGACTCCTGCATTGTCCACCAGCAGTGACACTCATCAAGGAGTACAAATGTTTAACGTCTTCAAATTCATTTGCATCATTTTAGAGCAGATAAATTTACAGCATGGGCCAGACATGTACGTATCGGGTATTTAACCCTCGTCAGTGATCCTCAATCTGAATAATGTAGTGTGGCCAAAATCTGTGAAAACTATGTCCTAAATATACCGAAAGGCGTAGCAAGATGGCTGGGATATGATGCTAGAAGGACGCAGGCTACATGTGCCCTCGGGGAATCCTGGTAAAATTAACATTTACACAGTTTAATCGTGCAGTGCATGTATATATATATTGTTTCATTTTCGTGCATGAACATCGACGACGGGTGAGGCTAGCCAACAGGGGACGCTTACTCTTCCATGGCACCTGGTCCCACCTCCAGCTTGCCAGAGGTCCGTCGATGCTCAATTTGGTGCTCTATTGTGAGTGCTATTGAGATTATCGTCAGGATCTTCTTTAACAGTTTGATCGTGTTTCATGCGCCGTTTATGCAAGATTCATCTTTTAAAATTTCACGTATAACCACCAACCTTTCCCACTAATTCAAGCGTAAAAATACAGATTTTTAAATTTCGTGCGTAACTATTCGAAATTTATACGTTAATTGTGTCACACTTATGCCCTTTGCCGCGTGGAGCTCGTAAAAATGTTCCCTGCAGGTTTGACGGTAGGTGTTTTAATTATTTTTCCCTGACATGGTCGCCATAGCACTTTCTATATAGACATAACCTCAGACAGTGCATGTATTTTATATTTTGTTTTCATTTTCATGCATGAACATCGACGGCGGGTGCGGCTAGCCAACAGGGGATGCTTACTTCTCCCGGGCACCTGGTCCCACCTCTAGCTTGCTAGGGGTCTGTCGATGCTCAATTTGGTGCTCTATTGTAAATGCTGTTGGGATTATCGTCATGATCTTCTTTAACTAATTTGTGTCACACTTATGCCCTTTGCTGTGTAGAGTTTGTAAGAAGTACCCTGCGAGGGGTTTGATAGTAAATGTTTTGATTATTTTCCCCTGACTACGGTTACGATTACGGAGCTACGGTTGTTACTTCTTCTATGGTATGATTGTTGCGGAAATATTTTTAATTATATTTGCGATAGTAGTTTCCACAAGAAATAATTATGTTTAGCAGGCTTTTGGATCAACGAAATTGCATTTTTCAATTATAGTGTACATCTTATTTCTTCATCGAATCTATTTAGGGTGGCGCTGCTTACAATCATTTTTGGTAATTTTCTTGTTCTAGGTTCTGTTTTTAATTGTACGAAGACAGAAATTGAAATATGTATTTAAAAGCACCCTTTTTAGTCCTGTTCACTTGGATGCTACAGCATGCATCATATATGTAGCAAAATGCATATAATATTTCAATATGTTTAAGTTGTTCTAATAAGCACGGCACCGCGTCTTATGTATCACCTACAATACATTCCAAACACTGGACATTCCATACTTGCACTGGACTCTGGACATTGTTTTTCTTCGTGTTTCTGTTGTCCTTCGTGTGTCTGTTGGGTTGTGTTATGGCTCCGTCTGTTTGTCCTATTTTCTTTTCTCATAAGTATATGTTTTCAAGAATTTGTGGTTTTTTGGAATCTGATTTAGAGTTTTGAATTTGACTTTCAATCACTGATTTAAATATTTTCCTATGATTAAGTTTACAACAAGTCCAAAAAAGGTAAAACTAGGGAATGTTTTTTTTCCTTAAATTGACACAAAGAAAGGGACATTTTTATGCCCTGAAACCACAAAAACTTTATCATAACAGAAATTAAAGAGAGCCAAACATCTTGTGTCTGTTTCTAGAATGACACTTCATTGGAAAATAACAAATTGTCTGTTATGTTTTGCATGTATTCCTTTCATTTAAAATAAAGATTTATAAAGACAACAAGTTTTTCACAATATTTTAACGTGTTCTTCCTTTCTAACAAAATATCCAAAAAAAGGTACAAGGTCAGATTGTTTCATCTCAATTTTGATTTGTTTTCGATAATTTTACGAGATCTTATCCAATGCTAGATGTATCTTTTCAAATGTTATATTTTAGTCATTGACATTAATTGATTGATTTTAAAATCACGTTGTATTACGAAAACTATTTAAGGTAATTTCTAAATATGTTTTGGTTAGAAGTTGTTGGTTGGCATTGAAAAGGTAAGGTATTATTTGAAATAAATAAAGTTTGAAATGAAATGAATATAGTTAAAGTAATGTATTAAAGAATACCCACAATTTGTATTCTCTTTTAAATTATCTATCAGTTTGGAAACATCGTTTTCAAATGTTTTATGTATCATTTCGTAAAACAAATACTGGAAAAAACCCTAGCTCCCCCCATATTTTCATTTTAAGAGAGGTATTGCAAACCAAGTTTGATTTTAATATTTGTTGTGATTGTTTTCTTCATATTTTACGTAATCATTATTATTTCAGCTTCTATTTTGAATATTGGCAAACCATTAAATTCACTTATATTTCATCGACAGCATACAAACTTTAATTTGCTCGATACACTTACAATATACTGCCGAAGTTTTATAACACACTCGTATTCCCATTCGGATCAGCCTCGACCTTTAGACTGCGCCATTTTGAAAATAGTTCCCCGTTGATCTATTAGTTTTGTTATAATCTATTAAGAATTACAAATTCCAACACTGGATTGTAACTGACAAATATGTTACTCACAAATCTACTCACTCAAGTTGGAGAATTTTGAATTTAAAAAGGTGCTTTTTACTTTTACATCGATTTGACGTAAAACCTTCCACCATTGGCATCCGAGTCTTTTTATGCCGTTTTAAATAAAGGGCGAGGGGATCCGAATGTCGTATTCCACACTTGTTCAACGCCGTTGCGTAGCGCCACCTACAATAAATCACGTTATTACAATGTGACATGTTCTCGTTGCTCTCGTCTTTTTTCCATTTGTTCTCGTTTGTGTCCCGAGCTGTGATCACTGTGCACAACGTCGTCAGGTTGGGCACCTCCTAGTTATCTTACACTTTTTATTTAATCTGATTCTTTAAAGAGCTAGCCAACAGGGGATGCTTGCTCCTCCCGGACACCTGGCCCCACCTCTAGCTTGCTAGGGGTCCGTCGATGCTCAATTTGGTGCTCTATTGTGAGTGATGTTGAGATTATCGTCAGGATCTTCTTTAACTCATTTAAAGATATAGGAGAAATAACATTGTAGTGTGTTTCATTAGCCTCCCCCTCCAAAAAGAAAAATAATAGAAACAGAATGTGAACAGTTTTCTATGTTCAGCTTTGTAAGCGAAAAATGACATAAGACAATAAGTAGATATTAAGTTTATTTTATCATTTTACACAATCATCATATGATATATTTTGACCTATATTTGATTACATTAGACAGTTACTGTACCTATATTTGATTACATTAGACAGTTACTGTACCTATATTTGATTACATTTGGCAGTTACTTATTGATTTTGTTTGTTTTGTTTTTGTTTGTTTTTGTTTTATTTTTTGGGGGTTATAACACGTTACGTAACACATTGGAGTAGTGTCTATGGGCAAAACCCTGTGTCATCACAATAGAAACAGCGCCTCGGTTGCATCAGAATAATCAGTCGCATATATACCATGGATATATGTCTCTAGGAGGACAATCTGCATAGCAGTTGATCGATGAATTTCAAAGAGCTGCAACCCTAATTGACTGTGAGGACGCGACTTAATGATGGACCTTTCATAACCACGTTAGAGAAAAAAGAGTAATTTTCAACCGTGCTCTATATAAGTTCATCAGACTAATGTGATTGCATGCATTAGCTCGCTCCACATTGGCTATGTTTGTGAACTCGTCTTACAGCGAGGAATCTATTATACACAACAATTGTGCGTTTTTCGAAAACACTGGTTTACGCGAAAAGTGAATGAAATAATGCGAAGGTAATCCGGATAGCTACACCATTTGCTACTGTAACGTGAGAGATGACCGTCCGTAGTCGGCAACGAACGCCAATTGGTCTTGTTGGTTTATGTGTGGTCTTTTATGTTAAGTGTTTATATGTTGTCTTTGATGCCTATAGTCTTCATTATTCTTTTTGTGTCCCTTATTTTACATTTCTTCGCTGTGTTTTCGCATTTGGGTGTTTTAATGTTTTGCTTTGGGTGTTATAACAAAGTGCTTAAATTGGATATCCCCTTCTTTCTTCTCCATATAGTTCCTATTCATCTTTTTAACTTAGATAAAGTTCAGGTTTTGAAAATTACAACCATAGACAACCTATCAGACCATGCGATGCTCGAAATAAAATGCGTTACACATTCATAACATGTGCAATTGATGCACATGTAAATGCTCCTTAATGCTTGAAGAAATGCATTGCTATATAAAACATTAAAAATCCCCACGTAATAAACTTCAATATTTATTTTCATGTTCACTTATAATTGTCGTATCCTTACCTTTCAAAAGCACCTTCAAAACTGTTGACGTGACAGCTTGAAGTACTACTATTTCCTTCGCTCTAATATACATGTATATGTATTCATGTAGCCTCTAGCTGTGTTAATATGTGCTGGCCTTTGTTTCGATCTCATGATCTCGTTCTCGTTTTGATCTCGTTTATACCGCTTTTGTCATGAAAATCGTGTCTTATTGAGGCTCTTATCCATTTCATCTTTGTCATTTTTGAACATGAAAAGAAAGGCTTCAACAACTTTTGTGCTTGTGGTTTCGACGTTTTCTGTTTTAATATTACACGTCTTCAAATTCATAGCATCATTTATGAACAGATAAATTACTCTTTATCATGAACAATAAAGCCCCTTCACACTTTCACGATTCGAGCCACGACTCCGCTACGACTCAAAAAAAAAATCTATCCGTGGCAAGTCGGGACGCAAAATGTTCGATGAACCATGAACCTACGACTCCAGTGCGGATTGCTACGGGTTGCTACGAATTGAGAACGGATAGCTACGGATCGCTAAGGATTGTTACGGATATCGTCCCGACATTGCTATGGATTGCTACGACACGCATACGGATAGATACGGATTGCTACGGGTTGCTACGAATTGAGAACGGATAGCTACGGATCGCTAACTAGTACTACGGATATAATCCCGTCTTTGCTACGGATTACTACGACACGCGTACGGATATATAGGGATATGAAGACCCACGATTACCACGACTCTAGTACGGAAAGCCACGATTCGCACAAGGAAAGCTACGACTTCAGTACGGATTAGTAGGACTGACTTGAATTTCCTATGTACTTTTTATTCTGATTATTTACTAAAACATCTAATATTTTCATGTTGAGACGGTCTCACTTATTTTATTTGGGGTTTTATAACTTATGTCATTATGTCATTATCTGAAATTGTATAGCTGAAGCATTTACTCATATATTGACTGAAAACACGTACAGAATACTTATAGATTTGAAATAAATGAAAGACACAATTCATGGCTATCCGTAGTCTTTCCTTATCGAATCCATGGCTATCCGTAGCAATCCGTATGTGAGTCGTAGCAATCCGTAGGAGAGTCATAGCAATCCGTAGGAGAGTCGTAGGGGTTTTTTTTATCACAAAAATTGCCCCGCATTGGTACGGATGCGCTTCGGGTTGCAAATAATCCCCTACGACTCCGCTATGACAAATTTATCCGTGTGTTTAAAAAATTTTCTGTCTCATCCCAGATAGATACGGATTGCAAAGGGTAGCTACGACTCGTCAAAAAACTAGTACCTGATCGAGTTACGGTTAGCTACGGATGTAAACATTTTTCTCAATCCGTAGCTATCCGTGGCTCGATCCGTGAAAGTGTGAAGGCGGCTTTAAGATATACTCTTTTCAACGGAATACCAAATGTTTTGCATCTTTTTGAAATTTTCCCTTTCAAATTATTTTATCAATAGTAAGTCAATTTTTTCTGAACCGAATTCATCTCAGTTAAAGTATTCGACCCATAACTAAAGAATAGATAGTGAGCAAGAACCGTTACAGTTGACGGCGGCGCATTTGGGAGATTCCCATAAAAAGTCGCTTTGAACTTTTACAAATTTAAAGTCTTTGAGATTACCTTTTTGAAAATGTCTTTTTGAGACGGTCATTTTGAAATTTATTTCAATAAAATTGAAATTCGAACAAAACAATATATAATGAAAAGGAACTTTGATGAGCCCTATGATGAGAAAAGAAAAAAAATGCAAAAAGGTTGAAGTAAATAATTTGTACTATACTACTAAGTTTATCGTCACATCAACAACTTGGCGATCATTGCCAAAAAGCGTAATTTTGTATGCAGTCATTGGTCGATTACCTTAAGAAAAGATAAAGTATGATATCCCAAAAATAAAGACATTGCAATGGTGGAAGATATACAAGACGAGAAACAGTATACAGAGCAACCATGTACGCTAAAGAAGAAGGACATTATTGCAACAATGAGGGCCTATACAAATTACCAAGAAACATTTAAGTCACGGTTTTCGCTTTCACAAACTAGTAAAGACTTTCTGGAAATTTTGCAAAAATTATTGTCAGGTTCTTTGAAATTCGGACCCATACAAGCAACAGATTTTATAACTATGGGTATTTCACCACCCGCCTTTAATGGTGATATTCTAAACAAAAGAAGAATAATCACAGGTGTTAGAATCATCAAACGCCTTTTATAGCATGGATATCATATCTACGGTATAAAAGGCGTTCGTCACCAGACGGACACTTGGTTTGATACTTGACCTACCAATCAACAGCATTGTACTTGGCAATGCGCATTCTTAGGAATTGTACTCTACTGACTGTGACGACAGGACTCTGGGCCCTGTCCAGACCTCCTGAGAGAAGACAGGGCCACGACCATCTGTCCTCTCTTAATGTCAATCGAGCTCCTCGGGTGATAATATGCATGAACTTGCCACATCCTGCATAGCACGAACTGTATTTATATGTGTGTTATATGCGTTATGATGTCTGTTTGTATGGTTATATTACAGTGAGGAGGTAATTGACAAATTAATTGTGCGTTCTTCGAGACATCTGGGTAATAGGAAAAGTGGGAGGGTTGTGTGTAATCCGGATAACACCGTCTGCTACTGACCACCTATTGCCCATTGGTTTATGTGTAGTCATTTTTGTTTGATGTTTTATAATGTGATTTGGGGTTTCTTGTCCCTTTTGTGTCTATTTCTGTACGTGTCTGCTCTGTGTTTTTGCATGGGATGTTTTGGGGTTTTGCTGTGGGTACTGCATCCGAGTGTTGTTGGAGATCCCCTCCTTTCTTCTTTAATTTCAATGCGACCAATAATTGCATCACTGTAATTCAAACATTTTTATGAATCATCTCCATTGAATTCTACTGGTATTTTGAACTTTTCTTCTGAAAAAAGCGCAAAAAATTATGGGAATTTTCTTGTTTATGTTTACCTGCAGATAACTAGGTAAAAAAACCTACTATGTAATATTTCAGGAAACCAGGCTAGGATGAGGGCTATTGTTTTGACATTGCTGTTTCTTTCTGCTCTGGCACTAACCATAGATGCCAGACCAAGCCGTAGGTACTTTTTGTCAACATTTTATATCATTGTCACTACTGTCAACTTGGCTCACCTAGCAAAACCGCTAACAACTATATAGAATCAAAATATTTTATCAATGTACCTAGTTTAGTCGCAATCGATATTTTAATATACAGGTAAACGCAAAGAAATAACACTAAAATGACCCGTTTTTAACAGCGGCGACGTCACGTTAATATTCTAAAATTATAAAATAAAAAGCTCAATGAGACTCAGTTTCATTCGAAAACCATTTGTACAGGTCCGTGTAAGAATCAGGCATGTTTCAAATTTTTGCATATTTTTTCTCTATCGAAATTAACTCAGATTAATCCCCAAACATACCTGCGGAAGGAATTTTCTACATACATGTATTTGGATGGTGAAAAAAGTTATAACGGCACTAAGTTTGGTTGAATTATATAGAGAAACATTTCCCACCATTTCCCCCTTCATAATCCTTTATGAATTATAAGGTGAATATTTCGCCTCAACATCGCTACTTTCATACCTTGATTTGTACCACATATATGTCTGAAAACATGATGAAAAGTTTTGCAAACAATTTTGATGTATCACCCCTGCCTAATTCTTACGTGGACCTACACTTAAATAAATGAAACTAACACTTGTCTAACATTTATTTCAATTGTTTCCCGTAGACAAGATCCTAGAAATGATTTTAGAGTTATGTAGCTTATTTGGACAAATGTCGATTATAAGGTTTACCACGTGAGCAACGTTGATAGAAGATCATCTGATTATAATTTTGACACTACTGGATGTGTAAATTTTAGTTATCTTCTCTTTATAAACTTTAATTTTGGAAAATTTTAAACTTATAACTGTCGTAAGATCACTTCTCCTATAGATAAGATGGATAGAATCGATCAAATAATCACAAAAATATATTTAACGTCAAACGTCTTCAGATTCAATAGCATCATTTAGGTACTTTCCCCTCTTCAAGCTTTTATGTTTAAGCTTAGTGTAATCTATCTACATAATTCATTTTTCTCTCAATTTGTCTTTTCAGAAGGATGTTGGGTAAGCAAATATACCAATTTTGATTTTCTTTATTAACATCAAATAGTACCCATCCGTTATTCAGACTCGAAGTCGAGAAGGCAAGGTAAAACCATCAGAATAATTTTCACTGGAACGGCTGCGAACCACGGAATGAATAACATTCAGAAGTCAAGAAATGATTTTTGTATCGATATGAGGCGTTTAAACGTGAGAAACTTATATGTAATGTAAATACAATCGGACAAATGTTTTAAAAGACAGAAAGCGTATGAAATATAAACCAAGTATCCAACTCTGCAGCGAGAGAACAGCTCTCCAGGCAAAATTTATCTAAATACGGTAGCTTTTCATATTCCTGATAATGGATCCACATCAGTCGTAATTTGAGCCCAAATTACCAAAGTGCATTAAACAATATGTTTTATCATTTTCTTTCAGATTAAATGTCCATGGGGCACTCGTTGCGTCTGCTTTTTTCCAGGACACTGCAAATGCATACCACGTAAGATTCGTCAAAAAATTAGATACAAAAGAAAGAAATCAGAAATATTCTTTATTTGAGACATTAATATAAGTTGCGAAACTTGTTTGTTAAACGTTGTAAAATAAATAAAGTTAATACAAGAAACGGATGAATGAGATTTATCTGTTCCATTTCAAATAACAATACTTTTTGTTATAGATTTTCAGCATTTGTTTTTTTCTTTATTTCAGACTTCCACAATAGCTGCGGCGTAAGTAAAAAAAATATCAAAATTATCTCATTAGATTATATTGATGATATGAAAGATACCTTACATTTTTAAAGCCATTTTACAGCATTTCAGTAGTTAATGAAATTCAAATACAAATTTATATTACATGTACTTATAATACAAAAGATAAGGTGTACATTATCACATGAAGAATAAATAGAACAAAATGAAAATTAATTTTTTTTTCTCTCTTCTTTTTAATTTCTTCAGTGGTGTCCGTGGCCAAAGGTGTGCATCTTCGGCAAATGTAGATACAGACACTAGGTAAAGCATTGGGCCTTACATTCCAAAACGTGTGAATCGTATGTTTTGAAATCTAGATAAGAATGTTGAAAGGATCTTTGTTGATCTCTTGTAAATATTGTCATTTTCTAGTGCTCGAACTATGTATTTCATTCTATTTCGAAATAGTTTCTGTTGATTCTCTTATTTTTCTCGAATAAGTTCAGATTGCAGATATTTTGTTTTGTATATGTCTATAACCTTGAATTTCTATTTCAGACCTATTTACCCTCTCGGATAAACCTGTACATAGTTAACGGCATGACGTACAATAAAGCATAAATCAATCTGCTTAATATCTATTGTATATTGATATATTTAGTTCTAGGATTTTTACTGAAAAGATATTCAATAAGCGGTTGATGATTCATCGATGAATTATATGAAGAATGGAACTCATTTTGCTAAAAGGAGGATGATAGAGATTTACCAATAATGTCAAATACATGTACTGCAAGATAACATGCATCTAAATATCTCAAGCAAGACACAGCGGTGCGCAATAAACATTACAGAAGTACCCATCAGTTATTCAGTCTCACAGTCGAGAAGGCAAGGTAAAATCATTAGATTTTCCACAGGAACGGTTGCGAACCTCGGAATGAACAAACTTCCGAAATGAGACCAGGTACCCAGGGAGAGTCAGCGTCTCCTGATTGCATGCAACACCCGTCGCAACAGCTCCATGGAAACCTATCGGATTCGGTGATTGTCTCGATATACATTTTGATGTACATGTCAGGTAAGTATGTTTTGTTTGGTGATGATGACAGCCATTCAATCACAATGTAGAATGTCAGTGATCATTCTGGAAAGGGGGATCTCATATGCTTTTATTACATCCCCGTAGCGACCGAAGAACTTCCTTAATGATGATTTCAGCCGTTTTGTAATATAACCCTGAACAAGTAGATTCCCTGCAAACCGTTTGGCTCTAATTATGAGATTTTGCGACAAACTGCGTGAAATCAGACAGAAGAACTTGAAGATACAACGAAAGACAACATGAAAAACGACAAAATCAACATAAAAGAAATGAGTCAAATCTCAAACCAGGCATATCGGAATGCAAAACATTTAAGAAGAAGGGAGAGGATCTCCAACAAGACTCGTTAAGAAAATTCCCAAAACACCAAATGCATAAACACAGAGCAGAAACACGCAGAAAGAGACGCAAAAGGGACAAGGAACACCAACTCACATCATAGAAACATCAAACACAAATGGTTACACTTAAACCAATGAAACCAATGGGCAATCGGTGTAGACTGAGGATGGCCATCTGCCACGTTAGTAGCAAAAGGTTTGGTTATCCCTCCCACTTTCCCGACTACCCAGAGGTTTCGAAAATTGCAGAATTGTGGTGTAAAATAAACTCCTCACTGTAAGATGACTATACAAACAGACAACATGACGCAAGAAACACGAAGATGGATATGTAAATGGATATAAAAAACAGAAGTACGAAATACAGTCCGTGCTCTGCCAGCTGTGCAAGCTCATGCAAGTTATCACCCGAAGAAGGTCCTCTCTAAGATTTGGACAGGGCCCGTCATTGAGTCATGTCGTCACAGTCAGAGTGTAATTCCTTATAATGCGCTGGTACAAAGCTGTATATTGGTCTTGTGCCAAGCAAAGTGTCCGTCTGGTAACAACAGGGTCATATCCACGGTATATAAGACGTTTGATGATTCTAACACAATATTGATGGAAATTATGTCTATCTTTGATCTTTAATTCTTATTTTGTTTATTATGTCACCATAAAAGGCAGGTTGTGAAATACCAAAAGCAATATACTCTGTTGCTTGTATAGGTCTGAATTTCAAGAGATCGATAGACACACGGTGCCAATTTGTAATGGCCACCCATAGTGAATCGTGTGGTGTGTTCATCCGGTTGAAGTGAGATAATGATCTTTATCCCACTGACAACTAGTTAGCCTGGAATTACAGGAAAGCGATTGTCGAATAACGGTCACATGAAGGCCTGGTATACATGTATCTTATACCGGATGCCTAGCTATTTATACTCGACTCCTACTGACGTCACAACGTTTCTTTCATGTTGACGTCGTAGCATGATCAGACAGTGACGCTCAAACACTTTAATAAAATTATCAAATAGGTCATCGATGTGGGGTAAATTCGTTACTTAGTCATCTAGTCACCTGGTACGGGATGATACCAAATCACTAGATGATAAGGTAACTAAAAATCTCAAATGGCGTCTGAAATACAATCATGGTTTAACTCTCCTCTGGTCAGTCTGAAATTTTGTATTAAAGACTTAAACTTTATTTGTTTTGCAACGTGTAACAAACAATTTACAAACATTTTTTGAATGGCCTCCATCCTCCCTTTCAGACATCAAACTCCACCATTTATTTCAAAATACATCTTTTATTAATGCTGAACCGTCAACCACAAGAATACTAAAACTAATTAAAGATAAGCTAGTTTTACTTTAATTCATTAAAAATGTACATTTATGCATCTTTAATTTCCAGGTACATCAAAAAGACTTAAATTAAATTTAGTAAAATCTTAAAGTGAATTAATTGAAATTTAAATTGATTAGCAATCAAACTTTAAATTCTGAGGCCAAATGTTGTTTATTGTGGTTGCATTTAAAAACTGATATCAAAGTCTCTCATTGGCTCAGATGTTGGCGTGAGGGTGCCCTTGGAGCAGGAGGAAACCGGAGTACCCGGGGAAAAACCTTCTAGAAATGGACCATACCTTCCCATATAAGACCCCTCTGCCGAATCAGGGATTAGCTCCTGGGACCTTAGAGGGAAGAAGCGAGTGCGTTATCACTTCGCTCACCTGTCCTGTATAAGTTTAAAGATATTTCAACAAATAGAAGGAGGGGGTCTCCAACAACACTCGGTTTCAGCTTCCACAGCAAAATCCAAAAACACCCAATACAAATAATACGGAAGTATTCCAACTCCTTACTTTCTTGAAGAAATTTTCAAACCAATTTTCTGCACCAGACATGTTTTTTGAATATCAAATTTTCATCAGTGATGCTTCTAACAGAGTGTGTGCGACTCCGAATTTCCTGTAGGATCGATTCAGTAGCATATCCAACTAAAATCTATGTTCAAAATAGCATAGGAGGGATGGTGCTAAGATGTAAAACCTCCTTTAATTTCGATTATATTTTTGAATGGAATGACAAGTTTCCGAAATAGCAAAATAATATTTTTTGATGTTAAATCGATAAAGGGCCAAAACAAAGCTTCTTCCAGGCGACAAGACAGAACACAAAGCAGACGCGCACAAAAAGAAACACAAAATGGGCAAGGAACACCAAATCACAGAGTATTAAAATACTCTGGAACACAAAGGAACATCAAATCACAGAGTTTTAAAACACAAAAGTAGAGTACTAAAGTTGATTGTTGTATTATCTTTGCGTTTGCTCTTTGTTTGTAATTTGTCATGAAAAATTCAAAAAAACATTATCATGTTCGACAAGCTTTAAGATCAATGGAATTGTATTTTTCATTTCAATGTACATATTTTTCTTTATCGAATTTATTCAGGGTGACGCTACTTGCACTTATTTTCGGTCATTCCGTGGCCAATGAGCGAAACTGTGGGTAACACTAACTTATGAAATGTTAAACGTCTTCAAATCCAATAGCATCATTTAAGAACAGATATATTTGCAGCATGGACCAAAATTGAAATTAATAAGTAAGGCGCTTTAATATGAAAATAATTAGTATGGCGCGTTTGTATAGAGTTTTACCAATAACCGACGGTCGGTGGACGACGAAGTACGTTAAAACGAAATGCGACGAAACTCACCAAACGTAAGGGGTCGTATATAAAATTTACAATAGTATATCTGTCTCAAACTTATAACAAAACTCTATTAGATAAGGGAGGAGATCTCCAACAAGACCCCGTTGCAGCATCAACAGCAAAACACCAAAACACCCGATGCAAAAACACAAAAGACGAGTACAGCACGAGACGGAAAAGAGACACACGACATGTAAACATCTAACACAAAAGACTACACATAAACCGACGAGACCAATGGGCAACCGGTGCCGACTTTGGACTGTACTCCAGTCAGTAATAAAAAAAACATGGATAAAAACATGTATAGTTATATGCATTCGTCTTAATAAAGTTTCATTTAAGTTTTTAAAATATATATAATGTTTCTTATACACGACCCCTTATGTTTGGTAAGTTTCGTCGCGTTTCGTTCGGACGTACTTCGTCGGCCAACAGCCGTCTGTTATTGGTAAAGCTCTTATAGCTCCACCCACAGTGCATTCTACAATACCTTCTGTACTTGCACTGGAGATTGTTCATAAAACATTGTATCAGTTGTCCTTAATGTTTCTGTGGAGCTTGTGTCATTGACTCCCTCTGTTTGTCTTATTTTCTTTTCGCGTGAGAAATCGAATTTTTACGACCGGGATTTCCGACGATCTGCAAATCTAATTGTTGTGGCCTAACTTAGGAGCAAACAATCAATGAAATTCGAATTTATAGCGACATCGCATTAGAATGCAGTTTTTGTTCGCCCTTTGGGTATTGCAATGTATTATAATGTCTGTGATATCATTTTGCATTGAAAAAATTATCTAATCGTTACCATAACTGTACGACATTAAACAATTCAAACAAATGAGATTGGTTTGCAAAATCCGGACCCGTAAATACATCTTATACTGGCTGATTTACTTTATTTCCTTTGTTTGCCACAGCTGACATATATGTAATTTGTCATTGTGTATGCTGTCGTCTACGAACAATGGTCTTATTTGGATATTTTCATAGCCTTCATATTCACACAAACATGTCCCTGCAGCTACAATATTTTTAACAATTTTGAAACACAAATGATAAGAAAGGAGATCTCCAACTACACTCGGCTGTAGCACCCACAGCAAAACTACTGAGTTGCCATGCATAGCAAGAGACGCAAAAGGGACAAGGAACACCAAAAACAACACAGAATCATACGTTACTAAGACTTCAATTCGGCGTCCTTAGTTTACTATAATGATTATCTTTTGTCATTGTGCAAAAATAAATGAAATATTTTGTTGCTAGAATGCACGAGATGCAAACTGCTGACTGTACCATGTTCTTGACCTCAGATTCTTTAATGGAGATTCCCTCTTATGGCAATAGATGAGGATGAAAAACTGTTTTCTGTTTAAACCTTTTGGATTGATTTTGTAGACTTCTCAGGAAAGTCATTTTTTTATGTCGATCAGAGCAAAGATGACGCCGGCTTTGGAGGATCTTTCGCTTTATAGTAGCGCATGGTACAGTTATTCGGATCACGTGCATGCAACCCTCCTATTTACCTGGCTATAAAGAGGTATTCCAAATGGCTAAGCTGCTGAGGACATCGCAAAAACAATTAGTAGGTCCGTGATGAAAATTAAGATGTTTGCTTATTCGAAAAACTGAATAAAAATGTCGGAAACTTGTTGCTAAAAAAAGCACATTTGTAAAGAAAATACATATGTACAAATGTACTCATTTGATATTTATTTTTGTTTTCTTTGTTGATATACAATAAAACAGTTTAGAAACTTTGTATACAACTTGAATTTGATACATGTAACGATTTACCCACTTCATCCTTCGTGTAAAATGTTCTTACACAAAAATAACGAAAATCATCCAAGTTAAGGTAAAAATTTCACAGATACTGAATATCAAAGTTTTTTTTCAAATACACACATAGTAACATATGCTCCTAGAGAAAACTTTCCAAAATATTGAAGAAAAAGTATATGTCCGTGCTCAAATAAGAGAGAACAAATGCTCACAAATAGTGTCATTTGAAGATTTTCTTGAAAAAGTATCAAAGTATAATTTGCCTTATTTTGGGTGGAATTTAAACAATTCATATTTTTTAGTATCCATCAGCTTAACCTTAAAAAACAGTTTAAATAAATGATATTCCATATTCATGGGTAATTACTTACGTGAGAGAAATCTGAACAGTTTAAAAAAAGTACCTTCATCTCAATTTTTTAAAGAAATTACCGCGAAGCATTTTCTTACGCATACTTCATTCAGTTTAGATCAAATTTTCAAACTTATCCGCCTATAGGAGTATAATGAATTTAAGTCTTGAATAGAGTAAGAAATTATACATTCCACATTATAAATTGAAATATCTATAAAATTCAAGCTCAATGAGTGCTAAAACAGGAGATGCACAAGAAAGGTCGAAATCGTGACCAATGACGCACCATAAACAGGCTCATCTCTGCTGGAAGAATATCAAGTACATATAGGGTATAAAACTCATATGAAATGAATGTCTGTACGACATGTACTTTCGTTTTTTTCTGATTCCAAAATGAGATTTCGTATTTATATCCCTTTTATTTCTTAAAAGAAAGGAGGGGATCTCCAACAACACTAGGTTGAAGCACCCACAGCAAAATCCCAAAACACCCATGTAAAAAACACAGAACAGATACCCACAGAAAGAGACGCAAAAGGGACAAGGAACACCAGCTCACAACATAGAAACATGAAACACAAAAGACTACACATAAACCAACGAGACCAATGGGCAACCGGTGCCGACTTAGGACGGCCATCTGCCACGTAAATAGCAGACGGTGTGGTTATCCTGGATTACGTGCGCACAACCCTCTCACTTCTCCAGTTACCTAGAGGTCTCGAAGAACGTACAAATGTGGTGTAAAACAACCTCCTCACTGTAAGATGACGTCACACAAACAAGACCGCGAAACGCAGAGGCCCCAGAGACACAGATGAATATGTAAATGGATATAAAAAGAGGGCATGCGTAATACAGTCCGTGCTCTGCCGGCTGTAGCGAGCTCATGTATGTAATCACCCGAGGAGTCCGACTGACATTCAGAGAGGACAGGTGGTCGGGGCCCTGTCTTCTCTAAAGAGGTTTGGACAGGGCCCGTCATGGAGTCCCGTCGTCACAGTCAGTCAGAGTGCAAGTCTTAAGAATGCGCTCGTACAAGACTGTATATTGGTCAAGTACCAAGCTTAGTGTCCGTCTGGTGACATTAGGATCATATCCACGGTATAAAAGGCGTTTGATGACTCTGACGCATTTTCGATACATATGCTGTCTACCTTTGATCCTTCTTATTTTGTTAATTATGTCACCATAAAATGCAGGTTGTGAAATACCTAAAGTAATATACTCCGTTGCTTTTATGGGTCCGAATTTCAAAAGAAGTTGATCATAATTTTTGTAAAATTTCCAGAAAGTCTTTACTAGTTTGTGAAAGCGAAAACCTTGACCTAAAAGTTTCTTTGTAATTTGTAGATTTCTATTATGAAAATCCAAAACATCAGTACATGCTCTAGCATACCGGATGAGCTGTGAAATATAGATACCGTATGACGGTAATCTAGGGACATCACCGTCAAGCCAGGGGAAATTTACTATGTTGAATCCAAAATCATCTCGTTTGTCATATACACTTGTATGAATTTCTCCATTGACAATTTTGATATTTAGGTCCAAAAATGGTGTTTCAGTGTCTGTAAAGTTTGCCTTGTTTAGAGTCAATTCTTGTGGATAAATAACATCTTTATACTTTTCAAAAACAGGATTATCGATAGTAAGAATATCATCCAGGTACCTAGAAGTACTAATGAAGCATTTCACATCATCATGTTTTCTTTGCTTTTGAAGATTTTGAATAAATTCCTTTTCATATGTGTATAAAAATAAATCTGCAACAAGAGGCGCACAATTTGTACCCATAGGAATCCCTACAACCTGCTTGTAGAGATTCTCACCAAATCTTACATAAATGTTGTCCAAGAGGAAGGACAAGGCACTACACAGGTCGCTACATGTCCATGATTTGTATGATTTGTATTCTGTAGCGGAAAAGAAACCCTTTGATTCAGATGTACAAATATAAATTTTCCCCTCTCGATTATAGCACCATTTAATGAGTTTGGACAATTGATCATTGATCTTGTCGTGAGGAAGCGTGGTGTACATATTTGAAAAATCGTATGAAGCAATCGTATTGGCTTGAAAATTTCTAGATTTTATCTTGTCAATCACATCCCCGGAATTTTTTATAGACCAAAATAAATTTACATCATTCCTGTTAAGAACAGTTTCACAATATTTTGCAACGTGTTCCTTTACCGCCGTGAGGGCTGACGTCAGATGTCTAGACAAACTTGTAGTTGAGCAGTTGCTAGAATTAGCAATGTATCTAAATTTGTAAGGAGATTTATGCAGTTTTGGTATGCAGTATATTGTAGGAAGATCCAATTTAGAAATAGGGATGTTGAATGAAGAAATTTCACTGCTATGTTTGCTCAAAATGTTAGGGACACTTTCATTGCTTTTGATATAAGTATTTGTAGACGAAAGTTCCGAAACTAAAGTTGATATATAGTAAAGTTTTCATATGATTATGGTGTTGTTGGATGCTTTATCTGCAGGAGCGAAGACAAATTTTTCTTGTAAATTACGTAATTTGGATTTAAAATATCTTTCAGATCTAGAACTTGGATTTTCAAAAAGATGAGGATGTTTGTGGAAGTTGTCTATTCGAATGTCAGTAATGTCCAAAATGAGGTTTTTCCAGTCATTCAGAGAATGCGATTCGACTCCTTCCGATTTACACCATCGTTTGGTATAGTTATCTAAGGCTTCCTTTAGTACTTCGCGACATTTAATAAAATCTATCTTGGACGGGATTCTATACTTAGGTCCTTTTTTGAGAAGACCACGGAGCTGCCTGTCTTGGATAATTGAAAAGTCACCTGTAATAATATGACCAGCTGGTTTATATAGATATTCAGATGTTGCACATTCTCAAGAAGCAGGACATGATTCAAGTATTTTAGGATCTGATGTAACTTTGTTGTAGTTAAAAACGAAATTTCGAATAGGTCTCTTATATTTGTAACAAATAAGAGGAGGTTCTAAATTTTCAAAATATTGAGGAATAGCACTTTGAACACGATGATCCCGAAAAATATTAGAGATGTTAAGAAGATCGAATCCTTTGTTAATAAATGGAATTTTTAAGAATCGTTTTTTAGGTGGGATGTTTTTAACAACTGGATAAAGTTTATTCTGTGCGAATGCAACAATGATATTAAGTCTGAATCAATCCGTATTTCTTAAGAATGCAACCAGTGCTTCATCCAAGATAGATTTCAATTGAACTGCTGGAACTGATGAGAGAGCATGAAGCAGTTCATGTCTGCCGCCGTTGCGAGCAATGATCAGAAGATCGTTGAGGGTACGGTGTAATCTAGATCTTATTCTGAGTTTTCGGTTTCTTCGTCTTCCGTGAGACCTATGCTTCCGTTTAGTGTTTGGGCGGATTGAAAATACATTAATATTAGTTGACGTCGAGGAAATATTTCCTTGTCCATAAATTTGATCGTTTAGACCAAGGGGGTACGCAGTTTGGAGTTTTGTGATCCAGGCAAGTTCAGCTTGTAGTCGGCGTTTTTTAATTTCCGTTTTACTAAGATTTTTAAGTTTAGAAAAAGACTGAACCGGTGTAATAGTTATATCCGAAATGGAATGATTGTATTTAACGAAGTGATTATAAAGGAAATTTCTTTGTTTTTTGTGATGTGAGTTTCTTATCTGATACGAATGACTTCTAAAACGAGATTTTAAGGCCTGACCTGTTTCTCCAACATATTGGGCGCCACATCCCCTAGCGTTTCATGTTATAACATAAATGACATCTTGGTACGATCAATCGATGTCGTTTTCAATCTCAATTTTAAAAGTCTGCCCGTTAACACTTGATTTAATTGTGGAATTGCAATTGATGAGCGGACACATACCGCATCTTTTCCCTTTGCACGTAGAAACTGCTGAGAACCCTCTATGTTTGTTGTTAAATGTAGAGCCTGCAGATGGAGAAGTAGGTGTAATACGTCTACGGGATTTAAATTTAAGAGGTGAAAGAAGTACTCTGGGTGAGGAAAAAAGTTTATTACTGTTAAAAGTCGATGATGGGAAAGTTACTGTAGTGATAGAGGGTAATCTCAAAGGAGTAAGTTTAATACGAGGCGACCTTAAAAATGCCATAGTGAGATGATCAAAGAAGGGTGAGTAGAGATCCTGCATGGAAGACACTACAACAAAGTCAAGTTAGAGAACGAAATGGAATTAAAACACTTCAAACATCGGGTCACGGGGAATTGTATTACCAACTCCACACTGCAACACGAAATAAGTGTAGATATAAAAGAAAGGAGGGGATCTCCAACAACACTAGGTTGAAGCACCCACAGCAAAATCCCAAAACACCCATGTAAAAAACACAGAACAGATACCCACAGAAAGAGACGCAAAAGGGACAAGGAACACCAGCTCACAACATAGAAACATGAAACACAAAAGACTACACATAAACCAACGAGACCAATGGGCAACCGGTGCCGACTTAGGACGGCCATCTGCCACGTAAATAGCAGACGGTGTGGTTATCCTGGATTACGTGCGCACAACCCTCTCACTTCTCCAGTTACCTAGAGGTCTCGAAGAACGTACAAATGTGGTGTAAAACAACCTCCTCACTGTAAGATGACGTCACACAAACAAGACCGCGAAACGCAGAGGCCCCAGAGACACAGATGAATATGTAAATGGATATAAAAAGAGGGCATGCGTAATACAGTCCGTGCTCTGCCGGCTGTAGCGAGCTCATGTATGTAATCACCCGAGGAGTCCGACTGACATTCAGAGAGGACAGGTGGTCGGGGCCCTGTCTTCTCTAAAGAGGTTTGGACAGGGCCCGTCATGGAGTCCCGTCGTCACAGTCAGTCAGAGTGCAAGTCTTAAGAATGCGCTCGTACAAGACTGTATATTGGTCAAGTACCAAGCTTAGTGTCCGTCTGGTGACATTAAACTATTAGAACGTGATTGTTTTAAAGTTAAAAAGAGATTTACAAATTAATGAAACGATGTCCAGAAGAAGCGTTAATTAGGTGGACAATCATTACTATAATTTCAAAGTAATTAATTCGCTTATCAAAACAATTATTCATTTCAAACTTTGACAAGATCTTATGTTTTATTACGCGACCAATTCACGTTAAATACCTTAACTGAAATTATCATACAGAGACAAGATCCTGTTTTGATATGTAATATCCGTGTCCAAACTCATTATCTCATTTAAATGGACATTTCAATTATATCATTTTAATGGACATTTCAATTTTTTCTTTTTGTTAAATCTATATAAAAGGCGCAATAATCGTTTCCTTGTACATCGCTTGCAGTCAACACCCAACAAGGTAAGCCATCAATTTCCATGTTTCTTGTCAATTCAGATGAACAAAACAAGAAAATAACATTTTGATTGCGTTGTTGTTACCTTTAACTAAATGATAAAATCACGTCGTGCATTTTGTACATGTTATTTAAAGTGCATCTAGTATCTATGATGACAAAAGTTTAAACAAAAGTTATATTTGATTTTCTGACTGTAACGCATATCTGATTTTAATGTTAATTCTCATAAACATAATTCTGTAATGCATATCTGATTTCGATTTTATGAATGATTTAATTCTGTAACGCGGAAATTTGATTTTATGATTTATTTTATTTCTATGAATGATTCAATTCTGTAACGCATATCTGATTTTAATCTTATGAATGATTTAATTCCGTAACGCATATCCAATCTTATTTTTTAAAAATTCTACCGATACAGTATTAAATTCGTTTATCATTTGTTAAGGTATAGCATACAGCCCCGACCAGTCGAAAGTTTTATATTCTTAGCTTTCAAAATTTCGTCAGCGATTGCTTTCAAAATTTTTAATACTCGAGAGATGACGAAATTTCGTCAGCGAATTCTCGTTAACTAAATTTTGTCAGCAATTTTTGAAAGCTAATCGCTGACGCAAATTTTGAAAGCTATAGTTAACGAAATTTCGTCAGCGATTAGCTTTCAAAAATTCGAAAGCTATAGTTGACGAAAATTTCGTCAGCGATTACCTTTCGAAATTTTGAAAGCTATAGTTAACGAAATTTTGTCAGCGATTACCTTTCAAAAATTTTGAAAGCTATAGTTAACGAAATTTCGTCAGCGATTAGCTTTCAAAATTTTTGAAAGCTTTTCGTAAGCTATTTTGAGTCGAGAAAACCAAGATGGTCAAAATCAAAGCAATCATCGTCATAATGTGCTTGATTAATAATAATAATAATGATGTGTATTCAGATTGAATTATGAGAAATATATATTCTTGGATAAAATGAAATATTGTATTTTGTTTTATTCATTTACTACTAATTATATAAGTTTAAAAATTCAGTGTTTCCGAAATCGGACTAGATTTAACAAATTACACAAATTTGATATGTGAAACCCTGGCTTCTCTATGACTGTCGGAATCTTTGAAAGGTGAATTTAAAGTTCCACGCCATTAATGAGACGGCTTCTTTCATCCTCCAAACTGTGCAGAGGAATTCGTCCGAGGCGTACCGCAGCCATTGGAAAAACAATATGACGCCCAAGCGTTCAAAAAGCTTTCAAAGTTTTCGTCGGTGATAGCTTTCAAATTTTTCGCCAGCGATAGCTTTCAATATTTCGTCAGCGATTGCTTTCAAAATTTTCACAAGCGATAGCTTTGAAAATTTTGTCAGCGATTGCTTTCAAATATTTTAAACGCTCCGAGATGACGAAAATTTGAAAGCTATCGCTGACGAAAATTTCGTTAACCAAAAGTTTCGTCATCTACTTTTGGTTTAAACTGTATTTATTTGAAAAAAAAAAAACATAATACATGTGACAAATATAAACAACATAAGATTGGAAAACAAGTGGAGGTCCACTTATGTGAATTCCTCTCTCTATCTTATTATATAGGCTGGTCACAGTTTCGTATGTAATCAAAGAAAAGCAAATTTGTATACATTGTGTTATCAGATAGAAATAATGAGAACAGAAGAAATAAAAAAAAAAGAGTGAAATGATGAAAGAATTAAGAAAAGAATAATATTTTCAATTATAATTTAGATTCCTAGGATCATATGTAATGTATACTTATAAAAACAAAATTTTTGTTCATACATGTATTTGTAGGAAAGATTAAATACGGAACTTACATGCACACAAGTGACTATGAGAATTTCAATATCTGAAGAAATATAAACATTTTACTAAAACGGATGATAAACATATAACGTCATTAATACTTTTGTACATTCTATACCCACATATAGATGAAGTAGGAACAACATCAATGGTATACTAAGAAGTTATGAAAGAGAGTAAAAAATCATCAACCAAGGCAATCAATATTATCATTAATATATATGTACTAAATATGCCAATATGTATCTGATTGTTATAATTATCATCATTCACATAATTATAAAGATATATAGTGAGTGGCATTAGAAATAAATAAATCTTAAACTTCATATAAATCTTTTTGATGATATAATAAAATTTTGAACACTTTTAAAAATTGTGGTATTTAATTCTTCACTAAAGTTTTCATTTCCAAAGAGTAGATTGGTACAATTAATTTCTATATTCAGTGAG
Organism: Pinctada imbricata; assembly: GCA_033119305.1. Lineage (NCBI taxonomy): Eukaryota > Metazoa > Mollusca > Bivalvia > Pterioida > Pteriidae > Pinctada > Pinctada imbricata. Next base: position 55,579,000 of record VSWD01000006.1, on the reverse strand, counting down.
TTTATGTAAGTCTGGCGAATAGAGCTGTATTTGTTACAATGCAGTAAGAAATGAGAATTTGATTCGATTTGTCCACAGGAACAGTAAGGGTCGGGTTCAAGATTACAAAGGAATAGGTGTTGTTTTAGTGCGCTACATCGCATTCTTAACCGAGTATGAAAAATTTGACCTTGTCTTGTACCGGATAGATAATATTTAGGGATTTTATTTTTACAAGAAATGGACTTTTTAAAATGTGCTATGGAATTTATTTCTTTAATGTGTTCGGGAAGACTATTCCAAAGTCGGATGCTCGAAGGGATGAAACTATTTGAGCGGTATGTAGTTTTGCAATTTATATTGATATAGTCGTTTGAGTGCCGGGTATTATAACTGTGAAAATTACTATTTTGGGGTGGGAGGATATTTAGCAAGTAATCGGGAGTAAAGCCTTTAATGATTTTAAAAATTTGTATTAATTTGTGGTTTTTGCGTCTACTTTCTAAAGTTTCCCAGCCCGTTTCATTATAAATTGATTGTCTACTTGTATATTTGGTTGCGCCTGTTACTATCCGGCCAGCTTCAAGATTGATTTTTTCTAATTTTTCTTTGAAATAAGTCGGACAGTTGTCCCAAATAATATCTCCGTATTCCATTAAAGGACGAATAAAAGAGAAATACATTGTTTCTAAGGTAGATCTTTTTAATTTGAATTTTAATAGTCTCAGAATATTAAGTTTTTTGGATAATTTTTCTAATATTGAATCAATATGTTCTCCCCAATTTCCGTTTTTTGATAGTATTAGTCCTAAATGTTTGTGCGAGTTTACTTCTTGTATGTCGATATTATTCATCGCGAGGGTCGGATGTTGTGTAGGATTGATTTTTTTAGAGATAAGTAAGGTTTCTGTTTTATTGGGGTTAAAATTTACAAGCCAATTTTGTGACCACGAGTGGATTTTATCAAGATCGGAATTTAGTAGTTCAGCATCAGATAGGGGATTTTCGATTATTATGTAGATAGTGGTATCATCAGCGAATAATTTTATAGTACACCCGATTTCGATTACAATGTCATTGATATATATAAGAAAAAATAGTGGACCAAGAATGGATCCTTGAGGAACTCCAGAATTTATATGAAGAATTTCAGATGTTTTACCATTTAATACAACTTTCTGTTTTCGTCCAAATAGGTAGTGCCGAATCCAATCAAGTAATTTTCCCTGTATACCGAAATTTTGAATTTTGAAGAGAAGTCCTTTATGCCAAACACGGTCAAAAGCTTTGCTGATATCGAAAAATACAACTCTTATTTCTTTTCCTGCATCTAGAAGCATTTGAAAATTCGTCTGTAATGTAAAGTAATTGATTTATTGTGGAGTCGCCCATTGTAAATCCTGATTGATGTGGTGTTAATAATTTATTTGAAATAATGAAATTATGTAAATGTTTGTAGACGCATTTTTCAAAAATTTTACTTATGACACTTAAAAGGGATATAGGTCTATAATTTGAAACACTATGAGGGTTATTCTTTTTAAAAACAGGTACAACATTGGCCAATTTCCATTCATTGGGAAAGGTATTTTTTAAGAGGGAAAGGTTAAATAAAGTGCAAAGAGGAAGCGATAGTCATCTACTTTTCGAAAGGCGTTTGGTAGCTTTCAAAATTTCGCCATCTCAGAAGCTTTAAATAAAGCTGACGAATAGTTAAAGAAACTTTCGCAATTATATAGGTTTCAAAATTTCGTCATCTTGGCGTTTAACTTTCGACTGGTCGGGGTTGTATTAAAACTCTGATGCCTCGTTTACACGGAGAGTTTATTGCGCAAGAAACGTAAATTTGTTGCGCAATAAATTTGTTTTGCGTTCACACGACAAAATTTATTGCGCAATAAATTTTCGATTTGTTTCGCAATAATTTTATTACGCAACAAATTCTGCCGTGTAAACGCTAAGCGAAACTGTTGCGCAATAAATCTGACGCATGCGCATCAACATGACAAGGGAAAGAGATTGTTATACTTACGAATATAACTACTCGACGTGTTTATTTTTACGATTCTTTTGAGAGATTCCGATTTTTCGTATATATAAGAACGCTTTTCTTAAATTATGGGTCCCTTGTAGAGAATGACGTCACAATTGAATGACGTCATGCTCTAGACTGAAATGACAAATAAATGAATGAACTACCTCCAAAAACAGTCTTAAATTTGACTTTACGAAAATTATTCGAATAATTTTTCCTTAAGGTATTCGATTTACACTTTTATTCATGATTCTTGTGCATGTTCATTGGCATTTTATTGCGCAATAGTTTCGGTCTCGTGTGAACGCAAAAAAGCTTATTGCGAAACAAATTTGTTGCGCAATAAAGTTATTGCGAAATAAATTTATTGCGCAACCGTGTGAACGAGGCATGAATGTATCAGTACGATCTAGGCAATATGTTAGATTTATTTCATCCGACTCCGGTAAACAAATTTAATGATATAGGCTGAAATTGATATGGTTTGTTTTGTAAAAAGAAACATGATTTTAGATTTTGAAGATCTAATATGATTTTAAGAACGATGAACTATTTCCAATTCACTTTAGGCTACGTTATTCATGCAAGCAGGAGATGCTGACTCTCCCCGGGCACCTTGGCTAACTTCAGAATATTGTTTGTTTTTTTTCGGGGTTCAAAACTGTACCAATGGAAATTGTAATAATATTTCCTTACCATCTCGATTTTGAGACTGACTTACTGATGTATGGGTGCTTCTTCGCTGTTTACTAGTATTACATTTCAGGATATTTGTCCAAGATGAGGAACGCTGTCTTTGCATTGCTGCTTCTCTCCGTCCTCTGCATTAGTGCGAATGCCTTTTACTTTCCACACCGTACGTACTTAGTTTGAATTTTACGGTAACAAATAACATGCAGTTATTCAATTATTTTCATGTTCTCAAGACAATGTCAGTTATTTTTTCTTTTCTCTCTTTGTTTATATCTTGTTATAGTGGCAATAAGAATTTCATGTACTTATTCTTTCATTTCTTCATTTAAACACATTTATAAATGTTTTAATCCACAGAGGGTTGCGGGAAGGTAAGATTATTTTCTACGTTTTCTATTTGAATTCCGCGCTTTCACTGGACTTTGGAAATTGTAAATGGTTAATTGAATAAGTTGTCCTTTGTGTTTCCATAAAGCCGTGTCATTATCTCCGTCTTTTTGTTCAATTTTCTTTTTTGTTTTGTTTATTGTTTTTTTTTGTTTGACTTGGTGAATATTCACTGATTGATATTCTTGCAACGCAGTACAATTGGTTTTTCTATATTTACTTGCAAGGTCATATATAACAAAAATGGGGAATATTATGCAGTGTAAATATGCTTTAACTATGACTTGCATCCAAAGTAAGGTGATGATAATAGCTTTTTATAACGCACAACTATCGGCATGTTACTTTCACTTTCATCTACATGAATCACACCGATCGTTTTTCAGCTTTATACAAAAATGATTTCTTTTATCTTATAAGGCATCTCTACGCTGCTCCACATTCCCCTTTTTGTGATAAATAATCTGTATTACATCAAATTTAATAAAACCTGATCACTCAACGTTTATATGAAGCAATTACAAATTGACTACTTCTCTTTGATTATTTCTACATGTAGATTAGATTTTAGATTAAACATATTTTATTGATAATGACATCAAGTTGTATTCCTTTCCCATTATTTCTAGTGGATATACGGATGTCCTTACGGCACTACATGTGTTTGTGATTTATCAATCCACCCACGATGCTTCTGTGTTCCAGGTAGGTAAATTTAAACGTCTTTAAAACAGATGTCTAAATTTTCACTCATTTCACTTAAAAAACTTAAGAATAAAATATACTTGATGAATTCATTGTCATATTTGTACACGTCTATCGATAACCATGCGCGGATCCAGAGGGGGGACCGGGGGTCTGGACCCCCCTGAGATTTTCGGAGATGGGGTCCAGCTTTGGCCCATTTCTAATTGAAAGGGGTCAAAAAATGCATAAAAAGGCTTTGAAACCTAAAATTTCGGCTCGCTTCGCTCGCCATTTACAAATACACAATTATTTTTCCTGCAAAATTCCTTCATCATTTTCAATTTTTTATACTAAACAATCTTGGGTCTCATGAACTCGTATTTTCAACAGTCCTTTACTTCATATGATGTAACCTCCCTCTTCTTTTTCAAGGTTTTGTCATTTTAAGATATGTCAAATTATTTGGGAAAATGACTTATCTATTTATTCTCATGAAATATAGAATCAAAATTTTCGCGGCTCGCTCCGCTCGTCGATACAAGGGGTAAAATATTCAATGTTATAAATAATAATTTCAATCGAAGCAAGACAAATTAATATTTCATATCTAAAAAAATTTCAGGCTTGCTTCGCTCGACAATTCTTCATAAAAACAAACGTGAAAGGAAAGCTAACAATACCGGCCCTCAAAAATCAATCCTTCGTGCACACGTTGCCCCCTTCCCATGATGTGCACCGAAATATACCTACATCATAGGTAGACTTCCTACAATTTTTGACCCCCTCTGACCAAAAATGCTGGATCCGCGCATGTTATCATTATTAAAATGAAAAGGTGCAATCCCTACTTTGTAGAATATTAGATTAACTTACATTTCATTCTTTACAGTTCATGGGAACAAATGTGGAGTAAGTAAAATATGAATTTTGGAATATCACAAGTCTAACCTTAAGCTTTAAGACGAATAGTTCAGCTTCTTTTACTCAAATCCGTACGTATAACAAAGTCAAAAGTGAAGCCAATGGTGTAACATTTTATACGAATAATGCATGTGTCTACTGCACTGTATCTGGTATGTTGAAGACGTTGAGATTGTTGCCGGGAAGGTTTTATTAGCTCACCTGAGCCAAAGGCTCTAGTGAGCTATTGTCATAGCGATCCGTCCGGCGTCCGTCGTCCGTCGTGTGTCGTCTGTCGTGTGTCGTGTGTCGTGTGTCGTCTGTCTGTCGTAAACTTTTCACATTTTCGACTTCTTCTCAAGAATGGCTAAAGGGATTTTGATGAAACTTGGTAGGTATAAAGTACTAATGGTCCCCTACAAGTGTTGTTGTTTTTCGTCCGGATCCCTCAACAGGTGGCGCCACCACAGGCAAAAGTAGGTCACAGGGGGTACCCTCCTTTGACAAACTTCTTCTTCAGAACGGAAGCACGTATCGACAAACCGAAAGCATCAGGATGATCTAGAGAGATGTCTTAAGAAGTGTTGTTATTTTTGGTTCCACTCCGAACTCAAATTTTTGACGCTTTTTTGACGTCTCTTCGGACTTAGTCAGAAATGCTAATTTTTGCACTATTTCTTTAAATAACTCAATAAGTGTATGATTTTACACACTCATTTACTGCATATTTATCATATCTAACTTAATCATTGCTTTGATATCAATTTTATGCTTAAATTTTATTTTTTTGATTTTTTATGAATTTTTTTCTTATGTAAAAAGGAAGGGGGGGGGGTGATTTTCATACATTTTCTGCTTCTTTTCTATAACCACTCTTCAGATTGTCATGACATTTTGTAGATATGAGGTACTCATGCATGGTACCCTTCAAGTGAAAGAATTTTGTCAAGATATCCACTTTTGGATTTTTAAGGAATATTTTTTAAGATTGTACATAGGTATAGTGTATGTTTTCCATGCCCAATGGACCCATGGGGAGTGGCTTCAAACCCCGGCGGGACCCCAACAAAATTTTTTCCCTTTTTAGCTCACCTGAGCCAAAGGCTCTAGTGAGCTATTGTCATAGCGATCCGTCCGGCGTCCGTCGTCCGTCGTGTGTCGTGTGTCGTGTGTCGTCTGTCGTGTGTCGTGTGTCGTGTGTCGTCTGTCTGTCGTAAACTTTTCACATTTTCGACTTCTTCTCAAGAATGGCTAAAAGGATTTTGATGAAACTTGGTAGGTATAAAGTACTAATGGTCCCCTACAAGTGTTGTTGTTTTTCGTCCGGATCCCTCAACAGGTGGCGCCACCACAGGCAAAAGTAGGTCACAGGGGGTACCCTCCTTTGACAAACTTCTTCTTCAGAACGGAAGCACGTATCGACAAACCGAAAGCATCAGGATGATCTAGAGAGATGTCTTAAGAAGTGTTGTTATTTTTGGTTCCACTCCGAACTCAAATTTTTGACGCTTTTTTGACGTCTCTTCGGACTTAGTCAGAAATGCTAATTTTTGCACTATTTCTTTAAATAACTCAATAAGTGTATGATTTTACACACTCATTTACTGCATATTTATCATATCTAACTTAATCATTGCTTTGATATCAATTTTATGCTTAAATTTTATTTTTTTGATTTTTTATGAATTTTTTTCTTATGTAAAAAGGAAGGGGGGGGGGGGGTGATTTTCATACATTTTCTGCTTCTTTTCTATAACCACTCTTCAGATTGTCATGACATTTTGTAGATATGAGGTACTCATGCATGGTACCCTTCAAGTGAAAGAATTTTGTCAAGATATCCACTTTTGGATTTTTAAGGAATATTTTTTAAGATTGTACATAGGTATAGTGTATGTTTTCCATGCCCAATGGACCCATGGGGAGTGGCTTCAAACCCCGGCGGGACCCCAACAAAATTTTTTCCCTTTTTAGCTCACCTGAGCCAAAGGCTCTAGTGAGCTATTGTCATAGCGATCCGTCCGGCGTCCGTCGTCCGTCGTGTGTCGTGTGTCGTGTGTCGTCTGTCGTGTGTCGTGTGTCGTGTGTCGTCTGTCTGTCGTAAACTTTTCACATTTTCGACTTCTTCTCAAGAATGGCTAAAGGGATTTTGATGAAACTTGGTAGGTATAAAGTACTAATGGTCCCCTACAAGTGTTGTTGTTTTTCGTCCGGATCCCTCAACAGGTGGCGCCACCACAGGCAAAAGTAGGTCACAGGGGGTACCCTCCTTTGACAAACTTCTTCTTCAGAACGGAAGCACGTATCGACAAACCGAAAGCATCAGGATGATCTAGAGAGATGTCTTAAGAAGTGTTGTTATTTTTGGTTCCACTCCGAACTCAAATTTTTGACGCTTTTTTGACGTCTCTTCGGACTTAGTCAGAAATGCTAATTTTTGCACTATTTCTTTAAATAACTCAATAAGTGTATGATTTTACACACTCATTTACTGCATATTTATCATATCTAACTTAATCATTGCTTTGATATCAATTTTATGCTTAAATTTTATTTTTTTGATTTTTTATGAATTTTTTTCTTATGTAAAAAGGAAGGGGGGGGGGGTGATTTTCATACATTTTCTGCTTCTTTTCTATAACCACTCTTCAGATTGTCATGACATTTTGTAGATATGAGGTACTCATGCATGGTACCCTTCAAGTGAAAGAATTTTGTCAAGATATCCACTTTTGGATTTTTAAGGAATATTTTTTAAGATTGTACATAGGTATAGTGTATGTTTTCCATGCCCAATGGACCCATGGGGAGTGGCTTCAAACCCCGGCGGGACCCCAACAAAATTTTTTCCCTTTTTAGCTCACCTGAGCCAAAGGCTCTAGTGAGCTATTGTCATAGCGATCCGTCCGGCGTCCGTCGTCCGTCGTGTGTCGTGTGTCGTGTGTCGTCTGTCGTGTGTCGTGTGTCGTGTGTCGTCTGTCTGTCGTAAACTTTTCACATTTTCGACTTCTTCTCAAGAATGGCTAAAAGGATTTTGATGAAACTTGGTAGGTATAAAGTACTAATGGTCCCCTACAAGTGTTGTTGTTTTTCGTCCGGATCCCTCAACAGGTGGCGCCACCACAGGCAAAAGTAGGTCACAGGGGGTACCCTCCTTTGACAAACTTCTTCTTCAGAACGGAAGCACGTATCGACAAACCGAAAGCATCAGGATGATCTAGAGAGATGTCTTAAGAAGTGTTGTTATTTTTGGTTCCACTCCGAACTCAAATTTTTGACGCTTTTTTGACGTCTCTTCGGACTTAGTCAGAAATGCTAATTTTTGCACTATTTCTTTAAATAACTCAATAAGTGTATGATTTTACACACTCATTTACTGCATATTTATCATATCTAACTTAATCATTGCTTTGATATCAATTTTATGCTTAAATTTTATTTTTTTGATTTTTTATGAATTTTTTTCTTATGTAAAAAGGAAGGGGGGGGGGGGTGATTTTCATACATTTTCTGCTTCTTTTCTATAACCACTCTTCAGATTGTCATGACATTTTGTAGATATGAGGTACTCATGCATGGTACCCTTCAAGTGAAAGAATTTTGTCAAGATATCCACTTTTGGATTTTTAAGGAATATTTTTTAAGATTGTACATAGGTATAGTGTATGTTTTCCATGCCCAATGGACCCATGGGGAGTGGCTTCAAACCCCGGCGGGACCCCAACAAAATTTTTTCCCTTTTTAGCTCACCTGAGCCAAAGGCTCTAGTGAGCTATTGTCATAGCGATCCGTCCGGCGTCCGTCGTCCGTCGTGTGTCGTGTGTCGTGTGTCGTCTGTCGTGTGTCGTGTGTCGTGTGTCGTCTGTCTGTCGTAAACTTTTCACATTTTCGACTTCTTCTCAAGAATGGCTAAAGGGATTTTGATGAAACTTGGTAGGTATAAAGTACTAATGGTCCCCTACAAGTGTTGTTGTTTTTCGTCCGGATCCCTCAACAGGTGGCGCCACCACAGGCAAAAGTAGGTCACAGGGGGTACCCTCCTTTGACAAACTTCTTCTTCAGAACGGAAGCACGTATCGACAAACCGAAAGCATCAGGATGATCTAGAGAGATGTCTTAAGAAGTGTTGTTATTTTTGGTTCCACTCCGAACTCAAATTTTTGACGCTTTTTTGACGTCTCTTCGGACTTAGTCAGAAATGCTAATTTTTGCACTATTTCTTTAAATAACTCAATAAGTGTATGATTTTACACACTCATTTACTGCATATTTATCATATCTAACTTACTTTTTTTCTTAGATTGTCATAAAACTTGGTAGGTATGAGGTACTCATGGTTCCCTACAAGTGAAAGAATTTTGTCAAGATATCCTCATTTGGATTTTTACGGAAAAACATTCATAGATACAATGTAGGTTTTCCATACCCAAGAGTAGTGGTTCAAACCCCGGCAGGACCCCACTTTTGCAGTTTTTTTTTCTCCTTTTTTTTATATTTATCGTTAGAATAGAAAGTGTGAAAGAATTCTGTCAAAATATCAACTTTTAGATTTTTCATGATTTTTTAAACAGACAAGCTAGTTTGGCTTTGTGTACTTATTTTCGTACGTCGAAATAACTCAGGCACACATGCAATCAAATATATACTCTGAATTTATTTTTGAGATGTTGACTTTTTCCATACATGCATATTATATAACAATTTCCCTATATAATGATTATTTTCTCCGCTTTATTTTTGTATCTATGGTAAACAAAGTCGCCATATATCTTGTGTTACAGATTTGATTGGTTAATTCCTCCACGCCCATTGAATAGTCACGGTGGGTAATCTCGCAACGCAGAACACTAGGTTTATCTAAAATTTCGTGTATTACAAATTATTTTTCACAAAAAGGGGAATGTGATGCAGTGTAAGGATGCCTTAGATACGAGTTTTATCGAAAGTAAGAGAGGTAATATCCTTTTATAAAGCCTAAAAACTATCGGCATGATTGGTGTAGATGAAAGTGAAAGTAGAACGCCGATCGTGTTGGTGCATTATAAAAAGCTATAATATCCACCTTATTTTGGATACAACTCATAGTTAGGGCGTTGTTACACTGCATCACATTTCCCTTTTTGTAATAAATTATCTATTTTGCGCAAAAATATTGAAAAATAAATTGTTCTGCGTTGCGAGATTACCCACCGTGTTAGTACTGTACACGTGATACATTTCAGGAGATTAATAGATGATCTATCGTGCAAACAAAATTGTACTGCCGGTATTTAATAGATTTTATTTAATGTGCATATACTGGGAACACTTTCATGCTTGTTATTATTCATGTACTTGGAACAATTCCATACTTGTCATCATTTATAAACTTAGCTCGAATTTCCTTTGTCTTAGACTCTCTTAGATGAATTGTATACGGACTGATTTCTTGAAGAAACATCTAATGAGTAATCCCTTCCCGAGGATTTTGAGAATGTAGTGGGGTTCTGTAGCTAAGGGGGGAACGATGCCCCAGAGACAAAAAATTGAAAAAGGGAGGGTGGGGGGGCTTTTTACAACTCTGTGTTTAAGGCCATAATATAAGCAAAATTTGATTTTTTTCCCTTTTAAAGTCATTCATTTATTTATTCTAAACATGTTCACATGAAATGCACAAGATTTTGGAATGAAATAAACAGGAGTGTGCAGTTTATTTCTACACAATGTGTATTTCACGGTAAAATGCCTACATTGTAGTCAATGAATACGAAATACAACGATATTTCAGACTCAAGATTTTAAAATTTATGGCAAAAATTGATACCAGTCTTTTGAATTTAATTTCTAGTATCTTGTTCAGACTATCATTATGTTTTAAAGTTTATAGATATCCATATTAGCCAGATTGTTCTTAATTTTCAACGTTTTTTGATCGATATTAGCTTCTTTTCAACATGGCTACCCCCTACTCTTTAGACTGTAATTTAAGTATCTAGAAATAAGCTTACCAAAATAAAAGTTGTATGAGGAATCTCCAAATACATTACATTTTAGTAATTATCAAGTTTTTCTTGCATACAGATCATTATGTAGAAGAAATACTTGACGAGATTCAGGACTAAATACAGCCCTTATCTTATCAGCTCCTTTGCTGTTATATTAATCACACTTTATGCCATTAATATAATGCTTTCATACAGATTCTGTGCCAAAATATTTTTTTGGATTTTTTTTTTACATGACTTTAAGGATGGACCACACTAACAATCACCATTACAATGTGCATGTATTCAGTCATTCAGCAAAAGTGACATGGTTCTCAGGGGAGCGATATAGGCCCACTTGGGCCTCTTGTTATTTAAGAAACAACCTCTTGAGTCAATGTAGAAATTGTAAAGAAGGTTAATGAGAAGCATGATATTAGGCTTCAATTTTAATCTACATAAGTTATCGAGGAGTATTCATCGAAGTGGTCTATAGTTTCACGGGAAATGATATCTACTTTTTCTATTCGCAGTACTGTCCTTGGCCTAAAAAATGTGTGTATGGCGTATGCAAAAGGGGATATGCTTACTAGGTAATGACAAGAAGAAATATCTATACAAAAACCAGAAATGGACATTTGTCCTTAGAATAATTACAGTTATCTAGTATATGTCTCAAGCTTCACTGATGAGACAAAACCTGTTATAATGCACATATGGTGCACTGAAAATTTATAATAGAACATATACGTTTATTTCAATATTGACAATCTATATTATTTTTCAGATTTCCTCATTACAGTTGAAAGAACAAGCAACACCTGATAATCATTGCTTTCAATAAATCAGTGCGAGCAGTCATACTTATATTTTTCTTCGTTTTGTTTTTATTGAGAGGGATCCGCTCACTCATAACAAAAATACCGCAGTTTGCGATCCAAAACAAGAAAGGAGGGGATCAACATCAACTACGCTAAACGTAAATGGTGTGGTTATCCGGATTAACGTTAATCCGCCCACTTGTTTGGTTACCCAATAGTCTCGAAAAACGCACGACAGTCTCTTCATTTTAAGATGGTGACATGGACAAGACCGCTAAACCAAAAGGCTAAATCATTAAGTAGATGAATATGTAAATGGGTATGAAAACAGACAGTGCTCTGCAACATAGAACAAGCTCATGTATGCAAGTTTGAGAGAGGGCAGGTGTTCAGGTCACTGTAGTGTCAATTTCGTGTCAATTTCGTTTAAAACGTTATAAATCAATTTCGTTGTGGTCACTGCAACGAAGGCATTTGAAATATGTCATCTTTATTCTCTTAAATTTTGCACATAAAAGTAAATGGTGTAGTTATCCGGATTAACGTTAATCCGCCCACTTGTTTCGTACCCAATAGTCTCGAAAAACGCACGTCAGTCTCTTCCTTTTAAGATGGTGACATGGACAAGACCGCTTAACCCAAATGCTAAATCATTAAGTGGATAGATATGTAAATGGGTACGAAAACAGTCCGTGGTCTGCCACTACACAGCCAATTGTGCCTCACATGAAATTCATATGAAATGAGCATCATATAAATTTCACATGAAAGTTCATGTAAAATTCACATAAATTTCACATAAGATTTATGTGAAAAATATTTCACATGAATTTCACATAAATTTCCTTCACATGAATTTCACATGAATTTTTCTCAGTGACCTTCACAGGAAACTGAATTCACATAACATCCATGTAAAAATCTTCACATGAATTTCATGTGAAAAAATTCATGTAAATTTCATGTTCGTGCTCGTTTCACATAAATTTCACGTGAACTTTCATGTAAAGTTCATGTAAACTTCACATGAATTTCATATGAGGCACAATTGGCTGTGTAAGAGCGAGCTCTCGTATGCAATTTTCCGAATCTTCCGACCAAGTTTCGGAGAGGGCAATTGGTCAGGTCAATGTAGTGTCAATTTCGTTCCAAAACGTTTTGGATCAATTTCGTTGTGGTCACTGCAACGAAGTAATTTGAGATATGTCATCTTTATTCTCTTAAATTTTGCACATAAATAATGAACCGATGAATAGTCGGAGTCGAAAATTCTTGCTAAAGATCCAATGGTACATTTTTTTTTGTTTTGACCGGGTTAACAGTGAGTGAAGGGCAAATGCTAATAATACAAAGAGCTACACGAAAATGGTTTTAAACCGACGAGAGTACCAACAATTAGAGGATCAACTGACAAATCAAACAAAAATATCATAGACACATGACATTTCCTGTAGGGAGAAATCCTTGAATGAGCTATTTTCATAGCTATTGTGCGGAACCCACAGCATAATACCGAAATACCAAAATGCTAAGGATTAACAAGCAGAACCACAGACACCGAGGGGACTAGTAAGATTGGACGCTTCTAACAAAATAGATACACAACATTTAGATATCAAAATAAAGGGCGCTGCTGGAAATCACTTCGGCTCGGAGTATACATTTATAAACATGACGATTTACATGACTTGTATAAACATGACGATTTACATGTATAAACCGAAATTAGTGTTTGAAATGCTGTCCATGAAGGTGACAGGTTGGAACACTTCAATGTTCACATTAAAACACTTAAGGTAGTCCACCCATGATTAAAGAATGGCAAGTGGTCAAGTACCATCACATTACAATTTGTTACATTGATGTAACAAAAGTTAGCATCTATGAAACAAAAGTTGACATCAATAAGATTAGGGGATTTCCATAAAAGCCACTTTCACACTCTATTGTTTGAATGGGGGATCGCTGAAATGATCATTCACTACCAGAAACGTGCATGTCTGGTCCATGCTGAAAACGTGTCTTATCTTGAATGATGGACGTGTAACATTCGAAATTGAATGAATTTACTTTTTCCAGATAACCTCATTAATGTATATAATAAAAGGTCTTTTATGGACGGTAATTTTGAAATCCTTTTTTTTTATATAAAATTCAACTTTAATGGCAAAAAAGTTTTAATTGTACATGTATTTGGATTTATTTCTAAACGTTAGATTAAAGTATTGTAGTCGTGTTTGGTATCAAATGGATAAGAATGAAATTCTGCAGATGGAAATGATAATAAAAAATCGTTGTTATTTGAATTTGATTACACTCGGGCTCATCCGAAGCAGCGGTCCATGTCCTTTATCGACCAGCGGACTCCCAAATAGGTCCAAATTCATATGGACGTCATAGGAACAACTCTTTATAGGGTCATCGTGGCGTTGCGGTATGAGCGGTCTGCTTTGTATGCTAGGCGAAGCCGCCGTACGGAGTTTACCGACTTTATATAAAAAAAACTGTTGGAATACAATTTTGTATTTTACAGCTCAGTTTGTCGGCACATCAAATGCTTGACAATCGTTGCCGATGATCAGTACACCATTATCATATGGTATCGGCAAAAGTGGAAGTAGGTAGTTATGTTTATTACCTTAATACAAAATACTATTTAGTTGACACAAGAGGGTCCCTGTAAAGTGCGAAACGAAACAAAAACGAAACGAAACGAAACAAATCGAAACGAAACGAAACAAATCGAAACGAAACAAATCGAAACGAAACGAAACAAATCGAAACGAAACGAAACAGATCGAAACGAAACGAAACAGATCGAAACGAACCGAAACAAAACGAAACGAAACAGATCGAAACGAAACGAAACAAAACATAAAACTTAAAGAATATGAGAAAAAAGGGAAAAATTGCCGAGAACGAATATTTAAAGACAAGATCAGCATGTAATATTGCCTTAATCCAAGAATTCTACATTTGTAACTAGTGCCGAGAGGGTTTCCTGAGAGAGTCAAAGTTGACAATTAAAAAAGTAAATGTCAAATGCCATTCATGTATCTAAGGGGAATAAAGGGGAGGGGATAGAAAACCACGCTATGACACCGTAATGAGATCATAAAACTGAGGGGGGGGGGGCACAATTCCGCAAAAAGAAATCTTATCCTTTTTCAAAGGAAATGTACCCCCAGTATTTGTTCTCATGTTTCTGGTAAAGTTTTCAAAAACACAAAAAGGAATGGTTCCGTTTCCTCTGTACTAGACTCCTCCCTGCTAAATAATATTTTTTTCCGCCTAGGAGGTTATTCATCCCGTTCACTCTCCTTCAATCCTTTAAAATGCAATTGTGCTATATACCGTATATATGATGTTTTAATCGTCAACTTTGACCCTTTGAAAAACCCTCCAGCCACAAGAACTAATGATTGAAGGTAATAATATATGCAGATATTGACATCCGTGCTAGTTCTCTGCACTTAAATAATTTTTTTCTCAAGTTCTATAAGGTTTATGTTTTGTTTCGTTTCGTTTCGATCTGTTTGGTTTCGTTTTGTTTCGTTTCGTTTTGTTTCGTTTCGTTTCGTTTCGATTTGTTTCGTTTCGTTTCGATCTGTTTCGTTTCGATTTGTTTCGTTTCGTTTCGATTTGTTTCGTTTCGTTTCGTTTTTGTTTTGTTTCGCACTTTACAGGGACCCGACACAAGAACCCTAGGTGACACTAATTCTCTGAAAATGGATATACAGAAAAACGAAAAGTACCAACTCCGCCGTCACACCTAGGCAGTATTTGTGAAATACAGAACATAGAATATATAAATGTTTAAGAAAAGTCTTTTTTTCATGAAAACTCAACTTGTTGTTTCTTTTTAAATTTCAAGTTATTTTCAGCTTGCATGTTCAATCACTGGAGATTTGTTTTCAGATACACAGAATAAGGGATCAAAGTTTCACAAGATTTTTAACATCTTCGGAATGATTGGTAAATATATCGACATATGCCTAAGAAGTTCGATTTAAAAGCAACACTATCGTCAAATTATGATACAAAATCACAAAAAATATCAATGCCAACGCTGCAAGATACGCCTGTCGGGAATTTAATTTATGAATGCAGTTTTGTCAGTTTTGGTCCCAATATGACAACCTTTACACATAATTTCTCAATTATGCGACCAAAAAGAAAAAAGGAACACATGTAAGAAAGATGAAAGAACATGTGTTGATCTTCCGGTACTAGTATACAAAGTTTTAATCCAAAATAGTATTTTAAAAATACTTACCAAAATTAACAAAAAATATTTAGAAAGAACTCGCTATTTGTAGCCACAAAATGACATTAACCTTTGAACCCTAATGTTAAAGAAACATAAGGTTCTTTAGTTAATACATATTTTATTCAATAATTACATTATTGAAAAGGATTGGACCACAAGTTATATAAACATTTGAAACGGCCATTTTCTATCAATTACAATTTAACACATATATATGAGAGGCATAACATAATAAATATATCAAATCATTTTCTATCTATAAGAAAGTTAAGGAAAACGTGTGCCAGGAGAAGAATGGGTGCTTAGTAATAGGGTATGTGAAAAATGAAGGGGACAGGTTTGGTGATGTGGGTGGGGTTGGGTGGATGGGGTTAACTTGAATAAGGCGATTTACAGACGGAAAGGAAATGTTAAGAGGTTCAAAATCTACCCGATGACATTATGTACTTTTGCATTGAAATTTGTATTTAGATATTGTTCATTGTATCTAGTTCTTCTTTTCCTTTCAAAAGTTCGTCGATAGATGGAGGAAGAAATGCCGATAGATTGTTTGATAGAATACGCCTTAAACTTGTTCTTGGAATTTTGGACAATAAAGAACGTAATAATAAACATCTTCATTTGGATAACCACAAGAGCAAGATGGAGAGTTGATTCAATTTACTCGATAGAGATCAGCATTAAGACAACAACACGCGTTTCTAAGTCTGGTTAACAGGATGTCAGCTTTCCGATTTCCTATGATAAAGTATTTCGGAGGTTCATAAACTTCATAGGATTTTTACTTTGAAGAGAACGTTTGAATAGCTTTAGTGATGACTTGGTTCTGATATCTGCATCAAGTGATTTCCATAGGCGAAGGTTCTTTGACTTGCTTATGTCAACCAACATGGTAAATTTGAAGCTCCTAGGACTAAGAGTCATTCTAAGTTTTAATAGCAGCAAAGGCTGCACAAAAAAGGTCCGGAAAACTGTAAAATTGTTGAAAACTTCTACATGCATGTTCAAGGGTCATAACTCTGCTAACAATAGGTCAATTTTCCGAAACTCAGACTGGATCTGTAATTATTTATAACATTTATATGCGCTTGATGGGACTTTTGGTTCATTAATTGATGCCGAAATGATTAAAAATACTTGACAAAATACTTAATTTTGTGAATGTTGAATATTTTCTTACTTAGATGAAAGGATAACCTGTCATCCACTGAGGTTTTCGTCTGATCCGAGATTATGGTAGTCTCTCCTCAGTCACAGTACCAGAATCTTTTTTGTCATCCTTGTCGTGAGGTACAGAGGTACATGTACTTGAGCTTGGACTGTCAAGTGGAGAAGCGTCCTCCTCGCGTTCTGTGGTCTGTTCGGCTACTACAGGAATCTAATTGTCATCAGCACTGCTAACAACTGATTCTTCTTCCTCTGCATCTTGTCTGGATGTAACTGATGATTCAGCATCTGTATCATGACTCTGTGATAAGTTTTCATGATGCGGTATCTCCAAGGATACAGATTCCCGGGCAGATGCGCTGTCATTGTCATTTACAATGGTGACTGCCTCCTCTAACTGGTGCAGTTCATCTTCCTCACTGTCACTGCTGTCTGCTCTTACTATGTCAATGTCATGTTTGGAAGTGACCTTGACCTTTCTCTTTCTGAGTGTGACTTTAGGAGTGGGTAGTACTTTATGGATCTTTTCTTCTCTATCTTCTTCTTAGTATCCAATGGGTAAGAGAATATTTCTGTGTAGGGTCCTTTGATTTTTCTTGTCTTTTTCTTTACATACAATGTAGACAGGTATGTCTGGGTTTGGTTGACTCGGTATGGATCTTCCTCCCATTTTTCCAATAGTTTATGTTTCCCATTCCAGGCTACAATCTTGATCAATACTTTATCTCCTGGTTGTAGACTGCTCCTCTGACTCTGATGTCAAAATTTTTTTTCCGTTTGTCCTGGGCTTTCTTGATATGTTCCTGAGCTAGATGGTAAAATGAATGCTGTAACTTGGATCTTAGTGTCTCTATATACTTCTTCAGAGGAGTTCTTGAGTCAGGTTTGTTGTTTCCAAATACAATATATAAAAGCAAATAATTGTCAGAACCGAAATCGGGCGTCTTGGGAGGCCATAAGTTGGAGGGTTGTGTGCTCCTAATCCGGATAACACTATCTGCATTTTGTATGGTTTATCGTCCAAAGTCTACAGTGGAGTTGGATATATATTTGTCTCCTTCCTTTTGGTGTTATCTCTTTTGTTTCAGTGTTTGCGTTTTTCTTGGTCTATGATGAGGGCGTATTCTGTCTTATTTTAATAATTTAGAGTTTGTACAGCGTCTCAATAACGATCTTTTTCAGTGACGCCACCTACAATGAGTTTCGTTTCCTCAAAGAAAGGAGAGGATTTCCAAGAACACTCTGTTGCAGCACCCACAGCAAAGCACCAAAACACCCAAAATGAAAACACAGAGAAGACATGAACAGCAAGAGACGCAAAAGGGACAAAGAACACAAAATACAACTTACAAACAGATTATACAAAGATACCCTTTGACGACCATTTATACTTATTCGCTATTTTCGAAAACCAGAGTTGCTTCCCATTTGAGACGGTATCTGACGTAGACTGATTATGACGTCATCAAATTCTATAGAAACAGTCCTAAAAGTCTGGGCAACCACGGTATAAAATCGACGTTACCATACCATTTTCATGACGTCACAATGGTCTACGTCAGATACCGTCTATAAGGGGAAAAACTCTGTATACCGCAAATACTCAATAGAGTCCTTTACCGGATTTATGATCTCCTTCTATGATGTGATTGTTTTCCATTTCTTCGTTTGTTTGTTCCCTTTGATCTCGTTTCAGTCGTTTCCTGCCAGTGCCTTTCACTTTGTTCACCGCAACGAAAATCATGTTAGAGATTTCCTCTTATCATTTCATAGAGAGTACATAAGAAAGGATAACACGTCTGTTGCATTTCAGATGATGTCTTTTGAGATGATACTGACTCATTATTATGATGTAAGAGTTGTTTTTGTTGATGTGTAAACAGTGTTTAAAATGACATGAAATAAGCAGCTATAATGTTTTGTCCTTATAATACTAATCAAGATCAAAGTTGACAAATGAATTGATGGAAAAAAATCAAATTAATTGCACAATGCAATGCTAATGTCCTTTCCAAATAATGACAAGGTCGTTAAGGTTTACTGTCGAGAGAAAATATTTATAGATAGGATCCTGTTTCGATCAAGAATATCCGTCTTGAAGGTCCTTCGTGTCATTCATTTGAATGTGTGTAGGCTTATAAAAGATTTTCCTGATTGAGATAGTTTATTTTTCTTGCATTCATCACAAGGTAAGGTTGATTTTTATCGTATACCTTTTGCTCTTATGCTGTAGTATGTTCTTTCATCTTCATTGGTTTCCTAAGAAAACATTTAGTAAAATAGATGCTTAGTAATTTTTCAATATTTTCAATGACATTCTACAGCAATTAGATATTGTACAAAAAGTCGCTATATTAAAATCGTATTTCAAAACGAGCAAAAATAAGTTCATCAAGAGTAGTTGTGAAACAGTGATATCGTTAATAATGATTTTTTTTTATTTCCTGTTTAAATGTTTTGACATCATAATTTGCGAATACGTATACTGATTCAAATTTAGTGCGTGGAATTAGCTCAGAATACAATGAGCGTTCGAATCGATTTTAACAAATGTACAGTAATAATTCAGTTTTACATTTGAAAGGATATAATGCTCAAGATATAGAAACAGAAAAAATAAAATTAAAGTTAAGAAAGTGATTCTTTACAGGAGTTTGCTAAGAATTCGTTTGAAGCTCCTTATGATATACGTCTGAAACATGTTTTATATTCCATCGCTTGCGTGTAATGATCTAAATCAAATAGAGCGTAAAATGCAGATCGATCTATCTGGGGATCTCCAACAAGACTCGTTTACAGTACCCGCAGTAAATCATCGAACACAAGTAGAAAGCACTATAGGAGACGAAAAGAGGAAAAGGAACACCACATACGACATCAGACATAAGCTTACTAAGCACAAAAGAATATGCATAAGACAACGAGACCACAGGCCTAAAGATCGCCTAGCAGTTTTTCGTATGTGCCTCTGAAAATCAAGGCTGATATAACACTGGTTTTACACTCTTGTCGGAAAAATTCTTGGAAAGATATAAATTCTCAAGGTGTGATTACTATTATTATTTTAATCGACGGACAAAAGGTTAAACTAAATACTGACGATGGAATGGAATCCCACGATTTATTTTTACTCGACATTAGCTGGTCCACTCTCTAACGCTGAAGATAAAATAGAATGGCTTCGCCTAGAATGCTACCGTCAACGACAAAACAATTGTTTTTTACTCTAATTGAGTTGATGTTACTCCCTATTACCTGTAATCAAACTGTTTACATGTCATCATTTTTTCAAGGAAAGCATCCATTTATATCTCCAGTCATATAGAGTGGACCAGCTAATGTCGAGTAAAAGAAATCGCTAGATTCCGTTTTCATTTTGGAGTTTCTCCCTTATTCTGAGGTCCAGGTCAACCAAACTTGGTCAGTATCTAGCTTAACCTTTTGTCCATTGATTAAAGAAACAAAAGTTATCATACCTTGAGAATTTTAATTTTTCCAAGAGTTTTTCCGACAAGTCTTGATTTTTTAGTAGTGCATGTATACCCATACCCGACGATCTTTCCACCTATGAACGAGACAAGTGGGCAATCGGTGCCAGGACGGACATCTGCCACACCAGTAGCAAATTGGTATGATTATCCGGATTACGTGTGAACAACCCTCCTCTTGTCCGGTTACCAAGTGATCCGAAGAACGCACACTTGTGTATAGAAACTGTTAAAAATAAAAGAATCGCTTTCTTGTCCGAAGATATATTCGGATGTAATAAAAAGAAAATGTAATCATTGTACTGGACGTACCTACAGCTTTGAATCAGCATTTCTTTTTCAGCATTGCACACTAACTAAACGTGACGAAGGGACTGCATTCCAGACGCTATTCGAGAGATATAAATTCTTATCCTTTGATCTATCTTTAAACTGTACGGGTCAAATATCTTATTCTATTTTCTGAATACCCACTGATTTTGATATACATTTTCATAGGTTTTGTTTTACATAGCCCTTGTGATTTTACTATTTTTATGTCATCACACAGTGATAAGGCAAATTTGTCTATAAAACCCTTCAAAGGCCGTGTAAAGTGAGTACCAGTTGCACACATGACATCCTTAGTTTATGCAGAGTAGTTGTTCAATTTTTTTTTCAAATTTCTTGAAGTTTCTGAAACGTGGGTCCTAAGGCAGCATATTTACGATGTGTTCACTCCATTAATTGCTGTCTCAGTATCTAGCATTATCTTGCGTTTATCATATATTTCTATAGACACCAGTGATATTCACATGTACCAAAGAATGAAAATCTGAATGCTTGCAACTGATTGTAATATTATTTATTTAATACTCATTTCCTTAATTTTTACTATAGTATCTTGTTATGTTCATATCAAGGCCTTACGGCCCTTCTTTAGGTAATAAAGCATATCTTATCTTATCTTATCTTATCTTATCTTACCCCATCCATCCTGCTACGTCTTTCGGTACATTTTTGCACATCATAATTACTAGTATCATACTCTTTGGCCATATTACATTGTTTAGATTAAGGATCTTTGACGAGGGTTAAGTACCCAAAACGTGCATGTCTGGTCCATGCTGCAAATTCATCTGTTCTTAAATGATGCTATTGAATTTGAAGACGTTTAACATTTGAATTACTCGGTGAGTGTCACTGCTGGTGGAACAGGGGTCCCCAAGGGCAAATGTAGCCAAGTTCGATCAACTTCGGTTGATCGTCTGTCTCTTGAACACTTTCGAAAATTTCAGTTACGAAATTTCTTGAAATTTCTAAAACGTTGGTTCTGAATTATCATATCCCACTCATCCTGCTACGTCTTTCGGTACATTTTTGGACATCATAATTTTCATACTCATTGGCCATATGACATTGTTTAGATTGAGGATCATTGACGAAGGTTAAGTACCCGAAACGTGCATGTCTGGTCCATACTGCAAATTCATCAGTTCTTAAATGATTCTATTGAATCTGAAGAAGTTTAACATTCCTTCATCTAAGTCAATTAGCAACAATAGACATATGAATGTTCGGCAATCGTGATGACTTGAAACCTCTAATGACCTGACTGATATGAGAGTTTCATGATACCACTGTAGTCTCCTCCTATTATATTATTTCTCAATAAGATAAGTGTATACGCGTTACCATAAGGGCTTCGGGTCTTTGCAGCGAGCTCCGCTCGCTATGATACCACTATAGTTTCCTCCTATTCTATACTGTAAGTGTCACTGCGTCATATGAGGTCTGATATAGGAGTATCATGATATCACTGTACTTGCCTCCTTTTTTATCCTGTAAGTTTCTCTGCGTCATTTAAGGTCTGATATAGGGGTATCATGATACCACTGTAGTTTCCTCCTATTCTATACTTTAAGTTTCACTGCGTCATTTGAGCTATGATATAGGAGTATTTTGATACCACTGTAGTTTCCTCCTATTCTAAGTTTCTCTGCGTCATTTGAGCTCTGATATAGGAGTATCATGATACCATTTAAGTTTCCTCCTTTTCTATACTTTAAGTTTCACTGCGTCATTTGAGGTCTGATATAGGAGTATTTTGATACCACTTTAGTATCCTCCTATTCTATACTGTAAGTTTCTCTGCGTCATTTGAACTCTGATATAGGAGTATCACGATACCATTTAAGTTTCCTCCTATTCTATACTGTAAGTTTCTCTGCGTCATTTGAGCTCTGATATAGGAGTATCATGATACCATTTAAGTTTCCTCCTATTCTATACTGTAAGTTTCTCTTCGTCATTTGAGGTCTGATATAGGAGTATCATGACACCACTGTAGTTTCGTCCTATTCTATACTATAAGTTTCGCTGCGTCATTTAAGGTCTGATATAGGAGTATTATGATACCACTTTAGTTTCCTCCTATTCTATACTGTAAGGTTCTCTGCGTCATTTGATCTCTGATATAGGAGTATCATGATACCACTTTAGTACCCTCCTATTCTATACTTTAAGTTTCACTGCGTCATTTGAGCTCTGATATAGGAGTATTATGATACCACTTTAGTTTCCTCCTATTCTATACTGTAAGGTTCTCTGTGTCATTTGAACTCTGATATAGGAGTATCATGATACCACTTTAGTATCCTCCTATTCTATACTTTAAGTTTCACTGCGTCATTTGAGCTCTGATATAGGAGTATTATGATACCACTTTAGTTTCCTCCTATTCTATACTGTAAGGTTCTCTGCGTCATTTGAACTCTGATATAGGAGTATTATGATACCACTTTAGTTTCCTCCTATTCTATACTGTAAGGTTCTCTGCGTCATTTGAGCTCTGATATAGGAATATTATGATACCACTGTAGTTTCCTCCTATTCTATACTGTAAGTTTCTCTGTGTCATTTGAGCTCTGATATAGGAGTATCATGATACCATTTAAGTTTCCTCCTATCCTATACTGTAAGGTTCTCTGTGTCATTTGAGGTCTGATATAG
The DNA here is from genome assembly GCA_033119305.1 of Pinctada imbricata. Taxonomy (NCBI): domain Eukaryota; kingdom Metazoa; phylum Mollusca; class Bivalvia; order Pterioida; family Pteriidae; genus Pinctada; species Pinctada imbricata. The sequence continues at coordinate 55,555,619 of VSWD01000006.1, read as the reverse complement.
GAGTATCATGACACCACTTTAGTTTCGTCCTATTTGTAAGTTTCTCTGTGTCATTTCAGTGATGACAATGATTGTCGCACTTTTTATTTAAAAAGTATTCTCTATCAAGGGGAGATTACTCCTAAATATGACCCTATTTGAATAATCCTTTATCCGATACCTACCATCATAGAACAAAAGTTTGTGCAACATCAAATGCGATAGAGAAATATGACCTTATTTGTACACAATTTCAATATTTTGGACATGATTTCGTTCATTATACATAGCCATGTGCTTACTTTTATTGTTTAAAAATTGAAAGTTAGAAAAAGTCATTACGACTATGTACTCTTAATCGGTGAATGTGCCAACATTAAATATTGCAGTCAATAAAATACAGAGCGCACTTATAAGATTTGATCAGCCTCTGCCCATGAGAATTCAAACAAGTTTTTCGGCACATGAGCCAGCCGACTGAAGAGATCGTGCACTTTCATGTATTTCAGGGTATTTACCGAGGATGAAGAACGCCGCACTTACTTTGCTACTTTTGTCTGTTCTTTCTTTGAGTACAAACGCAATTATTGCCCCGCCTCCACGTATGTATTTTACTTTTGACTTTCACATACTTATACTTTAATCACCGTAGCGTATCACGTGATATGAAAATAATCTCTTGCATGGGAATCCCCTTCGATTAAACAAGGTAAATACTGTCTAAATCTACATTATATAAATGTATGAGCAAATATGGACATTTTCTGAATTGTATGTTAAATCTCTCTAGACAATTTGTGTTGTTTAATTTCAGTCTTTTCATTTTTCATATTTTATTCGTTACAGAAAGTTGCGGACAGGTAAACGAATTCATCATATTTTCAGAAATTTGAATAGTAGATAAAATCAAACAGCAACAATAACTCAACCAGGTATATCAAGAAATCCAAGGAAACAAAACCAGATATTATATGGGAAAATATTTATGAACAGGGTTGTCTGACTACGGGAACAAAATAGTACAAAAATTAGACATTAAAAGAGAAGTAGAAATTTAGTTAAGTTGATGGAGACAAGATCACAGAGTACAAACGTTGTCGAAAACTCTAATAATTTCTATTTTCTAAAGACTCCAGTATTCTAGCTCAGTTATGATCAATATTGTATAAAGATATTGCTTGACATGTTTTTCAGTGGATATTTGGTTGTCCCTATGGAACTCACTGTGCTTGTGATTACTCCGCCAATGGACAATGTTTCTGCGTTCCAAGTATGTATAGACTATTATAATATACACACAAAAAATAAAAATCTGTAAAGAATTTTTAATTCTTATATTTTCTCCAAAACGTTGTATTTCCATGACAACTTACATTTCTTTCGATTTCAGGCCATGTAAATAACTGCGGTGTAAGTAAAATTTAGTTTATACTCTTAGCTAGTACAGCATGTCAGTTCTCCTTTTCCGTGTGAAAGCACTGTTTGAAACGAATAAAAGAACAATCTGAGAATTTGTTGTTGCTATCAAAATTAGTGTGAATAGTTCTCATGAATCAAATGATAGATTCTAGGAAGTAATTTCATACTGTCGAAAATATTCTCGTGTTGAAAAAAATTGAAAGTAAGACAATATCCCTAGTGTTCCATTTTAAAAAGTTAATCATTATACCACTTGATAGATACCCCTATATTCTAACACGTACTGTCTTTCATAATATGTTTATGTTCTGACACGCCTTACTATGGTGGCATACTTCTGCCTCCTAAATGTGAGATATTTTCTATAGATTATGTCTTCATGCGACTTATTTATGTCAACATGCAAGATAAATATGTTGATATGCAAGATAAATATGTTGACATGCAAGATAAAATGTTCACATGCAAGATGACTATGTTGACATGCAAGATAACTATGTCGCATGTTGACAAAATAAGTTGCATGTTGACATAAATAGGTTGCATGTTGACATAAATAAGTTGCATGTAGACATCAATAAGTTGCATGTTGACATAAATAAGTAGCATGTAGACATAAATAAGTAGCATGTTAACATAAGTAAGTCGCATGTCGACATATTCTAAAGAAAAATATCTCGCATGTAGGAGGCAGAAATATGCCACCATACCTTACATTACAATTCTCGGGGAATTGACCCTTCCGAACGCGGGAAAAATTTGCATTTTTTTCCCGCAATCGGAAGGGTCAATTGTCATTGGAAAAAACATCTGAAGATTGATCTTGACATCACTGTGTAAACGACGACGTCAGTGTCAATTTTGTGATGAAAAGTTTTTCTCTTTCATACGTCAAGACTCAGGATATAAAATTACACAAATATCGTTTCAAAAAATTATAGTCTGAAATAAAAACATAATTTGATATCCTCTATGAAGCTTTATTGTCTCTAATAATCTTAATCGTATGTCTGTGGAGAATGCACCAGCCCTCATGGTTCCTATAGAGGTTCATACCATGAACACATCAGTGGACCAATGAGAGAAAATGTCCGTGTGCTGATTTCTTTTAAAACGAAGGAAGGAATAAAACAAACTTATTGGTCCACATCCATGTCTTAAACTATCGGTAACTATCGTCTTTGGATAGATTATCTTTTAAACAAAATCATGGCAACAACAATGATCAATAATGAAATAATACTACCCAGACAGTCAAATGGTTTTTTTTAATAAGATCGATGTAGTCAGTTGTACAGACAGTTTTGTTCAATTGTGAAGATAACAACATTTGGAACACTTCAGTATTCTTTGTATCAAAAACGCAAAATAATTCAAAACAGTTTTCAGTTTTTAACGACTACTCACATTATCGTCTTTTGGAATTCGGTCGCTTGTGTGTCACTTATTGGGCTTGTCAACTTTGTGTACTTTAGTATTTTGCTGTGGGTGTTGCGGCTAGATCCTGTTGGAGACCAACCCCTTTAATTTGAACTACCCGATCGTGTAAGCCTGTTAGATAATAACTTTATTTTCTCCAAACTTCTGGTAAGCAATACATCGGTAATTTCCACAAATTATGTATCAGAAAAGCATATCCAAATACAATAAAAGAGAAAAACGCAAACATACTTACATAGTGATTGAGAGTGACGATAGGTGTCCGGGAAAAGTAAGCCTTCCTTGTCAGCATGTCATATTGTAGACCACAACTCTACAGAAAAAAAAAATCAAATCAAGTTCTTTCGCATTCTCAATCAAACATCATAGAAGTTCTATTTTATCTATCGTTACTCTGAGATTTTGAATCATATACGTATATGTTTTATTTTTCATCTTTAGTATTGTCCATGGCCTAAAAGATGTGTCTTCGGCGTATGCAAATGGAGAAATATGTACTAGGTAAAGTAAAGCATTCTCATGTAAGGCAAAACTCTTGGTAAAATCATCGAAAAAATCCTTCATAAAGTTAATGTACAGTTCATCTATTTTCTCGTGGTGAAATTGGGAAAAGAATATCGTTAGATCACTGACGAGGGTAATACCCGAAACGTGCATGTCTGGTCCATGCTCCAAATTTATCTGTTCTTAAGTGATGCTATTGAATTTGAAGACGAGTGCACTTCCACGTTATAAATACACGATCAAGTAGCTCGCAAACTACATGACAACACATGTATGAAAAGACATGCTATGCATAATGAAATGCAATCAATAACATCATACAAAACGAAGATAGGGATGTAAATTCTTAATAATGCATAGTAAATTGTTGTGATTCGGACTCGACGCTACACCGTGTAATTTGTAAGAAATGGAAATGCTTTCTTTCATGTTTCCGATACTGAACATGTGCGAAGTCAAAGTTAGTCTCTTTTAAAAGTATATGTTCGATATCCTTCGCATTTATCTTACTTTTGTTTATTTTCATTAACCAAATTTTTATTCTATTTTGCAGATTTCCCTACCAATACTTCAAGTACAATTACAGATATGGAAGACATAATGTACAATAAAGCACATATAGAATTTTTTGGGGCAAGTTTCACTCACTGATAAAAGCTGCATATTTAGCTACAAAATAACATTTATCTACTTGTATAGCACGTATTATCCCTTACTAACGAACATTGAAAATCTTCATTATCACAAAAATAGAAACATACATGTTCGGTGCACTGTTTTTGTCCAGATGACCGTTCTATAACATTAGAGTTGGGACATTTCATCTTTGTTTTATGTTCCTAGAAAGCATTGGAATGATACTTCGGTGTTGGTTCGTCAAAGTGTCACTCATACAAATTGTGCAGGTTTTTTTCCACTGAAATATAATATTTCATTCTTTTTGGATGTTTGACACTTGCTGTGTGGTGATAGATTTTAAGCATATCCCTTCCTTGTTATCTTTTCATTTGCTGGAGAATGGGATGACTAATACTCGTATCATTCTTTTCGACAAAATATCTGAAATGACAAATATGGATAATGACCATATCCCTATATACAGCACAAAATCGATAATTCAGAAAATCATAAGCCAAAGGCACACAAAATCAGGATAAAACAGGAACCAAAGCAAACAAACAAAAACCTCCACGACATGAAAGTGAGAGTGAGACCAGGTGCCCAGGAAGAGTCAGCATCTCCTGCTTGCATGCAACACCCGTCGCTTCAATTCGGTAGAATCGTCCCATTCGGTTACTTCCATTTTGGAAGATATAAAGTATAATCTTTAGTTGGATGGTACAAATGGTCTATGACAGAATATCATCAACCATTCTGGAGAGTGGGACATCATAGTATATGACGAGTTCCCCATATCGACCATAAAGTTGAATCATTGGATGAAAGACCAACACAAAACCTAAAATCTGAATCCTGAAATCACTATCAATCAGCATACAAATTCTTTTAAAAAAAAGGGGGGACGCACTCTTAGGAGCAGGGTGAAAACGGACAAACAAACAGACGGAGACCATGAAACCACAAGAGAGAACCACAAAGGACAACCACAGAGTCAGGAATAACAACGAAACTTATCATTGGTGGCGCCACTCAAATCAATGCGAGCCGTATTTATTTTTATCAACGTAGTTCATTAAATTGAATTCAAATGAAAAGATAAAAGGTGGTTGTACTATTGTCGTGGGATCGGAAATATAATGAAGAAAACTGGTAGGATATATTCCATTGAATCTTTGTGTGATAAAAAATGATGTATTGTACATGTTTTAAATCAAATTGCAGAATCACATTATCGAAAAACAACATGATCAAAATCCTGTATACGTTTTTCCATACTGTAATTAAGTGTAGTTTGATATAAAACATGTATACATAATGTATCTTCGTATATCTGATGACTCTGGATCCGGATAGAACCTTTTGATAGTCACACTATACCATTATGAACAAGTAATTTTAATTAATGAACAAGTTTTTCGATTGTCTGATTATGTAGTGTAGATATTTAATAGCAATTCTCTGTAAGGACCAAAATCGATCGGCACGGCATGTCATGGATTTTGATGATTTTCGATATAATGGGTATATATTAAGTACTGACCATGAAAATGACACTTTTTGGCCAATGTGAACTCTGGTTGCCATGGTAACGAGGTCATTCTATTTATAGCACTGTTGGGACCATGAAATAAGCCATCTCCAGACTTCGTTGCCATGGATACCACTGTAACAGCTTGTTCATCTTTATATAATCTATTCTTCCTTGCTTCCATTCTTACTTAGTACACTTAGTTATGTGATATTTATTACAGGAAGCTTATTTTATTAAGTCAAAATAAATCAAAATGAAGCGAAAAATAGATGTGAAAATAAGGGCCAATTTAGTGTGTTTTTGACCATTTTCAATCTTAATTATCACAAAAGGCACCAATAGGAGACCAATGATTTTCATCAAAGGAAATATATGATTACTGACAAATAAAATGAACGAAAAATTGGAGTGGGTATTTTAAGAGTTTTACCTAAATTCTGTCGCCAAAGACCGTTGCCATGGCAATATAAGACCTTTTTGCTTGTTTCATATTATCTTTGATATTGATTTTATTTAAGAAATGAATGTTATTCTGATGGTTGTTATGGGGAATTTAAATTACCATCTGGATTTTGATAAATTTATCATGACGCCCTACCGGGCGTCATTCAATTGATCAAAATCCAGATATTTACATTCCTCATTTATCGTTTTTATCAGTAAAAATATGCCTTTCAAGTTTGAATTTCCCGCTGTCTATGAGAGCGTTACTAGGAAGGCGTAACTAAGGAAGCGGCTTACTGTGTCAAGAAGTAGTGCCATTATGCGAGACGTAATTTCACTTATGAGTTTTCAGAAAATTCGCATTTATATTTTCGAGAAAATGTTTTCTTAATAAACGTATTTAACGATATAAACTATTTCCTATTTCGTCTCCAATCGTCAATTTCTACGTGTGCATGCATATCGAAGGTGTTATGTGATTCGGTTTCAAAAATGGTTCGCCAGGTGATCGTAGTTTACAGGCGCAAGTCTCTCAAAACTTAAACCTACAACAAGGTCAGTGATTGAATTCCATGATGACAAAATCTTGACATTGAGTTAAAAGTGCATTCAAATGATATCCCGATTCTCATCGATGGGTTCTAAGGAAGATACCAGGAGACGAGAGACGTAAACATCGACAGTTTCACTTTGTCCCAGATTACGCACATGCATTCGCGGCACTCCTGCACAGGAGCACAAAGAAATTTTGTTACAGCTTCTTACATAAGTTAAACGCAGGGTTAAATGTAACATCTTCGAGGACAAATGACATTGTTACAGGCGTTCACAGTAAGTACATACAAAAATCGTGTTTGTATCTGCACAGCATTGAATCAAACGTGGTTGTTTTGAAATTGAGATTTGTAATGATCCGTTTGATTTGATGTTTAAAGGACTGTTTTGACCTGGCCTGTGCAGTTAGAATATTCAGCGTCTTACTCTAGCTTAGAATAAAACTTCTCTACAGGGCTCATGCATAGCTAAAAAGAAGTTCGCCGTTCAATTTTTTCACGCAAAGAAAAAGTAGTTTCGATTTACGACATTATGTTGTACATGTATTTTGATTTAGGAACAAGACACCAAAATGAATACTGGACTGCAGCTTTTGACTACTATTTGGTATTTCTTTGAAAAATTCTTTGTATAACACTTTATTTTATCAATCATCAATGATCAGTTTAAAATTTTGATGCCTTAGCAACCGACATGGGGGCTGCCATTTTGTTTATAAATACGATTTTTTTTGTATTACGACGCAAGCCATTTGATTGGCCCAGCAGATGGTAATATAATTTTGCAGATGGTAATTTATGGGCAAATATCAACCATCTGCTTAACATTGCAGCCTATAGGGAGTAAAATTCAGAATGTAAATATTCCTCTTTAGAGTTACATAAGATTGTCAAAATGTATGCATGTATAGATATGACTTAAATCTTTTACATAAGAACAATTAAAATGTTCAAGGTCATAGGCTTGATATTCAATGTCATTAATACTTTGAGACTCAAATTTTGCATAAAATATTGATTTTTAAAATTTTTTGTTACCGATTTTAATTATTTTTTTATTCGAATATTTTCATAGGTCATATTTTTTATGAAAGCAAATGAATATAAGACAGAAAAATCTTAGAATTTATTGAACTGGAGAAATTTAATGGGGAAATATTTTTTCGTCAAAAAACAAGAAAATACAGATTTCGTCCCTTTTTTATCAAAATACTCACCAAGAATTTAGATATTCGAAGATGTGAAGAAACGTTATCAATAGTTCTATGAAATTAGTGATACGTTTATCATTTTATTGCAAATAACTATTAAGTTCAATATTTCAAGGTTTCTAAAATATTGGCACCTTCATTTTATGAAAAATCAGGATTTTTCGTCAAATCTGGTCACTTAAAGTTTAATGACCTTGGAAATTCAGTGGGTGACCTTGAAATAATTTCAAGGTCATTTTTATATTAAAACCCCTCTGATAGATGTATACATGAACTTCTGTTCCAATACCATGTGTAGAAAGTTTGATAGAGGTTGTGTTTAAATCTATCTTATGGAAACCTTTCAGCCGATTGTTGCCATAGCAACTAAATTTGATGCTACTTTGCATATAAAAGGACAAATTAGCCCAATTAATTTTTCATATTAATGTATAGTTCAAAGATGATACTAATTTGATAATTAGAATTTGGACTTCAAAAATTGGTGCTTTTATGAAATTTTCAACCTTGTAAAACAGTAAAAACATGCAAAAAAGGGTCTTTAATTGTAAACGGAAAGATTCGTACAAGTGTATATGACAAAAGGGATGATTTTGGATTCAACATAGTAAATTTCCCTTGGCTTGACGGTGATGTTCCAAGATTACCGTCATACGGGATTTACATATCACAGCTCATCCGGTACGCTGGAGCATGTACTGATATTTTGGATTTTCACAGTAGAAATTTACAAATTACCAAAAAACTTTTAGGTCAGGGTTTCCGCTTTCATAAACTAGTTAAGACTTTCTGGAAATTTTACAAAAATTACAGTCAACTTCTTTTAAAATTCGGATCTATACATGCAACAGAGTACATTACTATGGGTATTACACAACCTGTCTTTTATGGTGATATGATAAACAAAATAAAAAGGATCAAAGGTAGGCAGCATAACCATCGAAAATGCGTCAGAATCATCAAACGCCTTTTATACCGTGGGTATGATCCTAATGTCACCAGACGGACACTAGGCTTGGTACTCGACCAATCTACAGTCTTGTACAAGCGCATCCTTGAGACTTGCAAGGACTCCTCGGGTGATTACATACATGAGCTCGCTACAGCCGGCAGAGCACGGACTATATTACGCATGCCCTCTTTTTATATCCATTTACATATTCATCTGTATCTCTGGGGCCTCTACGTTTCGCGGTCTTGTTTGTGTGATGTCATCTTACAGTGAGGAGGTTGTTTTACACCAGAATTGTACGTTCTTCGAGACCTCTGGGTAATTGGAGAAGTGAGAGGGTTGTGCGCACGTAATCCAGGATAACCACACCATTTGCTACTTGCGTGACAGATGGCCGTCCAAAGTCGGCACCGGTTGCCCATTGGTCTCGTCGGTTTATGTGTAGTCTTTTGTGTTTGATGTTTACATGTCGTATGTCTCTTTTTCGTCTCATGCTGCACTCGTCTTTTGTGTTTTTGCATCAGGTGTTTTGGTGTTTTACTGTTGATGCTGCAAAGGGGTCTTGTTGGAGATCTCCTCCCTTCTTTTTGCACTCTGACTGACTGTGACGACGGGACTCCATTACGGGCCTGTCCAAACCTCTTTAGAGAAGACAGGGCCCCGACCACCTGTCCTCTCTGAATGTCAGTCGGACTCCTCGGGTGATTACATACATGAGCTCGCTACAGCCGGCAGAGCACGGACTGTATTACGCATGCCCTCTTTTTATATCCATTTACATATTCATCTGTGTCTATGGGGCCTCTGCGTTTCGCGGTCTTGTTTGTGTAATGTCATCTTACAGTGAGGAGGTTGTTTACACCACAATTGTACGTTCTTCGAGACCTCTGGGTAATTGGAGAAGTGAGAGGGTTGTGCGCACATAATCCAGGATAACCATACCATATGCTACTTGCGTGACAGATGGCCGTCCAAAGTCGGCACCGGTTACCCATTGGTCTCGTCGGTTTATGTGTAGTCTTTTGTGTTTGATGTTTACATGTCGTGTGTCTCTTTGCCGTCTCGTGCTGTACTCGTCTTTTGTGTTTTTGCATCGGGTGTTTTGGTGTTTTACTGTTGATGCTGCAACGGGGTCTTGTTTGAGATCTCCTCCCTTCTTTTTAAGTGCCCAAAACAGAGCCTTTTGATACCCTATTATACCAATACTTCAAGTACAATTACAGATATGGAAGACATAATGTACAATAAAGCACATATAGAATTTTTGGGGGCAAGTTTCACTCACTGATAAAAGCTGCATATTTAGCTACAAAATAACATTTATCTACTTGTATAGCACGTATTATCCCTTACTAACGAACATTGAAAATCTTCATTATCACAAAAATAGAAACATACATGTTCGGTGCACTGTTTTTGTCCAGATGACCGTTCTATAACATTAGAGTTGGGACATTTCATCTTTGTTTTATGTTCCTAGAAAGCATTGGAATGATACTTCGGTGTTGGTTCGTCAAAGTGTCACTCATACAAATTGTGCAGGTTTTTTTCCACTGAAATATAATATTTCATTCTTTTTGGATGTTTGACACTTGCTGTGTGGTGATAGATTTTAAGCATATCCCTTCCTTGTTATCTTTTCATTTGCTGGAGAATGGGATGACTAATACTCGTATCATTCTTTTCGACAAAATATCTGAAATGACAAATATGGATAATGACCATATCCCTATATACAGCACAAAATCGATAATTCAGAAAATCATAAGCCAAAGGCACACAAAATCAGGATAAAACAGGAACCAAAGCAAACAAACAAAAACCTCCACGACATGAAAGTGAGAGTGAGACCAGGTGCCCAGGAAGAGTCAGCATCTCCTGCTTGCATGCAACACCCGTCGCTTCAATTCGGTAGAATCGTCCCATTCGGTTACTTCCATTTTGGAAGATATAAAGTATAATCTTTAGTTGGATGGTACAAATGGTCTATGACAGAATATCATCAACCATTCTGGAGAGTGGGACATCATAGTATATGACGAGTTCCCCATATCGACCATAAAGTTGAATCATTGGATGAAAGACCAACACAAAACCTAAAATCTGAATCCTGAAATCACTATCAATCAGCATACAAATTCTTTTAAAAAAAAGGGGGGACGCACTCTTAGGAGCAGGGTGAAAACGGACAAACAAACAGACGGAGACCATGAAACCACAAGAGAGAACCACAAAGGACAACCACAGAGTCAGGAATAACAACGAAACTTATCATTGGTGGCGCCACTCAAATCAATGCGAGCCGTATTTATTTTTATCAACGTAGTTCATTAAATTGAATTCAAATGAAAAGATAAAAGGTGGTTGTACTATTGTCGTGGGATCGGAAATATAATGAAGAAAACTGGTAGGATATATTCCATTGAATCTTTGTGTGATAAAAAATGATGTATTGTACATGTTTTAAATCAAATTGCAGAATCACATTATCGAAAAACAACATGATCAAAATCCTGTATACGTTTTTCCATACTGTAATTAAGTGTAGTTTGATATAAAACATGTATACATAATGTATCTTCGTATATCTGATGACTCTGGATCCGGATAGAACCTTTTGATAGTCACACTATACCATTATGAACAAGTAATTTTAATTAATGAACAAGTTTTTCGATTGTCTGATTATGTAGTGTAGATATTTAATAGCAATTCTCTGTAAGGACCAAAATCGATCGGCACGGCATGTCATGGATTTTGATGATTTTCGATATAATGGGTATATATTAAGTACTGACCATGAAAATGACACTTTTTGGCCAATGTGAACTCTGGTTGCCATGGTAACGAGGTCATTCTATTTATAGCACTGTTGGGACCATGAAATAAGCCATCTCCAGACTTCGTTGCCATGGATACCACTGTAACAGCTTGTTCATCTTTATATAATCTATTCTTCCTTGCTTCCATTCTTACTTAGTACACTTAGTTATGTGATATTTATTACAGGAAGCTTATTTTATTAAGTCAAAATAAATCAAAATGAAGCGAAAAATAGATGTGAAAATAAGGGCCAATTTAGTGTGTTTTTGACCATTTTCAATCTTAATTATCACAAAAGGCACCAATAGGAGACCAATGATTTTCATCAAAGGAAATATATGATTACTGACAAATAAAATGAACGAAAAATTGGAGTGGGTATTTTAAGAGTTTTACCTAAATTCTGTCGCCAAAGACCGTTGCCATGGCAATATAAGACCTTTTTGCTTGTTTCATATTATCTTTGATATTGATTTTATTTAAGAAATGAATGTTATTCTGATGGTTGTTATGGGGAATTTAAATTACCATCTGGATTTTGATAAATTTATCATGACGCCCTACCGGGCGTCATTCAATTGATCAAAATCCAGATATTTACATTCCTCATTTATCGTTTTTATCAGTAAAAATATGCCTTTCAAGTTTGAATTTCCCGCTGTCTATGAGAGCGTTACTAGGAAGGCGTAACTAAGGAAGCGGCTTACTGTGTCAAGAAGTAGTGCCATTATGCGAGACGTAATTTCACTTATGAGTTTTCAGAAAATTCGCATTTATATTTTCGAGAAAATGTTTTCTTAATAAACGTATTTAACGATATAAACTATTTCCTATTTCGTCTCCAATCGTCAATTTCTACGTGTGCATGCATATCGAAGGTGTTATGTGATTCGGTTTCAAAAATGGTTCGCCAGGTGATCGTAGTTTACAGGCGCAAGTCTCTCAAAACTTAAACCTACAACAAGGTCAGTGATTGAATTCCATGATGACAAAATCTTGACATTGAGTTAAAAGTGCATTCAAATGATATCCCGATTCTCATCGATGGGTTCTAAGGAAGATACCAGGAGACGAGAGACGTAAACATCGACAGTTTCACTTTGTCCCAGATTACGCACATGCATTCGCGGCACTCCTGCACAGGAGCACAAAGAAATTTTGTTACAGCTTCTTACATAAGTTAAACGCAGGGTTAAATGTAACATCTTCGAGGACAAATGACATTGTTACAGGCGTTCACAGTAAGTACATACAAAAATCGTGTTTGTATCTGCACAGCATTGAATCAAACGTGGTTGTTTTGAAATTGAGATTTGTAATGATCCGTTTGATTTGATGTTTAAAGGACTGTTTTGACCTGGCCTGTGCAGTTAGAATATTCAGCGTCTTACTCTAGCTTAGAATAAAACTTCTCTACAGGGCTCATGCATAGCTAAAAAGAAGTTCGCCGTTCAATTTTTTCACGCAAAGAAAAAGTAGTTTCGATTTACGACATTATGTTGTACATGTATTTTGATTTAGGAACAAGACACCAAAATGAATACTGGACTGCAGCTTTTGACTACTATTTGGTATTTCTTTGAAAAATTCTTTGTATAACACTTTATTTTATCAATCATCAATGATCAGTTTAAAATTTTGATGCCTTAGCAACCGACATGGGGGCTGCCATTTTGTTTATAAATACGATTTTTTTTGTATTACGACGCAAGCCATTTGATTGGCCCAGCAGATGGTAATATAATTTTGCAGATGGTAATTTATGGGCAAATATCAACCATCTGCTTAACATTGCAGCCTATAGGGAGTAAAATTCAGAATGTAAATATTCCTCTTTAGAGTTACATAAGATTGTCAAAATGTATGCATGTATAGATATGACTTAAATCTTTTACATAAGAACAATTAAAATGTTCAAGGTCATAGGCTTGATATTCAATGTCATTAATACTTTGAGACTCAAATTTTGCATAAAATATTGATTTTTAAAATTTTTTGTTACCGATTTTAATTATTTTTTTATTCGAATATTTTCATAGGTCATATTTTTTATGAAAGCAAATGAATATAAGACAGAAAAATCTTAGAATTTATTGAACTGGAGAAATTTAATGGGGAAATATTTTTTCGTCAAAAAACAAGAAAATACAGATTTCGTCCCTTTTTTATCAAAATACTCACCAAGAATTTAGATATTCGAAGATGTGAAGAAACGTTATCAATAGTTCTATGAAATTAGTGATACGTTTATCATTTTATTGCAAATAACTATTAAGTTCAATATTTCAAGGTTTCTAAAATATTGGCACCTTCATTTTATGAAAAATCAGGATTTTTCGTCAAATCTGGTCACTTAAAGTTTAATGACCTTGGAAATTCAGTGGGTGACCTTGAAATAATTTCAAGGTCATTTTTATATTAAAACCCCTCTGATAGATGTATACATGAACTTCTGTTCCAATACCATGTGTAGAAAGTTTGATAGAGGTTGTGTTTAAATCTATCTTATGGAAACCTTTCAGCCGATTGTTGCCATAGCAACTAAATTTGATGCTACTTTGCATATAAAAGGACAAATTAGCCCAATTAATTTTTCATATTAATGTATAGTTCAAAGATGATACTAATTTGATAATTAGAATTTGGACTTCAAAAATTGGTGCTTTTATGAAATTTTCAACCTTGTAAAACAGTAAAAACATGCAAAAAAGGGTCTTTAATTGTAAACGGAAAGATTCGTACAAGTGTATATGACAAAAGGGATGATTTTGGATTCAACATAGTAAATTTCCCTTGGCTTGACGGTGATGTTCCAAGATTACCGTCATACGGGATTTACATATCACAGCTCATCCGGTACGCTGGAGCATGTACTGATATTTTGGATTTTCACAGTAGAAATTTACAAATTACCAAAAAACTTTTAGGTCAGGGTTTCCGCTTTCATAAACTAGTTAAGACTTTCTGGAAATTTTACAAAAATTACAGTCAACTTCTTTTAAAATTCGGATCTATACATGCAACAGAGTACATTACTATGGGTATTACACAACCTGTCTTTTATGGTGATATGATAAACAAAATAAAAAGGATCAAAGGTAGGCAGCATAACCATCGAAAATGCGTCAGAATCATCAAACGCCTTTTATACCGTGGGTATGATCCTAATGTCACCAGACGGACACTAGGCTTGGTACTCGACCAATCTACAGTCTTGTACAAGCGCATCCTTGAGACTTGCAAGGACTCCTCGGGTGATTACATACATGAGCTCGCTACAGCCGGCAGAGCACGGACTATATTACGCATGCCCTCTTTTTATATCCATTTACATATTCATCTGTATCTCTGGGGCCTCTACGTTTCGCGGTCTTGTTTGTGTGATGTCATCTTACAGTGAGGAGGTTGTTTTACACCAGAATTGTACGTTCTTCGAGACCTCTGGGTAATTGGAGAAGTGAGAGGGTTGTGCGCACGTAATCCAGGATAACCACACCATTTGCTACTTGCGTGACAGATGGCCGTCCAAAGTCGGCACCGGTTGCCCATTGGTCTCGTCGGTTTATGTGTAGTCTTTTGTGTTTGATGTTTACATGTCGTATGTCTCTTTTTCGTCTCATGCTGCACTCGTCTTTTGTGTTTTTGCATCAGGTGTTTTGGTGTTTTACTGTTGATGCTGCAAAGGGGTCTTGTTGGAGATCTCCTCCCTTCTTTTTGCACTCTGACTGACTGTGACGACGGGACTCCATTACGGGCCTGTCCAAACCTCTTTAGAGAAGACAGGGCCCCGACCACCTGTCCTCTCTGAATGTCAGTCGGACTCCTCGGGTGATTACATACATGAGCTCGCTACAGCCGGCAGAGCACGGACTGTATTACGCATGCCCTCTTTTTATATCCATTTACATATTCATCTGTGTCTATGGGGCCTCTGCGTTTCGCGGTCTTGTTTGTGTAATGTCATCTTACAGTGAGGAGGTTGTTTACACCACAATTGTACGTTCTTCGAGACCTCTGGGTAATTGGAGAAGTGAGAGGGTTGTGCGCACATAATCCAGGATAACCATACCATATGCTACTTGCGTGACAGATGGCCGTCCAAAGTCGGCACCGGTTACCCATTGGTCTCGTCGGTTTATGTGTAGTCTTTTGTGTTTGATGTTTACATGTCGTGTGTCTCTTTGCCGTCTCGTGCTGTACTCGTCTTTTGTGTTTTTGCATCGGGTGTTTTGGTGTTTTACTGTTGATGCTGCAACGGGGTCTTGTTTGAGATCTCCTCCCTTCTTTTTAAGTGCCCAAAACAGAGCCTTTTGATACCCTATTTTGGCCCAATTTTTCATCTTGTATACAAAAGGCATCCTAGATGAAAGTAAAAAACTTTACACATATGCATAATAATAAGGATTGTAAGAAAATAATGCTTTGCTTATGGCGTGTTCATATCTCAGTTGATACGCTATGCCAGAGCAAGTACGAAATATACGGATTTTGTTCTGAGAGCTAGGCGTCTTTCAGATAAGCTTCTCAGTCAGGGATATGTTTGTGACCGACTAACATCGTCACTGAGGAAGTTCTACGGTCGATACGGGGAACTCGTCATACACTATGATGTCCCACTCTCCAGAATGGTGGGTGATATTCTGTCATAGACCATTTGAACCATCCAACCAAAGATTGTACTCTATGTCTTCCGAAATGGAAGTTACCGGATGTGACAGTTCTACCGAATTGAAGCGGCGGATGTTGCATGCAAGCAGGAGATGCTTACTCTTCCTAGGCATCTGGACTCACTCCCATATCGGGAGTTCGCTTCTTTTCATGTGGTGGAGGTTTTTGTTTGTTTGCTTTTGTTCCTGTTTTGTCCTGATTTTGTATGCCTTCGGTTTCTGATTTTCTGAATTATCGATTTTGTGCTGTATACAGGGATATGGTCATTATCCATATTTGTCATCAAAGCAATTTCAGATTAAAAAAGTACCTGTTTCCATGGTGACGAAGCCTACAAATATGCCTCGTCCTATAGATTTTCCCTATTTTTGAAACTTCAGACACGGTTACCATGGCAACGGCAACCTTTTTGAAAAAAAAAAAAACTGGGGTTGATTTACACACTAGTGCTTCATATTGAACTTCCATACCAAAAATCTCAAAAATCCCTGACATGCCGTGCCAACATGTCTTGAAATTCTTTGGTTCTTACAGAGAATTGCTGTTAAAAATTTCTGATATAGTGTTTCAGTTACTTGGAAGATAATTGAATCAGCCGTATAGAACACTTTTTTATCGAATCATCAATGCAGACATATATGTTTTATTATAGAATTTGAGTGCACCATATGCGCATTTGAACAAATTATGTCTCATCAGCTGGAGGACGAAAAGAGGAAATCCAACGATGTGAAATAATGAAGAGCAAAAGCCTAAGCTTGACCTAAAGTTTCTGCACAATTACCAGCAAAGGACAGAGCTATATGTCATTCGGCAGATACCCTTTAGTTTGAGAAAAATTTCGATGACGGAGAATTTACGAAAATATTTCAAGTCTAGTGCCGAAACACCGTGAAACAAGGAAGGCGGTTTCCTCTGTTACTATCAATCCACCAGCAGAGATACTAACCTAATGGTTGAAATTGTCATTAATGAAATTGTTTTTAATCTATCAATCTTTCAAGCATGATAAAAAATTCAACATGATTTAGTTGCACCGACACTATAGATACACATACTCAATATGTTTCAATATACAAGACAGCCTAGCTAAACAAACCTACAGAGAGAATGACAAAGGAAAACATTAACATCATATTGATCAACATACAAGCAGAGGAAACAAACTCATAAATGAAATAATTATGTAATACATAGAGAAGACATTTTTGCACCTCGAGCTATCTGCTTTGAGATACAGTAATAAGATTCATGGGCCCTAGACGACAAAACTTAATTTTTAAATCGATATCAAAGAATCAGGCATACGAAAAGCTCCTGTGCTGAGCTTACGTTCAACCATCAAACTTTTAGATTGAACTTTCAAACGGTTTTAAATATAAAATCTAAAACTGCTTCGTGTTTATTACAATGGCGAATCATCAAGAGAACAAAACACTTGCATACACAAGCGTTACGAATGGGCAACATGTGCAAACTGAACTACTTGTCCGGTGTTGTATATAATAGGTGTTTCACTGTACGATAATGACGAAATCAAGATAACAACACGCAGGGGTCGAAGTACCACTACCATTTCTTAACATAGTAAACACACGATATAATTCAGTGTATGTAAGTTAACAAAAGCCGAAACCAGATTTCTAAAAACCACAATAGAGAGGCTGACGGATTTTGATAAAAAAGAAACAAAACAGAACTTCTCATGCAAAAAGAAACTTGGACAAATAGACGGAGACAATGACACAGCTCCATGGAAACACGAAGGACAAATTATCCAGTGTAAGTGCGGGAGACATTGTAGAATGCATTGTACATGGTGCTATCAAAACTCATTATTTTCATATATCGCATGAAACATGTTACATATGTACATATGTAATGCAAGTATAATAGGCACAATGTAGGAACAAAAAGGACCAAAGCTCATACCGATTTCTGTCTAAGTGTCATCGCTCATTTCCACGGAATAAACAAATTGTTAAAATATGTAATCTATAGTACCAATTTTATCGTACTAGACAGGTGTTTCGGATATTGATACCTAGTCAGTAGTACTCGATGCCAATTAGTTAAAATAAAGCCAAAGTGAATTTTCCTGGTGCCATCTACAATACAGACTTTTAATTTCCCCTTGCCAAAATGAGCGGCTCCAAATTTTGTGTAGGGTTTATTCAGAAGCGTATTCAAGTGAAAAATATGGCCCAAATTCGTTCTAGGGTAGGCGCAAGGAGCTTTATTCTAAACATGACCAACAATTTGTAAGTAGTGCCACCCTGAATTAATTCGAAAATAAAATAGTTGTAAACTGCTATTGATAAATGCAATTCGATTGATTCCAAAGCCTAAAAAACATACTTAAAAATCATATAGGCGCAAGGAAAATAGTTAAGTGATCTGCTGGATCGAACTAATACATGTAATTACCGAAGAGTCCAACCAACTTTTAATTTTCGTAAATTTTCTGTAATTCCTAAACTAGTTTATGAACGCGGAAACCTTGATTATGTTTTAAGTAATATGTATATTTTCACTGAAAGCATACACGAGAACATGTTCTAGCGTATCGGATGAGTTGAGATATGTAAATACTGTATAATGGTAGTCTAAGAACATCGCCGTCAAGCCAGGGAAATTTAACAAGTATGTTGAAATCAAAATAACATCTTTTGTCACTTACTGGTATGAATTTCTACGTTTACATGTACAACTTTGACAAACAGTAAAGAATTGCACTCTGACTGACTGTGACAACTGGATTTCATGATTGATCCTGTTCAAATCTCTTTAGAGAAGACAGAGCCTCGACCACCTGTCCTCTCTGAATGTCAGTCGGTCTGCTCGGGTAATCACATACATGAGCTCGCTACAGTCGGCAGAGCACGGACTGTATTTCGTATGTCACCTGTTTTTATATCCATTTACATATCCATCTGTGTGTTTCTTGGGCCCCTACGTCATGCTGTCTGTTTGTATGTTCATCTTACAGTGAGGAGGTTATTTTACACCACAATTGTGCGTTCTACGAGACATCTGTGTAATCTAAAAAGTGGGAGGGTTGTGCGCCCGTAATCCAGATTACTTTACCGTCTGTTACCTGCGTGGCAGATGACCGTCCTTAGTCGGCATCGGCTGCCCATTGGTCTCGCTGGTTTATTTATGGTCTTTTGTTTTTTATGTTTCTATGGTGTGAGTTGGTGTTCATTATCCTTTTTCTGTCTCTTTCTGTGAGTGTCTGCTCTGTGTTTTTGCATTGAGTGTTTTAACCGAGTGTTGTTGGAGATCCCCTCCTTTCTAAAAACGGTGTTCTTAACGTCTACTTTGTTGGGATTAATATACATATAGTACACTGGAATTAGTTGATTTATCTTTGAGATTACAATTCGACAACAGAGTAGGAATACATTTTCTAATAAGCCAAAGCGATTCTTTCTTAATTTTATTAAATCAAATAATTAAAATGTGCAAAAATAGAGTTCATTACTATTTCAAACTTGCTTATGAGAATATGTCCAGGAAGAATGTTTGTCTTATATCCAATAAATGAAAATTAATTCAAAACAATATTCCGTGTTCGATAATCTGAAAGTTTTATGCTCTAATCTATTATAATCCCGCACCCATTTACCTGTAAAATATTTTCAAATAACTGAGATTCCTACTGAAAGCGTGTATGGTATATTCGTTCAGTTCTTAATTCTTAAAAGCTGTCATTGTTTAAAATCATTTTGTTATACTTGAAGGAGAAATGTACAATGTATGACAAGGGTGTTTACATACAACCTTGACAGATGCCGATAAAAATCAAAACGCATTTCTTTGTTTTGACAATGCAATTTATTCATAAAGATTTTTCATATAAAAACTTATGTTACAAATAAGACACAAGCGCGCTCAGCGACATTCAATTTTAAAACAGTCTCTAGATAAAATCAAATAATTCATCGATAGATATGATTTCGTTTGTGCTGTCACGGTTCAGCTTTTAGTCGGTTCGGTTAAGGAAAATGAACCGCGTTTCTCGGTTTTTTTTTCCGGCTCGGTTTGAGTTTGTGTTGTTTAATTCCATAAAAGAGTGAAATAATGGTAAGAATAACAAATCAACAAATAATTATTTTTCATTTTCTGCTTTGAAAGAATTTTCTCTAAGATTCTATCAATATTCAACAAAATAACCAAACTAGAAGACTTAGAAAACTTCTCAGACTCCACCTGTCAAACAATTAGGTGCACGTTTACAATCAAGAAGTGAAACAACCCATTTCAATGGATGAAATACGACAATGTTCCCAATCACAGTCTGTGTATCATACAAAATTGATAAACTACTGATTACCAGATATACCTCCCCCCTAAAAAAACAGAACCGAAATACGTAAAGTACGATCCGAATCGAACCGACCAAGTATGAACTGCTTTTAACCGAATTTTCGGTTAACCGTGACATCCCTAGATTTCGTTCACACATTTTGTTCATAGATTTTATTTAGCAATGCTACTGAATCAACCATGTAGGAAATTCTTTATACAGCATATGCCCATTATTAAAACAAAATCAAACTAAAGGGCGCTACTTAAATAAATTTGGATGTGTCCATGCTGCAAATTTATCTGGTCGTAAATGATGCTAACGAATTTAAGACGTTTAACATCTGAAAATCACCGGCTTGAATTACCACTGATGAGGATTAACAATTTGAAACACGTAACTGGTGCATAAAAACTAGTTTGAAATGTTGCAACACTTATGTTAAAAGAATGTTCTGTTGTTTCCCATGTAAAGAAAAATCGATCTTAAAATCTGGCAGATTTTTTAAGGATTCATGTCAAACACTATTCCACCAATCATTCTATCGACTTACAATGGAAATTATAAAACAGATTATTAAAAACTGAAATTAGGAGCACAATAAGGAAGTTTTGACTAAGATTTAGCAAATGAAAAAAAAAGTTTCATGAACCGTCACTAAATTTAAATCTTGATTAGTATTTATAGATTCAGATATTTTTGTCACCATATTGAAATTTCGTTTCCTTATTAAATGAAGTAAAAAACGAGATAGATATTATCTATTTTATTATCTTAATTTTGTTCCAGTATTAAATTCAAAATAAATGAGTCTGTAAAATACTTATCATCGTTGAATCTTAATTTCGTCGAAATTGTATTTTTATTTCTTCTTTTCAAAAGATCAATGAAAACCCCTTTCATGTGACGATCAAACTCATTCTCTATGGTGATCGTACTGACTGACCGTACCTTCTCCCCTCTCTTATCATCTCTATTGTCATTCATAACTTAATATCTCAAACTTCAGATTATACCCCGTATTATTACCTTCATATTCAATATTATCTGATTTATCCCGTGTATTGGATCCGTGTATTGAGTAGATAAAGACTTCGAAATCATACAAACGCAGGTGAAAATGTGGAATTAGGAAATGACATATGTGTTATTCATATATAAAAATTCATCACATAGTTCATTCTATTGATACATATATGTTTTCTTTTGCAGATATCTTGACATACAATTTTTTTCATCCATCTTGAGGTCTGATATTTTTTCCTCTTCTTACACACATACGTTATTGCTTTACTGACATATTTCATTTTGAATGAAATCTCTCAGAAGCTTTCAGGTTATTAACACACGCTGGGAGAATAAAATCTTTTTAAGATATGACAGGTTACTTTTGTTAAATCCAGTTGTGTAACAATATGAAATCCTTTAATCTCTATCTATCTCTGATCATTTTAACTGTCAAAATATTTGCTTGAGCTAAAAAGTAATAAATTACAGATGAAAAGAGATTGACAAAAGGCACTGAAAGAAGACACGAGAAGGTAGTTTCTGAATTTCGAACTTCTGATTCTCCTCATGTTTGCAGATGGAAATCTGAAAACTGAAAGGTCATATGTCCCCTTGGGTTATGTGTAAATTGTTTTGTTTCATTTTCTGGAATTTCATGTTTTTTAATATAAATTAATTAAAATTTCGATTTCCATCGTATTCTGTAGAGATCCTTGTTGTCCAAATGTATGTCGAGATAACGTTTCGTATTGGAAGTCATTCCGCCCATTTTGCACTCATTTTCATTATTTAATGGGTTTATGGTCACTTCGTACCATAACCAACTCGTACCTTGGTCACTTCGTACCCAAAATCTACCAACTCGTACCATAACCATTTCGTACCATGACCAACTCGTACCAAAATAAAAAGTCATTTCGTACCCATTGCGAATTCATGGGTACAACTCTTACCCAATTTTATTCCAACTCGTACCATAACATACTCGTACCACAACCAACTCGTACCACACAGAATCTCGTACCCACTGATATTAACTCGTACCATAACCAACTCGTACCCAATTTTATTTCAACTCGTACCATTAAATATATGTATTAGTACCATAACCAACTCGTACCACAAATAATCCCGAACCCATTGACATTAATATCATAACCAACTCAAATCACCTAGAATCTCGTACCTATTAACATTTACTCGAATCATAACCAACTTGTACCACACATAATCTCGTACCCATTGACATGAACTCTTATCATAACCAACTCGAATCATAGATCTAGAATCTCGTACCCATTAACATTTACTCGAATCATAGCCAACTCGAATTATCCATCGTATGTAGCGTATATATACAACATCTTTTGAATAAACTATGAATTATTAGTTGAACTCTTTACAATGTATGATAAGTTTCCACTAGTGCGGATTAGATATTCGAAACATACATGTCTTGTGACGCTTAATCAATAAAAATTAATGCAAAAATTTGTCAAGGTCCGAAAAAAAGTTATTTCAGGAACGAGTTTACAAAGTACAATTTACTGAGTACCATGGTACGAGTTGGTAGGGGTGGGAATTTATGCATGGTACGAGTTTATTGTATTGGTACCATGGTACGAGTTTATGGATGGCACGACTTTATGCTTGGTACGAGTTTATGGTACGATTATTCGTACCATGGTACGAGTTGGTAATGGTACGAGTTTATGTATGGTACGAGTTGGTAGAATTTATGGTACGAGTTGGTCATGGTACGAAATGGTTTTGGTACGAGTTGGTAGTAAGGTCTGGTACGAAGTGGCAGGTACGAGTTGGTTATGGTACGAATTGACCATACCCCATTTAATGCGCATACTTTTTTGAAAGCGTTGTTGCTATAAGACGACTAACTTCTCTCTTATCCCCCTCTTATTTAAGTGACAAGTATGCACCAAAAACAGCAGGCGTGTTGTTGATAATGACATATGTATATAAAATGTCAATAAAGGTCAAAAGTTGAATTATCAAACATGTCCGTCCCTTCATCACATGAAATGACACTCGTGACAATAAAATCAATGACAGTAGATCGTAACTGATTCCCTTTATTAGACGTCAATAAATGTAAGCTGTTTTTGTCAAAATGAAATAAGCAGATTGAAAATTAGTTATTCAAATGACGATTGAATTGTACGGAAATATGTTTAGAGAAAATCTGATATCGATGCACACTTCAAATCATATAAGGGAGCAACCATTTAAATTTTATTGGGGGAAGAAGACTGCAAGAAAAATTCCCGGCACAACCTTTTTAAAATAAAATGCCGCGGCCTAAAGGACCAGCTAATCGCTGTAGATATCCGGTAGTAGGACCGCAAACACATTTCCGGCCGAGAAAAATGCACCCCCCCCCCAAAAAAAAAATTCCCTGCTGGTAAAAGTCTTCCTGCGCCCCTCCCCCTTCATAAAAATAAAAGTTTACTTTAATATCAGGATTAATCCTATTATTTCATAATGACTTGATTTAATAGCCTCCAAAAAAAAAAAAAAAAAAAAAAAAAGGAATCGAAATTTTTGATAACGTCTACTTGCAGATTTTGGCTTTTTTTTTTTTGTAAAATATTAGCGCCCTCTTATGGCAATAAAGTAAAATATACACTTTCAGTTAAAGTTCAATGCTTCCCTAGTTATTTACTTGTTCAAACTTTCTGAATATTATTCATTCATTTGTAAATCAATTAATTTATTAATTAATCATGCTAGAATTTTATTTTTATGCCTAGGTTCGATCGATATCAAGTGATGAGAATAAACAGTTTTGCTATGTTTTATCTCTTCATCACCATTTCCGTCTATATATTGGATGTTTTCTTGCTTTCAGTCTGATCACAAGGTCTAAATATTGCGTTAAAATAAAATCTTATATGAAATATTCTTTTGTTAAATCGTTTGAATGCTATATATGACATATTTAAAGCTGAATTTGTACTTTCTATCTATCTCACATTTGTGACATATTTTCACCTCTCATCAGGTACTGGGATTTAAGATTTTATCCGGACACGCCACAAGACAATAATAGATATGAAGCCTAATTTATTTAACAGTTCCCCAGGATAGTTCTCTTGTATGTGAGAAAAGAAGAATTCAAAATATAGCAAATATGATTTGTCACTATACATTTATATTTTGAATTCTTTTCTTCTTTAAACATATGTGAATATTGTATGTCAGATTCAAAGACTGCAATAGAAATAAATGATGTAAATGTATTACGAAAACTTTGAAAAAGGTTTTAAGAAAATCACAAACAAATAAAATAGGATTGTGCAATTCCATTTTACAAATAAACAGGGGGAACTGAAGGACTTTTATACTTTCAATATATATCGCAACTTTTAATATTATATGCTTATCTGTACCATTTTTCATACATAAAGGAATTAAAGTGTCCCTTATCAGGTGTTAGCCTCTTTTTCAAATTTTATGAACTTCAATTTCAATAAAGAGTAACTTCTGTTCTGTCACATATTAGGGATTAATTTCTGATAAAATGTAGGGCCATGCATGTTTGTCTAATAATGGTGAATGTAACAATGAAAAAAATATGTATCTGAGCAGGGATAGTCGGAAGTTAAGGTGACATCAAAAGACGATGAGAAGACTTGACGTTTTTATAATTTTTTTTCTCTTTTGTTTTTTAATTGAATTTAAAATTACTCCTGCTGATTACCTGGGTGGATCCTTTAATTGGTATTGTGTAAGCTGTAGAAATGGTGCAAATTTGGTAAGTGCTAGTTGTTTACATGTTACTGTATATGATTTCATTGTCATAATCTTGAAAAGATTAAAGATAATAATTTCTTAATTTTCTCTTTTTTTTTTTTATTTTATAAAGCATGTTTACTTGAAAAATAAAGATACGAAGATGGGTATAGTGTGTCAGCAATTTTGAAAAAAAAAAATGATGTCATGTTTCTGTTGCGAAAACAAATGCTTCTTTAAGTAAGATCGGTCAATATAGAGGCTTGTAATCTTTTTACTTGCAAGAGTAAGAATTAATACAAGTATTAAATGAATATTGCCTTTTTATATTGATGAACTTTTCATATTTTATCTTTATTTGTTTTTTTTAAGACAACATCCTTGAACATATTCCTTAGAAAATCTTTCGGGGGGGGGGGTTGCCATGAAAATGACAAGATAATTAAAGTCAAAAAAGAACTTTTTAACTTATTCACGCAAAGATTCCATTTTAATAAAGCAAATCATCGAAACTACATGTACGTATCATTATTTTTTTTAAATCCAAACACACACACAAGAGTCTGGCCGTCCATAAATAAATTTCATCTTAACCTAAACTTTAAATCAAAATATAATGGAGCTTTTAAGAAAACAAAATTATTTTTGGTTCTAATCATATTTAAAAAAAAATCATAAAGTCATGTATTATTACAAAATCAAACCTTTACAAAAAATACCCTTCTCGCTTTTGTAGTTAGGGGAGGAATATCAAATAAATAAACAATAGGTAAAATAAAATAAATGTTTCAAGTATTTATATGTCTGTCCTGTGTAGCGATCTCCGTATTCTGTCAACACTGTGTATCAAAAATAAAGATTCACCGAAATATGAATTCCATACTTTTGTGTATTTTACACACAGATTCGCTTTACTTATCGAATGACCTGGGAGAAGGGCACCGGACCATGCGGCCCGAACTGCTCTCCACATGATGTGAACAAAACAGGTACCGTACCGGCTCCCTTACAATCCTTAACATGGAACTGCACATCAGGATGTGGCGCTTCTAAAAAAATATATGCTGATGTCAACTATATAGTTACATCGGTGAGCTATAACTCATCAGGCTGGGAACAAGGAGAATTCTTTTTCATAACCAGAGATCTCAAAGGAACAGGTCCATTTGAAGTGTCGTAAGTACCAGTACATGTTATTCCTTCTATAGATTCTTAATAACTTTCGGATTTATAAAAGGAAACGTTGTCTATCAAGCACATAGAAAGAAAGAAAGAAAGAAAGAAACGCAACATTTAATCTTCATTTTATATAAGATGTATGATTTCCCCCCCCCCTTTTTTTAGACATACGTGTATACCGTTCAAAAAAGTTAAGAATCAAACCACTTTTTCCCCTACGACGTCTAGCAAATTTGCATCCTTTTCTGTGCACTCTCACAATTATACGAATGTTTTACTCTAAATATTCTCATCTAACTGAATAGTTAAAGCTTTTCCATATGTAAGTCTGAATAATTTAAAAAAAAAATACCCCTCTGAAAACCACCAAAGATTTAAAATGCTATTTTTGAAAATTCCCCAATTTTGAATTTTATTATATTATTTTTAAAGGTGAGTGATGAAATTGTTTTTTAGAATAATAAGCGACTCTTGGTTTCTTATGTAACGTAGATACATGTCTGATAATTTTAGAAAATCGCTAAAATTACAAAATCTATCACATTTTTTTTTTTATTTACAAGCATTTTCCAGCAACGAATTTTTCAAATCAAATGGATCCTAGATTTGGCTTTATTCATGTTTTAACTATCCATTGTAAGAGTTTGGTCTTTCATACTTCACTTTTTCGCCATAACTTTTAAATCGAAACAGCATACCCCTTAAGCCCCCTTCACACTTTCACGGATCGAGCCACGACTCCGCTACGACTCCAAAAAAGGTCTATCCGTGGCAAGTCGGGACGCAAATTGTTCGATGAACCATGAATCTACGACTCCAGTACGGATTGCTACGGGTTGATACGAATCGAGTACGGATAGCTAAGGATTGCTACGGATATCGTCCCGACATTGCCACGGATTGCTACGACACGCGTACGGATAGATACGGATTGCTACGACACGAGTACGGATAGGTACGGATTGCTAAGAATTACCACGACTCGAGTACGGATAGCCACGATTCGCACAAGGATATAGCTACGACTTCAGTACGGATTGGTAGGACTAGCTTGAATTTCCTATGCATTTTTAATCTATAATTATTTACTAAAACACCGAATATTTTCAAATTGAGAAGGTCTCACTTGTTTTATAACAGTATTGAGGTTTGATACATGCCTTTATATCATGACCTGAAATTGAATAGTTGAAGTATTAACTCAAATATTGACCGAAAAACGCACAGAAACCTAATAAATTTGAAGTTTATATAAGACATAATCCTTGGCTATCCGTAGCAACCCGTAGAAGAGTCGTAGCAATCCGTATCAAAGTCGTAGCAATCCGTAGCAAAGTCGTAGCAATCCGTAGCAGAGTCTTAGCAATCCGTAGCAGAGTCCTATTGCTATCTTTATCACAAAGATGGTCTCGGATTGCTACGGATGCGTTAAGGGTTACTACAACTCCCCTACGGATAGCTACGACTCCACTAAGGGTTGCTAAGACTCCCCTACGACTCCTCTACGACAAATCTATCCGTAGCGGAGTCGTGGGAAATTTTGAACATGTTCAAAAATTTTCTGTCTCATCCCGGATAGCTACGGGTTGCTACGGATAGCTACGGATGTAAAATTTTTCTCGATCCCTAGCTATCCGTGGCCCGATCCGTGAAAGTGTGACGGGGGCTTTAGCTGCATGTATACGAGGAATATTTGTCTAATTCTATACTTTATTTGAGTAGTTACATACATGTATACCGATGCAGTACAAAAGTCACAATGCATTAAACTAAAAGTAAGTACATAACATGCACACATAGTTGCATGACGGTGACACATTATTATAGTTCACTGTACCTTACAAAAGCACATATCATACACACTTGTTGACAATACCACATATTATAGCTCAAACAAATTTATTATGCACTTTTCAAAAATTTTGAAAGCTACACTTAGTTGATGAAAATTTCGTCAGCGATTAGCTTTCAAACTTTTTGAAAGCTTTTTGTAAGCTATTTTGAGTCGAGAAAACCTAGGTGACCGAAATAGAAGCAATCATCGTCATAATTTGCTTCATTAATTATAGTATTAATGATGTTTATTCAGAATAAATTATGAAAAATATTTTTTATTTTTTTGGAGTTGATGAAATATTGTATTTTGTTGTATTAATTTCCTACTAAATATAGAAGTTTAAAGATTCCGTTTTTCCGAGATCTGACTAGATTTAGCAAATTACACAAGTCTTGATATACAGTGAAACCCTGGCTTCTCTGTGACTGTCGGAAGCTTTGAAAGATGTTTCACAATCGGTGAATTTTAAAGTCCCACGTTAATGATGAGAAGGCTTCTTTCATCCCCCAACTGTGCAGAGGAATTCGTCCAAGGCGTACCGCAGCCATTGAAAAAAAAAAAAACAAGATGGCGCTTTCAAAAGTTTCGTGAGCAATAACTTTCAAACTTCTCGTCAGCGATAGCTTTCAAAATTTTCGTCAGCGATAGCTTTCGAAATTTCGTCAGCGATTGCTTTTAAGTATTTTGAAATATTGAGATGACGAAAATATGAAAGCTATCGCTGACGAAAATTTAGTTAACAAAGAATAGCTAACGAAATTTTCGTCCTCTTCTTTTCGAAAGCTTTTTGGTAGCTTTCAAAATTCGCCATCTCAGTAGCTTTCGAAAAAAAAGCTGATGAATAGTTAACGAAACTTTCGCATTTAGCTTTTAAAATTTCGTCATCTCGGCGTTAAACTTTCGACTGGTCGGGGCTGTAGTATCCGACCTTTTTTCGTAAGCACATTTTTCAGAAATAGTACCAGGTCATCTTTTATGTACATTTTCTGTGGGTTTTTGACATTAGTTTTAAATATTTTGGTCTTTCATTTGATAATTTCAATGCGATGTTGAAGGTAAATCTGTAACATATGAATGTAATATGATGTAAATCTGCAACATATGAATAAGAATGGTTGAAGACAAAATTAGTGTTCTTTTGGGTTCAGAATCGCAAAATAATGATATCCTTTATTGTATAACATACATGTACCCCAAAATTAGGAAATTTCCACTAAGACATTAAATTTTCAGATTTATTCGAATATTTTGATTAGATTTGAATAGACTATAACTAGTATTCATCTATATTTTTACTGAAAGTGGTCAAACAACAAAATTTCGGAAGGAAACCAAATCTGCGGCCAGACAACAGGAGCTAGAAACAACACACTTAATTCAGCTTTATCATTGAGATATGTTACGAGAAAATGATCGAAATGTGTTTTATCCTCAGTGATTCGATACCTGGAGAAAAGGAATTTCAACCATAATCAAATGTCTAACTAAATATCTATGATAAATTGAAAATAATCACGACATAATATGATGTGCGTTTCTCTCTCTATATATATGTGTGTTCTGTTGTTCCATCAATGATGTTACGTTTTGTTTGATAACTGCTGTACTACTGCTTAAAAACTGTTGGTCCACGTCAAAGTTTCAATATTACAAATCTAGTCGGTAATTCGCTTTGATATATATGTACAATGCCTATCATTTTGTCTTTTTGTATGAAGCTCGTAGGTTGACATTTGCCCGTCTCTTTGGTAAAGCTTTGCAATATAGTCTTGTTGAGAAGATTTGATTATCCTTTTGAATATTGCTAATGGTAAAATTCGATATGAAATGAGATATGATTGGAAAATTATATCCCCCTTTTAACAGCTTTACTTAGATACGATATCAAGTATTTCTTATTGCTACAAAAAATCTTATCTACGAAAGGAAATCTGTTATGATAAAATGTCCATATTTTCTTTAGTATAGAAGGAATTAAATGGATGGTTTCACCAGATAAAGTAAATGGAGGAGGCAGAATGGTAACAACATTGGATCTTGGTGTACGAAACGATTCTAGAAATCCAAACGCTAGCCCTATAGCTGGTGTACAACCTTCGGTGGGGTATGCCTACTTCTTTTAGCTACACACACTGATATGTGTGACAATGTTTCTTATTTTTCATTTCACACATAAAGGTTATTTGACACAAGTCAAATTCTCAAACTAACATATCTAACCATGCATTGCGATATTTAGTTCATCTATTCTACTGAATTCTTGAATAAGAAAAATTATTGATTGATCTCTGATATTATGAGACAGAAGGATATTGAAATCTAGACTTCAGTTTATGGTACCAGGCTCAGCTGGTTTTAAGAAATGAATCTTATATTTCTTCTGTTGATGCAGGTATCACTAAAAAACTGCGTCGATGTGCGTACTGCGTTGATGCAAAAGTTTTCTGTCTAATTAATTTTTCGGGTGATACCTGCATCAACAGAAAAAAAGATTCATTTCTTTTCATTTTATTATCATCTACTTATGGAAAACAGACTATTTTCTTGGATATAAAAACAATAAATCACAGCACTATATTTTGTAAGTAATGTGACTAGCTTATTCAACAGACCACAAAGAAGACCTCGAAGTCATGGCATTCGTAAATATAATAGGCCTGAGATACATAGTTTCTCCTTCGATGACTTGGTTCCATTTTTGAATGAGCCTCTAGGCCTGCATTATATTCGTACCAAATTATATTCTGTTCCTTTACGGAAGTTACACGAAATCTACGAATATACGAAGGACCTCATATTTACCGATACACGTTCCCCAGAATACAGACTACAAGGAGTCATCTTGGACATTTCTACTTTCCGTTTATTTCAAGCGGTTAGATCAGATAAGTCAGCGGAGAAAACAAACCGTCCTTTCATCAAAGTAAGATTTGCAAACAAAGATATTGATAAATTGAATCTTGGTCAAATTTTAAATCACAAAACTGTCACAGAAAAAATCCCACCATTTTTTAAAAGAAAAGAAACTCCTTGTATTTCCTATAGCTACACACCAACAGATGCATCTAAGATTTACAATTACAAACGATTCTTGCAGTGTATTGATTTAAGTAATCCCTCACTACATCCACTTCCTTGCGAATGTTCTTCATCGGATTTCAGCTACTCTCCTTGTGGACACGTTATTACTGGTGACCTTAGTATAGTCAAGAACAACAAGTTGAGAGAATTGATAAAAAAGGGTCCTAAATACAGAGAGAGTATGTCCTTTACATGGAATCAAAATGTCAAAATCATCATGGACTCTTGTGAGGAATATGCAAGACGTTGGGCAATGAAAGCGGATGAACAGCTCGACACCCTTTCCGAATGGATAAAATCCATCAGAGGGTTACTTTTATCTAGAATTTACCGATTAAAATCAACTGTGAACACCAGATTCGAGTCTTTATTTAAAGACCCTGACGTTATCACAGAGCTTACCTACCTCCAAGAACATTATGTCATCACACCAGCGGACAAAGCCTCAAATAATTACACATTTACTTGCAAAAAGTACTATTTCGACAGTCTAGTTAAAGAGTTGGGTTTAAATTCGACACCTAGAAATCCCACTTACACCCCAACAAACCTTTCTGCCTCTGAAATAATAGATAACCACAAATCAGCTCTTGCTTCCTTTGGCTTTAACACTAACAAATTAGATTTAGATTTACCATACTTATACTGCATACCTAAAATGCATAAGAATCCGTACAAACAACGTTTCATCGCTGGTTCCTCAAAATGTTCTACCAATCTTTATCGATTTTACTCACTAAAGTTTTATCTGAAATCAAATCTGGGCTTCAAAAATATTATTCGATAGTATATTCTCGCAGTGGAATCAACCAGATGTGGATTTTAAAGAATTCAAAGGAACTTTTAGAACATCTGAAATCCACTGATTTTAGTAGAGTTCATTCGATCAAAGCCTTTGATTTTTCGACACTTTACACTACAATTCCAATTTCTAAATTGAAAGAAAGACTCGCAATAATTATAAGTAATGCGTTTACAAGTAAGAACGGTAATCACAAATACAAATTTATTGTTGTTAACTATGACAAAACCTACTTTGTAAAAGAAAAGTCCGAATCTGAAAATAATGAGTTAAAGAAGATCCTGACGATAATCTCAACAGCACTCACAATAGAGCACAAAATTAAACATCGACGGACCCCTAGCAAGCTAGAGGTGGGACCAGGTGCCCGGGAGGAGTAAGCATCCCTTGTTGGCTAGCCGCACCCGCCGTCGATGTTAATGAAGCATGGAAATGAAAATATATAAAATTCATGCACTGTCTGACGCTATGTCTATATAGAAAGTGCTATGGCGACAATGTCAGGGAAGTATATTCAAAACACTTACTGTCAAACCCCTCGCGGGGAACTTTTTTACGAGCTCCACACGGCAAAGGGCATAAGTGTGACACAAATGAGTTAAAGAAGATCCTGACGATAATCTCAACAGCACTCACAATAGAGCACAAAATTAAACATCGACGGACCCCTAGCAAGCTAGAGGTGGGACCAGGTGCCCGGGAGGAGTAAGCATCCCTTGTTGGCTAGCCGCACCCGCCGTCGATGTTAATGAAGCATGGAAATGAAAATATATAAAATTCATGCACTGTCTGACGCTATGTCTATATAGAAAGTGCTATGGCGACAATGTCAGGGAAGTATATTCAAAACACTTACTGAACAAGTACACTGAAACAGATATTATTCAGATGTTAAACTTTCTAATCGACAACAATTTTGTGGTGTTTGGAGGAAAGGTCCTCAAGCAAATTGCCGGAATTCCAATGGGGACCAATTGTGCCCCACTCCTTGCCAACATTTTCCTTTACTCGTACGAAGCTGAATTCATTCAATCTTTGGTCTCTGAAAGGAAAAGATACTTAGCTTCTGACTTCAACTTCACTAACAGATACATAGAGGATGTGTTGTCCATTAATAATCCAAAATTCGCGGATTACCTCAGCAGTATCTATCCTTCGTAGCTTGAAGTGAAAGAAACTACAGAGACAAATAATTCAGCATCCTATTTGGACATAATGTTGTCCTACGACACTGATGGTCACATGAACACCTCACTCTATGACAAACGTGACGACTTCAATTTAAGCATTACAAACTTTCCTTTTCTGAGTAGCAACATCCCTTCATCGCCTGCTTATGGCGTGTTCATATCTCAGTTTATACGCTATGCCAGAGCAAGTACCAAATATACGGATTCTGTTCTGAGAGCTAGGCGTCTTTCAGATAAGCTTCTCAGTCAGGGATATGTTTGTGACCGACTAACATCGTCACTGAGGAAGTTCTACGGTCGATATGGGGAACTCGTCATACACTATGATGTCCCACTCTCCAGAATGGTGGATGATATTCTGTCATAGACCATTTGAACCATCCAACCAGGGATTGTACTCTATGTCTTCCGAAATGGAAGTAACCGGATGTGACAGTTCTACCGAATTGAAGCGGCGGATGTATCATGCAAACAGGAGATGCTTACTCTTCCTGGGCACCTGGTCTCACTTCCATGTCGGGAGTTTGCTTCTTTTCATGTGGTGGAGGTTTTTGTTTGTTTGCTTTGGTTTCTGTTTTATCCCGATTCTGTATGCCTTCGGTCTCTGATTTTCTGAATCATCGATTTTGTGATGTATACAGGGATATGTTCATTATCTTTATTTGTCATTCGGAGGGTTTCGCAGTGATACTTCTGCCAAAACAAGTTATGGCAGCCGCCTTTAATTTTTTAAAACAGCGAACGATCGTCTCTCTGTATCTTTGGAATAAGGACCAGCTTGAGCAAATTCTACATGCACAGTTATTTTTTAGTAAGTAGAAAAGAAATGAAATGATAAATAAACATCAACATATTCTATTTTCAGCAACAAATTCATTCATGTTTGAGGGAACCCCCGTGAAAAATTGTGTTGATAGATGTAACAACAACATTTCTCAGCCAATCAGAATCTTCGTTTCTTGAAAATTACAATGGAAATTAAATGATATTATTCTTCGACGTACACTGAAAAAAGAAAATATAAATTCTACTTTTTTACCATGTCAGAATACAGTTCGGATGTACATCAGAAGTTCCTTTTGCAATAGTTGACCCAGATGCAGATACAATTCGCTGTCGTCTGGCAACTGATCAAGAGTGTGGTGATTCTTGTACAAACCTCCCAAATTTCCATCTTGATAAGGTAGAGTTCCAATACTACGTTTGGCCTCCTAATTTTATACCAACCAGTCTTACTACTCTTTTTTCCTTTCTAAATTCAACATTGAAAAAAATATAAATATTATAATATGAAAAGAAAAGCCATGCATCAAGAATTATGTACATGCAAAAAGCAAATAATAAATATAGAAACATTCATGTAAACTCTTTGAAATAGATGAATAAGTCACTGTTATAACACTCGAATCTTTAAAATACAGGAAAAATGTTCACTGACAATAACAGCTACAGCTTCTAATGGTTTCGTCCCAGAACATGACTACAGACTTACAGTAATGCTAGAGGATTACCCTGACTATACTATATCTATGGGGAAAGAGATCAGATCCATACGAAGACCCATGAGTAAAATTCCTTTACAGGTATTGTAATATTTAATCTATATAAAGGTGATATTTCTAGCATGCCAAGGCCAAATAACATCGGAATCCTAAATGGACTCCATTTTGATATCGTTTGTCCAGACAAATATACATTATAAAGTTGTAGATTTCATAATTGTGTTTGTAATGTTGCAAAGATATAGTAGATGATGAAGCTTCGAAAATGTAAAATAGGCTACAGATTATTCATTTCTCTCTTTTATTTCAGTTGACAATAAGGACTATTACAGATATGAAACCATGTAACTCTAAAAGAGGACATTTTGAAAATGTTTATCCCAACTTTAATGATTATCACCGTGTCCCTTACCCAGGACCATTCGTCGGAGTTTTCAAATCTAGAATATTTATGCAAGCTCAAGATATCAAGTATGTATTTATAAATCAATCACATAAAAATTTATACTATTATACAAATACATAAAAATTTATACTATACTAAAAGGGATATGGTTATTATCCATATTTGTCATTCATACATAAATTTGATCGTAGAATGGTATAACAAGGGGACCAAGGGGTCACATATCGCTCATGTGAGTTGTAGACAAAAGAATGGTAGTGGACAATTTGGTCACTTGAATACTTGCTTCCTGTAAGGTTTAAAAAATTATGTGTTATCGAGATGTCAAAAATACGTCCGCGTAACAGAGCCCTTGGCAGTCATATTTGTTGGCCAACCAGCATGAAAAACACAAACTTGGTAGAGGACCTTGAAAACGTCCTGTAGGGTTAAGTGA
The DNA here is from genome assembly GCA_033119305.1 of Pinctada imbricata. Lineage (NCBI taxonomy): Eukaryota > Metazoa > Mollusca > Bivalvia > Pterioida > Pteriidae > Pinctada > Pinctada imbricata. Next base: position 55,519,973 of record VSWD01000006.1, on the reverse strand, counting down.
AATTCTGTGCAGCGGTTGCAGGCGAGATGTCGAAAATGCTTCATCCAAATAGACCTCGGCGGCTATATTTGTTGTCCGATCGGCACGAAAAACACTTGTCCGAACAAACTTGGTAAAAGACCTTGAGTACTTGTTTCCTGTATGGTTTTGTGAAATGTTGTGCATCGGTTGCAGAGAAGTCGAAAGTGAGGCAGCCAATCAGAGCCCTCGGCGGCCATATTTGTTGACCGATCGGCACGAAAAACACAAACTTGATAGGGAATCCTGAGTACTTGTTTCCTGTAATGTAACGTGAAATTCAGTGCAGCGGTTGCAGAGGAGAAGTCGAAAATGAGTCGGCATATCAGAGCCTTTCAGAGCAAGTACCAAATATACAGATTTTATTCTGGGAAATAGGTCTCTTCCAGATAAACTTTTCAGGGATACGTTTGTGATCAACAAACATCGTCACTGAGGACGTTCTACGGTCGATATGGGGGACTCTAACTCGTCATACACTATGATGTCCCACTATCCAGAATGGTTGATGATATTCTGTCATAGACTATTTGTACCGTCCAACCAAAGATTATATTTGATATCTTCTAAAATGGAAGTAACCGGATGTGACAGTTTTACCGAATTGTAGCGACGGGTGTTGCATGCAAGCAGGAGATGCTGATTCTTCCTGGGCACCGGGTCTCACTCCCGTATCGGGAGTTCGCTTCATTTCATGTGGTGGAGGTTTTTGTTTGTTTGCTTTTGTTCCTGTTTTATCCTGGTTTTCTATGCCTTCGGTTTATGATTTTCTGAATTATCGATTTTGTGCTGTGTATAGGGATATGGTCATTATCCATATTTGTCAATGTTATCGTTAGCGGGATATATGGATTATTTATGTTTTTAATGTCCAACAAAAGTCTGCTGAGACTTGCATCTTGGCCTCACTCATTGTATGCTTTATCTTTCATAATTTTTTGATTTTTTTCTACATGGTTCTCTTATTGTGAGTGATCTAGTTTTTCGTAATATCTCCAGATGAATTTATTTTGGTAGTTGAATGAGTATCTGTTGAATTTCACACTCTTGTGCAAGTGAGTTAAGATCGTTTAACTGTAACGTTGTTTTTTGCAGATGTTTCTTCTTATTCATCATTTTAAGACAATATTTTGATGTGTATTTGTAATTATCTATTTGCATGTCTTCCGTAGTCAAAAATACTATATTTTCCTATTTCTAAACAGTAACACAGAAATTATGCTTAGTATTCCGGCAAATATGCGTTCTGATCTTCTGCCTGATGATCGCAATCATACGGGAATACCAGTAAGGAGTGATGTGGTACAGGAGTATTTCAGAATGATCCCCAATCGACGACAAATCGCAGATACTATTTTGTGTTCTTGGGGCAGGTCTCCGAATGGGTAAGTCGGGTTTATTTAGCTTTTATTCTATTGAATAGACAGGCAGCTGTTTGGATTGACATTGAAAGTTGGCACAGGCAGTAAAATGTTGTAAATAGTCAAAATGCATACTGTACAGGATATGTTCGACACGAATCGGCACGTATTTCATATAACTTATGACTGGCCGATATGGCATATATAAATGATGGGCAGTCATATCTTACCATGCTAAGCTTTGTGATCAAGGATTCTCATACCTCCTGTTCGTTCCTCCGTCATTGAATGTTTAATCCTTTGTATTTGATGTTTCTGTGTTGTGCGTTGACGTTCCTTGTCCCTTTTGCGTCTCTTTCTGGGCTTGTCTGCTCTGTGTTTTTGCATTGGGTGTTTCGGGGTTTTATTGTGGGTGCTGCAACCCGGTGTTGTTGGAGATCCCCTCCTTTGTTTTAAAGTGTAACAATAAGTTTTATCCGGTTCTATTGCCCTACAGAAGCTTTGTTGACATCATATTATATATTGTTTTGCTATTTTTGAAACAAGTCATAAAAAAATCTTGTCAAAATTAAAGGAGGTTAACATCTTAGCACCATGCCTCCAATTATATTTTGGTCATAGAAGTTATTTAACTTTGCTACTTAATCGACTCTAAAGGAAATTTGCAGCCGTGCACTCTTTGCAAAGTAAATGCACTAGAGGGTGCTACTAAAATACGTTTGCCTGTGGCTGAAAATCACTTAAGCAATTAATACAGTACCACTGATGAGCATACTATCCGAAACACATTTCCGGTGCATCAGAGTTGTTTTGAAAATTTCTTCAAGAAGGTAAAGAGTCTGAACACTTCCAGAAGTCGAATGGAAGTGCAATGTTGTAGTTTACCTATTGTTTGTATGTCAGTCTCGCGAGATCTCTATTTTGTAATCTCCTTGCGTTTCTATGAAGATTTAGGCAATAATGCCCATTTTATCTGCAGTCAGCTTAAAAGAGGACATAGGTTAAACGTAAATATTACATATGTTACTATATTTATGAAGAAATGTTTAAAGGAAATATATTTCAATGTTATTGGAATATTTCAGAATAACAGATGGACAGCTTTGTTACGTCCCGGTTTTATTTGGTGAGTAAAGTCTTTGTCAAGGAAAATTCCATTCTTCAAAGTTTTCAGAATAGACATATACCCATACACCAGTTTGATAAAAATCGTTATTCAATTAATCATACAAAAAACCCAGAGCAAGAAGAGAACATGGCAAGCAAAAGTAGAAAAACTATCACGGAAGCAGAAAAAAACTCCAAATGTTAAGCGTCTTAACCCTCGTCAGTGATCCTCAAACTAAATGCAATATGGTCGTCGAGTGTGAACAAAAATGCACCGAAAGACGTGGCAGGATGGGTGGGATACAATGAGCATTTCTTGCAAACATGTCGCAACCGTCACTTCAGACTAATAGAATTTTACAATCGAGTGAAAATTTTATTTTTATTCTCTTCAGATTAAATAAGGCGTAATTGAAGAACTTTATAATTGTCAATTGTCCGAGATTATCATTTTGTAATAATTACAATCTTTTCAGATGTTGATAATTGTCCACCTTCTAACCCCTGTCAACATAACGGTACATGTATGGATTTATACAGACGTTACACATGTAAATGTCCACACGGATACAAACCACTGGATTGTTCACACAGTGAGTACAAGTGTGTTACATTTACTATTTTGTTAAACAGATGTTTCAGAGGACGCGTATTTGGTGGTACTTTCATTGTATGTAGAGTTACAATAGTCAAAATAACTTGATCTGATTTTTTCGCAACCAAACAACACAGAAAAGGACTTCCTTCTATCAAACTTATGCTTTTCGAATAACTCCATCATGTGAAAAAATGAAAATATATATTTCAGAGGTAACTTGTGCTGATTTTCCATGTAAAAACAATGGAACATGTGTGGACACTGGTACTATGTACATATGTGTTTGTCCAAAAGGTACGTTAGAAAATGATAAAACTTCTTTCTGCATCAATAATTGAGTGTAAGAATTATGATACAACCATAACATATTATAAAATATATCATGCATACAGAAGAGTTTCGTTTCTCTTCTTCAACCTTGGCTATATTCGAATTAGTAGCCGATTACAAGAAAACAAAACATGTTTCTTTGCAAGGGTCGACAGTTTTCTCTACTTCTTTGAAAAACTCATTCAACTTTGTCATATAATATGGAATATAATCTGAAAAACTCTTTATTTCTTTCAGTTCTATTCTTTCAGTAATACCACAAACATTACATTAATGACAAGCCAAATTCTGAACAGAAGGAAAAGGAACAGATCAATGTAACCTTTTCCCTGCTTTTTTCTTGTTGGAACTGATTTCTATTGGATTTTTATTTTAACATTATGTTTTAACAAAGTTTGAAGGAGATTTTGTTATCTTTTTGCCATCAAAGAACATTGGTTTTACACATAAGAACGTAAAGAGAGTCCTAATCTGAAAATATCTATATCAGAGTGATCTTAATGTGAATCGTTTAATTTCCAGGATTTACTGGCTTAGACTGCGAAACGAAACTCCATATAAGTACGTACATTTTCAGTTTAAACATTTTCTAAGATATGAAAGAAAAAAAAACAGTATTGAAGGGAAAATATCAAGTACAAAGGGAAAATTATTAATTATAAAGTACCCAGTCATTTCCTAATACGTGATAGAAAACTCAATATATTGCGTTCGAAATTACGGAACAGATGTTGTTTAAATGCTGATCATTTTCGCGTTGACATCAGAGATTCTCCCAATTGTCAATGTGGATACATAAATGAAGATGTAGAATATTACTAAGTTTCTAGACTCTTTACAATCATTTTTAATTTGAAAAAAATATCAATATATTCCGCAAATGAACACTGGAAGATTCTCAAAAATATTCCATATAGAATATTATATAATATCTATGACGAGATTAAATAGTTATGTTTTTTCAAACTCGATTTCATGACAAACAGTAATAAATTTTCCACAAGGTTCGCAAATTAAAGAGAAAACTAGTAAGTATGGAAAAGAATATGTAGGCGATATTAAAGCCAAATTTATACACAAACATACTTAATCTTCCAGATGTCGATAATTCGGTAAGTACATTTTCTACCCTTCTTTGTTTCAAATTCTTTTTATCTCTCTGTATCTTTCAATCTAGCGACACTCTTCTTTTGTAATAATTTTTCGATAAACATTTTTGTCTGTTGTCCAAGGGCGATAAAAATAGAACTCCTATAATAAACATCAAAGAAGTACCTATCACTTATTCAGTTTCAAAGTCCAGAAGGCAAAGCAAAATCGTGAGAATTTCCATTGGAACGGTTGCGAACCTAGGAATGAATAACACTCCGAAGTGAGACCAGGTGCTCAGGCAGAGTCAGCGTCTCCTGATTACATGCAACACCCGTCGCAACAGCTTCATGAAAACCCGTCAAATTTGGTAATTGTCTCGATGTACATATTGATGTATATATCAGATAGATATTTCTTGTTTGACGATGACAGCCATTCAATCGCGATCCAGAATGTCACTTATCATTCTGGATAGGGGGGTCTGATATTCTTTTATTATATTCTCATAACGACCGAAAAACTTCCTCAAAGATAATTTCAGCCGATGTGTAATATAACCTTGAACAAGTAGCTTACTTGCAAGCCGTCTGTCTCTAACGACTAAATCATCATTTTTGGAACATGCCATGGCGTACCGTATCAGCTGAGAAAGAAAGACGCCATAGGCAGGAAAAGACGGGATGTTGCTACATGCAATCATGAAAGGGAAGTTAGTTATCTGGAAGCTGAAATCATCACGCTTGTCATACAGTGAGGTGTTCAAATGACCGTTAGCGTCAAAAGATATAAACATATCCAAGTACGAAGCGGATCTGTCGCTCTCGGTTGTTTCCTTGATCTCTAGTTCATGAGGAGGATAAATTTCATATAGATGATTCTTAAAGTTCGGATTATTGATGGACAACACGTCATCTATGTATCTGAAGGTAAAATTGAACCGAGATGCGAGATGATTTCGCCCAGTTGAGTGCAAGGTCTGGATGAAGTCAGCTTTGTATGAATAAACAATAAATCTGCAAGCAGTTGAACGCAGTTGTAACCGTTGGAATGCCAACTATTTGCTGGAATACGGTTCCTCCAAACACCACAAAAATGATGTCAATCAAAAATTCAAGCATCCGGATGATATCATCTTCTGTATACTTTTTGTTTGAATCAGAGTGTTCCTTAACGAAATAAGTATCCCACGCCCTATGACAAGGTATTTTTATCTCCTGTACCCATTTTGTGAAAGAAATGTGTTGCGAATAATATAGGACGGTCTGGTTTTTTTAGCTTTTGGTTTGGAATGGTAGAGTAGAGCGTGAAGAAGTCGAAACATTTGACGTTGGTAATATGATTAAAATTGGTGGCTTTTAAATTTTCCTTGGAATTCTTAAGGATTCAAATCTGATTGATTCCATTTCTGAAATACGTGGAGTACTTGGACGAACCGGCATTGAACCGGTGTTTGAAAGGATTTTTGTGCATTTTGAGAATTCAGTAGATATAAGGTAGTTCAAGATCAAAGTCATCAGTATGAATACCGAATGACTCAAGAGCAGATTTGTGATTGTCAAGTATTTCAGATACAGATAAGTTTGTAAGTTTGTATGTTGGATTTCCATGTGCTGAATGTAACTCCAGTTCCTCTCTAAGGCACTTGATATAGTATGATTTGCAAACGGAAGTAAATTGTTTGCCGCTTTGTCAGTAAGAACAATGATATATTTTTCATGGAGGTCAGAAAGTTCTTTGGCAACAGCAGGGTCATGAAAAATTGACTCGTGTCTGTTAACTTTGTGCCGAAGGCACCCTATTCTTTTTTAGTAATTATCCAATGGACTTCACCCACTCGGAGAGTGTGTCTAGTTCCACGTCCTCCTTTTTTGCCCACCGTCTGGCTTACTCCTCACATGTATCCATAACTGTCATGTGAAAGAACGGGGTTCCCTGTACTTTGGGCTTTTACTGAGAAGGTTCCTTAGTTTACCGTTACCGACGATTTTAAGGTCACCAGTAACCGTATGACCACATAGTCGGTAAATGAAAGCAGAGGATGAACATGTGCATTGTCAGGGGTTTTGTGAAAGGTGGTGTATATCTAGACGTTTCGAATTTGTTTATGATTAAATAGTTTGGAAGCAAGGGTTGTGTATATGTGTAGGAAATGCAAGACGACTCCTGGTAATTGAAATAAGGAGTGATTTTATCCTTGACAGAACTGTTATTTAGAATGTTGCTTAAACGCAGAGCATCGATCTCTTTATTTGCAAATTTGATTTTAAGGAAGGGACGATTTTCACTGCTAACAGATTTGACGGCCTTAAAAGTCTATTTGACGAGATGTCCATAATAATACTTTGTAGGTGATATTCTGATGAACCGGTGTCGGTAAAATGTAATATCATTGATGATTCACACAAGTCGTGCAATTTCTTTAAAGGAGGAGAGTACAACTTCGTACTTAAATAATGCAGACCTAATTGTTGGTTGACAAATTGCAAAAGACAGTCGAAAGATATATCATGAATATCTGGTTTGCTGTATTTTCGTATACCATGACTTCGACGTCTTCTTGTCGTTTGGTCAAACAACTGGAGTACATTAACCGACTGACATCCAGGACTTGTCAGATTTCCTATTTTGTCGATATTGTCGTTGCAACCTTACGAGGCAGCTGTGCCCAATTGTCGAATCCACCGACTTTCTCTTTTTCGTCTGTAAGGAGTACTGAGGTTCGAATTGTTAGTTGGATGATATATTCGTTCTAGGATACGGACCTTTAGAGACAAAATGGAGTGGTCGGGCAGATGTTTATAAAGTAGCTTATTACCGCTATGATTAATATTTTCTGTCACAAAATTTCTTGAAATTTCTAAAACGTGGGTCCTGTAGCATCATATCCCACCCATTCTGCTACGTCTTTTGGTACATTTTTGGACATAATAATTTGCAGACTTTTTGGCCATATTACATTGTTTAGACTTCGGATCACTGACGAGGGTTTAGTACCCGAAACGTGCATGTCTCGTCTCGTCGCTGTAAATTTATCAGGTCTTAAATGATGCTATTGAATTTGAAGACGTTTAACATTGAAACCGATATCCTTACATCCTACTACGCAAATGTCATGACCTTCTTTAGCCCATTTGTGTCACAATTATGCTCTTTGCCGTGTGGGGCACGTAGAAAGTTCCTCGTGAGGGGTTTAACAGTAAGTGTTTTGCATATTTTTCCCTGACATGGTGGCCAAAGCACTTTCTATAAAGACATAAACTCAAACAGTGCAGTGCATGTATTTTATATATTGTTTTCATTATCGTGCATGAAAATCGACGGCGGATGCGGCTAGCGAACAGGGGATGCTTGCTCCTCCCGGGCACCTGGTCCCGCCTCTGGCTTGCTGGGGGTCCATCGATGCTCAATTTGGTGCTCTATTGTGAGTGCTGTTGAGATATTGTCAGGACCTTCTATAACTCATTGGTTTCACAAACGTTTATCAACCCACATAGAGAACACTCAATCACATATATAACATTGGACAACCTACAAGATAGATTATCCAAACTCTGGGTAGTAAAGGTAGGTTGTCGAAACTATGGATGGTAAATGTGCGTTTTGTAAAGTTACTTGTAAAGAAGTTGTCTGTTATTAGAATGTTACATGTTTTACAATTCTTGTCCCCACACTTGGATATATTGCAGTCAGCGAGGACAAAATTGTGGTCTTTCAAAATGTCAACAACCTCAACTTGGCATGACTTTATGGAAATATGTTTCTTGTAAGGTATTTTAAAAGTATTTATAGTTAAGTAAGTACGAATCACAAACGGAGATGAGACCATGTGCCCGGGGAGAGCATATTTACCTTTATATGATACCTTCGTTCGATAAGAAGATCATTTAGAAGCAAAAAAAAATGTATCGTAGAAAGGGGGAAAGGTGTCCGGCTCGGCAATCTGGGACGATTAGTTTTTATGAAAAAGATCGGGAAAATAAAAAAAATTATATGAATTCCAGGGTGTGGGGAGGGGGGGTTGGTTTCGGTTCCGAACAACTGGACTCCATCTATACCAGCGCATTGGAAAGTCCATCCAATTTTTCCTTTTTTTTTATTTTATTTTATTTTATTTTTTTTTTTGCTTCTTATTTTATTTTACTATTTGTTTGGTTGCTTCCAGTTTTTAATCGTAATATCAACTGAGTGAAATGCACGAATTACGTCCAAATTCTGAAATAATGATAACTGTTATTTATTCAAATTAATTTTACAATTTCGCGTAAGCATGTTAATTATAAATTTGCCAACAAGACATACAACGCTATGCTTAACCACGACGTTACGTATCACGACGTAAAAAAATGATGGTAGGGGTAACCCAAATGGCGCTAACTCGGTAAAAATAGGATCGATTTCCCTGAAATTTGCACAGATTTAAAATAAATAATTAACCCCCTTTTTATTAGTGTTTTATCGAAATTGAATGATACGTCATTAGCTCACCTGAGCGAAGCTCAAGTGAGCTATTGTCATAGCGCGCCGTCCGTCGTCCTTCCGTCCGTCGTCGTCGTCGTCCGTCCGTCCGTCCGGCGTAAACTTTTTCAACATCTCCTCTGCAACCGCTGCACAGAATTTCACAAAACTTCACAGGAAGCAAGTACTCAATGCCCTCTACCAAGTTTGTGTTTTTCGAGCCGATCGGAAATCCAAGATGGCTGCCACAGGCTCTGATTGGCTGACACATTTTCGACTTCTCCGCTGAAACCGCTGCACAGAATTTCTCGAAACTTCACAGGAAGCAAGAACTTAATGCCCTCTACCAAGTTTGTGTTTTTCGAGCCGATCGGAAATCCAAGATGTCCGCAACAAGCTCTGATTGGCTGACACATTTTCGACTTCTCCTCTGAAACCCCTGCACAGAATATCTCGAAACTTTACAGGAAGGAAGTACTCAAGGTCCTCTACCAAGTTTGTGTTTTTCGTGCCGATCGGTCAACAAATATGGCCTCCGAGGGTTCTGACTAGCTGACACATTTTTGACATCTCTGCTGCAACCGCTGCACAGAATTTCATGAAACTTTACAGGAAGGAAGTACTCAAGGTTCTCTACCAAGTATGTGTTTTTTGTGCCGATCGGTCAACAAATATGGCCTCCGAGTGCTCTGATTGGCTGACTCATTTTCTACATCTCCTCTGCAACTGCTGCACAGAATTTCATGAAACTTTACAGGAAGGAAGTACTTAAGGTCCTCTACCAAGTTTGTGTTTTTCGTGCCGATCGTGCAACAAATATGGCTGCCAAGGGCTCTGATTGGCCGTCACATTTTCGACATCTCCTCTGCAACCGCTGCACAGAATTTCATGAAACTTTACAGGAAGGAAGTACTCAAGGTCCTCTACCAATTTTGTGTTTTTCGTGCCGATCGTTCAACAAATATGGTTGCCAAGGGTTCTGATTGGCCGACACATTTTCGACATCTTCTCTGCAACAACTGCACAGAATTTCATGAAACTTTACAGGAAGGAAGTACTCAAGGTCCTCTACCAAGTTTGTGTTTTTTGTGCCGATCGGTCAACAAATATGGCCGCCGAGTGCTCTGATTGGCTGACACATTTTCGACATCTCCTCTGCAACCGCTGCACAGAATTTCATGAAACTTTACAGGAAGGAAGTATTCAAGGTCTTCCAACAAGTTTGTGTTTTTTTGTGCCGATCGGTCAACAAATTAGGCAACCGTAGGCTCTGATTGGCTAACACATTTTCAACATCTTCTCTGCAAAAAAACCACTGCACAGAATTTCATGAAACTTTACAGGAAGAAAGTACTCAAGGTCCTCTACCAAGATTGTGTATTTTGTGCTGATCGGTCTACAAATATGGCTGCTGAGGACTCTGATTGGCTGACACATTTTTGAAATCTCCTCTACAACCATTTCACAGAATTTCACGAAACCTTGCAGCAACAAGTACTCAAGATCCTCTGCCAAGTTTGTGTTTTTCTTGTCGATAGGTCAACAAATATGGCTGCCAAGGGCTTTGATCTGTAGAAGTATTTTTGTGACTTTTAACCATTTGTCTGCAACTCATGTGAGCGATGTGGCGCCCTTGGGCCTCTTGTTTCATGAGCTATGTAAATGGGACAATTTTCGGAACTTCAGAAACATGTTTATCCTTATTTTCTATTGAAATCGCTTCTAAAATAAGTATGGTGATATTAAAACATCCAAATTTTACTAAAAAAAGAAAGATGTATGTATTATCTTATAAATGCAAAGCTGATACTTAATAAATTTGCAGGCTCATTGAATATCTGAGAACAAATTTCGTGACAAAGTCGCCATTTTCTGCATTGAAAGGGGACACAATTTCGATATTTTCAATAGCGACCCACGCAAAACGATTGGTTCGATTTCTTTCAAACTTGAGCAAAAGATGCATGACATCATAGTTAATTAATATTGCAATTATGAAGAAAATTGGATGTAGGGGTAATGGTGAGACTTCCACCTAAAAAATCGCCAATGTTGTTTGAATTCGTTTATGTACTTCATTGAGTTCTTAACTAAAGTTCGAAACTGTAGAATATAAAATCACACACCCAGTTTTATAAAAGTATCAAGTAAGAAGACGTTTGAGATATTTTAAGAACTGCACGCTGACTGACTTAGACGACGAGACTCCATCCTTTTCAAACAATGACCCCAACCACCTGTCCTTTGCGATCGGACTCCTCGGATGTCACCATGCATACGACCGCTCCAGTGGGCAGAGCACGGAGTGTTTTCATATGCCCTCTTTTTATATTAATTTACATATCCATCTGTGTAATGCTTGGACCCTTTGTTTTGCTGTCTTGTTCTGTAGTTGTCTTACAGGACGTTATCATACACAACAATTTTACGTTCTACGGGACGTCTGGGTAACAGGATCAGTGGGAGGGTTGCGTGCACGTAATTTGGAGAACTACGCCAATTGCTAATAACATGGCAGATGGCCGTCTTAAGTCGGCATCGATTACTGATTGGTGTCGTTTGTTAATGTGTTGTCATTTTGTGTATATTGTTTTTCTGTCATATGTAGAGTTCATTGCCCCTATTGTGTTTGTTGCTGTGTATGTTTACTCTGTGATTTCGCGTGCTGTTTTGCTGTGGTTGCTTCATCTGAGTCTTAATGGATACCCCCTCCTTTTCTCTGTAAATAAAAAGAAAGGGACTTTTCTGACCAAAAACAAAACAAAAACAAAACAAAACCAAAAAAGAAAAAAAAAAAACCAAACGTTTTAGAAAAGCAAAATATATTCTAAAGATGAAACGCTATTTCCATATTAAATATTGCACAGCTGTTCTATTTTTCCCTATTTGTATTCAAAATAATCTGATAAATATTTTATTTATCATTAAATCGCATATTTTTTTTCAGAATTCCAACGTACTTCCTATAGTTTTGGGCGTTATAACTGGTGCCGGAATAGTTGCCATGACGACTGCATGCTGCTGTTGGTGGTTCTTACTCGCTGGAAAAAGACCGAGGTCAAGGGAACGAAAGGTCAAACCAAAGAAACTACCCGAAAATGGACTCGATACTCTATAACAGTGGAGAATGTGCCGTTCACCCTGAAATGACTTGTTTTTGGTTTTTTTTTTCGTGGTAACCTTTAAAAATTGTTACACGTGTTCACAAAATCAATTCACACATTTCATTGTTTTCTTCAAAGCCTTCGATGCTCTGTCAGCATCATTTCAATGGTAAAAGAGATATTTTTAATTCAAAGAAGAATATCAGAAATCTACCTTTTTAGGGAGGAAATGATACTCTTTCTCTTTGTTTTTTCTTGGTCTGGTTTACCATACAGAGTCAGACATCTTCGACACATTTTCAAAATATCTTTCTAATTGATTTTGATAAGATTTTTACCTTTGTTTAATGCTTAGAATAAATTCTGAAAAAAAACATGATCAAAGATATCACTTTTCAAATGCATTGTGTATCTAATGTTGTGTGTGTTGAACTGACGGCTGAACATGCAAAATAAAACATGATATAAACGACGAAATTAAAGCGTGAAACACGCACAGATCATCAACATTTATTTGAACAATATCACATAATGCAAGTAAGATACAACAATGTAAATGTTAACAAATCTCTGATTTCTGGACATTGGTAAATGCTTCTTATCTTGATTGACCACTATTATGATGTAAGGCCACGCCGTTCAGTCTTCCAAACGTTGGGGGTCCGATTGGAGCTTCTCCGGAACCGTCTTTAGCAATCCTCATAATACCGCTGTGTTAAATAGAAATTATCTTTTAGAGGTCGACAATCTACAAAATCTTCTTTTATCGAATTATTTATTGAACACTGTAGAAATGTATGTGACGTACCTAAAACCGGAAAGGTAGTTGAAACTATCATGGATTATATTCTTGTTTTACACACGATGTATTCTTGCACTAAGTACATGTAAGTGTATTTAATTCTCTGGCAAATTAAGAAAGTCAACGGTAAGATGAACAGTAGCTTAATGTATCTTCTGATTCTCGGTATTAGAAGGAAAATCATTTGACAAATTCACTTACTCCTTATTCCAGTCTGAAAAGTACACATATTGTGAATCTACGTCAACACCAAAGAAGTGAGCCCCGATGTCTGTAAACAACGTCTTACGTCCGCTGCCGTCAGTGTTTATTTGTTCAATCATGTTAGTACCGGCGTCACAGAAAAACAGGGAGTTGGCTGAAATGAACGATAATTTTCAGTGGACATTTATGCTACTAAGAGTTTAGGCAAATTAAACAGCTTTAAATAGTTCTTATGACTTGTCCTACGCAGAAAATTGGTGTAATCTTTGTATCGGAGTTGTATTCAAAGAAGAAACATTGCTTGTTTGTATCGAAATACTCACACTTAGCACTGTTTTACTTACTCGTGTTTCAGTCTAAAATGTAGGTCATATGTCACAGAGAAGGATTTTATTCAATTCTAATAATAAATCCTTTTGATAACAACTGTTCAAAATCTCATAAATTATGTACAAGATCCAAGGCTACATGGGCTAAATCTGCCACCCAGTTTTTAATAAGGGAATTAAATATATATATATATATATATTCATTACTTACTTGATGGGTCATACACTAGGCCGTTGGGGAATTTCAGATTTGAGTCGGCTATGACCGATCTACCTGTTCCGTCATAATTTGCCCTTTCTATTTTTGGATTAGAACCCCAATCTGTCCAATATACGATCCTGATAAAAAAACAAGGCATTTTAATATAAATTGCCAGAAAATTGAGAACATAGACAGACAATTTGAAATGAGTGTTCGAATCGTCAGTGATGCATATCGTGAGGTAATACAACGATTAAATGTACAGACACATCAATGTGATTGTTATCGTCGGTGAATTTCAACAAATGCTAATATAAAGTGAACACCTAGGTCCTCATTGGAAGAAACGGTATTGAAATGTTAAACGTCTTTATTTTCAATAGCGTCATTTAAGAACAGAAATATTTCAACAAGATCTCCATCTAGCGATACTAAAAGTTGCGGTATCTTTAAGCTATTCTCAGATAATCATCAAAGAAGTACCTAACAATTATTCAGACTCAAAGTCGAGAAGGCAAAGCAAAATCGTGAGAATTCCCATCGAAACGGTTGCGAAACCCCGGAATGAACAACATTCCGAAGTGAGACCAGGAGCCCGGGGAGAGTCAGCGTCTCCTGATTGCATGCAACATCCATCGCAACAGCTCCATGTAAATATGTCCAATTCGGTGATTGTCTCGATGTACATTTTGATGTACATATCAGGTAAGTACGTCTTCTTAGGTGATGACAACATCCATTTAATCACAATGTAGAATGTCACTTATCATTCTGGATAGGGGGATCTGATATGATTTTATTATATTCCCGTAGCGACCGAAGAACTCCCTCAATGATGATTTCAGCCGTTGTGTAATATAACCCTGAACAAGTAGTCATATGATTTATACAGAAAAGAAAAATTAGAAAAAAATGGCACAACATATCATATTTTAAGTTTATGTCTTCAACTTCTCTGTGTTTGCTTGGACACTAAAAAACGACTTACTTCAGATTCGTTTACGTTTTAATTTGATTTACCTGTTTGTTTCATCTAATGCTATAGCCCTTGGCTGGTCTAGATTCGAGTTTACGATCGTCTGTTCGTTTGATCCATCCATCGACATTTTGGCAATGATGTCACTTCCGGCATCAGAGTAAAATATAAGTCGATTTGTCACATCAAGATTCATACCATCCGGTATTGAACCTTCATTCAAAAGAATAAATTATCCACACTGTATTGAATTGTTTTACATTCCTGGAGTTGAAATTAATACTGTTAAGCTGCACATTTTAGAAGGACCAAACTTTATCTTAGACTGTTAATTTTTCAATCTTTCATTGTAATACTTATATCGTTGTATGTGCATACAAGTATTTCTTAAATTTGAATCAAGATTGCGCTTTTTCACTCTACCACAATGAAGTGAATCAGTCGGTCAAATTAATGTTACCATGGTGACTAGATGTTTTTTTTTCAATTTTGATATGCCGCCGCACTGAATGTATAAGTGAAATTACTTTCTTTGAAAATTTCAAGTTCGATTACAAATACACCTCCTATTTAACATTCACTACTTACTTATAGTAAGATTCTTGATGAATGTTTCGGCAGTTCCGTCCAGATTGGTAGACTTGATGACGTGTAAGCCTACGTCAGTATAATACATTTTGTGCTGTACGGGATCATAGTCGACAGCTATAGGGTTACGGAGCTGTACTTGGGGTATAGCACTGTAGCTGCCTGTTTCAACATCCATTCTATAAAGCTCGTGGCTTAATGAGTCGGCAGACAGTATAAAGTCCTTTAACTGATCGGCCTCTACAATGGAAAAACAATTTATGTTTCACATCTATTGGAAATATTAAATTACTTTTGAATGTTTTGTGGTTAATTGATCCCTAAAATCAATATTCCCATATACATTTATGAAAAAAAGAATCAATAACAAATTTACGTTATAATGACCACTAAGAAATTCACAGTCATGCATTACAAGATTGAATAAGTTCTGGAGTCATTCAAAACAACAAAGAGCGAAGCAACATTAAAACTAATATAAAGGGAAACAAGTAAAAGAAGAAACACATGTAGACAAGTTCGATCAACTTCGATTGATCGTCTGTCTCTTTAACGCATTCGAAAATTTCTGTTATCAAAAAATCTTGAACTTTCTAAAATGTTGGTCCTGTAGCATCATATCCCACCCATTCTCCTACGTTTTTCGGTACATTTTTGAACATAATAATTTTCATACTCTTTGGCCATATTACATTGTTAAGATTGAGGATCACTGACGAGGGTTAAGTACCCGACCGTGCATGTCTGGTCCATGCTGCAAATTCATCTGTTCTTAATCAATGATGCTACTGAATTTGAAGACGTTTAACGCCTATATGCACCCGGGAAAGTTACCTGCCTTAATGAAAACAATATGTGTTGTTATCCAGATTAAGTTTGCTCAATACTTACAATCATTCTACACTAGGTCTTCTTGACAAACAACAGTTATCTAACCAAAACATAATCTTTTATACAAACAAAACAAAAGACACGGGAATCTAGGTTAGATTTATCTTTTAGAAACATTACTAAAAACAACCATTTTAAGGCCATCTACAAACATTTTATTTATCATCAGCAAACATCATCTAAGTTACCATAGTATTTTTAAATTGATGTACCAGATTCTTTTATCGGTAATTTAAGCTTAGACTGATTTGAATGTGCTAAAATAAAAAAATGGTAGTTCAACTCAAAGACATTGTGAAACATTTGAACCATCTGTTCCCTTGAGTTTATTCCTCTGTAGCCATAACAAGGACTATAGTTGAACAACATATTTTTGCAATGTTTGACTTATTGAACTTACGGAAGTTACACCTGACCCCGGCGTCTTCGTTATGACGGCAGTTATGTACGCCCCAGTTCTCAGGTCGGGTGCAGCTTGCTATATGGTCCTCGCTACCAGTACAGTTGACGTCATCAAGGAATATGAGCACTGACTGGTCTGTTCCATATTTGCTTTCGGCAACTGCGACTGAGTTAGCTCTGGAAATAAATTCATCCCAAACTGTTTCATTCTATTTCGATTGCACTGAAAATCACAGGCGTTCCTTATTATATGAATAAACATATGTTACTGTTCACTTCAGAAATCGGAAGTGTATGATATGTGTCTGTACGACCAATACGATGCTCACAGTGAAAGAAAATAATTTTAGATGGGGAGATTTCTATTTTTGATGTCGACGTTCTCCATAGACTCAGTGTTAAACATCGGCGACGTCTCGCTAAAATTAACATAGAAAACTTCCCTACCTTAAACTATTTTCTTTGACTGTGAGCGTAGTATTAGTCGTAGGTACATATTTCATACACCGTCGGATACATTGCTTTTATACAACACGTGTATTTATCTAAAGTAAAGTTTATCCTTTTGCATATGCACAATATGAATTCATAAGGGATGTAAATTAACAATACAGAAGTTTGAGTATTTGATATGTACCTAGGGTAACCCAGCATGTTACAGACTACTCCAGCATCCTTACTGTCCCACGAATCATCACATATAGCACCCCACTCCCCATTGATGTACACCTGAACCGTCCCTTCGTTATGTCCTCCACGCCCAACAAGACGAACGAATATATGACCCTGGTCAACGACGATCGGCGATGACGTTGTTAGACCTTTAGTTATTTTTTTTTGATAAATGAATAGCCAATCAGTGAGTGAATGTCGAACAATCCAAAAATCATAAATCAATTGGCATCTAAAACTTTCGAAATTACAAAACATAACAAAATAACTGAAACATTCTGGAAAAAGCACTAGTTAATCAGTAATGGAGAATACTC
Source organism: Pinctada imbricata (assembly GCA_033119305.1). Classification (NCBI taxonomy): domain Eukaryota; kingdom Metazoa; phylum Mollusca; class Bivalvia; order Pterioida; family Pteriidae; genus Pinctada; species Pinctada imbricata. The sequence continues at coordinate 55,502,525 of VSWD01000006.1, read as the reverse complement.
ATACGTGCACAGGGAGAGTACTAGTAAGCATTATCTGCTTAACACATGAAGTTTGTTTACATATGACATCAAAGAATTCACATTGAAAAGATAAAATTGCATTAAGTCTTACTGATAAGAGAGATCTAACCTGGCAAACCGTATCCGTACTTATGTACACGTATATCCAGCAGTTTTCTGAACGATCGTGGTCCTATAGCAGTGTTCCCGGTACCATCTTTGTTTACTCTCATTACAGTACTTAAAGGAGAAGAGTACCATAGTGAATATCAATGACTGAATCAGCCCTGCATAATAAATTACCTTATTATTTCCGTGCCAATATTTTTTTCAAGTAATGTGCATTAACCCTAAAAGCTAAAAGTACTGTTTGATGAACCAGCATAAAAGTTGTTTTCTCCAAACCAAACCTGGTCCAGGAACATCCTGACTTCGTTCAAGAAATTCTCATTAAAGTTAAGCATGTTCAGGATGAATAATTTTGAACACAGAGTCAGTACAGGAGAAACAGGTTTTTTTTTCAGACTACGTTATCTTTACGACCTTTTTCACCGAAAGCCCTGCATGCATACTGTCATCGGAAGTGGCTTCTTGCCTATATATTTTCTTTTCTTATATGTAGTATGCGCGGAATGTATGTCCAGCTTCAAGCAGCCGAACAATAACAGTATTAAAACAACAATGTAATCTATAACTTGCTGTTACATGATTTTATACCTTGTAGTCCAGTCTGTGTAGTAAAGATACTGTTTGTATATAGACAGGGCAAAGAACTGAGTGTTCGGGTCGGAGTGTATCAGTTTTCTATTCCTTCCGTCTAACTGAACAGAAGAGATTTCGTTCACACCTCCATCGGTGAAATAAAGACGGTTTTCTGAAAGAAACAAGATGTTGCAGTACATCAAAGAAGTACCCATAAACTATTCAGTCTCAAAGTCGAGAAGACATGGCAAAATCAATAGAAATTCCATAGTAACGGTAGCAAACCCCGAAATAAACAATGTTCCGAAATGAAATACGATGACTTCGTCTTTTACTATCTTTTACTTATACATCAAGTTCTTATTTATGATGTCATATGCAACTCAAGATTCCATTGGTTGAAGTCATTCAGTTTCCATACATAAAATAATCAAATCATCGACGATGTAACGTTCTTAGCAGCACTCCATCAAATGTACGGTATTTTAAAAGTGAAATAGAATGGGGATAACTGATTATTTGTGACCAATACGTGTACTCTACTGAAGACACTGACAGCACTTGTAAGAAAGAAGTGGATCTCCAACAAGACTCGGTTGCAGCACCAACAGCAACACATCAAACACCCCAAGTGAAAACACAGAAAAGACACACACAGCAAGATACAAGGAATAGCAAACGAGACATCAAATATCGAACATAAAAGACAACACATAAACAAACGAGACCCATGGGCAATCGGTGTCGACATAGGACGGCCATCAGCCACGTTAGTAACAGATGGTGTGGTTGTCCTGGATTACGTGCGCACAACCCTCCATCATTTCCGGTTACACAAAGGTCTCAAAGAACGCACAACTGTTGTGTAAAATAACTTCCTTACTGTAAGATGAACATACAAACAAGACAGCACAACGCAGGGGCCCAAGGAACACAGATGAATATATAAACATACATAAAAATAGGATAGGGGCGTATGAAATGCATTCCGTGCTCTGCCGGCTTTACATTACTCATGCATAGTATCACCCGATGAATCCGACCGATATTCAGAGAGGACAGGTGGTTTGGACAGGGCCCGTCATGGAATTCCGTCGTCACAGTCGGTCATAGTGCAAGTATTAAGGATGCGCTGATACAAGGCTGTAGATTGGTCCAGTACCATGCCGAGTGTCCGTCTAGTGACATTAGGATCATATCCAAGGTATAAAAGGCGTTTGATGATTCTGACGCATTTCCGATAGTTATGCTGTCTGCCTATGATCCTTCTAATTTTGTTTATTATGTCACCATAAAATGCAGGTTGTGAAATACCCAAAGTAATATACTCTGTTGCTTGTATAGGTCCGAACTTTAAAGAAGCTGACTGTAATTTTTGTTAAATCTCCAAAAAGTCTTTACTAGTTTGTGAAAGCGGAAACATTGACCTAAAAGTTTCTTGGCTATATGTAAATTTCTACTGTAAAAATCCAAAACATTAGTGCATGTTCTAGCGTATCGGATGAGCTGTTATATGTAAATGCCGTATGACGGTAGTCTGGGAACGTCACCGTCAACCCAGGGGAAATTTACTATGTTGAATCCAAAATTATCTATTTTGTCATAAATACTTGTATGAATTTCTTCGTTTGTAATTTTTTATATTTAGGCCCAAAAATGGTGTTTCTGTATTTTTAACGTTTGCCTTGTTGAGTTTCAATTCCTGTGGATAAATTTCATTCTTATTTGTATCAAAAACAGGATTGTCAATAGTGAGAATATCATCCAGGTACCTAGACCTATAAGTAAAGCATTCCAAATCATCAAATTTTCTGTTCTTTTGAAGATTTTGGATGAATTCTTTTTCATAAGTGTATAAAAATAAATCTCCAAAAAAAGGCGCACAGTTGATACCCATAGGAATCCCTACAACCTGCTTGTAAAGATCCTCCCCAAGTCAACATAAATATTGTCCAAGAGGAAGGACAAGGCATTGAACAGGTCGCTACATGTCCATGATTTAAATGGCTTGTTGTCTGTTGAAGAAAAGAAACCTTTGATTCAGATGTACAAATGTAAGTCTTCCCCTCTCGATCAAAACACCATTTAATTAGTTTCAAACTTACCATCAAAATCCAATGCTATTCCATTAGGCCACTTTAAAGCTGATCCAACAATGGTTTGTCGATTAGAACCGTCATACGAACTCTTCTCAATTTTCGGAGAGCTTCCCCAATCCGTCCAATAAATATTCCTACAAGGTAAACATGTACCTCACTTTTGTATTTTGATTAGTTCATTCTCAATTCAGATCCATTGCTACTTGAAATGAATAAACGATAAAGTCAGTCTTGTACAAAACAATGTAGGGATATTTACGAAGACCTGTTTTATTCCACGAATTCAGCTTTCAGATAGGCAGTTTTACTCTTTATCTAGATTATCATAAATTATAGATGAATATAGATATTAAAAAATAACAAAAATATTATAATTAACCACTGTAACATTTTACGTAAGAATGTAGAACATGAGTTACTAAATCTAAACGTGTATACGCCATATGCATAATCAATCTTAGCTGTATCCTCTTCTTTGCTATGTATAAATATAATTTTATCATAATTTTGGTAATAACTATTTTCTTGTAAGTTTGTTTTAATCACGAGCATCACATGAGATACATATTCTTATTGACATGCAAAAACGTACAATGTATGTATTTCTATGTCAGCATGGTTGAGTCTTCTCAGCTCAGCGGAAACTCTTTTGTCATTTCATACTTCCTTTCCAGAGATTTTGACAGATTATAAGTTCCCAACGTTCATGCTCTCACTGAGCTCTATTGGAATCTTAAGGTAACATACCTGTTACGTGGATCCACAACAATATCTCGTGGCTCGTCTAAGTTCGTATTAATTACTACTTTATAACCAGTTCCATCCAGATTTATAGATCCAATGATGTCATTTCCGCGGTCAGTGAAAAATAAGATCCGATTTGTGGGGTCAACTGCTATTCTTTCAAGGTCTGCGTCTGTTGAAAAAAATACTAGCTATTGTTTTAAGATTCTATGAGTTTTAGAGTTTGAAATTGAAAAGGAAGACAACATATACATGGATGAGGCGACAGTTTGTTTTGCTATGAAGTGGAAGTAAAAACAAAATATAAAAGATGCGATCCAGAATGAAATAGGAAAATGTTGAATAGCCTTATACAAGAGAAAAAGACTTTGATCAACACCATAGTCGATTTTAAATGTACATATACATGTTTTCTACTAACTCTACACACATTGCAGATATGATAAAAGCTTATGAATTCGATATTAATATCATAGTTGTATTTATATTTTCGTGTTCAGTCTACACAGATATGTCAAACATGAATTTGTTCCATTTACCTAACTTGGCTAGATGATTTTTCGATTAACGATTTCGTACTTCTTAACAGGGATATTGTTTTGTCCATATTCGTCATCTAGAATCTAAGCAGATATTCAAAATAACGATTCAGAAACTCACTATCATCCATCTGTTTCAATTCGCGCACATCTATTCCACTGTAATGGACACTGTCGATCTGCTTCAATGTATAATCTAGGAAATAAATTCTTCCCTCCGTGGGATCATAATCCATGGCGACAGGTCTATGGATATCGCTTATAGGTATCGGTACAAAGTTATGTGTATTGAGGTCCATCCTTACCAAAATACCATTATCCACCAAAAATATGATGTTATCCTCGCTACTCGCTGGAATGAAAAACATGTATCATCAATATAAGTTCTATGATAATAATTCCAGTGCAACATATTCGCAATCCAACAAAAAATGTTCAATCATCCAAAGAGTGAATATAAGAAAAGCGAAATTATTTACATGATCCTTAAGATTAATGTCACGACTGCGGGTTTTTTTTAAGTATTCTTTTTAAAAGTTGAAGTAAAGAAAATGAAAAGTCCAAACAGGTTAGATTTTGAATGCACAAACTCCTGATTTCAAACTGAACGAAGCATAAGTTTTGCAATAGAACCAAAGAAAAACAAGATGAAGAAATTCTTGTTAGAAACCCCAAAATCAAAATAAATCAATCAAGAGGGCGCTACTGAAATAAATTTTGGTTATATCTGAAATTCAGTTTGGCTGGAAGCATCCCTGAAGAGGATTTACTATCCGATACACGTGTTTGGTGCATTGGAGTTGGCTTGATTTTTTCTTCAAGTCCATGGTCAAGAGTTGGAAAACTTCCATATTATAGGTATATTGAAGATTTAAAATGAAGAAAGAAGTTTACCCGGATTACATATGACACCTGCATCTTCACCATGACTACAATCATGTACTCCCCATCCGTTATACTGACACTGATCTATATTTGTCTCGTCCCCCGTCGTACAGTTCACTTCGTCCATCCATATTCTAGCCAATGGTGGAGCTCCGCCAAATAACGTACCTTTAGTTGCACCCACTCCATGACTGGATAATGTATGTTAAGAAAAGTTAATTGAGAGAGTTTTTATTTTGGATACATTTTTTGATATTTCACTTAATTGACTTCATTGCAATTAGCCGCAGAAACGGCCAACGACAATTGGCTATTTGGCTGGTTTGCCAAATTGCCAAATAGCCAAGTGTCGTTGGCCGTTTCTGCGGCTACGTTGCAATTAACACGCCCAAGCAAAACAAAACGAACATGCAATATGAAATGGTACACTCGCCCACTATATCCTAACATATTACAAAAAGCAATCGAACACGCACAACAAAAAGGTACACTTGCCTACTATATCCTAACATATTACAAAAACAAATCGAACGCGCACAACAAAAGGTATACTTGCCTACTATATCCTAGCATATTACAGATGACATATGCTTCCTTCCCTGACCATCCGTCATCACATATGGTTCCCCAAACATTGTTGTGAAAAACTTCTACACGTCCCTCGTATGCATTCCTACCGCCCACCAAACGGACATAGGTGACTTGATTAGGAGACGTCGTAGGTAAGGGAGTGGACGGTGTTGTTGCTGAATAAACGAATTTGAGATTACTTTTTTTCAACCACATATATTAAAGATGATATGAATTATGGCAAATCCCTTGAAGCGAAGCGAAGACGGTGCATGAAATTGCAGTGTTTATATGGGATACGAAACTAAGGATTAAAAAAATCCATATAGCATACGAAACTAAGGATTCAAAAATGTTCTTACAGGATACGAAACTAAGGATTCAAAAATTTTCAGTCTCCTGTTGCAGACATCATAAGCTAACACTTTTTCAACTATTTCACTACTTTTCATCCTAGCTTTATACTACACACTGTAAAAACCAAATCTACACCATATAGAAATAGAGATTCATCTAGAAATATTTTCGTATAAAAACTGACTAAAATGGCGGCACCCATCTTGCCAATTCTTGGTTGAAGAAAAATAAATTGGTCAGTTTGTATCTTTTCTTCCTTATTTTCGTTCATTTTTCCACTTGTTTCGTATATAAGTGTTACCATTAAAGCTTGCTCAGAGCAAGCGGACCCTTCGGGCCCGCTTGCTCTGAGCGTCGCTATAAATATCAGAATTGTAATAAACATCTTGTACATGGGGAAGACTGAACTAAACATGTCGCTTTTTTTAGATCGTTCAGTGGATAAGTAACATAAAAAATAATATTCTTTCACATTTTGCTAATACTTGCTATTCTGTTCTAAATAAACCACGAGTAGTAGTATTTAACAAGTTTTAATCTATTTTTATGCATTAACCCAAAGCTTGATATTATACCATTGCAGAGTCTGTTGTTACAATTGTCACTATTACAGCATTGGTTACAACCAGTGGTCTGTCTATATTCACGTAAATTACGTTTACGTCCGACTATCCCAGCTCCACCTGAACATAACTGGAATACGTCATAATTATATCAGTATGTAGTTGACACAAAACTAGAAAAGATTTTTATGTCGCCTGTGAAGCATAGCGACACTAAGGGGTCACTTTGTCCGTTGTCTGTCTGTCTGTCTGTCTGCGTGTCCGTCTGTCTGTCACACCCTATAAAAGTTATCCTGAGTGTCGCTATGTTTCGCAGGCGACCCATGCATTCCTTGGAATGCTTTTTATGTTACAGGTCACAACAAACTCTTGTCCTTAACTTAAAGAGGCTTCCAAAAGGATATTTGATTAAAATAAAAATGGGTTTTTCTCTGAATAGGATCAGCTTAAAGAAATGGTTACTTTAACAATGTGACTTTTTCCATATGATATGCTTTATTCCTCTATACTCACGACAGTATTTCTGCAACCCATGTCGTACACCTTTGCGGTACTGAATAAAAATCCTTGAACAGTTCTTTCGTGGGTGTAACATATCTAGTAATGAATAATTTTTTTTAAAAATGTATATGAGATACATGAATAAGTTGATAATACATGAGAAATAATAAAATTGATTAACAGAATAGCCTTCGGTTTCTGATTTTCTGAATTATCGATTTTGTACTGTAGACAGGGATATGGTCATTATCCATATTTGTCATCGATAGAATGTAAAGGATAACCCCTGCGTGTTGGTAGCAAACAGAAAAGTCTGCCACGCATATATTTTCTGGATGACTTCATAAAGCTATTTCTTCTTACGACTTTTCTAACATTTGCACCAAAATGTGTTTCGATCGATAGGGGGAAAGACAGAAATGTACTTCCGATTCTTCCCCGCCTTCATTTAAAATATGGACCAAATCTGAACTGTGCAAGGCCTTGTCCTTCCGGAACGATAGAAATTATTTACAGTTAGGTTGTTAGTATTACTATGGGGTACTTATTTTGAACCTCTGGTTGCGGATTTGTTTTTATACATGAGAAAAATTCAAACAAAACTTCTAGAAAAAAGAGAGTTGACAATTCAAGATGTTTCCATGGCACATCACGGTATCGTGACGATTTTCAACCCCATGTGATCTGCAACAAGACCCGGTTGCATCACCCACAGCAAAACAAGTGAAAACACAGAGAAGATACACATAGCAAGAGATGCAAAAGGGACAAGGAATAGCAAATGCGACATCAAAAGACTATACATAAACTAACGAGACAAAGATCTAAACCCGCCAGAGTTACATTGAATAGATTTATCAACGATGACTAGGCCACATCATATTTAGAATATTAAGAATTGATATCAACGGAGTAATATACACAAAGGAGTATGACATAAGAGACTAATTTGGCTTCAATATGGTACATTTTCTTTTGCTTGTTTTGATGTATAAGTATAAGTAGTATACATGGAACTTCAAAAAAATCATTTTATCTAAAAGGGCATAAAATACATAACATATTTTAATGTTCTGATTTTTATTTCGCCATTCTCATAAAAGCTTTTTTTTTCGTTATTAAACACAAAACTGAAACACAAATTAAACACAAAACACGCCATTTATCCCAAAACGCCACTTTTGCAATTGATATCTCGATGAGACAATTGTTAAAAAAAGAGCACAAAAATCCTACAAGGTTTTGGAGGTTCAGGGGTTGGGAATGTTGAGGATTCACAGCCAACACAGTGACGTCAACTTCATTTCTGATAATACATAAAGTGCGTACCGAAAGTTGACTTGAAATTGATAATAACCGCCCTTTTGATAACCCGGACGTGTTTGGAAAGTACATTGTGTAAGATTTAACAGCTGAAAGCCATAAACGTAAGAGCTTAAACGCGGACATTAAACAATCCTAAGTATTTTCTATCTAAGAAATTATTTATGCACTGCGAATAAACTCTTTCTTCGAATGATAGCAACTGTTCGACTAAAATCAAAAGTAAGCCAGTCCCTCGGGGTCTCAATATCTTGCAATACTTATGGTCGGAAAAGATTATCTTTCATAGCAGACCAGGATATTGTCTCATGATCAATCAGCTATTCTTAAATAAAATAAAAACACAAACACTCAAATACACAAATTGGCCTTACGATCTATAATTATGTCAAGGTAAAAAGTAAAAGTAAAAGTATAATAATTTTTAAAGTAAAGCTTAAAAGTAAACATTTCTTTTACTTATTCAGCTAATCAAACATTTTTTTGGTAGCTGTAAAAGTCTATTTCACATTCTAAAATTGCGACAATTTTTAAAATTTTCTTTTACTTATTCAGCAAATCAACAATTTCTTTTTGAAGCTGTAAAAGTCTATTTCACAATCTTAAATCGATTTTGCTAACAGTACCTTCTAGTTTTAAGGACATTAAATAGTCAAAGTTATGAAATAAATGACGCATCATTTTTTTCTAATTACCTCGTTCGATTTGCACGTGACAGTCCTGGTACACTGTGAAGGATCGCCTATGTTGTGACATTCGAAACAATTTTGTAAGGCTGCAAAAATATAGTGAAGTACAACGTAAATGAAAATGTAATATGCCTAAATGTATGTCGTTAGAATCAAAGTCAATGCAGAATTGTGACAATTTAAAAAGATTTCTTTTACTTATTCAACAAATCAACATTTTTTTGGTAGCTGTTAAAGTCTATTTTACATTTCTATAATACTCAATTTTGACGAATTGACCATATGGCAATGATTTTATGACAATTATGGATAATGACTATATCCCTATATATAGCTCAAAATCGATAATTCAGAAAATCATAAACCGAAGGCATACAAAATCAGGATAAAACAGGAACCAAAGCAAATAAACAAACCCTCCACCACATGAAAAGAAGCGAACTCCCGATACTGGAGAGAGACCAGGTGCCCATGAAGAGTCAGCATCTCCTGCTTGCATGCAATACCAGTCGCTTCTATTCGGTAGAATTGTCTCATCCGGTTACTTCCATTTTGGGAGATATAAAGTATAATCTTTGGTTGGATGGTACACATTGTCTATGACAGAATATCATCCACCATTCTGGAGAGTTGGACATCATAGTGTATGACGAATTACCCATATCGACCGCAGAACTTCCTCAGTGACGATGTTAGTCGGTCACAAACGTATCCCTGACTGAGAAGGTTATCTGAAAGAATAAAATCTGTATATTTGGTACTTGCTCTGGCATAGCGTATCAACTGAGATATAAACACGTCATAAGGCGATGAAATGTGTTGCTACTCAGAAAAGGAAAGTTTGTAATGCTGAAATTGAAGTCGTCACGTTTGTCATAGAGTGAGATGTTCATGTGACCATCAGTATCGTAGGACAACATTATGTCCAAATAGGATGCTGAATTATTTGTCCTCTGTAGTTTCTTTGACTTCAATCTCCGAAGGATAGATTCTGCTGAGGTAATGAGCGAATTTTGGATTATTGATGCACGGCACATTGTCTATGTATCTGTAAGTGAAGCTTGAAGTCAGATGCTAAGTATCTTTTCCCTTCAGAAACCAAAGATTGAATGAATTCAGCTTTGTACGAGTAAAGAAAAATGTCGGCAATGAGTGGGGCACAATTGGTCCCCATTGGAATTCCGACAATTTGCTGGAAGACCTTTCCTCCATACACCACAAAATCTTGTCGATCAGAAGTTTAATATCTGAATAATATCTGTTTCAGTGTACTTATTTTCAGAATCGGACTTTTCTTTTACAAAGTAGGTTGTCATACTTAACAACAATAAATTTGTATTTGCGATTGCCGTTTTGCTTGTATAATTTTTGCGTGTCTTTCTTTATTTTATAAATCACATTTATTTAGTCTTTTGTCTTTGGTTAAATAGTTTTTGAAAATGCGAACAAGTCATGGAAGATTTCGACGAAGTAAAGCATGAATCCAATCCGCATAAATTTTATAAGTATTTCTTAGATAAATAAGACAATTTACCTCGCGTCCCTTGTGGAATATAAAGCACCAAGGATAAAAACCCTAATAAAATAACAAGAATTATGTTAATAAGAATGGTATCTTTGGCGATGAAATAAATTAATTAAGGAGATTTTCGTTGTAATTGAATGGAAATATTGATGACATATCATTTGATCCTAAAATATACAGCTATAAAACATTTTACCTGGAAAAAGAGATAATAATTTCATATTTCACTTCTTTGACGTTGTCTGCATTAATATGATATCAAAGTCGGTACTCTTTTATAAACGGAAAGATCCTCCTTCAATTACGCAAAGTCGATTTTGATTGGCTGGCAGCCAGATAAAGACAGGTTCATTCACTGCGCAATACTGTCATATATCCTGGAGATGACCACCATGTGAACTGTTGTGATTCTCATGATAGTGCACTAGAGTAACTCCTGATCTTTCCTCATAGAGATAATGTGTTGTGGAGTATTCTAGTGTCAAAATAACTGTTTTGATGTACATTGTATTTCCATTACTAATAAGTGGTTTAATTGAAATGAAAATACTGTTAATAAAGACAACAGAAGTAAATGTATGTATTCACGTGCATGAACATCGGCGGCGGGTGCGGCTGGCCAACAGGGGATGCTCCCGGGCACCTGGTCCCACCTCTAACTTGCTAGGGGTCCGTCTATGCTCAATTTGATGCTCTTTTGGGAGCGCTAATGAGATTATCGTCAGGATCCTCTTTAACTCATTTGAGTTCATGTATATTCTATGATTATCAGAAGGATTATATGTTGAACAAAAGTTTCGCTTTTGGTTTTTACCGGCATTAACGATCTTTCCTTTATTTTTGCTGACGTTAAGGAAGAATGTATTATCTGGAATAAGACTTTATGAGAACACGAACACACGCGTACAAATTGATCAGACCAAGGATAACTTATGTCGGCTAAAGTCATTATTAAAGTCCTTTGTTTTAAATGAAAAAAAAGTCGGACAGACAGAAACTACACGCTTCCATGAGAACCTTTAATTTCTCAAATTTTAGTGTAAATCAATGAATGAAAGTCAAAACACAATACCCGAAATCAGATTCGAAAAATAACAATCAATAGAGTTTCAAACTCTTGAAAAATATGTATAAGAACTTTCTGATGTAAAAAGAATATAGGACAAACAGATGGAGACAATTACACAGGTTCATGGAAACACGAAGGACAAACAGACGGAGACAATAACACAGGTTCATGGAAACACGAAGGACAACTTAATCTAATGAACAATCTTCAGAGCATAGTGCAAGTACTAGTTACATTGTAGATGGCATTTTAATCGCGATGTCGTGATAATTAGTACAGTTTATTCATATTCAAATATCATATATATGCTTCAAGTTTAAGTTTCTTGGTATCTTTAGTAAGTAGGACAATAAATGAATTCATTTGTTTATTATTATCGTTTATTTATTCTCGGATTTACAATTTCTAGTGTTTAGTAACGTAGACGTTTATTCTCATCCAAATCCAAACTACTTAATCTTTTTTTTTTTATTTTGAAAGAGTATTGAATCGTGAGTTTCTGAATGTGGTATTCTTGCTTCATGACTTGTATATCGCTTTTTATCTTTTCATATTGTATACTTCTTCTGAACCCAATTTTCGATGTTTCTTCCGACATAGTGGTCCTGACGTCTCTTGTCATATTCATAATGACAAATAGGTAAATTCCCTATCTCGTACAGAACGATTTCATAGGTCAAGTCTGTATGACATTTCCGTCCTTTTGATCTCTTGATAAGATAAAGAAAGATGAAACTAAGTACATTTACAGGAAAGAAGGATATTTCCAATAGGACAAGGTCGCAGAACACAAAGTAAAACACCGTAACACCAGAATACGAAAAACAGGATACACTTACATTTTCAATTAACATTTTCGACATTTCATCTTACAGTGAGGAGGTTATTTTATACAACAATTGTGCGTTCTTCGAGACTTTTGGGTAACCGGAAAAGTGGGAGGGTTGTGCGCACGTAATCCAGGATAACCACACCATCTGTTACTAACGTGGCTGATGGCCGTCCTAAGTCGGCACCGATTGCCCATGGGTCTCGTTGGTTTATGTGTTGTCTTTTATGGCCGATGTTTGATGTCTCGTTTGCTGTTTCTTGTCTCTTGCTGTATGTGTCTTCTCTGTGTTTTCACTTGGGGTGTTTTATGTGTTGCTGTTGGTGCTGCAACCGAGTTTTGTTGGACTTTCACTACAAATAAAACAATGAAACCCATGTGTGCTGGATCCCCATAGACTATTGTAAAATCAACAAACTAGTAAAAACTAAAATCTTTGTTTCAAAACTCATAAAGTGTGGAATATACAAAATACATAACCCAGAAAATGGACAAGAAAAATACAAAACAAAAATGGAGGGAACATCGAATAAAACGAAATATTACACATTTTCTGAAGAAGTGAACTCCCGAGCACATTCAACATAAGCCTAGAAATACTGCCAATAAAATATTAAGAGATAATTTAACATATATGCTACCCTCCTGATCTAGATTTATTAGCATTAGTGACTCGGAAAATCCAATAAAGAAGCAAACTGCATTTTATCATACCTCTACTTGTTTTTTCCTATATAAAAAGATACTCATTAGAACTAACTTTAACTCGCCTGATGAGACGTACTATTTCCCTGCAAAGGGTGCGTTCGTTGAGAAGACTATTCCCCTAGGGAAAAAGCTTTGAAATGGGGCGGAGCTACAGCGCGTGACGTCGAAATGGGGCGGAGCTACAACACGTGACGGTATAATAAAACAGTTAAAGTATACATTGAGGGAGTTAGCATGATTCTGGTTTCCCTCAACCAGACCTATTTCGCCTCGGGAAATAGGTCTAGTCTCGGGAAACCATAATCATGCTTAGCCTAACTCCCTCAATGGTATACTTTAACTGTATAATAATATTTAACAAGAATGATATTACATATTCTAATGTAAAAACATCTAACAAAACGGAGGGATCTCCAACAACACTAGGTTGCAGCACCTACAGCAAAAGTACATTACACCCAATGCAAAACCACAGAGCGGACGTCCAAGAAAGGGACGCAAAAAGGACAAGAAACACCAGCTCACAGCACAGAAAGACCACACGTAGACAGCATAACCATCGAAAATGCGTCAGAATCATCAAACGCCTTTTATACCGTGGATATGATCCTAATGTTACTAGATGGACACTAGCCTTTGTACCTGACCAATCTACAGTCTTGTACCAGCGCGTTATTAAGACTTGTACTCTGACTAACTATGAAAACAGGACTCCATGACGGTTACTGCCAAACCTCTTTAGACGAGACATGGGCCCAACCACCTGTCCTCTTTTAATGTCAGTCGGACTCCTCTTGTGATAACATACATGAGCTCTCTACAGCCGGCAGAGCACATATTCATCTGTGTTGCTTGGGCCCCTGCATTTTTGATGCTTTGTTCGTGTGGTCATCTAACAGTGAAAAGGGTGTTTTACCCCAAAATTGTGCGTTCTTCGAGACCTTTTGGTAACAGGAAAAGTGTAGGGGTTATGCGCACGTAATCCGGATAACCACACCATTTGTTACTTGTGTAGCAAATGGCCGTCAAAAGTCGGTACCGGTTACCCATTGGCCTCGTTGGTTTACGTTTAGTCTTTTGTGTTTGATGTTTCTATGTCGTATGTCTCTTTTTCGTCTCTTAGTGTGCTCGTCTTTGTGTTTCACAATAAGGTGTGTTGGTATTTTGCTGTTGGTGCTTTAACATGGTCTGGTTGGAGATCCCCTTCCTTCTGACATAAACCAACGAGACCAATTGGCAACTTAGGGACGGTCATCCGCCACGCAAGTAGCAGACGGTATGCTTATCCGGATTCGTGCGCACAACCCTCCCACTTTTCCGATTACCTAGAGGTCTCAAAGAACGTACATTTGTGGTGTAAAGTAATCTCCTTATTGTAAGATGAACATACAAACAGACAACATTACTCAGGGGTCCAAGAAACACACAGATAGATATGTACATGTATATAAAAGAAACCAAAGTATACGAAATACAGTGCGTACTCTGCCGGCTGTAGGGAGCTCATGCATGTGATCACCCGAGCAATCGAGCAATTGACATTCAGAGAGGACAGGTGGCCGTAAAAAGGTTTGGACCAGGCCTGTCATGGAGTCCTGTCGTCACAGTCAGTAAGAGTGCAAGTCTTAAGAATGCGCTGGTACAAGGCTGTAGAAGGGTCCAGTACTAAGCTAAGTGTCCGTCTGGTGACAGAAGGATCATAATCACGGTATAACGGGCGTTTGATGATTCTAACACAATTTCGATGGTAATTCTGTCTACCTTTGATCTTTGTTATTTTGTCAAGTATGTCACCATGAAATGCAGGTTGTGAAATACCCAAAGTAATATACTATGTTGATCGAATTTCAAAAGACGTTGACAATAATTTTTTTTTTTTGTAAAATATCCAGAAAGTCTTTACTAGGTTTGTAACAGAAACGCATTCAAAACTAAGCAGCAATTAAATTTCAAAAAAGAAGAATCGGTTTACCGAAATTGAATTGGATTTTCGAGTCATTAGGTTAACTTTCGAGCTAGCAAAGAAGATAAGCCAGACCTTATCATTAAGAAATACTAAATCCGTTATCTTAAAAGTTCACATGATTTTAATACATGTAATACGGAAGTGTTCCAACTCTTTACCTTCTTGAAGCAATTTAAAACCAATTTTAATGCACTAGACTTGTGTGTCGAATAGTTGATTATCATTAGTGGTACTTAATTTAATGCCCAAGTAATTTAGCTAAATGTATTTTAGTAGCGCCCTTTAGTTTTTTTTTTTTGTTTTTTTTTTGTTTTGTTTTTTTGTTTTGTTTTTTTTTTTGCATTTAAATTCATTTTAAAAAAAATAAGTTAAGGAGAAGTGAGTGAAAGTTAAACACAAAGATCTCAGTATCTAAAACCAAAATCCATAGTCACACAAAACCTTTAGAAATACAAAACATTATAAAGATAAAGAGAATATCCCCAAGGGTGATAACAGCGGAAAAAACTCTCATGAGAAAAGAAAAAAATGAGACACCTTAACATCAGACTGCATCATCCCTGCTCTGTTGACTGACGCAAACTCAAGGTTAAAATGTAGAAATACTTTTTAATGTGAAAGCTATGTTGAAGAATAACACTTTCTAAATATTGTGTACCAGATAAGCTCGATGAATGAAAGTAAAACACAAAAAAAAATCGGATCACTCGTTACTCCAAATGTTGTTGTTGTTTTTTTTAGGGGGGGGGGGTTGTTAAAAACCGTCTGAACAGTTATCTTACATTTTTTGCAGAGTAGATTCATCTGAAACAGTGCAAACAATTGACGATATATCTTATATTACAAAAGTTACAGTTCTTGTTATCTGTATGACAAGATGTGTTAGTAGGTACCACTGATGAGTATTCATTACCGAAGCAGGTATATCTGGAGAACCCGCATTAGAAATCATATAATAAAAATTCTGTCTACAGGGCTGTTTGAATGCTTTCATTTTATAAGACGTTTGTTAGAGTTATCCTTCTTTAAACATGCATGTACGTGTTTCTCGTGTATTATGAATAGAAAAGCGAGTCTAAAATTAAAAAAAAATCATAATAATCGAATGAAAATATCAAACATTATTGTAAAAGGTTTTAGCTTTAAAAACAAGGACCAAGAATTGGCTTGAAATAATATTTATGTTACGTACAGCAGCTATTGTTAAAGTAATTGAAGATTGTTAAGCTTCAGATGTCTAAACAACACACTTCATTATTTTTCATAGTTATCACTACTAGGGTTTCATATACGATATTCATCGATAACTGATATCATTTTTTGTTTAAATGACAAGACAATAGATGAAATGGACTATTACCATTTTGAGCATGATCATTTTACAGGAGCTTGTTTGTGGAGTTGAAATTTCACGCGTTCTTATTACTCGACTTTCGTATTGAATATCTTACCCTTTGTGGTCATAAATCATTCCGGTTGTTTGTTCTACGTTTACATTTCGAAAGCCAAAAACTATGTCTAAAATTCTATACACTTGAGATACTTTCCTTGCTGTGTATAGAGGTAATTTCATTTCTTAATTCTATTTTTGATTCAATTTTTTAATAAAAACATAAGTTAAAGAAGATCCTGACGATAATCTCAACAGCACTGACAATAGAGCACAAACTTGAGCATCGACGGACCCTTAGCAAGCTAGAGGTGCGACCAGCATCCCCTGTTGACTAGCCGCACCCGCCGTCAATGTTCATGCACGAAAATAAAAACATATATAAAATACATGCACTGTATGAGATTATTTAACGGTGCATTTAAAACAATTCATGAATGAATTATAATAGATTCATAATTGTGAAGCAGGAATGGCAAATGACACATATTATGTTATCTAATTTGTTGACAAGAATGTCATCAAATTACTACGTTCTTGACATATATAATTGATCTTTTACATCTTTTTCGTCGATTTTTATCATTTTACGATAGCGTTTCATTTCTATATATTAATTGATGTCAGATGCGGACTGTCTACATTGATTTAAAGGCCTTGTTACACGACGCGATTAGTTGCATGCAACTCATTGCAGAGATTTTACGATCCGAGCGAGTTTCTGCGACTCGCACTGTTACACGCTGCAACTTATTGCATATATTTTGTGCAAAATTCATACCAATCCTGCCTGAATTTTACGAATAAAATGTGTTATTGACAGATAATACGGCATGTACTTATGATTTTCATTATCGTTACATTCACATAAGTTCCCCGACGAAGCGAGGACAGAAATCACCATCATGACCAAAGAAAACCCGGGAGTGAAGCGAACTATAGGATCCTCTGTCGCCATTTTATTGTCAATGTAATTGATATGACCAAAATTCGCAAAATAGATAATATAATTTCAACCCTTATTCGGCGAATTTTGGTCATATAAATTACATGGACACACAAAGGGCAACAGTACACTTACTGCGAGATTTTTTAGTTCAAAAAAATTGATTTTCAGCTCTCTCTCTTCGTCGAGAAAGTTATGTGAATGTAATTGTAATGAAAATTGTAAATACATGCTGTATTGTCTGCTGAAAACATAATTTATTCGTAAACTTAAGGCGAAAATGGTATGAATTTAGCACAAAATATTTGCAATTAGTTGCAACGTGTAACAGCGCGAGTCGCTGCAACTCGCTCGGACCAAAAAATCTCTGCAATTAGTTGCATGCAATTAATCGCGTTGTGTAACAAGGCCTTTATCCTTACTACATGTACTTTTAAATATCCAGGGTAGGCACAACGTTCCAAAAGTTAACAGCTCTCTTATTTTATGTAAGATCTATTTAGAAGCGTAATGAATTAAATGCATAGTTGAGTTTTTCGTATATTTGATGATTATTTTGCATAAAGTTGCAGTTTAAAATGTGTGACATCTTTGATTGCCTTGTGAAAAGAAGGAGGGATATGAGCAGAGCGCGCATTCCACATAACTATTAAAGTGCTTCTGTGCCTCTGGTCACACGGGTGATTTTTGCGTCGTCTCACTTAGTTGGTTGTTCTGGATATGAAAGGATGTATTGCTGAACGAAGAGAAAATGAAAGATGCTGTCCTTCATAAGCTCTAACCAAACGATTTGATAAGAAAAAAATAAGTATAAAGTTAGAATTATGCGTCAATGAAGAATTATCGTATAAAGTAAGAATTATGCGTCCATGAAGAATCATCATATCCATGGTATATGTTACGAAGAATGTCTGACAATATCATCTATGCACTCTTCATTATTGTTCATACACAAGATAAACATCATGTATTATTAATCTTAAGTGCACCGAGTCATCTACTCTATATAGCGATATAGAAGCATAATCATGTTCTGAAACTGTAAGATCTATAGTCAACTTTCACCTCATCTTTTGTCTCATATCAATATAACTTTATCTCAGAATGAATAATGGATGGTAAATGATTGAGGACAAAATCGGGAAGTATATATAGAGTCTTAAGGTACAAGAGGAAGCGATTTCCTCTGTGAGCATGGATAAGGATATTAACAGCAATTTCCTGTAAATGTTATTTAATATGTAATTATAAAAGTTATCACGAAACTATTTTTTTTTAGATTTCATTTCATATTTGATAAGTAATTAAAAGAAAAGCATTTATTCAAAATTATTTATTGAATCATCCAAATATAACATCGAAATTAAAGGAGGTTAACATCTGAGCACCATCTTTCCTATGCTATTTTATTTAACTTTGCTACTATCACGACCCTACGGGAAATTTGGAGCCGCGCACTCTCTGCAAAGAAATTGCACAAATAAATAAAAAAAATCAGAGGGCTGAGGATTGTTCTTAGGAAACATGTGTCTGGTGCATTAAAATTGGTTTGAAATTTTCTTCAAGAAGGTAAAAAGTTGGAACGTTTCCGTATTATTTTCATCTGACGAGTTGTTCTTAATCCACAAGTATGCTTAAGGGGGTTTGTTGTTTTTAGAGCCTCTTTTGAAAGAGTTCTCTTTTGCAGTCATGCTGTTAATGGACATAAGGTTCTGTTTAAGAAAGACACTCTATAGCATTATTACACTGTATAAACAACCTTTCAAAGAAACAATAGAAGCTCGAATTCTGATCCCAAAATCACAATCAAAAGGCTTACAAATTCTTGAAAAAATATAAAACAGACCTTTCTCAAGAGGAATGAAAAAAATGGGACAAAACATAGCCGACTTAGTAAGGTTATGTGTTACCTTCTAATGAATTTGTATGTTAATCTTAATTTCAGACACATATTCCTTATATTATTCAGGTTATTCCCATCCTAAAAAAAAACCCCGCTCATTTAATACTTTTATGTGGCTTTAACAAAATGATGCCTTGTATGGGGAAAAGACCTATTTCAAATGAGCATTAAAAGAATTTTAAAGGTACGACGCGTACACATGCTATGATTTACTGTTAGAAACGAGATCGCGATAACTACGGACTTCATCGAAGACAATATCAGGCATTTTTCTTCTAGATAGCTTGAATGAATGTAATGTTTAGGATATGTCTGGAAATTCGAGGGTTATTTAAAAAAGATTTTTAATGAAAAAAAAATATAGTTCAAGTTTCTTATTTCAAGAATACCGTAGGTGATTCGAAAGCCTCTTATTTTCTTTGAAGCTAAAACGAAATAAAGGACGATAGTAAGTGCATTATGATGTGATGTTACCGCCGTGTACCAAGACTTGGAAGAAATCAGAAAACGCTCGTGAACATGTGTCATCACCTTTGATGGTTGTCATTTACGACAACGCCAAAGTGCCAAACTTCCATCACCCAAACATTCCTCATGTATATATATGTTACAAAGCCTCTTAAACAAAACCCTTGGAGTAACAAATCCTGATCATAGTAAAAGTAAGATAAGTGCTTTTATTTCTTTTGTATGTATTTGATAGGTAATGAAATCAATCCGTCGTTGATCATCTCTTACGGTGACTGGAGACTTTGATGGACACACTCTAATGGAACTTAATACAGAAGAGGTAAGGTGTAGAAGAACAGATAACTTTCACTGCTAAGACCTTATTATTGCTATGGAAAGAATCTCCCATTTTCATGTTGAGCTCGACGGCTGCTCTAATACCCTATTGGATGACCATGATCCATGATAAAGTTAAATTGAATACCGATAAAGAGCTATAATCAGCAATATTTTGGGTAGACGAGAGGTCATAGTTCAATGTACTGTCATAATGCATCAACCAGTCACATAGTTGATCAATGATGAAGTAAACATTTATGAAAGCTCCTAAATTTGCTTTCCTTACCATGATATATTATATGCCTTTGTCCTCTCCTGTTCTATTCTTTTTGCTTTCAATGTAAATTCAAGAATATGTGTAGTAGTTGACTTTCACTAACTCCTTTTCCCTTCGCTTTTCTTTCATTTCTTGTTTTAAGGATAGTCTTTGTCCATTTGAGTTTGAACAAGGGGTCTGTTGAAAATGAATGACGAAACAAACAATATCATAACAATGGAAGGACACAATAATAGTAATCTGACAAGAAGTGCCACATGGGAACATGAATGAATTCGAACACGAAAAAAAAAAAAGAAAGTCAGAATCTAAAATTCATATTCAATTAGCATTAGAAACAACCTGGAAAATACCAAAAATAAAAAAAATGAGGTTGTCCCAATCAGTAACAACAGCGGACCATACTCTCACAAGACAAGAAGGAGGTGACAGAAAAATAACACCACAGAAAGGAGGAGACGGAAACATAACACCACAGAAAGGAGTTGACGGAAAATAAACACCACAGAAAGGAGGAGACGGCAACATAACACCACAGAAAAGAGGAGACGGAAAAATAACACCACAGAAAGGAGGAGACGGAAACAAAACACCACAGAAAGGAGGAGACGGGAAAATAACACCACAGAAAGGAGGAGACGAAAAAATAACACCACAGAACGGAGGAGACGGAAACAACACCACAGAAAGGAGGAGACGGAAACATAACACCACAGAAAGGAGGAGACGGAAATATAACACCTACAGAAAGGAGGAGACGGAAGCATAACACCCCAGAAAGGAGGAGACGGAAACATAACACCACAGAAACACGACGGAGGAGACGGAAACATAACGCCACAGAAACACAAAGGAGGAGACGGATACATAACACCACAGAAACACGAAGGAGGAGACGGAAACATAACACCACACAAGCACGAAGGACAACATTGTCTCACAAACAAGAAGGAGGAGACGAGAACCGAATAGAAGCGACAGGTGTTGCATGCAAACAGGAGATGCTTACTCTTCCTAGGCACCTGGTCTCACTCCCATATCGGGAGTTCGCTTCTTTTAATGTGGTGGAGGATTTTGTTTGTTTGCTTTGGTTCCTGTTTTATCCTGATTTTGTATGCCTTCGGTTTCTGATTTTCTGAATTATCCATTTTGTACTGTAAACAGGGATATGGTCATTATCCATATTTGTCACATAACACCACATAAACACGAAGGAAAACATTGTCTCACAAGACCAGAAGGAGGAGACGGAAACATAACACCACAGAAACACGAAGGAGGACATGGAAACAAAACACCACAGAAACACGAAGGAGGAGACGGAAACATAACACCATAGAAACACGAAGGAGGAGACGGAAACATAACACCACAGAAACACGAAGGAGGAGACGGAAACATAACACCACAGAAACACGAAGGAGGAGACGGAAACATAACATCACAGAAACACGAAGGACAACATTGTCTCACAAGACAAGAAGGAGGAGACTGAAACATAACACCACAGAATCACGAAAGAGGAGACGGAAACATAACATCATAGAAACATGAAGGAGGAGACGGAAACATAACACCACAGAAACATGAAGGAGGAGAGGGAAACATAACACCACAGAAACATGAAGGAGGAGACGGAAACATAACACCGCAGAAACATGAAGGAGGAGACGGAAACATAACACCACAAAAACACGAAGGAGGAGACGGAAACACAACACCACAGAAACACGAAGGACAACATTGTCGAAATGAACAATCTCCGATGTGTCTAATGTTAAACCAAAAGGATTATAGGTGGCGCCTTACAATAAATTAAGTAATTAATCAAATGTTGTCTTAATATTGTCATGGAACCGATAATATAACCACGAAACTTCCCAAATATATTTTCGTATTGCGTTGAATAAATCCAGAGGATATAAACCGTAAGATCGACCCAGGGGATATAAACCATTTGAAATATAACCGTTCATGTAAGCAATGTGAACCATTCATGTATGAGTCCATAGTTTGAGTTTGTGTTCCTTGTCCCTTTTGATTCTCTTTCTGTGCTTGTCTGCTGTGTTTTTGCTTTGAGTGTTTTGGGAATATGCTGTGGGTGTTGCAACCGAGTATTGTTGAAGATCCCCTCTTTTATGTTACATTCAAATATATTTTTTGTCCGCGGCAACTTTATAAACAGATAATCTATTAAAAGAACAAAATTGAATAATTATGTATAAAAGGTTAATCTAGTTCACTTTCAATCGCATCTTATTCCGTTTCCCATGTATTACTCTATCGACCAAACCGTTAGAATGTAGACAGTAGACTTCTTTACATTACTTTGCTTACTCGCAAGGGAACAATGAATATAAGTTATCCCAGTACAAACCATTAAGTCATTTCTGTATATATCTTACTTTACATCTTTTTGAAACACTGTATGTCAACCATGAAGTGCACTCAGATGCACAGTTACCATGTCTGCGACGACGGAATCGGAAAATTAATTCATGCCTGACATTAGAATGTGTACTATTTAGTAAAGCGATGTGTTTATCTTAGAAATACCCTTTTACTTCAATACCTTTTATATTGTTGCCAAAAAATCATAATATTTTCTAATTAGTCACAAACAGCATCAGGAATTGAATTTTGAAATACATATACCTCGTACTGACATGATTTAAGTGTATAAAAATGCACCTTTTCCGAGATGCCTGTAGTTCATCTCTCGAGGAAAGACCTCCTCTTTGAAGCAAGCCATTGCATAGAATGGTAAACACAAATTGTCAATGTCTCCTACCTATGGCGTTTTATAAATGAGTCTGTACACTTTTCCAAGGGAAGTTCAAATCACATTTTCTTTCTTCTGAATGAAGTCGTAGTTTTGCGCTATCTTTAGGAGGGATCATGATTAATTACGATGAACAAATCTTATAGTATGACATCTGATCTAGGATTATGAATAATCAGTAATGAAATATATCTAATTTATTTCGCCTTGGACTAGAATGTCGAAAACTGATTGGATAGAGCCCGTCACGTGGAAGCGGTCTATAACTCTATAGACTTTCTTATAGACCGTCAGTAGACAAAAAATCCGATGTGGGAAATCCAAGATGGCGGACGTTAGTATGAAACATGCATCGGCCGGGATTCGAACCCGGGCCGCCCGCGTGGCAGGCGAGCATTCTACCACTGAACCACCAATGTTTATGGTAATAGATAAACAATATTGTTTATATAGCTCAGACTACACGTAATCTATTTTTAGCTGATGACTCGTTTATGTAGGTTGAATACCTGGGAAGTGACACACTTTTGAATTCACAAAGGTAAGGGAAATTTGTGATGAAGGGGTCCTCGGCAAAATAAAACACTTATTTGGTCAGTTACAGACCGTCTACGGAGATATGTCGGGTTGGTAAAATCTATGGAAGGCTCGGCTTCGCCTCGCCTTCCATAGATTTTACCAACCCGACATATCTCCGTAGACGGTCTGTAACTGACCAAATAAGTAATAATATCTTCTATTGTATCAATTTCAGGGCACAATATGCGCATTTTAACAAGTTATGTACATGTATCATATATGATGCTCCAAGCCGAAACAGAGGATATCCAAAAAATAATATATGAAGAGAGATTCTAAACACGACCTATTGTCTATTTCGCAAAAGAACGAGTTAAAGACAGAGTCATGCCTTCTGGCAGATACCCTTTAGTTTTAGAATAAATTATGAAGTAATATTTTAGGTTCATACACATAACCAATGAATCACTACATTGATGTTTTTTCTCAGATTTGAAAGCAGAAACACAGAAGCACAGAAACTTTCTTTATAATCACTTTGTTAAATATAATCATTCTATTTCGGATATCACCATTACCCCAGTTCAGACTTTTCCAAAACGTAAAAATAAAAGTAAGACCGAAATTAAAAAACGCCGACTACAAGCTGAACTTGCCTGGATCACCAAACTTCAGACTGCGTACCCTCTTGGTTTAAACGATCAAATTTATGGACAAGGAAACATTTCCTCAGCTTCTACCAATATCAACATCTTTTCAATTCGCCCAAACACTAAAAGGAAATACAGGTCACACGGGAAAAGACGAAACAGACAAAAAAGAAAACGATCCAGAATATACCGCTCTCTCAACGATTTACTTACTATAGCACGCAATGGCGGAAGACATGAGCTGTTACATGCTCTGTCGTCAATACCAGTTATGCACTTGAAATCTATCTTGGATAAAACAGAGGTTGCATTCTTTTAAAAAGAAACACTGACTGATTCAGACTTAATATCATTGTCTCATTCGCACAGTATAAACTTTATCCTATTGTGAAAAACACCTCACCTAAAAGACGATTCATAAAAATCCCGTTTATTAACAAAGGTTTTGATCTTCTAAACATCTGTAATATTTTTCGGGATCATCGCGTACAAAGTACCATTCCTCAATATTTTGAAAATTTAGAGCCACCTCTTATTTGTTATAAGTACAAGAAACCTATTCGAAACTTTGTTTTTAACTATAATAAAGTTACAACGGATCCTGACATACTTGAATCGTGTCCTGCTTCTTGAGAATGTGCAACTTCTAAATATCTCTACAAACCAGCTGGCCATGTTGTTACAGGTGACTTTTCAATTATCCAATACAGACAGCTCCGTGGTCTTCTTAAAAAAGGACCTAAGTATAGAATCCCATCCAAGATAGATTTTGTCAAATGCCGTGAAGTGCTTACGGAAGCCTTAGATAATTATACGAAAAGATGGTGTAAATCAGACGGAGTCGAACCGCATGCTCTGAATGACTGGAAAAACCTCATTTTAGATATAACGGATATTCGAATAGGTAACTTCCATAAAAACCCTCATCTTTTTCAAAATCCACGTTCCAAATCAGAAAGATATTTCAAATTCAAACTAAGTAAATTACATGAAAAATATGTCTTTGCACCAGCAGATAAAGCAGCCAACAACACCATTATCAGGATGATTATCAGGATGATTTTGGATTCAACATAGTAAATTTCCCTTGGCTTGACAGTGATGTTCCAAGATTACCGTCATACGGCATTTACATATCACAGCTCATCCGGTACGCTAGAGCATGTACTGATATTTTGGATTTTCGCAGTAGAAATTTACAAATTACCAAAAAACTTTTAGGTCAAGGTTTCCGCTTTCATAAACTAGTTAAGACTTTCTGGAAATTTTACAAAAATTACAGTCAACTTCTTTTAAAAATTCGGATCTATACATGCAACAGAGTACATTACTATGGGTATTACACAACCTGTCTTTTATGGTGATATGATAAACAAAATAAAAAGGATCAAAGGTAGGCAGCATAACCATCGAAAATGCGTCAGAATCATCAAACGCCTTTTATACCGTGGATATGATCCTAATGTCACCAGACGGACACTAGGCTTGGTGCTTGACCAATCTACAGTCTTGTACAAGCGCATCCTTGAGACTTGCACTCTGACTGACTGTGACGACGGGACTCCATGACGGGCCCTGTCCAAACCTCTTTAGAGAAGAAAGGGCCCAAACCACCTGTCCTCTCTGAATGTCAGTCGGACTCCTCGGGTGATTACATACATGAGCTCGCTACAGCCGGCAGAGCACGGACTGTATTACGCATACCCTCTTTTTATATCCATTTACATATTCATCTGTGTCTCTGGGGCCTCTGCGTTTCGCGGTCTTGTTTGTGTGATGTCATCTTACTGTGAGGAGGTTGTTTTACACCACAATTGTACGTTCTTCGAGACCTCTGGGTAATTGGAGAAGTGAGAGGGTTGTGCGCACGTAATCCAGGATAACCACACCATTTGCTACTTGCGTGACAGATGGCCGTCCAAAGTCGGCACCGATTACCCATTGGTCTCGTCGGTTTATGTGTAGTCTTTTGTGTTTGATGTTTACATGTCGTGTGTCTCTTTTCCGTCTCGTGCTGTGCTCGTCTTTTGTGTTTTTGCATCGGGTGTTTTGGTGTTTTACTGTTGATGCTGCAACGGGGTCTTGTTGGAGATCTCCTACCTTCTTTTTGCATTAAGCCTTTTCCAAATGTAGTAAAAATTCAGTTGAAATAAAGTTAAGATTTAGCTAATTAATTAACCTGCATTTAAATGAGGATTTTCTTCAATCTGCCATTTCAACGTTACTTTGATCGATAGATTGGATAGCAGACCCCGTGGGAACATGTAGCTAAGTTCGGTCAACTTAGGTTGCTCGTTTCTTCAACACATTCGAAAATTTCTGTTATCAAAACTCTTAAAATTTCTAAAACGTGGGTCCTGTAGCATCATATCCCACCCATCCTGCTTCGTCTTTCGGTATTTTTGGACATAATAAAATTCACACTTTTTAGTTATATAGCATTGTTTAGATTTAGGATCACTGACGAAGTACCCGAAACGTGCATGTCTGGTCCATGCTGCAAATTTATCTGCTCGTAAATGAATCTATTGAATTTGAAGACGTTTAACATTTGGTAAGATTCTTTATTTTGAATGTGGCCTCTTGTGTCTATGGAACTGCGATTTGAATTTAAAAAGTTGTATAAACTTATTCATGTGTTGAAATCCCTTCTTTCCGAACACTTAAACAAATATGATACCCAACAAGATCTTGCTTACAACATATGCGATAAGCAACTATTGTTTCGCACCAATTATTGGTATATCAATACTGATAAGCATCCAGTTTCTCCTTAGGTTCTGTTAATAACCGGGTGACATCTCCGATGTCGTGAAAATGCTTCAATTATGTGTACTAGCTTGTTCACCAAATTCATATCCTTTATTTATATAATAACCTAAGACGACAATATCGGCGCTTTTCGATTTTACCTTATGTGTGAACTTATTTCCTATAGGAGATAAATTAAGCTCTAGATCTACTCTATGCTTCATACATCATACATGGCGAAATTGGCTCTTGCAGTCTATGTCCAGGCGAATCCTCTAAATTATTGGAAATGTAAAAGAAACTAAAACTAAAGACATCTTTATGAAAATTAAAAAGAAAAGAGGGTCTGAACAGGACTGCATTGCAGTACCCACCAGAAAAGGAAAAATAGCTTTTTGTCTGAAAATTTCACATCTAAACCTATAAATTAATTGACCTCATATATAAATACCACAGGCTGGCATAAATCTCCACTTACTGGCAATCGAAATATAAAAAAAGGAAGGAAAAGAGGTTCAACAGGACAACACTACAATAGCCTACCCAACAGCCCACCCAAACACATATGTAAGCTATAATCATACAACAAATATACCTACCATAAAAGGAAAGGCAACTGGCGATGATATAATGTTTACTGAAAAACCCGCATTCGAAATGTTATAGAAAACAATACACTCAAGACAAGCATGAAATAATATTTAAATGATCAAATTGAGACAAGGATTGGCATAACACCAAACCTAGCTGAACACTTTGCAACATTTGGAACAATACCTTTATCAATGCTATCACTACCTCGTGACAACATCATGCTATGCATAAAAAAACAAAATGCCAAAAATTAAAGAATTTTGAAGCTATGGAATAAGATACATGTATAAACACTATGATATACTAGCTTCTGCTTTTATGATTCTTGGATTTTCTATTCCGAGCAATGGCTAGACGATTATATCCATAAGTATCTCAGTCAATACTCAATGCTTGTTTATGTCCATATGTTGCCAGGAAAGGCTCTTTGATTACTGATCCGATACAGTAATTAAAGTAGACTAGAATAGTGCATATTCTACTTGCTAAATTTGTAGTGTTCATATGTTATTCAGACAGATGATTCATCGGTATCTTATTACTGAAAGATGAATTAAAATAATATTCCAACATGAAGCTCAAATTTATTAAAATATGTATAGCATTAATAACCTTTCATCAAGAAAAAATGAATTCCTTGTAGCTGTTTTTCCTTTTTTTGATTTTATTTATTTGTTTTGTTTTGTTTTGTTTTTTTTTTTTTTTATTTTATTTATTATTTTTGTTTTTTTTTTTATTTATTTATTTATTTTTATTGGCAGAAATCTTGTTTTTAATGAAAGCGGTAATATATATAAGAAGTTTTAAAAACAAAGTTATACACCTTCTTTTTATCTTTAAAATTCTATCGAATACCGTTACTTTGTAAGAATATCTATCCCTTATTGCACTGTAAGGGGTGGAAATAAAAGAAAATTGCTGCTGCATCTGTACTAGAACAAATAAATTATTCCATAATTAAGTCGACGAGTTGCTGTTTCTAACACCCGATGTATAAAATCAATACGTCATTTGCAATATAAATGTCGTTCTTCTGGAGAGAAACTTAAGATGCATGCGCATTATAGCATCGACAACAGTTTTACACTAACTTATCAGGTAGGCAAAAATTCTTTTTTTCTGTATTTTCTTAAGATTTTTGTCCCGAAAAATTTCTTTTTCGGGACAAATTTCTTTCTTTCTTTTCTTTCCTTCAAAAAATTTCTTTCTTTCTTTTCTTTCCTTGCCATACGATTATTCATGGTTTATTTTGTGAGGTTTTTTTCCCTATTTTGTTAATCGAGAAATAAGATGAATTCTTTTTACACATCATAAATTGCAGAAATCAGGTATTTTGAGTTTAATACTGGATTAATCACTAATTCATACTAAAGACAGCCATTTAAAAGCGTAACCTTAAAAAGTGTATTACAAGAAGTACAGCTTTGTCTTTCTCAAGCTAGTTGAGATTCTATCATTTAAACATGTAAAGTTCATGAATACCTGAGAAATGTTCTCAGAATCACGTTAATATTAAACTTCAGACAGAGATATCTTGATTTTGTCTGCGAATCTCCCCATGTCCGAGTTACTTAACCTATACTTTAAGTACTTCCTATTATAATAAGAATATTTAAAAATCTACATTTCTGGCTATGACGACACATTTTGAATTATACTGAATGGCGAATTATTTTTATCTTGTTTTCTGTTCATTTTTCTTTTTATGGAAGGTTTTTTGTACTTTTGCACTTCAAAAAAAAGCACAAGGCTATTATCATGGATGAATATGCATGTAATTTCTCCCAAGGGGTCCTGATGTGTTTTTAATGGCACCTAACAACTATCTAAGTAATGCAATAATACTTCTTTGGGAAGAGGTCAGCAAGAGGACATATAATTCTCTTACACTTATTTTAGCAATACAGAAAGACAAAAAACATATTAAGCTCCAAAGGCATAAGTACCGCTTGTTTTTGTTTGTTTGTTTGTTTGTTTTGTTTTTGTTTTTTTGGTTGGTTTTTTTTTTTTGGTCTGTTTGTCTGTTTTTTTGGTTTTTGGTTTTTTTTGGGGGGAGGGGGGTGTTTTTTTTTTCATTTTTGCATGGCTAGTGTCACTAACAAGCAGAAGATGTATAGGTTCTTAGAGTGAAATTTAAACACAAAACACTAAACTAATAGAAAGCATCTACTTTAAATAAATCTCAACTGTTTTTTTAGGGTCAGCACATTTGGTCATTAAAGGCTCTAATTAGAATCTTTCCACCTTCTCATCTGCAACAATCATCTCTTCCAATATGTATCTTCTTCGAGTTCTAATCCGCAACCTCTGCAAAAAATATAACGAAATGTTTCTAGTTGCAAGTTCTTTTAAAAGTCTCCTTTGTGAAGAATGTGAATATATGGACCATTTCTTTTATCATTCTCTATATAACAAATGAGTATACATATTTATTAGTTATAGGGTTTTTTCCTGTCATAGGTGTGTAAATTTGTGGCTGAAATTAGTACGAGGCGTGATTATTTCTTATATACAGTTATGGCTTTACATTTTTATTTGGTTTTAGACCATATTTGACGTCCAAAAAGTTATGGATTTTTAACTGGAGCAGTAATAGTAAGTTTAGCATATCCTATCATGGACTCCAACGTTCACAGTTAATCAGAGTGCACAAGAATATGACTTGATGTGGCCGAAAGCAGCTATAATTACCTATGCATTGTAATCCATCAGATACAAAAGAAAATGTAACAGATGGTCATCACTTGATTTCTGATTGAATATTCTTTTCGTCCCATTCCCATGAATCCCATGAGTATTTATAGAGTTATACATTTGGCACCAGTTATATTGAAAATGAAGTTAAGTCATCACTTCACAACCCTTAAGATTCAATCAGTCTAATAAAAGGAAAGATTTTCCTGATATACCAGGGTGGCTTGTTTTCTTTTTTACATCGTACTTCGGTTAAAATGTTATCAGACATCTAAGAGTTTGTTTTTATATTTTCATATCCAGTATCATTTATCACTTTCCTTGAGTAGTATAATTTTGGGGAAACATTATATAAATCGGTTAATCAGATTAAGACCGGACGATAGAAGCTATTTTTCGCAAGCAAACTGTCGTACTCTTAGTCTTCCTTAAATAACGAGGTACGATTGATATAAAGATAAAGGATGAGGGAAGATAGATTGATTATTTTTCCAAACTATTTCGGTGAGGCTTCGCACAGAGAGAGGCTGAGTATATTGGACAGGATCCGTTACGCTGTGTATCAATGAACCATCCTCATATTGGTATGCGTACCTCAGGCGTGTCACATAAAGGGTCAATTTCCTCATTCAGTACCTGGAACACAGATGTTTTTGTGCTTTAATCGTTCGGAATTGCTATTATCCAATAATGTATTCTAGGCAAATATTGATCAGTGAACTTTGCGCCTCATATTGTATTTACATGTAGATATATCTGCCACGAGAACGGTTTAGTATATTTTTTCCCGTTTGATGTGATTATTAAGGCTTATCGGAAAAGTAAATGATGGGATAGAGGAGCGGAAAACAGTGGTAAATGAAAAGATTCATTAATCATAATAATGAAAATGGAATACGTCGCTTATGTTTACCCGAAATTCATAGTAAGTATTTGTGTATAACGTTTATCAGATCCGTTGATACATCTTGTATTCTAATTATTTTTCGGAATGGGATGATATTTATGAGCATCATTAATAAAATCTTAAGTTACAAATTAAATAATTATTAATTTTCAATTCAGCAGGATTTTTATGTAAATTTATACCCAAAATCTGATATTGTTCAAAAGAAGATTTTGAAAAAAAAATCTTTTTTCAACGCCTTATTAGTTACTGAATTTCATATTCTTGGTAGAATGGCGGTTGAATTTATCAAAAGTAGTTTAGCAACTTTTTGACTTTAACTCATTTGTGTCACACTTATGCCCTTTGCCGTGTGGAGCTCGTAAAAAAGTTCCCCGCGAGGGGTTTGACAGTAAGTGTTTTGAATATATTTCCCTGACATGGTCGCCATAACACTTTCTATATAGACATAACGTCAGACAGTGCATGCATTTAATATACTATGTTCTTTATCGAGCGAGAACATCGACGGCGGGTGCGGCTAGCCAACAGGGGATGCTTACTCCTCCCGGGCACCTGATCCCACCTCTAGCTTGCTAGGGGTCCGTCGATGCTCAACGTAGTGCTCTATTGTGAGTGCTGTTGAGATTATCGTCAGGATCTTCTTTAACTCATTTGTCTGACAAAAAAAATATCTTGTTCTTTTCTTACATAGACCAAAGACTATTTGATGCCATTCTGTTTTTACTCGATACAGAAATCATAATTCAATTAGTCTGAAGAATGGAATGAAGTCATTATTGTGATGTCGCCCAAGTCAGCAGCTGTTTCTTGTTTGATCATGTGCATGTATTTTTAGTATGAACAACCAATCTTTGGCCGTTTTGACACTCATTTGAGGTAATATAGCAAATATATAAAAATTCATCTGGCAATAAGAACATATTTGGCTCCCATAAAAGGGTTTTAATAATCATAGTATAACTGATTAAAAGTGGAAGGGAAAGGGATACAAAGAAATAATCAGTGTTTCTTAATGTATGTTGGTGTGATGTTTCGTCAGTTGTTTTGTTGTTTTGATAATAGTTGATAAGCACAAGTCTTCAGCATTCACTGTGTCCAGTTTCTGTTTTGAAGAAGCAGGTTCCATAAGAAATTACAATTTTGGCAGACTGCATAGATTTGTGTGGCGCTGTTTTCACGGTAATTGATCTCCTTCTCATACTTTTGTTTTTATAACTTTTTAAAAGGATTTTTTATGCATATTGACTATATTTTTTAGGATTTTGGGTTTTATTTTCATTCCCTGATGACCCTGAAATGTTTAACGTCTTCAAATTCATTAGCATCATTTTAGAGCAGATAAATTTACGGCATGGAACAGACATGCACGTTCCGGGTAATAAACCCTCGTCAGTGATCCTGAACCTAAACAATGTATAATATGACCAAAATCTGTGAAAATTATGTCCTGAATATACCGAAAGACGTAGCAAAATGGCTGGGATATGATGCTTCAGAACCCAGGTGAAAGTCGGATCTAAAGTTTTCTTGGATATGCAGTCATTTGTAAGTCTTTAAAATCATCTAAGCATTCATCGAGCTTTTTGATAGAATTCGTCCGGTACAGACAATACAGAAGCCAAACTCGACAGTAACGTGTCACTTGTATACGTCAGGTGGCGGTGTAATTGTATTGTATATATACAATGTAAACCTGGCTGCATTAGATATATGTAGAGATATCATGGATAGGTCGTAGCATTTCCATGAAGCACGTACTTTGATGTCAGTACTGAAGTGTATATAAAGAAAATAAGATGCATTTACAGCTTTATCCGACTGCAACGGAACAGCTGCAATAACATTACATTCCAGTTCTTCAGAACGGGGGAAATCCGAATGTTATGAATATAAGATTCTCAATATTGATTAAGGATTTATGCCTCTGCATATTCATAGCACAGCTAATTAGTCTCTCCTCAGTTATTGCCATATATCCCATGTCGCTTAACATGTTTTGTAAATATCATTAAATAGATGACAGATACTTTACTGAAAGTATTCATTATCATTTACAGGAACCAAACAAAATGTAGTGAAAGTTACTACGAAATTATACATATCGAAGAATACAAAGTTGATTATTACGCTATGCTTTTAATATTAGCTATGAATTTTGAATGTTGCACCATGAACAATCTGATAAGAATTTGGTTGTTTTTCATTTTTCGAGAAATATATTTTCATAATGTTAATTAAAAAATAACGCATAATAAAATAAGCTATCGATGACATTGATAAGACTTTATGTGTCTGACTTTTGATGAAAATGTTATGATAAATGCTTAATTGTCATAGTTACATAACTTTTCTCTGATTGGATAATTATAATAACATGGGAAACTCGTGAAAATATTGTATAATATGCATTAGGTATCTGATTTGTTAGTATTGTTACAGTTCTTGTGGAATTCACTTTATATATACGTCAGGAGTCATAAGGTACATGTATACGGTGTTGTCATATGATACTAGTATACAGATCTGTACTGATGTATTGATACTAATTTTTTTCCTTATGTGGAAGAGGATGCGTGTTCATTTATTAAGACACAGCATGCTATAGGCGTACAGTAATCGAGCTTGTTTGATATATAACGTTATCTTGTGCTCGTTTCTTCTCGAAAAGTTGTAGGGGTTAAGCCTACTTTCGGTTGCCTGTCTGTCTGTCTGTCATCATTTTTTAGTATTTCCAACTTTCTTATGAGGTCATAGAGATTTGATACACGAATATTTCAGATTCCAAACATTTATTATTCATTGATCAATGAAGAAGTCCGGAATTACGAGAAAGTGAATGAAGGAATCGTGCGCGCCTACAAATAAATATATAGATCCCTGGGCTTTATCATTTTACGACGTGTTTTCACTGTATTACTGTTCAATTTCTGTATGTAAGGATCTTATCTTTTAGCTGCTTTGCAGACTGTCTTTCCCTCTATTTACGGCCTGTTTAATCTTCATTATTTCAGGTATGAATCCCGTCAATGTGATCAAATTGTGGAGTAAGATAATTGGTCTGGGACTGTTGCTGTTGACCGCCACAGGGAATGCTAGGTCTGCCTACAGCAAATTTCGGTATTTTTATACTGTAAATAACCAAAGCACTATACCTGGTTCATCTTCTTATATATATATTCTTTTCTATCCACCACTAAATTTACATAAGCTTTGATTTTGATAATAGCTGAAGATTTGGTTTTTATGAAATGAATTTGGATGGCGCATGAAAAGCAATTTGGCTGGAAGCACCACTGATTGGAATTAAATATTCGAGACACGTGTCTGGTGCATGAAAACTGGATTGAAATTTTCTTCAAGAAGGTATAGAGTTGGAACACTTCCGTATTTGCATACGTAGACCTTTTATTCTATTGCACAGCTATTTCAATTGGTTTCATAAAGTCCTTTCATTTGCTATATGTTGATACCTAATAAGTTTGATGCATTCCACTATCTCTATTAGTCACCACTGGTTTTTAATTTTGAATAATCGCATGAAATTCCTAAAATAAATCTAAAAGCTGATGTTAGGTAAAGTTTCCATCTTAATGCTGTCAGATTTATTTGAAATCAATACGTTTTACTTGTACAAAACGGAACTCTGTGTGTCACGGGTTATTTATTTCACACTCTGAACATGGTTTATGAAGTTGAAAGTACCATTGTTCTCTTGTCAAAGTCAAATCTTGCAACTTATCCTCTGGTTGATCAAGATATTCTCCAACTATTATTTCTGCATGATTTTTATTCAACATAATATCGTTAATCAATTTACCAAGAAGTCAGAGCTTGCTTGAAAATAAAATATCATGGTTTTTCTGTGATATTACAGACATTTGGTATGCGTTAATTCAAAATAAATTATTCGGGTATATCTCAGCAACAAAGCCTTATAAATAGCTGTTCAAATACATATATATATATATATATCATACACATTCTGTAATGGAAGTATTGCCACGTTTCATAGTGATAATTTTCCATTCATATTTGCATTGATCATTTTTATCATACCTTAATATGTAATTCTTTAGTAATTGACAATATTGAAAGATAATTTTAGTGCACCATATGCGCATTACAACAAGTTATGTCTCATTAGTTTTGCTCGAGGCCGATAAAGAGGAAATCCAAATAATATAAAATTATGAAAAGCAATTAAAAGTCTAAACTTGACCTAAAATTGCCGCCAAGGAATCTGCTAACGACAGAGCTATGTCATCAGGGAGATACCACTTAGTTTTAGAAAAAAAAAATAATGAATCTTAAGATGAAGAATTTGAAAAGATATTTCAATGAAGTCAAGTTCCAAAACAATATGAAACATCCTTGGGACAAAGCAGTCCACAGCTGATTTTGGTCACGGTCTCATTCATGTCATTTTAAGAGCTTCATGCTATCTTTGGACTTCAACCATTGAAGTCCAAAGGTTAATTTCCATACAATCAATGAGTGACACTTTAAATTATAGAATTATGTGCGAAAGTCAGGCGAAAGGGAACACTTATCAAATCAACCAATAGTCTAAAGCCAACCCTTATAAAGAAAAATGAGAATGTTATACTTTCATGTGGCCGAAATTGGTGATCGCAGGGCAAACGCTGGCAGCATGGCTAATTATTGAATACAATCACGGTATCTCTCAAAATAAATACATACGATGAAGAATATATCACATATTCTCTTCAATTCTTTGGACAGTCGTTTCAATTCGATTCGAACCCAGAACTTTAAACAAAAATTAGATTCTTTACTTGTACTGTTGTTACAACACGAATGAATCTTATGCAAGAAAAAAGAAATGAGGACAGGTAGAGTTTAGCGCACGAACTTCTCTTTTCATATAAAACTTAGTAATAGATACTAATAAAAGCTTTTGAAATAACTAATATCATTACGGGTATATGCATGTACAATGGGTTTTACGAATCTCATTAATTTTGACATTCTGACAGCTTGATTGTATTAAAGCTACTTTGGGTGGGAGCCCTATAAAAATTCAGAATTCATTGTACCTTTCTAATGAGAATTGGAAAAGCAATTTTAGGTTTGATGACAAATTAATGGACAACAAGTAGAATTAAATCAAATTTACAGCAGGGAAGAGGGAGTGTAACTTTAATGTACTATATTCTATACTTTATATGAATACATGTAATTAATATGAAATTGATTGTTTTTTCGTAATCTATTTTGGAATCTTCAATATCAATTTCAAAATCTTTCTGTGGTTTCTCTGCATAATTATCAATGATTATATCGATGTAACAGGATAGGATTTGACTCAGGACATTCGAATTAAAACAAAAATGAAGTGGTTTTATTGTTGTGGGAGTATTTTCAATGTTTCATTCGGTTTGTTGGTGTTGTAGTCTTTAGCGTTCACAGTGTCAAGTCTTTTTAAAATAACAGGTTCCACAAGAAATTATTATGTTTGGCTGTTTTAAATCACTGGAAGTGATATTAAAAATAATAGAAAGGATCCTATTCAAGTATATTTTGAAAAATCAGTTTAAATTTGAGTAGTTATATTACATTTTTAATATTCATCAGCCATGAATGAAAATTTAAGTCACATTTTTGTAATTGTAAATACTAGTATGCAATTCAACACACACATAATTATAATAAGTATGTCCCACTAATGATGATCCTATGATTTAAGTAAACCTCCTGACTAAGACGTTGACTAGTAATGTAATTTGGATGTATGGGAATCGGATAACGGATTGACCTGATTCCATTATTGATTGCTAACACAAACTACTGTCCGGCAACTCTAATAGTTAATATAATAGTGTTGTAGTTTTCTTTTAACGTATCCATTGTGACCGTCTTGATCATGATGCATGTTGATATTGTAAAACTTAAACTATCTACAGTTCGTTTCACTAGTCTTCTAGTTTTACACTGGTGCTACTTTTTAATGTGAACATGTAACTTATTAGAATACATTGATTTGATAATTTAAAGAAGAACTATGCTCTTATATGATATCAAATAATCTTAAGATGAAAAACTAGAATTTGTCTGTTACGTCTTTTCTATAATGACAATTTTTAATGGAGTTTCCTTGTAAAACATTGGGGTTTTTTATCACAAATTCTGCCCGAGCGAATTCAATTAACTCATGGCTATACCTAATACATCATTTCAAGAAAAAGATTAGATAGAATGATTTTTCAAAATTGAAAACGGCTTCGTTTGAAAAACGCTAAATCCCTCTAGAGTAAGAATTAATTCACTAGCAATTTCTAGAAATATTCAATAAAACTTTTTACAAGTAGTCGAAATATCAACACTTCTGTATTTGTATAAAACATCTTTCCTGGATTCATTACATTGAATGGTTCTTTCCTGTTATGTCATAAACACAGCATTTTCGTTTCTCCTTCAGCCAAAAGATAATAGATCAGCTGTTAGCGGACTATGATGGCAAAAGTCCTCCAACTTACGAGAATGGTAAAGTATATTTACATTGTAACGGCGGCAAATAATGGATCCGAAAGCAAGCAATTGTCTCAAACCTTCTCACGGGCAGATTCTCATCGGGGATCACGGGCGGATCTAGCATTTTTTCCAGGGGGCACCCCTTGCTTTGATAGGTTAATACTTTTTTTTTTAATCGGGAAAATAAGATTTTTAGAGTTGTCCCTAACATCACCAACACTCTCATTCCCTTCCCCCACTCTTTCCCCTGACACCATCTAGAGCCGCGCTTGTAGAAGAACTTAATGCAAGCAATTGTCTCAAAAGGTCCTCAGGGGCAGATTGCCATTGTGGATATCCGATCTCAAAGCGTTTATGCAACAACATCTGCGGATTCATGTTTTTCTCCCATCGACACTGAGCGTTCCTTCGGGGGAGCATGATCTTGATATGTGCAATAAATAACTTGTCGGTAACAACTTCAAACGCTTTATAAACCATTTGTATTCAATGCTGTCATTAATATTTTTTCTGTAAAGCTTCATTATTAAATTGCATTGATGGATCATAAACCAAATTTTATCTTTAAAATGCATATGCTGAATCAATTTTCAATTTTTGTCTGTGATATGTAGCTTAGGCTTAATGTAACTGTGATCAAAACGTTTCAATTATGAAAATGCAAATGGGCACGGTGTCCCGTTTAATAGTCGAATCAATTTGATTCGCCCAATGTGGGCGTTTTGTACGGAAATTGTATTATCTGAAATATTTGATATGTGAGGAATACTTATAAGTATATTCCTTGCTTAAATCTTAATGAGTTTACGTCAAATTCAATCTAACGTTGGGACGACAAGTAAAGAACTTGGCATATCAGGTTTTGTTCATCGAATTGCTGAAAAAAAAATTAGGATCTATCACTCTAAAGAAATTTCATACAAAAATGGAGGAGAAGCATGTATGACAGCTTAATGGGAAAAAGTTTCAGAAGAGACGAATTACAGTATGTAGTTATTCGGCTTAAATGTACTTTTTTCATTTTCAGGATATTTTTCACGTTCTGTTTTTCTCTTTTTTCAGATAAGGTTGTGACCAGTCATGTACAAGTCTATATTCTAAGTATAGATTCCATAAGTAGTGCAACCATGGTAAATACTGACTTTCAAAAGTATTCACAACAAAGTCGCACAGAAATTTTGAGCATACACAGAAATCAAAGTTTATGCCATTTCCATTACAAAATTCAGCTTCACACTTTCTATTTTGTAATGTCAAAGATAATACATTGAGATAAAATGGCAAATTTACAAATGAATAAGGATAAAATAAGAGCATAGAAATATTTTGTACTGTAGGATTTTTCGATGAGTTTCTTTCTCCGTCAGCGATGGATTGATCCACGTTTGCAATACGAAGAAGAAAATAACATAACTCGTATTGAGCTGGACACCCGAGTTATATCACAGATCTGGGTCCCAGATCTCTACATAGTCAACGAGAAAAATGCTGAGGTACATGATGTGACAGTACCTAATAAACTAATGCACCTTTACCCCAGTGGAATGGTTGTGTATAGCATGAGGTATATTTTGCTTTTTTCGCGTTCTATGTCATATTATAATGTTTTTACACAGTATTCATTTCATAATCGCGGAAAATCTGTATAAAATTCTAAATTTTATATTAAAAATCTAAATCATGATTCCATCCAATTCACGCACAACATAAAACCATTCTAAAACAAAGATAAGTCTTTATCAGTGAATGAAAGTCAGACACAACACCCGAAATTTGATTAAAAAATTCACAAATTACAAATTCTTGAAAAATATAAACTACTCTTTCTCAATTGCTTCTAGGGTGTCAGGAACGTTTTCTTGCTACATGGACTTAATGAAGTATCCTTTGGACTCACAAATATGTAACATTACAATGGAGAGCTGTACGTAATTTCTTCACTATTTATATTTAGCATTTTTCTTCTGTCAGGCCTATAGATATATTTCAAATGTATACCACTTTTTCTCTACAAAGTTTAGATACATTAGCAGCAGCAGCTTAACAAGGTATTATTTTCCCTGTAGATGGGCTGAGTACCAATACAATGGTGTTACGTTGGAACACACCAGCAGTAACAGTCTCTCCCAGTCTAGAGTTACCACAGTTTAACTTGTCAGAATTCCATCATTTTGTCTGCGATGCCCAATATGCTGCAGGTGAGATGCAAATCAACTACTTTATGAATTTTATTAATTCCCATAACTCAACTTATTGAAACGTTAGGAGTCACCGAGGGCACATGTAGCCAAGTTCGATCAACATCGGTCGATCGTTTTTTCAACCTATTCGAAAATTTCTGTTCATAAAGTTTCTTGAAATTTCTTAAACGTGGCTCCTGTAGCATCATATCTTTCGGTACATCTTTGGACATAATCGTTTTCACACTTGAAGGTCATATTACATTGTTTAGACTAAGGATCAGTGACGAGGATTAAGTACCCGAAACTTGTATGTCTGGTCCATGCTGCAAATTAATATATGTTCTTAAATGATGTTATTGAAGAAGTTTAACATTCCCCGAGGGTACATGTAGCCAAGTTCGATCAACATCGTTTGATCGTTTTTTCAACGCATTCGAAAAATTTTGTCATCAAAATTTCCAAAACATGGGTCCTGTAGCATCACATCCCACCAATCCTGCTACGTAATAATTTTCACACTATTTTGGCCATATTGCATTGTTAAGACTGAGGATCAGTACCCGAAACGTGCATACTGGTCCATACTGCAGATTGATCTGTTCTTAAATGGTGCTTTTGAGTTTTAGGACGTATAATTGTATGTGTTTCACCTTTTCTGTTTTCCAGTGAATTTTACCTGCATTGGATTCACATTGCATTTTGACCGTAATTACGGCTACTACATGATTCAAGTATACATTCCAAGCGTGCTTATAGTGATGTTGTCATGGGTTTCATTTTGGTTAAACATCGATGCGACTCCAGCAAGAATTTCATTGGGACTCCTAACGGTCCTCACCATGACAACCCAATCAACAGGTGCGCGCTCAGAGCTTCCCAGAGTTTCCTACATTAAAGCCATCGACATCTGGATGGCGACATGCCTCTTTTTCGTTTTTGCTGCACTCATTGAATTTGCATATGTGAATGTTCTATCAAGAGTGGAACAACGAAGACTTGCCACTATAAAAGACATGGCTCAGCTCATACATAATGGGGAGGAACCCAAAAAATCCAGGAAGTTTTCATTCTGGTCGGCGGAGAGTCGTCAGAGAGCAAGAACAGTTGATAAGATTTCCCGCGTTTTGTTTCCTTGTATTTTCATATTATTCAATGTGATTTACTGGTTGGTGTATCGCCTTTGGAAACCAGTCAAAGGATGATATGTGAATCAAGGTTGTCGTGATCTATTCAATTGATATTTACATAACTTTATGAAATACTATTCCATTTCTCACTCTTA
This sequence comes from Pinctada imbricata, assembly GCA_033119305.1. Lineage (NCBI taxonomy): Eukaryota > Metazoa > Mollusca > Bivalvia > Pterioida > Pteriidae > Pinctada > Pinctada imbricata. The sequence goes on along the minus strand of VSWD01000006.1, from coordinate 55,461,294 downwards.
TATCTTGAATGACAGTACAAAAATGTTTTATTTGTCAATGTTTCACATATTATATTGTTTTTATCCTAAAGTCTATCTTATATCCACATTACAATTTATCGCATCGACGTATTAACGATTAGTCTCCCAAACAATCGCAATAAAAACGTTCAGCCATGATATCTATTTACCATAGAGTCAAGAGTTCATGCAAATTTTGCTTAATGGATAAACATTATGTCAAATATAGCCTTGATGATTAACTATTGTACGCTCAAATATTGTGATTACTTTGGATTATATCCATTGAAAGAAATATCTTGAACGTTCGCATTTTTACTCTTCAGTGTTTCAAAACTGAAGGATTATTGTTACATGCTTCATATAAGCTATTCAAATTGAATTGTTCTTTTATTGAGTATAAATAAGTTCAAATGATGTCTCTGTGCAATTCAGACGTATGAATTAGAGTTACATGTATATATGATATGTAAAATATATAAATGCTAATATTTTCGCTTGCTTTACATATCAGTTACTGTTGTGTTATCAAATATTTATACTAATATATGTGTACAATATATGAACAATTACACATTCTAAATAATCTACGAAAATAAATATATGAAATACATGTATATATTGATTTTGAAAATGAATACAACCTGCTTGTAGAGATGATTTCCAATTCACATCGATGTAGGAAATCCATGTGTCCAAATCTGCTACCAGAGAGTAGTCTTTTGAAAAAGAAGTTAAATATGCGGCGAATCAGACATGGGTGATTAAGATATAGCGAATCCTGGTTAGTGGTAGTTAAAATGATTCCAAATAAACAAAATAATGTAGTTTGTCGCTACCTTGTTTGATGTTTCTATTTTGCGTAGAGTAAGCGGCTCTAAATTTCCTGTACGGCTTATTCAGAAAAAAATATATTGTACCAAAATAATCGTTTGTAGATGGTGCAAATTCATTCAAATTCACTTATTATATAAGAGAATGTCTTGGGTGCTCAATGGCAAGCAAAATTCAAAAGGAAATATATAACACGTAAAGAACCAAAGAGACCAATATAAAATAGAAGCCATTATGGGGAGGATGGTTGTTTAATAAGTCAGACATTGTGTTCATCAGTGAATAAAGCTGAAATCAGATTCCAAAAATCACAATATTCTTTGGTCATATTACATTGTTTAGATTGAGGATCACTGACGAGGGTTAAATACCCGAAACGTGCATGTCTGATCCACGTTGCAAATTTATCTGTTCTTAAATGATGCTATTGAATTTGAAGACGTTTAACATTTAAATATTTTTAAAGTAATACAAAATGTCAGACTAACCAGTAGATAGTTAAATCTATAGCACTTAAGGTGGATCCCTACTCGTGGATTTGACAGATAAACTTTATATCTTTTAAAAGTGTATCTTATATATAAAATGGTCAAAATGACACAATGAACATAGATATAGATACGCAATTATGTTTTCATTAAAGATGCAGTACATTAAAGAAAGGTACCTTTGCACATTAAGATTTTTGAATAGTAAATTTCCACTATTTGTTTTTAAACCTTCCGAGTGCAGTAATGAATTCATTTTAAAAGTTATATAGAAGAAATATAGCACAAAAAACGATTCTCTAAGATGTAAATAAGGATGATACCAAATACAAATGTACCCCCTTTTAATTTCATTGCATTTTCGTCTACTAAGATAGACTAATTTAAACGTTATGCAAAAAAAGTTAACAGATAGAATTTCTTCATTTTGCATTATTTCATAAAACAATGGATTATAGATAAGGGAAAGGACATGTACAGGTATACAGTTTTGTTAAGAGCCAAGTTATGGCTAGAAAGGTAAGGCAAGACAAGACAAGAATTAACAATTCAAAATGAATGCTTTTGGCATTTTAGCACTAGATAAAAATGTTACCTATAGAAAAAGATCAAACATTAGTGTTACATCTTTCTTATGATTTTTTTTTGGGGGGGGGGGGGTTATTACATAAGGGCACTCCCTAAAATTGTTTAGTGTACAGTTTCATGAAAACTAGTCAAATTTTTAAAAAGTACTTTCATAGACAAAATTTTCAGTTCAATTTTCAGTTACATATTGGCACCCCTTTTAGCTCCGAAGATGTATGTTTAGTATACAGTTTTATGAAAACTAGTCAAATTTTTAAAATGTACTTTAATATACAAAATTTTCAGTTAAAACAACACATATAGGTCAGTAGTGAATGTTTATTGAAAAAGTACTTGGATTCAATCATAATAACAACAGGTAAATGAAAAAAACTTTAAACGGTCGGATATGGACCCATCTGAACATGATTGTGGCGCCGTACAAATTGATTTCTTCCATCAGTAAATATCGATCCTACAAAAACTTCTATTGGGATTTAAAAAAAAAATACAACTTAAACATTCTGCAAAGAAGCAAAAGTGAATCCCCAATGTGGATGAGAGCAGATTCCCGGGGAGAGTAAGCATCTCCTGTTTGCTAGCAACACCCGTCACTTAGGCCGTGCATAGAATAGATCTTATACGGTTAATTGTTAAATTCGGTGTTTTGGATTGTAGTCGTCCAAATTACGGGGTGACAACACTCTCATATATCCAGTAAATTCTCCAAAAGTGCGGAAGAAGAATTATGCACAAACACTGTTCTGACGATGTTATTTCAACACGAAAAGAGTACAGAAGACTGAAAATTGCATATGTTGTTTGTTGTTTATTGTTTTAGAATATATGATAGAGGATTAAGAAGCTAGTTATATCATAGGTGGAATAAAATACATCCAATGACAACCGCTGTTAGAGAGGATGAGCAAACCCAACTTGTACATGTATTTACACGTTATCTGTTTACACGTTGACGTTATGCGGTTGAGTAGATGTCACAACGCGTACTGGTACGTGTAAATCGTATATACGTTTTTGTGACGAAATTTATCTTTTGTTTACAACTGCGTATTCGTCAAGAACTTGGCGTCTAGATTCTAAAGGTAAGTGGCATTCAGCAAAGACGGTGAATTATTTTTTCTACTCCAAGTAATCGGATATAAAACATAAAACATAAAAATTAAACTTCAAGAATAAAATTTGGGTCAACTTTGAGGGTTCTTCTTTAAAATATGATACATTTTATTTGCAATTCCTTCTAATATTCAGAAAGTACATACATTCCCGAATAAATTGAATATAGGTTTTCATAGGTTATCTGCATTCAGTTGCTTATAAAATCTACAAGTAATCATAAACGTGTACTTACCGCTTTACACGTTTTACTGAACATGTAACGTGTAACAAAGGTGCGTGGAACGCAAAATGTGATGACGTCTTAAGCACCTTTTTGACGTACGCGTACACGTACACGTACAAGTTCGGTTTGCACAACCTCTCTATTAAAAAGTCACACCGTCAAAGATAACTACGAAAAGACATACACTCAAAAGTACTGAACACCAAATGCAAATTCAAATGTACCCATCTTGGTGTCCCAAGGGTTCCATCGCATTCCGCCAGACTCTTCATTGTGAGTGGAAAGTTGTGGAAGCAAACATGACGTTGTGACGGAGGTTGGCAAATACCAACATCAACAGGACCTATTATTCACACAGACCCTTAAAGATGTTGTGATCACAGCGTAAAAGAAAGGAGGGGATCTCCAACAAGACTCGGTAGCAGCATCCACGGCAATACACAGAAACACCCCTAGTGAAAACATAGAGCAAAGAGTAAATGATACGCATGATACGAGAAAAAAAAGGGATCAAAGTAACCGGGAAAAGGAAACCAATCCTATCAAATTATTTAAACATGCAAGATCACACTGTGATATAAATAGTACGTGCTTTGTAACTAGACACGTTCTACAAAGGAGTAAAAGCTAGTCCCTATACTGGAGATGCGATCAGATGCCCAGGATGAGTAAGTATCTACTTCTTGCTAGCAACACATGTCATCTAAAAGCCTTGTATGTCTAATGTACTATATTTTGCTATTTTTATCCATCAGGCCACTCTCTTGAAGCTGTGACTGCATTGACTCTTTTTTTATCTTATATAAAATCTACACTCTACATGTTAGTATACTACAAATGTATGAACGAAAGGAAGGGATCTTCAACAACACATATCGAAAATAAATATTTCAGTTTTGCTTTCTATTTGCTTCTCATGTATATTCCGCCTACCTTGTTTATTTGCTTCCACTGCCTTTATTAATATTATTTGCTCGCTTATATTTACCGCTTCATTTCAATCTATTACCTTAATGGCTTTATCACACATATGTTATTTGAAACAACCCGATGATCAGAGGTTCCAGACATTGTGTTGATGGTAACACCTTGGTATTGTGGATGGCTATTTTTATGTTTGTTAGAAGCCATTAAATGATACATGCACAATAGGCATTTAACTCCTACGATGAACATTACTTCATTATTTTCTGTAAGCTGTACTTTTGTTGAGGAAAAACAAAGCGGTAAATAAATGACATCAAAGGTCACTTGTGTATTCAGATATCTAGTATGTTCTGTTGAAAGACTATCTGACTCTCCTGTATTCAACACAGTAGTTAAACTAAGATGATTCGAAAGATTTGATTTGTCAGATCTGTTGATTTGAACCTTTCTATCATCTTGAATGTAGCACAACGCGTAACAAATTTCATTTATAAATTCGTGTTTTAATGACTTACCTTATTTGTTGGTCGTTTAGATGTGACTGCTTTCGTTCTCTCCGTCTCTTTGTTCACTTGGTGGTTTTGTGTGCTGCCCCCTTTTCTCGTGTCATGTATGTGCACTCACTGCAACACCATCCTTATCTTTATGTTTAAATGTCACACCTTTACATAATCTCTTTCATATTTGTATAGATTTGGTGCTCTGTTGTGAGTGCTGTTGAGATTGTCGTCAGGATCTTCTTTAACTCATTCATATTGTCCGTTATTGACAGCACTGTTTAAAATGACAATATCATGTTATGGAAAATCCATTGTGACCACTCTGCACTGACTACAGCAAAAGACATCCGCAGGATTGTAACAAACAATTAACAGAAAAAAAACAACTTCAGCAATTGGGGACAAAGCGACACATATGACAACCAATACTAAAAGGTACCAAAAGCTCAAAGCAGATCGAGCGAAACATGGATGACACCGCCTAAGAAAGACCAATATGCTGTCATTCATGTTTCATGTGTCTTGCTTGTGTATTTCGTGAGAACCTCCAATTTGTGTTGGCGTAATAATAATTCTTAATTCATCTTGAATACTGCTACTACTCTACGATTAATCAGCAGATTTGTTTTATTAGTAGCCTAAAAAATCGTACAATTCTTTTATCAGCGGTGAAAGCATAATCCTTTTGCTGATACAACTACACTCCCCATTCTAGAAGAGTTTTTATAAACACTTCAGGTCAGTATCTTCTCAACAAGACCGATGAATTTATTTATACAGGCTACAGATGAGAAATAAAAATAAAGTGAGGAAATATACTGTCACTTTTTTTTCTAGAAAAACACATCTCTCAGCACTGATTAATCAAACGTTGTACATACGTCGATCGCTCCAAACGAGAATGAGATTTTTTCATTTATGTTTCATCAAAGTAGATACTGAATCCCAAAGTGGGTTTTACAAGTCATATTTCAAAAATATTTAAAGGGGGTTGGAATATACCAGGTTCAATTCCCACAATAACACTGCAGCAAACATAATAATCAACAATCAATTCAAAAGTTAAAATTTACTTTTCAAGCACTATGCACAATATTAACGATTATCACTACACATCTTTGAAATATAATGATACTCAATCAAAGTATAGTAAATAAGATTGAAATAAGAAGAATAATAAAATATTTTGTTTCTGATAAATAACCTTATTTAGGTACAAACTTGCAATCAATGATTTTTTCATTTCTTTTTTTTTTTTTTTTTTTTGGTGGCTAAATCTGGCTCTAAAATTGATAGATAACATTAAGCAAATACTGTAGATATACTTCTTTCGAAAAGAAAATTATCGTAAAAATTAAGTCGATGTAAGACAAAGCACCCTTTCCTGTTGCCACTTCAGTATTGGTGTCACGTTTATAACTCACTGGTTGAATTTACCTCGAGCATAATGAACGACACTGTATTTGTTGAAGTGCAACCGTCACGCGCAAATCTGGCTTGGCCGCCCTACTGATACGGTGCACTGAATTTTATTATCACAGACAAATATTTCAATATCCACAATTTCAGCTACTAGGTCTGTCTCGCTGCTGTGTTGGATGCTATTTATTCTCTTATTAGAGTCGCAAAGACATAAAGAGAAGTATTCAAAGATTGCTGTTCGATATTCAATAGACGATTTTCACATTACCGCAGTTGACTTGTATTTTACACATCCTAAGACCCGACATGACATCATCTGACGTAACTTTTAACTGTGACGTTGTATCTTAATTATGACGTCACAATTAGAAATAACGTCAAAAGTAGAGATGCCGGGTCTTGGAGTGTCTAAAATGCAAGTCTAACGGTCATATGAAGGTCTATTCAGTATGAATTTTGACATGCATATTTCGGATAATGATTCCTTAATGAGTGGTACTTCGAGTTCAAATTATTCAGAGAAACAAAAAAAAATTAGTGGCACCCCCTAAAACCAAAAACTATTGGAAAGGAGAAGTAGCAGTACTAGTGTGAACATGATTTCTAAAAGATCTTTATTGAATGGTAATGTCATGAAATACCCATAGGATTTTTATTCTGTTAATCTCACTAGCTATTATGTTTCTTAGAATTCCATTTGAAGAAAAGAAATTGCTTGACAGAAATTGTTCAAGACAAATCTATATGCTATTTGCTAACAAAGTTTCAGATATTGATTAAAAAAGGACTGACCTAAATTTTATTTGACAGTTGAGAATTCATCTAACGGTCGTCAAACTGACACTCTTTCTCTAGTTTGACAAGTTGAAAATTAACTCATTACTTTGATAGATTACAACACATCAATCCCAGTTTTGTCAATCTTTATCTAATTTTGTTTCTTTCATCCTTCATAATAACGAGGTTGTCAGTATTTCTATCCTGTTCTTGATATTTCAGTTCTCTTGGGTTTCTCTTTGATTATAGATAAAGAGCTCATTTTCATCGCCGTCGGTTTGCAAAATCAATAATTTGAAGAAAAAAAGAAGTTAAGAAAGGGATGTACGAGTTTGAAATCACTGACACAAGTCGATGACTATTCCTTTTTGCAACAAGGGATCTATGTTTTATCATACTCTATAGAAACATGAACACTATTGAAAAACCCATAGTATCTGTATTAAAGATTATTGTTATGACAAGTCAAGAATAGGGTTTTCGGTAAATTGAGGTTATATTAAACTCCGAAGATAACATTGAAAGGTTATCTAAAATATGGTCATAATGGAAAGAATTTACTAGGGGTTTTCTAAGATTCCTGTGCCTTAATAAAAACGATGTTCTTGTGCTGTGTCATCACTTTTGTTATTTTACATTTTGTATTGTCTGTTTGTCTGTCTAACTTTCTGTGAGTATTACCTTTCACCTTTACCTTTAAAATATCAAATTTTGCTGATATGTCAATATGAATATGGAATGTTGATTATCAAAACGTTGTTGGTATCATGTCTGATCCATGCTGTTTTATCTGGTCTTAAATGATGCTATTGAATTTAAAGACGTTTAACATTTGAACTACTTGGTGAGTGTCACTGCTGGTGGACCAAGAGTTCCCGAGGGCACATGTATCCAAGTTCGATCAACTTCGGTTGATCGTCTGTCTCTTCAACGCATTTGAAATTTTCTGTTACAAAATTTCTTGAAATTCCTAAAACGTGGGTCCTGTAGCATCATATCCAACCCATTTTGCTACATCTTTCGGTACATTTTTGGACATAATAATTTCACACTTTTTGGCCATATTACATTGTTTAGACTGAGGATCCCTGACGAGGGTAAAGTATCCGAAACGTGCATGTCTGATCCATGCTATTAATTTATCTGGTCTTAAATGATGCTATTGAATTTAAAGACGTTTAACATTTGAACTACTTGGTGAGTGTCACTGCTGGTGGACCAAGAGTTCCCGAGGGCACATGTATCCAAGTTCGATCAACTTCGGGCTATCGTCTGTCTCTTCAATGCATTTGAAATTTTCTGTTACAAAATTTCTTGAAATTCCTAAAACATGGGTCCTGTAGCATCATATCGCACCTATTTTGCTACATCTTTCGGTACATTTTTGGACATAATAATTTCACACTTTTTGGCCATATTACATTGTTAAGACTGAGGATCACTGACGAGGGTTAAGTACCCGAAACGTGCATGTCTGATCCATGCTGTTAATTTATCTGGTCTTAAATGATGCTATTGAATTTAAAGACGTTTAACATTCAAGAAATCAAAATGACCAAATTGCGTTGCCAGAGAGCAAATACTGCAATATACAGTACACTATATAGAGATGCAAGTTTCGGATATAGACCAATAATGTGCTGGGGTTTAAATTACATTATTATTTCAAATACTATAATACTAAGAAAATTGTTCATAATCCAGTGTGATAAGAGTCAACCATTAACCATTTCAAGTTTCAATAAGAAATTATGTTAACTACAAATTTTATCAGCAGAAAAAAAAACTCGAAAAATAGGTGGTCACTTGTCCTCGACCAGTATCGTACGTAGAATCTTTTTTTGTTCTTAAATCTTAGTCACTTTCGCGATCATTTAAAAACGCAAAACTTTTTCTCAGTGAATTTACATATGAAATGTTTTTTTATTTTATAGCATCAGAGAAGGGTTTTATAAAACAACGAAAGAAACAGCCAATTACTAGTTTTCTACTTATAATAGCTGTTTAAAGAAAAAGGACGACTACAAATTTTGGATAGGAGAGTATTTCCTAAGCAAAATGAAATCTGTTAACTCTGGTACTCGTCAAGATTTAGGCATTCTGTATGTTTAGGAAATGAATTGTTTTCTTTTCTTCATTTTGCAGACCTTGACAACTTGACAAAGAACACATTTCATCCCTTTGATAGATTAGGTTTTTCATTGATCAACTTTTGTCTAATAGCAAAGTTTTCAATCCCGCTTTTTACATTTATACAAGCAATTTCGGCTCGGATGTAATTGCCAGAGTAAATAAACCACCTCTAGAAAATTGTGCCGACAATAAAAACGTTTCTTCTCCGAATATTTTGTAATTAAACAAGGAACATAAAGTACTTTAATGTTTGTGTCTTGGGAATGTTGGCATTTTGGATGTCTGAATAGCATAAGAACTATCAACAAAAGAGAATGATGGAAGAGGATGGTTATAGGGTGTATTTTCATGTTAGATACTTTAAAAAAAATGCCATATGGAAAAAACAACTTTCGGTATTTACACATAATTACATTTGACTAGTAAAATGAAATCTTCATGATCAATTGCGATAATTGGTGGCAAGAGGTGACATTGGTAGCCAAATAACAACAACGGCAATGACAAATAACACAACAGTAACAAGAAACATATAAATAAACAAATCACACACTTAAATGAGAGGATTGGTGCTGGGCCGCTAAGGCAAGATGAACAAATCACACGCTTAAATGAGAGGATTGGTGCCAGGCCTCTAAGGCGAGATGAACACAACACACACTAAAATGAGAGGATTGGTGCCAGGTCGCTAAGGCGAGATGAACACAACACACACTTGAATGAGAGGATTGGTGCCGGGCGCTAAGGCGAGATGAACACAACACACACTTGAATGAGAGGATTGGTGCCGGGCGCTAAGGCGAGATGAACACAACACACACTTGAATGAGAGGATTGGTGCCAGGTCGCTAAGGCGAGATGAACACAACACGTACTATAATGAGAGGATAGGTGCCGGGCCGCTAAGGCGAGATGAACACAACACACACTTTAATGAGAGGATTGGTGCCAGGCCGCTAAGGCGAGATGAACACAACACACACTTGAATGAGAGGATAGGTGCCAGGCCGCTAAGGCGAGATGAACATAACACACACTAAAATGAGAGGATTGGTGCAAGGCCGCTAAGGCGAGATGAACACAACACACACTTGAATGAGAGGATTGGTGCCAGGTCGCTAAGGCGAGATGAACACAACACACACTTGAATGAGAGGATTGGTGCCAGGTCGCTAAGGCGAGATGAACACAACACTCACTAAAATGAGAGGATTGGTGCCGGGCGCTAAGGCGAGATGAACACAACACACACTTGAATGAGAGGATTGGTGCCAGGCCGCTAAGGCGAGATGAACACAACACGCACTTGAATGAGAGGATTGGTGCCAGGCTGCTTTGGCAAGATGAACACAACACACACTTAAATGAGAGGATTGGTGCCAGGTCGCTAAGGCGAGATGAACACAACACACACTTGAATGAGAGGATTGATGCCAGGTCGCTAAGGCGAGATGAACACAACACACACTAAAATGAGAGGATTGGTGCCAGTCCGCTAAGGCGAGATGAACACAACACACACTTAAATGAGAGGATTGGTGCCAGGCAGCTAAGGCGAGATGAACACAACACACACTTGAATGAGAGGATTGGTGCCAGGCCGTTAAGGCGAGATACGCGCGTGTTATAAGCTGGTCTTATTTTACAAACAATTTGTGTTTCATCAACCTCTTTGGTCATATGAATAATGAAATAATTACAATTTCAGTTTCACCTCTCTCTTAATAACAAGAACCATCCCTGCACTTCATTGCTTGTTTTAATGCTAAGGACAAGCCCAATAATATATAGCTTCCCATTTGGGAATAATAAAAAATGGTATCACGTTATCTGTTATGTTAGATTATGTTCAAATCTAAGAAGTTGACAGATTTCGTAACTCGAATGTAAATGATTTCTCTTTATTCTAACAAACCTTTAGAAAGTATGGGTGTTGTATTTTGGCAGAATATGCTCAGATTTTATTGGACTTTGACTTCTCTCCTCAGTATGTCCTTTGTCCAATTGCTTTCCTATGTTGCATGATTTGTTATGCTTTAATATCAATTCTCTGTAAGGACCAAAATATCTTGGAAACAGCATGTCATGGATTTTCATGATTTTCTCTATAAATGGTATGTATTATGCCCTGAATACAAAAATAACAATATTTTGAAAATAAATATTCCGGTTGCCATGGAAACGAGGTCTGTCTATTTATAGCATTAAAAAAATTGTCAGATAAGTCATCTTTGGTTATTATGTTGCCATGGAAACCATTGTCAGAGTTAATTGGTATTAACAACTTATAATCTTTAAAACCTCTATTTTTAGAAAAAAACAACAAATTTTTTACATTTCTTTCAATTAGCCAGATCCTATCAAATCAAAATCAGTCAAAAATTGCAATAAATAAGGTCAAAATCAAGGCCTAATTTTGTCCAATTTTTACCATTTTTAAGTAAAAATAACACAAAATGTCAGGCTGATAACACCATCACTGTTGTCAGAACAAAACAGATTTCATGTGACAAATATAATCACTGAAAAAAATAAGTGGGACCTTGTTTTGTTTTCCTTCATTTTGAGGTCAAAAATTGTTGCCATGGCAACTTTTCATTTGACACATAATGACTATATCTTTTCAAATTGATTTTTAGCATGGTTTAAATAACTTGTATTGCTTAAGCTTTATGTAAGGACAACAGAAGAAATTATTCTTGATTTGAGCACTTCCAAAATGTGTCAAGGTCATTGACTCTAAGTTCAAGGTCAATTCAAAATATAGGTTCCAATTTCAATAATATTTGCATTTTTGTTGTTATTTATTGTCACTAAATTTAGGCTTGACTGCCATATATTTGTATCCAAAATACTTCTTTCTAAAATTAGGACCGAAAGATGGAAAAACATTACAATTTTTAGTTCAGAACATTTCTCCTAAAAAATAAGCCCCAGACAAAAAATCATGATAATCTCACATTTTTTTATATGTATGTATGAAATACTAGCTAAAAATCAAGGATGTCATTGATTTTGAAATTGTTTGCAACTTTGGTCAATAGATAGGGGATATATCCAAAATCACTATGTATGTGTTTGTTTTACTCAATACCACATGATTTTTAAGTAACTGCCTCTGATATTTTTGAAAAATCACAGAATTTTGCTAAATTTTGTGAATTACATTCAAGATGACCTTGACATTGGGTCCTGTGACCTTGAAAAAATTTAAGGTGATTTTTAATCAATAATGCTCTTTTATATGCACTGATGAAAAATGCTTAAAAATTTATAACGGACAGCTGAAAATTTACCAGTAAATTACTCTATGTGTAATAGCACTGACATGAATGTCACCATGGTAACCATTTTTTATACCCTTTTGAATAAAATTGTGAAGAGGTCCCACTCAAATTTTTACATTTTCTTAAAGATCGAGGATTAAACTTTAAAGATAATTGGCAGAAGAAATCAAGTTAGCCTGACATTTCAGATTATTTGCCCTTAAATTTGAGCGAAATCATGGTAAATTAGGAGCTTTTTCGGTCTTAAAAAGGGTCTCTTCAAAACAGGTTTTTGCCTACATTTTGAGCATATTGACAAAGAGAATAGCGGGCAGAAACATACTTCTTGTGTAATATTTATACTATTAAAGATATAAAGAGAAAAATTAAGGAAATTTCAGTTGACTACAATAGCTGTTACCATGGAAACGAGCCTTGTGAAAATGCCATGTTACAAGTATTCTACCGATGCATAAAATTTCAAACATGGTTTCCATGGCAACGAAAACTTAATTTGTAAAAAGAAAGTTTATTTTTGTCTCAGAACATCATATACACCTTCCACACCAAAAATCTCCAAAATTGGAGACATACTGTTTCCACGTGCTATTGAAATTATTTTGGTCCTTACAGAGAACTGCTATTAAGTTCCTGTATTTCGTTTCAGCTGGATTACGATTTTGATTGAACTCATAAATGATTTTCTGGGCTTACTCATTTTATCATAAACATTATGCGAAGTGTCAAATATATATTTATTTCATTGCAAAATAACCGTTTATGTCTGGAACTGCATTTTCACAATTTATTTTTAAGAAAAAGAATATTTTGAGCATATCGTTATATTGTTTCTGCGATACCACGCTCCTCTTTTTGAAGCCTATTACATTATTACCTATCTGAAGGCGGTATTTATTATGACACATCTCATTGATCACAAGTTGCAGAAAATTGGTCAAGTTTTGGAATTCCAGAATGGATCGATGTAACATATGCTTTCCGATATGGATTTGGCACATTATGTCATATGATAATAGTCTGGCAAATTTTTGTTGCCGTCATTTGTTTCTTGTTTCTTTTCATTTTTACATTAATGCACTGTATTATATTATACAGGAATAATTAGATGAATCGATTTCCATGAAGTTTTCCATTATACTTATAATTATCATTTTTATAATTTATTTTCTGTAACTTTTTTCGTCGCATTATCAGATTTCAAAGATCTCATCTAGTGCTTCCAGGGACACCCAAATTACTGCATACAGTAATTTGTTTTATTCAAATAGAAATTATTTTCTAGTTCTGTCGAGATTCATCTTTTCTCCCATGAGGAAAATCGCTTTTTAATCACGTCTATTACCTGATTTTTCTTCGGGTTTCTAGTTCATTAATTCTGATGGGAGAAATGATGGGAGAAATGATGCATATGATTTATAAACCAATACTGATATAGTATATAGGGATTCTATGAAATTTATTTTCCTTCTTTTACATTTAGTTTTGTATACATGTGCAGTTCTATCTTTACCTTAGACTAAATAATCCAGTCTTTCCGCTGCCGCTAAAAGAGACTGAATCCCACCACGTTTGTTATAGAACGAAGTCTGATGACCAATCAGAACGAAGGATACAAAACATCACGTGATCAACTATCTTTATCCTTCGTTCTGATTGGTCGGTTCTCCGAACTATCGCTTTGCCTGATTAGTTTGGTAGGAAGTTAACCAGAAGTCTCTGACGAGACTGTAGCTCTCCTGGTTGTTTTTTCTTTAAAACATCAATTTCCTTTCTTAAAGACCATAGGGAGCAGGTGCTCAAACAAATTATAAGTAGCACGAAAAAACAACATATCCATTAGACTGCAACTATAAAATCACTCATATAATTTATAATATCCGAGATATAGTATTTCAAAAAAGAAAGCCACATCAATTTTAAAAGATGCTGGGGGGGCCAGAGGCTTCTAGCTCAAATGAACTATCAATGACACAACTAGACCACAGATCCATCATATTGCAAAAAGAATTAAGTCTCCATCACACGGAGTTATTTAGGAGAAAATGACCACACCCATTTTCTAAGACCCTGGGGGTCAGGGGCTCAAACAAAATATCAGGTGCAACACTTAACCACAGATCCATCATATTGCAAAAAGAATTAAGTCTCCATCATTTATAGTGTCAGAGGAGTTGCAAGCACAAGATTACATAGAATGATAAAGGAAAAAATGACCACACCCATTTTCTAAGACCCTGGGGGACAGGGGCTCAAACAAAATATAAGGTGCACAATAAGACCACAGACCCATCATATTGCAAAAAGAATTAAGTCTCCATCATTTATAGTGCCAGAGGAGTTGCGAGCACAAGATTACATAGAGTTATATAGAAGAAAATGACCACACCTATTTCTAAGACCCTGGGGGTCAGGGACTCAAACAAAATATCAGGTGCACAACTAAGACACAGACCCATCATATTGCAAAAAGAATTAAGTCTCCATCATTTATAGTGTCAGAGGAGTTGCGAGCACAAGATTACATAGAGTTATATAGGAGAAAATGACCACACCCATTTTCTAAGACCCTGGGGGTAAGGGGCTCAAACAAAATATCATGTGCACAACTAGACCACAGACCCATCATATTGCAAAAAGAATTAAGTCTCCATCATTTATAGTGTCAGAGGAGTTGCGAGCACAAGATTAAATAGAGTTATATAGAAGAAAATGACCACACCCATTTCTAAGACCCTGGGGGTCAGGGGTTCAAACAAAATATCAGGTGCACAACTAGACCACAGACCCATCATATTGCAAAAAGAATTAAGTCTCCATCATTCATAGTGTCAGAGGAGTTCGAGCACAAGATTATGTTACATAGAGTTACATAGGAGAAAATGACCACACCCATTTCTAAGACCCTGGGGGTCAGGGACTCAAACAAAATATAAGGTGCACAACTAGACCACAGACCTATCATATTGCAAAAAGAATTAAGTCTCTTTCATTTATAGTGTCGGAGGAGTTGCGAGCACAATATTACATAGAGTTATATAGGTGAAAATGACCACACCCATTTTCTAAGACCCTGGGGGTCAGGGGCTCAAACAAAATATCATGTGCACAGCTCAAACACAGACCCATCATATTGCAAAAAGAATTAAGTCTCTATCATTTATAGTGTCAGAGGAGTTGCGAGCACAAGATTACATAGAGTTATAAAATAACCACACCCATTTCTAAGACCCTTGGGGTCAGGGGTTCAAACAAAATATCAGGTGCAACACTAAACCACAGACCCATCATATTGCAAAAAGAATTAAGTCTCCATCATTTATAGTGTCAGAGGAGTTGCGAGCACAAGATTACATAGAGTTATATAGGAGAAAATGACCACACCCATTTCTAAGACCCTGGGGGTCAGGGACTCAAACAAAATATCAGGTGCACAACTAGACCACAGACCCATCATATTGCAAAAGAATTAAGTCTCTATCATTTATAGTGTCAGAGGAGTTGTGAGCACAATATTACATAGAGTTATATAGGAGAAAATAACCACACCCATTTCTAAGACCCTGGGGGTCAGGGGTTCAAACAAAATATCAGGTGCACAACTAGACCACAGACCCATCATATTGTAAAAAGAATTAAGTCTCTATCATTTATAGTGTCAGAGGAGTTGTGAGTACAAGATTACATAGAGTTATATAGGAGAAAATGACCACACCCATTTCTAAGACCCTGGGGGTCAGGGGCTCAAACAAAATATCAGGTGCACAACTAGACCACATACCCATCATATTGCAAAAAGAATTAAGTCTCTATCATTTATAGTGTCAGAGGAGTTGCGAGCACAAGATTACATAGAGTTATATAGGAGAAAATGACCACACCCATTTCTAAGTCCCTGGGGGTCAGGGGCTCAAACAAAATATCAGGTGCACAACTAGACCACAGACCCATCATATTGCAAAAAGAATTAAGTCTCCATCATTTATAGTGTCAGAGGAGTTGCAAGCACAAGATTACATAGAATGATAAAGGAAAAAATGACCACACCCATTTTCTAAGACCCTGGGGGACAGGGGCTCAAACAAAATATAAGGTGCACAATAAGACCACAGACCCATCATATTGCAAAAAGAATTAAGTCTCCATCATTTATAGTGCCAGAGGAGTTGCGAGCACAAGATTACATAGAGTTATATAGAAGAAAATGACCACACCTATTTCTAAGACCCTGGGGGTCAGGGACTCAAACAAAATATCAGGTGCACAACTAAGACACAGACCCATCATATTGCAAAAAGAATTAAGTCTCCATCATTTATAGTGTCAGAGGAGTTGCGAGCACAAGATTACATAGAGTTATATAGGAGAAAATGACCACACCCATTTTCTAAGACCCTGGGGGTAAGGGGCTCAAACAAAATATCATGTGCACAACTAGACCACAGACCCATCATATTGCAAAAAGAATTAAGTCTCCATCATTTATAGTGTCAGAGGAGTTGCGAGCACAAGATTAAATAGAGTTATATAGAAGAAAATGACCACACCCATTTCTAAGACCCTGGGGGTCAGGGGTTCAAACAAAATATCAGGTGCACAACTAGACCACAGACCCATCATATTGCAAAAAGAATTAAGTCTCCATCATTCATAGTGTCAGAGGAGTTCGAGCACAAGATTATGTTACATAGAGTTACATAGGAGAAAATGACCACACCCATTTCTAAGACCCTGGGGGTCAGGGACTCAAACAAAATATAAGGTGCACAACTAGACCACAGACCTATCATATTGCAAAAAGAATTAAGTCTCTTTCATTTATAGTGTCGGAGGAGTTGCGAGCACAATATTACATAGAGTTATATAGGTGAAAATGACCACACCCATTTTCTAAGACCCTGGGGGTCAGGGGCTCAAACAAAATATCATGTGCACAGCTAAAACACAGACCCATCATATTGCAAAAAGAATTAAGTCTCTATCATTTATAGTGTCAGAGGAGTTGCGAGCACAAGATTACATAGAGTTATAAAATAACCACACCCATTTCTAAGACCCTTGGGGTCAGGGGTTCAAACAAAATATCAGGTGCAACACTAAACCACAGACCCATCATATTGCAAAAAGAATTAAGTCTCCATCATTTATAGTGTCAGAGGAGTTGCGAGCACAAGATTACATAGAGTTATATAGGAGAAAATGACCACACCCATTTCTAAGACCCTGGGGGTCAGGGACTCAAACAAAATATCAGGTGCACAACTAGACCACAGACCCATCATATTGCAAAAGAATTAAGTCTCTATCATTTATAGTGTCAGAGGAGTTGTGAGCACAATATTACATAGAGTTATATAGGAGAAAATAACCACACCCATTTCTAAGACCCTGGGGGTCAGGGGTTCAAACAAAATATCAGGTGCACAACTAGACCACAGACCCATCATATTGTAAAAAGAATTAAGTCTCTATCATTTATAGTGTCAGAGGAGTTGTGAGTACAAGATTACACAGAGTTATATAGGAGAAAATGACCACACCCATTTCTAAGACCCTGGGGGTCAGGGGCTCAAACAAAATATCAGGTGCACAACTAGACCACATACCCATCATATTGCAAAAAGAATTAAGTCTCTATCATTTATAGTGTCAGAGGAGTTGCGAGCACAAGATTACATAGAGTTATATAGGAGAAAATGACCACACCCATTTCTAAGTCCCTGGGGGTCAGGGGCTCAAACAAAATATCAGGTGCACAACTAGACCACAGACCCATCATATTGCAAAAAGAATTAAGTCTCCATCATTTATAGTGTCAGAGGAGTTGCAAGCACAAGATTACATAGAATGATAAAGGAAAAAATGACCACACCCATTTTCTAAGACCCTGGGGGACAGGGGCTCAAACAAAATATAAGGTGCACAATAAGACCACAGACCCATCATATTGCAAAAAGAATTAAGTCTCCATCATTTATAGTGCCAGAGGAGTTGCGAGCACAAGATTACATAGAGTTATATAGAAGAAAATGACCACACCTATTTCTAAGACCCTGGGGGTCAGGGACTCAAACAAAATATCAGGTGCACAACTAAGACACAGACCCATCATATTGCAAAAAGAATTAAGTCTCTATCATTTATAGTGTCAGAGGAGTTGCGAGCACAAGATTACATAGAGTTATATAGGAGAAAATGACCACACCCATTTTCTAAGACCCTGGGGGTAAGGGGCTCAAACAAAATATCATGTGCACAACTAGACCACAGACCCATCATATTGCAAAAAGAATTAAGTCTCCATCATTTATAGTGTCAGAGGAGTTGCGAGCACAAGATTAAATAGAGTTATATAGAAGAAAATGACCACACCCATTTCTAAGACCCTGGGGGTCAGGGACTCAAACAAAATATCAGGTGCACAACTAGACCACAGACCCATCATATTGCAAAAAGAATTAAGTCTCCATCATTCATAGTGTCAGAGGAGTTCGAGCACAAGATTATGTTACATAGAGTTACATAGGAGAAAATGACCACACCCATTTCTAAGACCCTGGGGGTCAGGGACTCAAACAAAATATAAGGTGCACAACTAGACCACAGACCTATCATATTGCAAAAAGAATTAAGTCTCTTTCATTTATAGTGTCGGAGGAGTTGCGAGCACAATATTACATAGAGTTATATAGGTGAAAATGACCACACCCATTTTCTAAGACCCTGGGGGTCAGGGGCTCAAACAAAATATCATGTGCACAGCTAGAACACAGACCCATCATATTGCAAAAAGAATTAAGTCTCTATCATTTATAGTGTCAGAGGAGTTGCGAGCACAAGATTACATAGAGTTATAAAATAACCACACCCATTTCTAAGACCCTTGGGGTCAGGTGTTCAAACAAAATATCAGGTGCAACACTAAACCACAGACCCATCATATTGCAAAAAGAATTAAGTCTCCATCATTTATAGTGTCAGAGGAGTTGCGAGCACAAGATTACATAGAGTTATATAGGAGAAAATGACCACACCCATTTCTAAGACCCTGGGGGTCAGGGGCTCAAACAAAATATCAGGTGCACAACTAGACCACAGACCCATCATATTGCAAAAAGAATTAAGTCTCCATCATTTATAGTGTCAGAGGAGTTGCGAGCACAAGATTACATAGAGTTATATAGGAGAAAATGACCACACCCCTTTCTAAGACCCTGGGGGTCAGGGGTTCAAACAAAATATCAGGTGCACAACTAGACCACAGACCCATCATATTGCAAAAAGAATTAAGTCTCTATCATTTATAGTGTCAGAGGAGTTGCGAGCACAAGATTACACAGAGTTATATAGGAGAAAATGACCACACCCATTTTCTAAGACCCTGGGGGTCAGGGGCTCAAACAAAATATCAGGTGCACAACTAGACCACAGACTTATCATATTGCAAAAAGAATTAAGTCTCCATCATTTATAGTGTCAGAGGAGTTGCGAGCACAAGATTACATAGATTTTCATAACCACGCCCATTTTCTAAGACCCTGGGGGTCAAGGACTGAAATTAAATGTCAGGTGCACAACTAGACCACATACCAAGTAGGATGCAAAAAGAATTAACTTTCTATCACCTATGGTTTGAGAGGAGTTGCGAGCACAAGAATTGTTTACGGACGGACAGACGGACAGACGGACGGACGCCGGACGACGGGGTATCGCATAAGCTCGACTGGTCTGAGACCAGTAGAGCTAAAAATTGGCAAAACAAAATAACGAAGCGAGAAAAAACGCGAGGTGGGTAGATATAATTAGATAAATGTTCTTTAGTCCCGTCAACAAGAAAATCAATATTTCAGACCTTCAAAATGGGTAAATCGTTGGGCAATAGTTTCGTCCGACTTCGTTCTGTAACAACCATAGTGGGGTTCAGTCTCTTTTAGCGGCAGCGGAGAGACTGGATTATTTAGTCTATCTTTACTTCAGATTGCGATGTTCGATTGCTATATGGTTTGTATGTTTCTCGCATATGCAATTCCATGACAAAAAGGAAGTAAAAGACTGCGGGTAGTTTTCTTTTGATTCCTTAATTCTACTTTCTGACAAAATTTAGTGAAGTTTTGTTTCTGAATCTATATTAAGTGTGTAAAAATGATACAAGAAATAATAATACAATCTTAACAGAAAAACTTCGCAATATTTTATTCCATGATTAAAGTTACGAAAATTCCTGAATTTTTTCGTAAGAACTTTTGTGAAATGGGGCACTGGTGTTGAAATAATTATTTCCTCAATCAGCCCATCACTTGCCGTACATACATTGTATCTTTATGACCTATGTAAATGTAGATACACTGTTGCAGTGTTAAAAATATACAATAATCAGGGTTTATCTAATACACAGAAATACGCTCGTTAACACATCTTCTGTATTTCTTGTTACAAGATAACTATCACTTTTCGAGTGTAACACATATGGCAAATTCTTTGAGTAATTTGCCAAAAACTATCTAAATTGAGACTAATTATCTAACCGAACAAACCCCTTGTGTTACTCTTGATTCATTTCACCTCTCTTTGTTCAGGGGTTAATTCGTTTCTTTGTATCGCCTGCTTCTAGTTGTTGTTTTGTGTCTCTCAGCATTGTGATCGTTATCGTATTCTCTGTGATATGAGGAAAACATCTCGTCTGCTTTTTCTACTTGACGTCCTACGTCTGCTCAGCGTCCTTTCGTCAGAAATATCACTCAGAGAAGTAGAAGGAATATAAAATGATCGTGATGACGTTACTTTGAGTGGTGTCTTGGCATACTGACCTTATTACAACGTCCAAGAATCAGAATCCAGGCTTTTTGAAAATGTTCTGGATTTAAATCATGACCCGAATGATATTGTATTCTTATAAATTCAGTGTCAAATATTTTAATAATTTGAGAAAAAATCTTTTTGGCTTTATTGAATTAAACTTTCTTCATTTACTTTATCTTTTATGAAATAATAGCTAAAATGAAATTCCAGAGGCGCGATTTCTCCGCGGTATTCCATAAAGTGTTGCTTATATTGTTTTTCATTGTTACTGTTGTTAGTTATATTATTGTCATTAGGAAAAGGGAAGGATCTCCGGCATGACAACCCTATATATAGGAATACTATATATGACGTCTATCAGTATCATGTTTTACCCCCCATTACTGTCACTTAACTAAAGAAGATAAAGACTAGACGCGCACCTGCTCTGCCTCGTACATAAAATCAGTCAGATAAAAGTCTCCCTGTATACATTTTATGCCATCATAGGTATGTAATAAATTTACCTAATATTATGAAACAATTCATGCATCAATAATAAAGCTACAGTACTGGTCAACTTCATATGTGTAGATATACAGATTTTTTGTTATCTTGAAACTAAGAGAGAAACAGACTGAAGTAGTTTTAATGAAGGAACAAAAATTATTGTATTTTTAAATTGATTTCTTTAAGAGTAGGAAGGGAAATCTAGACGGATTTTCAAAAATACCTTAAAAGATACGGTGTGTTTGAGGTTTCCTGATACAGAAATCGCTACAGATAAGTAAGTCAGACACTGGGATACAGCTTGAAATATATTATTACCATATTCCAGAAATTTACCAGTGTATCCTACCAATTATTTTCCTCTTGTTCTAACAGGTCGTCTATCCAGTCACAATGAAACTATTAAAATGCGCTGTGTTAATCAGTGTCCTCATATCCTCCGCTGCTTACTACGTGACCACACCCACATTTAGGACCCTCAACCCCTGGGTACGCAATACTCCCGCCAAAACTCCCGGTAAACTTCAAAACGCAACAAGAGCACAGACTACCGTTCTCTTTGCGAGTACATCTACACCGTCTGTCGACATAACCCGGGAGAGAGATCCTCAGAACGATACCAAAGTACAATGTCCGACTCTACCCGAGACTCGTCAAACACCGGTCAATATATACCTCAATGGAATGCACGTTAAAACTAAACGTATGATTTCTACTTATTTCAAATCCTTTCACTGAACTTAAAAGTGATACAATAAACACTTCCAGACGTTTGTTCATGGTATGATAATTTATTTCTATTTCGGTTATATCTATTTTATATATATTATATCTATTATAAAATTATATCTATTTTGGTTACCAGTATTGACAATTCCTTCTTTGGTTCATCATCCGTTATTCTCAAGAGAACCTATCCGCGAGATCCAATTAGCGCGAAATAAGTTTTCGCGAATACACATAAAATGTATAATGTCAACATTCAAATTGTGAAAACAGTAAAGAAGATAGACCTCTTATTATATCTTTCAGAGGATGGGGACTCCGTGGCTTTTACAGAGACAGGGTGTGAGTGTCCGGCAGGTCCCCAGGGTCCTAAAGGGGAAAAAGGAATTACTGGTATGCCAGGGGAGCCCGGGCTACAGGGACCTGCTGGCCCGCCAGGTATGCCTGGTCCATCAGCAAAGACTGATAGTCAGTTTGTGGCATTCTCTGTAGTATTAGAGTCCAGACCATTTGGACCCTATGAAATATACAAAGTAATTATATATTACATGTACATTGCATCTATATCCATGTTTGTTTGTGCGTGTCTGTTCAGTCTTACTGATAATATTGCTTTTAGAGCAACTGTCATCTAAAATATTAATTTTGATAAATACACATGAACTACACAATCAGTGGCGTAGCTACCATGTAGGCTTGTATGCTAAAGCATACACTTCTTACAGTATTACCCAATATAAATACTATCTCGATGACTTTGTTGATGCTAAAGGGTATGTATGGCGTCAAATTCCCTCCGTCATGAAAAGCATCCCCTTAATTTTGCCCTAGCTATGCCACTGACAATGAACTTCTGAAACAATGAGCATGTGCCTTGATCTTTTGTAAAAGATCAAATGTCATTTTCACATTTCTTGTAGATCGTTGAGTTTGACAATGTTCTAATGAATGAAGGTAAAGCATATGATGAGAACAGAGGAGTATTTACCGCCCCTGTCAGTGGCTTCTATCAGTTCCATGTTCACATACACACGGTGGTAGAACACCAGGCAGAAGTCAGACTCATTGTAAGTACTGCATGTCCAAAATTCTGTAGTAAATGACTTGAGCTGGATTCAGGCAGACAAACAACGTACTTTCTACTTATATTCACAAAATTATCTATCCAGTTCAAATACTTCATATGAAGCCACTAAACAAACAAATAAATGCATCAAGGTGTCAATTTTTTACCTCTTCATAGATTTTAATTTCAATTTTTTTACTCTAAACATAAGAGTTGACAAACATTGTTGCCTAATTTATACCTTATTTTAAATGAAACATGTACCTGAAAATGCATCACAAACATCCCCATCTTTCATTTACAGCTGAACAGTAAGCAGATAGTATCTGTCTGGGCTGATGGTCAGATCAACAAGTCCACTGCCTCACAGAGACCCATGTCTCCGTTTGGGTCCAAGTCCAATGCCCAGAAAGAGCCGATGCATGAGATGGGATCCTCAAATAGTGCTATAATACACATGGAGAAGGGAGAGAAGGTCTACTGCTTACTGCCAAAAGCCCATGTACTGGCCGGACTCGGATTTACTTCTTTCTCGGGATACTTGATGAAGGCAGATTCATAACATTGATTTGTAATGGAAATAAAGTTGATTTGTAATTGAAATAAAGTTGATTTGTAATTGAAATAAAGTATTTCATCATACAGAGTGTTCTTGTTTCATTGTAGAGTCATGATTGCTTATCACTGTGTGTGAAGTATGTGAAGTACATGAAGTTACAGATGAAAGTCTGTGGACAGGATGGATTTGAACTCCTTTTTCTTAAAAGGCCATTCTGAACTTGTTAAAATTACAAGATGCTGCATCTAATGTGCACTTTAAAAAATCACAAGAACAACAAAAATTATTTTTGATACATTCATTACATTGGAGTGTGTTGTGATATGGTAAAAAACACAAGAGTCTTCCCATTTTTCTGTGATACTGAACACAAAATTATAGGAGAGTTGGTCTTACAATCTTGAAGCAAATGACTGTGTTTCAATATCACCTAAGGAAGTATTTAATTTTTACTTGCATCACAATACAAATGAGATATTCTGCTGCCATGGTATCAAAATTTACAAGAAAATAAGTGTTAGATCTCGGTTAAAGGAAATCTCTGTCACTTTCAGAATTCCTTCATCGTTACAAAAACATGTCTTTACATAAATATTTCATTTATGCAATCACATGCAATTCACAATAAATGTCTGACTGTCTGTATATATCTGAGGGTATCACCTCTTACTGCCCAGGTTTTCCTCTATCAGTTGTAAATCATGGGAGTCCTCCTTTATAATGTCTACTAAATGTTTCAATCCTTCCTGCTGTTGCTTCAAAAGCTGTCAACAGAAAATTTACACAGTATAAGAGAGGTTTAGTAAAGTAGAACATGTATATGTGGATTCAAGATTTTAAATAATCAGTTAACTACTTCAGTCTATAGAAGGACAAAAATTAGTGAAATATTCTAATGCAATGTCATTATAACGTCGAATTTCATTGGTTGTTTGCTCCTTAGTTACGGCAGTAAAAACGAGAACATACCTGCACCGCGTGGGATCGAAACGTATGATGTTATAGGTGTTTTTATTATTTTCTCATTATTTAAGTGATACTGCACAAAATTGATGAGACGTTGCAGAAGGGTAATGCCTAATAAGTAAATCCATATCGTTTATATACCTGAAAAATCTATAGTTTTTGCAAACACTTCAAGAGTTCGTCAAAGGGCATGGTTTTCTGTCGTCGACAAACTATTGAAGTGTTTGCAAAAACTATGAAGTTTTCATATACCTGGACCATATGGATTGTATTATTAGGCATCGCCCTGCTGCAAAGGCTCATCAGTTTTGTAAAGTTTAGTTTAGAAATTGAAAAAATACCAAAAAACTATGTACATTTGTAAAGAATCACAACACCATATATTTCGATCCCACGCGGTGATACCTGGCTCTGACATTGCTTACGTCAGATTTTGCCTTATATTCACAAAAATATAGAATGCATTAGAATGGGAATAACTAGATACTGACGTTATGTTTGCGGACAGTAAATGCTGATTTTACAGTGCAAACATCCGTTTTTCTGGCTCCGCTAACACGTCGCCAGAAAAACTCAGTTTGCGACCGTAAAATCAGCATTTACTGTCCACAAACATAACGTCTGAAGCTAATTATTCCCTAATTTGATAACTACTTTCCCTA
Organism: Pinctada imbricata; assembly: GCA_033119305.1. Taxonomy (NCBI): domain Eukaryota; kingdom Metazoa; phylum Mollusca; class Bivalvia; order Pterioida; family Pteriidae; genus Pinctada; species Pinctada imbricata. The sequence continues at coordinate 55,435,735 of VSWD01000006.1, read as the reverse complement.
CATTACCTTTATGTTGGAAGTAAGGAGAAAAAAAAGGAAGTAAGGAGACTATTTGATGATAAAATATCATCCTGTAAGATTAATACGTACCTGTTTAATTTCCTGCTGCAGACCTGCATCTAACTGGTAACTGACATCTGACCTTGACCCAGATAACTGATTTTGCATACGGATCTGTGACATCAATTCATTTAAACGTCCCTGAAAATAGAATCATTTGAAAATTATATGAGAATTAATGGGAAAAGATGAAAAGAACTGAATTACTAAAATACTCATCTGGCTGGTTCATATACATGTACTTGGCAACAAACAAAATTTAGAATTTTGTATTTTACATTATTTTTACTTAACACAGTTTCTGTGCTTATTTGAGCAGGGTTCATATTTCAGCAGAGTTACAATTGATAAGACTATGCTTATTCATGACTACACTGAATCCATTGTTTGTAATATATCATAATTGAAAGTGAGCTAAGTGTCATAATTCACGATTACCTATTATCATTACCAATTTGCCTATTATTGTTCCTTTCCACTAAAATATGAGTGCAAGTGCAGTAGATAGCACAAAGTCAAACCTGTAGGCATACACACAAGTTTCTGCTAAGCAATTCAAGTAATCATTTTAAAATCTTTGTTAGAATTTTCCATCAATTTCAATTACTATTGACCGTTGAAGAAATCATGGTACAACTACATGTACCATCTTTTCAATACATGTGCATGTAGTTTACAAAATCATAGATATAAGTACATGTATTTACCTTGAACTGTGTGGGATGGTTAAGCTCTAATTGTATTTTTTCTAGTTGTACTCTGAGCTGTTCCTCCTCTGCCTGAATGGCATAACCCATTTTCCTAGAAATCTCCTGTTTTACCACAACCTGAATTGTTAATGATTAAGGTATACATAAGATGAAAACTTCTCTATAGCTATACATTGAAACTAACACAAACCTTTGGATCCAAGTTTTGAAAAAAACAAAAGATATGAAAAATATTGTTCTTAATTGAAAATTGTCCACATTCAAATTGTCTTCATAATCTACTTCATGCACATTTTAGTACTAATACAATGTTTCTACAACAACATGAAAATATCAACCCATCTTTAAAATGTACATACATAATACATAATTTCTCACTCATTTTCAGTCAATTAACTAGTTCTAAAACACAATGTTTTTTCTAACCTTCAGTATCCTGTGTGATAGTTCCAGATATTTACACTTGAATTCCTCTAACTTGGCCACCATATTACTCTCTTTCTGCTGTAGTTCCTGCAGATCTGAGGCTATAAGCTGTAAAACAGAGAAACATATATAAGGTTAAAATGATTAAGATAAGCACATATGAAATAGTGATATTCATATGTGCACATATCTCTGTCATCTATGTTTAAAACCAAGATATATCTAACTTTATTAGTATGTTACATAGTAAATTCATATACATGTAGTTTACCTAACATAGTATATAAGCAGTTAGTGATTTTATATGTGACAAGAGCTAAGCTTGAAACCCATATGAAATTTACTAACCTCATATATACCATAATAGGTAAACTACACTATGTAACAAATATATCTCACAAACTGTACAAAATCTTTATTCACTTCTTGATTCTAATTCATTCTGTTTGTTTCACCCATTCTGATTGGTTCACAGGATTTCTACAAGCATGTATAACGACCATATACATGCCGCAAACCGTCTCACTTGACATACTTCAAAATGTATTCCTACATAAATTTGCATGTTACAAGCTTTAGCGCACTTTTTGCATAAGATGTCATGCTTCCCTTTGTTCTTTACTCCTGTGACATCATACTGTGACGTAAAACTACAAAGTATAAGCTTGTAAATGGCATTCTCCACATGTAAACAACAGAGCAAGTAAGTTTATTATTGATAACACTTTGATTTTTCGCCATTGTAATAAATATGAAGCAGTTGTATTTCATATTTTGCAGCGCAATAATTTCTGTTGGTCGTTGTTAGTCCTCCGTAGCATTGTCACCTCTAAAGCGATGCGTGAGACCCTCTGAGGGTTATAAAAAGTTAAAATATGTCAAATGAATTAGAATAGGAATAAACGTACTGTGTTTTGTGGTACCGACAGGTATATGTTGGATATACTGTTGGAAACGCAGTTATACCGTCAGGGCTTGTCCCCAACAGTATAACGTATGTTTCCAACAGTATATCCAACATACATGTATACCTGTCGGAACCACAAAACACAGTAAGTTTATCCCCTAATTATAAAATATTATTTCAAAATAGTGTCTTTAGCAAATTTTCTGTTGCTGTTGCTGAATTCTAAAATTATTTGCTACACCAAAAAGATTGTCCCTTGAAAAGGTTTATTCAAAATGAATATACTATTAAAAGATAACATTCACTTTGGTGGAAACATTGAAATAAAGACTTGAAGTGAGAAAAAAAGTTCTTTATGTTTGAATTTTTTAAAGTTAATATTTGCTATAATGTTTATTTTTATTCTACATGAAAAATATATAAATAGTGAATGTGTTGTGCCCTTACATCCAGTCTTTGTTGATGTGCCTTGGTCTGTTATTATTTTTACTTACATCCAGTCTTTGTTGATATGCCTTGGTCTGTTATTATTTTTACTTACATCTAGTCTTTGTTGATGTGCCTTGGTCTGTTATTATTTTTACTTACATCCAGTCTTTGTTGATGTGCCTTGGTCTGTTAGTATTTTTACTTACATCCAGTCTTTGTTGATATGCCTTGGTCTGTTATTATTTTTACTTACATCTAGTCTTTGTTGATGTGCCTTGGTCTGTTATTATTTTTACTTACATCCAGTCTTTGTTGATGTGCCTTGGTCTGTTAGTATTTTTACTTACATCCAGTCTTTGTTGATATGCCTTGGTCTGTTATTATTTTTACTTACATCTAGTCTTTGTTGATGTGCCTTGGTCTGTTATTATTTTTACTTACATCTGTTATTATTTTTACTTACATGTACATCCAGTCTTTGTTGATGTGCCTTGGTCTGTTATTATTTTTAATTTCGTCCAGTTTTTGTTGATGTGCCTTGGTCTGTTATTATTTTTACTTACATCCAGTCTTTGTTGATGTGCCTTGGTCTGTTATTCATAATTTTTACTTACGTCAAGTCTTTGTTGATGTGCCTTGGTCTGTTATTATTTTTACTTACATCCAGTCTTTGTTGATGTGCCTTGATCTGTTATTATTTTTACTTACATCCAGTCTTTGTTGATGTGCCTTGGTCTGTTATTATTTTTACTTACATCCAGTCTGTGTTGATGTGCCTTGTCTGTTATTATTATTACTTACATCCAGTCTTTGTTGATGTACCTTGGTCTGTAATTATTATTACTTACATCCAGTCTTTGTTGATGTACCTTGGTCTGTAATTATTTTTACTTACATCCAGTCTTTCTTGATGTACCTTGGTCTGTAATTATTTTTACTTACATCCAGTCTTTGTTGATGTGCCTTGGTCTGTTATTATTATTACTTACATCCAGTCTTTGTTGATGTGCCTTGGTCTGTTATTATTTTTACTTACATCCAGTCTTTGTTGATGTGCCTTGGTCTGTTATTATTATTACTTACATCCAGTCTTTGTTGATGTACCTTGGTCTGTTATTATTATTACTTACATCCAGTCTTTGTTGATGTACCTTGGTCTGTAATTATTATTACTTACATCCAGTCTTTGTTGATGTACCTTGGTCTGTAATTATTTTTACTTACATCCAGTCTTTGTTGATGTACCTTGTCTGTAATTATTTTACTTACATCCAGTCTTTGTTGATGTGCCTTGGTCTGTTATTATTTTACTTACATCCAGTCTTTGTTGATATGCCTTGGTCTGTTATTATTTTTACTTACATCCAGTCTTTGTTGATGTGCCTTGGTCTGTTATTATTTTTACTTACATCCAGTCTTTGTTGATGTACCTTGGTCTGTTATTATTATTACTTACATCCAGTCTTTGTTGATGTACCTTGGTCTGTAATTATTATTACTTACATCCAGTCTTTGTTGATGTACCTTGGTCTGTAATTATTTTTACTTACATCCAGTCTTTCTTGATGTACCTTGGTCTGTAATTATTTTACTTACATCCAGTCTTTGTTGATGTGCCTTGGTCTGTTATTATTATTACTTACATCCAGTCTTTGTTGATGTGCCTTGGTCTGTTATTATTTTACTTACATCCAGTCTTTGTTGATGTGCCTTGGTCTGTTATTATTTTTACTTACATCCAGTCTTTGTTGATGTGCCTTGTCTGTTATTATTTTACTTACATCCAGTCTTTGTTGATGTGCCTTGGTCTGTTATTATTATTACTTACATCCAGTCTTTGTTGATGTGCCTTGGTCTGTTATTATTATTACTTACATCCAGTCTTTGTTGATGTACCTTGGTCTGTAATTATTTTTACTTACATCCAGTCTTTCTTGATGTACCTTGGTCTGTAATTATTTTTACTTACATCCAGTCTTTGTTGATGTGCCTTGGTCTGTTATTATTTTTACTTACATCCAGTCTTTGTTGATGTGCCTTGGTCTGTTATTATTTTTACTTACATCCAGTCTTTGTTGATGTGCCTTGGTCTGTTATTATTTTTACTTACATCCAGTCTTTGTTGATGTACCTTGGTCTGTAATTATTTTTACTTACATCCAGTCTTTGTTGATGTACCTTGGTCTGTTATTATTTTTACTTACATCCAGTCTTTGTTGATGTGCCTTGGTCTGTTATTATTTTTACTTACGTCCAGTCTTTGTTGATGTGCCTTGGTCTGTTATTATTTTTACTTACATCCAGTCTTTGTTGATGTGCCTTGGTCTGTTGTTCTTGGTGTTTCATCCTTTCATGAAGAGCTTTAAATCCTATCATAGGAATGGGTATAAGGTTGCTGGGATCTGGATTATCTACCTTTGCTTGTTGCCATAGCAATGGATGAATTCCTTAAAACAGAGAGGGTTAATGTTTAATTTTGTTTAATTGTGTATTGTTTAAATGGACTTATTAACATTCATCTTTACAAAATTCAAATATGAAATGATTTTATATTTGATACCCCTTAAATAGAATTAAGAGTGTTTTGATAGTCCCATAAACTTCAGCAGATAACCACAAAGACTTGTTCAGTTCACCATAGGCATTAAGCTTTATATTTTTCCCTATTCTCTTTTACTGCAAAGTACATCACTCTCAACCGCATTCCTTTATTACCACAATACATTCCCCACTTTTGTCTACGCTCACATTTACACTTAATTCAATTGTCACAAAATCCTATATAGTACCAGCAGGAGGTGTATCCAGGTATTCCTTCAGTGCCTGATCAGTGAGTCCCGTCTTAGGTATCACACTCTGTACATCTAGCTGTGTTTTTAGCTGGCCTTGCTGTGCCGGCTGATTGAGGAAGTTAAACGTGTCGCTGGCGGGTACCCTCCGTGCTGGGCCTGTAGCGGGTCTTTCCAGGATATATATTACCAGTTCTGTCCTACAAAAGTGTACCAAATGTCATGTTTAGGTTGGCATCTGTCTTTATTACCTCATTTATGTTAATAAAATGCAAATTTATAGCTTTTTTAATTTTTCAGAGGACACCTCTATGAATATGGAAGAAACAATACAGTGTCACAAAGCTACATGTACTTTGCAATTTTGAAACTACAAAGTACATGTATTTCTTTTCATTAACATTTAAGAATTCAAAGTACTTCATAAGTCCTCAGAATATACATGTACTACTTAGCGTATGAAGTCTTGATTTGCTTCAACCAAAATCAACAATATTTAGATAAAAGAGGTTCTTATAAAAAGTAACATTCTTTTTTTTTTCGCTTAAAAAAATTCTATATCAATAGGTATTGTGATATCCACGTGTGGATGCAGTTAACATAAATGTTTGACCATTGCAGTCAATTCTGAATAGTAACAAGCCTACTTACTTGTCATCTGGAAGTCTCTTGATGCCCTCCACACACACTGAGAACTGTGGTCTACTCCCCATGATCTTGAAGAGCGTGTCTTGTATTTGTTGTTGATTGGTCGTCACGTCACTTTCCTTCTTGTTGATAAATATAGACACAAGGCCATCCTCGTTCTTAGTTCTAGGCAGCCTTGTGTATCCAACAGCCTGAAATTTATACATGAAAATATATGTGGATATACAGATATACTGCAGCTGACATGTTCAAAGCCAAACAATTACATGCAAGTGCACTTAAATCTCTATTACATCCATACATGTAAAGTTTGTTCTACATAATTCAAGGTCTACTTATACAGAAAAGCAAACCACGGGGAGGACTTTACTTCAAGCTTATTTAAAATTTGTAAGACCCAGCTATCTTTTGAGAGAGAGACACAAATAAGGTTGAACAAAGTGACTTGACATAGCATATTCTGACAAAAAACACCTAGATAAGTAAAGTGATAAAAACTTACCTTAAATCTGCAGTACGGATTTTCTGAGGTGAAATCTACCGCTCCATTCTGACTATAGTAACCTTTACCAGTACCCCAGTAAGCCAGTAACTGGTTCCATTTGGCTATGATAGCATCCCTCTCGTCACCATATATCTGCGGTAAAGTAACGGCTGTGCCTAGGTTCTCGAGGGTGGAGCTGGCTTGTTGTTGTTGTTGTTGCTGAGCTGTTTAGGAATATATCATTTACTTCTACATGTATCTACTAACAAATATTTGAATATTTCGCACAAAAATTATAAGGAATATTAAAACAGACATTGTATATTGTGAGGATTTCTAACAGAATCTGATAATTTCTAACAGGTAATGAGGATCTCTAACATATATGCATGAAGAATTAACACTTGTAATGAGGACTAACACACTATGAAGAATGATGATTCTAACAATCTAACATTTATCATGATGATGTCTAGAATTTCTTTTTGTCATTTTGTACCGGTACATTCTTACCGCCAAGTCCAAATCCTCCAAGAGTAGTGCCCCCTGTCCCTAACCCAAAACCTGTAGTACCACCTGTTGTCCCAAACCCCTACAAAAATAATTTTCTACATTTTATGATTTGTACCAGAAAAGTTACAAGATAATGTTACACAATGAGCATCTCATAACCATTGTACTGTAAAGTTACAAGATAATGTTACGTAATGAGCCATCTCATAATAATATGTTTTGTGAATATATACAGCATCAACAGAAAGGTACTTTGTAACTTTTTTTCAAATCAACTTGTTAAAATACATTTTGTATGAAACAAATATAAACTGCATTAATTATATATTATTTGAACCATGTACAATTTAAGCAATAAATCACTTGCACAACATACATTACATGTAATCTGTGATAAATGAAAGTAATTAGAGAAAAACTTACAGAAAATCCTGTTGATGTTCCAGTTCCCAATCCAGTGGTCCCACCTCCAAATCCAAATCCGGTGGGGGCGGTAGATGTAGTGGTACCACCAAATCCAAATGTACCTGTTGTGGTGCCGCTTGTTCCTGCTCCGAATCCAAATCCAGTGGTCCCTGTACTTGTTCCTGTACCAAATCCCAACCCTGTAGTTCCTGCTGCGGTGGTTTTAGGCTGAGTGCCAAATCCTCCAAACCCTGTAGGTACATTGTAATTATATAATAATGTACATGTACTTCTATACCTATAATTTTTACAGGAGTAAGTTTAATCCTGTTACAACAGTGATCAAGTATCCGTACAATTTTTGCAATTTGATGTTAGGTACTAGTACTGTGTTTATCTCACAGTGATATTGAAATAGCAAATTTTATGGAAATCTTTTAAGCTCTAGCCACAATTTTAGCAAAGTCAAAAGTAATTCCCTAATAAAGAAATTCAGAACAGGGAAATCATTCCATACTATTAAAGACTTATTTCTCAACATGTAAGTCTAAAAATTTAAAGAGCTGACTAGATTGAGCACTTTTTTATTCAATTGTTCAACTTTCATTGTAGTCTGATTGATGTAGCACTGTCTACATGTATAAAAGAGACCATTTTTTACCTGTAAATCCAAATCCTGTTGATGCTGTTGTTTTGGGTTGAGTGCCAAATCCACCAAATCCTAAAAGGAATGAAAATAGATACAGTGTACATGTACCGGTACACAATGTAAGCAAGACAAAGCAGACTCCTCTTAAAGGCCCACGTTGGGAACCACCCGGTCGTTAATAGTTATACCTGAGTGACATAAGCTTGATATGCGTGGTATACCGTCTTTGAAGACAACGCCGTCTGCGAGCGGTGTGTTACATCAATGACAAACCGACAGGTATTCCTTTATTATGCTTATGAGATACCCGAATCTCATCTGTTTTAAGCTGTCAATCAAAAATTGATAGGGGTAAAAGGATTAAAAGGAACCAATCAGATAACAATAAGAGATGTTAACCCTATAGCGGTCAGTGAAGAAATGACAGAAAATTTACCTGTCCCGTTATATAGTCCCCCGTCGGCCTTTAAGACTAGAACTCTAATACAGACTTCTTTATACCTCTCGTGAAATGTCAGACATTTTAGATCTTTATAATCATTTTGGGATTTTTATCAGTCCAAACAAAAATTTTATAACGAGCTAAGGGTAATGTCGAACCAAACATTTTTTTGTCAAAAAACCTATATTACAGATATTTTTCAAGAACTCTGCTAATGGTTGTTTTCGTTTGATTGACTTTACTTTTTATTCATTAAAGAAATTCTGAGATTATCCCCCACTATTTTCTTGATTGCATTTATATTGACCTAGTTATAGATGCAATGAGCATGATAAACAGATCATGGTGAAAGGAATTAAAGTTTGCTTAGGCTAGGCAAAGTATAACTTCTTTGATTCTGCTATACAAAATGTAACTAACTGTTGATGCAAAGTTATTCATGAAATTTATTTCAGCCTTTTTTGGTATACGATAAGATATCAACTACATCTCCAGGGTTTTTTTTCTCTTGTTTTGGGGCCGAAATTCGGCCCCTTCCCAATGCCAAATTTCCTCTATTTTTCCCAAAAAAAGCAATCTTAAATTTATGAAAAAATCACTTGAGAAAATTAAGACTCAAAGCCTGGAAGTAAGCACATAACTTTTTATTCATCCTTTGTTTTTGTTCAAGCAAACCAATGGATTAATTAGCAGTGTTGATAAATGATATACTTTGGTGAGAATTAAATTAAAAAGTTTCCCAACTTCAGCAAAATGTCACAAATTTTCCCAAATGGGACAGGCACAGGCACCTTTCCCAAAATAAAAAAAAACCCTGATCTCATCTACCCAGTGCTTTCAGTCATTTATGGTGAAATCTATTTTTAGATTGGGGGCTTCCCCAACTTATCTAAATTCTGAAAATTTGAGCATACTGGTCCATCCTAATAGATAAAACTTGTGTTTTTACTGGACAAAAAAAATTTTAAATCAGGGAATCTGATAAAACCGATACATTTTATGAACTCCGTATTTCAGACTGATGAAAATGCAAATGTCCGATATTTCATGAATGTTTTCAAGAACTCTGTAAATTGAATAAAATAATGAAAATTCTTTCAAACAAACATTCTTAATTTTTTTTTTTTAAGTTCGCTCTCAATCCTTTCTGATGTTCAAGAGTATCTTGGGGTCTAGAGCACACTTTTTCACACGCAACTCACACTCATGTTTGATGGAGTTGGCCAAGTTTTAATATTCAGTACATCCTACCTGTCGACGCTGAGGTTGTTGTGGTTCCAAAACCAAAGGTTGGAGCCGACGTTGAGCTTGCTGTGGGAGCTCCAAATGTAAAGGACATGACAGAATAATCAATATAGGAAGAATCCCAATTTCTTGTTTGAATGAATGAGACGAAATCCTACTTTCACTTTGTGCAACGCGTATATCGCCCTTCTTCATTTTCGCGTTTTTGAGTTCCGTTAAAAAGTTTGGTTGTGCTACACAAAAGGGATTATTTCTTCTTTATATTAACAAATAATAAAAACAACATATTATATATTATATAATTGTGTACTTAAAGTCAAATGTAAGTTTGGACTGGTGCAAATCATGCAAAGGATAGCTCAGGCTGAACATTAAAAAAGGAAACATAATTCCATGTACAAGTATGTGGGAGGGGAGTAGCCTTCTCACTCTCTGAAACCTCCGCTGCTTTAGAATATAAATGTAACAGAGCCTTCGCAATTTCTTCTCTGTTGTCGTAAAATACTTATAGAAAGACTTTTGAATCAGTTGAAAGAGTTATCTTTCTTCCCTTTTCCATAGCGTCAATGGTATGAAAGTACAATAAACTTTACATTTGACACACTGATAGATAACGATACATTGTACACACTGTCCCTAATATGGCATCCAGACCCATCGTGTTCGTGTCCCGTTCCCTGCCCCCAGCGGGGATAAACCTCCTTAATACTGAGTGTGACGTGCGTGTATGGCCTACTGACAGTAACATAACCAGGCAGGGAATGCTGGACGGAGTGAGGGGAGGGGTCGACGCCATCGTGTGTCACCCTCCGGACAAGGTGGACACAGAAGTTCTGGACCTGGCAGGTTTGTATTTAAGTCGGAACATTTAAATAGCATGACACAGCGTAACGATTATACATTTACCTTTAACCTGAGCAAATTAACCAAATTAAGTATTAAAGAAGTCAAATATTTTGATGCCTTTTATGAAAAAAAAAAATAAATAAAAATGCTCTTTTTAAGGGGTGACGGGGTGTGCAAGACGGCCCTCTATAATAATCGGGATCCTCGTTGATGCGTGCTTTTGCATATTTTGTCTGATGTAAATTGGATCCAACACGACTCCTTTTTTTCACTGAAAATAGAGACAATCATATATTTCTTCCACGCTTGAACGGATGGATTTCGAAAGCTGATAAAAAACGATGTGACACTGAACTATTTGTCATTTAGCTCCACGTATACATATAATTTTCAACACTGCAAGGAGACGTAATATAAATGTAATTACCAAACATACCTTATAATGACGCTTCTCAAAACAGTGATAGTAACTAAATACCATTCTAATATTTGACTTGATTCTTTTCCCCTATTAAGACAAAAGACGCGAGCAGGGCTTTATTCTCCAATATAGGCCCTATAGCGATAAGCCGCGCCTACCCACTTTCTGAAAGGAGATAAACCGACAGGAACTGGTTTTTACCAAGAATCGATTTTGTCGTAAAGTCTAAGTTTGGTCATCATTAGAATAGAAATAAAAAATGACAAGCCGGGCTCTGTTGTCTCATAATGCCCTCGCGTCCTCAGCCAATCACATTTATCACCTCGCCGCTGACGCGGCTCGGTAATAAATGTGATTGGCTGAGGACGCTCGGACATTATGAGACAATAGAGCCCGGTTTGTCATTTTTTATTTCTTAAATATGAGTGTCATGACTCATGACAGTATCATTTTGCTGTGTGATAACAGTCAAGTACTTCAAAATTATTAGGAAAGACATGGATTTTTGTATTTCAGTGTTTGGATGTGAGTGTTGAACCCATCTATAGAAACTAGTTCATCAGGGATGTCATTATTGAGAAAAGATTCGCGGAGTCCTAAAATATCAACGGAACGTTTTTCTGAAAGAAGTAATTCTACTTCATCTTTTTTGTTTAGATGGTGACATATATTCAAAAGCAATGCGCATTCCCTTTTTATGTCGCTTTCTATGTCATTGAGGGGTCTACCGCTATCAACATCGTTCCCTCATCCCTGTATGATGATGTTTTCGAGTTTGCTTAAGTTAATCTTTTCAGGTAGTTTCTGATACCACCTGTACTTATACAATTTGCTGAGTGTCACTGCTGGTTTACCAGAAGTCACATGTAGGGTACATGTAGTCAAGTTCGATCAACTACGGTTGATCGTTTCTTCAAACGCATTCGGAATTTTCTGTTCACAAAATTTTCTAGAAATTTCTTAAAAGTGGATCTTATAGCATCATATCCCAGCCCAACTTGCACTCAAGGATATAGGCTCGCAGGGATTCAACCCGGAAGTAGTTCTAGATGATCGATCCCACCCATCCTGATACGACTTTCGGTATATTTGGAGATAATTTTTAGTCTTTGACCATATTTCATTGTTCATGTCTGGTCCATGTTGTAGATTTATCTGTTCTTAAATGATGCTATGAATTTAATGTTTGGTAGGAACATTTTGTCTACAGATGCGTGTACTGTGTAATCAGTGAATGAAAGACAAACACAAAACCCGAAATCAGATTTTTAAATTCACAATTAAAAGACTGATAAATTCTTGAAAAATATAAAACAGGACTCACGATAAAAGAAGAATAGGACAAACAGACGACAACAACAACACAGACTCAAGACATTTGGGAAATAATAGTATCTATAGAGTGGTATATGACAAATGTGTTTAGTTGATGGTAATCTCATTCTTTTGGGGTGCACACTATCCTCTGCAAGTCTACAATAAAAACCCAAGGTCAGACACTTTCTTTTGTTACCAATCATCATTCCCATAGGCTGATCTTATGTCTCAAATGATAAGAATTTTCGTTTGGAAGTCTTATGATGTATGGATAATAGAAATCTGATTTTGAAATTCCTTTAAGAATGTCGGCAGAATCTAGACTGCTAGAAGTTTAGACTACAATCGTATACAAATGAGAAATGTAAAAAAAAAAAGTGTCCACCCTTGGGTTTTTATTCTAGACTTGTTCTAAAAAGGGGGTGTGTGCGTCTAAGCAGTGATACCTGGACCATGTGTAGGCACGATGTATGGTTATACATGAGAGAAGCCATCTGGTACATGCTGCAAATTTATCTGTTCTTAAATCTTTAAAAATGATGCTATTGAATTTGAGGACGTTTAACATGATGTTGCTAGTATTCCTTTTGATGTAAATATAGACATCCGGGAAAGGTTGTATGAGCGGACAACTCCTTGGAATGTTGCTCACAAAGTTTTTTATTTTCGTCTCCCTCTTGCTTGTTATGCGCAGTGCATTTACTATGTTCAATCCTATTTCTATACAGTAGAAAAAAGAAAAGTAGGAACTGGACAATGTGTGTAAGCCTCATCTCATGTCTTGATATCAAGAAAAATGCGGATTTAGCCGTCACGACCTATAGTCAAATTGAACGGAAATGAAGCCGTGATGAACGATGATGTTGTGCGGTGTATAGCATGCAAAAGTTTAATCACTGTTTCCTTTATGACAAACAACAGAATAAAAAAAAAGACAAGATCATTTCATGTTGAAGTATCAGGACTGTACATTTACTTTATTAACAAGACCCTAATATATTACGTAATTTAGTGATAGTATAGATCGAGATATCGCCATACTGGACACTCTGCAATATGTTGTCAAAGAACATAGTATTTTCCACTCGTGTCCTGCCTCCGGACGGAGCAAAATTGCTCCAAGAGGAGTGTGATTTACGTGTATGGCCCGAGGACGATGATATTACTAGGGAAGGGTTACTTGAGTGTGTAAGAGATGGGGTTGATGCAATAGTTTGTGATCCGCCAACTAGGATTGACCGTCAGGTTTTGGACGCAGCAGGTTTGTCTTTATGCAAGATTTATTTTTTAAGTTTTGTGACACCAATCTTTACAATTGACAACTTCCTTTCATGACACCCTTTTAGGTCTGAAAAGTGGGTCCTGTTCCATGCATCATATCCCACCCATCCTTCTATACGTTTTTCGGTATTAATAATACGGAAGTGTTCCAACTCTATTCCTTCATGAAGAAAATGCCAAACCAATTTTTCCTGCACCAGACACGTGTTTCGAATATTAAATTCTCATCAGTGATGCTTCCAGTGGAACCACCAAAAATCATTTCAGTAGCGCCCTCTTTAATGTTTTGAATTTAGATAAGTACATGTATCCGAAACGTGCATATCTGATCCATGCTGCAAATTTATATGCTCTTAAATTATGCTATGAATTTGAAGACGTATGATATTTGTACCACTTGGTGGATGTCACTGCTGGTGGACCAGGAGTCCCCGGTCTTTTGAGTGTCACTGCTGGTTGACGAGGGCACATGTTTCTCAAACGCATACGGAAATTTCTGTTCACAAAATTTTCTCGAAATTTTTGAAAAGTGGATCTTGTAGCATTATATCCCACCCATCCTGATATGTCTTTCGGTATTTTTGGACATAACTTTCAGTCTTTGACCATATTTCATTGTTTAAATGGAGAATCACTGTCTGCAAATTGCAAATCCGTTCTTAAATGGTGCTATTAATTTGAGGACGTAACTTTCGGTAGGAACAATTCGTCTGTGTGCGTACTGTGTAACTTTGCGTCATTGTAATATGTTTCTAAATATGTTCTGCTTGCTGAATATTGGATAAAGGGACCCCATGTAAGAAACGAGAACACCAATGAGTTAAAGAAGACGAAAATACCAACGCACTTTGCTGAAAACGACATTCATCGTAGATTATACCACGAAACAGAAGATCAAAGAAGCAAAAGAAAGGAGGGGAACTCCAACAACACTCGGTTGCAGCACCCACAGCAAAACTCTAAAACACTCAATGCAAAAACACAGAGCAGACATCCACGGATAGAGACAAAAAAGGACAAGGAACACCATCACACTCCATAGAAACATGAAACACAAAAGACCAAGGAACGCCAAATCACATAGAAACATCAAAGTACAAGGAACGCCAAATCGAAAAGAAACATCAAACGCAAATGACTACACATAAACCAACCATACGGATTAGCCTCGGCCCTTATCTTCGAAAAAAAGACTCAGACGTCAGACAGCGCCATTTTAAAAATAGTTCCCCGTTGATCTATTAGTTTTGTTATTATCTATTATGAAATACTACACTGGATCGTAGCTGACAATTATGTTCCTCACAACATTACTCACTCAGGTTGGAGAATTCTTAATTTTGAAAAAGTGCCTTTTTGCGTTTACATCGATTGGATGTAAAACCTTCCACCATTGACATCCGAGTCATTTGATGCCGTTACAAATAAAGGGCGAGGGGATCCGAATTATAAACCAACGAGACCAATTGGCAATCGGTGCCAACTTAGGACGGCAATCTGCCACGTCAGTAGCAGACGTTGTGGTTTTCCTGGATTACGTGCGCAAAACCCTCCCACCTCTCCGATTACCAAGAGGTCTCGAAGAACGTACAATTGTGGTGTAAAACAACCTCCTCACCTTTAGACGACCACACACAAACAAGACCGCAAAACGCAGGGGTCCAAGTAACACAGATGAATATGTGATGTCCCATTGTCCAGAAAGGTGAATGGTATTCTGTTTTAGACCAATTGAACCATCCAACCACAGACTATACTTATATTCTCCGAAGTAACCGGATGTGATATTTCTGCCGAATTGAAGCGACGGGTGTTGCATGCAAGCATTAGATGCTGACTCTTTACTGGGCACCTGGTCTTACTCCTAATTGGGAGTTCGCTTCTTTTCATGTGGTGGAGGTTTTTGTTTGTTTGCTTTGGTTCCTGTTTTATGCTGATTTCGTATGCCTTTGGTTTGTGATTTCCTGAATTATCGATTTTGTACTGTGTATTGGGATATGGTACATCATTATCCATATTTGTCATGTAGATGGATATAAAAAGAGGGCGCACGTAACACAGTCCGTGCTCTGCCGGCTGTAGCGAGCTCATGTATGTTATCTTCCGAAGAGGACAGGTGGTCGGGGCCCTGTCCTCTCTAAAGAGGTTTAGACATGGCCCGTCATGGAGTCCCGTCGTCACAGTCAGTCAGCATGCAAGCTTTAAGAATTCGCTGGTACAAGACAGTAGATAGGCCAAGCTCCAAGCCTAGTGTCCGTCTGGTGACATTAGGATCATATCCACGGTATAAAAGTTGTTTGATGATTCTGACGCATTTTCGATGGTTATGCTGCCTACCTTTGATCCTTCTTATTTTGTTAGTTATGTCATTTATGTTAATAAAATTGTTTTACTATTTGAGAGTTTTTGTTTAAGATACATGTTAATAGCTTAAGAAGTCTTTTGATTGATGAAGACAGAAACTAGTTTCGGTTACGTCTGTATGCGATTCAAAAGATACCATGTAAGTTTTACTAAAAGTTGTTCAAGAATTCCCAACTTGATACCTCGATACGTCTACTAAATCCTACAAATTTATATTTTGTACGAAACCCTGTAAATCTTTAAAAAGGAAAGACACTAAGATAGACACTAATCGTATCAGCTTTACAGGAACACTTTCAAAGTTGTTGAGTCTTTTCACTTACAATGAATGAAAGTTGAAGAAGAAGGTCAATTTCATATTCGCAGAAAATTTGAGTCTTACGTTAAGTTTATTAATCAAACAATCTTCATATTACAGGATACAAGCTTAAGGTAATAGGAACAATGTCCGTCGGTCTGGAGCACCTTGACTTACCCGAGATCCGCAAGAGAGGGATTAAAGTAGGTTACACCCCTAATGTACTGACTGATGCCACGGCAGAGATGACCATGGCGCTTCTATTGGCTACGTCACGTCGATTACAAGAAGGTATTCTATTCATTTAGACCTCTATGAAGTATTTTGCGATTGGATCATATTTGGATATTTTATCGGTATTCTTGCAACAAGTTAAAACATAAACGCCACATCAGAATATCTGTTAAAACTCTATTGTTTTCTTATACCTGTACGATGCCTGTACGATATCTGTACTATGCCTGTACTACATGTACAATGTTGTTGTTTATGTGTCCTTGGTGTGGTGCTATTGTTCCCTTTGTATTCCTCTGTTTGTCTCGTCTGCAACATCATTTCCATATTTTATTGTATATTAGCTGATGCTAGAGAGCATTTTTCAGTTGACAAATCCATTCGAAGTCATATTTGAACATCCGTCCAATAGAATCAGGATCAGCCACTTCATTCTAATTTTCATTGAAGTATAGGAGGTTAAATATACACTTGCGTCATTCTTCCAATGGTTTTAGCCATAATTTCATTTAATTTCGCTTCTGAATTTACTTTAAAAGGATTTGGAGCTCACTTCTCTAAGTTGATAACCCCCTCCGCCTGAAATTTAGAAATTAAACACGAGGGCTATACTTGATTTTTTGGCTTCTATGAGCTTTTTGGGCTGAAGTACAATTGACCAATAACTATATGCATGTTTTGTGAACGGTGTTTGGAAAATTATGTCACGAAAGCTGCTCTCTCTCTCTTCAAAGGAAACCGACGGGAGCATACGACTGAAGGTCTACCACCAAATCAAATTGTCAGATTTAATTGCAAAAGGAAGTTAAAACATTAAACAAGATTAAAATCTTCCACCAATAGAAATGGACGAAGAGATGTCAGCATTCATTCAATATCTTGTTGGTCCTGTAGCATCAATATATTGTGGGCCCTGTAGCATCATATCCCACCCATCCTGCTACGTCTTTCGGTACGCTTTTTTGGGCATATTACATTGGTTTAGATTTGAGGATCACTGATGAGGGTTAAGTATCCGAAACGTGCATGTCTGGTCCATGCTGCCAATTTATCTGTTCTTAAATGATGCTATTCAATTTGAAGACGTTTAACATTCGTATCTAATTTCAGGGTTTTCTGCCGTGCATGAAGGAGGATGGGGTACGTGGGGTGGTGGAATGTACCTCTGTGGAAAACAAATTACCGGGAGTGTAGTCGGCATAGTTGGTCTAGGTCGTATAGGATTGGCTGTTGCTATGAGACTACAGCCCTTCGGAGTGTCTCAGTTCCTTTACTCTGGAAACAGTGCTAAACCTTGGGCTTCCGATGTAAATGCAAAGTTTGTTAAATTTGACACGCTCCTGCAACAATCAGACTTCGTTATTGCTTGTTGTTCCATGAACGCACAGAATAAAGGTCTCTTCAACAAAGATGCATTTTCTAAAATGAAGGATTCTGCCATTTTTATAAACACCAGTCGTGGGGTACTTGTAAACCAGGAGGATCTGTACGATGCCTTGAAATCTGGTAAAATACTAGCTGCAGGTCTAGATGTCGCTACACCAGAACCACTACCAAAAGATCATCCTCTGAAAACGCTGAAAAACTGTGTTATAACGCCTCATTTAGGAAGTGCCACAACACAAGCAAGGAATCTAATGGCTGAACTTACAGCAAAGAATGTGTTAGCTGGACTTAAAGGAGAGGCACTTCCTTCACCTGTCCCTTAGTATGAGCTGTAAGATTGTATTGTATTGCATGTGGAGCATAGTGATATGATCTCCCCTTTTTCTTTCATAATCAAGAAGTATACATTTAATTAGATAAAACAATCGATTTTCTTACTTTTTCGGTTTCTTTTATGAAGATCATTAAATTAATATTGAATTCATCATCAAAGATGAAAAGCATTGTTAGAAATATACTTTCAACACTTAAATTTAGTTACATATGTGATCAGTTATGAATTAAGCACAACTGCAGCCATGGAAAATGATCGTGTGAAGAACAAGGTTCGTTTGAAGTATACATGTCCCTCTTTTTATTTTCTTATAGCTTAGAATAACATGAAGGTCTTCCAAAAACGTCTCAGATGATTTTCTGATTTAGTTATTATCAAATCATTTAATTTCCATTGTCATTTTTAAGAAACGAAGATTCTGATTGGCCGAGAAATTTTGTTGATACCTGCATCAATATAAACCGGAAGTATGCGCTTAGCAACGTCATAGGCAACGTCGTAAGCAACGCAGTTTCAAACCTACAAATAAACGTTGAAAAACGACGAAATGAAATGATAAGATATCATCGTAATATTTTTGGGGTTGATCGAGGTATCAGCACCAAAAAATGAGGGAAAACTTATGCATCTTGAGCTACGCTTGATACCTTGAACAACCCCAAAAATATTACAATGATTTCTTAAATCGTATTTAGACATGATAATGATGATATTAATGGAATAATGGAGCTGATCCAGTTTCATTTACTTCTTTTGTCTTATGTCCATTATTTGTTGCTGTGGGTGCGTTCCGCTGTGGTCAGTACAAGGTGGTCTTGCTGGAATTCTTCTCCATGTCATTTCACCTTAGCAGGATCGCACAACGACATGTAGAATATATCTTATCAGTCCTGTATATTTAAAATTGTTGAATACATTAGACGCCTTCTGAATATGATGATAAGCAATTTTAGATAAAGATTCTAGTAAACGCCACAATATAAACAGAAACAGGACGAATTTACAGAGGATGGATAGAATAACATTTGAAATGATAAACTACCGACTCTGGTTTCTGTGGAGTATAAGCATTTGTCTATTGGCGACACTCGTCACGTTAGTTCCAAAAATGCAATCTAAACAAATTCCTTTTGGAGATTTTATTGATCACCATATGCGCATTACAACGATTGATGTTTCATTAGTGGTGCTCGAGACCGATTGAAATGGGGGATTTCAATTCATTAATATCTAAAAACAGAGCCAACAAAGGGAATTCTGATATTGGGTTAATTATGTTTTAGTTCATTCACTGGCTCCTTAACTCATTCACCGACTCCTTTGTTTTAAATAAGCTACAAGTTTCGTACAGTGTATCAGATTTATTCCGAGTTGGAGCAAAAAAGCGAACAATATTTTCGTAAGATACAATGTAGCTTAGGAATATAAGTCACTTGAACTGCCTCCCCGGTAGTGTAGCCTTATCGGGAATGTGATCAAGTGCGCTTGACTACAGACCCCTTCTTCGGGCTCCCCCGTCGCTTCACGTAACAATTTGGTGACAGCGACGTGGCTTTGGGGTCCGCGGCAGGCCCTCTGGTGAGTCATTAGTGACTCGGTGGTCCATGTGGCCAGGTTTTGGACCATTGTGCCCGAAGGTACTTCTGCCCAGTCAGTACGGACTGGTGGACTGTCGTCCATGTTGGGTTGAAAGGATGCCGTCAGCAGAAGTAGCAGCTGAAACATGCTGTGGCAGAGGAAAGCCGTGGAAATCCCAAAGAGAGCTCACGCAAATGAGTAAGCTTTGGGGGCGAAGCTTCTCTGAGAAGGGGGAAGTTTAACGAATTATAAGTGACCTTAGGAAAATAAGTCACTTGAACTGCCTTCCCGGCAGGCTAGCTTTATCGGGAATGCGGTCAAGTGCGCTTGACTTCAGACCCCTTCTTCGCCCCCCCCCCCCCGGTCGCTTCATATTACAATTTGGTGACAGCGATGTGGCTTTGGGGTCCGCGGCAGGCCCTCTGGGTGAGTCATTAGTGAATCGGTAGTCCATGTGGTTAAAGTTCGGACCATAGTGCTCGAAGATACTTCTTCTCAGTCAGTACGGACTGGTGGACTGTCGTCCATGTTGGGTTGAAAGGATACCACCAGCAGAAGTAGCAGCTGACATATGCTGTGAGGAAAGCCGTGGATATCCCAAAGAGAGCTCATGCAAATGAGTAAGCATCCCCAATAAGGGGGGAGTGTAACGAATAGTGAGCTTAGGAATATAAGTCACTTGAACTGCCTCCGCGGCGGGCTAGCTTTATCGGGAATGCGGTCAAGAGCGCTTGACTTCAAACCCCTTTTTCGGACTGCCCTGTCGCTTCACGTTACAGTTCAGTTTGATCATAGAAATATATATTCTATGAAATTGATTTCACGAAAGAGCAACTCATTATTGAGGCTGATTAAGAGTATCCAAAGAAGAACAATTTTCAAAATGACAAGCATTGATCGCCATGGTTTGCACTTTGCCATATTAGAAACTTTTGAAGTCAAAGTCAAAACAATGTGAGACTTGGATTCAATACCCTCAAGGACTGACTGTCAACCAACAAAGATACAAACCTAACTGTGGAACTTTCAGTAATGACATTTAAATTGTATGAACAAAAATTTACTGCAAAATACTTCAAAAATTCTATTCAACGAGAATTTTCAATGGATTACTCTCACAATCAGACTATATGACGCTAGAATTTGGATGTTGAATTTTCTCCCATCTTGACTTTCACTAAAAATAAGCAATTCATGTTATCACCTTTGTATCCAAACTTTAGGATTCCCCTTTCCAATCACTCATGAGAATGAATTGGTTAAGATTTGATATTTAGCATTTATTGACGAAAACATCTTAAGATCATAAGATTTTGCTTTTATACAACCTCCTATGTTATTGCAATTACGATTTCTGTACCCCTCTTCTGCAAAAGCATAAGGACTTCCTTTATAACCACCAGTCATGAGGTACTGATTTTTAAGACTCCACAGACATATCTATAGACACAGCACAGACAAGAACGTTTTTCCATACATAACATATAACACTTACGTGTATATATGTCGGCGGACTCGCGGTACTAGTGCGGTTCGAACCAGCAACCTTTCGGTTACTGGTACGACACCTTAACCACTCGACCACGGCGCCGACATGATGTATACTGTTTTAATTGTATTCATGTTGCCTTGAAATCTGGTCAGTAAAATATTGGTCGCCAAACCACATCTACCTTCGAATACGCTCAAAAACTGCGTGATAATGCCGCACATAGTATGTTCAAGTGCAAAAAGGCAAACCATAAAGGTAAAAAATGGACGGGAAGTAGTACCAGCGGATCTCTTCTTGAATCATATCCGTTCGGATGTCAGATCATTTTTCTATACAGTTCAAAGAAAAGCTTGAAGGGAAAACGCGTATATCGTTGGAGTGCAAGCCTTTACAAATAATTCAATTCGTCATTGGCATGACTTTTGAAAGACTACATGTCTTCGAAGAAATATTATGATAATGAGTTGAAGAAATTCAAACAAAGTGAAAACAATGTTTATTTTATCTTGGCAACAAAATAAATATATAAATTAAATATCTATATAAATAATACTGACAGCTCTGATCACAAATATAACACACACAGGCACAATATATTTTCCTTGTTTTGAAATAAAAAATGATTGAAATAAAAATGTCAGTATGCACCAAGAAAAAACACATAATGACGAAAACGTTATATTTTGTGCAGTAAGAGTAGCTCTTTGTTTGAATGAGTCAGAAAGTTTACAATGATATACTTTTCTCATTTAAGAACTCGTAAACGACGTTTGCAGATTTTCCGAAAGTTTCGAAAACATACTAGTACTCTTTTGAGAAAAAAAATCCGCAAACCCTTAATTGAGTATACAGTGAGAAAAGCTGTGACAAAACAAGAAGTCCATAAGTATTATGCTTGTTCATACTGTTTGCATATACTAGTTGATTATTTAAGTAGAACATACGCACTGAATCAGAGAGTTACACTCATTGCGAACTAAAATCTTGACAGGCAATATGCTCCCTTTAAGCACCCGAAAATCGGTAATTGGCAATATCCACGTGCCAAAATAGCGGTGATTTGATTTCTGTGAAATGTCGAACATAACGATGAAAATAAGACAGATCTAGATTAACTGTTGAAAGACTTAAGAATTATATCTCGATACTGTCAATGAAGTCATATTTTAAATTATGGTAGGAAAATGCGGATTTAAACCCAAACTAAGCATTTGTGTGAAATTTTCTGTCAAAAAAGTATCAAAGTCCGTTGACTTTGGTGGGTACAATAGGGCGAATCTTACACGAGTTCTGTTTTATACTTCCGTTATCCCTCCACATACACTTTTTGCAGTCGGCATATAATTCCATTTTAGCCCAGGAATGACGTCCGGAATCCATGAAAGTGTTCTCTAGTTTCCACGATTGGTTGATTTTCGCGCGGGAAGCCCGCGTTGGTTTTCCCACTCTTTCTGTAATTTTCTCGACTTCCGCTTCCGTCATATTACTTGGTGCGCGTGGCGTTGCCGGGATTGCGGCCACGGCCTGGGCAGCTAGAGGGTTCCTCTGTTGAAACCAAGGTGAAGTTAGAGCTGGCATAGTTCACTTACTGGTTATCACTTCTAGTTAACAAAACTGAAGAGACTAAATTCCTCTGGTACACTCGGCGTTTAAAATCCTTCTTCAAATGAAACTAGTCCTACAAAATATAGAGATAGCCTTAAGATACACTCTAGAAACTTGACTTCTATCTTGAAAGTGTTTTAGATTAAATGTTTGAAAATTCCGATCTTTGAATATTTTCTATGAGAAATAATCCATGGCAATTATTTCTTTCACCGTACACAAAGCATCTGAGAGTGCGCCTGTTATTTTACGTACTATTGATCCAGTCTTAATATGCAGTGGCTAACATATAAAGTAATTGCATTTACAGGTAGATGAATATTAATAACAGGTTTATGTTATCCATTTCTTACCTCAGAAAAGAAATAAATCCGAATTATAGAGTAAAATCCACTTAATCCCGTGTTTTCCTTTCAGCTTTTGTTATCAATACGCGAAATATTTGTCCCCGAGTCGCATTAAATCGTCGATTCAAGTTGAAAGCAACTTATCGATTACTGTTTTGTTTTCCTTTCAAACAAAGTGCACGACCAGTATAAAGAACGGTTAATATTGATGAATAATTCAACCTGTTACATAATAAATGAAGTCCCTAGGAACGGAAACTTAAACTTTCTTTTCGCTTCACCTCCAGCTTTATTACTTCACACTGGCGCGGGGTATTGGAATTCCAGCCGGCATGGGGATATGGTACCTATATGTATACTTTACAGTAATACAATGCCCAGTCTGTCAAACGTGATGAGCCATAATCAGGGTTCCAATCTAACATGGTGTAATACATTTAAAACACAAAAAGACTTGAAATCGTCACACAATAACGGTTGGAATTAAATTAAATTCTCGCGTAAGTTTAAGACAGTAGTTAATTCAATAGGGGACCTAGAGTTAGAGATAATACGCAAGTGTCTGGCGGATACCTATCTTTTACTATTGTCAAACCTTTCACACCAAACACATACCCGCGGAGTTTGATACGGCTTTCTGGCAGGCTTTAAAGTGCGCTGACGTAGAACTTTTTTGATATGTAGTCTAAAGAATAGTCTATAAATCAGACAGGTGTCTGCTGATATTGAAAAAAATACAACGAACTTTCAAAGTGATCTTTAAAACATAAAATCTCGAAGTCGATTTTTATTTCTATGGGTAGCTATCGTTTTATTAAAAAAAAACTTTTTAAAATTTAGATTCTCTTAAAACATTTATTTGGACTGCTTGGTTGCCTATCTAACATATTTTGTTCACATGGCCCCGTTACGGCCACCGTGGTTATTACCATGATTCTCAAACATTATTCGAGTTAAACGAAACACAATCCAGAACTTTTTTAAAAGTCGAATCAAGCTTTGCCGAGCCAAGATGATTTTTTTTTCGACAGAAAATATGACAATCTAAAATTGAGATAAGGTTTTAATGGGGTGAAACTTCTTGCTTCATCAGTCGTGCCTGGGAATCTTTATGCTTTTAAAATCGATTTTCCCCCATAAGTACCGATTAACCTGTCTCTCCAGATGTATTGATTCTCTGTTAAACAGAATTTTTCCCCTTATAATCTATTCAAACTTTGTTTGTGGTAATTACATCAAACTCTGAAGAAATCTATAAAATCGATTTTGATATGCAGTCATTCCGATCTCAACAATTTGTATCCACCTTCTGAGTTCTTCGTGGTATTTTACATAATAGAAATGAAGATTTTGATAAATCGGGTCGATAAAAAATGTAATGTAAATGTTTTATGAGACAGTGATAAAATAATTGTAAAATTGCTACAATATATACGTGACACCCAATCGTCCCATTTTAATTCCACTCAGGTGCGCCAAAATGTTACCCTCTCAAAATTTATTGATTTAAGAGTATGAATTATACCTAACTAGATTCATTTATGCTGATTATACCATAATTGTACAATTATACCTTTGTTAAAGAAGAAAAAAATTATCCCCGACAATTCTTCATAGCATGAAAATATGAAGACATTAATCACAAACGACATATTGAGGCTGACTTTGGCAGGCTGGTTACTTCAAAAATTGCGAATTGCGAATGGTGAAAATAAGTGCCTGCATTTGCGTTTTGTTATGGGTATCAACACATAGCAAGTGCATTTATCGTACATGTAATGCCCGTTAGTACGGAAGCCCGTAGGTGACAGGTATGAATTGTAATTTATCTGGTGGCCGCCACATAATTTATCTGGTGACCGCCACATTATTATCTGGCGGTCGCAATTTAATTTATCTGGTGACCGCCAATAAAATCTGGTGGCCGCCACATAAATTAAGTGGCGTTTCATGCGCTAAATGCATTTGCTGTATGTTGCATTTCTGTAACAATACACAGATTATGACATTTATTCTACATATAGGATCTCAAATGATTGTCTATTTCATACAGTATTTATGAAACGAGTTGTGTGATTTTTTCATTAAAATCACACAACGAGTGACTTCAATTTCAGCATTAAGCAACATCCCTTCATCGCCAGCTTATGGCGTGTTCATATCTCAGTTGATACGCTATGCCAGAGCAAGTACCAAATATACGAATTTTGTTCTGAGAGCTAGGCGTCTTTCATATAAGCTTCTCAGTAAGGGATACGTTTGTGACCGACTAACATCATCACTGAGGAAGTTCTACGGTCGATATGGGGAACTCGTCATACACTATGATGTCCCACTCTCCAGAATGGTGGATGATATTCTCTCATAGACCATTTGAACCATCCAACCAAAGATTGTACTCTATGTCTTTCGAAATGGAAGTAACCGGATGTGACAGTTCTACCTGAATTGAAGCGGCGGATGTTGATGCAAGTAGGAGATGCTTACTCTTCCTGGGCATCTGGTCTCACTCCCATATCGGGAGTTCGCTTCTTTTCATATGGTGGAGGTTTTTGTTTGTTTGCTTTGATTCCTGTTTTATCCTGATTTTGCATGCCTTCGGTTTCTGATTTTCTGAATTATCGATTTTGTGCTGTATACAGGGATATGGTCATTATTCATATTTGTCATTCATAAATACTGTATGAAATAGAAACATCATTTGAGTTTCTTTTTATCACATGAAATACAACGTATTTGATCAAAATAACGTCAACATGTTACAATTTCGACTTCATTTCATGCAAATAACACGCCAAGGTCGCCGTTTCTATTGTGACGTCACAAAGGATCTGAAGCGCTTCATCCATTGACAACACGCCCAAAGTGATAACGTGTATCATAACATTTATTTATGAAATGGCTTTATGTAACTGAATAACGGGTGTATCATGTGATAAATTATATATACACCACAATTGTCAGTTTCATATATGTTTTATGAATTCGCGTTTTTTGCCAGGTAAAAAAGTGACGTTTAAATTTAGGCAACGCGAGTTAAGTTTACAGGATGGAACAGCCGTTGATACGTGGTACTGTGGATCTTATGAATTGTGACGTCACGACCGTTTACATGCAGAAATGCAACACATATACCACTTAAATGGAAAATTACGTAAGGAAAATACATCTATATAGAATTACATTGATTTTACATAAATATCACGATGAACATACATGTCCCCTTATCTTTTAATGTTTATCTTGTGATCGTTATTTGTCTAATGGGTGTGTTCCGCTGTGATCAGTACAGGAAAGTCTTACTAGAAACCTTCCCCATGTATTAATATTTTCACTGCCAAGACATAACCTGAGATTCTTGGAATAGTGTATGAAATAAATGTCCAAGATTATATTTATTTGTTTTAAAAATAAAATAAAATTTCATGTCAAATTCCGAAACGCACGAGTCGCAATATCCATTAGCCTATCGTATTCTTTTTGTAAGTCGGGTGGTAATTTCTCGTCCGGGTACTGACGTTTACGTAACCGCTCATAAAAATGTAACTCCTGGAGTCCCATAAGTTGGCAGGTATGTTGATCTATTGTAAACTCTTCATTCCATTTTGATTTGTCTATTTTCAATGTTTGTAGTTCTTCTTGAAAGCAGAAATCATGCACTGCGTTTTGGATTTTCTTCAGCTGCAGGGTTTCGCCTTGCAGATCTACCCCTCCCTCTGTAATTTTGCGTAACATTATATCTCTGAATGCATAATAGAGAGGATAATCCATGAATGCTAGCCTCTCATACAAAACTCTATGCTCAGTATGCAGTTTATACTTCCTCCTAAATGGAAATTCGTTCATTTTTAGAAAAATTATGTCTTTCAATTTCCAGTTAAGTAATCGTTTCATAAGAACTAGTGACTCCTCAAAATATTCTGTTATGAGGACTAAATCAAATTGTCCTTTTAACATATCAATGTATTTTCTGACTTCAGTCTTCATTCCTGTATAGAATTGGAACTTAAAGAATTCAATCGGAAATCCAAATTCAAATGCCATTCGATTGTTCGTAAAGGAATGCCCAGACAATATGTATGGTTCGTAATGGCTTGGATTGGTCAAGAATGTCAGAACAGGATCGCTACTCTGTATCCTTTCGATGTAGTATGGTCTGAAATAGTTGAGAGTGGACTGAAACTGCCTGAATGGATCTCTTAAGATTCCGATCATCTTGGTGTTGTTTGGCATAATACTTCGAAATGCCTTGTAATTATACAAAACGTGACTGCATAAAATATTATAAGTTTTTCCTGGAGGTGGTGGCATAATCATATTTTCTGAAATAGTCTCTCTCAAGCTTATCACATTAGGCCAATACCTGAATCTTATCTTAGGAAACACAAAAACTAGATTTCTGTCATACCCAAATCTTAACAGGATGTTTTGAACAGTACTGCTCGCTGCCTTGTGAATTTTTAAGAAGGCAACATTATGAATTTCCTCTCTTCTTTCTGTAGAAATAGATGTCACTGATTTATCTACTGTTGAATTTGGCAGAGACGATCGTGTCTTATTCCCTTTAAAAATTAGGTCGTGTAATATGGTCTCCGTTTGCCCATCAGACACATTGTACGATTCTCCACCTCTGATGACATGTAGAGGGCTATGTAATATGGAATCTATTTGCCCTCCAGACACGTTGTGCAATTCTCCATCTCTGATGACTTGAAGAGGATTATGAAATAAACGATGCAAACTTTGGAACCATTGTCCGTTATAGTCGTCCACTGATAGTCCGAAATGTGTACGTGCAAACACTATTGTAAAAGTATCCAGTTTTGGTGACACAGAATACAGAATCACAACTAACACTGTGAGTACCGCGAACTTTCTGAAATAGAAGAGTAAAGAAGAAGTAATGAAAGAAACTTCATACAGCAATACTAGCATCTCAGTTTAACGTTTAAATATTATCAATGAATAGGAGATAAATGCACTGCTTCAATTAATTTGATCAATCAATTATGCTTATCATGATGATTCAATAAAAGCTGCAATACAAACTTTGCAAAAATGTCAGTATAGCTGTAACAGGTGCATATGAATCGATCAACTTTCAATTTGTATTTGTATCAGAGATAGTATACATGTAATTCTGAAGAACTGAATCAAGATGTAAAACTTCTGAAGCCACTTTTGTCATATCTGAAAAAAAGATAACGTTACGGCTTCTCAACAAGTTATCATAATTCCCATGGGTTCTGCTGTGCCTAATTCCCTGCTGACATCGAATGTATATTCTTTGATACGTCTTGGGTGCTTATGTATACAATGACAAATATCGACAAGAAACAAAGCCCACTTTAGAGAATAAAATGGAAAATTTGAAAATCATTAACCGAAGTGCATTCTAAATTATGATAAAACAGCAACCAAAGCAAACAAACAAAAATTCCACCATATGAACAGAAGCGAAAAAAAAACAATGCCGACAAAGCACTGCCGAAAAATATGAAGCCAGATGTTTCTTGTCTAATTCTCCCTGTTAGGTGTTTTGGGAAAAAAATGTTTGGGCGTTATATGCTATCGGTTTCAATATATGGGTGATTTTTACCAATCTCGCAATAAATCGACTTACTCTCAAAAAAGTACTTTAACGTATCCAGTGTACAAATGGAGATCTCGTGGACGTCTCGTCCATTTAAACAGTGTTAAAATTATCTCGGTAATCTTCGGCAGTGTCTCGATAGTTTCCGTGGATTGAGCGAAGGTTGGCATGTTGACTTTTGATGATAGAAACGATTTTTACGTTGTATAAGGTATATTTAGGTAAAAATATGCCATGATTCTAACTATATAATACACTTGATATTTATTTGTACAACGGATACCTTAAAAGAAACACTCGCAATATACGTTCAGTTTTCTCTTTTGTATGCAAATAAAGTTCCTTAGCACAAATTTAATAAAGTTTAATTAAGGAAAATGTACAAACTCGCGCTCAAAAGTGGTGCAATAATCCTTTGTTCCCCTTTCCCTTCCCTAACCCTAGCTAATCCTCTCTCAACCCTCTTTTCAACCTCTTTTCCCTACGATACAAACTACGTATTACTATGTGAATTCGTATCTTTTGTAGAAATTCTCCGGCACTTAAAAATCTGTAATAATGTAAAATAAATTATTATTTATGAAATCATAAGAATAAAAAAAAATTTTAAAGTAGAAATGCAAATCTTACCGTAATTTCCATTTTATCTTCATTGTTTCCTCTAAAATAGATTATTCCTTTTCTTTTGAAGAGTTCTATACAAATGTTAAACGTCTTCAAAGGGAATAGCCTCATTTATGAACAGATAAATTTGCAACATGGACCAGACATTGTCCAAAAATGTACTCAAAGATGTAGCAGGATGAGTGGGATATGATGATACAGAACCCATGTTTTAGAAATTTCAAGAAATTGTTATAACAGAAATTTTCGAATGCGATGAAGGAACGATCAAACTAAGTTGATCGAACTCGGCTACGTTGCCAAAAAGTTGATTATATATGTATTATTTATATCATTATTAAAATAATTTATGGAAAACGTAGCGGAATACTCTATCTGAAAAGGATTAAATTGTGACCGAATTATAAGAATAGTGTTCATTCTAGAAAAACGAACATAGAATTATCATGACTGGAATTAAATAGAATGTTTGGTTATAAAAAGAAAATTTCAGAAGAGCTAAAACAACAGTTTACTGACTTCAAAGCTTTGAATTTTTCCTCTAAGATTGTATCAAATAAACATCGAAGAAGTACCCATCAGTTATTCAGTCTCAAAGTCGAGAAGGTAAGGTATTGTAAGATCGTTAGAATTTCCAATGGAACAGTTGCGACCTCCGGAATAAACAATATTCCGAAGTAAGACCAGGTTCCCGGGGAAAGCCAGCATCTCCTGTTTGAATGCAACACCCGTCGCAACATTTACACGAAAACGTGTCAAATTCGGTGATTTTCCTCTATGTACATATCAGGTAAAGTGATGTTTGGTGATGTTGACAGCCATTCAATCGCATTCCAGAATTCACTGGTCATTCTGGAAAGAGGGATTTCAAATGCTATCATACGATCCCACTAGCGACCGTAGAACTACCTGAACAAAACGTTGTAATAATACGGAATTTGATGTTTCTGTATTGTGCGTTGACGTTCTTTGTCCCTTTTGTGTCTCTTCCTGTGCTTGTCTGCTCTGTGTTTTTGCATAAGGTGTTTTAGGGTTTTGCTTTGGGTGCTACAGCCTGGTGTTGTTGGAGATCCCCTCCTTTGTTTCCTCTCCTCAATGATGATTTCAGCCGATGCACTGTATTTCAATGATATTCTCTCAATAAGGCTATAGCACATAACGACATTTTATTTCACAGCAATGGAGGGAAAATATTTCGATAAACAAAACGTTGTTATAATACGGAAGTGTTCCAACTCTATAGCTTCATGAAGAAAATTCCAAACCAATTTTTCCTGCACCAGACACGTGTTTCGTATGTTAATTTCTCATCAGTGATGCTTCCAGCGGAGCCACCAAAATTCATTTCAATAGCGCCCTCTTTAATTTTTTGAATTTAGATTTGTACATTTACTTTACAGAGAGTGCGTGGTAAATTGAAAACAGCGAAACAAATATACAAGGTTGCAACAAAAACATATCCAGTAAAACAATATCACCAGCAGTCCCTAAAAGGGCTAACTAACAAACAAGCACATAATACAACGTGAAACACGAATGAAAACATAAAAGAAAATGTTCCAATGTGCACGGAAGCCGAATTTGGACATCTGTTTTCTATGTAATTACACGGAAGTATACCTTCCCGAGGAAACTTTCAAACCAATTTATTATGAAATCAAATAAAAACACAAACACTCAGATACACAAATTTTCGGCCCCTTACCATATACAATTCGTCCCATTCTGGAGGAAATATTTGAATCTACTGCAATTTATTATGTACCAGACACGTGTTTCGGATATTAAATCCTCATCATTGATGCTTCCATTCAAAGTGATTTTTAGACACAGCCAAAATTCATTTTAGTAGCGCCCTCTGGTTATATTTTTGTAAATAGCAAATGGTGTGGTTCAGGGATAACGTGCTCATAACCCTCCCTCTTACACAGAGGTATCCTGAACGGACACCCAAAGTTCCAAAAGGCCTTCTCATTGTACCAATACAATGTATATCTTCGCTAAATACGTTTCTCTTCAAAAATCGTGCAAGTCGAAAATAAAATATGCTAATCTTAATTCTTCGTGCTGTTCGATGTAGCTTAAGGGGAGTAATTCGAGCTCGGAATATCCTTTATGATAAAATTATCACTAAATAAGACAAAATAATAATGACGATCAATATGAAATTGAATTTCTATCGCAATAAAAACAAAGAAATCAAATTCTGCTGCTTTAGAATTAGGAATAGACACTGCAGTGGTCATACAAGGTAGCAACAAATAACAGTTACCACAAAAAAAACACACATACACAAAAAGAAACAGGACAATGAGACAAAAACGAATATCCAACCAAGAAGACAATTAGACGGGGTAGAGACAACATGAATAAGAATCAATATTTCGCCCGTATCACTCGTTGTTCCCTATCGGTCTATTGTCTCACACACAAAAATAACCATGTGAGACAGGCGAAATATTGAAGCTATCTAGTAAATAGACAGATGTGCATCCGCTACATTCTCAGAAAAGGTAACGTTGTAGTTATCTGGATTAAGAATGCAGAAATCTTCCAAATACAAAAGGGTTCTCTAAGGACATGATTTTAAGTCATCTATGAACCCGGAAATTGTTTAGATGTGTGGACGAGATCTCCAGCAAGACCAGCATGCCAATAGTCAAGATTAATTTATTAATGTATTATCGTTTCCATATGATGTCCCAATGTGTAGAGGATGATCATTGTTGTGAGGTTTGCCTATAGATCTTGTTAGTTATCTTTTTCTTAATTTTTGTCAACGTTCAACATGAAAATCTTCAACTCATTTATTGGACGAATAATTAATTACGGTCATTGTGAAATGAAATGGCCCCTCCCAAAAATAAAGACTTTAGATACAAGCAATGCCAAAATTAATTCAATGAACAGCTAATGAAACAATTCTTGTAAAAGCTTACCTTAACGTGTGCATTATACATTTATTTTACAATGTTCAATTAATAGATACTATGTATATATGTACATGGTACGTATCATTCTCACCATTGATGGACTTTACACAGATGTTCTTTTGTTCCGTTCGTATAAGGCGGCTGTATCCTTTTATTAGCAGTGTTTATGTTCAACGAAAAATTGACGCAACACTCGGAATATCTTATTTCTATGCATTGTATAGCTAAACGTACGTCGAATACTTTTTGTCCTTGCAACTATTTTATATATCCATTTACATATTCATTTCTGTTGCTTGGGTCCCTGTGTTTTGCTGTCTTGTTTGTGTGATCGATTGGCGGTGTTGGGATTATCTTACACTACAATTGTGCCTTCATCGGAACCTTATGAAAAGTGGGAGGGTTGCGCGCACGTAATCCGGATAGCCACATCATTTGCTACTTGCGTGACAGATGGCCGTCCTAAGTCGGCACTGATTGCCCATTGTTCTCGTTGGTTTATTTGTAGTCTTTTAATAGAAATGAGGTAGAAGAAAGATAGATATGTCCAAATGTAACATCTCCTCGAACTATTCAGACCAAACAATCAAAATTTGCCCGTCTCGTTTTTTGGCTATAAACGTCCATTTTTGGTCTATTTTAAAAATTTTCGTCATTTTAGAGAATACCACATCATTACTTTAAATACCTCTGCAATTCATGAAATTTCAAAAAGTTATATATACCCTTATTTTTCTGGATTCTTATAGCTTGTGTATGAATTAAAGCCTATTTTGAAAAATTCTGATAAAATAAACAGTTCTAAGGAGTGTATTTTCTAATAAATACGATTTTGCTGGTTGCCATGGCAACAACTCGTTATTTTTATTAGTAGCTAGAAGGTCTCCAGGTACACAATTTTTAGCAAAATGATTGTTTCTATAAATAGCACAATAATTTGTGCAAAAATCAACATCTTGACCCAAAAACACAGAGATTTACTCGAAGTTCGAATTTCTTATTCTCTCATTTTTAAAGAGTATAATGAATAGTATATATTCTGATGTTTGAATCTTAGGAAGCAGAACTCATTCGAAAATGACAATTTTTCCCTATTTTCGGCGATTTTTCATTGAAAATAGGCATATTTTCCAAAAATAACCAATCAGCAATGAAAATTTCAATGAATATTATTTTTTTCTGAAATATTGCAACAAACTGAGCTATACCATTTATCGTCCATGTCAAATTTTCAAATATTACGTGATATGAAAAAAGAGTTATCTCCCTAACCTTAAAGTCCTACCTTGTACTCAATACGTACCTTATTTTTTCTAGGCGAAATAATATTTTACTACAAAGATGACTTCTTATAGATTACCATATTCAAATATACCGTAATAATTTAGTGCACTATATGCTCATTTCAACAAATAATATATGATCAGTGGTGCTCTGGACCAAAAGAGAGGAATTACAAATAGTGAATAAAAGAAGAGCGAAATTCTAAAATGTCCTTAATGTATACCAAAGAGCCAGTTAATGAGGGAGTTATGAAAGTTCGAGATCTATCCCCCTATATGAATTGTAATCGGAAAATATGCCGACAAAGTAGAGAAAACTTAAATTTTCCGATTTCTGAAGTGAGCTGCGCGAACAGTAGTACACATAGTATGTGATTGCCTATCGCTCACTACAGATTTCAGAAAAACAATCAGGCCGATGCAAATGCCTTATTTGTTGTTAGTGAATATCAGTTTTGTACACAAAAAATGATATTCACATAAGATGTATCAACCTGCTTACAATGTACAAAAATTAAACATGTTCAATTGTGTTTTCTCATATTAAAGCTTTTCCAATGCTCATAAATGCTTTAGATTTCCAGCATCTCCTTACAATGATATTTATTCATCTCCTCCCTTTTATCCCCCGTAATATGTAACACGGTCATTCTTGTTAAAACCCAGAGGGTGCATAATTGAACTGGTGAATATAAAAAGGAATAACCATGTTGACCCATCAAGTCCAAACAGGGTTGCATATTATATATGGTTAAACGTCTTGTAAAAGCTATAGAGTGGGAATTTCAACAGAGCTTCATGAATCTTTTCCGAAATCCATATTCAATCTTTTTCAATACCACGCCTTTGTCGGTTCTTTTAACGGATAATGGCTCACTACATGTAATCCTATAAGGAAAACCTCATATCTCCACGACCCTCCGAGGAGTCGAACATTTATTCCTTGTATCTCCACCTTAAACATGTTCACAACTGTTTACAAATCACAATCGCCTGATGAATATAGCCTAAATCAGGTACATGTATATTGAAGCTGTAACACTTCGATTCTTCTCGAATTCACAGCCATCGTCGAATATTCTTTTATCCCTAATGTTAATGTGAACATAGGCAAAGTCTATAGGAAAGCGCAGTTAAGTTAGTTCAATCTTCAGGAGTGCTTAATTTACATTGAAAAAAAAATAATGATGGGTTATATACGCTACGGTCATTGCAAAGTGGCTTAGATGAAGATATTTAGAAATTCTTCAAATGTATCTATGGTATTTTGAACATAGATTTTATTTGGATATGCTACTGACTCGACCCTACAGGAAATTCGGAGCCGCACACTCTCTGTAAAGGAAATGTAAAAATTTAAAAATTAAAAAATGAAACAAGAGGGCGCTACTAAAATGAATTATTGCGGCTCCGTTAGAAGCATCATTGATGAGAATTTAATATTCGAAACACGTGTCTGGTGCAGAAAAAATAGTTTGAAATTTTCTTCATGAGGGTATGGAGTTGGAACACTTCCGCATTATTATAATGATTATTTTACAAGAACGATAAGGGGGGAATTTCCAATATTTAGATGTTGCAGTGATCGCAGCAGAATACACCATACATGGGGATGGATACATGGGGATAAGAAAACAATATCATCACATTACTGGAACATGAAGGATAGCACTATATAATGTAAAATCTCCACAGAGTCATAGTTCACCACTAGGTGGCAACAATCTAATTACTTAATGCAGCGCCGGGCAAATTTATAATGGGTCTTTGAAACAAATGTTGTTGTGGTACAAAATCAAATATCAGATTAAAGGACGTCCAATGTTTTCGCTTTCACAAACCAATAAAGACTTTCTGGAAATTTTACAAAAATTATTGTCAACTTCTTTTGAGATTGATATGATCCTTCTGTCATCAGACGGACACTTTGCGTGGTGTAGGACCTATCTGATATGATCCTTCTGTCACCAGACGGACACTTAGCGTGGTATAGGACCTATCTGATATTATCCTTCTGTCACCAGACGGACACTTTGCGTGGTATAGGACTATCTACAGCCTTGTACCAGCGCATTCTTAAGAATTGCACTCAGACTGACTGTGACGACAGGACTCCATGACTAGCCCTGTCCAAACCTCTTTAGAGAAGACAGGGCCCCGACAACCTGTCCTCTCTGAATCTCAGTCGGGTGTTCACATGCATGGGTTTGCTACAGCCGGTAGAGCACGGACTGTATTTCGTATGCCTTCTGTTCTTTATATCCATTTACATATCCATCTGTATGTTTCTTGGGTCCATGTGTCATGCTGTCTGTTTGTATGTTCATCTTACAATGAGGAGGTTGTTTTACGCCACAATTGAACATTCTTCGAGACATCTGGGTAATCGGGAAAGTGAGAGGGTTGTCCGCACGTATTCCGGATTACCACACCGTCTGCTACTTGCGTGGAAGATGAACGTCCTAAGTCGGCACGGGCTGTCCATTGATCTCGTTGGTTTATGTGTGGCCTTTTGTGTTTAATGTTTCTATGGTGTGAGTGAACATCGACGGCAGGTGCGGCTAGCCAACAGGGGATGCTTACTCCTCCCGGGCACCTGGTCCCACCTCTAGCTTGCTAGGGGTCTGTCGATGCTCAATTTGGTGCTCTATTGTGAGTGCTGTTGAGGTTATCGTCAGGATCTTCCTTAACTCATTTGTGTCACACTTATGCCCTTTGCCGAGTGGAGCTCGTAAAAAAGTTCCCCGCGAGGGGTTTGACAGTAAGTGTTTTGAATATTTATCCCTGACATAGTCGTCATAGCACTTTCTATATAGACAGAACCTCAGACAGTACATGTATTTATCATATTTTCATTTTCGTGCGTGAACATCGACGGCGGCTGCGGCCAGCCAACAGGGGATGCTTACACCTCCCGGGCACCTGGTCCCACCTCTAGCTTGCTAGGGGTCTGTCGATGCTCAATTTGGTGCTCTATTGTGAGTGCTGTTGAGATTATCGTCAGGATCTTCTTTAACTCATTGGTTTCGTTGGTTTATATGTGGTCTTTTGTGTTTCATGTTTCTATGGTGTGAGTCGGTGTTCCTTGTCCCATTTTGTCTCTTTCTGTAGATGTCTTCTCTGTGCTTTTGTATTGGGTGTTTTGGGTTTTTTGCTGTCGGTGCTGCAACCGGGTGTTATTGGAGATCCCCTCCTTTTTTCAAAAAATTGTTCTCATCGCGTGGAACTAACATAGAGGTTGTAATCTGTCGATTGTATACAACAGGGTAGTTTGTCCTGAAAAAATAGTGACTTTCGCATAGTGCTCATTCCAAAATTTGAAATAGAAGTTTGATATTATGCCCATTAACTCATAAGCAACAAGCCATTGTCAAGCAACTATCTACCAACAAACAGAGATAATGAAATTAATCTCTCATAATATTAATAGCAACGCAAAGACTTTTCAGTGAATTAAGAAAAACAAAAACACTTCACTGGTAATTATGTCACTCTGAAAAAATAAGTCAATTTCATTGTGAGGAACCTTTATAATACACAATAAGGGAAAGAATCGAATTTGACAGCTAATTAGTTTGAACTAGTTTGACGAAATTTAAATACAAATATTTACAATATACTAACTTCAAAGCTCGGTAACTGCTACCCAAGTGTGTTTTGAATGCCGGTGTACCTTCATGGACAGAAAATGAAATAAAATGTAAAAGTTTTTTTCTTGAATATTCTTTGCAAGTAAAGAGAAGGTAAGAATATTTTAAGAATTATAGAATAGCTCTAAATTATCGGTTGATGAAAATTCGTTCACGAGAAGGGGAAAATTTTCTTTCTTGTCAGATAATTTAATAGTTTGTGGAAGATTTCTTCTAATAATTTGCACTTTGTAAGGAAACAGGTTGTAAAAGTTAAATAACTCGATTTACAATATCTACTTAATAATAACAACAACTAAAAGATGTCACTGCTCATGTTCCATGTCCCTTTTGCGTCTCTTGTTGTGCTTATCGGCTCTGTGTGTTCACAAAGCGACGAATGGGCAATCGATGTGGACTTAGGGCGGTCACCTGGCACGGTCATCTGCCACGTTTGCAGCAAATGGTGTGGTTATCCGTAATACGTTAACACAACTCTCCCATTTGTCTTGAATAACGCACAATTGTAAGATGACCACACAAACAAGACAGCAACACACAGATGAACATGTAAATGGATATCAAACACACAGAACATACAAAAAACAATCCAAGTTCTGCCGGCTGAAGCGAACTCTTGCATATAATCATCTTAGGAGTCCGACCAAAAATCAGAGAGGCAGGAGATCGGGGCGTTTCTGCTTTTATGATATTTGGACGTGGCCTGTCTTGCAGTCCCGGTGTCAATTCATAAGAATGAGCTGGCACAAGGATGTAGATGGACCAAGTACCATGTCGAGTGTCCTTCTGGGAACATCAGGATCGTATCCAATGTATAAAATGTGATCGATGATTCTGACGCATTTTTTATGGAATTCTGTCTACATGTACCTTTGATCCTCCTTATTCTGTTTATAATGTCATCATAAAAGGCAGGTTGTGAAAAATTCTGTTACATGCAAAGTTCTGAATTTTAAAAGATGCTGAGGGTATTTTATTTTAATTCCAGAAAGTCTTAACTATTTCATGAAAGCGGAAACTTTTACCTTCAAGTGTCTAGGTAATTTGTAAATCTCTATGAAAATCCAAAACATTAGTACATGAGTTTAGATGTGTAAATACCGTATGATGATAGTCTAAGAACATCTTCGTAAAGCCAGGACAATTGTATATGGCGCTGGTACTTTTGACAGGATTATACCGAAACATTCTTAAAAATACCATCTATCCACTACTGCTCATTACTGACAAAAAGTGCCTTGTCCTGATCTTATCAGAGAAGACATGGTTAGGACTATACTTGTCTGTCTAAAAGTTAGTAAGATTCCTCTGACGTTGGAACAAGAATTCGCTACTGTCAGCTGTACATATTGATACTGTGGTAGGTCAACTTTTTATGTGCATTTACGTAGATTTAGTCTTTTTTTTTTTATTCATTCATTTCATTTCGTTCTATAGTATTATTGTACCTCCCCTTTACGTATTCATGTATATAAAGCAGTCGTCTGGGTGAGGAATACAACGAAGTTGGATATTATCAACAAAATTTGTTTAATCTAATCAAGTCGCCAATCGCCACTCCCCAAATGTTCCCTTCGTTTCAAGTGTCTCGTTGTCGTATTTTCAATGGAACTTTTTGAGAGTCGTTTTCCCTTCACTTTCAAATGGTTCATCTTGTTGTAATTGCAATATTTCATAAGTTCTTAAGTATTTGAAATTCATGAAAACGTATTTCAAAACAGAAACAATGTGTCCTGACAGAGAAAATCTTGAACCGTTCACTGTTCATAGAAAGATGCTGGACCTAATGTCAGCCTAAAGAACTACTGATACCGATTAAATATCCAAAAGATGCATAATTTATTCTATGCATTGTTCTTGTCTGTTGACAATTTTTGTCAAGAAGGTTTCTACCAAGACAGTTGGATCACATTGACTTCCTGTAAGTCTGGACAAGGACGTATCGATGAGGGACTCTTGGAGAATATAAACTCTGTGTAAAAGTCGTCATTACTATGTTTTTGCTCAAAGTTTCATTTTTCTAATCCTCACTAGTTTTTAGTCCCATGATATATTAATATTCACTTCCAGAATCCACATGCGTACTACCGTATACAGAGTGACGGTAATATGTTTCAAAAGACCATCGTATTCCAGGTAAGTAACAAGGTTTATAAGTTCATAGTCCGGGTATTCATCTAACATTTATGATCGTCTCTCTCTTCAACGCATTCGAAAATTTCTGTTATCAAAAAATCTTGAAATTTCTAAAACGTGGGTCCTGTAGCATCATATCCCACCCACCCTGCTACGTTTTCGGTACATTTTGGACCTAATCATTTTCACACTCTGTACATTGCTTAGATTGAGGATCACTGACGAGGGTTAAGTACCCGAAACGTGCATGTCTGGTCCATGCTAAAAATTGATCTATTCTTAAATGGTGCTATTGAATTTGAAGACATTTTACATATATACCTGACGAAGATGTTCGTTTTAATATTTTGAAGTCAGTTTTTTGGAAGTATATTCCATTAACTAGTATCTCTTCTGAAGACTGCGAGTCCTCGACGAAGAAATTCACTTCGGATTTTTTCTCTTCCCCTGTACTCACAAAAAAATATTCTTTAAAGCTGTGACTTGTACTGCGTCAATATCCGAGTTTTTCACCAATAAACTATGCTTACAAAGTAATGAAATGTAAAATAACCGATAATCACACGATTTGCACTTTGACAGTAAGTGTTTTGAATACTTTCCCTGACATGGTCGCCATAGCACTTTCTATATAGAAATGACCTCAGACAGTGCAGTTCATGCTTTTCATGTTTTCATTTTCGTGCATGATCATCGACGGCGGGTGCAGCTAGCCAACAGGGGATGCTTACTCCTCCCGGGCACCTGGTCCCACCTCTAGCTTGCTAGGGGTCCGTCGATGCTCAATTTGGTGCTCTATTGTGAGTGCTGTTGAGATTATCGTCAGGATCTTCTTTAACTCATTTGTGTCACACTTATGCCCTTTGCCGTGTGGAGCTCGTAAAAAAGTTCCCCGCGAGGGGTTTGACAGTGAGTGTTTTGAATACTTTCCCTGACATGGTCGCCATAGCACTTTCTATATAGAAATGACCTCAGACAGTGCAGTTCATGCTTTTCATGTTTTCATTTTCGTGCATGATCATCGACGGCGGGTGCAGCTAGCCAACAGGGGATGCTTACTCCTCCCGGGCACCTGGTCCCACCTCTAGCTTGCTAGGGGTCCGTCGATGCTCAATTTGGTGCTCTATTGTGAGTGCTGTTGAGATTATCGTCAGGATCTTCTTTAACTCATTATATTTAGACTTCCCTGTAAATTAATAAGTTTTGGTCTCATTATATTTATGTGATGCATTTCAAGTCCGTCCATTTGACGTGGATGTTGTTATGTGCCCCTTGTTGTTTGTTAGAGTTGTTTTGTCAGATGCCCATTGTTGTAACAATCCTGTGGGTGTGCTCCTCTGTGGTATGTGCAGAGTAGTCTCGCTGGAGATATGATCAATATCCATACTAACTTTTTATGGAGGAGGGGCACATTGTGCGCACAGAAATAGTTACTTTAATATTTTACCATCAAAGGTTGAATTCTGATATGTTGAATTCATATAATCACATTTTACGTTTTCCATTTGGAGATTACATGTATATATCTTATAAGTTGCGTTATGTTATGAAAGAAAAGTTAACATAATTCGTAACATTACTACAAATTATTGTGTGAGGGGGAGGTGGTTATCATGTGATTATTGAACCAATAGTACGATTATAGTCTACAAAAGAAAGTTCTTTTGGCACGCCAAGTTCTGGATACTGTTTGTAACGTATGATATCTACGTATTTTATTTCATGCAAGCCTATGAGCCAACAGTCGTGTCTAGACACTTGGAAGGCATCACTAAACTCAGATTTGTCAAAAGTTAAAGCTGTTCTTTCAGGTCCATCACAAAATAATTTGACGTTCCTCTGAACGTTTTTGAAATATTGTACTTCTTGTTTAAATCCTCGTCCCTC
Source organism: Pinctada imbricata (assembly GCA_033119305.1). Classification (NCBI taxonomy): domain Eukaryota; kingdom Metazoa; phylum Mollusca; class Bivalvia; order Pterioida; family Pteriidae; genus Pinctada; species Pinctada imbricata. The sequence continues at coordinate 55,394,419 of VSWD01000006.1, read as the reverse complement.
CTGTCGTATTCTCTCGAATAAACGTTTACGAAAGTATCTGTATAATTCAACGTCCAATAATTTCCACTTGTTGAAGTTTTCAGCTGAAACTCTTAACCATCTGTACGCCTCGTGCTTCTTTCTGTTCTTGTTCAAAGATGCATAAATTATGTCTTTGATATTCCACGACATTACTCGTTTTAATAACACTAGAGACTCGTCAAACATTTCAGTTATCATAACCAGATCAAAATCTTTGTCCAACTCTTTCAAATATAATTGGATTCCGGACATATTTCTCGATTTGAATAAATGTCCTGGGAATCCGAATTCCACTGCCATTCTGTTATTGGTGTATGAGTCGTACGGATCTTTATACTCGTATAAGGAAGGATTTTCTAGATATTTTGCAATGGGATCTTTTCCAAATGTGCCCTTGTTGAATACAACACGGGAGTTCGTGTATCGAAGCATGGAAAGAAACTGGGAATGTGGCTCACGTAGTATCCCAATATACTTTGTTGAGTTTGGCATAATGGAACGGAAAGCCTCTCGATTATAAATCACGTGACTACATAATATATTAAAGGTTTTATTTGTCGGAGGCGAGATGACGTTTCTTTTCGACACGGACGTTCTCATGCTGATGACGTTTCTCCAGTAGAAGCCGGGAGGGCGTGGTAATACAAACGTTAGGTTCCTGCGAAGTCCGAATCTGAATAAAATATTCTGAACAGTGGAACTTGCCGCCTTGTGTACCTTTAAAAACGCAATGTTGGTCTTTGGTTCCTTTTCTATTTTCCTGTCCCAAATTAAAGGTTCAAGATTACGAGCATCCTCCCTTATGAAGTCTAGGTGGCGTTGTAGGACAGTTGATGAATCAAATATCCGTTGGTGAAATCCTACGCCGATTACTAATTTGATGTGCACCAGTTCCTTAGTCCAAAGTAAGATGAATGTAGTTACGACAATCACAGATAGAAGTAACAGAATCACTCTGGAATAGAAACGAAACGCATTAACAATACAGCAACTGTAACTGATTTTCAATGTTCTCAAACATTTGGTGAAGTCGGGGTCCCTCCATAATTGAAACATCGCCTAACTGACATAATGCGCAGAGTAGTTCTTTTAATACCTGGGATGTATGATCTCTGTGTTAAATCTAAAAGTTCCCACTATGAAGTTTAAACAATACAGAGCACAGTAATTAACTGGCTTTCCGCATTTACAAATAAATCAGGAAACTTTCAATAGTTGTACAAATAAGACTTAATCCCAATCGTCACAAAATCTGTACATGACATGTGTGGATTTTTTAATTATGGACTCGTGGTATTTTTGTTTCCTCAAAATTATCTCTTGACCATGGATGAAATTCGAAAGAGGTAATAAAACTAAAGAAAACTTTATTCTTTCTTTAATCATTTAATTTCGTTTCAAATCAAGTCAGTAGGCCTTGTACAGAAATAAGTTTTTGTTACTTTGTTGTAAATTTAGAATTCGATCTTCAATACCTCTGCTCCCCATAATCGTCCATGTGATCTTTTGTGACGACATGACCTAATAAGATATTCTCGCATTTCACATAAATTCATACAATGTGATTTTTCAAGTAAACAAAATGTGTTTCTGGTGGAACTCCTTTGCAACCAGGAGCTTTTTTCGTCAATGGCTTCAAAACGCCCAGTCCTAAAATGGAGAGTAAGCAGAAATAATATATGGGATTGATCCGGGTCGGATGACCATATCGATCCGTTTTAAATGTCAAAGAATGATAAAAACTAAATACTGCTATTCAGTATGGTTTAAAATCAGAATAGCCAAAGCAATCTTTTGTCATATCGTGAATAGTTCTCACTACAGGTTCCACTAAAACATCAAGTCATGAGTTATGAGTTACAGGAACTTTTTATAGTCATATAGAATCTATATGATACAAACCCTACTTATATCCGGAGCATTACTTTGATATAGATACAAACCCTACTTATATCCGGAGCATTACTTTGATATGGATACAAACCCTACTTATATCGGAAGCATTACTTTGATATGGATACAAACCCTACTTATATCCGGAGCATTACTTTGATATGGATACAAACCCTACTTATATCAGAAGCATTACTTTGATATGGATACAAACCCTACTTATATCAGAAGCATTACTTTGATATGGATACAAACCCTACTTATATCAGAAGCATTACTTTGATATGGATATCATACAAACCCTACTTATATCCGGAGCATTACTTTGATATGGATACAAACCCTACTTATATCAGAAGCATTACTTTGATATGGATACCAACCCTACTTATATCGGAAGCATTTCTTTGATACAGATACAAACCCTACTTATATCGGAAGCATTACTTTGATATGGATACAAACCCTACTTATATCGGAAGCATTACTTTGATATAGATATCATACAAACCCTACTTATATCCGGAGCATTTCTTTGATATGGATACAAACCCTACTTTTATCGGAAGCATTACTTTGATATGGATATCATACAAACCCTACTTATATTCGGAGCATTACTTTGATATGGATACAAACCCTACTTATATCGGAAGCATTACTTTGATATGGATACAAACCCTACTTATATCGGAAGCATTACTTTGATATGGATACAAACCCTACTTATATCCGGAGCATTACTTTGATATGGATACAAACCCTACTTATATCGGAAGCATTACTTTGATATGGATACAAACCCTACTTATATCCGGAGCATTACTTTGATATGGATACAAACCCTACTTATATCGGAAGCATTACTTTGATATAGATACAAACCCTACTTATATCCGGAGCATTACTTTGATATGGATACAAACCCTACTTATATCGGAAGCATTACTTTGATATAGATACAAACCCTACTTATATCCGGAGCATTACTTTGATATGGATACAAACCCTACTTTTATCGGAAGCATTACTTTGATATGGATACAAACCCTACTTATATCCGGAGCATTACTTTGATATGGATACAAACCCTACTTATATCGGAAGCATTACTTTGATATGGATACAAACCCTACTTATATCGGAAGCATTACTTTGATATGGATACAAACCCTACTTATATCCGGAGCATTACTTTGATATGGATACAAACCCTACTTATATCGGAAGCATTACTTTGATATAGATACAAACCCTACTTATATACGGAGCATTACTTTGATATGGATACAAACCCTACTTATATCGGAAGCATTACTTTGATATAGATACAAACCCTACTTATATCCGGAGCATTTCTTTGATATGGATACAAACCCTACTTATATCGAAAGCATTACTTTGATATGGATACAAACCCTACTTATATCCGGAGCATTACTTTGATATGGATACAAACCCTACTATATCGGAAGCATTACTTTGATATGGATACAAACCCTACTTATATCCGGAGCATTACTTTGATATGGATACAAACCCTACTTATATCCGGAGCATTACTTTGATATCAGCTTATAATAGTGCATGTAATCAAGTGATGACGTGATGAGAAATATGCAGCTGGTAAATAACTTATTGTGTCTCGTTTTATATTTTTCATCTCAACATTGTCACGATGGGCGCCCTTCTCATAGAATTCGTGTGACTTTACCTTGACCTTGCATGGAATTTGACTCAATTTAAACACGCTTCAAGACATTTGCAAGGACATAGTGTCTCTCACACACACAAAATATCCTTAGAAAAAAATTCGAATTTAGCTTTTTATCAAAGATTTCCAGACTGATTTTTCAATGCTTCACTACTCAGTACTCACCTATTTACATATTTCATCGTTATTAGAACTGAATCATCATAAAGTATATGTACCGGTATATTAAGAAGAAAATATCATCAAATACACGTGCAAGATAGTCCGAGTACATCCTCAGTAATTATATGGATTATTTTCATGATAAAACTATAATGGGAACAAAAGGTAAAACACAGATGATATTGATCTGGCAATTAGGATCAATGAAACAAGAAAATGAATGAACAATGGCGCAACACTGTAACTTGAATATGTGATTACCTAAATCAGAAAAATGAATAAAGATCTCTCTTTTTTTCCCTTTTTTCCAACTCCAAGCTTTTCCACACAGACTAGATTATTGAGATCATTGGCGGATTTTGACGGGGGTGTGGGGCTGCATGCCCCCTCCCCTCCACCTCCCCTAAAATCGTCAAAGTAAGGTACTTTGGGGGCACAAACATCTACATGTATGTGTAGTAGACTCAGTTTCTGGCAGTTTTGAGTCGAATTGTAGAAAATTTTCGCTAGCTAGCTACTGCATGCTCGCCAGATTAACCATGATTTCCATGTCATTTTTGTAATACAACGCCAAAGCTAGACATGACCATTCCATGCTAAATAGCCAGTAATTTGAAGATTCACTTGATACAATGTTCGACCTGTCTTATTCTGATATATGTCATGAAAGTCAACATACCCTTACAGCAAAACGGATGGTATTTGTGGCTGTGTAAAAAAAATCGCATGACTCGCTTCGCTCGCAAGAAATATTCTCTATCATAAATATATTCATCACATGATACACCCGTTATGCAGTTTCATAAGCCATTTCATAAATATATGATATGATAACACGTTACATATCGCTCTGCTTGAATGCGATTGGTCAAGTTTGGAACCTAATCACATAAGCCTTGACAAATGTGACCTTTCAAATATCGGTCAACTGTTAATTCAGACCCGGAGTCAATATCAATGATAAAAATTCATGTTGTTGGATTAATTCTTGCATTGAAATACTATTCAAAATTGAAATACTTTTCTCTTACGCACAGAATATCTATACGATGGGGACACTACTTCTCATGGCGTAGCAGACGACTTCTAGATCACGGAGTGATTCTCCTCTGTAGTTCTCGGAAACGTTGATTTCACGTTAGAAATACACATTTCTAGGCAATATCATGTGATAAAAAGAATCTCAAATGAATTTTCATTTCATACGATGTACTAATTATGAAACTCGTTGTGCGTTTTATATCCCCTCGCCAAGGCTATATATATGATTTTCCGTCGGTAGACAGATTTTCACCCTAGGCTGAAAAGAGGAGGGATATGTGGCACAAAGACCCTTTTCCATTTATATATTTTCCACGCCCCCTCTAAACTCAGATCCTGGAGTAGTTACAGTGGGTCAGATTATTTATTTTTAACATTTTCTGAGTTAGACTATTTACTTCCAAAAAGTGCCAGCGCCCCCCCCCCCCCTTTAGGATCAAATGACCGTCCCCTAATACAACAATAATTATGTATAAGGGTCTCTTCACTGTAAGATGACTATGTACAAACAAGATAGCAAACGCAGCCCTAGCCGAAATAACAAACAAATTGATCAACATATAAATGGATACCATTAAAAGGGCGTTCGAAAAACAGTCCGTGCTCTGCCAGCTAGAGCGAGCTAATACACCAATAATTATGTATAAGAGCCTCTTCGCTGTCAGATCTACACAAACAAGACATCGGGCTAATGCAAGCAATTATCTGAGGATTTCGACCAACTTTCACAAAGGGTAATGATCAGGGCTCTGTTGACACAGCGCCCGGTATGGAGTACCTTCGTCACAGTCAGACAATTTAAATGCGCTGATATTATAATGGCTGTAGATAGGTCAAGTAACTAATAGCATGCAGTGTCTTGAATTTTTAACGAAAATATTTGATAACCAATTTTTATTAGAGTTATCATTCTTTGGTATTGTAAAATAATTTTCATACACTGTCTTCTACATCTCCTATGTCAGTCGCTTACGACATTATTACATTTTCATTTCCGATGAAAAAGATAAGAAGGTCCGAATTGCATGTAATAAAATGTTAATTAGATTGTAGTCGCACGTACATGTACATTAAAAATCTCATTAAAATATTGAATAAAAATCTTTAGACCTATTCTTTTGGATTGCATTTTAGGTACTTTAATCTTTTTATCAATATAATGCTTGAAAATTTCATCTGTTAACGGAAGCTGGCTTAGTCCGGTGGGTACTTTGTAGTCTGAACTGTGTTTCATTTCTATGATTAGTTACTATGTACATACGTTTCACTCTCTGCTGAGAAAAAAAATGTAATATATGAATGATATTGCCTTAACCATCACTCCCACGGACGCCGCCCAGCTCCTTTTTTCCCTTCAAACCACCTTCATATAGATTTTGGTGAACCTTTTGTCGACAACGGGGTAGTAGGATCGAACCCAGCTGGTTAACCTACAAGTTCCACATTTTCTTTTTTATGTGTCTATTATATTATAAAAGCGAAGCATTTGAACCGGAGTTGCTTTCTAAATCTCTAGCACTGCTCTATACCAGAGGGCTTATTTTACTAATCATCCATGCATGTATACATGCACAATGACATGCATGTATGACGGAAGTTTGGAGAGTACGAAGTATATGGCATAATCATATGTATAATTAAAACAGAGAGGGACGTATCTGAATATACTGTCAGCAAATAAATATTTACAACATATTTTATGTTGACAATACATTAGCATGTAATTTAAGTTTACAGATATAAATATCGTATAGAAAACAGAGAGGAAGTATATAGATGTCCTCAAACATGTCAAAAAAGAAGTTTTATTGTAAAGAAACATCAATAGAAGAAATTGTTCTGTAAATATACCCCCCCCCCCCCCCCCGATCGAAATAATTTGTAAAATAACAAATTTTATAAAATAATCGGCAGAGAATTTGAAAATATTGGTGAAATGGTAGTATTTTATGAAGGTGCGGTCCAATTTTTTGTGTGTGTTTAATGGTGAGGGAGGGTGTGTGTGTACCAAAACGTATTTCCATGATACTGTTATATTTCGATTATAAAATAATTTTCGTAATTAGGTATTGCATACCTGTAAGTCGCGATTTGATTGGCTAAACGAAAGGTGAAGAGAACATGACCCTTAACGGATGTACTCCAGACCCTGACGAAGAAGGAGAAGGGGGGCTAGTTTTATTGAGACTGTGTTCTTAATTAAGTGCCACAGACGGATGACAGACAGACAGGCCGGACAGGCGGACGGACGGACGGACGGACGGAATAGAAGCCATATAATATACATAGGCTTAACAAAGAAGTGAAGCGAACGTGAGGAGTTTGCTCATTGCCTGCTTCCATACGTAATCCTTCATTCAGTATTCAGAATAAATCGGATAGAAGGTTTACATGGAGCGCCTGGTTGTTGCTTCATTTCAAATGCACATAATTCTAGGATTTCTATAAAAGATGAAAACTGCTGTATTTTGTTCTCTTTAATCGATATTTCCTTTCAAATTAACCAGCTATTTTCAGGCGTATTCATTACTTTTATTTTTATTTATTTATTTGATCATTTATTTATTTATCCTATTATTCATTATCTCTGCGAGAAAATCTGTCTATAATCTATTATAATCTTATCAGATGAAATCACTTATATACAATTTATAAAAAAAAACCACTGAATTTTATTGGATGGTCAAGATTATGTCCATGATCTTCGACATTTCGACTTTATAATGATGCGACTGCAGAATCTATAAAACCAATATCGACAAAGGGTAAAAATGAACATATTTATAAAGACAGCGTGCTGGTACGACAAACCCTTTTTTCATACCAAGTAAAAAATTATATACTGAAAACAGATTTACAAGTAAAAACAAATGTATAATCGCACACATTGCATTGAGTAGCATTTTGTAAGTTCATTCTAAATCGATTGCGGATGGTTAAGGTTGAGGCATTCATTTCCTTTACTTAAGTGAGGTGGAATATCCATTGTCAGAAAATCATGAAGTTCTTGAGAAGGTAAAAATTAATTATCTTTCCTTTGTATAATGTATCATACTGAGAGTATAATAGGAAAAAATTCTTTTAATGATATATGATTAAGTGACTCTCCTACAATCAAAGAAGAATAAAGGAAAAATATAAAACCCTAACAAGGCCATATAGTTTTAGTTAGCTTAAGCCCCGGTCACATTGCACTCCACGTCCAGATCACGTTCAAAAATCTGCTGGACGTGGTCGTACGTGGTAATTTTTGCGATTACTGTGCTTTGTACGGGGTATGACCGCCGGCGGCTGCTCCACTGCTGAAACACTGCCTAAGCACGGCTAACAACGTCCAACCACGTCTAAAACCAAACGCGTTCGTGACAAGACGTTATACGTACACACGCTTTTACCCGTGATACCAACGCGGAACACCCGTGCAATGGCCGTGCTCTGACCGTGATAGACCGCTTAAGCTTTCGCGTCTTACCGCGTCTTCTCTAAGTCTTAATCACTGTCGGAACACGGATTATCACGTGTGTTTCGCGTGCGTTGCACGTCTTTACCACGTACACTGTCCGTGGTTGTCCGCAGTATAACATTTTGAACAGTTAAAAACTTCTTTCCGCGTCCAACGCCGTTCAGATTTTTTACCGCGTCCTAGCACGTCTACAAATCGTCTGTAGCGCGTCTTAAAAGCGCACAACAACGTCTGCTTCACGGGTGACACGGCCAAAACACGTTCAAAAAGGTCACCCGTGAAGCAGACGTTGTTGTGCACTTTTAAGACGCGCTACAGACGATTTGTAGACGTGCTAGGACGCGGTGTGACCGGGGCTTTAGATGTATTTAAAAGAAAACTTGTGAACATTGAATTTAAGATAAAATTACACATTTATGAATTAATATATTCATTTTGATATAAATTGATAAAACCACATCCATTGGCTGAGTTTCTACTTTTCGTTTTCGCAAGTGCAAAAATTTGGCAGAGCAAATCTTAAAAGTACTTGCCGAGTGCAAGTAGGCTTTCTGAAAAGACCGAGGCGAATTTTTTAAGATGATAAGTTTATGAAGGACGACGGACGGCACGCTATAACAAAAACTCACTTCGGCTTCGCTCAGGTTTACTAAAAGTTATCCATTAGTGGCAATCTCGCTCGATGAATAAGGTAGAATAACCTAGCTATTTTCAATAAGTTTGGATAAAATCGTGTGCTTTTTGTCTTTCTGTGTATCTCTTTTATTTAAAAAATCATCTGTTATAATTATTTCGATTAAAAATATCCAGAAAGAAATAGAATCGTAATTTATAAAGACACATTCATTGTGCAAAGGAACTCGAAAATTGATCCAGCGGTTCGTACTGATTAGCGACCTTTTTTGTTTGATGGATCAAATACAAAGCCGACTCTGCCAGGTACTTTACCCATCTAAAGCCTTGTATCGGCGCATTTTCATTCAGAGTTGTGCATTGAATAAGGTGACGGAACTCCAAACCTCACCAGAGCTGACAGGGCCCTGATTAGCCGTCCTCTCTGGATATTGGTCGGACCTCTGGGTGATTGCATGTGCATTGAATGTGGTGACGGAACTCCAAACCTCGTCAGAGCTGACAGGGCCCTGATTAGCCGTCCTCTCTGTCTATTGGTCGGACTCCTGGGTGATTGCATGTGCATTGAATAAGGTGACGGAACTCCAAACCTCGTCAGAGCTGACAGGGCCCTGATTAGCCGTCCTCTCTGGATATTGGTCGGACCTCTGGGTGATTGCATGTGCATTGAATGTGGTGACGGAACTCCAAACCTCGTCAGAGCTGACAGGGCCCTGATTAGCCGTCCTCTCTGGATATTGGTCGGACCTCTGGGTGATTGCATGTGCATTGAATGTGGTGTCGGAACTCCAAACCTCGTCAGAGCTGACAGGGCCCTGATTAGCCGTCCTCTCTGGATATTGGTCGGACCTCTGGGTGATTGCATGTGCATTGAATGTGGTGACGGAACTCCAAACCTCGTCAGAGCTGACAGGGCCCTGATTTGCCGTCCTCTCTGGATATTGGTCGGACCTCTGGGTGATTGCATGTGCATTGAATGTGGTGACGGAACTCCAAACCTCGTCAGAGCTGACAGGGCCCTGATTAGCCGTCCTCTCTGGATATTGGTCGGACCTCTGGGTGATTGCATGTGCATTGAATGTGGTGACGGAACTCCAAACCTCGTCAGAGCTGACAGGGCCCTGATTAGCCGTCCTCTCTGGATATTGATCGGACCTCTGGGTGATTGCATGTGCATTGAATGTGGTGACGGAACTCCAAACCTCGTCAGAGCTGACAGGGCCCTGATTAGCCGTCCTCTCTGGATATTGGTCGGACGTCTGGGTGATTGCATGTGCATTGAATGTGGTGACGGAACTCCAAACCTCGTCAGAGCTGACAGGGCCCTGATTAGCCGTCCTCTCTGGATATTGGTCGGACCTCTGGGTGATTGCATGTGCATTGAATGTGGTGACGGAACTCCAAACCTCGTCAGAGCTGATAGGGCCCTGATTAGCCGTCCTCTCTGGATATTGGTCGGACCTCTGGGTGATTGCATGTGCATTGAATAAGGTGACGGAACTTCAAACCTCGCCAGAGCTGACAGGGCCCTGATTAGCCGTCCTCTCTGTCTATTGGTCGGACTCCTGGGTGATTGCATGTGCATTGAATAAGGTGACGGAACTCCAAACCTCGCCAGAGCTGACAGGGCCCTGATTAGCCGTCCTCTCTGTCTATTGGTCGGACCTCTGGGTGATTACATGTGCTAGCTCCAGCCAACAGAGTACAGGCTGTTCTTGTTTATAAACTCACTTGTTTGATACTTGAGCTTCTACGTTTAGTTGTATTCTTAATGTCGCCACCTTACAACGAAGAGGCTGTTATACACAGCAATTGTTCGTTTTTGAGACCGCTTGGTAACCGGGCAAGAGAGAGGGTTGTGTGCACGTAATCCGGATAACTGCACATTTTCCAGTAACATGGTAGATGACCGTCGTAAGTCGGCACTGGTTGCCTTTTGGTTTCGTTTCTTTATGTGAAATCTTTTGTGTTTGGTATTTTGATGGCCCTGTTAGAGATACCCTATTTTCTTTCACAATTTGGTTAAATTCATTCAGTGATTGTACAAGGAAATTCGAGAACACATCAGCCATGCATAAGGGAATTCGAGAACACATCAGCCATGTATAAGTGAATTCGAGAACAAATTAACCGTGCACAATGGGATTCGAGAACACAATAGCCATCCACAAGGGAATTCGAGAACACAACAGCAGTGAATATGGGAATTCGAGAACACATCAGCCAGTCGTAAGGAAATTCGAGAACACAACAACCATGCATAAGGGAATTCGAGATCACATCAACCAGTCATAAGGGAATTCGAGAACACATCAGCCATGCGCAAGGGAATTCGAGAACGTATCAGTCATGCACAAAGAAATTCGAGAACACAACAGCTATGCATTAGGGAATTCGAGAACACATCAGCCAGTCACAAGGGAATTCGAGAACACAACAGCCATGCACAAGGCAATTCGAGAACCCATCAGCCAGTCATGAGGGAATTCGAAAACACAACAGCCATGCGCAAGGGAATTCGAGAACACATCAGCCAGTCATAAGGGAATTCGAGATCGCAACAGCAATGCACAAGGGAATTCGAGAACACATCAGCCAGTCATACCCATTGATGGTTTTCTTGTTCGAGGAATCGGTATAAGAATGCAGTTTTGGATAACTGACTTTGAGTACAAGTGTATACTGTTTGAATTTTTGAAGAATTTTCAAAGAAGCTCAAAACATGTAATTATATCCATTGTTGACCACTATCATGATTAATATTTTTGCTTTACCCGGTATGGGCCTAATCCAAAATACTAATCATGATAACTTGTTGGTTTAGGCCCATACCGGGTAAGGCAAATTATTTATCATGACAATGCATAGAAAAAAACGAGAATCTATTTTATGATCCTGAAAAGCTCATTTCAAAACAAATCTAGATCCCTAAAGCGATTCTCGAAGACAAAAAATTCTATATATATACTCTTCCATAATGTGAATATTGGGTACCCTATGGAAAAATTTATTTAAAAAAAAACACAAATGTGTATGTATACTTCTCACTTTGTCTGGAAAAATTCCTTTTATCTTTTTTTGCAATAATTCAATAACCTGAATATAGGTTCCCATACTATATCTACCACAACAAAAATAAAACTTCTTTTTTTATCGTCTTCTCTATTTTTTTTTTTTTTTTTATCGTCTTCTCTAATAATGTTGTTTTCTTCTTCTCTTATAATTTCTCGAACAAAATTAATAATCTTAACCAAAAGAAGACATGTGCTGGGGACAATGGGATCAATCTGTAAGCAGATGTAGGTTACATCATTCTTAATCTTAGTATTGATGTTTTAAATGACATATATGTACTGGTCTAGTAATAACTCTTTGGATGAAGTGTTTTCTGTGACATATGCGAGTTAAGGAGCTGTTAAGATAAGGGCTTGGTTTAGCCCTGAAATCACTCAATTGTTTCTTGTGCGCTATCCTTCCGTTTCAGGAAAAAAAGTTACCGTGCTAAGAATATAAAGTATTAGTAGATTCCTAGTAAATATTTTATTTAAATAGATTTGCTGAAAGTTTAAGATTTCATAATGACGAGTTGAAGAGGTTGGGGTACTATGACAGAAAACGTCTAATATCGAGTGAAAATTCACAGTAAAAATGAACTATTTTTTACAAAAAGTTGATGTTTATTTTCCTTTTGTATCTTTTTATGTCAAAATTAGATAAGAGAACAATGGCGTTGCTCTGCCTCGAAGAGTGGAGGGACACAACATCCCAAAATTTCTAACAAGCAAAAAAAATAATAATAATAAAAAGGAGGGGGGAAGGGATTAAAAACAATATGGGGGTTTCATGTTATATATGCACAAATTTTAGCATTTCTGGTGCAATTCTAAATTTTAAGTATATGATTAATGTCTGGCGAGCGGTAGCGAGCCAGGAAACTTTATAAGCAAAATATTGACTTATCAGAAAATACTTTCTATACCCTCTATCATTAACAAGTACATGTAATAATATTCTGTATAGTTTGAGTTAAATGTCTTCATGTTCATTGATAAAGTATTATGTATAGAGGATGGATCAGAACAGTTAAATTTAAGAAAAGTCTATAGAGAACTGGCGAGCGTACGAGCCAAAGAAAATTTTTGAAAATTGACCGAAAAATTGTAAATTTATGGTACAAAATTTTACTATTTGAAAAAATGTTAATGCATCATAAAATTTTGTGATTGAAAAGTGGGGGGGGAGGGGGGGTGGGTAAAAACATGGTTGTGTCCCCCAACTTTGAAAAGTAGAGGGGCATGTGCCCCCGCCCCCCCCCCCCCCCCCCCCTCCTTCTCTTACGCCCTTGGAAAAATTAACTTTGAGGTTATCATATCAATATGGAAATTACACAATCCGAAAACTGAAAAAACAGTTTTATTTCGTACTTATTAGCCACAAATGAAGCTTTCAGGCGCGAAATACACACAGTATGGAAATAGACAACTTTTTCCTTCATTTCATTCCTATCGTTAACTATCTCATCGGAATACACTATGAATAGAATGTTCGGTGATATAAAAAGAAAAATCATAGTAATTTTAATCTACTTTTCCGCTTAAGAATGGTCACCCATCCCCCTTTTTCACCTGTGGGACACCCCCCCCCCCCCCTCCATCCAAAGAAAAAAAAAGATTGACCCAAATATCGATCTTATTTTGAATAGTTTACAGAAGATTCTTATGTGGATCAAGTTTATTCGATAATTTCTCGAAAATTTTGCATCTTGAAATTTCGACTTTTCATGGCAGATTTTGCGCCTTATCTTTACAGTACCTTAAAAAAACATACATATTCCATTTCCAATATGACCTGCAATGTCAAAACAGTGTCCTATGACATTAAAGACCGACTTTGAGAGATAATCAATGACGTAGCTATAGCCCGTAGGTGACAGATATGAATTATAATTTAACTGGTGGCCGCCACATAATTATCTGGGGCCGCCACATAATTATTTGGCGGCCGCCACATAATTATTTGGCGGCCGCCACATAATTATTTGGCGGCCGCCACATAATTATTTGGCGGCCGCCACATAATTATATGGTGACCTCCACGTGTCGGCCGCCAGATAAATTATAATTCATACCTGTCACATACGGTCTTCCGTTACTATACATGTATGCTATTTAAAGCATCTACATTTTCCAATATTTCCAAATTTGCACTGTGGTTTTTCTTTCAAGTTGCCGAATTGATTGCAATTTTAAGCAGCTCCCTTGGTTCACATCAGGGCACTGTCCTTGTTCCACTGCATCACAAACAGCATCCAACAAAGTCCTAGCTATGCCACTGGTCATGGCAAGTCTTCGTAATATTTTATGTTTTTGTGTCCAAATAAGGAGAAAAGGGCGAACTGATCCCTGTTTATCCTGGTCCTCTCTCTTCGACTCATGTTTTTTTTTAATATATATTTGTAGGGCAGTGTGTTCAGTTATTGTGATATTCCTGTTGCTCGTACTAGGGATGCTGGACCTGTATGATACAAACCTCAATTGGAGATCAAACAAGAAGAATGAGGAGACTAGCAGTAAGAAGAATGTCCCACTGCTGAGAGATAAACCTGGTACCAAGCAATGGAATTCGTCCGAATATATTAGACTTAAAGACAAACTGTATCAAAATGTCGGACCTACAGACAAACTCTATCAACGTGTTGGACTTTCAGACAAACTCTATCAACATGTTGGACCTACAGACAAACTCTATCAACGTGTTGGACTTTCAGACAAACTGAATCATGTCAGAAGGAACATATCTGATGGCGCTAAAGACACTGTATCTTCAAGAGTAAATAATGTCGTATTTTTGAAACTGCATAAATCTGCGAGTACAACAGTACAGAACATTTTCTTGAGATATGGTTTCTTTCGTAATTTGTCCTTTGTGCTCCCAAGACCTCCGGGATATTATTGGCGGAACGTAATAAGTCTGAACGATACAGTGACGAAACGAAATATTCTTCCGCCACCAAAAAATAGGACGTTCAATATTCTCTGTAGTCACGTGATCTACAATAGAACAGTCTTCCGATCTCTGATGCCACAAAATACCAAATTCATAGGTATTATAAGGGAACCACGTGCGCAGTTTATGTCTACACTGAAATATGTTCAACCACACGAAGTGCTCGATAGTGGTGGCGATCCACTCGAAAATTACTTAAAAAATCCACGTCGGTACGAATCATTGGATCCGCGCCAGTCCTTAACAAACAACAGAATGGCGGTGGAATTTGGTTTTCCCCTGAAACTGTTTCAAACCAGAAATAGTAGTGAAATTCAGCAATATATTCAGAAACTTGATAAAGAATTTGACTTAGTCATCCTTGTTGAAAAAATTGAAGAATCTTTGATTTTAATGAAAAGGATTCTAGGGTGGAACATAAGGGACATTATCTACATTACCCAAAATAAGAATGAGAAAAAAGATAGCAGATTTAATTGGACTAACGAAACAGAAAGACGATTTCATGCATGGAATTATATAGACATTGAATTATATAACTATTTTAAGACCAAAATGTATCAGCGCATCTTGGAAGCTGGAGAAACACTGCAACAGGAAGTGGCGTATTTTCGTTGGGTTCTTCGCCAGATTCAAAAGTTTTGCGCCGACAACAGAGGGACCTCGCCTTTATCGTTCAAGAGATCCAAATGGAGCGAGCCCTTTAAGGTCTTCCTATATGACTGTTGGTTACTAAGAATGGACGAAATAACATTTCATGATTTCTTACGAATCAGACAATATCCAGAATATCCGCATATAGATCATGAATTATCAGCAGAACTTCAACGTCATTTTGAATCTATATATTTACGCCATAGCAAAAATTTTAATTCCCGATAATGTACATTATTGTGTTTATGTTTCCTGAATTGAATAAATGCGACAATAAAGTATAGGATTGAGTATTCCCACTGTATTAAATCAAATTTACAGGGCTCGTCTTATCGTTATTTTCTTGAAGTTTTGCAGAGATCAATGTGGACTCCTTTCAAAATTTGGATCAATCCTAGTCCTGCTTACAAGACTCCGGTATACTACCAACGCACCGGAGTCTTGTAGCCCGCGCCATTTTGGTAACACGTTCTTTACGCATCGGATGTTAGCGGAAACTAGAACAGGGAAATTACGATGATTTTAGCACTGACAGCGAGTAATATTAAATTGAAAGGATGGATTATATATTAAATTATTATTGACTAACCTTTAAAATGTTATATAAAGTCCAACACTTAGTGTAATCTTGTCATTATCTGACCACATTGGATTCACCAGTGGAATTTAGGTTACACTACATAGTATCCGCAGTGTCGCATTTGGAATTTGGCTAATTTTTTAAATAGGGGGCAGATGGGGTCCAGCTTCATTATGTGAGCTTTATTATTGAAATAACTATGATTTTTGATATTTGGAAGAAAGAACTAGCTTGTTGTCTTGAGAAAAGCACATTATTTCCATTGTATACCTCATATGTATAGTATGACCGGATGTAAAAGTAAGAGGTCATGTGACTAGCCTTGGGCAAAGAAATGAATGCTGTATTTAGGTAAGAAAACTTTGACGTCATATTTCTCGAATTGCATCAGGTGAAAATTCAAATAAATTGCACATATTATAGAATAAGAAATACACAACAAATAGACATACAGTTTATTAAGAAAATCATTTGAGAAGGATGTCAAATTTGAGTCACTTTGAGGGGTCATGCCCCATTTCCATGTCATCTTCTAATGTACTGCTATAACTTTGAGCAGCATGTCTGACTGACAGGATTTGTTCAGATGAAATCAAGAATAATAGAAGTAATCAGTAATAAGAGTACTTTTTATTGATATGTAGCTTTATATTGTATGAGCAATATAAAATTATTAATATAACGTCAAATATTGCATGCCTTTCATTCAAAACGCTCAATTTTCAATGACCAATACTATGGGGTGCAACCTTAGTGATACAAAAACTCGAGCCCGAGTTTTCATTCGGATCATTAGATTTCAAACAAATAACATATATTTGATCAACGAATTAATTACAATAATAATAATTATAATTTAATTTGACAATTCAAAGGTAAGAAAATGGTGTTTGTTTAACATAAAGGCGAAATAAATATGTTTTATGCTAGGCGAAATCCCTCTTTGCCATTTAAGAGCTGACAGATATAACCTTGCGTCTCGCAGCAAGGTTATATGTTATAGAACTGGGATCAATCCCAGCATCTGTCCTTATTTTGTGGTGACTTGAGAAAATAAGAATCAAAAGTAGACTGTACCTAAATCGCAACAGTAAAAAGACAAGGTCGTAGGAGAAGGCGGACAGCCGGGGACGCCCCCCCGCCAACTATGAAAAGTAGGAGGACACAACTATGGTTTTGCCCTCCCCCCCCCCCCCCTTTTCCTTTTTCGACACATTATTTTATACATTATACAATTATGAACTTTTTACGAGGTGAATATAGTGTGATATTTTCTTAATTTGAAAATATTGACCTAGGCGATAGTCAACAATTGTTTTCTATATATATAGTGGATTTACTCAGCATTTATAATGCTACCTTTTCTAAAATGGCGCTTAGTTTAATGCATGCACCCTCTTCGTTATTTGATCTTGCATCTGATTGTGCTTTGAATGGGAGCTTTCTTTTAGTGCAATACTTCATGTAGCATGGAAGGCACAGATCTAGTGGGGGTGTCAGGACACCCTCCCCCATTGGAATTTGTCAAAAATGCAGATTTTTCCCTTACATGTATTTTTTTTTTCTTTAAATAATACGCTAGAATCCCCCTCCACTCTTTGATTCCGCTATTGTTGTGATATTGCCAAAATGTATTATATTATGCTTTGTCATGGCATATTATCATGGCGTCTTTTGTAGAACTATTCTGTAACCAAGTTTTTAAGTAAAGTATATTATTTCAATATTCCATCAATGCAGCTTTAGTTACCAACTTAAAATCAAGAGTGACTTTTTTACAGAATGGGACAGTTGGATTCACTGCACATGTATCACCTGAATTCAGTTTGTTGAAGGTGGCCAGAGAAGGGAAGAAATTAATCTAAGCAAAGTAGAGTATGATTTATCCCAGTTACAATTTCTGTGTAACACAAACCAATATTAACCTGTGTTATATATAACTCACATGACATGATTCTAAAATCTGAAGGGGTCTAAAATAACCACTTTCACCAGCAGAGATTCCGATTAAAAAAATGACAATTTCAAGGTTTTTGGTTATATGGAAACGGGAATTAATCATGTCTGCAGTGTATACAGCTTTATCCAACAAATCAATTATTGTCTGCAACAGTTTTCCTTCAAATGTCTGAAACTATTGTGTGAGAAGACAGTTGCCAGAGAGCACAATCATGTTAAACAGTTAACACTTATAGTTCCATTCCCCTCATTATGGTTATAATAATAGTTTATATGCATTAACAAGGATAATAAACCATAAACCGCTAAAGGCGGTACAGCCGGATTGGGAAGTGTTTGTATTAGATGATGTATACATTTGTGTGCAGACAGAAAGGTCAAAGGTCATTAATACTATTGCACAATGAAAAAAAAAGCTATGGTCATAAGGAATCTAAATGTGAAATATCAAAGCCCTACCCCTTATAGTTCAAAAGTAGGTCAAAGGTCAATGTCAAGGTCATTTGATCATGATATCAAATGAAAGGTCTGGCCATGAGGATTCTACAACTGACATATCAAAATCCTACCTCTTATAATTTAAAAGAAGGTCAAAGGTCAATGTCAAGGTCACTAGGTCAAAAGTCAAGATATCAAATGGAAGATCTTGTCATAAGGAATCTATATGTGAAATATCAAAATCCTAACTCTTAGAGTTTAAAAGTGGGTCAAAGGTCAATGTCAAGGTAATTTGATCAGAAGTCATGATATCAAATGAAAGTTTTGGTCATGAGGAATCTACATGTGAAATATCAAAACCCTACCTCTTATAAATCAAAAGTAGGTCAAAGGTCAATGTTAAGGTCACTAGGTCAAAAGTCATGATATAAAATGAAAGTTCTGGGCATGAGGAATCTATATGTGAAACATTAAAACCTACCTCTTATATGTCAAAAGTAGGTCAAAGGTCAATGTCAAGGTCACTAGGTCAAAAATCATGATATCAAATGAAAGGTCTGGTCATAAAGATTCTGCATGTGAAATTTCAAAGTCATAGCCTCTATAGCTCATGAGATATAGCCCAGATTTATTATTTTTTAAAAATAGGTCAATCTCCAAGGTCAAGGTCACAAGGTCAAAATTTTTGGTATCCATGGTGAGGTCTTGTGACAAGGAAAACATATGTGAAATATAAAAGCCCTATCATTTAACATTCAAAAGTTATGGTCAAGGTTAAAGTTTTTCAAAAGTAGGTCAAACTCAAAGGTCAAGGTCACAAGGTAAAAATGTTTGGTATCCATGGAAAGGTCTTGTCAAAAGAAATACACAAGTAGAATATGAAAGCCCTATCGCTTACCATTCAAAAGCTATGGCCAAAATTGAAGTTTTTCAAAAGTAGGTCAAACTCCAAGGTCAAGGTCACTAGGTCAAATTTTGTTGCTGTGTTTGATTTGTCTCATCATGGTCTATCACCATGTCAAGTTTCAAATTGCTCCTCCAAACAGTTTTCTCTCAACGGACTTAAACGCAACACTTTTTAAAAAATGTTGACGGACAGACGTACAGACGGACTTCGCCATTTCATAGACCGGATTTTGCTTCGCAATCCAGCCAATAAAGGTAAGAATTCATCAGAGTTTGTAAAATTCATTTCATTTCTGTACATGAATATTAATTAATATTAATCAGCTAGGTAATGGCACGTGGTTGTAGAACACATTTATTTTATTTCGTAACAGTCTCACTTCAATAGGCATGGCTTCATAGTTTTCCCCATCTATATTATACCATAACTGGGAATCCTGAAACACAGGGAAAAATTGGTAATTGATTCCGACTGTATTTTGATTTTTCAGGGTAAAAAATGTTTAAATCTCAACAAAATTTCAAGATGTAGGGTATTTTCTATATCTTATTAAATATGAATAGGTACATATCTTTGAAATCATCAAGTTTTTCATAGAGATGCAGAGCAATCTTTGAAACAGATCATTTTTCTCTTAATTTTTTCGTTCAGTTTTGAATTTGCTCAATAAACAAAAAGTTGCAAAAATGATAAACAGTGAAAATTTGCCCTAAAATTAAGTGCACAGCTATTCCTGATCTATATTCTTGACCTGGCCACAGTCTTGATGCATGAATTGAAATTCATAATGGTTTTCAAAAAATATGCCTAAAAAATTCTTTTTACAAGCTTGCACGTACAAGTCCAAAAACATTAAAAGAACCAATACATACCTCAGGTACTTGTGGTACAATTTTGATTTTCTTCACCAGCATAGATTTGTTACCCTCGCATCCAAACTTCTGATCTCCTCTGTTTATACGCTGCCATCTGTAAACATAAAGTAGACTGAAGTCAACTGTCGTCTGTTTGACCAAAATATTTGACTTTTACCTGCAAACGACCTTGACTCCCATGAGGTGTTCAGTCTCGTCATGCATGACCATCCTTGCATATTTTGGGGAAGTGCAATGCATATCAATCAAATTGTTCATAGCCATTTATGATAAAATGTGAGTACCTGACAGGCAGACGGATGTTGCATAGATTGATCCCTATATGTTGCTCTTGCATTGCAAGTGGGGAAGATGCCTAATGTTTTTGGGTCAATAGTTCAAAGGTCAAGGTCATAGTAAGGAAAAATGCAAAATCATGGTTTCCAGATGATAATTTAAGAACCCTTTTACCTTTCCAAACCAAATTTGGATATATACTTACTTATTTTTTGTCTATTGATTTTGGGATCAAAGATCGGGGCCACTGTTAGCAAAAATACACTTAAAATTATGGTTTCCAGATGATGACTCAAGAAACCTTTCACGTATCTGAAGCAAATTTGGATATATGCTTATTTACTGAGAGGGGAAGATGCTAATCAATTTTTTGGTCAGCAGGTCAAAGGTCAAGGTCAATATTAAAAGAAAAACACTTCAAATATGGAAAAAAAACCTGTTTGATTTTAGGGTCAAGAGGTCAAGGTAATTTCTTCCTTCCTTGGTTGTTGTTGTGAGAGTCAAACTGTTCAGCGGGGGCATATGTTTTACAAACATAATTTGTTTAGTACTTTCTGACCTTGCTTGCTTATTGAAATGAAAAGATAGTTTAATAACTAAAAGTTCTGTCGTTTGTTGCCTTTTATATTGTAGTACTGTGAAAACGAGACTTTTCTGTACTAAGTTGTAAATCTGTTTGCTCTTTTATTTTGTCTCTAAATAAGTAGGAGCTGATACGATAAGGCATAAAATCTGCCCTGAAAAAGTGGAATTTTCAAAATGGTAACTGTCAAGAAAATTCCTTCACAGAATTGATGCCAGTTCTTGGTTTCATCATAATCAGCAGTTGGATAAGATTTATCATGCATGGTTTACCTAAAGGAGTAGGTGCGGTAACCTGCCATTTCGGCCCTACTTTCAAAGTTGTTTATATATCCATAATATTCTAGTTTATAAAATGTCAAATGTATGGTGAATCCAAATAAGGAAAGCCTTTTTTGATTTCAAAGTACTATACTGAATTATACGTCGCTCAAAACGTCTAAAAAAGTTTAAATCATTGAAAATATCAATAAATGAGAGATATTTCGATACAAAACTATGAAATTAAGTAGCACTCTAGGCCTTGCCCATGAATATTTTTGTATCAATCGATGGATTTCTGAACGGCCTTTTAATCTGCATAAAAAAATTCTTGGGCGAGGCCTGGAGCGTAGATGAATTTTGAAGATTTGTGAATAAAAAACGGTGATTTTCCTTCGCTTTGCGCTCAGTGTAAAATGACGTCAAAACATGACGTCAAAACATGACGTCATACATCATGTGCGTGATGTTACGAGGGCTCAAAATTATGAAGCTGTATTTTCTCAAACATTCGACATTGCAAAGTGTAATAATTAATAATTCGTTTGTCAAAAGCATTTTTCATCGAAATTATAGGGCCAATATGATGTGTTAGCGCACCTAGTCCTTTTGGGGCAAAGTATGTTTTTTTTTCTATAGAAATCAATGGAAAATGGAAAAGTTTTTTGAACATTGTTCTAAACCCCCTGGCTACAGAACGCCACTTTTACAGAAGGTGTATATTAATCTGTGTCTTAGGCCATAATATAAGCAAAGTTTCCTTTTATTCCCTTTTAAAGTCATTCATTTATTTATTCTGAACATGTTCACATGAAATGCACAAGATTTTGGAATGAAATAACAAGAGCGTGCTGTTTATTTCTACACAGTGTGTATTTTGCGGTAAAATTCCTACTTTGTAGCAAATGAATACAAAATAATACCGTATTTCAGATTCAAGATTTTAAAATTTTAAATTTGGTTTCTCGTATCTTGTTTAGACTATAACTATGTTTTAAAATTTGTAGATATCCATATCAGCCAGATAGTTCTTAATTTTCAACGTTTTTTTTTTTTAATCAATATTAGCTTCTTTTCAATAAGGCTACCCCCTACTCTTTGGACTGTAGTTTAAGTATCTAGAAATAAGCTTACCAAAATATATGTAAAAGTTTTATGAGAAATCTCCAAATACATTACATTTTAGTAATGATCAAGATTTTTTTGCGTAAAGATCATTGTGTAGAAGAAATATTTGATGAGATTCAGGGCTAAATACAGCCCTTATCTTATCAGCTCCTTTAATTGGTGTGGAAAAGTGAAAGGGTGCATGTGTTATCATCTGGAAACTATGATTTTTAGTGTATTTTCTCTAACAGTGACCTCAACCTTTGAGCTATTGACCCCAAAGTCCATAGGCATCTCCCCCTCTTGATAAGTAAGCATATATCCAAATCTGATGTGAAAAGGTGAAAGGTTTCTTAAATAATCATCTGGAAATCATGATTTTGTGTATTTTTCCTAACTGTGACCTTGACCTACGAACTATTGACTCAGAAATCAATAGGTGTCTCTCCCTCTCAATACGTAAGCATATATTCAAATTTGGTTTGGATAAGTGAAAGGGTTCTTGAATTATCATATGGAAACCATGATTTTTAGTGTATTTTTCCTAACAGGTACCTTGACCTTTTGACCCCAAAATCAATAGGCATCTTTCCAAATTTGGTGTGGATAGGTGAAACAGAAAGGGTTTTTGAGTTAACATCTTGAAACTGAAGGTATGATGGAATGACGAACAAAACAGACATTTAAGGTACAGTATAGTATCCCTCAGGTCAGAATTGCTGGTAATTTTTTGCCTGGATACCCTATTTTTTCTCTTAAGAAAATTGTTCAGATGATCAAACTGATAAGGTATTGGGAAAAGATACTTTTATAGCTACATTTTATCACCTCTAAAAAGGAATTTTTCTTACTTTTCCCATTGGATCCAATATCAAAGTAAGGCGGGGATCTCCAACAACACTAGGTTGCAGCACTCACAGTTAAACCCCAAAACACTCAATGCAAAAAACACAGAACAGGCACTTAAGCTGTTAAAGTTCAAACACCTAAAGTTTTTAAGTGCAATCATGAAAACATGATTGATATTTTGTTTGTTTATCAGGTTTAACATAAGCTTTGAATATATGGAAATGAAAATATTGTCAAAGTTGTTATTTAGGAAATATGAGCATTTGAGACCTGAGGGATGCTCTACCTTAATGCCCTTTGCCATTACATGTCGGGGGGAATAAAAATACTCACCCCTCTTTGATGAAGTCAGTTCTACTCAGTTCACTTGGCCCTATACCAGCTGATGTGGCTTTTATTGACTGGAAATATACATGCAACATACACAAAATTTAGAGATTAAAAATTGTTATTTAGGATGATTATTGAAGAATACATCTTCACCTTCCCTCCAAGAGGAACTGCTGCCTAGTTCAATGAATCAATGAACATAATGAAGTAACATAGAAAAATCTTTATGAACAAATACATTTCAAAAACTGTCAATTTACTCTGGAAGTTATGCTCCTTTTAAATGAATACAAAAAACTGAGAAAATCAAATCTACAAGACATATGACATATTAATGGAAAAGAACTGGACAAAAAATGTGTAATATGTAATCTTTATTTTTAGCCTAAAGACAACTGTACTTACATGAGAATCTTGCTGAACAAAAGGTGACATCAAGGTTAACTCTGATGTTGTCACTTCCTCCTCTATAACTTCATCTCCCGTGTCATCTGGGTCTGTCTCTTCATAAATGTCTGAAAATTAAATATACATGTAGTCTTTAACGGGTACTTCAAACCTTGAATCATTTACTGTGTATAAACCTTTACTGTGTATAAACAATCAAAGTTTGTCTCAGTGAAAGGTAAAATACCAAATGTACCATATGCATGACTCAGTATAATCAAGGGCAGATCTGCAAATGATTGTCTTGATATATGAAATAGTTTTACTTTTATAAAACCGCAAAAGAAAGTACCGGCAAATTATTACAGTAGATAACTTTGAATCAGTTATAAAGCATTAGTTCACAAAAAGGCACTTGCTATCTTGTGTTCTGTAATTTTGAACTTTGACTTGTTGATCTATATGTATCACTTTGGTTCTCTGAGTACTCTGGACACTTGTAACTGCATATTACTTTAAACATTTTCACCTTGACTTTCGACCTGCTGATCAATGAGTCGATTTCACTATATTTGCCATAATAAATATGAAGCACATTTCCGGGAGACATGTGATATATTGAACATGCATACATGCCAGATTTTTTTCAGCCATTCTGGGACATTGATGAAAATTTTCCAGGGACAAATGACAAAATTCTGGGACAAAAATTTAAAAATTCTGGGACACATTCCAGGACATTTTTCCAACTTCTGAACAAAATGTTATCATATTGTCATGTATCCAATCTAGTCCCTTACTCCCTGTGTTGCAAACGATAAGGACTTGTCATTTTATTTTCCGGGTGGGTCCAATAAGTTGGTTTTAATTATAACATAACATTTATCTCCCGAAGTGTGGAATCGATATCCTACAGCATTAATAAAACACAGCTAAAGATGGTAGGGCCGGATTGCAAAGTAAGTTTTTGTCACTAACTGGGTCATGGTCAATAGGTCAAATAATACAGCATAAATTGAAAGGTTTTGTCAGAGGCAACCTACATGTATACTATAAAGTTTCTACTGCATAGTTCCATAGATTTTGCTCAAACCAGGAACTTTAACAAAAATCTTTAACTAGGTCAAAGTCCAAGGTCAAGGTCACTAGGTCAAATGTTATGACATAAATTGAAAGGTCTTGTCATGGGCAAGCTTGATGTATAATATAAAGTTTCTACTGCATACAGTTCCATAGATTTTGCATAAACCAGGAACTTTAACCAAAACCTTTAACTAGGTCGAACTCCAAGGTCAAGGTCACTAGGTCAAATGTTACAGTATAAATTGAAAGGTCTTGTGATGGGCAAGCTTCAAGTCTAATATAAAGTTTCTACTGCATATAGTTCCTTAGATTTTGCCTCAACCAGCAACTTTAACCAAAATGTTGACGGCAGAAGGATGGACGGACAGACTGACAGACGGACATCGTCAATCTATAGACCTGAATTGCTTTGCAATCCGGCCAAAAATCGAAAGATTTAGGTTAGCATTAATTAAAGCACTTTTCAGTCATATTTAATGTACTCGGGTTAGTCAAATTAGCTTATGTTTCTCTAGCGATCAGACACGAGGCAGGACAGATATAGTCACGTAGGCGTAAAATCATAGCGTGGAGCGGTGTCTGAGAAACAACCAATCGGCCTAAGAAAATCATATGAAAAATAAAGGTGTAAGCTAATTAACAGTAATCAATATCAAAACATGTTTTCACACCTATAATCTCAGGTACGCCATAAGTTTGATCCGTTGATCAGCTGTTTAGCCGACAATTACATGTTTCTCTTTGAACGATGAAAGAAAACATAGTGTAATCAAAGATTACAAAGCTCACCTCGCGGCAGCAAAATTCAATTAAAACATATCTCTAGGTACATGTATATTGGCTTTAAAAGAAAAATCGCTCAAGTGGAAAAAAGTAGGTCAAGGTCATTTTATGAAAGTTTGATCAAAGATACATCCAATATGCAAGTTTGGTACATGTAGCACTTATACTTTGCTCAATATTGGACTTTAAAGGTAAAATCACTCAAGCGGAAAAAGTAGATCAAGGTCATTTTATGAAAGTTTGATCAAAGATACATCCAATATGCAAGTTTGGTACATGTAGCACTTATACTTTGCTCAATATTGGACTTTAAAGGTAAAATCACTCAAGCGGAAAAAGTAGGTCAAGGTCATTTTATGAAAGTTTGATCAAAGATACATCCAATATGCAAGTTTGGTACATGTAGCACTTATACTTTGCTCAATATTGGACTTTAAAGGTAAAATCACTCAAGCGGAAAAAGTAGGTCAAGGTCATTTTATGAAAGTTTGATCAAAGATACATCCAATATGCAAGTTTGGTACATGTAGCACTTATACTTTGCTCAATATTGGACTTTAAAGGTAAAATCAGTCAAGCAGAAAAAGTAGGTCAAGGTCATTTTATGAAAGTTTGATCAAAGATACATCCAATATGCAAGTTTGGTTTATGTAGCACTTATACTTTGCACAATATTGGCCTTTAAAGGTAAAATCATTCAACCGGAAAATGTAGGTCAGATGCTGCATCCGATGTATGGGTTCACCTCAGCATCCCAAGATGAATCACTGGTGCAAGTTTGGTTACTGTAGCACTGGTACTTTGTCAGATACTGAGCTATCCCAAAAACTTTAACCAGACATTGACAAAGTCATTCAACCGGAAAATGTAGGTCAGATGCAGCATCCGATGCATGGGGTCACCTCAGCATCCAAAGATGAATCACTTGTGCAAGTTTGGTTACTGTAGCATCAGTACTTTGTCAGATACTGAGCTACCCCAAAAACTTAAACCAGACATTTACAAAGTCATTCAACCGGAAAATGTAGGTCAGATGCAGCATCCGATGCATGGGGTCACCTAAGCATCCAAAGATGAATCACTTGTGCAAGTTTGGTTACTGTAGCATCAGTACTTTGTCAGATACTGAGCTACCCCAAAAACTTTAACCAGACATTGACAAAGTCATTCAACCGGAAAATGTAGGTCAGATGCAGCATCCGATGCATGGGGTCACCTCAGCATCCAAAGATGAATCACTTGTGCAAGTTTGGTTACTGTAGCATCAGTACTTTGTCAGATACTGAGCTACCCCAAAAACTTTAACCAGACATTGACAAAGTCATTCAACCGGAAAATGTAGGTCAGATGCAGCATCTGATGCATGGGTTCACCTCAGCATCCAAAGATGAATCACTTGTGCAAGTTTGGTTACTGTAGCATCAATACTTTGTCAGATACTGAGTTACCCAAAAACTTTAACCGGACGCGGACGCGGACGTGGACACCGGGGTTATAGCATAAGCTCATCTCAACTTCGTCGAGGTGAGCTAAAAATGACTTTGCACTGAAATACGGGACATTTCGGGACAAATTTTAATTTTACAGGAATTTTCGTGTGCCGGCGGGACAAATTTTTTAGGAGTTATTTTCTGGGACATTTTTGTCCCACCAGGACATCTGGCATGTATGAACATGTGCTAGTTCATTTTTGCTAAACAATTGAAACAAATTACCTTATAACAATTAAATAAAGTCAAAGTAGATTGAATATCTTTCAGGAACTGAATCTTTCAATGCAGTACCACAGATAGTGTAAAAGAATCTTAGCAATGCCATTTTTGATATAAAAACTATTGATGAAGTTCTATTTATATAAATAAAATGAAAAATATCTCTGCTGTCATTTTTGACAGAATAACAGAGGAACTAAGCTATTACATGAGAATGCATGAAGCAAACACTGAAATCCTATGTCCTACCTATCATATGACATACAATAAACCGAGTGCATAGCTGCACATAGGATGCTTCAGTACTCTGTTACTCTTACCTGGTGATTTCTTCGGTCTGTTTCCAAACAAAAAGCTTAACCAGCTTGATTTGTTCATGGTGGGCGTTTCCTGAGATTTCTTTACTAACTTTGGTTTCATGTTTTCCTCTGTAGCTACCACGTAGCTGATTTTGGCCTTCAGTAAAGGTGGCCATTCTTTTAACGTATGTCTAAGGTAAGTCCATCTATACTTCAATGGACCAAAGTACCAATATCTGGAAGTTATATTTTATTAATGTTTAAAATAAATTAAATCATGATTGAATTCTTCCATGACCCACTTCACTTATCAGGTATCACAAATATTACTTGTTATAGCTGTAAATATTTCTTCACAATTAAAGTGTTGATTTGATTTTGAAATTTTTCAAATCTCAGTTGTAGAATAAAATGACATTATTGCATTAACATACACTGAATAATCTTTTTTACTTTATTCTACCTTTCTCCTGATAATGACATACAACGTGCATTTGTTCTTTTACACAGAAAATTATGAATCCATGCTTATAACAAAGGAAGAATTTTCAAAAATATTTAATGTGACTCTCTCTACACATACAGTCAATTATGTTTATAAAGGACAGATTTCATAGGTCCTGTCTAGTTTTACTGTATACATTAACATGTACATCTTGAGAGCCAGTAAAAGAGAAGTACTTTACAGAACAATAAAATTGACAGAAAGCTAATTACCCGTACAACTTATATAGAGGTGTGGATGTACATATACCTAAAAGGGAGATGGTTATTCTTATCTTTTAAATATACCTAAATGTAACACTAACAAATCATGTACATTTAAAAAGCTGAATCAGATAAAGTCTTACTTGTTAACTTTGCCTCTAGCATCTCTGTAAGCACCAGTTTCCAATCCTAACATAGAATATGTGGACTTCCCATCCTCTCCCTATGTAAAAAAAGAAAAATTACTGGTATACGTTACAAATAATCCTCACTACATGTATATTCAGACATGCATCCATTACGTGGAATTTTTTAGATACTTTTCAAAGGAGCATCTAGAGCAATGAGAGTGCATGCTCTTTATTAGAAATACACATAGAATTTCCAAACTTTAGAAATATGTTTTAGAACCAAACAAATTGTAAATATATATAGGATCTCAAATATATTTTCATTTCATACGATGTATTATGAAACAAGTTGTGTGTTTTATATCCTCGAGCCTTGGCGAGGGGATAATAAAACAAACAACGAGTTTCATAATACATTGTATGAAACAAAAATTCATTTCAGATTCTTTATATCACATGATTCTGCCTAAATCTGTGTATTTTTAACACAAAAGCAACATTTCTGAGAACTACTTTACTAGAGTCAAACCACGCCATGACCTAGAAGTTGTCTGCTACGCCAAGAGAAGTAGTTCCCCATCATATAGATATTCTGTGTGTAAGAGAAAACTATTTCAAGTCTGTTTAGTATTTTAATGCAATAGTAG
Organism: Pinctada imbricata; assembly: GCA_033119305.1. NCBI lineage: Eukaryota > Metazoa > Mollusca > Bivalvia > Pterioida > Pteriidae > Pinctada > Pinctada imbricata. The sequence goes on along the minus strand of VSWD01000006.1, from coordinate 55,364,918 downwards.
TTAATTCAACAACAACAATTTATTAAAATCATTGATATTGAATCTGCGTCTGAATTTTACAAAAGACCGATATTTGAAGGGTCACACTTGTCACACAGTTTAGGTGATCGACCAATCAGATATATTAATGTAGCCACACTACCAAACTTGATCAATCACATTCAATCAGAGCGATATGTAACATGTTATCATAACATTTGAGTATGATATGGCTCTATGAAACTGTATAATGGGTGCATAATGTAATAATAACTGTTATGACATGACTTAAATACATGTACTTTTCATCATGCTGCATATAAGTTTACATGAATCTCATTAGTTATTAAGCCATAAATATGAGTTACTACATGTATTTGCAACTGTGAGTTAAGTAAAACATCATGACATTGCAAAACCCATTACTTCTTGACTGACTTCATAGTAAATCCCTTAAATAGATTTTAAGTGAATGGATTATTCTCTTGCCTCCCCTAATTTCATTTTTCCACTAAATATAATTTTTTCTTTGTAAATTCATTTCACATAAGCCATCTAAACATACAAACTTCAATAATCCATCAAAATGAACAAAGAACTTCACTCACAACTCTATTTTGAAATGAAAAATGATATGAAGTATAACAAAAACATAATATTATAGTTCAGTGCACAGAAAAATTTCAGGTATTTTCGTAACTTTCATCATCAAATAAAAGCTCGAAATGTTTTTCAATTTGGATTATACATCTATTATCGCTTCCTAATATCATTTCTTATTAAATTATATTATAAAATTCAGAAAAAAAAATTGCAATTTTTAGTTTATTTGGAGTACAAAATGTGCTAAGCGATGAAAAGTTAGAAAATTCCTAAAATTTTTCATAAGTATTTTTGTGAAACAGGCTACAGACTGGTAAAATGGCTTCAGACTGATATACATATACAAGTACATTGTCTGTGCTGAAACATATATTCCACCTGCCTTTGGCTAAAGAAGAATGATATCCAGAAATATTACTTCAGACAAAATTACATTTTCTGGACCCATAATTATGTAAAGTAAAAACATGCAAAATGTATAAATCAAAGCCCCTTAACATTAAATTAAACATAGATATTACCTCTATCTTGAGGACATCCATACTTTTAGAAAACCCATTCACAACTGCCATAGTAGATGCCAAAATGAACCTGAAAAGTTGATCATACATGTAGATAAAATATTACAAATGACAAAATTTCAAAGTTTTTTGAGCGAATTTTATAAACAATTATGGACCTTTTACTTCTATTTATACAACACTATGAATACTATGACTTTCTAAATGCCTAAAATTCATAACATGTCAATAAATTGGTAAATACATGTGGTATATTTTATGAATTGCATTTTTTGTAGAATATGGCACTACTCCTCTACACAATTAGACTGGTATTCAGTTGATCTTCCTCCATAAAATAAATTTTGGCCAAGGATGGATTTATGTGTAAAATGTGCTGATTTTTCATTTCTTTTTATCAACAGCAGATTAAGGGTGATACAATATACATAGTGTGAAGTTTACCTGATAAATGATATATGGGGTTAGTAAATCTAAAAGGGGACGAGAGTGAAGCTTGAGTCCCATATGAAATTTACAAGCCCCATATATCCTACAGTATATCAGGTCAACTACACACTATGTAACGTATATATCTTACCAACTGTATGATTTTTTAATCATTTTCATGTCTAAGACAAAATGGTGTTTAAAGTAAATGACTCATTTTTTTATTCGTGGCTGGATTTATAAAAATATTTCCTCCATTAAAAGATTGTACGCAAAAATGGTTTATTCAAAATGAATAAACTGAAAACTAAATTCATTTCAGGCTGAGATTTAGAATAACGGAACTTAAGCGCAGTAAAACTTTGTTGAAATTTGAATTTTTACAGGAAATATCCACTATGACGACATGAAACAATGGGTATTCATGACATCATAGTAACGTCTACCGATATAAATTTGAGCAGCAGGATATAAGATAATTACACAGCGTTCACGTGGTATGGATTATCCAATGGTCTTTCAGGACTTTAGGTGTTGGTAAGATATGTGAAATTACACATACATTTTTTTTCCCTTTTTTTTATCAATTTCATAACAGGAACTTACTTGACCTGCTCCATGTCAGAGCCATACATGATCTTGGCAAATCTGTTAGCGTCACCCAGTGGTATTACACCTATAGGTACCTTCTTATTAAACTCCTGTACAAAATAACAATCATCATCATTTAATAGAAACTCTCACTGAGAGTGATCTATGATAAGGAAATCCACCTCCAGAGTGTCTAGTATTTGCTTGTACGATGACAGGGCTTGCTGAGTCATATACAAAATCAAATCCCTGACATTAGAGATGGATTCATACCCAGTGATAACCTACCTACCAGAGTCCAAAATAGTCAATGTTATCCTTCTCTTCAATATCAAAATGTTTATGCCTCCATGTTTTATGACAACTTATAATGTTTCCATTATACCAAAATATGTTGAGCTTATCACCTACTTCTCTTTTGAAAACATATGAGCAACTCAACAAATACTAAAGAATAGGGCTTCTTCCTGAAGCTATCCAGCAATTTTTAACACTTCTTTTAAATTCATATAAATGTCCTTCTTTTTCCGTATCAAGGTATCATCTAAGTTAAACGTTACACTCCAGTTGGTGCATTCTGATCAAAATAAAAGCACAAGTACACACTACAAACCGTTAACTGTACATACTTGGTCATTCTTTCTCATTACTCCAGTAACAAGCTGCAAAATATAATAACATTAGTACATGTATACTAGACTATCCAGGTTGCAATAGTGTAAACATAGCTGCACAGAGTATTTTTACCCTAGTATTTTTCTATGTTATAAAATGTCAGAGACTAGCTAATTTTACCCACTGTCTGCTTCATCTACTAATTTTTATAAATTGAGTATCATGGAATTCTGTAAAATCTGTGCAAATTTTCCATGAGTTTGGTTTGTGGCTTTAAGAAATGAATCTCATACATGTATTTTTTCTGTTGATGCAGGTATCACCCAAAAAATTGGACAGAAAACTCTGCATTACTTGCATAGCGCATTGATGCAAAAGTTTTCTGTCTAATTTTTCAGGTGATACCTGCATCAACAGAAAAAATATAAGATTCATTTCTTATCATTTTATTATCATCTATTTATGGAAAACAGACTGTTTTCTTGGATCTAAAAACAATCAATCACCACACTTTATTTCGTAAGGCAGAGGGTTTCACAGTGTTACGTCTGCCAAAACAAGTTATGGCAGCCACCATGATTCAAACAACGAACGATCGTCTCTCTATATCTTTGGAATAAGGACCAGTTTGAGCAAATTCTACATGCACTGTTAAGTTTCGAGTAAGTAGAAAAGAAATGGTACCCTTGAAATGATAAGCAAACATCAACAAATTGTATTTTCAGCAACGAGTTCATTTGTGTTCGAGGGAACCTCCGGATATAAAAATAGTGCTATAAATAGACTTCCGTGAAAAATTTGTGTTGAACAATGTATCAACAAAATTTCTCAGCCAATCAGAATCTTCGTTTCTTTAAAATGACAATGGAAATTAAATGATAAACATTTGAACAGTTGTCAGACAGGGGGGATCAGCACAGGTGTCATTTCTGTTCAGAAGCCCATGAAGGGGAATCACAAATTTCAGCATTCCATGGTTTATTGTTGATTTCTCAAAAACAAATCCACAAAACTCTAAATAAATTTCAAATCCACAAAACTCTAAATAAATATCATATATGATATAGACAGACATAAACTTCAAATCAGCATAATTTTTATAAATTTTTTTTCTGAAACAAAAGGCAAACTAGGATCAAATTCATTTGAATGGCATGTCATAATCTCTCTACTATCACTTTAACATGTTTAATATCCAGAGTGAAAAGGGTATTAGGAAGGTATATATTATTTGGTTGGAAATTAAAGCTATAGGAAATTATCTTTCTTGTGATATATAACTTTCTATATATCTGTTCTCCATTCTCTTTTAGTAAGTACATGTAAATGACTCGGCTTTTGGGTGTAGAACAGTAGTTTAGGCCAAATCTCTACGCTATCATAACCTCAAGAACAGATATGATCCCTTCCCATTACTAGTATATTATTATACCATAACAATTTGACCTTAACATTGCAAATGTCCATGACAGTATGTCAAGATGAAGGTCTCTATAAAGTATTCAAACCTCATAAAGAGAGCAATTTATGATTCAATCTTTCCCAAAACTCACTAGCCTGATGCCTGCGGCTACCAAAATTTCTGCTGGGCTAGTAGAAATTCTTTAAGAAACTATACAAAAAACTAGTAAAATTTATCTTCGGGCTAGTGGCAGAAAAAAGTTTTCGGAAAGACTGATAATGTTCTAACCTCCAGTAGAGTACCATCACCACCAGCCACAACTATAGCATCTGTGTCTTTTTTCTCTAAAACTTCTAGGTACTTCTTCACTTGGCCTTCATACTCTGTCTGTAAACACACAGCATTAGTAAAACAAATTAACAAATCTTATGGTACACAATTTCTATAGTTTTTAGTTTCATTTTAAGCATGTTAAGTAAGAGGTCCAATATTTCACATGTGAATTTCATTTTACAAGACTTTTCTTCTGATACAAATAATTTTGAACCTTGACCTACATACTTAATCCACTTTTTGAAAAAAAGCCGCTTCGCAGGTGACACGACATTTCCTTGGATTGCTATTTTTATATACATGCACCATTTTTTATGAATAAATATGTTTAAACTAAGTATTAATGCAATTCTTACATGTAATCTTATGGTACACAATTTCTGTAGTTTTTAGTTTCATTTTAAAAATATTATGTGCTGTTTTTTTTTCTCTCTATTTGATTGGGGGGATTAACAAAGGTATCAACATAAAAAATTCTCCCCCTCCAAAAATAGAGAACACTAAATGTTTTTCTGTTGATTTCTCATGATTCACTTCAGCACTATTTTGACTAATTTGTGGTTTATTGTGCTGCTACATTTGAATGTATAGGTTGATCTTCAACTTCTACAGAAAATAATGAAAACAATCTGAAATTGAATCCATATGAATAAAGCAAGACATGACTATAAACCATGAAATATGAAATATGATTTTAATTATCAACTCTAAAAGAACTTTTTTCACCTTCACTAAGTTTACTTCCAACCCTGCTAGGTGAAGCAATGGTGCTGCATTCTTTGTAAATAGTTTGAGAGCTCCTCTGTAAAGGAAGTAATGTACAGTTCTTTATAATCATCCTTAGTTCTATTGCTGTAAAGGATATCAAATACACATTTTCTTTTTTCAATACAAATATAAAGGTAATACAGACCAGACTTTCACAGTGTAAGGTGAGGATTCAGTGTCACTTATGCATGTTATGTAAAATTTATCAACAATATGTAACATCTTTGGAAATAAATTGTGTGAACCTACTAGTATTAACATAAACAAACTGTGTAAAACTTTATTTCTACCCTGTTGCTGCTGCCGGATTAAGGAAGACTGTGACTTTTCTGGGTCGTTCTCCGATTTGTATCTTTACATCCCCAAATTTCTGTAATTATCAAATCTATATGAAATATTGTGGACGCAAAGGGTGCTTCAAGTGAAGGACAAAAGAGATTTTTATAGGCTGGGTTTCTCAACCGATTTACATTCAAAATATAATTGCTTATGCAAAAATATACATGTAATTTATTCTTTAATCATTTGTATTTGAAAACTTGAAATAAGGATTTCAAAACACACTTCACACACATCAACTTTTCCTAAATCTCTCAGTTTTTACACTAGGAGATGAATGATGTACATGATATACAGGCTTTTTTTTTTAATAATTGATAAGTTTTCCCCTAATTACAGAGGATGATAAATTCATTTATCTATATTATCTATGTACATATGCGTAAAACTGATGATTACTTACTCTAGCTTCTTTACAATAGACTCTTCGTAATAGATCCTCACTGAAAACATAGACAAAGTACAAATATCACAGTCAGTATTCAATACATTGTATATGTGTTGTATATGCAAAAAAATGTTCATGGTCATGATAAATGTTTATTATCAAAGGATTCTAACCTAGTTTGGGCATCTTCTTACATTTGTTTTATAAATTTTCAGATATCTCTCTATCTAGAAATTGAACATACATGTACTAAGTATATCTGGAGCAATATATGTCCATCACCAATTCCCATCTAGAAGTACTACAGTAATGCAGGGATTGGGATGACTTTTTTGTCATTGCGTGAAATGACCCCTTGAAATTCATTTGGGCCATTTTACACATTGAGGACAGAATTATCCCAATCCCTGAGGTGCTAAAATCTTAGCTTTTATTGCATGGATTCATTTGAAATTTCGTAAATTTGATAAACATAAGCATATATATGCTTGACATTGTGGGGAAATTGCTCAGAACAAAATACCTATCGTATGCTAAAATTACAAAAGAAAGCCGCAAGAATAATTCTGGACAAACCTTTTGATTCACCAAGTGAACCTCTCTTCAGAGAATTAAATTGGCTTGATTTCAAAGCAAGAGTGAAATTTTCAAAAAGTGTTTTGGTATACAAATGTATGAATCAATTAGCCCCCTCTTATCTTCAGGATCTTTTTCAGGCACCATTATCGGATTACAATCTTAGGTCAGTGGCTGGCGAAAATCTAAAACCTCCAAAGCCAAACTTAGAAATTTTCAAAAAATCTTTGCAGTATTCCGGAAGTCTTATTTGGAATGAAATTCCCCACAATGTCAAAAAATCTGAATCTGTTAAAACTTTTAAAGAAAAATGTTTCTCTTTTATGTTCAATGCTTAAGATTTGTATACTCTATGTTTGCATGTATAAAATTTATCATTTTGTATTAACATGTATGGTTTTTGATGAGAAGGCCTCAAGGGAGAGTAGTATATTTTGTACTAATTGAGTTACCTTCTAAAAATAAAGTATTTATTATTAATATTATTATTATATGATAAGAAGTACATGTATATGTGCTAGAAAATCATGTCTCTGTCATTTCTCGATCCAAGATATGGACAAATGGTGATAATTACTGCTCGGCCATATGTACACCCGGACCCACCTACCATTGCAGCTGAAACCAATGTCTGTGCGGCTCAATCCGGAAATCGGAAAATTTGAAAATTAAGTTTTTATCTCATTAGTCAGAATATTACCAATTGAAATTTGATTTAGGAATATATTTTGAATTATCGTAACAAACAATGCAAGTTATAGAGGTGGGACCAGGTGCCCAGGAGAAGTTAAGCATCCCCTGTTTGGCAAGCCGCACCCACCATGCACGAAAATGAAAACAATGGATAAAATACAAGCACTGTCTGAGGCTATGTCTATATAGAAAGTGCTATGGCGACCATGTCAGGGGAAAATGTTCAAAACACTTACTGTAACTTACTCAGTTACTGTCTAGTCCGACTTGCAGACCTACGACGGTGTTATCTGTTTTCTCGTCTTCGAAGACGAAAAAACAGATAACACCGTCGTAGGTCTGCAAGTCGGACTATTACTGTCAGACTTACTCGTATTTTCTGATGATGTACTTTACACCGTAGGTAGTGACAACAACAGCAAAAATAGATTTCTTCCAATGTGTTCTGATAGTTTTTGCAGTGTTGATGATGAATGACATTGCTTATAAGCTCAGAAGATTAATTTTTCGTCACATGAGTTTCTTTTACTCAATGTTAAATGGGCGATTGAATTGTAATCACAGACTCTTTCCTTAAAGCAAAGCGCTTGAATGATCATCTCGATACCAGAGTTGGATGCGGTTTTTACGCTATTCCGGTTTTCTTGGGGAAATTGCATTGTGCATTTTCAAATATCAAAAATTAGTTGATTGTAATCATTATGGTATTCTCATCTTCACGAAATTAAAGAAAAAACAGAACAACAGTGAACGATAACAAGTTTTAATTTTTCAAAGTACATGAAAAGGGTACGCTGCATGAATTCTCCCGTATTCATCCGGACAAGGTTTTTTTTTTTTTTTTTTTTTTTTTTTGAAACGCTACACTATATTCTGAAAAAAAAAGTCCCAAATAACTTTGAGGAATCTCTTGAATCAGTCAAAGCTTCTTATTTAAGAATTTGGTCCAGCCCCGAAAACCACTGAACCAAGCATTGTTAATCTTACATAGAAATTTCTTATCCGGATGAATACGGGAGAAATCTTGAAGTATTATTAAAATTTCATCCATCTACTTTCCTTGATTAAGACAAGTTTAATTACTGTATAAATGACTACTATCTATGTATGCATATTGGGAGATGAATTTACACAAGCGTTGCGTTTTGTTTGTTTGTTGTTGTTGTTTTTTGGGGTTTTTTTTTTTTTAAAGATCCCTTTGTCATTTTTGTGTCGCCTGCGAAGCATAGTGACACTTAGAGATCACTTTGTCTGTTGTCCGTCTGTCCGTTTGTCTGTCACACTTTGGGTGTCACACCCCATAACTATTGATTGGTTAGTGACGGGGCCTTGATATTTCACATGTATATATTCCTTGTGACAAAACCTTTCCACACATACCATATTTTTCACCTAGTGACCTTGTCCTAGATATTTGACCTACTTTTCACACAAATTATGTCTGTCACACTTTGGGTGTCACAACCTATATATTTTGATTGGTCACAATCTATAACTTTTGATTGGTAAGTGATAGGGCTTTGATATCTCACATGCGTATTCCTTGTGACAAAACCTTTCTACACATATCATAATTTTTACCTAGTGACCTTGACCAAGATATTTGACCTACTTCTCACAAAAATTTAGATTGGCTATATCTTTTGATTGATAAGTGATAGGGCATTGATTGATTCGACTTGCTTTTCACACAAAAAAATTGTCCGTCACACCCCATATCTTTTGATTGGCAAGTGATAGGGCTTTGATATTTCACATGTGTACTCCTTGTGAAAAGACCTTTCTACACATACCATAATTTTTTAACCTAGTGACCTTGACCTAGACATTTGACCTACTTCTCACAAAAATTTAGATTGGCTATCTCTTTTGATTGGTAAGTGATAGGTCATTGATATTTCACATGTGTACTCCGTGTGACAAGACCTTTCTACACATACCATAATTTTTTACCCAGTGACCTTGACCTAGATATTTGACCTACTTTTCATAAAAATTAAGATTGGTTATATGTTGATTGTTAAGTGACAGAGCTTGGATACTTCACATGTGCATTTTTTACGTGTATGATGAATCCTTTCTTTTGTTACCAAAAGAAATTTACATAGTGACCTTGATCTAGATTGTTGACCTTCTTTTCTGAAAATTTGAAATTTACCATATCTTTTGATTTTTGATAATTATTATGTGAATTTCATTTGACAAGACTTTCCTACTGATACAAATAATTTTGAACCAAGTGACCTTGACCTACATACTTAATCCACTTTTTGAAAATAAACCGCTTCGCAGGCGACACGACATTTCCTTGGATTGCTATTTTTATATACATGCACCATTGGTTATGAATAAATATGTTTAATTAAGTATTATTGGATTAATGATATTCTTACATGGAAACAGAGCAGGTGTAATAATAATATTAATACTAGTATCTGTCCAGAAAAGTTACCGGAAACTGCTGAAAGCTTACTATGTCGATGGTTAGAAGAAAATAAGCCTTTTCTTCTTTTACATTAATCCAATAATACTTAGTTTGAACATATTTATTCATAAAAAATGGTGCATGTCGGCTGGGGTTTTTTTTTTGGGGGGGGGGGGGTTGTAAAATCTATATTTTCTAAGGGAGGAAGGTTCCGGACCGGGGCAAGATTTGAAGTATGAAGCATATCTGACAAATTAGAAGGTTGGGAGATCGAATTTACCCATCTGGATCCGCGTATGCCATTTTACAGATAGTGGTTTTATTTCCCCTAATTAATGTGATAACGTAAGGTGTAGATTTCGTCAGATAGTTACAACTTTTAATTTGCTACTTGATGATAATTTCACCTTAAATACGAACAGATTCGTCTAATTTTGTGTAATTACACCATTAAAGAAGGGCGACAGACTCGTGGTACCCATTACACCCTAATCAAGAAATTAATTAGAGGTGTGAAGTAACAGAAACCAGCATCCAACATATGTATAGTATTTGATTACGGTATAATGCTCTCTCTCTCTCTCTCTCTCTCTCTCTCTCTCTCTCTCTCTCTCTGTGCCAAATATATCACAATTAAAGTTATTAATGATAATATACATATAAATTATATAACACATTTAATACTAAAAAAAAAATGTAAAAATCTCTCAGAGATTAGCTTTCGAAGTACATTTCTTTCCAATTGTGATTAATAATTGCGTAACTTCATCTTTGTAAAAGTCAATGATGAATGTCATATTACACAAAATTAGACGAATTACAAAGAAAGAAAGAAAGAAAGAAAGAAAGAAAGAAAGAAAGAAAGAAAGAAAGAAAGAAAGAAAGAAAGAAAGAAAGAAAAGAAAGAAAGAAAGAAAGAAAGAAAGAAAGAAAGAAAGAAAGAAAGAAAGAAATGTAGTTATAGGACACACGTGGACATCTGTCTCTCTTGTTAATTAGCTGATTAGGCGGCTTTGTTACCTGTGATTGCAATACAATTACCTGGCAATTATTTCTCAGTATGAGGCATACCTCTTTAATTACCCAAATAAATAAACATGACAATTTTGATTTTGTTCCTTTGATCGAATATACTTCAAATAGCAAGTTTTGCAGTGTGCAAACTATGTAAATGAGGAGTACATGATTCCGCTGACTTCAAACTTAGGTAAGCTTGTGTTTATCTGCTTTGTTTTCTTCTTGTGTCTTTGATTTTTTAAATGATGAGTAGGTAAAAGGTGTAAATACCCCTGTCCGGGCTAACCTCCGACATTACCCCCGGAGATCCAGCTACTTCGACTACCCGTGGTACAGTATTCCCAGCGGTATCGTAAGTACACTCTCCCCCTCACAACTCTACAAGATGATTGGTAAGTATGCATTTTTATTACTTTTTGACGAACAACGATTTTCTTCTTTGAATGCCATGCATTGGAAGCAGGTTTGCTTTTGTAGTGTTATAGTGTTGCAATGGTCACTTGACTTATTATTTTTAAAATTTGAAGTAAGTGGAAAGTCTTAAACTTTTGATAGGTTATTGCAAAGGGTAAACTGCAAAGGGTAAGCTGCAAAGATTTATTTATTTATTTATTTATTTATTTATTTATTTATTTATTTATTTATTTATTTATTTATTTATTTATTTATTTATTTATTTATTTATTTATTTATTTATTTTATTTTATTTATTTATTTATTTATTTATTTATTTATTTATTTATTTATTTTTATTTTATTTATTTTTTTTTCTATCATTATAAGACTTCACCTTTTCCAAACTTTCTACGTAATGATTATTGGCTGTTCACAGCGTTTTTGATCATGTTTCGTAAATGTCTTTTCGAATAGTTATATTCAGCCATAATTTGGCTCAAATTTCGAACTTAAAAAGTATTTAAAAGTTAACCTTAATGAAAAATAATCGGACCGAAAAGCTACCAATCTGGGCTATAAAGGTTCTATATAATTCTCCTTATATTAAATTAGGGTAATAGTATTGTAATTTGTAATTGTATAAGTCGTGTGAATGATTGATGATAAATGGTACCCCCGCTGCTGGGACCGACCTCGCCCCGGTTATCGCCACTTTCCATTTACACGTATTATTTTGTGTAGCTTTATAATATCGCTGGGGTGGGACAGATGATGTAACACAAATATTCACTTAAATCAACCAAACAAACCCCGTCTTCTTTCAAAGTGACAGTCACCTAAAACACACCTGTGGTCTTGCTGCGCCTTAGAATTATAATAAAATTTCATTTGTTGGTTTACTTGAAAAACAAAATCAAGTTATCGCACTTTATTTATGGAAGACATAAATATAGCATTGTAAAAGAGGGACTATGCTGGATTCTAAAAAAAAACCTCCGTACGTTTGTCAATCTGTCTGTCCGTCATACCGTGTCGCTTTCATTAAACGGCTAAGTAAATGTGAGAGAACTGCTGACACTAATAAGATATAAGTTCCGTGAAATGTTACATCTACTTATTCTTGTTTAAGTTGTTCCTCCTTGTCGATTTTTAAAGTCTTGAAGAAAATTTAGAGAGAAATATTAAGTAGTTTTTTTATTTCAAATCACATTTTCCGTCAAAATGCGCGAATGTCTTTCCGTTTAACAACATGTTTCCATTCAAAAGTCAAGTATAATTTTGATTTTCATAATTTTATAGGAATTATACATTTCTCTGTCATACAATGATATCACCCCCCCCCCCCCCCCACACACACACACACACCACGGGTCCCCAAAAATAACACATGTAAAAGAACAAGGTATTAGTCTTCAGAGTAAGCATCTTGAGAGAGCTTTCATAGAAAAAAACTGAATTGAGGAGGTAAGAGTGGCTCAAGTTTGTCTAGTTTTGAACTTTCATAGTGACTGTAACATAAAAAAAATACATTAATTTTATAAGATGCCATGACAACGAATTCTGAATACTAGTTTTTGATGAATGACATTGATGACATTTTTCTGTAGACTCCCAACTATCCTTTCATAATGAAGACCGAATTAGTGACAATAACAATATTGATCAAGATAATAGAGTTAAAGAAGATCCTGACGATAATCTCAACAGCACTCACAATAGAGCACAAAATTGAGCATCGACGGACCCCTAGCAAGCTAGAGGTGGGACCAGGAGTAAGCATCCCCTGTTGGCTAGCCGCACCCGCCGTCGATGTTTAAGCACGAAAATGAAAACCATATTTAAAATTGATATAGTTGACATTCCATGGGTAAACTTTATGTGCTTGATGTTTTTTCCCTCTAGATCTAGATGTTTTATTGTACTGTATATTACATTATTGTACTGTATATTACTATAAACATGGTTTTAAGGTATTCATTTGGAAATGAAGGAAATGCTGCAAAAACATTGGAATTAGATGTATTCATCATCTAATGTTTTTCTGTGTCTTATGATATTCTAAAAACTAGCCTAGTAGATATCGAAGTAAGAAATAAGAAATATTCTGAAATGGGTCGTGTTTAGGAATCCTCTTGATGAAAAATTGAAAAAAAAAAACCATATATAAAAAAATTGCAGGAAACTAATTGATGAACTTCTGATTTTTCAGTGAGATTTGATGAAATATATTTGATGCCCCATCATTCATCAAAATATTTAAGAAAAAATAACTTCCCATAGAGATCAATGTAAACTGTGAAGACCCATAACTCCTAAAGTAACTAACTTTTTCAATATCAAAATTGGTCAACATTTTCTATTAAATTTTACATTATAACGATGCTGTGATATTTATCTCAGGATTCCATAAAGGGTGCCCTAATTACCTCTCATTCAGAAATGCATTTTCCATTTCTATTGTATCACATGCTTATCTCATTCAGAGAAGGCAAGCAGCTCCTGTTAAAATTCTGATTCATATCTTTTGTTTATTGTTTATATTTTGAATAATTTTGAGTTTTGAGTTTAACACACAACAAACTACTGTTTTACTTTAATTTCATGTAAACTTACTGTTCAACGTCCCAACATTGAATTTACAGTTTACACACAGCTACCTAAATATCTGATTTAACTTCTGAACTACACAACTACAGATGAACTTCTGAACTATTTAAAGTTTGCACACAACTGCAGTTGAACTTCTGAACTATTTTAATTATATACACAATACTACAGTTGAACATCTGAAACATTTAATTTGTATAAAATGTTTACACTTGACATAAGTTGAACTTTTGTACCGTTTTTATAAATCTTGCACTACAGTACTGTTGAATTTCCGAAACTTTTAAAGCTTACACTCAACTACTGTTGAACTTCTGAACCATTTAAATTTACATAAAACTAGTGTTGAATTTCTGAACCATTTGAAGTTTTCATCCAAGTACTGTTATACATTTGATCCATGAAAAGTTTGCACTCAACATAATTCGAATTTCTGAATCATTCATAGTTTACAATCAACTACAGTTGAACTTCTGGAACAATTTAAATTGTAAACTCAACTTCAGTTGAACTTCTGAACAATTTAAGTATCAACTCAACATCAGTTCATATTTAACAATTAATAAAGTTAAAATTCAGCTGCGGGTGAACTTCTGAACAATTTGAAGTCTACACTCTAATACTATTTTACATTTGATCCATTTAAAGATTACACTCAATGTTGTTTGAATTTTGGAAACATTTAAAGTTTAAACTCAACTGCAGTTCAACTTCTCAAACATCTAAAGTTAACACCCAAAACTGTTAGACTTCTGAACAATTTTTTTTTTAAATTGTAAACTCAATTACAGCTGAACTTCCGAACCATTTTTGACTCTACACCAGTTCAACTTTTCAACCATATAAAGTTTACACTCAACATCAAATATGAACTTCTGAAACATTTAAAGTTTACACCCAACATCATTTGAATTTCTTAACAATTTAAAGCATACACTGTTTTACATCTTTACCATTTAAAGTTTACACTGAACTACTGTTGAAATTCTAAACGCTCAGCTACATTTTAACTTCGGAAATATTAAACTTATGTTGAATTTCTGAAACATTTAAAGTTTACATTATACTACAGATGAGCTTCTGAACCATTAAAGTTAACACCTAAGTACCGTTTTGCATTCGATCCATCAAAAGTTTACACTCAACATCATTTGATTTTCGGGATCATTTAAAGTTTACACTCAACTACAGTTGAACTTCTAAACAATTTCAGTGCCAACTCAACATCAGTTCATATCGAACAATTTGAACTTTTAAACTCAATCACGGTTGAACTTCTAAACAATTTAAAGTATACACTCAAATACTATTTTACATTTGATCCATTTAAAGTTTACACTCAACTACTATTTGACATTTGATCCAGTTAAGATTACACTCAATGTTGTTTGAATTTTGGAAACTTTTAAACTTTACACTCAACTGCAGTCCAACTTCTCATTTAAAGTTTATACTTTAAACTAAACTTCAGTATAAGTTTACACTCAACTACAACTGAACTTCCGAATCATTTAATACGGATTCTCTGTAAAAACCTTAAAAAGCAGTTATGTTTGGCCATTACATGTCTCAGATTTTGGTCATTTTTTGTGTACAAGGTGTAGGTGAAGTCTTCAGAACGAAATGACTTCCATTTTCTTCTCTGACGTTCCGTTGCCATGGTAACCAATTGTGTAGAGAATATACAAC
Organism: Pinctada imbricata; assembly: GCA_033119305.1. Taxonomy (NCBI): domain Eukaryota; kingdom Metazoa; phylum Mollusca; class Bivalvia; order Pterioida; family Pteriidae; genus Pinctada; species Pinctada imbricata. The sequence goes on along the minus strand of VSWD01000006.1, from coordinate 55,349,547 downwards.
CAAATTATTGATGGGTACACAGACGGAAGGAATCATTAAATGTGAGCAATCAAAGATTGTTTAAAGTCTAAATCATTTAGCGTGAGCTCACAAACGACTGTTTAAATTCTGAAACATAAAACGTGAGTACATAAACGACTGTTTAAATTCCGAATCATTCATTGTGAGCACACAAAATATTATAAATTTCTGAATCATTTAATGTTAGTACACAACCGATTGTTTACATTCTGAATCATTAAGTGTGAGCACAAAAATTATTGTTTAAATTCTATATTATTCATTGTGAGCACACAAGCGATTGTTTAGATTCCGAATCATTCATTGTGAACACACAAACGATTGTTTAAATTCCGAATTAGTGTGAGCACATAAAAGACTATTTAAATTCTGAACCATTCAATGTAAGCACACACACGGTTGTTTAAATTCTGAATCATTTGATGTGAGAACCCAAACGATTGTTTACATTCTGAATGATTAGTGTGAGCGCAAAAATAATTGTTTAAATTTTGAGCACACAGCGATAGTTTGAATTATGAGTAATTTAATGTTAGCACTAAAACTATTGTTAAAATTCTGAATCATTCAATGTGAGCGATTGCTCGTCGATTGTTTAAGTTCTGAATCATTCAATGTGAACACACAACGATTGTTTAAATTCTGAATCATTCAATGTGAACACACAACGATTGTTTAAATTCTGAATCATTCAATGTGAACACACAACGATTGTTTAAGTTCTGAATCATTCAATGTGAACACACAACGATTGTTTAAATTCTGAATCATTCAATGTGAACACACAACGATTGTTTAAATTCTGAATCATTCAATGTGAACACACAACGATTGTTTAAATTCTGAATCATTCAATGTGAACACACAACGATTGTTTAAGTTCTGAATCATTCAATGTGAACACACAACGATTGTTTAAATTCTGAATCATTCAATGTGAACACTCATCGATTGTTTAAGTTCTGAATCATTCAATGTGAGCAGTCAGCGATTGTTCAGTGTGGACAGTCGACCTTGGTTAAAATTTGAATCATCAAAGATTGCACTCAATGCGGTTGTTAAAATCACTTACTTAATCATAAAACAGAGCACCAAGACATTTGTTTAAATTCTGTATCATTCAATGTGATTTTGAATATCGATTGGTTGAATTCTGAATCCATCAATGTGAACAATCTACGATTTTTATTCAATTTAGATGAGCACAAGCTGTTTGTTTGTTTTTAAATTGTTTGGTTTCTTTGTTCCTATGAATATTAGGAAAACTGTAATGCACTTGTATAGCCATCTATTTTCCGGGTTTGAATCGTCTCGCCTCTTAAATGTAGATAAGAAATTATAGTTCAAATGTGAATAAATTCGAAGAGTATGAAAGAAATTTGTTTTCATTTCTATACATAATGTCAGGGTCGAAAGGTCAATTGGTCAACAATCATGTTGACAAAATGTAGTACTCCTACCATACGACAGACTTTTTTTTAACCAGATAGGGTGATTCCCATATGCCCCATAAACTTCGATTTCGGATCTTTGAAAAGCAACCACTATTTCAAATAATCGATTTATAGCAGAATTTCCAATTTCGAAGTCTTCCATTTTGATATCTTAAAATATGACATATGTACGCAAGCGTAGGCATAGATTATTTCGTTCCCTTGAAATAATTATTTCGTTCCCATGAAATAATTATTTCGTTCCCTCAAAATATTATTTCGTTCCCACGAATATTTCGTTCCCTCGAAAAATACTTCGTTCCCACGAAATATTATTTCGTTCCTTCGAAATATTATTTCGTTCCCACGAAATAATTTTTATTTTTCACACGGCCTTTTACGGCTACCGTATATGTTAGCACACTTCACAGAACAATTGTTTAAATTTTCAAAATAAGTACACAACATGAACAACGATTGTTTTGAACATTTCATATTGAGCACACAATTTTCGCACAAATTCTGACTATTTTACTTAGCAAACAACGAATGCTAAAATAATGCATCATTTTGCACAAAACGATTCTGTATATTCTAAATCATTAAGAAACTATAACGACTGTTAAAATTCTAGATCATTCAATGTGAAAACACGATGATTTTCAACTTCTGAATAATTCAATCTGAGAACAGTTGTTTAAAGAGAGTGCATGCTGATTTCATTCAAAATTATCACTTAACTACTTCCTTTAAAGAATATTCAAGAATATCAGTGGTAGGGGGTGGGGGTAGGTTGGGGTTTAGGGTTGCAAAGGGGACATCCCCCCCCCCGGCACTGACATCAAGTTTTCCCTTATATTTTGCCCATTTTCGATGCAAATCGGCAAAATTCGCCCTTAGGCCCCCCGACAAAGGGAGCGTTGGATCAGCTATTGAATATGTCGTTGGAAATTTATAGCATGAGGTCAAAGTGGGCCTGTATCGCTCATCGGAGAAATCTGTATAGCTTTTGTCGAGAAAAAAGACGTCTAAATCAAATCAATAATTCACACTTTTTTCGGTTTCCTCCAGAGGAACATGTACACGAAGTTGTCATTACGTCAAGCCTTTTCTTCAAATGGGTCAAATTTCAACTACTAGTGTTAAAATAGTCAAATATTCTATTTAATTGACGAACACTGAATAACATATATTCTCAAAAATCATGAAAGTTATCAATGCATGGGCGAAATGTGGTAATAAATTATAACAATAAGCATAAGAATAGGATTGCGAAAGGGAGATAACTCCATTTTTAGCTCGCCGGGACGAATGTCCGTAGAGCTATTGTCATACCCCCGGCGTCGGCGTCTGCGTCTGCGTCTGCGTCTGCGTCTGCGTCTGCGTCTGCGTGCGCGTGCACAAAAACTTTAACCTTGCTTATAACTTTTAAACCAATACAGATTGGGCTTTCATATTTCACATGTGCATTCCTTGTGACAAGACCTTTCCATGGATACCAAAATTTTTGACCTTGTGACCTTGACCTTGGAGATTGACCTTCTTTTGAAAAACTTTAACCTTGGCCATATTTTTGGAATGGTAAGTGATAGGGCTTTGATATTTCACATGTGTATTCCTTGTGACAAGACCTTTCCATGGATACCAAAATTTTTGACCTTGTGACCTTGACCTTGGAGATTGACCTACTTTTGAAAAACTTTAACCTTGGCCATATTTTTGGAATGGTAAGTGATAGGGCTTTGATATTTCACATGTGTATTCCTTGTGACAAGACCTTTCCATGGATACCAAAATTTTTGACCTTGTGACCTTGACCTTGGAGATTGACCTACTTTTGAAAAACTTTAACCTTGGTCATATTTTTGGAATGGTAAGTGATAGGGCTTTGATATTTCACATGTGTATTCCTTGTGACAAGACCTTTCCATGGATACCAAAATTTTTGACCTTGTGACCTCGACCTTGGAGATTGACCTACTTTTGAAAAACTTTAACCTTGGTCATATTTTTGGAATGGTAAGTGATAGGGCTTTGATATTTCACATGTGTATTCCTTGTGACAAGACGTTTCCATGGATACCAAAATTTTTGACCTTGTGACCTTGACCTTGGAGATGATTGACCTACTTTTGAAAAACTTTAACCTTGGCCATATTTTTGGAATGGTAAGTGATAGGGCTTTGATATTTCACATGTGTATTCCTTGTGACAAGACGTTTCCATGGATACCAAAATTTTTGACCTTGTGACCTTGACCTTGGAGATGATTGACCTACTTTTGAAAAACTTTAACCTTGGCCATATTTTTTGAATGGTTAGTGATAGGGCTTTGATATTTCACATGTGCATTCCTTGTGATAAGACCTTTTTTATTGTTGTTGTTGCAATTTACATATGGTTGCCACCGGCGAGCTATGTTGTCATTCTGACAAGTCTGGTTTTCATTTCACGCGTCGATTTAAACTGGCCTAAACCCTCAATGGGATTACCTCACTTTGCTATATTCTTTTTGAAGAAAATATGCTACTTACAATTGCTGTTTCTCCAGAACATCCCCCCAACCCTCTTTTCAAAGAAATTGCGTGCTTTTCATTTTCATGACATTCTCTCAATTTCATCAGTCTTTATACTAGAGTACAACAAGGCACTATTCTATATCCTTTTCTTTTTTCTTACTTCCCTACAAACATCTCAATCCCTTTATTTTTTTCTTACTTCCTATACGAACATCTCAATGAATCATATGTATGCCCCTCTTGTTTGAGAGAAAATAAGCTTAAAATGCATCAAAGATACAAAGTGTCGAGTTGCAAAACATGTAAATTTGAATATGTAGACTTAAAATATACATGAATTGTATAACTATATGTTCTTGACAGGGAAACATTACTAGCACATTCCAGGTTGATACACATTTATTTATAGCTCAAACACCATTTTCAATTACATGAGTCCTATGAATTTGACCTTTGATCTTTTGGTCTATTTTCAACCATCCGAGTACTAAGACATTGACCATTGACCTTTTGACCCAAAAATCAAAATAGGGGTCATCCTTGATTCATGGGAAACATTTCTGGCAAGTTTCATGATCAAAGGTGCAATAAAGGCTCAAATATGGCCCAGAAACCATTTTCAATCATCAGAGACTTATAACCTTGACCTATGACCTTTTGATCCCAAAATCAATTGCAGTCATTTTGTTACATTTTAACTAAAGCTCTTGAAATCGTGTGTCACCCAAACCATATCGGTTTCGATAGAAACATTTCGCCTTTACATTTTTGTCTTTACCTTAATTCTACTCCTTTTGATTATCCTTTCATTACTTATTTATTCCTTTTTCACATTGATTAGTTATATAGCGACTGACTTAGATATTGCCAAATTTAATACGGGAAATGAATTTAAATAAGCGGTACGTTCTTTTCAGATCCCTACATTGTTTGCATTTCTGTAATTATATGTAACTTGCATTTGGAATGAATAAATCTGTTTAAACTAATAGCAGTCATCCTTGATTCTTAGGAAATATTTCTGGCAAGTTTCATGATCATAGGTGCAATACATGCTCAAACATGGCCCTGAAACCATTTTCAATCATTAGAGTGATATGACCTTAACCTATGACCTTTTGACCCCAAAATCAAGAGGGGTCATCCTTGATTCATAGGAAACATTTCTGGGCAGTTTCATGATTATAGGTGTTTTGCGGGCTCTAATATGGTCCGGGAATCATTTTCAATAATCAGAGTACTGTGACCTTGACCTTTGACCTGTAGAACCTAAAATCAATAGGAGTCATCCTTGATTCATGGGAAATATTTCTGGCAAGTTTCATGATCATAGGTGCTATACAGGCTGTAATATAGTCTGGCAACCATTTTCAATCATCTGAGTCCTATAGCCTTGACCTTTGACCTTTTGATCCCAAAATCAATAGGGGTCATCCTTGATTCACGGGAAATATTTCTGGCAAGTTTCATGATCATAGGTGCAATACAGGTTCTAATATGGTCTGGAAACCATTTCAAATCATCTGAGTCCTATGACCTTGACATTTGACCTTTTGACCTCATAATCAATAGCATGGGAAACATTTTTGGCAAGTTTCATGATTATAGGTGCAATTCAGGCTCTAATATGGTCCGGAAACCATTTTCAATAATCAGAGTCCCGTGACCTTGACCTTTTGACCCCAAAGTCAATAGGGGTCATCTTTGACTCACGGTGAGTAAGTGTATGAAGTTTCATTGCACTAACATGCATCATACTTGACTTATAGTCTGGAAATCAATTGTTGACGCCTGCCCAACCGCCCGCCCGTCTCACATCAAATTACGAGCCGAGTTTTGCAACTTAATCATCTATGTAGCAGGAGATGGATTTGAAGTGTTACTTTCTTTTTCCTAATGCGTTACCATATCGGATATTTCAGTGGATATACATATATAAATGAAGTACAGGATCATTTTCATTGACACAATTTAGAATTACTCAGCCAGGCAGCATATCAATAAATCACTACTTCATCTTCCTTTTAAACCGATAAGTACATCTATGTATGTAAAACATGAAGTATTTCAAAATCTCAAAACATCTTGTTTGATAATATCAAAAATGTAAAACCTGTTTTCAAACATTTGAGTTTCTTAACACAACATGAAATCTTGACCTGTGGTTACCTTTAGAAGATACAAATTAAATTGGTCATAAAAACACAAGCAGATGGGGGTCATAAAAAAGTGACATCGAAAAGTTACAATAGACGTCATACATAAAGCAATAAGGAAATACTTTAAAAGTGAATAAATTGAATATAAAGATGTGAAGTTTAACCGATCTTTCATTCAATAAGGAGATATTGATAATTAAAATAAATATTGCCTCAGGCTCTGTTAGTTTCTTCCTTGCCTTTTAATGAAAAGTAAAAAAAAACGAAGAAACGAAAAAAAAAAAACAAACAAACAAAAGTTAAAGGGGGTTAGCGGAATGGGGGAGACGGATAGATATCTCACAAAAAAACACAATGTTTCGTAAACTCATAATTATGAAACACCACACGCCCTTTTCAAACCCTCATACCATATACCATGTACAACTAATTAGATTTAGTTTAAACATATTTATCTGAAAATCAGCATTAATGTACATTTGATCGAACAAACAATTTTGGGATAATAAAAAAAGCTATAAGCTTATTTAAATTCTTCTCCCATGGGCATGCACTATTAGATCTGTGAGAAGTTCACATTTGTAAGCAAAATGTGGAAAAAAAAATATAAATTTGAACAAAAGCATAAAAAAATGAAGTGATTGAAAATATGAAATCAAAATAGCAAAGTATAACGAGGCGATTCCTTTCGAATTCCTTTTTTTTTTTATTTTTTAGGGCACGATAAGGATATGTATATGATAGGATTTTACGAAAAGCGATTCGTTTCGAGAATGAATTTTTGTACATTAGTAAATAGATCTTCATTGAATTCATTTGGTTATTTTCGTCTCCAAAGAGAAGAAATTAGATTTAAAAATTATAAACGACAGAATATATTTTACTTTTCTTTATGCATTATCATAACCAAAAACTTGTGTTTATAAATCCTTGACATAACTTATCATAGACATATCAAAATTCATACCTTATCACCATCTGTTATAATTCATCTATAAAATGATTCCAAAGACGTATTATAATGCTAAAGCGACAAAATAAATGAAAATATCAATAAAATGAAACAGGTCTTTTTGTCTGGTTTAGTTGCAGCATGCATTACTTCATTTCTTCGGAGGGGGAAAGGGGGGATTCTTCGAGAAATTTCTCTTGTTAAAAGCCTGTAGAGATACGTTTGGACACATTTTCAGATGAGGAAACCCATGCATCATGTATATTCCTGTATCAAATGTTTCATATGCGATTCCATTTTCGCGGCTCCATCAATTGTTATTGGTTCTTAGAATTCGTTAATGGAATGTCCGCTACAGAATGCGGGGAATTCATTTTTCCCGCAAAAATACCAAATAATACGACTTCGTTTTGGTATTACTGTATGAATGCCGGTCATAAAGTCACTAAAATCATTTCTTTAACGTTGGCGCAAAAAAATCTTTATTCAGACTATAACCAATAATTACACATGAGAATTGTAATGTTCCTTGTGAATGAAGTATAGTGTGACGTTTGTATCATCATCATAACAAAATGATTGCACAGCGGAACCCCTCAGAAAAAAAAATGAAAATAATAAATTTAAAAACTTTTTTTAGAGATCAATATCTGTATCAACGTTATCGTTTCATAGTCCTTGTTTGATAACTTGGTTTATGACAAAGAAAGGTCTCGGTTAAACTAACTAGAGGTCTTATTGTTTCCCATGAACATCTGCTAAGCGGCGCTGCATTCTAAATGAATTCATAGCGAATATTGATTTTTTTTTTTAGCATGGTGATCGTGTATTTCTATTTAATATAAACTGGAATAACATGTAACCATGAAATGATACTTAATTTCTATCTACTGAAAAGTGTCCTTTTTTCACTAATAGACTGCATAATAGATAATATAAAATTCAGATATTATGGTAAATATTTTCCGATACAAGCACCTGTTCAATTCTTGGCATACAAATTACTTCCCTGTTTAGGGATTTCGTTGACAAGTCACGTGATTCTCTTCGCATGCCGTAAAGACTACCTTAATCTTTTGTTGTTACAAGACGATGGGTATGTTTGAGTCATTATTTAAGGTAAAATCTCTGTTGATCAGAATAACAATGAAAACTGGAAAGGTGAACAGAAAGGTAGTACATTGGAAATTGGTATAACTTATTGGAAACGCCGTCAAAACGCACGCGGAGTGTTTAATTTTCGTAATTTTTTGGAGATTTAGCCTGTGAAGAAGAAACACAAGATTCATTGATGATTTTCTTAATTAGGTGAAAATAACATTTAGTATATACAAAGACGCCCCCGATTGGTTGTGATTGCTGTGAAATGGACATGTCAGATCAATTCTGGCTCCCGCTGAGGAAAGTGAAAGTAGAACAGAGAACAAGGATAGATTACAGCGATAATCACACCCCCTGTCGGAACTGAAAATCTTGGACTGAACATTCGTGGATGTGTCATAAACATATTCTCTGTAGACGGTCTGATTTATCACCGAAATATCAAAGGGATATCAAATAGTTTGCTTTTGATCGCCACCAGAAATAGAATTTCTAAGATATATTCGTTGTGGCCTCCGTCAGGAAGGAGGCAAACAGTAGCCTGTATCATTGACATTGATTTAATTTTCATATCCTCGTTATACATGGAAAAATAATGACTATGAGAGTTCCAGAAACAACGGAACCAATCGGACCAAGACGGCGATAAAGGCAAAGAAAGTAAGTTTAATTTCGAAATATGAGCGGAAAGTTGAAGTTTTGCTCCATGGCATGTCAAATTCTCAGTGTTTTCCTGTGTTTTGACATTTTAATTATGTTCGATTGCTTAATCAGATCGACTCTCATTTGTTTAATTGCCGTCATCTCAGGTAAACACACCTGGCATGACGGTGAAGGGTCCATATGACCGCCGTGTTTACACCAATCTTATCATACTGAAGTGTTGAGTAGAACTGATATAATACAATGATAAAATCCCCGATGATATGTACATTGGCAACCTGTTCTTACATAATAAGACCATCTTTACCTATAGATTAATCTTTTTATTCAATATCAAGTATTGGTTTTCTTAACATGATTATGGTACAAAAGAAAACAGAAGATTTTGGAATAAGAAATAATCTTCCCGATCTTTTAGCGGTGTTTTGCGAGGTGGTGATTTCTAACAGAGTTGTCACATTTACTTATCTTGCATATTTTGACGAGGTCATGTTGTCCCTGCGTACTGAGTTTGCACGTTGGTGCCCATATTTCTGTTTCTATACATATTTGTTCGTAAGTTACTCAAAGAAGGCACTATTTCAAACTTGCGCATTACGATTTGGACTAATTGACCAGAAATGATATTTTAACTGTCTCCAGAAAACAAGACTTGTCTGGAGCTGATGAATGACACGTTAAGTTCCCGTCATAGATTTCGGTAAAACATCTATAGAATATTAGCATAGAAAAGGACATTTTTAAACATTCATTGCAATTTCTGATAGGAATGGATGGGACCCAGACCGTTTCACACAACTTAGGGCTGACCTCTTGCATGCGAAACAACTTAATTTGGGGAGAAGTGTATTTGGCATATATAACAAATTACAACATAATATTGTGCTGATGAAGCCGGGTAACAATTTGTGATCATACATTTCCCACACATGAATTCCAACTTTGTGGCCCCAAACAGTAGCCCCAAATAACATCATTTGTCTATCACTAGTATTTATTCATTGTACTAATGTTTTGTGGTAGTTTCAATATTTCACCCGTCTCACACGTTATTTCTAATGACTATTCGGTTAATTTTGTGTGACAGACAAAAATATCCGAACAGAAATAACGTGTGAGTCGGGCGAAATATTGAGGCTACATACTTTTGTGGTTGCTCTCCAACCACTTTAGTCCACTGCATTTTTGCATGTTATCAACTCGCGATATACTAGTGTTATACACCAAATAGGGATGTAACGATACACTAGATCACGATACAATGCGTATCACGATACAAGGCTCACGATACGATACGTATCACGATACAAGGCTCACGATACGATACGTATCACGATACATTTTTCTATCCAATCCAACACTCACATATTCCTTGAATCCAAAGAAAAACTGAACAAACTTGCATCAACTTAATCTTAACAGCATAAAGAGGTTTTTCACGAGTTACAATTTGATGGGGATATACTATTGGCTTAATTTGCATAATGTGCATTACAAGTAAATGATACAGAATAATGCCTCTATTTGTTACACTGTGCTTGATTTCGTTAAAAAAATACTGTATCGTTTGAATGGAACTATCTTAACGAGCAAAACATATATGTCCTCTACTATCAGGGGGAGAACTACATGAAGCAAAAATATCCAAATTCAGCGTCAATCGATTGTAAAATAAAAAGAACTGAAATCGGTAGTCGGAGTCGAAATACGTTTATCAATCGTCAGTCGATTGTTGGTTCACCTCTAATCCATAACGTAACCTCTGTCAGATTTAACCAAAATTCTACAGAAAGTGCATGTGTCCAAATAAGAAAAAAAGGTCTTCATTGTAAATTATTATGATGATCAAAGATTATAAATTTTAAAGGACGTCAAACTTGGTGATCAAGATGTAGGAATAAAAAAAAAATGAATTGCTACCCTCCCAAATGCCTTGCCATTACACATACCAATTAACTATGTGTCTCTCTGGATAATTTTCATTAATTATAGAAAAAAATCTGTCAATAACCAGCAAGACATGCCAAATGTTTCGGGTGCCCACACAAAAACTAGATAAACTACGCATCGAATACATGGTTCCGGTAGATTAATATTTCTTTCCGTTTGCAACACTTTCTGTCTGTCACCGTTACAGATATTTTGATGAAACTTTGTTAGAAGCTTCAGAAAGATCGATTTAAATACGGTTGTCAATGGCCTACTTTTACAAGAGTTATCAGCCTCTGTAGAAAAAAAACCAGTTTATGAGGACTAAATTATATCCTGTCACTGTTACAGACTTTGACGTTATTTGGACGGATCTCTTCGTCTAATTGGCTTGGTTTGGTAAGATATTTTGGACTGCTACAGCTCAAGGTCGATTATCATTGCAGTTTACCTTCTTTTGTAGGAGATATTTAAAATTGAATAAGAAAATATTTATTATGTTGCGTGTTTCTGGTTTTAATAAGATTGTCGAGCGGATCAGAGTGTTTCTGGTACAGATCAAATTCAACTTTGGTTGTCGGTGACCTACATTTGTAGGAGTACTTCCCCTTTGATAAAAATAATTTTCCTTACTTTTTGCTGTCACTTTAATTGATATTAGATAAAATGCTATTTAGTACTACCAGGTGGGCACCATTTGGTGACAGGCATTGCACTACAACAATGCTCTATTTGATTGATTCCTAGTCTTTTTTCTCCTTCACGAATTTGGAATTCTGCACCTTTTTGTCAACTATCTTTAATGCGACAATATATATTTTAAGTACTCTTTCCTGATAGGTCATAGATATCAAGGTAGACCAATCATAAAGCTAGCGTAATACAGGTGTTATAATGGCGTGTACGATCCGTCTTCATATCTCTCACCCTCGTGGCGACGTCCCCTCCCACTTCAGATTCACACGCGTCCCCCTCGGCACAAACAGGGTCAGATTTACAAATTTGATGTAAAGAGTTTGATATATTACTGTTTTGAGTGTAACAAACCGTGTACGATGCTTGTAAAAACACGCTCCATCTCTTTCCTCTGTATTGTCATACTATACGTGAAACTAGGGTAATAAAGTTTGATTAAGATTGAGTTAGTATGACCGTTGATCGATGCATATTGGCCTTTGGCTGTTATAGGACTAACAAATTTATTGGCTTGATTGATCATAAAATACATATATTGCTCTTATGAATATCTAAAACTGATATATCTTTTCAACTTGATCGTTATTTGCAACATACGCAAAAAAGGACAATCACTCAGCAAATGAGTTACCAAAATTAATTCAAATATTTGCGGTTATTGAAGTAAGCTGATACCGGTAACCGTATCTCTGCGAAAGGTATCAATCCCTGCAAAATTTCTTTTGTCGATAATTTGATATGTTCTGTCATAGAGAGATGTTCTGTTACTTATAAGTCTAAAGTGATACTAACTTAAATCGGAGTCAGATGTTACCTGAACAGTTTAGCATTCATTCATGATAACTTGAAGATTTCTATGATTAACATTTTAAGCAATGTATGTAACAGCATTGTTATAGTTTACATCTTATCCTAGCTATTGTCTTGTCCTCCAGTTTTGTCCTATGGTCATGTAAATTGTACTACGCCAATATGTATGAAGGCACACTTTTTGTCTTGCGGAATATGCACATTATCCGTGGACATTTTGTTATCCATATACATGTATATGTCCTATTTAGAAATTGGATCCAAATTGGTATTAAAGTCTCTGTTTTGTTCATGCTCCTGATCATTTTGGCTCGTCATCCGAAACATATCAGTCTGGTGCACAGTATTCCAGCATTGTTGTCCGGAGGACAGCATGCTGCTCTGGTCGCAGAGTCAGACTACTTCGTTTATTCTTTGTGTTCGTGCTTTCCCGTTTTCGTAGGAAAAGTAAGGGTATTAGACAAGTTAAAAAAAATATTGAGACGAGCTTTTTGTCTTGAAGTTTGTTGTTCTTACCATATAACTTATCATTGTAATCAGATTGGAGTTTTTGGGATTTAGTAACGTTAATAACTATTAGAGACAGTACGATGACCGAGTGATTGTAATTTAAGTCCGTGTTTAGGTCATGATTGTCCTCAGTTTTGTACTTTGATATGTCTTTGTCTTGAAGTGATACCTCTTTGTACAGTCTACTCTCGGGTGGTCCGTCACACTATCGATCTGATGTTTACAGGTTTACATCGAGGTTTGGGCTGATGTGTTAAAAACTGGAAACAAAGTGTCAGGTCACCATTGTCCGGACCAGGACAGGGGCTAATTTTGGCCAATATTATCCTCATCTGTATTCAGATGTCTTCAGCATTTTCTATGACGAAACGAAATGTTCTCTCACATAAATGACAAGTACAAAATAAGTATGAACAAGACACATATACTTTTCATTTCCAATTTAAGGCATTTGTCAAGAAATACACATACGATAAAATATCCAAAATCTACATGTCCTGTGAGATAATTATCTCTTGTATTACATGTATAAGGTTCTTTTTGGAAAATGATTAAACTGAGACGAATCTTCTTAATTCGATTTCTCTAAATTTTCATATAGTTTAGGTGAAGGTAAATAAGTAAGGTTGTAAATTATTTTTCTAGATCATTTTTAAAAAAAATAATGAAGAATTCAGAATATATGTCGCTTTGAAAAACGCAAAACAACTTGATGTAGACTATTGCTAAATCAAATGATCAAAAGTCGAAAATAAACGGCAATAAAGAAACGATCGCCTTCCAATCTTCAATGTTTTGGTGATATTTGTAAATTCATTTGGCTGCTATTTATTTATTCATCTATTGATTTTATTGAAAATAAACTGACATAAATGATAGAGATCCTGTCATAGGTTGATAAATGTTCTATCCATGCGTCTTACTTATTTTATATCGATCTATCATTCGTTATCACGTGTGAAATCAACAACAGAAAAGCGGCAATTAACAAGTCCTGAATGTCTATTACAACTTAAACTTACATCTTATTTTATTTAGACTATAAAGAGATTTAAAATAGGACACTCGCAAGGCATTACGTTTGCCGTAATTGCGCGGAATTATTTTGAAAACATCTGATTTTTCTAAGTTTAAATTCGACGCCACCTGTCTCACTTTTGGTCTAGTGAAACTTCGTCGTCATTGTTGAACCCGATTATCAGATAAATTGTTAAGCTTAAAATCAGTTCAGCTTAATGAAGTTGAACATTGTAGAGCTAATTATTTTGAAATTTTAATGAATATTGACAAAATGGAAAACACCTGACTTGCTGAAACAATTCAGACAATGATTACGCGCGACTTTTGTTCTTCCTTGTAAAATTCAAGCTCACGGAAAATCGTGCAGTCTGTTTTGGGGCATTTAGTGCATTTTGAATAGCATTAGAATGGAAACTTTTAATAAGGTAACTATAGAGGGGCTAATTAACTACCCAGAGGATAGGACACACCTGGCTCACCTGGTCGCTCCATGCCGGATGCTGAAAGTCCGTGCAATTAAATATGAAAACATAATTTGCTATTTGGACTGAATTGGGACAAAACTAGCAATTTTGCATCAAGTCAAAACAAAAATTAGGAAATGGAAACTCGAAACTTGAAGGCCGGAGGAGATAGATGCATTATTCCTTGATTCCATGCAATTGCATAATTTTTTACCTCTGAAATCACCAGTTGAATAAAATTAGAGTTAAAAACGCAACCTATTCATGTCATCTTATCATATTCACATTGAATACTTTGTTAGTGCGATCAATTTAATCATGCATTAGATGGGGTTTTTTTTCAAAAAGTTAAAGACCTGTACCTTTATTAATCGAATTATCAGATGCTGTACTTTAGGGACGACTACTATACCCTCCCACTAAAGTACCTTCGCTGAATCTGTAGGCTTTTTTTAAATTGCTAGTTAAAAGTTGTAAAATAAATAAAGTTTAGTATGAATTACAATGCATGTATAAATAGATTTTCTTCTTCATCTAACACGTACATATATGATGTACTAGTTTTAACAATCTTCTTCCTTGTTTTGTTTAAAACTACTTTAATTAAGAATTTATGACTCAACCAAGTCAACATTAACCTGTTGTTTATAGACTATAAATATGTTTTTCGGATTCTTCAAAGTTTTTCTAATTGTAAAACTAAAAAAATCAAATTGTAGATTAAATCCCCAAACAATTGATATCTTAAGATAATTGCTTATCTTCCTCTTGTTGGGTACAAGTGCCCTTATCTAAAGATCGCGGTTACTTGTGTAAAGTACATGGTTCGAATCCACCTTTTGTTCAAAAGATTCTATCTCAAAGTGTTAGGATTAATGTTCAGTTACGGAGCTTAAATCTTGATCAAACAGGTTGGTAATGTAAAGCAATATTTTGCCCTTTGGCATCTAATTGTATTATTTTTGATTGATTTTAAGACAGATACTTTATATCTTAATGTTCATTCCCCTAGGTCATATTCCACTCCAGGTAGTAAATTTCCTTTGATGTTTTAGAAAATTGAACCATATTGAAAAAATATGTCATTACACAACAGACCTTGATCGCGGACGGCAGTGTTAGATACTGTCTTGTGAATTGATTATTTTGCAAAATAAGTTAAGAAGATAAATTCGAACAAGAATTGGGATCCATTTTCGCCATGCTTAAAGAATTATGTTTACCATGGTAACAAGTGCGCTATATGAACTAAAATACAGACCAATCCTGACATCGGAGAATGTTAACTTTGGTCTTTTGGATTTTAATGGTAAGTGGAAATGTTATTTATGTTTTTGAATGAGATATTTTTCTAAACTTTGCATGTGTTTGTATCATATAATTCTGGAAATTAGCTCTTCAAAACTGTCTCAAGTCGAATGCTACAGTTTTATGTAGAAAGAGCATTTGTAATGGAGGTATATCTTTGCTATTTATTATTGGTTTTGAAAATGAATATCTTGGATTTCATTCGTTTGCGTTTGGTTCAAAATAGGAAGAATTTAATAGCAAATGGCTTAACAGACTGGTTGGTTTCGGTCATTTCATAGTAATTATAAATTCCTTTGAACAAAGACGTACTCTAATGGACAAATGATGGCAGCATCTGAAGCGTTTGATTAGCTAAGTCCCCAAGGTATCCGCCCTCCTTCCACTCCCTCATTAGTCAGCTCTAGAATGCTGGAAGAAAAACACCAGCCAAACCATGCATGCTGATTCCCAAACAAAGCACGTGATGATGGATGTTGATTCCATTACTTTCTAGTACATCACTGTTTGTTTTTGATACAGGAACTGTTGGTATCAAAGCTTCGGGTGTTTTCTTTCATTACTTAAAGACTTGATTGCGCAGATAGTGATAAAAGCTTTTCTGGTCGTTGAGATAAAAGGTTTATCTTCAAATTCTTCATTGAAATAACCAGATGAAACAATTTATTACATGTTTTACTATTATAAAATGACTAAAAGACAGTACGTTCATTACATGGAAAATTGTCATTGTAATTAAGTTTTATGAATTTTATTTATTTTTTATTCTTTCTGTTTACTTCCTTTTTTCATCTGTTTCCATGGGTGGAAATGGTAGGAAAACACGTGTTTAAAGCTGCATGTCATAGAAATACGGAATCTATGTCTAATATCGTTATCCGGGCCAGTACATCTCAGTGTGATGATAAGGATGTGTAACTTGTCTGATTTGTAAAGACGTATGACTTAAAGCTTCAAACCAGATGGTAAACGCTGTAATAAATTATAGTTTTATCATTCTAAATGGACATGATTTCATTCCTCACATTCCAAATTTTTCCTGGCACTTTCCAAGTCGAATCTCTTTTACACTAAAGATGTGCGGATATAGAGGGGGGGGGATGTATATAATTTTGAGGACCCCCCCCCCCCCAAAGGGACTGGGCGATCTCAGGTGGATTTTTTCTGGATTCGCGCAAGCTAAACATCCGCCAGTCTATAGACAAGCAAACAGACAAATACGATATAAATGTTTATTGATACAAGACATCAGCCTGCTGTTTATTTTTGTATTATTTTGTTTGAGTTTTATCATCATCAAACATCCTTATCTATTGTAATGCTGAAAGGTTCCAAACAGTCTTATTATGTTTTATGACAATCCTATTTGATATGTACACACGATCACCTGTGTACAATTGCAATTAACACTTCCAATATTTATGTTCAGATAAGATGGCGATATTTCCGGGATTTCTCGTGAAAAATATAAACTTCCTGTTTTTCTTCTCAAAATTTGTATGTTTTTTGGGGTTTTAACATTATTTGAAAACATTTTACGCAACACCTTTGGAAAGGAAAGATGTCATAAAATGCTAAAGCGCAAGTGAGGAAAGAAACGCTTAATGAATCTCAAATTATTTCCTATAATATAAAGTCTGGTGAGTGTAAAATTTTATCTTTTAAAATGAAATTTATAATGATAATAATTGTACTATTGAAAATATTAAAATGAAAAGGAAAATCCATAAATTCCGCGGTTCGCGTCTTATCGATCATCATTACTTCATTAAATTTCAGCTGATACACGCAGGAGACGTGTCGAAGTAAATCAATTTCGCGCCTGACCTGCCACTCGCGCATGTTACCGCTCTCTGGGGTCCAGAAGGGAGGGAACCTGGGATGTTTTCCGCGTACGCAGGTTTTGGTTCTATATAGAATAGGAGACTTTTGAATTTATTCCTTTTTACTGTAAAATAACGAACAATGATACTATGATTGGTGTCTCCGTACTATATCTTTGCAATTTTCTTACAGGAAATGCTACTTTCATTCTGAAATATTTATATAAAAAAGCACTTTCAAATACGATTTATATTTGTTTTTGATTTTTTTGCAAAAATCTTTTTTTCGAAAGTTGTGTGAATTATCACTTTAGCTAGTTAATTGAAAAAAAAGAACGTTCAGCTCTAAGAAAATTTTGGGTTTTTTTTTTTCCATGGAGTTTCTTCTATACTGAATGAGAGAAATGGTATAAGCATATCCCAGTTTTGAACCTCTTTATTATGACAGGTAAATGAAAAATGACTTAATATAAAATATGTAACATAGATATACATGTAAACATGTTTACAAACAATCTCGTAATCAATCATGTTTCTTCATTTTAATAGTGACTCTGAGAAGCAAATACATATGATATATTATAAAGTCTATTTGAAAAGTTTCACTAGATGAGACTGAAAATATGTGGTTTAAATTTTTTTTTCGAATTTAAAATAAAAAGATGCGAAAAGACATGACACTTTATTTTATACGCGGGATTTTTAGTATGTATGATAAAAGTAGTTCATGAATCGCTCTCGATTGCATTTGAATGCATGAGTGTATTTATTTATTTATTTATTTATTTATTTATTTATTTATTTATTTATTTATTTATTTATTTATTTATTTATTTATTTATTTATTTATTTATTTATTTATTTATTTATTTATTTTCCCTAATTTCATGGAAAATTTGGCTTGATGAGGAGGTCCCTTCAGTGGACCTCTATTTTGACCAGAGGTGATTATTTCTACATTGATTGACCACCACTGCCCCAAAGTATCAGGTCCCCTGTTACCTCATACCATAGATACATGTATAAGCCGACCTAGACATGTGCACATGTTGTTGATCTGACGCTCGTGCAATTTCACTGAAAATTGTTATGTTTTTATGAATGAATATTTGATGCGAAAACCCGCGTTTTGGCTTCAACAGCTGACTTGTATCAGAAACTGAGATTTTGATGTCTGTGAGCGTCAATGGACTGTGAGAAACCACTTGTTGTGATGTTTATTTGTCCTGGCGCTTCTTTAGAGGAGAAATTAGTTTAAAGGACTGGAAACAATTTCATAAAGTGGTTTATATGATGGACACAGCTATACAACGATAAACTATGAAACTGAATTTAATGTACCGTGAAAACTTCAGAACTTTGACTGTATCTGACCGATAGAAGTAACAAGTGTATGATATTATTTAGAAGAGTAGATTATGGGAGGGAAAGAGCCGGACTCAGACAAAATAGGTAAAATCATACAAAATATTTTAATCGTTTGAAAATGTTCCTATTGTAGATATGCATTGCATCCTTTGATGAAAGATTGTTTTTCGCATTATTTGTATCAGCTTTATACTATTATAATGTATGTAATGATTTTCTCTCTTTTCCTGTCATTTTCGTGTACATCGAAGATCAAAGGGAATGGACCGGAATAAAATACTATTACATAGCTTGAGATAAGTACATGTTACATATGAACAGTCGTGGTCGGGTCCGTTTGAAGACCGGTGATGTATCATGGGGATTTTGTTCTCGAGTCGCTAAGATAAATTGCTGAATAAACATAATAAACGGACTTCTTGAAGTTATGAGATAAGTTGATAAGTCTTTATAGCTAAAGGATTGAAAATAAAGAGAATACCACTCCAAAACCGGAAAATCTAGGTAATCTCCTTTGATTAGGGGAGATAACTCGTCCGGCGGCATAGTGGACTGGACTGTTAGATTGTAGGACAAGTCGTGTGAAGTTCTAGTGGTACATCGATAAAGAGTCATAAATGTGTCTTATTCCATATTACAGCATACTTATCGTGTATAATATTGATAAACATGTCTAATTTCCTTCATAAAGCTGGTTCGGGTTTGGAAAGATTTACTTCTATTGATATTAGTTTACGTACATTTGTCCGAAAAAAAAACTACCAAATGTTCATGATTTTACAAATAGAGTTCAAGCATGTTTGGTTAATTCTAAGGCAAGGGAACCAGAACCCCAGTCCTTCACCCCCTTCCCCTCCCCCGGGCTCCCTGTACATGTAGCTTCGATCATGCATTATTTCGCTCTATTATCAAAAATTTCGTGTAGCTGATTTAGAACATGATGAGGTTAGTTCCCTATCCATGTTATCACATGAGGATCGACATAAATTTTACTGCATTTCAAATACTGTGCATATGAAATTGGAAAACTGATACAGTGTATTGAGAAACGTCCAACAATGTTCTATAAGCGTGAAATTTTGACATGATGTGATTTTAGATTAATTTCTGTGATTTCCGTAAAATCAACTGAATTAAAAGCTTGTTTGAATTTCTAACATTTTGTGCCAAGTTCAACATTAATTATTTCCTAAACTCATAAATACATTTTGACCAAATCTTATTTATTAAATCCACTTTTTTGATTGGTTTAGAAAGGGAAAGGGAGGACTAATATGATAACACGGCACGTGTCCCACTGTGATAGCACGGAATCAGGTGATTATTGCCCCTGACAGTTTAAACGTGATTAGGGGGATTTGGGGATCCCTGGGGAGGGAAGCTAAGAATGTTCTGTCCCCTCCTCAACTTACAATCCTAGTGTCACAGCTCAGTTTCAATTGTACATTTTCACAATTTACATAAAATACTATATAAGGTATGAAATAATATGTATTACGAAATACGAGATTCGCTGCCAGTTGGTGTTTGTAGACTTGAGAAAGATGGACTAATTTTGAAATGAACGTTTAGTTCTCATGTTATATCTGATCGAATCAATGGTAACTATTTTTTTTCATTCAAATTCTTTACTTTTTTTCGAAATCGTCTTAAAACTTGTTGACATGTGGACAATGAGGTAGAATAGTGAGGGATTAACAATTGATCTCCGAACACTACAGGGTACGTCTTCAGGACTTAAATAGGTGACAGATTTTTCTCTTTATATAAAAGCAAAACAATTCCTGTTCTGCGAGTTTTTCAACTGTCAACACCAGTATAACAGGTGAAATTGTGTAAATTTGAGGGAATTATGTAGGATAAAGACAGATTTTCGACCATTTTTTTCTACGTATTCCTTTTTACGATTTGACATTTTCTAGATTCAGTCACATTCTATCAATTTGTCCGTCTGATAGTTTTAGTAAGATCTAATATTCCCGTCTCCTCCTGTTTTATGGTCTTTCGTTCCGCTATTTCCGCTACCCTCTCTTTTCACATTTGGACATTAATAAACAACGGTCTGTTCATCCTTACGCAATTCATTTAGAACTTTTCTTTGTACTGTTACTCGCTCCAGCTTTCATTAATTAGAGACAATCATTAGGCGATTCCTTAATTAATTTGACACATTCTTGTAATACCGCTATCGCTTCTCTCCCCTTTGGTTCCAGCTGCTGTAACATTATCACTATCGGCATGATAAACTTCTTTCTTTCTTTCTTTCTAGAACACAAAATACCATAATATCCCATTGTTTGCGTTGTGCAAACTTATCTTTTAATTATCAACATGATCAAAGAAATATCAGAATAAGTCTTAAAATCAGGGACAACACAATGAATATTTGCTTTCCACCAGTGTTTGAACAGGAAAAAAAAATAATGATATGTGATTTTCATTTGAAATTTACTTTAAATTCAATGAATTGAAAAACTATTTGAATAATTTTTAAACCTTAGTTGACTTTTGGGCATTAATGATGACTTAAAATCGGTTAGAAGTAGCTTAATCCTAATCTTATTCTCGGTTAAATTTTCAGGTAAATGTTAATGTATTTGTCGGTAAAATGAAAGTTTTCGATTTTACCCCAGTCTGTAATTCCCCCTCTCTATACAGTAGCACTTTCGCCGATATACCGGTAGCTTCAAAGTAGGTTTACCCTCCGTCTCCCCCGACTGTACCCGGCTGTGTATTCTATGTTAATTCTGACGGCGCACCGTAAGATCGCCGTAACGACGCAGGGTGCAGGTCGTAAGCGATGTTCGTATCAAACACTGACCACTATGTCAGTATCCATTGAGTGAGCCAAGCTACAGGTCGTGTACTACTGATTTCTCCACAAGCTGATTTGTTTGACTGTTTTACCAATTGTTTTCTGCAAACTTTCCAACGATCTGACATCCACCAACTATTCATTATGACATCGGTGAGAATAGTCAATTGATTTTTTAATTGTTTTTCGTAATAGGTTTTTATAACGATGTTTAGAATGTGTCTGAGCATGCTCAATCAGTTATGAATTATATTATTTTTATGTTGGTTTGTGAGAACATGGATTTCATTTAATGTTTGACGTTTGAAAGAGAAGTATCTTTATTTAACTTTAATTTGGAAACTTGTATGGGTTGTATGTATAAAAGGGATATCTATGGAGCTACACAGGTATTTTTGTACATCGGATTTTTTTCACCTACTAAAATTGAATAGAAATTGAAATTTAAAATAGTTAAAAAGATAATTACGAAAACATATTTTGTGAAAATATATTTTTTAAACAAAATAAATTGACAATTTCGAAAAGTCAAGAAAACAAGTGTTTTGACAGATTTCTATTGTTTATGACTTGTACTGCTCGAGGATATGTCAACTCGTCAAAATATTGAACCGTAACTTTCTGATTATAACGAAGGTGCAAATGCAGGTGCGACATGCGAACGTACATTTTGTTTTGCAAGTTTTAATTGTTAAAACAAGTGAGGGTGACTAAATCGGTTCCCTATCAGTAGGTAGGGATGGTATTAGATATATTGTCAGCGGGTCGTCGCATTATTGTAATATTGAAGAACGAACAATGAAGATGGATGGTAAGATACTAAAGAACGCGACATAAAAAAGTTTAAAAAATTAAAACGTTAAAAAAAATCTAAATGTTAAAATGTGATTATAAAAGTTACGACGAGGAAAATTCGCGGTCAAAATCTTTTAAAAAATCATATTTTGTTACACTATTATAAATCATGAAAATTGATGTGAAATTACGGTAGTCTGAACGAAATTCTTTTTAAAGTTTACACCAAAGCTTCTTGACTACCTGTCTTTGTATATCTTAAATGATAGCTGTATACCTTCATATCCAAACTTGCCTTCTAATTTGAAATAAGAAATGTAATTGATTCAAGTGACCATTGCAACACCCGTCTATTTTCTCATCAAGAGGGGGTCCTCTTTGATGTTGTACCTTAATTGCGTTGATTACAGACGGGTTGCCTCCCTTAAAGGGTCCCTTCTTGTTATCACAGGAGGGGGCGCCTTTTCCTTTTCTTTATGCATTACAAATTATCTACTTTTACTCATAGATTCTTTTTGAGAATTGAATTTTGCAATTTTTGAACTTGTGGTTTTATTTTCATTGCATGAAATTACTTGAATAGTTAATGATTATGTGATTGAATTTCCAATAGATTTTAAATGTAGTGCTATACTTACTTACAATTATAATGGATGCTAATTTATTCGTTTATTTCACATGGATAGAAGGTAAAATTTATGTTTTTAATTGCGGGTCTATAAATATTTTAGAAAATGAAAGTTGTCATTCGGATTTGATTCGTTTACTCAGATGGGAAAATAGAACTTTGGAACATTTGCAGTACTTGTACAAGTTATACTATAGTATTTCTTCAAAAATCTTTTTTCTGTTAATCTATATGGTCGGATATAAATAAATCTATGATTTAGAATTATCGCGACACTTTCTGATTTGTAGGTAGCATCATTGCTTCAAACAAACAATGCTTTACATGTAACAAGCGTGTCCCCCTCTTTGATTTTAACAAAAGTTTAAAATTAAATACTAGTAGATTACGCTATTATGTCGTAAATGACCATCTGTCATGTATGGTGAAAAGGATTAGAGACCTGTAAAATTTGTAACTTAGGGGTATGGGGTAAGAAAATGCGGGGATTAAAATCACTGAACTTGAAAGTAGCCCTTTCGAAGGAAATTGAAAATTACGCAGTAAAAGTGTAAACCCATCTGCTACCATAAAAACTTAACAAATTTTGTTTACTTTGGCGAGATGGTTACAAATTCTACTTTTTTATTGGAGTGTAAAGATATTGAATTGTTAGTTATAGGGATTGTATAACAGATTGTTCCCCTTTATTGCTTATCCATGGGAATCACGCGAGAAAGTGACAAATTGTAAAAGTGATATAATTGATGTCACCCTTCTGTGTTTGATCAATCTAGGCACCCTTTTCGAATCGAACAAGATAATATTTACCCTCCAGACACTCCGTCCATGTAGAATAGTGTAAAATAGAGAAGTTAAGCTAGGTGTTAAAGTTATACACCCGTGTCAAAGTGTGCCTTAAACAATAGATATATGGCAGAAATCTTGCTCTGGGGTAGAATTTAGGGATTTCATAGGATGTTGGTACATGTTATCAGAAAGTATTGACAGTTATAATATGTTCGTACAAAAGGAAGGATCATTTTATGATATTGAAAATTGTGATTTTTGACTGGATTGTTACTTTTGTGCAAATTTGAGGAGGAAATTATTTTTAAAGATTATCAGTAAAAATGAAAATCTGCCGTTTCCCGCACTATACGCATTCTGGAATATTTTTCCCACACTTATGATTTTGGACCTTGCTTTGAAGATTGTGACCAAGCTTGGACATCACACTGTGGACCTGGGCATGGGTAATGTGGAGTTTTTAAATATTTCTATAATCCACCCCAGTGGTTATGATAAATCCTTGATTAGTCAATATGTGATATTTAAAGGGGCGCGAGACAGTGTCTAGAATGATTCTGCAAAGTGTGGGAAGATCGACATAATTCGTTGAAAAATGATAATCTGTTATTTTATCCGCGATATCCTGCTTTTCGTATAAATAGGGGCTATAGAACTTCTCTTTTCACATTTTAAAATAAGTCTTTCCACGAACTAACGATGAAATTTTCGTTTCAAGGTAATAACTTGTGCAAGAAGGATAACTCTTTTTTCCAGCATCATCACCAGGGACAAGAAAGATAACTCTATTCTTTTCAGTCCTGGAGATTAATTTTTCAGCCTCATTTGTGTATAATTTTATGACATAATTCTTACATTTGTCTTCTTTTTATTGCAGATTGGATGGAATCTGGCCTAGAGGACCCAGAAGAGATGTATATGGTTCTGCAGGCGGATATGGTAGGTCATCTTTATTATTACTTTAATATTAGCAAAATCGTGTAAGAATCATGCAAGATGAGAAATTCGTATGTAAATAATGGTTAAATATGATACATGATTTTCGCAGCTTCTTTTGACAGAAAACTATTTTAGAGCACAGATTTTAAGAAATCCTTTTGTTGCAATTTAAAATCAATAATTTGAAAATTTGAAATTAAAAGTCTTCATGGACTTAATTTACAAGGAAAACTCTACCAGTAAAGTATAGAATTTGTTAATTTTGGTATAGGAGGAGGGGGGGGGTTCATGATAATAGATTTTGAATAAAATTAAATCTTATTTTAAAGAAAATTCTGATTATTTGTCCAGCATGATTCTTGCATTCTTTACACATGTAGTTTTTGTTTAAGTGGGAAGGTTTATTGTACTGACAATCCAGATAACCAAGCCTTCTGCACTGCAGAGAACCCCCCCCCCCCTCTTTTTCTAATTGATTTAAGATATAGAATTGAGCGATATACTAAGGGTGAATGAAGTATTTGACGGACACACATTTCTTCTTTTAAAATAATTGTCCATAGTTATCTTGTGTATCATCTTCACCCATTTGAAATTTAAGTAATAAGTTACTTAGGTTGTTTAAACCAGTCATTTTATGTCTAAAAAGTGAAAGTAAAAGTAAGTAAATCAATGGATAGATTATTGTTGGATTAGTTTCCTGGTCTGACGTTCAATACATGCTGCAAGTTTCAAATTACAGAAATGTTTTTAAGTTTTTCGTCTTTCAACTCTCGTGGTTAAGAAATTAAGATTTACATAAAAGGCCAGAATAATACATGGAAAGCATGATTTTAACATTTTCTGGGGTCTTTGGTATCGTGTTTATTTTGTTAAAATACCCGTACAGATGAAGGACCATAGATATCACTTGAAGGAAAATACGGGAAACTTGTTATTCGATTAAAAAAATTACAAGCACTTTTATTAATATTCAAAGTATTTATGAATATGAAGCAAGAACGTGATAATCCCATACCGTACTCCCTACCCTCCTTTAAACATTGACAAAGAAACAGTACAACATTCAATGATCAATACGTTTCTGTGAGTATGTAATTTGAAAGGGTGCATTGAATGTAAATTTGTATTTGCTACCGGACTCAGAACCTTTGCGGATCCGGTAGATACGTAAAAACTGTCATACTCTTCCATGGTATGACGATTAGGGCGGTCAGATTCGTGACTTGTGAAGATGAAAGATTCGAGGCATATCGTTTTTGGTTTGTCTGACCGATCTTCCGTCCGTCTTCTTGTCCATGTTGTCAGCATAAACTTTAACATTAGGCATAAGTTAGAATGATAATTTACAGGGCTTTAATTTTATGTGTGAATTACCGGTACTTGTGATTTGACCTTTTCGTTGGTACAAAATTGTTTGACCTTGTGTCCTTGACATTGGGGAAAGGGAGTGGATGTTGACTTTAAATCGAAATAAAAACTCTATAATTGTAATTGATGGGGATTTATTAAATTTCATTTAAATCTATTTTGTTCATATGTATTTCTTGTTACAAAATCTTGGCTTTGACCTTTCGATCTTAACCTTGGAGTTCCTTTGCAAAACTACAATATTCATATTGCATTGGTTATATCTTTGATGGTACGGAATATATGTCTTTCATATTCCCCTGCCCATTTGTTTTCCTCATGACATGACCTCCTTGTTGATTCCAAACTTTTTTGACCACATGGCCTTGTCTCAAAAATATTTTCATAAATCTCGCTCTTTCGCTACCAGTAGTACTTCAAAGTCTCATGCATGTGCGGGTATAGGAATTTTTACAGGAGGGGGTTGTTGGTGTTGGATAGAAGGGTGCAATGGTGTTAGATCGTTCAGGCAAATTAAATGTATTTCAAAGAGTAAGCATTCAAAATCAATTGATCAATACACCACAAAGTCGACCCTACCTCCCTCTAAAATTCCAGTATAATTTTAATAAAGCCTGTGTTTGTGAAACACGAATGCCCCCGGTGGCATCTTTGTTAGTATAAACACCATTTTCTGTTAAGTACATGTATGTGAAAGGTCAAGGTCAGGGTCACTGTGTTAAACTTGTTTGGTATCGATGGAAAAATTTTGTGACAAAGAATACACATGTGAAATATCAAAGCCCTATCACTTACCATTCAAAAGCTATTCCCATTGTTAAAGTTTTTGTAAAGTAGGTAAAAGGTCAAGGTCAAAATTTTTGGTATCAATAGAAAGGTATGAACATAACGAATACACATGCGAAATATGAAATCTCTATCACTTACTATTCAAAAGCTATGCCCAATGTTGAAGTTTTTGAAAAGTAAGTCAAATGTCATGAGATAAAATACGTTGGTCTTGTCACAAGGAATACACATATGAAATATGAAAGCCCTATCACTTACCATTCAAAAATTAGGCCCAATGTTAAAGTTTTTGAAAAGTATGTCAAAGGTCAAGGTCAAGATCACGAGGTCAAAAATTTTGGTATCAATGGAAAGGTCTTGTCACAAGGAATACACATGTGAAATATGAAAGCCATATCACCTCCCATTCAAAAGTTATGTCCAATGTTCAAGTTTTTCGGACAAACAGACAGACAGACCAAAAACCATATGCCCCCGAATCTTTGAACCCGGGGAATAAAAAGATGCTGAGTGAATGTTTACATGTTACAAAAATATTTATTTTTTTCCCTAAATTTATAATTTTTGTTTCCTTTACAGCTGAGTATCAAGCGCCAGGAGAAAGCCCTGCAGTCCGAGATTGAAGACATCAAGGCCAAGTTTATCACTCTTGTTGACCAGTGTGGTATCGACGCCAACGAGTATCCTATACCATCCAACCCAGACAAGACCGTGTATTCACCCTCCTTCCTACGTAACGCCACGTCAACTCTGACCTCAGTTACAACGCTATCTCCTACCAGTGAGGAGGAGTACCTACTTCAGCAGATGATGAAGGGTTCTGTCTTGTCCAGCAGCAGCGAGAGCTTGTATGACGACTCCGCCATGACGCTCATCATCGACAACAACTCCAACTACAAGAGTTCACCACAGAACGTTTTCCCACCAGACAACACACTGGCGTCGCTTACTGTTCCCAGCTTGATTGTGCCTAACATCACCGAGCCTGTGTCGTCTTCTGACATCAGCAACGGCAGCAGCGGACCTACCAACTCATCTGATGGTTACCCCAAGTCTGCCGAGACGTCATCTGACAACGACAACCAGTGTGTGCCTTGTATAGACTTTGAGGAGGAGCTCGCTTCTCGTGCCAAGTACTACTCAGACTTCACCATCGACCGTCAGCTGAAGATCGAGCATATGCCAGCCGAATCGTCTCCTGACTCCAAGTGCAGCGACGAGAGTGTTCCATTAGAAGAGCTGACACGAGAGGTTGAGGGATGTGAAGCCAACGACGCCCTTCCTCCCCGTGTACCCCCACTTGGCGGTGCCAGTACCAGGGACTTTAAGGTGAACCCCGTCAGATACACCCAGCAGTCCAGCTCTCAGTGTACGTCTGGTACTGATTCCTCAGCGCCTTCGCCTACCAGATACAGACGCAGACGAACACGACGTGCCACCGGCAGTAACCACTCATCGTCCTCCGGCAGCAGTCGTAAGAGCGTATCCATTCCTCAGGCCTCCTCTACGATGATTGAGGACTTGTCGCCGCAGTCTTCCACGAGCAGCACCAGCAGCAAGCACAAGTCTCGGTCCATTCCTCAGGCGTCCTCTACGATGATTGAAGATCTGCCATCGTCCAAACCGAGCAGCCGAGCCTCCAGTGTTGAGGACCTTGTTAGCGTCTACACTTGGTCCATCCACGACAACTCTGATGTCTGCCTCGAGGATTCCTACCTCCGTAACGTCGACAGGGTCAAGCCTCCTAGATCCTCAGCGTCCAGTCGCAGTTCCAGTAGTTCCCGCAAGTCAGTGAAGCGTGACCGTAACTCCAACCAGGTTGAACACGTTTTACCCGAGCCTATATCGTTGTTATCTGACTCTTTGACTGTGATTGAGCACGTGACCGGTTACCTTGACAACCACCTTGGCGCATCATCACTCTACGAGGATGACGATCTCCAGTTCAAGGGCAACACTCTACCTCGTACTAGCACCCGTGTGAATCTCGTGTGGAACAAGTCCAGCGGCAGTTCGTCCATGGAGGCTCGTTGTTCGTCTTTACCCGACATGCTTAGCGTGTGTACCCCGAATGACTTTCATAGTGTTCCGAACTCTGATGACGACGATAGTGCTGATGAGTGTGAAGACGACAGGACGCGTACCCAGGAGCGACCCGATGTCCAGGGGAAGTCAACTTCTAGTGAGAGTCCGGACGCGCAGCCCGATACCGAGGAGACGCTGTGTCGCGCACCTGCCGCACCTAACAACACTGATGTACTGATAGACTCTATTCTCACTGACAGTCCTACTAGTGTTGGTAGTAGTGGTATCGCCGCTCCGTATAACTCCTACAACTCTACAGACAGTCACCCAGCGTCACGAGCTAGTCATTCCACCGCCAGCGACAATCATTCTGAGTCGTCAAACCAGCCTAGTGCTCCTCCGTCCTCAGTCGTTTCGTCTCCCGCCGTAGCTGCGTCTCGGAAACCATCGGACTTCGTCTTCAAGAAGCCGCTTCAGACTCAGCCGCTACGCAAGCTCTTCAAGTTCAAGAGGAACAAGGACAAGAGTGCCGAGAAGATAGTGACTTCTACTCCCGCTCACAACTATCCGTCCTCTGTGCGTAGTGATCCGTTATCTAAACGTAAACTGTTCTCCATCGGCACTCCGCGACCGCAGGAAGTTCAGCTGATGGACAAGAAGGCCGTCATCAAGAAGTTCCGCAAGTTCAGCGAGTCGTTTCACAAGAAGGACCGTTCAGGACTCGTCCGCATCCAGACTCTTGCCAACCTTTAAACTTCTATAGATATAGATTTATTTATTTTTGTGAAACCTAATTGTGCTCAAACATTTTTGCCAATATGTTGTTACATATTTCTAGATATGTATATGTTTATTTGTGAGTGAGAGAACTAAGCTTGTTCAGTTTTGAGATGTATAATTTATTTAGTGACTTGTTTCTTGACTTTTCCCTTGTTCCCTTTTCTTTACCTCTAACTGTTTAATTATCATTTTTCTTCGGTTATCCACCAGATCATTGTGTTCAAAGATGTGTTCATTATGTGTTCATGAACATTTTTATTGAGGGTACAATTATTTTTTGTATGGTTCATTTTTCTATGCCTGGGTAATCATGTTTTTGGATAGTTGATGTTATTTTTGTGTGAAGTTAGATAGTTGTTTTGAATGAGAGATGATATCGATTAGTTGGGATATTATGTTTCAAATCACTTTATTATGTCAGACAAGAACGAGAGAGAGAGAGAATATTTCAGAGGAAACTAGACGTGAAAGAAAAATGTGTGTATATTTGTAAATTAAGTCCCTAATTTATTGATCTCATATTTATTCAGTGCTAGATTTGTACAGAATAAAATATAGAAAATTTGAATTCATTCTCTGTCTGATTAAAAAAAACAAATGATGATGATGATGATGATGATGATGATGATAACCAGAATAATTCTATCATTCCCGAGACTTAAAAAGTACTCAACTACTACCAAGCCTATATGTCATTAATATATTCACTAGATAACCCAAAAATGAGGTTTTGGTTGTCATTTACTGTTGACAAAAAGGTGTAGTTATCCGGATTACGTACCACACAGAAGTTACAAAGAACAATAATGCAATGAATAATGTTTGAGGCAAAAAAGCAGGTTACGTACAAAAAAAAAAAAAACGGTGTGGATGTGATGCACGTACAGCTATATCGCACAGAATGATATATAATTCACATACAAAAAAGATACATAATATGTATACATGACAAGACAAGAGTCCAAGTTTTAAGGTGTGGTTATCCGTGTTGCGTACCTAACATAAGATACAAAGTCAGACGAATACAATGAATTAGTTGGAGGCAAAAATGTATGGTATTAAAAAGGGTGCATAGTTGTGATGCAGTTAATGTTGTACAATTCACATACAAATATGCATACATGAAAACACAATCTTGAGTTCAAAGCCTAAGATAGAAATTACAGTGGAAAGACCTCTAGATAAGAATCAGGATACACTTTACTTTATCAACCAACATGGGTTCTGGTGAGCTGGACTGAGAACTGGCTGAACTCATCTTTCTGCATTAGTTTTGATCGGAGATATGGACTTAGAAAAAATGGGAAAATTAAATAGAAATGTAGAAGACATTAAGTTTGCCTTATTATATACTAGTATCAGACCAAAACCAACACAAGAAAGTTATTATCCCCTCGCAACATAGTTGCAGGAGGATATACCGTAGTAAAGGAACAACCATTTGATTTTTAGGAAGGGACGGCGGGGAGGCAGGAAGACTTGTCGGCCGGATTTTTTTTAACCATGCCAATGTCTTTAAGTTTAAATTATTTAGCGTGATTTTTCGGCCATATTAAATATAAAACAGGGAATTAGATCAGGTACCAAGGAAGAGTATATAAGGGATATCTTGCTAGCAGATCACTTCTTTTTAATTTCTGGAATGGCATATGAAACCAATAATCTTTTCACTGAAATGATATTCAACGCAGACAGGCTATATTATGGTTCTAATGACTTTCTATTTGAGTTTGTTCTTTTGAATAAATTTTATAACACAAAAAAGTGTTTACCGGGCATGTGGAAAGGTCGGAAGGGGGGGGGGCAATTTCATGATCCGGAATTTGTTTTCTCTTTAAAATTTCGATCCGGGAATTTTATTTAAGTCCCCCCCCCTTCAATTCAAATGGTTGCTCCCTAACACAACCGTTCGTGAGTGTTCTAATATGTACGTCACTTCTATCTTGTATTCAGCCTAGAGGGGACATCTTTCATTGGATATTGACAAAACTCCGTATACTTTTTGCTTTTGACAGGTGGAAGAGTCCTATCGATTTTCACGGTCATAGGTCAAGACCACAGGTTGAATTGTTAAAATTCTTGTATACAACCTAGAGGGCACAGTTTTTGCATGAATCTTGACCAAACTTCGAAAACTTATTGCTTATCATGACAAATTGGTTTTCAAGGTCATAGGTCTAAGGTCACAGAAATCCTTGTATACAGCATATGACACAGTTTTTGACAAGACAAAGAACCCTTTTGATTGCCAAGGGCACAGGTTGCTTCATATACTTATTGCTTACGACAAGAGGAAGAAATCTATTGATTTTAAAGGTCACAGGTTGGAATTGTTTGCATACCTTTGTATACAGCTTAGAGGGCACACTTTTCATTGGATCTTGACCACACTTCATAAACTAGTACTTATCAATTATGAAGAGAAATAAGCCCTATTTATTTTCAATGTCAAAGGTCAAGGTCACGGGTTGGAATTGTCAAAAGTCCTTGTATACAACCTAGAAGGTATATAGTTATGGTTGTATTTTAACCAAACTTCATACACATTGATTATGACAAGAGGAAGAACCCTATTAATAGTCAATGTCATGGGTTAAAGGTCAAGGTAAAAACTAAGAAATGTTGAAAATCTTTGTATACTTCTCAGAGGGCCAGTTTTGATTGGATCTTGACCAAACTTCATATAATTCTTATTGCTTATGACAAGAGAAATAACCCTATTGATTTTCAAAGTCGTAGGCCAAATGTCAGGGTCACAAATTGGAAATGAATAAAATTGTTTGCAGTTTAGAGGACGCAATTTTCATTGGATCTAGACCATACATGTACTCCATAGACTTGTTTCTTATGACAAGTGGGATTTTCCAGGTCGAAGTCCAAGGTCAGATTGGAAATATTAAAAATTGTTGTATACACAGCATAGGAGGCACGGTTTCTATTAGATATTGACCAAACTTCATACACTTGTTGATTCTGCCAAGATGAAGATATCTAATGATTTCCAGGGTCATAGGAACAGATTGGAAATTGCCCAAATCCTTGTATACGGTCTAGAGATGGCATTATTCAATGGAAAAACTTTCTAAGCTTATTGCTTATGGAATAAGGGAAAAAACTATTAATTTTTAAGGTCATAGGACAAAGGTCAAGGTAACAGATTTATATTGGTCAAATACCATCAAGAGGTGTCATAAATCAACGGATCTTGGTTGAACCTCTTACAGTAAATGCATTGGGGAGACCCCTCTTGATTATCAAGGTCACAGGTATAAAAGATGCATATATATATATGACATGAAACAATTTTAACCCTGAAAACGAAGTAAGGGGACACAATGGTCATTAAGGAAGTTTCAGCACATACATGTACAGTCGAGTACTTATATTGGCCTAGAGAGATGGAACTTCACAC
The DNA here is from genome assembly GCA_033119305.1 of Pinctada imbricata. Taxonomy (NCBI): domain Eukaryota; kingdom Metazoa; phylum Mollusca; class Bivalvia; order Pterioida; family Pteriidae; genus Pinctada; species Pinctada imbricata. Next base: position 55,316,428 of record VSWD01000006.1, on the reverse strand, counting down.
ATAGGTCGTCCACGAGAAAAGAAGGATCCCTATTGATTTTGGGATATAAAAAAGGCCAATATCAAACTTTGATATGTATTGAAAATACATGTACAGCTTGTAACACCACTTCTGCACTGTATAACTCAATTCTTGACATTTATGACAGATTTACATCATTTTCACACCGTAACCGCAACATCGCTACTGATCCAAGGAGATGCCCTATTGATTTGGGGTCAAAAGGTCAAGATCTAACTTAGTAGGTAAAAGTTTCCACACTGTAACACAACAAGCAAACATAAAGCGTAGCTACCAACGCACGTCAAAAAGATATGTTAACCAGCAACCTTCAATTACTACAATTTATATATGATCAATAAGCTAGTTTGACCCAGATTCTTATTGACCGTTGAGCTTGGAAATCAATAGTGATCTTTCTTCTGTCATAGGCGTTACTTTACACAGTTGACCAATGTATGCAAGGATCTTGACCAATTCCAACCTATGACAATGACCTTATAAATTTTGTTTCATAATCATTGATTGCACAAAGTTTGACTTAGATACGTTGAAAAATGCTAGGTCTAATCTGTGATCAAGCTTGACACATTGGAAGCAAAAACCCAATTAATTTTTAACTTACACTAATGGAGCTTCACATATGTATTGACTATGATCAAAGGGGAATTTTCTGGTCAAAAAAAAAAAAAAAAAAGAAGAAGATTACATATACATTTATCCCACCTCTGGCAAATTATTGGTCGAGAAGAATCGAATATATGTTGTATTTTGCCACTGACAGAATATTATTTGAACATCCTGTTTCGTCTAAGACGCCTTACGCTGTTGACTTCACCGAGATGCTTTCAAATCTGTTGATGAACATACACAAACCAAAAGTCATCGGCGGGATAAATTCACTATACAGTGTTTTACAGGGGGGATACAAAAATATATTGGGTCGATGAAAAAAGTTGCATTGCACCTCGCCCAATACAACTTTTTTCATCGACCTAATATATCTTTGTATTCCCCCTGTAAAACACTGTCTAACTAATATCAGTGGTAAAATAATTACTTTTATCGGATGTGCGCACCTAATCCGGATAACTACACCATCTGCTACTAGTATAACATATGAATTATATATAGCTACTGACCGTCCAAAGTCGGCATCGGGTGTACTTTTACTCGTATGTATGTCATTGTATGATCACTTACGTTTCCGGATTTCTACTTTGTTGGTCAATTTGGTGTGGATGTTCTGTGTCTCGTTGTTCCACGTTGTAGTTGTTTTGTCTGACGTCCGTTGTTTGTTACAATCCTGTGGGTGTGTTCCGCTGTGGTCAATGTAATGTATTCGTGCTGGAGATCATGTATTTACTGAATTAATTATTTGATTGACTTTTAAGTCTGTCAATATTTATGTTATTTATATAAATAGACATGTATCAGTTATTGATAGACTTTCATTTAAAAATGAAACTGCCCATTATAAGATGAGAATATCTGTTTATCCGGGAGTCAAAGTCAAAATCTCAACGGATACAGTCGAACTTGGCATTTATAAAAACATGTGTTTCTTGACTACATTTAGTTCTTGGCACTTTCTAACTCTAAGAAACTGTAACCATGAGCATATGGTAATGGGTATTGACAATCACATGTCCTCGAATTCAGGAAATACTAAACCTACAAATACATTGAAAGTTTTGGCCCGGAGAAGATGAAAGGTTCAGATAAAAAAAAATTTTAGTTACTGAGTAGCGATCATAATTTGAAATATTGTCCCTTGAAACAAGTCCTTGTTCAGGGTCGAAATGGCGGTGAATATCTCCTTTACGATTACATTGAAATGTGATCTTCGTATCATCCCCTCGCATTTGTTTGTCTTCTATGACGACGACAAGGTTAACAATCAATGGCCTTGACATTTGACCCTGAAAATCAAAATGGTTCATCCTCTCTATTGGGAGGTTTTGAGTAAATTTTGTCGGTTCTACGACGATTCTGTATACAAGGTTTCTAAGTCCCCAATGAACTGCACCTTTGACCCTAAAATGGGGTTCATCCTCTCCCGATGGGAAAAAATTTTAGAGGTCTGATTATCCTGCTACTATGTCTTTGTCATCCATACTGTTCACAATGTTGTTAAACTTCATTCACATGACCTTGACCCTTAACCTTGAAAACCAAAAGGGTAAATCCTCTCCCTATGTTAAACATTTACAGAAGGTATGATGATCCTGCAAAGACTGTTTCGTCTTCTATGCTGTTCAACAGGTTTTTTTTCAGCTGAAACCAACATCGTCCTTAAATATATATATATATACTAGTATACCCCTAGTAAACCAATAGGGGAATAATTGTGAAAGGTTTTAAAACCTATAACGATTGCTATTCTATGCTGTTCACGAGGTGTTTAAGCTTAGTGCAAAGTGACCTTGACCCCTATGGGGAACTATTGTTGTCCTAAGATGATTTTGTTATCTTTTAACACACATCAGCAAGTCCGCTACATTTTAGGAAAATATTAATGTTGAATTTCACTGATCTTCGCTTCTCATATATTTTAATTCTAACGGTTCTCATTGTTGCATTACGTTAGAATGGAGAAACATAGCCTTTGAAATGCTAATTACGGCTGTTAATTGTGAAGTATGACAGACAAATGGATGGCAAGGAAACAAACAGTTCCTTCACATTTACCAGCAAGATACTTTTAGTAGGCTTTGAAATATATTTTATTCAAAAGTAGGATCTTCTCTATAGATGCAAGGATATTTGACTCTACATGAGTATATTAATGTGTATTACATATTTTATGTATATTTCAAAGACCTTGACCTTGAAAAGGAATCCTCAAGGCAAATACCATGGCAGATTGGATGAATCTAGACAGTTCTAGTATATTTGAATTGTTTTAGCTCACCTGAGCCAAAGGCTCTGAGTGAGCTATTGTCATACCGCTTTGTCCGGCGTCTGTTAACTTTTCACATTTTCGACATCTCCTCTGAACCACTTGGCAGATTTTGATTAAACAATATAACACACACATCTTTTAGGCCAACATCAACATATATACAAGTAACAGTTATATCAACATTCTACAGAGTTTTGTATTTTACTCTTTTCACATGATCCAATCCATAAAATCACTTGTAACCTTCATCTTACAGGATTGGCGATTCTTAAATGACTTTGTCTTCTACTCTTTTCCAAGGTTCTGGATACAAACCACCAAACAGTTAAGATGCTATCTCCAATCCAAAACATATTTGAAAGCATTAAGCATGAGTGTCAATGTTTCTTATAATGCTTATTTTCAGATAATCCAGATACACACAGCATTTGCTATTTAACTTTAGCATTTGGCCGAAAAGTCAGCAACGGGTGCATATTTCCTTTTCTCCTTTTATTTGTATGTTTTACAGCAATTCTCAAACTATTCTTTGACAGACACTAGTATTACAATGTCTAAGTGACAAATGAGTAGGCATTTCAAGGGACTTTCTAATTGCCACAGTTGAATGAATCAGTCCGGCATTATATCAAAGCATCAAACACATAAAATGGAAAAAAAGAAAATAAATCAGAAATGACAAATTATATTCAAGATTGTTGAGTATAGAGTTTCCAGTGAGCACCGCATAGACAGTGTTTCTGCCAGCGGTGTTCCCAGGCCTTAATGATGGGGGAGGAGGCTACGGTCTGAAGGAGGGAGAATCCCCCACATCTTACACACTGCCTAACCCCCTCTTAAGCTGTGCCCCAAGGTGGATCTGTCGTACAATGTCATGATGCTGTCCGTTTTCTATTAATACATCTGACACATAATGCATTTTACTTTTCTTCCGATGGTACAGATATTCAGGCTGCTCTCCGAACACAAACGATACTGGTGTATGCTGGGTAAATACTGAGTAGCCAGTACTGTTTAATCGGAAGTCCTGACTCACAGACGGAACTAGAACCTTGCTCGGCAATACGCAGCACTCGTCTAATAACGCTTCATCATATTCTAGTTTATTCCCCTCCTTGTTACTGGAGCATAGCCAAGCTTTAGTCATCACTTTAAACAGGTGAGCTAGACAGTCCACATTTGATGTAGTGGCAAATACCGGCAAGGAAGCAGGACTAATGACGCCCCAGATCCTGATGATGACAAGAAGTTCTCGTAGGGTATTGAGAACCGATGAGTTGCTGAGAAGTGAGGCTCCAGGGAAGGTTGAGTAGGACTGGTAGAGAGGAATAGAGGCCAAGAGGTGGAGTGAGAAGTCGGCTACCCATTGTATCAGTGGCTGAAGAGACTGAAGGGCTGAAAATAATAGATAGACATAAATATCTACTGTAAGAGTTTTACTTTACATATTGAGGAGTAATTTGACCCCCTTAATTCTAGCTACAAATACTTTTTTTATAATGTACATGTATATACTCAAGTACTAGTAGTTGTTCTCCAAATTGTAAGTATTATGTCTCTGTCTTGTAATACATGCACACGTATACAATAATACTTCAGGCTAATAATTCTTGACTAGACAATACTCAGGACCTCTAACAATTTTGCAGGAAATCAGCCCATGTAACAAAACTTTCTGAGGGATAAGAAAAATCTGATTTAAAAAATCAGTTCCATCATAGTTCTAAGTGATAAACAAGTAATGATAGAATTTTATCATAATTTTGAGTTGATTTCTTAGTGGTTGTTCATTACAATACTAGTTTGTAAGTTTAAAGAAATGTTTTTGTTACCTTCCCCCGAACCTTTCTTGTCTTTCCTCCTGGGGTCTATGAGGAATTCCTCTACCTCAAGATTGACCAATAGATTCTCTAGATCACCGTCCGTAGACTTCTGACATAACATCGTCACTTTCTCTGCTGGACTCTACAATATAGAACAACTAAACCTCAAATTCCTTCAGTGACGTGATGCCTTTATAGTCAAAATACAGAAGTGTGGATGATAATAAATGGTGAATTGCTTCCGGGGTTGATTTATTCATTTGGTAAGTTCCTTTGCCATGCTGGTAAAGTAGTAAGAGATTGATCAAATCATGGTTTGGTAAATATGACATTATAAACTAGCTTGGTGTATTAGACATTCCAAACATTTCATTACTATGTAGGATTTGAATTTTTGAATGGGAATCAATTAAAATTCTAGTAATATCTATTGTTATCCTGTACAAGGAGGCTATTTGACTAGGTAATGAAATTACCCCACTGGTGACCTAATTCAATAATATCAATGAAGCATTTTGATGGCATTTTGATTACCTTACGATGTCTACATTCAAGATATGTATTATTGTGACATCATGGAAGATAGGTATAAAAGTTCAACCATGCGGTATAAGATAAATCAAGTCTTCACAAGACCATCATAATACTACATATCACTAGAACTTACTCCACAAATGATCTCTTTTGATAAAATTCATGAAGCTGATTCATAACAAAATGAAAACCTTTTGGATCTTATTGTTGATTATGCAAAGAAAGATAGGAAGTCTGGTAAAAATCTAGAGGTCCTTGGTAAAAGATATATTTTCACTTGACTGTTATTGACTAATCATTATTTTGGATTTCCAAGATTACTTTTCATAGGTGAAGTTGCTATACTGATATTTTGTAAAAAGTGTCACGCACTGGAAGTTCCCATTTTAGAAGTTGAGTTTCACATCACACCCATTAGCAGATTTATTCATTATGTTGTAATAATCAAATGACCAGTCAAATCATTGTTTGACATGCTATAGATTGTGACGTTGTGATGTAAACGTCTGCTAACATTTGCAATGTCGGTGATTTGGTGATCTGCCAATAACTACTCTAACCTTATCTTGTGTGGTGACAACCTTAGAAGTGCACTGAACACAGAGTGTATGGCCTGTAACACTAGTGCATGTTGGTTACTAACCTTATCTTGTGTGGTGAAAGCCTTAGGTTTTAGAAGTGCCCTGAATACAGAATGAATAGCCTTTAACACTAGTCTTGTATGGTACATGTAGGTTACTAACTATCTTGTGTGGTGACAGCCTTAGGTCTGAAAAGTGCCCTGAACACAGAGTGTATGGCCTATAACACAAGTTTTGTATGGTACATGTAGGTTAATAACTATCTTGTGTGGTGACAGCCCTAGGTCTGAGAAGCGCCATGAACACAGAGTGAATGGCCTGCAACACAAGTCTTGTATGGTACACGTAGGTTACTAACCTTATTTTGTTTGGCGACAGCCTTAGGTCTGAGAAGCGCTCTGAATACTGAGTGTATGGCCTGTAACACAAGTCTTGTATGGTACACGTAGGTTACTAACCTTATCTTGTTTGGTGACAGCCTTAGGTCTGAGATGTGCTCTGAATACTGAGTGAATGGCCTGTAACACTAGTCTTGTATGGTACATGTAGGTTACTAACCTTATCTTGTGTGGTGACAGCCTTAGGTCTGAGAAGTGCTCTGAATACTGAGTGAATGGCCTGTAACACTAGTCTTGTATGATAGTCTGCCGCTTTCTGGTGAGTTGATGTGCTCATACTGTACATGGCAACTCTCAAAGCTGAAAGTCGCATCAGAATTAAGTCTTGCATGGGGGCCGGCTGTTTGTAGAAATTGTCCAGTAACTTCATACAGATACTTTCTATATTTCCTGGGAAAAAAAAAGATGAAAAGATTAAGAAAAAAAATAGAAACTAAAATCATGCATGTGTACATTCTTCATGTCAATTGTTACCATACGTCCCCTCATATTTCATATTTATCACATCAGAACCCCCCATTATTTAATCACATAATGCTGCTCCATAATTTTTTGTCATTGGAAAAAAGCTCCAGATCAATTGCTTTATCAAAATAGAAAATGCAATGCTGGTGTTTTATTCCAAAGAAATGATGTAAATATTTAAAGAATTTTCTCTTATGAGATAAAAGAATTAAAAAGAAAATTCTATTCAATAATGTTTTCATGAAACTTAAATTTGCAAGTTTTATTCACCAAGATGTAACATCACACAACTTGTAAAATATAAATACCGGTACTATTATGAGGCAGAAAATCGTTACAGATCCTTATTACATGCACTTCCAATGCCTTTAATTAATTTATCTACGAAGAAAATTCTTCATTTTATTAGTTAATAGATAATTTTACCTGGTTTGACAGCGAGCAAAATATCCCACCAGTCTTGACCAGCAACAAGTATGTACTCCAGTAACAAGCAAACATACGATGCTGACATCATCATTCCACCATCCTTTACATTGAACACTTTCAAAACTGAAATTTTCCCATCATGCACTGCTACCAAACCACAACCACTCATGGTTTGGACGAGGTTTGATATGTTGACAGATTTCCTCGGTTTCTTTGTGGGACTTGCACCAACACTAGGATTATAAAACGTATCCATGACCCCAGACTGCATAACTTGATAGGTGTGACGATGGATCAGCTTCAAAGTGCCGTCTCTGTACGCTGTCGCTATGTACGGGGAGAATCCAGAATCTGTCATGGTCTTGGTCAGAGGAAGTCTGGGGGTTGCTATGGATGTCAGGTATGATGAGTGTTGAATGGTTGCCTTATGCATCCATTTTGGCATGTGATATACAGTGTCCGGCACCTGGCCATACTGACATAATTTACTATTGACTGGCATGTTATGGTCAAGGAGCTGCCAGATCTCCAGGGAGCTGTAACCATGGCTACCACAGCTGACCAGCACAGTCTCGCTACTCTCCTGGTTTAGGAAGTAAAGCTGAGTTATCCCCATACGTTGACTGTCATTGGCTGCATAGTCCACCTGACTTTTGGCGAAGAAACTTGCTGATGGCTTACAACTTATCTGTAATACACCTGGAATACACAAGGTATCAAATATTATTAACAATCATTTATTTATATTCTATAAGAGTCATGTTTAGTTACATGTATTTGTCTTCTGGAAAACGTACCAATTTATGCAAAACATATGCTTTATTTCGATTCCCACATTACAAGCAAATAGGAACTGGGACCAACACACAACAGCAATCTAAATAGCAAAGTGTTGTTGGCAGTTTCTAAGCTAAATATCACAGAACATTAAATGAAATACCATGTAAATACAATGCAGCATCCCTACACTTTGTTTAAGAAATGACTGTCTTACTTTGGGTGTTCATGGTAGTATAATTCTGGTTGGTCGGGTGCAAATTCCGTGAATTGCGAAGACAGTCATTACTTAAATTTCTATTTATACTAAATATTAGTCACCCCATTTAGCTTTTATAATGAGCGAGTTGAATGTTATAACATCAAAAGTATCTGAACGTTGGTAAATTCTCTGTACTTTCAAAACTAAAGCGTGACATCACAACAGGCTACCAGAATTATAGTTTATAAATCCCTTTGCCTAACAGGCGCTTAACATGGGGATTCTTATGCAACGGAAATATAACCTTATCATTCTGCAGGTTGACATATTGTAACAATGAAACCTTACCATTCTGTAAGCTGAGTGACACTTTGTAACAATGAATCGCCGTGGAGATTTGACCATCACTAGCGGCTACCACCATCTCCCCTTTACCAGTATGAGCGATCGACACCAGACTTAGCCGTTGATAAGACTGTGACAGCGTCTGATTGGCCACTTCTATGTACGGCTCCTGGGTACACACTACACCGGCACATACCTACAGAAGGAAGTGGAAATTGAGTACGGCTTAGAAATGTGTCACCTTACAAGGAAGAGTTATTTTGCTTGTTGAACATTTTACATGTGATGATCAGTGCTCTGTGTAGGTTGGTAGATTGATATAAATTTATCTTTATTGCAAATAAAGATCATCTATATCATAGAGAAAGGCTAATACATTTGGGTCTTCCACATCTGGAATATTGACACATAAAGACGGATATGTTTAAAATACATGTACATAATTTCTTTTTAATAGTTGTACAAAATCATGAGAGGCATGCTGTAATTTCCAACTGTCATTTAATGATTGGTATTTGTGTGCATATTGAACTTTATTGGATTGTTAATCATATAAAAATCTAAACTCTGCTTCTCCTATCAGAAAAGTATACATGTAGATGACTGATAATCAAAGAGGTGCATGTATATGCAAAATAATGAAGGGATTCCCAAACCTACTAGCTGATTTTACATTATGATATTATAATAGTCATGATGTTAAAGTCCACCAGGACAACATGTGTAATCCCTCAATCATATTTTTTACAGGTACATACATGCGGTCATGTTATTTGTCTCCATGTTTCTATTTGGAGGAGTTTGATTTAAGAGTGTGTAAGTCCACAAATCAAGCGATTTATATTTCAAAAAATTAAGTAAATTAGATAAATACGATATTTTCAAACTATCTGCAATTATCATTTATCTAACATCTTGTACTGAGATTGAAAACAGGAACGTAGCCGCTCAAAAGCGCTCACTAAATCTACGTAGCTGAATGGACAGCTCATTGAGCTACTACGTAGGGCTAATAAGACTAAAAGTTCTATGCTTACTCTCGCTACATGTCATGTCGTCTGCTATAGCAATGACGTCAAGTGGTTGACAAATGTATTAATCCTATATTTTTGATACAATTTTCATCCGAATATCTTTATTTTTTGTCATATTGCAGGTGAGAAAAAGTTTACGTGAATAATTTTCCGTCTTTCTGACCTTTTAATTATTGGAAACAAAAGTTTAGGCTCAAAGTTAGCAAAGCGTTCAGGCAGAGTTAGCCTCTCAAAGTTAGCCACTCATGATCATTGAGCGCCTACGTTCCTGAACACACCCCAGTAATTGCACCACATTCTGTCATTTACAAAATGGCTTTGAAAAATGGCACATGAAAGAAAAAAATGGCCTCTTACCAGCCCACTAGCTGTAACAGCAATCCAACCATCAACTGGCTTACCACCAAATTTTGTGAGAGATGGCACAAACTGGCCCCTTTGGAACTTGTCATTGTATAGAATTGTTCCACATTTCTCTGGGTTAAAAGTGACCTGCAAATAGTAGTCTGTTTATATTTGTATGTGAGAAATTTGGGAATACAATCTTTATATATCCACTGCTTAAAATTTTATGTACAAGTACACAAGTTCAAAACTATCAGTCTTGTTTTGTCATTTTGTTTGTCATTTGCAACCTAGATTCAATTCCAACAACCTGAATTTTTGATAATTTTCATCGAAGTTGACCAAATACCTTCTATGACTGTCTTACTTTGGGTATTCATCTGTGTATAATTATGGTTAAGTGCGAATTCCATGAATCGCAAAGCAATTCTAGAAGAAATTGCACGTGTCCAACCAGAATTAAACATCCATGATCAGCTAAAGTAGGAAATTTATTTAGCATAGGCTACCAGCATTATAAAGTGTAAATCTTTTCTTTACAAACTTTAAACATGGGGGGATTCTTCTTCAATGTAAAACATAGTTGCCAAAGTCACCTAATGCTAGACTGCATAGCATAATGTCTTTAATGACAGCCAATTTCTTAAGCTCACTTTTTTCTCTAATTTATATAATTATACACAAATGTATACTCATGTAGCACCTATAATTTGCCCAATATTGGCATCTTAAGGCAAAATCAGCGGAAAAAGTAGGTCAAGGATATTTTACGAAAGTCTGATCAAAGATACGTCCACCATATAAGTTTGGAAGATGTAGCACTTATACTTTGCTCAATATTGGCTTCTAAAGGCAAATCACTCAAGCCGAAAAAGTAGGTCAAGGTCATTTTATGAAAGTTTGATCAAAGATACATCCAATATACAAGTTTGGTACATGTAGCACTTATACTTTGCTCAATACTGGCTTCTAAAGGCAAATCACTCAAGCCGAAAAAGTAGGTCAAGGTCATTTTATGAAAGTTTGATCAAAGATACATCCACCATGCAAGTTTGGAACTTGTAGCACTTATACTTTGCTCAATATTGGCTTCTAAAGGCAAATCACTCAAGCGGAAAAAGCAGGTCATGGTCATTTTATGAAAGTTTGATCAAAGATACATCCACCATATAAGTTTGGAAGATGTAGCACTTATACTTTGCTCAATATTGGCTTCTAAAGGCAAATCACTCAAGCGGAAAAAGTAGGTCAAGGATATTTTACGAAGTCTGATCAAAGATACATCCACCATATAAGTTTGGAAGATGTAGCACTTATACTTTGCTCAATATTGGCTTCTAAAGGCAAATCACTCAAGCCGAAAAAGTAGGTCAAGGTCATTTTATGAAAGTTTGATCAAAGATACATCCACCATGCAAGTTTGGAGGATGTAGCTTTTATACTTTGCTCAATATTGGCTTCTAAAGGCAAATCACTCAAGTGGAAAAAGTAGGTCAAGGTCATTTTATGAAAGTTTGATCAAAGATACATCCACCATGTAAGTTTGGAACTTGTAGCACTTAAACTTTGCTTAATATTGGCCATTAAAGGCAATATTGCTATCTTAACATTTACCTTATCATCTCAGCATTTGCCTTATCATTTGAAATAATTTTAAAAAATCCCTTCAGGGGCTACATCCCATCTGAATATATTAAACAAAGTATAATTAAACATTAACAACAAAAAGAATCAACAGAATATGAATATAGGAAAGGTAATCGAGTGATCTTAACATTTACCTTATCATCTAGTTCAGATGACGCCAACGCCGGGGTATTGCAATAGCTCTTTTGCACTAAAGTGCAGTCAAGCTAAAAAATGTATTATGAACAATAACTGATCAGCCGAAGTACAAGTTATTCACATCCTTTGCTCAGGACAGCTACAAATTGTCCTTTTAATTCAAATCATATGTAAAGCGCAATTTCAATGGCTGATGTCTTACAATTTGCCACTATAAATCATTGTGCTTATGCCTTCATATCAACGACAACTTCACGTCCTTAGCAATGCTGCTTAGTGACATCATGTAATATGTTTTTAAAGGGTGAATAACTTTCATACTCTTTGGCTATATAACATTGTTTAGATTGAGGATCACTGACGAGGGTTAAGTAACCGAAATGTGCATGTCTAGTCCATGCTGCAAATTTATCTGTTCCTAAATGATGCTATTGAATTTGAAGACATTTAACATTAGAATGGGGATAACATGTTTGAATTTGAATGATTTGCAGGCAAAAATTGTATTATTTTATAGTCGCAATTACATGTACCCATTTTAACAATCCGCTGACACGTGGTGGTAAAACTAAATTTGCAACTCAATGCCTGCAATCATTCAAATGCAATTAACAAACATATTATCCCCTAATTCCAAAACTTAAGTATACGGAACAAGGAAATATACAAAACAAGAAGAATAGAAATGCTTGATTAATTATGTGTACTTTATAACATCCTATACACTATACCTGTACACCATTATGGAACCATGCTACAGCCAAAATTTCTTCATCCTCTAATGTTGACGAGCTATGACATGTCCATCTGTTCAGCAGAAAGTCCTGAAACATATAATAATTCTAATTCATTCTGTTTGTTTCACACATTGTGATTGATCCACAGCATTTCCACAAGCATGTATAATGATATTTCACATGCGGAAAAACCAATTAACTTGATATACTATTTAAAACTGTATTCTTAAGTAAATTTTCTTATCTGATTAATTAATTTTGATTGCTCCATCCGATTCTAAGTGCTAAGTCATCATACTCTGTGATCTTTAGATCAGATGACGTCATCGTGTGACGTAAAGCTATAGTTATTGACTTGTAAACAGCATTCTACACATATAAATAAGATAACTAGTGCTTTTAAAAACTTCCAAGCTGATTATTGTTCAAACTTTGATGTCTCAACATTGTTATAAACACGAAGCATTTTAGATTTTAGAGCGCAGTAATTTCTGTTGGTTGTAAACATGTATGTCACAATATATTAGAATAGGGATAAACGTACTGTGCTTTGTACTTCTGACAGATATATGTTGGATATACAAATGTACTGTACATGTATATCCAACATATACCTGTCCAAACCACAAAACACAGTATGTATATACCCTAATTGGCTCAATACATTTTCAGTGTTGTGTTAAAGTTTTATAAAACAAGGTGCTCAATAAAACCAAAAACTGCCTTTCAAAAATATATGGCTCTATCTTGATGTGTTATACTTCGGCCTTGACTTTGACCTTCATATTCTGTGGATGTTGGCTGTAAGAAAGATTGTTGAGTAATGCCATTAGGTAAACATAGGTTATATTTGTCTCCTTGCAAGTTGCATAAACAATTTACCAAACTTTCAGACAATATAATCAGTAGATAGAATATTTATGTCTTATCAAACACTCTGATTGCTCTGCATGCAAATTTTCTGAGATTATTTTGTTATGCTTAATGTTATTATTAGTAACGAAACATTTATTATTGATCATGTTGATGTTCAATCTTCTAACAAATATTTTGATAGATTTCTACAAACAATATCATGTAAACTGAGCACATATATAACTACATTTGTACGGTAAACGTGTTTTGTGCATTTACAATACATCATTTGAAGATTTATTAAGAATTCCATATTTTTACACAGATAACTGTACTTGCCTGCATTTGCCATATCTGACATTTTCCGTCAGCATCAGCAATCAGTAGACGATTTCCCATCTTGTCCCACTCCAGACACGTGATAACACTAGAACTGACCATGACCTGGTACCATTCCCAAGGTCTGTCAAGGTCAAACAGGCCGACTTCATACTGTACACTCAACTCTCCTACGCTGTAATGATAAACAAGATTGCATTCATTCTATATACAAAATTGTATACACAGAGTTCATGAAAAGCATCCGTTTTATCGGATTTGCTGATATAAAATTATTTGGTCCAATAAAAACTCAAGTTATATCTATTTTGATCCAATAAAAATCCCCAAACGCCAGACGTTTCATCGCAAGATTTCAAGCACTCTATTATATAAACATGATGAATTATTAGTTATACGATTTGAATTAGGTTTATACTATACCGGTATACAACTACAAAGTATATTTTTTCAAAAAATGTAAGTAATGAATCTTATGTAATTTGAATTTGTTAAATGATCAGAATCTGTCCTGTAGTCATTCCGTTTAAAAGTACTTCATGTCGCCAGATGGACCCATGATTGCTTTGAAATATTAGCAAGTCAAATGACGAGATGTATTGAAAGATAAGGTCATCAATCGAAATCTCACACAAGAGCGCAAATTTCTTGGACACTACAGTATTTAAAGTAAAGTATCATTTATCAAACCTAAAATAATTTTCAGTTCCTGGCTTCCTGTATCATGAAAGCCCTCACAGTCAATCAGTATTCAAAGGTTTAATTAAGGGCGAGTGCACACAGCATTTACGAAATACTAATAACAAAGACAATTTAATTAACATTCTACAAGACTTCAAAGATCATCTACTGAACAGAGGTTTTTCCGACCGGGAGATAAATCCTACAGTTACTGAGACTACATCTTCCAACAGAAGAACAGCTTTGAATAAACCTAGTCTGAAAAAGTACCTACTGTCATGGTCACTAAATTCAACCCATGCATAAAAGGTTTAAAGGAGAATTATGAAACATTGGAATGACATGCAACCTGATCCAAAATGCAAAGAAGTATGCAAATCAGAACCTATTGTAGCTGTAGCATACAACAAACATCGAAATATTGGAAAAATAATCATAAGCGCATGTTTATCTTATGACTAAGTGGACACCTGATGAGGCAGGCCTTAGGGATTATTCAATAAACAATAATACTGCCGAAACACTCCACTCTCCAGGGATGAAAATTCGTTGAATTTTTCAGGGGCTAAGTGGGCTCAATAAAGGGGTAGGGCCACGAGACCCCTAGATCGGCCCTTGATTTTTCTCTTAAAATAAATTTCATGAGGAATACTTGATATCTCTCATGAAAATACACGAATGTTTACCGCTTTTCATGAAAAGAATAATATCACCAAACAATGTGCCATTTAACTGTAATGACGTCATGAAGTGACGTCATTTTGACGTTATTGACAAAATATGGCGAAAATTGCTAGGAATTTTGTCTTTTGTCGTAGAATTCAACGTGGCCGCATGCGTTAACTGAGAGAAAACTTTTATGACAAGAGGATACCATGATAATTTTTCACATATAAATTTTCCATCATAGTTAATGAATGCGGCCATTGCTAATTTAATAGAAATATTGAGTTTTTGCATCAATTTCGCCGAATATGACCTATTTTGGTGTTTTCAAAGGGCTAAAGGTGTTGATAAAAGCAATGTTTACAAAAAGTAGATTCGTGATTCAGTAGAGAACGTTTCAAAATGTCAAATAACACTTAAAAATTCTATGAAGTACAATGTTCAAAATTTATCAAAATTAGGGCCAATATCGGGCTTCGTGGCCCTACCCCTTTAGGAGTCCACATCAAAAACAATTGGCCCACATCAAAACGTACCTAAAATAATATTTTTAAATTCAACCCCCCCCCCCTCCTTCTCTCCTTCTCAGTATCAAGTCATGGCCATCGTACAGGTGAACCATGTACGAAATTTAAGGCCAAAAGAGAGAGAGAGAGAGACCAGTGTACATCGTAACATGTCGATTTTATTTGACGATTTTTATACTTTGAAGGATAATTGCAGTCAGTCGTTTGAGGTCAGCGCTCTTTATTTTCCAACACCGTTCTTTCATCAAATCAGTTTGAGACATTTTCCGCGTAAATTTCACCTAATTATGATTTTTTAACAATGTATCTATATTTTAGATATTAAAGTAGGGTTTTGATTTCGGTCATCTCGAGCATAAGTACATTTGTATACCTTTAAATAAATCAATAAATACAGGTAAATCCAGTTATAAACATATTTCATGTACGTATACGTCAGACAGTCTCCAGACAGTTACTGTGTGCACTTTTGGAAACGTTAGTTAGTTTTGGTATACAATGTACTGATTTAAAATTACGGTACATCTTTACAAGGAAATAAGGGAGATCTATTCATTTTCCGTGAGAAAGCGAACCGAAAATTTGTCAAATACCCATGAGTTTTTGTTTCACAACGTGAGTTACGGCAACTACGAAACAAGAAAACAATTATGATCAGAATTTTACAGTCGCCAAGTGGGCGATCAGAAAAACATTTTTGGTAGTCCACACTGAATTTTTAGTCGCATTGGCGAGTGGGCGAGTGCTTATTTGCATCCCTGCTCTCTCCAGGAATATAATAATAATAACTTTTATTAATGAAATGCCACAAGATATGGTTTTGAGTGTGATGTCTGGTCTGGCTGATTGATGACCTTATCTTTCAATAAATATGTTTTTTAGAAACACTTTAACAATGGATATTTGATGCCCCATTCATCTGTTGAATAAAAACTTTGTTTGTGAAACATATATGCCCCCAGTGGCAGCTTTGAGAATATGGCAATGAAAATAAATGCCAAGGTCACTAAGTCCAAAGTCATAGTATCAAATGAAAACTCTAGTCATAAGGAATCTATAGTATATGTGAAATATCAAACCCCTACCCCTTATAGTTAAAAGCAGGTCAAAGGTCAAGGCCAAGGTCACTAAGTCAAAAGTCATGGTATCAAATAAAAGCTCTGGTCATGAGGAATCTACATTGTATATGTGAAATATCAAACCCCTACCCCTTATACTTTAGTTATAGTTTAATAGTAGGTCATAGGTCATAAGTCAAGGTCTCAAATAGAAGGTTTGGTCATGAGGTATCCACATGTGAAATATCAAAGCCCTACCATTTATGGTATAAAAGATATAACCAAGTTGTTAACAATAACTTATTAGTTCCCCCCCTTTCCATTCGCTAAGATATCTCGAAAATGTGATATAATTAAGAATAAAGCCTGTGTTTGTGAAACACGAATGCCCCCGGTGGCATCTTTGTTAGTATAAACGCCATTTTCTGTTGAGTACGTGAAAGGTCAAAGTCAAGGTGAAGAAGTCAAAACTTTTTGCTATCAATGAAATGGTCTTCTCACAAGGAATACACATGTGAAATATGAAAGCCCTATCACTTACTATTCAAAAGTTATGCCCAATGTTAAAGTTTTTGAAAAGTAGGTCAAAGGTCAAGGTCACGAGGACAAAACTTTTGGTATCAATGGAAAGGTCTTGTCACAAGGAATACACATGTGAAATATGAAAGCCCTATCACTTACCATTCAAAAGTTATGCCAAATGTTAAAGTTTTTGAAAAGTAGGTCAAAGGTCAAGGTCAAGGTCATGAGGTAAAAATGCTGGTATCAATGGAAAGGTCTTGTCACAAGGAATACACATGTGAAATATGAAAACCATATCACTTACCATTCAAAAGTTATGCCCTATGTTAAAGTTTTTGAAAAGTAGGTCAAAGGTCAAGGACAAGGTCACGAGGTCAAAAATGTTGGTATCAATGGAAAGGTCTTGTCACAAGGAATACACATGTGAAATATGAAAGCCCTATCATTTACCATTCAAAAGTTATGCCCAATGTTAAAGTTTTTGAAAAGTAGGTCAAAGGTCAAGGTCACGAGGTCTAAAATGTTGGTATCAATGGAAAGGTCTTGTCACAAGAAATACACATGTGACATATGAAAGCCCTATCACTTACCATTCAAAAGTTATGCCCAATGTTAAAGTTTTTGAAAAGTAGGTCAAAGGTCAAGGTCATGAGGTCAAAAATGTTGGTATCAATGGAAAGGTCTTGTCACAAGGAATACACATGTGAAATATGAAAGCCCTATCATTTACCATTCAAAAGTTATGCCCAATGTTAAAGTTTTTGAAAAGTAGGTCAAAGGTCAAGGTCAAGGTCACAAGGTCAAAAATGTTGGTATCAATGGAAAGGTCTTGTCACAAGAAATACACATGTGAAATATGAAAGCCCTATCATTTACCATCCAAAAGTTATGCCCAATGTTAAAGTTTTGAAAAGTAGGTCAAAGGTCAAGGTCAAGGTCAAGGTCATGAGGTCAAAAATTTTGGTATCAATGGAAAGGTCTTGTCACAAGGAATACGCATGTGACATATGAAAGCCCTATCACTTACCATTCAAAAGTTATGCCCAATGTTAAAGTTTTTGAAAAGTAGGTCAAAGGTCAAGGTCAAGATCACGAGGTCAAAAATTTTGGTATCAATGGAAAGGTCTTGTCACAAGGAATAAACATGTGAAATATGAAAGCCCTATCACTTACCATTCAAAAGTTATGCCCAATGTTAAAGTTTTTGAAAAGTAGGTCAAAGGTCAAGGTCAAGGTCACGAGGTCAAAAATGTTGGTATCAATGGAAAGGTCTTGTCACAAGAAATACACATGTGACATATGAAAGCCCTATCACTTACTAGTGATGGGAAATCGGTTCAGAATCATAATCGATAATCGGTTAGAATCGGTTGGTGTTTCTGATGAGATTTTACCGATCATAATCGGTTTATTACATTCAACTCAAGTTTACCATTTTTTATCCAAATAATTTAAGTACACGTTTTATATATTACTGACCAACAATGCAGATATATGTGAGTACATTAATCTTGAATAAACTTAGAATAGAGTAATCAAGGATGTATGAAATACAACCTATATTCTTTCCATTGTTTCCTTTAAAAATGCATGAAAGTATATTTAAAAACGATCATTTTCAGTTGTGTTCATTGTGGAATATGGAAGGGGAAGGGGGTCATATAAGTATTTGTACAAAGTAGAAAGTATCTATCAACATAACCAATAGCATCAAACAGGATTATGTTCAACCATTCTCAATCAAATAATAAAGTCAGTTTACCTAAATATATTGACAAGAATTTCAGAACTTACGGTCACCGTCGGTCATTCAATGATTTTTCTTTTACAATTATTCTCTCTTATTTCAAATTACTAGCTTCTGTTACTCTACAACATTAATCATGTTTATAAAAAATTGTTAAGTAGAGAAACTATTGGAATAAGTTTTAGACATTTGGACAGAATTTCCTCTGATCCCTCAACCCCCCCCCCCCCTTTCACGCTATCGATTATTTATTTTCAAATCGATTATCGCAATCGGATGACTTCAACACGCCGCTAATCGATTATAATTGATAATCAGCCCATCACTATCACTTACCATTCAAAAGTTATGCCCAATGTTAAAGTTTTTGAAAAGTAGGTCAAAGGTCAAGGTCACGAGGTCAAAAATGTTGGTATCAATGGAAAGGTCTTGTCACAAGGAATACACATGTGAAATATGAAAGCCCTATCATTTACCATTCAAAAGTTATGCCCAATGTTAAAGTTTTTGAAAAGTAGGTCAAAGTTCAAGGTCAAGGTCACGAGGTAAAAAATGTTGGTATCAATGGAAAGGTCTTGTCACAAGAAATACACATGTGAAATATGAAAGCCCTATCATTTACCATTCAAAAGTTATGCCCAATGTTAAAGTTTTTGAAAAGTAGGTCAAAGGTCAAGGTCAAGGTCACGAGGTCAAAAATTTTGGTATCAATGGAAAGGTCTTGTCACAAGGAATACACATGTGAAATATGAAAGCCCTATCACTTACCATTCAAAAGTTATGCCCAATGTTAAAGTTTTTGAAAAGTAGGTCAAAGGTCAAGGTCAAGAGGTCAAAAATTTTGGTATCAATGGAAAGGTCTTGTCACAAGGAATACACATGTGAAATATGAAAGCCCTATCACTTACCATTCAAAAGTTATGCCCAATGTTAAAGTTTTAGTTCGGACAAACAGACAAACAGACAGACAGACAGACAAACAGACGGACAGGCCAAAAACTATATGCCCCCGAATCTGTGATTCCGGGGGCATAAAAACAATACTAGTAACTACTATACATTTTTTGTATATGACATTACATATGTATCACTTGAACTATACAAAATTTAAAGACGTTTCAAGGAGAAATAGATTTTATACGAATTTTTTTTTTTTTGGTATTTTCCTTAAAAATTGAATAAAGTAGGTCAAAGGTTAAGGACAAGGTCAAAAGGTAAGAAAATTTGATACCAAAGATGCATTTTCTCAAGATACATACACATGCAAAATATGAAAGCCCTATCATCTCCAAGGGTCATCCTAGAGGGCCACTGGGGAGAAATAGTCGCTTTTTGTGTGAAAACTTTGCCCTAATTTCTTACAGGGGAGAAGTTTGAGTTGCCCTAAATTTTATCCTCACACACTGCAGCTTATATTATCTCAAAACTAAATACGGCAAGTCTTCTCAGCTTACCAGGTGTTAATATTGACCAATGGCCAGTAATACTTTGATCATTGTCAATTAATTTAGTGGTCTATATTCCGTTAACGTTAGGCAATTTTCTCATGATAAACAGTCTGTTCCTCGGATATTACCGCGTGATGTTGTTGCCAATTAGACGTACATGTACATGTATTTTTAGAACTTCAGAAATATATTGCAAGGATATTTTAACACTGGTCATTCAGGGATGCAAATAAGCACTCACCCACTCGCCAATGCGACTAAAAATTCACTCTGGCCTACCGAAAATGTTTTTCTGATCGCCCACTTGGCAACCGTAAAATTCCGAATTCCGGTCATAATTTTTTTCTTGTTTAGTAATAGTAGTTGCCTATACTCAAGTTGTGAAACAAAAAGTAATGGGTATTTGACAAATTTTGGGTTCGCTTTCTTGTGGAAAATGAATAGATCTCATAAAGGTGCACCGTCATTTCAAATCAGTAAACCAAAACTTCATCTAACGTTTCCAAACAAAGTCACTGTTTAGAGACATACCGATAATATGTTTATAACTGGATTTACCTGCATTTATTGATTTATTTAAAGGTACTTGTGCTTGAGATGACCGAAATATAGAAACATAAAAAATAAAGCCTGTGTTTGTGAAACACGAATGCCCCCGGTGGCATCTTTGTTAGTATAAACTTTATTTTCTGTTGAGTATGTGAAAGGTCAAGGTCAACAATTTTGGTATCAATGGAAAGGTCTTGTCACAAGGAACACTCATGTGAAATATGAAAGTTCTATCACTTACCATTCAAAAGTTATGCCCAATGTTAAAGTTTTTGAAAAGTAGGTCAAAGGTCAAGGTCAAGGTCACGAGATCAAAAATTTTGGTATCAATGGAAAGGTCTTGTCACAAGGAACACACATGTGAAATATGAAAGCAATATCACTTACCATTCAAAAGTTATGCCCAATGTTAAAGTTTTTGAAAAGTAGGTCAAAGGTCAAGGTAAAGGTCACAAGGTCAAAAATTTTGGTATCAATGGAAAGGTCTTGTCACAAGGAATACACATGTGAAATATGAAAGCTCTATCACCTTCCATTCAAATGTTATGCTCAATGTTAAAGTTTTTTCGGACAAACAGACAAACAGACAAACAGACAGACAAACAGACGGACAGGCCAAAAACTACCGTATATGCCCCCGAATCTGTGATTCTGGGGGCATAATTATCATATTTTAAATTTTACACGGAAAAGTTACTCAACATAATTTGATGAAAGAATGGTGTTGGAAGAGCCCTGACCTCAAATGACTGACTGCAATTATCTTTCAACGTCGTCAAACAAACTACGTATACCCCTGTAGATCTACATGTACACTGGTCTCTCCCTCATTTTGGAGTTAATTTCGTACTCGGTACACATGTTCTTCTATGATGGCCATGACATGCTAGTGGAAAGGAGAGGGGGGGGGGGGTTCAATTTAAAAATGTAAATTTAGATACACATGTACATTACAACATTTTGATGTGGGCTAATTGTTTTTATGTGGGCGTCTAAAGTCTAAACCTAAAAATTTCAACGAATTTTCACCCCTGGTCATTCCTTTTGGTATGCTTCTAAACATTACCATACGATCTGTCAGTACTCTCGGGACACCCTGGGCCTCTATGGGAAGGAGACAGTAAATTTGATAGTGCGGCAGGGTGGCTTAGCTCAGTTGGTAGAGCACTCAGTCTGGGCCAATGATGCATGATGTTGACCATGTTGACTAGCTTGGAAACCCGACGAGTGGCATAGGTGGAGGGGGTAACCAACTGAGATTCGCCAGGTGTTGTAGGCTAACACCTTGAATAAAGCCAAGTGATCCCAGCCTAGTCATTTGGAAAAGACTTCAAACCGAGGTCCCCTGTCACGGAATTGAGATGGCACTTTAAAGAGCCCTCACTGCTTCAGGTCACAGGTTGCAGACACAATCCCCCCCCCCTTCCCCATTTTTTAAAAAATCTTTAAAAAAGGGGGAAGGGGGGGGGGTTGTGTCTGCAACCTGTGCTTCAGGTGGGTCCGTTGCACAGGTCTAAATTCCAAATTCTGCTTATGTCTTCGGCCAATATGCCTGTAGGTGGCGCTCCTTTATATTCAAAGGAGGGAATTCCAAAGATACGATACGATATGCCGACCCCCCCCCTCCCTGAGATTAAATGCCTACTCCTATCTAATTGACAACCATCTGAAAAGATTTTTTGTAACTCCCGCAGTCATTTTGCTTCCTTTATCACTTCATCATACTTTCTTTATCACATAAATTACCTCTTCTTTTTCACTTGAGCATACTGCCGGCTGACAGCAAGGATATTTTGTGATGACAACGAACAACAACACTTGTCTTCTGAAATCCAGTCTTTTTCTGAATTTACTGTCTGAAATTCGGTAAAATAAACTGTTTCCATTGTCAAATAACTCCTGTTGTTAGAATATTCGCGTTTCAAACATCATCTTTTCCAAAATTTGCGGCTGATCATAAACCGGAAGTGGCAAGTGCTCTCCCTCGAATTTTCATTGAACTCGATTCCGATTTTCTTTTAAAATATCTTTTTTTTTTTACACTATTTGATATTTAGTTACTTCTTTATTTGACAATAGACTTGCATTTCGTATGCGATTATAATCTTATTTGACGTTATTTCTTACGGTTTGATGTCGTAACATATCTATGACGTCACAGTAAACTTGAAATGACGTCAAAAGTTACGATGTTTGCATGTGTCGCTTGATAAACAAGTTTCTCTCATACCCGCGTTTATGTTACTGAGCAGGCCCATTGAACTACATCTGAAGATATCACATTTCACGTCACAGCTGTTGTGAACATATCACATGACGCAATTGCTTCAATTGTTTACGTTATTGTGACATCCTGATTTTAGTCCGCAAATTAGTCTTGTCCAACGTTGCTTTGCACTCCGTTTTCCCTGAAACGGAGTGCAAGGCATCATGGGACAAGACTATCTGCAAATCAAACAATTTAAGCTAGCGGCAACGTGGTAATATAACATCGTTTTCCAATGTATTCTTGGGCCACATTTTGAAAAGTCCAATACTCGGGGGCGCTGAATTATGGTCCGTCAAACAATGCTTCGACTGGCACTCCTTTCAAGGCATCAAGGGACAAGACTAATTTCCAAATTTTTAAAATGACCTCCTTTTTCAAGTATACAACGACATATGTGCTAACGACAACAAGCTCATTATTTTTTGCAGATATCAAAATCATAAGTTGTTGTAATAATAAATCTCAATGAAGCTGGATTTCATTTGTACCCTTAAATTTTTTTTTCCAAATTCGACACCGTGGAAACTATTCAGGATTTTCGTTATACAGAGTTGCTTCCCATATATGACGTAAACCTATTGTGACGTCATCTAATTCTATGGAAACCAACGTTAAAATCAGGGAAAGACGTATACGCTATAAAACCGATGTTTCTACAGAAATAGTTACATACCCCGTTATTGTGTTAACCGTGGTTCAAATATAACAATATAGATGAAAGTTTCATCAAAATCCATGACATGCCGTAGCCAGCTGTTTTAGGTTTTTACAGAGAATCCATATTAAAATTATGGACATGGGTCAAATCCCACATCATCTTCTCCGTCTCTCTATAGGTAGAGAAATATTCCTAGTTAGTGGATGTTCGGGGTCAAATATGACATCAAGTCCTCGAACTCAAAAATATAGAAATACAAGTATTACTTTTCCATCTTCACAATTCGACTCATGCATTAGCTCGTTCAAGCCGACAGAGCGACATGGATTTTTTTTTTCTTACGCCCTTATGCTTTGATATCTATTCACATATCGAGTCTGTATGTTACTTGGGCCCCTGCATTTTGTTGTCTTGTTGGTGTCGTCATCTTACACTGAGGAGGTTATTATACATGTGTTTTCATTGAGATCACTGGGTAACAGGACAAGTAGGAGGGTTGTGCGCACGAAATCCGTATAACCACAAGTACTCGAATCAGAGAATTTCCTCTATATATCTTTTTTTTCAATCGCACTACTCATTTCGTTATGTTTTTACAGCCTGAGAGAGAAAAGGGAGACCCGGACCCTTTCTCTCTCTCGAGGCTTTACAAACGCACAGGTACTTGAGTCAGAGAAATTCGTCTATACATGTATGTCTTTTATATTCAATCAAAACACTCCTTTTGTATAACCACACCATTTGCTTCTAACGTGTCAGATGGCCGTCCCAAGTCGGCACCGGTTACCTATTGTTCTCGTTGATTATTTTGTCTTCGGTGTTTTGATGTCGTTTTTGGTACTCCTTTGGAGTCTCTTATATTGTTTTGCTTGTCCACTCTTTGCTTTGCGTTTGAGTCTTTCGATGTCTGTGAATGTCTACTCCGTGTTATCGCATTTGGCTGTTTCGCTGTGGATGTTGGAGAATCTTGTTGGAGATCCTCTCCTTTCTTAATTCTCTGTATCTATTCAAGTTCCATTCATGTGACAGGTTGCGCATTTCAGAACAGTCCATTTATCTGTGCACAGGATGTTATATAATATTAATTAAGTGCATCTCAGATCTTACGATAAGATGACGAATTCAGAGAAAGAAATCACGAGTCACAATTTATGGTATATTCGTCACTTTCTAAAAGATCCTTTCAACAGAACATATGGATAGTATCACATTAGAGAACCTCGACGCCATCGACGTACAATGATACCCGCCTCTACTTCCGTGCATAAAGAGGATAAGTTTAATTCAAAGTGGTAAGGGGATGTATCATTTTTAGCTCACCTGAGCCGAAGGCTCAAAGTGAGCTATTGTCATACCGGTTAGTCCGGCGTCCGTCGTCCGTCCGTTCGTTAACTTTTCACATTTTCGACTTCTCCTGCGGAACCGCTTGGAGGATTTTAATGAAACTTGGTATGCATGAAGGTCCTCTACTAAGTTTCTTCATTTCGACCGGATCCCTTCAGGGGTGGATCCAGGGCGGAGTCAAATAGGCCCCAGAGGGTACCCCTCTTAAAAAAATCTTCTTCTCCAGAATAGCTGCATGGATTGAAAAACTCATGGCATCTGAGTGATCAGGAAGGATGTATTATTTAAGTTTTTACATTTCGTTAAAATCCGACAACTAATTTTTGACGCGTTTTGGCGTATTTTTCGACTTAGTTATTCTAATGCAAAAATTGAGATTTCTTTTATTCTTTTCTCTCTTGGCTAAATTTGCTGTCCCAATTTAGTTCGTTTTAGCCATGATAAACTAGAGGAATGCTTATGTGAAAGAATTTTGCTGAAAACTTTTTTTTATATGATTTTTTTTATAACCAACGATGCAGACACGAGGCAGGACGGATAAAGTCTCGTCAGCGTAAAATCATAGCGTGGGCGGTGTAACCAGTCGGCCTAAGAACTTCCACTCTTTTGACATGTTTTCTGACTTTGTCAGAAATGCTCATTTTTTATCTTTTCTTATAACTCTATTAATATGTGATTTTGTGCACTCATTTACTGCATATTTGACACCTTTAGGATTCTAAACTCTTTTTAATTGTTTTTTCCTTCAATTTTTTTTCTTTATAAGTATAACAAAAGTGATAGGGAATTTATTTTCCGAAATATTCAAGAGTTGTCTTTTTTACATCAATTGCTACACATTCTGATGATACCCGTATGTGCCTCTTAAAAAATCATTTTTAGTAGCGCATGTACGCATACCCGGACTATCTTTCCGCCTATGGTACCTATTTGAACACGAAAATCTGGATCTGCCCTGGTAAAGTACAACTACAATAATTATCATTATGCATTGTCAGTTGTGGTAAGAGTGTTCATGGTTATCAGGTGAGCGTTGTGTCCCATGGGGCTCTTGTTTGATTTTGGCTTCGATCGAGCGTCTCTATATTAGACCAGCAAAAATGAATTATTAGAATAAGTTGCAGTTGCTAAAGTGTATATAACAATTATTTAGCTTATATCAGCATCCATCCTTCCCCATCCGTCCGTCCGTCAGTCGATCCATGTGTCCGCCCGCCCTACCGTCCATCCATCCATCTATCCATCCATCAATGAAGGAATGAATGAGTCGATTAATCAATCAAACTTCAAAATACAAGTAATATTCAATCCGAAGCTTCAGAAATAAAGAAATTATTATAATGAGTTTCAAATCAAACTTTAATTTGAACATCAGAAGCTTTACTTTTTTTCAAAATATAAACAAACATCGAATGTAATTGAGCATGATATATACGAAGCCGCCGTAAGCATTTTTTTTTTCAATCTCCCTTCCCTCGTATCGGTTCCTATGGCGTAATTCCGAATGATTCAGCCCCTGACCGAGCGTTCTCTGACGAATACTGGCAGCTTATTTATACCGATAAACTGAGGCCAACAACATAGTATAGTCTCAGCATCACTACTACACACATCTATAGCATGGATATCAACTTCTTCCCGTCGTTTATCTTCTCTCTTCTATATGCCGTTACACAGTGCCAGGTACGGTCAATGACATTTATGTTTTAAAATTCTAATTTTAATTTTATTTTAATTTTATGCAAATAAGACTCTCTCTTAATCTTATTCTATTTTAGGGGGAGAGGAGGGTCGAGATGTATAATACTTTAAATATATATATATATATATATATTTTTTTTTTTTTTGATAAACGAACTGAAACTTGATTTAATTTTTTTTATCAATTTCGTAAAAATGTCTCTGTAATATGTAATTGTTCAATAGAACTTAAAAAATGTGAAACTATATATATTTTTTTTTCTTTCAACATTAATGTTCTAATGGATAATCCAATCAATACTTCGGTTATTTAGTCTTTTGAAAATACAATGTATGAGTATGTAAAAATTCAGACGATTAATATAATAAGTTTTTATAATTTTAAAAAGTACAAATCGAATCGACAAAACTATAGGAGAAACACAAAATCAAAGGCTAATGAAATATAGACATGCATGCTGTCAGATAAATTGAGAACAACTGAAAGACGTATAAAGAAAATAAGAATTATTATTATTATTATAAATAGTAATTCATGTATTAAAATAAACATAATGATTGTTCCAAAAAATAATAATAACACAAGCACAGAGGAGCGCAGTCTTCAGGCACCTTAATCCCAGAAATCCACATTAATACTTCACTTATTTTGTCTTTTGAAAATACAATTTTACTCAATATCACGACTTCTAACGGTTACATGTATGTTATATATGTGAAACGATAAGTTCCTTTTGAGCAAAAAGAAAAAAAAAGAAAGAAAAAAAGAATAATCATAAATTAATATAAGAAAATGGGAAAAAAATATATAGAATGTTCTAGGGGAAACTGGAAACAAGTGTAAGGTCACAGCAAAGAGTGAAATCTAGGTCTCGTGGATTGAAACTGTGTGATTTCTATAATCTTATCTCACTCTTCACAGCGTATTTACAAACATTAAAATCTCAAGGTAGCGACCTGTCTGCTTATCTCAGACGAGCACGGTTTATGGTATATCTCACAGATTGTTTCATATAGTTTGACGTAATGTTTTTCATTGAATGATTCTTGGCACTCTGGTAAATCAGATGATATAATTCTGTATGATCAAAGATTTTTTCTTATTTTGCAAAAACAAAAAAACAAAAAACTAAATAAATAAATAAACAAACAAACAAACAAAAACAAAAATCCCCCCCCCTAAAAAAAAAAAACACTCAAGTAATGTTCACCACATTATAAACTCTCCTTGGTCATTTTTTTATTGGCTTTCGCCAATACTTTTGTAGATTGAAAAAAGAGAAAACTTTTTCATTCGGTGAAAATGTAAGTCTCTATAACAACATCGGCAATATTCCAAGAAGTTTTGATCAGTTACATATTGCCAGAATTAGGCAAAAAAGAAAAAAAAAATCGGAATTTCTCAAACACTGGGGAATAGGTGTCCGAAATATTTATTCTTAAACTCGTCATTCCTATATAACTTCCAGTCGTGACTGAATATAAATCCTCACTTCCATCTAATGACGAATGACATGATGGATTTTGTATAATTATGTATACTAAATGAACCTGTAATTATTTGAAATGTTGGTTGACACATTTATAGAATTTGATGAGAACAGGTGAAATATCAAACCGAAACGGACATTGAATCTTTGTATTCCATACAAATATTTCTACAAAGGTAGTAGACATTTAGCATTTGGTGTGTATGTATGGGGAGGGGGTCGACTGGGTCCTGACCTCATCTTTCCCTTTTCTAGTTCCGCGCATGACAGGGCAAGAGGGATTTTGCATTTTAACTTCTTCGAAGTTTTAAAATAAGATGTTTTCGGGAAGGGGGAGGGGGTTCAATTAATATTCAGTTCTCTTTATTTCGTAAACAATATATAGAGATCTCAATGTAGTTTACGAAATAAAGAGAACTGGATTTTAATTAGATTGGGGGATGTACGGAATCAATTATATTTGAAACGATATAACGGGAGACTGGATACTTTTGCCGGAAGGGTCACAGCAAAGAGTATAAATCTGGACCCCTCTAGTATTTTTTCGAACTTTTGTATGAGAAATATCTGTCACCACTTCTTAGGCGTGTAACATTTAGCATGTGGAGAAATGATGCCGCTTCCCTCAGTCACGTGACGTAGTTCGGCGAATCAGTTAGTAGCTTTTCTCCGTTAAATCTTCGTTTTATTTAATTTCTGTTATTCATATTATTTTCAATTTGTTTTGTAATGATGATTCATGACCTATTTTCAATTCTAAGAGATAACATAATGATTTTATACTAGAAAATAGAGGACATTTCGTAGAAAGAAGGAATTTTTAAAACACGTGGGAACCGCCAAAATCAGTTATCCGAAAAAACGAAGATACCTGACTTCATGTATTTGTTATAAACTTTCAGTCGCGATGCCCGGAACACGAATTATTACACTAGAAACCTAAGACAACGGACACTGAAGTTGCCAAAACTCGCCAAATCATGCTGTCTTCCTATGAAATTACTGTACAGCCTATGGGCGGAATCTTACTAATTTTCAACTCGTGTGGGAACCGCGAATTTATCACGGATATTAAAGATTTTTACATCAACTTCTTCAGAAAATAGCGGAGTATCATATCCAATGCCCGGAAACCGTTAAACAATCTTCGTTACAGTGATGCCCATATACGGCAATAGTAATTTCAAATCTGGCTGCGAGCCATGACGCGATGTCAGAGTGGCATTATTTCTCCGTATGGTTTTCTAAATTGCAGATACCACCCAACGTCTCATCCCTGAGTGACTTTGTTCGATATGTCAAGATGGACGATGGGTCTCCTATGAATCTTGAAGGTATTTAATTTTAAAATTACTCATCAACCTTTTAACAATTTCGAATACATATAAATACTTGGCAGATATCTGGATAGTTAAGTTTGCGCTAATCAAGTAAAGGGAAGTACATGTATGGATGATGTTACTCAGTGACGTAGCTAAGACATAATTACCGGTATTGTGGTGCAAGGGGTTGGAATACTCTTACTGAAGAGGGCCCCAGTATCCTGCCGTGGGCAAAGGGGTTCTTTCTCGAAAAAAAAAGTCATTCAATCGTATTGTTACAAAGTCATTATGCTAATTCAGAAATATTAGAAATTTGCATACAAGCATAATGTATACTAGTAATAGCTACGTCACTGTTGAATTCAAACGTGAGCTCTTGAACAATTCTTGAAGTAAAGATCGTCAAATATCAGCTGATTGATACGTTTGTCTTTTACCAGCAATGATGGCATCAAGTGATTTTAGAGAATCTGTATCCGGGGCGTTTACTGACGACGTACAGATGGCACATTATGATGCCTGTACACTCCGACCAACAACATACGAGATTCCCAAGAATGAGGATCCCAAACTGTCTTACTTTCCCCCGTGTACGAGGGTCCCCATGTGTGGGGGATGTAGTCCGGGGACTGTGCAGGAATGTACACCTGTATCAATTGAGCAGCGACCAATGATGGTATGTTCAAATATAATATTTTCAACGTCGATTCAATTAATACAATTTATTTCATTTTCGATTTTCTTTTAAGCTTACCTGGGCCAAAGGCTCAAGTAAGCATCGTCCATCATCCGTCCGTTATCTTTTTACGTTTTTGACATTCCCTCTGTAACCATTGCAAACCTTACAGGAAGCAATCGGTCAAAAAAATCGCGCATTGAGTGCATAAGTGTTCTCTCTCCATTTTTAATTAAAATGAGATAAACATACCATCGGCATATCCAGAAACTGTTCTATCTCCTCCCGTTGATAAAAATTGAATTCCAATTTTTTATTAAAGGTATTCACGGGCTTTTCTTGTGTCAACTGAAAAATTGCTCTATTTTTAGTGCAATTAAATGAGTAAGATTTGATCACAAGACCAATATTTTTTATGGAGGTTGCGTGCAATATTGTTCTATCTCCATTTCTACAAAATGTTCTATTTCCATGTTTAATTTTCTGAATAATAAAGCATTCACCCTGCATGCTTTCACAATTTTTGTGATTATTATCATTGTGTTGACAATCAGATATATTGACAGTCGTTAAAAGTTATCAGATTATCTTAATTTCATTGGATTTCCTTTGAGGGAAAAGATTTAAACAGATAGCTGCAAGAAATATATGGGCTCTATCCTCAGGATAAAAAGGAGAATTAACAAGACGGGGAAATTGAAAGAGAAAAGATACAGATGGGATGGAAGTTGGGTGGTGGTGATGTTGCACTGCCTTCCGTTTCCTTAAATTTTGTTTTATTCTTAAAATTGATGTTACGGGTTTGAGAATTATTGTTTTAAATTGTTATTATTAAGGAACAACGTTAATAAATAAGATTTATTCTTTTAATGAAGCCTTTATTGCTTTTGGAACACTTATGCACTAAAGGAAAGTGTACTTGGATTTAGCCTCACTGTTCTATCTCCATGTAAAAATTTCGAATTTCATGAGAAAAACTTAACTGTGATATAAAATTTGGTGTTTGGAGGAAAGGTCTTCCAGCAAATTGTCGGAATTCCAATGGGACCAATTGTGCACCACTCCTTGTCGACATTTTCCTTTACTCGTATACGAAGCTGAATTCGTTCAATCTTTGGTCTTTGAAGGAAAAAGATACTAAGCTTCTGACATCAACTTCACTTACAGATACATAGACGATGTGTTGTCTATCAATAATCCAAAATTCGCGGATTACCTCGGCAGTATCTATCATTCGGAGCTTGAACTCAAAGAAACTACAGAGATAAATAATTCAGCATCCTATTTGGACATAATGTTGTCCAACGACACTGATGGTCACATGAACACCTCACTGTATGACAAACGTGACGACTTCAATCTCAGCATTACAAACTTTCCTTTTCTGAGTAGCAACATCCCTTCATCGCCTGCTTATGGCGTGTTCATATCTCAGTTGATACGCTATGCCAGAGCAAGTACCAAATATACGGATTTAGCTAGGCTAGAGCTAGGCGTCTTTCAGATAAGCTTCTCAGTCAAGGATATGTTTGTGACTGACTAACATCGTCACTGAGGAAGTTCTTTGGTCGATATGGGGAACTCGTCATACACTATGATGTCCCACTCTCCAGAATGGTGGATGATATTCTGTCATAGACCATTTGAACCATCCAGCCAAAGATTGTACTCTATGTCTTCCGAAACGGAAGTAACCGGAGGTGACAGTTCTACCGAATTGAAGCGGCAGGTGTTGCATGAAAGCAGGAGATGCTTACTCTTCCTGGGCACCTGATCTCATTCCCATATTGGGAGTTCGCCTCTTTTCATATGGTGGAGGTTTTTGTTTGTTTGCGTTGGTTCCTGTTTTATCCTGATTTTGTATGCCTTCGGTTTCTGGTTTTCTGAATTATCGATTTTGTGCTGTATGCAGGGATATGGTCATTATCCATATTTGTCATTACACATATTAGCTACTTTTCATGTATTATTTTGATATTTAATGCTTTATGGCATAAATCGTATCATTAAGATATCAAACAGAGTGGCAAAATTTAACAGGAAAATGGCAGATAGAACACTCCTGCACTCAATGCGCGAAATATTGCCAATAAGATATCTGATTGTCTGACACATTTTTTACCTCTCCTCCGTAACCGCGGCACATAATTTCATTAAATCCTTACCGGAAGCAAGAACAAATGTATTCAAGGTCCTCTACTAATTAAGTGTGCGTTTTTCGTGCCGATCAATCAAGAGATAGATTTATATTTATTTGGTAACACAATGTCATAACAAATATGTCCGCCAAGGGCTCTGATCGGCTAACGCATTTTCAACTTCTCCTCTGCAACCCGATGCATAGAATTCCAAGAAACCTAATAGGAAGCAAGTATCAAATGTGCTCTAAACCAAGTCTGTGTTTTTCGTGCCGATCGCTCAACAAATATGACTGACAAGGCTCTGATTACCTGACACAATTTCAATTTCTCTGCAACCGATGCACAGAATTTCACGTAACCCTATAAGAAAGCAAGTATTCAAGGCCTTCTACCAAGCTTCTATTTTTCGTTCCGATCGATCAACAAGTATATATGGCCACCGAGGACTCTGACTGGCCGACATATTTGCGACTTCTCCACAACAAGTGCACAGAATTTCACGAAACCTTACAGAAAGCAATTACTAAACCACAAATTTTGGACAGTGTTTATTGTTATTCATAAAATACTATATGTAAACGGTTAAAATCTTTCTTTTTTTTTTTGTTCTGTTTATTAGTCTTTAAAATGCTATTCACAGCAAGAGATTAACTGTGAAATATTAGATGAATTAAAATCTTTCTTCCAATCTTTTGAAATCTTTTCTTCCATTGATTGATCTAGGTTATGGTGACAAGAATCCCGGCGCCAGGTTCTCCGGATTTCATCTTCGAATCATTTGAAGTCATCAACATACCTGTACACACAGCGTGTGAGCCTCGTTGTCGTGTAACCCAGGAACATTGTAATGAATATCAGGATTACCTTCCCCATGATTGTCGCTGTGTCTGTCGGGAGAGATTCCCATGTCCGTCCGACCGTCATAGATGGGACGAAGCGACGTGCTCATGCACATGCTCAGAGGACAGTGGAAATTGTCCAGGATTTTCAATATTCAACCCAATGCGCTGCAGGTACTGGTATTGTTTTGGTAATATTTTGAAGGAAAATTTTTTTCTCAGGCTAGACTAAAACAGACTTGTAGATAAACGAAAAGACTTAGAAAATAGACCAATAAATAATTCCTGCTAGAAGGCCATAAGGATTATATTTATACCTCAGCCAAAAAAAAAAAAAAAACATGGCTGGGTATGTAGTGATGCACATGTCCTTGCGTCCGTGCGCGTGCGTCCATGTGGGATGCAGAGTTAGAGCCCTTGAAACTCTGAAAAAAATCAACATTTTGTGGTTCCCGGGCATTTAAAGGAAAATTAATTCATTTTCTAAAGATACATAAAAAAATTACAGGTCAAGTACGTAAAATTTTTAAATCAATATTTTGTGGTTTCTGGGCATTTTTAAAAAAGAAATTGGAGCTTCGAATACGGGTCATGTCGCTCAATAGACCGAGAACAGGCCAAAATTTTATTCTTGAGTTGGTATTTTACCAACTCAAGAATAAAATTTTGGCCTGTTCTCGGTCTAGTCGCTCAATTACGTGCAAAATGTATGTCCCTTGAATGGGAAAATTCAATATTTTGCGTTTTACTGGACATTCAAAGGAGAACCGTCACAGAGAATAAATTCATTCCTTATATATACAGATGTATGTAGCTTTTAGCTTTTACTTGTGAAATAATCCGGGCGGAGGTAATTTTTTTCATTGTTTTTTTTTTTCTTGTAAATTATGCTATTTAAAATGGAAATCTCTTTTCGGATAATTCAAATAAAATCGCCAAAATTTCAAACACTGTTATAATCATCATGTTTTACGAATTCCAGATGGAGAGAATGACCAGTCCTCACTCTCTAGATCCGCGCGTGACCAAAATTTATAATAGCTGAGAGATTGCATGATATAAAAAGTTAAATTGGTATGCCATAACAAGATTACAATGTACGAGTGGTAAATTGAATATTCTACTGGAAACGGAACAAGAATTGGC
Source organism: Pinctada imbricata (assembly GCA_033119305.1). Lineage (NCBI taxonomy): Eukaryota > Metazoa > Mollusca > Bivalvia > Pterioida > Pteriidae > Pinctada > Pinctada imbricata. Next base: position 55,282,090 of record VSWD01000006.1, on the reverse strand, counting down.
TATTAGGAGCCATTGACCATCTTCCGTACGAAATTAATAAATAATGCCCATTCCAATTTCGTCTAGAGTAGACATGTTATTCGGCTGATGTAATTACTATTATGATATTTGGGGGATCGATTCTTTGGTTCAGATTATGGTCATTGTCGTGGGTCAAGTTTTCCATTTTCAGAATTCTGTGTATTAAATGTAGCTATGGCAATTCACTTAGGTTATAATAAAAATGATTTCCTTACCGGACGTGCGTTTCATGTAAAGCATATACACAGATCGAGCGTGCTTAAATTACTCTCAGAAGGACCTTGACCTTATGGTATTTGTTGGGTTTGGGGTCATTCAGAAATTACATTAAAACAATACACTAAATCTGATTTACAGATGTGAGTTGAGATCCGGGATATCAATATACGAGGATCGCCAAGGGGTGTCAGTAGAACTTACTGACGAGGAACTACAAGACGTGTACAACGTTGGACGTGCGCCGACACCCACCACCACTACCACAACTACTACTACCCTGGCCCCGCTTGTGTTCCACCGCCCGAGCACCCCCGTTGTGGGCACCCCATGCCAGCCCTCGCCTGGTTCTCTTCCTTGCTTGTTAGGCATGAGATACGTATGGACAAGGACTGGTTCATGTTCATGTGGGATACCTTCACAGCCCACTCAACGACCCACCCTGGAGTGTACACCCCCTCAGCCTTGCTTGATGTTCATGAGCCCAAGACTGAATGACAGGGGCGAATGTTCGTGTCAGCTTACTAGAGGACGACGCAGTGCGCTTATACGACAACTGATGAACAAGGATCACAAATAGAACTAAACTCACTCATAACAGAACTGGACAGTATTATTTGAGAATAAGTGAAAGAAGGTGAAAGAGAATGAGAGAAAGAAAGATAAAGAGAACGTTACCATGGACTTCTATTCCACTAATATGTTATTTATGTTGTTCATTATTATCATTTTGTAAATACGCTCATGAATATTATTTATTTAGTATAAAATAAAAACATTTGTTTGATTTACGATATGTGCTTACTTGAATATGTCATGATTTCAAAAAATAAATAGACAGTTCGGTATATATATTATAAATTAAAAACTTAATATTTGCAGAATAAAATAATCGGAAACGGTAAATCGATCGATTATCAATTTAAATTGGAAAATGATATTTAAAATTAGAAAGTAGAAACACGACACAAATATAGTGGGATTTTTTTTTGCATAAAACTAGGAAAATCTTGACTAAAACAGAAATCCCAACATGCAAATTATTCACATGCTTTAATTATCATCTTATACTCAAAACGCACGTAATTGTTACGTTTGAAAATGGGAAAAAGAAATGCTTCAAACTTAACCATCTTCCTTTCAGTGACAATCGATTGTGAAAAACTGAAGTCTACAATCGGAATTGAAAGACTTTTAGCAATCTACAACCGACAGTCAGCGACAATTGGTACATCACTGGTGCCAATGTTTCTTGACGGGTCGGCTCAAAAGGGAAACACTTGGTAGAGAACCTTGAGTAGTTGCTCTCTAGAAGGCCCTGTTATTTCTGATTTAGAACCGCAAATAGTCCGTTATAGAGTCCCGCCGATAACGATTGGTCGGTATACAATACCTAAAATATGTAGAATGTAGTATATCATGGGTCCCACAGTACCATGCACATTCTTAGTTTGATGGCTTTTGTTACCCTTACATGTATATTATTCGTCTTATTCTTTTGTGTCGCCTACGAAGCATAGCGACTTTGTCCGTCACACTTTGAGTGGCACACCCATAACTTTTGATTGGTAAGTGATATGGCTTAAATATTTCACATATGTATTACTTGTGACAATACCTTTCTACACATACCACAATTATTGACCTGGTGACCGTGACCTAGATATTTGACCTACTTAAAAAAATAAGATTGGCTATATCTTTTGACTTGAAGGTGATAAGGCTTTGATTCATGTATTTCACATATACATTCCTTGTAATAATACAAAATTGACTTAGTGACCTTGACCTAGATATTTGACCTTCTTTTCAAAAATGAAGATCTACTATATCTTGATTGGTGAGTTACAAGGTTTTGATATTTCGCATGTGTATTTCTTGTGATGAGACATTTCTCTTGTTGCCAAAATTTTTCACCCAGCGACCTTGACCAAGGTGATTGACTGAATATTTGAGACTGACCATATCTTTTGATTGTTAAGTAATTGGTGTGATACACGTATTTCACATGAATTTCATTTTACAAGACTTTCCAACTGATATAAAAGATTTTGACAAAGTGACCTTGACCTACATATGATATTTGATTATTTACACGTAAAATCCGTGCTTTCGTATACTGGATCTTATGGTCCTCTTTGTTACTATTATAAATGAAGTTTCCATATTCTCTTACTTTGGATCCTATCATCCATTTGATTCAAGCACTTTGTACTCCACTGAATGTCAGGGCCCTATTTCACAAAAATTCTTACGAAAAATTTCAGAAAATTTTGCAACTTTCGTCATTGAATAAAATTATTAAAACACTTGAATTATTATAGATTAAATTATGTTTTCTAATATCATTTCCATATATCAAATTGAAATTAAGAAACAAGAGTGTGCGTTGATTAAAAGAACTGAGGGATCAAAAGTTACGGAAATTCCTGAAAAAGTTTGTAAGATTTTTTCTGAAACAGGGTGCTGGATCCTACAATCCATTCCAGAGACCAACCTTAGAAGGTCATCCGATATGTTGGAAAAGATGACAGCCGGAGACCAACATTAGAAGGCCTTCCGATATGTTGGAAAAGAGGACAGCCGGAGACCAACCTTAGAAGGTCATCCGATATGTTGGAAAAGAGGACAGCCGGAGACCAACCTTAAAAGACCATCCGATATGTGGAAAAGAGGACAACCGGAGACCAACCTTAGAAGGTCATCCGATATGTTGGAAAAGAGGACAGCCGGAGACCAACCTTAGAAGGTTATCCGATATGTTGGAAAAGAGGACAGCCGGAGACCAACCTTAGAAGGTCATCCGATATGTTGGAAAAGAGGACAGCCGAAATGTTGGAAAAGAGGACAGCCGGAGACCAACCTTAGAAGGTCATCCGATATATTTGAAAGAGGACAGCCGGAGACCAACCTTAGAAGGTCATCCGATATGTTGGAAAAGATGAGGTCCAACAGGTGCAGCACCCACAGCAAAATAACTGAAACACCCAAATGTGACAACACAGAGTGAAGAAGCACAAAAAGAGACCCAATATTGAAATGGGACAAGGAAAACCAAACACCAAAGACGGCATCAATACATTAAACACACAAGTCTACATAAACCAGTGAGTCAAAGGGGCAACGGATGCCGACTTAGGACGGCCATCTACCATGTTAGTAGCAAATGGTGTATTTAACCGGATTACGTATGCACACCCCTCCCACAAACAAGACAGCTGGACGCAGAGGACCAAGTAACAAACGGATGAATAATATGTAAATGGATACCAAAAGTATAAGGTGGTATCAAAAACCGTCAGTGATCTGCCAGCTAGAGTGAGCTCGTGTATGCAATCACCGAGGAGACCGAAAAACTTTCAGATAGAGACAGGTGGTCATGACCCTGTCTCCTCTGACAAGGTCTGGACAGAGCCCGTCATGGATTCCCGTCGTCACGGTTAAGTTGGAGTGCAACTCTTAAGAATCCGCTGGTAAAAGGCTGTAGATTGATCAAGCACCATGTAGAGTGTCCCTCTGGTGACATCAAGATTATATCCACGGTATATAGGGTGGCGATTGATGTTTATGATGCATCTTCGACGGAAGTTCAGTCGACCTTTGTTCCTTCTTATTTTGTTAAGTCACTATGAAAGGTAGGTTATAAGTGTCCCAAAGTAAAATAGTAATTAATGTACTCTATTGCAGGTATAGATCTGAATTTCAAACGAAGTCTTTACTAGTTTACGAAAGCGGAATCCTTGTCCTAGATGATTCTCGGTGATTTGCAAGTTTCTGCTGCGAAAATCCAAAACATTAGTTCATGTATTAGCGTATCGGATTAGTTGGGGTATGTAAATACCGTATGTCGGTAGTCTAGGAACATCACCGTCAAGCCATATCAATGACAAAATTGTTCGGCTATCCGGATTACGTACTCTCTACTTTCATACTGAGTATTCTCAAGATGCACGTTTATGAACAAAGAATTTACATTGTTGCAAATTAAAGCTATATCCCTGACCTTGAATATCAATAAGCCTCGTCCTCTCACCATGGACAACTCACCTGCGAAGTTTTATGATTATCTGATCCGTTACCTTCTTACAGTGAATCCCACATTCGATTCTTGTTAGTTATACAAGAATTATTATGAAAGAAATGAATAAATTGACAGAGCCGTGAATAATAACGAAATGACCACAATACATTTGACCCTTATCTTACAATAGCTGTCAATAAAATAAAGTGTGACCTTGACCCCCAAACTCAATGGGTACCTTCCTCTTCTAGGTAGTATATCATAACTACGTACATTGTAAATCAAGCTTCGTAGTGGTTTCTTTTCTACACGTGACCTTGAAGTTCGACCCCAAAATCAACAAACAGGTTGCTTCCCCCTTTTTATGATATTGTTGGAATATTCATTACATGTTATCCAATGTTTTAAGTCTATCAGTGCTAACAGTGACCTTGACTTTGCGGCTGGGTGATAATCACAGCTAGCTAATTATTTCTTTATAGAATAACTGACTTTTGGAATGTGATTATACTGTGATAACCTACGATGGATCCAGGAATTTATGTTCCATAACGCACGTTAGTGTATTATGAGAAACATAATTACTGGATCCATTGTAGGTTATCACAGTATAATCACATTCCAAAAGACAGTTATTATATATATTTACATTCCAGTTTTTTATGCTTAGATGACGTTTAAATACATTTAAAACTCCATTGCTGAGGCTATGTTACTACGCACCGTCAAGCTCAAATCAAGTAAGGTCATATGAGAACAATTTACCAAGGATGGGGTTGTCAATGCAACCAGAAAGAAGTTTTCTAGCTTATGTTTAGTGAGATACATGTAGGATTTCAAGAAAAAGTGAAATTCCTGTCTTCATGAACAATCAGAACTCATTTTAAAAATGTTTAATAAATATTCATATGCACCAAGTTTATAAAAATATAAAATATTTCTATGATTGCATATTTTTTCTATAATAACTTGTACAATCACTACTTTCATAACCACTTGTCAGAACTATCACCTAATACTCTCAAAATCACACACAACATCTATCACATCTACATGTACAGAGAACCTCTTTTAACTGCATTTTACTTTTATCATCCATGAAGGATTTAGAAAACATAGGGTAATCAAAGATTACATAGCTCGCCTATACAGGTTTTTGTCAGAAACCAGGTTAAAGTTTTTGAAAAATAGGTCAAAGTCCAAGGTCAAGGTCACTAGGTCAAAGGTCATGATCTCAAATGAAAGGTCTTGTCACAAGGTATCTACATGTGAAATATCAAAGCCCTACCCCTTATACTAAGTAGTTCAAGAGATATAGCCCAGGTTAAAGTTTTGTCTACGGACGACGACAACGACGCCGAGGGTATGACATTAGCTCTCCGGACTTTTTCGTCCAGGCGAGCTAAAAATCAGTCATATTCATAGTAAAATAACATGGTAACTTGATCCCCAGCAAGTTATTCATTAGAAATGTCTACTTATTGATTAAATATAAATCAAATGTTTGTGATGTGATAAGTTTGCAAAGTTGACTGAATTTGTAATCATTATTAAATAACAGTTATATCATACATAACATGAATAACATAATAATGTTCAATTAAAAGAGGCAGAAAATGTACACTTTTAAACTCAACAGTTTTTATACATACAATTATACTGTTTATTGTACTTTTACTGAAGACAATATCTAAATATGAATGTACATGTACGCAATAAGACAAATATTCAACATACTTTTAGACACAATGCTGCCTCTAGACACTCACACATTTTGTTATTATATTGCACCTTGAATTAGAGATGATACATGGATTTCATTTTACAACAACAGACATACATTAAAAGTTTGAATTAAGCAACAATTTAAAATAAATTTAAACATAAAATCTGTATTGCATTTTGAGTTAACATAAATATTTACGCTATTAAAATGAAATTTTGCAACTTGTTAAAGTACTTTTGTGCGAGTTTTCAGCTATAGATCTAAAATTGATAGATATGTACATTATGCATGACCTCTTTGTATACAGAAGTATAACACAACAAGTACACACTGGTCAAAATTTTCAAATGATTTCAGGTTGTAAACCGGGTCATTTTAGGGGAAATTTGAATAATGTGAAAAATATTCTTTTTTTTTGGGGGGTGCCAGGATTTTTAAACTATGTATGCTTAAAAGTTTACAAAAGCCTTTATATATTCACAAGATTACTTTGGAGGTGTAAAATTTGGTGAAACAAAGTGTTACAGGTTAGATAGATTTAAGAATTTAAAAAAAATCTTAATGTTAATGAAAAACTTAATGGAAGCTCTAATCACAAAGAAAATACCTGAAATAAAAAGTCCTACATCTTTCTTTTTAAAATACATTACATCAAGGTGTACATTTTAAAAACTGACAAGATCAAAACTTTCGGTTAAAATACATTTAACAAATAAAGTTATTATCACAAAAACTTCCAATTTATTAAAATCACATTTACCTATTAAAGTTCAAAAACATGGAACAGTAATACTTGTAATAAATTACGCCCTATAATAAAACAATTTAACGTATCTGATATGTATATTATTTGTTCAGTCCACACTGCAAGTTGGATTTATTGGTGGCAAGATACATTTGGTCCATCTGTTTGTGTCCCTCTTTGGTTTGTAAAGGAAATGTGAATTTTCCCTGTAAACATTTAAAAGTTCAATTAGTATGATGGAAATCTACATATGAAAGAGAGATAATATGCTAAAATATACATGTATATATGAAAAAGTCAGAAAAGCAAAAAGTGCTAAAAATGGTTGTAGGGTAATAGAGTATGATAATTACCAACAATCAAGTCTTACTGTATGATACACATGTATTACATTTGCAAATTCATAGAACAAAGGAAAGTGGGAAAGATGAACCTACAACTGGACAAAGATATCCTTAACTTTTGTTGTTTCACAGACACATTTGTACCTTATAAATTTTACGTCATACAAATAACTAAGCACAACAATACATTTATATAAATTTTACACCGCACAAATGAATTAGCATATTGATACATTTGTACCATATGAATTTTACATTATGAATTTTTGCACAAATACATTGTAAACCAGCATATCTAGTATATTTAAGTAATTGTCTTAAATATTTTGTTGATTAATAAATGTACTTACTCTAAACAACAACGCTCCATATTGATTTCTTCCTCAATGGTGGGTAAGTCAGTGTCACCATAGAAACTAGGTTTTTGTACAAGATTAACCCGAGGAGCTGGTTTAGGCAGGGGCAGACAACTCGGATGGAGGGCTGGGTTGTTACTGTAATTGTCCAGAATCCCAACTACAGCACAGGTACATTCATGGACTTCTGAATCATTCACCTGTAGAATGTAACAATTCATTGCCTTATTTTAAGTTTATATTTGCATAGCAAAGACCAAGTGTAAAATTCATGAATGCATGCATTGCAAGTTGCTTTCCAATATTTGCTTATCTGATTAAAGTAATTTTGATGTTCAATTTGTCCATAACTTGTCTAAATGGCATGACCTCAAAGGAAGTCAAACTCAAAGAGACAACGTTATGTTCTCAGTGTTTTTCTTTCAAAAAAAAAAATCATTATATTTGACAGAGATTAATCTACAATTTGATCTTAATGGGTCCTTTGGACGCAATGAAACTTGGCCGATGGGTCCCCAGCCAAAACAATGGGTCCCAGCAGAAATTAATGCGTCCCAATTTCTACAAATCTTCTTTTTTCGCGGCGTTTTAAGTTCGCGAATACAAGTGAGCTGACCTGTTCGCGGCGTTTTATGTCCGTGAGATCGTTATATGTTTCACAAAAAATGTCTAATTCTTCAACTTCAATCTAATTTTGCCGAAATAAGTATATTGATTGTTTATTTAGTCAGCGATACTTCGTATATGTGTATAGTAAACCGTTTTCCAAACAAACCAATTCTATACGGTTTAATTGTCACCATTGTCATTGCAAAGACGGTACGCTGATGGTGTGAATTAAACGATTTCATTAGATTGATTCATAATGTCATGTAAAGTTTACAGTGGAGGAATTTTTCATAAATATATATATCTGTATCCAAATGATATAAATAAGTTAGACTCGTGTCGGACTGCATATTACTTTTAATTTAAAAATAAAAAAATGTTGCTCCGCAATGATTTCTCATACGATAACACAGATCTGTCTAAAGCCCCGGTCACACTGCACTCCACGTCCAGATCACGTTCAAAAGTCTGCTGGACGTGGTCGTACGTGGTAATTTTTGCAATGACTGTGCTTTGTACGGGGTATGGCCGTCGGCGGCTGTTCCACTGCTGAAACACTGCCTAAGCACGGCTAACAACGTCCAACCACGTCTAAAACTAAACGCGTTCGTGACAAGACGTTATACACACGCTTTTACCCGTGATACCAACGCGGAACACCCGTGCAATGGCCGTGCTCTGACCGTGATAGACCGCTTAAGCTTTCGCGTCTTACCGCGTCTTCTCCAAGTCTTAATCACTGCCGGAACACGGATTATCACGTGTGTTTCGCGTGCGTTGCACGTCTTTACCACGTACACTGTCCGTGGTTGTCCGCGATATAAAATTTTGAGCAGTTCAAAACTTCTTTCCGCGTCCAACGCCGTTCAGATTTTTTACCGCGTCCTACCACGTCTACAAATCGTCTGTAGCGCGTCTTAAAAGCGCACAACAACGTCTGCTTCACGGGTGACCTTTTTTGAACGTGTTTTGGCCGTGATCAAGCCGTAAAGCGCAGTGTGACCGGGCCTTTAGGTTTAAAAGAGCTGTCAAAATATGAACAAGAGACGTTTACATCTTATTTCTCGACTTTGAACAAAATGAGTTAAAACGGACGCATTATACGAAAGTGAACAATGCGCACTGTGGGACGCAGCGATCGGAAATCAATGGGTCCTGGGCGATTTTTATGCGTCAGAGACGCAGGACGCAGAGGTAGATTAATCCCTGTATTTGGCCCAATTTCCCCCTCTCTGGAGTATCTATTTTTCCCCTTTTGTCACAGAAATTTCCCCCATATAAAATGTTTTTTCTTTGGTGAATTGTTTCAAAATAATGTGTAAAATATAAAAAAAAAGTCAGAATCCAAATAGTAGAATATGGTTCCTTTGAACCTATTTGTATTTAAAGCCATTTAAATCATACTGATGATATCTTTATGTAATACAGCTTTTGCAAGAATTTTACATTATTGAAAATTCTTGTTTTGAGCATTTAACGCACACATCAGCCCTGACCCTTTCCCCCCAAAGTGAGAAAAAACACTGGTTCTGCAAAAGGTACGAGTATTTTACTGTTAGGGAAATTTATCAACCAGACCGCATGCACAATGGACATACATGTACCTAATGAGTTAAAGAAGAATTGTTTCATTTCATTTCATTGTTTCATTTCATGTGTAATATTTAACAAGACTTATATAGTTATGTCCTCTACCTTCTTCTCAAGATAAACTGATTACTTTAAAGAGTAACATTAGAAGTCAAATAACAATTTGATTATGCATAGTGGTTGACCTCTTATTTCAACACAATCCACTGACTTTGCTAAATGAATGAATGAAACACAATTTAAAGCAACATACCATTGTTTGAGACTGTAAATATAGAAGACATTGGACAATAGCCGGAGATAACGGACCTGCTGCCTCTCTGAATGAAAGATGTAAGAGGGAAACTGCTAGAGCAGCTGGCTGCAAAAGGAAGACATGTTGTGTAAGTTCCATTATTTAACCATGTTAACAGTACCGAAAAACATACTCTAAGTCTTTTGAAATATAATTTTTGCTCCACAGAAATACTGAAAAATGTCTTCTAAAGATATAGCAATCTAACATTCTTTGAAACATGTGAAAAGGAAGCAAATTCACACATTGCTATAATAGTGCACTATGTAAATTACGGAATTTACATAATTGTTTAAGCAGGATGACGACTCATTTTAAAGATTTTATGGTACATGTATTTGCACAATTCACCGTATATATCATCTGTGAATTTATTTTGACAGTCCTGTAAAATGTTTGATCTTTTAAACTTAAAACACACAGAGTATAGTGCATAACAACTGTACATGTAATTGATGCAGACTTCATATTTTTGTAGAATAAAAACTTACAGAGTATATTGCACAACAACTGTAATTGACGCAGACTTCATATTTTTGTAGAATATCAAGCAGTTTTGGTGCCGTTTGGTTTGGGCAAAAAGAGGAAATAATATCACAGCATATTCTGGCTATCTCTGGGCATGTTACTGTCCATAGGTTCCAGGATAGCTTCTCCAGTACAACTAATTCCATTCTTTTCAAGTCTGACGATTTCCAAGTCTGTCTTTGTAATGTGACCAACTCATCAATACTGGGAATATCCTGTAAATAACATTAACGTATACAATGAGGAATGTACATGATTACAAACATGATCTGTTCAAATAATAAGTAAATAATTGAAAGAATGAAGATTTTTTTTAAAAACACTCATTAATAGCCATGATAGCAAGAATTAAATTATTCATGTATGCTTAGAACTCCATACAGACATGAAGCAATGGTACCTTTGATCTAGTCTAGTATACATCTAAGTCAGCAGTTGAGGTCATGATTCATTTGATGCACTATCTTCATGACCATGTACATGTATGTTTGCTGGCAATTGTCAATACCGGTATGTGTAAAAAGTATACCTTCTGTTTACCATTTCAAAGCAATACATCATCATGATCACTTGTTACATTTACTTTGAAAGCATCATCATTTGTAACAGACATATACCGGTACATGTAGTAAAATAAATAATGAAGTGATACTCAAAAGCCTGTGTCTTCTTTATTATTTATACATTGCATGCATACTTACATGTACATTTGTAACTTACCTCAGATTCTTGATGGAATTTAGCAGCAAGGAAAAAACAGGCTGATGCCAAACAGGAATAGTACTTTGGGTGCACCTTGAAATAATGCCATAAACGAATGAATTTTATACATCAATGATTAGTACATACACATACTACACGCATAATGCATTTTCATAAAAGCACATTAGTAATTGTTTAAGTTTTTCAACAGTAGGTCAAACTCCAGGGTCAAGGTCACAAAATTTGGTATCCATGGAAAGGTCTTGTCACAATGAATACACATGTGAAATATGAAAGCCCTATCATTTACCATTCAAAAGTTATGTCCAAGATTAAAGTTTTTGCGGACAAACAGAGACACAGACATACAGATGGACAGACCAAAAACTATAATGCCCGTGAATCTCCGATTACGGGGGCATAAAAATATGATATTGCTGTTGACTTTCATGAAAAAGAATTTAACTGACAATAAAGTCATTGGAATTATACATAATCATGATAATATTGTACACTGTCTGACATTTACCTTTACTCTGGACAAAAATCTATCAATATAACTGACAGCAGTGGCAAAATTCTCTGTTCCAAATCCATAGAAAAGATTAAGGCATCTTATTGTTGACACAGCTGAGTCCCTCAGGGAACATTGTTCTCTAACCTGTTAATGACCATAGATTTCAATAGTTTTGATTTTACTTGGCATAGTTAGCAAAATGCTTCAATAGACAAATCTTATCAGGGTATTTTTCTGTCCATTTTAGAGCCAGAATTTTGGCCAATTCTCAATGACAGCTTAAATTGTCTCTTTACCTATTCATAATGATATGCATATATCTTTTGATAGATATGTATGAGACATTTTTGAGATATTTGTAATGAAATTCAAGAATTTAGCTCTGACCTTTACAGCTGTATTCTGTGTATGTACATCTATTTGCCGTTTCAGTGCCCGCTTTAGTTTCTTTACCAATGCCCTTTGCTGGAAAAGATAGGTTATTTTCTATTAGTATACACAAAGTACATGATTTATGTATCATAGTTTTTACACAATGTATGTATTATGGTCACAAAGACACAATCTCAATTTCTTTTATAGAATTGAAAGATCTGAGTATTAGATCAAAGATATTGAATTAAAATTGGGGATATTTCCATTTGCCAATTCGAATGATAATGATGGGACGTGCTATCATACTAGTATCTTGTAACTTAATGTAAGTTGGATTCAAATTGGTGATATCTGTTACATGTTTAAATTGGAAGTAGATCTAAATCTACATGTACAGTATCATATCTATTTCCTCTATTTAGTAATTAAGGTCACACCTCAGAGGGGGTGGACAGGGTGAAAGGGAGGGGGAGGAAAAGGGGGGAAGGGAGAGAGGTAAGTGGGAAAATGGGAGGGAGGGGGCAAGAGGGGTGGGAGGGGGAGGTAAGGGGGTGGGAGGGTGGAGAGGTAACCCCCCTGTCTGCCCCCAGGGTTTTTTTCCCTTGTTTTGGGGCCAAATTTCGCCCCCTTCCAATGCCAAATTTCCTCTATTTTTCTCAAAAAATCACACTGAAATTCCCAAAGAGGAATTAATATTATGAAAGAAAATAAGACGCAAAACCTGGAAGTCGGCACAAAATGTCATATTTCCAAGTGCATTTTAAAGTTTTTTTAATTCATCCCTTAATTCAAGCAAATCAATGGATTAGCAGTGTTAATAAATGATTAGTCTTTAGTGAGAATTGTATAAAAATTTTCCCAATTTCATCAAAAAGTCGCAAATTTTCCAAAATGGTACAGGCACCTCCCCCCCCCCCCCAAGGTGACCTGCTGTGACCTAGAGGTTAGTTATCACAGGCACCAAAACCAAATCATATAAATCTTAAAAAAACATCCATTTCTTTAACAGTTGAAGATTGGGTTTTATTTCTATTAGGAATCTGGAGAGGGTGAAGAAAAGAAAAATGGGTGTTTTTTTTTTTAAACAGTTGGGTTTAATACTGTAGAATCCAAGGAAGAAGAAGAATTTATTTCTTTATGAATCTGACGCCCTTTGGTACAGTAGTAGACTGGATAATCCAGTCTCTTGGCAGTAAAGAGACTAGTTACAGTGGCAACAGAGAGTCGTTTGCTATTCGGTCTTTCCTTCCGAATAGTAAATGACTCTCTGTTGCCACTGTACATGTAACTACAAAGAGACTGGACTATTCAGTATACTAGTAGTGCTGTACTGCGGCCAAGACCAGTAGAAGTTGCCATTGTTGGAACAGAAAATCAGTCCCAAGAATTGAGCACTATTGCACCGTAGTAAAGAGAACATACAAATATGATACAAATAATGCATGAATCAAAGGTAATATTGTAATATGCAGTTACAGTAGACATTCATTTGAAACCCCGTTAGAATATCTAGGTCATATATAAATTTGACGTGACAATGACACTTTAAGAAATCCAAAAAATACCTCTGTTGTCATTTCCATCCATGCATTTGGCTTGGAACAGAGTACAGGTGCACCCTCTTGAACCATTCTCCTTACTGTATATTCAAACTTCGGCTTAGTCTAATCTGCATGTCAGACGACACTCTCAGAATGCTGTCGTTGTCGTCTGTATTTTCACAAAGCTTGGTAGTTCGAAAATTGGCGCAATGACCTCTGAACTTTGTATAGTGCTTTCTGATTGGACGGCGAGTTTGACGTTTCAATCCATTGGCCAATACGTTCTCATTTGCATGTTTCTAAAAATATGATGAAACTGTAAACAATAAAACAAAATTTGCAAAGAAAACATCAAAATAAATATAAAGAGATTCATTTCTAGCTCTAATAGTCTTTAGGAAAGCTACGGAAAGATTTTCAACTCACTTGATTGCTGCTAAGAAGAAGAAATTACGCAAAATGCACGCACCTGCTTTGTTTTGACAGCTCTGACATCCGTGACCTTAGCCGCATAACACAGTAACCAGTTTTCAAATGCCTCTCAGAAAAGAGATCATATACAAATAGTTTCGTAATCTCATTATAGAAGAGAAACATTCAAACTGTAAATTCCTATGAATAAGATTTTATAATGTTTTATCCTATTTTATTCAAATAATGCCGCTTGCGTTTTCTATCACGTATAGAATCAGCGCGTCTCAGCTGTGCGGATGAATATGCCAAACTATGCAGGATATGTGTATTAAATTCGTTCTATTTATAACCAGTTTCTAAATTTCCTTAGACATAACTGTATATTGTTAGTTTCGTTACAGAAAGATGGAGAATTAACTGCACTAATGTGAGAAGGATATCTTTAATGGAACAGAGGAACACCTTGGTTCGACTCTCGTTCCTTCAATTTGATCAAGTAAGACATGAATACACATTTTGCTTTTTCATCAGAAATCGTCAAATATATGGGGCGGGCGGCCATCTTGGGTCGAAACGGAATATTTATAGAATTTCAATATTCAACTAACTGATAACTTCAGTATTTTGGATTTATAAGATGACATTTTTTATACATTTAAGCCAATGTTATTTGAAATTAACACTCAATATCTTTTATAATCCTATATTATATAAAAGCTTTCTGATGTAAGACTGGGTAAATCCGTTGCCCTGGAAATGTCATGGCTGAACTGAAGAATACTCTAGAATATTTGTCCTAACATGCAAAATCCAAATTTAAACAATATCCAGTGGCGGATCCAGAGTGGCAAGCGGGGGGGGGGTTTTGTTTCGACCCAAAGGGTCGATTCGAGGCACGAAGTGCCGAGCGGGGGAGGGTACAGGAGGGGGTTGCCCCCTCCTGTAGGTGGGGGTCCGGGGGGCCTCCCCCGGAAAATTTTTGAAAAAATGGAATGAAATGGTGCATTCTGGAGCACATTTTCTCCTTACCTTCTCGAATATTCAGACCATTTTTTCCACTCAATTTATGTGGTTAATAAAGATTTCTAAATCAGGAAAATTTTTTGAAAAAATGGAATGAAATGGTGCATTCTGGAGCACATTTTCTCCTTACCTTCTCGAATATTCAGACCATTTTTTCCACTTAATTTATGTGGTTAATAAAGATTTCTAAATCCGGAAACTTTTTGAAAAAATGGAATGAAATGGTGCATTCTGGAGCACATTTTCTCTTTACCTTCTCGAATATTCAGACCATTTTTTCCACTCAATTTATGTGGTAATGCTAGGTTTACACTTAGCCACGATGCCCTACGATGTCTACGATTGAGCAGAATCGTGGAGCTCCACGATTCTATAAATAAAATTGGTCTTCGCACGCTCTCCGACGCTCCATCACGCTCTGATACGCGCTGTGGCGATTTGTTACGATTGAAGATAAGATCTGTTACGATTTGCATCCCGTTCTCTCAAGCTTCGTTACGTTCCCGTACGATTACCTAGATGAGCAATTACGCTTTGCCACGCTCTATCACGGTTCCCTACGCTTATCAAGTTTTGTTGCGATCTGTTACGATGCAGGACTACGATTCGCCGCGATTTAACACGATTTGATATGAAATAGACAACCAGTTTCAATACCACTTGCAATATCCGAACAAGATTAAGCTTAATATCCAGGAAATGAATATTTTATATCGCAAAACGCAGGAAATGGCATTGATGAACCTTATTTGATCTTTCTTTTTTTCGATTATTAAAGTTAACATTTTTTCTTGAGCAATTCAAATCTTTGATTGCGTGTATATATTTAACTCGTTCGAAGACAATTAATGCAGCACCTCACTGATTATCAAGACTTCTTTTCTTAGTCTTCTTCATATGTTAGAAAGTGTTGCGGATGTTAAAATCACTTGTAATCCATCAAAAACGGGTTGTCTTATTATCATTTTCATTACAGAAATATTGGAATCGCAACGAATCTTGTAGATCGTGGACTGAATCGTGGAAACCGTAACAAATCGTCAAAGAGCGTGAGTGAAATCGTAGTTGATCGTAGGAGAACGTGTTTCACCAAGATCTCCTACTATCGCATATTACGATCTGTTGCGCTTTGTCAAGATCTGTTACGATCTACTACGCTCCATCACGTTCACTTCGCTCTCCTACGCTCTCTCACGATGTAAGGATCAATCGGGACAATCGTAGCAAATTTTTTGAGAATCAAAAATTTTGCCACGATTTCTGCGGTCTCCTACGATCATCACGATTCGACCACGCTCTCTTACGATCGTCACGATTCAACCCCACGCTCTCTTACGATCTCTACGATTCACCTCAATCGGGGCAATTGGGGCGATCGTGGCTAAATGTAAACCTAGCATTAATAAAGATTTCTAAATAAAATAATTTCTCCTTTACTGCTGGCAGGGGCGTAGCCAGGGTGTTTTCGATGGGACGTCTATAAAGAAGGGTTGGACCAAGAACTTTGAACAGCTGTCAGGGGGCACAGACACTTTTTTGGGGGATGACTTGCGAGGCCCGAAGGGTCAAGTGGGGACAGTATGGAAATATGTTACCCATCCCGGCCTTGAAGGGGCTCCCCCGTGAAAATTTTGAAAAAAAAAATGAAGCAAATTGCTGACCTCTGGAGCGTATTTGAGCTGAATTTAGATGGGATAACGCAAATGATTCGATGTCAGCAGACAATGAACCGTATCAAAGATGAAGAAAACTTGAGATGTGAACATGACATTCCCTAAATACTTATATATGTACGTCCACATAAAGTCTCTCCAATCGACCGCTCGCACTTTGTTAGCGATTGTTGTATCATGCGCGGATACAGCATTTTTGGTCAGAGGGGGTCCAAAATTTAAGGAAGTCTACCTATCTTGTAGGTACATATATATCGGTGCACATGATGGGGAGGGGGCAATTTTGTTAGCTTTCCTTTCACGTTTATTTTCATGAAGAATTGGCGAGCCAGAATTTTTTTTAGATATGAAATATTAATTTGTCTTTATTCGATCGAGATGATTATTTATAACATTGAATATAACACTCCTTATATTGGCGAGCGGAGCGAATTTCATGAACATAAATAGATAAGAGATGTGTCATTTTCCAAATAATCAGACATCTTAAAATGACAAAACCTTGAAAAAGATGAAGGAGGTTACACCCTATGAAGTAAGGGACTGTTCAAAATATGAGTTCCTGAGACCCCAAGACAATTATATAAAATTTCTTAGTATGAACAATTGATAATAATTAAGGAATTTTGCTGAAAAATAGTTATGTATTTGTAAATGGCGAGCGAAGCGAAATTTTAGGTTTCAAAGCCCTTTCATGCATTTTAGACCCATTTCAATTAGAAATGGGCCAAAGCTGGACCCCACCTCCGAAGATCTCGGGGGGGGGGGGGGAGTCCAGACCCCCGGTCCCCCACTCTGGATCCGCGCATGGTTGTATTGAGTTCTAATGAAACACGAGAAAATTACGAAAAATGCATTCAAATCGGTGGTTTCTGGAGTGTCTTTGATCTATTTCTGAACAGTAGTTTGCTTTAAATGCTATTTCAAAAGACCCTCCCCCTTCTTTTTGGCAACTGGGGGAGGCGCTCTCCTTTTTTTTCGCGAGACGATGTGGACGTTTTTGCGTTCAAATGTACGCCTGGCTTCGCCCCTGGCTTGTTGATTTGTCCTTGCTGTAACATGTACTTAGAATATTGGTACGATATCAAGTAAAAAATGTTGAGTTTCATTGGGTTTTGGCTTTGAAAAATTGAATGCTTAATTATAGGCCCCCGGAGCATATTCGAGCTATATTTGCCTATTTTTTTCCGGTTATTTTAAAGTATGTCTTTAACAAAATTTGTAGATGACAAAAATACTCAAACCGGGTATTTGAGGACACAAACGTGTAGGTTTCGATCCCCGTACCATTTACATTGATTGTTTGACATGTTCATATTATAGTATTTGTTAATGTTAATTTTCGGGGAAAAAATAAACAGAAAACCCCCTCTGCGACATACATTACAAAAACTTCGCGATTGTCTGTACGAATCCACAAATACGCCAATTGATACGGTATCGAATCGATATGGGATAGAATGTATCAGAAATTTTTTGTAAATTTTGTTTCAAAATAGTGAATTCTGGTGGACATTGAGAAATTTTTTATTACTCAGTTTGCAGTGCTAATGTTACCAAAAAAAAAAAAAAAAAAAAAAAATGGGAAACCGGGGGGGTTTTCCCGAACCCCCCCAAACCCCCCTAAATCCGCCCTTGATATCATTAGAGTAGGTGTAACATCAAGATTTTGATAAAACCTCCAGAAAATGAGAAATACATTTGTTTTCACTAATACCTAACCTAGTTAAATTGATGATAAATGTATTTGAATCATGGGAGATTATCACTTATATAATCTATGTGAATAGGAGATTTCTCCAATCTAGTTTAGTGATATCTCCTATTTGAATTGAAAATATCTTAAATACGGTAGATGATATCTAACCTCAACTGATTAGGAGAAATAATTTGAATGATATCACAAATTTGAATTGGTGATATCTAAAATTATAAAATTGATGATTTCGCTTATTAGAATTGATTTAATGATATCTCCAAGCAGAGCTTGAATAGGAGATATAACCAAATCAAATTGATTATATCTACTTTCTGAATTGAGTGATATAGATATCCTATTCAAATGCATTATATCTCCAATTAAATGGATGATATCTCCTTATGAATGGGAGATATCATCTATTAGAATAGGAGATATCACCTATTAGAAAAGGAGATACATGTATCACCTATTTGATTTTGAAAAGCAGATTTCTCATATTTAGTAATGTATTAGACTTGATATATCTTTTATTTGATAGGAGATAACTTCGATTAAATTGGGAGAAATCTTCAATTCATAGAAGATATCTTCAATTAAACAGAAGATATCTTCAATTCTATTAGAGATAACTTCAATTCAAAAGGGGATATCTTCAATCCTATAGGAGATACCATCAATTCAAAAGGGGGTATCTTCAAATCAATGAAAGATATCTTCATTTCAATAAATGTGTGACTCTTCAATACAATAGGAGATATCATCAATTCAGAATAATCTCATCTCTTCAAATTGAAGGTATCACTTCTCAAAAATAAATTGAAATACAGCACCCCATAGATATGCTTCTTACGACAGGGATTTTAAAACAAATAGGAGTCCTGCATGGACAGATCGACAGGAAATGAAATCAATAAAAGTCTAAATTTTCTAAAGAAAGAAAGTCTTGTCTCTTTCTGTCTACTTATCTTGACAGTGTTTATTTCTATATAAAATTTAGCATGACAGTTACTTCTTGAATAGTTAGCATTAACATTAGAAAATGTTGAAAGAAAGATCTATCAACATGATTAACAGTAAGATATCAAAATGTTTAACTCAAAACAATAAAAGGTACCCCCACTTCTGCATCAACCGTAAGAAGGAAATTGATTGAATGGTAGAACTTCAAGGTTATACATGTACAGTCATAATTATGTGGTGTCTCATCACAATAAAATGTCAATGGTAAACATAGCACATGATATCCTTATCTGTATAGATTTAGAATTAGTTAGCTTTATCCTGCAATTGAAAAAAGAAAAAACTGATATACTCATCACTACATGTAGATACATGTTCAATTGGTATTAAAAATATCTTCATTCAAAAAGATATACATGTATCTACAATTAAAAGCTAGTTGGTTAAAGAGTCATTGTCAATACAAAATAAATGAAATAATGATAGAGAGTGATTTTTATGTTGACAGTATCTTGGTGGTGAAGCGGTAGGAGGTCAGCATGGCACATACTAACGGGTTAGATGCTCAGCATCTGATGAAGATGCTCGGGGAACTCCTTCACAAGGAACAGGAAAAGTGGAATCCAAAAGTTTTCAAAGTCACTGGTCACACAGAAATGGTTAGTATAAATGACTGTTAATCCTCACTGTTATACACTACGTACCCACCTGTAATAAGTATCCACCTTATACTTTCCTCTTCTTTTCAAAATATGAAAGATTTCTGTTTTATTGTTTTGATGATCTGAAGGTTAACCATATTGCTATCAATTCAAGTGAGTTTCCAGGCTAAATTTCTGCTTTATAAAATTGTGCAATTTTTCCATAAAAATGTCAATTTTAAACTGAAAAAAAAAATCAAAAATTTATTTTGAATTTTCCAATTTTTGTATAAAGATAAATGATGCAAAAAATTTTTACAATGTAATAGTTTGATGCATTGTTATGCTCAGAAGAGAAAATATTATTGAAATTCCTAATGTTTATACTACCTGGATATTTATGTATGGTGGGTAGTGTATATACATGTAGATTCTATTTGTGGTCTTTTGTTTTAGTGCTCCTCTTTTTGTTATTTAGAATAAATACTAACTTCTCCCAGCTGATTGATGTATGATGTTTTCCCTGATAAAAATATCCCCAAAACAAGTATTCATGGACGTGATGAATAATATTATTATCAAAAGACAAATCTTGAAAAACAGGAAGTTCTTAAAGTTCCCACATAATTTACATAAAGTAACCTATCTATTACCTGTATATTTTCACCTTAGATTTACATAATAATAATTTTCATAACACGTAGATTACTCATCAGATAAACTCTACACCATGATAAAAATAGTCTAGCTTGAATTCAAAACTGGGTCATATTCACCAATTGCACATTTTGCACATCTGTTTTAAATTACTGGCAAGTTTAGAGCTCTGGAGTACTATTTAGTGATGGAAATATGTAGGTCAAGTTTATGGTCACCTGTATGGGTGTACAGCACGTGCATTTGGCATGTAGCCAACAGTTGTTTACTGACCTCTACCTTGGTTGCTATCATGACGTTTGTAGGTTAGTTACCAGCTGATTTTAAAGTACATAAGATCAAAACAAATACATGTACACAAATACAAATTTATGTAGATTAGAGAAAACATTTAATAAGTATGACTTAATGATTGAACATTTTCACTTGCATTTTTGTTCTGTTGTTTTGTTTTTGTTTTTTTTTTTTTCACATTTTGATCCCCCCTTTTACTTCTCTGACTTATTGAGTGCCATGAATTTGTGAGAATATTTCCTGGAAAAAAATGTTATATATTTACTTGTATAAAGACTTGCAAAGAGTGACTGAGTCTGAGAACTTTTAACCTCTATTTATAATTATCCCACTCTGTCCTCCTATTACAGCTCACCCACTTTCAATACTTGTATTTTTGTAATAATATGAAATTTGTTACTTTCATATAAATTCCATTCACATGACATATGAAAGATTTGCCTGACTCTGAATCAGTGTAAGTGCACTGATAGTTTCCTGACGGGAAGGGCATTCACCTTCTATATTAAATGTATTACTAAAATCACAAGTAAATAATGAATAAGTTCAAGTATTAAGCTTATAAGATTTTCTTTGTAGAGTACGCTGACCTATTGTACAAGTTGTATGAATTTAAATCATAATGATTAAATTCTTGTTAACCTTATTAATAGAGAGTACATTGTACTAGAGGAATAATGGAATGAAAAATAAGATTTATAAACAGATTATCCTTTAAATGTCCAGGTTACTATAAACTGTGATAAGCCACTGACCTAAGTGATCTTTTTACACAACAACCATCACTATGTCCAATGAATGATGTCAGTTCTTGGACTTCCCAAAAATTGAAACTATTTCCTTTATCCAGTACATATTTAACATGTTTAACACATTGAAAGTGGCCGATTTGATTTGCTTATTCATACATGTAGCATCAGGGAAGACAGATAAAGTTTCCATGAGCAGGCCTAACCATAATCTTTGCATTGTATTTATCAAGATAAATGTCATTCCAACTACTCAATCAATTTGACGTTACCATAATCTACATTTCTCATTTCAATGAAGTATGCTCTGCTGTTCAATATTGCTGGGGTCATATATAGAAATCTTCACTGGCACATCTATAGTAAAATTCAATATTTAACTCAAGGTCATTGACAAAGGTCAAAGTTTTTGCTTCAAAGAAATAAAAATATTACTAAAAACTTAAAAAGGGACATGTTATGGAACTTTGTGGAAATCTATACACACATAACTTTTTCAGTATTTAACATGTTAAAAAAGAACTCCGATGATTTACAGTCAAATCAGGGGTCAAGGTCACTTGGAGACTTAAGGTATTTCCTATGAATTTTTCAATATTTTCAAGAGTCTAGTCACTTATTTGAAAAAGTATTATTAGGTGCTGAGACTACGTTTTACTTCTCTTTTAATATAAACATGTTTAATTATTTTCCCTGATATTTTTGAAAAAAAAGTCCTTCATATTGAAACTTTTATGTAGAGTATATATATATTGTATATGTATTTTGTAGGAGGTTCTTGGACAACACCGTGACAGAATCGTGAAGTGGATACTGTCTCTGAATAAAGAATTCCGATTTTTACCAGAAACTCTTGGCCTGTGTATTAGTCTGTTGGACAGATTCCTGAATCTTGTAAAGGTATGAATACAAAGCTGGCACATGTGATTTATTTAATTTTTAATGATAAAAAAATTAATTTCAACATGTTCAATAAGATATGCCGGTAATTTTTTTTTCAACATGTGCATTGGAGTTTTAAAAACATCAAATTATTTAGTTTTACATGTATAAAGGAAATTTATTATACTGAAGTGTTATCTGTTTATAAAGTAATCATAGTCGAATACTATAGAAGAGCAAAGTGAGTCTGTATGTACATCAGTGTCAGTTGGAACCTTAGTCTGTCAACATTTTGGCTAAGTTTCTAGTAAAGGCATCTACATGTACTAGTATTAGGGATAGAAACATACTTCTTCACCTGTAGTTTGGTTGTTATAAAACCTTTCATTTATTTATTAAAGGTCCGCCCCAAGTATCTACCCTGTGTCGCCATTAGCTGCCTCTACATCGCAGCCAAAACCCTGGAGGAGGATGAAGTCATCCCCAGCACTGTGGATTTAGTGAAGACGATCAACTGTGTGTGTACTGTGGCCGAGGTGCTAAGAATGGAAGCCATTGTCCTTAATAAACTATCCTGGGACATTAAAAGGGTCACTCCTGTTGATTTTCTACATGTAGTAAGTAGTTTATACTATTGTAGGAGGATATTCTGGTGTAGTATCGAATGATTAATTTTTCCTTTTTTTGGAAGATAAGATCTTTGAGAAAATTAAGAAATATGGCAGGGACTTTAAGTACATCGAGGAGTGAATTCATAATACAATATTCTGTGGTTCTAACCGAATGGTTAGGTGTCCTCTTTTTAGAACTTCCCTAATGTTTGTTGAATATTTCTTTTTGAATGTGAGACATCATTTCCCTGTAGATATTGTAATTGCAAATTCTTCCTTATTTTAAATACATGTATTCTAGAATAAAGTAGATAAAAATTTCCCTATTTCTATGCACTATTGATATATTTTTCGATGAAAAAAAGTTATGAAGGAAAAACATAAAAAAACCCTTTCTTTCATATTACAGTGTACATGACCATGATGACATGATTGTTTCAATTCAAAATTTCATAGGATGAAATTATGTGGTCATTATATGTGGTCATTATATGTGGTCATTATATGTGGTCATTATAAATAATCATTATTTAAATCATTCACCAACTGATTGATTTGCGGGGATAAACTGCATAATTTTGTAGTTGCAATTTCCACGATTTCCCGTTTTACCATCAGCTGACACATCATAGTATAACTTAAAATTATACTATTTATGCCTGCAAATCAATTATATAAAAGAATGTCACACATCCTGACATGTATTCCCAAATTGTACATGTTGATGAAATAACCTTCAAATGTAATGAGAGCATTGTGTAGTGTTAAAAGAAGTTTTGTTTTGGAAAAATTCAATCAATGATAGAGTATTCTTGTTAATCTTAAAATTCTTTGGTATTTATAAGATATGTGTAATTATTTTTAACGTAGAATATGTAAAAACTTTCAGATTCACAGTCTGTTAATGTACTACCACCCCCAGTTGTTGGATGTTCTTTGTAACGTCACACCCTCACAGTTACTGACACTCCTTACCAGGAAAACGCTCAACTGTCTCTCGTTACATCAACTCAGCAGTTATCGTCCCTCGGTCATCACTCTAGCAGTCGTCAGTTTAGAGTTGGAACAGATTACGACAGCCTGGCTCTCCATCTGTGTCATGGTGCAGAAGATGCTTGATGTATGTACATTGTCATTACGAATCAATTGAAATATTGACTTTGTAGCTTTTGAAAAAAACAATCTGTAGTAAAAAAAAAAACAGATTTTTTTTAGGCAGATCTTGTGAAGCAGTGTCAGAAATTCTAGAATATTTTTCCCTCATCATTACAAAGTTGAAAGTTTACAAGTTAGAAATGAATAGGGTATCAAAATAAACTAACAAACAAATTGCTGGAAGCTGAAGTAAATGGTCTTGTAAATAGCTCGGAAACTCTGTTTTAATGTTGATTGAATTTGATTAAGTGGAAGTTTTAATTTTTCAACAAATCTATTGCAGATCAACATGGAATCTTTTGTTAAATGTCGGGAAATAGTTGGACAGTTCCTTAGCCAGCAAGGCTTGTTACAATCAGGTTACAAGTTTCGATCCATCAGACGCTCCAAATCAATGAAGAGAAAAGCTATAGATGATGATGACTATTGTGACGAGATCTACGAGGGAATTAAACGACTGTACAATGAGGATGTTTCTATGGAGTTTAATGTTGACATGAGGATGTCATGTGGCAAAGAAGTCAATCAGCACCAAGATATTGATCCCAGAAATAACTTTTGCATTCCAGCTGTAAGCGCTAATTAAATTCTTTTTTTCTCGGCAAAAAGCAAAATAGTCCACGCAAAACTAGATCTCAGAATTTTGGATTTTTCTAAACTATATTTTTACTTTATTGTCAGTCAATGTGTGAAGATGATTGAAAATTATAATTCTTAATCAGCATTTGTGCATATGAGGTTTGAACGAAAAGATTGTCAAGTGAACTTACTTCCTTTAATCCGGTGTTATGCCAAAAAGTACAGATATTTTTTAATGAGATTGAAATATTTGATCAAAATTTTAGCAAATTTATTTTGTAAGATGTTAAAATCGGTTTTTGCTTTCATTTGCTGATAAGCTAGATGTAAAACAAAATACTCTAAAATCTCAGCTGGAAATAAAATTATCTGGATTCAATACAGTTGTGCTGTCAGACACATTAAAATTTCTCAAGCCCTCACAATGTATCATAACTCTTTTGTATGTACATTTAGAAGTTGTTTAAGAGAGGAAAGCATAGTGAATGTGTGAGTAATTGGAAATTTTTTTCTAAGTTGTTATTATTTTGAGAAAAGGTATTTGTTGTACGGTGCTTAGTCATCCGGTGAAATAAGAGACTTTACCATTCCCTCTTAAAGTTGATTTATTGTAAGGGCATGAGAAATTTACTTTTTTCATAGGTGTTAAAACAAGTACGCATACTTTTAGTTCATATTGTGGTTTCAAAAATTAAAAAAACAAAATAAAATGAAAAATTTCATAAAAAAAAACACAAACATATAATCAAAAGTTCAAAAAATTAAAAATGTTCCAATGTAAGCATTATAGAAAAAAAAATTGAAAAAAAAATTTTTTTGCTTATTTATGTTAGATATGGCATCAAATAATGTTGAATTTATTGTTAACCTTTTTCAGTTTTTGTTTTTATTTAAATTTTAATAGTTAACTGTTGTGTATTGTGATATTGAATTGCAAAGTATCAAACCTTTATGTTGATTCACTGTTTGTTTGTTGAAAAACTAAGAAGAAAAACCTTAAGTTTACAAAGCTGAGGCTGATGAGATATTTCTTTACATAATGGTTTTGTCAAAGAAATTTCCCAGCTTTAGATCTTTGCAACAGAGATAAGAAAAAATACCTGTGTCACTAAAAAGGTTATTTTCAGAATTTTTTGCTTCTTTGTGTATATATAATCTTATACTTTACTGGTATTGAAAAAAAATTGGGTTTTGTTCGTCACAAAAAAAAAGAAACCAGGATTTTTTAATTACGAACACAGATATTTTTTTAAAAACAGCAAACAAGCCGTGTCTCAACAAAATGAGCAAGATCGTAAGTAGTAGTTGTTAGAGTTATATCCCCTTAATCGAAGGAAGAGATTTAGGCAGCAGATTTCAATATTTTTAATTTGCTGTGATTAGTTTGTAAAGAGTAAGATCCTGTGTACAGTAACATGAATGATACATAAATGTAAATATATATATATATATGTGTGAATCTTCAGTGGACCATACAGGTGTATAATAATCAAAGACGGGTGTACCAACACTCATATACGATACAAAGATTTTTGTGATACAATAGAGATATGGGGTCATATTGTACTAAATTATCTGATTTACGAGAAATGTATTTTTGAAGAGTTTTGTAGAAAGCTCGGATGGTGTCACATTATTGTTGTCAGTAGTTTCTTGCAATATCGTTGCTTATTTCAACGTTGTATCACTTAAGTCATAGTCTATGTGATGACAAGATATTATCGAGGCACCCTTGAATTTTAAGAATACTCCTGGTAAAGAATTCAATTTGAGAACGGAAAGAGAAGCGAAAGAGAAAGAGAAATTAAAGAGAGAGAGTTAGAACGAAAGAAAGATTAAGTATGTCATAACATTGTAAATAAAATGCTACCATTTTGTATATTACCTTTCATCCAACCTGTCATTGCTAAGCGAGAATGTCTAATGACCAATCTCTAAAGGTAAATAACATTAGTCTCTCTCAGGGAGAAAATTGTAAGTATATGCTATAATACAGAAATAAGATTCAAGAAATCCTATGAAAGAAATTCCTTCAATTTTTACCTTCACTAACATTAGTTTGCTGTCTAATAAATTATTTCAAAGATTGTATTATGTATGAAGCTAGGATTTACATTGATGTAAAATGAACAGATCATTTTATTAGTATATTGTAGATGTTTATTATGAGAGATGTGTCAAGTGTATCTATGAATAGGAACCTGTCTCTTCATCCTTCTTTCCTTCCCTTTCTTCCTAATCTTCACCTATCTTTCCATCATATGTCTTTAGAAAAATACTAAGCAGAATTACTACATGTATGTTTACTGATCTACCTGAAACAAATTTGAATTCAAATTTTATGGAGAAAGCAATCTTTAATTTTTATTTACCAGAAATTGGTATCGTTGATATTACAGTTTTCTACTTTCGCTTCAAAATTTTGTTTTCAAATACATCTTTTGAGAACTTGTAAATTTTAATCTTGCCTAATTTTACCCTACCTCTGCAGTGCAGACGGTACTTTATGAACAATGTAAAGTGAGAGTAAGGTAGACAGATTACGATCTGATGAAGGAAGGCTGTGAAAGCTTTTGTTATGTTGTTTGTCATGTCAGATTATGTTTTATCAAGAATGAAGTACATACGGTACACAACTTGGAAATAAAACTTTCTGATAATATTTCATTGTGTTACTTCTTTTCTTTAAATTCAGGAATTTTAAGAAAATTTCAGACATGATTTTTTTTTCCGCTTTAAAGTGGATTCTGCTTCCCAGATGAAAAGAAACCTTGAATTTGCCTCCACAGTTTCCTCTCCACTTGTGAAAGTTGTCATATTTTACAACCTTCAGATATTTTCATTGTTTAGTGGAATCATGTCTGAAATTTACTTGGTTCTGATTTGAAAAATAAAAAATTGTTGCTAGTCACAATGTTGTTATCAGCTATTGGAAGTTGAACATTATGTGTCACTATTGTGATGAGACTAAGGCTTATGGATTCTATTTTTGTTTGGAGTATGCAGCTATTTCCCATTTTGGACGATACCTGTTGGAAAACCCTTATTCATCAAGTCATGAAATTGTTACTATGGTAACATCAATTTCATGTGATCATTTCCCAGAGTTTTTATAATGAGTCTACATCAGATGCGGTGCCAAACAGAGAGTAACCCGTGTTTATCAAAGTACTGTATACATGTATCACAGATTTATTTGGCAAAAACAGCAAACTATATTACTGAGTGCTGGGAATGAAACCTCTCTGACAAGTTATTAAGACTTTTATGTGGGTACCAAATAAAGCAGTACATAGATATAGACTATTCTTACTACATCCATCATTGTGATCATAGCATTATTTTCTGTGAGAAAATCTTTCTGTTGATGCCAAGGTCAAGGTCATTATGTACTTAGACGTGATCCGCATAGAAGAAGAAGCAATCATTACAGAACCATAGGGAGAGAATAAACTTTAATACTAGTCGACGCTTCATACAAGAGCAAAGCTGCTAAATGTCACATCAGATATAATAAGCTGTTTATGTGTCGGACTTCAGCATGGTTGCAATATCACATATATATTACATCAGTGTTAGGGATTTGTTGACACGACAAACAAGGATGTATTTTCCTGGTTGTATAATATTCTTCGTAGCTCAGTAGCTCAATACGTACTTCCCTGTCGTCATATAGCAGGACATCCTCTCTCCTCATCA
Organism: Pinctada imbricata; assembly: GCA_033119305.1. Taxonomy (NCBI): domain Eukaryota; kingdom Metazoa; phylum Mollusca; class Bivalvia; order Pterioida; family Pteriidae; genus Pinctada; species Pinctada imbricata. Next base: position 55,253,465 of record VSWD01000006.1, on the reverse strand, counting down.
GCATGGGTGCAGTTTATGTACACCCGCGGATCTAGAGGTTTAAAAAGGAAATTGAGCGCATATACCGGGTATTATCGGTATTACTTGAGAAGGTTATAAGTACATTTAAATATGTATTTCATTTTAAACATGTAATATATGTATAAATGGCTTTACTGGGCTCAGATCGGTAATGAAATATGTTGTTTCTTGTAATTCTTGTCAAATTTGTGGTTGTTGGATGTTAAACATGATCTTCTAGATCCATTTTATAGTCTAGGTGCCATTCACGAAACCCAAAAATTTGTTACGCACAAAATGTTTTTGCATGAAAGTGTTGTCAATACCCTCCTATTTGATAATCCGGTGGATGCCACTCTGGCATCCTTGGGCATTTCGAAATTTTGGGGTAAAATGGAATTTTTCGAAGAAAAACCGTTGACAATAGGAAAAATTCAATTTATTTTTCCATGCTGCAGCTAGATCAACAAAATTGGTACCAAAAGAACGACAATTTTATTGTCTTTAAGTCTCAAGCTCAATTTACCAATTTACTTGTCCATAAAATGGGGAAAACTATGGATTTTCGTTGAAAAATCGTTGAAAATTGGGAAAACACCATATCTTTTTTTATTCTGTAGCTAAATAAACAATTTTGGTACCAAACGCACAATAAATTTATTGCCTTTCATTTCAAATAATACAGAAGTCAGATTTGCAATTTTCTAGTACGAAAAATTGGGAAAAACAACTACTCTTGGATGAAAAATCGCTGAAAATTTGCAAAATGCAATGACTTTTTCAAACTGTAGTATGAGGTTCTGCAATTATGGTACCAAAATAAAGGTTTTTGTTACTGTCTTTTAATCTGAATACATATTAAGCAACTTGCTCATAAATAGAATGGGAGTAGTACAATGAGGGTGAAAACTTTGTTTTTTGAAGGTTTTTTCCATACAAAGTTGGGACTTTGAAAAATGCGAAACGTTTAGAGAAAATCTAGAACAAAGATATGTGTATTCAAGTCAACAGTTTAAAAAAAAACAATTTACTAGTACATGGAGTCTTGTAGCAAGCTTTTGAAAGATGTGTACTGCTATTTCCGTGGCAGATGGCCGTCCTAAGTCGGCACCGGTTGCTCGTTGGTTTATTTGTTGTCCTTTGTGTTTGATGTTTCTGTGTTGTGCGTTGACGTACCTTGTCCCTTATGCGTCTCTTTCTGTGCTTGTCTGTTTTTGCAATGGGAGTTTTGCTAAGGGTGCTGCAATCTGCTGTTGTTGGAGATCCCCTCCTTTGTCTCAAACGCATTCGAAAATTTCTGTTTACAAAATTGTCACAAATTTCTGAAACCTGGGTCCTGTAGCATCATATCCTAGTCATCTTGCTTCGTCTTATATTTTGGACATAATTATCACACATTTTGGCCATATTCATTGTTTGGATTGAGGATCAATGACGAGGGTTAAATATCCGAAACGTGCATGTCAAGTCCACGCTGTTAAATAATCTGCTTTTAAATGATGCTTATGAATTTGAAGATGTTTAACATAGATTATTTCTGCCAGGGTTGTGAAGTTGTTTTCAATTATTGAAGTGGATCTTAAGGACCTGCTTAGTGGTGACATTGTTCAATATTAAAAAGATTACTTCAGTTTTGCAGCTTCGAAATATGTTCTTAAAATAAGCTCCAGGTTATTTATTCGACAAGAATGCCTAGGACCTGATGATCGATTGATGTATGCAGGGATCTGGTGTATCAACTGACCATTAAATGGCAGAATTAATACCTTTATTGTTTCTGGTCATATAATTCTAAAAATAACTAAACACTTCAGATGTTCAATGATAAGCGTTCCAGCTATCTACCTTCTTGAAGAAAGTTTTAAACCAATTTTAATGCACCAGACACGTGTTTCGGATAGAAAAATCCTCATCAGTGATGCTTTCAATTGAAGTGACTTCACGGCACAGCCAAAATCCTCTTCAGCAGCTCCCCTGGCCCTATTTTCTGAACTTGAAATTGCTATTTCTTTGCAGAGAGCAAATTTAAATGATATTCAATTGACTCCTACTTACGATCACAATGACATAAAAGATTCAGTCAAGAAAGCTACATCTCATGAAATGAAGTGCAACTGATTGATATTACATGTACTTGCAATCAGTTGATCGAGAAAGCAATCCGATTGATTAAGAACTCGCATTCTACACATTATTCTAAAGATGTAGGTATTGCGAACAGATCATGATGATGGATATCATCAACATATGATGGTATTGGAGAGACAACGGTTGTTCTGTGGGAAGCTTTTTGAGTGGTGTTCCGTGTCAAATTTGAGAGAAGTTAATTCAGATATTGAAAAGATGGTGAATGAGGCCTTGGAATTTTCTTCAAGAAGGTAGAGAGTTGGAACCCTTCGACATTATCATAAAAAATTACTATGGTTTAGAGAATCTAGACAGTATATCTGATGTCAGGTCCATTCTACGATTGAATGAAATGGACTATAAGAGAAAGGAGGGGATCTCTAACAACACTAGGTTGCAGCACCCACAGCAAAATCCCAAAACACCCATGCAAAAAACACAGAACAGACACCCACAGATAGAGACGCAAAAGGGACAAGGAACACCAACTCACATCATAGAAACATGAAACATAAAAGACTGAACATAAACCAACGAGACCAATGGGCAACCGGTGCCGACTTAGGCCGGCCATCTGCCACGTAAATAGCAGACGGTGTGGTTATCCTGGATTACGTGCGCACAACCCTCCCACTATTCCGATTTCCCAGAGGTCTCGAAGAACGCACAATTATGGTACAAAACAACCTCTTCACAGAGTTCAAAACTCTTGGATGACCATTACCACCAACTTTATTAATTGAAGAATTTCGATAAAATGTCAAGAAAAACGAAATATTTTTAGCCATGCATATGGAAACATGGAGTCGTTAAATTGACTTTACAAGCCCTCGTTTAGCAAGCCAAAGCAATACACGGAGGACAAAATTAACCAAATTAATTTTAAAAAGTGTTGCTGAAAGGGGCAAATAATGGTCAAAATTGGGCCAGAGTTAAATACGAAGGCTAAAATTTATTAAAACAAACATGAATAAGAAGGGGTAATAAGGGCTCAGATTGGGTCCAAACTGGTTTAAAGGGCCTAAATTGAATAATAAGCCTTCAAGTACTCGGGCTGACAAGCAACGATGTCGTCAAGTTGACCTCACAAGTTTAGTTAGTCAAAACAAATTATGGAGGATAAAAATAAGAAAGTCTTGGTGAGAGGGGATGATAATAGTCTAGGTTCCAAAATAGCAATTTTTGGGGGAACCCAAAAATTTGTTACGCGAAAAATGTTTTTGCATGAAAGTATTGTCAATATCCTCGTCTTTGATCCTTGGACATTTCGAAATTGTGGGGTTAAAAGCGAGATTTTTCGAAGAAAAACCGTTGAAAATTGGAAAAATGTTATTTCTTTTTTACATGCTGCAACTAGAACAACAAATGTGGTATCAAAAGAACGGCAACGTTATTGCCTTCAAGTCTCAAACTCAATTTACCGATGTACACGTTCATAAAATTGGAAAGTAATATGGATTTCCGATGAAAAATCGTTGAAAATTGGGAAAATTTATTTTTTCATACTGTAGATAAATAACAATTTTGGTGCCAAACGCACAATAAATGTATTGCCTTTCATTTGAAAAGAAGGGAGGAGATCTCCAACAAGACCCCGTTGCAGTATCAACAGTAAAACACCAAAACACCCGATGCAAAAACACAAAAGACGAGTACAGCACGAGACGGAAAAGAGACACACGACATGTAAACATCAAACACAAAAGACTACACATAAACCGACGAGACCAATGGGTAACCGGTGTCGACTTTGGACGGCCATCTGTCACGCAAGTAGCAAATAGTGTGGTTATCCTGGATTACGTGCGCACAACCCTCTCACTTCTCCAATTACCCAGAGGTCTCGAAGAACGTACAATTGTGGTGTAAAACAACCTCCTCACTGTAAGATGACATCACACAAACACGACCGCAAAACACAGAGGCCCCAGAGACACAGATGAATATGTAAATGGATATAAAAAGAGGGCATGCGTTATACAGTCCGTGCTCTGCCGGCTGTAGCGAGCTCATGTATGCAATCACCCGAGGAGTCCGACTGACATTCAGAGAGGACAGGTGGTCGGGGCCCTGTCTTCTCTAAAGAGGTTTGGACAGGGCCCGTCATGGAGTCCCGTCGTCACAGTCAGTCAGAGTGCAAGTCTCAAGGATGCGCTTGTACAAGACTGTAGATTGGTCAAGTACCAAGCCTAGTGTCTGAAATGTCAGTTTAGCAATTTTCCAGTACAGAAATGGGGAAAAGAATGAAACTTGGATGAAAAATCGCTGAAAATTGGGATATTGCAATGTTTTTTTCATTTTTCATGCTGTAGTTAAAACAACGTTTGCGGCACAACAGGAACAATGATTGTATTGATTAAATTCAGAATTCCAATCTGCTCGTAAATGAAAGTTGGGGGGATCTGCAAATAAAATGGAGAAGACGTCATTTATTTTATTTTATTTTGGGGGGGGGGGTGCTGAAAAAAGTTTAAAATTGTGAAAATACAATAGGTTTAAGAAAATCTAAAAAAATGATATTCGTATTAAAATGATTGCATAATGAATATTTTAAATTTGCACTCTCTTATTACCCTTTCGCTAAACAACATGTATTTTTCATTGAATAAGGTTAGAAAATTTCTAAAAATAACTAAGTCCAAATAGTATAAACGTCGTAGCAGTACCTTTCAATTGTTGAACTTCTTCAAATGCAATAGCAGCAGATAAACAATGTAATATGGCCAATATATCACACAACATTTCACGAAATGAATGTTCCATTTTAACTGTATAATTCATACATTGCCTTGTCGTTGCATCAACATGAAATGGTAATACTAACTTCCAACAAAGAACCCCTCTCACATGGTTGATCAAAATGTCCTTGTATGAATGCTTCCTATGCATTGTACTCGAACAATTCCCTGCTCAAAAACATTAACAGAAACTTGAGCCCAGGATAGTTCACATCTGTTGGTTACACAACTCAGATTTGATGTGCAACTGCAACAAATCAACATGAGAACGAATAGAGGTACAGACGCGATTGGCAAAATATTATCACAATAGGTCTCAACATTACTTTTCTGATTTTAATTCTTCCAACAGATCCAGATTTGATTCAATCACATCTTAAGAATTTTTCCTTATGCATGGCTAAAACTACGTTTTTAACAGTTTATCGAAATGCTTCAATTAACTGTTGGTGGTAACGGTCATCCATGAGTTTTCATTGCCCATTTCATTCAACCATACACTGAACCTGACATCAGATATATCCTCTATGAGTATGGTGGCCTCTGTCACCACCGCTTTAACATTTTAATTCACTTCACTGATATTTGACACGGATTATCACTTCAAAAGCTTCCCACAGAGCAACCTTTGCCTCTTCAATACCATCATATCGTAGACGATTATTAATAACATGGCGAAATAAACAAAAGATAAATATAGCGGATGGAATGAGAGAGAAAGATTTATGAATACTTTTTTGTACTCTTGTTAACTTTGCTCATAATGTTATCTATGGTTCCCCTCAATATGTCACATTACTGTGATTTTGAGTGTTAACGTTCTGTTCTGAAAGCTAGTAAATGATTGTACCCTAGTTGTTGCTTTGCCTTTTTGGCAATTCTTCCTTTCATGTAGAGTCTCTATTACCTCTTGAGGTCATAGGAGTAAAACTAGGATAGAAATATCCATGTACTCACATAATACGGTAATGTTCTCATCACCATCTCCATCATCGGTATATATGTTCTCAAATCTACTCTCTCAATACCTACATCTGCAGAACCTATGATGTGTAGAATGCGAGTTCTTAATCAATCGGATGGATATATAGTTGCTTTCTAGATCAGCTGATTGCTAGTACATGTAATATCAATCAGTTGCACATCATTTTCAGAGATGTAGCTTTCCTGACTGAATCTTTTGTGCAATTGTGATGGTAGGGAGGTAGGGGTCAGTTGAATATCATTTGAACATCAATTTGGCCAGTTAATTTTAGAAATATACGGCCAGAAACAATCGAGGAATTAATTCTGCCATTTGATGTGCAGTGGATACACCAGAGTACTGTGTACATCAATCAATTATGATCATCAGCTCCTAGGCATTATTGTCAACTGAATAACCTGTACTGTAGCATTTTCTTGAGAACAGAATTCGAAGTTGCAAAACTGAAGTTATCTTTTCGACAAACATTGACAAAGGGATTGCGATCCACTTCAAGAGTTTAAAACAAATGAGTTGTAACAACTCCACAAAAAAAAATCATCTATCATGTATAATTAACTTTATTCCCACCGATATAGTAATAACCCTCTTCGACAAAGTATTGCAAAATCCATCTGAAAAAGATAGCTCAATTCCAACATTTGTTTCAAAATAATTCTCTCATCCACGGAATCGGATAAAAAAAACCCATACTGATACAATTTTGATTGGGATACCAGAATATTATTCGGTGGCAAGGGCTTGGAATCTTTGTAAGTGTGCTGCAAATTTATCTGGTTTTAAATGATGCTATCGAATTTGAAGACGTTTAACATTTGAACTACTTGGTGAGTGTCACTGCTGGTGGACCAGGAGTCCCCGAGGGCACATGTAGCCAAGTTCGATCAACCTCCGTTGATCGTCTGTCTCTTCAACGCATTTGAAATTTTCTGTTACAAAATTTATTGAAATTTCTAAAACGTGGGTCTTGTAGCATCATATCCCACCCATTCTGCTACGTCTTTCGGTACTTTTGGACTTACTAATTTTCACACCTTTTGGCCATATTACATTGTTTAGACTGAGGATCACTGACGAGGGTTAAGTACCCGAAACGTGCATGTCTGGTCCATGCTGCAAATTTATCTGGTTTTAAATGATGCTATCGAATTTGAAGTCGTTTAACATTGTTACTGTCAACCTAATTGGAAACATTTCTAATAGTTGGCGCTTCCTTTTGATAAACATCAAAGAAGTACCTAACCATTATTCAGTCTCATCGAGAAGGCAAGGCAAAATCGTGAGAATTCCCATCGAAACGGTTGCGAACACCGGAATGAACAACATTCCGAAGTGAGACCTGGTGCCCGGGGAGAGTCGGCGTCTCCTGATTGCATGCAACATCCGTCGCATCAGCTCCGTGGAAACCTGTCAAATTCGGTGATTGTCTCGATGTACATTTTGATGTACAGATCAGGTAAGTATTCTTGTTTGGTGATGACGACAGCCATTCAATCGAAATGTAGAATGTCACTGATCATTCTGGAAAGGGGGAATCTGATATGCTTTTATAATACCCCCGTAGCGACCGAAGAACTTCCGCAATGATGATTTCAGCCGTTGTGTGATAGAACCCTGAACAAGTAGCTTACTTGCAAGCCGTCTGGCTCTAATGATGAAATCTTCATATTTGGAACATGCCCTGGCGTACCGTATCAGCTGAGAAACAAAAACGCCATAAGCAGGAGAAGACGGAATGTTGCTACTCATGAAAGGGAAGTTAATTATGTGGAAGCTGAAATCGTCACGATTGTCATACAGTGAGGTGTTCAAATAGCCGTTTGCGTCGAAAGATAGAAGTATTTCCAAGTACGAAGCGGGTCTGTCGCTCTCTGTTGTTTCCTTGATCTCTAGTTCATGAGGATAGATTTCATGTAGATGGTCCTTAAATTTCGGATTATTGATGGACAAAACGTCATCTATGTATCTGAAGGTAAAATTGAACTGAGACGCGAGGTGCTTTCGCCCAGTCGAGAGCAAGGTCTGGATGAAGTAAGCTTCGTATGAATATAAAAATAAGTCCGCAAGCAGTGGAGTGCAATTGGTACCCATGGGGATTCTGACTATCTCCAGGAATACGGTTCCTCCAAACAACACAAAAATGTTGTCAATCAAAAACTCCAGCATCCGGATGATATAGTCTTCGGTATACTTTTTGTTTGAATCAGAGTGTTCCTTCACGAAATAAGTATCCTCACGCCCTGTGACGAGGTATTTGTATCTCCTATTACCATTTTATGAAAGAAAGGTGTTGCGAATAATATTGGCAAGTCTGTTTTTGAGTTTTATTTTTGTGGGATGGTAGTGTAGAGCGTGGAGAAGTCGAAAGACTTTATGTTGGTTATATGATTGAAATTGGTGGCTTTTTAATTTTCCAAAAGTTCCTTAGAATTTTTTAGGATTCACATCTGATTGATTCCATTTCTGGAATAAGTTGCCTCGCAGTATGTTTGAAAACCTTGCTTGATGCGAGTTAATATTTTCGTAAGCATATTGGAAAGAGGTTTTGTGGAGCACCTGGACGAATCGGCGATGAAGCGGTGCTTGTAAGGATTTTTTTTTTTGCATTTTGGGAATCCAGTAGATATAAGGTAGTTCAAGATCAGAGTCATCGGTCTGAATACCGAAAGACTCAAGAACAGATTTGTGGTTGTCAAGTATTTCGGATACAGATAAATTTGTAAGTGTGTATGTTGGATTTCCAGGTGCTGAATGTAACCCAAGTTCCTCTCTCAGGCATTTGAAATAGTACGCCTTGCAAACGAAAGTAAAATTGTTTGCCGCTTTGTCAGCAGGAACAATGATATATTTTTCATGGACGTCAGAAAGTTCTTTGGCAACAACATGGTCATGAAGAATGGACTCGTGTCTGTTGTTAACTGAATGCCGAAGACGCCCTTTTCTTCTTTTAAGTAATTCTCCGATGGATTTCCTCCATTCGAACAATGCCTCTAATTTCACCCACGTCTTTCAGAACTTCATGTGAATTGTTTTAAAAAATGTTATCTTGAATACACATATCATTTGAAGATGTCTAACCTTATAGATTTTCTGTAAACGTTTTGTATTTTTCACAGTTCCAACTTTTATGGAAAAAACCTCCAAAATTCAAAGTTCTTTCCCTCATTGGTTTTCTCCCACTTCATTTATGAGCAAACTACTGAAAAGGGATTCAGAATAAAAGACATTAAAAACTCTTCTTTTTGGTACCATAATTGTTGTACCTTGTACTAACTACAGTTTGAAAAAGTTTATTGCATTTTGCTCATTTTCATCCAAAAGTAATTGCTTTTCCCCATTTTTCGTACCAGCAAATTGCTAATCTGACAATCAAAATGAAAGACAATATTTTTTTTGTGCGTTTAGTACCAAAATTGTTAATTTAGCTACAGTATAAAAAAGATATTGTGTTTTCCAAATTTCAACGATTTATCATTGAAAATCCATAGTTTTTCCCATTTTATGACGATTGGTAAATTGAGCTCTTCAACGCATTCGAAAATTTCTAAAACGTGGGTCCTGTAGCATCATATTCTACCCATCCTGCTACATTTTTCGGTACAATTTTGGACACAATAATTTTCACATTCTTTGGTCATTTTACATTAAAGATTGAGGATCACTGACGAGGGTTAAGTACCCGAAACGTGCATGTCTGGTCTATGATGCAAATTTATCTGTTCTTAAATGATGCTATTGAATTTGAAGACGCTTAACATTTGAACCACTTGGTGAGTGTCACTGCTGGTGGACCAGGGGTCACCGAGGGTACAATCATGTAGCCAATTTCGATCAACTTCGGTTGATCGTCGGTCTCTTCAACGCATTCGAAAATTTCTATTATCAAAAAATCTTGAAATTCCTAAAACGTAGGTCCTTAAGCATCATATCCCACCCATCCCGCTACATTTTCGGTACATTTTTGGACACAATAATTTTCACACTCTTTGGCCATATTACCACTGACGAGGGTTAAGTACCCGAAACGTGCATGTCTGGTCCATGCTGCAAAATGATCTGTTCTTAAATGATGCTAGTGAATTTGAAGACGTTTAACGCTTGACAGTCAAAGACAATGCCATTGTCGTTCTTTTGATACCAAATTTGTTGTTCTAGCTGCAGCATGGAAAAAGTAATGGTATTTTCCCAATTTTCATTAGTTTTCTTCGAAAAATCTCACTTTTTACCCCAAAATTTTGAAATGCCCAAGGATGGCTGAGCTAAAAAATATGCGTTCTTTAATTGATGTGACAGGTCTTTATGTAGCTAGCCTGAGAAATAAACGGAGGACAAAGATTTCCAAGCTAAATACGAGTTTCGCTAAGAGGACTTTATTGTAGAGCGGATAATGGTCCACACTGGATTATACTGCCCATATCAATGAAATGGTCTGGACTGAACAATGGCGTCTTAAAATTGACCTGACTAGTCCTATTTTTTAGAAGGGCTCAGATCGGGCCTCCACTGGGTAAAAGGGTCTAAATTGAGTTACACAGCCTTCAAGTTCTTGGGCTGGACTAGGCCATAACGTCGTCAAATTGACCTCAAAATTTCTAGTTTAGCTAGCTGGAGCAGAATACGGAGGACAAAATTTACCAAAATAAATACGAATTTTGCTAAGAGAGGTAATAAGAGTGAAAAATGAACCACACTGGGTTGTAGGGCCCAAATTGAGATATACATTCCTCAAGGTCTAAGGCCTAAATATTGGTCCTCATCTAGCTAGCCAGAGTAATATACGAAGGATAAATTTTACCAAACTAAACATAAAAGTATTGTTTGGATGAGGTAAAAAGGATCCAGATTTGGCCAAACTGAGTTCAAGAGAATTGATAGAGTTATACTGCACTCTAGAACTTGGGCTAGACTAGGAAAATGGCGTCGACTTTACGTTACATACTACTACAAGTCCTACATTTGCTAGCCAGAGCAATATACGGAAATCAAAATTTAGCACATAAATACGAGTTTTTCTGAGAGGGGTTAATCAGAGCGAATATTTCCCCATACTGTGTTATAAGGACCAAACAAAGACCTTCGGTCGGGGCTTAACAATGGTGTCTTCAAATTGGTCTGACGGGTCTTTGTATAGCAAGCAGGAGTAAAATACGAAAGTAAAACTTAAATAAATACGAAAGTCTAGGTAAGAAGAAGGTGAAAAGGGCTTAGATTTGGCCTTAATTGGGTTAAAGGGCATAAATTTAATTATACATGTACAGCATCCGAGTACTTGGCACTTGGCAATGATGTTGTCAATTTGACCTCACAAGTTCTAGTTTAGCTAGCTAGAGAAAAATATGGAGGACATAATTTACTAAAATAAAAATACGTGGTTTGCTGAGAGAGGGTAATAAGAACGAATAATAGAACAAACTGGGTTAAACGGAATTGAGATATACAGTCTTAAGGAACTCGGACTGGGCTGAACATTGGCGTGGTCAAATTGACCTGACAAATCCTTGACTAATTAGCCAGAGTAAAATATGGAGGATATCATTTATCAAAATAAATAAGAAAGTCTTGGTTAAAAGGGGGTAATAAGGACCTAGATTGGGCACAAACTGGGTTTAAGAGCCTACGTCACAAGTCCTAGTTTAGTTAGTCATATGAAATTACAGAGGACAACATTTACCAAAATAAATACGAGGTTTGCTGAGAGGGGATAATAAGAACGAATAATGACCAACACCGGGTTATAGGGCTAAAATTGAGATATACAGTCCTAAGGACTCGGTCTTGGCTAAACATTGGACATCGTCTTCAAGTTGGGTTTACTAAAAGAAATACGATAGTCTTGGTGAGAAAGGCCTAAAATTGAGTTACATGTATATTGCCTTCGAGTGCTCGCGCTGGACTACGCAATAATTTTCTTCATAGAAAATATGTTAAAAATGTTTACTTTTTTATTTCTGCGTCCAAAGAGTAAATTACTGGCCCGGTTGAACTGACAACTAGAAGCCTAAACTTCCTTTTGTTTGCGCTAGCTTTGCTATATAGAAATAGGAATCCGTCATCAAATTACCATGACAAGACATGTTGAAGAAGGCAAATGTACAGTTTTACTGTGAAGTTGACCTTTTACTTGCGTATTACAATCCCCGAAGATGGACTATTTTTCTTGAGGGAGGAGGGAGACACACAATGATTTATCCTTGGAGTTGGAAAATGTCAAGTTAGAAAAAAAATCACACACAAGCACATGTATACATTATAAGCACTTTATGAAACTCAAATCTTCAAAGCACTTGAAATCATAGAAATACTGATTCAGAATATTAACAAATGAAAACATAGTATATATCTTTGTAAAACACCTTTATGAAATGAGAAATTCTTCAAAATGTTAGAATGTATATTTCAAGTAATTTTTTTTTATCTGTAGATCTCTGTATGTTGACAGGTATTTTTATTCTTGTCTGAGTAAAGTTGTCTGATTGGAATTCAAAATCACAGGTACTGGAAGCCGAAGGAGAAGTTTGTATCCCTAGATTCCTAAATAAGTTATCATTTATGTTTAGGTTTCCTAACTTTCCGTTTTAAGAAGTCTTTCAGAGTTTCTTGTTTGAATTCGTCCCATTGCAACGTAATGTCCAAGCGATCTATCAACTCACTCTGTTCAGGGAATGGCTTTGCCTGCAAATACGAAGAAATTATAAAAATTTAACAAGTGGACATGTATCATTTATATGACACGTCTGTCACTGGTGTTAATACATTTGTGTCAATACATTGGTGTCTTTCATGGTCTGCTATGAAAGATAATTTATTATATGTCATTCGAGGGGTAAAACCTAAGGCAATATGTCTTCTTTTAATGGAACATCGAACTCTCTTTCTATAAATCTAGTTACTTCAACATGCCCGACTCTACACTAACAGTGAAAAGTAATCATTATGTAAAAAAAAAAAGAAGATAAAACTTATCAAAATTTGTGACCTTGACCTTGATTCAACGTCACGACACACCGCAAGGTCATGGCTACGATCTTGGAAACACTGCAGACTACATCATGTGCATCATGTGCATTGCAGTGTATTACTCACTTAAGGCCCTGTCACACCACCCGAAATTTGTTGGAGCGTTCCTTGAACGGTAGGGCAAGGGGGGGGGGGGGGGGGTCTACAAAGCTAGTCACCGCACACAAAATGGGAAAACAAATTGAAAACACGGACGTTGCCTCAGCGGTACACCGCTGAAATCGGTGTTGTTTTAGCGTTGGTTTAACGGTAGCGAGCGGTGGTTTAGCGGTGACGCGAGCGCTGATAGAGCGGTGTTCTGCGCATGCGGGCGTTGACTCGATCGGTGTTAAAAGTTAGTTAAGCTGCATACCGCTTTTGACTACGGAGCTGATTACAAATGGCACTTGGTCCATTTCTCCTCGATTCTGGTCCCGCTCCGACACCTCCATACCAACGCCAAACCAAAGTTCATCACCGCAATGTATCGCTTCTTCAACGCCAGACACCGTTCCAGCAATCCCGTGTCCGCTTGGAAAACGCTTTCGACCGTTCGAACCAAAGTTTGTGCGACGTTTAATTACCGCCCGGGTAAAGCTGGCGAAGCAGCGGTGGTCTAGAGTTCAACATTTATGCGTTGGCCTAGCGAACCCAAGCGTCCACGAACTTGCGTCTAGCGGTGCCAAACTTTGACAGGGCGTTGTTGGAGCGGTGGTGAACTTAGCGGAAAATTGCCCACTCCTCACCGCTCGCAGTCTTTTGTGCAAATCAAAACTTTCGGAGCGGTAGGAGGGACTATCAGCGGTGGCCGAGCGTATACGCCGTCGCCGGAGCCAACTTCTGTTAAACAGTGGTGAACGGTTACAAGCGGTGATGATATTTTTTTTTACCGTTCCAGGAATGCTCCAGCAAAGTGTATAGATTGCGATTTTTGTATCAGATTATTTATGGCTCTATATATATGTTCACTGTTAACGTCATGCGCTTGGAAAAAAAGCGTGTTGTTTCAAACTCATATACCATATATGATCTGATAACATTATTCTGGAACAAAATATTTTGATTTCATACTACGTAGTAAAATCGAAATCAATAACGATAGCTTACCTTTAACCGGATTAGACTGTACATGGCGTCATCACAGTGACGTAAGAAGAACTTTTTGTTTAATGCTAACACTTCACAATCTCCACTAATCTGGAAACAGATAACAATAATCCAATAATAATTATATGATTTTCAAGTGATTTGTGATAAAAACTGATATACAAAAGAAAAAAAAACTTGTTTAAGCGTCAATGAAATCAATTATATTCTTATACATGTAGTACATACCAAACTAACAGACGGTCCTCGTTCATGTGGCTCTAAGCAAGACCGCAGACCCTGAAATTATGTATTATAAACGAAAATAACTAAGCAGTTCTAAAGTATTTATAGAATATAGTATATATACATGTAGTAGCATATGTGATAAAATACTAATCAAAAGGCACGTGATCGAAAAAAGAAGTTGAATGACTCCTTTGTATTGCTAAGTTATTGTTAAAACAAGAGACCATTCCAGCCACCATAAACGTTTCTCATTACATATAGTGCAAAAATGTCAAAGCTTATCGACAAATCATAACAAAAAGTCCCATTTCATACCATAAGTATATATCTGCAGCTATATATAAAAATTTTATGACCAAAATATTTGTTCTTTCATAGTCTTAACGTACATTACGATAGCAACAATAAAGCCCGTGGACTCTTGAATACTTACAAAAGTTTGTCCGACATGTAGTGTTTCTACTTGCACAAATGCTGGAAGATCTGTCTGTTCGGAAGCCTCTTTATCGGTCGCCAAGAAAACCCGTTTGGGCTTAACATTTGGTGCATTTCGGAATTTATCTTGTAAGCGTCTTTTCTCTAGAAGCGCCTTACTCTCTCGGCTCATGTTTGTCCTAAAAGACCTAACAGACTGCGTGTAACTTCCGTTTGACATTTTGATATTTTCAGACTGTGGCCTCTGCTTTAAGATTCCTCCGCGACCAGTCTTTTGGTAAAAAGGTTTCTTGGAATCGGCAAAGTTTTTGAGATCGTCCACTGTGACGCTAGAGTCAAATTCGTCCGTAGATTTGGCATCTGTGGCTACGCTATTGGGATTTTTATTTTCCTGATTGTCACCGTCAGATAGATTGTCCTTCTCGTCTGTATTTTCTGACTCCTTTACTGAAATGTCCGGGAGTTTGACGTTTGCACCCTCAGTTCTATTTAGTATCTCTGATTTTGAGCGCAAAAGTTTTTCAGATTCGGTATATCACGTGGGGTAGGTGGTACACTTTTGTAAGCTATGTCGTCTAGACAGTTTCGATGCCCGTATGTAGGTGGCGCTGACATCAATTCTCGTCTGCGACTTGGGTGATACGTGGTAGGATTATATTCCGATTTCACTGAAAATATAATTATTAATCAATACAGTATTAATAAATCACTGAAATTCCAGTGAACAATAACTTGAAAGATGAGAAGTCTCAAACTAAATCCTAAAGTAGACGAATGTTATATACTGTAACATTCGTTAAGAAATTGATTACTTTCTTTTGTTTTCTCATTCTATCGTTTCGAATTTTTAAACAGAAAATGACTAACTGTAAGCTCTGTCGGAAACAAAGTTGAGTATTTTCTTTTTCCTGTGGAATGGTGAATCATTTTCCATCACCCTCTGTATTTCCTTTCTCCTTGCTTTGACGTCGATCGTACCGGGTTCTAAATGTGCAATGACTCTAGCTTCACCCTGTACAAAAATATACGATTAAAAATGAAGTACTCAAAATTAGATGTGCTCTGCTGACCGGACCGAGCTCTGATTAAAAGTATCGAATTTCGATTCATGACAAGACAAGGCAAGACAATGTTTATTTACTAACTCAGGCACACAAAGGTGCTACATGTACAAGAGCAATAAATAATACAATTGCAACAAACGTTAAGGCAAACAGAAAGTAAATATTTTAACATATATAAAATAGAAGGGGAAAAAATACAAAGACATCTATATATAAAGTTAATACTATACATATAACTCCCGAAACAACTTATTTATCTTCCTCAAAAAAGCTCATACATTCAGAAAAGTCAGGTGGCAAGAAACGCATTTTCTATGATAAATTTCCGACGGGACACTCCAATGAGTCCTGTCGCCACAGTTGGTAAAGTGCAATTTTTTATAATGTGATGATACGAGTTTATTATGTTTAATTACATATTTTATAAAAGCCTTGTTTTTGTCTATTTGATATGATTAACTGGTGTATACTAACAGAAAGTATAACATATATCCATTCCACGTCGTTGCTGTCCTTCACCATTAGACGTCCATACCTGTAACATGATAAATTAATGTCATAATCTCTATAGGAAGATTCTTGTTTTACTTTTGAAATGTTTGACTTAATCCAATCTCAATCCAATTCTTGTCTTTTCGTGCTCAGTTTTTAATCAAAATCGGGGACAACTCATCTTCTCGAGACAAGTGTAAGGTATTACGTACACTTGTCTTGAGAAGATGGGGACAACTCAACCAACAATAACTCAAAATTAGAGCCATGTGATTTATGTGGATAAATGTCTGCTTTTCATAAGACCCATGTCTAAATCGAAAACATGAATAGCAAATATTTGTAAATTCTTTTACCGTTTTGTAAGGATTACTTACTGCACGATATCCATTATGTGAGAAACCCATCTAAATACATAAAGAACAATACAATCTTTCGCAAATTTTCTCATTTTTAAGTAAGTGTAGTTCTAACAAACATAACTCGATCGTATTTTGGATAAAAGAAAACTGTCGTTCTAACCAATAAAACTCGATGGTATTTTGGATAAAAGAAAACTGTCAAAACCCATAAAGCTTCATAAAAGAACAATCCTATCTTTCGCAAATTTGCTCACATTGTGGGCTCATATTATCTAGGATAAAAGGAAACTGTCATAAACTATTTAAAAGTTTAATAAAAGATAGATCCAATCTTTCGCAAATTTGCTCGTGCCTAAGAAAAGTTGTCAAAATTCTAACTATGAAATACTTTTGTCATGACATACCGAGTATCACCGAGTGATTATTATCAGGTTTTTGTGTCGCCTGCGAAGCATAGCGACACTTAGGGATCACTTTGTCCGTTGTCCGTCTGTCCGTCCGTCCGTCTGTCCGTCCGTCAGTCAGTCCGTCTGTCTGTCTGTCACACTTTGGGTGTCACAGCCCATAACTTTTGAATGGTAAGTGATAGGGCTTTGATATTTCACATGTGTATTTCTTGTGACAAGACCTTTCTACACATACCATAATTTTTGACCTAGTGACCTTGACCTACATATTTGACCTACTTTTCAAAAATAATAAGATTGCTTATATCTTTTGATTGGTAAGGGATAGGGCTTTGATATTTCACACATGTATTCCTTTTGACTAGACCTTTGTAAACATACCATAATTTTTGACCTTGTGACCTTGACCTAGATATTTGACCTACTTTTCAAAAAAAAGTTAAAATTTGCTATGTCTTGTGAATGGTTAGTGATAGGGCTTTGATATTTCACATGTGTGTTGATTGTAACAAGACCTTTCTACACATACCATAATTTTGACCTAGTGACCTTGACCTATATATTTGACCTACTTTAACAAAAAATTAAGATTGTATATATCTTTTGATTGGTAAGGGATAAGGCTTTGAAATTTCACTTGTGCATTCCTTGTAACAAGACCTTTCTGCACATACCATGATTTTTGACCTTGTGACCTTGACATAGATATTTGACCTATTTTTCAAAAAAGTTGGGATTCGCTGTATCTTTTGATAGGTTAGTGATAGGTCTTTGATATTTCACATGTGTATTCTTTGTGACAAGACTTTTTTAAACATACCATAATTTTTTACCTAGTGACCTTGACCTATATATTTGACCTTTTTTCTAAGGATTGCGTATATCTTTTGAATGCTAAAAGATATAAGGCTTTAATACTTCACACATATATTTCTTATGATGTGACCTTTGTTTTGTTACCAAAGTATTTAGGTAGTGACCTTGACCTAGTTGATTGACACTATTTTCTGAAAATTTGAGATTGACCATATCTTTCAATTGGTAAATAAGAGGTCTGATATTTCACATATGAATTTCATTAGACAAGACTTTTATAGTGATACCAGTAAATTTGAACCATGTGATTTACCTCCTAGAATAGGCCGCTTCGCAGGCGACACAAGCATTCCTTGGATTGCTATTTTTTATTCACGGAATTTATGTTTGTTATTTTGAAGATTAGGCCTTTTAAAAGTATTAAATTATCTTTGCATAAAATAAATCTCTAACCTGTAACGTAACGTACTCCATGTTCCGGGATTTTCCTCCAACTTCTCTATAGGAAAATGTCGGAGTACAACATCCTGCCTGTAATCGTTAAAAAAGTTAAAAAGAGGGAAAATGATCGTGTATTTTCGCGCGTTTTTCTTGAAAGCTCCATTTATTTCAATGTACATTATATAAGAAATCAAAGACAGAGAATTGAAAAAGATGACAACTTACATGCATATTCGTAGATTTTTGGGATCGTTTGAGTTGGCAGCCATGTCAAAAATCTCCATGTAGTCCTAAATGAATACAAGACACATCAGGTACATACTGTGTCACAAACACGATCACAGTTTTATGTCTATATTACTACTGTAACATTATATTCGAACTATGCATTGTATTCTGTTATGTTTCGCATTCACATCAGTACGATGCACACACTGAATTACATTGCATTCCTGTATAACACGTTCCAAAAAGGGAATGTGCGAATTGATCGAACATGGAAGATTATGTAGTGATATTGCCACTCGAGTTTTGGCACACAGACTATTTGCGTGATCGCTTTAATCTTTATAACTTCCAAAAACTTATCTAGTGATTGAGAATACAAAATTGCATTTAAATCTTGCAGCTTTTAATTGCCAAATGAGGAAAGCTTTGATCAAACCCATAGGCAGATCCAGGAGCGTATAGACCTTTAGGTCTTCTATTTCGTTTGATTTTTTTTCTCTACATGGAGTATAAAAATATGTAAGACAAACAATCTTCATAAGACTAGATTGGCTCCCTTTATTTTCCCTGGACAGGCACCCCCCCTTTGCGAATAAATAAAATTTGTTCTGGAGGAAGACTTAGGTCTATATCTAGTCAAAATAAATTTGGAGAAATTTATAATAATTCTTCAACATGGAAAACATCAGTATTTTCAGAAAATTCCAATGCGAGGAAACTTCATTATCCCCGTTATCCCTGTAGATCCGCACATGCGTTCCCTTCCCCTGGATACTGATTTGGTGCCTTAATTACATTGATCAGGGCGCTGTCCTAACAATAAGGTAAAACTAGGATCAGTTTGAAATTAAAGGATTAAGAAAACCAGCTTATTCCAATTTGGTGCAACGATACCATTGTTTCGGTGTCTGTCATAGACCTGTGAAGTGGAAGAATTAAGCCATTTATAATCCCTAATAAAGAAGTTTACACGCACATGGTTTACGTAATAAGGTGCAAAGCCTGGCGATCCTATAGTTTTCTGTTCAGTATTGATTTAGATTTACGTGCCTTTCCCATTTTAGTTCACCTGAACCAAAGGCTCAAGTGAATTCCGTCCGTCCGTCCGTCCGTCCGTCTGTCCGCCGTCCGTCAGTAAACAGTCGACATTTTCTACTTCTCCCAAGCACACCCTATCACACAAGAGATAGATATAAACGGGGTCCGCGACCTTATATGAAGGGAACACTCAGATTCTTTACCAAGTTTTCCATATTCTCTTCCAAGTTTAAAATTTTTGCTGCTTAAGTTTGCTGCATGTTTAAGCTGATTGCTTAACAAATATGGCCACCAAGAGCTTTGATTCAGCCCCTCCCAACCAGCATTTGCTGCCATATTCAGAAAACTTATCAGAAAGCAAGAGCACATGGTGCTCTACCAAAATTTAGAGTTATGATATCTTTCTTATTGATCAGAGACTTCTTAAAGGGATTATGATTCTAGGGCCATGATTCTAAAGTGTTCTCTGGTTAGCGATTTGGCCCAATGGACCTCTCGTTGATACACGAATAATTTCATGAAAAATGGGTTATTTAGAGTTAATATTTTCGACCGCCAATGTATGTCCCCCCCCCTCAAATAATCTCATATTATAAAACTCGGTTTTTTGTCGCGATTTATAAGATTAAAGAGCCTGAGTTACTATCATATTGTCCTATCTTTTATAACTTGTACTGTTATATTGGTCATTTTAGTTCTAAAACATCATATAAAAAAGGATAACAATTTATGTCTGTAGATAGAAATATATTTTAAAAAGCATTTATAGATTATATTCGATAAAAAATTTACCTGTCATCGTCAAGATACCTTAATTTTCACTTTCTCCAGATGAAAATAATCTCATCGAAAGAAATTAAGGTTTTAACATCCAGTAGGTGTTTACATATAAATTCAGCCCCAACATAATACGATTGTGAAAGATAAAACATGTATCTTTGATCGATCCGGTGGTCGTGATATTTGCAGAGAAGTATTTTATAGAAGAACTTGTATTTTTACCCTAGTTATCTAACGTGTAAATGGCACGTGAAAGTCTATGTGGCGTCGATATAATAATCCCTACGGAGCTTAAGATGTGATATCAATTTCATTAAAACACGAGCATCAAAGGCATGTTATAAACATCAGGTATGAAATATGAAGAACGAGATATAACTTTTTGACCTATAATGAAGTTTAATTAACTTGGTCGGAATACATATCATAATTTTCAATAAGACCTTAACAACAGAGTAAGGTTGGGAATGATAATCTTGCTGCATACTGCCTTCTTTCTGTGGTATAATCACAATGGTTATGGGACATGTAGTGGGGTCAAACACAACTCCATTGCAGAATCTTATACAAAACCGGGGACACAACTGAACGACAACAAGATACCATTGATAATTTGATGTAGTTACCCGGATAACAGGTACATGTAACAAATCTCCCTACAAGCATACATTCTCTTCCCAGAGTTTTCGTTCCTTTTAAACATGTAAGACGCGAAAGGAACCCTGGGTAGAGAATGACAAGCATAATGTCCAATTCAAATAATCAAACCCATGAACTCAGGAACAATTTGTACCAAGTACACGTCCATGCATGTAGATATGTATAATGTGTATATTTATTTTGTGTTCGGCTAGCAGAAGCGAATTCATTTACAATAACATTAATCAATGTATGTAAAAATGGAGACCGTTTAAGGTCACATGGCTGTATAAGCCAATCTTTGTAACACACCCCAGGTCACGAAAATTGACGTCAGAGCCACCACGTGTTTACTATGAAATGTTGACAATGACAAGCATTATAAACTTGAATTTGATATAAGTATAATCTTTGAGAATAGACGAAGACATTTCAGAAAATAATACATATGTGAAATCATTCTTTATATAAAATTTGATGCGATTCTGACCATGGGGTCCTAAGAGGTAATCATGCACGCATGTACGTAAACAGAGGGTTGTGTACTTTATGTGTAATTATTTTTCGATTTATAAACACAAGGTATACTTTTTTTGTACTTAAAATAAAGAGTTAAGATCAGACTTCAAGACTAGATAGGTGAAAGTGTCCACAATTTTTTTATAAGAAAGAAATGTCACTTATAATTTGGTTGAAAACTGCATAAAATCAATTTAGGATTCTTCATTTCATAAGACCTCTAAACAAAGGATTATCGAATCTTAGGGTGTTATAATAAACTAAAAATTTTACCTTAAGATTTAAAAGATTAATTTAAACGAAAGGAACAATCTAAACGATATGAACAATCTAATACATGTAATTTCAATTCATATGCAAATGTTTCTAGGAAAATAAAGACTTACAAAGTCATATGGAGAAACATTTTTGCAGGTTCTGTTTAAATAGAATTTAGATAAAATTCATTTTCAATCCGTATCTGTTACTTTTGTTTTCATTTTTCAAACTTTTACTTGAGTACATGGAACCTTGGGTATATTTTTGAAATATGAAATAAATGAACTTACAAATCTGTGAAGGAAGAGTAGCTCCACCTCGTGTCTGGTAATAACAGTAGACCTCCGTGCACAGCCACAAACTAGATCCTCTTCCTATTTTATAAATAGACATAATTAACATAAAGTATCTATAGACTTCTTTCTTCTGTTTTGAGAAAAACTAATTCAGACTTTTTATTTTTACTTTTTATGAGCTTACCGCTCCTTTTTTTTCACTTAGGAAATCAAAGATGTTGGCTGAATGAAACAAGAATTTAGGAAATATATGTACGTCTGGACGCTTCGAAATATTATTAGTTATACAGTGTTTTACAGGGGGGATACAGAAATATATTGGGTCGATGAAAAAAGTTGTATTGGGCGAGGCGAAGCCGAGCCCAATACAACTTTTTTCATCGACCCAATATATCCTGTAAAACACTGTATAACGAATTTATCCCATCGATGGCTTTTGGCTTGTGTATGTAACGTCAACATATTTTAATTAAGCATTTCGGTGACGTCAATATCGTAAAGCGTCTTAGTGGAAGCAGGATATTAAAATGATATCATGTCAGTAAAATAATACAACATAATATTCGGTTCTTCTCGACCAATCAGACTGCAAGAAATTTGCCAGAGGTGGGATAAAAAATGATATACTTACACCAAACTTATCCCCTGCGTGTATTTCGTCCGTGTTTCTCTTTCCTTCTGGTTTAGAAATCACTACAACATGTACAATTAATATTAATCACAATTATACGGCACCCACGAGTAATTACAGAAAATGGTAAAATCAATCAAGGAGCGCTTTATAGCCTTTGAGTTTCTGTGATTTCACCAACTTGCTCTTTTCCTGTCTTTATGCTTCACAACCGTGAAATCCTCTGATTCCGGCCATAAACATCAAATGTGAGGAAAAGGAGCAGCCAAACAAGGTACTTTCTCATAAATGGAAGAAGTTTGTGTCTACGTTTTGTATATCATCGATTTCATTATTTATCACAAAACACGTGGGAGATGTTGAATTTCGAAACTATGAAAATTGTTCCGATAACACATGTCAGTATTATTGAAAGCCTTGTCCTCAAAATTTATTGGATGTCAAGGTTCGATATTAAATTTTTCATGCGAGGGGTAGTTTCGAATGACAAATTTTCAATAAAAGTAAATTGATTGTAATTTAAACCGTAATGGCGTGCACAGCTCCATGTCTGATTTGATATCTTGCTAACGTGAGAATGATTTGAATTAAAGAAGAAATCTTTTTGAAGCAACAGACACGAAATAATTAGTTTATGTAATTGATTTTTTATGTCAAATGTTTGATGTCATTGCATAACAAGTAAAAAAATGTTTGGTAATTTTCCCCATTAAGATTAGTTTTCTCATTTTGTATGGAATAAGTCAGACTTCAAAGAATCTGAAAATGTCCTATGCCTATGCAGTATTAATGTAGTAATACAACATTTCGTCCTCATGACCATGGATAAGGTAATTCAACTTTGACCCTGAACCTTTACCTTTTGACCAAAAAAAAAAAAAAAAAAAAACCCGATGGGAATTCTCTTTTGGTCCTATTCAATATATTCATGAGATTTCATCCTTTTACACGTAGACAGAATTTCGATGCAGAAATACTGTAAACTTTACAGGTCTAGATGAAGAATTACTCGTGTTATGGATTGTTAACACTATTTTCCATACATGGCAAGTTTGACCTTGAACTTGACCTTTCATTTTGGAACCAATGAGTCTACTCTCTATGTAATTCACATTTCATATTTGAAATGTCTTCACTGTAGATCAAGAATCACTTCATTTATGAACAAAAGTATTGTTATAACAGCAGAATTTGTATTTTTGATGAAACAGTGCAAAGTCTGGTCCTTAGTATATGTAATCCAACATTTATTAGCATCCGTTCAATCTCCATAATGTTTCACCGATGCAGATCAAGTTGTAACTCGAACAATAAGATGGGGCATTATTTTCCATAATTCCTAATTTTCACTTTATGACTCCTTTTTGCGTCACAAGCAAACTCATTCTGAGGAATTATTACTGTATGCTTTGGGGTGAATAATGGTGCAGAAATGCTGTTTCCTGTGCATGTACGAGCCAAGTTTGACCTCGACCATTGACATTTTACCTCAAAATCGAAAGGAATGCTTTTTTCTTCAATCCTATACTAGTATGTGAACGTAGATAACTGTAGGTCAAGACTTTTTGAGCCATGGTGCGGAATTTTCACCTCAGTTTACACTTCCAAGGTTTATTGTTCTATTTTTTTTCTTCGGTTTTGTCCGTTTTATAGGATACAGATTTGATGCGATACATGATGCAGATTTGATGCCGATACGATATTAATATTTGCTATTGGACAACAAAATAATATTGAGAGTGACTTACACGTTCCGTTAATAACAAAGTAAATTCCGTCAGGAGGGAGACCCCTTCTCAGTATTACACGGTTATGATGATACCTACAAGAATAATTAATGATGTACATATATGTAAACTTCAATGAAAAAGTAAATGTCCAAAATTTAGAAAGAACGAAGTCAAGAAAGAAATAGAAAACTCTGTACTATGTTTTTAAAGACAAAATATTACGTTATTAGCACATAAATACAATGGATCGATTTCAAATATATGTGTTATATAATATTTCATGTATTATTTACCAAAATATTGGTATTTACATGTATATTTACTGCTAGAGTTATCTCACTTTCGTTACATAGATTTTTTCTATTATGTAGAAGGGTATACATGTATCATGCAGTATTGCTGCTCCATGTTCATTCGTTTGCTATAATTCCAAATTGACTTTTGTTCTTTTAGCAATGTTGCTCTCGTGCGTTTGTCCTTCGTCAATGCAACATTGTCGTCTTGTAAGCAGAACTGATATGCTCTTGGAATAATGTTTCGAATAGTACACAGAAAATAATACAGAATCTAACAAGGACGATGGTATTTCATTGTTTCATCATTGTTAAAGAACAAGGAAGGAATATTGAATGCTTACTTATCATACATTGCCCATTGGCAGATCTGTTTCTGTATAGGTAACGGATACTCTCTGAACGGCTTGGACATTCCCTTCATGGCGCGAACGACCTGTCATCGAATATAACAGATTTTAATTAAGCAACAGATTAGGTAAAAATATCTTTCATTTTGAGATTAATATAGCGATGTAACAATGCTTACAGACTATGAGATCCTTAGAAATACATGTAGAACTTTACAAAAAGAAAGAAATACTGCTCGAGAAGAATTATTGTTCTACGATCTGAAGCAAAGTACATGTATCTTGGATAACATACGCACCTCTCCTATCTGGTCTGCGTTCCTTGTTCCTGGTCTTTGTTTCATGATAGCACGAATTTCATCCGTGAATAGATCCTAAATTAAAAAAACTTCTGATTTTATGATACAGACTACAGGATTTTTTTATGTAAAATTGCAGAAGATGCCAACTTTTAATTTCATTGATATTTACTAAAAGTATCCTATCAAGAGAATTCTTTGCGAGATACATTTCACTATTTTCGAGAATAATTTGAAATCGCGAACAAAAGCTTTCGTGAACATGTGTACTTCCAGTAATTTTTCAAAATGGGCACTTGCTGTTGCCAACTCAAGGTTCAATTTAAAGAATACCTTAATAAATTACACGAAAAAGCATTATGACTTATGAAAGCCTGACAAGAGATCCAATTCACATTTTTTGCCTTGTAGAAATTTTTTTAACCAAAAATATATTTGAAACCTGTATAATCTTTACCCAATGTGCAATAAATGGGTTATTCATGCATAAATTTCCCCGATTTGGACTAGAGGCACAATCTATCTTTTAAATTGATATAGGCTACTATAATCAATTCCGAAAATCTATACTCGCGAAAATTGTGAATGAAAATCGTATCATATTTTTATGGTAGAAAAGACTCACCAAAAATTTTATTTAGTCCGAAAAACTGAAATAATCTTAACTGGAAAAAAAGAAAGAAAAAGAAGATTTTTTTGTGCATTTACCTTTGATTGTTTTTGTTGTTTAAAATCATTAACATCAAAGACGAGTTGTTCAAATTGTCTTTTTTCATTGGGAACGACCACCACGAATGCTCTCCCCTTCTTCTGAGATTGTTGTAGTGTTGTAGCTGCCACCAAGTTATCTAGTAAGGCAAACCAGTTTTCTGTGGACACTGAATTCACCAATAAACTACAAGGAATACAAGGATGGGATATTAATTCGGAATTTCCTATATTCATTCAGTTTTGGATACATTTCGTTGGGATTTGAACGAAAGTACATGTATCAACAAGCTCATGTGAATGGATAAATCAAACTGTGGAGAAAGATTTTAATGAAACCTTACATTTCAGTCCATTTTCGTCGCGAGAACGCTTAGAATTGATATTTTTTCTTGTGCTTGTGCGCGATTCTAAATCCTTTGACAAATTCTGTATTTTTTTTTTTCGAAAGCTTATACCGCTTTTGCATCGGGTATTTTAAATGTAGAATGTCACTAAATTGTCATAGCCAAAATATGAGTTTTGAAAGATGCTTGGATTACTCGCTTTTCGAAACAAAGGAAGATGAATAGGACAAAAAGATTGTTAATTTCATCTTAAAAATTCGAAGTACGATAATGAAAAACAAAGCATTATTTTTGAAAGTTGAATTTTCAAGGGTGCAAGTTGAATTTTCAAGTTAGCATCATCAATGTTTCAGATAATATATATTCTTGACTTTTATGATAGTACTATTTTCAGAACAGTAAAATAGAAATTCAAGATAGAATCTAGAAGAATTTTCAAGATAACTTATATTCTTAAGCGGTGATCACAACCCGCCGTACGTTCACGTACGTGCTGTCTACGTGCAAAAACGTAGACAAACCTTGGGTATCCGTACGGTGTCCGTGCGTTGTCAGTACGTGTCCCGTACGGCCTCCTTGCGGATTTGGGAACACGCTGACAGGACGTAACAGTTTTAGTGCATACAGAACTTTCGCTGCGTACTGTCTGCTTGCTGTCTACGAATTCAACTAGAAGTACGACACGCACGTTGTAAGTACGTTGCAAGTACGTGCAACGCACCTTCGACGCAAGGAAGTGAGGACTCCGTGCGTTAGCAATACGTGTAAATTCGACATCCTTACAATAACGTAGAAGACGTACGGAGAAAGTACGTTGTAAGCAAGTTGCATGCAAGTCGTAACGTACAACGCACTTATTTTTTTGCGCTACATATGACGCATGTAAGCGACGTGCGTTGACGCACTCCTTCCGTACTCTTGCCACTTCCTTCTTGCGTCCTCAGAAAAACGTAGCGCACGTAGCCTCCACAAACACGCACGTCCAAAAAGCACGCACGGCTGGTTGTGACCAGGGCTTTATTGGCTTCTGTAAAAGCAGCCATCAAAGCATGTACAGGTACTACTGGTTTTTTTTAGGTGAATCTCTTCGTAATGTGTCTCCGTGAACCAATTTTACATTCATGTCTTAGCGTGTGTTTTGTTATCAATGTATCAGCCCTTGGATGTGCTCATGTGATTACTTTACATGGTGTTTTTGTATATTTCTACCATGTGTTGTTAGTGCGAAGTGTGTTTGTAGACAATGTAACTGAGTCATATGGAAGATCTTTCTTCATTATTTAGAATTTTTATGTTTTTCTTCATAAGTTTCTATTTTAATAGAGCATCGTTAATGACATACCTTCTAATTACATGACACACTCCTATCAGCATTCTGACTGCCCTCGCCATCCTCCGAAATTTTATGTACGGCTGAAATGTACAAACCATAGTGCATAAAACCATTAAGGTTTACAGAGTGTACGTAAAGGAATCATTGTATTTTTTTACTGAAAAACCCAGGAAAAGCGATACCAGACAGAAGAGAAAGCAACTCAATACCACTCATGTTTCGAGTAACAGTGAAACTCCACAAGAGGAGTGAGATCAGTTGCACGGGAAGATTAAGCAACGCCTGCTTGTTAGGTTAATGACAAGCGCGGACGATGCTAAAGTGATTCCCAGATCTTCTATTCGGAATATGTCATATGTTTCATTTTTTTCCTTTGAATAGTATAGTATAGTATAGTATAGTATAGTATAGTATAGTTTATTAATCGAAAGCAATACAGCTTATAGATATCAATACAATAGGACGAAGCATCTCAGGTTTTTAAGATTTATTCTATACATTATTTTTGACCTCTATTAACGTACAAATAAATTGTTTACACACAGGTGCTTTTGAATTGTTTGATAGGAAGACTTTGCGTTCTGTAACGTTTCTTCCCTATGAAATATATTTCCTTTATGTTAGATAGATCAAAGCTATCATACAGTATTAAATACAATAATACCAATCGATTCGTTACTGCGTTGTCAATATCATAATATTTGTATCTTTTTTAACTCCAACGAAACCTTAAAAAGCGGGTCGTAGTCACTCAGTCATCTGAGGTTTTATATGCTAAACTCATTCATTTAAATCACAGTAATAAATATAACACAATGGTCTCAGCCCTCAATCCAATACCAACAAAAACCTGCCCGAGACCACTTCACGGGTCTTTAAATATTCATTTAGTCTAAAAGCATTATTTAAAGTGCAACACACTGTATTATGTTTCTAAAATTGAAAAGACCAAAATTGAGCAAGTTTGATACATAGTATTAAATAATGTTTGCCTTCAATAATTCAAAAGACATTTCCTGTTCTCAGGGTCGAGTAGTTTGGATTTGTTCCTTTTCTCTTCTTTGATGTTGAGTAGAGGATTTTGTTATATTTGCGATCTGTAGGTTATAAGTTTCCGTTGAAGCATCTCACGAACACAAAATATGCCAAAAAAAAAAAAAAAAATAAAAAAAAAAAAAATAAAAAAATAAAAATAATGACAAAAAATAAATTATAATATGCTTATTTCATATACTAGAATCAGAATCATATATTTTTCTTAAGAGTAAGAATAAGTCATAGAATAAAATATAGAAAAAAACCAATAGACCGACAGCAAAAATGTCAAATTCTGCAACCCGGAACAGCTGTCTGACTTCTACAAAAACACTCCTGCAGCATAACATATTGGCTTGATTCCTTTCTAAATTTTGACATGTGCTTTGTGACACATCAAGTACATTTGATATTATAATTATTGAAAAATAGGATTATTAGATGGATAAAATAGCAAAACGAAATACAGAACACAAAGTCATCTTTCTGTAGTTAGATTTGGTTTTCCTTTTAGCTAAGGGGGAACTCATTTTCTGCATTTAGCTGACCATTTGGCATGTTTGGAATTCAGCCCTTCAGATCCTTTGTTCGGCTACGAGTATCACTGATAAATCGTGCGCATACGGTGCAATAAGTTATATTGTTAGATGTAAACACGTAGGAAGCAATACTCTCTGTGTAGTTGAGGGAATGTTTGTACAGACAAAAACAATTTTTTCTTGAGCAGTAAAATTAAGAGTCATAACCCTCAATAAAATAATGATGGTAAAAAACCAAAAATAGTTTCTAAATAGTCTATAAACAATATACAGGTAATATACATGTATTAACATGTAACATGTGTAGGTATCTTCAATATTTAAATTCATTCTGGTATCTGATACATGTTATATATCATACACAAAAGACACATTCAAATGAATGAGATAAAGTTTCAAATAAAACTTGTTACTTAGCTGATGGGCTATACATATATTTCAAAATATACTGCAATAATAAATTCCATATATACAAAATAGATTTCTTTTAGATTCTTACTTCTCTTACTAAATATATGAAATAAAAATTTATTACTTTTAGTTGGCATACATATATTATTTTGAAATTATTAAGAAAAAATTGCAATACTTGAAGAATTTGCATATGTACCAAATTTAAAAATTCTTAATTTCTGACAATTCTGACTGACTACATCAATTTTTCAGATACCTCTTCCGAACCGGAAATACTACATCCATCTAAATCATCGTCGTCGTCATCACTTCCGTCGTTTGAATCATCATCCGGTTTCACTGCCGGCCATTCCCAAGGATCATCCATCGGATCAACTATAACTTCAAAATCCGGATTTCGGTCGTAAGTTATTGGTTTTCTCTCTTCCTCTCCGTCAGACAATTCTTCGCCTTCGCTACTCATCTTGATGTTTTATTTAAAGGCTTTCAATGTGATTTTAAGCTCTTTTGTGAAATCGCCTTAACTCACTGCCTAATGATTGTCCAGATTTACAATGGTCTATATAGTGTATTGTGATACTCTTTTAATCGACTATCATAGATGACAGTAAATGGCATACCGGCTTTTCAATGGACCTTTCTATGCTTCTCTCCCCTTCTCCAATAATCGTACAGGTTATACTGTGTCAATACAATTACGACTTATTTAATAAACCCTCTATCACTTAATCACACAACCGAAACTTCAGTACCATCAATTAATTTTTTATTGATCCGTAAGCACAATACATTCGGCATAGACGAACAAAATTGGTCTTTCCGTAAAGCTTAGTCCATTTCCGCTCATTTGGGGAAAGAACGGCACGGCACCTCTATCTTTGATAAATTGGTTTCCATGTTACAACGAAATCGCTATTCAAGACATAAAATTACCATGAAATACCTCACGGCGGACCAATTCCTGTTGATAAATGATTAGTGAGGATTTAAAGACACTCTGGATTTAAACAATACATATTAAAGTTCAGCAATATGAGATCATTAGATTAAACTTCATACACTATCTTGGTGGATCACCCGCTTGGGCAGTTCTGAGTACCACAGCAAGCACAGATTACATCGGATCTGGGAACAATGTTCTCTCATGTGCTAGTTAGATATGACCAAGGACACAGCACAGTGCCTTCCATAACATTTTTACATCTAGATATTATACAATAAAATATTGATCCTTCTATATGATCATAGGAATTATTAAAATGAATGAAACGTTGAGATGTTTCTTTATTGTGGTGATTTATTTTAAGAAAATAAATGAAGGCGCTGTAATTCTGAGCGTGTAGAATAAATTAATACGAAACGCAATCCTCCAATCGTATTTATTATTGTCTGAATAATAAAAGTCTTAGAGTTGTTTCACCACAGCTCCAATTTGAATGAAGGAATATTCCAGACTTTTGAGAATGTAGACCATAGTATAGCAGTGAATTAATATTTTCGATCAATTTGACGAACGTCGTATTTGCTTCTTTCAGTAACTCCTTTTTGTTCTCCATATCCTCTTCCTTTCATATCACAGAAAGCAAAATTCTTGAAAATCCAGGCTTGGAATCTAATGGCTTTCTTACAATAGTATTTTCCATATGAATTACAAAATGAGGCTCAATAGACTCTTGATTTTCCTAATATAATCCAACGATATAAAAACGACACACTCAAAAATAAAATTATCACATGTTCATTCACCAATAAGGCGCATGGAATCGTTCAGATGCATTGGGTTACCATTCATAATGTCAGTGAAGTGATTTACAGATTCAAGACAAAATGTTACAATTTGTACGATAATATCAAATAACTTTAAACTTTTCATCTTATGAATATCCTTTTAAATCTCGACTAAAGATCAACAATTATAGAGAAAGTAAACTTTCTTTACAAAACGCTTTTATGATATAAGTTGAAATGGAACTACATGTTAAAGAAAAGGGTTTAAGTGTAGGTCTATAATAAGGTGTGATAGGGGCGGTAATCAATTTACAGATGGCATGATGTGGTAATATTACATTTTGATATCGTTAAAATTGTAATTGACTAAAAGAGGAATTTAAAATCCATAAAATCTAAACAGTATTTCATTGAGGTTTGTCTGTCTCGCCGCTCATCAGACAACTTGTTAAAGAACTTACGTAAAACTATTGGCTTCTGGCAATTACGAATGAAGACGAATTTATCCTTCGAAGTGAATTATATCGCGCTTGGTCTTCTTTCTGAGTGGTACATTAGAAAAGGAAGCTCGTGTAATTTTATACATAAATTATTTCATCGATAATTTGATTTATTCTGAGCTTCACTTCGGGTTCTTCTTTGACTTGAGTACTAGACTAAACTTCGCTTCCGGTTGTTCTTTGACTTTATTAGAACAAATGTTTGAATCCAACAGGAATAAAGAAAGTACTACCTTTTCCGATCTCCGATTCAAAGAAATGCACATTATATCACTCAATGTAACTGTTTGGACAGAATTGAAACATCATATCAGGAAAAAGTAAAGTACTTACTCTGACCGGAAGTCCTAAATAGTCGACCAATTCGCTTCTCCCCAGAATGTCCCTCTTGACTTTAGCTTTTATCTTCGCGTTCCTCCGTCGTCGCTCCAGAAGCCGAAGTTTGACGACTGCATTATTATTCTGTGTAAACGTCACGGCGTCTGTCCAAAGTTTCTTCTGTTTGAACGTAGACGTATGTGAGAACGCTTGTTTTAGGAGAAGTTCCGTCTCTGGGGTTGTATAGGTCTTATATGCTATTGTAGCCATATTGTTGTTCAAATCAGTTATAAATTTGCTGCTTATATTCCCTCAAGTTCCTCTATATCTCACCTGAAATGAACATGGTGGAACCGAATGAAAAATATTTGACATTTTGATTTTAATTAGAATCTGACGCAGAAGTAATTGATTTTCAATTTATGAGCGAGTAAATGTTGGTGTCCTATGTCAGTCGTACTGAATGTCAGACTACCAATATGATATTGGGCTTTCAAAAAATCCTTCTACATTAGTTCCGTAATACAGAATTGATGAAAAGCTAGGATTCGCGCTATTGACAAATAATTACAAAGAATATCAGCTAATTCAGGCATATAATTAAACATTAAATTACTATTAAGAAAAAGGAAGGTGCTACTCAGAAATCACTAAACGAAAACTGGAAGCTCGAAAATTCGATTTCGATTTGTCGTGTATACACAATGAATATGAGAAATGCCCTATGAAACAAGCTTAGATACAAAAAATGTACATGTATACTAAGTACGTTGTAATGAAAGACTTTAAAATAAGAGAACAGCCCACATCCCACATGACAAAGACCTAGTGTGGCGTAACATTTTTATAAAAACAACCTTCTTCACTATAAACAATTTCTTTGATGAACATGGTGTTTGCAAGGAATTTACTCATTCTAATGTCGTCATTATGCTTTATGTTTTTGTTTCAATGACTCAAGTATCTAACTTAATAAAACCCGGACTACACATTCTTCTGACCTTTGTGATTTACACTGTCACAAGGCTGTCTATATTCAGCGTTTTTTTTTTCAGTTGTCCACGGTTGCCGACATTGCTGAATGGTTACATTTTGCGCAAATATGCTCATCAATCGCCCATTTCGTTTTCAGTTTTGTAAATTGTATCAATTTCGACATAAAGATTAATGGTGGAGTTGGATGGCTGCAGGGTAGGAAGGAGGACATTAAAAAAATCAATATAAAATGTTAAACGTCTTCAAATTTGATAACATCATTTAAGAACAGAAATCTACTAATATACCGGTGATGTGTAATCTACTAGGATACTCCTTCAGGAGAGGACTTAAGGTGGGTCCCTACTCGTGAATTTAACAGATGAATTTTGTATTTTAAGGTTATTTTCTATACATAATAGTCAAAATGACATAATGAACACAGACATAGATAGGTAATTTTGTTTTCATTAAAGATAGAGTACATCAAAGAAAGATACCCTAACACTTAAAAATTGAGAAATATCAAATATCCATCATATGCTTTTGAACCCTCCAAATTCAATGATGATACGAATATGTTTATTTGTTTTGTATTATTTTATGATAACAAGCCATATAGAAGAAATACAACACATAAAATGATATTGTAACATAAATCTAAGTATGATATATCTCCAAACATTAGGGTACCCCCTTATAATTTCATAACCTTTTTGACCAAGAATATGTACTAAATCGAACTTTTTGCATCAAAAAAACAGATGAATTTTTTTCATTTTGTAATATTTCATAAAATTATGTATGTAGATGAAGAAAAAATCACATACAGGTACACAGTTTTTGAAATTATCAAGGTATGGCTCCAAACATAGGGGTACCCCCTTGTAATGTTATCATATTTTTGACAAATAATACATAGTATATCACATTTTTGTGCAAAAAATAACAGATGAAATTTCTTCAAATTGGATAATTTTATACGATAATGTTTATAGATGGTGAAAAAATCGCATACAGGTATACAATTTTATAAATGATCAAGATATGGCTACAAACATAAGGGTACCCCTTATAATTTCATCACATTTTCAACTAAGAAATTATACTATATGATCGGTGTAGACATTGATAAATGCACCATCTTTTGCTTCTTTTGGCATTTAAGATCTTTTGTCTGTGTTTTTCAATGCGCTGGCTTGTCCCTCACCAACCATTGTAAAACGTTAAACGCAGACTGCTGCATATAAGGAAAAACCTATAACGGTTCGAGTAGGGAGCCACCTTAAATAAGCTTTGCCTGTTGTCCAATCCTTTTCAAATTTTTTGAATAAAATTTTGTATAAACTAAACTATCTTCTGAGATACCGGTATACTGTCGTTCTCGGTTAGATGGGGGTTACGAATCAAGACATCTACACCATTTTCTGACATCTACACCATTTTCTATTATATACACCATTTTCTATTATATACACCATTTTCTATTATATACACCATTTTCTATTCACATGACGAATAGCTGCCACTCTTATGTGATAATCCAGTTGCCCTTGTCCTGCTTGTTCAATGTTTTCATATACGTTTTGTTGTGGTTTTATAAACGTCCTTCACATGTGTAAATTTGAGGAGAAAAAGACTGTTATTACATTTGACCGACGCTTAATCACTGATAATTTGTCTTACTTTGTTCAAGAAAGCAGCTCTATGGAACGAAAGTTGAATGTCTGTTTATTGTTATCATTTTGGACTGATAATAATACGAAAGGGTTGGACTGATAATAATACGAAAGGGTTGGACTGATAATAATACGAAAGGGTTGGACTGATAATAATACGAAAGGGTTGGACTGATAATAATACGAAAGGGTTGGACTGATAATAATACGAAAGGGTTGGACTGATAATAATACGAAAGGGTTGGACTGATAATAATACGAAAGGGTTGGACTGACAATAATACGAAAGGGTTGGACTGATAATAATACGAAAGGGTTCCAACTCTTGTTTCATTTGGCGAAGCGTGTGATAGATATACTAAGGAGTGATGAGGTTTGTCGAAAATGGAAAGGAATACTGGTATCATGATTACATTTTTTTATTCACCTAGGGGCTTAACCAAAAATGTAATAATGAGGTTGAGGTTGAGGTTATGGACTGATGAAAGCCTGACTATCAAGAGATTATCCGGTAGTCCTTTGTTTTTACTTCTTTGTTCAAATCAGAGAAATTCAATTAGTTTTGCTGTGATTGTTCAAATTTGGACTTATTGAATGTCTTTTTTTTAGGTTACAAAATTTGTAACCTCTAGAAACTTTTACTAAACATTCATCTATCATTCGCTGTAAATGTGACTCAGTTTGGTCATATAAGTACACTATTGCCTTGATGTAATCACAAATGTACGTGGTCTTTCTACAAGATTTTGGGAGCTGGGAACGGGATAACATCCATTTCAAATTTTCCACAGTTCTGGAAGTTTAAAAAAAGCTCTTTCATCCCTTACCATTTCGAGATTTCGATCAACTTCGGTTGATTGTCTGTCTCTTTAACGCATTTGAAATTTTCCGTAACAAAATTTCATGAAATTTCTAAAAAGTGGGTCCTGTAGCATCATATCCCATCCATTCTGCTACGTCTTTTGGTACATTTTTGGACAAAATAATTTTCATACTTTTTGGGCCATTTTACATTGTTTAGTCTGAGGATCACTGACGAGGGTTTAGTACCCGAAACGTGCATGTCTGGTCCATGCTGTAAATTTATCAGGTCTTAAATGATGCTATTGAATTTGAAGACGTTTAACATTCTACATCCACCGGTACCTAGTCTTTGAAATTACACACTTTATTTTGAAAATTTGCTTTATGTTTACATCTACAATGACCAAATTCACAAGAGCAACAGGAAAAAACATCGGGTCCGGACGGAACTCCTGATGTTCCATGTCACACCTGGCCATGATCTGGGTACATGATATCTGATGATATATTAATTTTTTGATTTGATATACTGCAGGATCATATTTTCATCGAGGCTCTATATATATGTAAAGGAACGTAATCAAAGTTTTCATTGTCATTTTTTGTTTTTGTCCTACGGGTGTAAAGATGATTTCTAACCCCCCGTTTACACTATGTTCCCGGCGGCCACGGAGGCCACGTTTCAAGCCACCGTGGACGAAACGTGGTGACCGTGACACAACGTAGGGGAACGGGGTCGACAAACGTAACTAGCCGTGGTTGCCGGGGCTGACGGGGCAAATGTTTAAACTGTCAAAACATTTGTCACGGCAGCCCACGGTGCAGATGACCTACTCTGGACACCGTAGCAAAACGTGTCGAACGCAACGCAACGTAACAGAACGTTACAGACCGTAACAAAACTTGGGACAGCGTCCGTAGCGGAACGGGAAGCAAAAGTATGACTCGGCAACTAACGATCCTAGTGAAGTTGAGTTACGGTCTGCCACGTTTATGTCCCGTTTAGCTGCGGCTGTTTTAGGGCAGATGTACGTTTTATCAAGGTGTACCACGATTTCTCACGGCGAGCTAAGGAATGTGTTAGCCGTTTCGTCACGTTCTGTCACGGTACGTCCCGGCTTGTTACGGTTAATTTCAAGTTCTACTACGGCCTGGCACGGTACGCACGGTCACTCAAGAAGTATAACAAACCAAACACTTTTATGCAGCTTTTTGTGTCTCCTTTTCCCGGTGGTCACGGTTAATCGTAGTCGGCCTTGACAGAACTTGGAAGACGTGGCCAACTTGATTGGATCGTAACAAACCGTGACAGACCTTATCAGAACGTGACAGTTCGTGAAGAAACGTATAAACGTCCGTGACAAGCCGTAGGTTGAAACGTAGTGCGCCGTCAGGTCTTCGGGATTCAGGAGCCGCGGCTCGTCACGGATACATTGATAAACCGTGCGAAAACGTAACGA
This sequence comes from Pinctada imbricata, assembly GCA_033119305.1. Taxonomy (NCBI): domain Eukaryota; kingdom Metazoa; phylum Mollusca; class Bivalvia; order Pterioida; family Pteriidae; genus Pinctada; species Pinctada imbricata. The sequence goes on along the minus strand of VSWD01000006.1, from coordinate 55,216,366 downwards.
GACTTAACAGAACTTGAATACCAAGATAAAAACTGCCAAAAATCATACGGTGTGCTACGTTTTTGGCCGCCGTGACTACCGTGGTCGCCGGGAACATAGTGTAAACCTAGGGTAAAGTTTCAGTTTTCCTCATTTACATACTTTTAATTGGATATACAACGAGCCTCACTCTTGCAGGAACCAGAGGGGACATTTGTTAGAAGTGTCAATGCCCTATGCAAGGTAATTAAAAACTGTTGTAATTTCATATTTATTCATATCATGATAATTTCAATTGCTCCTGTGAACGAGTTCTATTACACGTCAAATTATGATTATCCTCTCTAGTTCGCACGAAGAAAGCTTTGGTACGAAAAGAAGGACTCGCTATAGGTGAAATTTAGAACAGGTACTCTAAACGAGTTCTTGTTTCTTGATCAGAATCATCAACAGCCAAACGAGTGACGCCACAACAGGCCAAGATCAAGGTGTCCTTATTCGATGGACAATGACCATACCCCAATACACAGTACAAAATCGATATTTCTGGAAAACCAAAGGCATACGAAATCAGGATAAAACAGGAACAAAAGCGAAGAAACAAAAACCTCCAACACACGAAAAGAAGCGAACTCCCAATTAGGAGTGAGACCAGGTGCCCAAGAAGAGTCAGCATCTCCTGCTTGCATGCCAACACCCGTCGCTTCAATTCGGCAGAAATATCACAATCGGTTACTTCCATTTCGGAAGAAATAAGTATAGTGTGTGGTTGGATGGTTCAAATGGTCTAAGACTGGATATCTTTCACCATTCTGGACAATGGAACATCATAGTGTATGACGAGTTCCCTATATCGACCGTAGAACTTCGAATATTGAAAATCAAGGTACCCTCCTTGGACGACATCAGAATAATAGCGAAATCAAGGTACCCTCCTTGCACGACCTCCGCAGACAATGAAAAACAATGTATCCTCTTTGGACGACCTCAATATAAAAGTGAAAATCAAAATACCCTCCTTGGACGACCTCCACAGATAATGAAAATCAAGATGACGTCCTTGGACGACCACAATATAATACTTAAAATGGAAGTGCCCTCCTTGGACGACCTCAATATAACCATGTAAATCAAATGAGGTAAAGAAGACCTGACGATAATCTCAACAGCACTCACAATAGAGCACAAAATTGAGCATTGACGGACCCCTAGCAAGCTAGAGGTGGGGCCAGGTGCCCGGGAGGAGTAAGCATCCCCTGTCGGCACCCGCCGTCGATGTTCATGCACGAAAATGAAAACAATATATAAAATGCATGAACTGTCTGAGGTAATGTCAAAGTACCCTCCTTGGACGACCTCCACAGATAGTTAAAATCAAAGTACCCTCCTTGGACGACCTCCATAGAATAGTGAAAATCAAAGTTCCCTCCTTGGACGACCTCAATAGAATAGAGAAAAACATAGTACCCTCCTTCGATCACCTCCACAAATAGTAAAAATCATAGTACCCTCCTTCGATGACCTAAATTAAATATTGAAAATCAAGGTACCTTGGACTACCTCCATTGAATATTGAAAATCAAAGTATTCACCTTGGACGACCTCCATAGAGTAGTGTAAATCAAGGTACCCTCCTTGACAACCTCCATAGAAGATACCTTCAATATTGATGATCAAGGTGTGCTCTCGTGACCCGAGGCCAACCAAAACCGAAAGCATCAAATTGATCTGGAAGTTAAAATGTCCTAAGTAAGGAATGATATATATATATATATATATATATATATATATATATATATATATATATATATATATATATATATATATATAAACAGCACAAAAGAGGTGAAAACAACCACGTTCACTATTCAGACAATGTCGGATCAGCCCAACAAAGGGCGAATGCACGTCGCTTGGAAAAAAAGATATAAAAGCACAAAAAAGGTACAAGCGACCACGACACTAAACGTGTTTAAACCCAGCGGAAGGGACAGTACACCCCTTGAGCCCTCTGGATACACGAATATGTACTTGTATCTAGACGGAACAAGGGACAGTACGTCCCTCATTCCGTTCGGACACAAGTACATAAAAAAAAACATACACACACTCTCATGCTAGTCAGAACCTGTACTATACTGAAGCTCGAAAGGCTATAACTAGTAGCCAGGTAGGTAATATTCTCAATTCATGAACCAAAGCAGACCCCGCGAGGGGCGAGACCAGGTGCCTAGGTAGAGTCAGCGTCTCCTGTTTGCATGCAACACCCGCTGCCAAAAAGTTTGGACGGACTGATCGAAAGAAACAAGTCCAAGACTTCTAAAGGTTCAAAAAAAAAAAAAAAAAAAAAAAAGCTGAAAAGATGCTCCCTGATTGATTAGTTAACATATTATCAAGTGAGTAAAATCAAACAAAATACCGCCTCCCCCACTCTATATAAACGTAAGGTACTCGATTGACTAAGTAAAATGAAACGAAAAATCCCCCAATTAAAAACACGTCCGTCCTGAAGAGAGATGCTCAATAAACTGACAACGCGCGGGTCAGTGTGAATAGAAAGTCATATCACGAGAGGCCCACATAAAGGAGGTTAAAAATGCAAACTGTAAAAATGAAAAATTATAAGGTGTAAAGAACGAATCTAGCTACCGTCGTCGGTTTCGGAGATTGACCTCGTATCAAATCAGAATAAATAGGGCGTGTTAAGAAATAGTACCCGTGAGGGAAGATCAAGCAGAACCTATCTCATAAACATAGCAAGTAAAGACTCTAAAAATTGACAGAAGTCTGAAACTTCTTGAAAGCACTCAAAACCCGACATCATAATGTTCAACGGCGACCCGAATTTTCATATATTTAACGTAATTAATACATAGCTAAGAGCTGTCTCAGAGGACCGGTGCGACAAGTTTGAGTTCATGATACAACTAAACTGACAATACATACACACAGTAGCATACACCATATTCACAAGAATAGGAACGGATCCCAAAAAAGGAATGCAATGTTGTTTTCTAGAAAAAAATAATATAAACAGCACAAAAGAGGTGAAAACAACCACGTTCACTATTCAGACAATGTCGGATCAGCCCAACAAAGGGCTATGAGATAGGTTCTGCTTGATCTTCCCTCACGGATACTATTTCTTAACACGCCCTATTTATTCTGATTTGATACGAGGTCAATCTCCGAAACCGACGACGGTAGCTAGATTCGTTCTTTACACCTTATAATTTTTCATTTTTACAGTTTGCATTTTTAACCTCCTTTATGTGGGCCTCTCGTGATATGACTTTCTATTCACACTGACCCGCGCGTTGTCAGTTTATTGAGCATCTCTCTTCAGGACGGACGTGTTTTTAATTGGGGGATTTTTCGTTTCATTTTACTTAGTCAATCGAGTACCTTACGTTTATATAGAGTGGGGGAGGCGGTATTTTGTTTGATTTTACTCACTTGATAATATGTTAACTAATCAATCAGGGAGCATCTTTTCAGCTTTTTTTTTTTTTTTTTTTTTTTTTTTTTTTTTTTTTTTTTGAACCTTTGGAAGTCTTGGACTTGTTTCTTTCGATCAGTCCGTCCAAACTTTTTGGCAGCGGGTGTTGCATGCAAACAGGAGACGCTGACTCTACCTAGGCACCTGGTCTCGCCCCTCGCGGGGTCTGCTTTGGTTCATGAATTGAGAATATTACCTACCTGGCTACTAGTTATAGCCTTTCGAGCTTCAGTATAGTACAGGTTCTGACTAGCATGAGAGTGTGTGTATGGTTTTTTTTATGTACTTGTGTCCGAACGGAATGAGGGACGTACTGTCCCTTGTTCCGTCTAGATACAAGTACATATTCGTGTATCCAGAGGGCTCAAGGGGTGTACTGTCCCTTCCGCTGGGTTTAAACACGTTTAGTGTCGTGGTCGCTTGTACCTTTTTTTGTGCTTTTATATATATATATATATATATATATATATATATATATAAAAGCACAAAAAAGGTACAAGCGACCTGGCTACTAGTTATAGCCTTTCGAGCTTCAGTATAGTACAGGTTCTGACTAGCATGAGAGTGTGTGTATGGTTTTTTTTATGTACTTGTGTCCGAACGGAATGAGGGACGTACTGTCCCTTGTTCCGTCTGGATACAAGTACATATTCGTGTATCCAGAGGGCTCAAGGGATGTACTGTCCCTTCCGCTGGGTTTAAACACGTTTAGTGTCGTGGTCGCTTGTACCTTTTTTGTGCTTTTATATCTTTTTTTTCCAAGCGACGTGCATTCGCCCTTTATTGGGCTGATCCGACATTGTCTGAATAGTGAACGTGGTTGTTTTCACCTCTTTTGTGCTATCTATCTATCTATATATATATATATATATATATATATATATATATATATATTATATTTGCCAAATCACGAGAATTGATATTAGTCCTACTACTTAGCTTTCGACACATTTTACGTTCATCTTTTTTCGACAAAGGTTTAAAGCACTTCCTCCTGTATGTTTGTAACTTGTAACTAATGATTAAGATTGTTTTCTTATTTTGATGGACTTTTCATTCTGTAAAGTGAAATAAGGGAAAATAATAAATAGAAGTAGGTAATTCATTTCTCCATTGAATTGTTTTCAGAGACAAGAGCACCTGTTGTGTTTTCTGTTACGATAAAAGGAAATGACGTCATTACTTTGTCCAATTCTAAGATACAATTTAACCACGCCTGCGTGAATGAGGGAAATGGTTTCGACCTGAACACAGGAATATTCACCTGTCTGAAGGCTGGTCTGTATATCAGTTTTCTTGAGACGTCGCAAAGAGGAAAGGCTCCGGTTTGGATATTTATTTCGTGGTAAGGGACCAACGATTACTAACGTCATGGGATCCGGGGGCAACGGATTATGAATCACGGACTGGCATTATAGTTGTGAAGCTTGAAAGAGACGACAAATTTTTGGCTCCAAGGAAATCAAGCTGGAAATACACTTAAAGGATACAGCTACTCCACTTTCAATGGAATGATCTTGTAGTTCTAATCTTTCGAGTAAAATTATAATCAATAAATCAATTAAATAGGCTTTATTGTTCTCTTTCTTCTGCAATATGTCGCCTGTTTTCGACACTCTCAGTGATGAAATAGATCGTCAAAGAGGTCGTTATGTCGACAAAATACACAACACTTAACACAATGTATGGATGTAAAGATGGTAATTATTCTTTTAGTAAAAACGAAGTGTCTGACTCTACTTCCGGAGAGCGAAAAATGGCATAATGATATAAAGTGTTTCTGATAACCTCTCCGTATCACGGTATGACATACCAACATACACTTTGTCACAAATTTATTTCCTAGCGTTAAAATCATTCTGTTTTACTGAACAAAATATCTTTCCTTTCATGACAAAGACAGTCTGATTGATCGACCAGCCTTTCCTTCACAAACTCATCAAAACATACAAAGGATTCCACCCTAAAGTTCTTGATGGACGAACTTAAGCCATATTCATTTTCACCAAGATGCAAATCATTGTGTAATTGATGGGGAAACTTCTGTCTTTCAAAATAAGATTAAAAAAGAAATTAACATCAAACATATCTTATCGAGGCATTGAAAATACACAGTCCATTTTCATCAGGCTGACAAAAGTCTCCCTCACATTCCCATACGAATCAAATGCTTGCAGCAGGGCCATTCATGACTTTGTCAACATAATTTTGGATTGATCCAGGTAAAGGGACTTGGCGAACCATTTCGAAAAAAATGTTTTATTTCCAGAGAAATAGGGAGATTGACTTGACGATACATAAATGAATTTATACAGCAGCATCTATATTTACTTTATTGTAATTCCTTTGCGTTTAAAAATTGTAAACTTGCTATATTTCGAATGATTTTAACTCGTTTTCGCAACGTGGTTGACCAGACTCATTAGATTTATGGATATCAAACACAATACATTTTATTCTTGAGAGAATTAATCTTACTTTTGGCTTATGCCTCATGTCATTATGTACAGACGACTTCGCAAGAACTTCTTGGCAGGAACTTTTAAAATAAAGATAGAAAAAAGGGTACATACCTTGTCTGGATAGCTCTACATGATAAAAATAACTTATGATATTGACAAAGTTTCGAGAAAATAGTTATATTATTCCATATTATTCAGAAACACTGGGGAAAACCTCACTTCTGTGTTGTACATGGTGAATATTCTCACTTAGCCCTTTTAAAGACGGATTATACGGTAAAACGCGCATACTCTATCCTATACCAGTAAAAAGTAAATGGAATAAACGAATGACATGACCGTAGTTTTAATCGGATTTTTGATTTGAATTAATTACTAATCATTATTATATAACTTGAATGGGTAAGGCGATAAAAATTGTTAAAAAGAACTAAGGTTGCTCCCCCGTTGTTAAGAATGGAGATTAAAGAATTAACTGATGAAATATTTAGATTAAGTTTATATCTTTTAAACTATTACTGCATTTCTACAAATAGCTACTTCTTTGATAGTATTACTGCCTTTCTACAAATAGCCACTTCTTTGATATAATTATGATTTTATGAAAATATAAATATTTTTATCCGAAAGAAAAATGGTGTAGGCGTTATATTTACATGCTGTACCCTATCGCCAGTTACATGTTTTCCTCTTTTTGTTTTTTATTAATCCCAGTTTCGTGTTTTCTTTTACATGTATAAGGTTAAGAAAATCTTCAAACAACGGAGATTAGTATTATGTCTATTTTCGGTCTTACAACTTGGTCATTAGTCTCTATTGTCCTTCATGTTTCAGTAGTGTTTTGTTTTGTCTATTGACCGTTCTCGTTGTCTGTGTCAGTGTATCCCGAAGTACAGAAGCTGTAGAGATTGCTGTTCGTATGCTTGGAAGAACTCTTCATATGGGACTACATGGTTTCCGTCTTTTTCATCTTTCTTTCACATATTCTATTTAAAATTATAATTGCGTTCTTTTCATTGGAAATGAGGTTGAGGAACTTTGAACGACACATGGTCATTGTCAGCGAAACATACAGTTAAAATTTCATTTAAGGACATATTTGACTCTAAAATGGTATCTTCTTAGGATTTATGTTCAAGGGTAATTCTTTGAAATCGCAAAATTCCAGAATACTTTTTATATTTAGAGACGTTAATACTCATTTGATGATTCTTCGATTGTTCCTTGTGGCATTCAATAATCGTTGTTTGTGGCGTGTGCTTGTTGTATTTTTGTCATATTTGAACATATTGGAATCTGGAACAATCATACAATACATTTTAACTACCTTTTATTCATTCGACCCATTAAAAAATAAAATTAACCTGACGCAGCTGACATTAAACAATTAAAGCTTGCACAAATGACTCGACAGATAAGAGAAATATTGAAATCCATAAAGGTCACGTTGTAGTGAAAACAGCGAAACACGCATGCGCAATGTAGCAACAAATAAAGGACAACAAGCAAAACACTCACAGCAAAAATCATCAGGAGACAACGGGAGACATTTAAAAATATAAAACTCTCATTGAGAGGTCATCTAACAAAATGGACATAGACAGCACAACACACGGATGTTGATACATTAAAGGAGGGGTATCAATGTAGAACCAACTACGAACGATTATCTACTTCATGACTAGCAAACCAAAACATAACTTTGGACATGTGAAAATAGAGAGATTCAGACAAAGGTTCATGATAAATTTGTTTTTCAAGCTTTTTCAAGCGTTTCCTTGGTCTGATTACTAAATTATACAACGTCTCCAGACTTCAATCATACGGTATTTACATTTCTATACTTATCAGATTCGCTTATTTACTCTCATGTTTCGGACTTCCATGTCATGAGAATAAGTAAAACACTAGAACCTCAAGGTCAAGGATTTCGTTATGGTTCATGTAATTTGAAACAATTCCAACATAAGAATATCATGCAATATATCGAAATTCTTTATTTTACGATGACTTGATCGGAAGGGATCAAAATATTGATTTAAAAAAAAAAAAAAAAAAAAAAACCCCAACAACATAGGCGGTACAGATTCCATCAACAGAATCATCATACATCTGTATTCAAGCATGGCACCGACCATTTATACAGGTTAAGAGACGCCATGGCATGTAATGTTGAAATCTCGACAGACAGTCTTGGCAATGTTCTGTTGCACAATGTGAAAATTGGTGAGATTTCTTGGGTGACTGAATGTTTTGTCGCTTCATTCAGATTAAGGAATGCCTTTTTGTATAATCAATTCCATTTAATGACGTTTGTATGCAATCCAGGGCCTCTTCGTCTTGCTATTGGGGAATAACTGGCTTCTGATGTAATGATTGCGGACGGTAAATGCTGATTTAACGGTCACAAAATGAGTTTTTCTGGCGACGCGTTTGTTGAGCCAGAAAAACGGATGTTTGCACTGTAAAATCGGCATTTACCATCCGCAAACATAACGTAAATATCTAGTTATTCCCATTCTAATGCAATCTATATTTTTGTGAATATAAAGCGAAGTGTGACGTTAGCAACGTCAAAGTCTAGTACGTCATCGTTTTACAGCCGTAACTAAGGAGCAAACAACCAATGAAATACGATGTTATACATGTAGCGACATTGCATTGGAATTAGCATTTACCGTCCGCAAACATAACGTCAGTATCTAGTTATTCCCATTCTAATGTAATCTATATTTTTATGAATATAAAGCGAATTGTTACGTTAGCAACGTCAAAGTCTAGTACGTCATCTTGTTTGAATGTCATCCAATAGTTGAGAGAAGTTTTGTTCGTACAACTGTGCGTCTTGAAATAATACCCAAATGGATTGGATTGTGTGCAAGTAATCTGGATGAATATGAAATTTACTACCAACATCATAGCAGATGATAATGTGACAAATATGGATAATGACCATATCCCTATATGCAGCACAAAATCGATAATTCAGAAAATCAGAAACCGAAGGCACACAAAATCAGGATAAACAGGAACCAAAGCAAACAAACAAAAACCTCCACCACATGAAAAGAAGCGAACGCCCGATATGGGAGTGAGACCACGTGCCCAGGAAGATTAAGCATCTCCTGCCTGCATGCAACACCCGCCGCTTCAATTCGATAGAACTGTCACATTCGGTTACTTCCATTTCGGAAGACATAGAGCACAATCGTTCACTGGATTGGTTCAAATGGTCTATGACAGAATATCATCCACCATTCTGGAGAGTGGGACATCATAGTGTATGACGAGTTCCCCATATCGACAGTAGAACTTCCTCAGTGACGATGTTAGTCGGTCACATACATATCCCTGACTGAGAAGCTTATCTGAACGACGCCTATCTCTCAGAACAAAATCCGTATATTTGGCACGTGCTCTGGCATAGCGTATCAGCTGAGATATGAACACGCCACAAGCAGGTGATGAAGGGATTTTTGTTGCTACTCAGAAAAGGAAAGTTTGTAATGCTGAAATTGAAGTCGTCACGTTTGTCATAGAGTGAGGTGTTCATGTGACCATCAGTGTCGTAGGACAACATTATGTCCAAACAGAATGCTGAATTATTTGTCTCTGTCGTTTCTTTGACATCAAGGTCCGAAGGATAGATACTGCTGAGGTAATCCGCGAATTTTGGATTATTGATGGACAACACATCGTCTATGTATCTGTTAGTGAAGTTGAAGTCAGAAGCTAAGTATCTTTTCCCTTCAGAGACCAAAGATTGAATGAATTCAGCTTCGTACGAGAAAAGGAAAATGTCGGCAAGGAGTGGGCACAATTGGTTCCCATTGGAATTCCGACAATTTGCTGGAAGACCTTTCCTCCAAACACCACAAAAATGTTGTCGATCAGAAAGTTTAACATCTGAATAATATCTGTTTCAGTGTACTTATTTTCAGAATCGGACTTTTCTTTTACAAAGTAGGTTTTTCATAGTAAACAACAATAAATTTGTATTTGCGATTGCCGTTCTTGCTTGTTAATGCATTACTTATAATTTTTGCGAGTCTTTCTTTCAATTTAGAATGTGGGATTGTAGTGTAAAGTGTCGAAAAATCAAAGGCTTTGATCGAATGGACTCTACTAAAATGATTGGATTTCAGATGTTCTAAAAGTTCCTTCGAATTCTTTAAAATCCACATCTGGTTGATGCCACTGCGAGAATATACTGTCGAGCAATATTTTGAAGCCCAGATACGATTTCAGATAAAACTTTGGTGAGTAAGATCGATACAGATTTGGTAGAACATTTTAAGGAACCAGCGATGAAGCGTTGTTTGTACGGATTCTTATGCATTTTAGGTATGCAGTATAAGTATGGTAAATCTAAATCTAAATTGTTAGTGTCGAAGCCAAAGGAAGCAAGAGCTGATTTGTGGTTATCTATTATTTCACAGGCAGAAAGGTTTATTGTGGTGTAAGTGGGATTTCCAGGTAACGAATTTAAACGCAACTCTTTAACTAGTGCTTGGAGGTAGGTAAGCTCTGTGATAACATCAGGGTCTTTGAAGATAGACTCGAATCTGGTGTTCATAGTTGATTTTAATCGGTAAATTCTAGATAAAAGTAACCCTCTGATGGATTTTATCCATTCGGAAAGGGTGTCGAGCTGTACATCCTCTTTCTTTGCCCAACGTCTTCCATATTCCACACAAGATTCCATGATAATTTTGACATTTTGGTTCCATGTAAAGGACATACTTTCTCTGTATTTGTGACCCTTTTTTACATTTCTCTCAACTTGTCGTTCTTCACTGTGCTAATACTCAGTTCCCTCTATTAAGGTGGTTCGTTGAATCGTTTGTTCGTTGAATCGTTTGTTCGTTGAATCGTTTGTTCGTTGAATCGTTTGTTCGTTGAATCGTTTGTTCGTTGAATCGTTTGTTCGTTGAATCGTTTGTTCGTTGAATCGTTTGTTCGTTGAATCGTTTGTTCGTTGAATCGTTTGTTCGTTGAATCGTTTGTTCGTTGAATCGTTTGTTCGTTGAATCGTTTGTTCGTTGGTTCTCGCGTTGTGAGTTTGAATCGTTGGTTCTCGCGTTGTGAGTTGAATCGTTGGTTCTCGCGTTGTGAGTTGAATCGTTGGTTCTCGCGTTGTGAGTTTGAATCGTTGGTTCTCGCGTTGTGAGTATATTATGTTTGGCTGTTTGTTGGCGTAGTTGTTCATCCTGACGTACTTTGTTTGTTTGCTCCTTTTTTCTAGAATAATATTATCTTGAGTGTTAATTAATTTTGATTGTACATAAACTTTGCTTCTTTCATCTTTAAAATTTCTAATATCAGATACCTTTATGAAACCAAACTGCAGCGACTAAAAGTTATACTATAATAAAAAAAAAAAAAGAACACGAATACTATATTTCATTAAAACATTTAATGAAATAGCAAACGAACGAATAAATGAAATCGGATTATCTTATTATCGATCACTTATGTCGTTGAACTCTGTTTCAATGAAACTTCCCTACAATCATTGTTCTTATCATTCAATATTTTTTCTGATATGTGATATGACTTGTCAGATTTAGAGGTCATAATATAATAATATTGCCCACATATTATATTGCAAAAATACTTGGTGTATGATATTGCACATAAAAAGCCACAAGTCTTTCTGTTTTGAATGTTTTTGCGATATAAAACGGTCAGTTCTTATCACTACGAACATGCGCTGGTCGGCGCAACTCATTGGTCGGCACTTTCCGGCGATCTTCTTGTGTTGAGTGTTCGCAATACCTTCAGATTTGACCATCAGTGGTAGGAAGTATCGTCGCTGTAATATGGCTTCCGGTGTATCATGTGATTTACCACTGTTATCGCTTTGTACGCCTCCCAGTTGGTTTTATCTTGTAATTTCTGCTGCAAACTTTCGTCGGTTGGTATTGGTTGAAGCTGAAATAAAGGTACATTTGTGCAACACATGTATATCGGTCGATAAAACCACTAAACAAAGTAAATTAAAGAAAAGCGAAAGAAAAAAAAATGCGCCAACTTGATCTTGACCATGAGGAACCACAGTGACTTTACTTCATTTGTATTCTTAAGAAAGATATGCCACTTTTTAAAATGATTTCTCCATGAGAGGATTATTTTATTGTCTTACCGTACGCCTGATACGCTTTGCTTCTTCGTCAGAGAGATATTGCTGGAAGAACTTTCTGTTAATAAGGATGCACTCCGCCCCCTCAGACACCAAGATGGTGGACGTGGTACGGCCAATACGACCAAATGCTACCTGCTCAACCCCCTACAAAATATTGCCAAAATGGAATCTAATATTTTTCTGGTAGGTAGAGTGTAGATAGTCAATCATCGATACATGTGATTAAGTAATACTATCATCATTCTACATGTTAGGAAATTTTATATGGTAGACTCGGTGTCATATGATCCATATATGCTCATGTGGTACCTTCATTTGCATCGATATCCATTATAGTCTAAAATCTCAACATGTTCTTGAAAACAACAACTGACAATTTTTTTTATAGTAAAAAGTTCTTGATCAAGACAGATCACAGAATGTATATATCTTACGTATGTTTCTCTAGGACCTAGTTTCTGTATTTGGACATAGACTGTTTCAGGTTTATGTTGTTTGGAACTCTCAGGAGGCTGAAGTTTGGGTAATCTCTGAAAAAAAACATGATCATGCTTTGTCAAAGATCCGTCTTCGATACTTTTTTTTTTAATTTGTACCACAGGGACTTGTATCTATCTGTTTATGAATTTATTTCGTAAAATTCATATCATTCTCTCTTTATAGCGGAATATATAACTGTACACTGTAACGATGGATTCAATTCTCTGCATGGGCTTTGCCAATCTGTAGATTTGTTTTGTTTTGTTTTAAGTGCAGGTATAATAATTTGACCAATAATATACCAAAATCGATGCATGCACATGTATTGGAATGATTGGTTCCTAAACGAAACCATTTATAACTGCTTCGATTATCATACTTTGAAATGGTTCATTGTACAAGAACAAACTGCTGTCTTATATTCTAATACAAGCAGAAGATGCTTACTGGTCACAGCCATTTTGGATTAAGTTTATTAAGTAGGATGTTTTCTGAGTGGTTGTTTTGTTTTACGGTTTTTTTCTGCTTCCGTATGTCCTTTTATTGTGATTTTCTAATTCTGATTTTTGTCTTTCTTATTATCTTATCCTGAAAATTGACCCTTCCGATTGCGGAAAAAAAAGCAAAATTTCGTGACGTCACAATGCTTTTACCATGTCTTTACCTCGGACAAACAAGCTTCGAACCTCGGTCAAACATCGAAATTGCATTGTGACGTCATGGAATTTCTCAAATTTTTCCCGCGTTCGGAAGGGTCAATTGTACCCCTATTGCAGATCTATTTTGGATGTTGTTCAAAGTAATACTTGTTGACGTGTTACCTTTCCCCATCGGGTTGTGAAGGCATGTTTCTCCGTATAAATCTCATCTAATAATCTCTGATGGTCAAGACTTAGTACTTCATCTAAATAAGGCAAAAACAGAACATTGAGCATTATCTCATCTAATAATCTCTGATGGTCAAGACTCAGTACTTCATCTAAATAAGCAAAAAGCAAAACATTGAGCATTATCTACATACTTGTAATGTGCCATTATTATTCAAATATCACTTTTTTGTGAAATAAATATGTGTTATTGTAGTCCTGACGAAACGTTTAAGATCGACCGAGGACGAAGATCTAGTATGAAGTTGAAAAAATCCTCACCTGAAGGATAGGGCTTATGGAGTATGTTAGACAAAGCCTCTGCATTGCACTTCCGGCGTTTAGGGACAAGTTCGTATAGACTTCCGGTGGACCGAGGTGAAGAGTCTGAGGATATGGATGTTGTAAGAGATTGTGATGATTTTAATGATGGAGATATTGGAGGTAGTTCTGAAAGAGAGAATTGATAAATTAAAAGACAATTATACACAATTTTAAGTCTTAAAAACACTCAATATCTACTATTTGATCGAATATCCATTTGGAAATTAGATTAAAGAAATACCGTATGTAAAAATTAGACATTGTGAACAAAATTGCAATTAAACTATGACTGAAATAATAAAAAAAAAAAAAAATGGATACGATAGTGTTTAAAAGTATCAGCATATACAATGGTGTAAATTAAAGCATACAAAGTACGTGTAAGTCGATTCACAGTCGTATTTCATTGATAGAGTACTATCAGACTCTAATTGATTTCACGCAGTCAAAAGATCTTCGGAGGTTCTGTTTTCCTAGTTTTTGGACCATAATCCGACGGACTGTGCTCATAAAATCTGTTTATTTGATTCAGATGCGTTTCGTTGGCAACACCTAGAATCAATTCTGTTGTCCCCAGTACAATGTCGTACATTCTTACCGATTTCCTTAATGATCCTTCTTAGTGAGTTGTCCGGTATGTGTCACTTATGTTTTGTCCTGTTTGTCGTTTTAGTGTTATTGTTCTAGTTGGATCCGTCTATTTGTTAACGTAGTACTTTTACGTGTTGTCCCCACTTGTTTCCAGTGTGTGTGTTCCGCTGTGATCATTGTAACGTTGTTTTGATGGGAATCTCCTCCTTATCTAGTTAAAAAACTATTTGGTAAGATTACAGTTAACAGTAGCTAACCACAAACTATATAAAACACATACTTAGGAGATTCTTTGCCTTTGCCGTGCTCCATGTCGGGCTCGGTATCTGAGGTTTGACCACGTGGAGGGCCTTCAGTACTCGGCAAGTTCCGGTTTTGATTATATACACCCATTCTGACGAATTACTGTCCTTACATAGCAACAGTCCTCGCCTGTAAGCATATAGCATGATTTATTTGTATATACTTGATCTAGTTCTATAGAGATCACAAAAGGGGTGAAAAACAACCACGTACGTTCACTATTCATCGTAGTTCTATGATACTCTTTCTATACTCTCAAGCAGATTATGTTTGTGTGTGTAGAATTCCAAATTCAAAGCAGGTGTAAAATTAGTAATTGGATGCATGTAGGACTGAAATGCCATAAAATATATAAGTGATATCCAGGAAAGCAACCTGACACTTTATATTTGATTCATCAATGATTGAAAAAAATCTACGCTTATTTATATTCATTGAATATGTAAGGAAATGATTGATGTTTCCAACATAATTTATCAATAATTTTTTTGATAACTTCATATAGAGAAAGTTGTTTATAGCAATTAGTCATGCTCGTCAGAAAATTGCAATAGTAAAAGGTTCTTAATCTGATCATAATGTCTGGATTTGGACACTAACTTAGGCCTAAAAGTCGAAGGCTATCCTATAACAATAAGAAGGCACTGAAATATTTTCCCAAAGCAGTTGATCTGTTATTGTCATCAACGTACTCGTTCATACAAAGCGGTTGTTCTTTTGCAAAATAAAGTTTTTAATAATATAAATCGAGAGCAATCTTTGAATAAAAAAATCAAAAATCAGACAAAATTACTAAATACCTGAAATAAGTGAAGCAGCATATTTTTGTATCATGGTACGGGAGCCTCTCAATAGGCCATCCTCCTAGAAGCTGTATACTCCTTAAAAACCTGATATGCTCCGGTTCCTGGTCCTTATCCATTGGCATAAAGATGTCAACAAAGTCCTCTCTGCCAACTGCCAGCAATTCTACACTGTTCTTACACGTTACTGTAGCACTACGTTTAGCACCATGCATTAAAGCTAACTCCTTTTGAAAAACAAAAAAGAAAACCGGTTTTTAAGGATAGAAAATCCCATTACAATTTTTCTTATTCGGCTAACTAAGATCTCAGTCTTTCTTATTGAAGGTTTTGTTATTCCAGTTCGATACTTGAGTCCGTTGATAAAAGCCTACATGCTTTGCTAAGCAAGATAAGGAAATTGCATTCGTCTATAGTTTTACGTCAAGCTAATGTTTTTTGCTGTAATTGTCGATTTTCTATGACTCGAGTACTATAAGTACATGTATATAAATGGAACTAATGATAATCGATATGTCTCTGACTTTTTGTGTCGCTGTTTTTGTTATCAATTTGTTAACGCTAACCAACTCATGTGATTATTTGTTCGAGAAATTAATTAAGATAATCCTTCAGAGACTGAACTCAAAGGCAATACACATGCATGGATGGTCAAATAAAGCTATTCTTTTAAATAATTATAATATTCATTGTAAGTTGTCTTGCCCTTTTTAGCTCTTACCTATGGTTGTTTAAATGCGAATCTACGAATAATATTAAAATGTTTAGTATCAATTGGACAGATGCTTCAAGAAAAGACGACGCAACTTCGAAGACTGAACCATAAAAAGGATGAAGTATAATGACTGCCTTGCAACTTCCGGACTCTAGAAAACCACTAGAATATAGTCATAAATCTGCGTTTAACTACAAAATCGTTGGGGTACCAAAAGACTGCATGTATTGTCTAAACGGTGTCCAAAAACCAAGTCTTCTACCTTTTTTTTTTATTTTTTTGTAATACCATACATACCCCAAAACTATTTCCTTTCTTAAGAACTGCAGCTGTTCTAACAACCTGTTCTCCTGACTCGTCATCCCTCTGTAGAATCGTAACCACAGCTGATTGTTGGTAGAAGAAGCCAAACGTTAATATTGGAAAATCAGTGTACAGAGAATGGAACTTTTAGTAAAAGAAGAAATTAAGGAGAAATTGAATATTTCTTTTCATACAATTGTAGTAAAATTAACCCTTCTGAATTCAATCACATAAAATACCGTCAAAAGTCGAATGTTTTACCTGTTCCTGAGAGTATAAAATAAAAATTATCTGCCATGTGACCTTGTCTGATTATCACTCGCTTGTCCTCAAAACTGAAAAAGAATGTGAATATTTGAAATATATCTAATAGCCTAAATTGAAAAACTTTTGGTACACCCAAAGAATGTTCTCTACCATTATGAAGAAATCGAAATTTAAATTTGAATGAAATTTCTTTGTTATTTTGTCCCTTTTAAAAGAAGTAAAATAATTATAATAAGTGTTCATCCATTCTCCGTAAATTAGAAAATCGAATAAAAATCAAAATACTCTTTAATATTATTTTGGACTAAACTCTTCTTCAGCGAATGTGTCTTCTTAAATATAGAGAAACGATAAACCATTCCGGGTATTTGTTACCTTTACATTGAACGCATGGTTGCGTTGAAACGGATATTGAGAATATACATGTATATACCAAGGTCACCTTTCAATGACAACAAGCAGAACACACCCGCAGGGATTACAACAAACTATGTACATCAGATAAAACAAAAAGGACAATACACAGCAACACCTTTACCGAATGTATCATTAAAGGAAAAAAAAAAGAAAGAAAAAAACAAATAAGAAAAACAAGAACAAAACCCAGATATACCTAAACATGAATGACGAACACATTATTTGAGATAGACCAATATTCGCATGTTTACTTACTGTTCATACCAGCCAACACGAACCAGTGATCTCTGCATTGTTATAGGAAATTCAGCTGAACTGCCTCCACCGCCTGATTGAGGGCTAGTAGCGCCACCTTCAGTTGTTCGTCTGATCTATTCTCGGGCTCCATGGATAGGATGGCTTTAGCTTCATTACTAGCTGGACCTTGAAGGCATGTGTGTATTTGTTATCAAATTGTATTGAGAGAATATGATATTTTCACAAGAGAATACGAAATTTTGATTTTGCTGGAGGATACCTATTTAGAGAATTTTTATCAAAAAACAAACACTATCTTTTTGGATACTATCTTTTTGGATATTCCAACAAAATCTTAGACTAAAAGTCAAATTAATGTATTCGAGATAGAGTCAGTTATAGATGAAAAAATCATAAATGTCATCATAAATTTTGTTAAAGTTTAGCATAACATGCATAAATTGAAAATACATTGTCTATGAGTTCAGTTATGTTTATATTTAAAGTATCCGGACTTAAAAAACAAAATATATTTCATTACTTAATATCTTATATATATAATTCATTTACTGATTTTTTTTTCTTTGGTCGACAACGAAAGTTAAACGTCCTTTAAAAATAAGCTGGTTAAAAACCTCAAAATCTTCTCTAATAGAATGTTTAAAGTGAAGTTTAAAAAATCAAGAATTTTCAATCTTATAATTGTTATATAGATCTACATATCACCAAAACAATATTTACTTCTTTCTTCGCCCTATAATCTCCGGGATCAAAGCTGAGTCCGAACATTTCATACTCCCTTTTTGACGTACTGACGTCGTCATGAGCCCATGATAGTAGCCCGTCATTTCTCTGTCCCTGAGTGTTGGTCAGTGTCGCTTTTAGTAAAACCTGGATTGTCTTTACTGCTCGTCGGAACCTCACCAATGGCTGAAAAAATATGAGAATGAAGTTTTAATAAAACCAAATTCTATCCTTTTCCTCATAAGGGCGTGCGTATTGCCCTATCGTACGTGTCATAATCACTGCCACTGATAACTAACTCGTGTCGATGTCCTTTCTTTCCGCGAAAGCAAGAGAAAGATATAGAATAGATCTTCAACATTACTTTCCTGCAATGACCGCAACGGAATGCACCCGCATAATGCAAAAATAGGTAAAGTATCCTTTGTTCAAATATGTCTTTTACCTCGATAACTTCGACTTCTTCTGGTTCCTCCTCCTGTTCCACAACTTCTGGAGTAAGTATTTTACATTTACTACGTTTTTTCCTCACAGGCACACGGCGTACCCTTTGTGCTTCTTTTGCTTTTTGTCTCTCCTCTGCCCTTTTATACAGACCGATCAGATGTGGGGAAACTTTAATAGCTCCTATGGCTGTGAATTTAGCCCGCTTTAAAGTCGGTAGTTTTATGTATTCCATTTTGCGGGGATTTTTTCGCTTTGACATGTCTTGGTTTCTTTCCACTGAAGCTTGTTGTTGTCGGATGAAGGCATCTTTGGGATGGTCAACGTGGAACACCATTCTGAGGCTCTGCTTTCTGGGTTTCTGGTCGTAGAATGTTTTTCTACCTTCTTTATAGCCAGTGGTGGGAGGGGATAGTCATTCGGTGATGATAAAAGTCTCTCGAAAAGCTTCATTTTCTCCGTTTTTTCGACCATAGAACACAAATTAAATCATTCAAAAGACAATTTTCTGTTTCCAAAACAATCTGTAATCTCTTGGACCCTTGGTGTGACCAGCAGATTAGTGTTCAATGGAAGAAGAATTCATATCCAAATCTAAACATCTGGTATGCATTATCGGAAACTCGGCAGTGAAAACATTTCTCGCACTGTTCGTTTGTAATGTTGAATTATTGTCATATTGACAGGGGAAATATATTGCGCATATTGAAGTTTCAACATTTTGTTAAACATTTCAAAAGCACATGAGGAATGGTACCCCCATCTATCATTCTTTTTACCCAGGCGATAGTCTTTTGTAGGCATATTTATCATGCATTGTTTACACGAGAATTTGGAACACCTACGAAATAAATTTCTTTGATAGAAATGAATGAGAAATATGATTAAATGCCAGAACCCTGGCCGACCTGATGATTCTGTATAATGCTAAAAATCAGTCAAAAGTTCCCTTATGCTACTGACTTTAATAAAATCAAAGGCGGTGTTTATCTTCAATTATAGGAATTATAATTAATTTAGAGATCGCACCTATTCTGTAATTCAATTGGATATTTTCTTTCACAATGTGGTACTGTACGATTCTGTGAATGAAAGCAAGGGAACAATATCTACTTTTGAATACACACCATAGGGGGAAATTCAATAGGCTGCAAATCGTTCACAGATAGCTGAAAAGCCAGTAGATTTGGACGATTTAACTCAAAGCACAAGATATATTGATATTTAATCTAATAAATTATAATGGTGACAAATAGAAAGAAAAGTCAACTTAGCTGTCTATAATATCTCACATATCTTGTTATAATGACTTTAAGCATCCATTATCAGTATGACACACATGGAAAGTTGGAGGAAGGGTTATAGTTTGATACAAATCTGATCAAGCGAACAATTTTAAGAATGAATTGTAATTGAATGAGTAAATTCATGAAATAAAAGCATAATAAAAACAATAAAATAAATCTCCCTATTTAATCAACGGACATACAAAACCGGGGATGGGGAGGAAAAAAACTTAACAGCAATCTGAAGGACAGATGTGTTGTCCACGGAGATAGAATCTAGTGTTAGCATTTGGGCAGAAAAAGGTCAAAACATGGTGAATGTATAGAATTCGATGTTTTCGGACATTCTTTCAACATTGTTCACTTTGAGATATTAAAGTGCTTTACTTTTGAATTGCATCGTCCAAAACATTTTCGCTATGGCAAAGTCAGTCGTTAAATAAAACCATTGTTGAGTAGTTTCTAGGTTAGTCACTTTCGCCTCAGAACAAAAATAAATTGCTATACAATGGCGCTTCTATTGTGAAAGATTGCACCCAAAGTTGGGAGAGAGGAAGTGAAGAAAAGTGAATTATGTATGATTGTCATGTACTGAAGTATGTAGCTGATACTTGTCTTCAAAATGTAACATAAGATCTTAATTCATAGCGAAAGTAATGATTTGAGTGGTATCCTTTATCTCTAGAATGTTCCTAGTTTATCCACAAATGAAATAAAGAAAAAACCTAACGACAATCTCAACAGCACTCAAAATAGAGCACCAAACTGAGCATCGACGGACCCCTAGCAAGCTATAGGTGGGACAAGGTGCCCGGGAGGAATAAGCGTCCCTTGTATGGCTAACCGCACCCGCCGTCGATGTTCACACACGAAACTAAAAACAATCCGTACAAAACATGCACTGGCTGAAGTTATGTCAATATAGAAAGAGCTTACTGTCAAACCCCTCGCGGGGAACTTTTTACGAGTTTCACACTGCATAGGGCATACGTCAGACACAAATGATTAACGTCTTCAAATTCATTAGCATCATTTTAGTGCAGATAACTTTACAGCATGGACCAGACATGCACATTTCGGGTATTTAATACAGAAAAACAAAACGACAATCTCAACAGCACTCACAAAAGAGCACCGAATTGAACATCGACGGACCCCTAGCAAGCTAAAGGTGGGAACAGGTGCACGGGAGGAGAATGCATCCCCTGTTTGGCTAGCCGCATCCGCCGTCGATGTTCACGCACGAAATTCACTCAGAAAACAATCCGTACAAAACATGCACTGGCTGAGGTTATGTCTATATAGAAAGTCCTATGGCGACCATGTCAGGGAAAGACATTTAAAACACTTGCTGTCAAAGCCCTCGCAGGGACCTTTTTACGAGTTCCACACTGCAAAGGGCATACGTCAGACACAAATGATTAACGTCTTCAAATTCATTAGCATCATTTTAGTGCATATAAATTTACAGCATGGACCAGACATGCACGTTTCGGGTATTTAATACAGAAAAACAAAACGACAATCTCAACAGCACTCACAAAGGGCACCGAATTGAGCATCGACGGACCCCTAGGAAGCTAAAGGTGGGAACAGGTGCACGGGAGGAGTATGCATCCCCTGTTTGGCTAGCCGCATCCGCCGTCGATGTTCACGCACGAAACTCACTCAGAAAACATATCTACCAAACATGCACTGGCAGATATATCTGTATGAAATTTTTTCTTATTCCTTAACGAACCACCTATACAGAGTAAATCACAGAGTATGACATCATTATTTATTTTCAATTGTTTGATTCAATTAGCAATATAAAACAAATGTTTGCTTCATATGACACTGAATATCTTTCCCCCCAATTAATTCTAAGCAAATTGCGCAATGTTAATTTATTTTTAATGATTTCAATCCGCATTGAATTGATTGAATTATAAATTCTGTATGTAGGGATTTTTCACACCCATGAAAGAAAGTGTTTATGGAGACGCCGAATAAAAGGATAGACATTCCGTAGCCATTTTCATCATTAATTTATCCTGAAAAGCTATGATCCCTTTAACAAAATTAGTTGTAAAAGAGACTGGATATATAATTCATTACAGAAGATTGAAAAATCAGTATAATGACTTCTTTAGATTAACTAACAATTTTCACTAATGTATACCATGTATCTCCGGTGTGTGTGGGTATCAAATACATGCTACAAAGTCCAAAACCAAAAAAAGATACATCACCAACAAGTTAGGAATGCGTACAAGTAAAATGATAATTATGTAACTGTCTAAAATTTTGATACAAAGGTAGTGGAAATAATTATTGTAATAGTACGGAAGTGTTCCTATTCTTTACCTTCTTGAAGAAAAAAAAAATTCAAACCAATTTCAATGCACGAGACACGTGTTTCGGTAAGTAAATCCTCATCAATGAGACCAGCCGAAGTGATTTTCAGACGCAGTCAAAATTCATTTCATTTCCCTCTGGTTTTATTAATATTTTAATTTAAATGTGCATTTACTTTGCAGAGAGTGCGCGGCTCCAAATTCCCTGTAGGGTCGATTCAAAGGCATATTCAAATATAATCGATTACCAAAAAAAAAAAAGCATTTAAGGGATGGTGCTAGGATATTAATCTCCTTTAATTTTGATGTTATTTTTGTAAGCCATCCTCATTTGTATCGTTAGGAGTCCATAGCTGTAGGAACAAGTCGTATGATATGGTGGGGTTTTGTTTGGTGAGTTTAATGAATAAAATCATTATAAACCGCGTATTTCAAAATTATTCATGCTGTTTCGTATGAAAGTAGTATTGTGTGTGATTGACGAAAAGATGACTTAAGAGCAAGTTCAGTTATCGTTATAACTAGGATTGCCAAATACCAAATTGTCAATCAGTAAATCAAAGTAAAACACAAAACCCAAAAATCAGTGGACAGACATAACCAAGAAAATACAAAACCAAACAAGATAACTAAGATATTCTGCAAAGCAACATAAATGAATTCCCTTGCAAATGAGATAAGGTACACAGAAGAGTAAGCATGCTCTGATTGCTAACAACACTTGTCAATTTAGCCGTCAAAACCAGTGAATGTGTCAAAATCGGTGATTTTGGATTGTTCTAAATTAAATATCTTAAAACGTTGTGGACAACAAGATGTTATAGTGTTTTATATTTCCATTGTATCTTCCATAACATTTTCGCAATGAGAAAGTCAGTCGCTCACAAACACAAATAAAACCCTTAATTAAGCTGTTTCCGGTTTGACACTTTGTCCTCGGAACGAAGTCGTTGCAGTTTGAGCTTGCCTTGGAATATTAAACGTATTATCCTGTGAGTAGGCTGAAGGAATGTTATTTCTCGGGAAAGGGAAATTTATGATTTGAAGCCGAAGACATGTTTGTCATGTATTGAAGTATCTGACTATAGTCGTCAAAAGAAAACATGTGATCAAAATATGAAGCTAAGTTAATGCTTTCAGTAGTCTATCTCTTATAGGCCGAAGAGCTCGAATGTTGAATCATCAGGAAACTATATAATATAATAACATAATGTAGTAATAATCAATGGTTATCAGAATGCAAACTCGCGGAGAACATATTCAAAACTTGACCTTGAAAGTGTAACCCTGTTAAGATCAACGAAATTGTCTGTCGCATTTAAAATATACTGCAAATTGACCTGTTATTAAATGATGCTATAGAATTTGAAGACGTTTACAAATGCAGTAAATTGACCTGTTCTTAAATGATGCTATTGGATTTGAAGACGTTTAACAATTGTACCACTTAGTGAGTGTCACGGCTGGTGGATCAGGAGTCCCGAGGGCACATGTAGCCATGTTCGATCATATTCGGTTGATCGTTTCTTCAACACATTCGAAAATTTCTGTTATCAAAATTTCTTGAAATTTCTAAAACGTGTGTCCTATAGCATCATATCCCACCCATCCTGCTACGTCTTTCGGTACATTTTTTTGGACATAATAACTTTCACACTCTTTGGCCATAAAACACCTTTTAGGATTGAGGATCACTGACGACAGTTTAAGTATCCGAAACGTGCATGTTGGTTCATGCTAAAATTGACCTGTTCTTCAAGGATGCTATTGAATTTGAAGACGTTTTTTTATCTTCATTATAGAAACAGGAACAAAATCTAACTTGACCGCAAGCTGAGGAATTTCAAAATTGTAATTATTCTAAAGCAGACTAAATACACACTTTATGTATCTTGATGAACAATGTAAGGATAACGTGATAATATTTTGCTTAAACTAGTTCAAGTCGCTATGGAATTGAGTGATGCTTTGGAACAGTAGCCAAACGGTAAACACTCTTAATAAGCTAATACAATAAGTATGAGATAATATATTTTTTTTAGGAAACATAATGTATGATGTTACTCACGTTTTCCTGTTGACTTCCCAAATATACAGCGTGATACATGTTGTTTAAATTAAGTGAACACATTATAATAGTGTACGATATTGATGTGAAATATTTGTTTACATTGATGGGCTGACAAAATTGTTACTATCTGGTGATTAGGTCATTGTATTCCAGAATTGTTGAGGAAAGTTCATCATTTCAGAGGTGGGTATTCTGTCAGGCTTATTGTACGGCGATGATTGATAAACCTTAAACATATGTAGCCTATCTGTAGGTGCCGAATCGCTGTAATATGCTCAATAAAATTTAATAAGAGATAATCCATGGCGACCCGGAATACAAAAGGGGTATTTACAGTATTCTTTTGAAGAAAGTGAAATTTGTTTAAATATAAAACCATACCGTACTCCTTACATTACGTTTGTATTTGGTGCCTAGCTATAGGTGGTAATGACAAGAATGTATGGTGATTTTCACATCAATTTGAATTTTTAGATTTCTATCTTTATAATTGATGATAAGGAACAATTTATCATCATTTGATTGAATTTGAATGTTTGCAGAATAGATCAAATGAGTTATCATATTAGAATTTTTATAATGTATGTTCAAAATGATACCTAAGTCTGTATGTCTCCAAAAGCTTTATATAGCTATGGTCTCGATTTTTCTCTTTCTTTTGTTTGAAACTTACATGTAAGCATGTACTTTTAGAACAAACCAAAAATAAATAAGATAGAAATGAGAACAATTCAGGAAATTTATTTCAAGAATAATTTAAAAGATTTGAAAAAACATATTAAAACGGCTAGTTCATGAATTTTTAAAATTCGTATTGAAGCATATTAAGATTCAGAGATATCATGACAAATGACTCGTACATTTATCATTTTAATTCACAAAAATTTTAAAGAATTAAAGAAAGCAAAAACTATTTTTTTACTGCTTCCTACTTGCAAAATATGCAATTCAGAAAGTAAATACTTTGATCATAATCGTAAAAGCAGAAAAACTCTTTTTAAAATGTTTAAGAGAACTTTAAATTATTGAGCTGGGTCAAATGTATACTTTAACAAGGTAAACTTCAGAGATTTATATCACAGTAAAACGTAAGTATTATGTCATATATTAGATGTTGTGACACCGCCTATGTCATGCAAACTCACAGGTAACAACTTTCTATTCCCTGGGACAAGTAGGCAGGTTGTTTTCAAACACACGAATGTATTGTCTACTTTGACTAACACAATATTTTGTCACTCTACGTGGTGGAAAGGTTTTTGAAGGTATATGACCCTGACTTTTTCAGACTCTCACATATCTCTACAGAAATTACAGAAACAAAAGTACATCCCTTCGAAGTAAAAGATTTCCTGATCAAATAGTATTTCAAACTTTACGATTCCAAAGATTGAATACGGAAGTGTTCCAAATCTTTACCTTCAAGAAGAAAATTCAAATCAATTTAAATGTACCAGATATGTGTTTCGGATAGTAAATTGCTTCCTGTCACAGTGATTTTCAGACCCAGCCAAAATTCATTTCAGTAGCGCCCTCTGGTCTTTTTTATTTAAATCTAACTTTGTGCAGTCACTTTGCAGCGAGTGTGCGGCTCCAAATTTCCTATTTGGTCGAATGAGTAGAAGAGTTAAATAAAATCGATGACCAAAATAGCATTGGATGGATAATGCTCAGATGTTACCTCCTTTAATTTGTTTGATTTTGGTCTTGAGACAAATACTAGCAGTTATCAATCTGGATAAAGAGATGCCAAAATTTTTGTAATTTCCGCATAAGAACCCCTGAATTCTTAAGAGAGATTTTTCACTTTTCCAAAAGATGTTTCTGGTTTTATTTTGCTGTTATGATCGCTGAGTCAGGTTGTTTAGGTGTCTATCCAATTTATAGGTTGGACCAGTGGTAGAGTCACCCAGATATCTAACATGTTTCTTTGGTATATCTCTTCATGCCGTTTTCTCAATAAATGAATACTAATGGGTTTAGACGCCCCATTTCAAAGCTATTTCCCTAGGGAAATAGTCCTCTCAACTAACGCACCCTTTGCAGGGACATAGTCTCATCAGTCGTGTTACAACTAGTTTTAATGAGTATCTTTTTGTATAGGAAAAAACAAGCAGAGGTATAATAATATCTAATAATTTGAGTTTGAATACATGTTTTGAATGGTTCTCTGCTATATCGATGAAGAAATGAAAATCCATTCGGCCATACATGTCGATGCAAATATTCATAACACTTGCAGCGATGCACATTTTTGTTTCATTAAAATCAAAATACTTTATCAGTAGCCTACAACATGGACACAATGTAATAAATGATATATCAGGTTTTGTCCCAGTATTCAATCCAGCCTCATTCAATCTGAATCCCAGTGATAGGGGAATTTATTATTACATAAATAACTCATTTCGCTGAACAAATAGTTACTATGGATATCTGTTATAAAACACGTTTTTTTCTCTATGAATAACGCATCTAAATGCATTTGAATTACTTCTACTTGTAAATCGAATCAGAATTATATACATTACAATAAATTCATTGATTCATTCAGATTTTTATTTTTATATAATTTTATTGCTTTCATTCAGAGAGAGGAAAGAGATCGAAAATAAGTAAAATTACACAAAGAAGAATTTAAAGTAAAATGATATAGATAAGATAACTATGACAAATATGGATAATGACCATATCCCTATATACAGCACAAAATCGATAATTCAGAAAATCATAAACCGAAGGCATACAAAATCAGGATAAAACAGGAACCAAAGCAAACAAACAAAACATCCACCACATGAAAAGAAGCGAACTCCCGAAATGGGAGTGAGACCAGGTGCCCGGGAAGAGTCAGCATCTCCTACTTGCATGCAACACCCGTCGCTTCAATTCGGTAGAATTGTCACATCCGGTTACTTCCATTTTGGAAGGCATAAAGTATAATCTTTTCATAAAGTATAATCTTTGGTTGGACGGTACAAATAGTCCATGACAGAATATCATCCAACATTCTGGAGAGTGGGACATCATAGTTATGACGAGTCCCCCATATCAACAGTAGAACTTCTTCAGTTACGATATTAGTATCTATGACTGAGAAGCTTATCTGAAAGACGCCTAGCTCTCAGAATAAAATCTGTATATTTGGTACGTGCTCTGGCATAGCGTATCAACTGAGATATGAACACGCCATAAGCAGGCGATGAAGGAATATTGCTACTCAGAAAAGGAAAGTTTGTGATGCTGAATTTGAAGTCACGCTTGTCATAGAGTGAGGTGTTCATGTGACCATCAGTGTCGTAGGACAACATCATGTCCAAATAGGATGCTGAATTATTTGTCTCTGTAGTTTCTTTGATTTCAAGCTCCGAAGGATAGATTCTGCTGAGGTAATCTAAGAAAACAGAGTTATTGTCCAGAATGGTGAATGATATTCTGTCTTAGACCATTTGAATCATCCAACCACAGACTATACTCATATCTTCCGAAATGGAAGTAACCGGATGTGATATTTCTGCCGAATTGAAGCAACCGGTGTTGCATACAAACAGGAGATGTTGACTCCTCCTGGGTCAGCTTCTTTTCATGTGGTGGAGGTTTTTGTTTGTTTGCTATGGTTCCTGTTTTATCCTGATTTCGTATGGCTTTGGTTTCTGATTTCTTGAATTACCGATTTTGTATTGTGTATTGGGATATGGTCATTGTCCAATATTTGTCATTGGAATACTTCTTTACTTTAAAAATTATTCGTATGCAATGTGGAGCTTTTTCAATTACGTATAAGGAAAACCTTAGACTTAAGTTGTAGAGAAAAGAATACAACCTAGGACTAAAGCCGCATCGAATTTTTATGCATGCTAATGCTTAGGAAAGGATAAATCGGACACATGCATGAGATAATATACAGTTAAAGTATATCATTGAGGGAGTTAGCACGATTTTGGTTCCCTGATACCAGACCTATTTCCCTCGGCTTCGCCTCGGGAAATAGGTCTGGTATCAGGGAACCAGAATCGTGCTAACTCCCTCAATGGTATACTTTAACTGTTTTATTATACCGAAACAAACATTATACTGAAACAAATATATCTCTTAGACCTGTATACCGAAACAAACATTATACTGAAACAAACATATCTCTTAGGTTCACATGGTTCCAATGGAAATTCTAATGATTTTGCCATGCCTTCTCGACTGAATGACTGAGTAACGGAAAATATTAATTTTTGATGATAAGATAAACAGAAACATAATTCATCACACTCATAGATGTTGAATTTTTGATTGTTTTATTTTATTGCGGATTAATTTATGTGCTAAGCGGATAGGAGGCGGATTACTCTGCTCGCGTATTAATAGCGTCATCCGATTAACATTCAACGGCGCTGGTTGGATGATACTGACACACCCCCAAAGAAGCTCCGCCCCATTTTGGAATTAACACCCTAGGGAAATAGTCTTCTCAACTAACGCACCCCTTTGCAGGGAAATAGTCTTATCAGGCGATTTTCAGGGATTTAGTTAAATTTAATGAGTCTCTTTTTAAATAGGAAAAAATCAGTAGAGGTATAATAATAAGAGATTATAAGAATGTGTACTTTTGGAGATCCCCTATTTCTTATATACATGAAGCTTGACATTTTTTTAAATATTTCTTACAAATCTTTCGAAAATTGCATAGTCAAACATGAAATAAGCCTCAAAAATAGTTATGATATTTCATTATGTTTTGTTCAGTATTATATTCGGCCTCTATATTCAACCTGAAACCTATTGATATAATAATTTATTATTATATGATTGAACAATTTTGACCGGACTCATAGTGTTACAAAAAAAGGGGGGGGGGGGTTAACAACACTCGGTTACAGCGCCCGCAGCAAAACTCCAACACAACCCATGTAAAAAACAACAACAAAAACAAAATACCCACCAGAGTAGACATACACAGCAAGAAAGGCAAACTGGACAAGGAACACCAAAACACATAGAAACATCAAATACATCAGACTACACCATAAAGATATAATCATGGATAAAACTAAACTAAAATCCGACGCATGCGTAAGAGATTGAAAGAGCACATTCACAAGAAGCTTGAGATTTTCTTTTTTCAATATTTCATGCAAAACTTTTGACAACAATGTCTCTCTACTATTCTCTCTACTATTGATTTATTACTAGTATCTTTGTTTATATGAAGTCCCTCTTTTATATTGAAAACACCTTTAACTCTTAGTTTGTTGACAAATTGATTAATCAAAATTCTGTTCGACTTATGTGCTAAGCTACATAATATTAGTAAAGATGTTTTATATATAATCATCAAGTAGGTATATTAAAGAAAAGAGCTATCGAAAATCATGTTTTGTGCATTCGTTTGTTGAAGATCAAACATATCGATAGTGGATGTGTTGATTTATTCAAAACCAATAATGTTCGATCAATAATGAAAAAAAAAACTATACATTATATTTTATTCTTAGTTTGTGAAGCGGGTGTATCCAGCACATGTACTTTGTGCCATTCATATAGAATATGCAGAAAGGAGAAATGAAAATATGAGATAAAGGAATGAAAAAAAATAAAAATAAAAACTTAGGATATTACGATGTCAGAATTATGATATTCCATCATGTTTTGTCTAAATATCCAAGTCAGCCTCATATTTTGGTCTGAATCCTGAAGATAAGAGAATTTATTATTTTATTTATAATTCAGTAAACTCAACAATGGCAACCTGTAACATAATACATGTACATTTCACGTTATGAATTATACATCTAAATTCAAAGAGAGTTACTTTCAATATGAATTGGTTTAAGTACCCGAAACGTGCATGTCTGCTCCATGCTGCAAATTTATCTGTTCTTCAACGTTTAACTTCATTTTTGTTCATGGTGTATAGTATGATTTTCTATCTTGATCAATAATGAATAGACG
This sequence comes from Pinctada imbricata, assembly GCA_033119305.1. NCBI lineage: Eukaryota > Metazoa > Mollusca > Bivalvia > Pterioida > Pteriidae > Pinctada > Pinctada imbricata. Next base: position 55,186,148 of record VSWD01000006.1, on the reverse strand, counting down.
AGAAAGATACACAGAGCAGCAATCGAAAATAAATGAAATTAGGTAAACGGATAAATATACAAAATAATTGGAAGTAAACGATTAGAATTATAAAGAAAATCAGTGAATGAATGTGAAATTCATAACCCGAAATCATGCAGTATCCAAAAATCACAATAAAAAGGCGTACAAATTCTTGACAAATAATGAAACAGAACTTTCAGGCGAGAAAAGAAAATCTGACAAACAGACTGAGACAATTACATGTACACAGCTCCAACGAAGGATAACTTTATCTAATGAACAATATCTAGAGTCAAACTTGTTCAAAAAAGAAAAATATTGTAGGTGGCACTGTTACAATTACGTGCTAATTTTTAATGTTCATACATATGCAAACATCATATGAATCATGGTAACATATATATAAAATACAAGCCAAAGTATCTAAGTGAGTCGGACCAAAAGAGTAGCATATAGCTTATTTCATTTTCTCTCCCTGTATTATTTGAAAACAGAAGGGGAGGGGGATCACCCATTGACCCCGGTATCAGAATTTTAAAGAATAAGAAAATTTACAAAATCATTGTAATAGTAAGAATCATAGAAAATATTTCCACAATAAGGAATACATATGGAAGCTTGAGGGAGATATTTTGTGTTCCGATAAAACATATCTGTCAACTTTTGAAAAAAGATGAACATTTATCATTTGACATTCGTCAGAACAGAAAGCTACTGAGTACAATTATGGAAGTCGTTTAATCATCAACAATTTCATTTTTTCAAAAGTCGTATAACCTTAGACGTACTTTGTAGAGGATATTAACATGCAATCAAGGACTTCAAACGCATCGGATTTCAATATACTTCAAAGTGGATAAATTGGACCTGAAATAGAACCTGCATGCCCAAAGCATATACTTTTATTGAGATTTACTATTTTAGTTCTTCATTCAAGACTGTTAAAGAATTGCTAAAGAACGTCCTTCATTCCTCTACACTATTTATGATCTGCGAATAAATTGAATCCCACATTCAAACTGAAAACGTTTTTATCTCTCAGTCTTTAGACAAATTGATTAATCAAAATTCTGCACGACTTATGTGCTTAGCTTTACAGAATAAATATAAATGTTTTATATAGAATTATCTAGGAGACATATTGAATTGTAAAGTTATTTCAAATCCTGTAAATGTTTTTTTTTATCTTGTCGATGATCACATATATTTATTACCTCTAGTAGAAAGTGCATGGACTTTGAATGTGATGATTTCTTCAAAACCAGTTATGTTCAAATGATAATGAAAAATATATTATCCGTTATGTTTTATTAGTATATTCCTTTTGGGGTGTATGGAGTACATGAATGTTATGTAACGTAGATGACAGCTTTAGAAGAAAGAAAAAGAAAAAAAAACTTAGAATAAAAACAAAATATATGTAAAGACACATTAAGAAATAATCTATAACATCGGTGTTGAATGTACACGACATCCCATGATTCTGAGTACATAAAACAAAAGGGACAAAGAAACATTCTGTGGTCTGAGGATTCAGGGATTATGATCATACAGTTGTATAATGTTGAAAGAAACCTTTTCCCTTTGTTTTTGCAGATTAAGATTTCATAATGTTTCAGTCGAATAAAAACAATTCCCTATTGTATGTTTCTAAACCTTTGTATTACTATAATGCTATACATTTCCATGGAAACACTTATTACAAAGTGGTTTGTTCTAAAACATTAACACGTGTAGAAAATATTCTATCATAAAGCCCAATTTCACCGTCTGAAGGCATTTTCATAAATAATGCAGTCTGTAGTACTGTAGTAATCATTTCAATTTCATTTTACCATTATTTGATCTATGCATCTCGGTAATAACCCGTCCTTTATTTTTCCTCGTCAGTATTTTTTTTAATTTTGTTTATATTCTACTTACTAAAATTCTGTTTTTCCATGGCGCAGGTATAACGTTGCTCTCTGATCTCACTCGCCTTAATAATTTCCCTACACCTTTCTCTTTACTTGGCCTTCTGTACAATTTCCGTAAAGACGACAAACTCTGAAAATTTTGGGTTGAGTTGGTCTTTGTAAGTTTTGATCTCGACAGTGAAAGATTATAGAAATTGTCTTGGAAATTCATTTCTGCTCTTTGTTTGGGTCTGGTCTGCTGGCGTCTTGCTTGTGTTAGGTCTATACCATCATTCTGACTCGGTCTTCTTGGTCCTCGATAAGAATCTTGGCTTACAGAGCTCAGTCTCCTCGAATAATCTGAATCCGAACGTCTCCGACTTCTGTAGGTTTGATTTATATATGTATCACTGTATTTCCTACGACAAAAGTCCGACTCGGAATGGATCCTTCTCCCTCTTCTCGTATCGTGATTCTCAGGAATATCAAATAGTTTGGAGGATGTTTCCAGCTTATCCACGGCGAAATCATCATCCCGAATATAATTTCTTTCTAATATTATACTGGAATCGCTATATTTACGCAATCTTACGGATGAGCTCATTTTCCCCGGTTTGACTAGGTCCGTAAAAGATGTTGATTTAGTGACAATATTGTTGACAATATTAGATTAGCCTAGTATAGCTTATTATTGTTTCAAACTGCCGATTAATTCCGATGTCTTCCATATTGAAGATAGACCTGATTCCCGTGTTGACAATGAGGGGATCAATATTACGATGTCAGATAACTGCATATTATTTACTTTTACCTTCAAACTGTCACTGACGTTATTAATTATTCGATGTGCGGTCATTCAGAAATAATTTATTTCACATAAGATGAAGCAATAAAAAGATAACAAAGTCGCGTTTGAGAAATGCTGAACTTTTTTCTTTGACGACGGTCTTGACTTTAACCACTTGTCGTCCCTTTGAAACTGTCTCCAGTATTCCCAATAGGAGATTGTTACCTACACACTCTATTAGAGTAATCTAAAGGCTTAAGGTGAGTATGAATACATGAAAACATTCATGTAAATTTTCCGCCTTCCATGGTCTCCATTTATAAGTGAGATGTCAACCTGGGCCATTATTTCGTAATGCTTTGATATTTGACACATCGTTCAAGCCATTAGGAGATTTATCTCAAATAACGACTTTTTGATATCTGGAATAATGCCTCGAGAGAAGTCCATATTTAATTTAGATTGCAATAAAAGGTTGTCTACCCTCAGACAGCCTTGTATCTCGCTGTGCCGTTAGTTTAGTAGGACCAGCATGGGCCTCGGGATGAGCGGGGTAGTTAAATATTGATATTTCCATCAAGCCACTATCAGAAGTGAAATTAATATGAGTCGGGAACATCGTTACCGTGAAGCATGGAGATAATATCAATAAAGTTTTCAAATGAGGGACCTTTTGGTCTTTTCTTATCCCCTCGAAACTCTGTGATCGATAATGCTTTACTGGTATAGACTTTTAAACATGCAGGAGTACATGCGATTATCGATCATTTACTATGATAACTTCTTTTTTCTGAACAAAATTGTTTTACAAATGTGTTCTGAGCTAGCTTTAATGGTAACACATATATACGAAACAAGTGGGAAAATGATCGAAAATAAGGAAGAAAAGGTACATACTGACAATTTCAAAAACCTTCAACCAAGAATGGGCACCGCCATTTTGAAAATTTAAATCAGAATTTATACGAAAGTATTTTTAGACTAATCCCTATTATGTAGCTATGGTGTAGATTCGGTTTTCACAGAGTGGAAGAGAGTAAGAATCACCAAAAGAAAATAAATTAAACACATATTTCGTCTAATTACTACATTGCTCGTTCATGCATTGAGATGCGAAACTGACTTATTTCGTGACTCTTCGTGGACAAGCCCACTAGCTAACAAGAAAAATGCAAGTGTTGGGCAGTGCTTACCTTTACAGAATTGCATTACGATTCTTGATAACCGTGTTCAAATCGTAGAAAAGGATCTGTCAAATTTTACTAAGATTGAAAAAAAACTACCGAGGGTTGCCATTGTTCATTTCAATTCTCTGCACGATGTTTATTTCGCGACAAAGTGTTGTTCGTTTCATTTTTTCCTATCGATGTGTATACCGCTGCGATGTGCGGTTTGTTTTAGTTGCTTTCAAGCCTGTAACTATATATGTAACGTTGTGGCTATAGTCAGTATTGAATGCAAAATGTAACACAGAGAACATGAAGTACAATGTAACTTAAAACGGCTTTCAGAATTTACTGATTGTTTGCATGGTATCTAAATAGACAAAGATTTATTTATTTTATTTATTTACCTATCTATTCATTTATTTACTTTAATTATTCATTTACTTTAATTATTTATTTATCAATAAATTTATTGATATGGCCCATTAATCATTTGAGAACATGATATGCAAATAATATGCCCCCAACTTATGCGATATATCGAATCGCTTCTATGGCTTTGCCATAATTCATATTAGAAATGTTCATAGGGCTGAAGACGGATTGGAATATACATAGTCGAAGTGCCCATCAGTTATTAGTTTCAAAGGGGAAAGGCAAAATCATTAGAACAAAGCAGGGGATCTCCAACAACACCAGGCTGCAGCACCCACAGCAAAACCCCAAAACACACAATGCAAAAACACAGAGCAGAAAAGCACAGGAAGAGACGCAAAAGGGACAAGGAACGTCAACACACAACACAGACACATCAAACAAAAAGGACTACACATAAACCAACGAGACCAATGGGCATCTGCCACGGAAATAGAAGAAGGTGGGGTTATCCTGAATTACATGCGCACAATTCTCCCACTTTTCCGAATACCCAGAGGTCTCGAAGAACGTACAATTGTGGTGTAAAACAACCTCCTCACTGTCAGATCACCACACAAACAAGACCGCAAAACGCAGGGGCTCAAGCAACACAGATAAATATGAAAATGGATATAAAAAGAGGGCGTACGTTATACAATCCGTGCTCTCGTGTATGTTACCACCCCAGGAGTCCGACTGACATTCAGAGAGGACTGATGGTCGGGGCACTAACTTTTCTAAAGAGGTTTGGACAGGACCGGTGTCCCGTCGTCACAGTTAGTCAGAGTGCAAGTTTGAAGAATGCGCTGGTACAAGACTGTACATTGGTCAAGTACCAAGCTTAGTGTCCGTCTTATGACATTAGGATCATATCCACGTTTAATGATTCTGACGCATTTTCGATAGTTATGTTGTCTATCTTATGTTATGTTGTTATCATGTTTTATCCTGATTTTGCATGTCTTCGGTTTCTGATTTTCTGGGTTATTGATTTTGTGCTGTAAACAGGGATATGGTCATTATCCATATTTGTCATTTGATCCTTCTTATCTTGTTAATTATGTCACCATAAAATGCAGGTTGTGAAATACCCAAAGTAATATACTCTGTTGCTAGTATTGATCCGAATTTCAAAAGAAGTTGACAATAATTTTTGTAAAATTTCCAGAAAGTCTTTACTAGTTTGTGAAAGCGAAAACCTTGACCTAAAAGTTTCTTGGTAATTTGTAAATTTCTACTATGAAAATCCAAAACATCAGTACATGATCTAGCATACCGGATGAGCTGTGAAATGTAGATACCATAGGATGGTAATCTAGGAACATCACCGTCAAGCCAGGGGAAATTTACTATGTTGAATCCTAAATCATCACTTTTGTCATACACACTTGTATGAATCTCTCCATTAGCAATTTTGATTTCTAGGTCCAAAAATGGTGCTTCTGTGTTTGTAGCGTTTTCCTTGTTTAAAATCAATTATTGTTGATAAATAACATTTTTATACTGTCCAATAATAGGATTGTCGATAGTTATAATATCATCCAGGTACCTAGAAGTACAAATGAAACATTTCACATCATCACTTTATTTTTGCTTTTGAAGATTTCCTATAAATTCCTTTTCAAACGTGTATAAAAATAAATCTGCAACAAGAGGCAAACAATTAGTACTCATTAGAATCCCTACAACTTGCTTGTAGAGTTTCTCACCAAATCTTACATAAATGTTGTCCAAAAGGAAGGACAAGGCAATACACAGGTCACTACATGTCCATGATTTGTATGATTTGTAATCTGTGGCGGAAAAGAAACCCTTCGATTCAGATGTACAAATATAAGTTTTCTCCTCTCGATCAAAACACCATTTAATGAGTTTGGACGATCGACCATTTATTTTGTCGTAAGGAAGCGTGGTGTACATATCAGAAAAGTCATATGAAGAAATCGTATTTGCTTGAAAATATCTTGATTTCATTTTGTAAATGACACCCCCTGAATAAGAAGTTTACATTTTTCCTGTTCATGACAGTGTCACAGTATTTGGTCATGTGTTCCTTTACAGCCTATAGAATTTCTATTTGAACCATTTCTTCCTGTAGAATTTCTATTTGAACAGATGCAAACTCCGGAATAAACAATATATTTATGGCGAGACCAGGTGCCCGTCAGCGTCTCCTGTTTTCATGCAACACCGGTCGCTACAGTTGCATGAAAACTTGTGAAAATCGGTGATTGTCTCCATGCACATATTGGTGTACATATCAAGTAAAGATGTCTTTGTTTTGGTGATGTTGACAGCCATTCAAACACAATCCAGAATTCCACCAGTACTGTTCATTCTAGGAAGAGGGATCTCACATACTTTTATAAAATCTCCCCAAAAAATCTTCCTCACACTTCTGCGACACGAACCAATCTGGCAACCACAAACGCACAAATGGGAAAACACAAAGGCTATAAACGCTAACAGCAAATGGAGCCAGGAATTAAATGTATATCAAGATACCTTTCTACTGCTTTAGGAACTTGGACCTCTACAAAGGAAGTTAGATCATGTGCTTTTAGTTAGCAAGCACAGTAGTGTCATTTAATCATCCAGAAAGTTTCAAAGTTGGATTTAGATTGAATTGTTGTCACAGTTGTTAACTTCGGCAAGTAGTCATTGAGGGACTTCAAGTAAAGATGCAATTACGTAATAACAGTACCTTGTTCATCCATCGTTCATATCAACTGCATACTTTTAAACTACTTCGTGGTTATTTTGAAGTCTTGTGTTCTAAATAATGTTTTAATTTTTAAAGATGGTAAAATGCGTAAGAGTTACCCTTCTTTATATTAATTTCTATATTACTTGGTAGATTTTATTTCCGACATCTCCATTCGACATCTTCCAGAGATATTCTGGATTGCGATTGAATGGTTTTCAACATCACCAAACAAGGCATCTTTGCCCAGTATGTACATCAATATGTACATCGAGCCAGACATCGGATTTAACAAGTTTTCATGGAACTGTGTCGACAGGTGTTGCATGCGAACAGGAGACGCTGACTCTCCCTGGGCTCCTGGTCTCACTTCGGAATATTATTTATTCCGGGGTTCGCAACTGTTCCAATGGAACTTCTAATGATTTAGCCATACCTTCTCGACTACTAGTATGTGACTGAATAACTGTTCGATACCTCTTTGGTGTTGATTATAAATGAGACGCGACGCTTGTCTTTAGTTGGTAAAATTTCTGATTAGTTAAAAAAATGTATGATTAGATTTTAGTAGTCTTTTCAAATTGTTTTTCGTATCAATGAAACAGACATTAAATTCATTTTCCCGTAAATATTTTACATATATCTCTGTCACCAAATATGATGAATTATTCTAAAACTAAGGATTATCTCCCGGAAGACAAAAAATTGTCCCTAGCTGGTTCTTTGGCATCAATTAACATCTTTATGCTCTACAAAGAATTTTGCTTTATTTAGGCCCCAAGCGTCACTGATGATACATTAAATACTTGTTGAAATGCGCATATAGTGCACTGAAATATTTACAAAAGAACATTTATTTCTATATTAATTTTGTGATTTCAACTACCATGTTGGTATTTCTGAATGTGGGCTGTTAGGTACCGAGGATATAGTTGTAATAATTTCAGTCTTTCGACACTAGACATGAAATATACTTGTAAGTTCTCCGTCACCGATTTTAATGAATTATTCTAAAAGAAAGGGATTTATCACATGATACACCCGTTATGCAGTTTCATAAAGCCATTTCATAAATATATGATATGATAACACGTTACATATCGCTCTGCTTGAATGCGATTGGTCAAGTTTGGAACCTAATCACATAAACCTTGACAAATGTGACCTTTCAAATATCGGTCAACTGTTAAATTCAGACCCGGAGTCAATATCAATGATTAAAATTGTTGCTGTTGAATTAATTGTTGCATTAAAATACTATTCAAATTGAAATACTTTTCTCTTACGCACTGAATATCTATACGATGGGGACACTACTTCTCATGGCTTAGCAGACGACTTCTAGATCACGGCGTGATTCGCCTCAATAGTTATCGGAAACGTTGATTTCACGTTAGAAATACACATTTTTAGGCAATATCATGTGATAAAAAGAATCTCAAATGAATTTTCATTTCATACGATGTATTATGAAACTCGTTCTGTGTTTACTATCCCCTCGCCAAGGCTCGGGGATATAAAACAAACAACTCGTTTCATACTACATCGTATGAAATGAAAATTCATTTGAGATCCTATATATATTTCTGTTCTTAGCTCGTTATTTGGCATACATTTTAGGTCATATTTAGAAAATTCGCTCTTCATATTATATTTTCATCATTTGGATTTCCCCTCTTTACCCCCCAAGCATCACTGAAACAACTACGATCTGGTATATCTGTTGAAATGTGCATGTTGTGTACGGATCATTTTACAACAGAACATATATTTCAGTATGATCGTTAAACGTCTTCAAATCTAATAGCATCATTTATAAACGGATATATTTGCAGCATGAACCAGACATGCACGTTTCGGTTACTCAACCCTCGTCAGTGATCCTCAATCTAAACAATGTAATATAGCCAAAGAGGGTATAAATTATTATGTCAAAAATGTACCAAAAGACGTAGCAGGATGAGTGGGATATGATGCTACAGGACCCACGTTTAAGAAATTTCAAGAATTTTAGTACCAGAAAATTTTGAATGCGTTGAAGAGACAGACGATCAACCGAAGTTGGTCGAACTTGGCTACACGTGCTAATATTATACGAATATTCATAAAAGTACTTACTTAGCTCTTTCCGTGCATTTTATATAGAAATAAAATACCATTTTCCAGAAATTATTTAAGACCGTTTTAAACCTTGATTTTATATGCACAGACACCAGACATAACATCATTTGGCATTTTTTAAAAATTGTGACGTCATATTTGATCGCACTGACTTTATGCGTTGTCATGTTTTCTATTGTGACGTCACAATGAAATTGTCGCCAAATTTTGTGATGTCTGGTGTCAGACCGCCCTGTGAATCTATTGGAAAATAAGTTATTGATAATGATAATGGACTCTTGTAATAAGACTTTTCGGTTAAATCATTATAATTGCTTATTTCCCAAGCATTTGTAATCCATTCTATTCATTTTACTTACAATTAAGGTTTTTCACATTTATATATTAGAAAAAATAGCAAGTACCTTGCATATACATCCCTCAGGTTTCATCCTATGAAGGTGCGGACAAGAATATGTCATACTCATCCCAGAAAGAGTTTGCTCTATCATTTCCCCAAATGGTAAATGCAACAAACATTATAGTTTGGTATCTATGAAAAACGGCAATTACAACTTTTATGAAAACATGCACCAGGGGAATAGAACGCTTTGAGCTAAAGACTGGAGACAAAATGATTGGCAAATTTTAGAAGATGTTATTGATTGCAATAAAGTTGATGGTCCCTATCAGATAGCACGACGTGATGTCTATTGATCTAATGGGGATTCTAATTAATTTTAGGTATTTTCTGGTTTCCTTTCAGGACGTTAGTGCAAGAACGAGTTGTTCAATTTTGTTTCCAAAAAAGTCGATACCAATAAAATGCAGTCAATATCATTAATCCTTCGACATTTCACTGCAAAAAGGAAAGATCAAGTTCCTTTGAATGAAGGCATTACTTTCTGTGATTGTTTCTGCGAAATAGACAGAATATCACATTTAAACTATACTGTAGTAGCACATATCGTTTGGTTTGGAATGAAAATCGTATGTTCTAGCCAATATGTTTACTTCATATAAGGTGTGATCCTTGCTGTTTGCTTGATGAGGAGCGTGTTATACAAACATAAAGCTATTCCATTATGATCCAGTAAAGATAGCAAGAGCGAAGGTTTTCGGCACCTAAAGCTTTGAAACATGAAAACACATTTCAAATCGGACACTGAGTACATTATAGCGACATTTTTTTATCGGTTCGTAACATGTCAAGTAACACGTCGAAAATGAGGCAGTATCCGTCAACATCATACAAGTACTGGCTGTAAGAACGGAATATACGGGTACTTAAAATGGATATAGAAAATGAAAAAAACAACCAACCAATTTTCCCAATTATCGATCTATTAATGAGGAACTTACCGCTGCTCTCTGTGATAGGCCTCCTGTTATGTGTAACTGACAGGTACTTCCTGAGTGACGGCGATGGAAACCGTAATTTGACAATATTAGAATTTGGTTTCGTCCGTAAACTGTAGGCGGTATATGTAGGTTTGAAGTTCTTAATTCCTGGCAACCTCCTTTTACGAAACCTATAGTTGTCACCACCATGATTCCAATTCATTTGTTTCTTTTGCGCATAATTTGATGCAACAAACATGCTGTTTATATCATAGTATGTAAACGTAACTATAGCACGATGGATGGATTTGATATAAAAAGTACAAGGTCTTTTTACTTGTATCTTCAAGCAGACCTTGTAATCTGTTTTAATTTTCTCGTAGATAATTAGTACCTTTAGGAGAAGAGAGATTTGTTAGAAGTGAACGACGTGAAGATTTCAATAAGATGAATCGGACAAAAGAAAACTGTTATAGATATCTTTTCATAAAAATAAATCTGAATATTTACCAACTGTTTGCTTAAGTTCATCAAGAGAATAGTAGTGTCTGTGATATTAGACGGGGAATGAATAACATTTCGTTTTGGTATGGTCAAGGAATGGAGCGGTTTTGTTGTGAAGGCACTTCAATGACAGCTCATTGTGACAGACTTTCTTTAGGTGAAAGAAACCGATCTTGCACTTGATTTGAAATTGATAGTTTTCATGGCATTTTTAAAACAGTTTTGATAGATCTTACGTAATATTTTGTGATTGAAAATGATATTGCAATATGAGGAGTTTAAAAGGAAGGGTTTGGCTGAACCATTACGCTGCAAATTATTTCGATACAATGATTTCAAATTAGATTCGCTCTTGATTAGCACTTTATGTCAATTCTAATTCAAAACAAGTTGACGTAAAGTGTAATGAAGACAGTAATAAGACAGATAAGGTAGAATTCAAACCGCTTATATTAATATGAACTTCAACCTCTCCATCTGGTCAAATTCTTTAGTTTAAAAATAAATCTGGAGTATTTACATTTATTCTATGCATCTATTCTTATCTATTTTTACTTAAACCTGCTTATCACTTCTCTGATAAAAGGAAGCACTTGTCTCAAAGACGGTTACGATAAAAGGCGCAGACATCCAAATGCAGAAAAAATCATGCTCCAACTTGGCTGTCAAGTTTCACATTCTTGACTGTAGTTTCAGAGGACAGTGATTCAGACATGCATGTTTAGTCTTAATGGTGGTACGTAAAGCAGAATAATTCAGTGATGCTTGTTATGAAAACTCCTAAGATCCCAGATAAGGAAACGTTAACAAATAACAATCATATTGAATGAATAGGAAGTATACATACAAATTTATGGATGAGAGATAAGTTTGACCTCTCATAGGAAATGGGATAAGGCCTTATGGGAATGAGTATGCATCAACCTCTCGCAAGTGAAAACATTCTCTTGGGCTATTCAAATACAGTGATGTAAGGGACTGTATATAAGTAGAGCTGAAGAACACAATGAGGGCAAGTTGAAAGAATTAAATAAGGTTCATCCCCAAAACATTTTGCTATAAGAATTACGAGCTTCACCTTAACGAGCAACCTTGATGTGCGCATGTGAATCTATTTCTGGGGAGAGCTGTCCGGTATAAAAATCAGAATCACAAATTTTCGGGAGTGAAAGTTGACGAAGAGCCTCTTTTCTCTGATATAGTGTTTACAATATTGTAATTTTTTATCCTGCGCAATCAAAAGATTCGGGGCATATACTATTTGGCCTGTCCGACTGTTTGTCCGAAAAACTTTAACATTGGGCATAACTTTTGAATGGTAAATGATAGGGCTTTCATATTTTACATGTGTATTCCTTGTGACAAGACCTTTACATTGATATCAATATTTTTGACCTCGTGACCTTGACCTTGATTTTTGACTTACTTCTCAAAAACTTTAACATTGGGCAAAACGTTTGAATGGTAAGTGATAGGGCTTTCTATTTCACATGTGTATTCGTTATTTTAAGACCTTTCTATTGATGCCAAAAATTTTGACCTTGACTTTGACCTACTTTACAAAAACTAACATTGGGAAAATCTTTTGAATGGTAAGTGATAAGGATTTGATTTTTCACATGTGTATTTCTTGTCAACATGTGTATTTCTTGTCACAAGATTTTTCCATCGATACCAAAAAATTTAACCCAGTGACTCTGACCTTGACCTTTCACATACTTAACAGAAAATGGTGTTTATACTGACAAAGATGCCACCGGGGGCATTCGTGTATCACAAACACAGGCTTTGTTGTCTTTAGAAGGCGTCAACTGAAGAATAGAACCACTTTCTCGATAAAATGCATTCAAACAATAGAAATGATAAGTGCAACGGTGTACCTACGTTTGTTATAAACAAAGTTAAAGCATTAGACGTATAACGAGGGATGATTATTGAGTTTGGAGTTATAAACTTATTTTATAGTTATAATGAAAAAGATTATTGAAACTTTTTCAACAATTCGTCTTTGAAAAACATTAGCTCTTGTAAGAGTTATGCGCCTTCAGAGTTTACTTTAAACTCTATGGAAAAACTAGTTTTTCAGTCTTTTTTCAAAGAAAATAGATAGATAGAATAGAATATTTAAAGAGAGAGAGAGAGAGAGAGATTTATCAAATTTCAATAAAAAATTTAAGTTCACCATCTAGATATTTCGCAAGGGATTTTGAAAGTATTATCTATCAAGGGGAAATGACTCCTAAAATGACCCTATTCAAAAATAATCCTTTATTGATACCTACGATCCTATTGCAAAAGTTTGTAAAATATTAAAAGGTATAGAAAAGATTAAATGATTTATCTACATAATTTCAATATCACAATTTCGTTCATTATACATCTAATAGCTTAAACCTAAGGTTCGCATATCATTAGCGCTATGTGGCCGAGTGGTATAAGGCGCTGGCCCTTCTACCTTGAAGGTTAAAGTCGCTGGTTCGAATCTATCTCAAGCCCTATTTTGTTTTTCATAAAAAAGTTTCTCAAATGAGGGAAAGTCATATTCTCATTTTTCTTCCATTATAATTTGATGTATTGTCATTATTTTTTCATTTGATTGAGATATTGAACGTATTGGAAGCCTATTGCAAATATTCAAGACTTATCTATCTTTTTTGAGGGAAAATTTTATAACGTCTGCCCAGCAATGATGTCATAATTAAATCCGGTACTCATTATGTTTGAAACAGTCAGTCTATTCATATTTTTTCCGTCATTTTTTCCCCGATGAATGAAAATTATTACATGAAAAACGTTAACAACGAAATAAATGTAGATAAAATATATGATTAAGGTATAAGCATCTTAAATCTTGAGAGATTTTTCTATAAATAGCAAGAACCACGTGACTCAAATAAATGCTACATGTAGAAGGAGAAGTGGAAATATCGCCGTTCAGATGATGTATTTATTTTCATTTTTGTGTTAACAGCGAAACGCAAATTTGCATCAAAAATATTAAAAGGAAATAAACAGTAAAAAGTTATGAGAACAACTGTATAAACAAGCACTTGAATAAAATAACACATATGCTTAATGGAATTTATTGTAGGTGGCGCCACGAAAACGAATATCCTAAGCTTTTTCTTTTAGTTATTGAATTAATTCAGTTGGCGTTTTCTTCTGAATGGTTTTCAATGGTGTGATAATCATTTTCACCGTATCATTTTCAAGATATTAACACCGGAACCCCTATTTTAAAAAAAGTACACAGCTTGCGCAACTATCAATTTTAGAGCAGCCATGTTTTGACGTGTACGCGAAGGGACTTCCCGATTTTGTGCAGTGCTTGGATATCCCATTTGGTACAGAAAGTCTAATCGTTCGAGCAATATGTACAGGGTTTATTATTATCTCAAACTTTTCTGGATGATGCATCTTTTTTAACGTACATACGACACTAAACCAGAATTTTGCCCATGCATCACTATGATACCCAAATCTATACTTGTTTGTGTGGTGATCTTACATTAAGGAGGTTGTTATACATACACATTGAATTTCCTATCCGTGGGTCGTTATCTTTCGTTGGATGCTATAAAGAGCACAGTACCGTTTGTGCTACTTTATCTTATTTTTCGTGTTAAAACTGTAGTATGATTTATTTATTGCCTTGGCGATATTGAATACCCCCCCCCCCCCGAAAAAAATCCTTCCTTTTTCTTATTTCGTATTTCTTCCTTATTCTTATTTTTTTCCCTTTTTTCATTTTTTATTTCTTATTCCCCCCCTTCCCCCCAAGGGAGGAGGAGGAGAAGGAACGACACAGACCCATCCATGGCATGTAGGGCTCTATGTCGGTGGAGGGGGGGGGGAGGTTGAGAGCAGCGGATGATACATAAGGGATAGTCTAGTTGAGAAGAAAGCGAGGACCTCTGTAAGAATTGCTTTTTCCCTCCCTACCGATGCCCACCAATGCCCAAAAAGGACCGAAAGTGATCGGTACATTTATTGCACAGTGCTTGATTGAATTTCTATTTATATGCCGAAAATCCCCATATAAGTTGTGTTGTGTCGAAAGAAGCGATACACAGAATATCTCAAAAATACCCTTGGATCATGTACTCCATCAAGTTGCTCCTCGTTATCTGATGAACACATTCATATTAATTAACATACTTTTTGATTTTAGAAGGCGTCAACTGAAGAATAGAATCACTTTCTCGATAAATTGTATTCAAACAAGAGAAATGATAAGTGCAACGTTGTACGTACGTTTGTTATAAACTAAGTTAAAGCATATTTTAAAGCATTAGATGTATATTGAGGGATGATTGTTTCGCCCATTTATTGCGTCTGGAGTTATAAACTTATTGTATAGTTATGGTGTAAAAATTTATTGAAAATTTTTCAACAATTCGTCTTTGAAAAACGTTAGTTCTTGTAAGAGTTATGGGCCTTCAGAGTTTACATTAAACTCTATGGAAAAACTAGTTTTTCAGACATTTTTTCCTAGAAAATGATGGGAGATCAAATACGGATAGATGGAATATTTAAAAAAAAGAAGAGAGAGAGAGATTGATCAAATTTCAATAAAAAATTTAAGTTCACCATTTAGATATTTCGCAAGGGATTTTGGAAGTATTATCTATCAAGGGGAGATGACTCCTAAAATTACCCTATTCAAAAATAATCCTTTATCGAATACCTACGATCCTATCGCAAAAGTTTGTAAAATATTAAAAGATATAGAAAATATGAAATTATTTATTTACATAATTTCAATATCACAATTTCGTTCATTATACATCTAATATCTTAAAGGTTAAAGGTTATCTTTAAGGTTCGCACATCATTAGCACTGAGTGGTCTAAGGCGCCTTCTACCTTGAAGGTTAAAGTCGCTGGTTCGAATCCATCTCAAGCCCTATTTTGTTTTTCATAAAAAAGTTTCTCAAATGAGGGAAAGTCATATTCTCATTTTTCTTCCTTTATAATTTGATGTATTGTCATTATTTTTTTATTTGATTGAGATATTGCTTTGGTTCCTGTTTTATCCTGATTTTGTATGACTTCGGTTTCTGATTTTCTGAATTATCGATTTTGTGCTGTATACTGGGATATGGCCATTATCCATATTTGTCATTTTACCGCTGTTCATGTGTCACTGCTGGTGGACAAATTGTCCCCGAGGGCACTTGTCGGGCAGTCTTTTGCTTAAATGCTCAAGAGAAATACAAAGTGGCTGGGGCGTCGCCCACTATAAAAAGGCCCCAACCTGTTGCGTCTACGGACACATACGCAACAGGTAACCTAGGTGTCCCTATAATTAGTTTACATGACATTAGAGATGAAACATTTGTAGTAAGTAACAACCATGAGTTTTGGTATAAACATGCAGATGGGTATATTTAAATCAAGCCCTGTAAGATTGAAGTGGTCGATATACTAAAAGAGCACCAATTTTCACCAAGCGATTGCTCAATTTCGAAATGCGGCACGAAGAACTGCAAAACTTGTAACATCCTAATAACAGACACTTCATTCTCAAGTAATCTCACAAAACAAACATTTAACACGCATAGTTTTGAAAACCTAAACTGTATGACATCTAATGTTGTGTACGGAATAGAGTGCTCACTTTGTGGATTGATTTATGTGGGTGAAACCAAAGGTCAGAGCCAGAATGTCAGGACACCGGTCAAAAATAAATGATAAAGGAAGTCAACTCCTTTATCGACATTTTGACACGGCCGATCGTTCTGTTTTATCTATGAGAGTCAGAATCCTGGAGAAAATATATCAACCCACAAACAATCCCAATTTGAACACACCTTTCCGTCGCAACAGAGAAGAGTTCTGGATAAAAAATCTTAACACTGCAGCGCCCTATGGGTGCAACGATAATATCAGCAGCGTGGGAAACTTAACAAGTCCCGGTTGTCAATCTAGCTTATTCAACAGACCACAAAGACCTCGAAGTCATGGCATTCGTAAATATAATAGGCCTGAGATACATAGTTTCTCCTTCGATGACTTGGTTCCATTTTTGAATGAGCCTCTAGGCCTGCATTATATTTGTACCAAATTATATTCTGTTCCTTTACGGAAGTTACACGAAATCTACGAATATACGAAGGACCTCACATATACCGATACACGTTCCCCAGAATACAGACTACAAGGAGTCATCTTGGACTTTTCTACTTTTCGTTTATTTCAAGCAGTTAGATCAGAAAAATCAGAGGAGAAAACAAACCGTCCTTTCATTAAAGTAAGATTTGCAAACAAAGGTATTGATCAATTGAATCTTGGTCAAATTTTGAATCACAAAACTGTCACAGAAAAAATCCCACCATATTTCAAAAGAAAAGAGACTCCTTGTATTTCCTATAGCTACACACCAACAGTTGCATCTAAAATTTACAATTACAAACGATTCTTGCAGTGTATTGATTTAAGTAATTCCTCACTACATCCACTTCCTTGCGAATGTTCTTCATCGGATTTCAACTACTCTCCTTGTGGACACGTTATTACTGGTGACCACCATTTGCTACTTACGTGACAGATAGCCGTCCAAAGTCGGCACATGTTACCCATTGGTCTCGTCGGTTTATGTGTAGTCTTTTGTGTTTGATGTTTACATGTCGTGTGTCTCTTTTCCGTCTCGTGCTGTACTCGTCTTTTGTGTTTTTGCATCGGGTGTTTTGGTGTTTCACTGTTGATGCTGCAACGGGGTCTTGTTGGAGATCTCCTCCCTTCTTTTTTCTCAGAATAGTCAAAAACGACAAGTTGAGAGAATTGTTAAAAAAGGGTCCCAAATACAGAGAAAAGTATGTCCTTTACATGGAACCAAAATGTCAAAATTATCATGGACTCTTGTGAGGAATATGCAAGACGTTGGGTAAAGAAAGAGGATGTACAGCTCGACACCCTTTCCAAATGGATAAAATCCATCAGAGGGTTACTTTTATCTAGAATTAACCGATTAAAATCAACTGTGAACACCAGATTCGAGTCTATTTTTAAAGACCCTGATGTTATCACAGAGCTTACCTACCTCCAAGAACATTATGTCATCACACCAGCGGACAAAGCCTCAAATAATTACAGATTTACTTGCAAAAGGTACTATTTCGACAGTCTTCTTAAAGAGTTGGGTTTAAATTCGACACCTGGAAATCCCACTTACACCCCAACAAACCTTTCTGCCTCTGAAATAATAGACAACCACAAATCAGCTCTTGCTTCCTTTGGCTTCCACAATAACAATTTGGATTTAGATTTACCATATTTATACTGCATACCTAAAATGCATAAGAATCCGTACGAACAACGTTTCATCGCTGGTTCCTCAAAATGTTCTACCAAATCTGTATCGATCTTACTCTCCAAAGTTTTATCCGAAATCAAATCTGGGCTTCAAAAATATTGTTCGACAGTATATTCTCGCAGTGGTATCAACCAGATGTGGATTTTAAAGAATTCGAAGGAACTTTTAGAACATCTGAAATCCAATCATTTTAGTAAAGTCCATTCGATCAAAGCCTTTGATTTTTCGACACTTTACACTACAATTCCACATTCTAAATTGAAAGAAAGACTCGCAAAAATTATAAGTAATGCGTTTACAAGTAAGACCGGTAATCGCAATTACAAATTTATTGTTGTGAATTATGACAAAACCTACTTTGTAAAAGAAAAGTCCGATTCTGAAAATAAGTACACTGAAACAGATATTATTCAGATGTTAATCTTTTTGATCGACAACATTTTTGTGGTGTTTGGAGGAAAGGTCTTCCAGCAAATTGTCGGAATTCCAATGGGGACCAATTGTGCCCCACTCCTTCCCGACATTTTCCTTTACTCGTACGAAGCTGAATTCATTCAATCTTTGGTCTCTGATGGGAAAAGATACTTAGCCTCTGACTTCAACTTCACATACAGATACATAGACGATGTGTTGTCCGTCAATAATCCAAAATTTACGGATTACCTGAGCAGTATCTATCCTTCAGAGCTTGAAGTCAAAGAAACTACAGTATACAGTTAAAGTATACTATTGAGGGAGTTAGCACGATTCTGGTTCCCCGAGACCAGACCTATTTCCCGAGGCTTCGCCTCGGGAAATAGGTCTGGTCTCGGGGAACCAGAATCGTGCTAACTCCCTCAATGGTATACTTTAACTGTTCGCCTCGGGAAATAGGTCTGGTCGAGGGGAACCAGAATCGGGCTAACTCCCTCAATGGTATACTTTAACTGTTTTATTATACCGAAACAAACATAATACTGAAACAAACACATCTCTTATGTATACCGAAACAAACATTATACTGAAATGAACATATCTCTTATGTTCACAGGGTTCAAATGAAAATTCTAATGATTTTGCCTTGCCTTCTGGACTGAATGACTGAGTAACGGAAAATATTAATTTTTGATAAGATAAACAGAAACATCATTTATCATACTCATACATGTTTAATTTTTGATTGTTTTATTTTATTGCGGATTCATTTATGTGCTAAGCGGATAGGAGGCGGATTACTCTGCTCGCGAATTGATAGCGTCATCCGATCAACCTTCACATCATCCGATCAACCTGCAACGACGCTGATTGGCTGATACTGACACACCCCGAAAGAAGCTCCGCCCCATTTTGAAACTAACTCCCTAGGGAAACAGTCTTCTCAACTAACGCACCCCTTTGCAGGGAAATAGTCTTATCAGGCGATTTTCAGGGATTTAGTTAAATTTAATGAGTCTCTTTTTATATAGGAAAAAATCAGTAGAGGTATAATAAAGACAAATAATTCAGCATCCTATTTGGATATAATGTTGTCCTACGACACTGATGGTCACATGCACACCTCACTCTATGACAAACATGACGACTTCAATTTCAGCATTTCAAACTTTCCTTTTCTGAGTAGCAACATCCCTTCACCGCCAGCTTATGGCGTATTCATATCTCAGTTGATACGCTATGCCACAGCAAGTACCAAATATACGGATTTTGTTCTGAGAGCTAGGCGTCTTTCAGATAAGCTTCTCAGTCAGGGATATGTTTGTTACCGACTAACATCGTCAATTGCTTTGGTTCCTGTTTTATCCTGATTTTTTATGCCTTCGGTTTCTGATTTTCTAAATTATCGATTTTGTGCTGTATACAGGGATATGGTCATTATCCATATTTGTCATTGAACGTATTGGAAGCCTATTGCAAATATTCAAGACTTATCTATCTATTTTGAGGGAAAATTTTTTAACGTCTGCCCAGCAATGATGTCATAATTAAATCCGGTACTCATTATGTTTGAAACAGTCAGTCTATTCATATTTTTTCCGTCATGTTTTTCCCGATGAATGAAAATTATTACATGAAAAACGTTAGCAACGAAATTAATGTAGATAAAATATATGATTAAGGTATAAGCATCTTAAATCTTGAGAGATTTTTCTATAAATAGCAAGAACCACGTGACTCAAATTAATGCTACATGTAGAAGGAGAAGTGGAAATATCGCCATTCAGATGATGTATTTATTTTCATTTTTGTGTTAACAGCGAAACGCAAATTTGCATCAAAAATATTAAAAGGAAATCAACAGTAAAAAGTTATGAGAACAACTGTATAAAGAAGCACTTGAATAATATAACACATATGCTTAACGGAATTTATTGTAGGTGGCGCCACGAAAACGAATATCCTAAGCTTTTTCTTTTTGTCATTGAATTAATTCAGTTGGCGTTTTCGTCTGAATGATTTTCAATGGTGTGATCATTATTTTCACCGTATCTTTTTCAAGATATTAACACCGTAACCCCTATTTTAAAAAAGTACACAGCTTGCGCAACTATCAATTTTAGAGCAGCCATGTTTTGATGTGTACCCGAAGGGACTTCCCCATTTTGTGCAGTGCTTGGATATCCCATTTTGTACAGAAAGTCTAATCGTTCGAGCAATGTGTACAGGGTTTATTATCTCAAACTTTTCTGGATGATGCATCTTTGTTAAACGTACATACGACACTATACCATAATTTTGCCCATGCATCACAATGATACCCAAATCTATACTTGTTTGTGTGGTGATCTTACATTGAGGAGGACGTTATACATACTTTGAATTTCCTATCTGTGGGTCGTTATCTTTCGTTGGATGCTGCAAAGAGCACAGTACTGTTTCTGCTACTTTATCATATTTTTCGAGTTAACAATGTAGTATGATTTTATTTGCCTTGGTGATATTTACACCCACCCCCCGATTCATTTTCTTCTAATTTCTTAGTTTTTTTTTCTTCCTTATTCTTATTTTTCCCTTTTTTCCTTTCTTTTTTCTCCCCTCCCCCTTCCCCCCCCCCCAAGGGAGGAGGAGAAGGAACGACACAGACCCCTCCATGACATGTAGGGCTCTATGACGGGGGGAGAGAAGATGATGGTACGTATGGGATAGTCTAGTTGAGAAGAAAGTGAGGACCTCTGTGAGAATTGCTTTTCCCTCCCTCCCAATGCCCAAAAAGAACCGAAAGTGATCGGTACATTTGTTGCACAGTGCTTGATTGAAGTCCTATTTATATGCCGAAAATCCCCATATAAATTGTGTTGTGTCGAGAGAAGCGATACACAGAATATCTCAAAAATACCCTTAAATCATGTGTTCCATGAAGTTGTTTCTCGTTATCTGATGAACACATTCATAATAATAAACATACTTTTTGTTTTTAGAAGGTGTCAACTGAAGAATAGAACCACTTTCTCGATAAAATGTATTCAAACAAGAGAAATGATAAGTGCAACGTTGAACGTACGTTTGTTATAAACTAAGTTAAAGCATATTTTAAGGCATTAGATGTACAATGAGGGATGATTGTTTCGCCGATTTATTGCGTTTGGAGTTATAAACTTGATATATAGTTATGATGTAAAAATTTATTTAAAATTTTTCAACAATTCGTCTTTGAAAACGTTAGTTCTTGTAAGAGTTATGGGCCTTCAGAGTTTACATTAAACTCTATGGAAAAAAATAGTTTTTCAGACATTTTTCCTAGAAAATGATGGGAGATCAAATACGGAAAGATGGAAAATTTAAAAAAAAATGAAGAAAGAGAGATATTTATCAAATTTCAATAAAAAATTTAAGTTCACCTTTAGATATTTCGCAAGTGATTTTGAAAATATTATCTATCAAGGGGAGATGACTCCTAAAATGACCCTATCCAAAATTAATCCTTTATCCGATACCTACAATCCTATTGCAAAAGTTTGTAAAATATCAAAAGCTATAGAAAATATGAAATGATTTATTTACATAATTTTAATATCTTGAACACGATTTCGTTCATAATACATCTAATAGCTTAAACCTAAGGTTCGCATATCATTAGCGCTATGTGGCCGAGTGGTCAAGGCGCTGGTCATTACACATTGAAGGTTTAAGTCGCTGGTTCGAATCCATCTCAAGTCCTACTTTGTTTTTCATAAAAAGTTTTTCAAATGAGGAAAAGTCATATTCTCATTTTTCTTCCCTTATTATTTGATTTATTGTAATTAGTTTTTTCATTTGAATGAGATATTGAACGTATTGGAAGCCTATTGCAAATATTCAAGACTTATCTATTTTGAGGGAAAATTTTATAACGTCTGCCCAGCAATGATATCATAATTAAATCCGGCACTCAATATGTTTGAAGCAGTCAGTCTTTTCATAATTTTTTTCCGTCATTTTTTTTCCCGATGAATGAAAATTATTACATGAAAAACGTTAACAACGAAATTAATGTAGATAAAATATATGATAATAAGATATAAGCATCTTGAATCTTGAGAGATTTTTCTATAAATAGCAAGAAACACGTGACCCAAATAAATGCTACATTTAGACGGAGAAGTGAAAATGATGTATTTATTTTCATTTTTATGTTAACAGCGAAACGCAAATTTGCATCAAAAATATTAAAAGGAAATAAACAGTAAAAAGTTATGAAAACAACTGCATAAACAAGCACTTGAATAAAATAACACATCTGATTAACGGAATTTATTGTAGGTGGCGCCACGAAAACGAATATCCTCAGCTTTTTCTTTTATTTATTGAATTAATTCAGTTTGCGTTTTCTTCTAAATCCTTTCACTTTCAATGGTGTAATAATTACTTTCATCGTATCTTTTTCAAGATATTAACACCAGAACTCCTATTTTAAAAAAAGTATACAGATTGCGCAACTTCAAATTTTAGAGCAGCCATGTTTTGATGTGTACCCGAAGGGACTTCCCCATTTTGTGCAGTGCTTGGATATCCCATTTTGTACAGAAAGTCTAATCGTTCGAGCAATGTGTACAGGGTTTATTATCTCAAACTTTTCTGGATGATGCATCTTTGTTAAACGTACATACGACACTATACCATAATTTTGCCCATGCATCACAATGATACCCAAATCTATACTTGTTTGTGTGGTGATCTTACATTGAGGAGGACGTTATACATACTTTGAATTTCCTATCCGTAGGTCGGTATCTTTCGTTGGGTACTGTAAAGAGCACAGTACCGTTTGTGCTACTTTATCTTATTTTTCGCATTAAAACTATAGTATGAGTTTATTTGCCTTGGTGATATTAATAAATCTCCCCCCCCCCCCGAAAAATCTTCCTTTTTCTTAGATTTTTTTTAAATTTACTTCTTCCTTATTCTTATTTTTTCCTCTTTTATTTCTTTATTTCTTCCCCCTTCCCCCCCCCCCCCCCCCAAGGGAGGAGGAGAAGGAACGACACAGACCCCTCCATGACATGTAGGGCTCTAAGTGTGGGGGTGAGAGAAGCAGATGATACGTAAGGGATTTTCTAGAAGAGAAGAAAGTGAGGACCTCTGTAAGATTTGCTTTTCCCTCCCTCCCAATGCCCAAAAAGAACCGAAAATGTTCGGTACATTTGTTGCACAGTGCTTGATTGAAGTCCTTTTTATATGCCAAAAATCCCCATATAAGTTGTGCTGTGTCGAGAAAAGCGATACACAGAATATCTCAAAAATACCCTTAAATCATGTGCTCCGTGAAGTTCCTTCTCGTTATCTGATGAGCACATTCATAATAATAAATACTTTTTATGCCCCCGGAATCAAAGATATACTTTTTGGCCTGTCCGTCTGTTTGTCCGGAAAACTTTTACACTTGACATAACGTTTAAATGGTAAATGATAGGGCTTTCATATTTCACATATGTATTCCTTGTGACAAGAACATTCCATTTATATAAAAATTTTGGACCTCGTGACCTTGACCTTGACTTTTGACATATCTCTCAAAAACTTTAACATTGGGCATAACGCTTGAAAGGTAAGTGATATGGCTTTCCTATTTCACATGCGTATTCGTTATTGTAAGACCTTTCTATTGATACGAACATTTTGACCTTGACTTTGACCTTTGACCTACTTTACAAAAACTTTAACAAAGGGAATAACTTATGAATGGTAAGTGATAGAAATTTGATTTTTCACATGTGTATTTCTTGTCAACATGTGTATTTCTTGTCACAAGATTTTTCCATAGATACGAAAAAATTTTAACCCAGTGACCCTGACCTTGACCTTTCACGTACTTAACAGAAAATGGTGTTTATACTAACAAAGATGCCACCGGGGGCATTCGTGTTCACAAACACAGGCTTTATTTACTAATGAAATGATGAAATGAATTTTCAACAACTTAATCTTTAGGAAAGTTATCGATTGACATCAGCATGCTCTTTCAGAATATGACAACTTAATAATAATCATTAGCAGACATACGTTTATCGTAATTGTGGTATGTATCTTTAAATTTCATATTACTATGAAATTATATCATTGCGCTCGATAGGTCGAGAAGAACTTGATTTCGAATAGATTAGGAGGTATCCAATTCCCATTCAGGTTAAAAACGTTTCGACACTTTCGCCTTTTCGGTGGGAATTTATTTAAACTAACAATAAGTATTTCTCAGCAGTTATTCATCCGGTTTTTATATAAAGTGTCCGGATAATGAATCCTTGTTCAAAATAAAGTTATTCTACACCAAAATATTAAAACAAAAAATTCAACATCTGTTTTCAAATTATATAATTGTATAATAAAAGGCGCTTGTTTATTGATTACGCTACTCGTATTGAATGTTTTATTCTTTCTAGCAAAGAAAAGTGTCGTAAATCAAAATGTCTTTTCTCAAGAGTAAAAGTTATCAGGAAGAAAAAAGGAATGAAAAATCAGTGATGAATATGCCTGCAAAACTTCAAAGCAGTAGTCATGTAAGATTAAAAGAAAAAAGTAAATCAGAATTTTTCAACGTTTCAAAGCCAGTACAGAAGACATTTAGATCTAAAATGAGGAGGTAAGATTTTGTGATACTTTGAGACCAATAATCAATTGTGCAATGCATATTCGTATTGTCGTGTTCAGAGCCTGACATTTCATTTTTACATAGTATCAAGTTAGAGGAGTTTGCCTCTGAAATATTTTGGCTTTAAGTACCATTGATGAGGATAGAATGTCTTAAACGTTGAATGTTACTGGGACCAACCATATCACCGAATTTGATACCCGACGTCTAGAATAAAATGACATCATGTTGTTAGCAAGAAGGACATGCTTAGTCATCACAGGCGCCACATCTATTTTCCAATGTGTGGTCTGGTTTTTCAATACTCGGATAGCATTGTCTTTGTTTTCTATTGGTTTTGTTTTACATTTAGCTCAATTACTTTTGAATAACAAAATTTCAGTAACACCATCAATTTTATCATTCTGCCATACACTTCATATGTATAATATTAATTCCCTGTGTCTATGCGAAAGATAAAGCTTCTTAACTTATTAATGAAATTATCGATAATTTCTATTAAAATAATCAATAATGAAATCTTTGAAAGCATGTTATTTCTGAATTGTTGAAATATAAATGCCAGGATCAATGAAGTTATTCTTTAGTCTGCATTAGATCCCATATTATGATATAATGTCATCGATACTTTATTTCGCTTTAAAGGATTTTAAAGGATCGTCAGGAAGAAAACTAAAGCTTTTTGAATGTATATATATATTCTGATATGACAGTTGATCTCGTCCACAAGGCAAGGCCAAGCTCCTTCGATTAGTTAAAATGTTTCTCAACGAAACAGAAACCAACTGTGAAATCTGAATCCCTCGAATTTATCTTGCAATTTCAGTGAGTTGGGATTTTTTTCTTTACATAGTATATGTAGCTGTGCATCTAAAAAGAACAATGCGTATCTGGATGTGAGCACGGACAACAACACCATTTACTTTTTATCTTTTTATATAGTAGATAACAGTTAAAAGTTGGTCTCTTTTATGTTTATCATTTAAGGAGACATTGTTATATATTTTTTGTTGATCGAGTTGTCAACAACAAAAGTTTAGGGAAAACTGCATCGCAAGATGCATTAGTTTTCCATCAATATTTGGTGTTGGTATCTCGATCAACCAAAAATATATATTACGTTGATTACTTATCATTTCACATATTCGCTTTTCAATGCTTCCTATTATTTGCAGCTTTGAAATTGCGTTTCTAACGACGTTGCTAAGCTTCTGCTTCCGTTTTCTGTTGACACAGGTATCCCGTCAACATTGAATTAAGGCCAATGGAAAAGATATCAGTTTTATAGTACTCCTTTAGTCGTAACAGAAAATACCATTGTTTTGGCTGTGTGTCAATTAAGTTAGAAATAGGACGGAAAATAAAAAGTCTACGGGGGTTTTCTATAGTAAAATCGCTGAAAATGTGTGACGTCGGAGGCTTTGACGTCACTGTTTATCATTGTTGACACGGAGAACAATATGGCGGCGACTTGAAATTAACATGGGAATTTCCCGTAGACTTTTTATTTTTTCACATTGCGCTTTGAAGGCAGCTGATAGGGTCAGTTGAAGTTAATTTCCAGTTACAACTAAATGAGGTCGATTCTCGGAAGCAATAATTTATAGCAAAATTCTTCAGACGACAGATTAAATCGCCAGAACAGGGTGCTCTGGATTTAGTGAACAGGACAGTAGTTGTTCATCTTGGTGTTCACTCGAGTGTTCTGTTTTGTTTATTAGTTAGTTGTTCATCTTGGTGTTCACTCGAGTCTTCTGTTTTTTTCATTAGTTAGTTGTTCATCTTGGTGTTCACTCGAGTGTTCTGTTTTGTTTATTAGTTAGTTGTTCATCTTGGTGTTCACTGCAGATTTCTGTTTTGTTTATTAGATAGTTGTTCATCTTGGTGTTCACTCGAGTGTTCTGTTTTGTTTATTAGTTAGTTGTTCATCTTGGTGTTCACTCGAGTGTTCTGTTTTGTTTATTAGTTAGTTGTTCATCTTGGTGTTCACTCGAGTGTTCTGTTTTGTTTATTAGTTAGTTGTTCATCTTGGTGTTCACTCGAGTGTTCTGTTTTGTTTATTAGTTAGTTGTTCATCTTGGTGTTCACTCTAGTGTTCTGTTTTGTTTATTAGTTAGTTGTTCATCTTGGTGTTCACTCGAGTGTTCTGTTTTGTTTATTAGTTAGTTGTTCATCTTGGTGTTCACTCTAGTGTTCTGTTTTGTTTATTAGTTAGTTGTTCATCTTGGTGTTCACTCGAGTGTTCTGTTTTGTTTATTAGTTAGTTGTTCATCTTGGTGTTCACTCGAGTGTTCTGTTTTGTTTATTAGTTAGTTGTTCATCTTGGTGTTCACTCGAGTGTTCTGTTTTGTTTATTAGTTAGTTGTTCATCTTGGTGTTCACTCGAGTGTTCTGTTTTGTTTATTAGTTAGTTGTTCATCTTGGTGTTCACTCGAGTCTTCTGTTTTGTTTATTAGTTAGTTGTTCATCTTGGTGTTTACTCGAGTGTTCTGTTTTGTTTATTAGTTAGTTGTTCATCTTGGTGTTCACTCGAGTGTTCTGTTTTGTTTATTAGTTAGTTGTTCATCTTGGTGTTCACTCGAGTTTTCCGTTTTGCCTCATTATTTCACGTGACATCCCTTGTTTCTTTCATTCTAATTGGTGTGTTTCGCTATTTTCTGGTTCGAGATTTTTATGGACAAGCTTCTTGTCAGAACTGAGACTGATGACGAGTCCAAAAGTCGGAATTGAATAAATGTATTTAGAATCAAATCTTGTCAGGAGCTTTTTGACGAAG
Source organism: Pinctada imbricata (assembly GCA_033119305.1). NCBI lineage: Eukaryota > Metazoa > Mollusca > Bivalvia > Pterioida > Pteriidae > Pinctada > Pinctada imbricata. The sequence continues at coordinate 55,158,099 of VSWD01000006.1, read as the reverse complement.
TACGTGTAGTTATAAAGCTAGATCATGGAGAGTTTTGATTCTGTTAAATGTATTTTAAGATTGAGAAACTTTCGGCTCCTATTTGAAGAAATGTTAATCTATTCAAACAGTTAATATACAGTTTCGAGTACAACTTGAAAGGAAAAGTGGATAATGCTATATAATTACCTTTATCTATACCGTAGGTAAATAAAGCTGGGTTCTATATTAGCTAAACATACCCTGTCTATCATAAAATGTAGGAAACTTTCATAATAATGTGACCCAAATGTCAACAGCATGAAAGCTTTACAATTATGATAAAACAACAAAAATAAAAGTACAGCTAAGGATAAGATAAACGTTGTTGGCATATCACACGTGCATGTAAAAATGCTCTTCATAAATTAGGGGGAATGGTTCCACGTTACTTTCTACAAAAATGTTGAGTTTGTAATGGACAATTTGTTGAGGTAGGTTTTAGTAAACCACGAACTTGCATTTCAAATTAACAAGAAACAAAACTTAAAGCTCTATATTATATACCACGAACAAATCAGCACAGTAATTAATTTTTTTAATATCGGTTTTGACATATTGAATCATTTCAGATACAAATCAGATGTTGATTTAGGAAGACTCCAGAGAGCACGACAAGCTCCTCTTCCACCTATAACTGGTTCAAAGCATTCCTACTATGATGTAACATTCAACTTTGAAGAGGTAAGAAGAACCTGATTTATGTGTGGATCCAGAGGGAATAACAGAGGGTAAGAACCCCCCCCCCCCTCCTTGAATTTACCAAAGTGATGATTTCTGACATTTTTTGTGCGCAAAGCTTTCTTTGAATCAGGTGATAGAAAAGCTCTCCCCCATACCTGCAGCCTGGACAACAAAAGCCAAATAGGGGGGGGGGGGGGGCTTTTGAAAATGTTCTTTCTAGATCGGCGCATTTACTTATTTGGAGATTTAACTCTTTACGTGAGGTCTACCCCTTTTAACAATCATTAAAACATTAATGATAGGCTTTCATTAAATAACTTACAGCAAATTAGGCCTACTTATTATCCTAAATAAATCTAATTGATTTCAAAGTCTATAAACTTCTTGTGTAATCATACATATTTCCAGATGTGATCAAAGGAAGAGTAAACTTTGTCATCGAAATAAATGTCAAGTAAATGAAATTTTGACAGGCAAGGTGTAGATTTCAATATTTTAACCCTTTCCTTCACATAGCAATTTATGGCGATGATCCCTACGATATCGTGAAGGTCGCTTGTTTATGTAGATTTAAGGGTAATACTGCGAAACTTAGTATACATTTCATCTTGAATGATCTATTTCGGTCTTATGCGCATAGTTAGAGATTTTTTTCAGTAGTTTTATATGATTAAAGTATTAACGATTTCAGAGATCAATAACGAAAATGTCATGCATGGTACTAGTTTTTGACAATCATCCAATCGTTGGCAATAAAAGAAAAGTGGAAGATGTCCACTCGATTAGCTTTTTTTTTAAATTTATGACAATGAAAAGTAAAGGACTTACAATAGAAACCATAGATATTCAAATGAGGTTTAACTTTTTTCGAATATTTACCAATATATCTTAATATGAAGCTTAATGAAGGAGGAAATGTTTGAATTCGAAAATTAACGAAAATGTTCGTTTCGTCATGCGCAGTACACAGTATATTACATGAAAGTGGACCATTTGTGCATTATTACTTTAACAACAGCAATTATCATTTTTGAGGATTCTCCATACAATAGACATCTGCATCGAATTTTCTCAAAACACAACTATTTACAGTACATGTACATATAAAATGTCGGATTCAAAATTACAAAGATATTTGAGTAGAAATGAGGACAGAAAACGGCAGAGGCGGTCACGGAATTATTTTCACAGGAGATACAAGATTATGAAATATCAGATTTCTAAATCTCAATCCACTGCCGCCGTGGGTTTGCCTTTGGAACTGAGAAAATATCTACGATCTGTGACACGGGAAAATAATGTAAAGGTATGATTTGTATTCTGAAGAATCTCAGGTGAAAATGCTCTAAATGTTTTCCTTACAAGATTTTTCTCTTCCAAATTTGAATTGTCGGACAAGCAACTTCCTATGGTGGAACTTTGGTATATATTTTACGGAGTGTTGCAGTTTATTCTTCAAATATTCACATTTTCGTTCTCTTCTATTATAGCATTCACTGACGAGGGTTAAGTACTCGAAATGTGCATGCCTGGTCCATGCTGCAAATTCATCTGTTCTAAATGATGCTATAGATGACTTCCAAAAAAATCCTCATCGCTTAGAAAATCCACGTTCCAAATCTGAAAGATATTTAAGATTCAAATTAAGAAATATACATGAAAAAATATGCCTTCGCGCCTGTAGATTAAGCAGCCAACAACACCAAATTATCAACTTTAGTTTACGAACTCTCGTCTACGAATACTTATACTAGTATCAAAAACAATGAAACATATTTTGATCAAACATAACGGTGAATTTTCTTCTTTCAACATCTCTATTTCTAAATTGGATCTCCCTGCACAATATTGCATACCAAACCTGCACAAGTCTCCTAACAAATTCGATACATTTCTTATTCTAGCAACTGCTCCACTACAATTTTGTCTTGAAATATGAAATCAGCACTCACGATGATAAAAGAACACTTGGCAAGATATTGTGAAACTGTTCTGAACAGAAATGATGTAAACTTATTTTGGTTTATTAAAACTTGAGGGAATGTGATTGACAAAATAGAATATAGAAATTTCCAAGCCAATACGATTTCTTCTTACGACTTTTCTAATATGTACACCACAATCCTTCACGAAATTAACGATCGATTGTCTTAACTCATTTTAAAAATTGTGTTTTGATCGAGAAGGGCAAACTTATATTTGTAATCTGAATCAAAGGGTTTCTTTTCCGGAACAGACAACAGATCATACAAATCATGGATATGTAGTGACCTTTGTAATGTCTTGTCCTTACTCTTGGAGAAGATTCATATTAGATTGGTGAGAATCTCTAGAAGTAAGTTGTAGTGATCCATCCCTATGGGTACTAACTGTGCGCATCTTGTTGCAGATTTATTTTTATACACTTATAAAAAAGAATCTAAGCAAAGAAAACATGATGATTTGAAATGTTTCAATGGTACTTCTAAGTACCTGGATGATATTCTCACTATTTACAATCCTGTTTTTAAAAAATATAAGAATGAAATTTATCCACGAGAACTGACATTATTCAGAGGAAACTTTACAAACACAGAAATAGAATTTTGGGCCTAAATATCAAAATTGTAAATGGGGAGATTCATACGAGTGTGTATGACAAAAGAGATTATTTTGAATTCAACACAGTAAATTTCCCTTGGCTTGACGGTGATTGGATGTTCCTCGATTACTGTCATATTACGGCAATTTTATTTCACAGCTCATCCAGTACTCTAGAACATGTATTAATGTTTTGGATTTTTATAGTAGAAATTTACAAATTAACAAGAAACTTTTCGGTCAAGGTTTTCGATTTCTTAAACTAGTTAAGACTTTCTGTAAATTTTATAATCATGTCAGCTTCTTATAAATTCGGACCAATGCAAACAAAAGAGTATATTACTATGTGTATTTCACAACCTGTCTTTTATAGTGACTTAATAAACAAAATAAGAATGATCAAAGGTAGACATGTTTACCATCGAAAGTGCATTAGAATCATCATACCGTGGATATGATCCTGCTGTCAACAGACGGACACTTGGTACTTGACCAATTTACAACCTTGTACCATCGCACTCCGCCTGACGGTGACAACAGAGCTCCATGACGGGCCCTGTCTAAACCTCGTTAGAGAGGACAGGGCCCCGACCACCTATCTTCTCTGAATGTCGGTCGGACTTCTCTGGTGATTACATGCATGTGATCGCTGTACAGCGGACAGAGCACGGACTGTATTTCGTTCACCCTCTATTTTTATATCCATTTTCATATCCATCTATGTGTTGCTTGGACCCCTGCATTATATTGTCTCTAACAGAGAGAGGGTTATTTTACACCAATATTGTGCGTTATTCGAGACCTGGATAACCAAAGAGCGGAGGGGTTGACCACCTGTAATCCGGATAACCAAAACATTTGTTACTGCCATGGCAGATGATCGTCTTAATTCGCCACCGGTTGCCCATTGGTCTCGTTGGTTTACGTGTAGTCATTTGTGTCTGATGTTTTCACGTTGCGTTTCTGTAATAATGCGGAAGGGTTCCAACTCTATACCTTCTTGGAGATAGTTTCAAACCAATTTTCATGCACCAGACACGTGTTTCGAATATTAAATCCTCATCAGTGATGCTTCCAGCCAAAGTGCTCTTCATAAGCAGTCCAAATTAATTTCACTAGCGCCCTCTTGTGTTATTTTTAGAATCTAAATTTCTGCATTTACTTTACAGAGAGCGCGCGGCTCCAAAATTCATGTAGGGTCGATTCATTTGCATATCCAAATAAAATCTATGTTCAAGTAGCATTGGAGGGATATTGCTAAGGTGTTAACCTCCTTGAATTTCGATAATATTTTTCGATGAAATGCGTTCCTTGTCCGTTTTGCGTCCTTTGATGTGTGTATCTGCTCTGTGTTTTTGCATGGGTTGTTGTTTGGTGTTTTGCTGTGGGTACTGAAACCGAGTGTTGTTGGAGATCCATCTTTTCATCGACTCTGAAAGGAACAACATTTTGAGTTGAAGGTTTTGTTTTTGATAATTTTCCCCCAATTTATCTTCTAAAATGTGTATCACAATGACTGCCCTAACAACACTGAACTCTGGAGATTTTTTCATCAGATAAAGTTGTCCTTCGTGTTTCTATGGAGCTGTGTTAGTGTCTTTCTTTTCTAGCGAGAGAGTTCATTTTTTCAAAAATTTGGTATCCTCTAGATTGTGATTTTTGGAGATTGGTTTCGGGTTTTTGTGTTTTACTTTTATTCACTGATTGTAAATATTAAAATATTTAACTCAATGTACATTTCGAACAACATGTTTGACTCGGATGAGAACAAAATTTGCCAAAAATGGGTTTAGATCAATGACAAATATGGATAATGACCATATCCCTGTATACAGCACAAAATCGATAATTCAAAAATCAGAAACCGAAGGCATACAAAATCAGGACAAAACAGGAACCAAAGCAAACAAACAAAAACCTCCACCATATGAAAAGAAGCGAACTCCCGATAGGGGAGTGAGACCAGGTGCCCAGGAAGAGTAAGCATCTCCTGCTTGCATGCAACACCCGTCGCTTCAATTCGGTAGAACTGTCACATCCGGTTACTTCCATTTTGGAATATATAGAGTACAATCTTTGGTTGGATGGTTCAAATGGTCTATGACAGAATATCATCCACCATTCTTGAGAGTGGAACATCATAGTGTATGACGAGTTCCCCATATCGACCGTAGAACTTCCTCAGTGACGATGTTAGTCGGTTACAAACATATCCCTGACTGAGAAGCTTATCTGAAAGACGCCTAGCTCTCAGAACAAAATCCGTATATTTGGTACTTGCTCTGGCATAGCGTACGTATCAACTGAGATATGAACACGCCATAAGCAGGCGATGAAGGGATGTTGCTACTCAGAAAAGGAAAGTTTGTAATGCTGAAATTGAAGTCGTCACGTTTGTCATAGAGTGAGGTGTTCATGTGACCATCAGTGTCGTAGGACAACATTATGTCCAAATAGGATGCTGAATTATTTGTCTCTGTGGTTTCTTTGACTTCAAGCTCCGAAGGATAGATACTGCTCAGGTAATCCGCGAATTTTGGATTATTGATGGACAACACATCGTCTATGTATCTGTAAGTGAAGTTAAAGTCAGAAGCTAAGTATCTTTTCCCTTCAGAGACCAGAGATTGAATGAATTCAGCTTCGTACGAGTAAAGGAAAATGTCGGCAAGGAGTGGGGCACAATTGGTCCCCATTGGAATTCCGACAATTTGCTGGAAGACCTTTCCACCAAACACCACAAAAATGTTGTCGATCAGAAAGTTTAACATCTGAATAATGTCTGTTTCAGTGTACTTATTTTCAGAATCGGACTTTTCTTTTACAAAGTAGGTTTTGGCATAGTTAACAACAATAAATTTGTATTTGCGATTACCGTTCTTACTTGTAAACGCATTACTTATAATTTTTGCGAGTCTTTCTTTCAATTTAGAATGTGGAATTGTAGTGTAAAGTGCCGAAAAATCAAAGGCTTTGATCGAATGGACTCTACTAAAATGAGAGGATTTCAGATGTTCTAAAAGTTCCTTCGAATTCTTTAAAATCAACATCTGGTTGATACCACTGCGAGAATACACTGTCGAACAATATTTTTGAAGCCCAGATTTGATTTCAGATAAAACTTTGGTGAGTAAGATCGATACAGATTTGGTAGAACATTTTGAGGAACCAGCGATGAAACGTTGTTTGTACGGATTCTTATGCATTTTAGGTATGCAGTACAAGTATGGTAAATCGAAATCTAAATTGGTAGTGTCGAAGCCAAAGGAAGTAAGAGCTGATTTGTGGTTATCTATTATTTCAGAGGCAGAAAGGTTTGTTGGGAAGTAAGTGGGATTTCCAGGTGTCGAATTTAAACCCAACTCTTTAACTAGACTGTCGAAATAGTACTTTTTGCAAGTAAATGTGTAATTATTTGAGGCTTTGTCCGCTGGTGTGATGACATAATGTTCTTGGAGGTAGGTGAGCTCTGTGATAACATTAGGGTCTTTAAATATAGACACGAATCTGGTGTTCACAGTTGATTTTAATCGGTTAATTCTAGATAAAAGTAACCCTCTGATTGATTTTATCCATTCGGAAAGGGTGTCGAGCTGTACATCCTCTTTCTTTGCCCAACGTCTTGCATATTCCTCAGAAGAGTCCATGATAATTTTGACATTTTGGTTCCATGTAAAGGACATACTTTCTCTGTATTTGGGACCCTTTTTTAACAATTCTCTCAACTTGTCGTTCTTGACTATACTAAGGTCACCAGTAATAACGTGTCCACAAGGAGAGTAGTTGAAGTCCGATGAAGAACATTCGCAGGGAAGTGGATGTAGTGAGGGATTACTTAAATCAATACACTGCAGGAATCGTTTGTAATTGTAAATTTTAGATGCAACTGTTGGAGTGTAGCAATAGGAAATACAAGGAGTTTCTTTTCTTTTGAAATATGGTGGGATTTTTTCTGTGACAGTTTTGTGATTCAAAATTTGACCAAGATTCAAGTTATCAATACAGCCAACACTGCTATTATTGAAACAAATGCTTTTGACAATAGTGACAGACTCCAAGAGATATCTTGTACATGTATCATTGTTCCTAGTTGAATGAATGACAAATATGGAAATAGTATACCACTTTTCAAAGCAAGCAATACCTTTATACAGACTATGTACGTAAGCTGATCTAACTCCTTCGCAGGGAGTTTACATCTCTTCATATGGTTGGGTTTTTTTTCAAATTTTCTGTTTCTTTACCTGAGTTCTGGTTTTATCCTTTGTATGCCCTAGGTTCGATGATGTTTTAATTTACAATTTTGTACTTCTTGATAGGGATATGGTTTTTTTTTTTCATATTTGTCATTCATTCGACATGCAGATTCCTTTACGTCATTTATTTTCATAATCAGGCCCTTTGCCTGCATTAGTATTTTTGAGGTGTTGAGACATTCGTATATCTTGTTTTGAAGAGGTTTCGTGCTAGAAATTTGCATGGACATTTGTTAGTGTAAAAATGAAATTAAGAATGATAATTCTATCGAACCTTTATCAATGCTTTGTGTGTGTTGAAAAGTTGAATGAAATTTAAAAAAAAAACATATATATATATAAACATGATGACAATACTATTGATAAACACAGCTTCTTTTGAATTGAATTTTAAAGAGGAGGTGTGAAGCAATTAGGGAAAATCGTAAATCAGACAAGCACTAAGGGGTATTGTAGATAAACTTTGCATTTAAAAGGAAGATTAGATTATCATTCAGGGTGGTGTTGCCGAATAATTGTAGTTATGCTCTAAAGCATAACTTCACGTTATCTCAACGAATAAGCATAATTTGTTTCTTATACGTATATTAAACTGACCAAGGAAGATAACTCCTTCAGTCATATCTCAGTATTATCCGGAACGTACATGTATGTACGTGTTGGTTTCTTCAAATAGAAACTCAAACTGCGCATTTCGAGATGGCGTGCTCTCTGCAGAGGAAAAACTAGAATATTTAACTAAAATATTTCGTTTTCTGTTGCCAAATGCGAACTTTTCATTTCTTTCTATCGCTGTGTACGACTTTCTGCTGCCATTGGACTTATATCAATTCATCCGACCAGTGCACCTACAGTTCAGCAGTACGGATACAGCACGGGTGTGTTGTTGACCTCGCTCTTACAACGCCTGCTTATGAGACACGGGTGATGCTTGCTTTGTCTGGACAACAGGATGTGTTGCGTCTTCCTACCCCTCAGTATTTAGATAGTTTGGTTTAATAGTGGTTACCCAAAGTCGGTAAAGTATAGTATCGTCCAATTCTATTTTTCAGACAGGTCAGTAGGTAAGAATTAATTGTACACACGTGAGCTCGCCTAGTTTTATTGAAAACACGACTTCTATCAAGTTCTATGTATTTTCTTCCAACAGTTTTGATTGGGTCTTAAAATCTAGAGTTTCCAAGCCCTTTACTATTTGGGATCATGGCCGGGGCCTTTGAAATTGGGGGGAAAATAGCAGAACTTACAAAATTGGAGAATATATCAATAGATTTGAATGACTTTGACGTCAAATTTGGTATTTCTAATCTCCTTTTTATCGAATTGTACATGAGGTGTTAAATTAAAAAAAAAATAATAAAAAAATCGTCCATTCGTAAGTTATTTAGAAGCTCACCTGTGTCACAATATCGGTTATATTGATAACAATCTTACCCCATGCATGATGCAATGTTTAAAACTATTTCCGATCATTTGCTCCAGTTTAAATATCGTCAATTTCCTTTTTTAATGGTCTGTCTTAAAAAAAAAAAAAAAAAAATGGAAGTGTTTGTCACACTAGCAATTTTATATCACTCTCTCAGTCAGACTGATTGATTTACTTGTACAGTTTGCATTTTATATTATATTTACATCCATTTGTTTATATATGTAATGTTAGTATGTTTATTAATCAGTTATATCTGTTTATTAAATTATTTACTTATTCATGATGACATCTTTTGTATTTACTTATTCATCTACCTGTCTACATTTGTAATAAATTCATCTACCCGTCTACATTTGTATCAATGCGCTTCGTGATGTTAATGTCGAATCCCCCGTTAGAGTATAGTTCTATAATAGTCTGAAATATTAACATCAACAACAACAAACATTTTAGTTGATTAGTGTGTTAAAAAGAAAAAAAATCAGCCAATCAGTTTGTCATATATGTTTATTTATTTATTTAATTATTTAATTATTTATTTATTTATTTATTTATCTATCTATCTACCGCAGATATCTGTCCACTTGCTTATTCATTCATTCATAGAATTAGATAAAACTTCAGACTGAAGTTTTTTTTAAGGCTTAGTATGCACAAATGAGGGTGCTCTCGCATACATGTAGCTTCCTTCTCATAACTTATATTCCTAGCGTGTCTGGGTATACATTGTTAACATTATTGGTATTTTTTATTGTAATTATGAGAACTGTCATATCATTGATCAATACTTCATATTCGATATGGGACTAATAAATAAATAAGTCAGAATAAATAAATAAGTCAGATCCTGAAATAATGTTAAATATGCAGTTATGACCAAAAAGAAAAAAAAAAAATAAAAAAAAAAATAATAATAATAATAAATAAATAGAATAAATAAATAAATTAAAAAAATAATAATTGTCAAACCCTTCTGGAAACAACAAACTTATCCTAAACATTCAAGATCAATTTCACATATTTTTATCTTTTTTTTCAAATCTGGACGTAGTACACTATTTCATAACGAGGGCATGTGCACTTCGAATAGGCTGCCCAAGTATCACTGATGTCAATATTTGTTACATTGTAATAAATTCTCGTGCGATGTAACAAGTACCTGCCACCTGCTAGCCATGCAGCTTTTTTACATGGTCGTAACACATTCTCGTTTTAATTAGTGTAATAAATGTATACATGTAAGTCATTTCTAACTTGTAGTTACTGTCATCAGACTATCGTTGAAATGTTTTGAATCTTCGGAAGTCATGCAAGTAACATACTAGTAATTGATGAGACTTTAATCTTTGGACCAGATACCAAAAAAAAAAAATAAATAAATAAAAAAAAAAAAAATTAAAAAAAAAAAAAATAAAAAAAAAAATAGAAAAATTAAAAAAAAAAATAATAATAAAAAAAACAAAACAAAACAAAACAAAACAAAACAAATCAAAACAAAAACAAAACTGCAGATAAACTAGTACGAATAAAACTAAAACAGAAAATAATTTAAAATAACATCATACTAATACTTATACGAATATCATATATGTAATTACTAATCTCGTAAATTTATATGAATCAGAATCAGAAATCATTTTATCGAGTGTCACACATCAAATTTACAAGGTCTAATTACAATAGGATCAGTACATAATTTTAGAATTTGATGCCCAGCCATACTTGACTTACGGCACTATTCCATTTCACATTTATCACATTACATTGTATATACATTAAAGTTCACATTATATTTATAATAATATGTGTGCGGAGTAAGCTTTCATTCATAGACATACTCCCACCACATAGGCGTCCGTTTCGGAATAGCGCGTCACTGACGTAGCTGTCATTACACCAAGACCAATAAAATAAAATTTTCCAATGATGCAACTTTCCCCGACTATATCATACAGTTTGCCCTTATCAATATATAAAGAATTGAATATAACAGTATAGAAAAATACCGATCTTGGAAAGAGATCCTCTTGCATTTCAAAAATAGATAAACAAAGGAATGAATAAATAAATTAAAAAAAAAAAACAAAACAACAACAACAAAAACAAAAACCACTGGTCCGCTGTATGCAAGGATTTTAAAAATAAAAAGGATAAATTCAACGTACGGCACCTAACCGCCAGCCTTTCTGGTGCGTACACATCAATTGCATTCTGGCCACACCCCGGGGTGCTAGGATCTCTCACTCATTTTCATATAAAGTCCACTATCGAGGATCACGTGTCTGATGCAATAAATTGACACTAAGGAACATTTATTGAAATGCCAATAGCATTAAACAATATCATAAATTGATAATAACAATAATAATAAATAAACAGATAAATAAAGCAATGTATAAATAATCCTCTTCCGGAAGGGGTTCCTATTCCATCTCCCTCATCAGTTTAGGTTTATCCTTTAATCATTATGTAAAACGATTAAGAAAATATTCATACACGAAGCCTTCTGGAAGTCATTAACAAAATTTTAATGAAAGTTTATATTTACTGGCATGATAATTTATGTGATCCTACAAATCACATAAAGTTAAATAATAATAATAATAATAAACAAAACAAAACAAAACAAAACAAAACACACAAAAAAAAAACAAAAAACATAAAAACAAAAAAAAAAAAAAAAAAAAAAAAAAAAAAAAATTAACAAGAAACAAAAAGCAAATAAAACAACTGTTCCCTTTACAACCTAATGATTGTTAAACGTTTGCTAAATATTTTCCAAACATTTGTTAAACAAAAGTCATGACATGTCAGCGCCCTTATTCCCAACAATTATCCTCTGAGCCCAAAGTCACAACAAATGAACCAGTCCTCTCTTCCGAATTTCTTCATCATTCAAAACCATTTTTGATAACCACGAATAAATATATATGCTGATATTCATTATGATGATACGGTATTCCTTCCTAACTAATACTGAATCTTACAACGATGCGAATTACCCCCTTTTATTCCTTACGTATGGGCTTTATCTACGATCTACCTTGTCCTTTATATGGCGTCGCCGGTTTAATGAACACGAGATAATAACGTCAATATTTGCGAACTGCGTCTCTAGATAGGTGATGCACACGAAGCCTACATATCTGTATCACTGGGGCCAGTTCTGTATCATATAGGACAGAACGTTAGACTGAGCTTAATAATCTACATTAAACGGCATCGTAAAATTTCATTGATCACTTGTATCTCGTATCGAATATTCTTCAAAATATGGTGCGATCTTTATTCGCCTTACATAACATCCAATAGGATAAATCAGCTCTATACGCGATCACATTTCGCCCCTACGGTAAGATGATAAATGGGTCAAGGTCAGCATTATTTACATCTTAGAGCCCTTCATGTATCTAAATATGGTACGATCTTTATTTGCTTTACATACCATACAATATGATAAATTAGCATAATGCGATCACGTTTCAACCCTAAGCTGATTATTGGGTCAAAGTCAGTTAACGGGTCAAGGTCAGCGTTATATACCTGTTACACAGCGAATGAAACTGTCCCTTTTCGTGACGTTACATCCACGTAAAAAATACGTCATATACGTACAGTCGATATCGTCGATAAATGTAGACTGCGATCTAGTGGCATTTTTCTATTATGCCTATGATGCCTTCGAATATCAAAGAGAAGTATCTAATATGGCAGTTCTGTCATGGCGCTCAGTTTCAGCAAAATCGGCCGCTTTGAGGCGGATGCCTTTCGAGGGTTATCATCAATAATCCTCGAAAGTCATTATGGCAGAATTTTGCTTTGAAACCTCGCTTCAGTTTCTGTTGTCTTCCAGACTCTGAGCCAATAATTGGGGTTTATTATTGATTTGTATTGATTATCTACGACATATACAATTGAATGTCGTCGTAGACCATTGATTTAGTTATATTGTCAAAATATTGATTCATTGATATTGAAATATTGCACATATTTCATTTCAACTTATGAGCTATTGAGCATTGAACTATGAACTATTGAGCATTGAACTTAATGAACAATTGAACTGAACTTATATTCAAGAACTAAGAAAAATCAACTTACTGAGCATTTAATTCATTTGCCTATTGTGCATTGAACTATTGAATATTGAATATCTATTTCAAATAAAGCCATGACATGAACCGCCAATCATCTTCCTTTGCTTTATTCTGTGGAGATAATTGTAGTTATGCTCTAAAGCATAACTTCACGTTATCTCAACGAATAAGCATAATTTGTTTCTTATACGTATATTAAACTGACCAAGGAAGATAACTCCTTCAGTCATATCTCAGTATTATCCGGAACGTACATGTATGTACGTGTTGGTTTCTTCAAATAGAAACTCAAACTGCGCATTTCGAGATGGCGTGCTCTCTGCAGAGGAAAAACTAGAATATTTAACTAAAACCCTCCCCTCCACACCCTTTCTCGTTACTTTGATAATTCACTCCACGAACTCTAATCTTCAGATGTGCTTATCTCAGTTTCTTCCTCATACAATCATATATTATTTCAATGTCAAAGTTTACATTTAATTTCCATGTTTTTTCGCTTGTTTCACTTTTATTACAGCAACAATCTACCATGACTCGGGATTACGCTCGACGTAGATTCTCCATTTGGTTGGCCTTGCTGATAATTCATGTATCTAGGACCCATGCCTACATCCGCGACCCTATTGCATTGTACTTCACGTTGGGATGCCCGCTCAAAGTTCCGGTTGTCAGTCCAGATTACCTGCTCGTACCACCTCGCCTTAAACGCGTCATGGCTTTCCCATTCCCGTCCAAGTTCATTGTTTCACAGACTACAGTTCCGCTCATTAATAACTGTCTTAGTGTTCGGCAGAATTTTGCTTTGAAACCTCGCTTCAGTTTCTGTTGTCTTCCAGACTCTGAGCCAATAATTGGGGTTTATTATTGATTTGTATTGATTATCTACGACATATACAATTGAATGTCGTCGTAGACCATTGATTTAGTTATATTGTCAAAATATTGATTCATTGATATTGAAATATTGCACATATTTCATTTCAACTTATGAGCTATTGAGCATTGAACTATGAACTATTGAGCATTGAACTTGATGAACAATTGAACTGAACTTATATTCAAGAACTAAGAAAAATCAACTTACTGAGCATTTAATTCATTTGCCTATTGTGCATTGAACTATTGAATATTGAATATCTATTTCAAATAAAGCCATGACATGAACCGCCAATCATCTTCCTTTGCTTTATTCTGTGGAGATAATTAAAATTCATATGAGCATGGTGACGAACATTAACGCTTCATTTTGTTGTTGTTCAAACGGTATAAACTAACAATGTACCTTCTATCAAATAAAAACTTTTGTCACTTTTGATCGGGTTCTTTTACTTGACGATGAAATGTTAAAACGGTGTTAAGTATAAGGATTTATAAACAAAATACTTCATGTATTAGCTTCAAATATTGGTTAAACGTAGCGTTGTTTCAAAACAGATAACGAAATACTTTCACACGAATTATAGTTTAAATTTGAATCTACTCCTTATAGAATAGATTATATGGCGAAATATGATTCTGCTCTAATTTAGTAAAAGATGATAATTGTTACGAATGATGGAAGGGAACTTAAAAATCACTTCAGAAACAAATTATGGCTGCTATTGAAATAATGATTTTTTTTTCGAAGAAAAGCAAAATTAAAGTGTAGAAGATTAACGTGATTAAATAATTAAAGACTGCTTAGGCGATTAACGAAATATTGACTTTTTTATGATGCATAACCTTATGGAAAACGATTAGCAAAATCAAGTTTCAGAAATGTAAATTTGGGAATCGAAAATGCAAAATGCAGAATCTGATATTGTGATGAAAAAGATATATTACAAGATTTGAGAATAACGTTGAAATATTGCAATCCATCTCCAAGGAGACTAATACGACGAAGCGTCTCTCCGAGACATAATATATTTGGTCTCCAAGCCATTCTCAAACTGTAAGGTCTTCTTTTAAACGGGTAAAATCCGCGGACAAAACAAAACAAGTGAGTGTCAGTATATAAATTCTTCCATTTCTAAATCATATACGATAAATTCCTAAAACGTATGCATCGTTTGGTCAACACAAATCTAACAAAACTTCGATTTAAAAAGACCAGGCGTGAAGCAATTAGGGAAAGTCGTAAATCAGACATATACATTAGGGGTATTGTAGATAAACTATGCCTTTAGAGGGGCGATTAGGTTATCATTTAGGGTGGTGTTGCCGAATAATTGAATTTCATCCTTTCCTTTTCATGATCTGAGCACGGCGACGAACCTTAACGCTTCATTTTGCTGCTTTTCAAACGGTATTAACTGACAATGCACCTTCTATCAAATCAAAACTTTTGTCACTTTTGATCGGGTTCTTTCACTTGACGATGAAACGTTAAAACCGTGTTAAGTATAAGGATTTATAAACAAAATACTTCACGTGTTAGCGTTATTTCAAAACAGATATTTGTCGATAAGAAACATTTATAAACGAAGTCTAGTTTAGAATTGAATTCTATCATCATTCAATCTATTATATGGCGAAATATGATTCTACTGTAAATTTCATGTGCTAATTCTATGATTTAACTTTTCGTTCAGAGAAAATGAAAATTTTACAGTGTTGATGGATGTAGCGATGACCTACCGGTAATTGAAGATTTCTTGGGACAATTAACAAACCATTGACTGACCACTGACTTTTTTATGAATGATAACCTTGTGGAGTTGCAAAGTCTAGTTTTTGGAAATATAAATGTGGGAATCGAAAATGCTAAATGCAAACACTGTGATGTAACCAAAGTATTACATGATTGAGAATTATGTTGAAATATTGCAATCAATCTACAAGAAGACCTATACGTCGAAGCGTCTCTCAAAGACATTACATTAGGTTACCAAGTCGTTCTCAGACTATTAGGTCTTCATTTAAACGGGTCAAATCCGTGGACAGTGCCATAGTGAGCAAAACAACACAATTGAGAGTGAGTATTAATTCTTTCATCTTTTAAGTCATACGTTGACTTTGTGAAGAAAATGCATCTATTTGACAAAAGAATGGCAGAATTTTGAAATGACAATAAAAGCTAGAATGTTCTTGTTGCCCATTCTGATTTAATCAACTGGCAAATACTCTGATTTTGGAATGCAATTATCTTGTCTAATTTCTCCAAAAGATGACGACAAGTCAGTTATTTCCGCGTCAAAAATGCATTTCTTTATTAAAAAATCTCCCTTTTTCTGAGTTTTTCTCCTGTTTGAAAAAAAAAAATCCGAAGCAATAATTCATCGCTGAAAATATGTGAAATGACGTTATATTTTTCCTTTTTCACAACAGATGGAAGTTAATATTGACATCTATTTGTATAAACTCCTTCAACTCGACAAATAGAGACAGTATTTGTACAGGGTACAGTGGAAACATTTATGTCCTCTTTATCTGTCACACTGCCCCCTCAGTCTGTCATTTATTACCGTTGTATTTTTGCAGCAAACTGTCAAGGGTAGCATTATATCCCTACCATATTTATGATAATCTATAAAGGAGAAGCAATCCTTTTTACTTGTATTTGCTGGAGGAAAATTATTAGTTCCGAATAGGGTTCAACAATTGATTTTGGAAGTGAATTTATCAATGTAAACATTTTGAGCCCTATTTCTTTTGACTGTTTGACTCATCGACATTCCCACTATAGATAAAAGTAAAACTTTTAGCGCACTTGATTAGTTTGATTTTTGATATTTTCTCCCCTAATATATCTTATATTGATGACAATACATACATAGCATATTTAAGAACAGAGTCTGTAAGTGTGATCAGGGCGTTTTAGGTGCATATTTCAAAAGTCATCAGACATTGCATGATCGTTTCTCTTAACAAAAGAACTAATCTTAAGTAAACTGAGAAGGATATCATATTCTGTTTTTCGTGCTTGGAGTAGACGATGCAATCACAAGGAGACTTCAAGTTTTCTGTTGCCATCCCTAAGAGAAAACAGTCTTTGACTGACGATTTCTTGACAGAGAAAAAAATATTGGATCGTAAAACGCGTAAAAGAAGTGTTAGCACAGCAAGGGACATGAGGAACTCTGTGACCGTTAACAGATGGAATAGAATATGTCGGAAAATCATAACTTGTAGGACAATTCTTAAAAAACAGAATCAGGTTTCTAAGTGTGCAATCAAAGCTTGCGTAAGTTAAAAATAGGAATAAGAAAAAAAGCTATTATTTAATGGATGGTTTGCTTTGTCTCTTTTTAATTGAATTGTTTGTTTACACGATGCGTTCATTTGTGTATGAACCTTGTGCGTCAGAAATTATCTTAAAAATTGTTGTAAACATATTTTTCTATTTTGACGAAAAGTACACTAACAACTTTAATTTTATGTTTGTTTTGCTGCCTGAAATGTCTTTTCGTTTAAAGAGTATGATTACATAATAATCCTAAAAAAATCAAGCAGTTATTTCCTTAATTGTCGCCCTATTATTATCTTGTCAGGGACAACATATCAAAGGTAGCATAGAATGTCTGTCAAAGAAGGGAGTACTCGCAAACTTGTGTTATAACCTCTTTTTTTTCTATTTCTGTGTATGACTTGAAAATTTTGTAAGCGTAGAAGTCACGTTTTCAATTTGTTAAGAGATTGATATACAGATTCATTTTGAAAAACCAACGTTCACCATCATGTTTATATTTTCCCTGCTTTGAGAGTTTTCTCTGTAAGCATTTAAACAATTTCGGCACGCATGGTCTCCGATTTTCATGAAATTTCACACATAAGTAGGGACCAATGAAAAATAGAAAAATTGACAAAAAAAATCAATTCTAGGTCATCTGGTTACCATGGCAACGGCATTTAAAGTTGAAAAATTGGCAAAATTGAGCTAATTTGAAGCTCTATAATTTGGTCTATATGTGACATCAATGGAAGATTTTTTATGCATCCTAAAGATTAGGACATAAAATTTTAAATAAGCTCACTAGTAGTGTCTGATATTGTAAAAAGGCTGGTTACCATGACAACATAATTAGCTAATTTTGATATATTGATTTCAAAATGCTGTTTGTATTTTCCAATTTGTCTTCTCTCTTGATGGGTATATAATAAGGAAATAGGATTTATTTTATAAAATGAGCAAATTCAAGATAAACCCACTTGTTGCTATGTACATAAGTTACCTTGGCAACGGTAACTATGGTCTTTAATATTACTTATTTTGCAACTTCAGAGTCATTTTAAAAAAAAATTTTGCATCATGGTGAACAGATAAAAATTGTTGGGAAATATCCAACACAAAGAACTCTTTCAAAAACCGTGAAAAAGCTATGGGGAACATATGTTACCATGGCAACCATTTTTTATTATTTTCATAAAACAGTAATTATTAATCCCAGGAAGTTTAAATTTAATAACAATAAAGATCAAGTAAGCCTCTATCAAAATATAATAAAAAAGTTTAAAAAAATTAATGGTTGCTATAGTAATTTGGCCATACATTATAAAAATAAGCATTTTTTTGTTGTTTTTCGAAGTGTTTTCCTCAAAAAACGAAACAGGCTTACACAACCATTTTTACATATTAGATAAAGCAAAGTCTAAACCTTATTTTAGATTTTAAAAAAATTCAGATTACTTAACTTTTGATGCCCGTATCCAAGGACTCAAAGTGGGTCTGTGTGCAATTTTACACAATCGTTCCCATAGCAACGGGCTATTTTTAAATTAACATTTAAAAAAAAAAATTCTTTCGTGTAATGAAAGATCTGCTTGAATACATTAATTAATTTTCATCACTTTGAATTAAAATTCAATGATCTAGTAAAAAAAAAAGGACTCTAAATATTGTCCAAAATTGCTTTCATTTTTGCGATTTGAGGTCATGTTGCCATAGCAACGAACAGAAACTTTGTCCCAATGTAAATGCTTATGTTTTATTTGCAAAAAAGCTAAAAAATGTAAGCAATTTATCATTGAATTTTGAAAAAATGCCAAAAATACTATTTTGATAGGGTACCTGTGTTGTTGCTATGGAAACATATAGATAAGACCGTAAACCCAACATTATTATTACTTAACTTGAAAGAGCAATGATAGGGTACTGATAATTCATTAGTGTTTGTTTTAGATTATGCTGCATAAATTATGTATGTGACTTCAAAAACGCCCAAAAATGCATTTTTTCAATATTCAAAGTCCGTTTCCATGGCAACCGGATGTGATATTAAGAAAATGTTTAATAAATTTTTACTTTTGGGTCAGACCCAACCTTATGTACAAATTTTATCAAAATCTGAGACATGCCGTGCCATGCGTCCTTCATAAAAGTGCAAATGCTTACAGAGAATAGCTATTAATAGATTATAAATAAAATAACATCTGAATAATAGTCGGTATCTTATTCCTTCAAACGAAAATCAGTCGTAAAATACGCCGTCGTTATCCTCATGTTCATCATCATTTCTGCACATTTCCTCTATTTCGACCGTGAGCATCACTGATGAGACGTAACTTGTTGAAATGCGCATATGGTGCACTGAAATTATCATAGTTAGAACATATGTATGTAATTCAATATTGATAATTAGTAGGGGTAGCCGTAATTTCCTTCATTTTTAATTGTCTCGCATTTCATACGGTAAATCAAGTTCGTCACCAAGTTGTTCCAAAGAGTGAAATAATCAATTACAATTGTATCACAATATGAGGCTGGGACGTCTTTATTATAAGCGGGAGGATACGATACAATGAATATATTGAAAAACAAATTTAAAATCTTTGAATGATTTTTAAGATCATGTCAATTTAGTTCTAATCCTGCTTTTCGTGTTGTGAAATATCGTTTACCATTTCGTATGACTGACAAATGTTGTTTTCATTCCAGCCACTGGTCAAATTCAAAAGAGTTGTGAAGGTCATACAGCTGCTGATAAGGGCTACTCGGTTCAACACACAAGGCAGGGGGAATGAAGCACTGCTATCCTGGGCACACAATGATAATGTGTCAAAGACAGAGTACGAGGCACACGGACTTACATTTGATCCTAGTTACTACAGAGCAAAACGAGAGGTAAGTGACAAAATAAAATCGTATCCTTTTGATATAATGCGGAAGTGTTTTAACTCTATACCTTCTTGAAGAAAATTTCAAACCAATTTCCATGCACCAGACATGTGTTTAGGATATTAAATCATCATCAGTGATGCTTCCAACCGAAGTGCTCATCACAAGCCGCCAAAAATTTATTTAACGAGCACCCTATGTGTTTAAAGACACATTTGTTCGGACATAGTGATAGTTTACGTCCACGATCTGGAGAATCACATTGTCGAATGGTTGATTATCGACTGCTTACAACAGCCTTCAATTAGCTGTCATATATTACTTGCATTTTGAATGGAATTTTTGTGATATGTGTTCTACATTTGATTTTCTGTCTTTTAAAACTTTATGTTCCATAAGAAATTTGTCTTATTTAGAAAGAAATATTACAATGCCCATGGATGTCTAAACAAAAATGAATGAAACTAACCCCCAGTTATATATATATAAAAAATCAAGACGCATTTGAAACGTGGGATTCAAATCACAATGACAATCAAACAATGAAGATCATATTGGTTAATATCATATACATGTACAGATTCCACTAAGTAATGAGGCCAAGGTGATTTTGTCCCTTGACCCTGAAGAAAGGACAGAAGGTCAGCATAAAGTAGCCCTGATTGCACTTAACCAAGCTGTAGAGGCTTTCAGTGAGTTCCCCATAAAGATGCAGAAATCCTTGGTCCGTGTCGGCTGGTATGAACAGTGAGTATAATTACTTTACTTCGCCTTCTATATTCCTTGCTGAATAGGTGGATTATGTCTTTTTTCCCCTTTTTTTTCTGGTCAATGTAGGGATGTGATTTTCAAGGCATCTTTACTGATACGACTCATCTCTAATGCTCATACATACAAATAAGCATAATGCTTCCATTTTACAATATTCTAATTTACCATTGTAGGTCATGCTTCTTTATAAGAAAACAAGTTTTGGGAATTTTTTTGTAGGTTTGAAGATAAGAGAGTGATCATAAGGCAGGGGCACAAAGCGGACAATTTCTACCTTATTCTCTCTGGAACAGGTGCGCCTCTTTACTGTGTGCCTTAAACTATTCATAGAAAATGTTTTGTATATAAAAAGCTGATTTTTCTACATGTAAATATGAATAAAATAGACAAATAGCATATAAAGAATATTTCACCCCCAAACATCCCCCCTATTACACATCAAAAATTGGAAAAAAATATAGAAGTCCATAACAAGTAGAATTTGAAAAAAATCCATTCAAACTCTTCTTCAAATTCTTACTTTCTGTTATTTATCTTACGTTTAGAAGAGATTTACTAGTACATGTATCTTTACGATAAGAAAATATGATTCAATCTGTTATTTACGATCAGCTGTGGTTACAATTCTACAAACGGACAAGGACACTGGAGAGGAAGTTATTAGGACAGTGGCTGTACTCAAAAAGGGAAACAGCTTCGGTGTAAGTCTTTTGAATACTTATTTTTCAATAAAAAAAATTAACCTGTAAGTTAGTGGACAGTGTTCCAGAATAGAGAACAATTAGAAATAATGATAACTTTAAAGTTCAGCCTTGTTGAACAATGTTTGATATTGGACCCCCTCTATGAAAACATTATGGGCAGACCCATTGACTTACCAAACTGTTTTTTTTTTAAGTTTGGGTCTAATTTTAATCACACTTCAAATCTAACCACTCACGCTTCCCTGTAGAATGTCTAATTGCTTCGTTTTTTCTGTCTTTTTCCTGTGCCCATTGAGAGTGATTCTCGAGTTTTTTCCTGATTTTTGCTGTCACTCACTCAAAAGTATACATTGTATATGTTAGACTGCTTGAAGAAGTTTGAGTTGTTTTCTTTCAATAAAAGGAATTAGCATTGATGTACGGTTCTACACGGAGTGCCACGGTAACGTGTAAGAACTCTGTAGAGTTGCTAGCTGTGGGTAGACAGGACTTTGTTGATATCTTTATGCCGGCCAGTAAGGACAGTGAGCCAGAACACATTAAGTTCCTACGGACCATACAGCTTCTGGACGGATGGCCAATCGAGAAACTGCCTTATCAGAATCCAAAAATATGCTGCTTCATGTATTTCAGGTTTTTATATCATTCCATTTTTTTTTCTAGGTATCATTTAATTAATAAGTACTTCACCGGCGGTGGTGTGTAAAAGATTCCATAAAATTCTCAGACATATACAAAGAAGATTAGATGAGTCATGGCAACATTTATGTTCTATAGAGAAAATGGCATCATAGATTTCACAAGATTCAAAGCATTTCAAATGACAGTAGTTTATAAAGGTCTCTAAAATTTAGGAAAACCGAGATACCATGTTGCATAATACTACGTCCTTCTAATAGACATCGGGCCCCAATGTACAACCTCAAAATTGTCTTCAATTTGTAGAAAAAATATCTTTTGTTTTTCGACCTGTGTATTGAAGCTGTTATCGGAGAACATGTGTGGTCAAAACGTTTTGGCGCTTACAGAGAATTGGTGTTAAAAACTACGTATTTTTAGAACTCTTTGTTAAATAAATAATAACAGATTGTTCTATTCGGTTATCATAATTTTTGTGATACATTGATGTTTACATTCCATTCCAGGCGGGGGATAGTCCTTTGTAAGGATAGCAACAGTTCTGAGTGGGTATACATAGTCAAATCAGGGACGTGTAGAATTCTCAAAGCTTTGAACGTCACAAAACCACAAATACTGAAATTTGGATATCATCAAGACGTCAAAAGAAATTCATTTAGTGAGTATATCAACGTATGCCATGATGGGACAATTATAACTTGGTTTTCATGAGTATTCCACTTGTACATATGACATAATATTAAGTGCATGTCTCAATAAAACACTACAAGCATTCAAAGAAAAAGAAATGTTATTTCAAGATGTAAATGTTCAGAACTTCTTTTAAACAGATATTTGTCAAATAATATTTACAACCACTCTTTGTATCTCTGCTGATGGACTGTTAGTCCCCGAGGATACAGTTCGCCTAGTTTAACTGTCCTTCTGTAATGACTTCAAAAATATTTGTCAATTTTCTGATACTGAATTTGACGATTATTCTGAAACTAAGGAGTACCTCCTCCATGGCATGTAGCTCTGTTCCGCTATTCTCACCATTGGGGATTTCCTCCCTATTTTTATTTCGTTTCATGTATGTTTCTAGAATTTGTATAACTTTTGATTGTGATTTTTGGATTCTGTTTTTGGGTTTATAATGTTTGGCTTCCATTCACTGATCTCTGCATACCTGGTTCTTTCGCTCTTCACATATTTACTATTTGGATTTCCCTTTTTCGGTCTCGAACTCACTGATGATACATTGTTTCTTGAAATGCGCATATGGTGCTCTAAATTATTACGGTAAAATATATATTTCAATATCTAAATGAAAAAGACAAAACAATTTAATGACATATTTAAAACAATTACTTGATATCTGCATCACTGGTCATCGCTGCTGTGTGAGTGTCCTCTGATTGTCTGTATCACTGCTTTCACTAGAACGTTGTCGTTAGCTTGTTAGGGATTGTCTCTCTATCAGCGATCTATGTCGCGGTTATTTATTTTCAGGATTACCTCCCATCACACCATCACATAAACTATCCCAGTCTTCCACACAATCATCATCAACATCATCGTCATCAGAATCATCACCCCGCCATTTTCTTGCTGTGCCAGATTTTACAACAAGACACCGGAAGTGCAATCCTTGTTCACTGTCTGACTTACTTCATAAGACAAACCATTACGGTAAGGAAAAATTCGGAATTTTCATAAAAGGCTAGAAAAAAGCATAAGAATTTAGAATTGTAATATATATCGATAGGCGAAGATTTCTTAATGATGATTAAGATCTCTTTGAATATTATTGAATCGTAAATTCATGAGCAAAACATTCTTTAAAAATTACACATGGCTAGGACAACGAATGATATGTATTTCTAATTTCGCTCGTGTAAAACATATTTTGTCATGCTTCAAAGATGGATTCTAAGCTCTTTGAAAACATATTCTATTCATTGTAGTCGAAATTGTTTCTGTCTTGATAGTATTATGTTTCACGCATGTTTTCATTGTCATTTATTTAATATTTTTCTTTAATTCATTCAGATGAGCCAATGGCTTCAGAACATAGAAATATTGTAGACAGAATTCTTGCAAAGAAACATTCATACTCAAATAAAAACGGAAAGGTATGTTCATTTTGTATATTGACGAAAACTAAAGCAGAAGTTTAAAGCATGTATTGATACTAAATTTGATGAACTGTAAACATTATTTTTGTCTTTATTATATTTTATATTTGTTATAATACCTTTCAATTTACATGTGGTAAAATGAGTTTGTTACCTTTTCTAGTTTATTTTAATAATTGTAATTTCATATGTTCAGCTGAAGTATTAAGGACTCTATGTCTACCTTTGATCCTTGATCAAATTAAAGATTTACCTTTCTTTGTTGACTTTCTTACGTTCATGCACATATTCCAGTTTACTTTCAAACGATACTCCACTTTGCCACCTACTTCTGCTGTTAACTCTGAGAGTCACAAAAAGGAGGAAATATTCGTGAAGATACAAAATCTCGGACCCAGGGACACTTACGTAAGTAGTCAGAAAACAAAAGCTGTGTTTTCAATATCTTTTACAGTTTATTTTATCAATTAAGTATGTTCAGGAATTTGTAAAAAATGGGTATGGATATCACTTTACTGAACTTAAGATGACGTATGAATTTTCAATTGCACATAAAATCTTGAAATTATAGAAAGATCCATAAGTAGACAATATATATGGAGACAGTCGATCAATTTAACTAACATTCAATACACAATAAAAAACAACATATCCAAATGCAATTGCAAAATAAAAAAACCAAAACCAAACAAAGCCATACACGAGACTGCAACACATAAAAACACGTACACAAGAAGAAGATTTCCCTTCTCTTGCTTTAGAAGGCAACTTTTCACCGGTTAATCAAAGTATATATTTGTATTTCAGGGAGTAGAACAAGTGGCTTTCGGTCAGATAGGACCCACTACATCCACTGTACTAGTTTCTGAGGGGGCGGAGTGTATTCTCATCAACCGTAAATTCTTCAGACAATATCTCTCTAACGAGATGGCTAAAAAGATTAGACGTACAGTAAGCAACATTTTTTGTTTCATTTTATATACAGAAATATATTTCTCAGTTTTCTTCAGAGCAAAAGATATACCAATATAATGTATCCTACATTAATTTGAAATTCTATTCAATACCTTCAATATTTTTTCAGATACTTCAGCTATTGTGTCAGTTATCAATTTTGTTTCAGCTCCGACCGATACCCACCGACGAGAGTTTACAGCAAAAACTACAAGACAAAACTAACTGGGAAGCATACAAGTCAAGAACTGTTGAAAACCAAGTTATGTTTGGACAATTACAAGACAGTTGGCATAGATATCATTTCTTAACGTGATGGAAAATAATCTACTCTACTGACATTCACACTGTGATAAATAACAAAGTTATAGGACGAAATAAGATATTATTTGTTCATTTTAACGTAATAGCAGCGTTGAATTACAAAAATAATGTGAAATCCACGGGGGATGAACAGTGTTGCGAGGGAAATGTCTTTCAGCTAGATTGATCCCATTGGTTCGGAGGTATTATTAGCTACCTAGTCATCTAGTTACCTGGTACGAGATGATATCAGGCCATTTATTTAATACCATTTTGAAAATTTCATGGAGCGTTTGGACGCCATTCACTGGGGGTAGGCAGATGGCTGTAACTGCAGTTACTGCCATCCAAATATGGTGGAAGCCAAAAAGGGCGAATTCTTCTCAGGCAATTTTCTCTTTCTACCATCATGCATTTCAGTAATTCTTGTCTTTTATGGCTACCATTATTGAAAGAAATCCGATCTGAGGCGAACTGTTCACTGAAAAATATGCTATTCATGACAAAAGAGCACAAGAACAAGAAAAATACGCAAAGATGGCCGTAACTGCTGTCTTGATTTTTCAAAGGAAGGCGGCCTTGCAGTTACCACCTCTTGCCGGAAATTATTTTTTTTTACATGTAAACAAAGCATTTTCCAATGAAGAATAAGATTCAGATATATTTTTCATGTATTCAATTTTAATCATATAACACAATAAATGTTTTAAAAAGCGAAAATTGTTAGAAAAGAATTCGCCCTATTAGTATCCACCACACTGGGGTGGCCGTAATTAACCGATGATGCTACGGCGTCAACTATGGAGGGTCAGGTACCTGGTATAAGATATACGTCTTCGCGTGACCGTTATTAGTCAATCACTATCTGGGATTTCGAGGCTAACTTGTCAGAGGTGGGGTAATACATTTTACACTTACTTTCAATTGTATTATGCTGGAGAATTCCTTGTCTTGCATACATAAAACGTTAAAATGTTTATGATAGAATCCTATTGCACATAAGCAAAAAACAAGATATCTGACATAGCGAAAGCAAAAGTACACACAATACAAAATACAATATCGCTCGCTTTTCCAACATGTTTCCATGTTGTTGTATTATTTCCTTCACCACTGGTGTGCATTGGAAAAGATTTTTCGTCAGTAGAACTTTGGAACTCCATAACTTTGTCTGAGTCCTCTATCCTGGTTTTCTCCTTACAATAAAGACCAAGAATGCATTTTGTAACAAGAGCTGTATGTTTGGATATGACAACATCATCCGCTGTGTGGTACAGTCGTAGACCCATAATTGTAAACAAAACAACAAAGCTGCTGATGATCATGTCAACAAGACATTTGGTGCACATGAAGGAGACGCCTGGGCTGGATGTTTTAGGTATTTTGTCCGTCACTATTGTCATATAAACACAAATCGCAAGAAGAACTGTAATGGAATAACTAACACGGTCACCAGACGTAGGGGGCAGAATAAATACCAGAACATTCAAGATATTCATCACTGTTAATGGCAGAATTAAGTTAAGTAAGAAGAAATTAGCCCTTCTTTGTAGGTAGAATATTATCAATAGGAGTTCTCTCCTTTCACCTTCTATTACGGCAAACCAAGATGCTATTTTGCCATCATTAATAATCCAAATACCATTTTCATGGTAAAAGTCCATGTTAACTTTAGTTGACTGGTACTGGAAAGCGATTTCATGAGGTCCGTGTGTCCATGCTACGAAATTTAATCCACATTCCTGTAAATAAAAGTAAAAAAATCTTTATTCGAAAATACTTTATGAAATTGTAAAAAAAGAAAAAACCAAATCACCTGCTGTTTCACAGACGATATAATCCTGAAGTCATCAATAGAACATTAAGCATAGTGCTGGACTATTCTACAATTCATTTACAAGCATTGTACACTAAACAACCTTTACAACGGGATTCCTTGGTGCTTTCCAAATGTTATCTCTTCCACATTCTTACATTCGATAACGTGCTTTCCGGAACATTAAAGCTACGACTGCATTAAAACTATCACTGAGCGAGATATAGTGATCACTGGCGCGGATTAAGTGCCCGAAGTGTGCATATCTGGACATGGTCCATGCAGCAAATATCAGCCGTATGTAAAGTGTGTTTCGCTCGGGCACACTGGCCTAGGTCTGAGGTTCACTACAGTTTTACATTCAGATATAAATAGTTGATATGGATATTACGACTTTCAAACTTTAATATATCTTGCATCAAGACCGCAACATGCCCAATATTCTTTTAATGAATCCACAACTTGGACTTAAATAGTCTATACCTCTCTCTCTCTCTCTCTCTCTCTCTCTCTCTCTCTCTCTCTCTCTCATTGGCCTGTTCGTCATTTCTTGTTCTTTTGACCTGAATAAGATTTAAAACTTTTCTTTATTCTTTATTCTTTTTTTTTCGATTTAAAGGAAGGTGGAATCAACGGCACTGGCATCTGCCGACCCTAAGGTTGATCAGTTTTCAGTAACAACAATTTTTGGCATGTACATTAGATACTTATTACATTTACTTATCATTAATAAGAAATACCATACCTGTTTATCATATGGAAACTTAATTACGTTCGGTTTACAGTAAGAGTTGAATTGTGCCATAGGCGACCAAATAGCTGTTCCATTGTGCATGTATCTAACGTACATCCAATCATTTCCCAGATGTAGAGCTTCGTTGTCATCATTGGAATTCGCAAGCACGATATTTGGCGTCCAAACTTCTCTTTCCGTGAAAGACACCATAGTTGTACCGTTGTAGTCTTGAGGGTCCCAGACCATCCGTTCGTCTGTCCAGTACAAGTATAAGATCCCACTGACAGAGAAAACTTCATTCACTTCGTCGAATCTGTTTAAATTATAGATATAAAACATCAAATCAAGATGTGTCGGTTCACTCTGATTATATTTTCCTCTAACATGTGGATCGTAATTTTTCAAAAGATTTTGTTTCAGTGCAGATATATAAGTAAGGGTTGTAGCGAAAGATCTCATAAGGAATAAATTGCCAATTAAGAAATATATCCGTATACCAAGGATAACCATATTAAACATCGAGTCGAGTTTTTTATTTTTTCGAAAATGAGTGGACAAAAATCCGTTATGTCAAAATCTTCCCAAGTGAAACATTTTACATCTTTTAATGAATTAGACTTTGTAATTAGTAATTATAGTTAAAAGATTGCGATTAAGTAATGAATATTGGTTTTCAATAATGTTAAATGAAATATTTGTACATGACGTCATAGCATTCAGTCTTTTACCATTGAAATTTAAACATGTAAACAACGTGAGTTTTGACTAATTTTCATTGTTTATTCTATAGATAATTGAGACTAAGTCAGCATATTGTGAAATCCATTAGTACGAATGACCTCGTCTTTTAGTCTTAATTTGATGACGTACTTGCCATTATGAAATATAAAAAAATATTGAACATAGTCTATGTAGCATCTATTTACTGCCTCTATTTTATTGACTCCACAAACATACGAGGACTGATTGATATTATGTGAGCATTATCATCTTTCCCTTTGGTCAGCGAAAATTACGTGGTGTCACATGGCACTTTTCTTGTCTGTTCAATAAGACATCGAATTTAAATATAATGCGAATTTAAATATAATGCATTTCTGAAAAAAAAACTAAGATAAAAGTCTGATGGAGCGAGAAAACCCCGTTCCACCGCAATCCCACTGTACCTTACAAGTTGCATGTTCAATAAAATGACAGCCACTATAATAATGAAGCGTTCCATCGTGCGATCAGAAAACCATCTTGTTGACAGAGATTTCTAGATGTGATTATTTTGGATTTTATAATATCTGTCACGACTTTGCGACTAAGAAACTGTAAATGTCCCTGATTACATAAATAATACGGAGGTGTTCAAACTCTATACCATCTTAAAGAAAATTTCAAACCAGTTTTCCTGCACCAGACACGTGTTTCGAATATTGAATTCTCATCAGTGATGATTCCAGCCAAAGTGCTTTTCATAAGCCGCCCAAATTCATTTCACCAGCGCCCTCTAGTTTTATTTTTAGAATTTAAATTTGTGCATTTACTAGTACTTTACAGAGAGTGCGCGGCTCCAAATTTCCTGTAGGGTCGATTCAGTAGCATATCCAAATAAAATCTATGTTCAAAATAACATTAGAGGGAAGGTGCCAAGATTAATTTAACATGGACCATTGATGAGAATTCATCTTCTAATCACCGTGCGAAAGATTTGTTACATCAACAAATCGGCAATCCTCCCTTCTCTTAGTCGCAATCTGTATCCAATCATATACAAAACAAAGTTCAATAACAGTGCCTGACAGGTCTTCTAAACTCTAACAGCTAAGAATACCCACCTTCTTCTCGATGAGCTGTCTTCTAATGTTCATATTTGGTCCGATATGAGTTAAAGAAGATCCTGGCGATAGCCTCAACAGTACTCACAATAGAGCACCTAATTCAGCATCGACGGACCCCTAGCAAGCTAGAGGTGGGACCAGATGCCCGGACGGAGTAAGCATCCCTTGTTGGCTAGCCGACACCGCCGTCGATGATCATGCACGAAAATGAAAACATTTGAAAAGCATGAACTGCACTGTCTGAGGCCATTTCTATATAGAAACATGTCAGGGAAAGTATTCAAAACACTTACTGTCAAACCCCTCGCGGGGAATATTTTACGAGCTCCACACAGCAAAGAGCATGAGTATAACACAAATGAGTTAAAGAAGATCCTGACGATAATCTCAACAGCACTCACAATTGAGCACCAAATTGAGCACGGACCCATAGCAAGCTATAGGTGGGACCCCTAGCAAGCTAGATATGGAAATTCTGGCTATCTATACAGAACAAGGACAAAACATCCAAACAAAACAACCAAATCTTAGAGTCTCCGAAAAGAGCTATATAGTGAAACCCCAAATTCATGAAGAAGAGACAAAGAGATGCTACAGTTATGTACAGTGTTTTAATGAGGTTGTATCTCGGTAAGTATAACCTTGCCTTAAGGCCAAGTCGTTTTTCTCTGGACTTGCTCTTGATTAGTACATCAGCCACGGGTTCAAAACACACAAAAAATGCAAGAGGAATGTTACTACTCAGGACATTAAAAGATTATTCACACGGATAACTTGTGCTAATGTTGATGACTTGATTGATTATGATTTTCATATTAATCCGATAAACTTAAATTCTGAAAATTCTCTAAAGCAAACAAATGTTTCAATTTTTTATAATATCAACTTTGAAAATAGCATCATTTTCCACCCATCCTACTATTACTTCACATAATAACTTTCATACTCTTTGGTCATATTACATGTACATTGTTTAGAATGAGAATCACTGACGAGGGTCAAGTATCAGAAACGTGCATGTCTGGACCATGCTGCAATTCATCTGTTCTTAAATGATGCTATTGAATGTGAAGACGTTAAACATTTAAAAGGGGAATGAATTATGATATCGAAAACTTATCCTAATGTCACCAGACGGACACTAGGCTTGGTACTTGACCAATCTACAGTCTTGTACAAGCGCATCCTTGAGACTTGCACTCTGACTAACTGTGGCGATGGGGCTCCATGACGGGCCCTGTCCAGACCTCTTTAGAGAAGACAGGGCCCCGACCACCTGTCCTCTCTGAATGTCAGTCGGACTCCTCGGTTGATTACATACATGAGCTCGTTACAGCCGGCAGAGCACGGACTGTATTACGCATGCCCTCTTTTTATATCCATTTACATATTCATCTGTGCTTCTGGGGCCTCTGCGTTTCGCGGTCTTGTTTGTGTGAGGTCATCTTACAGTGAGGAGGTTGTTTTACACCACAATTGTACGTTCTTCGAGACCTCTTGGTAACTGAAGAGGTGAGAGGGTTGTGCGCACGTAATCCAGGATAACCACACCGTTTGCTACTTGCGTGACAAATGGCCGTCCAAAGTCGGCACCGGTTGCCCATTGGTCTCGTCGGTTTATGTGTAGTCTTTTGTGTTTGATGTTTACATGTCGTATGTCTCTTTTCCGTCTCGTGCTGTACTCGTCTTTTGTGTTTTTGAATCGGGTATTTTGGTGTTTTGCTGTTGATGCTGCAACGGGGTCTTTTTGGAGATCTTCTCCCTTCTTGTAATTGGTAGAGTCATACCATTAGGGTATGTCCTGGGCAATTTGATTCAGTACTTGTTATCCACTGGAAGAAGTTCGATGTCTGTACTGCCTTTAAGGTGGATCTTCTTTTGTTTGCGTACCATTGCCTTTAGTTGTACAATGTAGTCATTTGTCTGCTTACTCTATGTTACAATGGTGCATTGTCGCGTTTGTTGGTCGTTTTGATGTGACTTTTATCGTCATCTTTGTCTCTTTGTTGACGTAGTACTTAGTTATATGTATTGTTCCACATTTTCTACTCGTCGCATTTATAGGTAATTCTCTGTGATCACTGCAATGTTTTATTGGGATCCGAACGTTGAGTCATATTTATCCATAGATTTATCGAAAATCATTTCAAATTGATGAAATTTTACTTTTCAAAATGACCGCATAAAATGTGTAGGAATATCAAGATGACAGCATGCATGGCATATATGACCAATATATTGTTTTTATAAGCATTTAATGGAAAGAGATGAATCTTTTCTTCAGATTAACCTGAATTTCTCCCAATCCAGATTTCATATTCAGGTCAAAAAAAAAGTTGTATTCAATTCATTTTTTAAATACGATTTCAAGTGAATTCTAGAGGACAAATTTGATAATATGATTTCTATATTAGTCAAAATATTGATTGCTCATTGTATGATGCTATAATCGTTTCGCTAGGAAGAATATAATTCGAATCTAAAGTAGTACATTAATACGTATGGAACTCTTGTTTCTTTTGATAAGGTAATTTCAGATTATGTCATGAGCAGAATAAGATTTTGAAAATTTGCATTTCAAATAATGACGAACAATAACAAATGTGCCTTTTTCTGAATTTATCGATCTCAACATTTCTGGAATATCTACATCAATACTCCATTGAAGACGCAGTATTTGTATCCATGTAGTGGTATTTTAGCAGGGCTGCTACGAAGCCAAACTTTGTCGCCTTTGTAAAGTTTTAATACAACAATGCCCGTACGAGATTCATACGCTTGTCTCCCTGGAACCCAAGACGTAAAGACGCGTTTACCATTTACTATAAGATAGACGTCTAAACCGGAACCTCTTCTTTTCAGGAGGTCCCAGGAAAACTGATACAGCCCAGTCTTAGGACAGGTGAATATTCCCCTTTTTAGGTCGAAACCATTTCCCTCATTCACGAATGCGTGGTCAAATTTTATCACGGACTTAGAAGCAGTGATAAAATCCTTTCCACTTATGGTAACAGAAAATGCCACAGAAGCTACCTTTTCTGGAAAAAAATAAATACATGTAGTGAAGCAATGTTAACACTATATTTCTGGAGAATGGGTGGGTTTTACGCATGTATTCCGCATAACTACCCCCTCGACCATGGAAAGCTCTTTCCTCTTTCATTTGGTACCATTTTCTTTTTTTAACATGTTGCATTCTTTGAGAGGAAAAATCTTTGGGCTCACCTCCCCCCCCCCCCTATAGCCATGAAAACAAAAATGCGTAGTTACTTTAATTCCTAAACATCCTCTGATAACTTCCATTTTTAAAAGTTATGTATTTTCCACAGAATTAAAATTTGCCCTTTTCCTTAAAAATTTACTATAAACAAACCTTGCTTTGGACATTGGCACATTTGACATATGTCGCCCCTACTTCCAGTTAGAGTTACGCCACAGGAATATCCAATCAATGATTGGTAAATGAGAAGGCGATAAAATTTATAACTCAGTTTTGCTGCTAAAGAGCAAACCTCCAATGCAAATCTAATTATCAGTAACCATTATACATTATTATATAGATTCTTCTCGTACAAACAATGAGCAGTTATGAATTAAACATTACAAATTCAAGTTTTGAGCAAATACTAGTTATATGTACTCGGATGTGCCATGCTAAGTTTCTGGTCTATCCATATTTCGACAAACTATAAAACTAAAGGCATTGGACATTTCTGGGTACATGTTATTTGCTTTTACTTGTATTTATGATTGTTTGATTTTATTTGCACATGAATAATGGTGTCATATATCTTTCTGTGTTTACAGAACATCAAATTGACAAGGAGACAGATGTTCTGCCTCAGTTGTATGATCAATTTGTTGCCAATACTGTCATGGAAGATAATATCATCAAATAGTAGTAAACTTGCACTGATATTTATAAAAATATGAGACATGACCTTCTCACAAGAAAAGAAAAATCAGACAAAGATACGTCTGATATTACTTTGGGATTAGAGTTGGACTTCAGTTTCCCTTGTAAATCATTGGTCTCCTTCCTTTGTATGCATTTTCTTGATATGACAATGCTGTTTTGCCTTGTCTGTCGATTGTTTTGGTATGGTTTTCCTCGGCTGTTTGTTGATTGGGTGGCGTTTTTGTGTGATTTTCTCTGGCTGTTAATTGATTGGTTGGCGTTTTGGTGTGAATTTCCTCGGCTGTTTGTCGATTGGGTGGCGTTTTTGTGTGATTTTCTCCGCCTGTTTGTTGATTGGGTGGCGTATTAGTATGGATTTCCTCGGCTATTTGTTGATTGGCTGGCGTTTTGGCGTGATTTTCTCCGGCTGTTTGTTGATTGGGTGGCGTTTTGGTGTGATTTTCTCCGGCTGTTTGTTGATTGGGTGGCGTTTTGGTGTGATTTTCTCCGACTGTTTGTTGATTGGGTGGCGTATTAGTATGGATTTCCTCGGCTATTTGTTGATTGGGTGGCGTTTTGGTGTGATTTTCTCCGGCTGTTTGTTGATTGGGTGGCGTTTTATGTGCTGTGCCTTTTCTGTCTATTGCGTTTGTGTGTTCTGCCAAGTCGTCTTTGTTTGAAATCTTTTACTTATTCTTCGTCGCATGCCAATAACAAATTTATCAGTTGCCGTTAGTGCATGATTCTTCTTTTGATTCCTCGTACTATAATTTTCTTATTCTTCTATCATTCCTTGATTGCAATTTGTAAACTCTTAACTCTACCACTACAAGTAGCTTCATCTTATTCAGTCTCGTCCTGTTGACGTATAGCAATGTTTACTTAAGTTTTCAACAAGATACTATAATTGGTGTTTGATATTGATAATGATAATGATAAGAAAAATATCTGCTTTCAAATTTATTAATTGCAATAAATATATAATTACAGCAGCATTCCATTAAAGACACAATAGTTGCTACCATGAAGTCGTATCCCAGTATGTGCACTCTTCAGCCAAACTCTTTCTCAGAATCATCAAACGCCTTTTATACCGTGGATATGATCCTAATGTCACCAGATGGACACCATAGGCTTGGTACTTTACCAATCTACAGTCTTGTACTTGTGACGACGGGACTCCACGACGGACCCTGTCCAAATCTCTTTAGAAAGGACAGGGCCCCGACCACCTGTCCTCTCTGAATATTAGTCGGACTCCTCGGGTGATAACATACATGAGCTCGTGTCTGCAGAGCACGGATTGTATTACGTACGCCCTCTTTTTGTATCCATTTACATATTCATCTGTGTTGCTTAATTGGGGCCCTGCGTTTTGCGGTCTTGTTTGAGTGTGGTCATCCGACTGTGAGGAGGTATTTTACACCACAATTGTACGTTCTTCGAGACCTCTTGGTAATTGGAGAAGTGAGAGGGTTGTGCGCATGTAATCCAGGATAACCACACCATTTGCTACATGTGTGGCAAATGGCCGTCCAAAGTCGGCACCGGTTGCCCATTGGTCTCGTTGGTTTATGTGTAGTCTTTTGTGTTTGATGTTTATATGTCTCTTTTTCGTATTTTTGATGACAATAATAAGAAAAATATCAGCTTTCAAATTTATTAATTGCAATGTATGCAATAAATATATAATTACAGCAGCATTCCATTAAATACACAATAGTTGCCGCCATGAAGTCGTATCCCAGCATGTACACTCTTCAGCCAAACTCTTTCTCCTGTATTGAGCTTCAAGATTACAATGCCGGTACGGGATTCATAACTATTTACTCCAGGAACCCAAGACGTAAATATTCTCGTGTTTTGCTTCATCAGAAAGATATCCAAGCCAGAGCCTTTTCTTTTCAAAAGATCCCATGAAAACTGATACAGGCCAGTCTTCGGACAAGTGAAAATTCCTGTTTTCATATCAAAACCATTGCCCTCATTGACGAATGCGGAATTAAATTTTATTACTGAGTTGGAGGCAGTAATGAAATCTCCTCCACTGAACGTAACAGAAAATGCTACTGTAATTCTGTTTCCTGAAAAATAAAATGAAAAAAGCAATAATTCATATTTCATGTATTCATATTTATGAAATGCACATTCTTGATGTAATTCTAAGAACAAGTGAAATCAAAATAACGTTCAGTCATTAGTTTTTAGCAATTGATAAAAAGTTTCGATTGCTCTGCTTGTTGCAAAATGCTAAACTTTTGAAAATAATACTAATAAGGTTAAAAGTTAATATGTTTCCTTCATGTTAAAATACAGGTTTAATGCTGGATTTTACACAACCAGTTTATTTTGAGGAAAAACTATTCATTTGGATTCTAAGGATTATATATATGCAGAATTACCATCTTTGGGACATTCGCACATTTGGCAAATGTCGCCTCTACTTCCGGTCAGTGTTATTCCTGATGAATATCTGACGAAAAAGAAAAGAATGCAAAAAGCTGAAACTTTAATAATCGTTATAGTCGACATGGTAAAGTTCTGACGATCTGAAGAGAAATGAACTACAAATTCAATTTTACCTGTATATATATTAGCTTATAGGATATATCAACTCCATAAAATTATTGATATATATGAAATTACATAATGAAGTTTCATCCGCGATATACACATATGTGTCACGCACCATCATACATAACCATGATTCCTTTTTCAGCAAACCTGTTCCAAGGACTAAATGTGAGTTCACATATGCATGGCAACCACGAGCTCAAGATTATTTGCCTCTTTTTATCTTCCAATTTCCCTATATCGAAGAAAACTTCGAAATACGCTCCTGATGAATACGTATTTCATTGCAAATTCTTAATAAAAGCAAGAAAAGTGTTGAAATCGGATTGGACGGGTTTTTTATCCCAACATTTTCCGTCATGGAACTGGCTGTTTATATTTGCTGTATGGAGCGAACAGAAACCGTACAGAAAACAAATTCTCAATGTATTCTTATTGTTCAATATTCTTTACTCAATCTGTCTTCAAATATAGACACCAACACGGTTCTAGAGACATTGGGAGCTAAAGTACTAGTACTTTTTTTCTCCTTTGAAACTGCTGCACGGAAAATCACTGAACTTGCAGACCTGCCTACCTATATTATACAAAAATGGTAATATTTTGCTCAAGAAATTGTAATTTAGGGGGGAGTAAAGCGTAATATGAACAATTGATTTCAATTTTGAATCTTTTTTGATCTGTTCTCCGAAAATGTTTCCTCTCTTAATCATTTACGCGATTGCAATATGATATGAAATTCTCAACTTACGAAGAATTAAGATTGCGAGACTCATATAAACATATTTTTCATTTGCTTGGAAATATGCCAAGCGTAAAACTAAGCAGAAAAGTCGTAGAGCGTAATAATAGGTGAAAAATCGTTAAAATTACGCCAAAATCGTAAAAGTAGGCAGGTATGCTGAAGCTTGCGAATACATGTAAAAGTGTATTTATACATGATCCTCCAAAATTATACATTATGTTGTATATCAGATTTACAGACGTCGAAATGTGTCTATATAGTGTTCTTTAGGTGAACAGGATTCTGATAAAACCAGAAACCTCCCCCCTCCAAAAAAAAAAAAAAAACAAAAAACAAAAAACAAACAAACAAAACAAAACACACACACGAAACAGGAAAGATAAAGAAGTAAAGGTTCAGTTCTTTAGAATAATACATCTTATCTTGAGAGGATAAGAGGAGTTTGAAATAAAAGATATCTGGATATTCCTTATTTAGTTAGTCATAGAAAGCAAATCCCGGATGCACATCGGTCTCACTCATTAGTAACTTTGAATTCTAACATGACTTGAGATTTTCTCCCTATATGTACTAAAGAACGCTATGGAAAGCCAAATTAACAGAAACTCAAATAATTAGAGAGCTCTTCAGTTAATTAAAGAGCTCTTTATCAAAATAATTAAAGAGCTCTTCAATTAATTATAGCTAATAAAAGAATTGAAGAGCAATGTAAGTCAATTATAGAGCTCATTAATTCATACATTGCTGATTATTGTACTTACAGAGCTCTTCAATTCTTTTACAGAGCTCTTAAATTCGTTTACAGAGCTGTATAATTCATTAATCTTAAGAGCTCTCTAATTCTTTTAGAGAGATCTTCAATTGTATTAGAAGAGCTCTTCAATTAAATTTAAGAGCTCTCTAATTACAAATATCGGCTTAATATGAATTAAAGAGCTCTATAATTGTACTAGAGAGCTCTTCAATTCTTTTGTAAAGCTCTGTAATTAATTGAAGAGCTCTTTAAATAATTCTTTTTAAGAGCTCTTTAATTCACATATTTATTGCGCTCATTACAAGAAAAAAAGCTCTCTAAGTTTTCAAGACATGTATTCTTGCAATAATTAATTTCCTTGTCTTCTTCACTAAGTACTTTTTCAGATATTTTATGATTTCTAATTACATTTGCTGCATCTGATTATAAAAACTATTCTATCATTCTTAAAATAGTGCGCATTTCAAGTTCTCGAAATTCTAAATGGCGTTTTTTGTGTGTGTGCTATGAGTTCACTTTGTACTTGTAAATCATTGGATTCACCCGAAAGTTTATGGGCATGGGCGGATCCAGGATTTTTTTTCAGGGGGGGGGGGTCCTAATTAAGTCCGAATTTTTTGAAGAGCAAAAAAATAAAAATGAAAAAATTAATAAAACAGGTGACCGGGATGCAATGGCGAAAAAAAAGTTAAAATCTTGAAATTTTCACATCATAGAACTTGATAATTGATTGTCAGTTCTAATAATATTATATAAATACAACAAATGGCGAGCGACAGCGAGCTTGCGAATTTTTTTCCGAGAATTGGAGTATAATACTATTTGTGTCTTTTTCATTTTCTTTTCGTCTTCTTAGTGTCCTTGTAACAGTTTATTGGCCTGTGAACGAACTTTTCTTCCGCATAATATTTCTTCCTTGTGGAAGATTTATTATTATAACGAAAATTCCCAGGACTTTTTATTATAGAATATTTTTTCCTTGTTCATAATACTTTTTCCACAATCCTTTGGATGAGTGAAAAAACAGTAAAACATCAACAATTTTCATAACAACGTTTCCGTCTATATAGACAGAGACGTTGATATGAAAACTGTTGATGTTTTGCTTTTTTTCACTACCCAAAGGACTGCTTTCTCTTTAAAACAGAAGAAATATTATATGTGAGTATCATGTATAATAATTTTTCTGTATATGCTTCAAACACATGAATGACTGATTTACGGATATTCTCACATAATTCAAACATTTCAATGGTTACAGTAACATGGTTAGCTTACAGGAATAAATATTACAGAACAAAAATTCTGTGGAATCACATTTTCAAGCTATACAGTACATTGTACAGTACATGATTTTTAAAATCTATTATTTCTTACTCTGAATTCTATTTGTAAATAAGTTCAATACAATATTTTTTCCAATGACAATTTTATATGTACATATATGAAATCCTTATTGAATATTTTGTTATGTAAGATTTTTCCATGGTACTAGTATCAGAACATACATTATGAACATTAAAAAAATCTAGATGGAATTTTTGTTATGTAATATATTTTCCATGGTATGAGAACTTTTATTATGATCATGGAAAATTCATTACATAATAAAATTTCCTTTCGGAATTTTTGATACATAATAAAAATTCTTGGGAAAAAATATTATATGATAAAATTTCCGAGGAATAAATATTATGCTGAAAGAAATATTTCATCACAGGCCTACTAGTAGGTGTAATGTATATGTGTTGTATACAGGAAAAGTGCAACATCATTTGAAAACAACGTACATAATAGATTGTAGAAAATTTTTCAATGCTGAGGGCAAAATATTATCAAAATGGAAGATTTCTAATATTTATTCATGATACATTTTTCAAATATTATGACAACAAAAGGGGAATTGGGACTTAATCTTATGAAATATGTTTATTAATGAAACAAATGAGCTAAGCTTCGAAAATTCCAGGGGGGGAGGGGGGTCCCCCCAACACCCCTCTGGATCCGCTCTTCAAGGGGCTTTTGATTAGAATAAGTATTTCTTGGGGGAGGAGAGAGTCGGGAAGGGAAGAGGGAGGAAGGGGTGTGGGAGGGAAGTGAGGAAGGTGACGTGAGGGGGAGAGTGGCACCCCCCCCCCCCTTTATAAGTTAAACAAAATTTTTTTTAGAATCGTCTGTAGATGCCCGGATATTGGAAACCCCAAATATTGGAAAACCCCTAATTGTGAACTTACTTTCGGTTTCGAAAAGAAGAAAAATGGATGAAATGGAAGTTGATGACGACCTTGATTATTCCATTCAAGAATGCTGTTTACCAATCCAAAGAGAATCTTTACCGTATCAAAAACAGAACAGCAACGGCGGATACTCGTACGAATGCGACAACATTACCAAACTGCACAGATTTCTGTGTTTGGGATCAGAGGAAGGGACGTATTATACAGGGGAACAAGACTGTAAAAAGGATAATGCAAAGTGTATAGATAGGTAAAGAGGGTCAAATTTTGTTGTTAGAATATATAGATACACAATACTGGTCGAGGACCAGTGACCGCCCAGGACCAGTTACC
Source organism: Pinctada imbricata (assembly GCA_033119305.1). Lineage (NCBI taxonomy): Eukaryota > Metazoa > Mollusca > Bivalvia > Pterioida > Pteriidae > Pinctada > Pinctada imbricata. The sequence continues at coordinate 55,117,592 of VSWD01000006.1, read as the reverse complement.
GCCTACTGCATTTTAGAGGAACTTAGAAATGAAAATTTGTCAGAATGCTTTTAGACTTATATTTTCCTGATTATGAAAAAATAATCTCATCCAGTCGGTAGATTTGTTAAAATAACAAGAAGAGGATTATTGACATGAATTCTGGTTGGGGAGATGGTATATAGCTATAGGTGTATTCAATCTATCAATATTGTGGTCGTTTGCTTTAGGATTTTTTCATAAAAAGGCACATCACTATCAAGTAAAGATTACTTTTATTGCTGTGAAAGCACTGGAACAAAATATTTCAGTTTACAGAGATAGGAGCCAAATAGGCGGTAACTGGTCCTGCAGTCTTGCAAAAAATGTCCAAGGACCTGTAACGTTAAGAGCCGTAATCTACCCAAATTTCACGTGTGATACCAGCTCAACTAGTATTACTTAAAATGTGTCCTGTACATGAAATTATTTTATTTCAAGCATCTTTAATCAAATATAGTAGTTTTATTGATATAATTATGAGAAACAGCCTATATTTTTACGTAGAAGTGAGGGTGGGTGGTCTTTTTTATGATATAAATAATGCGAGTGAAGTGTCGAAAATTTTCTAACAATCGGTCGCTTTTGTTGATCAAAATGTTAAAATGAACTACAATGAGAAGATTCAATAAGAAATATCGTGCTAAAACATGATTTTCTCCAAATATTATATTCCTGATTTATCAGACCGTACACACGTGGCCAGAGATATATAATGGAACACTCACTCTCACTTATATTGTACAATTAACAATGCCGCCGTTATAAAATAGTTTGAATAAGCTTTTTTTCACTTTATAAAATCATATTTCTTTTACATTTACCATAATTACATTTTCTAAATATATACTTTTTGAATGTTACTGAGGAAGTTTTGAGCATTTTTTAAAAAGATTTTCTGGTACTTCAGTCTTCAACGCTAATATTGTTAACTTTTATTGCGAGGGGTTATTGAATTATCAATGCCCAAAATTTTAATAAAGGAGTTTGTTAGTGAAAAATTTGAAACTATTAATAAAGAAGTTAATTATATGTCGAAAACGAATCAAATTCCAATTATTAACTACTCATGTTAATTTCAATTCTTTCCTTCACCCCTACCCGCCCAATGGCATTGACTATTGTTACCCTCTTTGGAAAACAATGCGCGCTTTTACAGAATATTTGTATAATGAAAATACATCTTAGGTATATGTGGTGTTGTGTTCCAAAGGGGGAACGAATTTTATGGAAACTTTTCCGATTTTCATTGATTTCTATACAAAATAAGCACATTTATACTCAAATGTCTCTCTATAAGAGCAATTTTATGAAAAATTTTCTTCAGATTTGGAAGGTGTTTTATCTTTTAAAGTATTTCGCCAACTTGATAAAAGAAAAAAAAGTACTTTAAAATTTCATTATTTTTGGGCAGATTTTACGCCTTATCGTTACAGGTCCTTTCAGTTACATTTTAAGACATCATATAAACAAAATAATCCAATTTTTCAGAGAAAATCGTATATGATCCAGTGTGATAAGGGTACACCATAATGTCCATCCAAAGTTTCAATCAAATATTTCATCAATTTAATTACAAATTTTTATCAGCAAAAAACTCTGAAAAATAGGTGGCCACTCATGGTCCTCCACCAGTACAGCTAAATGATGTGCAAGGTACCAACCACTGATCCAGATTGACGGTGGTATGGGTATCCAATAAACATTATCTGCTAGCTTTTAGAACAGCGGTAATTGGGAAGGAAATTTTGTAAATGTCAAGGTATCACAAATGTTTGACATTAATGATTATATGGAAACATACATTATAGCTTTTTATTGACACATCAGATTGGAAAAACTACAACGTCCTTATAAAATTAACAGACAGCAGAAAAAAAAAACCCAAATTTTTTTAGTTCCTGAATTTTCTACTCAAATTTCCAAATTCCACTCACATTTTGCGAGTATTTCCCGTGTGAGGCCCCCTGGTGTGAGGTAAAGCAATCTAAATGCTGTTTGAGTCACTCTTCTTTTGAAAACAATAAAAGTACAGACCAGCAAACTTCATACGTGATGCACTAGATGGTTATTACTAATAGGCAGCTAATTCCTAATGTTGATTATTAGGGAGAATCCAGTAACTCCGACACTTTTTACTCCAACAATTTTAATTCCGACACTTTTACTCCGACAGTATTTACTCCCGATTATAATTCCTGACAAATTATTGTTCCAGCTGCTTTCATAGCGTCATAAATTACACTGAAAGGTAACATTGTGTTAAAATATGGTGAATGTTTGATAATATAACAGCTAAGCTTATTATGTTCTTGATTTATTTTCAGTCTCATCTCTAAAGGCGAAGGAGAGAGGGTGGTTGATGCCATAGAAACAATAAGTGTTACAGGAAGAGCATCTAAACAGTTCCCAATCCTATTTGCTTTGGCCCTCTGTTGCCGCAGTAATGATCAAAAGGTTAAAGATAAAGCATACATGGTGATGCCAAAAGTCTGCCGGATTCCCACGCACCTTTTCCAGTTTATTAAGTATTGCCAAAATGTGAGTGATACTGGGTCTGGATGGGGGCGTGCACATCGCCGAGCAATAAGCAACTGGTATATAAAGTATATGGGAGAAAACACAGAGAACGAGGCAGAAGGTCTGCTCCGGCTAGCGCACCATATTACAAAGTATAAAAGCAGACATGGCTGGAGTCACAAAGATGTTCTACGACTGGCCCACGTAAAATCGAGCAATACCACAATGCAATTTCTTCTTCGATGCATCGCAAAAGGTCTTAAAGATGCGGAAGAGTTTTATAAAGATGCCATCACAGCTGTCGACTATCACAGGACTTCCCTGTCAAAAGTCGTGGAGTTTTTAGAGGTGGTAGAGAGACTAAGCCAAATTAGAAATCCAGATGAAATGACACGGCTTATCATAGAGCATAAGCTTGCGAGAGAGCACGTTCCAACCCAGATGCTGAAGGATGCAACAGTTTGGAGAGCTCTCATTCGGTACATGCCCATTAGAGCTATGTTACGCAATCTAGGAAAGATGACTAGCATGAATGTACTCCCACCATATTCCTTTGAGCATAGTTTGACTCTTGACAAAATAAGGGATAAGGTGTCTATGAAAAATGCAAGAATTCATCCCTTTGATCTTTTAATTGCTCTGAGGCAATATGAAAAAGGGCGCGGAGAGCTTGGAAAATTAGTATGGACTCCAGATGATGAGATAAAGAGAGCACTAGAGAATGCTCTTTATGATTCCTTTGTGTTTACAGAGCCAACCAACAAGAAGCATTTACTGGCAATAGATGTCAGTGAGTCTATGGATACGCCTGTTGTAGGCACACCATCAATTACCGCGCGTGATGGGGCTGCAGTGATGGCGATGCATACACTTCGTAATGAGACTAATGCAAACTGCAAAATAGTTGCTTTTTCTTGTGCCCAGTCTCAGGAACATCCTGCAACTCTTAGGCAGTTACAAGTTAACCATACAGACAAGCTTAATACAGTGATTGAGACATGTAAGGGAATTCCATCAGGCGACACTGACTGTGCATTACCAATCCTTCATGCCTTAGAGAAGAAAGAGAAATATGACGTTTTCATCGTCTATACAGACTCAGAAACATACTTTGGTAATACCCATCCAGCAGATGCTCTGAAGCAGTATAGTTACAGCTTGAAAACTCAGACAAAATTTATTGTGTGTGGGATGACAAGTAACGGATTTACTCTGGCCAATCCAGAGGATCCATTCATGATGGATGTGGTGGGATTTGATTCCAACGCACCAATGGCCATCATGAATTTCATAAACGGAAACATTTAAAATTCCTAATTTAGTGCTTTCAGACTATCAATCGTCATCAAATACATGTACTACCAAAACAAAGTGCTAGATTTGTATGAATTATCTCCTAATTAAGTTGTCAATGTTAAATAGAGCAATGCGTGTTTGAAAACATCTTCTATGATGTTAATCTTAAAGTTTTGAAGATGGCGTAACAACTTTATGTGCCATTCTTAGACTTTCAATGCTATCATATGAACGTTAATGCTTACATGTTTATCTCTGTTCATGATTGAAATGGACCATTACACACTATGAATTTCAGTTCATAATTGACATTGACCATTACTATGAGTTTAAGTTCACGATTGATCTGACCATTGATAACAATAACGTTGACCATTACGACTATAATTATAATGACCTTGACCATTACGCACTATGATAACAATGACCTTGACCATTACGCACTATGATAACAATGACCTTGACCATTACACACTATAATAACAATGACCTTGACCATTACACATTATGATAACAATGACCTTGACCATTAGGACTATAATTATGATGACATTGACCATTACGCACTATGATTATAATGACCTTGACCATTACGCACTATGATAACAATGACGTTGACCATTACACACTGATAACAATGACCTTAACCATTACACACTATGATAATAATGACCTTGACCATTACACACTATGATTATAATTACATTGGCCATTACACACTATGATAACAATGACCTTGACCATTACACACTGATAACGCACTATGATAATAATGACCTTGACCATTACGCACTATGATAATAATGACCTTGATCATTACACACTATTGGTTTCAATATTATAACCATGATAATTATAGAACACTTCCCCCTATGCATACCAAATTGGATATAAGGATGAAAATTATCTGTTGATTTTGAAGTCAAGCTTATTGGATTAAACAGTCTGTTATGATAATTTTTAAATAAATTCAATCTTGTTAAAACACGACTTGAACTTCGGATACTCTCCACATTGAGAGCGACACTGTCCACATGGAGAGTATCGGAAGTTAAAGTCGCATTTTAATAAGAATGAAATAAATTTCAGAGTTTTATGTAACAAACAGTGGGATCCAATTATCTGCTTTTAAGCATCCTGACACTTTAAGATTCAGATTTTAACTTTTCTTGTGTACATTTTCTAAGGAATGTGTTCATTTTTATTACCATGGCACATTTTATATCAGACAATTACCGTACTTTAAACAGGTATTTGTTAAACATCAACATACAAGACATGATTTTATTGAAAAGGGGTTAAAATGATGATGTTCACAAGCATTGGTCCTGCAGAACTGAATCTGTTTATTTCAAGGTTTTTGAAAATTATGGAAGTGGAATTCCACTTTAAAATGAAAAAAAAAAAGAACCAACATGTCTGTTACATTTTGAAAAGCATAAAGATAAACAGTAGAATTTGATGAATATTGATACTAGTATGTTGGTGCATTATGTACAGTATGTATTGTTTTGATTATGAGGATTTTTTATGCCCTGGAATCAAAGATTCGGGGGCATATAGTTTTTGGCATGTCCGTCTGTTTGTCCGAAAAACTTTAACATTGGGCATAACTTTTAAATGGAAGGTGATAGAGCTTTCATATTCCACATGTGTATTCCTTGTGACAAGACATTTCCATTAATACCAAAGTTTTTCACCTTGACCTTCAACCTACTTTTCAAAAACTTTAACATAGGGCATAACTTCTGATTGGTAAGCGATAGGGCTTTCATATTCCACATGTGTATTCCTTGTGACAAGAGCTTTCCATTGATACCAAAATTTTTGACCTCCAGACCTTGACCTTTGACCTTTTCAAAAACTTTAACATTGGGCATAACTTTTGAATGATGAGTGATGGGGCTTCGATATTTCACATGTGTATTTCTTGTGACAAGACCTTTCCATTGATACCACAATGTTTGACCTCTTGACCTTGACCTTTGACCTACTTTTTGAAAACTTCAACATTGGGCATAACTTTTGAATAGTAAGTTATAGGGCTTTGATATTTCACATGTGTATTCCTTGTCACAAGATTTTTCCATTGAAACCGAAAAAAAAAATTAACCTAGTGACCTTGACCTTTCACATACTTAACAGAAAATGGTGTTTATACTAACAATGATGCCACCGGGGGCATTCGTGTTTCACAAACACAGGCTTTATTTTTATTATTTTATGATTATTTGATTTATGATGATTATTGAATAATTTTATAATTATAATGATTATTGAATTATTTTATGCTGTCCCTGTGATTCATAGCTGTATAAAATCCTCAATATGTAAATATGATTACACAGCTTTAAAATATATTTCATCAGCTTAATATTGCTCAGTTTATACAAGGTCTTTCCACTGAATGGTTAAACCACTGGATATTTGAATTGTATGTGTAATATATGCTGATTGTTCGAACAATAAATTTTCACTATATCCACAACATCATTTGTTCACAAAAAGTCACAATTATGTAACATCAGTGTGTGAAAGTCAAATATAAAACAATGGGCGTAAAAAAAAAAAACATGGAAAAATACAAAATCCAACAGAATACTTGTAACAAAAAGTTCTGCAAATGAGCAAATATGAATGGAGACGAGATCAGGTGTGTGGAAGAGTAATCATCTCCTGCTTAAAAAAAAGGATTTCTGTATCAGTTTACGAAATATACTCCGATGCATCAATAATATGGAAACTTGGGTGGATGAACTAAGTATCAATAGGCATACGCAGTATTCCAATTTCAATCTGCTGATCAAATGACCTTGACCTAAATACTTCAACAGACCTTAAATTTTATGGAGATGTCAGATACATTTGTAACAAAAGACCAGAATGATGTTGCTTCCTTAATTATCCACAAACATAGAGCAGAAAATTAATAGTTATCAGTCATAATGTGCTGGACAGTCCAACTGATGACTCAATCACTCATCCATAATGTGCTGGTTCGTGTACAGAAAGTTTCCTTTTATCAAATAAATATTTACAATACAAATACATGTATAGACAGAACATTTTTATTTGAAAAATATCAGATTGTCTGTATACATATCATGGATATGGAATCCTATTACATTTTGCATATAACATGTTTAGAACATAATTTTTGATACAATGTCCATTATAAATGAATATACATGTAAGTTCCAAAAGGGAATGGATGGACAAGATATGTGAAATATTGAAGCCCTGTCCATGAAATAAACCCGAAAAACTCGGCATTAACAGTTCAAGGTTAAAAACAGAATTTGATATGGCAAAATGAATTTTGAATGTAGAAGAGTCCTAACACAAGGAACAACAAATCCCAAACATATTGAAAGCCCAAATAGTGACTTGTGGCAAAATTTAAAATATTTTTTTTTACAAAATAAGGTTAAAGTCTAGAATTATGGTATCAAAAGAATGATCATGGAATAAAAAGGTAAGGTCATTCTTTTATTCAAATCATAAATTTATTAGTCAAATTAGTTTTCTCCCACAAAATGAATGACAGGGGCCAAAAATTGGAGTTTAAAGTATTTCTTACACTTACACATTGCATTTATCTTGTACAGAGTCACTTTTAATGTGGAAAATAAATATCTTCAGCAAGATTTTTAGAGACCAATTTAAAATGATTCAAAATTACCCTTCTGTACAGCATTGAAAACTACAAACAAAAAACCTGCCATTAAAGGGATTACGACTCGGTAAAAAAAAAAAAGGATTGAAAAGTGATGTGGCAAGTTTATAGCTGCACATGAGGAAAATGCAAATGAATGAAAAGTTCTAACATTATAAGAAATACATTTTTAACAAAACCAATTTAATTGGTTGACAGCTATCAACATATCGCAAAACAGATCACAAACGCACAAACTTATACATGATATTACAACATATTTATCAAATAACAGGCTGGCATCCAAGTACACTGATAGTTAAACTCCACAAAAAAACATAATAAATGTAAGTATAAATGCAGTTAATACGATTATTATAACCAGAAGTCTCTGGCGAGACTGTAGCTCTCCTGGTTGTTTTGTTTAATTCACTCATTGACAAGTGAATAAGATACTTATGCATTAATAACAATTTCCATTTTATTTTAAACCAAAGACCATAGCGAGCAGGCACTCTAACAAATTATAAGTAGCACAACGAAATAAGAAATCCATTAGACTGCAACTAGAATATCACTCATATAACTTTTAATATCCGAGATAAAGGATTTCAAAATGGGTAGCCATACCCATTTTTCAAGATCCTAGGGGTCAGGGGCTGCTAGCTCATATGAACTATCAATGACATAATAAGACTACAGATCCATTATATTGCATAAACAACTAAGTTTCCATCATTAATAGCTTTAGAAGAGTTAAGAGCACTACATGTATATACGAGAAAATGACCACACCCATTTTCTAAGACCCTGGGGGTCAGGGGCTCATACAAAATGTCAGGTGCACAACTAGACCACACATCCATCATACTGCAAAAGAATTTAGTCTCCATCATTTATAGTGTCAAAGGAGTTGCGAGCACAAGATTACATAGAGTTATATAATAGAAAATGACCACACCCATTTTCTAAGACCCTGGGGGTCAGGGGCTCAAACAAAATATCAGGTGCACAACTAGACCACAGATCCATTATATTGCAAAAAGATTTCAGTCTCCATCATTTATAGGTGTCAGAGGAGTTGCGAGCACAAGGTTATATAGAGTTATATAGGAGAAAGTGACCACGCCCATTTTCTAGGACCCTGGGGGTCAGGGGCTCAAACAAAATATCAGGTGCACAACTAGACAACAGACCCATCATATTGCAAAAAGAATTAAGTCTCCATCATTTATAGTGTCAAAGGAGTTGTGAGCACAAGATTACATAGAGTTATATAATAGAAAATGACCACGCCCATTTTCTAGGACCCTGGGGGTCAGGGGCTCCAACAAAATGCGAGGTGCACAACTAGACCACACATCCATCATACTGCAAAAAGAATTAAGTCTCCATCATTTATAGTGTCAAAGGAATTGCGAGCACAAGATTACATAGAGTTATATTATAGAAAATGACCACACCCTTTTTCTAAGACCCTGGGGGTCAGGGGCTTAAACAAAATGTCAGGTGCACAACTAGACCACAGACCAAGTGTAATGCAAAAAGAGTTACATTTCTATCTCTTATAGTTTCAGAGGAGTTGCGAGCACAAGAATTGTTTACAGACGGACGGACGCTAAACGACGGGATATGGCATAAGCTCGACTGGTCTATGACCAGTAGAGCTAACCAGACTTTTCAGAATGACAACATAGCTCGCCGGTGGCAACCATATGTAAATTGCAACAACAACAATAAACAAGGTCAAGGTCACTAGGTCAAAATTTATGGTACGGCATGAAAGCTCTTATCACAAGGAATGCACATGTGAAATATCAAAGCCCTATCACTTACCAATCAAAAAATATGGCCAAGGTTAAAGTTTTTCAAAAGTAGGTCAATCATCTCCAAGGTCAAGGTCACAAGGTCAAAAATTTTGGTATCCATGGAAAGGTCTTGTCAAAAGGAATACACATGTGAAATATCAAAGCCCTATCACTTACCATTCAAAAAATATGGCCAAGGTTAAAGTTTTTCAAAAGTAGGTCAATCTCCAAGGTAAAGGTCACAAGGTCAAAAATTTTGGTATCCATGGAAAGGTCTTGTCACAAGGAATACACATGTGAAATATCAAAGCCCTATCACTTACCATTCAAAAAATATGGCCAAGGTTAAAGTTTTTCAAAAGTAGGTCAATCTCCAAGGTCAAGGTCACAAGGTCAAAAATTTTGGTATCCATGGAAAGGTCTTGTCACAAGGAATGCACATGTGAAATATGAAAGCCCAATCTGTATTGGTTTAAAAGTTATAAGCAAGGTTAAAGTTTTTGTGCACGCGCACGCCAACGCCAACGCCAACACCGGGGGTATGACAATAGCTCTCCGGACATTAGTCCCGGCGAGCTAAAAATGGAATGTATTGAACCAATTTGAAAAATGAAATGCCAGGTAAAGATGTTACAAAATATAAAAATAAATAGCCATGGACTATAATTGGGAGATTCTCATGATTTATCTTTAAATAACATCTCACACATGAGTTTGAAATAGATCCATAAATTTCTAATATCTATATCAGTATATGCATTCATGTAAGATTTTTAAGTATATAAACCATGATATTTGCAGACTATTTCAAATATCTTTGACGCTTAATGTGAATTACAATTTTAAAAAGACTTTTCTTAAAATTAAAGGTGTCAAAGCTGAACATAGTGTCATAAGCACTCTGAAATCATTAAAAGAATACCATATAAAAGAAATCCTTAAATTGATACGGCAACCAAATTATTTTGGATTATAATCAATTGTTGCGTAATAAATAAATTGTGAAAAGAAAACTCCAAAATTTTAACCATTTTTCAGGATAACACTGGTACATGTATGATCATAGTGTTCGTATATGTAAAATACTCAATACTTTGTCAATGTACAACCAATATATATACAAATTCTAAATTTTTAAATTTATTACTATAAGGAAATAAATATAAAAAAAAAGTATTAATGGAATGCTCTTAAAATGCACAACCATACAGAAAATGTTACTTACATACACGTACAGTAAAATGTTTCATGGAAATAAGTCAAAACATGTCGTAATTAAGTTTACTGGTGCAATTGTTTCTTTTAAATTGAATGATTGAATGAATGTATGGCAATGCTACAATTAAATGAGAGTCCTCATAGCAAAATTTTTAATTTCATCCTAGAAGTTAGATTGTTACAAGGAAATTACAAATGCAAATGAGAAATTTAAATAAGAGGGCTAAACCAACCTAAACTGAATGAACATTATGAAGCGTCAAAACAAAAATGATAGATTGACTTATATGCGATATGAAAGAAAAATGACTTAGATTTAATGTCAATGTACAGTATAATGAAAAATGCTGTGGATAAATCATATTACACTTAGGTAAGCACCAAATAATTAGCAAATAAAACACCGCTAAAGACGGTATGGCCGGATTGCAAAGTAAGTTTTTGTCACCAACTGGGTCAAGGTCACTAAGTCAAATATTACAGCATACATTGAGAGGTCTTGTCAGAGGCAACCTTCATGTATAATATAAAGTTTCTACTGTATACAGTTCCTTAGATTTTGCTTAAACCAGGAACTTTAACCGAAGTCTTTAACTAGGTCAAAGTCCAAGGTCATGGTCACTGGGTCCAATGTAACGGCATAAATTGAAAGGTCTCATCATGGGCAACCTACATGTATATTATAAAGTTTCTACTGCATACAGTTCCTTTAATTTTGCTTAAACCAGAAACTTTAACCAAAATCTTTAACTAGGTCAAAGTCCAAGGTCAAAGTCACTAGGTCCAATGTTACGGCATAAATTCAAAGGCCTCATCATGGGCAACCTATATGTATAATATAAGGTTTCTACTGCATACAGTTCCTTAGATTTTGCTGAAACCAGGAACTTTAACCAAAATCTTTAACTAGGTCAATGTTCAAGGTCAAGGTCACTAGGTCCAATGTTATGGCATAAATTGAAAGGTTTCGTCATGGACAACCTATATGTATAATATAAGGTTTCTACTGCATACAGTTCCTTAGATTTTGCTTTAACCAGGAACTTTAACCAAAATCTTTAACTAGGTTAAAGTCCAAGGTCAAGGTCACTAGGTCAAATGTTACGGCATAAATTGAAAGATCTCCTCATGGGCAACATACATGTATAATATAAAGTTTCTACTGCATACAGTTCCTTAGATTTTGCTTAAACCAGAAACTTTAACTAAAATCTTTAACTAGGTCAAAGTCCAAGGTCAAGATCACTAGGTTAAATGTTACGGAATAAATTGAAAGGTCTCCTCATGGGCAACCTTCATGTATAATATAAAGTTTCTACTGCATACAGTTCCTTAGATTTTGCTTTAACCAGGAACTTTCACCAAAACCTTTAACTAGGTTAAAGTCCAAGGTCAAGGTCACTAGGTCAAATGTTATGGCATAAATTGAAAGATCTCCTCATGGGCAACATACATGTATAATATAAAGTTTCTACTGCATACCTTTCCTTAGATTCTGCTTAAACCAGGAAATTTAACCATAATCTTTAACTAGGTCAAAGTCCAAGGTCAAGGTCACTAGGTCAAATGTTATGGCATAAATTGAAAGGTCTTGTCATGGGCAACCTTTAGTATAATATAAAGTTTCTACTGCATACAGTTCCTTAGATTTTGCTTAAACCAGAAACTTTAACCAAAATCTTTAACTAGGTCAAAGTCCAAGGTCAAGGTCACTAGGTCAAATGTTACGGCATAAATTGAAAGGTCTTGTCATCGGGGAGCTTCATTAATAATATAAAGTTTCTACTGCATACAGTACCATAGATTTTGCTTTAACCAGGAACTTTAATCAAAATCTTTGAGTACGTCAAAGTCGAAGGTCAAGGTCACTAGGTCAAATGTTACGGCATAAATTGAAAGGTCTTGTCATGGGCAACCTTCATGTATAATATAAAGTTTCTACTGCATATGGTTACTTAGATTTTGCCTCAACCAGAAACTTTAACCAAAATCTTTAACTAGGTCAAAGTCCAAGGTCAAGGTCACTAGGTCAAATGTTATGGCATAAATTGAAAGGTCTTGTCATGGGCAAGCTTCATGTATAATATAAAGTTTCTACTGCATATAGTTACTTAGATTTTGCCTCAACCAGAAACTTTAACCAAAATGTTTAACTAGGTCAAAGTCCAAGGTCAAGGTCACTAGGTCAAATGTTATGGCATAAATTGAAAGGTCTTGTCATGGGCATGCTTCATGTATAATATAAAGTTTTTACTGCATATAGTTCCTTAGATTTTGCCTCAACCAGAAACCTTAACCAAAATGTTGACGGCGGACAGACAGACGGACGGACATCGTCAATCTATAGACCGGAATTGCTTTGCAATCCGGCCAAAAATATTAATCTGTATACAACCCTTCATATTTTGAAAATAATGAAAATTGAGAACTACATCAAACGTCCAAGTAATGTACACAAAGTCACAAATACACCAGAGAGCATTATTTCTTCTTTATAACATAATTCATTCAGCCTTATGTCTTTCCCTCGTGCATACATCAGCAAACATAATATAGGAACAATCACATGTAAGAAATCTGGTATCATCAACCCAAGATCCCGAGCATTTTGGAAATTGGTGCCGCGACCCTGGATCACGTGAGTAATGAACTGGTCCATTCCACTTACTAGGATATGCATGAGATTAATACTTGATATAGCGATCATTTTCCAAGACTGTATTTCGTTTCTGATGTCACACATATTTAACACTAGGCACGTAGCTACGATTTCCGTTACTGTAAACAACATGTGGTGTTTGAAGTACGTGTAAAAGTCCTCATTGTAATAGCTGAAGTATGACCACCAGGAATAGTAATTGGGATATAGGTTGACAACATAGAGGAAAAGCATACTGCTACGTATTTGATTTCTCCGTATTAGAGGAATGAGGTACTTTATGCTCTCGTACCCCAACAGAATAAATATCACCGTGAACAACCAGATTCTGCTGGTCTGCCATGTTGCGTTAAAATAAACATGTTTGTACGGAATGTTTCCTGGATTTTCATACGATCCTGAAAATAAATATGAAAATCGATAAAGCAATAAAAGAATATTTATGCAACAATGAAAATGAAAAATTTTGGAAAGTCTGATCAGATCATCTACCATCTTATTGAAGGGACAACTTCAAAAATCCAAGTCCAAGTGCCTATAAAATTTGTTTTCCACTCTGAGATTTAAGGTAATGAATATCAATGGGGCATGGGGAAGAAGATTAAGATTTTAGTGTTGATCTTAATTTTTGAACATTAAATTCCCTGTATTTTTAACTAGTGAAAAAGACAACTCCTATCAATGCAATGTTAGGCATGAAAATATCAAATAGTGATAAGGTGAAATAATATACGATAGATAACCAAATCTACATGACAATTTACCTTATATCCAAATTGTGAGAAAAACATTATCATACGTTGTAATTATAAATGCTAAGACTATTGACATAAGGAATCTTAGCTTCATTTATAATATAAAATTCATTCTCTTTGATCCCAAACTTTGCTGGTTAAAAAGCTTCTGTTCTCAAAATTTTTTCACAACACAACAAGTATAAATCCATAGTAAATCCATGTGACAAAAAGACGACACGTTTCACATCCGGTATATACTACACACTATTCTACAAATCATAACAGACATATAGAGACGGAACACATTTTCATAGAGTACATTTACTGAGTTTGTAAATTATATATTATATATTTCATATCCTCATATCATCTGTCTTCTGGCCCGGATAGGCAGATTAATATTGTTAAATGGGCAATTTATCAATAAAAAAAAAAAAAAAAATTCCTGACCCATCTCCTCATCGTACAGAGTTACTTCCCATTTCTAACAGTATCTGAAATAATGATAACGTAATGAAATTTCTAAAGAAACTTTGTATCTGAAGCATGTTTTCCCTGAATTTAATGCTGGTTTCCAATAAATTTGATGATGTCCTTATTAGTTTACGTCAGATACTTGATGATGTCATTATTAGTTTACGTCAGATACTTGATAATGTCATTATTAATTTACGTCAGACACTTGATGATGTCATTATTAGTTTACGTCAGGTACTTGATGATGTCATTATCAGTTAATGTCAGATACTTGATGATGTCATTATTAGTTTACGTCAGGTACTTGATGATGTCATTATTAGTTTACTTCAGATACTTGATGATGTCATTATTAGTTCATGTCAGATACTTGATGATGTCATTATTAGTTCATGTCAGATACTTGATGATGTCATTAGTAGTTTATGTCAGATAATTGATGATGTCAGTATTAATTTACGTCAGATACTTGATGATGTCATTAGTAGTTTACATAAAGTACTTAATGGTATCATTATTAGTTTACTGTACTTAACGTCAGATACTTGATGATGTCATTATTAGTTTATGTCAGATACTTGATGATGTCATTATTAGTTTACGTCAGACACTTGATGGTATCATTATTAGTTTACATCAGATACTTGATGATGTCATTATTAGTTTACGTCAGGTACTTGATGATGTCATTATTAGTTTATGTCAGATACTTGATGGTGTCATTATTAGTTTAGGTCAGATACTTGATGATGTCATTATTAGTGTATGCCAGGTACTAGATGATGTCATTATTAGTGTATGCCAGGTACTTGATGATGTCATTATTAGTTTACGTCAGATACTTGATGGTATCATCATTAGTTTAAGTCAGGTACTTGAGGGTGTCATTATTAGTTTATGTCAGGTACTTGATAATGTCATTATTAGCTTATGTAACCTATATCATAAGGGTTAAGATTGTGCAATATTTTTAATCATTTTATATCGGGAATAATATACATGTAATATAAGACATGTTTAGCTTTACGTACCCCTAAAAACTGTGTCAAAACAGTTACACGTACAACTAATTCTGTCAATCTTTGGTTTATCTGGTACCCAAATCAGCCTGTAGAAAACACCTGATCAAATAAATATTAATTTCATTATCATCCAAGACTTTTTTTAATTCATGATTATGTCAGACATTTTGTTCACGATATTTCATAGTTATTCAAAGTGTAGTATATTCAATAATACATTTATATTTATAAATGTAAACAATGTTTGATTCTTGCTAGAGGTACAAATTTAAAGTTGTCTTTTAGAAAAAAAAATCCATTTCTTTTAGCCAGGGACACCAGCAGTAGAAATCCAAATTCGAAGATAACTGCTATACAAAATTGATCATGTGCATCTTCATTCATTTGTTAGTCTTTTATTGTTCTTGAGTTCATTTTTCAAATGCAATTAAAAAAAGTTTATCAATAAACATATTTGTATAAACATTTTTTTTTCTAAATTAAATGTACATGCATATATATAAACTCACTAATGTGTACAGAAAGTACAAATGAAAAAACTCACCAATGTGTAGATATGGCAGGCTGAAAACAACTAGTGCCCCAACAAAAAATGCTACGAATTTATCCCTGCTGTTCGAGACAGCAGTTGAGCCGAGGTTGTGAAGGGATGTTAGTCTACTCTCTACATAGTTTTGCATTTGATTTTGAGGAAGCATCTTCAGTTATCTGAAAAGAAAACCATAGGCATCTGTAGGTTAACTTAAGTACCTGTATATAGCAATATTTTTTCAGGGTTTTTTTTTACGATAGTCCATATATCATGGACAGTAAAATTATTTGAATTTCATTTTATTAATATGAATAATGATATTGATATATAAACAAATTTACTCCTCTTATATTACTCCTCTTACATATATCTTCTACATTTTGTAAGTGAAAATTTCAGTCGGACACTTTGACGTCACTGTTTACTATTGTTGACACAGGAGAACAATATGGCGGCGGCTTGAAATTAACATGGGAATTCCCCATAGACATTTTATTTTTCATATTGCAGCTTGAAGGCAGTTGATAGGGTAAGCTAAAGTTAATTTCCAGTTACAACTAAAGGAGGTCAATTCTCTGAAACAATAAATATAATGAAGAAAATTCTTCAGACGACAGAATAAATTGCCATTTGTTGAATCCTACCTGAAAATGTGAAAATTAATCCATTTAAACTATGTTTAAAACAAATATAGTAGAATCATGGCAGATGCTGCAGAGATTACAACTGGTAGATAACACAGCAGAAACTTGGATTAAATTGGATTATTTTTCACATTTTCAGGTAGGATTCAACAAATGTATGTTTCATTTCAATACACATGCTTTATTTTTGGATGGGCAGTGGAAAATACACCGATAATCGAAAGATACACTACGAGCTCTGATCGTCGATTTTCCCCACACACTTTATGAAGCATGCATTTATAACTGAGGTTGCGCTAAGAATAAAAGTAAAGAAGCTCCTCAGTTTCCACTGAAATTAGGCAAACGTGGGACTCTTCAGAGTGTCAGAGAGTTTCTTGATTTCAGCTTTAGGTATATTTCAGACCAAAACACAGCCCCCACCATCCAAGTAACCGTCAAAGGCCGGGTTTAGCCTTAGGTAAGGTTTTCCGGACTACTGTCTGCGCAGTTCCATCAGAAATCGGAAAATTGAAGTTTTCTCTACTTTGTAGGCAATTTTTACGATTAAAATTTATATAGGGGTATAGATCTCGAACTCTCATAACTAACGGTGTATGATATATGTACCTATGATAGTCCTGCTTACAAGACTCCGGTATACTGCTAATGCACTGGAGTCTTGTAGCCGCCCGCCATGTTGGTATGTAGTTCTTTACGCATCACGATATTAGCGGAAACTAGAACAGGGAAATTACGATGATTATAGCATTGACAGCAAGTAAGATTACATTGAAAGGATGGATAATATATTAAATTATTATGGTCTAACCTTTAAATTGTTATATAAAGTCCAACACTTAGTGCAATCTTGTCATTATCTGACCACATTGGATTCACCAGTGGAATATAGCGATACGAAAAACTCGAGCCCGTGTTTTCATTTGGATCATTAGATCTCAAATAATTAACATATTTGATCAACGAATTAATCACAATGATAAGAATTATAATTTAATTTGACAATACAAAGGTAAGGAAAATTATGCTTGTTTAAAATACAGGCGAAATAAATTTGTTTTATGCTAGGCAAAATCCCTCATTGCCATTTAAGAGCTGACAGATATAACCTCGCGTCTTGCTCAGCAGCAAGGTTATATGTTATAGAACTATACCTACGACTAAAACTACGCTCACAGTGAAAGAAAATATATTTAGATAGGGAGTTTTCTATGTTTATTTTAGCGCGACATCGCCGATGTTTAACACCGAGTCTATGGAGAACGTTGAAGACGTCATGCTAAAATTAACATAGAAATCTCCCCATCAAAAATTATTTTCTTTCAATGTGAGCATAATATTGGTCGTACAGACATATATCATACACCGTTAGTTCTGAGAGTTTGAGATCTATTTCCCTGTATAAATTTTAATCGCAAAAATTGCCGATAAAGAGGAGAAAACTTCAATTTTCCGATTTCTGAAGTGAGTAGACTAAGACACGGTCCATTTGATATTCTGGAAGGGGGGGGGGGGGGGGCTTGGGTTTTTTTCGAAAAAAATAATTTTGCTCTGAATTTTGATGAAAAAAATAAATTTGCTTATGGTGTGACAGAAAAAAATAATCTTGCTCTTACAAGTAATCTGAATTTGAAGAATAACCATAAAAGTCGCTTAGAATTCCTGAAAAATTTTCGGCTCTCTTCGCTCGCCGCAGTTTTTACTTTCTATAAAAAAAATTTGGCTCCCTTCGCTCGCCATAGTTTTCTTCTGTAATGGCAAGTTCATATTTCAAAATATCAAAAGAATGCATGTGACTGAAACAATTCAAATGCTTAAATACAATATCAATATAATTTATTACAATTAATAGATACATGTATCACCATAGTGTCTAATTTTATATACAAGCTTGGAAGGAGAATTTAAATAACTTTTCACTAGTTTTCATTTCTACATGTAAAAACTTGCATCAGGCCCTCTTACATGTTACATGACCTTACATACATTTTGTTTACTAAAAATTATATATCGCATATTGTAAAAATCTTTCATCTCTCTCAGTTTAGAAGTGAATACAAGTTTTACATAAAAATAATGTTTGGAGTAATTTAAGTAAAAATATAGAATTTCTATTGAAAAAACACAAATTAACATTCTTAATATTCACATCAATTGTTATCATTAAAAAAAATTTCCTTGCTCCAAGTTTGCAAGAAAAAAAATAATTTTGCCCTTTCCGAGGCGAAAAAAAAAATCTTGCTCCGACAAAAAACCCAAGCCCCCCTCTCTCCCAAATATCAAATGGACCGTGCCTAAATAACAGGGATGGGGTAATTAAAAATGTAATTGTAATTAATTACAATTAATTACATTTTCTCAAGTAATTGAATGTAATGTGTAATTGAAGATTTTTTCAATTACATGTAATTGTAATTTAATTAATTACAAGGCAAAAACTGCATGTAATTCCAATTACATTTCAATTACTTTTCAATTACATTTGCATCTAAAAAATGAACACACAGATTGATTTGAGAAAAAAATTAACTTGTTGTTTAATAAATTATCATTGAGATTAGCCATAGAAAATGGTAAAATAAACAGTTGTACCTGAATGACAACAATAATTAATGTGACTTATAGTCGTCAAAACAAAGTCTTGTTATGTGCTTCTGTTCTAATTAGTTTGTTTGTCACTTCTGCAAGGTCCTCCATTATATAAGTCTTAGAGATAAAGCATTTTTACCTGTTTGTCCACAATAGAAAGAATGCATGAATAAAATTGTCAAAGGTCACTGTTGACAAAATTAATGTGTTTTGATCCTAATGTAACAAAATTCAGTTGGGAAGACTAACTTATCAAAGACAATGACAAAATAGCTAGTAATTTTAAGTGCCAAGAATTCTGGGGAAAATTGCAAGGCGAAATGTGTGCATTGTACATTAATGGTTTCTCGGTGAATCTTTTAATTACATTGGACTGTTGAGCGAATATTGTCCTGCACTTTCTTGCATTTTATTAGAGACTTGAAATTACCAATCCGGCAATGTTAAAAAAATGGTATGCTAAAAATAAATTCATTAAATGAAATGTAATGTGTAATTTAATTAATTACATTTGCAATGTAATTGTAATTTAATTAATTACATTGCCAAAAAATGGCAAAGTAATGTGTAATTTAATTAATTACATTGCCAAAAATTACAATGTAATGTGTAATTTAATTAATTACATTTCAATGTAATTGACCCCATCCCTGCTAAATAATCCAGTCTCTTCGCTGCCGCTAAGGGAGCAACCATTTTATTTTTAGGGGGGGGGGGGGGGGGGGGGGGCAGGAAGACTTTTGCTGGCCGGAAAATGTTTTTCGGCCATTTTAAGAGCCAGAAAATTTTTTTCGCCGACCCTTCGGGACGGATTATTTTTATTTTTTTATAATTTTCCAATGTTGAAAATTGCTCTAAAGTTTAAATAATTCAGCGTGATTTTTCAGCCATATTAAACATCAAACACACAATGAGTTCATCTCTTGCCAGCAGATCACTTCATTTTGATTTCTTGAATGGCATATGGTGCCTATAATATGTTTACTAAAATGATACTCAACGGAGACAGGCTATATGGTGCTAATGACTTTTGAATTTTATTTATTCACTCCAAATTTCGTAAAGTTTGTTCCATTTTTTTATAGTTTGTTTATGATACACAAAAAAGTGTTTATTTGGCAGTGGAAAGGTTGGGAGAGAGGGGGGAGGGGCAATTTCATGATCCGGAAAAAAATTTTCGCCAGCCCTTTGGGCCGGAAAATTTTTTTCTCTAAAATTTCGATCCGGAATTTTTTTTTTTTGCAAAGTCTTCCTGCCCCCCCCCCCCATAAAAATCAAATGGTTGGGTTTTAATAGCGTAAACCCTATAGCCTCGAAGCTAATTTGGCCCCGGTCAATTTTCTTTAAATAAAGAGTCAGAGGCTGATATCGCTAAAGTGTGTATGATAATTAAATTGAAGGCAAGTTTTAAGGTATCATTCGATTCTGTAAGATTTTTGTAAGATTTTCATGGGTTCTATTTTTGGATATGCATATAAAAATAAAACTGGAAGGAGTCACAACGTAGAGGTGATTTCCGGCGAGGGGCTCAGAATGGGGACGTGTAAAATTCGGTTCTTCGTGGTGTATTGGGGATTTCTCAAAAACGGAGCGGCAAATCCCTAAATAAATTTCATATATTATTTAGACAGATATTGCCTTCAAATCAGCATAATTTTTATTTCAAGAAAAAATTTGGAACAATGATCAAAATGGGACCAAAGTCCATCTGAATGACATGTCAAAAATTCCCTATTTTCACTTTCACTTTCGTTTTCAGAGTGACAATAGTATCGGAAAGGTATATATCATTTAGTACCAATGAAATCTACAGGAAATGATCTTTCTTTTGATATATCACTTTCTATATAAGCCATTTCTATTTAGTCTGTAAATGACGTCAGCTTTTGGGTGTAGAACACTAGTTTTTGAGGTCAAAGGTTTATGCTATTGTAACCTTTAGGACATATGAATGATGATACACAACATGTACACGTACAATTGGTATGCGTATTTATAAACAAAGTCCTTGGATACCATACATCAAAATTCACTATATAGCATGAACAAGACATTGAAAATGAAATATTGGGTGTCAGTCTTATATTCAAAGAACTGTGAGGGTTTAAAGTAGGGTACCTAGAGGTTCTTTGATGAAAATACGGCCAAAATGGGCATTTTGACGGAGGTTGCGGGCATGTTTATACTGCTTGCTGATTGAAAGATATACAAGTTACAGGACTTTGCAATACACCAAACTCTTCGAAAAATCCTATATTTTTAAATTATGTCAAGAAAAATTTCAATCGGTAAAATCAAAATATGGTTTAGGTTTTAATAGCGTAAACCCTATAGCCTCGAAGCTAATTTGGCCCCGGTCAATTTTCTTTAAATAAAGAGTCAGAGGCTGATATCGCTAAAGTGTGTATGATAATTAAATTGAAGGCAAGTTTTAAGGTATCATTCGATTCTGTAAGATTTTTGTAAGATTTTCATGGGTTCTATTTTTGGATATGCATATAAAAATAAAACTGGAAGGAGTCACAACGTAGAGGTGATTTCCGGCGAGGGGCTCAGAATGGGGACGTGTAAAATTCGGTTCTTCGTGGTGTATTGGGGATTTCTCAAAAACGGAGCGGCAAATCCCTAAATAAATTTCATATATTATTTAGACAGATATTGCCTTCAAATCAGCATAATTTTTATTTCAAGAAAAAATTTGGAACAATGATCAAAATGGGACCAAAGTCCATCTGAATGACATGTCAAAAATTCCCTATTTTCACTTTCACTTTCGTTTTCAGAGTGACAATAGTATCGGAAAGGTATATATCATTTAGTACCAATGAAATCTACAGGAAATGATCTTTCTTTTGATATATCACTTTCTATATAAGCCATTTCTATTTAGTCTGTAAATGACGTCAGCTTTTGGGTGTAGAACACTAGTTTTTGAGGTCAAAGGTTTATGCTATTGTAACCTTTAGGACATATGAATGATGATACACAACATGTACACGTACAATTGGTATGCGTATTTATAAACAAAGTCCTTGGATACCATACATCAAAATTCACTATATAGCATGAACAAGACATTGAAAATGAAATATTGGGTGTCAGTCTTATATTCAAAGAACTGTGAGGGTTTAAAGTAGGGTACCTAGAGGTTCTTTGATGAAAATACGGCCAAAATGGGCATTTTGACGGAGGTTGCGGGCATGTTTATACTGCTTGCTGATTGAAAGATATACAAGTTACAGGACTTTGCAATACACCAAACTCTTCGAAAAATCCTATATTTTTAAATTATGTCAAGAAAAACTTCAATCGGTAAAATCAAAATATGGTTTAGGTTTTAATAGCGTAAACCCTATAGCCTCGAAGCTAATTTGGCCCCGGTCAATTTTCTTTAAATAAAGAGTCAGAGGCTGATATCGCTAAAGTGTGTATGATAATTAAATTGAAGGCAAGTTTTAAGGTATCATTCGATTCTGTAAGATTTTTGTAAGATTTTCATGGGTTCTATTTTTGGATATGCATATAAAAATAAAACTGGAAGGAGTCACAACGTAGAGGTGATTTCCGGCGAGGGGCTCAGAATGGGGACGTGTAAAATTCGGTTCTTCGTGGTGTATTGGGGATTTCTCAAAAACGGAGCGGCAAATCCCTAAATAAATTTCATATATTATTTAGACAGATATTGCCTTCAAATCAGCATAATTTTTATTTCAAGAAAAAATTTGGAACAATGATCAAAATGGGACCAAAGTCCATCTGAATGACATGTCAAAATTTCCCTATTTTCACTTTCACTTTCGTTTTCAGAGTGACAATAGTATCGGAAAGGTATATATCATTTAGTACCAATGAAATCTACAGGAAATGATCTTTCTTTTGATATATCACTTTCTATATAAGCCATTTCTATTTAGTCAGTAAATGACGTCAGCTTTTGGGTGTAGAACACTAGTTTTTGAGGTCAAAGGTTTATGCTATTGTAACCTTGCTCCCTAAAAGAGACTGAGCCCCACTATGGTTGTTACAGAACGAAGTCGGACGAAACAGTTGCCAATCGATTTACCCATTTTGAAGGTCTGAAATATTGATTTTCTTGTTGACGGGACTAAAGAAAACATTTATCTAACTATCTCTACCCACCTCACGTTTTTTTCTCACTTCGTTATTGCATTTTTTGCCAATTTTAAACTCCCTACCAAACTAATCAGGCAAAGTGAAAGTTCGGAGAACCGACCAATCTGAATGAAGGATAAAGAAAGTTGATCACGTGATATTTTGTATCCTTCATTCTGATTGGTCATCAGACTTCGTTCTATAACAAACGTGGTGGGATTCAGTCTCTCTTAGCGGCAGCGAAGAGATTATTTAGTCTATAAAGTGAGCTGTACAGTAATGAGTAAATGAATGGTAAAACTTTGCCCCTGCCCCTTCCTTCCCTATAGCGTCTGCTTTCATACAGGCAATGTTTCTTTGCATGACTTACAAGCCTACCTATGCAAGAGAAAAATATTCAATCTTATACCTGAGCGGCAGAAGTTCTATAAAATGAGCATGTTTTTTTCGGTTGAGGCTATTCCTCACCAACCTAGAGCACACAAATCCGGAATTCTAGTACAATAAAACCCATGACGGATAAGTCAAGATTCCGGTTGATAATGTAAACCGAAGAAACATACCGCATTATCGTCGTTCATTCATTTAAAATGTTTTTAAATTATTGTAAAATGGTTTCGGAAATGTTTTTGAAAATGTTTTGAAAACGTGATTTTGTGGAGTTTTAATAACACTTTAAAAACATTTTTATTAAACATTGCTTAATATTTAAAAACGGGCCTAACACAGCGGTGCTCAGCGTTAGTGACCAGTGGCGGATTTAGAGGGGGGGCCAGGGGGCCCGCCCCCCCCCCCCTTTTTCACCCAAAGTTATTGATTCAGAATACTCTTTTTATGCTTAATCTCTTTACTTTTGGGGAAATTTTCGGCTCGCTTCGCTCGCCACACTTAATTTTTCATTAGCTGTCTATTTTTTCGTCTTCACTTTGTCTTGAACTTTCTTTGTCATCGTGTTTGAACGGATTCATATGTCATAAACATATACAAAATTCAAAATTAAATTAACACTTGAATAATTACCAAATGCTTCATTTTCATGGGCTGATCTAACCAGTTTAGACAGGTGGATAGTGGGGTTGCAATGCCCTAATCTTCCCAACCTTCCCCAATTGGTCAAACAAAAACAGAGGATGGAAAATGAGAGAGATATTGTAATCTTATGACAAAATGTAACCATCTATTCCAAAAATTTCCCGGCTCGCTCCGCTCGCCAATTTAGAATAATATATATACATGTATGTATATATACATGTATGTAGAAAAAAATGTTAAAGCACCACAGAAACGATGTATTATTTTCACATATTTTATTGTTACACGTGTTTCGGTCGTATCAAAGGCCTCTTCAGACAATAATGTACGAAACAAAGTATTGGTACATGCAATATATTGATGAAAAAACATGATAAGTAAATAAGATTAAGTACTAAGCACTCCTTGGTCACGTATGCTTACTTCAAGGGAAAAGTAAATAAATGATATTATATACATGTATGTATATATACATGTATTGATGACTGAACCAAAACAAAAAAAAGAAAACTTCAAATCTTAAAATTTCCCGGCTCGCTACGCTCGCCAGTATACCTATAAACTTAAGTAAACGTATCAAGAAACTCAATCTTCTAAATGCAACATGCAGTTGGAATGGAATGACCCCCCCCCCCCAACTTATTAATTAAAATCACCAGTCTTGAGCTTCAGGGCTTCAGTTTTGGAGGTCTTTCTGTTTTTACGTCTTCGACCTTTTTTTTTTTTTTTTTTTTTTTTTTGCTTGACAGTTTTCTTCGAGCTGAAACTTTGCCCCCCCCCCCCCTTTTCTGAAATCCTAGATCCGCCACTGGTGACGTCATAGTAGGTAATTAGTAGGTAACATTGTCTATACAGCTACAGATATTATTTCGCTCTGTACGTTCGTATAGGCGTTATACAGACACTGTGGGAATAAACAAATTATTATTTGATAACAGTTTTAAAAAATTATAAAAATGGTTCTTAAGAACGATATAGCACAATGTTATTAAAATGTTTTGAAAATGCTTTGTCCTTAGCTTAGAATGTTTTAAGAAAGTTTTGAAAATATTTTTGAAAAATATTTTAAGAAAACACAAATACGATCTTTTCGAAATGTTTCGAAAATATTTTGTGCTTCCTGGGTACATAGCTTCACCACCCTAAAGACGTTTTCTCTCGTTGGACTATTATAGAGGAGATACATAGCTTCACCACCCTAAAGACGTTTTCTCTCGTTGGACTATTATAGAGGAGATACATAGCTTCACCACCCTAAAGACGTTTTCTCTCTATGGACTTTTATAGAGGAGAAACATAGCTTCACCACCCTAAAGACGTTTTCTCTCGCTGGACTATTATAGAGGAGATACATAGCTTCACCACCCTAAAGACGTTTTCTCTCTATGGACTTTTATAGAGGAGATACATAGCTTCACCACCCTAAAGACGTTTTCTCTCGTTGGACTATTATAGAGGAGATACATAGCTTCACCACCCTAAAGACGTTTTCCCTCTACGGACTATTATAGAGGAGATACATAGCTTCACCACCCTAAAGACGTTTTCTCTCAATGGACTATTATAGAGGAGATACATAGCTTCACCACCCTAAAGACGTTTTCCCTCTACGGACTATTATAGAGGAGATACATAGCTTCACCACCCTAAAGACGTTTTCTCTCTATGGACTATTATAGAGGAGATACATAGCTTCACCACCCTAAAGACGTTTTCTCTCTATAGACTTTTACAGAGGAGATACATAGCTTCACCACCCTAAAGATGTTTTCTCTCTATGGACTTTTATAGAGGAGAAACATAGCTTCACCACCCTAAAGACGTTTTCTCTCTATGGACTTTTATAGAGGAGATACATAGCTTCACCACCCTAAAGACGTTTTCTCTCTATGGACTATTATAGAGGAGATACATAGCTTCACCACCCTAAAGACGTTTTCTCTCGTTGGACTATTATAGAGGAGAAACATAGCTTCACCACCCTAAAGACGTTTTCTCTCTATGGACTTTTATAGAGGAGATACATAGCTTCACCACCCTAAAGACGTTTTCTCTCGTTGGACTATTATAGAGGAGATACATAGCTTCACCACCCTAAAGACGTTTTCCCTCTACGGACTATTATAGAGGAGATACATAGCTTCACCACCCTAAAGACGTTTTCTCTCAATGGACTATTATAGAGGAGATACATAGCTTCACCACCCAAAAGACGTTTTCCCTCTACGGACTATTATAGAGGAGATACATAGCTTCACCACCCTAAAGACGTTTTCTCTCTATGGACTATTATAGAGGAGATACATAGCTTCACCACCCTAAAGACGTTTTCTCTCTATGGACTATTACAGAGGAGATACATAGCTTCACCACCCTAAAGACGTTTTCTCTCGTTGGACTATTACAGAGGAGATACAGAGCTTCACCACCCTAAAGACGTTTTCTCTCTACGGACTTTTATAGAGGAGATACAGAACTGACGTTTTCTCTCTACGGACTATTATAGAGGAGATACATAGCTTCACCACCCTAAAGACGTTCTCTCTCTATGGACTTCAAATTCAATAGCATCATTTTAAAACAGATCATGTATGCTATTATTTAGTCAAGAAGAGCACTGGTTTTATGCGTTGTAATTATTACTTTATGTGATATCACACCTTTGGTGTTTTAGGATGTATATTCTTAGAAAAAAATATTACTTTGATTTTATAATAAGAGACAATATAAGGAGGTCACCACACAAAATTTTGAGAATTTGGAAGTTATGAGATTTTGCAGCCATTGATTGTATATGTAATATGACCATAGTGATTATGTGCCTGCAGCTGAAAAATTTTACAGCTTCAAGGCTTGAATTCTGAACCTCCTGCATGCTAAGCTAGCATTCTACCTTGGTTTGAAGGTATCTTGAAGAATATCAGCCAATACATGATTAATACATAAGAAGGTTTAAGGTTGCACAAATTGGAATTCTGCACCGTGTAGATTTCTTTAAATTTCTCATCTACGAGCGGCTCATGAAGCATGCATGATATGCTGTTAACATCTTACATGATACGAGATGGTTTAATTATGTCTCCCCCCTCCCCATCGGGAGGAGACGTATCGTTTTGATTTTGTGTCCGTCTGTCTGTCCACCTGTCACAAATCCTGTCTGGGCCATATCTCTTAAACAGGGATCACTTTCATATTTCAGTATTTAGTTAAGCATGATCTAAAGGTTTCACATCACCATGACCCAAGGTCATGTGATCAAGGTCAAAGGTGAAATTGGACTTTGTGCAAATGCATGTACTACTGTGACAAATCGTGTCCACACCATATCTCTTGAACCGTTTAACGGATCACTTATGTCTCCCCCCCCCCCCCCCCCACTGGAGGAGACATATTAATTTGACTTTGCCTCCATCTGTCTGTATGACCGTCCGTCACAAATCATGTCCGGGCCATATCTCTTGAACTGTTCAAGGCATCACTTTCATATTTCAATATGTAGTTGCTTATGATCCAAAGGTTTCACATCTCCTTGACCCAATGTCATGTGATCAAGGTCAAGGTCACTTAGTACATTTTTAATGTGTGTTGTGGGGGGGGGGGGCATCTGTTTTTTTCCAAAAACAATTTTATAATTATTTATTGTACTTGCAGTTACGATTGGTACCTCTTTATCATTGGTACAAAATTTGCGGACCTAGTGGTATTCATATAGATTTTTAGCTCACCTCGACAAAGAAGAGGGTGGCTTATGCTATTGCCTCGGCATCGGCGTCCGCACTTTAGGTTAAGGGACAGGTCCATTCCCAGTTAACTATACCTCCTACATCAACCAAACTTGCATGGATGATGCATCTGAAGATGCTTACCACAATGCATGGTATGGATGCTGCATCTGACCTACATTTCACGTTTGAGTGAGCAGGTTAGATAAAATGGGACAGGTCCATTCCCGGCTTACTATAAGTCCTACATCAACCAAACTTGCATGGATGATGCATCTGAGGATGCTTATCACAATGCATGGTACGGAGGCTGCATCTGACCTACGTTTCATGCTTGAGTGAGCAGGTTTGATAAAATGGTACAGGTCCATTCTCAGCCAACTATAAGTCCTACATCAACCCAACTTGCATGGATGATGCATCTGAGTATGCTTACTGCAATACAGAGGCATCTGACCTACATTTCACACTTTAGTGAGCAGGTTG
Source organism: Pinctada imbricata (assembly GCA_033119305.1). Taxonomy (NCBI): domain Eukaryota; kingdom Metazoa; phylum Mollusca; class Bivalvia; order Pterioida; family Pteriidae; genus Pinctada; species Pinctada imbricata. Next base: position 55,089,064 of record VSWD01000006.1, on the reverse strand, counting down.
AGTAAAATATGGGACAGGTCCTTTCCCGGCTAACTGTAAGTCCTACATCAACCAAACTTGCATGGATAGTACATTTGAGAATTTTTAGTACAACACATTGTAAGAAGGCTGCATCTGACCTACATTTCAGGCTTGAGTGAGCAGGTTAAGTAAAATGGGATAGGTCCATTCTCACCTTGATTCCTAGCTAATTATAAATCCAACATCAGGCAAACTTATATGGGTAATGCCTATATGTATGGGTGGTGCATATGCACATTAACATATAAACAGCTTGTATAGAGACAATGTTGCTGTCGAGGTAAGTGTTATCATCTCTGATGACCTACTAGTATGTTTATGTATGTATTAACATTCTTTTACAATAGACTAAGTCATAAGTTTTGATAAAGATTTCCTATTTTACATATACATGTACTTGTAAATGATCCTTTTGTCGATACATTTCCATCAGAGACCATTTTCCTTGATATTGTAATTTATTTTTGAAAAATTTGAATATGCGCCATGTTTTTTTAATGGTAAGGGATCACGCTGTCATATTCATAAGAAATACAATATAACGCTCATATTCCTTGTACATTATGGCAATCAGATGACAATTCTTCACATTGTGCCTTAATTTTCATAGCTTTAATGTTTGGAAGCATAAAAAGTTAATTGTGTTCATTAATGTCATATCCATTTCTGTTTGATCTTAATGTATAGCATTTTCTCAAATGGGAGTTGATGAAATATTTTTCATAGCTTCTGCATTGTTGAAATGAGAATCATAAATTGTTAAGGTTTATTTAATGCACTGATGTAGAATTTAACAGATCATGCTCATCATGCAATGTCTATGTAATTTTGTGTACACTATGTGAGTTTTTCATAATGGCACAAAACATGTTTAAGATTAAGCATGAAGATTTCATTGAATTAATCTCCAAGTACATGTATATCCTGTTGTATCTTTGCCAAACACTGAAACATTTTGTATCTCTATTTGTACATTCATCTGATTCTGTTTGTTTGTTCATCAGGATAATTTAGTATGTGTGTAGTTTACATTACTGGTATCTACTTGTTCATGTACTAGACAATATTAAAAACATGCATGTTGATGAAGCCGGTATCTTTTAGCTTATACGTCATAATATTTAGAGAAAATAAGAATCTCAACTGTTTACTTTTGATTTAATACAATTGTATTACTTTTATGTTTTCCTGATTAAATTTGACTGGAAGTGCTTTTCTTTATATATAATCCTTCATTATGACAACAGAAGCATATTGAGTCAACAGATGAGTTTAAAATAATATCAAGAGCTTGTACTACGGAAATAAAGGATAGTATATACATATATTGTGTATGAATTGTGTATAAGCTAAAAAATGTTATGATCGCTGAGCGATATAAGTCCCCTACCGGCGGCATACATTTATGTCCTGCAACTCTGCCTATGAATTACTCTTCAATTAAACAAGAGTTTTAATTAAACTTTCTGTCTGTGCAGCTCAGTTCTGAGGTTTTATCTGCTTTATCGATTCGAAAAAGAGGTCAAGCGTGACGAAAGTTGAACTTGCTCTGTAACTATCCAAGACTAAGCTGAGAGTCAAATTTTACCTGAATATCACTATTTGTTGCAGAAAAAAAGTCCGGAAAACTGACAAAACTGAATTGTGCAAGTCATCAAGGGGCATAACTCCTCGAAAAATAGGTCAAGCGTGACAAAAGTCGAATTTGCCCTGTAACTATCCAAGACTAAGCTGAGTATCAAATTTCACCTGAATATCTTTCTTTGTTGCAGGAAAAAGTCCGGAAAACTGACAAAAATTGAATTTTCCAAGTCATCAAGGGGCATAACTCCTCGAAAAATGATCAAACGTGACGAAAGTTAAACTTGCTCTGTACTATCCAAGACCAAGCTATGTATCAAATTTTCACCTGAATATTTCTATATGTCGCAGACAAAAGTCCGGAAAACTGACAAAAACTGAATTTTCCCAGTCATCAAGGGACATAACTTCTCGAAAAAAGGTTAAGGGTGATGACTGTCAAACTTCCTCTGTAACTATCCAAGACCAGGCTGTGTATTAAATTTCATCTGAATATCTCCATCTGTTGCAGAAAAAAGTCCGGAAAACTGACAAAAACTGAATTTTCCAAGACATCAAGGGGCATAACTCCTCGAAGAATAGGTCAAGCGTGACGAAAGTCATACTTGCTCTGTAACTATCCAAGACCAAGCTGTGTATCAATTTTCATCTGAATATCTCCATCTGTTGCAGAGAAAAGTCCGGAAAACTGACCAAAACAGAATTTTCCAAGTCATCAAGGGGCATAACTCCTCGAAAAATAGGTCAAGCGTGACGAAAGTCAAACTTGCTCTGTAACTATCCAAGACCAAGCTGTGTATCAAATTTCATCTGTATATCTCCATCCGTTGCAGAAAAAAGTCCGGAAAACTGACAAAAATTGAATTTTCCAAGTCATCAAGGGGCATAACTCCTCGAAAAATAGGTTAAGCGTGACGAAAGTCAAACTTGCTCTGTAACTATCCAAGACCAAGCTGTGTATCAAATTTTATCTGAATATCTCCATCTGTTGCAGAGAAAAGTCCGGAAAACTGACCAAAACAGAATTTTCCGAGTCATCAAGGGGCATAACTCCTCGAAAAATAGGTCAAGCGTGACGAAAGTCAAACTTGCTCTGTAACTATCCAAGACCAAGCTGTGTATCAAATTTCATCTGAATATCTCTATCCGTTGCAGAAAAAAGTCCGGAAAACTGACAAAAACAGAATTTTCAAAGTCATCAAGGGGCATAACTCCACGAAAAATAGGTTAAGCGTGACGAAAGTCAAACTTGCTCTGTAACTATCCAAGACCAAGCTGTGTATCAAATTTCATCTCAATATCTCCATCCGTTGCAGAAAAAAGTCCGGAAAACTGATATTCGGACAGACGGACAGACGGAGGGACAGACGGAGGGACAGACGGACAGACGGACGGACGGACGGACGGACGGACAGACAGACCGAGAGGAAACTAAGAGTCCCCTTCGGCGTTGCCGGTAGGGGACTAAAAAAAGAGGAATTGTAAATTGGTGGATAAAATCTACATGTCAAAGGAATGAATGGTAATGCTGACAATAGAATAATCCCCAGAAAGAAAACCTATCACTGTAAAAAGATTAAATTATCAATGAAGCTGAATCTATCATGATTTAAGAATGAAGCTCTGTATATCGTCTATTATAGTCCGTAGAGAGAAAATGTCTTTATGGCGGTGTATCTCTCTACCACCTCTATGATAGTCCATAGAGAGAAAACGTCTTTAGAGTGGTGAAGCTATGTATCTCCTCTATAATAGTCCATAGAGAGAAAACGTCTTTAGGGTGGTGAAGCTATGTATATCCTCTATAATAGTCCATAGAGAGAAAACGTCTTTAGGGTGGTGAAGCTATGTATCTCCTCTATAATAGTCCACAGAGAGAAAACGTCTTTAGGGTGGTGAAGCTATGTATCTCCTCTATAATAGTCCATAGAGAGAAAACGTCTTTAGGGTGGTGAACCTATGTATCTCCTCTATAAAAGTCCACAGAGAGAAAACGTCTTTAGGGTGGTGAAGCTATGTATCTCCTCTATAAAAGTCCATAGAGAGAAAACGTCTTTAGGGTGGTGAAGCTATGTATCTCCTCTATAATAGTCCACAAAGAGAAAACGTCTTTAGGGTGGTGAAGCTATGTATCTCCTCTATAATAGTCCATAGAGAGAAAACGTCTTTAGGGTGGTGAAGCTATGTATCTCCTCTATAATAGTCCATAGAGAGAAAACGTCTTTAGGGTGGTGAAGCTATGTATCTCCTCTATAATAGTCCATAGAGAGAAAACGTCTTTAGGGTGGTGAAGCTATGTATCTCCTCTATAATAGTCCATAGAGAGAAAACGTCTTTAGGGTGGTGAAGCTATGTATCTCCTCTATAATAGTCCATAGAGAGAAAACGTCTTTAGGGTGGTGAAGCTATGTATCTCCTCTATAATAGTCCATAGAGAGAAAACGTCAGCTATGTATCTCCTCTATAATAGTCCATAGAGAGAAAACGTCTTTAGGGTGGTGAAGCTATGTATCTCTTCTATAATAGTCCAACGAGAGAAAACGTCTCTAGGGTGGTGAAGCTATGTATCTCCTCTATAATAGTCCATAGAGAGAAAACGTCTTTAGGGTGGTGAAGCTATGTATCTCCTCTATAATAGTCCATAGAGAGAAAACGTCTTTAGGGTGGTGAAGCTATATATATCCTCTATAATAGTCCATAGAGAAAAAACGTCTTTAGGGTGGTGAAGCTATGTATCTCCTCTATAATAGTCCACAGAGAGAAAACGTCTTTAGGGTGGTGAAGCTATGTATCTCCTCTATAATAGTCCATAGAGAGAAAACGTCTTTAGGGTGGTGAACCTATGTATCTCCTCTATAAAAGTCCACAGAGAGAAAACGTCTTTAGGGTGGTGAAGCTATGTATCTCCTCTATAAAAGTCCATAGAGAGAAAACGTCTTTAGGGTGGTGAAGCTATGTATCTCCTCTATAATAGTCCACAAAGAGAAAACGTCTTTAGGGTGGTGAAGCTATGTATCTCCTCTATAATAGTCCATAGAGAGAAAACGTCTTTAGGGTGGTGAAGCTATGTATCTCCTCTATAATAGTCCATAGAGAGAAAACGTCTTTAGGGTGGTGAAGCTATGTATCTCCTCTTTAATAGTCCGTAGAGAGAAAACGTCTTTAGGGTGGTGAAGCTATGTATCTCCTCTATAATAGTCCAACGAGAGAAAACGTCTTTAGGGTGGTGAAGCTATGTATCTCCTCTATAATAGTCCGTAGAGAGAAAACGTCTTTAGGGTGGTGAAGCTATGTATCTCCTCTATAAAAGTCCAACGAGAGAAAACGTCTTTAGGGTGGTGAAGCTATATGTATCTCCTCTTTATAAGTCCATAGAAAGAAAACTTCTTTAGGGTGGTGAAGCTATGTATCTCCTCTATAATAGTCCATAGAGAGAAAACGTCTTTAGGGTGGTGAAGCTATGTATCTCCTCTATAATAGTCCATAGAGAGAAAACGTCTTTAGGGTGGTGAAGCTATATGTATCTCCTCTATAATAGTCCACAGAGAGAAAACGTCTTTAGGGTGGTGAAGCTATGTATCTCCTCTATAATAGTCCATAGAGAGAAAACGTCTTTAGGGTGGTGAACCTATGTATCTCCTCTATAAAAGTCCACAGAGAGAAAACGTCTTTAGGGTGGTGAAGCTATGTATCTCCTCTATAAAAGTCCATAGAGAGAAAACGTCTTTAGGGTGGTGAAGCTATGTATCTCCTCTATAATAGTCCACAAAGAGAAAACGTCTTTAGGGTGGTGAAGCTATGTATCTCCTCTATAATAGTCCATAGAGAGAAAACGTCTTTAGGGTGGTGAAGCTATGTATCTCCTCTATAATAGTCCATAGAGAGAAAACGTCTTTAGGGTGGTGAAGCTATGTATCTCCTCTATAATAGTCCATAGAGAGAAAACGTCTTTAGGGTGGTGAAGCTATGTATCTCCTCTATAATAGTCCGTAGAGAGAAAACGTCTTTAGGGTGGTGAAGCTATGTATCTCCTCTATAATAGTCCAACGAGAGAAAACGTCTTTAGGGTGGTGAAGCTATGTATCTCCTCTATAATAGTCCAACGAGAGAAAATGTCTTTATGGTGGTGAAGCTATGTATCTCCTCTATAATATCCATAGAGAGTAAACGTCGTTAGGGTGATGAAGATATGTATCTCCTATAATAGTCCGTAGAGAGAAAACGTCTTTTGGGTGATGAAGCTCTGTATATCTCTTCTACAATATGTCGTAGAGAGAAAACATGCTTAGGTCGATTATGCTTTATATCTCCTCTATGATACCGTAGAAAGGAAATGCTGATACAAAGAAATCTTCAGTAACAAAACAAAACAATCATACTTAGATAGTTAATACTGCAAAGATTAATCAAGTCATAGATTCACAAATGAAAAGAAATGTATAAAAACTACTCCAGAACTATATTTCTTTAATATTGCAATCAGAAATTCGATTTAATATTCAATTCCAAATAACACCGTCAGCATGAAAGCCGCTCGTCTATATAACTATATTGCAAGTACCCCCCCCCCCCCCCCCCGAAAAAAAATCTTTGTGACAGTCTAAATTCAAGCAGATTTTTTTATGACTACATTTGTTATGATTTTTTTTAGTAATTATTGCCATGGTTATAAACCGTTTTGTTGTCTCATGCATGTCACCCCTCCCCCCCTTCTTTCCCAAGCCTCTTTTCTTCAAATAATTAAAAAATAAACAATGGTGACAATTCCTACTTCAGACATTTAAAAGGTAAAGCCTATTTCATATTTTTAATGGTTAATTTATCGAGAGTACAGTTTTCTTTTATGAATTTGTTAGTGTTTTCCTCCGTAATTCTGAATCCATTTTAGGTTTTATATCTTCGTCACGGTTTTTCTCCGTTATAGTTTAGGTTTTGTAAAATGATCCGTAGGCTGGTGACGAATAGCCTCTACCGTTTTTTTTTCACTTCGATAAATTTTCAAACAGTCAATGTTAATGTGATGCTTAAAAATGTGTTTCTAGACTGTCATATACTCAAAACGTTTTTCAGATCTTTTTTGATACTAACCGATATTTTAGATTCCGGCAGACACTCGCCCTCGGAGTTTTTATAATAGTTTTTATACCATTTGAGATTTCCTCAATTTCGCAGCTTTGCTAGGGCACGGTCCATTTGATATTCTGGGGTGGGGGGGGGGGGGGGGGGGTGGGGTGGGGGGCTTGGGTTTTTTTTCGAAAAAAAATAATTTTGCTCTCAATTAGTCAATATCAATGAAAAAAATAAAGGAGCTGTTAAGATAAGGGCCGTATTTAGCCCTGAATCTCGTGACTTATTTCTTCCGCATGGCGAATCGTATACAGAAAAACATGAATAATTATTGAAATATAATGTATTTGCAGACCTTTTACATGTTTTACATCATGTTAAGGAACTCTTAAGGTTGTAAAATTAAGGTCGAAAGAGGTAGGGGTGCTCGGATAGAAAATCCGATAATATCGACAAAAAAACGTATAAATTTTTGAATATTTTATCTAAAATGGATAAATATAAGCTAAAAGACATCAAATATGTCTACATTGTGTATCAGCAATAGATTTCGAACGATCTACCTCCTTTAATCGGTAAATAATGAAATCCGGAACTTAAAATACGGTCTTATTCTTCATTCAATGGCTACAATGTACGCCTTTTAGCGCGAAATACACATTGACGGAGAATCTTGCTTATTTCGTTTCTAATTCTTGTATCTTTCATTCAATCATATTGAGTACACAATATTTGATGGATTAATGAGGAAAAATAGTCAAATGTGTTATATTTAATGGTCAAAAAGATCGATTCTTATAAAATGCACCCCCCTTTCCATTTTTGGTTTTTCGTCTCTGGGGTAGTGTTCCCCCCGGAGATACAGAACCCCACTTTGCCAAAAAGTTTGTATCATGGATACACATCTCCAGTAAAAGTGGCTTTCTGTATATCCGGGGGGAACAATGTTCAATAAAACTTTTCCGTTTTCTATTGATTTCTATGAGAAAGGGATAAGTTTTGACCCAAAAATTAGCAATATTATGCAAAACAGATAAAAAATAACTTCATATTCTGATGGGATGCCGTATAGGTATACATTTTACCAAAAAAGGTTCTTGAAATTTCAGTTTTCAAAATTCCACTTTTCAGGGCTGATTTTACGCCTTATCTTAACAGCTCCTTTGCTTATGGTGTCACTGTGACAGAAAAAAATATTCTTGCTCTTGCAAATAATCTGAATTTGAAGAATTACCATAAAATTTCGCTGAAATTCTTGAAAATATTCCGGCTCGCTTCGCTCACCGCAGTTTTCAAAATTGTATCAAAAATTTTTGGCTTGCTTCGCTCGCCATAGTTTTCTATCGGAGATATGCAAATGGTACTGATGATAAGTTGCCAATGGTACCCATGTTTGCCAATGTTACCTTTGGTTAAAGAAATACTATGAACGATTTTTTGTTACCAATGGCAGATGAATTTTTATTCATCAATTTCTCTATATGTATGTATCTATATCGTTATTTCTTGGTGCCAAGAGGTAGTGGTATCATTGTTTTAGAGATATCTTGTATCCCAGCTCCTCCGGTCACTTTGGATGACGTCATTACACACGTTGGTAAAACTAACCACACTAGGATCGGCCTGCAGGATTGGTAGCCAACGAGTGGTACAAAAAGTTGCCATCGGTACCATTGGCATGCCATTGGTATGAAATGTTGCCAATTGGTACCATTTGCATAATTCCGAACGCACCCTATAGTATGATATATTTACTAATGGCAAAGTTCATATATTTGAAGATATCATTTAAAGTTATACATGTATGTGAATGAAAAAGGGCTTCCTTAAAAGCTGCATATATTATCAATATTTGTGTAATGCTATTAATACATGTTGCATGTATCCCATAGAGTACTTAATAGTCTTGTTATGTTCTTGTAAGCTTGGACATGTTGGAAGGAGAACTTCAGTTATTCACCAATTTACAATTCTACATTTAAAAATTTGTCTAGGAGACCTTCCCCTCAGATCCTCTTATACATCTTATATACATGTACCTTATATAAATATTGAGATCATAGTGGATTAACAAATGGACCAAGTTAGTTGTCATTTTTACCACAAAATTTTCTCGAATTTTGCATATTGAAATTTCTTTTTTTATTTGGGAGGGGGGGGGATGCCTAGTTCTAACAGCTCCTAAACGACATGGGTAATCAATAGGGTTCATAAGTAAAATATATAAATAAATGATAGAAAGAAAATTTATGTAAAAACAAAACCCCTCCCAATATCAATGTGTTTAAATAAAATGTCTCAAAATTGCTAACTTTTAGGCTTGAGTTTGTTCCTGAATAACATCCCCAACGGATTATCTCGCGGAAAAAAAAATAAAGTGTGTTATAAGTTGTAAACAACATGAACAAGGTTCTTAATTATTGCCGGAGTGTAGACCAGATTTACTTTGGTCTGCAATATTTACATTATTACATTAGTATTATATAGAGATATTTCTCACCGACGTCATCGGTACCCTTGCAAACGAGGCACATCTAGGTGCCAACTCATTATAAACATGTTTGACATTCATTAAATTAGCATCAAGATGGATAGAGAGACATCATTGTATTTTACCATTGTCACATATCCCCTCCTGTATTTTTGGTTACAGTACAATAAGTGTGTGCGGCTTAAAACAAAGACGTAGGGAGTGATTTAATCTGGCCCTCCTAAAACTGCTTCGTCAAAGTCCCTTTAAACTCCAAAGACGTCGTGTTATGTCAGGTTATCAAATACATCTCACATTATTTATAAGAAGCTTTAATGACTTTAATGAAGAAATGTACATACACGTACGTACCTATTTGAAATTCAGAGAACAATAATACAGCATGCTTGTACATTACTGTGTATTTTTGCGCTGATTTCGCGAGTTTATAAGATGATTTGGCCTTTATGATGGTAGTTGGACTTTAAGCCATACCTGAACATATGGGCTCGAAACCATCTAAACCAAAGGTACAATCTCTCTCTCTCTCTCTCTCTCTCTCTCTCTCTCTCTGCACGTCGTCACATTTTGATATTACATTGTAACATTTTGATAATTTTCATCCACTCTAAATCAACTTAGAAAAGAGGACATTTATGATGTGAATAGCCCATTTATGTCGTTCTGTCTTAAAAATTGTTTTTAGCAAGAAAAAGTTGTTCAACAACATGTACCACATCAACCGGAGCCACAACCTCAATTGGTGCCACATCAGGAATCACCACCTAAAGAGGAACCGATCGCAACCACTGAACAACACCCTCCCGCCACGGAAACTGAAAATGTAGGGGTATCAATGTTTTGTTGCTTTTCGATGAGAAATTTAGATAAGCCAAGATACAAATGTTCGGTGACCTCGTAGTTTCTGAAATATCTTAATATCTAATTTTCCTAGCTGTCTGCTTTACTCACACAAAGCTAGAGGTAAAATGCTTATGCAATGGGTGCCTTCACATTGGATCAAACTATTCAGTTGTGATCAATATATGTTTGATTAAGTACATGTATAAAACTTCAAATATGCTTGAAGTTGTTTTTTTTTTTTCGATGGATAAAAAAAGAAAAGAAAAAGAATGGAAACTATTTTTGAATAACAAACGTTTCTAATGAAATATTTATCTCAAATACATGTACATCTTTTCTCTGTTTCAATATTCAGGCGGCAAACAACTTTAATGGTCTTTCAACGGATTTTGATGAAAGTTTCTTCTCGGGAACAAATAGTAACTTCGTTCCCAACATCGCACCAACAACTACCCTTTTCGTTGGCGATGAAGACAGGGCTGCGGTTTTCAGTTCACCAAAACCATTGGTATTTGATTTCACGGAAGAACCGATTCAAGAAACCGAAGTGGAAGAACAGCCGGTGAAGGAAGAACCCACTATGAACGTTCCAGTAGAAGAAGAGGAGGTAGAAGAGGAAAAAGAAGAAATGCCGGCTATTGTTGTAGAACCAGAGGTACAAGAAGAACCTAAAATTGAAGAAGAACCTAGTGTCATAGAAGTAGAGGAAGAGGTGAAGACACCAGAAAATGAAGTTCCTGCGATTGAAATTAGTAATGTTGTCGAGGAAGAACCGGAGCAGCAAGAGGAAAAGAAATCTGCAGAGGAACTGGTTGAAGAGGAAAACGAAGAAATAGAACAAGATGCAAAGGAAACAGACAGAGACAGCGGAATTGATGAAGAAATGGAAATAGAGGACGAGGATGCCAAGCTGGCTCGCAATGAATTCTTCCCAATTTGGAGCAAGCCGAAAGACTTTGCCTTTGATTTGAATTTAGCCAAGGAAGTATTTGAACCATTGCAGGAGTTTGTTCGGAAGCGTGGATTCTATCAAGCTGTACCCACATTGGATGTGCTTCAAAGAGCACAGAAATGTATTAGACTTTTCAATGTAAAACCCCCTAGAGAGGATGGAATGCCTCTTCCTTTCCCTTTCATCCCAGAGAAATACAGTTTGTATGGCGATAAAGGGTCTCAAAATTCTCAGGTAATAATATTCACTTACTAGTATTCATCCTATGTGTAGCTTTTACGAAAAAAAAAATCCTTCAGTCTTTCATATGAGGTTTTAGGTGAATAGGAAGAATTAATTGAAGTTCATTATCATTCTCACACTTAGTTCAATATCATTATCATGATTAATATTTTGGCTTTACCTGGTATGGGCATTATATCATGATTGATATTTTGGTTAATGCCCATATCGGGTAAAGCCAAAATATTAAACATGATATCATCTATGATATTTGTCAGATACGTTCTTTGTAGATCAAGGACGATTTTTCCAGTCTCGTTCTCGCCCTCAAGAAACTGTCAACCTCCTCAGATGAGATGACCAAGATCGAAGCAATTTGTAAATGGATGACCAATAACCTCGATAAGATTCCTACAGAGGCACTGGTCAACGAAAGGAAGACGATCAGCAAGCATAATTTCCATGCAGAACTGTTCAGCAGTCTTTGCAGGTAGATGCAAACTTAAACTACTAGCTCACGACGTTTACGCACATAAACTGAAATCACATGCAAAACATATAAATTGAAGACACTTGTGATAATCGTATTTCCAAGCTCCTCAAGTATGCATATGAACACTAGAATTTGTTTGTCCATCCCCCTCTAATTCCAACAATTGCAATGATTTATAAAAAAATCTGTCAGTATGGATTATTATTGCACGAGAACTCTTCCTTCTGTGCTGCTGACGAAAGTTTTATTTGTCTTGTCTCCTGGATTTCTAAATTCTTACCCTGTTTTGTGTCAGTTACTCTCTGTCTCTCGGATTTTGTATCCACATTTTGTCATTCATAACCTGAATATTCTTCTTTTGACTTACAGACTATGCGGAGTAAAGTGCATAGTCATCAAAGGCAGACGGAAAACTTTCGAAGAAGACTCAATGTCTGATCGATTGACATGTAAAGCTGCTTGGTGCATAGTCCTCGTTAAGGGACAGTGGAGATTCATTGACGCTTCATTGCCATCTTTTGATACCATCATAGAAACTGTACCTACTTTTGAGCAGAATGAGGAAGGTTTACCAAAGAGTATGAACGCAAGAAAACTTACTTCACTACGGAAGATATTCATGGATTGCTACTACCTCAATGATCAAGAAATAATGATAAACACACATTTTCCGAATGAAGAATACTGGCAGTTATTATGTAGAAGTGTTTCAGAAGAGGAATGGGAACAGAGTGCAACAATTACACCCTTCTTTTACTACCTAGATCTTTCTTTGCAAATGAAAACTTCTCGTTTGATACGATGCAATGGACATCCCCTTATCATGTCTTTCACTTATCCTGTTGAGAAATATCTCACCTTCGTTGCAGAACTTTATGACGATCAACGCATGGTTGTTCCCGACGATACTGCTTTTATTACTTTAGAAGCAGATCTGAGAATCAAGTCTGTAACTCTTCAAATATATATCAAATCCCCAGGTCATTTCCTTCTACGAACATTCTGCAAAGATCTAGCGTCAGGTGAAAACGGATTTTTGTTGATATGTACCCATGACATTGAAGTGTTGAAGGAAAATGCCTTCTCGGAGGACACTCCCTCTACTCCACCTGCAGGACGACAGGGCTGGGGACCTGCAGACGACACACTTTTGGCGGGAATTTCTCCTGTATCCCACCGTCAGAGCGTGATAGAGTGTTCGAATGATATACTTGATTTAACGTTTGACTCTAAAAGAGATGATATTGAATTACGCATCAGTCTTATAGATTCTAAAGGAGTAGATCTGAGTAGGCGTGTAATACACTGGAATGACAATCAAAGACTCTACGTCAAAGTAAATTCACCAGGAAATAGCTCATGTGTTCTAACATATACCGTTTGAAGTACCCAACAGAACAGTCTGATGAACAACTTATTTGTTCATACAAGGTGCTTTTCAATACACGTAATATGGTTCATGTGACGGCAAGTTTTCCCGAGGACTTTATGAAGCTTGGCTTGACCAAAGCTGCGAAAGAATTTCAAATCACCCCGCTCTTTCAACCAAGTAATTTTCTGACTATTACTGATGAAACACAGTTCGAATTCAGTATTACCGAAGACTTTCCTCAGAGGCTTATTGTGACTATGCATTATCTTGCCGAACGTTTAAGAGAAGCTGATAGTTATACCATGTGGTTCACACGAAAGTCGAGCTTATTTCTAACGTTCAATCCAACCAGGACAGGATATTTCCTTTTGAAGCTCAGTGTCCAACAAGACAAGGGAGGACTTGTTCCTTTGTATCGTGCATTATATCACGTAGATGTGCCTTCATCAAAATGGTGTTCATATGCTCAGAAGCATGCAGAAGCACATGCCATACTCTTTAGAGTGATTTCCCCACCTTACTCTATTGTGTTAGCAAAACGGACATTGACGTTCTCGTACTTTGTTCGTGACGCACAGGATGTTGCTGTCGTAACAGCCAAAGGCTGGAATCATTTAACGCAAGTTAAGAACAATAGATGGGAAGGGGATGTAGAAACTGGACCGAAAGGCACTGAAGTGAAAGTCTGTGGAAGATTTCGAGACGGGAAACGAGACTTTCACTACTTTGGTCATTTATAAGGTAATAAACGTTGAAACACCCAGGTAGTTTTTGACAGTTACCTCTAATTTTACGTACGTGATACGAACACCTTCAAAACGTAAACTTCAATTTTATATCTTCTTGATTGACAGATGTTTATATGCATGTATACACCAAGAAAATGCACCAGGTACAAAGCAGGACAGCATACATGTACATATTTTACATTCTTATAGCTAAATCAAAGAATTATCTGTACATGGCCCATTAGCCGCAATATTAATTTCTAGAAGGTTTGAGTTTTTAGACTTCACACTACCGTTCGAACTTCATTGTTAATGCAGTACGTATGTATCAGCTATTATTGTTCATTGAAAGCATTTCCATTCTTTTTGATGCCTCAAAGTAGAAAGGATATTTCTACTATACATCTGATATGAGTAAGTGCAGCTGATACAAGTTTTATAGTATGGAGGACTTGGTGTCTTATTTGTTGGGCCTTAAGATGACATTGTAATGAAGATAACTTTCTGTCATCGTTTGGCAGACATTTTCATGAAGATTCAATCACTGAACCTGTATATCAGTACAAATTGTATGTTGCCCGTTTTCTTATATTTAGAGTCCCGAAGCAAACTTCATATTTGTTAAATATATTATCTGAACTTCAGACAATCACAGAAGAAGAAGATGACGACATGACAAGAAGGCAGGAAAAGTTACGGATGATGAAAGAGCGAGAATATCAAAGAAAGAGAGAAGATTTTGCCCGCATGCATACCATACCTCAACTTGTCCTTCCGGTGGAAAGAAGTCCTCGTTTAACACCGGAAACACCCAGGAAACCGGAAGCCGTAGAAACCATTCCAGAAGTCACAGAACAACCTAAACAACAACAACAACAGAAACCAATCAAAATAAAAAAGAAGAAGCAGGGAGCAGGATCATTTTATTGAAATAATATGACGATGAGGAAAATGATTTCTTCTATGAATTTCAAGTGCCATTATTGATTTATTTTGTCGCTATGACGAAAAATAAAATCATCAATAACCATTCAGTTGGCGTTGTTGTTGTATGTCTCCTAGTTTGTTGGGTCGTTCGGGGTTGTTGTTGTGTGTCTTCTTGTTAGTTGAAATAGTAATATGATGTATCTTTTAAAAAATGCGGTGCTATCATGACCCAATATTGCAAAGTTCTAGACTTAGCCGAGAATATAGAAATCTATACTACTAAAGGAACGAATTAGCCTATTCTCCGTCGAAACGAAGAGGACAGAGATAAATGGTGTGATATGAAGATATAGCATATGATAAGACAATGTGTAATTGATAATTGTTTCGAAGAAATTATTTCTAATTAACGTGTAATCATTAATTATGTCTCACCGTTTTCCTAAATCAAATCTGAGAAAAATCTTAAATTCAAAACCGACGACGGACACTAATCATTAACTTAATATTTTCCTCTGATTTATTCACCCTTTCTAATCCCCGACATTTTAAGTATCATAAATTTTGTAAGGCGATTCTTGCAAGACATTTTTGATGTTAGTAAGAGGATGATTTAATTCAAAACTCCATAATTCGTTTTCTGAAATTTGCAACCTACAATCTTACAACAAAACGTCCGAGAAAAAGGTAACATAGCTCAGTTGGTGAAGTGGCGGACATCAAACCAATCTTCCAATCTGAAATGACTAGGTTCGAATCCCAGTCGAGGGCGGACATTCCAGTCTGTTTCCTGGCTCTATTTTTTGAATACTCAATGCATTCTAAATTACCAATCACATGCTATTTTTCCCATGACGTTTTCCATTGACTCAGTGCCAAATAATTTTGTTTCACTTTTGTATACTTTAAATGTGTAGCCCCTCCCGCAGGTGGGGATCCGGGGGAGGGGGGGGGGGCTTCCCCGGAAATTGTGAAATGCTGCATTTTTATATATTGTACAATCTTATTTGCAATGAAGGATTGACGTAAAAATTGCATATAAATCTACATGATACACTTTTCCCGATAAATTAATGGTGTTTTTTTTATTAAGAAGTCTCACTTTTGATATTTAATCTATTCAATCCTGGATTTCTTAAAAGTGTAAGAAGCGTTACGAATTTTTCAAGTAATACAAAATATATACACTGTTAAAAACTGACAATTGTCTTAAAATCTTGACGATTTTTATGGTGTTTTAAGGTTTTAAATAGTTTAAAGGAGATGATTTTCAAGGCAAAATTGTCAACCTTTAGGAAACTTTAGATGGGGACGGGAAGGGTGTCTGATACGCCTCTTTTAAAACTACGGATGCTGTTAGTAGACAGTTTTTAGGTTTACGATCTATCCGGAAAATTTATGTGAAGGCTTGAGTCTTTTAGCTTATATGGAATATACGCCTCTGAATTGACAATTTTTTTCCGCGCTTGCGCGTGTTCTTTTCTAGTACTATAAAATTCAAAGAAGTCTACTTGACCATCCTTCATCGCCCAGAAAAACTATTAAAGTCGCCGCCTATAGCATGTTATAATGACAAAGATCGCTAAGACAAATATGGATAATGACCATATCCCTGTATACAGCACAAAATCGATAATTCAGAAAATCAGAAACCGAAGGCATACAAAATCAGGATAAAACAGGAACCAAAGCAAACAAACAAAAACCTCCACCATATGAAAAGAAGCGAACTCCCGATATGGGACAGACGATAACCTTGGAAAGTTCTTTCCTCTTTCATTTATACCATTTTCTTTTTAACAGATTACATTTTTGGAGAGAAAAAAATATATGGGCTCATTTTCCTAACAAAAATTTACTTAAAACAAACCTTGTTTTGGGCATTGGTACACTCCTACTTCCAGTTAGAGTTACGCCTAAGGAATGTCCAAACAGTGAGAGGTAAATGAGAAGAAGAGAAAGTTTAACATTTTTGTTTATTAAAGAGCACCCTCAAATGCAAATCGGCAACCATTATACATGTATTATATTGACTGATTCTCAGAGAAATAATGAGCATTCATAAAATAAACAATTAAAAATAAAAGTAGAAGCAAACACTCTTAAAACTTCTTTGCCAAGAATCATCAAATGAACAAAATGTAAGCGACTGGACCCATTGCACATTGCACACTGACCAACAGTCTCCATGACGAATCCTGGTGTTTTTGTCCGATCTGAATGTTGATTCTCGGTTGACTGACCATGAGATGGCACAAGTTGACATTCGTGTTTATTTCTTGACCTTATATTCATATCGTGGTTTCCTATTGCTTGTTGAGTTTGGGTGTTGGGTGTCCATTTCTGTTGCAATGGTCACAAGCCCTCAGTCTTGACTATTTCTAGCTTTACTATTTCTAGACTGAGGATCACTGACGAGGGTTAAGTACCCGAAACGTGTATGTCTGGATCCATGCTGTAAATTAATCTGGTCTTAACAAAGGAGGAGATGATGCTATTGAATTTAAAGACGTTAAACATTCTGTTTCTTATTTGGATAGTCATGCAAAAATGGTATATATTTTCTTGTTGTTTGTCTATCGTGATTTCGCCATCCGCAATGAATTATTGAGGAAAACAATGTACTTTTCCATCAGGTTGAAATGGTGATTCCTTGATTGCGATTCATAAAATAGTGTTATTATTCAACTCTACACAATCTCTATAACTAAAACAAAAACTTATCAGTATCTTAAACGTGTACAAAAATGTTTAAATTTCTAGTACTTAAATCATCAACTAAAGAATATTAGTATTTGATACTGACAATGATAATAATAAAAAAAATATTAGACTTCAAATCTGCAATTCTTCCGATAATTACTACAGCATCCCATTAAAAACACAATAGTTGCTGTCTTGAAGTGTAACTCCAGCATCTGCGCTTTTGAGCCAGACCTATTCTCCTGAGTGTTGAGCTTCAAGACAATAATGCCGGTACGGGATTCAAAGCTAGTTACTCCAGGAACCAAGATGTAAATATTCGCTTGTCTTGTTTCATCAGAAAGATGTCCAAACCAGATCCTTTCTTCTTCAGAAGATCCCATGAAAACTGATACAGGCCAGTCTTTGGACAGGAGAAAATCCCTGTTTTCATATCAAAATCATTGCCCTCATTAACAAATGCGTGATTAAATTTTATCACCGAGTTAGAAGCAGTTATGTAATTCCCTCCACTGAACGTTATAGAAAATGCCACTGCAAAGTTCTTCGCTGGAAACAGAAATTGGTTTAAAGAATATCATCTATAGCGTATTCATATAACATATTTAAACAATTTACATGCAGTGTTAAAAATACAGAATCAACCAGAATAGAATATGATCTATTTCATTTTAAAACTTGACCTGTATTTATCGAAAGGTCAAAATTGTATAGAAATAGAAAATCTTAATTGATGCGACGTTCTCTTCGTGTTCACATGGGTTCTTTTTGTTATACATCAAAAATTTAACTTTGATGAAAGTTTGATTTTTTTATTTTTCATTTGGATTGAAAAGTATACATAATGAGATGATTAATTTTCGAAAACAACGCTTCATTATATGTACGTAAACTTACCATATTTAGTACATTCGCATAATTGACAAATATCGACCCTACTCCCGGTCAGTGTTATTCCTGTTGAATATCTTGCAAAAAAAGAAGAAAATGCAAAAAAAAAACTGAAACTTTAACAATCGTTACTGTGGACATGGTGAGATTCTGATGATCTGATGAGAACAAAGGAGGGAATCTCCAATAACACCAGGTTGTAGCACCCACAGCAAAACCCCAAAACACCCAATGCAAAAACACAAAGCAGACAAGCACAGAAAGAGACGCGTAAGGGACAAGGAGCGTCAACGCAAAACACAGAAACATCAAACACAAAGGACTACACATAAATCAACGAGACCAATGGGCAACCGGTGCCGACTTAGGACGGTCATCTGCCACGGAAATAGCAGAAGGTATGGTTATCGATTACGTGCGCACAACCCTCCCACTTTTCTGATTACCAAGAGGTCTAGAAGAACGTACAATTGTAGTGTAAAACAACCTCCTCACTGTCAGATGACCACACACAAACAAGACCGCAAAACACAGGGGCCCAAGCAACACAGATGAATATGTAAATGGATATAAAAAGAGGGCGTACGTAATACAATCCGTGCTCTGCCGCCGCGAGCTCATGTTATTATCACCCGAGGAGTCCGACTGACATTCAGAGAGGATAGGTAGTCGGGGCCCTGTCTTCTCTAAAGAGGTTTGGACAGGGCCCGTCATAGAGTCCCGTCGTCACAGTCAGTCAGAGTGCAAGTTTTAAGAATGCGCTTGTACAAGACTGCAGATTGGTCAAATACCAAGCCTAGTGTCCGTCTGGTGACATTAGGATTATATCCACGGTATAAATTCGATAGTGATGTTGTCTATCTTTGATCCTTCTTATCTTGTTAATAATGTCACCATAGAATGCAGGTTGTGAAATACCCAAAGTAATATACACTGTTGCCTGTATTGGTCCGAATTTCAAGTTGACAATAATTTTTGTAAAATTTCCAGAAAGTCTTTACTAGTTTGTTAAAGCGAAAACCTTGTCCTAAAAGTTTCTTGGTAATTTGTAAATTTCTACTATGAAAGTCCAAAACATCAGTACATGTTCCAGCATACCGGATGAGCTGTGAAATAATGATACCATAGGACGGTAATCTAGGAACATTAATGTCAAGCCAGGGGAAATTTACTATGTTAAATCCAAAATCATCTCTTTTGTCTTACACACTTGTATGGATCTCTCCATTAACAATTTTGATATTTTGATCCAAAAATGGTGTTTCTGTGTTTGAAACGTTTGCCTTGTTTAGAATCAATTCTTGTGGATAAATAACATTTTTATATTTCTCAAAAACAGGATTGTCGATAGAAAGAATATCATCCAGGTACCTAGAAGTACCAATGAAACATTTCACATCATCATTTTTTCTTTGTTTTTGAAGATTTTGGATAAATTCCTTTTCATACGTGTATAAAATAAATCTGCAACAAGAGGCGCACATTTAGTACCCATTGGAATCCCTACAACCTGCTTGTAGAGTTTCTAAATTCATAAGCATAATTTTAAAGCAGATAAATTTACAGCATGGACCGAATGCATGTTTCGGGTATTTAACCCTCGTCAGTGATCCTCAATCCAAACAATGAAATATGTCCAAAATCTGTAAAAATTATATACAAAATATGCCGAAATAGCAAGATGACTGGGATATTATTTGAGAAAATTTTGTAAACATAATTTTTCTGAATGTGCTTGAAGAAACGACCAATCGAAATTGATCGAACTTGGCTGCACGTGCACTCGGGTACTCCTGCTCCAATAGTAGTGCCACTCACCAAGTGATACACACGCTAAAATCTACAGCATGGATCAGACATGTATTCTAGTACCTATTCTTGGCTAACATATATACCAGTAAATTTCAGATACAAACAAATTGACCGTTTGAACCAATTCGGAAAGCACATAAAACGATAGTTAATGATACCAATATTCTGTCATTAAAAATCAAGTGCTTACAAGTTCAGGAAAAAGAAAATGAACAGGACAGGAAGTAGGTTGAACATGTTGAGCACGTAGGGCACAGGAAGTAGGTGGAACACGTCTTTCGGTACCCTTTTTCGACATAGTAACTTTCATACTTTTTGGCATATTACATTGTTTAGATTTAGGATTAAGGATCACTGATGAGGGTTAAGTACCCGAAACGTGCATGTCTGGTCCACGTTGCCAATTTATTTGTTCTTAAATGATGCTATTCAATTTGAAGACGTTTACATGTTATGGAAATTGGTCAGGTATACTGTCATACTTACGTGTTTCTATGGCCGTGATCGAGTTGCATCTATGTTATATAGTCGTCGTTTGTCTGTTGCTTTCTCTCGGCTGATGAGAATATGATCCGTTGTTTACCACTGTTTGGGATCTCTTCGCTTTCTTTGTTTTGTGTTGTATTTTCGTGAATTTGTCAGAATGTTGATAGTGATTTTTTGAATTCTGATTTCGGGTATTGTGTCCAACTTTCACTCACTGATTTTATAACCTTTGGAAAAAGCGAGATGTGTACATGTGTTGTTTTATCTTTACATATTTCAAGTATATTATCAATATTTGAACGACTCTTTAAATTTGTAGGCAAGAGCAAGCAGACAGAAACATATGCATGTTTTTTTTTCACTTTTATTACAAAGAAAACAAGGAACTAAATTTGCCATTCTTTATATATGGGTACGTCATCTGAATGCACTTACAGTCCGTAATGCATTCGATCTATCAAAACAGTTGATGATTTCGGACTAAATATGATATGTTGCAAAATGAAAATATTCAACATTCAATGTACATCCATTGGTGATACAGACACATGTTTGCCTAGAATGTCTCCGAGTATAGAAGTTTTATAGTTTTGCCAATCTAAAGTAGTTTGGAAATTCTCTTGCATCTTTCTCTCCAGGGGGTAAGGTCTGATTATTTCCCGTAAGTGACTCCGCACTCCCTCCGTTAAATACTTCAGAAAGACCTTTTTAGAAAGCATGACAATCTCGGCTCCTTTGCTAACCTGTGACAAAATATCGACATCTTTTAAAATCCGATTGCAACATGAATACAGAAGATGTATAGATGGACATTTCGCGGTTTCCAATTTACGTATCTTTTCCAAAAGTGATTAAGAAAATTTACTTATTTTTCATAAAAGATTAAGAATGCCGGTGTAAATGAATTAGAAAGAAAATCGACTGAAGCAATAAAGATGTCCAATGAACTATTTTCGTTTGGCAGATAGAGTCGTTCACTCTATTTTAGATATACTTCTAGTATTATAACGTACAAGGCATGTAGCAGGTGCTTCCTTCAGCATGTCGTCCATCTCCTCACTACCCCATCCCGTCAGGGTGTTAATGCCCTGTTAACATATATAATAAAACAGATTCAACATTTTTAAAATCAGAATATATAGTTAATCACGTTTCGCACCACTTCGGAGGAAGAAAGCAGTCTTAATATCGTTTTACACTACGCAGATTTTTTTCATTGATTGGCTGTTATAATTCAGTATATACAAATGTCAATTCTTTAACATTAAAATATCTGTTATATATAAATTATATTATCATACTTGTACATGGCAAAGTACAAAATTTGGAAATCAAATTTGACGTACAAAAACATCCTTTGATTGCAGTAACTCGATCTTGACAAAAACGCTGTTCTTCCGTGTATAATCCTCGTCGTTCGTAACATCCTTTGGTTTATCAGGAGGAGTCTCTGACTTTAACATAGCTTGAGTAGGTAACATCTGAAATTAGGAATTAGACTCGAAAATTGAGTAGATACTATTTAGGTTGGTATCTAAACTTACGCGTAGATATGGTACTTAAGTCATTTTCAAACACTTTTTACGTTTAAAAAGAAGTCATTCCATTCTTCTTCGTTTTAACACAACAATGACATGATATATTAGTATTTGTATGAAATAATGTATAAACTAGAACTTTGTATATTTATTACTAAAAAAATCCGAGACTGGTGTAGAAAAGAAAAGAATAAGTCGAAGCTTTGGTATAAGTATTGAGGAATTTCTTTTTTTTTTCGAAAATAGAATTGAAACTTAATTGCATCCTCTAATCTTTCGACATTGCGAAGACATACATTAAAACCGGGGAAAACTAGAAATAAATAATAAAAGAAATATTGTTCGTGAATAAAGAATATTTTCATTTTCATTAAAACAAATTGAAAATATGAATAGTCATCACAAATGAACTAGTTGTGGACAAGTACTGTCGGGCGAACATTGCATCATGAAAAGAGGAATACGGAGGATATACCCAGCAAGATAAGTTTGCATTGCTCACAATGCTATTACAATCCAAACGATAGGGGACAACGCAACCCACACCAAATGTACTAAAACACAATCAATCAAAGACGACACACCGTAACATAAGTGTACATGAAATATTTACATTGCAAGATGATTTCCTATGTTAAACGCCTATTCAATTTTTACATTCATTTTACGATGAACGCAGGTTGACTCCAATCGCATAACGTGCGCGCACGAATTGCAAACAGTGGGCGGGGCATACTGCTGAATTTGCAAGCAGGAGGAGATTCCTTACATGTCGACGGACGACGGAGACAATAAAAAGGGAAGGAACAGACGGGGACAACCAAAAGATTTCCCTCAAATCATTGAAATGTGAATAAGAGCTCTATGTATATGTAAAGTCTCTACAGAGTCCATTTGTACATAACTTCAATGTAGATGGCGTTACGGAATTGAATTTATGCGACGCCGTTTCTCTGCACTGACTACTGTACTCTTTTAAAATAAGGTTTATTTTGTTCAAATTGTTTATAAAAAGGCAAAACTCAAGATGAAAACGTTCAACAAATATTTACAATAGATATTTACAATGTGAAAACGTTACTTAACAGTCTATATGAACTTCGATGTAGATGGCACAACCGAAATGAATTTATGCGGCGCCGCTATTCTCACTATAAATAAGGCCTTATTTTCTTCCATTTGTTCATAAAAAGTTAAACTTCATCGTGATAATGTTTTAGAAATAAAAAGTACCCAATAATCTTAAAATCAATCCGCACATTTTTATCCTTTGCAATGGATTATTTCGGTTCACGAGATTTGCGCCTGTCGGACCAGAGTGTAAACGCCATGAACGCAAAAAGTAAGATACTCATTCCTTAATTCCTTGAATCTTTCATGTTATTTAAGATAAATGTGTACCTAGCGCTTTTTTATGCCTTAAGCTACACGACCGTATAATAGCGATTGATGTGGTTATCCGATTTACGTGCGCGCAACGCTGTCACCTATAGCTGGATACACAGATGTCTCCTGAGATGCTCAGCTGCAGAATATACATAAAAGTCTTCTCACTGCTATGCGACATTCCAAACAGCTAGCACACAAAAGTTTCGACATTATTTGGGTTTGGTAATAGACCACTTACCGAAATTCATATTAATGGCTGACAAAATGACGAAAATGTCCGAGTATAGGCTATTTTTGCGCAATTTTTCATTGTTACGTCACAATGGAATTGCGTCTTTTAACAGTGACGTCATAATGTAAAACAACGCCAAAATATGTTGACTCGGACATTTTGCTCTTTCTAACAAAATCGGAAAATGGTCTATTGCGACTAATTTATTTTTGTTGTCATTGTATAATTACAGAGTATCGTAATTTGACAATTATAATAAAAAAAATAAAGAAACCTAACGAAAGCTAAAGAAACGGGACTAAAACAAAGGAAATTTATACGTAAATTATTTCACAGGTTGAATATTTCTTCTTTCTTTATTTTCGCATTTCCAAGCATTTGATTCCATCAAGCATTTTAAAATGCCCAAAAATATAAACAAACGAACGAAGGAAATGCAATATAAAGCGAGGATATTATTTTGTTTGATTAGTAGAACTTTAGGTGGTTAGTATATAAAATATAACGAGTAAACCTACAAAATGTGCTTGGAATTTCTTGAGCCATGGGAATTTTTCGGCGTTAAATTTACTCTCCGATGCAACAGGTTTGTGAAATCTACTTTCACAGGAAACTGCTGGTATACGCATGACCGGTTCAAAGATTATTTCCGTTTCCTGTTTATCGTTATGAGATGGCACTTGTGTGACTTCGTACAATTGATCTATGGTGTCCGATTCTATTCCTGTAATTTTATCCTCTGCAAAAGACACTTTACGATTTTGCTGAGTTGAGGATACATTGAGAGGTGGGAAGTGAACCTGTGTCATCCCATCTCCTCCCTCCTCGGAGTGTGCTCTTAGAAACAATTGCTACAAATGAAATAAATGAAAACTAAAAGCAAATAAAACACAACATCAAAACTACTTGGAAAAGCAGCCAGTGGTGTCTACTAAAAATAGCTACATATGAACTGGAACAAATACCGATGTAACAGAATGAAAGCAAAATCAAAGGTGAAACATAAGCTTGCTTTTAAATAAATATATTTTTGAAGAAAAATGTGAAATGAATTTCTTCGCAACATATAACTCCAACAATGTATAGAACGAGTTCTTCTTTCTAAACAAAAACAAATAACAAGGTTACATACATGTGATATGAAAAGTGCAAAACTATTGACTATCCTTCTATAGTGAATAAATACATATTCTACAAAATTGATTTGTTTCATACATGATTGAAATGTGAAATGTTTATGGAAGTATATTTCAATGACGTAAAATTATTACTTTCTGTGATACATGGTCAGCTTATTAACAATAAACTTACCCTTTTTAGAGATTCGTAATATTTGGTCATTTCCTCAAATACATCAGTATTCATGTAGATTTTGGGCCGTTTTCTTGTATAGCCACTATCAACTTTGCATTCTGTAATTACAATTTTTCAAATTACAATTTTATCCTACCAAAAATTATATCGTAACTTATTATGGTAATCTTAAAGAATTCCCAAATAGATGAAGATGATTTATATATTCACCATGTCTTCCAACTAGAACCGGTAGCACTATTTCAGACATGGGATCCGGCTTCCTCTCTGCTTGGCCGCATTTCCGAGCCTTACAGTTTTTGAGTTTTTTCAGTACTTCACAAGATCCCTATAATGAAAAATTGAAAAATAATGTCGACTCCAACATATTTGGTTACATTCTAGAATCAATTTCTAAAGATTTACCTAAACTGCCCCGATAATACGGAAGTGTTCAAACCCCACACCCTTATGAAGAAAATTTCAAACCAATTTTTCTGCACCAGACACCTGTTTCGAATATTAAATTCTCATCAGTGATGCTTGGACCAGCGGAGCCACCAAAATGCATTTCAGCAGCGCCCTCTTTTATGTTTTGAATTTAGATTTGTACATTTACTTTACAGAGAGTGCGCGGTTCCAAATTTCCTGTAGGGTCGATTCAGTAGCATATCCAAGTAAAATACGTTAAATAGCATTGGAGGAATGGCGCTAAGATGTTAACCTCCTCAATTTCGATGATAGTTTTGAATGGAATGACAAGTTTTCGAAATAGAAAAATAATATTTATGATGTCAAATCGATAAAGGGCAAAAACGAAGCTACTTTCAGGCGACAGAGCTGGAAAGAAGTAATTAATACACTTCTAACATCAAGTCACGGGGAACGATTTTAACTGCTCCACACTGCTACAAAAAATAAGTGTCTATAATAATAATACGAAAGTGTTCCAACCCCACACCCTCATGAAGAAAATTTCAAACCAATTTTTCTGCATCAGACACGTGTTTCGAATATTAAATTCTTATCAGTGATGCTTCCTGTGGAGCCACCAAAATTCATTTCAGTGGCGCCCTCTTTTATGTTTAGAATGTAGATTTGTGCATTTACTTTACAGAGAGTGCGCGGCTCCAAATTTTATGTAGGTTCGATTCAGTAGCATATTCAAATAAAATACATGTTCAAAATAGCATTGGAGGGATGGTGCTAAGATGTTAACCTCCTTTAATTTCGTTGATAGTTTGAATGGAATAACAAGTTTTCGAAAGAGCAAAATAACATTTATGATGTCAAATCGATAAATGGTCAAAACAAAGCTTCTTTCGGGTGACAGAGCTGGAAAGAACTACTCACATGAAGAAAATGTTCCATCTCCCCTCGTACGCTGCTTTGGTTTCGCATTTCTAGAGAATTTTTCTTCCATTTAGAACATAATCACAGTTATTTTCAACCTCATGACAAATGATATAGGTTAAACTTTCAAATTGACTTATATCGTGGACATTGTCGAAATCTCCGGTTTCAAGTTATATCCTTTCACAAGGATTAGAGTACCTTTGTCTAAATGACAGAAAAAGAGGAACTGTACGATGAAACATTTACCGATTTTATGAAGTAAAGCCATTCACTAGTCTTCCCATTGTCTGATACCAACTGACCTCGCCTGAAAAATTACCAATATTTGTATTATCAAGGGCTTATAAACTGTTTATAAATCCTTGGTATTAATGTTCTATCGTAATAATTTAGTGCACCATATGCGCGTTTCAACAAACAATGTATCATTAGTAATGCGCAAGGTCGAAAGAGAGGAAATCCAAATTGTAAACATATATGAACATGATCTGAAATGAATGCCAAAGAGCAAAGATCTATGCCATGAGGGAGATTAATTCAACAGAAAATGTAAATTGAAGTCTTCTTATCATGCTGAAAACTAAAACTGAAAACAACGGAAGGATAGCTTACTTGAAGTAATGTAAAATACAAGTTCCTGGTTCATCTCTAAGGCTTTCTATTGGCCAGTGCTGCATCACAGGAACTTGCCTACAAAAACATATCATACAATTTGTCATTAGCCGACACAC
The DNA here is from genome assembly GCA_033119305.1 of Pinctada imbricata. NCBI lineage: Eukaryota > Metazoa > Mollusca > Bivalvia > Pterioida > Pteriidae > Pinctada > Pinctada imbricata. Next base: position 55,061,936 of record VSWD01000006.1, on the reverse strand, counting down.
AAATGGATTACTCCTAACAGAATAGTGTCTTGACTTTTGGTACTTCAGATGTTTGTAAATGTCCACAGATTTTTTTGCCATCATCTTAATTTTTAACTAGACAAGAACAAAAATCCCCATAGGATTTTCTTAAAAATTCATGAAGGCACTGATTTTGAATTATACCTGAGGAATTTGACATGTTCAGCTTCTTCATCTTGATTATCGTTCATAAATATTCTGTTAAAATCGTCTTTTCCTATGACAAGTAGTTCCATGGGTGTAGCACTCTCTACTGTTGCTGTCCTCAATGTATTAAATATTAATCCGATCTCCTAAAGATAACATATAACAAAAAAAATGAGATTTACCAAAAAAAAAAAGGTTGCTTTTCATATTATGTGCAAAATCAATGCTAATTTGACACAAATACCCCATGCTATATTTCAGGTCTATCATGAAGAAAGATCGGGTATATCTGTTAGTTTCTATATATGAAGGCTATGAAGAAGATAATTATTAGATATGAATATTTCATGAAAGATGACGATTTTTTCTAAACATGCAATTATAGGTTTAGCATATATAACGGAAATACATACAAACGATCATGACTAACTGTACCAAAGGTCTTGGCCGATCTATGTAGTATGTTGATGATACTATGTTTATGTCGGATGCAAACTACACTGTCTAATATTATTGTTTCTACATTTCTAAGATAACTACAATCATTGTACTATAAGATATTGCTGGGATTTCTTCATAATGGATTCCTTTCTTATTAACTACCCATTTCAGACTGACATGACTCTTGTTTTAGGAATGTGTTCGTCTAAGCAATTTGTATCCTGCGTAGGGATCAATTTGAATTATTCTAAAATGATATTTTCAGAATACAATACATTTTCAGAATTCACTTTAACTTAAAATAATTAAGAATTTTAATGAAAGAATCTCTCTCTCTCTCTCTCTCTCTCTCTCTCTCTCTCTCTCTCTTGTTTTCATGTTGTCTTATTTTGTATAACCATGATTAAAAAGTACAAACGTACATTTTACAAAATTGTCATTATTAGATACGTATACAATCTACAATTTGGTGAATAATTCTACAAATAAGTAAGACTGTCCAATTTGTACTACACTGACCCCAGGACAGGGTCAAGGTCATTCTACGTGTGGTGTGAGTATCTAAGTTTCTTACCCCATCTTCCCAAGAATACTGTCACATCAGATGAATAAAACTTTGAAATGATTTTTATAAGTTTCTAAATTAAATCATACAGGTCTAAACGTACGTTGTAAAAATTTTCTCACATTATATGCATGTATATATGAGTTTTTTCACTTTGCGTAATATAAAAATGCTAATAAAATAAGTTGAAAAACTTTGGTAAGGCGACTTTCTGGTCGTCATTTCATTTTCCTTTCAATAATCTTTAGCAGAAAAACAGTCTTTGTTTGAATCCTAAAGATATTTCAGCAGAAATATGACAAACACATAGCTTGATCAAAATGAATTATTTATTTATTCACCCCAAAACTCTGTCCCTTTGTCAGGCGTGCCACTGTGTGTAATCGTGTTTCTTTGGTTTTGGGGTCCGTTATCATCTTTTTAACAAAAGCTGAAATAAATATAATAGATTATTAATGAAAATAAGAAAATAATGAAACAATAATCGTTAACAGATTGACCAATTCTTTTTCAGATGAACACAGATAAACGATTTTCTCTTTGTTTTGTCGTCTATATGTTTCATATCAATATTACAATACATGTACCATATTTCCTATACTTTAAAATGTATTTCATTTCAGAGAAATAAGTTAAAGAAGATTCACTGTTATTATCAATTCAAAAGCAAACACTATATATTGCCCAACACCAATGAAGCTGTCCTGTGGCTAATGTCTTTTTAATGAGTGTGATAATGTAGTATACAGACCTGTCCCAGAGAGGATGAAGTAGAAGGACTCTGCATTGTGACCTTGTCTGACTATTGCCTTCTTTGGACCAAGTCTGCAAATAAGTAATATTAGCTTAAAAATATCAGAATTCAGAGTTTTAGCTAACTTCCTTCAACACATTTGTTTTCCATGAACTTAAGTTGATACCAAAGTTTCTTGCACGGTAATTCCAAATACTACGCAGATTTTCTGTCATACAGTTTGCTTAATACAGAGGGTACTTACGTTTGATACCAAGCGACCTGACAGAGTTTTTCCTGTGTACCTAGAGGATACTCCGACAGAGATCTGAGCGCCTGTAAACCATGCATCACCTGTAAATAGATTGGAAAAGGATTTATAAATCATATCGTTCTTTTCTTTAAAGTGAAATCCTTAGTAGACGTTCGTAATAAACATGATCCGTTATATATATCCATAAAAACCTATGTTCAATAAAAATAAACATTCCAACTTCGTTATAAGCACGGATTCACTATTCTAATACCCATATTCGTTTAAGTGTGTTTTACTGTACGTGGATTTTTATGTATAATAGTGAGCAGATCAAACTTTTTCTTTTCTATTTTTCTTTACTCGTGATTTTATGTACTATACAAGGACAAAATAATTCTTCAATCAAAAAAAAAAAAAAAAAACAAAAAACAAATGTACCTGTTTAACCATTTCTAGAGTTCTGAAATTCCATCTCGTTGTCAGAGTTTTCCTATGATCTTGGGTCAGTGAAATCTAAGGAAACAAATTAACAGAGTGCATGGATTTAATCAATTTATCCCACTATTGCACGGCATGTTTGAATGTTCTTTGATCTCATGTCAAGGTGTGCATTTAACATCAATCAAACATAATTATCCGTGTGTAAAAGTATAAATAAAAAGATTAAATTATTTCCTCTTTGCATGTAAAACCCAGTTAATTATTATAAAACATTCGTTCATCTAACCTCTTTTCTGGCTTTGAATGCGTTTTTATCAAATGAGAGTCCATATTCGTCCATTGACTTTGAAACGTGTTCTTGCTGAACTTCATTTGCAATATCCACGAATGATTTTAGTTCTCTCTCCAGTTTGTTTTGTTCACTAGAACTGAGGAATAATGACAAAACAGAACTTCATATCAATATCAAAAGTTTTGATTTTCTGGAAAATAATTAATACATTGAATACATGTATATTGTATACGCGAAGGCAAGAAGAAATAATGAAAAGTTGCGTGGTTCCAATCCAAGCTGGAGAGAAGCAAGAATCATTGTATTATGGATTGCGGAGTGATTAAATCCATTTCTTTACGACTACGCTTCGCTTTTTTACATTGCAACTTTCGAATTTTACCTCTTTGTGAATAGGCAGATTTTTCTCTTTACGCAACTTCGCTAGATGATTTCAACTTCTTCGATAATGCGAAGAAGTGTAGATTTTCAAAGAAACTTCGCTTCTTTACATCGTAGAATTGCTTCTTAGCGTTACTATATGGCGACGATGCAATGTCTCCTTAAAACTAGTAAAGTATTAATTACCAGATTCCTATGTTTTGTTCATAACATTTCAAAGAAGAAGAAATGGACACGATTTGATACATAAATAGGTTTACTTACTCCATTATAAGTTCAATCCACTTTAGGATTATAAGCACAATTCTTGCATATTTTCTGAAAAAGTTCATTGCCTGAAATGAAATTAAAATAGAATTGGAATAATGACAGAAGACTAGATGAATACTATTAAGGCAAACAATGTGACTTTCTTTGTTCAGGAACAAAAACTTAGCAAAACCAATGGCAACACACTTGAAAGAACAATAAGCATCGAATGTTTCAAAAAGAACACTACAGTCATTGGAATAGCATAGTTCTAGGTAGGCCTATGATGTATGACCCTATGGCAAGCAAGGCCGAAGTCTTACATTATAGGACTGACTTCTAGGTAACTAACCTCTCCGGGGACTAGAAACTTTGGTTTAGCGTCATCATCCTGGTTCAGATTCCTTTGTAGAGCATGTATAGACTGGGCAGCAGAGTTTTCTGACGATACACCTGTCGCCATACTACGGAATCTTCTTTCTATATGTTTCACATTGTTTCTAAGAATTACCACTCTTTTGAATGGGTCATCAGGTAAGTCTAGTTTTTCATTTAATTTGTCGTTTATTTTCTTTCGCATGCGCTCTTTAGCCACTCTCTTTGTGTACATTGCCATGGACAAGTCCTCAATGTTCATATTTTTCATGGCTTTGTACTTGAAGGCTGAGGAGGACGCTAGTTGCCATAGTCCCGTGTCCTCAATACTCTTTCTTCTTGCTCTCATGACACTCTCACGTTCCTCCTCACCCATGTCCGACTCTATGTCGTAAATATACGAATCATTGTCGTGGGTCATATGAGCGAAGTTTTCGAATTTGGTCTTATTACTAAGTTCCTTCTCGGCAACAACTGGCATTGTATGAACCCTTTCAAACGCCAAAATTTCCTGAATCTCTTCCTTAACATGTTTTCTTCGTGTAAACTCCTGAATTCTTGAATATTGAACAAATCTGGTGCTGTCATCGACTTCTTACTTGACATCCTCCTCAGAAAATGTCTGTGTTGATTTGTCTTGCCTAGTTTTGCAGGAGTCAGGTAATGGCAGTGATCGAGTCAGCTCTTGTGAGCTATTCAGGCTCCCAGAGGACTCGGACGGCCGGCCGCTTGTATGTGTTGTTATCTGATAATGTCCTTTTGTTCCTAAGGTTTGGAAACGTATTCTCTCTTTGTATGCCATTATTATTTCTCTCCTTCACGAAGCTTCTTTGCTTTGCCCCAAGTTTACGACTAGTCGGTGAAATAATTCTAAGATTCTGTTTTATCCTTTCTATCTTATTTCCACTAGCACCCAGGCCCTCTGGATCTTCGAAAGCGTCATCCATTCTGGGGGCTTTTTTTATTTTATCCCGACTAGGAGACTACTCTGTAATTTTGAAAAGAAGTATGCAATTTGTAAAAAAAAATCTTATTAAGTATGTTTTATTTGTAGAATGCTTACGGTATGTTTTTGTTTTAATTTTTTTCTTTTAATTAGGTCATATCTCTAAAATGACAATGAAGACGTTTACATTTGCGACATTATGTATGACGAAAAAATATTTTCTCAATCTCTTATTGATCATATTTTCAAAACTGTGCTGCACAAATGTATGCTGCAACACGTGATATTTCCCAGTCCCTATGGACGCATTAGTAAGTGGTCACGGTTGGAACCAGATAAAGTTTCCAATATAATCCTTCAATAATCCCCCTTAACCTCGTTAAGGTATTCTAAAGAGGTTTACAAACCAAAAGTCATTTATGTAATGGAAAACACTCAACAATTGATTTTAAACTTCGTTTGAGCCCTTGCACCTACACAGAACAAAATTCTTTCAGATAAATCAATGATGAGTATTGAAATATTACAAAGGCATGTGGAAATTGGTTTCATAAGAGCCATCGACAATTAGTAAGAAATTCCATAGACAATCTATCAAAACATTACTTGATGGCATATTATGTCAACTTTACAAAATGTGCAAAATATCAATGGACTTACTTTTTTCAGAATCAGATAAAATCATTCATTTCAAATGACAAATGGTATTATTAAATTGATTACGGTTCCAATTTTCAATAAACCAATAGCAGTGCAATATTTGTTCAGTTTTCTCTATTTTTCTGACAGTTGAGAAATTCCCCGCCCAATGGTGAATTTCATTCTGTCCTTAATTTTCAACTTTTTGTCATGGGAAGTAACATTGATTGCATAAATGTATTATTTAAAAAGGTTAATATTGACACAAGCAGATCAAATTATAGTTCTGCACTTAAATCGAACTTTAATAAATGAAACTCCAATGTTTCATTAAATGGTAACGAAGGTCCTCCCAAGGTTTCGTACCAGAAATCTGAATGAGACACGAAATCAGGTGCTTATATACACTCATAATACGCGGACATAGAAAAATCAAGCGGTCTAACCCGTCTATGGTAGGGGTTTCAAAATGGGAAATAGATATTTTGGATAAATCCCCCAACCGACTATCACCCCTCCGGATACACATATACACTTTGTCTTTTCAATCAGTATGTAGAATCAATCTTGTAGAATATTTAGTCAGGAAGGGAATTCATCGTTTATTTAGTTAATGCCTTTTTCAATTTCAGTCTGACCAACCGAAACGATCAACCGTTCTTGTAAAATGGTAAGAAATGTCAACAACCAAGAAAACTGGGAAATAGTACTGAAAATGAATGTAAAACATTGCATTTGAATAAAATATTTATTTAATTTCTTAATGCATTTCTTATCTCTTTGGCTTATCAGAATCATTTATTTTTATTTTTCCGCGATCCCATCGAATCTACAATATCTTCGTAACACACAATGAAATAATGACAGTATAAATATATCCAAGACAAAATCTCCATGAATTATCTTTATGTATTTCCTTTTATTATTTAAGTTTTAGGTTTATTATGATATGATGATACAAAATCTGTTTCGTAACACAACATCTCTTTATTATCAGAGAGAGACAGATGTATCGGTTGAAAAGCGAATACGAATAATACGGAACATTATAAACTTGTTCCCCGTGATTGAATGTTTAATGTGTAATAATTACTTCTTCCAGCATCTGTCGCCTGAAAGAACCTTTGTTTTAGCCCTTTATCAATTTGACATCATAATTGTATTATTTTGCTATTTCGGAAACTTTCATTTCATCAAAAAATATCATCGAAATTAAAGAATGTTAACATTCTGGCACCATCCCTCCAATGCTATTTTGGAAATAGATTTTACTCAACTATGCTTATGAATCGACCCTAAAGGAAATACGGAGCCGCGCAGTATTTGGAAAGTAAATGCATAGAATAAAATTCAAAAAATAAAACCAGAGGGCTCTTCTTAAATACATTTTGCTGTTTCTGAAAATCACTTCGGCATTTCATTAAGTACCAATGATGATTATTTGAAACGTGTTCGGTGCATTAAAATTGGTTTGCAATTTTCTTTAGGAATCTAAAAAGTTGAAATGCTTCTGTATTATCATTACATACTCTTTCCCTAGAAGAGCCTATTTTTGTGTTTCTATTTCAGAAATTGATATATGCTCAATTTTTTTTTTCAATTTTTTTTTTAAATTACATGTATTCCTTGTGTGGTAAAGTATAATAAAACTTGTGTATAATATGTATAATGACAATAAAAAATTGTCTTTAAAAATATTTAGTTTCATCAGTTTTATACAGTACAATGTACATGGTATAACGTCGGTTAGAAAAAGATTAAACCTACCTTGATTATGAATCTAACTTCAAAGCAATCTCAAATATACCTCAGAATTTGAAGACATCATTCAGACTTTGGTATCATACGTTCTATAGGAAGTCCATCGGAGAGCTTCGGAGGGATGGAAGCTTTTTCCAAATATCTTCTATTGTAATTTCAAGTGTCATAATTTCGCTTTTATCAGTAGAATAACAAACAAATGGTGAAGAAAAAAGTTGTTCCATAATGTAGCACGATTTCTGTTTTCCTCTTTGTAAACTGACGGTTTCTATTGCGTAAAGCCGATTAATAAATAATAACGACTTTACCTTTTGTTTAATTTCAATCTCTGTACCGGTGGTAGGGTCTATAATTATTGTTAAAGCAGTACTAGCTACAATAAATCTCATATACTAACCAAGACCCAAGGTCTCTGGATTAACACAACGGATTAAGAATTAAAAGAGCACATATATACCCTCCGCGTGCAGTTATACTTGTACAAATATTAACAAAGCATGTTCTATTTCACTTTTTGACGAGCATAATACAATGGTAGCTCGTGTCAGGTGCGATCGATGCCCAGAAAGCAAACATGAAATATCCCGTTCCCTACCTATAACGAAGAGGATTTAATAGTCCTAATAATATTTAATTAAAGTATTTCATTTAGTTCCCTCAAGTTTCAAAATGCGCCATGTCAACGCGCGGTTTGGAATCGAAACTCTTCAAGTCTCTTGAACAGTGAATGTTCTTTGTATGCAACTTAGTCAAGTATCTGAAAATTGATATTTAAAACCGATATAACATGTATACTAAGGGCTTCATATTTCGCCATTACTTCGATAAATGTCTAGACACACAAGAAAATGAAACCCTATCTAGTCATAATATCATATGAAGAGCTGAAGAAAAATAAACTGCTCAATTCAAGATGTGTAACAAATTGAGTTAATGCCACATTTTCTGACATTTTACAAATAACATGCCAAATTAAGTAGACACGATGAGTTGACAAACTTTCAATTTTTTTCATATTTTGAATTCAGTTTCTATATTCTAAAACAGTAAAGTAAGCACTCATCATTAGATATAGAGCTAGCTAGAAGTTCAAATTTACTACATGTATATACATAAAATAATCAAGGTATAGGTATTAGGTACTTATCTTGATTTGTTACCATGCCATCGTCGGACCGCTAAAAGTAGTGTTATCATCAATAATCATCGCGTTAGCATTACCATCAGAAGTCAAACTTTCGCTTAGTTTGTTGCACCGATCAATTACAAAAATTCAGTTCATAGACCTGAGAAGTTTTTCCAGCACAATTCATTTTTTTTTTCAGAATGTCTTGAATTTCTTTCTACAGAAATAAGAAAAATGTCCAGAATCGAGTTTCCGTATTATCACAACATCGACGTCAATTATTTAAAAACTGAAACTGGAGTAAGAGTATCAAATAAAACTGGCAAACTTTAAACATTGAAAATACATCGACATTTCCAAGTTTCCATTTTGTGATGTTGATTTCGATTGTCAGCAATTAACATGAAAAGGACATTTCTATGTAGTTTTCAAACAAATTGCCGCTGTAGGGTACAATGGAGAGGAAGCCGGGGATCGATGTATAGATTAAATGATACAAAAGAATATTGATATCTGATAGTGTAATAGGTCTTATAGAGACAGTATTATGGGATCATTTAAGCCATTAGGGAATACAAATGTATTTTTTCTCCAATGACAGCTGAGGAATTCTATAGTTTTTATGATTAAAGTAGTTTACTTGTAACACATGTACAACACTTCGAACTCTTTTTTATTAAAGTAGATGTCAAGATGTTGAAAATATGACAAAGGTAGCTAAATGATGTAAATAAAATTGTCAAATCCCTCAGCAATATGTATATGTATGTTCAGTTATCATAATAAATGTTATAAATAAATGTAAATGAATACCATCGTTATCAGAAATTCTTTTGGTTGAACACTTTGTTCTATATGTACGCATACTTCAACTGACGGTGTTAACAAGACTCTATGTGTAAAATCTACGAAATTGCACAACTTCCAATCATAGCCATTCAGACGTAACCTCCTGAACCAGAAAGCAAATTTTTACTTATATTAAGAGTAATGGACCTAATAATACAGAGAAAAGGCATATGTAAGGCAGATATTATTATTTCTGCCCAATCCCCTTTCTGAAATTAGAATAATATGTTTAAGCTATAATGAGGGACCTGCAGCAAGTAAAACAAAGTCTGTAAAATTGCAATGAGTGACCTTGAAGTTTGATCTCTAACCTTGAGAATATATGAAGGCAAGTGAAACTGGCATTCAATGACTGATTCACTGCGACCCATGGTGTAGTCAAAAGATTTCTCAAATGCTGCAGATTGTGACCTTGACCCGAATGTGTCATAACTTTCATAAGAGGAATAGCATATGTAAAGTTTCACATTTAATGTTAACTGTCACTCTCAGACTGTCACCAAAGTTAATCAAAAATGATCTGCTGTGTCCTCGAACAAATTTCCTTGAAAATGAAATGGCATCACTTCCCATTACATGCAGTTTGATGAGGTATAGCAACAAAACATTTGACCTTGATCAATGCTTATTGACCTGATCTGATGAAATTAGTAAATGATGTAACCATTCACCATGGACAACAAATAGGTACAAGTTTGATAACCATCAAAAGCCATCTGTGACTTCTATGGTATCTTCTATAGTGTCTTTTTATTTACTGTCCTATTTGACAATGAACTTTGAAATAAAGCCTTGTAAGTCAGTAGGACTGTAGGTGTTATGTATGTTTTCTCTTTATAAATAACTGGCATGCCATTGTATGCTGATTGATTATCCCAAATTAGTAAATACAGTTTTTCTCTTTGAAATCAACACACAGAATTTCAGAAACTTAACATTTATTTCAATTTGATAAAATCAATATAAACAATTTAAAGAGTACTATAAAAAAGAAAAAGCAGTGTTTTGAATAATATATTCAAAGACAAGTATATGTCCTTTTAAACAAGGTACCAACTGCCAAATTCACAATGAAAACCTATGATCAGGGGGCCATATTCTTTAATAATAGGATAAAAGGTTCTTAAAAGTACAAAACAAAGCCATCTATCTTTAACATCCTGTTTACTTATCAATAGCACCTGGTTTTCATAATTATGAAATATTTCCTATTATAATAGAGTCTTATTCAGTTGTACACACACAAAAACAAACACTAAATCTACTCAAATTTTCACACACATCTAATCTGCATTGCCAAAATACTTCTTCATGTGAATTTTCTAATTTTGATTTCAGACTGACCATCTCATCTGGAAACGTATCTTACATCAGTGATAGCGCAATCCCACGTCAGGCATCACATTTTCGGCAAGACACAATTAATCATATAAAATTCTTGTATGTGTAACCCAGGATATCATTTACACATTGTTGTTTAACAGCACATTATGTGACTATCCTTCTTAGGAGAGGGCATTATATAATGTTTTCTAATTCATTCTGTTTGTTTCACGCATTCTGATTGGTTCATAGGATTTTTACAAGCATGTATAACGACGATATACATGCCGCAAACCGACTCACTTGACATACTTTAAAATGTATTCCTACGTAAATTTGCACGTTACAAGCTTTAGCGCACTTTTTGCGTATGACGTCATGCTTCCCTTTGTTCTCGCTCCTGTGACGTCATACTGTGACGTAAAACCACAAGGTATTAGCTTGTAAATGGCGTTCTCCACATGTAAACAACAGAGCAAGTAAGTTTATTATTGATTACACTTTGATTTTTCGTCATTGCAATAAATACGAAGCAGTTGTATTTCATATTTTGCAGCGCAATAATTTCTGTTGGTCGTTGTTAGTCCTCCGTAGCAACGTCACCTCTAAAGCGATACGTGAGACCCTCTAAGGGATATAAAAAGTTAAAACATGTCACATGAATTAGAAAAGGGATAAACGTACTGTGTTTTGTGGTTCCGACAGGTATATGTTGGATATACTGTTGGAAACATACGTTATACCGTCGGGGACAAGCCCCGATGGTATAACTGCGTTTCCAACAGTATATCCAACATATACCTGTCGGAACCAGAAAACACAGTATGTTTATCCCCTAAGTGTAAACTTTTGCCCAATCCTGAAATAAAATATGATTTAACTAATCTAAACTATCATTCTTAGCAGATGTAGTACTGAGGAGGGACTATGATGTATAAATTCACAGTTCATATGGTACCTAGGGTTACAACTAGCATCAGAAACGGCCAACGACACTTGGACATTTGGTTGGTTGGACACCCCAATCAACCAAATAGCCAAGTGTTGTTGGCTGTTTCTGCGGCTAATGTACTACATTTTACAGTTCATATGGTACCTAGGAGTTACACTCCATTTTACAGTTCAGATCATAATACTTTTTACAGTTCATATGGAATCTAAGGGTTTGCACTTCATTTTACAATTCAGATGGTACTTTTAACAGTTTTAAACATGGAATCTAGAAGTGTACTACATTTTACAGTTCAGATGGTACCTAGGGAAGGGACAGGTATCTCTGACAGTGGACATGTTGACCAGAAACTGTAGGTATCTGTCAAATCCCATACCAAATCCACCGTGTGGGGCTGAGCCATACTTCCTGATGTCAAGGTACCTGGTAAAACACATAAAACATTGTATGGTTTAGAAATGTGTAATTCACTGTTTATTGAGTCAGACTTTTAGGACTGTTTCTATAGAATTTAATGACGTCACAATCAGTCTACATCAAATACCGTCTCAAATGGGAAGTAACTCTGGTTTTCAAAAATAGCGAATGGCATAAAAAAACATATGGTTCAGACATGTGCTCTTATTTGGTAAAAAGAATGCTTATACATTGTATAAAATGTGTAATTTAAGCATGTGCATTTTTGAAACATTATCATTATTGCAAAATTTGGAATTTGCCAAGAATTTACTCTTTAACTAGCTAGTATTCATCATATCTTTGATTTGATTATGTTTAAAAGTCCATCTCATATACAGATAAGGAATAGTTAATGTTAACAAATTCTATGAATAATAAACGAAAATGAATGAGGACCTATCGCGAAAAATGGTGAATAAATGGTTAGATATGTAATAATAAACGTGAATGTAGGCATACAATAATTACTGATAGATTCCTCATAGTTAACGCTTGTCATTTGCCATATGTTTTATTCCGCATACTCTAACCATATTCCGCATTGCTATGTGTATGAATAATCACTAACGTTGGCGTATGGAGAATGACTAACGTGAATGAGCTAAAAGCTACGCTTAGAATTTTCGTTTTGTTATTTCTATCGTGAATCTTAAATTTATATTAATCCGGCTCCAAGCAAAAAAATATATTTGTCAATGAATTTAAATCAATGTTTACATATAAACAACAAAGAATGAATCTGAAGAGATAAATCATGATATTTAGAAAAAAAATTCTATTGTTTAACTCATATCACTCATTTTAATTGACTCTGAGTCAGTATTTCTTTTCTTTTACTAAATTCATGGACTCCGGCACTGCATACATGTACATGTAGTTCCTAATTTCTTTCTTTTTTTTTTTTTTTTTTTTTTGCCGCTTTCCTTTAATAAGTTAGTGATTATCTTATAAAATAATTAATTGAAAAAAAAATTCTGTATGGTTGGTAGCTTTTGTAGATAGCGACGTCTTCTAGGGTCGCGAGCGGTACGTGACATCAAAGACATACCGGCAGGTCATCTTAATTATGCTGCATTATTAAATGAGATATCGACAAGGTCCGTTGACATGTCAATGCAAAAGATTTCAGCTAGAGATAAATAACACTATCTATGGCTGCTAGATAATAAATGACAAAATATATTTAGTTTAAATAAAAAAAAAGGGCGGGGGGGGGTCTAGATACTTTTTCCAATTGGGGGGGGGGGGGGGTTAAAACCATCAGAGGGTCGAAACTTTACTTTTATAAAAAGTAAAAACAGAAAATCTCGGCACATGTGAAAATAAAAACAATTCTAGCTTAATTTGATGACAACATTCAAAGATCGATTCTTTTTATCAATTAAGGGATCAATGTCATTGATACTTCTATACCCCGCCTTTGACCGATTAAATTTGGTCCAGGTGTCAATCATTATCTGTATCATCAACATAGTGCGATCACTCGGTTCTACATGAATATACATATACATGTAGCTTTATACGTCAATCTACAAGTGTACAGCTCTACCATGGCTATTTGATTTATCGCTATAAATATTTGTAAAGATATAGTGTATATGACTATTTTTATTTTTATTCAGTTATGTTATTGTTTTTAAATCTATTGATACCCTGTTAATAAATGTACATTATTGTTTACAAGATCATAGATAATTAGCACATTTTTGAGATCAATACAAAACTTCGGTTAGAAATTAACTGGAACACATGTTCGTCCCTGAACTTAATTATGAGAAAAGATGTGTGGTCCCAACTCGTCAAACATCGACTAACTTGATCAAGATCGGAAATACACATGTACGCATTTTCACAGTAAAAAAAACCGGCAGAAATCAATTTTTCATTTATCGAACATGTATATTGCATGTATATTTGATTTTATAAATGTGTCTATTGATATGCATGATGTACCTTGTAATGAAATATTTTTTTTTTACTTGTATTTTATTTATACACACATGTACATAGGAAGTAAATTCTCTTTCTCTCTCTCTCTCCAGACGCAGAAATTATCCTGCGAAAGTGAGGAGACAAAATTTCGATCAGTTAACTCTTTTAAATATAACGACATTTCCATTATAAAATTAAATGTTCGCCTGTGCATGAATTAGTTTGTTTTTTTTTTTTTTGTCATTGTCATACAAGCTTGCTTGCTCTCTTTTTTCAAACAAACGTACTAATGTCTCAAATGAACAGTCCAATCAAAAGATGTAGTAAAAATGAAGTCCAAAGACATCCGTAATACAAAAGAAAAAAGTGTTTGCGCCTTGGTCTGGTACTTCAAAGGGTTCCAAACAATGCCTTGCATGTTGTTCATACCGCTCTTTTACCTGTATATTAACACCCCCTGTACACGGAGACGTGTGACTATTAACCTTCCAATTTTAATTTGTTTACAAACTTTGATAATTTGATGCCACTGGGGCAGGTATTTTACATACATAAACCTTCTTTGAACTTTCGTGCATAGTTTATGTGTATGTGAGATTGAAGATTTTTTATAAATTCAATTTACCGTTTCTGCGTTCGCCCTCCCCACCATCGGCGGAACAAACTTTGAATTCGCAAGTAAACAGAATCTAAATAGAAAAGAAAAATTGTACATGACGGCGTAAGAGAGAACAAGTATTAGCTTTTACAAAAAGCTTGCCGTCAGTTAGCTGACTGTAAATGTTGTAAAATTCTAGTTAGAAAATGCATTTACCAATCGCACATTTCCTGGCTTTTCCGCGTTTTCCCGATTCAAGTGACGGAAATTTCCGAAAATCTGCGATTGTTATAGGACGTATCGGCTCAAAGACTTTTCGATACAAATTTCGGAAGAAAATACACTGATGCGATATGACTTTCATTTGTCAGGTCATCTAGACTCTTAAGCCGACCTGGTGAGAGAATCTTATACACAGGTTCTGAATAACCTAGACGGATATTTGCATTTTATGCAATTGTCAACCAATCATATTGCCAAGAGGTATTCTATCCGTGCAAGTAGGTTACGAACGATTACAGTATACCGTCAGTCATGACTGACGGTAACTATAGGTCCCCTTTCATCTTCACTTGAATATGATCCTGTTTTCTGTTTATGTCAAAGTGCCCGATCCCCCCCTCCCCCCAGCGAAGGAATACCTGAACAAAAGAAAGATAAACAAATACATGTAAGAAATTCTATATTGAAACCAACAAAAATACAAAGGTGCAAGGAGTTGTAGCAAATTCTGAAAAGATGTAGCTAATTCATGAAGAAAAAATATGGAACCCAATCCGAGCCCCAGATCGGAAAGGGGATCGGAATGGGGGCTACAGAAATTTTTGCTTTACACTGGATTTTTTCTTTGAAAACGTTCTTTCATCATCCTCAAATACATGATTTGGGGATTTCTTAACAAATCAGTCCATTTTAGTTTAAATAAGGGAAATAAATGATTTTTTTAAATAAAAATGTGAAATAATTCTTCTGAAAATGAATTTATACTTCGTCTGATGTCAAAGCTCTCGCTGTGTAATTAAATTAAATCGATCAGCCACTGAGGGTAGTATATGTATATTGTAAGTCTATACGTTGTCAAATTAGAAAAAAAAAATATTTAAAAAACTAGTGAAGTTATACACACATCACAAAAGACGATGAAAGAGAATTAAAAAAAATATACATGTATGTTTGAAATAATTCAGGCAAAAATGCATATTTAATTATTTAAATTTGATTCATTCACAGTAGACTGAATTGCTGTCGTTTCTTGACTGAGGAGGGTATATTCCCCGGGAAGACTTTGGTCAAGGCGAGAAGCGCAGAATCAGAGGGGGGTAGGAGGACTTGTGGGAGGAGGTTGTCTGAAGTCAGCCTCGGATAATTGTGCGAAATTTATGATTTCTAAGACCATTGTTGAACACGTTTGTTTGATCTTGTGATGTTAAAACGAAAGATTATCTTGGTGACAAAAAAATAATGAAAGGTTTTCATGCGTACATGTAAAAGATGTATATATCGCTCATTTTGAGATTTCTATGAGGCCATTGAAAGACACCATTATTTTCATGAATTGAAAGGAGAAGGTGCGGTAACCTGCCTTTTTGGCCCAATACGATTAAATAGTGAAAAAAATCAAAATGTTGTTAAGGTATTCCGTAATACAAGCGGATCTATATGTACATATTTGTCGAAGGAGGGGAAGGATGGAGTTTTTTTAGAAGCCATAGCCCTAACTAAAAGGAAACTGTAAATGGGATGTTCTCGATTTTTTCCAGGTGTTACGGAAGAAAATTGAGCAATCATGATTCAACACTCTTACAATTTCTTTGGCTGTTAAAACTGAAAAGCTTGTGGATCCAGAGGCGGGCCATGGTGATAAATAATTGTGAATTATGAGGGATTTCATGATATGAAAGAAGCGGAGATACATGCATTTCTATAGTCCGATACTTTTGTACAAATATATTCTGTGTCTGATGTATTATTTCCATTATTAACGTGTCTATCTTACTATTTTCACGGGGTATAGCGGTGATGGTGGGAGAAAGGGCGGGGTACTCTGTAGTGCATGGAGTTAAAAAGACTTTGAAAAAAATACAATGATGACAAGGGGTTATTTAGATCAAAAGATAAAAGATTAAAGTCAGTCAATCACTCAACACGAACAAATGTCGGGAGGAAGAAATTAACTAAATAATCTATTATAATAGTACATGAAATTAGAGAAAAACCGAAAGTTCTGCATTGCGAGATAGTCCACCATGTAACTTTGATTACATCTTGCATTTAAATAAAAAAGAAATGTATAGTAACATAAACGGAAGACAAAATTACTGAATTAAACATGTGAAAATTAAATTATTCAAAACCATCAATATAAAGAATTAGAGAAAAGGGAAAGCGCCAAGAAAAAAAATTCCCTAAATATTTACAGCAGCTTGTTGTACCATATTAGAATAAAGTAAAATTAAACTATTTTTTAAACTAAATTTTAAACTATTTTCGGCATTAAAAATACAATAAGGCGATTTGGCACGTAGGATACACACGATAAACAGCTCGTGTCACATGACAGGTAATTGTTGAAATAACACAGGTATTGTTGTGGCAGGGCGAAGCATAGTTTTACCTGGTCATCGGAAGAGTTCATTATAGGCAGGTGATATAAGATGTCAAAATTACAGGTCTTATCACTTTATTATAGGCATTTATACTCTATGTAACAGTGTGTAAACTAACTTTTTTATCGACTGGTCCAATTTGCTTGATTGAATTATCTCCGCCCGGTCAGACCACTTTGGTAGAGAAATACATGTGTATTACGTGTATATCATCGTTGTATGAATTCAGATTAATATAAACTACGTATAATACTTATAAAACGTATGATAAAAAAATGCAAATAAAAAAAAATATCCGATAAACCCGATAAAAATGTACAAATTTCATAAGATTATAAACAAAATTCGGATTCTGAGTAAGATTTATTCGTTTTGCAAGTTACGAGTCGTAATATTAATTCATTCACGTTATTCTCCATAGTAATGTTTATTATGCATACGCTAACGGTTAATTCTCCATATGCTCACGATAGAATTTTTTTTCCGCGTACGCTCATGATAGAATGGATAATTAGCGCTACTCATTTATCACGATACAATGAATACAGATAATTTGATACTATCGCTATGAATAAGAAAAATTGAATACAAACGTGAATGAGATAAGCGCTAACCATTGTACGTTTTTCAATCAGTATTCATACAAATGAATAAGGACTATTTGGTAATATCGTGAGCAAATCAATAACTAAGGTTAATTAAACGATAAAAATCGTGAACTAAGAATACATATAAATAATGAATGAGGACTAACGTGAGAGTTGTTAAGATTAACTATTCCTTATCTGTAGACATTCCTGATAAAGTATAAATCTATTTGACATGAAGGCATATTAAATTTAATCTTGACATACATGATTGATTCTAGCGTATTGCATCATTCAAACAACAACAATTTACATGACTTTGTGCATTGAGAACGAGCACTTCAGCATGCTTCTTTCGTTTTATATGTTACGTCAAAATTCTAAACTAAAACTTATTCTATAGACTGTTCTCTATGTGTAGGCCATTAGTCACAACATTCACAAGATATATTGTAGTTACATGTATTTCATATTGGAGAAATATTGAGGGAAAATGGTAGTGTCATATAAAAGATATTGGAGGCCCTATTGCAATGTTGAATTTTAAAGATGAAAAATATAAGCATGACTTCCAATTTGGTTCAACTTTTTCAATACAAGTTGACAATTTCTTTAAAATATCAGGGCAAGTGGCCTAGATTAAATAGGGTAAAAATTTTCTGTACATGTACATTATAAGAGAGAATAATACAATATCCTAATTAAAGTAAATGTACATATATATCATACTTGATTGTTTATATATTGTAGAACTCACCAGTTTAATTTTTCTATTAGACCTTCCTTGGCTAGTTTTTCCTGTAATACATCATATCTCTCTTCTCTCAATGAACCTCCGAACAATTCACCTACTTCTGGTAATAACAAATCTACTGCTGAAACCTGTATGATGAGAAACAAATATTTCTGTATTATAGGCAATTTCAAGCACTAGTCCCCACCCCATGCTCTCCTACTTAGAACATCTTCAAAACATACCTCTTTTTTCTTATTTTTCTCTTTCCTTATCTGCTCGTGCTGTACTTTAATACATTTGTACTTACACGAAAAATTGGATAATGTACAATGCTAATCTCAGGGAAAATAAATAATGTATAAACTACTTTTAGATTCTTTCAGCTTTTCCCATTTATTCTTCAATAACTCCTACATTTATATTTTTAATGCCTGAAAAAGTACATGCATAGAGAAATTTTTATACACAAAAAGCACTGGTATACATTTGATGAAACTTACTGTAGAGGAATCATCATTTACTCTGGCATAAAACGGCTTTAACATTGCTGGATAGTCTGTTACAAACACTGGTATATCTCCACACTTTTTAACAATGTATTTTTCATTTGCTTTTGAAAAGTCTTCACCCCACTGAAACAAAAATATCAAATGGACTTGAAAGCCACAATTCTACCGCATTCTTGATATCAATGAATCAGGTGCTTTTTTTAAAAATAAATATTGGGCAAAAGTAGAAAGATATTTTAAAGTAAAGCATAGCTTCAATATTCAGTAAAATAGATTAAGAACATCCTTAGAATAAAAATTTTATCATAAATAAAAATTTCATGATAAAACTTACATTTTTCACATTCAAATCTCATCTATCAATCCTTATCTTATAATGTAGATATATTGAATGAAACCAAAGGTTAAAATTTAAACAACAATCTTTATGCTGCATGTATGCTTATAAAACTTACCTTAAATGATGAAAATTCTTTATTCTCAGATACAATTTTTACAGCATCAGTGTATGATAACCTAAAAAGATGAAATATAATCTTACATTCTGAATTCTGTATACATTTTCCGCTGAACAGGGTCAAAATTAAAATAAAACACCGCTAAAGACGGTATGGCCGGATTGCAAAGTAAGTTTTTGTCACCAACTGGGTCAAGGTCAATAGGTCAAATAATACAGCATAAATTGAAAGGTTTTGTCAACCTACATGTATAAAATAAAGTTTCTACTGCATACAGTTCCATAGATTTTGTTTAAACCAGGAACTTTAACCAAAATCCTTAACTAGGTCAAAGTCCAAGGTCAAGGTCACTAGGTCAAATGTTACGGCATAAATTGAAAGGTCTTGTCATGGGCGAGCTTCATTAATAATATAAAGTTTCTACTGCATACAGTACCATAGATTTTGCTTAAACCAGGAACTTTAATCAAAATCTTTGAGTAGGTCAAAGTCGAAGGTCAAGGTCACTAGGTCAAATGTTACGGCATAAATTGAAAGGTCTTGTCATGGGCAAGCTTCATGTATAATATAAAGTTTCTACTGCATATAGTTACTTAGATTTTGCCTCAACCAGAAACTTTAACCAAAATCTTTAACTAGGTCAAAGTCCAAGGTCAAGGTCACTAGGTCAAATGTTACGGCATAGATTGAAAGGTCTTGTCATGGGCGAGCTTCATTAATAATATAAAGTTTCTACTGCATACAGTACCATAGATTTTGCTTAAACCAGGAACTTTAATCAAAATCTTTGAGTAGGTCAAAGTCGAAGGTCAAGGTCACTAGGTCAAATGTTACGGCATAAATTGAAAGGTCTTGTCATGGGCAAGCTTCATGTATAATATAAAGTTTCTACTGCATATAGTTACTTAGATTTTGCCTCAACCAGAAACTTTAACCAAAATCTTTAACTAGGTCAAAGTCCAAGGTCAAAGTAGTTAAAGATTTTGGTTAAAGTTCCTGGTTTAAGCAAAATCTAAGGAACTGTATGCAGTAGAAACCTTATATTATACATATAGGTTGCCCATGATGAGACCTTTCAATTTATGCCGTAACATTGGACCTAGTGACTTTGACCTTGGACTTTGACCTAGTTAAAGATTTTGGTTAAAGTTTCTGGTTTAAGCAAAATCTAAGGAACTGTATGCAGTAGAAACTTTATATTATACATGTAGGTTGCCCATGATGAGACCTTTCAATTTATGCCGTAACATTTGACCGAGTGACCTTGACCTTGAACTTTGACCTAGTTAAAGATTTTTTGGTTAACGTTCTTAGTTTAAGCAAAATCTAAGGAACTGTATGCAGTTTAAACCTTATATTATACATGTAGGTTGCCCATGACGAGACCTTTCAATTTATGCTGTAACATTGGACCTAGTGACCTTGACCTTGGACTTTGACCTTGTCAAAGACTTTGGTTAAAGTTCCTGGTTTAAGCAAAATCTAAGGAACTGTATACAGTAGAAACTTTATATTATACATGTAGGTTGCCTCTGACAAGATCTCTCAATGTATGCTGTAATATTTGATTTAGTGACCTTGACCCAGTTGGTGACAAAAACTTACTTTGCAATACGGCCATACCGTCTTTAGCGGTGTTTTATTTTTATTGCATTTAATTGTGTGTACATGGAGTTATGAGTTCTGATAATGAAACAAGACATGATGTGTCATACGACGCAAATGCCCAATTGGCAGCCATCATTGAACATATTTTAATTACAAGGGAAGCTCCTCCAAAAATCACTAAAATACTCAAACAAGATCTGTAATATCCTCTGATACATCTGTTTACCAATTCTCATTTGGATACATCAAATAGCAAGGCAAAAAAAAAAATCCACATCTATACATACTTCAACACAAAAAATAAGTGTCAAACTACTTGAAAATTTTCCTCGCATTTGAAAGGTTTTTATAAAAAACAGAATTTTCATTTTCATAAGCAAAAAATCGTACATTTTTTATTTTTTAATTTCTCGTGCTGGATGGCCTTCATAATATTCAACAGATGTTCTGTAACATTTCCAAGAAAAAACTTAAAGAGTTTCAAAATGGAAAATTTTCTCCAGATTTTGTGTCAAAATTGGCAATTTTTGCTTTTTTCCAATTTGATTTATAAACAGATGACTTGATTTAACATTATAGCATTGTCATGAACAAGTACCTTGTAAGAGTAGTTATGAATTAACACATAAATTTTGCTAAAATATGAATCCTAATTAAAGTAAGTACAATTTACTATATAATCAAGTATTGAATAAGACCCTTTTGCTTCCTTTCACACTTACCTTTCATATTTGTTATTTAGCAGTACATCAGCAGTACTCTGAAATAAATATATTCTTGTTAATGTCAACTCAAATAAAAGGAAGTTACTTAAGATGCAAAAAGTGCAAAAAAAACTCTACAAAAAAATTACAATTAACTGATCTGGTGAAAAAAAATAGCACAGCCTACAGACAGTAACAGACAGGAATGTACTTACCAATTATCACTGTTATTGTACAAACTATTCTCTATTTATCCCTTCAATAATGTACATGTACTATTTTGTAGGACACTGAGAATTAAGATTGATCTACAATACTTCAATTCAATTACCAAACTCATTATTTTTGCTCAGACTCAAAATTATTTTACAAGTATTGTTGTGATACATACCTTCATATCAACTGAATTTATATTATGTAGGTATTCAATATCTTTGTTAGCTTTGTTTACAGTCTCCATGGTAACAAATTTTATTAATTCTTCCATCACCTAGAAAGGATCGATAGGAAAATATATGATACTATATTGTCTTTATGTAACTTTTTTCAGATTGTTATAGAAACTTCTCAAAAACATGTAGATAGAAAAATAAGTTCTGGATAATTTATTTGTACATATATCATAAATGAACTTTAATTAAGAAAAAAAAGTTACTTCAAATATTTCTTCAGCTATTGTTATTACATGTATACGTATCCAATCTGGGATCAACTTTATAATTCATTTAAATACTTTGGGACTGCTGTGGAGGTGAGTTACTATTCACTTGAAGGCCCGTGCTTACCAGAACAAGAACCTTTCACAAGGTTAGCATACCGTCATTATATCCTCAAGTGAAGAAGTGAAAGCCATTTCAGCCTCAACCATACTGAACTCTGCCAGATGATGTCGGGTATGTGACTTCTCCTGCTCGGAAAGTTGGACTTACTGTGTAACACTTATGAATACCTCTGAAATAATTATCACACAAAATTGGATAACAATGACACATAGTATAATGTGGGTGTACATAGTCATACAGTTGGCAAGTTTTCGTCTGCAATCAAAGAACAAGAATTCATTCTTCATATGGTATCATTTGAATGCTGCATATAAAAGCAGTTTCTAATGTATTTCAGGGTATGAACGACTTCAGGAGAATCTCTTTATGATTTTGATGTCAGAGATATATATGCTTCTGTTATAATATATTCTTATTAGATAATTGAATTAAAACAAAATGTATGAGGAAAAGATTTTCTGAGAAGTAATTTGGTTCAGGTAACAAAGAGCTTACCCAGTAATAGCCTCTAGGTGTAACTGTCCTGATACCGTCAAATGTATGGGTTTACCGAAAAATTCTTGATCAGTGCCGTCTGTATTAACACCCTTCACTCTCTGAAACAACAGAATAAATTTCATGCTAACAGGCATGTACAATAAGGCATAAAATATCCGAGTTAAGGAATACCGTATTTTCCAAATTTCATGAAAATTACATGATATGATACATGTACATTTGTAGTTCCTAAAAGCAAGCTATCATTACATGAATGCAAATTATTAGAACAGTGTTGAAATTGAAAAGTTTGATTTTAGGGAAAACTGAAAGAAAAATCTGTATGGGTTTTTTTTTTTTTTTTGGCACAAATAGCAAAAAGTGTCTGAATGAACTCGTCTGATGTCCATTTTATTTTTCTTGTGTGACATGCAATGAAACTAATAAAAATATGTATACCACACTTTCAGAACAATTAATGTACCTGTATTGTAAATGTTTCCCCGGCTCCTTCACAATCATTAGATGTTAGAACTGGAGTATCGATGTATAAATAACCTTGTGACTACAATGAAAAAAAAAATTAATCACTGAATATAAGAATCATAGCATATGTCTATGATAATGATACATCTATTTAAAATAAGAATGCTCTGATAATGCTGAACTACAGAAATGGTCATACTATACTCATTCAGTATAACCAGAAATTTTCAGGCGTATCAAATTTTACGAGTTTAATGCAAAACAATGTGTCTTTATATTCGCGAGTACAAATATTCCTGATTTAAAATAAAAAGATAAGGCCATGTAAAATAAAATCTATGTTTCTCAGACACCGCCGCGCGCTATAATTCGCCGCCGACGAGACGTTTTTATTGCAACTTCAGAAAAAAATATACGCCGTGTCTCATCCTCGATCGTCGATTAAAAACGAAATATCCATTTATTTCATTGAAAATGTTTATTGTCCTTTAAAATCGCCAAAACTGTACCAGATGAATAAATACTTTTAAAAGCCCGTATAAATCACGGCGCGTTCCGTATTTACGTTACGGGTAAAGAATTATCCACGCGTCGTTTAAAGGGAATTTTATAGGATATAATGACAACGTGCCGCGGACACTTGGACGGGTGGCTATTCGCGTGTTTAATACATCGAGTATTACACGTATAGTTTTCTTTATTGATCTCCACAGCATATGTAAATACCTATGCCGAACAATAGCAAGTGTCCATTGTAATACTTCCGAATCTATTAATAATGACATTCACGTTGTAAAAAGTATAAGCAAGGACCGCCGACGAACGCAAGAGAAACGTAGTTAAATCCTTAAATCTGTGAATAAAAGAATGTATATTGTACCCGGGCCGTGTACATTATTTTATCAGACGATGGTTAATGCTGAACGCTTCATTCGATTTCTAAAGATTCTGCTTCATCCAGACTTGACTTCCGAAGATATACGCTATCGGCCAAATTTTTATTCACCATATGAACGGATCCATCCGAGGAAGTGAGGGGTCGTATTTAATTTGAACTGGGTTTAAACAAGATGTGAGCAAATACTATAACATCCGTCGAGTCTCTTACGCGATTCTACTAAATATACTCACGGCAATCAAAACATGTCATACTTCGTATATCAAATTTTGAATCGATTAGCTTCTTCCATTCAGACAGATGAGCTACGACTCCCCGTTCTCAGAAGGAGTATGTTATTTTACTTTTAAAAAAATCAACTTATTTACAGGAGAAAGCCATAAATTTTAATGTACATGTACCATTATTTTGACTGACGGTTCAAAGACAGTTTTTTATGAAGAAAAACGGGGGGGGGGGGGGGGGGGTGAGGGGCGGGGGGGGAGGAGTGGGCAGCATTAGATTTTTTTGCCTTACACGAATAATGGGGGGGGGGGGGCAGGACAGACGACTTCTTTGCCTTGCATGAATAATAAGAGCACTCTTGATGAAAAAAAAAAACAAAAAATAAAAACCCTACCTACCTTGCCACTTTTTTAGACCCAATTATCTGAGAAACATAGAATTTATTTTACATGGCCTAATGGAAGAAGTATGATGGGCATTGCATTTTGTATCGATTGTTATAAATTTCTTGTTGTTTGTTATACTAGGATTTATGATGTAAAAGTATGTATCTTATTAGTTTTAGCATGGTACTGTAAATGTGTTTAGTTTTGCTGGGGGATGTTTTCACAAAATGACTATTGCAACAATAGGCATGGGGGTAATTGTGGCAAAATTGGGAATATTACCTTTAGGTTTTTATACAGATCATAATTTTCAAATGAGAGTTATTTTCGCGATAATAATGAAATTACTCCCACACAAAAATTTCGATGTTTAAAGTATAATGACTGTTAGGAATAGTGTATGTTGACATTAATTTCAGATAAGTGACTGAAAAAATAATTTGATGAAAAATGATATACAAGTATCTAGCTGTGATAATCTGAAATTGTAAGAAACATTGAAAAAAGAGCTACGATTCAGGTTTACCTGAAAATAGTTATGTATAGCTATAAAAGCTGCATTCCTCACTCGTAACATGGACTGCATATACTCTGTTTTAGGTCGGAGATGGAGATGTTCTCTGATGTTATCTGGTTTGACTTCATCTTTCATGTGAAAGGGAAATTCCTGCAAGATGAAATATATACTAAAATTTTTCAAAGTTCCTTCAATCACATGAATTAAATTACATGTGAATAACTAGATTATATTAAGTAATTTTAATAATTATCAATGTTTAATAAAGACATTCTAAAATGTGCACATAGTTTACATATGTGCATAGTCATTGAGTATACTTCAAAATTCTGAGCTGTGACTGTATGTAAATATTTGCTGTGTCTGATGAAATTAAGAAGAAATAAATAAATAACTTAAAAATTAGGGTGATTTAGAGAGAGAATCCTTATCTGTAACAGTACTATGAATATGCAAAATTTCATTATCACAGTTACTATGATTAGTAAAGGACTAGGTGTGGTAACCTGCCATATTGACCCTATTTTCAAATGTGTTCAAATATCCATAATATTCTAGTTATAAAATGTCAAATGTATGATGAGTCCATATCAGGAAAGCCTATTTTGATTTCACAGTCCTATACTGAATAATCCAGTGAAAAAAACGTCTAAAAACGTTGAAATCATTGAAAATATCAATAAATGGGCGAAATTTCGATACAAATTTATGAAATAAAGTACTGCTCCAGGCCTTGCCCATGATAATTTTTGTACCAATCGATGGATTTCTGATCAGCCTTAAAGGACCAGAGCCACGAAGGGCGATATCGGCCTATAGTTTTCGTATATTTTCAAACGCAGACAATGTTTCTAAATTATCAATAAAAGGAAAGGAGAACATTTTGTCTTTCGAAAACGTGCGAAGTTGTGAGATTCGGGACATGTCTTAAGAAGATATAGAGCACAAAACCAAGCCAGGTTTTGCATTTCCGGTATTTTTGTGAGATATCATGAAATTTGATCGATAATTTCGCATAGTGCCGGACATTCTACCAAAAAAATAATTATATTGAAATATTCTTTGATTATACATGTGATTATTTCGATGAAGAATTTTATGGTAGAAGGTCCGGTCGTAGTCGAAAATTAAACTTTTATGAGTTCTCTGTTGGCACATTTCTTGACAAATTGTTCATCAAAGATGGTTAGAACGTCATGATAAAGACTTCCCAGACGATGAAAATGAGACGTTGTATTTCAAGATAGGTAGTAGATAATCTAAAGGCTTTTAAAATTATGTAAAATTTTATAAATTTGGCGTTTGATTACTTTTACATATATTTCAAACTATTCCAATCCTTCAGAAAACTGCTCTATAGTAGATAATATTTGTGACGTCATTTATACTAATGACGTCATCAAAATTGACGTTTATGAATTTCCTGAAATGTCAAGTTGAGCACTCGAGAAGTTACGATTCGTTATACTTAAATCTTTTGAACCACTCTATGTCTTCCCTGTATATATCGGTATGTATACACGTGATGCTACGAGGAAAAAATAAAAGAATAA
Organism: Pinctada imbricata; assembly: GCA_033119305.1. NCBI lineage: Eukaryota > Metazoa > Mollusca > Bivalvia > Pterioida > Pteriidae > Pinctada > Pinctada imbricata. The sequence continues at coordinate 55,034,918 of VSWD01000006.1, read as the reverse complement.
TTTAAACATCTTTTTAAAGAAGGCATATACAATGTATGTGGGATCACTGGGATGTTGGGGGTTTCGGTTTATTTGTTTGTTAATATATGTATGTTATCTCCTAAACTGTTCCTAATACGGGAATAAAATATGTAAACAAAAAATGCATCGGCTTTCTAGAATTATCCTATACGATAGAGTAATTGGAAGATGAGGGATAGAAAACGTGATTGAAATGATGAAAATTCGAAACATAAAAGAGAGACGTAATATGAATGCAGCATAAAGGAGAAAATAGATCGACACCCAAGACGAAACATTTATGATCTTATTTCCTTAAGTAGGAGGTTGGGATTTTTGAAGACAAAAAAAAAAAAAAAAAAAAAAAAAGATGGAAAACTTTAAACCAAATGATTAATTTGAAATAGATGATTGACGAACGATATATCGAACCAGCGAATTTTGATTGAGGTTCAGACTATTCTGGATCAATTCTCTGTCCGTTTATTTTCATGTAATATAAAGTCCAGCGCCCAATATAAAGGATTACAGGGGATAGGAGACCGTGATATAATAATTTATTTAAACAATTTCGTGTCCCTGAAAATAAATTTTATTGAAAACGTAATATTTATTCCGACGCGTCTTGGTTGAAAAAAAGGAGACATAAAAAGTTTTATTAGAAAATATGCAGTAACGAACATAATATAGTCGAATTTGTAATATTAAACCTCCACATATCTCTATCGAAAAACACAATACATTGTAGGTGGCGCCAACGAAATGAATTAGAGCTGCGCACCCTAAATTAAAAATGACGTTTTCAAACGGCTATATAGCTGCGAATGTATGCGTTAGATTCGCCTGAAAATTTGAATTTATACAAATGAGAACGTAAACTTTCATATGAAAAGAAAGATTTTGTCAAATTAAATAATTTTCAAGGACACCGTACCTTTAAAGTGTAAGTTATATTTAAAAAGCTTTATAATCAAGTTCTAAAAAAAAATCACGTCATTAAAAATGTTGACCGCAAAAAGGGGAGAGTCGAGAACATGCTCCCCTTCTCGCCCTGGCCTTATTCCTCCCGTTTGATTCGCCAATTATCCGATATTGCAAAAAATGTGAGAAAAAAATTGATTCTTCAAAAGTACGCGAACGCTGGACAATTCATAACGTTCGAACATTAATCACCTTTACTACGGTCCATCGTTCCAGAAATTAATAATGTTGTGCATCTATGACATTGTTTTGTCACATTCATGGTACTGTTCAGGCAGATTTGGATCGGTGGTTTTCTTAATCGTGTAACATACCTAAATTTTCATTCCTCTTAGCGCGAATCATTACGTACATGTATTCGTATTTCATATCTTGATCTCTATCTTATTTACACTTATACACGCTGTATTATTGTAACGATAGTCGCGGACATCGTCGCTATCGTCTCTAAAATATCCAACTCGCCGACTATCGATTCTATCTCTGAGAATCGATTAATCGGAGTAAATACACTTCTTTGAAAAATGTTCTCTCGTCACACAAAATGACACTTAAATGTATCAGAATGGGAGTCATGATAACGGATTCTAGTTAAGTTATGAAACGATTATCGCTGACGATCGATTGTCGGTCGTTGAATGTCCAGCGATGAACATTACTAATCGATGTTGAAAATCAAACGCGATTGTCGTCGACATTGCTGATTTCCGGATTGCCCGATTTAGTATCTTGGTTTTGATAAATTCGTGTATTTCCCTTTTTATACTATTATTAATTTCCTTGTATTTCAAAGTACATACTAATGTATGACATTTTCTGTTGCATAGTATTCAAGAAAAAGAAGCTTGAACGAATTGATAGGGTATTCATAGTAGTTGTGATCGAAAGTGTTAAACTCAATAAAACAATTTTATTCAAAGAAATAATGATTTGGTGTATATTTCAATTCATTGTTGGTTGCAAAATGAAAAAAAAAAGTTTTGAATCTTCCGATTATGATAATAATGGGTTATGCCCATCCGATTATTTCCGCTTATCAATTATGATTTAACTTTCGATTGCCCAACACTTATACTAGCACATACATGTGAGAAGAGTCACACGTATTTCTCTAATCAATAATTATATATGTCATGATAAGAACGGGAGCATGAAAAGTAACTTAAAATTAAAATACGAAATATTCAATATGCAACCATCGTTTTTTTTTCTCTCTATTAAGTCCGCTACCATTGACCCGATTGGGACCCTTCGCTTTTATGTTAAAAATAAACCCACCCCTCTAATTCCTGTATCTTACGCACTGATTTTAAAAGGAAAATAATGCAATGAATTAAGACATTATTTTTCTCAATTTTCAACTCGAGCTTTAGCTGTACTTATTTATATTGAGTCATTGACTCATATGCACCGAAGTGTAGGGAAGGTGTTTTCAATTTAGCCGATTTATTATCTCTGTCTAGTCCAGCAACTGACCGCGAAATTGGATTAAAATCTGATACGTGTAATTTGAGACTACTAGTTTGAAATGCTTAAAGATGTCAAATTGAGTCACATCAATGTTCATCTTCATACACCGCTGACAGTGGTGTATCTACGGCAAAATTAAGTGGATGCATTAAATATCTAGGTCTGCAGCAGATATAGAACCGTGTTTTGATGTTGTACAGGGGTATTCACTTTTGATTGGAGATGATCTGACAACTTTATTACGAGAAAATCTTTGAATTTAACGGTATTTCAGAAATTGTCGGAAAAAAAATGAAGAAACATACATAGTATGCCTTTATCTGATAAAGCCTAACACTTTTCTAGGACAGTTGGGACGTATCGGATCCGCGACTCGTGAAGATGGTAAACATGAAGTCTAATTTTTTTCATATAATCATAAATAATGACATCAATTTCTTCTGGAACGATGCAGCTAACGCGATTTAGACAAATACAAAAAGTGAAAAAGTAAAAGTATTACATAGAAGACATGCATACTGTAGTTCCAGGACGAACATTTTCAGCCTGTGATTTCGAGCAAAGGCAAAACTAATACGGACTGTCCACAATAAATTATACACATTTTGTATTTATAGAGATTTTAGAAATATGTTTTAATTACTTATATTAATATTTCACACATTTTCTCAATGTAGAAATATCTCTTATCATTTCTAATACTTAGTAATTCATGGTACTTGTCCTGACATTATGCGACGTCATATGTGAAAATGACGTCAAATGACGTCGCAAACAATATAACACACCCTCAATTCAAATCAAAATATTTTGCTTCAGCAAGACCGCAAATCACAAAGTTGGCCAGTTCTGAAGTGCTGAAATATGGTACTATCAAAATATAAAAGATGAACGTTGTGGCAAATTAGGCCGATTTTGCCGTTCGTGGCTCTGGTCCTTTGCATAAAAAATATCATGGGTGAGGCCTTTTTGAAGATTTGTATGTAAAATACCATGATTTTCCTTGGTCTTGCATCATTCAGGGCAAATGAAGTCAGAAAATGATGTCATACATCACGGAAGTGAAGTTATAAGGGCTCAAATTTATTAGGCCGTATTTTCTCAAACATTCAACATTGCCAAAAAATGATAACTGATAGTTTGTTTATCAAAAGAATTTTTCATCGAAATTATAGGGCCAATATAAGGGGTTAGAGTACCTAGTCCTTTAAAAACATAAGTTTACCAGTGCATGTAGTAATATCAATTTTTATTAAATGATCAGGAATTGTTGTCGATTTTGCTTATTTCTGATCGGCGGAGACGATGTTTGATAGAGTGTACCTCAGAGTGAGTTGACCGCTAACGCTCCAAAGCGGTCTATTCGGGATTAGCGTGTGCGGTACCAAGCGTGCATTGATTTTTGTAGTGTTAGATCTTTGACTTCGTGTATCATTACAATGCAAATGTTCATCAAATCCTGATAATTTAATAAAGCAGTTATTGACTTTTGATTTCGTTCTACTTGTGACGATACAGACCTGGTCAGGCATTGGTTAACCTCGGCCTCGGTCAACCAATACCTGACCAGGTCTGTATAGTCTCGAGTAGACCTCATTAAAAGTCAATAATTGTATAGTATACAACGATAACATGTATAATGAAATAGATGAGATGGAAACTTTCAGTCCCCTTTGGCTGGCCAGCAGAGGACTATAATAGACGAATAAAACAAAACTCACGTCTGCATCACATTTTCCTAGAATGTCTATTTTCTTGGCAAGAAGTTCTTCGTCTTGATCTGGTCCAATACTTTCCACCATCTCACCCTCTATCCTAACACAGGTACCATATTTTACATCCGTCATCCTGTCATAAGAGCAACATAATCTTTGTGTTTCAAAGTACATGTACATAGCTTTTAGTTCTCAATCAACGAATTAGATTTAGTACTAATATCATAAATATGTGAAAATTTTAGTTGATAAGATTTAATTATCATATATAAAATAGTTAACTCCTATATAAAAAGTTGAATTTGCCGTTGAATTTGAAGTAAATTGTTTCACACATAACAACCGAATACATGTAATGCATATTTGACATTTGGAATCTCCTGACAATACCGGCTAGGCTATATATATTCATATGATATCCAAAATATGATTAAAAAATCCAACGTAAAGAAGAATAAAATAGAAAAAATGTTAAAGCACCACAGAAACGATGTATTATTTTCACATATTTTATTGTTACACGTGTTTCGGCCGTATCAAAGGCCTCTTCAGACAATAATGTACGAAACAAAGTATTGGTACATGCAATATATTGATGAAAAAGCATGATAAGTAAATAAGATTAAGTACTAAGCACTCCTTGGTCATGTATGCTTACTTCAAGGGAAAAGTAAAGTATATTCATATGATATACACAGGGAAAAAATGCTTTTGTGAAATGCACCTGAGTGTCAGAAACTTTTCTTTTGGGGTCAGTGTATAATACTTCAAAGGTCAAGTGAAAGACCTTGACATGATATGTGTGCATGTGTGAAATATTGTTTTACTGGCAAGTCCCAAAATTCATTATGACAAGGTAAAAGGATTTGGACTAAGTTTTCAAAAGGAGGTCAGTCAAAAAGGTCAAGGTCACAAGGTATGTAGTATAAACAGACACTGTAGACAAATAAACATCTTATCTTTAAAATGATGAAAAAGAAATTGTTTCTTTATTAATAGTAGGTCAAACTCCAAGGTCAGGGCTACTGGGTTAATGTATAAAATGTATGCTTTGCCATGAGCAATGCCAACCTAATTAAAATCTGCTGTTAGGAATGAAATATTCAACTGGTTCTGATACGGTTCAAAGTCATGGTTAAACTTTATGAAACAAAAAGATGAAGGAGAGAAAATACGCCTTGTCCTCAAAAAACAGTCGAGGCATACATGAAAAAACACTTTGTGGAGACAAATTTCTATTTACTGACATGCAGTTTAAAAATCATTCATGTTCAAAATGAGCAACAATCCACACTCTTTCGTTTAATATCACTTATATCCATCATCATTTTATAGAAAATCAATGTTCAATCAAATATAGCTTATTTAAATAAAAATGTAACTTATGAATATGAAGGCAATTAAGTCAGGGAAACAAGATGTAGTAAACTAACCTGGTCATCAATTCCTTGGGAATGTACACTTGTGGGTGACTTTTAATTGATCCATCTGATAATTTTAGGAATGCATGGCGTTTTTTAAACACTCGGATAGCAATCACCCATCCCTGAAAATGATAAAATGATAATCATTAAATGATTCAAATACATATTGCTACCTCCACACATTATTAATAGGATTATCATATATTTGCTTTCGTAAGTTGAAACCAATCCCATTTCATTTATTGACATGACATCCTCTTTATACCAGTAAGTGAAACCAATACCGGTATATGTGTTCTCTAGCCTATATACAAAAAGTACTTAGCTATAAGTACACCAAGTTTAAAGAAGAATATGCTCTCAAGAGTCTATATAAAGATTTTCATGAATTCCATTAATGACCTTGACCCAATTTATCTATTACCTTTGAAAATGAACAGTACTATTTTACATAGATCTGAAAATGAACAATACTATCTTACATAGATCTCAGTCTTTTAGCCAACATAATTTGATCAGTGAAAAAAATGTTTTGTATTGAACAATGCAGAGATGTTTTTTTTTTTTTTTTTGGGGGGGGGGGGGGTCAAGTTTAAAAAGAAATGAGCTTTTTTAGGTGGAAATGTGTAGAAGGGAAGAAAAAGAGACAAATCTTCCCTCATCAATGCCCAACTTGATTTCATAGTGTTATATATAATTTCTTGCCAATTTAGCTCAATTAAATACCAACATTTTCCTGCAGACACAAGCAACACACAGAGACCAAGGATTTCTTCAAATAGGCAGTTGAATTAGTTTTTTCCCAATATTCCTGATTAAATTTGATTGTAAAAAATCTTCTTCATTTGGTTGCATGAAGACTACTTGACATAAATATTATATGATGCACCCCTGATATCCTGTTTTTTGTTTTGAGTAATCATTTGTCCAGTGTTTCTTTTGTGAGCTGTCCAGTGTTTCATTACTGTTGATAGAAATTGTTGAAAGTGGCAAGAAAAAATAAAGAATTTTCCTCAAAATGCTGTACCAGTACTCGATATTTGTAAATCCTCATTTCTAGCTTCAAAATTATGAAACACAAAAACAAAGAAGAAATATATGCGAGGAAGGGTGGGGGTAATCTAAAAATTAATAAATCAAATGTGAGCCTGATAAGGGTCTAACTCCAAAACCATAATAGAAAAATAAATCCCTTTATTACTTTATATGATGTTCTAAATCAAATGGTAATCATTTTGAGAGATTTTCAGAAAAAAAATCCTCCGTCTAGATTACTTTCAGGGTCCGTTTCAAAATAATGCGTAATTTACGATTGGTGCAAGAATTTTGACGTCACTTACCGAAAATAATGTTCGCCCATACCGCAATGTGTAAGAGCAGTTACACTGCAGGACAGGGATTCTGCATTTAATATTTGATTTCTTTCTTTAAACTGAATAAATTTAGAAGATAAAGATACATGTATATACAATGTTTTAATTAAAGAATGTATACTAGTATTTGGATTTGAGTGTAAAATAAAACGGAAAAAAAATTCCGAGTGAGACGTCAAAAGCTACTAGAACGCAACGAAACATGTAGAAGTAATGAATCATTCTTTTTGTATATTTCATATCTCTCTTATAGATGACGATGACATACATTTGATATCATCACATGAAGTTGACAGAGAGAGAGAGAGTTCCTTTTTTTTTCTAAAGGGTTCGTTTCTTTTCGATTTGTTTCGTTTCGTTTCGTTTTTGTTTCGTTTCGCACTTTATCAGTCGTTATGAATTTATGAAAAAAATTGTACATAAACGAATTACATATTCTTTTATCTACAACATGGAAAGAGAGTTAAACAATTGCAATGAATATTTATTACTGGTTTACTTACTTTGTCATCCTTTTTAGATCGGCTTTTGGTTATCATTTACTGAAGAAACTTATCTTTTGACTGGAGAGTTCCCCCATCTAAATATGCATTATTGTATATATCCTTTATCTGTATCATTTCTCATTAATTCTGAATTTCATGTTTACATGCATACATTTACTACGAATGCAAACAACGGGCACATGAGACAAAAAAAAAAGGGGGGGGGGGGGATGGAGTCAGTGACTCCGATTCGAGAATTGTTTTTCAGTGAAATATACAAATTCTGGTACAAGCATGATCGATTTATACTTTTGACTTTTTTTCTTATAAACACAAAGTTCTATGATAGTTTATCATCGAGATAAAATGAAAATAACCAAGTTTAAAAATGATGTATTGAAAAAATAAACCAAGTAAATCTAAATCCCTGGTCAAGCATGATTCGCCTTTTCGTTTGTAACAATTTCTGGTGTCAGTTTTGCACCCCCCCCCCCCCCAATTTATTTTATTTTATCTATAACATGTATTTTTTTTGTGCGAGTGTGTGTGAAAAAAGCTGACATCTAGTTCAACTTCCATGAATCAATTTAGAGATACGGAAACACGAAAAAAAAAAAAAAAGAGAGAGAGAGAATAAAGTAAACGTAAGCGTTTTCAATTTTGACGTTACAGGTCAAGAAATGAACGTCATTCATCTCGCTCGTTCTCGATAATGCGTGCAATTACCTGTAGAATGGTTACATCTTTGAACAAAGAAGAGTTAATACTAAAATTCACTCGCTCAAAGTTTTCAAACAGAGAAACTTTATTCGATAACATTTCCGTGCAAAATACGAAGATTTACAAAATTGCAGAAAAATTCTTAAAATCAAAGATAATTCGAGATACCAAACTTGAAATTTCTAATCCATTATATCGCTAAAATCTGCAAAAAATATCCTGTTAGATCGTCAAAAAAAAGTTTCCTGTTTGATTTTGTTCCCAAGCAACAAGCGGGTTGAATTTCCGATGGTGACGTTATAAATATGAAACGTTTACGGCGATATCCCGGAGGTCTCATTTACTTGATATTTTTGCATTTATTAAGTAAACGATAAATCTTACAAAATATTCATTACTATAGGAGTGTAGATGATAATTTTCTGGTTTCATCGATACCAAATTTGTTGAAATCTGTCAAGAAACAAGCGAATAAGATCGCCATGTGCGTAACCATGCGCAATACACTATAACTCGTACCGAACTCGGCCTCGTTAAAGACACTCCCCCTCCATTCATAAGTTTTTAAGGTTTTATAATATAATTTATCTCAGGTATATTCATCACAATACCAGTCTTTCCAAAAACTCACTAGCCCAACACCTGAGGCCACCAAAAATTTTGCTCGGCTTGTAGAAATAGTTAAAGAAACTATACAATAAACTACACTGTATTTAAAGTAATTTTCAGGCAAGTGACTGAAAAAAATTTCAGAAATACTGCAATACTACCGTAAATAGAAAAATAGGATAAACTCGAAAGTGAAGGTAAAAAGTTTGGTACCAATTGAAAGTTTTTGTGACAAGGAATGCACGTGTGAAATATAGAGCCCTGACACTTACCATTTTTAAAAAAGGTATGCCCAAGGTGATAGCGAGCAGAGCTCGCATTTATGGTAATGCATATACTAGGTACATGTAAGTATTGGAAAATGCACGAGCAAAAGATATACATACTTGGAGCTAAAAAAGTATGATAACATGACCGCGGTTACAGGTAAAAGTGACTTGATTCCCTTAAACGACAGAGCAGGAGAACATACCTTGACAAATTCGCAATGGATAGAATTCTTCTATTCTATGGAGTAATAAAATTAAGTGAAACTCGCCGAATTGTTAGTCTGAAAATCATAAATTCAGCAGCAACTAATTTACCATCTTTATCACTAACAACGACACAACGGTATGTAACTCTGCAGTATACCTGACGTCATTATTCATCTATATGTGACGTTATGGTAGCAGTGTGCCCATTTTCACATGCAAGAATGGAACATGATTGTAGTAATACAAGAAGCAACCAATCCATTTGATACACTAAACGAGACATCATTAAACGACATACATATAGGTAGCCCAGCTGCTACATCCTCACCGGTTCACTCCCGCAAAACATCTGAAAATCAACAACAACAACAACATAAGAGAACAGATAGACCATTAAGAATAATTATTATGAACTGCCAATCAATCAAGAACAAAAAACATGACTTAAGCAATCTGGTAGAATCAACAAAGCCAGACATAATCATAGGTAACGAATCATGGTTACACAAAGACATTCAATCTGCAGAGGTCTTCCCCGAAGGGTTTACATGCTATAGAAATGACAGAACAAGTGACCCTCATGGGGGAGTTTTTATCTTGATAGCTGACCAATACTTAAGCTCCGAGCCCATTGACTTGAAGACAGACGACATAAGTGAGCAATTATGGGTCAAGGTCCAGATCATAGGATCACCTGACCTTTATATTGGCAGTTTCTACAAACCCCCAAGACAGACAGACGAGGAATACTTGAAATACCTAGACACAAACATACAAAGAATCAGAAACAGTGAAAATGCACATGTATGGTTAGGGGGAGACTTTAACTTGGGAGGAATTGAATGGGACAATTATACAATCAAAACAAAAGCACAAAACACAAGACAATGCAAACAGTTAATAGACATCTGCCACAACAATTACTTAGAACAAGTAGTTAATAGACCCACCCACATTACTGACACATCCAAATCAACACTTGATCTCTTTTTCACAAGTAACAGCTCTCTCATCAACAAAGTAGAAATTATCCCAGGTATATCAGACCATGAAATTGTTTATGTGGAATCAAGCATCAAACCAAGAAAAATAAAGAAACCACCTAGAAAAATATATCTCTATGCAAAAGCTAACAGTGACAAGATTAAGGAAGAATTTAACAACATCGACTTGAAAAAACAGCACAATGATAAAGATCTAACGGTAGACATAGACCAACTTTGGAACATATTTAAGACGGAAGTCACTAACATAATGGACAATCACATACCTACCAAAATGATAAACAACTCCAAAAGGAAACAGCCATGGATTAATAAGAAAATCAATTTAAGTCCCTGATTAGGAAAAGAAACAAAATGTTTAAAAACATGAAAAAGCACTCAAACACCAAAACAACACAAAAGTACAAAGAGATAAAACACCAAATACAACGAGAAACACGAAACGCATACTGGGACTATCTAGAGAACATTATTTGCTATGATGAATCAGTAGAAACATCACAGAAACAAAAGAAATTTTGGAACTACATAAATAACATGAAAAAAGACAACACCGGAGTAGCCCCACTAAGATCAGAGGGGTTACTGGTTGATGATACAAAACAGAAAGCAGAAATACTCAACAGACAATATCATTCTGTATTTACACCTGAAAACATCAATGAAGAATTTCCTACACTTTCAGACAATTATCCATCCATGCAGAACATACATATCACAACAAAAGGAACAGAAAAACTTCTCAATAACTTAGACACATCAAAAGCAACAGGACCAGACCAAATTCCAGCTCGCATACTCAAACAATACTCAACGCAACTTGCACCACACCTAACATACATCTTCAACAAATCTCTGGAAAGGGGGGCTGTGCCGTCTAATTGGCGAAGGGCAAATGTGATTCCTATTTTCAAAAAAGGGGACAAATATTTGGCCAGTAATTATAGACCTGTTTCTTTAACTTGTATTTGTTGTAAATTACTTGAACATATTGTAGTAAGTAACATCTTAGATCACCTTGACACTTTCCAAATCCTTGTAGACTGCCAACATGGTTTTAGAGCGAAAAGAAGCTGCGAAACACAACTCATCACACTCACACATGAACTCACACAGAACTTACATTCAAACATCCAAACAGATCTCATAATTTTAGATTTTTCTAAGGCATTTGACAAGGTGCCTCACCAGAAGTTACTGAGAAAGCTGGACAATTATGGTATTAGGGGAACCACCTTGGGATGGGTATCAGCTTTCCTTAGGGATAGGGTCCAGCAAGTGGTACTTGATGGTGAGGCATCTAGTCAAATGCCTGTAGTCAGCGGGGTTCCCCAGGGCTCTGTCCTGGGGCCCTTACTATTCCTTATTTTTATAAATGACCTACCGCAATCCGTTTCTTCTAAAACAAGACTTTTTGCAGATGATTGTATCTTATACAGACAAATTAAACACACAGATGACTGCTTGACACTACAACATGACCTAAATAATCTTGCACACTGGGAAACAACATGGGGTATGCAATTCCACCCACAGAAATGCAACTCACTTAGCATCACACGCTCACGTAATCCACACAAATACTCTTACATTCTCAAAGGACACAAGTTAGAAACAGTTGACACAGCTAAATACTTAGGTATCACAATCTCACACAACATGTCATGGGAACCACACATTAACAACATCACTACAAAAGCAAATAAAATTTTAGGATTTTTGAAACGTAACTTGCAAATCAAAAATGAAGATACTAAATCACAGGCCTACAAATCACTTGTCAGATCCAATTTAGAATATTGTTCAACCGTATGGTCACCACACAGACAAAAACACAAAGACAAATTAGAAATGACACAGAGAAGAGCAGCACGTTATGTTACACACAGATATCACAACACGAGCAGTGTCACAGACATGTTAAATCATTTAAACTGGCCTACACTCGAAATCAGAAGAAACGCACAGAGACTAACAATGCTTTATAAAATTTCCCATAATTTAGTTGCCATTAACCCACAAGAATACATAACACCACCCACACAACTCCTTACCAGACACAACCACCCACTACATTATCAAACCTTCAGTACACGCACAGACTACTTCAAATATAGTTTTTTTCCACACTCCGTTGTGCTCTGGAATTCTCTCCCCCATTCGATCATTACTGCATCCTCTCTGAACCAGTTTAAAACACTGGTTAAGAACCATCTGAGCTCATCATATTAAATATTTGACATTTTTGTATATATGTAAATTATCCTTTTAAACTTTTTCTTTTAAATTTTATGGTCTGTTTGCGCATTGCGCCGTCATGTAGTCATCAAGTGTGATGGATTGACGTACTGATGTAGATGTAGATGTAGAAGGAAAAGTAGTACAAAACAGCCGCAACTTTCTAACACTTTTCAGTATATCAAACAAACAAGATAGATATGATCAAAATAATTATATAGTAAAGGAGAAAGATTTGAATTTTTAAACGGATTTCACGGTCACTAGAGAGGAAAGGGGAGGGATTTAAGACTCCCTTGCTAATGATCTATGTCTGTGTAAAGTTAAAGTAGACGGGACGGATCCTGATTTTTTTTTTATTTTTTTTTTTTTTTTTGCAGTGGGAAGGGAGGTCCAGCTTGACCAGCGGTGAAGGATTCCTGGAATCCCAAGGTTGAGATTTCGAAAAGTTTTTGATTTTGAATTCAAGGTTTTAAGGTTGATCATGTCTTATTTCTACGCTCGCACACAAGGCTTTGCCTTGATTCATCAGTGGCAGATCCAGCGCCCCCTTTGCATGAGGGTCAAGGGGCGAATTTTGCCTATTTTTACTGAAAATGGGCCAAAATATACCTGTTTTTGGAAAATTTTGGGTCAGTGCCGGGGGCGGACGCCCCCTCCACACCCCCTGAATCTGCCGCTGTTCATATCAGTTTTTGTGACTGACTGACTGACTGACAGACAGACGAACAGACAAAATGTCCTTTGCTTTTGCAAGGTTACATGAGGATAGAAAAAAAAAACATTGCTTTTGCACAGGTTGGGGAAAGGTACCGATCGAGCTAATATACCTCGATCAAGCTAATGTACCTCGATCGGGCTAATCAATCTGACTTTTTTATTCAGAAAACATAGGTAATCACAGATTACGAAGCTCACCTCGTGACAGCAAAATTCAATTCAAACATATTTCTTAGTACATGTATATTGGCTTTTAAAGGCAAAAAAGGTCATTTTATGAAAGTTTGATCAAAGATACATCCAATATGCAAGTTTGGTACATGTAGCAGTTATACTTTGCTCAATATTGGCTTTATAGAGCAAAATCACTCAAGCGCAAAAAGTAGGTCAAGGTCATTTTATGAAAGATTGATCAAAGATACATCCAATATGCAAGTTTGGTACATGTATCACTTATACTTTGCTCAATATTGGCTTTTAAAGGCAAAATCATTCAAGCGGAAAAAGTAGGTCGAGGTCATTTTATGAAAGTTTGATCAAAGATACATCCAATATGCAAGTTTGGTACATCTAGCAGTTATACTTTGCTCAATATTTGCTTTATAGAGCAAAATCACTCAAGCGGAAAAAGTAGGTCAAGGTCATTTTATGAAAGATTGATCAAAGATACATCCAATATGCAAGTTTGGTACATGTATCACTTATACTTTGCTCAATATTGGCTTTTAAAGGCAAAATCACTCAAGCGGAAAAAGTAGGTCGAGGTCATTTTATGAAAGTTTGATCAAAGATGCATCTAATATGCAAGTTTGGAACATCTAAGCGGAAAAAGTAGGTCAAGGTCATTTTATGAAAGTTTGATCAAAGATACATCCAATATGCAAGTTTGGTACATGTAGCACTTATACTTTGCTCAATATTGGCTTTTAAAAGCGAAATCACTCAAGTGGAAAAAGTAGGTCAGATGCTGCATCCGATGCATGGGTCCATCTCGGCATCCAAAGATGAATCACTTGTGCAAGTTTGGTTACTGTAGCATTAGTACTGTCAGATACTGAGCTACCCCAAACTTCTTATCCAAATCACTCAAGCAGAAAATGTAGGTCAGATGCTGCATCCGATGCATGGGTTCACCTCAGCATCCAAAGATGAATCACTTGTGCAAGTTTGGTTACTGTAGCATCAGTACTTTGTCAGATACTGAGCTACCCCAAACTTCTTAACCAAGTCACTCAAGCGGAAAATGTAGGTCAGATGCTGCATCCGATGCATGGGTTCACCTCAGCATCCAAAGATGAATCACTTGTGCAAGTTTGGTTACTGTAGCATCAGTACTTTGTCAGATACTGAGCTACCCCAAACTTCTTAACCAAGTCACTCAAGCGGAAAATGTAGGTCAGATGCTGCATACGATGCATGGGTTCACCTCAGCATCCAAAGATGAATCACTTGTGCCAGTTTGGTTACTGTAGCATTAGTACTTTGTCAGATACTGAGCTACCCCAAACTTCTTAACCAAGTCACTCAAGCGGAAAATGTAGGTCAGATGCTGCATCCGATGCATGGGTTCACCTCAGCATCCAACGATGAATCACTTGTGCCAGTTTGGTTACTGTAGCATTAGTACTTTGTCAGATACTGAGCTACCCCAAACTTCTTAACCAAGTCACTCAAGCGGATAATGTAGGTCAGATGCTGCATCCGATGCATGGGTTCACCTCAGCATCCAAAGATGAATCACTTGTGCCAGTTTGGTTACTGTAGCATTAGTACTTTGTCAGATACTGAGCTACCCCAAATTTCTTAACCGGACGCGGACACGGACGCGGATGCGGACACGGACGCGGACGCGGACGCGTGGGGTTATAGCATAAGCTCACTCAACTTCGTCGAGGTGAGCTAAAAAGTACTTTTTTCCTCCAAATCATATTTGAGTGCAAAATCGCACCAGCTTTTATATCAAGAAATAATATTTAAAAAGCAACTATGCCTGAAAACTTTTTAGATTTCGAGAAATCTCACCCAATATATTCAGAAACATAGGTAATCACAGATTACGAAGCTCACCTCGTGACAGCAAAATTCAATTCAAACATATTTCTTAGTACATGTATATTGGCTTTTAAAGGCAAAACCACTCAAGTGGAAAAAGTAGGTCAAGGTCATTTTATGAAAGTTTGATCAAAGATACATCCAATATGCAAGTTTGGTACATGTAGCAGTTATACTTTGCTCAATATTGGCTCTATAGAGCAAAATCACTCAAGCAGAAAAAGTAGGTCAAGGTCATTTTATGAAAGATTGATCAAAGATACATCCAATATGCAAGTTTGGTACATGTATCACTTATACTTTGCTCAATATTGGCTTTTAAAGGCAAAATCACTCAAGCGGAAAAAGTAGGTCGAGGTCATTTTATGAAAGTTTGATCAAAGATACATCTAATATGCAAGTTTGGAATATCTAGCACTTATACTTTGCTCAATATTGGCTTTTAAAGGCAAAATCACTCAAGCGGAAAAAGTAGGTCAAGGTCATTTTATGAAAGTTTGATCAAAGATACATCCAATATGCAAGTTTGGTACATGTAGCACTAATACTTTGCTCAATATTGGCTTTTAAAAGCGAAATTACTCAAGTGGAAAAAGTAGGTCAGATGCTGCATCCGATGCATAGGTCCATCTCGGCATCCAAAGATGAATCACTTGTGCAAGTTTGGTTACTGTAGCATCAGTACTTTGTCAGATACTGAGCTACCCCAAACTTCTTAACCAAGTCACTCAAGCGGAAAATGTAGGTCAGATGCTGCATCCGATGCATGGGTTCACCTCAGCATCCAACGATGAATCACTTGTGCAAGTTTGGTTACTGTAGCATCAGTACTTTGTCAGATACTGAGCTACCCCAAACTTCTTAACCAAGTCACTCAAGCGGAAAATGTAGGTCAGATGCTGCATACGATGCATGGGTTCACCTCAGCATCCAAAGATGAATCACTTGTGCCAGTTTGGTTACTGTAGCATTAGTACTTTATCAGATACTGAGCTACCCCAAACTTCTTAACCAAGTCAATCAAGCGGAAAATGTAGGTCAGATGCTGCATACGATGCATGGGTTCACCTCAGCATCCAAAGATGAATCACTTGTGCCAGTTTGGTTACTGTAGCATTAGTACTTTGTCAGATACTGAGCTACCCCAAACTTCTTAACCAAGTCACTCAAGCGGAAAATGTAGGTCAGATGCTGCATACGATGCATGGGTTCACCTCAGCATCCAAAGATGAATCACTTGTGCCAGTTTGGTTACTGTAGCATTAGTACTTTGTCAGATACTGAGCTACCCCAAACTTCTTAACCAAGTCACTCAAGCGGAAAATGTAGGTCAGATGCTGCATCTGATGCATGGGTTCTCCTCAGCATCCAAAGATGAATCACTTGTGCCAGTTTGGTTACTGTAGCATTAGTACTTTGTCAGATACTGAGCTACCCCAAACTTCTTAACCAAGTCACTCAAGCGGAAAATGTAGGTCAGATGCTGCATCTGATGCATGGGTTCACCTCAGCATCAAAAGATGAATCACTTGTGCAAGTTTGGTTACTGTAGCATTAGTACTTTGTCAGATACTGAGCTACCCCAAACTTCTTAACCGGACGCGGACGCGGACACGGACGCGGACGCGGACGCGTGGGGTTATAGCATAAGCTCACTCAACTTCGTCGAGGTGAGCTAAAAATGGAGGTATATTATCTCATTAACTATTCACTTTTCAGGTATGTTTCTTTTGTAAACATAACTTCTTTTATAAAGAACTGATGCGATTTTGCTCAAAAGAATAATTTTGAGAATGTTTTATTTTTAGCTCACCTCGACGAAGTTGAGTGAGCTTATGCTATAACCCTACGCGTCCGCGTCCGCGTCCGCGTCCGCGTCCGTGTCCGCGTCCGTGTCCGCGTCCGCGTCCGGTTAAGAAGTTTGGGGTAGCTCAGTATCTGACAAAGTACTAATGCTACAGTAACCAAACTTGCACAAGTGATTCATCTTTGGATGCTGAGGTGAACCCATGCATCGAATGCAGCATCTGACCTACATTTTCCGCTTGAGTGACTTGGTTAAGAAGTTTGGGGTAGCTCAGTATCTGACAAAGTACTGATGCTACAGTAAGCAAACTTGCAGAAGTGATTCATCTTTGGATGCTGAGGTGAACCCATGCATCGGATGCAGCATCTGACCTACATTTTCCGCTTGAGTGATTTGGATAAGAAGTTTGGGGTAGCTCAGTATCTGACAAAGTACTAATGCTACAGTAACCAAACTTGCACAAGTGATTCATCTTTGGATGCCGAGATGGACCCATGCATCGGATGCAGCATCTGACCTACTTTTTCCACTTGAGTGATTTCGCTTTTAAAAGCCAATATTGAGCAAAGTATAAGTGCTACATGTACCAAACTTGCATATTGGTTGTATCTTTGATCAAACTTTCATAAAATGACCTTGACCTACTTTTTCCGCTTGAGTGATTTTGCCTTTAAAAGCCAATATTGAGCAAAGTATAAGTGCTAGATGTTCCAAACTTGCATATTAGATGTATCTTTGATCAAACTTTCATAAAATGACCTTGACCTACTTTTTCCGCTTGAGTGATTTTGTTCTATAAAGCCAATATTGAGCAAAGTATAAGTGCTAGATGTTCCAAACTTGCATATTAGATGTATCTTTGATCAAACTTTCATAAAATGACCTCGACCTACTTTTTCTGCTTGAGTGATTTTGCCTTTAAAAGCCAATATTGAGCAAAGTATAAGTGATACATGTACCAAACTTGCATATTGGATGTATCTTTGATCAATCTTTCATAAAATGACCTTGACCTACTTTTTCCGCTTGAGTGATTTTGCTCTATAAAGCCAATATTGAGCAAAGTATAACTGCTACATGTACCAAACTTGCATATTGGATGTATCTTTGATCAAACTTTCATAAAATGACCTCGACCTACTTTTTCTGCTTGAGTGGTTTTGCCTTTAAAAGCCAATATACATGCACTAAAAAATATGTTTGAATTGAATTTTGCTGTCACGAGGTGAGCTTCGTAATCTGTGATTACCTATGTTTACCTCTTATTTTACTACTGAAAATATTCAGATTGACTAGCCCAATCGAGGTATATTAGCCCAATCGAGGTATATTAGCTCGATCGGTACCTTTCCCCAACCTGTTGCATCTAAAGATAACTTGGGCATTGTCTGCAGAGGAATCTACAAAAGTCTGTTACCATAAGAAGTTAACAGACAGTATGGGTCAAAGTTCTTCAAAGGAATGAGGGTAATTCTATTTTCGCGAATTCTTCAGCGCGAATTGTTGTATTTTCGCGAAAACCAACAAATTTTCACATAGTCAAAGTGAAGATTTTTCTTTTTTACCTCAACAATATGTGGAATGCTGCAGTATTTTCTCAATAAGTAAAAATTTGTTCTGAGAAAATGATTCTGCTGCGAAAATCCACGTGAAAACATGACTAAGCTGCAGCGGCATTAATCTGCGTCTACTTTCATTTTCTAGACGAAGGGCGCAGACATTGAAGGTCCACACTGAATTTTGAAGAAAATTTACTTATTCTGAAAGATGAATGTCAATTTACTGAGCAAATTGATTTTACATCCTAGACAATGAAATTGATCATAGAATTTTTTATTTCCAAATTGACAGAAATTCACTGCAGAACTTCAGTCATGTGAATTTTGACCAAAAGGTGAAGGTCAATTCGCCGATTTTTATCGAAATATGGGTTGCTGTTTCAGCAACGATGATGACAAAGATCCATACAGGGTACCTACATATGTTTTTGCACTGAACTTAATCTGAAGACGTTGGTTTTATAGGCTTATACTTTTCGAATTTCCTCTGACTGATGCACTTTGTGAAGAGTTGACGAGGTATTAGTCACGGTTTTCAAACGAGAGGGGTCTTGAAGGTTTCTACAGATATCATAGCAGTGTCCAGTCTTTCAACTATTTGTCATCCACAGATTCGGTCTTTTTGAAATACAGAATTAGGGAGCAACCATTTGATTTTTAGGGAGGGGGGGGGAAGACTTTGCAAAACTAAATTTCCGGATGGAGTTCACAGGCACATGTAGAATGAGCGTCAGTGTCCTGTATGATTGAAAAATTTGAAGTATACATTGTGTCTGTACTCGAGAATCCTACAGTAGAAGATCAGTGATGAAAAGATACTTTTATTCTAGGAACTGGCGAGCGGAGAGAGTCGGATTTTCGAATGTATTTTTATTTTGGCAATGGCTCCGGATACGAACGTTTGTATCTTTAGACCTATGTCTCTGTGTACGAACACAAATCGTAGTGAGCTACTGCATATATATTTCAATTTGGTTCGTGTTTTTTTTTCAAGGCATCTTGTGTTCAAATTGTATCTTTTTTGTGACATATTCTGAAAAGTTATTAAGTAAAAAGCACGGAGTTGCATCTACATGTACGTATTTGTTATCGTCTCAACACTCTCAAAAACTTCAACTTCCGCTGGAGTGACGGAACATCAGAACGTGCACACAACAACCAACAAGTGCGCGTTTATTACTTATCAGTGATCACTATAATGATTGATAGTTAGTACATGTACATAGAAGAAGGAGATCGCAGATATGATAAACGTGATAAAGAAAAGAGTATATATACAGAGACTTATTTCAACAAAATTATTTATGTAATATTACACACGATAGGACCGTTTCATTGTACATTCATATAATTCTATATGTTTGTACATAACCATTGAATTTGAATACACATCTTGGAATGATCACATGCACAGATCCAGCATTTTTGGCCAGAGGGGGTCCAAAATTTTAGGAAATCCTCCCATCATGTAGGTATATTTCGATGCACATAACGGGAATGGGGCGACGTGTGCACTAAGTATTGATTTTGGAGGGGGTTGAAAATCATGTAGTATTTTGTTAGCTTTCCTGTCAAATTTATTTTTATGAGGAATCTGCGAGCAAAAATTGAGAAAATTTTGATTAATTTACATTGGTTTTTTTTTTGGTCTATTTTTCATGAGAATAAATAGATAAGAGATGTGTCATTTTCCACAATGAATGACAAAACCTTGAAAAAGATGAGGGGATGACATCCTATGAAGTAAGGGACTGTTGAACATAGCTGTCAACTGACCCGATTTCCGCGGGTCAGTCCCGCTTTTTTACCCTTTGACCCGATTATTTTTCATCACCCGCGCGGGTCATGTCTTTCACCCGATTTTTCGTTGCTGACCCGGGAATCACCCGATTCCGATTTGGTTCCGTCTATAACTTGGGACTTTAAATTTCCAGCTGTGACTTTCCAATTAAAACACCTGCATTTACAGGTACATTATGTAAATTGGGATGTTTGTTTAGTGATATGGGAAGTAATTAGCCACTTTCATGTTGTTTTAACGACCTGGGCTTGGATTATTAATTCGGAATGTCTATGGAAAGACGATCGTAAACACGGAGATTTATGCAGACGAAAAGGGACAAATGTTTTTATAGTATTTAAAACAATTGAAGCAGTGAAATGTAGAGTTTATTTCACACAAAATCTTAATCATGGTATAGCAATGACTAAATAACAAGTATTAGCTTTTACAAAAAGCTTGCCGGCAGTTAGCTTGTAAAATACTAGTGAGAAAAAATTGGAATAAACGATTTTTGTTCTTGTTGACCAATCGCATATTTCCGGGCTTTTCCGTTTTTATTTCCGATTCAAGCTACGGAAATTTCCGAGGATCTGTGATTGTTGTAGGACGTATCGGTACAAAGACTTTTCGATGCATCTTTCGGATGAAAATGCACTGATACGATATGACTTTCATTTGTCAAGTCATCTAGACTCTTGAGCCGACCTGATGAAAGTATCTTATGCACAGATTCTGAATAATCTTGACGAATATTTGCATATTTTGTAATTGTCCACCAATCATATTGCCAAGAGTTATTTTATCCGTGCAAGTATGTCACGATTGATTACAGTATACCGGCAGTCATGACTGCCGGTAAAAAATATATCTAGCCTAGCAAATTCAACTATGAACGTTCAGGCCTTGATTAATAAGTCCTAAAATTTTACACATCATATTGTGCTACATTATCATGATTATGCAGTATTACAATTCAAATAAATGCTTACATGTCTTACAATGAAATGAACTTTATTGACCTGTATTTTTTGGGGGGAGGGGTTAATTTTATTCATAATGACACAAGCAAAAGGTCGCGATTTTGTTTCGCGCGCTATGACCCTCTTTTTCATTTCCCAAAGAGGGTCATTGACCCTCTTTTGTCTGAAAAAAGTTGACAGGTATGCTGTTGAACAAGAATGAAAGGTACAATTGTGGTGCACATATATAGAATAAATGTCATAATTTGTGTTTATTTATGATATGCATCACACTCCAAGTGCATTTATTACACGAAATGCACTAAAGCGCATTGCATGTTTGATAAGTATAGTACACTTTCTGCGTGGCATGCCCGTAACAAAGCACAAATTAAGACACTTATTGTATAATTTGCCATTGTTGTATTTCTGTAGCAAATGTTGCAAAATTTTTGAAAGTTAATGTTTTTATGCCCCTGTAATCAAAGATTCAGGGGCATATAGTTTTTGCCGTGTCCGTTTGTCTGTCTGTTTGTCCGCAAAAACTTAAACCTTGGCAATAACTTTTGAATAGTAAGTGATAGGCTTTCATATTCACATGTGTATTCCTTGTGAGAAGACCTCTCCATGGATACCAAATTTTTGACATTGTGACCTTGACCTTGGAGATTGACCTACTTTTAAAAAACTTTAACCTTGGCCATAACTTTCCATAACTTTTGAATGGTAAGTGATAGGGCTTTCATTTCCTTGTGACAAGACATTTCAATGGATACCAAAATTTTTGACCTTGTGACCTTGACCTTGGAGATTGACCTACTTTTGAAAAACTTTCACTTGGCCATAACTTTTGAATGATAAGTGATATGGCTTTCATATTTCACATGTGTATTCCTTATGACAAGACCTTTCCATGGTTACCAAAATGTTTTTACATGAGTCATTGACCTCGGAGTATAAAATACTTCTTTTTTACAGCTTTTTTACTATCAAAGATGCCAACGGGGGCAATGGTGTTTCACAAACACATTTTTTTTATTTGTTGAGAAGGTTGAATAAAAAAAATTCTACAATACTAATAGTTATAACAACCCATATATTCAGAAGTTGGATTCTTTTTCTTTTCCCTAGAATGGTATGTGATAAATTAATGTTCTAATAATTAGTATAATTTGCAATATGATTTAGATGTGCTTTAAACTTTGAATTTGATTGTGTTTATCTCTGACTAAGATTTCAATAATGTGTTTCAGAGTGAAGATGATGAGAGAACCCGTTTATTGAACAATCCTGTCAGTAATAGTACTCCTAGACAAAGGTAAGGCTTAACAGTAAAGTGAACCGTAATGTATGATACTGTAGGATATTTGTCAATCTTATCAAATCATCCCATGATACCTCAGTCAAAGAGGATATGAATTGACGATTTTCAAATTACTGCAGTAAACCTGAATTTTATACAGACCCAACATCACAACATTTGACGTAACTTTTTACCATGACGTCAAAACAGATCTATAACGTCAAAAGTTGTGATGTCAGGACTTGGAGTGTCTAAAATGCACGTCCGTTGGTAATGTGAAAATGGTCTATTCAATATGTATGAGGTAGATTATTTTAGATACATGTGCTCACTCAGTCACATGACAACTTATAGCTGACTGGCTTGACCAATCAAATACTTACAAACACTAAAAATTCCTTCTTGATGAAATAAAGTTGTTTTGCACAAAACACAAACCTTGTGAATAACATCACATTTTTCAGGAACATTGTTCAACATTCTTATTTCATTTATAATAAGTATGTTTGTAATCAAAAAACACAAACAGACTTGAAAGAAATAAGATAACCAGCCTTAGATGTATGATTAATATTGCTTGATTAAAAAAGAACAAATCATGCTACATTGATAACTTTATGATAATTAACAGGTCAATACTGCAATCGTTTTGCCCTTGTCTACGATCAAGGGAAGCAACCCCGGTTAAACAAGAGGTTGTTCCCGCACAGAACGTACCTGTTCCGCCTCGAAGAGCAAGGTCAAGGATTTACACCAATAATATATTTTTTCATGCTTGCAGCATGTCATGCACTTTGTGATATGAGATGTAGGGAAGTTTTCTCTCTGTTAATAATTTTAAAAATCACATACATGTACTGATTTTGCAAATACAGATGAAGTCTTAGACTAACTCCTCACTGTTCAAAGAATGATTTAGCTTTTAAATGATACATGTATGCCCATTTATTTTTTCAATGAAAATTAAATATTCTATCCACCTACTTCATAAGTTATGGCTTGATTTCAAATTGGACCTTGTATAAAATTGGTAAATATGATACATGTACTTATTTACCCTTCCAATTGCACAAAAGTTTTTGAAAACATTCATGACAACACAATGCACTTTTGTTGTTTGACCAAGATAAAAACATTAAAAATAATATAGATTAAAAATTAAGCAGTTTGTTTTATGTACCGTATTTGAAGAGTCAGTTGCAGAGAGATTTCATCTTGCCTACATTCTATTACTGAGTTAAAAATACAGTCAGAAGATAATGCGCTTAAAGCTTTTCATTTCAGCTCTTCCATGCCATTATAACCTTAAAGCTATCTTCTCCTTTCAGGTTTCACTACCTTTTAACAAACTTAACATTCTCATGAAAATCATAGTTCTAACTTAAGTTTTTTAAAATCTTTTAACAGCTAGAGCTTTATCTTTTAAAAGTAATAGATATTTTTTATGAATATGTAAAAAGCTGTGTGATTTAGTAGTACTTTTGGTTGACTATTGGAGAAGCAGATGACACAGCTCTTGGGACACAACCTTTCTAATGGCAGAAAAAGTTTGGTCTTGCTTGGTTGTAATAGCAACATTTCTGAATTCATTTTGATAATCCAAGTTCAAACTAGAGATAAAACATCTTTGCTACAGAATTGAATTATATGCCAAAAAGCAAAATGTAGATTTCATATCTGATTCGGTAGAATGTTGGCCATATCTAGAATTAACAGGGCCTGTATTGAAAGAAAAGAGATGTAGCTTGCGTTTTCAATTTTTTATGTGACAAGTTGACATACATGTATTTTGGTCATTCTGTCTTCTTCTACGTATACATTTGTATTTCTTTACTTAGGGTCATGCCAAAACTTGAGTAATCTGTACTAATTATTATGTGTATTTACCTAAGCTGTTTCTTTTGAACAACATAATATTACAAATCACTGATGTACTATACCATTACATACATTCTATAAATAACTTCAACTACATGTATTTATACTGTGCACATATTTTTATTGATGAAGATAAACAGTTTATCGTATGTACCCTTTCAACACTGTCCATTACTTGTACATACATGTATACCTGGCAGTATGGACACTTTCTTGTATTTCAAGCAATATGAAATATTAATCACTTTAACTCAATGTTGAAACATAAATTCTACATAATTATGATAAATCATGATACTTGCTGTATACTTATTCTAACAAAATTGGTATTTTCTGTATCTAGAGTTACTTCCCATTTGTCTTCATA
Source organism: Pinctada imbricata (assembly GCA_033119305.1). Lineage (NCBI taxonomy): Eukaryota > Metazoa > Mollusca > Bivalvia > Pterioida > Pteriidae > Pinctada > Pinctada imbricata. Next base: position 55,009,995 of record VSWD01000006.1, on the reverse strand, counting down.
ACAACTTAAGTGATTTTACAGAATATAGTTTTATGTTTATTTATGTTGTACATGGTCAGGTTATTTTCAACTAATCAGCTAATTAATCCTTCATAAGAAAATTTAAATGAATTTCACATGTTTCAAAAAAACTAGTATGAAATTCCTAAGTTTTCTTGATAACCGTATATTTATTATATCTTTTTAATGATGATAAAGCTTGTTGATCAATATTGATTTGATTTTGTATTTTATCTTTTCAGTGATATTAACACTCCAGTTCCAACAACATCACAGAGAGAAAACCAACAGTCAGCTCTCGACAGAATACTACAAAGAACCGCACAGTAAGATATGCTACAATGGGATACATTGTATTTTGTTCAGTCAAGTTTCATCTACATTTACTGCCTTATACCCATTAACTTTCCTGTGTAGGGAAGAAAATCAGGCTTTTAAGTTAACGGAAGTTTGTCTCACTTCCACAATCATAGATTTTAATGCAATGTGGAAGTAAGAAATTGTCAGAAAGCTCAGTTTGCAAAGATGAAATTAGCATAAATCAGCTCTAAACTTTATGTTATTCAGCTTGTTAATCATTAATTATAATGCAACATCAGAATGATGTACCAAGTGTTAAGTGTTATCCTTTTTATACATTGTGTATATATCCACTTTAAAAGAAAAAAAAAACAGGATAAGTAAAGAAAAATTAAGATAACCAACTCTTGTCCCAGAATGCAATTTTCTAGACAAAAATACCAGACATGTATCTTCTATCAAGACAGTTGTACCAAAATGTTAATGAAATACAATGGACTAGTAGTGTGACAAAAAAAGCTGTCCCAAATTTTGTTTAGTGTCAAACTGATTTAACATGATTGATTCCTTAGTTTCTGATGCTTGCGGACAAAGAGAGATAACTCTTGTCAAAAATACAGAAGAGTTTCATTTCCATGGTAAAAATAATCATAAATTTTCATGTGTAAACAATATTCAGAACATAAAAGGAGCTGTTAAGATAAGGGCCGTATTTAGCCCTGAATCCCGTGACTTATTTCTTCCGTATGGCGAATCGTACACAGAAAAACATGAATCATTATTGAAATATAATGTATTTGCAGACCTTTTACATGTTTTACATTATGTTAAGGAACTCTTAAGGTTGTAAAATTAAGGTCGAAAGAGGTAGGGGTGCTCGGATAGAAAATCCGATTATATCGACAAAAAACGTATACATTTTTGAATATTTTATCTAAAATGGATAAATATAAGCTAAAAGACATCAAATATGTCTACATTGTGTATCAGAAATAGATTTCGAACGTTCTACCTCCTTTAATCGGTAAATAATGAAATCCGGAACTTAAAATACGGTCTTATTCTTCATTCAATGGCTACAATGTAAGCCTTTTAGCGCGAAATACACATTGACGGAGAAATGAACATCACTCTTGCTTATTTCGTTTCTAATTCTTGTATCTTTCATTCAATCATATCGAGTACACAATGTTTGATTGATTAACGAGGAAAAATAGTCAAATGTGCTATATTTAATGGTCAAAAAGATCGATTCTTATAAAATGCACCCCCCTTTCCATATTTAGTTTTTCGTCTCTGGGGTAGTGTTCCCCCCGGAGATACAGAACCCCACTTTGCCAAAAAATTTGTATCATGGATACACATCTCCAGTAAAAGTGGCTTTCTGTATATCCGGGGGGAACAATGTTCAATAAAACTTTTCCGTTTTCTATTGATTTCTATGGGAAAAAGATAAGTTTTGACCTAAAAATTAGCAATATTATGCAAAACAGATAAAAAATAACTTCATATTCTGATGGGATGCCGTATAAGTATACATTTTACCAAAAAAGGTTCTTGAAATTTCAATTTTCAAAATTCCACTTTTCAGGGCTGATTTTACGCCTTATCTTAACAGCTCCTTATTATGTTCACAATGAAAGAGGAACAAAAATGGAATCAAGCTATTATTTACATATTGATATTCTATTTTAATAAAATTATACACAAAGTCGATTCAACGAAACTCAAACACTGCAAAGGGATGAAAACAATGTATACATTATTTTGATTTGAACCTGAAAGATTAACTTATTCATTATGGACCTTGATCAACATATTTGAGACAAATTATTTTTATCTTTTCATGACCTTTGCGTTAACCCTGCTGATAATGTTTGCATCATTTAAACTGTGCTTTAATTGGGGTAAATGTTTGGGGTTTTTGGCAAACATGTTTTAGATATTTCTTTACAACATGATGTATGGAATCATTTTTCATGCCTGTGTCATTTACTTTGTTAAGATTTCAAAGCAGTTAATTTTTTAGTGAGAATGGTTTGGAGAAAAGGAATTTACTAGTACTTAAACATAGATGATTTCTAGTCAGAGTTTGATAATAACTTTTTTTTGTATTTCTATGAAATTAATAGTGACATGTTATTTCCATTACAGGAATGTGATAGATGTCTCCTCAGCAGATGGAGTAGAACGTACAGAGTACGATGATAGAGCAAGACAATATAGGTATTTGTTCTCAATTATATTCATGCATGCTTCCTTTTGTTGATTTTCTTAGTTTAGAAACCATTGGATTTACATGTTTCTAAGTACATGTAGTATGAAAAATTGTCATACGATTGAAGTCAGATTCACAAGATTTAATTGGAGAAAAAGGTTAGATACATTTGTCATCATTGGCAAGATATGATTGAAAATCTCCCCCACAAGAAGAAAAATAGAGCTGATAAATGAAAGTAAATTTTAGAATACTAAATTTACATATGTTAAGCTGTGAACAAAACCTGCCTGACCTACCTTAAATTTGTACTAGGACATAATAGTATTGAAGGAAGAAAGATTAGATAATAAAGAATCAAAATGAGAAAGCAGCAATAAAGATTAGATTATCAAAGTAAGAATATGTTAAAAAAATTAAGATATTTTCTGACAAACCTAAATGTTAATTACCTTATTCACAAATTATCGTGATAAAAAGAACTTTAAAAGTAGAAATATTTTCATTTGAATAGTGATGATTTAATTTTGATCTTAACAAGCATTCATTATATTGAAAGATGATATGCAAAATACTTAATGTTATTGTTCAAGAATATTGACAAAAATTCAAGGAAAATTATCAAAAATGGTGACAATTGTTCTAAAGCTCATTTAAAAAAAGTGATTTTGTGTTTACCACAAAAAGAGACAAAACTTTTTAAAATATCGTTCCCAATGCAATCTAGTACAGATTTCGTCGTCTTTATTTGGTATACCATCATTCTTTTCTTTAATAGCAGATTAATAACTCTCTTATTCCTAACAGTAACAGAGTAAACATGGTGTTTGGTGGCTCCGGTAAGATAAGGACATATCGACCTTCACTTCCAAACGGTGTAAATGTGGCTCCACAGACGGTACTTAGTGCTCCACCTGTATCATTAGCTGATATTAAATTAGTGAGTATAGCATTAAAATTACTGGGTGTAATAAGTGAATTAGTGAGTATAACAATTATTCTGATAATAAAGTTTCGTTTTTAGTTTTCTCCCTACACATGTTTGATTAAAAATAGTTTAACATTTGTTTTTGGCATGGCTGAAAATTTTTCAGGATTACCATTTGTCATAAAGTCTTTTATGTTTATGTTAACCTTAAGAGTGTGATATGACCTTGACAGAAGGTCATTGGTTTATAATCAAGTTAATGGGCATGATATTATTAGTTATAAAGTGTTTTACAGGGGGATACAGAAATATATTGGGTCGATGAAAAAAGTTGTATTGGGTGAGGCGCAGCCGGGTCCAAAACAAATTTTTTCATCGACTCAATATATTTTTGTATCCCCCTGTAAAACACTGTATAACGAATTTATCCCATAGATGGCTTTTGGTTTGTGATGTTTGTTATGTCGACAGATTTTATCGATAAAGTTTCTTGGTGACGTCAACAGCATGAAGCATATTAGTAGAAGCAGGATATTAAAATAATATCCTGTCAGTAGCAGAATACAACATAATATTCGGTTCTTCTCGACCAATCGGATTGCAGGAAATTTGCCAGAGGTGGGATAATTTGAATTGCATTGCATTGCGTATAGTCATGCCTTGGTATATATCTTTCTCTTTAGGATATTGTTGTGCATAAGAAGAAGGCTTGTCATGACCTTGACCAAAGGTCACTGAATCTAAATCTTCTACAAAGTGTTAAAAAAAACCCATTGTGCTTAAGGTGAAAATTGATGAATCAGTTGATTTTGTATCATTCTTTCCAGATAACAAATGCAGCAGAGAAAGCAGCAAAAGCTGTTAAAGATGTGAAAGTGAACCATAAAGAGGACTTGGTGGTACCATTTGGTGTACCATAGAGTAAAGTTATGTTATAGGAAAATAATATGGTGTACAATAATGTGACGCTGATGAAAGGTGTAAAAGTGAAGGACCTCTGAAAGTGTATACATAGAATTTATTTTATAGTCCATTCCATTATTTATGAATGAATTTTGTTGTATCGACGGTATGAATCAGAAAAAGGCGATATTATGATAATGATCAGGAGGCGGATAAATTTTGCAAAACTGATGGTGCTCATCTGTAGTGAGAAATGTGCTAAACATGTATTTTGTAGGAAAGAGAAAGTAGATTTTGGCAGATATTTTTGCCATGATAATGATGCAATGTATGTTATATATATTTTCATGTGATAAAAGAACAAGTCATGTCAGTTTACATGTTATTGTTAACGAAAGCACCAATTTACAGCAACAGAAAACAAATTTAAAATTTAAGTGGAAATTAGTGCGTATCATATATTTTTCTTCTGGAGGATTGAAATTGACGTTTCAACATTCCTATTTTTATAAGTCAATCTCCTTTCATCTTTTCATTTTCGTGTATTTAAAGGAGATACGAGAGAGATGATGTCGTGGAGAATTTTGTAAAAATATAAATCATCATAAAATACTAGAACAAACATTTGGGTTGTGTAATTGTGATCAAATTCATGTGCTGTTCAAATTAAGCATTCATGATAATTTTAGTGACATGACGTCATATTACCTTGGTGCATTTATGTATATTACATTCTCTAATCATAGCCTTGGTAACCTTAACCCCTATATAACTGCTCTATTATTCATCACGCTGTGATATGTAAATACTGTACAAATGCTCATTAACTTTTGAAGGAGAAGAAGAAGGAAAGATAGCATGTCTGAAGGTATAGATATTTGAAGTGAATTATGTTGCAATATTTTAAACTTTTGTTTGGATTGTATAAATTTCTTTTTGTTGTTTTGCCATATAATCAATGTTTTGTTGGTCTGCCTGAAGTAAATGCAATGAAGCTGCATTCAAAAATATGGATGATTGTAAGTTATATGATCATAGGACTTTGATATTTTATATGTATTTTCCATCATAAGACCTTCTCATTTCAGAATCTGAGCTTATTTAACCTTGAGGTATGAAATTACGTGAAAATACTGCGCCAGCAATCAATTTGTAAGGAAATTAGAATATCACAAATACATCTTCTTATACTGAATTTTAATGCGAAACCAAGTAGTAAATTTAATGAATTTTAGGTTAAAAATCAAGATACAACCTGCACAGTATGTGGTTTGAATTCAAAAACTTGCTAAGCAATCCTGAGTGTCAATGTATATTTCATGATAATGTATGCTTTTAATATGTATTTTGTTTTGCACAAAGATGTTTTACTAAGAATGCTTGCCAAAACCAGTCAAGTATGAGAGGAATATTTGATCGGATCGGAATAAAAACGATCATTACGCGTGTCTGTGTTGAGTTTCGTTTGGAACTAGAATTAAAGTGTCATTTGAAGAATTTCATTAAAACATTTGATGCAAGTATATCATGAAGAAGGTATTATCCCAGTCTTCATTAACTGTTTTGTTTTGAGATAAAAATCCTAGACTTCTGTTCATACTGAAAGATATTTTAGATGTTTTACTTTGGCATTTATTTAGTTTATTTACTTAGAGAACTAGAAATTTCATTTGTTAATGCATTTTTTCTATGAGCTTATTTTGAAAGTGAAATGATAAATTACAGTACATATCAATAGGTTTTTTTTCTGTAAGTGAAGAATATAATTGGTATAGTCAGAGCATGTGCACTTTTTCTCATAAAATCATCAGAGATGCTGTTGCTTAATAACTGAAAATTTACGAAAATACATGTAGTAGTAAGACTTGCATTATTTAATGAGGATATTTTCTTCAAGTTATTTTTTTCTGAAGTATGAGATACTTATTGTTATTGCATTCTTCTGAACAATTATTTAATGCATACCTCATGCCATTCAAAACACAGAATAAAATATGAAAAATATGAAGGTAATATTTTTGTTGTTTTTCATTCCATCTGTACGTACTATAGGTTTGACTTGAATCGTTTCACCATTTGTTTCCACTTCCAACAGTTGCTTTGGGATAAAGTAACACAGTCATTTGTTTTAAGAGGTTGTGTTTGCATACATACAAGGAGAATGTCTTTCATCAGAACTTGGTAAAACTTTGTACAATTATTGCTTATGTGTGAATAGAAACGCTATTTATTTTCAAGGTCAGAGTCAGATCCAACAAACCATCATCAAACATGGTACACTTATTGCTTATGTTGTACAATTTTCACTCCAGAGTTTATATATTTTGACACAAGTAAAACTTGATATGTTTACAGTATTGATGATTGTTGTTAGAAGTTGATTTTTCAAGGTCATCAGTAAAAGTTCAAGGACAAACTGGAAATTGTTGCTAGTGGAAGGTTACTAAGTGATTATATTTATGCTGTGTAAGGGGTTGTCATGTCATGTTCCAAATGGCAACCTTTATGTACATATGGACTACCTACAAATAATGGTTTCTATTCATCCACATGAACCTATCCTGCATTCAACTGTATGTCAATATACAGTTAAAGGCATCTTCTGTACTCATACTGATCTCCAGTCTTATTCCATAATATACTGGTAGTATCATCACAGCTTCATAATATGGAAGTGTTCCAACTCTTTACATTCCGAAGAAAATTTCAAACCAATTTATTATACACCAGACACGTGTTTCGGATATTACATCCTCATCAGTGATGTCTCCGTCCAAAACGTGTCTTAGAAATGGCCAAAATTCATTTTAGGGCCGCCCTCTGGTTATATTTTTTTAAATTAAATTTGTGCAATTTGCAGAGAGTGCATGAATCCAACTCTCCTGTAGGGTCGATCCATTAGCATATCCAAATACAATCTATGATCAATATAGCATGGGAGGGATGGTGCTAAGATGTTAACCGCCTTTAATAACGGCTATATTTTTCAATGAAACGGCAAGTTTCCGAAATAGCAAAAAATATATATGGTGTCAAATTAATAAAGGGCCAAATACAAAGCTTCTGTCAGGCGACAGAGCTGGAAAGAAGTAATTTATACACTTAACAAACATCAAGTCACGGGAAACGATTTTAACTGCTCTACACTGCAACAAGAAATAAATGTTTATATTAATACGGAAATGTTCCAACTCTATACCTTCTTGAAGAATTTTCATTCGCCAGACACGTGTTTCGGATCTTAAATTATCAGTGATGCTTCCAGCCAAAGTGTTTTTCATAAGCCTCTAAAATTCATTTCACCAGCGCCCTCTGGTTTTATTTTTAGAATTTAAATTTCTGCATTTACTTTTCAAGTGTTCGGTTCCAAATTTCCTGTAGGGTCGATTCAGTAGCATATCCAAATACAATCTTTGTTCAAAATCGCATTGGAGTTTCCGAAATGGCAAATGTATATATATGATGTCAAAGTTTTAAAGGGCCATAACAAATCCTTTTTCCAGGCGACAGAGCTGGAAAGAAGTAATTTGAAAATACACTAAACAAACATCAAGTCACGGAGAACGATTTTAACTGCTCCACACTGCAACAAGAAATGAGTGTTTATATTAATAAAAAAGGAAGTGTTCCAACTCTATACCTTCAGTAGAAAATTTCAAACCAATTCATTATGCACCAGACACGTGTTTCGGATATTAAATCCTTATCAGTGATGCTTCCATCAAAAGTAAGTTTTAGAAACAACCAAAATTCATTTTAGTAGCGCCCTCTGGTTATATTTTTTTAATTATGCAATTTGCAGATGCGCGGCTCCAAATTTCCTGTAGGGTAGATTCAGTAGCATATCCACATACAATCTATGATCAAAATATAGCATTGGAGGGATGATGCTAAGATGTTAACCTCCTTTAATTTCGATAATATTTTTGAATGAAATGACAAGTTTCTTAAAAAGCAAAATAATGTTTATGACGTCAAATTGATAAAGTGCCAAAACAAAGCTTCTTTCAGGCGACAGAGCTGGAAAGAAGTAATTAATACACTTAAGACACATCCATGTCACGGGGAACGAGTTTAACATCTCCACACTGCAACAGGAAATAAGACTCATAGACACCAAGAGTAGTAATCATCAAACAAGGCATACCTACCTGATCTGTATATCAAAATGTACATCGAAACAATCACCGAATTTGACAGGTCTCCAAGGAGCTGTTGCGACGGGTGTTGCTTTCAATCAGGAGACGCTGACTCTCCCCGGGCACCTGGTCTCACTTCGGAATGTTGTTTATTCCGGGGTTCGCAACCGTTCCGATGGGGATTCTCACGATTTGGCCTTGCCTTCTGATTTTGAGAGTGAATTAACGTGCATGTCTGGTCTATGCTGCAAATTTATCTGTTCTTAAATGATGCTATCAAATTTAAAGACATTTAACATATCAGGTACTTCTTTGATGTTAATCAGAAGATAAAGAGCTATCGCAGCTTAAAAATCAAAGGAAGTATTAGTAGTATACTTGATTTTCAGAAAGGAAAGTGTTTAGTAGTATTGCATGCAGAAAGTATTATTATTTGTTATAACCTTATCAGTATCTCTATATAAAATCTCCATAGAAAAAATGCCTATAAATTCGAATATATGACCAAGCAGTCAACATTTACATCAATATTGGCCCTAGGGCAAAATCTAAAAAAATATTGACCGATAAACGGTAAATCGTTTGTGACGTCACGTCGTTGATGACACTATTAGCTCTACCTATTTTTCCGCGCTCTTTCTCTTTTAGACGAAAATGAAGAAATACATGTCGGGTTCGTTGCTTCAGTATTGATGTACATGTAAGTTAAAACAAAACAATTATTAACTGGGAATTTGGGCATTATATAGACTAAATATAGCCATCGGCCTTCGGTCTCGGGCAATATGTTATTTTCAGGTCCAACAAATCATATATTGCCCTCATTCCCAGTCAATAATGGTATAAAATTGACTGTATCTTACTTGGTGTGAATTTGTGTTCATACTTGCTATGTGAACATTCAAATATGTTAAATAACTTCACTACTGCAAACTTTGATGATGTGCATCGAAGAAAAGATCATATTTCATTTATCCCGTTTCGTTACTTCGTTGATTCAATGCGGTGCTTGCATTCTCATTATTCTCATTATCATGTGTTCTAGTCGGGTTTTCGTAAAAGTTGTTCAGTTTGCTGTCCACTTTAATTCTTTTAAGATATTTAAAAGAATGCCATTTGTTGTAGGTTGTAGGTAATAGATGCTTATCATTGTCTTCGAGTGGTTTTCGCGAGTCTTGTTCTTGCAACAGAGTATAGCTAATTAAAATGAGTTTATTCATCTGAGTGAGCTGGGTAAAAAAACCCATTTACTTGCTCATTTCAAACTGCATTAATGTGAAATCAGTGAAAGTCAAATCTAAACTCAGAATCCAAAAATCACTATCAATATGCTGACAAACTCTTACAAAGTATAAAACCAAACAAAGATAGTGAGTAGATGATAAAAGTGACAATAGAGGAAAAGGTGGACCAACAGACAGACAGAAATATAACACCATAGAAACACGAAGAACACAACCTCCACAGAGTCCAATGTAAAAACGAAATTATCGTAGGAGGCGAAATTATCGTAAATATATTTAGACAATTTAATCGCATGCAATAATGAATAATTGATGTAAATAGTTATTTGTACGAAATTGCATAATTATTCGAGTGGTTATGATACTTTTATATCGATACTTCCTTGAAGATTTGAACATTTCAAAGATTGAGTTAACAACTTAGTATTAAACAAGTCTGTATAAACTCTCGAACAGAACTATATCAAGCTTGTTATGATTATTAAAATGACCCTGCTGATTTTCAAGATTGCATCTAGATTATTGTGGTCACTCTAGACTTTAAATATATTTTGACACAACTAAACTTTGTATATATGTTTACAGTATAAATGGTTGTGTTAGGATGATGGTTGACAACCTAAGAACAATGGTTTCTATTCATCCACATAATTTTACAGAATACCCTTAATTCAAATTCCTGGCAATGTAAGGTAATGACATCTTTAATCATATTGTTTCCCGTTAGTCCGGTTCAGTTTGCTCTATATTTTTTAATTTCCTTTGAAAGAAGGTAATGGATGCTCATTGTTGTCGTCCTGTGGTCTTTGTGGGCTTTGTGCCATACTCATTGAAATAAGCCGTTCTTGTATTTTGGTAGGAGGGTTCATATGTTAAACGTCTTCAAATTCAATAGCATCATGCTCGGTTATAATATAAGTGCCATTTGGTTATTCTTTTAGCAGACTTATACTGATCCAGGAAAAAAAAGTTTTATAACACTGATTAAGGTATCCGATGTACAATAGGGCATTTTTCAATGCCTGGTAAGGTACTATAAACTATATATTTTCTGAAAGGTTATAATGCCCACTGCTCAGAAATAATAAATTTGGGACCAGAAAAACCAAGGGGAATAACTGTTGAAGCATTCAAATTGTCTATTTTCTCTATATAACACATGCAAAATAACAAAGTTGTACAAGAGTTTTTCCCCTTTGATTTTTAGGACCTTGGAGTCTTATATCTGTACTCAGGGCATCATTACCTTTCAGAAAATATATAGTTTATAGTACCTTACCAGGCATAAAATTTACCATGCATTACAATGGAGATGATCAAAACGCTATGTAAAATGACTCTATTGTACAACGGATACCTTAAGCTGATATTTCTTTAACTTTTTACATTTGTGATTGTTCACTTCACTCTGAAATTTCGTAAAATCAGGAAAACAGAGTAACAAAAATCACAATTAAGGAGGGATTCAACACCAAGATGGCGGCAGTATTATTTGCTTTCTCACTTCCTAGGAAAAGTGCAGTCCTTACTTCCTTAAAACATTTGATACCCTGATTGATATACAAATTTGAGTATCCTGATGAAGTTTGAATAATTTCCGACGTAATTTGAAGGAATTATAGCGATTTTCAAAATTGTGGACTTTAAGAGTTTTATCCATGAGCTAACCACGACGTCATTTCAACGTTATCGGGGGAAAATGGCGTCACAAACTATCCCATTCAAAATGCAATTAAAACATTAATACAAAACGTATCGCATTGAAACTTTACATGTATGAAATAAAAAATTCAATTTTTATCTTAGTGTAGTCGTTGACAAATTTATATAACAAGGAAGCGGATGTCACTTCATTGAAAATGGACGAATTTGGAAGAAAAAATTGGAAATTATAAAGCTTTGTAAAATTTTAATCCCAAATTTAATTTTTCTCATTTAATAATGAAATCATATCTGGACATCGTTGAAAATTTTGTTAGTTTTTGACAAGGATTGATCCACAGGATTCCTAATAATCACCTATCAACTACAGTCAATTGGCTCGAAATTGCAATTTTTTCAGCGACGGTGTCATCTTTTATTGAAGTATCCTGCCTTTGTTTATAACACAATTCAGCTAATCTTTTCCATATGTAAGAGCAATACATTTATGAATATTTTGGAAGTTAAATTAAAATCAATTTCCAATAGCATTAAGAGAACCGGAATGACACTTTTAATATTATGACGTCATCAAGAAATTCACGGATACGTTGAAAAATGCATATTTCAAAGTCTCATAGAAATTTTTCCTGTTGATAGAATCAAATGTAAGTTTGTATGATGAAGGACAGACAAGAAATGAATAATTTCAGAAATTTTGAGAAAAATTGAATTTGGTGTCAAAGTGTTCAATACCTCCTTAATAGGCATACAAATACAAAAATACATGTATATAACAAAGCAAAGATAATAAGATCACCGAACAGTGAAAAAGCGGAGAAACAGACGGAGACAATGACATCTCATTATTGAACAATCTCCACAGAGTCAAATTAAAACGAAATTATCTTAGGAGGTGAAATCATAATGGATATATTTAGACAATTTTATCGCATGTAATAATGAATAATTTTAGTAAATAGTTATCTTATACGAAAGACTTAGTGCATATTTAGTCGAGTGAATATGAAGATCTCTTTCTCTCCTTTATATAGAAACTTCCTTGCACTGATCGAACCTCTAAGAACAAAGGGAGGAATGTCTTGCAAAATTTTATTTGTATTGCATGCACCAATTTAACCTTCAGGGAAATGGGTTGAAATTTCTGATAAAACTTTAAATTTTTTAGATTTGACTTCCTTCTGCAGAAATTATGCTTCCACTGGGATCTGTAAATCGTCATTTTATCGAGTTTTATCTTTACAGTGAGAAGAATGAACGACAACATTGGATTTTATGGTGTTCAAATATGTTGGAAATTAAACATTCACAATTAGTCTTCTCCTTTTCATTTTATAAACGTACCTTACAAAGGTATAGAATCCCATCCAAGATACATTCTATTAAGTGCCGCAAAGTGCTAAAAGAAACCTTGGATAACTATACAAAAAGGTGGTCTAAATCAGAAGGAGTCGATAGGCATGCTCTGAATGACGGGAAAACCACTTACCTATCAATGCCCGTTTCTGTGGGTACTAATCTCTCATAGTGTTGCTTTTGGAAGGAATAGTGCCAGAGCGTCAGCGAGGGCACTATTTACCTTCCAAAAGCAACACTATGAGAGAATAGTACTCACACAAACGGGCATTAATAGGTTTAGTGCATCACATGACCTGGATAGCAATTTTGAAAGGACCGATCTAGCTATTCAGATTTTACACTGAAGCTGTTTTACAAGGAAGTGGCGACACCTACTTTATTTGTATAACGCGTGACTCTCCAAGCGACGTAACTCTGTTAAGCAAAAAGCAAATTAGTGCCCGGTCACCGGACACTATTCTCTCATAGTCCCCGCGTGTTCAACCAATGGAATTCCAAGGATTTATCATGTGATTCACTAAATTTTTATATAACGGATAGTAGAATAGATAACTTCCATTAAACCCTCATATCTTTCAAAATCCACGTTCCAAATCTAAAAGATATTTCAAATCAAAGTTAAGTTATTTTACATGAAAAAGATGTCTTTGCACCAGCTGATAAAGCAGCCAACAACTCCATAATCATTTGAAAATGTTACTACATATCAACTTTAATATCGGAACTTTCGTCTACTTATACTTATATCAAAAGCAATGAATGACAAATATGGACAATGACGATATCCCAATACACATTAAACATCGATAATTCAGGAAATCATAAACCGAAGGCATACAAAATCAGGATGAAACAGGAGCCAAAGTAAACAAAGAAAAACCTCCATCACATGAAAAGAAGAGAGGTCCCAATTTAGGAGTGAGACCAGGTGCCCAGGAAGAGCCAGCATCTCCTGCTTGCATCCATCAAATTACAAATATGGATTATGACCATATTTCAATACATAGTACAAAATGGATAATTCAGAAAATCATAAACCGAAGGCACACAAAACCAGGATAAAACAAGAACCGAAGCAAACAAAGAAAAACCTCCACCATTTGAAAAGAAGCGAACTCCCAGTATGGGAGTGAGACCAGGTGCCCAGGAAGAGTCAGAATCTCCTTCTTGCATGCAACACCCGTCACTTCAAATCGGTAGAATTGTCTCATCCGGTTACTTCCATTTCGGAAGATACAAGTATACTCGGTGGTTGGATGGTTCAAATGGTCGAAGAAAGAATATCGTCCACCATTCTGGAGAGTTGGCCATCATAATGTATGACGAGTTCCCCATATCGACTATGGTCATCTTACAGTAAGGAGGTTATTTTTCACAATATTGTGCGTTCTTCGAGACCTTTGTATAACCGGAAAAGGGGGAGAGTTGTGCGCACGTAATCCCGGATAACCACTCCATCTGTTACTAACGTGACTGATGACCGACCTAAGTCGGCACCGATTGCCCATGGGTCTCGTTGATATATGTGTTGTCTTTTATGTTCGATGTTTGATGTCTCGTTTGCTGTTCATTGTCTCTTTCTGTGTGTGTCTTCTCTGTGTTTATACTTGGGGTGTTTGGTGTGTTGCTGTTGGTGCTGCAGCCGAGTCTTGTTGGAGATCCCTTCCTTTCTTCCTCAGTAACGAGGTTCATCGGCCACAAACGTATCCCTGACCTAGAAGATAATTTCTGTATATTTGGTAATATCTCTGGCATAGCGTATCAGCTGAGATATGAACACGCAATAAGCAGGCAATGAAGGGATGTTGCTACTCAGAAAAGGAAAGTTTGTGATGTTAAAATTGAAGTCGTCATGTTTGTCATAGAGTGAGGTATTCAAGGGACCATCAGTGTCGTAGGACAACATTATATCCAGATAGGATACTGAATTATTTGTCTCTGTGATTTCTTTGACTTCAAGCTCCGAAGGATAGATTCTGCTGAGGTAATCCGCGAATTTTGGATGATTGATGGACAGCACATCGTCTATATATCTGTCAATGAGGTCAAAGTTAGGATGTTAAACGTCTTCGAATTCTTTAAAGCTATGTATCTGTTACCTTCAGAGATGAAATATTGAATGAATTCAGCTTTGTACGAGTAAAGAAAAATGTCGGTAAGAAGTGGGGCACAATTGGTTACCATTGGAATTCCGACAATTTGCTTGAATACCTTTCCTCCAAACACAACAAAAATGTTGTCGATCAGGAAGTTTAATATCATAAAGTTGACAATCCTGCAAAGTTGACAATCCTGCTTTTTAATTTCAAAAGAATGAAATTTATCCACAAGAATTAACACTTAACAAGGCAAACGCTTCAAACAGAGGAACACCATTTTTGGACATAAATATCATTTTAATTGTAAATGGAAATATTCATACAAGTGTATGTGACAAAAGAGATGATTTGGATTCAGCATTGTTACATCGTTTACATTGTAAATTTCCCATGGCTTGGCGGTGATGCTCCAAGACTACCGTCATACAGCATTTACAAATTACAGCTCATCCGGTTGGCTAGAGAGTGCACTACTACTTTTGTATTTTGGATTTTCACAGTAGAAATTTACAAATTACCAAGAAACTTTTATTTCAAGGATTCCGCTTTCAAAACTAGTTAAGACTTTCTAGAAATTTTACAAAAAATACAGTCAGCTTCTTTTAAAATTCGGATCTATACACGCAACAGAGTATATTACTTTGGATATTACACAACCTGCCTTTATGGTGATAAGACCAACAAAATTAGAAGGATCAAAGGTAGACAGCATAACCATCGAAAAAGCGTCAGAATCATCGAACGCCTTTTATACCGTGGATATGATCCTAATGTCACCAGACATGCGCTGGTACAAGTCTGTAGACTGGTCCAGTACCAAGCCAAGTGTGTTTGATGATTCCAACATAATTTCGATAGTAATTCTGTCTATCTGTAATCCTTCTTATTTTTTTTAATTATGTCACCATAAAATACAGGTTGTGAAATACCCAAATTAAGATACTCTGTTCCTTGTATGGATCCGAATTTCAAAAGAAAATACTATGAAAATCCAAAACATCATTACATTATTGAAATATATGTTCTATAGTACTAATTTTGTTGTACTAGACACGTGTTTCGAATATTTAATCCTCGTCAGTAGTACTTCATGTCAAACAGTTTAAATAAAGCCAAAGTGAATTTTCCTGGCGCCATCTACAAAACAGCTTTAATTCCCTTCTGCCAAAATGAGCGGCTCAAAATTTTGTGTAGGGTTTATTCAGAAGCGTATTCAAGTGAAAGAATATGGCCAAACATCGTTGGAGGGTAGGCGCAAAGAACTTAATTCTAAACATGACCGAAAAAAAATATGCCGAAACCCAGCTAAGAACAGAGCTATGCAATGAGGGAGATATGCCTTAGTTTTAGAAATTTAGGTCTAATTTGATGACAGGAAATTTAGAATATATATTTCAATATATTTCAATGCTCTAGCATATTGGATGAGCTGCGAAATGTAGACGGTAATCTAGGAACATCGCCGTCAAGCCAGGGGAAATTTACTATTTACTATGTTGAAACCAAAATCATCTCTTTTCTATTTGAAGACGTTAACATTTGTCATACACACTTTCTTGCGATAAATGCATTTGCTGTGTGTTGCATACCCGTAACAAAATACATATTATGACATTAATTCTATATATATGCACCAAAGTTGTCTGTTTCATTCTTGTTTTCTGGAATCGCGTTTTTCTGGGTAAAAAGGTGACGTTTAAGTTCAGGTCACCGCGGGTTCAGCTTGCAGGTTAGAACAGCCGTCCAGCATGTTTCTTTACATCTTATGCATGTTACGTCACGAGCGTTTTCATGTGAAATGAATGCACGTCCCTTTCAATAGTTACCGTTCTTGCACTGGACTATGGACATTGTTCACTAGATAGTGTTGTCCAGTTCGTGTGTTGCTGTCTCCATCTATTTGTCCGCTTTTCCTTTTCTCGTGAGAAAGTTGTTTTATATTTTTTCAAGAATTTGTTTGTTTATTTATTGCGATTTTGGATTCTGATTTTGGGAATTGTGTCTGACTTTCATTCACTGATGTATATATATTCAAGGGTATCGTGCATGACGTTTTGTGTATGAGGACAAATCTAGAAAATAAGGCCAATTTCTTTTTATATTTCAATCCACAGAAATCAACCCCTTGAATACATGTAGTTCATCGTTTATTAATTGTTCATCAGCAAATGAATAACAAACACAAAAAGCCGAAATCAGATAAAATGACATCACAAACGAAAGGCTTACGGAATCTTGACAAATTATAAAACAGAATGTTCTCACACCAAAAGAAAAATCGGACAAACAGACGGATACATTGATATAGTTACATAGAAATTCGAAGGACATCTTAATCTCTTGAACAATCTGCTAATTTGCAAAGTTTAAACATATTAATTTATAACACGAATCATGTTACAAATATGGTGCAAGTTATAGTATCTATGAAAGTATGACCAAAACGGAAACTTAAAGCTTATTAAACTTTTAAGAATTTAAGGACAAGGGAGAGTTTCGCTCATTGGCCACGGTAAGAAATCACCGAAACTGATTGAAGCATGCCAATCTGAATAAATTTGATGAAGAAATTAGATTTACACTATAATATAAGAATATAAGTTTTCTTTTCCCAGTTTGTGATTTGAAAGAAGAAATGAGATCATTCTGGATGTTTAAATGACGAATTATAATTGTCATGCTAGAGCATGTACTGATGTTATGGATTTTCATAGTATGAATATACAAATTACTAGGAATTTTTATGTCAAGGCTCTCGCTTTCTCAAACTATTAAAGACTACCTGGAAATTTCCCAAAAAACAGTCAACTTCTTTTGAAATTCAGACCCATACAAGCAACAGAGAATATTACTTTGGGTATTTCACAACCTGCATTTTATGGTGACATAATTAAGAAAATAGGAAGGCTCAAAGGTAGACAGAATTACCATCGAAATAGTGTTAGAATCATGACACACCTTTTAAACCGTGGATATGATCCTTCTGTCACCATACGGACCTTTGGCTTGAAACTGGACCAATCTACAGCCTTGTACCAGCGCATTCTTAAGTATCGCACTCTGACAGTGACAGGACTCAATGACAGACCTTGTCCAAACCTCTTTAGCGAAGACAGGGCCCAGACCACCTGTCCTCGCTGAATATCAGTCGGACTCCTTGGGTGATCACATACATGAGCTCGCTACAGCCAGCAGAGCACTGACTGTACTTCGTATGCCTTCTGTTTTTTTATATCCATTCACATATTCATCTGTGTGTTTTTTGGGCCCCTGCGTTATGCTGTCATTTTGTATGTTCATATAACAGTGAGGAAGTCATTTTTCACCAAACTTGTGCGTTCTTCGAGACCTCTTGGTAATCGGAAAAGTGGAAGGGTTGTGCTCACGTAATCCAGGATAAGCACACCGTCTGCTACTTGCGTGGTAGATTGCCGTCCTAAGACGGCACCGGTTGCCCATTGGTCTCGTTCGTTTATGTGTGGTGTTTTGTGTTTCATGTTTCTATGGTGAGAGTTGGTGTTCCTTGTCCCTTTTACGTCTCTTTCTGTGAGTGCCTGCTATTTTTTTTTTTTTTTTTTTTTTTTTGCATTGGGTGTTTTGGGTTCTGCTGTGCATGTTGTTGGAGATCCCCTTCCTTTCTTTTGTATGCCCTGTTTTATGCTTTTAGGTATCTGTAATTTAGAATTAACTGCTTATGTCTGACTTTCTGTGTTCATAATTTGCAAAAGATTTAGAAATGAACTTTAAATATTAGAAGAATGTCATTGAAACGCAGATAAATTTACAAATTTGATTTAGTAAATATGCTCTGTTAAAATCTGACAACGTAACATTTTTAGTTCCTGAATGTGAACCTTTGATTGGAGACAACGCAGTTTAAATCTCGTACAATGTTCAAAGTACCAGTTTGTCTCATGATCTTCAATTTCATCCCCTGCTCATTTTTAAATGTCTCAGAATCTTGTTAAGTCCTTCCGGTATATACTCCCCAGCGTCCATTTGTCGGTTTACATTTTTCATTCATTTTATGATAAATCTGACATTTGTATTATATCTCAAGGGACATAAATCTCGCCCGAAAAATCACATCTTATAACAAACAAGGGGTATTGTATCGTTCTCTCTGACTGAAGTAAATGCCTCCTTAATGACCGCGTGTCCATTGATCCCAGTCCTTTATCTCTCAGTGCTAATAAAAGATGATTGCAAACTTAGCCATGTCAGCGCTACTAAAACGCTAGTCTTTACAAATCATAACCAAATGGCAAATTTACCGCGTTCTTATGGACTGCAATCATTCTTCACTGTAAAAGGTTCGTACAGCGGGCTTATATAGACTAAGCTCTTCACTCCTATACCAATATCTGCTTTCACAAACAAGGAGCGTCTTCAGTGATACTTCCGATACGACATTTTTGGGAATTTTCAGGAGGCAATTATTTGCGGAAAATTGAATGATTGTTCGACTCTCCTTTAAAAATATTGCTCACTTGATGATCTACTAGTATTTTTCTTATTCTTTCCATAAGATAAGATACGAAGTTGAAAGATATAAACATACGAGCTTAGTACGAAAAAACAGCGAAATAAAATTAAAATGGCGGGAATCTGAGGACTGCTGTCGGCATTGTCTCTTCGTTTGAGAACTCGAAGTGCGGGACTAATTTGAAGATTGTAGAAACTTAGTACGGATAACGACACAAACTGATAGTACCAAACTGTCAAGGCCGTCATAATATGTGTTTTCAAGTTTCAGTTTCAATATGCACGTGTTGACATTTGTGATCAGTATCTTATTGTACATTGGTGAACTTGTATTGTGGGTCATATTTTCATTATTATTTTTGTTCTAGATTCTATTATCATAAAGACTATGGCAGATATAACAACAGGGTTATCTTGTCAAATAAATCATGTCAAAGGCAAACGAATATAAGTCAATTATAAAGGAAAGGTATTTGAATATATACTGTTCACATGTTTATTAAGTATAATCACAATCCATTTGTCATTTAACATTAAGGTTTCTTGTCTCAATATTGCGTGACTATTTAAGATAAAAAATGAAATAAGAATCACGACATACGTGGAGAATGGGCTAGAACGAAAATGTATATTGGTAGAAGTATAAGTATCGAAGAAATGTTTTAATGATGAATGATTGGATATTGCATGGACCTAAAATAAAATAATCTGAGCGCATGAAAACTGTCAAACAATAGAAAGAAAATTTTATCAAAGGCAATCCTACTGTTTGAGTGAAGTCTGGTGTCCAGGAACAGTACGCATCTTCTGCTTTTAGAACATCTAATAATATCACCACACTTAAAAATCAAGATTATTCATTCATTTAATTTCTATTGTTATTTTCAAGAAACGAAGATTCTGGTTTGCTAAGAACTTCACGGAAGTATATTCATAACACTATTTTTAGAACCGAGGATTCCCTCAAACACGAATAAACTCGTTGCTGAAAATGCAATATGTTGATGCTTGCTCAACATTTCAAGGGTACCATTTCTTTTCTACTTACTAAAAAATTAATTATGCATGTAGGATTTGCTCAAACTGGTTCTTATTCCAAAGATATAGAGAGACTATCGTTCGCTTTTAAATCATGGTGGTTGCCATAACTTGTTTTCTTCTTTGGGGGCAGTTGTATCACTGCGCAACCCCCCGAAGTTACGAAATATAGTGCGGTGATTGATTGTCTTTAGATCCAAGAAAACAGTCTGTTTTATCTTGTATTTTTTCTGTTGATGTAAGTATCGACCGAAAATTGGAAAGAAAACTTTTGCATCAACGCGCTACATTTCTTAAGTCATATACTATGCAAACTCTATAGAAATGATCCAATGTGTATGCTTGCACTCGTAATCATTTTTAAAGGAAATGAAACATTGGTAAAATATATAAGTATTCTGTCAATGCATAGAAAATAAAAAGAACATTGATTGCCTTCGTTATGAAAAATTAGACGTACAACTAGGTCAGGGATTGGAAGACTGGATAACCATTCCTCAAAGTCTGAGAGTTTAAACCTTGAATGGATCTTCTATTATTTGTTTTCTGTTCCAAAAGTGCTTAATAAGCTATAAATTGAATTAGTCGGCCCTTAAATGTTCTTAGTAATTCTTCAAGGGGTAATAGTAGCATATTTACTTCAGAATTTCACACTTTATCAATTTCGTTGCGTAGGAAAGCTATCAATTCTTACGGCGGAGGCCTCAGATGTTATGTGGAGTTTAGGATGAATTTTTTCTAGGATTTCTTAGTGTGTATAGGTAGGCGGAAATAAGAGGACTTTTCTTAAATGATTATGATTGGTCCAACTAATATATAGCATTGACGATAATTAATCAACACGGATATACTGATATATAATTCATGACAAGACTAAAGTCTGTTTCAGAAGTCTTTTTTCTGATAGATTATATAATAAGACGCCACCTACAATACATTCCTTACTTACACTGGACTCTAGATTAAGTTGTTCTTCGTGTTATTGACCTATTTTGTTTTCGCTTGTGAAAGTTCTGTTTTATATTTTTAGAAGTACGTGTGTTTTATATTATTACAAGAACGTGTGTTTTATATTTTTACCGAGAACGTGTGATATATATTTTTACAAGAACGTGTGTGTTATATTTTCACAAGAACGTGTGTGTTATATTTTTACAAGAACGTACGTGTGTGTTATATTTTCACAAGAACGTGTGTGTTATATTTTTACAAGAATTTATAAGCCTTTTAATTGTAAATGTTGGAATCTGATTTCGGGTTTTATGTTTGATTTTCATCCACTGATTTGAATGAAGAAGGATCCATATATGTAAATCATCACCCAGCGTTGGAATAGAAAAGAAAGATACCTATTATAAAAAAAATATAATATTTCGACCAATTCATAGATTACGAAAAAGTCACGTACAACAAAATTATCCAATTATTCTCTTTTACATAACTATGTAGTTAGGGGTTACCATGAGTGTGTTTTACGAAAACTGACAGGGTATCTGCGAATCCCCTGTCAGAAATTGAGTTTTACCGCGAGGCGCGAGCCGAGCGGTAAAACGGATATTCGCCGATACCATGTCAGCTATTATTAAATATCAGTATGATAACCCCGTTCTAATTTTGCTCAGTAATACGCTAGAAAATGTCTGCTTTTAACGACTTTGCCATGGGAGCGTATGGCGTCATAACAAAAATGCGGTGAAACGTGAATCCCCTTTCAGTTTTTTCATCGCTCAACCAATCAAAATGCGCGTTGCAAAAAGAGGACATTAGAATAACGCATACATAACACCTTGTTTAAAGATAATGTCTAATTCATACACCTTTTTAAGAACAATGAAAAGAGACAACATAAATCATCATGTTCATAGCCTATTTGTTGCCTTCGACCTCGGATTTTTAATGTCTTGTTAGTCATTTCCAGGATAACCACACCGTCTGCTACTGACGTGGCAGATGGCCGTCCTAAGTCGGCACCGATTGCCCATTGGTCTCGTTAGTTTATGTATAGTCATTTGTGTTTGATGTTTCTCTTTGCTTTGACGTTCCTTGTACCATTACGTCTCTTTCTGTGCATGTCTTTTTTGTGCTTTTACAGTGGGTGTTTTGGGGGTTTGTTGTTGGCGCTGCAACTCGGGGTTGTTGGATATTCCCTCCTTTCATTAATCTTACATTAATGGATATGGTTTTTTTTACAGCAGTTGTGCGTCTAGGGAGGATACCTCTGTTTATCCGAATAAATCAGAGGGCATGGGCATTTAATCCGGAGAACAACCCCATGCACCTGCTATAAATATAGTGGCTGGCCGTCCAATGTCGATACATATTATTTCTAATCCTTTGCTTTGTTTTTAGCATATGTTGGTGGAGTATTTCCATTGTCTATAACTGTATTATGGTGTCGTAGTTGTATAATAATAATACGAAGTGTTCCGACTCTATACCTTCATGAAGAAAAACTCATTTTTCTTGCACCAGCCACGTGTTTCGAATATTAAATTCTCATCGGTGATTCTTCCAGCGGAGCCACCAAAATTCATTTCAGTAGCGCCCTCTTTAATGTTTTGAATTTAGATTTGTATATTTACTTTACAGAGAGTGCGCGACTCCAAATTTCCTGTAGGGTCGATTCCGTAGCATATCCAAATAAAATAAATGTTCAAAATAAGAATGTTAAACGTCTTCATACAAAACAAAGCACAAAACCAAAACCAGAATTCAAAAATTACAATCAATGGTCATACAAAACAAAGCACAAAACCAAAACCAGAATTCCAAAATAACAATCAATGGTCATTCAAAACAAAGCACAAAACCAGAATTCAAAAATTACAATCAATGGTCATTCAAAACAAAGCACAAAACCAAAACCAAAATTCAAAAATTACAATCAATGGTTATACAAAACAAAGCACAAAACCAGAATTCATAAATTACAATCAATGGTCATACAAAACAAGGCACAAAACCAAAACCAGAATTCAAAAATAACAATTAATGGTCATACAAAACAAAGCACAAAACCAGAATTCAAAAATTACAATCAATGGTCATACAAAACAAGGCACAAAACCAGAACAAGCATTCAAAAATTTCAATCAATGGTCATTCAAAACAAAGCACAAAACCAAAACCAGAATTCAAAAATGACAATCAATGGTTATACAAAACAAGGCACAAAACCAAAACCAGAATTCAAAAATTACAATCAATGGTCATACAAAACAAGGCACAAAACCAAAACCAGAATTCAAAAATGACAATCAATGGTCATACAAAACAAAGCACAAAACCAGAATTCAAAAATTACAATCAATGGTAATTCAAAACAAAGCACAAAACCAGAATTCAAAAATTACAATCAATGGTCATTCAAAACAAAGCACAAAACCAGAATTCAAAAAATACAATGAATTGTCATTCAAAACAAAGCACAAAACCAGAATTCAAAAATTTCAATCAATGGTCATTCAAAACAAAGCATAAAACCAAAACCAAAATTCAAAAATTACAATCAATGGTCATACAAAACAAGGCACAAAACCAAAACCAAAATTCAAAAATTACAATCAATGGTCATACAAAACAAGGCACAAAACCAAAACCAGACTTCAAAAATTACAATCAATGGTCATACAAAACAAGGCACAAAACCAAAACAAGAATTCAAAAATTACAACCAATGGTCATACAAAACAAAGCACAAAACCAGAATCCAAAAATTACAATCAATGGTCATTCAAAACAAAGCACAAAACCAGAATTCAAAAATTACAATCAATGGTCATTCAAAACAAAGCACAAAACCAGAATTCAAAAATTACAATGGATTGTCATTCAAAACAAAGCACAAAACCAGAATTCAAAAATTACAATGAATGGTTATCAAACAAAGCACAAAACCAAAACTAGAATTCAAAAATTACAATCAATGGTCATACAAAACAAGGCAAACAAAACGGAAAGAAATACATAACAAGAAAGTTTTGCAACTTTAAGCGTTGCATATGATTTGAGATATCAAGTTTTCAAGTGGTACATTGAACATATAGTGATTCCTTTTTGTTTGAATACATCTCTATCATATAGACGTGAAATGATCAAAGACACAAATCAGAATGTGTCTTAGGATATTAACATTGGCTACGTATGGAATGTCCATCGCCTAATCTGTTTGGGATGATTTCCATTATATATAATTAGCCTTGTTCTAGGATGTCCAAGAACGCCAAGACATGTCGATATTTAGCGATAGAATTAAATCACCAATCAAATTATCCTTTGTGAGATGAGCGATTTCTCTTTCGAGCCTCTGTGAATAGGCTACATTATTGTATGATTTTCAGCAGATAGTAGCGGTGGCCTTTTTGTTGTTTACAGTTACCAAGGTTTAATCATATCTTCGGGAAAGCAATACAAACAAAGACTCCTTGTCTGTGCTTGTATCTGTAACCATATTAGGAAGCGGAGACTGGCAAACTAATTTGGGAACTCCGAAACCGGAACATGTACAATAAATAATAAAGCTCAGATCGGAGACATTTCATATAAAAGATTTCTCTGCTTCATAAATCTTATCGGAGGAAAACATGATTGAAGGAAAACGGATATGCATGTCACGACATTACCTTTTCAAATTTGTCTTTTAATGTCAAGATGTACCTGAAGATGACAAAAATTACAGTAATAGTTCAAAATGAGATTTTATATTTCTTTAATTTTCTTATACGCTTTGGCGTTAGCTTATAACAAGAAAACAAATTCCATATGCAAAATAAAGAATAACAAAATTTTAGTTTTAGACATACAGGTTTTTTTTCAAATCTTATTTTGACTTCTACAGACATTAGCATATTTAAAATATATAAGTGTAATTTTTTAAAATGTTGAAACACATGGAATCTTTTATGAATCTCAATGTGAAAGAGAGTGCAGTGAAACTAGACTGGTACGTACCCGTTCTAGTTCCATCGTTTACGCTACGCTACAACAGAGAAAACCAAGAACGGTGGTCAGTCTACAGTGCATGAAACGTGAATCCCCTTGCAGGTTTTTCATTGCTAAACCAATCAAAATGTGCGTTGCAAACAGAGGACATTAGAATAGTCATTTATATTGTGTTGTCCTTATTCTCCGTCTGTTTGTCAATTTTTTGTGTGTGTTCCGCTGTGATCACTACATAGTCGTCATGTTAAGAGATCTCCTCCTTATCTTTTAAAGATATAACCAATTCAAACTTGAGGTAAAAGTGCAGATCATCTCTTTTAAAACTTCAGAAATATTTCGCTTAGAAGAAGATTTATCAGTATATCCGTTACATCCGAGCATGAATTATGTATGCTGTGTGCTTACCCTCTCCTCCAGAGTGATCTATATCAATATTCTTTTTGAAACGATTCAGTAATTTTTTTCACCATAGTTCATGTCCTCTCCTAAAGAAATATTATCAATTGTACATACTTCCTACACTATTCAAAGCAGTAATGTCTATCGTATGTTTTATTCCCCTTCACAATGCCCTTTTATGGATATTGAGTTTTATTTTCAGAGTTTTTTCAAGGCAAATCCTACGTTCATATCCATCTTTACTTTATTTCTCATATTTCAAGGTATAAATCTTACATACATGAAGAAGAGATGAGCGGTTACTTCTAGTATTAAGTTTCGTTTCTATTCTGGACGTTATTCCAAGGACA
The DNA here is from genome assembly GCA_033119305.1 of Pinctada imbricata. Taxonomy (NCBI): domain Eukaryota; kingdom Metazoa; phylum Mollusca; class Bivalvia; order Pterioida; family Pteriidae; genus Pinctada; species Pinctada imbricata. The sequence continues at coordinate 54,983,930 of VSWD01000006.1, read as the reverse complement.
CGATATTAATTATTTGTTAATACAATCTATTTCTTATGATGCATTCAAGAAATTTCTTCAGGGCTCGAGCAATCTTTTTTCAATAAATCTTCGATTTATATGTATTCTATACCAGCTTCCTTAAAGTTCAGAAAAGGTCTTATCTAAGAAATGACTGTAATAATTTTTCTATCTATCGATGTATATACAACAACAAAAAAACGATGCACAAACTATATAATCCGCGAAGCATTAAAGAATATAATTCCTGGTTCCATTGCAGGTTAACATAGTATAAACACATTCCAAAAGAAAGTTATTGTATCATTTCTTACAATTACTTAAAATTATCTAGTTTATTTTGCAAATGACGTCATTGTAGCATTGTTGATTTTCAAGTTCAAAACTGGCGACGTAATATTTGAACAGGCCAAACGTAGCGGCGCTCGACATTAGTGACGTCATAATAAGTGGCATTGTCTATACAGCTATATATAAAATTTCGCTCCGTACGTTTGTATATGCGTTATACAGACACAACGGAAATAATCAAATTATACATATTTGCATTCCAGTTTTTAACGCTTAACATTGCAATTTGATTTCCTATGTTAAACGCTATTCAATTTTGACGTTCATTTCACAATGAACACAGGATGGCCCAAATCACATGACGTGCGCACAAGAAGTTCAAACAGTGGGCGGGGCATACTAATGCTGACTTTGCGATCAGGAGGAGATTCCCAACATGTGTAGATCTACGAGGAATGAGACGATATAAAAGAGAAGAAACAGACGGGGACAACCTAAAAAATCATTGAAAGCATTGAAATATGTATAACAACTCTATGTACGTGTATATGTACAGTTTCAACAGAGTTCATGTGTACTTGAATGTAGATGGCGCTACTAAAATGAACTTATGCAGCGCTGACTACTCTGATATTATTAATAAGGCTTAATTCTCTTTGAATTATTTATAAAAAAGTTAAAATTTATCATGAAAACGTAGATATTTATTTACAACATTGTGAAAACGTTGTAACAGTCCATTTTTAAATGCGAACTTCCACAGAGTTCATGTGTACTTGAATGTAGATGGCGCTATTGAATTGAATTTATGCAGCACTGACTTTTCTAATTGTAAATAAGGCCCTATTCTCTTTTAATTGTTTACAAAAAATTAAGACTCATCGTGAAAACATTTTAAAAATAAAAATTATTCGAAAATTTTTAATATCGAACCGTATATTTTGGTCCTTTGCAATGGAGTATTTCTTGCCCTTCCTGGTAAGGAGAATTGACACACGTGAAACATTAAGATCTTTATTTTCACTTACTTTGAATAAAATTTCGAGGATATTTTCAAAGATGTTTTACATCTGAAAGTAAATATAAGGAATGAGTATCTTATTTTTTGCGTTCATGGCTTTTACACTCAGTTCGACAGGCGCACATCTTTCGAGAACTGCCCCGACACGATATTTGCGCCTGTCGAACCAGAATGTAAAATCCATGAACGCAAAAAAAATTAGACACTTGAATGAAGTTTAGATACGTGTAAAACTCCGTTGCTTGGGATTCGTTCAATACTCCAGTTTTAAACAAAAAAGGAATTTGTACAAATTATATTATGTTTTATTCTTAATAGTAACCATAATAGTTTAGTATTCTTTGTCAAAACATGTGTTGCAATATAAAATTCTTTTCCAATTCTGTCAGGTTGAAAGAAATTGTCCACTTTGTACGCCCTATACATTCTATTGTATTTTTTTATAAAGAAGAATAAATCATTTCGGAAAGAGATTGAATATTTGATAACAGAAAAATTGCTTAACGTATCATAGGATATGGTAATTTGCATGATGGCGAAACAAAAAACTCAGTACCTTCAAAGATCTACTGATCATTGCACGCAACGGCGTCAGACATGAACTGCTACATGCTCTCTCTTCAGTTCCAGCAGTTCAATTGAAATCTATCTTGGATGAAGCACTGGTTGCATTCTAAAGAAACACTGATTGATTCAGGCTAAACTTCATTGTTGCATTCGCACAAATTAAACTTTATCCTTTGGTTAAAACACCTCCCCTAAAAGACGATTCATAAAAAATCCATTTATAAACAAAGGTTTTGATCTTCTGAACATCTCTAATATTTTTTGGGATCATCGCGTACAAAGTGCCATTCCTCAATATTTTGAAAATTTAGAACCTCCTCTTATTTGTTACAAATATAAGATACCTATTCGAAATTTCATTTTTTAACTACAACAAAGTTACATCAGATCCTAAAATACTTGAATCATGTCCTGCTTCTTGAGAATGTGCAACGTCTGAATATCTATATAAACCAGCTGGTCATATTATTACAGGTGACTTTTTAATCATCCAAGACAGGCAACTCAGTGGTCTTCTAAAAAAGGACCTAAGTATAGAATACCATCCAAGATAGATTTTATTACTTGTCGTGAAGTGCTAGAGGAAGATTTAGATAACTATACCAAACGATGGTGTAAATCAGAAGGCTTTGAATGACTGGAAAAACCTCATTTTGGATGTTACCGATATTCGAATAGATAACTACCACAAAAATCCTCATCTTTCTGAAAATCCAAGTTCTAAATCTGAAAGACATTTCAAATCCATGTTACGTAATTTACATGAAAAATATGTCTTCGTGCCTGCAGACAAAGCAGCCAACAACACCATAATTATTCTAAAACGCTACTACATAGCAACTTTACTTTCGGAACTTTCCTCTACTAATACTTATATCGAAAGCAATGAAAGTGTTCCAAATATTTTGAGCAAACATAACAGTGAAATTTTTTCTTTTAACATCCCTATTTCTAAATTGGATCTCCTTACAATATACTGGATACCAAAACTTCACAAGTCTCCATACAAGTTTCGATACATTGCTAATCCTAGCAACTGCTCAACTACAATTTTGTCTAGAAATCTGACGATTTCTTCATACGACTTTTCTAATATGTACACCACGCTTCCTCACGACAAAATAGATGATCTTCTGTCCAAACTTATTAAATGGTATTTTGATCGGGAGGTGAAAACTTATATTTGTACATCTGAATCGAAGGGTTTCTTTTCCGCCACAGATTACAAATCATACTAATCATGGACATGTGGTAACCTGTGTATTGCCTTGTCCTCCCTTTTGGACAATATTTATGTAAGATTTGATGAGAAACTCAAAAAGCAGGTTGTATGGATTCCTCTGGGTACTAATTGTGCGCCTCTTGTTGTAGATTTATTTTTAAACACGTATGAAAAGAAATTTATCCAAAATCTTCAAAAGCAAAGAAAAAATGATGATGTGAAATGTCTTATTGGTACTTCTAGGTACCTGGATGATATTCTTACTATCGACATTCCTGTTTTTGAAGAGTATAAAAATGTTATTTATCCACAAGAATTGATTCTAATCAAGGCAAACGCTACAAAGACAGAAACACCATTTTTGGACCTAAATATCAAAACTGATAATGGAGAGATTCATACAATTGTGTATAATAAAAGAGATCATTTTGAATTTAACAAGGTAAATTTCCCCTGGCTTGACGGTGATGTTCCTAGATTACCGTCCTATGGTATCTACATTTCACAGCTCATCCGGTATGCTAGAGCATGTACTGATGCTTTGGATTTTCGTAGTAGAAATTTACAAATTACCAAGAAACTTTTAGGACAAGGTTTTCGCTTTCACAAACTAGTAAAGACTTTCTGGAAATTTTACAAAAATCATTGTCAACTTCTTTTGAAATTCGGACCAATACATACAACAGAGTATAATATTTTGGGTATTTCACAACCCGCATTTTATGGTGACATAATTAACAAGATAAGAAGGATCAGAGATAGACAACATACAATGTAACTATCGAAAATGCCTCAGAATCATCAAACGCCTTTTATACCATGGATATGATCCTAATGTCACCAGACGGACACTAGGCTTGGTACTTGACAAATCTACAGTCTTGTAACAGCGCATTCTTAAAACTTGCACTCTGACTGACTGTGACGACGGGACTCCATGACGGGTCCTATCCAAACCTCTTTAGAGAAGACATGGCCCCGACCACCTGTCCTCTCTGAATGTCAGTCGGACTCCTCGGATGATAACATTCATGAGCTCTCGGCGGCAGAGCACGGATTGTATTACGTACGCCCTCTTTCTATATCCATTTACATATTCATCTGTGTTTTGCGGTCTTGTTTGTGTTTGGTCATCTGACAGTGAGGAGGTTGTTTTTACACCACAATTGTACGTTCTTTGAGACCTCTGGGTAATCGGAAAAGTGGGAGGGTTGTGCAGACGTAATCCAGGATAACCACACCTTCTGCTATTTCCGTGGCAGATGGCCGTCCTAAGTCGGCACCGGTTGCCCATTGGTCTCGTTGGTTTATGTGTAGCCCTTTGTGTTTAATGTTTCTTTGTAGTGCGTTGACGTTCCTTGTCCCTTTTGCGTCTCTTTCTGTGCTTGTCTGCTCTGTGTTTTTGCATTGGGTGTTTTGGGGTTTTGCTGTGGGAGCTGCAACCTGGTGTTGTTGGAGATCCCTTCCTTTGTTTTACCAGAAGTTCGTAACCATTGTTCGATGGATGATACTACACTATAGTTGGTGGAATTGGTGAAATTGGTGGCGACATCGTAAATCTCTTGAAATTCGTTTCTATTATGTTATTAACATAATATATTTGTATATCTGCCCAAAATTTGAAGTATATGCATTTGTTGTTAACTTTGATATTTTTGTTTTAAAAAAGATTGGCGTTAAAGCAACATACTTACACTCAGATTTAACTTTAAAAATGAATTTAATCAGATTTTAAATCATTATTTGGTTTAATCTTATTTTACATGTATACATGTATGTGTACCTTTCTTCCCTTGTTATGAAACAACTGAAAGAAGTACTCGGATCTGATAAGGTGACCAAAAAGCACGATGTGTACCTTTCTTCCCTTGTTATGACACAACTGCAAGAAGTGCTCAGATCTGATAAGGTGACCAAAAAGCACAATATGTACCTTTCTTCCCTTGTTATGAAACAACTGAAAGAAGTGCTCAGATCTGATAAGGTGACCAAAAAGCAGAATTTCGCTCCATACAAAACAGAGGTGTAACATGTAAATACTGTGCAATATTGGAATCGCATATAAAACACCCTTTCGAAAAAATTTTCGCATGCAGTTATTTGAGGGTCCTTTATATTTCGCCTTCTTGCCAATTGCAGGGACATATAACAATTCATGCATCTCGTAATCGATGTTAAACATTAAACTAAGCAATGAATAATGAAAATTTAATAGCCGTTGTGTGTCGTTAAAGCTTTGTATGTCCTAGCAAGTGGTAGAGTTTTGTGCCAGGGATTGGGATTATCACTTATTTAGTGTCTATATAAGCGTTACAATAATCATCCCCTTTGTTAATCTTTGTTAATTAATGAGAGGATAGGGAATCATAAAACTCATTCAATTAACACATACTGTATCTGACTTTATAAGCATGTTTCTTCGTCTAATAAATCTTATAAATAACCAGGAGTAAGAGTCCATCATATCATTTTTTTTTTTTCCTATTTTAAAATTTCATTGAAAATCATCATGTAAATCTAAATCAATTGTTTTGTAAATTCTAATGGGTAACTAAAATGTCCATATTTGTCAGTTATGTGTATGTATGAAGCATGTAGGATCCTTTGCAGTTTATATACCTCCCTCTCTCCCCATATCAAGCTAGATACCACGGGCATTCGATCGCTCCTGGAAATCCTTTGAAAAAGTTATATCATTGATTGAACTCTCGGGTGTTTTCAGTTGATCGAAATCTTTCTTTCATAGACAGATTGAGAAGAAACTTCATTGAGTGCTTAGTGGCCTTAAGATTTTAGATTCATGATATACACGCTCGACAATGGTGCCATAATTGGGCAGTATACCGGCCCAACCCGATAGTTTAGGTAATTGTACCGCCTCTATGGTGCTGGAACAATCAGAAATTACATTAATTATTTATAAAAGAAATTACTTCACAGAAAAGGTTCCAAAGTCTCTTGATTTAAAGAAATCCGGCTTTTAAGACTGTTTTAATAGATACAGAATCGTACTGTCGTCTTTATGTTACATGAGTATCCCTACGGTGGAGAAAAATCCGGGAAAAATTGAAGTTGAGGTTATATCGAGGTAAAGACAAGTCGTCATTGACATATTCAATCTGATTATTTGTAACATTTCTGACATGGACTTGGATCGAGGGAGTTTCCTCTATTTACGGAAAACCATCGATGATTTCATTGCACAGATCTGCTGAAGGTAAGTTCGTTCTTAAATATTTTTGTTAAATAAAAATAATGATTATGAAAAACCAACATATAACAATAATATATATTACAAATAATTTTACTTTAATGTGCATTCTTTTAAACTTTATTTTCTTGTTTCTTGTGTTTTTTTTATCTGAAATTTAAATTCCATAAAATTTAATTCTCAAGCTTTCAACGACAATCTAAGACAAGAAAGAAGAAAGGGGAAATTTTGAAGTTATATCTATATTTGTCAGATAAGGAGGAAGGGAAACAAAAAACGAAGAAATTTCAACATTGTTTATAATCCTTTATTCTCGTTATGAACATATGGTATTTATCAATGAAAAACTAATCAAGTTTCTTGTCACAAAAATGTCTTTGCAATAGCAGAATAATCACGAGAAGCATTGCATGCAAGATAGACTTAAGTCAAATTTGTCAAGGGAAGCTTTCTCCCGTTTGTTATTGGCTCTAGGGGACATGAAATGGCTAATGCCACATCAAAGTGATATATTCTTTACTCTAATTAACTTCTAAATATCCTTATAATTTTTATTCGTTGTCATTTTATATTTTGTTTCAATCCTAGGATTGTTGAAAGACATCCCCCTTTAAGTCTTCGCCACCTAATTTTTCGTTACCACTTCTAAGTGATTTTGTACATTTAAGGAGTTTCCTTCCTCTAATTGGTTTCCGATAGAAGTTGTAATTTGAGCAATTACACAATTCAATACTGATGTAATGATGATCTGTGCACGAGGTACAATGTGAACTTCTGATTCAATTCTTCAACAAGTAATTCAAGATCTTATCAGGGCATTTGTACTGATTCTATTCGCGTGTTTAGCGGTAGTTCAGAATATAGATACGATTCTTCTTAAAAGTTCCCATAGCATTTTGGCAGCCTCCATTTGTCTTTGGAAGCTCCTTTCATAATTTTGTGTTGTTGTGCAAGAAATAAAAAATTATGGAGCAAATAACCAATACTTACTTTTTTTACTTCATGATATTCAGTTTCAAGACTGAAATAGATTGCCCCTATATTTTTCGTTCATGTCCATGATAAGAAATTGCTGGAAACTGCAATGGGTACTATTGACATCTTAATGATTTTAAAAAGATATTTAGCCCCCAATTCATTTTGGATAAAGATTACGATCAAAAATAGGAATATTTCACGCTTATTATTTGGAATACTACATATAGTTTACTTGCTCACATTCTCCTACCTCCAAGGATTCGTAGATAAATGCGGAAAATGGGTAGAATGAGACCGGAAGTGATCTATTTAAATGCTGGGTCTTCAAAAATAATAAAAAGTCTGCAAATACAATTGTACACATTTGTACCTGTAAATTCTAAAATTTTTGCTTATTCCTTTTTGATGCACTAACTTTAACCTCGATTATTGATCCAACAGAAATATCAGATTTTCGGCGCAGAAAATTTCGATGCGCATTTTACGATAATCATTCATTCATCTCAGAAGCAACATTTTTGCCTAGAATTATTCTATTATTCTATTTAATGTGAAGTCTACGCGTATTTTACATTCTTTTCATTTATCTTCCAACAGATCCAAGAGAGAAAGGGGGAAGGATAGAAGGAAAAAGGTAAGTAATTCTGTGTGAATACGCTAGAATTACAACAATTTCCGTAATTTCAGGTAATAGCTCTCACGCTTTGATTGTTCTTTTCTATCATTTACTCCAAAAAGTTGGGAAGAAAGAAAGAATGAATAACATAAAATTCATTTACTGTTATTTCTGAGGGGTTTGACCTTTGATTTCTTGTAAGTGTCTCTTTAAAGCAGAGTTGATTATCGAGCATAGACAAGATTACCTTATACAACAAAGGTTAATTAGTTGGATTCAAGGTGCTTTAAGGTGGAAATAACACGGATATATACACACCGGGAAGCCGGAGAAATGAAGCATACTCTCTCATGCATGATCATATATGTGAGGGTATCCAAGTTATCTTAGAAATATTCTAGAATTATAATTCAGTTTTGCTCAAACAAGAAACATTATAATTGAAAAGGAAAGTAAAATATTAGTGCTCACAAATATTCTGAAAACAAATGTTTGCGTTTATCATCAATATGAACTTTTCACTGAGTGTATAAATGTTATCTATTTATTTTTATACATTTCTTTTCCCCCTTTATTTTCTATTTATTAACTCATTTCTTGTCTATTTATTTGTTTGATTATTTTATTCTTTTAATAAGATCTGTGTATCTATGACCACATGCACAGGTAACATATTTTTATGCAAAAAAATAAAAAAAAAAACGAAAGAAAACTGCATTTTTTGGTTTTTTTTGTTTTTTTTTGCTTTTTTTAAATAAAAAATTTCCGTTGGTCGTTCGTATTTGTTTTCCTTTGTGTGCATATGCATTTTTTGTTTGCCATGTTTCTTTGAGAGCACATTTTTGTATTTCTTTTCTTTCATATGTTTGAACTGTTTTACTTGTCGATGCTTCCTCATTAATAACCCATGATACGATCTCTCATAAAAGTACTCTTTTGTATGTTTAGAAATACACAAAAGATGAAATGTTCTTTAAGTCTTTAGAAAATTAATGGATGCTTTAAAATCATGTATTTTTTTCACGAAATATTTCAAAGGTATTAGCTTTCACAGGACCTTGATACCCGTTTAATTGCAAATGCTTAGTCACGTACATTAGGCAAGGGTATTGAAATATTGACAACATCTCCATAAAAATAAACTTTTAGAAGAAAAGAACTGAAAGAAATTCCATAGTGATTCATTTCATTTCATCCTGTAAATAATGGGAACCTTTAATGGATAACACTTACAATGTCAAATACTCTATCAAATAGCCACAATATCGACTTTCACTTAAAGTTCAATAATATTTATAGAGGATTTGTAAAGACCATTCTTCTAAGACTCGTGGGGCTTCAGTTAATCTGGTCCAGTGTTTACATTTGTCTGTTGCCGGAAGTGCCTTTCTGAGATTTCCAATATTTCCCAGGTATTCAAAGACATTTAATAGGTTGATAGATCTAATACGGTGCTTTCAATACAGACAATACAGGAAAAAAGTACACGTCTGTCTGAAACAGAGATAAGATAGAAAGATGCTTGAGAAAAGGCATATTTCAACATTGTTTCGCACACCTTTTACTTTTTTGCCCAAAACCATGAGGGCGAATTTAAGACGGGACGAAAACAATTATACATAGATATTTCTTCAAGAAGTGGGTGAATTCAAGACTGGGCGAATCAGTGTCCTACCTAGACTGAGCGAAAATGAGAAAGGGCTAAATCAATGGTATGATACATTTATTGTTGTATTCTCTTGCACCCTAGCCAACTAACACTCTATGGTAATAACAAGTTCATTCTTATTTCGTGTGAGACATATAATGACAATATTTGTCTCAAAACTTGGAAAATTTGTAATCTAATAAAATTGTAAACTGTAAGACCATAAAATAGTTAGAAATATTAGGAAACAGTATCTCATTACAACGGGGGTACCGAGGATGGAAAACTCTGTCATTTCTCTTGATTATCGTGACTCGGTAATAAACTTTCTTTCAGAATATTGTAATAAAATGAAATCCACACATAATGTTGAAAAGCTAATCATGCTCCTCTTTACTCATTGTATGGTTTCTTCATCCGGCAAGCAGTCATAAATAGGTTATTGTGATCAAATTTGATATGTATTCATTAATGATGTTGCAGTAAAATGACCAGAAATAGCTATCATTTTTGTTCTTCTATCATGATTACATTTTTGATTCAGTTATCATGATTACATTTTTGGTTAAGCCCCTAGGTGAATCAAAAATGTAATCATGATACTTCGTACGTCTATCGGTTTATCATCCTTTTTAGTTAATTTCGACTTTCCATTCATTACCTATGAATTAAGGTGGCTAACTAATCAACTGAAATCATTCCGGAAAAGTGGGTACATTCCACTCCGGTTATACTCCTTTAATTTAGCTGCCGCGGGTGACGTTCGATATTTCTTTCAAGATCACTGATTGGCATAAAGTTTGCACAAAGAATAAACTCTATTTAATGGTGAAATGTTATCTGAGATGTGAAAAATGATACCTTTTGATTGAGAATCTCGGCTTAAAATCAAATATCCGCTATGTGACAGAGATGTAACATGAGATAGGTGTTATCATTGATAATTGTTTTATAAATATACTATTGACGAATCTAAATGAAACTCTTGAATAAATATCGACTCTAGATTCAAGTGCAGTACATTAAATTTATTACCTTTTGGACCTCGGGTATCAAATTTGGATGCAAAATGTAAATATCCACTAATGTTCAACCTTACATTAAGCTAATGAACCAATGAAATAACCAGACGCGACGAAAACGAATTTCATAGAATGCGGCAAAGAATAAGAGGGAAATAAAACTATTCATCAATTATTCAAGAACTAATTTTAAAAGGATAGAGCAGTCTATGTTGTCTTATGATTTATTACAGATGGAATCCCTGTACACGGATACTTTACCTGTGCTGACTTTGATATTGATATTGTCATCAGGTAAGGAATCTCTCTCTCTCTCTCTCTCTCTCATTTTATATAACTTTTGTTCATATCAGTGCCGTGTTTCATAAAAAAATCTGTAATTTTCGTAACTTTAGTCATTGAAAAAAAAAGGTTCAAAAGTTTTTCAATTTATATTGTATTATGTTTTCTAATAAAACATTGCTACTGTATTTCTAGTTTATAATAAGAACTAAGCGATTAAAAGTTATGAAAATTCCTGAAACTGACTTCAGTATATTAGACTGATTGTTGACGTGCTATATAGCCATACATTGCCCTTTTTGTTTTCACTCTTACTACGAATATTTACTTTTTGACCTCGCATGACTGCTGTCCATAAATTCTAGACTTACAGGATTTATTCTTCAGCAGTATTTCTTATGCAATTTTCATCCAGTAAAATTACATTGCCCCTTATTTCTATCCAGTATTATGACTTTGTATCAACTAGAATTACATGAAGTTAAACGAAAATATCTACTCAATTCTGAGTTGACATGGAATACTTCTTGACTCTCTTTTGTTCCACTCTGTAGTCTCTATGTTTGGTGTCGAAATTGTGAAAAAGGAGTTGATCACGCAAGGTGCCGAATGTAAACACAGAGGGACAAACAAAACAAAATGCATACGAAAACAAAAAGAAGTCAAAATAGAAACAAGTAACATGTTATAACCAGTGAAAACTGAAAATTTAATGAGCAATAGAAAGCAGTGAAGTAAGTACCATATATGCTTGTATGCTCTTGGTTCACACGGTTTTTACAAAAAAAGAGAAATAAAACACCTTTCATAGAATTTTCCCGCAAAATAGATAGATTTTTGCTCAAATTAAAGTTGGTAACTTATTCAACATTGCTTCTCGTGTCTTCTCATACTAAAAAGTATTCAATGAGGAAGCTCCAAAAACTTGATAATCTTGATGTTAAAGCTTTCAATAATCACATGTTGAAGACTAGAAATAGACATTTTCTCTAAATAACTACAATTTTATGGATAATTCGAATTAAAATTCTATGTTCCAGGATCCAAAACACAGGAAACAGTTCATTGGTACCTGTAACATTTCTAAATTATAATTGTTAAGAAACACTTATGCTTTATAAACCCCTTCCACTCTAGCCGAATTTGCGCCTACGGCTTTTTATAAGCCTAGCTACGCCCCTGGAGAGCGATATCAAAACATACTAATATACGTTTTGCGATACACAAGGAAAACGGAGTGTCATTATTCTGCTACCGGAGAGCAGCATTCTAGACACTAGATTTTTAAATGCGATGCAACAGACATACATGTTTCGGTAAATATCGATTCTTATCAGTGGTAAGTTAAACCAAAATGATTCAGAGTTGGAAAAATGATTAAGTGTTGCGCCCCCTGATTTAAGGTATTTAATTTTTTTAGAGATAGCGGGTCTACATATCCTGTAGGGGTCTATTTTGAGCGTAATAAGATTTAAAAAAAAAAAAAAAAAAAGTTAGCAAAACCATTGGAGGAATATTGAAAAGCTGTTATTCTTCTTTTTGATGATAATTTAGAACGAAATGGCAAATTTAAATTGAAGAATTTCACATATAATGTTGATTTAATTTGTCGCTAGAGAAAAGTCACTCCCTAGCACCAACGTTGAAAAGTAAGTGATTAAAAAACCCAGTTAACACTCAGTCCCAGGGAATATTTTACCAGTTCCACACTGCAACAAAGAATAAGTATCAATTATCAAGAGGAACGAAGTGTTTTGCCCTCTGCAGAGAACAGTCACAAAAATGATATCACAAGTGACAGAGCTCTGAAACTGTAAATGGTGACTTGGCTTACTCCACTAATTTTACTGGTCGGTCTGCAATGTTGACCTCGATGTTGCTCAGTCAAGTTAGTGATAAGACTACTTCAAGAATAGTAGAATCACCCAAATATTAAGATTAAATTAATTGGAATCTCATCTACCTTTAAAAGTTTGTGATCTTCGTCAATGCCAGTCGAGTTGTTAATATCATAAATGAAAAAGGAAATCTTTGTTCAATTTGACTTCATTTCCCTTTTTAGCTCACCTGAGCGAAGCTCAAGTGAGCTATTGTCATAGCGCGCCGTCCGTCGTCGTCGTCCGTCCGTCCGTCCGGCGTAAACTTTTAACATTTTCAACATCTCCTCTGCAACCGCTGCACAGAATTTCACAAAACTTCACAGGATGCAAGTACTCAATGCCCTCTACCAAGTTTGTGTTTTTCGAGCCGATCTGAAATCAAAGATGGCCGCCACAGGCTCTGATTGGCTGACACATTTTCGACATCTCCTCTGCAACCGCTGCACAGAATTTCATGAAACTTTACAGGAAGGAAGTACTCAAGCTCCTCTGCCAAGTTTGTGTTTTTCGTGCCGATCGGTCAACAAATATGGCCACCGAGGGCTCTGATTGGCTGACACATTTTCGAAATCTCCTCTGCAACCGCTGCACAGAATTTCATGAAACTTTACAGGAAGGAAGTACTCAAGGTCCTCTACCAAGTTTGTGTTTTTCGTGCCGATCAGTGAACAAATATGGCTGCCGAGGGCTCTGATTGGTTGACACATTTTCGACATCTCCTCTCCAACCGCTGCACAGAATTTCATGAAACTTTACAGGAAGGAAGTACTCAAGGTCCTCTACCAAGTTTGTGTTTTTTGTGCCGATCGGTCAACAAATATGGCCGCTGAGGGCTCTGATTGGCTGACACATTTTTCGACATCTCCCCTGCAACCGCTGCACAGAATTTCATGAAACTTTACAGGAAGGAAGTACTCAAGGTCCTCTACCAAGTTTGTGTTTTTCGTGCTGATTGGTCAACAAATATGGCTGCCGAGGGCTCTGATTGGCTGACACATTTTCGACATCTCCTCTGCAACCGCCGCACAGAATTTCATGAAACTTTACAGGAAGGAAGTACTCAAGGTCCTCCAACAAGCTTGTGTTTTTTGTGCCGATTGGTCAACAAATATGGCCGCCGAGGGCTCTGATTGGCTGACACATTTTCGACATCTCCTCTGCAACCGCTGCACAGAATTTCATGAAACTTTACAGGAAGGAAGTACTCAAGGTTCTCTACCAAGTTTGTGTTTTTTGTGCTGATCGGGCTCTGATTGGCTGACACATTTTCAACACCTCCTCTGCAACAGCTTCACAGAATTTCATGAAACTTTACAGGAAGGAAGAACTCAAGGTCCTCTACCAAGTTTGTGTTTTTTGTGCCGATCGGTCAACAAATATGGCCATCAAGGGCTCTGATTGGCTGACACATTTTCGACATCTCCTCTCCAACCGCCGCACAGAATTTCATGAAACTTTACAGGAAGGAAGTACACAAGGTCCTCCAACAAGTTTGTGTTTTTCGTGCGGATCTGTCAACAAATATGGCCGCAGAGGGCTCTGATTGGCTAACACATTTTCAACATCTTCTCTGCAAAAAAACCACTGCACAGAATTTCATGAAACTTAACAGGAAGAAAGTACTCAAGATTCTCTACCAAGATTGTGTATTTTGTGCTGATCGGTCAACAAATATGGCCCCAAGGACTCCGATTGGCTGACACATTTTTGAAATCTCCTCTTTAACCATTGCACAGAATTTCACGAAACCTTGTAGCAAGCAAGTACTCAAGGTCCTCTGCCAAGTGTGTGTTTTTCTTGTCGATAGGTCAACAAATATGGATGTCAAGGGCTTTGATCTGTAGAAGTATTTTTGTGACTTTTAGCCCTTTGTCTGCAACTCAGGTGAGCGATGTGGCCCCCTTGGGCCTCTTGTTATTTTTTACCCAGATTTGTTATCATTTATACTGACACTAAATATTTTAGATCTTGTTATCTCATTGATTTTTTTTTTCAAACCCTCTTTCACCAAATAAATTCTTAATCTTTCGCATGTATACGTTTATCTTTTTCGTCTCTCTTTTCCTTTTTCTATGACTTCTCTTGGCCTCTCATTCTCTACATCTTTCCTTCTTTTCCTTGGCACCCTTAAGCCTATCCTCACCAAGTATTCATTAGCGAGTATGTGATGCAATAGATTTGAGTTGACTTGCCACAAAGGGACACTTTGACAGTGCATGTGATCAATTTTCATCAGTACCAAATGAATGGTACTACTTATTCAGAACTGCATAGTCAAGAACGCCAAGATATATAAGTGAAATTATCGAACACAGAATTTCAAGATGAACAACAATTTTGCTGCAGTTGAAACACGTTTAGAATTTTCAAGTGTACTTTTGGAGATGGCAAGGTATGCTTTAATATGGTTTCTTGATTGTTTTATCTTCCCTGCATTTCTATTGGTTTGTCGATAAATTACATAAGGTTTGGTATGATCAATGTGGTCTTCCATCAGATTTTGCCAAAATAGTTTCAAATGCCTCAGTCGAATGAAAGGGGTTGATAAAAGACTTGCGTAAACATGCATTATCAATATTCTGACATAAGGAATATAGGAGATCGATCTACTATTTGCAAAATCTTAATCAAGAGGCGGTACCTATTGTCATTTCATTCGAATTTTGATGCAAGTATAAATGTTCCTGGCATTGATTTCATTCGATAAAATAAAATCGAAATTTACTCTTACATCATACTACATGATACCGTAGGAATTAATAATTGTGCAAAAACATGATACTAGTAGTTATACGAACTACATTCACATGATAAGATACAACTGAATTCTGGGCGAGCACCCCCCCCCCCCTTCTATTTAAGTAATACAAAGAGAGAAATTGAAGTTAGCTGTAAGCTTCCTTTTTGTCTGAATATGTTTATCTTTGCAAATTATCACGGCGTGCTTTAACAGCGCCACCTACCGTGTATTCCGCTTTTGCACTAGACTCTGGAGATTGTTCACCTTCGCGTTTCTATGGAGTTGAGACTTTGTTTCCGTCTGTTTGTCCGATTTGTCTTATTTTGTTGGAACTTCTGTTTTATAATTTTTGCTTCAAGAATTTGTCAGCCTATTGATAGTGGTTTTTGTATTCTGATTTCGCGCTTTTGTGTCTGACTTTCATTTCATGCACAATGAAATTGTCAGTCATTCTTTACCATTACTCATGGTTAGTCGTTCCTTATGTAGTAGGAACGGGCGATATCCAGACGAGTTTGAAGAGTTTTATTAAATATTTCACATATTGATTATGAATTTTGAATAAAAATAGATAATTGCAAACAAATTGTAATGAAATTACAATAAACAACAGCTCCTTATTTGATTTCAAGAATTTCAAAATGGCGCATTCATCTTTAATATTCCTTTGTTACAAAATTTGATATTCGTGTATATGCAGTTAAACCCCAGTTGTCATCTTACATGTAGTTTGGCTTTTAAAACATTTTGACAATGAATGACAATATTCTGTGGTCGGGCCGTTTTTACAGTTATACGATTGATACACCATAATAAACATCAAAGTCGAGAAGGCAAGGCAAAATCATTAGAATTCCCATGGGTACGGTTGCGTACCTCGGAATAAATAACATTCCGAATGTTAAACGTCTTCATATTAATTAGAAGTGAGACCAGGTGCCCGGGAGAGTCAGCGTATCCTGATTGCATGCAACAGCAACACCCGTCGCAACAGCTCCATGGAAACTTGTCAAATTCGGTGATTGTCTCGATGTACATATTGATGTACACATCAGGTAAGTATTTCTTGTTTGGTGATGATGACAGCCATTCAATCACAATCCAGAATGTCACTGATTATTCTGGATAGGGGGATCTGATATACTCTTATTATATCCCCGTAGCGACCAAAAGAACTTCCTCGAGGATGATTTCAGCCGTTGTGCAATATAACCCTGAACAAGTAGCTTACTCGCAAGCCATCTGGCTCTAACGATGAGATCTTCATATTTGGAACATGCCCTGGCGTACCGTATGAGCTGGGAAACAAAAACGCCATAAGCAGAAGAAGACGGAATGTTGCTTATCATGAAAGGGCAGTTAGTTATGTGGAAGCTGAAATCATCACGCTTGTCATACAGTGAGGTGTTCAAATGGCCGTTTGCGTCGAAAGATAGAAGTATGTCCAAGTACGAAGCAGATTTGTCGTATTCGGTTGTTTCCTTGATCTCTAGTTCATGAGGATAGATAAGTTCGGGTTATTGATGGACAACACGTCATCTATGTATTTGAAAGTAAAATTGAACTTAGATGCGAGGTGGTTTCGCCCAGTCTTGAGCAAGGTCTGGATAAAATCTGCTATGTATGAAGTTAAAAAGTCCGCAAACAGTGGGGCGCAAAGAACTAACGGAACTACGAACAATCAGGGTAAAGCCACGTGCTCAACCAAAGAAATAAAAAGAATTCTTAATCAGCCATCTCCACTCCAAAAATACATTGAACTGAATTTGAGTGTCTTTTAAAATTGCATTCAACTCGTTGATGTTCGCTTTTGGTTATGTTTGTTATTGATCTACTTGCAAATTTTGATTCGATACTTTCAGTTTTTGTCATAGCGTTCTTGATTCTGCAGGTAAAAAAGGTAGTACCATCGTAAAGGAAAATCCACTTGATGGTTAAGAAAATTGATCACATGCACTGTCAAAGTGTCGCTATGAGACAAGCAATCCCACATCTAAATTACATCACATACTCACTAATAAATACTCTGTTGAGATAAGCTTATTTACCGACGAAAAAGGTTGCAAAAAAGAAAAAAGAAAATCAAGAAAAAGGGGGTACATGAAGGATCGTATGGTTGTTGCCAAGATTTAGATAAGTCCCTTTAAAAGAATTTTGAATTCGGTAATAACCCTCCATTCTCAGCTTTAAATTTATGGGGATATTTGTGACACTTCAATTCTGAATTGACCTTTGGAAGATTGAAGGGGAAAAGTTAAGGGGTTTTGCTCTTAAGTTTCAATTATTCCAGATGTAATTATCTTTTCAACCATTAAAACGAAATTCCTTTTTTGGGAAGGTGACTCATTTTGAAAAAGAGAAAAATATACATATCTCACCAATTTTGTAGTTTATTGCCAAATAACTCTTTGCAGGGATTGACTAGATATGTAATCATTACTTGATCTATTTGCTTTGCGTATTTAAGATATCACTGCTCACATCAATGTAGAGTTTCCTCAATCATTTTTCATAACGTTTCCCTATAGACCACAAATGACTTACAAATGTTGTTCGATAACCCTTCTTGCCAATTCCATGTATCAGATTTGTACGTTAAGGAGAAATCACAGCAGTCCGGACCTTTCGACCAGGATGGACTTTTAGTCTTATATTCCTAATACTGTTTCTCGTTTTGCAATCAATATTCTTGTATGAAAATCTGGGAATATGATTGTGTTTGGACAAAGAGAATATGTTTAATGAACCTTCTCAACCCTTGAAAATTGAATCGTCTCGACCCGTCTGGAGTTTCTACTTCACATATCAGTATACGTAGTACATAGGTTATGGTCTCAAATTGAAACGACAAAACTGATTATTGAGTTCTTGTTTATTTATGATCGGAACGGATCCTGTCTGGCCTACAAGATGTAATCATGGAGATATAATCATTTTATTTCTGAAATATGTCTTCTCCTACTCGTTTGAAGGGCAGATTGATATTATAGGTTAATAAGTCAGGAATTAGGATTTATGACCTGATGCCATTTTAATCCATATTGCTAAAATTTCTTTCGGTACATTTTTGGACATAATAACTTTCACACTCTTTGGCCTTATGGCATTGTTTAGATTCAGGATCACTGACGAGGATTATGTACCCGAAACGTGCATGTCTGGTCCCTGCTGCAAATTTATCTGTTCTTAAATGATGCTTTTGAATTTGAAGACGTTTAACATTTAGGCAATGCAAAGTTTTTAAAATGTCAAATGGTAATACGATGTCTTCATACGACTTTTCTAATACATTGTATATACACCACACTTCCTCATGGTAAAATTAATGATCTAAACTCTATAAAAATAGTGATTAGATAGAGAGTGAAAACCATATATTTGTACATCTGAATCAAATGGTTTATTTTCCGAAACAGACCACAAATCATACAAATCATGTACATGAAGTGACCTATGTGTTATGCATTGTCCTTCCTCTTGGAAATTTGTTAGATTTGGTAAGGATCTCTACAAGCAGGTGATAGGGATTCATATCGGCATGAACTGTGCGCTTCTTGTTGCAGATTTATTCTTACATGTATACACTTATGGAAAAGAATTCTCTTCAAAAGCCAAGAAAACATGATGATTTGAAATGTTTCATTTGTAATTTCTTTGTAATTCTATGTATCTAGGCTTGACCGTGATGATGCTAGATTACCATTATAAGGTATTTACAGTTCACATCTCATCCGGCACGCTAGAGCATGTATTGATGTTTTGAAATCTTAGTAGAAATTTACAAATTATCCAGAAACTTTAAGAACAAGGTTTTCGTTTTCATAAACTAGTTAAGACTTTCCTTTCTGTAAATTTAAAAAAAAACCAGTTGTCGGCTTCTTCTGAAATTCGGACCTATACAAGCAACAAATTATATTACTCTGTATATTTCACTACCTGCCTTTTATGGCATCATAATTAACAAAAAAGAAGGAACAAAGGTAGAAAAAAAATACACAATCGAAGTTGCGTTAGAATCAACAACCTTCATACCATTAAAAAATGATCCTGCTGTCACCAGACAGACATTGTTTTTTGATATATGACCCATCTACAGCTTTGTACCAACGCATTCTTTAGGAATTGCACTTTGACTGACTTTGATGACAGGACTCCATGACGGATCCTGTCCAAGACTACCTGTCTTCTCTGAATATCGGACGGACCTCTCGGATGATAACATGCATGAGCCTCTACAGCCGGCAGAGCACGGACTGTATTTCATTTTGTCTTATTATCGTTGCATCCTGCGGTTGTACTCCGCTGTAGATAGTGCAAGGAAATAGTTCTTGAGATCTTTTATTCATTCTGTTAAAAATAAGCAATCTAGTTTAATTTCTGGATGTTATTTCACACACTTCACAGATTGTTGCTGAAGTCAACCAGATTAACATGTTGTATCCTCTACCTGATATTATTCCCTCGATGACGAGTAAAAAGTGAATCGATGCTTCCAAAGATAAGTGTTTGTATAACAATCAAGAGAAAAAAATACGACTAATGTTGGCATGGAATCTTATAATATGATATGTAAAAATATAGTTCTATTGCCTTTGAATGGAGGATCTAGGCAGTGATAAGTCTTTGTATGAGCATCTGTTCTTGAGAAGTATAAGGTCATCGCCATCTCTATACAACAAAAACTTTTCGACATGATGACACGTGAACAAATAATACTTCTATGATTTGTAAATACATGACACTTCCGCATCGCCGTGGGTTCTGGAAATTGTTTTGCAATATCCTGTTTTGTTGTTGTATAAGACTAATTTGTCAGTTACCCTTTAAATTCTTTGTCAGACAGTAATTCCAAGTCATGCCGGTCGGAGAACGTTACAATTACATTACTTTCGCTTTAGAATAGGCGGAAGATCTAATTTCTTAAATATCATTATCTTAATCAAATTCCTTTACGGAGGATGTATTTCCCGTGAATGATGATGGAGATTTTTCTTTTTATTCCCATGATGCCTCAATAAAATGGCTACCCCCATCAGAAATGATCACATATGAGATTAATGGCGGGACAGAGATAAAGAATTATAAGCGAGGATTTTCTATTATGATAAAAATGACATTGTTGATATTGGCAGGAGAAAGAGTCAATCTATTCTGAGATTTCTTGAATTGAATCACGCAAAAGAGAACAATAATCTGTATTCTTCACGCGAAATCGTCAATAAACCCAGCAGACCGAGTCTCTACGGTAGATAACTAATACATAATAAAAAGGCCCTCTAATAAGATCAAAGCAGACCGTGGGGACCTAGTCTGACCTCCACAAAGTCTAATGGTATACTATGATACATAGGGTGGACTACTGAGGTGAGATAGCTGGGACGTAGCCATGATAAAACCTCCTAATACTTACGTAATCTGGTGAAATATCAATTATGTAAACACACAGGAAGTTTAGTGGTCATTTGTCACAGAATAGTATCATATCAACTTTAAAGCAAAGAGGAATAGCTGATGATAAATGTTGGGATTATTCCATTTATTTGTTTTTCAATTATTTATCGAAGTCATCCATCAATGATCAAATAAAGATGTTTCCCAATATCTCTTTATGTCTTTCATTTTTATCATAGTCATGCATAGATAATGCAAGTATATCTGAATTATCATTATGTTAAATTCCGTCTAGAAGGCGACAAAATATTCTCTTTAAGGCACAGGCAAGAAAACTATCTATGAATTATTCATCTAAACAGAAAGTCCTTTTATTCGATGATAAGTTTGAAAGATGAAAAGCCTACATATCTAGGATATTCTATGTCTATGACTATGCAACAACCAAAAAAAAAAACCAATTCCAAAGCAAGGTAAAAAAAATTATAGAAAAGCTTCTCCTGTTTTATCAATTCATGTATAAGCTTTGTGTTGTCTCCTTTATGTACATGAACACAAAAACCGAACCAAATTCGTTATTATATAGAAAACAATGGAACATTGTATAAATGAACCATAAGCAAAGAGACCAAACAGCAAAGTGACTGCTGAATGGTATTTTTATGATAATCAGGTAAATTCATATCCGAACGGGTCAAACATATGCCTTCAATTTTTTTCAAGAGTTAAGTATAATGATATGAATTTAAAGTTATATCAAATCCATTTCAGTTAAAGTATTTATTTGAAAAAAAACTCTCTTTTACAGTTGTTACTCCTATTTGTATTTTTCCAAAATACACACAAAGTCCGCGGGAAGATGGCGTTCTGTTGCCATGGAAAACAAAAACAGTGTGGTTGAACATCAGAAACGATGGTAAATGGCGAGAACAGAGCAAGATATTCGTGGATGGGTCAAACATGTGGAGATACCTAGAAGAACTGCAGCTACCGTGTGAATCAAAAATGAGACGAGTTACAGAATCGGACAATGTGTCGACAAAGTGTTTCTCCAAAACATCCTACTTCAACAGGACATGTCTGCAAAATGATGACCGTAATACGTTCAGGGTAGTTGAACTAACACCTACAGGGTAATAATAATGTTTACTTCTGGACATACTCAATCTTGATGTAAAATATTGTGCTCCAATCATTCGGAAAGTTCTTCCACTTCTATAAAGACATGAATGGAGAATGATCGAAAAAATTGATATGAAGCATTTGAAAATGTTTAATAATTAAGGAAATGATCCCAACGATACTAGAGCGAATCCCCTTCATTTACATCAAATGCTTTCAAACATTGAACTTAATGACACCATACAAAGAAAAAGAAACACATGCACTAGGACAATGTAAGGTACGTCACAAATAATCACAACTCACACCTGGAGAAAAAGAACACTACACTTAGAACAATGAAGGACGATTCTCAATCACATACCTAGATATAGAATGGTGTCGGTTAGATGTTCAAAAATTTCTTTTTACAAACATTCACGAAGCTCGTTTAAGGCGCACTTTTGTTGTCTCCTCACAGAAAGTGAAGTTACAAACAAGGGTCCAAGGCATAGGTACACCATCGACAGAGTTGTCCTATCAAATATATGGAAGAACAGATATAAAGATGGGGAAAATCTTCAACAAGACCTAAATACAAAATTCCTAGGAAAGATAGGCACATGTAAACCTTCATTGACTATGGGAGGGTTGTGCGTACGTAATCAAGGATAACCACACCGTCTGTTATTTTCGTGGCAGATGGCCGTCCTCAGTCGGCCCATTGGTCTTGTTGGTTTATGTGTAGTCCTTTGTGTTCGATGGTTCTGTGTTGTGATGTTCCTTGTCCCTTTTGCGTCTTTCTGTGCGTTTCTGCTCTGAGTTTTTGCATTGGGTGTTTTGGAGTTTTGCTGTGGGTGCAGCAACCTGGTGTTGTTGGAGATCCCCTTCTTTGTTTATAGCAAGGTAGGCATATATAAACCGTTTTCCCTAACTCTGGCCATTTTAGCAGAGTAGGCATGTGTAAACCGTTTTTCCTAACTATGGCAATACAAAACTATCCAAATGAACGACAACTGAAGTGAAGTTATGTCAGATTTAAACAAGGAATACACGCGTCAAAGTTGGAGGTTAATAAACGGCACGACTATTTTATACATAGAGCGCAATCTTCCCTTTAAAGATTATTGTACGTGTAATGACTAGACTCTCTAGTTGGCGCTGCCAAATTTTCATTAGAAAAATCATTTAGAGATGATCAGGTGTTCCGCCCTCTTTCTTGTCATAACTTCTGTATCATTTCGTTAATTAAAGAACCCTACTTCTAAATAAATTGTTTTCTTTGTTATCGTACAATAGGGGGGGGGGGAGGTATGTCAGTTTTGAAAGTTTCGTTTTAAATCTCGCGGTCCTCTTACAATTTAAAGTTTCGTTAGCAAACATTCAATAAAACAACATCGTTCGCCATCCATATCGAAATTGACTACTTGCATCAGTCATATGTGTTCTTTGGTTTCTAAAATTACCATAAGCTTTGCGGATTAATGTATGTGGATACACATTGCCATTATATTGTCCTTTCCCATTTTGGACCCAGCCTCATCATTTCAAACCAACTTTCTAACATACATGAGACAGTAAGCGTGCTTTTAAACTAAATTTTTTAGTTTAATAGGTATTGCGAAAAAGACGGACAAATGCCAAAAGAAATTTTAGATAGCTTTTGGATGCAAATTGTTGTCATTTATGACGTTCTTAATCACAGTACATAGGAGCTTAATGGCAAGTCTTAATTTAATCATTATTAAGATAAAATCTGGGTTTTACGAAGACATGCACACGTCTTTTAAATTAGATCTTGCTCCGAAACACTTTCCGGTCGTTCTTAGATAATAACTTTGTTTACAAGTAACTCTCACGTGTCCCATTGAATCATATTTTTGTCATCAAAAGAGCGGTTCATATTTCAAACAGGTAACCTTGGTATCAAATGGAAGAGTCATATAAACTGAAAATCAATTTCCTCCGTGATGTGTTGTTTATGACCAAGTAAAGCTTTTCGACATCATATTATTAACTAAAAAATAAAAGTGGGATCGCACAGGGTCACAGACTGACAAAACTAGCCCCTTTACAGAAAAGGATAGCAATATTGTGAAAAGAGTGTTGACTAATCTAGCAATTAAGGGAGCTTATTGACTCTCCAGAGATCTTTACAAATGCGCATACCGGAAATTGTGCCTTCTGCGCAGACGACCGTCATCAATGTTTGACCGCTGTCGACGAGTACATGCTAATTAATAAATACTTTGGTAAAAATAATCCCCTCAGAGCTGTGATTTTGTCGAATATGCCAAGTGGAAGACGCGCGAGGTACAAATTAGAAAGAACAGGATTCAATTAATCTAATTTCATAATCCTGGATACATCGCAATGCCAGAATAGTTCCAATTGGTGTTCATATATTGCTGTATCTGGTTAAGATTGATGCTTTACAGTTCTAATTAAAAGGCCGATTTTATTCTAGGTTAACGCGATTGCAAACTTGAATTATGATGTCTTGAAATGAATTGAATTGACTATTAAATATCACTTTAATTAAATACGTTTTCTCAATTCAAACACTTCTTTACCATGATGCATACTACTTTATGAATGAAGTATGAAAATGAAAAGATATATGTCCTTTTCCCATGACACCACCACAATTGTTTGTTTGTCCTTAAGTATAAGTCAAGTCGTTTTTACAATTACCTCTTGAAGTCACTGAACTTTTGGCGAAAATAGAGTACTTCATATTAACTTCAAATAGTTAATATTAACTAGTTAGTTTAAACATATTTATTGCTCAATGCAGCATAGGATTGGCGACAAATTATTACAACTTATATGCAGCCTCTCATAGAAATTACAAATAATATATGACATGAATGCAATAACTTCAAATTCATACGGTAGCACGAATGGTTTGTATCAAAATTCAAGAACAAAAGTAGTTCTATTATACCAAAAACATCATATTCTTTACAGGACCAGATATATGTGTATGATGTTTTTGAAAAGAAGTGATAACGTCATCCAAGTCATGCAAGGTAAGTTTCGTCGGTTAAATTGTCTGGTACACAATTTTTGTGCATTTTTCATTCCATAAAATATTCTTCAGTTGCAAATGTAGAAATAATAGAGGGTTCTGGTGACAAAGTTGATAAAATTCCTATAAAAAATCTTCAAAAAAGCAATACTAGTAATTCACTTGCTTAGAAGAAGATCGCTTTAACTTCAACTTTGTTCAATCCAGTATGAATCATACCAAACGTTTTACGACAAGAGTTTTATTGTCCTCGGAGTTTCATAAATGCCAAACAAAACTTGCTCCATATTATATTGAGTTTCTTCAGAGTCTAAAGAGAGCTATTAACACGCTGAAAGCCCTGCTCTTAAATATTTGAAGGTCCCATATGGAACAGAAACGTGGCGGAGCTCTGCGACGAAAGTAAGATGTTCCTGGAAGAGTGGCCATGGATTGGTACGTTAACAGACTAGTGCCTTCCCATTCTTTATCTAAATATCTGTCTTGCAGTACTCATAACGTCTAAATGTTCATTGGGGGAGCTAAAAGGGTATCTCTAATAGACAAAATGGTGTAAAACATAGCTGAAAGCAAGGAAATAGTATGTATAATGTGTGATTTATTTACTCTCTTTTTCTCATGAGAGGTAATGAAACATTGAGTATGTATATAAATTGTTTTCTCAAAAAATAGTCTTACTGAAACACCTCGGTAAATTTCAGTATGCTGGTGAAAATGCAAAACAAATAAATAAATAATGACCCAAATAATAGTTCCGAGAGTCTGGAACTTAAATTGATATTCTGAATTATATATATATTTCACCAAATTATTTCATTATGATCATTCGATGGTTGTTGCAATTAAAAATTGCTAGAACGATTGAATGAAATTGCATACTATACTCGCGTACTATATATATGTGTGCGATTGCGATGCTTAATACCCAAATCGAGAAAGTTTCCTTTCTCTTTTTTGTGTCGCCTGCGAAGCATAGCGACACTTAGGGATCACTTTGTCCGTTGTCCGTCTGTCCGTCCGTCCGTCCGTCCGTCAGTCAGTCAGTCCGTCTGTCTGTCTGTCACACTTTGGGTGTCACAGCCCATAACTTTTGAATGGTATATGATAGGGCTTTGATATTTCACATGTGTATTCCTTGTGACAAAACCTTTCTACACATACCAAAATTTTTGACCTAGTGACCTTGACCTACATATTTGACCTACTTTTCGAAAAAAATAAGAATGCTTATATCTTTTGATTGGTAAGGGATAGGGCTTTGATATTTCACACATGTATTCCTTGTGACAAGACCTTTGTACACATACCATAATTTTTGACCTTGTGACCTTGACCTAGATATTTGACCTACTTTTCAAAAAAGTTAAAATTTGCATTATCTTTTGAATGGTTAGTGATAGGACTTTGAAATTTCACTTGCGTATTGGTTGTAACAAGACCTTTCTACACATACCATAATTTTTGACCTACTGACCTTGACCTACATATTTGACCTACTTTAAAAAAAATTAATATTGTATATATCTTTTGATTGGTAAGTGTTAGGGCTTTGAAATTTCACTTGTGTATTCCCTGTAACAAGACCTTTCTGCATATACAATAATTTTTTACCTTGTGACCTTGACATAGATATTTTACCTACTTTTCAAAAAAGTTGGGATTCGCTATATCATTTGATAGGTTAGTGATGGGGCTTTGATATTTCACATGTGTATTCTTTGTGACAAGACCTTTCTAAACATACCATAAATTTTGATCTAGTGACCTTGACCTAGATATGTGACCTTTGTTCTTAGAAATGCGTATATCTTTTGATTGCTAAGTGATAGGGCTTTAATATTTCACGCATATATTTCATATGATGTGACACTGTTTTGTTACCAAAATATTTACGCAGTGACCTTGACCTAGTTGATTGACACTATTTTCTGAAAATTTGAGATTGACCATATCTTTCAGTTGGTAAGTAAGAGGTCTGATATTTCGCATATGAATTTCATTAGACTTTTATAGTGATATCAGTAATTTTGAACCATGTGATCCACCTCCTAGAATAAGCCGCTTCGCAGGCGACACAAGCATTCCTTGGATTGCTATTTTTTTTAACATGACACACTTTTCGGAATTCGTAAGGCTTTTATTACTTATGACTGTCAAACTTTCTGCTCAAAGTAGGTGTGTACATATTCACACACCTACTTTGAGTTTATCATGCTGAGAAGCATTTTCTAACGTTTTCATTGTTATTTTTGACGTTTGAAAATTTAGTGATCTACTCCGACGTCAAGGTTGTTGTGTATTATATATCTACAAGATTATTCACAAACCTGATTTTTACCTCTTTGGTGCAAATTTCACATATTTTCGTTTGACTGTAAGACATTTGATGCGATATTTGATGAGTTGATGGTTGAAATAAACAAATGATGAATGTTTTAGCTTCTTGGAATGAGATGCCAACAGCATGTCCCATATCTGGAGGTTTTATGTTCAGAACCATCAGCAGGCTCACAAATCAGGTATTTTTTTTTTTAAGTTAAGAATAATGAATGCACAATCTATTCCAAGATTATGCAGTGGAAAGGGAGAAAATTTTATTTTCAAATAGAACAAAAATCAAGCTTTATATAAGGAAAAGAATAGAAATACCAGGATAGAGTAAGCATTCTCTGAGTATAATGAACATTTAAAATATATATATAAGCTGCAGAGATTCGCCGAAACCTTGTACTTTATGACGTTTAGAATCAATGAATGAAGGCAACCACAAAAGCCGAAACCAGATTCCAAATACCGCAGTCGAAAGGCTTACGAAATTTGGTAAAAATACAAAACTTTCTAAGGCGAAAAGAAAAATTGGACAAACAGACGAAGATAATGACACAGCTGCACAGAAACCACGAAGGACAACTTATCTTATAAACTGTCTCCAGTGCAAGCGCGGAATGCATTGTAGAATGCATTGAAAGTGGCACTGTCAAAATGTGCCGTTGTAATATTTGACATATCACACGAATTATGTTACATATCTAATGCAAGTATAGTATCAAAGTACGTGGTACCAAAAAGGAAGTTCATAACCCATCCGAATTTCTGTCTTAGTCTTACCCGAAGTTTCGCTATATGGACACCGAATGACCAACAATAATTGTGAATAGCGCCACCCATTATAAAGTCGGTAAAACTACAATTGATAAATGCAATTCCATTTATCCCAAACCCTGCCAAAGATGATAATGTCTTGTTGAATCTGCCAAAATACAAAATAGAAACACATCGAATACTAAAATTATATCAGAATCAACTTCATCATTCTGTTTGTTTAGATAATTTTAACTCATACAATCTCGGACTAACCAGAAGGGAATAAAATCTATAGCTAATTACAAAAGAATACTAATATAATGCCATTTTATGGTCATGTAGCGACATCCCATCGAAAGTCCGTTTGTCTTACTTAAATAATATCATTATGTTTCATGTTTCTTCGAATCGTTTACATGTCTTCTTCGTTTGTGTCGTATTTTGTATTCTTTCCAGCTCCGTTGACTAAAAGAAGCTTTGTTTTGGCCCCTTATCAATTTGACATCATGTCTATTATTATGCTATTTCGGAGACTTGTCATTTCTTCCAAAATATCATCGAAACATTTTAGCATCGTCCCCCGATTTTGGTCAAAGATTGTACTTAACTACGTACTGAATCGATCCTGTAGGAAATTTGGAGTCGTGCACTCTCTGCAAAGTAAATACAAAAAATTAGATTAAAAAAATAAAACCAGAGAGCGCTACTGAAATACTTCCGGCTGTGTCAGAATATCACTTTGGCAATTAATAAGTATCACTGATGAGGATTTAATATCCGAAACACGTGTCTGGTGCATTATAATTTGTTTGAAATTTTCTTATTTTCTTCAAGAAGGTACCTAGTTGGAACATTTCCGTATTATCATTCATAATAAGTGTAAATGATCATCTTGCTGTTAACGTGATATTGCCTTTTCTTTCTTTTGCTGTAACTGAGTAAACGAGATATGATACGGACAAATCTGCTAGCGAAAAGGATTTGTTTCCTGTTCCCTGGGCAAATTGCCCAGGTTGCTTCTTGTGTACAGCTGTACTTAAAGTCCACACACAGAATGTCCCTGGTTTTCTGATATTTCACTTTTTGTATGCATGTCGTTGGATGAAAAATAAGGGTACTGATTTTCTCATCAGTGAATGAAAGTCCAACACAAAACCCAAAGTCATAATCCAAAAATCGCATCCAAAAAGATTACAAATTCCTTTAAACATTAAAAATACAACATTCTCTCGAGAAAAGAAAATTGGACAAACAGACAGGACCATAGAAGCACGAAGGACAACAGTTTTAATTAACAATCTCCAGAGTCAAGTGCAAAAAGCGGGATTATTGTAGGTGATGTTGTTAAATAAAGTGCTGTAATAATTAGTTAAGTTTAAACGTATTCAAATAGTACAATAATCATGTTGCATCAATAATGCGAGTTAAAGTATCTAAGTTCATGAAAGTAAGATTGAAAAGAATGCTGTTAAGTTGAGCTTATTTTGATTTCTCTCGCTGTAATATCTAAATGCCAGAGGGGTCGCACATTGGTCACAAAAGCAGGATTAGGATAAGATAATTACCGAAATTCGTTGTAAGTGGCGCTACCTTCAATGAATAAGTTGAAGACTCAAATTCAAAAACGTAATGCTATTGATCCCAAAGCCTGCCAAACACTATTATTTGTGGAATATGCTATTAAAAGATAAACAAAAAAGTGTACACTGAAGACTGCGACGCTGACAGTGACAGTGCAGATGAACTTTTTGTATGGATATATTTTGTATATAACATTCGTTTTATCTAAGTGCATTTATTGCAACAATTTGTAATACATGACTTAAAATCTCAAACACAAAAGGAACAGGAGAAAGAGAATTTGCGTTTCATGATATCATTAATGATAATAGTCAATACCAATAATCCAAATCAATTTGAGTGGCTCAGTTTTGCTGGTCTATTTAGATTCCATGTTGATTAGAGAGCACATCACATGATCGTTTGTTATTTTGATATCACTTTGCTACCACAGGACCTCTGTGAAGGGGACTGGAGGATGTCACGTTTGGAAGTGGAGTGCTTTAACGGAGATGGGATGACCTTCATATCTCCCATAAACAGTAAATGTAATCCATTCTCTTCAGAGGAAGACAGTAAGTAGCTGTTTCTACAATTTCTTGATACTATTGTATAATAATAACTTTGCTTTAGAAGAAGTTTGATTCTGTCAAAGACTAGATGCTTGAATGTTCAGCAGCTGGTTGAAAAACAATGTTAGTTCGATATGCGAAGGGTCTTTTTTCCTTAAACTTCAGTATTCCCTTCACTTATACCGGAAATTGATAATATTAAATCTTTTATTTTGATTTCAGCTGTACAGTTATATTGCTGGGCTGGATGGCATCATGGTAGATTTACCTATATGATAGGATCCACAAATGGAAAAGAACCACAGTTCTGCATCGTGAGATTTTTATACTTCTTCAGTTAGTCCCTTTTGAAGTTAATTTCTTAAAATTTCTAAAAAGTGGGTCCTGTAGCATCATATCCCACTCATCCTGCTACGTCTTTCGATACGCTTTTTCGACATAGTAACTTTCATACTTTTTTGGCAGATTTGAGGATCACTGACGAGGAGTTAAATACCCGAAACGTGCATGTCTGGTCCACGTTGCCAATTTATCTGTTCTTAAATGATGCTATTCAATTTGAAGACGTTTACATTTATAGTATTAAAGTGCGACATCAAATCACAAAAGTTGAAACACAAACCTTGAATGAAATAAACGGGAAATTTAAATCTACACATAACCTTTGGAAATGATATGGATGTCCAGATTAGCTGCTTAGAATCTTCCTCTCAAAAGGAGCTTAGAGGTTTCAGCTTCCGGAAATAATGTACAAAGATCCCTGACGTTAGGCAAACCCAAAAATACAATCAGTGGGTCGTTATTTTCCTGAGGGAAATGTGATAATGGTCCGGTCTTTTAATAATATAATGTATATCAGAGACGAAGTACCAATCATAGTTCAGGAGTAAAAGATTCAGGGGAATATGGCATAACGGGAGGAGTAAGCGTCTGCTTGTAACACCGGTCGCGAATCTTTCATGAGACAAATGATAAAATACACATCCTCTGAACTAGGTAGACACATTGGAGCATGCCCTCAAAAACGAAGATTTCGATGTCTCTTTTGTAATACGGAAATGATCCATCTCTATACCTATCCAAAGAAATTTTCAAACCAATTTATTATGCACCAGACACGTATGTCGGATATTTAAACTCTCATCAGTGATTCTTCCATATAAAGTGATGTTTTAGATACAGCCAAAATTCATTTTAATAGCGCCCTCTGGTTATATTTTTTTAAATTAAATTTGTGCAATTTGCAAGTGCGCGGCTCCAAATTGTTTTATGTGTTATTTGCACAAAAATGATATTATGTTAAGTTTATGAGACTTTGGGATCGATGGAATTGCATTTTTTTTTTCTCAATTATAATGTACATCGAATTTCTTCATCGAATTTATTCAAGGTGGTGCATTTTACATCTTTATCTATTATCCCCTCATTTCTTTACAATCATTTTTGGTATTTTTTTCATTCCGTGGCCAATGAGTTTTTTTTTTTTTTTGTCCTGCTTTTTTGTATCATATTTGAATATGTTAAATGTCAAACGTCTTCAAATTCAATAGCATCATTTATAAACGGATAAATTTGCAGCATGGACCAGACATGCACGTTTCGGGTACTCAACCTACACTAATTAACACGGTACCGCTTTTAAAGCGCCACCTACGATGCATTCCGCACTCATACTGGACTCTGGAGATTGTTCATTGGATAAAATTGTCGTTTGTGTTTCTTTAACGGTGTGTTATTGTCTCCGTCTGTCTGTCCTATAATTTCTTTTCTTGTGAGGAAAAAAAAGAAGGGAGGAGATCTCCAACAAGACCCCGTTGCAGCATCAACAGTAAAACACCAAAACACCCGATGCAAAAACACAAAAGACGAGTACTGAAAACACAAAAGAAGTTCTGTCTTGTATTTGTAAGCCTTTTGATTATATGTAGGTTGATTTTTGAATCTGATTTATGGCTTTGTGTTTGATTTTTATTTACTGAATTATAATGGCGATTTAATATTTCACTTGATTTTACTTTCGATTTCTAATTTTATTTCATTTCAGAGATTTCCTAGATCGACGGACGGAATTTTTCAGGTGTTCATCTACTTCAGTGTAATATGTCCTCAAGACGAAAATGGTAATCCACCATCTGGAATTAATTATTATGAACTGAAAGTTCAAAGACGAGGTCAGTAAAATAATTAACGTTATTAATTACATATTTAACTTGTTATATATTTTTAAAAGTCAGTTTGGTTTTGAAACATTTCGCACACATTCAAGAATATTTTTAATTATTCTACAGATTCTACTAAATGCGAAGACGAGGAACCGTCGGAATGCGCTAAATTGAAAGCAGAGGGAATGTGTGAATCACCTAAAAAAGAGTTTGTTAAGCATTGTCCAAAGTCATGCGGCCAGTGTGGTAAGAATTTGAAAGAAACTGTCTTTTTCAGTAGTATTTTAAACGTCTTCAAATCCAATAGCATCATTTAATAACAGATAGATTTGCAGCATTGACAAGACATGTACGTTTTGGGTATTTAACCCTCGTCAGTGATCCTCAATCTAAACAATGTAATACGGCATTTTTGTTTTTCAACCATTTATAAGTAAGGATCCATTATCAGGTGATCTGCTACTTGTATGAGTTTGCTTTGTCGCAACATCCTCTAAAAGTCAAATAATCAATTCAAAGAGTTTTATTAAACAAGCGTCAATTGCGACATTGTTTTTATGGAAATACACTTTTAAAGATGACCCTAAATGTCACAATAAAGAGTTGAAGTCAAGCATCTCCCCTTACAGATACTGATGGTTCGGGAATACTTAACCCACAATGTTCCTTTCATCCTATTCTACAAGGAAATTGGAAGCTAATTGACGTCCAGAGAGCTGCTAATGTCGTCATAAATTCTTCTATGATGGACGTCACTGACTTTGGTCCTTTCCGTTGTTTATCAAAGTTTCCAAACGGACAGCTTTACAAAACAGTGTCGTATTTCCGAAATGGATGGTAACTGTTCAGTATTTCATTTTTGATTTTTGTCAAATACATTTGTACTTCAAAATTTCAATTTAAAACAAAATTGATAAGAAACATGTGCCTTCACTCACTTGTTTTCTATCCATTGACACAGTTCGAGAAGGTATACCTGTATTGAGATGGAAAGGAAAAATAAAAATATTATGCAGTTCAGACTGGGTAAGTTATATTAGTATTTTCTACAGTTAGTAGGAATTCAGAAAACTTTGATTGTAGTGTCTATTACATGTTTTATAAAAGAAGAATTCGAACAGATAGAGTTATCTCTCTTTCTTTTATGAATCAAATTCATATCTGTGTATAAAACAGGTAAAAGTTATAGAGAGGAACACTCGTACGAGGATATGTGTGAATTCCGTGATGACATGTGGCCACTCCTTGATAAATACAGAAGTTCTGCTCCCAAAAACCTTATATGTAAGTTGATAGAGTTTACTGATTATATGTGTAGGATATTTTCTCTAAACATGCTTATTGTCATCGAAATACTAGTAGATTAGCCATAATTTGCAAACGATACAGATGGAATTTTGTTGATCATATCTTCAAGAAAAGGCGCTTGTTCCCTGATAACTGGGAACGTTTTTTGCTTTGCAACCTAAGTAGGACTTTATTTACATTGTTCTAAAGTATTGAATTTTACGGATAATTGTTTTACATGGTACATGCATGTATTTTACATATTGATTTCATATTCATGCGTGAACTTCGACGGCGGGTGCAATCTCTAGCTTGCTAGGGGTCCGTCGATGCTCCATTTTGTGCTCTATTGTAAGTGCTGTTGAGATTATCGTTAGGATCTTCTTTCACTCATTTGTGTCACACTTATGCCCTTTGTCGTGTGGAGCTCTTAAAAAGTTTCCCGCGAGAGGTTTGACAGTAAGTGTTTTGAATATTTTTCCCTGACATAGTCGCCATAGCACTTTCTATATAGAAATAACATCAGACAGTGCATGCATTTTATATATTGATTTCATATTCATGCGTGAACATCGACGGCGGGTGCGGCTAGCCAACACGGGATGCTTACTCCTCCCGGGCACCTGGTTCCATCTCTAGCTTGCTAGGGGTCCGTCGATGCTAAATTTTGTGTTCTGTTGTGCGTGCTGTTGAGATTATCGTTAGGATCTTCTTTAACTCATGTACCCATTATGCAATTTGGGTATGCCAAGTTCGTGCATGGAGAGCATTTCTTTACTTTCTTACATTAATTTAGTAATTTCAATCCTCATTTTGTACAGATACAGGACCTCTCTGGAACTTGTACTGTGGTTTTCAAGGAACGATCAATTTTAATGGCATATTTCGTGGACAAAACTGCTCGGGAACCATATCAGACACCAACCAACAAACGTGTAAAACAGAGGGAATCATGACAATTAAAGGAGACAACTGCAAAACACTCAGAAAGCCTATGAGTATGTACCCTGACTCTACTTACAACTGTTTTAAATTGAAAAATACTTCATTTAGTAATTGTTGACCATGTACTGTCTCAAAAATATTTGTAGATCAATTGGATGCAATGGAAATTTGCTGATTTCTTTCAGAGTATCAGTGTCTTGCATATATATCTAAAGAAGGGATATTTGATGAATTTTTACTGACTCGATCAATGGATGGCCGCGATCATTTCAATTGCTGGGTAAGTATATCTTGTAAATTCATCTCTTATATAAAATAATGGCTTCTCTTTAAAATATAATGAGTGAACAACTGTTTTACGGGCTTGAAAAATATATAACAGAACTTTATGACAAAAATATATAACAGAACTTTATGACAAACTCTATGACAAACGTGACGACTTCAATTTCAGCATTACAAACTTTCCTTTTCTGAGTAGCAACATACCTTCATCGCCTGCTTATGGCGTGTTCATATCTCAGTTGATACGCTATGCCAGAGCAAGTACCAAATATACGGATTTTGTTCTGAGAGCTAGGCGTCTTTCAGATAAGCTTCTCAGTCAGGGATATGCTTGTGACCGACTAACATCGTCACTGAGGAAGTTCTACGGTCGATATGGGGAACTCGTCATACACTATGATGTCCCACTCTCCAGAATGATGGGTGATATTCTGTCGTAGACCATTTGAACCATCCAACCCAAGATTGTACTCTATGTCTTCCGAAATGGAAGTTACCGAATGTGACAGTTCTACCGAATTGAAGCGGCGGGTGTTGCATGCAAGCAGGAGATGCTTACTCTTCCTGGGCACCTGGTCTCACTCTCATATCGGGAGTTCGCTTCTTTTCATATGGTGGAGGTTTTTGTTTGTTTGCTTTTGTTCCTGTTTTATCCTGATTTCGTATGCCTCGGTTTCTGATTTTCTGAATTATCGATTTTGTGCTGTAAACAGGGATATGGTCATTATCCATATTTGTCATTTCTCACGAGAAAAGGGAACGGAAACAATAGCACAGCACCATAGGTGAGGTAAAGAAGATCATGACTACAATCTCAACAGCACTCACAATAGAGTACCAAACTGAACATCGACGGACATCGAAGGACAACTTAATCATATAAACAACCTCCACAGTCTGTTAATTCTGCATGAATTAGTAGAGTTTATACATATTCAAAATATCGGATAAATCGTGTAACATATCTTTAAAGTAAGAAAGGAATCTTACAGCTTATTTAATTTTCTCTCTTTGGTT
This sequence comes from Pinctada imbricata, assembly GCA_033119305.1. Taxonomy (NCBI): domain Eukaryota; kingdom Metazoa; phylum Mollusca; class Bivalvia; order Pterioida; family Pteriidae; genus Pinctada; species Pinctada imbricata. The sequence goes on along the minus strand of VSWD01000006.1, from coordinate 54,948,017 downwards.
ATTATATGAAAACAAGTGGGGTCACACCTTGCCCTTTTATCAGAACTTAGACATGAAAAATACCAAAAAAAATCTTGTAAGTAGTGACACATTGAATATATTCAATGAAGAAATTCTTGATCTTAAAGTCTACCAAACACAATAATTACTTGTTGAATCTGCTATTACAAAATAGAAGCACAGTTAACACTGATGACTTACATACAGACAAAGAGTAACAAACAGGTGAACACTGATGACTTACACACAGAAAAAGAGTAAGACACACAGTGAACACTGATGACTAACACAAAGACAAAGAGTAACATACACAGTGAACACTGATGACTAACACACAGACAAAGAGTAACAAACACAGTGAACACTGATGACTTACATACAGACAAAGAGTAACAAACACAGTGAACACTGATGACTTACATACAGACAAAGAGTAACAAACACAGTGAACACTGATGACTAACATAAAGACAAAGAGTAAAAAACACAGTGAACACTGATGACTTACATACAGACAAAGAGTAACAAACACAGTGAACACTGATGACAAACACACAGACAAAGAGTAACAAACACAGTGAACACTGATGACTTACATACAGACAAAGAGTAACAAACAAAGTGAACACTGATGACTTACACACAGACAAAGAGTAAGACACACAGTGAACACTGATGACTTACACACAGAAAAAGAGTAAGACACACAGTGAACACTGATGACTTACATACAGACAAAGAGTAACAAACACAGTGAACACTGATGACTAACACACAGACAAAGAGTAAGACACACAGTGAACACTGATGACTTACACACAGACAAAGAGTAAGACACACAGTGAACACTGATGACAAACACACAGACAAAGAGTAAGACACACAGTGAACACTGATGACTTACATACAGACAAAGAGTAAGACACACAGTGAACACTGATGACTAACACACAGACAAAGAGTAAGACACACAGTGAACACTGATGACTTACACACAGACAAAGAGTAAGACACACAGTGAACACTGATGACTTACACACAGACAAAGAGTAAGACACACAGTGAACACTGATGACTAACACACAGACAAAGAGTAAGACACACAGTGAACACTGATGACTAACACACAGACAAAGAGTAAGACACACAGTGAACACTGATGACTTACACACAGACAAAGACTAAGACACACAGTGAACACTGATGACTAACACACAGACAAAGAGTAAGACACACAGTGAACACTGATGATTAACACACAGACAAAGAGTAAGACACACAGTGAACACGGATGACTTACACACAGACAAAGAGTAAGACACACAGTGAACACTGATGACTAACACACAGACAAAGAGTAAGACACACAGTGAACACTGATGACTAACACACATACAAAGAGTAAGACACACAGTGAACACTGATGACTAACACACAGAAAAAGAGTAACAAACACAGTGAACACTGATGACTAACACACAGACAAAGAGTAAGACACACAGTGAACACTGATGACTAACACACAGACAAAGAGTAAGACACACAGTGAATACTGATGACAAACACACAGACAAAGAGTAAGACACACAGTGAACACTGATGACTTACACACAGACAAAGAGTAAGACACACAGTGAACACTGATGACTAACACACAGACAAAGAGTAACAAACACAGTGAACACTGATGACTAACACACAGACAAAGAGTAAGACACACAGTGAACACTGATGACTAACACACAGAAAAAGAGTAACAAACACAGTGAACACTGATGACTAACACACAGACAAAGAGTAAGACACACAGAGAACACTGATGACTAACACACAGACAAAGAGTAAGACACACAGTGAACAATGATGACTAACACACAGACAAAGAGTAAGACACACAGTGAACACTGATGACTAACACACAGACAAAGAGTAAGACACACAGTGAACACTGATGACTAACACACAGAAAAAGAGTAACAAACACAGTGAACACTGATGACTAACACACAGACAAAGAGTAAGACACACAGTGAACACTGATGACTAACACACAGACAAAGAGTAAGACACACAGTGAACACTGATGACTTACACACAGACAAAGAGTAAGACACACAGTGAACACTGATGACTAACACACAGACAAAGAGTAAGACACACAGTGAACACTGATGACTAACACACAGACAAAGAGTAAGACACACAGTGAACACTGATGACTTACACATAGACAAAGAGTAAGACACACAGTGAACACTGATGACTTACACACAGACAAAGAGTAAGACACACAGTGAACACTGATGACTAACACACAGACAAAGAGTAAGACACACAGTGAACACTGATGACTTACACACAGAAAAAGAGTAAGACACACAGTGAACACTGATGACTTACACACAGACAAAGAGTAAGACACACAGTGAACACTGATGACTTACACACAGACAAAGAGTAAGACACACAGTGAACACTGATGACTTACACACAGACAAAGAGTAACAAACACAGTGAACACTGATGACTAACACACAGACAAAGAGTAAGATACACAGTGAACACTGATGACTTACACACAGACAAAGAGTAAGACACACAGTGAACACTGATGACTAACACACAGACAAAGAGTAAGACACACAGTGAACACTGATGACTAACACACAGACAAAGAGTAACAAACACAGTGAACACTGATGACTTACACACAGACAAAGAGTAAGACACACAGTGAACACTGATGACTAACACACAGACAAAGAGTAACAAACACAGTGAACACTGATGACTAACACACAGACAAAGAGTAAGACACACAGTGAACACTGATGACTAACACACAGACAATGAGTAAGACACACAGTGAACACTGATGATTAACACACAGACAAAGAGTAAGACACACAGTGAACACTGATGACTAACACACAGACAAAGAGTAAGACACACAGTGAACACTGATGACTTACACATAGACAAAGAGTAAGACACACAGTGAACACTGATGACTAACACACAGTCAAAGAGTAAGACACACAGTGAACATTGATGACAAACACACAGACAAAGAGTAAGACACACGGTGAACACTGATGACTAACACACAGACAAAGAGTAACAAACACAGTGAACACTGATGACTAACACACAGACAAAGAGTAAGACACACAGTGAACACTGATGACTTACACACAGACAAAGAGTAAGACACACAGTGAACACTGATGACTTACACACAGACAAAGAGTAAGACACACAGTGAACACTGATGACTAACACACAGACAAAGAGTAAGATACACAGTGAACACTGATGACTAACACACAGACAAAGAGTAAGACATACAGTGAACACTGATGACTAACACACAGAAAAAGAGTAACAAACACAGTGAACACTGATGACTTACACACAGACAAAGAGTATGAAACATAGTGAACACTGATGACTAACACACAGACAAAGAGTAAGAAACATAGAAACTAATTCCACAACAGGGAATACAATAAACTTAAACGTCCTGCAACGAAGTAAAGTGATTTCCGAAAGGAGATGAGATCATGTGATCAAGAGTAAGCATCTCCTATTTGCTAGCAACATCCGCCCGGCCTTGCAGAAAAAGTCATATCCAGTTAATTTGACAATTTCGGTATTTTGAATGGTTCTAACCTAAAGCATCTTCCAACATGGAGGACAACCATATGTTAAAATGTCTTATATTTCATTGTATTGTCCAGTTTGAGCTTATTCTGAATGGTGTATTAATTGCGATATGAATAAACTTTCGCCATAGGATGAAGGAATATTACTACTGAAGAAGGTATCCTCAGCATGATATTTATATCTTAAACATGCATGGCCAGTTGACCTAAATGCACTTATTGCTGACAAGATTGTTGCTCTCTGGTACAATGTCGAAACATTCCGACTTGAACACCATGCAGTACTGATATTCTTTTGATTTACGTCAGTACCATTATTATCAAAATTGCCTGCAATGTCTTGCCTTTGAGGATGATGTTCATTAAATTCCCTCATTCTTTCGAAAACCTTAAAATGGAAATCTAACATCGTCACTGAGGAAGTTCTACGGTAAATACGGGGAACTAGTCATACACTATGATGTCCTACAGTCCAGAATGGTGGATGATAATTTCTGTCTTACACCATTTGGACCATCCAACTACAGAACGTACTTTTATCTTCCGAAATGGAAGTAACATGATGTTATTTTTGCCGAATTGAAGCGACAGGTGTTGCATGCAAGCAGGAGATGCTGACTCTTCCTGGGTACCTGGTCTCACTCCCAAAATGGAAGTTCATTTCTTTTCATGTGGTGGAGGTTTTGTTTGTTTTGTTTGGTTCCTGTTTTATCCTTATTTGGTATGCCTTTGGTTTATGTTTTTCTGAATTATCGATTTTGTACCGTGTATATGGATATGGTAATTATCCATATTTGTCATCTATGAATCAGGATGCTTAGAGGTTTTATGTCGATGATTTTCTTCATATTTAAGCCAAAAATAAAACGATAATTCAGAATATGTACATGTAATTGAAATATAAATGTATCTTTTGCACAGGTAATATCGACTTATCCCGATTTGGTTTACACCTGGCCACAAAGAAAGATCTACGAGATGCCGACACCGCAGTGTAAGATGTTTTCTGAAGTATTAATTCATACCCGGGATGCGGCTTTGTCTGATCTGTATATACTTGGAGGTACATTTCTTTTATTTATGTTACAGATGTTTTAAATACTTGTAATTAGTCAGTGAAAAAAATAATTACATAAGACAAAACCAATTGTGCCTAACGTTGATTTTACGTTGGATCCGCAGGAATTAAAAAGTTGTGTGTTTTTTTGCCAAATTTCAGGAAAAATGATATTTTGGGGCTAATTTTCAACAGCCTCCCTCTCTAGTTGAGCAGTATTGTTCCAATGATTATCATAACTAGTAAACTATACAACAGAAATGATGAATTGTATGATAACCGAATACGTCCTCTAGTCACACTCTTACTTGTGATCGTTTTTAAAAATGGCATTCCTACATGTATAATTTTTGGAAGAATCAAATCATAGATCAAGGCGAAATAGTCTTCTAATATGATATTCAATTTTCACAGAGGATGAATCAAGATGTATCCCGCAAACAAGTACTAGAGCAATTAGTAAAATTAACAAAACGACAACATCATCTCAAGTTCTGTATGTGACCATTCCTAATATTCCACGTGACGGTCACGTGAATGACAAAAATACCAACCAGGCATACAGCGAACAAGTGGCAAACAAGTGCATGGGAAAAGATTGTGTTACATTTAATATTGCATTATTTTGTTATTTTCTTGGACGATTTGTTGTTTATTTGTTTACTGAAAACACAGAAGGAGAAAGGTAGCTGGACAATAAAGAAAATTGTTATAATAAAAGATGTAGCAAAAGTGAGTGGTATACGAGCCAAAGTGTAATGTGTGGAGTTTTAAGAGTCGACATAGATATTCAACAGCGATGATGGAATGGTATAAACAGGTATGTTTATCACTTGTGAAAAAGAGGTGTGTCGTTTGTAATCCACAAAGCCAGTGACATTATAAGCATATTCGAACACACAAAAATGAAAGGACGCGAAAGAAGGGAGATAAGGCAGACATCAATAAAAAGAAAAGTGTTCACCACATTTAGAACAGTTGGAAGAAGCTTTCAATTTGGATGATGGCTCGAATTAAATTTGACGTGCCAGACCCATTATTTCAAATCTACAAGACAAGTTTCTAAACTCACATCTTGAAAAATACTTTTTGACTACATGTATTTAGTTGTAATAGACGCTTTTCACATTACCGCAGTAGACTTGAATTTCATACAGGTCAAGACTCAACATCACAAATTTGACATAACTTTTGACGGTGACTTCGAAACAATTCTATTACGTCATAATAATAAATATCGTCAAAAGTTGTGATGTCGGGTCTTGGAATGTCTAAAATGTAAGTTTAACGGTAATATGAAAATGGTCTTTTGAATTGTAGACAAGTTTAACGAAGTCTTGCACCAATATCCTTATTTATTTAAAAGACACAATGTAAAACAGAGCAAAAAGACATAATGTAAAACATTAAAAAGATGTTGAGCTAAAATTTTGATTTTTGATGACCGTTAATGTTTATACAATAACTGTCTTTTGGAATGTTATTATACTATGATTCTGAATTTTACTCCCCATAGACAGCGATGTTAAGCAGATGGTTGATAAATGCCCATAAATTACCATCTGCAAAATTATATTACCATCTGCTGGACCAATCAAAGGGCTTGCGTCGTAATACAAAAACGTTCGTATTCATAAACAAAATGGCAGCCCCCATGTCGGTTGCAAAGGCATCGAAATTTTAAACTGTTCATTGATATTTGATGAAATAAAGTGTAATTAAGATATTTTCAAAGAAATATAGTAGTTAAAAGCTGTAGTACAGTATTCATTTTGGTCTTGTATATATCGAATTATCAGAAAATATGTTGTTTCATTGTCTTCACCATGAAAATCTGAGCGGCGAAGAACTTTTTAGCCGCACACAAGCCCTGCAAAGAATTGGTATGTAGAAAGTAATGATTATATTTTAAGACGCTGTATATTCTAAATACACAGGCCAGGTCAAAACAGTCCTTTAAACATCAAATGGATCATTACAATCTCAATTTCAAAACAACCACGTTTGATTCAGCGCTGTCCAGATACAAATGTAAACGTCTTCAAATTGAATAGCATCATTTAGGAAACAGATACAATGGCAACATGGACCAGACATGCACGTTTCGGGCACTCAACCTCCGCCAGTGATCCTCAAATCTAAACAATGTAATATGCCAAAAAAAGTATGAAAGTTACTGTGTCGAAACTTGATTTCTGTATGTACTTACTGTAAACGTCTGTTACAATGTACTTGTAGGTGTAGATTTAGCCCTCCGTTTAACTTATGTAACAAGTTGTAACAAAATCCGTTGACCCATGTGCACGAGTGCCGCGAATGCATGTGCGTGTGACGTCTGACCAGACAGATGAACACTGTCGATGTTTACATCTCTCAGTCTCGTCTCTTCCGAAAACCCACCGATTGGAATCAGGGAATCGTTTGAATGCAGTTTTAACTAAAGACAACATTTGCCATCACGGAACTCAATGACTGACCTTGGAAGTTTAAGTTTTATGGTAATTGACGATTGGAGACGAATGAGAAAATAGTTTACATCGTAAGACTCCTTTTTTAAGAGAAATATGCCGCGAAATTTCTGCAAACTCATTATTGAAATTACGTCTTGCATAATGACGCTACTGCTACTACCCGCGCCTTCCTAGTACGCTCTCAAAAGCAGCGGGAAATTCAAACTTGAAAGGTGTATTTTACTTAATAGAACGACAATGAAGAATGTAAACATCAGAATGCGCATTAGCTCATTATGAGAGACATAATTCCTGGATCCATTGTAGGTTATCACAGTATAATCACATTCCAAATAGACAGTTATCATTTATACAATAACTGTCTTTTGGAATGTGATTATACTGTGATAACCTTCAATGGATCCATTATTCCTGGATCCATCGTAGGTTATCACAGTATACTAGTAATCACATTCCAAAAGACAGTTATTATATATATTACATTGTATTTTTCACGCTTAAAATATTAATGTCATTTAAATACTTTTAATACTCAGTTGCTAAGGCTCTCTTACTACGTACCGTCGTAGTACAAATCAAGCCAAAGTACTATGACGTCATAGTTCAAAACAAGCCACTGCGGTCATACTCCTATAATCAGTGTAAATTCTATATAAATGAATGGGCAATGTATATATTTACATTCCAGTTTTTTACGCTTAAATGACGTTTAAATACGTTTAAAACTCCGTTGATAACGGTGTGTTACTACGTACCGTCATAGTTCAAATTAAGCCGAGTTACTATGACGTCATAGTTCAAATCGAGCCACCGTGGTTATACTCCTATAATTACATTGTAAATTCTATACAAATGAATAGGTATATGTAAATAATGTTGAATAGCAAATTGTTCATGTTTGTGTAGGTATGCATCAATGTTAAATAAATCCATTACTTTAGTAAATTTTTAATCATTTTACCTTTTATTTCATTTTCCTTTGCTTGTTCCTATCGTATTCCTTAACTTCTTGAAATCATTAGACGATTTGGTTTTTGTTTTATTCCACACGGAAAAGAGGGTATCTATCGTATATCATTTTTATATTACAGTTGCCAAACATTTCCGTTTTACGTACTTTAAAATGAGTATTACATCGAGAAAGCAAAACAAATTGGTGCCAAAATTTACTGAATGAATGTAATGCTTTATCTGTGTGTTTGATATCCTGCTTGTAGCATCACGTGATTGTAGATCAATGCATATTCATCACGTGATCATATCATGTGCCTGATTGTATTGTATATATATTCAATTCCCTTATATGTGATGTCATATCTACAACGTAATGTAACTGCATTCTATTTTATAAGAATATTATCATTCTAAAATTCTAAATTACTATTTATTTTATTTTTAAAAAATGATAATATGATAATTCGTTTTGCACTGTTAAGTAGTCAAAGAACTCTGTTTTATCAAAAACGGATGAAATATTTTCACTGTTAATTTGAAAAAAAAATAACATTTTGGAAAAAAACAGATGTAAGGCAAAGGCATAAAAAATAGAGGTAAATGTACTCTCACAAGACCTCATGAAGATATCCACAAAAAACATTGATCGGTAAATGAAAGTCAAAAACACCCAAATTCAGATTACAGTTTAGTTTAAACATATTTTATTCAGAAAGAAGCTTAATGTGATTGGGCGTAAATTATACAAACATTATATGCTGCTCGTTCCCTACATAGATGTTACACGTCTTCAAATTCAATAGCATCATTTCAGAACAGATAAATTTGCAGCACGGACCTGACATGTACGTTTCGGGTACTTAACTCTCGTCAGTGAACCTCAATCTTAAGAATGTAATTTGGCTAAAGAGTGTGAAAGTAAATATGTCTAAAATGTATCGAAAGACGTAGCAAAATTGGTGCGATATTATGCTACAGGACCCATGATTTAGAAATTCCAAGAAAGTTTGATTACAGAAAATTTCCGAACGCGTTGAAGTATTGATTCATACCAGGGAGACAATATTTCAACAGATATTTCATACAATACGGTCATAAGAGACATGCACACATATCTATATATTTACGTAAAACAAACAATCATTATGTAATGATAATGATAATTTCTAAATTTGCAAAGAATAAAAATTGAGTAAGTATTATCTTAAATCTTAATCTAATAAGTTATTTTAAAGATGATCCTAACTTAACAAGAGAGAGAAACCCAATGTTGACCTTGAAATGAACTTATAGTAGCAAACATTAAACTATGATTAATAATTGTCTTTCGATTCCAAAAATCACAATCTTACAAATTCTAATGCACTCCGATTGTAACGCGCATTCTGATTGGTTGAGCGATGAAAAAACTGTAAGGGGATTCACGTTTCACTGCAGTTTTTGCTGTGACATCATATGTTTCTATGGCGACGTTGTTAAAAGCAGACGTTTTCTAGCTCCTTACTGACCAAAGCATTAGAATAGGGTTACCATGCGTGTGCTTTACAAAAACTGACAGGGTATCGGCGAATCCCCTGTCAGAAATATCCGTTTTAACGCTCGGCTAACGCCTCGCGGTAAAACTAAATTTCTGACAGGGGATTCGCCGATACCCTGTCAGTTTTTGTAAAACACACGCATGGTAACACCTAATTACAATCTTACAAATTACAATCTCATACATTCTTGATAAAAAATAGAAAGGAACTTTTTCACGCGATAAAAAAATAGGACAACCATACGGAAAAAATAAGACATCTTCATAGAAATACGAAGGACAATTTAATGTAAAGAACAATCTCCAGAGTCCATTGCAATGACGGAATGCATTGTAGGTGGCGCTTTAAAAGCGCTGATGACAGATTATTTAAACAAAACAAACAGATCTACACGCTAGATACATTAAACTGTGAAGTTAGACTAATGGGTATTTTAATGGGGATCTTTCGGGTATTCTAATATACTATGTACTTGGCTATCTGATGATGTTAAAATATGGATTACCAAAAGTCACAAAGATACTCTTGCTAAATAAAGGTTTTAGTGTGATGTTGGTATTAAAACATATTTGTATTTGTTGGTTCTTCATTCCCTTATCCTATATGAAACATAATGTGAAAATAGATATTGGAAATTTTATTTTTCACTTTTCATTGTTTTTGTACAAAGTGTTGCATGCTATATATTATGCATAAGATTATTCCATTGTCAAAATGATTTGTATTTGAATTCATTTTTGTATGAAAACACTCGAAGAATAAATAATTTTTAAAAAAGCATTCAATGATGCTATTCAATTTGAAGACTTTTAACATTCAGCTCTGTTGTTTTACTCTAAAAGGTTTATGCCAAAGTAAGACAATTGCGGACTTTAAGCTTCCTTAATTCAATCTATTCAATTAATTAACTTACGTGTCAAAGCACACGTACCGAAAATACACGCCCCTAATAAGAAGAAGATCTAATTTAAAGAATTGTATCACACAACGACTGAAATCATCAGTGAGGATGTTCTTCGGTCGCTACGGGGATATAATAAAAGTATATCAGTACTCCCTTTCCAGAATGATCTGTGACACTCTGCATTGTGATTGAATGGCTGTCATTATCACCAAACAAGACATACTTACATGATATGTACATCAAAACGTACATCGATACGATAACCGAATTTGACAGGTTTCCATGGAGCTATTGCGACGGGTGTTGCATGCAATCAGGAGACGCTGACTCTCCCCCGGCACCTGGTCTCACTTTGGAATTTTGTTCATTCAGGGGTTCATAACCGTTCCGATTCCGAATTCCCACGACTTGGCATTGCCTTCTCGACTTTGAGACTGAATAACGGTTAGGTACTTCTTTGATGTTGATCACAATTAACTCATGTGAAATATGAAAGCCCTATTAATCAGTTCTAGGAAATGTTATAAGTATGAGTGCAGAAACACAGAAGGACAAACAGTCGGACAAACAAACCAAAAACTGTATACATGTATTTCAAATCTTTGAATCCTAGGGAAAAATAAAAACAAAAGATATTGTTTTCGTTTAATAAGTCTTAACAAAACAAATTACTTCTGTTGCAACTAGTCCATCGACGCGTATTAAATACAACAATAAGACAACTTGTTGTAACTGCTATTACTGAAATTATTACAAGTTTTCTAATACTGCTGTTCATCGATGACGTAGCATTTACGTCAAAAGTCGTGGGCGGTGCCTGTGTCACGCTTTGATCCGATGGATATAATAGAACGTCACATTGAGGTCCGCCATATTGTTGAGGACATAAACATATTGAGTGATTGGTGTATCTTTTACACGTGCCGCCATTAAAGCATGGCAATTTTTCACATGGGTCTATTACTTCACAGAATCGTCCCTCGTATCCACTTTTACAATTACAAGTGAAGGAACTACTTTTTATGGTGAAGGTACACATTCCTCCGTTCTTGCACTCTACGTGTTTACACGGATTTATTTGACTTTCACAACGTGGTCCTGAATATCCGTCTTGACATGCGCATAAAACTGCATAACCGTCATGGCTTACTGAGCATGTTCCTTTGTTGAGACAATACCCTTCACAAGGATTGAGATAGAGTTCACAGTTTTTACCTCCATAGTTTTTGGGGCATTGGCAAGTATAATTGTTATATCCATCTCGACAGGTTGCTCCTGTAAAGAAAAATTAATGGAATTTCCAAATAGTTTTCTATTCTAAATATAATGAAACAGATATTTGGGGGAATTTAGAATTGACCTGATGTTCCAGTCGTTCCCAATTTGAACGAAGCAAAGTTTTGTCATTAGAACGTAATTAAAAAAGAATTAAGGAAATTCTTAAAGAGGGGTGGTATGACTAGATGGTGCCGGAGAATACTGCAATTATGTTTGATGAATGATGTCTATGAATGAAAAAATTGTTATATAGAAACTAAAAAATGAAACATAGATACTTGGAACTGCTGCAGAATATTAGATCACATCGAACATATAACAATGTGTAACTTTCACATGTGCTGTAGAATGAAAATCATCTGCAAAACCTAATGTAGGTATTTCACTTGAAACGATCATGTGGCTGTTCCAGAATAGGGAAACATCACATCACAGGAAACAAACACACATATGCTTGCAACAAACAAAAGGCACAAAACAACAAATAGCCAAAAGAGAACAGTAAACGTCAATGAAACATAAGGTGATAAATTGTCCAAAACAAAAAGCTTAATTATGAATATCGAGTATGTATTATACAAGACCGAGTATTCCATGTTCGAATTAATACCAAATACCCGGTAGATAGCGGTCTAATTTCATTCATTTTCTCTCGAAAGTCATTTTTTCGATTCACTCACTTATTCCTTTACCAGTCATCATGCAATTTAAGCATTATAGATGGCTTCCACATCTCCTTTTTTTATTTGTCTGCCTAACATTGCGACTTTCCTCTGGCTTCTCTAATTTTGTAACATGATTTAAATTGCATAGTAACATTTTTTTTATTGTCTCCCGAAGAAGAAGTCGTCGAGCTTCGAAATTTGAGTTCTAAATTTATCTTTAGTATCGTGATGAGTTCCTCGCACCATTTTGTGCTGTATACAAGACAAAGTATTGATATGTAATAGAAAGAAGAAAATTTCCTAAATTCATGAGTTTTATCGCTGTATCATATCGGTTATATCACGCAGTTTGTGGTTATCGGATGAAGTCGAGTTGATTTGCAAGTTTGTAGAGATGAACATGTAAAACCGCGTGGAAACATTATTGTTTATTTGATATAAAACAGAAATTTCCATGTCAAATGTTCTTTGTAGCGTTTCTTTGAAACTTAATTGCGCAATCATTTTCCTTCAAATTATTATCTTTACTATCATTTTCATACAACCATTCTAGACATAAAAATCAAGAAATGGATTGAAATCAGACAGAAGGAAGTTTTTTCTTGAACCATGATAACTTCCTGTTAAACATGTCAAATACTTGTCAAAAATAAAGTTTATCTTATGGTTTACCCTCAGTTTTCTTATGATTATACAATGATGAAATTTTAAAATCTGAATGATAAATGTCACGATTCCCATTGGTTCTTAGGAGGTCTTCATTAATTGATACCGATCTGCCATACCTTTAATATTTCTCACAGCCACAAATTCCTCTCCTATTCATTCAAGATAATATTGCATTTATAAAACTTCAAGAAACATGTTCATTTTACTACCCGCCCACTACAAATGACGATAGTAAGTGAAAATGAGGATTTATGCTCACCGTTCATGCATGGATGTGAGTCACACTCGTTAATTTCCCTCTCACAGAATATACCCGTGTATCCCTTCTCACACGTACACATGGCGCCAAACTCTCCGAAGTAGCAGGTACCCTCGTTTAAACATTGTATATCGTCACAAGACACTTTTGTATTTTGACACTGTTCCCCATAGAAATTCTCCCTGCATTTGCATAAAGTTTTGTTACCCTCAATCTGAAAAAAAAATGAAAATCCTAGGAATATTTAACCAGATATTTCATATATATCAATACCTCGATTTACACTCAG